>CAJGYO010000007.1:132773786-135483871 GCA_904845875.1 Miscanthus lutarioriparius | reverse complement strand
AACAAATTCACTACAAGTTGGATCAAAATACGAAGAAAGGAATCAATCCAGAGGAGAACGGCAAACTCACCGGAGATTGCGCTTGTGGCGGCCGGCGGGGTGATTGGAGGTGGCGCTCGTGTGTGCTGCGTGTCGGGCGTCCGCGCTCGTCCTTGTCAGCAGCGCCTCGCGGCGTAGGGGCGGGGCTTATGCGTGATGAGTCTGCCGTTGCCACTCCTCTTTGCCGGCGGCGGCGCTCGTGCGGGCGGGCGGGCGGGCGCCACTCCTCTTAAGCGTCCAGGGACGAGAGCTGCTGAACGTGAACCCGATGGGGCTGGACTCTGGAGGGTGCTCTATGGGCTGGGCTGGGCCGTGTCTGCTGAATACGCAAATACGTGTCGGCCCACGTATTGAGTTTTTGCTGTTATACGAGTGACCACAGACCAGGGACGTGTGCGTTCCAAGCGAACGCTCCTCCCTTTTCTTTCTCGCGTTCACTTCACCCCTGCCTCCCCTGCCTCTGTCTGCTAGACGAGCGGCGACGGGTCCTTTGCCGGGCGACGAGCACGCCGACCTGGTACGCCGCCCCTCCTCTCTCCTTCCTGCTATTTGCTGTGCGAAACAGAGCACCCCAGAGACCCTAATGTGAGATATTTGTATTCGGATCTGACCTAATTTCAAGCATATACATGTCGCACTGATCTGATCCATCGACCCCCCCGGTTCTGAGGCGATTAGATTCGGCTCTCCTTTGCCAGTGACGCGGGGTCGTTGTCAGTTGACGCCATTGGAATTGGGGCGCAACACGCGGGTGGTGCATTTCAGTTTGTTTCGCCGAATTGGGTTTGGGCTGAATTCGGAGTTGAGATCGCAACGGTGAGTCCGTTCCCGTGGCCCGTGAGTGATCCGGGATTCGTCATGGCGTGATTCTCTGTTGGATTAGAGGGGATGCCAAGGCTCGTCATGGCATTGCAACGATCCTTAATTTGTTATGCATGTACACAGTTCCAGATTACACAATTGCAAATCAAGACTCTTGTAGTTTGAGGTGGGTCCAAATTACCCCTTTTGGCCAACAGAAGTATGATTGGCATAGAATCACAACTAGTGCTATTTCAGTAGCACTTCTACCACATTATGGTTGTGCTACGGTAAACGTAGGTTACACAATTCTACATGAGATGTAATGATGTGGAACATACTTTAGGCCTTGTTTTGATATCAAGTTTTATGAAAACTAGATTTCTTAAAAGTCAGTGTTAGTTTATTATTTAGAAAAAAACATTTTTGTTTAACATGAAGATAAGAAAACCTGCTTTCTAGCAAACTCAAAAGTCCACGTTTTGGCAAAATCTGCTGTGTCCGTTTATGTGGATTCATTCAATCATTCACATGAATTCAGCTTTGATGATGAGGATAATTTGCATGGTCACTAACAGTGTGTCATTCGTCTAACATAAAACAGGTTGAGCACTTGCAATCCAAAAACATAAATGTATAAACCAACAATAACATAATAGCTACTTTAAGACTTATTTTTCTAAATTTCCTAATAGAAAACGTTCTCTAATAACTGGTTTCTAATCTTGAAATCCAAACAACAATTTATTGTGCCTGTATCCTTGAATGACTTGTTGTCTGACTCCTATTTTATTCAGTTACCACGGCAGCGATGAATACTGATATGGGAGGCTTAGGTGGCAGGCCGACAAATCCACAAGCAAATCCTTTTGGAACTGCCTTGCATGGTGCTGGACCAGGACTGATCCGTACTGGGCTAGAAGCATATGGGGGGAGGTTTTTAGATTCAAGTTCTGAGTTTATGCAGAGCAATGTAAATTTGTACACAGGTTTCATGTTTAGAGATTAGTGTATCTATCTTGGAACTAGAAAGGCTAAACCTCACTCTATTTTTGTCAGATAACACAATATTTGTCTGACCCTCAGTACTACTTTCAAGTCAACAGCCAGTATGTGAGGAACAAACTGAAGGTCATCTTGTTCCCTTTCTTGCACAGGGTAAAGGGCTGGTGACCTTTTATTTATGTCTGCAGGATTTTGCATTTTGTGAAGTCTCGCAACATATGTCTGACCTTTATTGTCTTCCTTAAGGGTCACTGGACAAGAATAACTGAACCAGTAGGAGGAAGGCTGTCCTACAAACCTCCAGTCCAGGATATCAATGCACCGGACTTGTACATCCCTTTGATGGCATTTGGCACCTACATTGTAGTTGCTGGGTATGCCTTGGGTGTTCTTGGAAGGTAAATACTCTGTTAATGACTTCTTTTGTTTCATCTGGAATTAGACAAGAACATTGTACTAGCAGCACACAAGAAATGCAAATAAATTTATTGAACAATGCGTCTTACATGATTTGTGATTCACCTTGAGGCGCATCCTTTGTGATGCAGGTTTACCCCTGAGGCACTGACCCTACAGTTTTCTAAAGGGATACTTGGCTGGTTTCTGCAAGTCATCCTCATCAAAGGTCTGCTGTACTCCCTGGGCAGCGGTGAAGCTCCATTGCTGGACATTGTGGCATATGCTGGATATGGTTTCGCTGGCACTTCCCTTGCAATGCTGGCCCGCATCTTCTGGAACTATCTGTATTACTTCATCATGCCATGGTTCTGCATCTGCACGGGAGTCTTCCTTGTGAAGACCATGAAGAGGGTACTTCTGGGCGGACCAAGGAGCTATGAGAGACACCCCAGCCGGAACCACTACTTCCTGCTCTTCTTGGCGGTTGTGCAATTCCCTATGCTGTTCTGGCTCGGCAACATCAGTGGCTGATCTTTGATCCTATGGTCAGGACACGAACATCATTTCTGAGAGGCCGCTGAGCAGAATAGACATGTGGTACTTCTTGCTTGCTGATGAATCTTAGGTTATCGTGTAGATGCTACAGAACCATTAGCTATAGATATCTGGGCAAGCAAATGAAAGGTACTCCTTTTGTTTCTGTTGGAGGCGAATGTAACCATGACCGTTTGGGATAGGATAAAGATGAACTGCTTCGTTCGAATCTGACTTGTTCTCTATGATCATGCTACTTGATGTTTCAGTTTTGGTTCAATATGTTCACGGCAGGTTTGTTTAGTCATCAGATGTATGAGTTGCGTGTTGTTTGGTTGATCTAATTGTGTTGCTTTCCAGAGTTCAGGCATGTAGGGAGTTTAACTCCTGTTTGGTAAAGCTAGTGATTTCAGGGACCTCTTACCAAACGGCAATTTGTATAGGGTATCCTGGGAGCTGGAAAAACAACCTTCTGTGATTCACTCATCTCTTGAGTCTTGGTACACTTCTTCCTCTACAAAGTTTATTCTAGAGAATGATTTCCCTTATATAGATAATACTGAACATGCCCTAAAGCTCCTGCGTCTGGACTCTCGAGGCCAGAGTGTTCGGCGGTACCGCTATGTAAACAATTTTCCCTTATATAGATTTTGCCAAGTCGCACCGCTCGTCCTCTCCTTTTCTTGCTAGTCAACCCAACCAAACACAGGACCGGGAGGAAAGATCAGGCACGCACAAGAACTATCAGCAATTCAGCCATGTCTCACAGGTGAACTTAAAACAGAACTACCACAACACAACTGGCATACATGCCATAAAACAAATTTGCACACCATCGTTCCAAATTATTACACATTTTGATTTTTCTACATACATTGCTTTTACTATGTATTTAGATATAGTATATGTCCATATAAAAAATTACATATCTAGACAAACCAAAACATCAAACGCCTTATAATTTGGAATGAAGGAAGTACTTACCAATTAACTCTGCCAAACATATCGTTCAAAAAACTGTGTCGGCATATAAAAATTAATTAGCATGTCCTAATCTCTTTTGCCAGTGTTGCCGCAGATCAAACTATCTGGATGTCCACAAGTGACGGAAGATACAAAATTCTACCGCCTGAGAGCATCTTGCTCTTGCGTTATTCAAAGGCCGAAGGGGAAATTACTACTTCTATTAGTCATGTTTAATTATTAACAGCGTAAGGTTGGGAAAAGGCAGCATTTGTGAAAAGCTTCAAGCAGCCTTGTTCTTGCAGTAGCTCTCCAGCCACTCCATGGTAACACTCTTCGGCCTCTCAAGTGGCAGGCCAAGGGCACGGTCCCAGATGAGCTGCATCATAGATAATCAAACAAAAATAGCCAGCAGAACTACTAGAAGAAAGTATGTAAAGAGAAGGTCGAAGGCAGACCTGAGATCCTATCCCCATGCTTCTCGAAACACCGAACAAGACTGTGTAATACCTGCACAGTTAGTGTTCCAGACATGAGTGCTCATTCAGAACTAGATTTGCTAAGTAAAAAGAAAAAACAGGACTAAATTAGTATCTAAATGACAAGCATAAACATACCGTGCTTCTGATAGTCCAAAGTGGTTCAGCAAAACTCCACTGTGAGCATCAACATTCGGCCATGGGTTCTTGACCTGAGACATGGGCAAAGAATGGCGTTCATAACCAGTAAACTCAAACCAAAAGGGTGGTAAATCATGATCAATCTGGTACTGCTTTACCTTGCCCAGCTCAGTGAGGATCGGAGGTACAACTTCATACAACTTGGACACCTGTAACGGAATATTACATTTAAAATTGTTCAACTCAAGAAAGTTAATGCAATTAGATAAAGGTTCTAGACGGACCAGTTGGAAAAGTGGATCCTCGGGCAAATGCTTCAGGGCAAACTCCCTTTGACATGAATACCGTGGGTCTGTCTTACGCAGAACTCCATGACCAAACCCAGGAACAACCTATGATTGAATGTAAGCATCAGAGAGATATCACTTTCATATACAGTCAAAGACACAACTCTATCAGACCTACTGCACATCATTCAAATCTCAGTGAATTGATATAGCTTTCCTACAGGAAACAAAACTGTGTTCGAGCATGATCACAAACACTAGACCTCAGTGAACTGATATACCTTTCCACTCTTTAGTGTCTTCCAGACATAGTCTTTGAGTTGATCTGTTGTAACATCACTCCCAGTTTCCTCAATTACAGATTTGATCCATAGAAGAACTTCCTGCAATATATGGTAAGTTCATACACACAACAACAGCAAGTATATAAAAATACAAGCTACAGGAAAAATATGTTTCTTCTTTCAGAGATGAGGTGCATTACATATCAAGTGGGCGATCTAGTAAAATGGTACTCCATCCATCACCCGGTTCTCCAGCATCTACGTCAGCTGCTTCGCCTACCGCTTCTTTTGCGCAGTGGCATCGTCGTCTTGGCCACCTCTCTGGTTCTCGATTGTCCAGTCTTGTTGGTAGTGGTGTGTTAGGCCCTGTTTTTGGTGACGCTGCTCTAAATTGTATGGGTTGTAAACTTGGCAAACAGTTGCAACTCCCCTATCCCTCTAGTGAGTCTAAATCCCAGAGACCTTTTGATCATGTTCACTCTGATGTATGGGGTCCTGCACCTTTAGTTTCAAAAGGAAGGCAATCATATTATGTTCTTTTCATTGATGACTATTCGAGATTTACTTGGATTTATCTGATGTCCTCTCGAGGTCAATTTCTTTCTATTTACCATCAATTTGCTACCATGATCCGTACCCAGTATAACTCTCCCATTCGAGTTTTTCGTGCTGATTCTGCTGGTGAGTACATCTCCACTGCTCATCGCTCCTACCTTGCTGAGCAGGGTACTCTTGCCCAATTTTCATGTCCTGGTGCTCATGCTCAGAATGGTGTTGCTAAGCGCACGCATCGCCACATTCTTGAGACTGCTCGTGCTCTCTTGATCTCTTCTGCACTTGCTCCTCATTTCTGGGCTGAGGCGGTTTCTATGGCTGTTTTCCAAATCATCAACCATCTACTTCTCTTAAGGGTTGCACTCCCTATGAGCTTCTTTTCGGCACCCCTCCTTCCTATAGCCATCTCCGTTGTTTTGGGTGTGTCTGTTATGTCCTACTTCCACCTCGTGAGCGCACCAAACTCACTGCTCAGTCTGTTGAGTGTGTTTTCCTTGGGTACAGTACGGAACACAAGGGCTATTGCTGCTATGACCCTGTTGCTCAGCGAATGAGGATTTCTCGGGATGTCACCTTTGATGAGTCCCGACCTTACTATCCTCGTTCCCCTTCCGGTGATCCTGGTACTGCTGAGTCCCTCTCGTTTCTCACTTTACCTGAGTGGTATCTTCCGCTGTCATCTCCACCTCCGCCACCTTCTCCTACCTCTTCACCTCCGTCACCTCCTCCTACCTCTCCACCTTCACCACCTCCTCCTACCTCTCCACCACCAGTCTCTCCTCCATCACCGTTGCGCCCTTCCCGTGAGATCACTCACTACTACACTCGTCGTCCACGCCCTGCACCGCCACTTGACTCTTCCCCGTCCGTCCTTGGACCTCATCCTGAGTCTCCTCCTCGCTATGCTCTTCGTGACCGCAGCACCCTTCGCCCTCCCGATCGCTTTGGCTTCACTGCTGCCGCTTTGGCTGAGCCCGCGACCTATCGGGAAGCTGCTGCTCACCCGGAGTGGCAGCACGCTATGGCTGAGGAGATTGCTGCCCTTGAGCGTACTAGCACCTGGGATCTTGTTCCTTTACCACCTCATGTCACTCCTATCACTTGCAAGTGGGTGTACAAGGTAAAGACCCGCTCGGATGGCTCTCTTGAGCACTACAAGGCTTGTCTCGTGGCGCGCGGCTTCCAACAGGAGCAAGGTCATGACTATGAGGATACTTTCGCTCCTGTCGCTCACATGACTATTGTTCGGACTTTTCTTGCAGTTGCTTCCGTTCGTCAGTGGTTGATTTCTCAGTTGGATGTCAAGAACCCCTTCCTCAATGGTAAGCTCCGTGAGGAAGTCTATATGCAGCCACCTCCAGGGTACTTCGTTCTGGATGGGATGGTTTGTCGGTTGCGTCGTTCCCTCTATGGTCTTAAGCAAGCTCCTCGTGCTTGGTTCGAGCGTTTTTCCTCTGTTGTCATCGATGCTAGCTTCAAGCCTAGCGACCATGATCCTGCTCTTTTTGTTCACACTTCTCATGGTCGCACACTTCTTCTTCTCTATGTCTATGATATGATCATCACGGGTGACGACTCTCAGTACATTGCCTTTGTGGAGCAGCGTCTCAGTGCGACATTCCTCATGTCTGGTTTAGGTCCTCTTCGTTACTTCCTTGGTCTTGAGGTCACCTCCACATTTGATGGTATTTTTCTCTCTCAGGAGAAGTACACTCAGGACCTCCTTTCTCGTGCTGCTCTCACTGATCGCCGCACTGTTGACACTCATATGGAGCTTAGTGTTCACCTCCGACCCACTGACGGTGCACCACTTGCTGATCCCACTCGCTATCGTCAGCTTGTTGGGAGCCTTGTCTATCTTGGGATCACCCATCCTGATATTACTCACTCTATTCATATCTTGAGTCAGTTTGTCTCAGCTCCTACCCAGCTCCACTATGCTCACCTACTTCGTGTTCTATGATACCTTCGTGGAACCATCTCTCGCCGCCTTTTCTTCCCTCGTTCTAGTTCTCTCCACCTTCAGGCGTACTCTGACGCGACCTGGGCGGGTGATCCCACTGATCGCTACTCTCTCTCAGCTTATTATGTTTTCCTTGGCTCCTCCTTGATTGCCTGGAAAACCAAGAAGCAGACTGTAGTTTCCCGCTCGAGTGCTGAGGCTGAGCTGCGTGCTATGGTGACTGTGACTGTAGAGGTGACATGGCTACGATGGCTTCTTGAGGATTTTGGTGTGTCTGTCACTGCACCCACTCCTCTCTCTACTGACAGCACTGGTGCAATCAGTATTGCTCGGGATCCGGTCAAGCATGAGCTCACCAAACATATTGGCGTTGATGCTTCCTACATGAGATCGCAGGTGCATGATCAGGTTGTGTCCCTCCACCACGTGCCTTCAGAGGTTCAGCTAGCCGATTTCTTCACCAAGGCACAGACACGGGCCCATCATAGATTCTTGCTCTCCAAACTCAGTGTTGTAGATCCACCGTGAGTTTGAGGGGGGGTGTTAGATGTATAGATGTACTTTGTATTTTCCCTCTACCTGGAGGGGCTCTTTGCATATGTACACACATGTATACTTGCCCCTTTGAGCCTGGAATAGAAGCTGGTTGGCCACTTGTTCTAACAGGTGCAAGTGGGGCCAGGATGGAAACTTTTTTTTTTCAAAATATACAAGTAAAAGGAAGCACAAGGCGGAGATTAAGTACCAGATCAGATCTAGTTTGTCAAACTGAGCATACCTGATTTGCAAGGCCATGCAGCGGCCCAGCTAACCCATTCAGAGCCGCTGCAAAAGAAAGATAAGGATCTGATAGAGCACTCCCAACCTGCATGTGGATGAGTACCATGAGCAGAAGATAAAGTCAAACCCTTAGGACATGGCAAAAAAAAAACAGTAGCTAGCAGGTTGCAAGCAATTATAGGATTAAAATGGCAAAAAAAAAAAGGATTAAAATGGCCAGTGTCGAACAGCAATAATTCTCTCCACATACACGTATCATGAAGTTCTCTACTCCAACCTAGAGGAATTGCTCCACTACGAATTAAGAGTACACAATAAAATATATTTCTACAACTACATTGATCCTGGACCCTCTTCCAAGGTGACACATTATGATCCTCACATGGAGCTCTCCTGATCTACAATAGCCCACACAGGGGGAAACTGATAGAGTGTAA
This sequence comes from Miscanthus lutarioriparius, assembly GCA_904845875.1. NCBI lineage: Eukaryota > Viridiplantae > Streptophyta > Magnoliopsida > Poales > Poaceae > Miscanthus > Miscanthus lutarioriparius. Next base: position 135,475,204 of record CAJGYO010000007.1, on the reverse strand, counting down.
TAACAGACCCCGACTACTGTTAGAACTGAAATTTTATACTCGCTACTATGGAATACAACAAAGACAGAGCAAGGAATACAGTTGAGTCCTGACGAATCATGATTAAATTAGCAAAGTATCAGCTAAAATTAACCCTCTTATCCTTTTCCAGGTTCCAGTTCCTAATAAGTGCTATCATGCACTGTTTAAAGATGTATTTCCAGATTAACAATTCAGTTCGTTTTTCCAGATTAACAATTCAGTTCGTTTTAACAGTACATACTAGAGTATTGTCACATGCTTAATAATCACATTGCACCAAACCAAAAGCAAAGTGCCATAATGGTACAAGATAAGGTATCACACTAACAGCTGTCATTGTCTTGGCATGTTAAGAAACACTAATGAAAAAATCAAGATCACAACAAGAGAACAAATATTACCAGATGACCAGTATGAGCACTGACATTCCCGCCTTCATGATCACTAGAAGAACACAGGTCACAGTATGAGGCGAAAACAACAAGTACCGAATAACCGAAACATAACAAAAATAGAAACAAGGATGGATGCAAAATTACGTGTGAATTGTTACATAGAGCCGCATCAGCTCCAGCATTTTGGGGTCATCAAAACCAAGCATGTGTGAGAAATTTGCCGCATAATCCAGAGAATTATCAGCTTCTATTGATTTCCCACCCTTGAAAATTCTTCAAAGAACAAATGAGTATTATTCATTAATTCTAAAATTTGTACACAACTTTAACTTCACGAAATTTGACTGATGTCACCTCCAGTAAGTGCATTAAAAATTGAAGCATTTCAAAACAAAAGCTACCTCTGGTAAACATAAGAAGCCACTGGCGGAAGCCGAGCAATCAAATTTAAGCAGTCTTCATAAGTAGGCTCCCAAAACCTATACAAATAATAATTGTGAACACCATGGAAAGCAACCACTGAACACATAAGAAAATGGGTGGCAGTACAAATCCCAAGTTTACTTTGATTTTGGCAATCCATTGTCGTAAGCTTTTTGAAATTCACTCTCAACCTGAAATGGAGTTTAAAAATGGAAACTAAGTCACTTTCGAGGCTTTAGAATTTACAAACAGCATCCACGACACAATGGGAAATAATTTAAATACCAATTGCATCCAGTTCTAAAAAATGCAATAGATCGCAAGGAAATGTGATTTTATTTCACAATTATGATATTATACTTAGAAGAGACAGCATACCGGAAGTGGAAGGACTCACCTGAAGAGCCATTACTCCCGTGGTAAACTGTGTCATAGGATGTGCAGTTACTGGGAGAGCATCTATTGCCTTATAGACATGAGCTGCAACCATATTAATTATCAGCTGCTAGAGAGCAAAGTGGCAAGATGGAGCATACAAAGTTAACACAGTCATACTAACAGAAACATATAAACCTCTCTATTAATCTGTGACTACCTTTGAATTTTAGAACAGGGGGACATTAGCATCAATTCGTTCAGATGATTTGTAGATTTAACTGGTCAAAACAATAACACAAGTAGCCAGCAGTGTGTTCAAAATACCTGGGACAGTTGAGTAGCATAAGCAATTCCTTTGATAGAGCATCAACTTGCTCTTTGGTTGGGACCTGCAACAAGAAAAAACACACAGGCTCAAAACTTATAGAAATAGGGTGAGAATTGCGGAAAACTGAAATATATTAAAGGAATGGCAATACAAAGATAAGCAAGAAACGTGTCCCCATTCTTAATCAACAATAAATATTTCCCTAGTTTTACGGAACACTTTTGGCACATTTGTAAATTAAAATTAAATGAATATAGGCAGGCATATACCTTCCCCGTCAAAAGAAGCCAAAGGAGACCCTCAGGCAAAGGTTCACCACCCTTAACTGCTGTTGGCAGCACTTTCTGGCACTCTGGAATTGAGAGGCCCCTAAAACGAATACCCTGGATAGAAAAGAAGTGGTTATTTATTACTGAATGAATGTGCTTCACTTTGAAGTTTATAAATATGTTAATGTCGAAACTAGATTATTACATCCAACAATAAAGATGATGAGTGATGTGCACCCAGCCATTCAGGTTTGACAAGCTCAAAATCAACCCCAATAAAGAAACAAGAAATGCAGCTATCATGCTAAAAGAAAATGCCTTAAAAACAATTATAACCTTCAACTACAGCAAATTCATGTGCTATAGTAAATTGTTAGAAAAATTTCCATGTATCTTCTATAGATCTTGTGTAATAGTTAATTAAATTTGGAACTGTGTACATATTTTGACATAGAATGGGCATGAGCTAATAGTACACTATGCTAACATAGCATCATGACGAGGATGCATGCAAGATACCTCCTCTGGGTCAAGTAGGGATGTTTCCCAAAGCATTCCAATCATCCCTCTCATTCCACCAAGGACCTGCAGGAACATTATTCAGGAATTTCACATGATAAGTTAATATATGCTCTAGAAAAGCAACAGAACTATCCATAGACAATTGATAAGCAGTATATCATACCATATCCACAGTTATGTTTCCAAGCTGGACCTTTCCGTGCTCTGACTTAAGCTTCTTTAAGCGATCCTGTAACAAGGCAGACTAACATTTGAGAACAGCAAGGCCAGATGAACAGGTGTTCATATTTCACGAAGACAAGTGGTTAGATAAACAAGTGTGAAGTAGATTCTCTAAAACTTTATTATTCTAAATCTGCCAACTACAGCTAGGTGCAAAACGTGCAGACTAATTTCCTCTGACAGAAGAGGGAATAGAATTGATGTAACAGTTGGTGCTACTTTCAGACAAGCAATTCCTTTCATGTTCCATCACATGTTTGAGATGAAAATGTATCCACATGTTTGAGGTGAAAATGCATTGGACACAGAAATACATGAGCTTAAAGAAAAGGGATACATGAGCTTAAAGAAAAGGGATTGAGCTAAAAGAGAAGGGAGTGACACTATTTGCTAGTATCGGCTAAAAGAACAGAAGATAAGGCATCAGATACCCCCAGGAACTTTTCGAAGTATCAGCTAAAAGAACAGAAGATAAGGCATCAGATACCCCCAGGAACTTTTCGACTTTACAAGATTAATAGATGGTCTACGAGAAGCAAACCTGCTGTTCTGGAATCAATTCCTGCAACTGGGACTTAAGATCCTGCATTTGCAGAAACACAATCAGCATCCAATCCAGAGTACACAAAACTGTACCGCAAGGTACAACAGTTAGACGAACTGTCTTACGAGATCGGACGCGCTCTGCATCTGCAGCCATCTCACACCGCCCAGCGTGGTGGCCTCCTGCGCCTGGCAACACGAACAGCACGGGGAAAAAAAATCTCAGCACGACAGCCCCCACAACCGGTGAAGCAGCATACACAAAAGGACAAAGCGCCACCGCTCAATGGACCACTCACCATGCGGGATCGCAGTCTCGAGACCGCGGTGAGGCCCCGGAAGAACGCCATGGCCGGAGCGCTCGGCTACGACCGCACCTGGGCAGACACAGCAACCAAACAAACAGACGATCTCATCAGGTTACCGCAGCCGAATTCAACCGAAACCCCCAAAGGACAAAGGAAGTAGGGGAAGCAAACGGATAATTACTACACCGCCCCACCACGCAGCAAACAAATCCGCGGCAGAGCGTGGGGGCAGATTGGAGACGAAGATGGGGTTGGGTTCGAGGGCTCGCGATGGAGAAGAGATCCCAACGAATAGAACGAACAATTACGCCTAGACTTGCTTACCAAGGAATGCAAGAGACACGGGCGGGCGAGGACGGGACCGCGTGTTCCGCGGCGAGGGAGGAGGGGAGCCTGAGAAGTTGGGGGAGGAATGGGGGCTGGTCGTCGGCCTCGGTTGCTGAGGGGCGGCGAGCCGAATATATACGGGGGCTTGAGGAAGTCGTGTGCCACCTGCCAGATGCCGGACACATACACATGGCTCCATTAATATCTTTCGAATGCCTTTTGGATTAACTTTGCCGATTCGGGCTGGCTGAAACTTGGCTGAACCTGTCAGAAAAATATTGTTTTAACTGAATTATTGTGAGAGAAAAATATTATTCTGACCGAAAAACAAACTGAATAGTGCCGTTTTTAAGGTAACTCAGAGCCTTAAGAGCATCTCCAAGAGTTTGCTATCTCAACTTGGCATCCATATAATTTTGGCAAAACAGGAAAAAATAGCCTCCAACAGTTTGACAAAACAACTTGGCATCAATATCAACTTGGCAAAACTTCCCTCCGCGCGCGCAAATATACGCGAGTGTATATGGCTTGGCATCCGGGGCTCTTCGTTTCTTAGCGGGGCTCTTCGTTCACTTAGCGAGCATCTTCGTTTTGTTAATGGGTTTTTTTATTTTAATGCCAAACTCTTGGAGATAGATTATTTTTTTACTTAGCATATAATTTTAGGAGTTGGCAAATCACAAGATTTGCCAAGTAAAATTTGACAAATTCTTGGAGATGCTCTAAGTTTTTGCCATTTTGGGGAGTTAGAAGAAATCCGGGTGGCATATACAAATTTGTAAATATAAAGCTAGAAGTGTTTTCTACTAACAAACAGTTCGAATTAATATTATGGTCATTTTTGTGAGTTTTGCGTTGGATTTGAGATACTAGTAGGAGAAAAATATCTGAGACAACAATTCCGTTGTTCTATCTATGAAAGGTTCCTTTTCTTTTTAGTACATCCATGAAAGGCTGTTTCAGGTTTCAACAAAGCCCGAAAGGCGTAGAAAAGAACAACACGGGTACGGCTTTTAAGCTCCAGGCATGAAAGCCATCCCTTTCAGTCGTCCATAATATGGGATCAAGCTATAGTTACAGATTAATAAATACTAGCACTGTAATATGTAAAATGAAGAATGAAGAGTGTAACGCAACTACAAAGACAGAAAATCTGATGCAACGCGTGCCTCTTCCATATCGACTCCCCGAGAAAGAAAGGGACATCGGTTTTTTTTTTCTCTCGTGAGGTAGACGGTTGTGAGTTGTGGCGCTCGCCCGTTCGGCTTACCTTATATTCTGATTTATTCGACTTCGTTTTTCAGCCTGAACAATGTTTTTCTCTCACAACAATTCAGCCGGAACAGTGTTTTTCAGCCAATTTCAGCCAAGCGAACGGGGCCATGATCCTGATTGTTTAGAAAGGTTGATTGAATAATCTACAGGTCAATGATTTGAATTTGGTAGCTAGACAACACTTTGCCACCTAGAAAGCGAGATGGCATCACACTTTCATTGATGGAAAAAGAATGAAACCCTAATGAAGGTCATTGTAGGGTTCGTTATCTTAAAAAAAATAACGAAATTTCAGGGTTCTTTGTTATATAAGTGAAATGATTCATGATTTTCTTAAAGGGAAATCCACAGATTACATCATAATGTGATAGTCCAAAAAGACTAAGCTATCACATTATCATTATTCAGTTGATACCACAGTTCATACATCGAGGAATTACAAGTTTATAAGATATTACAACACTTGGTAACACACCTAAGTACAACATATACTAGCGGAAACGCACACAGATCAACATCAGAGTAGACATAGCGCGTTGGTGGGTGAAGGCTCCTCTTTCATGGGCAATCATCAGAGTATGCGTAGAGTATCAGTGGGCGTAGACTTCATCTCCTCAACCAAACTTGAGCGTAGGAACGACCTAATCCTTCTAATCTCCATTGTCGTCGTCGTATATGACATTCAAACCTACCAAATATCTTTCAGTACGATTTGTACAGCTCCCACCCTATGCTTTGCATTGCTTTGTAGTAAGTGGAATGCAAGGATAGAGCAAAAGGCATATTTATGGCTGTAGTTTTCCTATGTAAGTTCATCAATATTTTATAATAGTTCATCAAGTTTTAATCCATCTCATCCACACGTTCACCCATCCCATCACACACATCTCACCACACTCTCACTCTCTAGGCGGCAAGGGCGACTCCCTCTCGTGCCTTGCCTTATCGGCTAACAGCCGAAAACCAATAAACCTAGGGGAGAAGAAGAAATGACTGCTCTCACTAATCAATGGAAGCGTAGGTCATAGGAATGTCCATATCCGCGAACGTGGCTATACGTATAGATCGATCAACTCTGTAGAGCATGTACACCTAGAACCACAAGATCACCATCATCAACGGTGGCCACCGCCTAGGCTGATACCGGCTGCCTCCCAACCGGTACGATGCCACCCTGCCACTCAGCCCTGAGTCACCCCGGAGTCCATCGGCACGCTGAGACTGTGAGACGTAGTACCGGGCCCTCAAGGTCACTACGCTGTCTTAGGAGGGTGTGAGACATACACCCGTACCTCCTTACACTATCACCTACATCCTAGGCAGTAGTGGCATTGCCCTAGTTGGTCGGGTAACCGTCTCCCGCCCATTCAGGAACGAGTGGTGTGTACATAGGGTCCTATGATCCGATTCTCTCGACATACCAGTCCTTAGGGAGGACTAGATAGGACATCTTCTCAAGTGGGGTTAACCGACACCCCGTGCCTTGACGGCACCTCCTCCCCAGGGGCTCACCCCTGCAAGGCATCCCGAGGTCTACTCCACTCACATGTACCCACCACAGGTGCCACTCATCATAGAGGATGCTCAGGTCACACCCTCCTAGCAAGACTTGTCCCAAGGACTCGTCGTAGAATCCTGTTCGGTCGACTCAACCCTCACCACACGCCCAAGATGTATGCCAAGATCTCCTCAAGTTATTACCACATTATCGGCACCGAGTGCCATAGCCACTCACAAACAATTAGAATCATTTTACCATCTTTCATCTTCCGGTTCTTACTATGGTGCTAGACCATAGTCAAGTCGTACCGTCTCATAGAAACAGCATTTCGTGAACCAATGTATCCCAGCTGGGTACCCTAAAACACACGCCCTGTTTGTACCCCAGACACAAACAAGACCAACCCATTCTACTCCTGTCACGGGGTCCAGGTCCCCGTCTAAACTTGGACTCCAAGCCCCCACACTTGAGACCCGGTCTCAACATGGTGCTTAGACCTCCACCTTTCCCCGCCTCTAATCAGTCGGTCCGGAAAGAACCAAAACCCACGACAAGAGCGTAACGAGCCTTCCCGCTCCCATAAGCAAATATGTGCTCCGGATAATAAGTCTGTGACCTGACTACCATCCACATCAACGGACGGTCCTTAATCGACACGAATAGAAAAAAAATGTAACCAAGCTAAGCCTCGTTGGCCGCGGGACACAACCTGTTACACCCACCAATACCCATACCATATCCCTACCCTGTCTCTATTTTTTCTTTCATCATTTTATTATGAGAGTAATAATAATCCCCTATTGTGAGCAACGGCAAGTTACTCACGCTACCGATGACCTAAGCATAGCATCTTGTCGGGTTCATAAACCCGGGGTCCTCAATGGACCTGCTTCCCTGCAAAACCCGGCCCAGCAGGCGACGCAGCGACAACGGGTACCTAGGCCGGCCTAGATACATAATGATAGGCTGGGACAACGATCTGGTCTCCGACCGGAAGGCCTGACTAAGGTGGGACCGCAGTCCGGTTCCGACCTCCTTCTCCAACCGAGGATACGCCAGACCTATGCTCGCTGCTCTTTTCTGACCAACACGGTCGGGACCGACTAGGAACGACTGACCGAGGATGCCCTCTCGAGGAGGGTCCGAGGATCAGGTGGAGCAGATAAGATAAGGCGCTCAAGTCAACCGTAATACCGAGGACCGTACCCTGCCATGCCCTACGCATCTGTAGGACGGTGCCACCAGGCCATGCCAGACGGGCACTATACAATCTTCTAGATGCATCAAAGCACAAATAGTATTGTAGGCGCCAACGTTTGCCATACCAGGCGAACACGGTAGAGCCTGCCAGATGCGTCTAAACATAAACAGTATTGTGGGTGCCAATAACCGTCCCGTACCCGACAGCGTAGGCAACAAGACTAGGTAGCACATGTATACACACGCTCTCTCTCTCTCTCTTTCTGATTTGTAAGGCCATCCCCTTCAACTATAAAAGGGGATGAGCTCTCTCCTAAAAGACACACTCTCTCTCTCAGAAAAAAGAGGCTAGACGACTCGAGGACTCGATGACCTGAGGACTCAAATAGTTCAACAGCTCTAGACCTCGACAGCTACACAGAGCATACGTTCCAATACTTAGCGTGTGTTAGAGCTCCTGTAACTCTCTTCCATTCAGCTCAGAGTCCGACCGGGCCTCTAACACCCCCCTTATCATTTTTCACTCGTTTATAACCTCACAGCAAACTTCAAGCACCTAGGATCAGGAATAAAGTCACCGACCGACTAAATCTGGATGTAGGGCACGTTGCTTGAGCCAGTCTAAATCCTGTGTCATTGAGTGCTAGGCCACATCCGATCACAACGCATGACAAAACTACAAATATTTACTTGTTGGTCAAATTTTGCACCAACACATCTACTCAAACCTGCACTAGTAAGACTCTTCGGACAGGTATATCTATGCATGTGATTTCTATAAAATTCGTATAACGTAAATGCACAACACATATATATACAGTGAATTATAAAATAGAGATTATGCACCGGGGCTTGCCTTGGGCGGTAGCAGTGTCAATTTGAAATCGATCGATGTGGCTTGAGACCTCCTCATGCACGAGAATCTCCTCCTCGTACTCCTTGATGATCTTATCCAACTCGTTCTCTACATGCATACGATGATGATATAACACTTAGCATTCAGGCAATAGCAACTCTTAAAATAAGAATACGCATACTAAGCTACTAAGATAGCTCTAATGACTAAGATACTAAGCTAACTATCATTTTCATCAAGCAAAGTGTTGGATTCAAATAACAAACCCTTAGCTTGACAATTTAAGGACATATCTTTATTTTTACTAGTGATTTAATGTATGTTGAAACAAAGAGCATTTAACTACCCTAATGCTTAGTCTATTCTAAAGCTACAAAAATTACAGTTAGCACATAATAATACAATAAAACTGTTGTAAAAATTTTAGGATCAAAACTATTATCAATTCACCACAAAAATTTCTACAATAATTAACTTAATAATAGTAAGAGTTCTCAAATGATTTAATAGCTCCTAGTATCAACACATATAAGTATGAACTAAATACGCCAACAGATAGACCATAATTTTAGGAACCTAACAAAATTTGTTTCATAATTTTTGAACACCTACATGATTTTATATTAATTACCAGAGATCGGCTCAAAAATTAAATTAGAAAATCATTACTAATTTCCTAAGAAAAAGAAAAATGAATCTCCATGTGGCTGGCAAGCACGTGACTTGCTGTGTGATGCTTCTCTTGAAGCGGCCCACTATGGTGAGACGCCCCATGTGGCGAGGAATCCCGCGTGTGTTGGCGCTTTTGCAAAATAGACATCGCACTTCTCCTGAATTACAACTAAGTCCTAACGTTATTTTTCCCTCTCTCAAACCTTCTCACTTAACCTCCTGTCTTTCCTAGAATTCCCCAACGCGCACCCCCGGCGAGTTAGCACACCGCGGCATGGCGACGGTGACACAGCGCGGCCACGCCGGCCACCTAGGACCTGCGCCAACCCTCCTAACGGGTCGGTCACCATCGCCAACCCGAGCGGCTATGCTAAGCGACGGTGCGGGATGACATGACTTGCTGGGGAAGGTTGCAGCGGCGCACGACCATCCGCAATGGCGGCACCGTGGTTCCGGCGAGCTAGGGCAACTACAGACCTAATTGGTTAGCGCGCGAGCATCAGGAGCCTACTGTGGACCAGACCAAGGTGACGGTTGGAGCAGAGGATGACGGAGAAGGGCTAGCCACGTGCGGCCGAGCCATGCGGTGACGCACCGCTGTGGCACGGTCACATCAGTAACAACGGGGAGGTCGTAGAGGTTCGGCTATGGCGTGCAAGGCAAAGAGGGGATGAAGGCGAATCTAGTGGTGCACAGGAATTGGCTCGGGGTGAAATGATGGAGGGCTGCCCTCGGCCATGGCCGAGCACAGCCTTATCGGCACAGCGGCGGGGAAAGTTCTAAATTGGAGCTTGGCCGTACCTTCTTCATGGCTGGGTGGGGTCAGGCATCGCGAGGACTTGATGAGGAAGCCGTGGATGCGCTAAATTGAATGGAGGTGACCGCTCGATGCTTAATTTGATGGCACGACTCGACGGCGGCAACAGAGAGAGAGAGAGAATGGGGTGCGATAGGTAAGCTCAGCTCGGGCTCACCTAGGCAGGACACGGTCGACCTAATCGTGGAGGCACGCGCGCAGACGCTACAGACAAGCGCACGCGTCCACGACCGGCATGGCCCATGCGGTGACGGCGAGCTCGGCCACGTGCGCGCGACAGTGGCGGCCTTCAATCGGGCCAGCAGCGGCGCAGAGGTGTAGAGTGAAGCACGGACATGACGGTGAGGCGAAGGTACTGGCAGTGGCTGCGTCGCGATGCGTGGCGGGTTGGCAGTGCGGCAGCACGGCGGGGCCAGCGGCAGTACCGCTTGGCTGCACAAGCAGCAGCGGCGGCTCCACGCGCCAGAGGCCAGTGGCAGCCTGGCCATAGCCAGGCCAGAGCAGCCGCAGCCAGCTACGCGCGGCAACGCGCGCGCACGACCAGCGCGTGACGCCGTGCGACCGAGCATGGTGATCGCGCTCACTCGACAAACCAGCCCGAGAACGTGTCATGCATGAATTTTAAAGTGTTTATAAAAACTAAACGGTTGTTCTAGGAATCAAACCACCTTCACCATGCTCAAGAGGGCTTATCAGAGTACCAACTCGAGCTAAAATATGACACCACTTCTTAACTCGATTTCACAAAATAAATTCCAAAACATGGCATTGTCTTGCTGTCTTGAATTTTGATTCCAAGTTCCATTTTGAGGCTATCAAAAATGTTAGCTAACGATGTTATTTTTCTACAGCAAGGATTTCATTATCATCTACAAAGTTCAGATTCCAAACTTTATTTAAATGCCACATATATGTTTTATACTATTTTTATTCAATAAAAATTGGTTTTGAACCCTACTTGATATACATGGGTTATGGAATAGCCTCTCATTTACCATTTTTATTGATCATCTTAGGTTTCAGAAAAATTTATCCACATATTCCATCACATGCATTATCACATAAACATGATGCTCATGACATGGTTTAGTAATTTGTTTAGGGCGTAACACCAATGGTGTTACCCCCTCCCAGCAAGACTTGTCCCAAGGACTCATCGTATAATCCTATTAGGTCAACTCAACCCTCACCACACACCTAAGACGTACGCTAAGATCTCCCCAAGTTATTACCACATTATCGGCACCGAGTGCCATAGCCACTCACAAACAATCCTCCACCAAGCATCACATCACAGATATAATGTGTAGTAGAAGTAAGCAGTAAGTAGTAAGTGAGCATCTAGCCTATCAGCGGGTGTGCAAGAGTAAAGGTTGCGTCAAGGTAATGTCTTCAAGCAATTCTACCATGCAACCTATCGTAGTTCATTTGCATGAAAAACAAAGCACTAGCAGCTATATTATTGCATGTCTAATAGGATTCTACGAGGTTGGGTGGGACGTGGCACCTATTGACTGATCATCTCCGAGATCCTCAGTGTACTCATAGTTGTTTTCCTCCAAGTCCTGCTGTCATTCGCATGTCCTCCCTCCAATGGGTTCTGGTATGATCAATGTTATCCTCGATGCAACTACCGCAATAGAGTGACAAACAAGACAAAAGAGCAATCAGTCCCTAACCCAAGAAAGACTACGAATAAAGAGGCAACAAAGCATGGGAAGAGAGAATAAACACCAAAAGAACACTGAAGGAAAAGGACTTAGCCCTCGCGGAGGAGGTCCGAGCCTTGGGCTGGAGAGAAACAGAAGTGGTTGTCTGTAAAGTACAAGCTTGAGTCACAGCCTAGCAAGTACTTCCTAGGCCGATCGTGTCGACCTGTACGGCTTCATGAATAATGGCCTAGACCCTAGCTCAACTTAAGCAAACACCACGGAAAACACAAGGCTAGCCCTCATGAAATGAGTTCGTTTTCCTCGGGCTAAAAAGGGGGCGAGGGAGAAAGTCAGCTAGGCACATCCATGTCTCATCCTCGGTAGAGATGGCACTCTAATGGTCGATCGGGTCAACTCGCATGGTTCTGAGAACACAACATAGATGCTAACCTCGCCAACTAGAAGTGATAGCCTGGTCTTTGACCCGATCATCATTGTTAAGGACGGGATCAAATAGAGCGGGCTAAGGGGAAAAGGAAGCCGTCCTGATCTCTCTCGATCCATACGCCATGGTAAGTGACGAGAACCAAAGAGAGGGTGGAACAGAAGGAGAAGGAGAGGAATGGTGGTCTGCTTCTTCCAATCCTCACGCCATGGAAAAAGGCAGGGCATCGGAAGGGAGCGACACACCAAAGAACACCAACACCCAAGTCCACTCATAGGGTACCCCGACCCGCGTGCACTAAATAGCACCAGACACCCCTAGGGTTTTAGCAGTGCAGTTGTCATCGCTAGAACCTAGGGAGTGCTAAGGTCTAGAGTGGGTACAAGCATACAAGGGGCTCGAGCACGAAGAGCCAAAAGAGGGGAAGGAGACACGGGATTCACCTTTCCTTTGATCCAATCGCCATAGCAGTTGACGGGAATCAAAGGAATGGAATCAAGAGGACAATAAACACCAAACTAATGGAAAGGGAACTTGGTTCCACAGCACTTCGACTTACATGTCATTACTCTAGTTCCACAGCACTTCGATCTACATGTCATGGCAAGGACATGAGCCAAAGATATTGGAACAAGAAAATCAATCCCCATCTTACTAGATCGACGGGAATCGATAGGGGGGAGAAGAGAGGAGAGAAGAACAGCCTCTGTATTCTTCCAACCAACTTGCCATGGGGATGAGCTAGGGTTGAAGAAGGAGACACAAACCCCACGGTCTCTCGATCCACACCAACTCGTAAGGCTCCGCAACCTAGGTGCAATTGAATCGGCACAAGGCTATCCCTATGGTCCCTAGCGATGCGATTGTCACCGCGAGATCCAAAGAAATGCCATGGTCTAGGTGGCACAAGCATACGAGGTGGTTAGGATGAACAAAAGAGCAAAGGAGAACAAAATAGCAAAAGAGGTAGAGCCCGATGATCATAGCGAGGCAATCGCGGCCACAAGCTATACCTACACAAGTTGGCTTCCATAAGTTCCACGATGGTCATCCCCTAGTGCGTCTTCTATAGACTAGGCCATGATAGGCTCGTCGTGTGCGGGTAGGAAGCACACCAATATTGAGCCCATGGTGGCCTCATCCTAGAGCCGTAGGAGGGGTTGAGTTATGCTCGGCATCATGGCCATGGCGGGACGAACCCATGTCCGAGACGTTCGAGCGAGGTACGATCCCTCGACCGGCTCGAAGGCTCGATCCATAGACAACAACACAATCACAAACAAACCAACTACACAAACCACAAAATGGAGTAGCACATATCCATAGCATAAGAGATAGACCGGCACGAAGGCACGACACATGCATTCATAGATATAGATAGATAGTCATGTATAGGAGCAAGTTTGAAATGAAATGAAATGAAAAGCAAGAGCTTTGTCGACGTCGAGGTTGGCGTCAACGGGTTCAAAGGTTTAACCTTACGGTGAAGAAATTCGCTACGGCGCATCTGGCGGTGTCACTGGCTGCTAATAGCTAATAATGGGCTATGGTGGTCATGCCTTTGCCGACCGACGGACTCTTGAGGTGGCTAAGGTTGGTCGCAAGTGGCGAGACACAAATTTGTTGTGTTCGGGAGAGGTGCTTCTGGCGTCGTCTGTGGTCGGGGCAGTTTTTGTGATGGTTCACCACACAATGCAAGCTGGCGTCCGGGTCCCTCGGCTCGACAGTGTCCACAACAAGCTGCAAGATGGTGACTTAAAGCAGGGGGTGCGGCGTGGTCAAGGAGTGGAGATGTGCCTTCCCTACGGCAGTGGACAATAGCGGCATGAAGGCCGGTCTCAGACAGGAACAATGGCGAGAAAAAGGGGAAAGGCGTGAGCTTTGGGGTCTAGTGCTCACCAGCAGTGGAGGATGATGGGTCGCCGGTGAGGAAGAGGAAGGCGGTGAGGTGGTGCCGTCCGTGGTGGTCATAGCTCATTGAAGAGGAGGGCACGGTGGTGACTATGGCGAGCAGCAGCGACGGTGTAGAGGTGGCGCCGTCTCTGCGTGGTCGCGACGTGGTGCAGCAGGAGGCCGGTGTGATGGCATGGACGATGCTGCCCGTCTAGAGGTGACTCACGGTGGTGGTGGCTTGGAGCTTAGCGAGGAGGCGATGGTGGCAGAACGGACCGGCTCGGAGCAGGGCGTGGCCATGGCGGTCTCACAGTCGGTGGGATGGAAAGACGTTGAGGTGGTGGCGTGCTCGACGATGTCTGTGGCTCCGTGAGGAAGGAGCAAACAATGCATGACGCTGGTGAGGACAGGCTCGAGTCGAAGGCTCTACGGTAGCTGGTGGTGCAGAGGTGGTTGGCGGAGAGGAAGGAGGTCAGACCAGTGGGTAGAGCTGGTGCGCCCAACTGTCCTTGGAGTGGAGCGAGGAGTGGGGGAGGAACGGTGGTGGCTTGAGGGCGAGGGTAGCTGGCTGTGGCATCCACGCTATCGGCTGCAGCTGGTGCCACTGGCAGGAGAGGGTGGAGAGCGAGGAGAGGAGGAAGAGAGAGTGTGGTGGCGCTAGGGGAAATTGAGAAGGGCACCGACAGCTGTGACTCTTATAGCCGCATGAGCTAGTGTTCGAGGGGGGGCTGCGCATTATTGGACGGCGATCCTTGGTGTCTGTGCAGCGGAGGGGCATGTGGCGTGCATCGGGAGGCGGAGAAGCTAGGGCGCGGGCGGCGTCGCGAGTGTAGGGGCACAGCTCGCCAGTTCGAGTGGCGGCGACACCTAGGACTGAAGTCCCGCTAGGGTTTCCAACCTAGGAGGTGCGGATGGGCCTGCGGGGGCTCGGGTGCGTGGGCCTATGGGGGCCACGGCGCGGAGCTAGGCTGCGGCCTGCGCGCGTGGGCCTACGGCTTGTGCTGCTCGCGTGGGCCTAGCGGGATGGAGACTGGGCCAGTGGCGCTAGCAGGCCAGGAGGGAAGAAAGGCGAGATGGGCCTCATGGCTGAAGGTGCCTACTGGACTGAGAGGGAGAGAAAGAGAATTGGGCCACGAGCAAGGGGAGGAAAGTAGAGGTTGTGGCCCAAGGAAAAAGGAAAATGGTTTTCCCATTTATGACTTAGAGAAATAGAGAGGGAATCAAAGGGATTTGAAGGGAATTCAAATAGAGGAATTGAGGGTTATTAATTTATGACTCAAAGAATTTGAGAGAGATTTGAAAGAGTTTGAGAGAATATCCAAGGAGGATAAGGGGATTTTGCTACGGATTTGTGCTCTCCAAATACAAACAAAACTCACACTTAAACCAACTCAAAAACACAGACACACGCCTAACAATTCTATATGGATGTAACAATTTGTTAGCAAGCTCTCCTTAGGTTGACTCGGGTTGACCTATCGACTACATGTTTAACACATTTTAGGGAAAATTTTAAAAAACTCGTATTTTTTGTTGCACGAAAAACCTAGGTTGTTACAATAAGCAAAGCAAAGGCACCAGTTACGAATCAGCGTTTGACTTTGATATTTTTTAAGAACATCATCGACTATTATTTTTTTTTATTAATAACATAATAAATCTTATAAAAAAAGTAAATTGCAAAAGGAACAGCGTCCTCGTGGTTGTCAGATAAAATATCGTACCGCCATTAGGATCTCTTAAAAGACGAATCCTGCACCAACACTCTTGTCTCTCATTTGGCCACGTTGCCTCTTCTCATTTAGCCACGTCGCCTCGTACTTTCAACCGTTTGATCTTCATCGGGCGGTTCAAAAAGCAAAAACTCCAGCTACGTTTCAGTCTGGGCGTTCGGTTTTAACCAACAATTCGGTTCGGTTAATTCGGTTATTTAAAACTTCGGTTTTCAGACTTCAGCCCCGATCGGTTCTCCAGAAAACAGGAAACCGCAGAATTCGGTTTCGATTTTTTCTATTCGGTTTTCGGTTTTAACCGAAATAACCGAAACTCCAGAAAACAAGCTTACAAGCTTACATAAATTCAAGCACTCCAGAAAACAAGCTTACAAGCCTCAAGTGATATATTAGTACAGTGTATGAATTCAACAAATCAACAAGCTTACATAAATTCAACAAATCAACAAGCTTACAAGCTTACAAGCCTCAAGACAACAATACATAATAGAATTACATAGATTCAAGAGTTCTTCATTATTCAAATAGAGAAGTAGCCGCAGGCCAGCAGCAGCATCATATGCCAGGATCCATTCCATACACCAAGACACCAAGTGGGGAGACAAGTACCGGACAGAATCACATTTGAAGTACTACAAGCATCATATGACTGGAGCATCAGCAGTCTGCAGTCCTGCAGCCATCAAGTGATCTCAGTTAGTGAATCTCAGTAGTCCAAGAAATATTAAACAGATGCATATACTTATGTACAAAACCTGCAATATAAATTTACCTTTTACCAGGTGATCAGGACTTAGTAGCTGTAGTAGCTTCCTTAGAAATGGACAGGCCACCAAGTTCTAAAATAAATAAAGAATAGATGATCTAAGTTAGTACAGTGTATGAATCATGAAGCACATTAGAAGCAACTAATAATTTAATATGTTACCTTCCTCAAGCAAAAACATTTGTTCGCTGTCCTCTTCAACACTTGACATAGTTTCCTCCATGAAGCCAATCATTTGCACAAACGAGGCGCTCAACCATTTTTGGGGTTAGTGAGGTCCTAAAGTCATCAAGAGTTCGGCCACCAGCACTGAAGGCTGACTCAGAGGCAACTGAGGTGATAGGAATCACCAATAGATCACGGGCCATTCTAGATAATATTGGGAATCTTGTTGAATTAGCCTTCCACCACTTTAGAATGTCAAATCCTTTTGTGTCCGGCTCATTATCTTCTGATAGATACTTGTCTACCTCAGATTTGACAGTTCCACCCTCACTGTTAATCTGCTCAGTAATTACTAACATCCACCTACTCACTCTTGTGCTGGTTTCAGCTGATTCAGATTCAGTAGGTTGTGGTGCCTTATCTTTTGGGGCATACATTTCCTTGTACTCTTCAAACAAAGCATGAAAATAAGTGTTCACTGTATCCCACAGCTTTTCTCCTATTGTATCCCCAAACATTACCTTAATTCCTATTCTAATGCATTTTGAAAGTTTGTATCTAGGATCAATAGCAACATAGAAGAAAACAATGAAGTTGAGCCGCTGATCCCCCTTATCTTTCTCTCCTCTCTTCTCTCTGTCTCCCAACCTCTCACCATACTTATCTCCCCAGTACTTGTAGTACTTCACTAACATTCTCATACCCATTTCCTTACACAGGTTGTCTTCACTATGACACCGTTCTCTCAGCAGAAGTAATACATCAGCAATCTCATGAAAATAAGTGTGAGATGTTGGACGACTTTGTACAGAAACACAGAGAGTGAGGTCATAAAAGTGTTCAAGAAACTCAGCCATCTTCCTAGCCTTATCCCAATCTGTTTTTGTTGGTACCCCTGGACCATTCTCTTCTTCTAATTCTAATTTGTAGTATGGGTCTTCATCACTATATCTTTCAAATGCTTTTTGGTACTTCTGTGCAGCATTTAACATAAGGTAGGTTGAGTTCCATCTAGTGCAAATATCTAAGTTAAGAAATGCTTTGCTCTGTACCTTGGCTAACTCAGCACATTTCTTAAATTTTACCAACCTAGATGTTCCACACCTGATAAACTTAACAGCAGCACGGACACGCTGAATTGATATATCAATTTTCTTCAACCCATCACCTACTATTAGGTTGATAATGTGAGCAGCACATTGCATATGCAGGTACTCTCCTTCAGCAAAACAACCTTTTGACTCATTCAAGATCCGCCTCACATACTTAATTGCGTTATTGTTTGCACTAGCATTGTCTCATCGTTATTGTGAAAACCTTGTCAATGCCTCACTCACCAAACAATTCTCTAATGATTTCCCAATGTCCTCCCTCTATGGCCCTTAACCAAGAAAAAACCAATAATTTTCTTCCTTAGGTTCCAGTCATTGTCAATAAAATGGGCTGTAACACACATGTAGTTTTGGCTATTCTTTGCAGTCCATGTGTCAGTTGTGAGGCAAACTCTTTCACAATTTTCCTTAAAAAATTTCTTAAGCTTTTCTTTCTCATCTTCATATACTTTAACACAAGCTCTAGTGATTGTTCTTCTAGATGGCAGAATAAACCGTGGACATGCTTCTGCCATTAATTTCCTAAGACCAGAACGTTCAGATAACATAAATGGTTGTTCATCTTCAATTATCATCTCAGCAAAAATCCTTCTAAGTTTATCAGGATCAAATTTCCAAGTGGTTACAATACCCATACTACTTGTGCCAGCACATGGTGTCAGTTGCAAAGTTGCTTGATTATCAACTACTAGTTTGTTTGGATTCTTTTTGCAAATTTTCAGATGAGCTTTCAAGGATGACATACCATTTGTTCTTGAGCCACAATGAAACAGCTTTTAACACCACTTGCACTTGGCTCTTTCTTCCCCATTATCAAGTTTGACCTTGCTGAAACTATCCCATACATCAGATCTTAGAGCCATGTGTTTCCTTTTCCTGGATTCTTCATCCTCTTTCTCTCCATCCTTGCTCTCCTGCTGCTCCTTGCTTGCATCTACCACTCCAGTCGTTGACGCTCCAGCTTTAGTTTCTTGAGTTTGAGTCTGATTAATCTCACAAGCAACAATTTCATCTATGTCCCCCATCTAGAAACGAAATGTTTCAAATTAGGAATTAACAACAGCAAGGAGAAGAGGAGAAGACCATAAGAAGAATTGAAGCTCGATCTAAACTTACATTGGAGGACTGCTCCGTCCGCGCCACCGTTGTCTTGGTCGGAGAACTTCACAAGGGTGTTGCTGGGTGCCTGGCCGCCTGCCGCGCCTCCTCCCTAGTCCCTGCGAGGCTGCGACTGTGCTCTCAGCCTTCCGCCTCCTGCCTCCCTTCTCCTCGTCGGCTCGCCGTGACCTGCTTCAGTCGCCCGCTGGCCGCCACTCGACGATTTAGGGTTAGGGAAGGGAATGGCGAGCGTCCGAGAGAGCGGGATGAGCGGCTGCGGCGCTGCCTCTGCGCGCTGAGCTACGGGATGGGGCCATGGGGGTTTCCTTTGCGTCTTGATGGGCCGTCAAACTATGGGACGTGAAGGACTGAGGGCGTGAGGCGACGGTCGATGACTCGACGGAGGTGTTTCCAGTTTTCTGGTCTGCAGCATGCACTTCGGTTTGTTCGGTTCCTCGGTTCGGTTTGAGTAGAAAACCGAAGCCGAAGCCGAACACCGAACAATGCAAAACCATAAACCAAACCGACAACAGAAAACCGAACAAACCGATATTTCGGTTTGGTGCGGTTCGGTTCGGTTCGGTTTACGGTTTGCGGGTAAAAAGTGCCCAGGCTGAGCTACGTTTCCAGATCCTTCGTCCTGAGCGCGGCTATCTCCCGTCATCCCCCGCGTTCGACCTCCCTGGCCAGGGCCTCTCCCCGCCGCCGCGGCCATCGTGCGCAGCCTGGAAGACGGCCTTGCTCCCGCCCACAGCTCGATGACACCCGTCCTCCTCCTGGACCTCGCCCCGGTCGTCGTGCTCATCACTTCTCCCTCTCCCCACATCTCGCGCTCCTCATGGAGGCGTGGAAGACAAGCGCTAGATGGGGGGCTGATGCTAGACGCGCGCGGCGATGCGGCGCTCGAGCAGTGGACCAATAGACAAGCCTTGTGCCACGGGCGGCGCCGTGGAGCGACAACCGTCGAGCCACATAGGGAATTGCCTGGGTGAAGCTAGGCGCATATGGTGTAGCACTGCTCAAGGGGTGGGCCAAGCGGATGCCTTACGGCGAGGGCGGCATGCAGCTCGGGGGTGCCCATATCTACCACGACGACTCTAGGACGCAGTGGCGTCCGCGGCGCGTCCGAGGAGCCCGAGCACGTGCCAACCTTTGTGTGCTTCGCGAACTTTCGTGGCCCAGCGACACAAAGTTCCCGGCAGGCAGCTGTGCGCCTGGCGCGCTAGATGGGCATGGCCGACGTCGATGAGCCCCTAAGGAGTAGCTGCTCGATGAACGCCCCCATGGTGTTGGATGCTTTGCGTGCCACTAGAGGCAAAGCGGCAATTGCAGAAAACATGCCGGGATTTCGCACCATCTGCAAAGCCTTGTTTCACGCCATATCCAGAGAACAGGTATACAGCACAGACCCTTCCTCTTTTCTCTGTTGTTAGATGAGGTTCTTCATAATCCATCTCCTTGCTGCAACGAATTGGCATGGGTTTGTGGATATAATGTCTTGGTGAGTGGCTCCGTAATGTTATCGGGGGGTCAACGGGCTCAAGCTTTTGCCTTTAAGGCTGCAAAAAGAACTGTTGTTTAGAGCATGGCAGCGCAAGGAAGAAGGTTTCTACACTTTTAAATACTGATGAAGTGGTAATAGATAAAAATGTAGAATTTCAAGTTTGGCCCGTTCGTGTGCCCTTAAACCCGGCTTGATCCGCTTATTTTTTCATTCAGAATAGTGTTTTTCTCTCACAGATTCCTCCAGTATTCCTCCAAACCATCCAGATTCCTCCAGAATTCAGACAAGCGAACAGACCCTTTGTATAAATGTCCTTTCAATCCTAAACTAAAGTAAGAATATAATCTCAGTACCACTCATCTAGCATTCTGGTGAATAATAACACATATTGATAATCGATAATTTATGAGAGAGAGAGTATGCACTAATTCTAGGTAACTATAACTCAAAAGTGAGTGTGTGTGTGTGAGAGAGATAAAGTCAGTAGCCCCTCTATAAAGTCAATGCTTGCTCAGCGTTGAAAATTATTACGTGTGTTTGCTGAAAGGAATAATTTAAGATTATATCCATTGCTGACTTTTTTTCGAATTCTCTCTTAGCTAATACAGTAATGTAGTTCATCCTGGTAATTCTTACTAGCATGGTAGACATTGGCAGACCAATTAGATACAACCATACAAAGTTTCATTTAATTTCGTTTCCTGAGTTTTAACAATACTCCAAACTAGCTTTGGGCTTAGAGGTGCTGCATTTACTGCTACTAATAACTAATCCATTATCCGTATAGAGACCATATGAATATTCTTGCTGCTTTGATGGGATGGAACCTCTAAGCTATTCATATGTTAGGGCCTTGTTTAGATACCCTCAAAATTTCAAGTTTTTTCACTCTCTCTCCATCACATCAATTTTTAGCCGTTTGCATGGAGCATTAAATGTAAGTAAAAAAAATAACTAATTGCACAGTTTAGTTGGAAATCACGAGATGAATCTTTTGAGCTTAGTTGGTCCACGATTAGACAATATTTACCAAATAAGACGAAAGTGCTACTATTCATCGGGTTGAAATTTTTTTCAATCTAAACGAGGCCTAGCATTCGATTCATAGGCCTGAACAAAGAAATAAAAGACAGATTTGAACGAGAATTGTTATGTAGCAACACATGGACAGTGTTGTCCTTATAACAGTATCTGCAGCCCCTTTGTGTATCTCCACGCACTGCCCATGGTATTGTCCACGCAGTGCACATAGATTGAAATTGGGTACGTAGTAGTGACCTCAGATTTTAGATTATGCCATTATTGTATAAAATGATATTAAATATATAAAGATGTTCTTTGCCTCCTGACTACTACACGGTAAAGCATTAAGAATTTCTACCAAATTGATCTATGTAAGTATTACATTCAAATTTAATTACAGCTTAAATTTCAGATTGAATATTACTACTGGAATGTTAATTGCAGGCTTGCTGAAGATTAGGGCCAATGAGGCCAGGATGGAAGTGGCGAATACAACAATTAACAACAGAGCCAATGGCAGGGCTATCTATACTAGCCCCACACCAAGCAAGCAAACTGCTCCCCGTCCTCTTCATGGCCTATTGAAGTTTCGAGGCTATGGATAAAGTTATCATTCAACGGCAAATTGCACAAGCTTCAAGATCTAAAGATGTCCTTTGCTATGGTAGCCACCCAAAAGGCCAAAACCATAGTGACTCTCACTGGGTTTGTAGCGGAGATTTTGTGCTGTAAGGTGCCACAACATGAAGCAGAAATTTGCAAAAAGCGCCTATTATGGTGCCACAACATGCAGTAGAAATTTGCAAAAGCGCCTATTATTCTTTCTCCCTGACGGACTCCAAGAAATACGGGAGCTATCTGTACTCAGTATGTGCAGTATGTGTTATGGGTCATTTACTCATTAGTTTTGAAAGTCAAGTTGTCTGCATTCAGTGAAGAGATTCTAATAGTAGTTCATCTGATCTGTATGTGCACGTACTATTTTCAGGTTTGTAACAGCTGCTGTCACAATAATAGTTCAATTCATGAACCCAATGTTTAGTTCTATCAAGCTTTGTAACTTCTCCATGTGAGTAACACCGGAGATCTCAAAAAGCAATACTTCAACCGGCTTGTCTATTTTCAACATCTTTTCAGTTCTTTATAAAAAAAAACATCCTTTCCGTACGATTGATTGTTTACATCTTAAAGAATCTCATGTGACTCAGTTTTCACAATTGCAATCATGAAACTCCGAGAGACCATATTTCATCAGCCAAGTGGCACATGATAAGCAAATAATTTGCATGGGAACTATCGTAAAAAATGAACCACCAGGCATTATTGAATGTATTGAAGCACATGAATTTTTGTGAAATTTTAGCCACTTAATAATTTCCAATGACCGTGGTATCCCTGTGCAAATGGAATTTGACATTTTCTATTTATTAAATACAACGAAATAAACATGAGCCCAAACAAATGTTAATATCCTATATGCCCATTTGCAGAATAAAGGATTCATCATCCACAGGCTGGGACTCTACAACAAGGGCGCGGCAAAGCCGCGCTTGTGTTTCTAGTTCTGAACGGAACAGGTGGAACGGTCCTGCAAAGCAAGAAGAACAAGGTGGTCAGGCACCGCGGATCGCTCGCTCTTTGGGCTGAGATGACAGGTAGGCCTAGCCCACTTAATCCGCGGCCCATCGGTCGCTTCAGTGCTTCCTCCCCACTACCACACGCTTCTGGCTTCCCCTCGTTCACCGCTGCCGGCTCTTCTTCCGCAACCGCAAGGCCACACGCTCCTGGCCGCGGCGGTTCGCAACGCAAACCCTAACCGAGCCAACGGAGGCGCGAGAGCGGAAACATCCATGGAGGGCGGCCGCAAGAGGGGGAAGGGCGACGGCGCCAAAGGGGCCTCCGCCGGCGGGAAGCGATCGCGAGGTGAGTGGAGCGGAGCCAGCCCTCGCTCTCGCCGCGAACCCCGTTCCTCTCCGGACGTGTTTCCTCGTTTAGCGGATCAACTTTCGTAGGGCGTTGCGCCTCGGGGCCTCGAGGGTTAGTGGGGTTTGAGCTGTTTGCTATGTCAGGGTTTGGGGATTTCGGGGGAAGCTGTCTCGGATCTAGGGTTGTTGATCCATTGATTGGTGAAACGAGAATCGCCAGTTCCCCCAAGTTCCGTGAACTCGGTGCGTAATAATTTTTCGTATGTTAGCAATTTTGTATCGTTCGGGTTCGGCATTGGGCTTATTTGTTGCATTTTAGCCTGAAATCATTCATATAGTGCGCGGGTCTTCGCTTTCGATAACCGAGGTTTATGAGTTTTTATTATTATTATTGTTGGCTTGCTGTGTCTGCTGCCCAGTCGACAATTTGGGCATTTGGCCACAGATACAAGCTGAAAGTCCACTTTGCGTTTTAATTAATTAATGCACTATGCTGATGTAGACAAGACCTCATTAATGTTCATTATTGTATACCGATATTAGTAAATTAGCAACATATTAACCTGGCGCACATAATTAATTTGATGTAACAGAAGCGGAGTCATTTCAAAGTGGTGTAGGAAGCAAATCGAAGCCATGCACCAAATTTTTCAGGTTATAATCCAACTTAAAATGAACTTCACCTGGTAACATTCATTCTGCATAGCTGCTTATTTCAATTAAAACTTACTTGCATTTGTTATAAGAATCTTTTATTGCTAACAGAATAGTTAAGAAATATTGTGCTACAGGTTCTCCTAATCCAGCTTAAGAACATTACTGGAGTAAAATTGGAATGCACATGAACCTTTGAAAGATGCCACAGCAGTATAAGACAATAAGGATATTTAACCCTTTTCAGATGAACAATCAGTTGCTGCCATGATGCAGTGCCATTTGCTCAAATTGAGAAAAAAGAAGTTTGAGCACATGACTTGGGAACTGCAATCGAACACCCATCTTGAAATTGTGCCACCTATATCCTTCTCCACCTACAAAGTTTTCCTAACATTTGGTTCTGCAGGGATAACTTTGCTACCTTGTAGTTTGAAATTATTACTTACATCAGTAGCTGTTCCAATAAATGTTCACTGCCCATATTTATTGTATTTACATTTTTTCTTGTTTAACCATCATGTATTGCTAAAGTTCAACGTTGGGATCTAGAGCACATGGTAGCAATATCCTTAAGCTCAACATCTGAAATGTATCTACCCAATATTTATTTTCACAGCATGGCAAATGTTCGTGGTTAAGTCATGTTAGATTTTTCTTGAGATTATTCTAATGTCTAATGTCCGTCCATAGTAGTACATCACTATGCTCAGTGATTTACATTTAAGAATGTCGCTAGTTGTCATCATTTGTAATCATATATTCATTATTCATATGCTTCTTCAGTTGCATATATCCTGATAATATTCTCATCGTGCAGTACCTCTGGTTGTCCCTTTGGTGAGGGCTGCCATTTTCTCCATTACTTCCCTGGTGGCTACCAGGCAGTTTCAAAAATGACCAACCTGGGTGGCACAACAATTGCACCTCCTGGAAGAACGACAATGGATGGGCCCCCTACACGCACCGTGAAGACTTGCTTGTGCAACAAGTACAACACTGCAGAGGGATGCAAATGGGGTGACAAATGCCACTTTGCACATGGTGAAAGGGAGCTTGGCAAGCCTATGTTGATGGACAGCTATATGCCACCCCGCATGGGACCAAGACCCACTGGTCATTTTGCACCTCCACCTATGGCCAACCCTGGCTTGGCCACTCCAGCTAGCTTCGGCGCTTCTGCCACAGCCAAGATCAGTGTTGATGCATCCCTTGCAGGTGGCATCATCGGGAGGGGTGGAGTTCACACAAAACAGATATCTCGAGTCACCGGGGCAAAGCTGGCCATCCGGGACCATGAATCAGACACCAGCTTGAAAAACATTGAGCTTGAGGGCACCTTTGATCAGATCAGGAATGCTAGTGCTATGGTCAGTGAGCTGATTGTCAGCATCAGTGGCAATGCCCCTCTGCAGGCCAAGAACCCAGCTGGCGGAACTCATCGTGGTGGAGGCACAGGAAGCAACTTCAAGACCAAGATGTGTGAGAACTTCGCAAAAGGATCGTGTTCTTTTGGCGACAAGTGTCACTTTGCCCATGGTGGCAATGAGCTGCGCAAGCCTGCTACTGCTTGAGATCCATGTCATGTTTCATACCTCGTAGTCATTAGTCAATGTAACTCTAAACTTGGTCTCTGATGATGGATTTGCTGACTTCTTTAGGCCTGCGCTACTGATTTGCTGACTTCAGGGCTACTACTGAATTTGCGGACTTGTTTAGGCCTGTGCTATTGGCCAACTAAATTTGTTTTCCGCATTTCTTCTTGAATGTTCTATTATGAACTACTTAGGGATTCCCTCTGTTCTAAATTATAAGCGCGTGTTCAGTTTTACCCTAAAATCCCAAAAAGTGTTACAGTACCTGTCATATCGAATGTTTACGGTCTATGCATGGAGTATTAAATGTAGATGAAAAAAAAAACTAATTGCACAGTTTGGTGGGAAATTGCGAGACGGACGTTTTGAGCCTAATTAGTTCATGTTTAAACATTAATTGCCAAATAAAAACGAACGTGCTACAGTAGCTCTAAATTCCAACTTCGTGAAACTAAACACGCGCTAAGTCGCTTTGACTTTTTTGATACATCCATTTTGCTATGCATCTGGATATAATAATAAATCTATAGCAAAATAGATGAACTAAAAAAGTCAAAGCGATTTGTAATTAAGAACGGAGGGAGTAGTATGTTTCTAGGACACATTCAAGCAGAGAAGCGTTGATGCTGCTGATTTGTATAGTATCACTGTGTGCCAGAGCTTGTGATTATTTTGTTATGGTCGGTTCCAATTGTTAAACATAGGCCCTTCTTGGCAAAAAAAAAAAAAGAGCCAGACTGTAGCTTCACTCTAGGAGCCGCCGAAAGCGGAGAAGCCACCGTAGGTTGGTTTCAGCTTCGATTGTGATGTCGTTTCTCGCGGAGCCGTTTCGTAGCATTGAGCTGCGATGCGGGTGCTGGTTCTGTTCTGTTGGTGTTTGTGGGTTGCTTGTTCTTGCAGGACAGCAAAAGTACGGTAAAAGAACAAATTTAAGGCGTCAAGCATTGAAGAATGAGACATCACCATTCATCAGCCGACATGAACATCAAAATGGCTCGTCTTAACTCTTTAACCAATTTGAGTCAGGAGCCGACGAGAGCAACCACTTCGTGACCGTTGACAAGGATTCACAAATCAGCCTCAGGCTGCCTCCATATCCATAGAAATGTATGTATCAAAGATTCCAAAACCTCTGTAGACTAGATTCTGCTTCTATATAGGAATACACGTGGAACTGGGCTTTGATTGTCCAAAGTAATTATACTGACATGGTTTGAGAAAGCTCAGGATCAATATAGTGACGTGTGCTGTCTGTGTACATGGAATTCAATTGAATTGATGTTGGCTTGTGTAAGTATAGAATAACCGATGTACAATGTCACAATTCTATGTTAGCGAGTTCTATCCATGCGTTGTTGCACTAACTCACAAGCTAAACAAACTAGATCAACCTGTTAACGAGCCAAGCCAAACCAACTTAACTTTTAGAGCTTGTTATGATAATGGGCTAAAGAAACTAGCTCAAGCTGTTAACGAGCCACTAACTCACAAGCTAAACAAACTAGCTCAAGCTGTTAACGAGCTAGTTATTCAGACCAAACCGAGCCACAACGAGCCATTATGCAGTTGTAAGATGCGAACGGAAGTTCAAATAATTGGAATTTAGTTACATTCCCTTCTACTCAGAGATGCACGAGCGATGCTAAGACAGCATGCACAACTGTCCTACAGACCTAGTGGTTAAGCTAAGCTACTCAAGCTAAGTCATTTTTTTACATACAAAACAAGGCAGGCTGCCTGCCTTTTTTTTTTTTTAGATAAATGATAGTTTATATCCGGCTTCATCTATCGAGGTAGAATCAGGTCCATTATTACAAAGTTCACAGCACACGACTTTCAAGGTTGAGAAGCTCATATCCAGATTTTGGGAAACAAAACATGAAGAGAAGTCTTGACTAAGAAAGACCAAAAAACCTATTAGATAATCATCCACTGGAACTAAAGAAATCTAGGGCTGAAATCTCCAAATGCTGCCCAGCAAGAGTCAGCTGGTCCCGTAGATCATCACGCCGCTGCAGTCTTGCCCACTGCCGTAGCCAATGGGTTTCCCTGAAGAGCACCTGCAAAAAAGTTTTTGGTCTGTATTTGTCAAAAACCACTTCATTTCTTGTTAACCAAATTGTCCAACATAAAGCCGTTGCTGCCGTTAATAACAATGAGTTATAAATAACACCACCCATCTTAGACCAAGTAACAAATAAATCGTCTATGTTGAGAGGAGGTGCTATTCCAAATAATAAGTGTACAGCGCGCCACAGAAATTTGGCATAAGCACATTCGAAAAAAAGGTGGTGAATAGTCTCTGTAGAGTGACAAAAGCAACAACTTTTGTCACCATTCCAGTTATGTCTTGCAAGGTTATCTTTGGTTAGGATTACACCTCTTTTTAGGTGCCACAAGAATATCTTTATTCTTGTAGGAATTTTGATCTGCCATAAATCTTGTGACACTCTGACACCATTGTTAATTAACTTGCATATATAGATTTAACCGAGAAGGTACCTGATGAATGTAAAGCCCAAACAAATGTGTCTCTTTCCCCCGGTAAGTTCACATCTTGTATAGAAGCAACAATTCTAAGCCAGTCCCTTAGATTTCTACTCACTAAATTGCGGCGAAAGAAAATGTTAAGTGGGACTGAAGCAAGTACTCTTGCCACCGAATCTTGTTTTCTTCTCACAATATTGAACAACGCAGGAAATCTATCTTTTAGTGGCTGATCACCCAACCAAGCATCAATCCAAAAATGAGTTTGTGATCCGTCTTTTACTCTGAATGAACCCAAACCCATGAAAGTATCTTTAACATTCATCAAGTCTTTCCAGAAATGAGAGTCAGTTGGCTTTTTAGTACAACTCCCTAGAGTCTTATCTTTTATGTATTTATTCCTCAATAATTCTTGCCACATGTCATCCTCATTTAGCAATTTGAAAAGCCATTTACTTAACAGACATCTGTTTTGTAAGTCCAAATTTTGAATACCTAAGCCACCTTGGATTTTTGGTTGACACAAAATTTCCCATTTAGCCAGCCTATATTTGCGCTTGTGTTGGTCATTTTGCTAGTAGAATCTTGATCTTAAACGGTCAATCTTTTCCAAAACTCTTTTTGGGAGTTTGAAAAATGACATCATAAACATCGGTAAGCTAGAGAGCACCGAGTTTATTAAAACCAAGCGACCTCCTACCGAAAGGAACTTGCCTTTCCAACCACTAAACTTCTCAATTCTGTTTTCGATTGTCTGCCAATCTTTATTACTCAACTTCGTAGTGTGTATAGGTAAACCAAGGTAACGGAAAGGAAACTTACCCACCCCACATCCAAACAGCTGCGAGTAAAACACCGTATGATCCTTTGCCTTACCAAAGCAAAAGATCTCACTCTTGTGAAAGTTAATTTTAAGCCCTGAGAGTTGCTCAAAAGTACTTAAAATTAACTTTATGTTTCTCGCTCTGTCAATATCATAGCTCATAAATATTGCTGTGTCGTCCGCATATTGGAGGATGGACAAGCCATCTTGGATAAGGTGAGGTAAGACCCCTTCTACCTGACCTGCTTCCTTTGCTCTAGCAATCAGAATAGCCAGCATATCTACCACTATATTAAATAGTATTGGAGACATTGGGTCACCTTGCCTTAAACCTTTTTTCGTTTGGAAGTATGAACCAAGTTGATCGTTCACCTTAATATTTACATTTCCTCCTTGTGTGAACTGCTTCACCCAAGAGCACCATTTTTGTGAGAAACCTTTCATCCTTAAAGTTTGTTGTAGAAAGCTCCATTTTACTTTATCATATGCCTTTTCAAAGTCTATCTTGAAAATTATCCCATCTTGTTTTTTCGAGTGAAGTTGATGTATTGTCTCATGGATTATTACTGCGCCTTCCATAATGTTTCTACCTGGAAGGAATGCTGTTTGTGTTGGTCTAATAATCTTCTGGGCAACAGTAGATAATCTATTAGTTGCAACTTTGGTAAAGATTTTAAAAAAACATTCAACAAACATATTGGTCTGTATTGTTGAATCACTTTCGCATCTTTCTTTTTTGGTAGCAAAATTATCGTTCCAAAGTTGATCGTTCCAAAGTTGAGACTATTCAAAGGCAAGGTTCCCTCATGGAATTCCATAAACATAACCATCAGATCATCTTTTAATAAGTCCCAGAAGACCTGTTAAAACTCTAGTGGAAAACCATCTGGGCCTGGTGCCTTATTATGTCCCATTTGGAACACTGTTGTCCTTACTTCTGATTCCGAGAAGGCATCTGTCAAGTGCTCATTTTCCAGTTCGGAGACTTGTGGAATGTCATGAACATAGTGTTTATCTAACTCAATAAAAGAATTCACCGGAGGACCAAAAAGACTCTTGTAATAATTGGTAATATGCTGCTTCAACTGAGCATCACCATCTTTACAGTGTGACCATCCTCCAACTGGAAAATACGAGTTTTCCGATGTCTTCTGTTAGCCAACAAATGGTAATATTTTGTGTTAGCATCACCCTCCAGTAGGTGCTTAACCTTTGTCCTTTGGTACCATTTGAGTTCCTCTTCTCGAAGTATTTCAGCAAGCCTTTCATTTAACACATGTTTTAAGTTTAGTTCCGACTCATCAAGCAAAGAGTTCTCTGCCTTGCCTACACTACTCATGCCAAGAAATTGCTAGGTCAATCTTGATCTCTAAAAAGGCGCCAGCGCTTAGACGTTTGGTTCTCCTCAGGAGTTTCCTCGACTACATGATCCTGTAAGATCAAGCCTCGGTTCCGGGTGAGTTTCCTGATAGGCGTTATTACTTGCGCACGTGCCTCCGTATTTGGTTGATCATTCTGTTCATTGCAAAGAGCGCTCTGCGAAGTCCTGTGTGGCAACAACTCTTCCCCTTCCGTGACAGCTTCTTTCATAAGATCTGGTTGGATAAATAGAGGAAAAATCTGATTATGTGAAGGTAATACATACAAATAAGAATAAATAACATATTCCCACATAATGTACATAGGAATTGCAATCCTATTCGCTTTTATAGTTTCTTCAATTCCTCTTGCAATGGAAGCATGCTTAAATGGTTAACACATGGTAAGCAGAACATGGCTATGACTTTTTCCTAGTACCATAGCTAGCATCTTAATAACAACTCTAAATCATTGGTACTCAAATGGGAGAGCAGTTGAATATGTTAAGCTCTGTTTTCAGTTGCATCCCCTACAACTTTACTCACAGACCAACTCCACACATGAGGCTGATTAAGGAATATCCAGATTAAATACATAAAGCTTTGCTGATAAATACAAATTTAATAATCAGAAACTATACCTTCCAGTCTTTGAAATTAAATCTAAAAACAAAATGACTGTAGGAGACTTCTCCTGAGGCTATGGTGCTAGCAGCAGGTGCATTCCTTGGACCTGTTCAAGATCAATAATATTGTGTTAGAAACAGTCACAGCATAAATGCATAATATAACTTAAGCTCAAAAGCAATTGTGAATAAAGTACTTACGTACTATATGATGCCCGTTGTTATCTATATTTATTTCCACCCTACCATCTTTCACTAAGAAAGGCAGTGCAAAAATATTTTCAACCGTTTGGGCAAATGAAAGCCTATTCAAAACAAAGTTTTCAAGCTTTGTACTCTTCTTTCGCCTCAGGACATAAAAAATAACTAAGACATTCCTGTCAGTGTCTGACTTTACTTCCTCTGAAGAATCAGCAAGCTTTGTGACCTCACTGGCCTCGAGCATCTCCATGGTCTCTCGAGTCTGGTCCTCGACCCCAGTGTAGTCACACAGTAGGTGCACCCGTTGCTTCAACGGCCGAACCCGGCGCTCGACCATGGTCCGTAGGACCGTGACGCCGTTCAGGCCGGCCGACACCTCACCCTTGAGGATCTTCAGGATCTCCGGCACCCTCGTCGACTGGTTCCTATCACACCCCAACCCCACGACTCTAGCCGCACCAGCGCGGTGGCGGAGAAGTGAGGCAGGGGGCAGCAGCGTCGTCACGGATATAGAACCAGTTCCTGTGGCAGCCAGAGTTCGAACTCCTCGATGGCAGACACGGGTAACTGCGGAACACTTTGTGGCACATTTGGAGGTTCATCCCGCCCACCCGGGGCGAGCATGCCACCATCGGAGCCATGCAACTTGTGGGTCTTGACTTCGAATATCTGCCAAAACAGGTCCTTGTTGGGGTCTATCCCTAGGAAGGCCTCACAGACAACGACAAAGCCCACCAGCTATGACACCCCATTGGGGGGAAGATGCTGCAGCTGAACCCCATACTCACGGAGGAAGCCGCGAAGAAAGTCTGACACTGGGATCGTGAACCCGCGCTCATGGAAGTCGGTGAACGACACCGTCTCGTCGAGCAACGGGAACGGAAGCACGTCACCAGCAACAACCCTCCATCCAGCAACCTCCTTCGGTAGAAGAACGCCCTTCTCCACGAGCCGTTGTAGCTTCGCCTCCATCACAATCGAAGGTACCCACTCACTCATTCTGCAATACAGGCGAAAATAGGACGACGATGGCAAAACTGGCAATGAACGACGACTACACCAAATGACGACAGGCAGCGGTGCGCGTCCAAGGTAAACCTCTCGAGCCCAATCTCCCCTTTCCTTTTTTCTCTCTCGATTGCAGCGAACGGCGATGGAAGGCGAGAACAAGGTAAGGGACGGGCTTGGGCCGAGGGGGCTATTTATGTGGCGGCACCCCAAGAGTGTGAACCGCGCCCACGCGAAGTCCGCCCCTAAGCAGGCCCCATGGACCCTCAGGAACACGAGATGTCATGCCACAACATATGACATCACAAGAGGGTGCCATTAAGCCATGGAGAAACTGGGGAGGTCGACCGCCCCCAGGATTCGCGCGCAGAGCAACCCTCCGTCATCATGACCACGTGGCGCGACACTCGATCATGGAGAAACTAGGGAGGTCGACCGCCCCCAGGATTCACACGTAGAGCGACCCTCCGTCATCATGACCGTGTGGCGCGACACTCAATCACACGTGAGTGGGTGCCATTAAGTCGCACAACGACCCCCTGGGTCCATGCGCAGAGTGACCCACTGCATCCGCGACCACATGTCACACTAAGGAAACCTCACTTTGGGCCGGTCCTTAGAAGGGCTCAAGGCCACAAAGAGATAGGGGCAGGGTGAGATGGGCCCTAGAGGCTCTTATCGGTGGTACGGAGCCTCTCGGCCATCTCTCCCTGTGTTCAAGTCGTTCGCTTTGAAGTCGCATGGGTTGACCCCCTCTAGGGGAGGCATCTTGCCCTATGGCTGCTGCAGAAGCGGTTGGGGACTGACAGGCTTGACGGCCAATGATTTATGGGACGTCTCTCGATGCGGCACAAATGAACTTCATGTCAATTGTGGAGGACATCGGGTCCCACTTGAGTTACCCATTGACCTCGACAAGGCGCACCGCTCCGACCACATGGTTACGGTGGAGAAGCCTCTCCCCACATGGGGCAAAACTAAACCTACCCATAACAAGGCACACGACCCCTTAGGGTCAAACAGGACACTAGCGAAAAAGAAGATGGGTCCCCACGACCCCGCTAGAGGTCGAGTTCAAGCCCTGACCGACTCCTCCCCGTGTCCTAGGTCCATGACCTAAAGCCAGTTCCAAAAGTCTCACAAATCGACAGAGGTCTACGACCCCTTCGGGTGAGATCGATGGAGCAGACGGCTAGGGTTACGCAGTAATTTCTTCCCCGAGAAGCAATGCTAAACCCAATTATCTCCGACCATGACTTTGATGCGAGTGGTCAAGGCCACTCCTCGATCCTTGATCAAGGAGGACATCCCACGATAACGCTAATCCGGCAGGCGATCAGAAAAATGCAATTAAGCGGGCACCATTAGGGAAGTAACATGCGAGCCAAAACCAAAATTCGACTTCGTCTAGCACAATGGAAGATTGATAGCTCTCTCGAAAGTCACATGCCTGAACCCGAGCACATGGCTCGAGGGCTCGCCAGAACCCCTTGAAAAATTACGACATCCCAACAAAGAGATTCACGGAGGGGTCATAGACCTTCGGCCAACCAGCATGAGAAAGTGGCCACACAAACTGGCGACACCAACATGGTTGGAACGCCATAGGCCTCGGATCAAAAGAACGTAGAGGGAGAAATGGGAGGTGCGTCGGCTCTGGAAGCACCTCCACGTACACCGGTGGAGGGGGTCCAAGCACACCACCAGGGTACGCGCGGAGGTAGGAAAGAACCATCATATGATGGGGTTGCCTGGTCTCTAGAGTATGACCGAACCACCGCCACCTTACCAAGATGAGGATGAAGCGACAAAACCATCCACAGCTAAGGACCACCCGCACATCCAAGCTGAAAGGCCTCATAGAACAAGGAGGTCACAAGGCTACGGACTCGGTGGCCGCACCATCTCATCTTCCCCTACTCGCAAGCCTCCTTCTAGCACTAGTTGTTGGGAGGAGCAACACCGGCCTCCGACCAACACAATAGACCCTGAAAGCATCTAGGCCCCTAGTTGGGTTTCGGTGATTAATGATGACATGAGATTACTATGACTAACGTGTGTTTTGCAGAGGCAATTTGAGTTAGGTCATGGTAATGGCAATTGATTGGGCAATCATGGTTGTCATGCCCCTATCGATGGAAATCATTTCGGTTTTCAAAGGATGGATGATAAGGTTAAGGATGGACTAGTTCTAAGTGTCATTTGGTGATGGAGAGACACTTAGAGTAGTTTAGGACTTTGTTTTTCCTTTGGCCGTACTATTAAGGGGGGTATGGACTAGTAGCTTGACCTAGGTAAGTCTAGTGGGTTAGATGTGGTGCACACTTGTCAAACATAGCACTAGGTAGCTTAGGAAAAGCCCTAAGATCAATTGGAGTAAACTTCATTCACAAAGGATTTCGAGTTGGAAGTGAATGGAGGGTCAAATGATTGACCAGATGCTGGTCTGGTGACGCTGGAGGGAGAGTCCGGTCAGTTCATTTGATCAACTACAGTTGTTTGGTACTGACTGGATGCTGAGAGGAGGTGGACCAGACGCTGGGTGCCAGCGTCCGGTCAACTCTAGAGAGGTTCTAGAGAGGTGTTTTCGTGACCGGACGGGTCCGGTCGGTGCTGACCGGACGCTGGTCAGGATCCAGTAACGGACCGGACACTGAACAGTGAAGTGACCGGACTCTGGGTGCCAGCGTCTGGTCAACATCATTAAGGTTCTAGAGAGCATTTTTCTTGACCGAACGCGTCCGGTCAGTACTGACCGGATGCTGGTCAGAGTCTGGTCAGAGCTTAACGGCTCTTTCTGACACAGTGGCGGGTATAACTGACCGGAGCTTTCGGTCACACTGACCGGAGCGTCTGGTCACCCCACAGAACACTAACTCAGCCTCCAAATGTTATGTTTTGAACAAGAGGGTATAAATACTTAATCCACTCATCCAAGGGAGGTCTCTTGCCCATTTGTTCAGCTGAAAAACACCTTGAGAGTGCAAGGGAGAGCAAGAGCCTAGTGAGGTGATTGAGATTTGAGAATCCAAGATTAAGGTCCTCATTAGTGCAAGGAGAGTAGTAAGTGTGCATCCACCCTTCTCATTAGGCTTGTCGTGGTCAAGTGAGAGTTTGTGATTGTTACTCTTGGTGATCGCCATCACCTAGACGACTTGGTGGTGATTGGGAGCTTGGTGATCATCCGGCGGAGCTTGTGGATGACCCAACTCAAGTTGTGAGCGGTTGTGGGCGATTCACCAGGATGGAGTGTAGAAGAATCAGCCCATAGAGAGCACTTGATCCTTACGTGGATCAAGAGGGAGCTACACCCTTGCGCGGGTGCTCCAACGAGGACTAGTGGGGAGTGGCGACTCTCCGATACCTCGGGAAAACATCGCCGCATTCCTTTCCCTCTCTTTACTTTGAGCATTTACATTTGAGCAATTTATTTCTTGTCTTTACATTCCTAGAATTGCCATGCTAGAGTAGGATTGGAACCTAGGGTGCAAAACTTTTGTGCGGTAGAATAATAGAAACACATTCTAGGCACAAGGGATGAAGTGGGCTAAGTGTAGGGTTTAATTATTGCTAAAATTTAGAATTAGCCCAATTCACCCCCCTCTTGGGCATCTTGATCCTTTCAATTGGTATCAGAGCCTCGTGCTCGCCAAATTAGGCTTAACCGCCTAGAGAAAGATATCCCACGGGGATGGACCCCCTCCTATCTTTGAGGGAGATGATTTTCCTTATTGGAAAATTCATATGGAGGCTTATCTAGAAGCCTTAGATGTTGGAGTTCTTAGAGCCACCTCACAAGGCTTTCCAAAACTTAAGGATCCCACAAACCTTCAAGGCGATGAAGTTAATTACGAAAAGTGGAATGCAAAGGCTAGAAACACCCTCTTTAGATTGCAAAGATGTTTTTAACCGTGTGCGGAACCACAAAGATGCCTATGCACTATGGTAAGACATTTGTGCGCTCCATGATAGAACAAAGAGTGAGCGTGAGGAACGCTGCCACCTTGTTATGAAAAAGCTTAATTCATTTGAGATGGTTCCTAAAGAAAGTGCTAATGAGATGTATTCACGCTTAAATGTTCTTGTAGAGGAAGTCAATGGACTTGGACTCACACAAATACAACCCTCTGATGTTGTAAGAAAGATCTTGAGTGTCCTCCCCATTGACAAATATGGGCATATTGTGATGGTGCTTCATCAAGGTGATCTTTCCGCCGCTACACCAACTCAAATTTTAGGGAAGATCAATGCACATGAGATGTACATACACATCACACCACAAGATGGCTCTTCTTCCACCAAGAAGAAAGTCTTGGCATTCAAGGCTAGCCAAGAGAAGAAGGGCAAAGCAAGAGTTGATCATGATAGCTCAAGTGATGATGAAATTGATGATGTAAGTCTTGCTCTCATGGTAAGAAAAACCACCAAGATGCTCAAGAAGCTCAACAAGAACAGTGTCAAGTTTGATGGCAAGAAGAAGAAATTCTTCATTAGCAATAGAAGAAAGCCCATCTCCAAGATGGATTGCTATAATTGTGGAGAACTTAGTCATCTAGCTCATCAATGCCCCAAACCCAAGAAAGACAAATGCAAGAAGAAATACAAGGGCTAGAAAGATGACTCAAGTGATGAAGATGATGATGAGAAGAAGAAGCATACAAGAAGAAGGATGGCAAGAAAAAGGAGTATCACAAGAAGAAGAAGAATGGCAAGGCATACATTGTTGGTGATTGGCTCACGGATATTGATTCATCAAGTGGCTCATCCGATGATGAAAGTGAGAATGAGAATGAGAAGGTGGCCGCTATTGTAATTGATTCTTCACTATCTTCACCAACTTGGTGGTGATTGGGAGCTTGGTGATCATCCGGCGGAGCTTGTGGATGACACAACTCAAGTTGTGAGCGGTTGTGGGCGATTCACCGCGACGGAGTGTCAAAGAATCAACCCGTAGAGAGCACTTGATCCTTGCGCGGGTCAAGGGGGAGCTACACCCTTGCGCGGGTGCTCCAACGAGGACTAGTGGGGAGTGACGACTCTCCGATACCTCGGGAAAATGTCGCCGCGTTCCTTTCCCTCTCTTTACTTTGAGCATTTACATTTGAGCAATTCATTTCTTGTCTTTACATTCCTAGAATTGCCATTCTAGAGTAGGATTGGAACCTAGGGTGCAAAACTTTTGTGTTGTAGAACAATAGAAACACATTCTAGGCACAAGGGGTGAAGTGGGCTAAGTGTAGGGTTTAATTATTGCTAAAATTTAGAATTAGCCCAATTCACCCCCCTCTTGGGCATCTTGATCCTTTCAGACCCCCGGGAGGTCACATGCTCAAAAATCTCACTATTCGCATAGAAGCACTCTTCCTCTCAAACTTAGCCTTTCAAGAAGACTAAGAACACAGCTCGAAGGCATGGTTGCAAGTAGTTCAAACTGAAGGAAGGCCTCTATTTAAAGGCCCAAGGGCGGACTATGCAGCCTGAGACCTCCACGCCGCATGGTGAACTATGGTAGGTCACAACCAATGTTAGATGCCCATGTGAGGTCAAGGAAACTAAGATCCTCTTAGAGGCAAAGCCGGTACAGCGTCGACGAGACCACTCGACCCTACCTGGATCACGTACCCCGGCATGCAGCACACTAACATGGTTAGGTTCGGCAGAGCAATCGCGTACCACACCATGAGGGTGGCTTCACGAACGGGATGTAACTGCCACCCAACACATTGAACACACCAGCCCGCAAGGGGTCGAGCACCAAGCTCAGACCAACCACGACTTCGAACCCACACGCAGATATCAGCGCCTTCACGATCACTCCGTGATCGTAAAGACCCTCGAGGGCTACTGTCGGGGTTATAATACCATGGGTATCTCAAGGCACCGATTAATCAGCCGCTCGGGTGGCCCACGACAAACAAGCTAGCACAAGCCCAAGTGACCGAGGCCCAACTAAGCTATGAAGGCCTAGGCCAGGTGCTGGGACATGGAGTCAGCCATGACCTCCTCCCCTCTCCCTTCACCATACGCTGCCCAGCTCCGCACGACCTCTCCTCCGTTCCGACCCCTAGAAGGGATGGAGAAGGGTCGAGCTCCACCAAGTACGTCTGCTGTGATTAGGGTAGGCACGCCCCACTCACTCTACTAGGACTGAGGGGATAACTATCCCCTCGGTCTGGACATACGCCATCCCCGCGCCATGCTGTGTAGACAAGACAGTATCACCAGACGGTGACAACAGGTATAGTGAACCACCATCCAAATATGACCCGACGGGATGGGCGTATGGCCCCACCCACCATGGGCTGGGGCTCATGACTATGGCCTTGACTTCTGAGGCCAGCCGAGCCAACGAAGGCTACGGCATCGGAGCTCGGGATCATGGCCACCAGCACCACGACCAGCAAGACAACCGATGACCCCAGAGCGGCTACCTGCTCCTGTACGACGCCCCCAGGATATCAAGAGATGATGACGAAGGCTGTAACACTCTCGGTGTTACGTTGTACAACTTTTGCTAAAAACCCTGCATGAGCATCAACTTGTGTGTAAATGCGTGTAATATAGAGTATAAATCAATATTCGGAGCTTGAAACGTTCAGTTGAAACATGAAATGAAGGTTATTTTTCGTGTCTCGTATTATCACTTAGGATTCGAAATGAATTTTTATCGGACAGAAATGCTACGGAACGCATCGGCGAAACATAGTAAAGGGGGTAGCCTGAACTTCGTAGTCGGCGATGAAATATGTGTGGTCGAGAATTAGGTTCGCTAACTAGTATATCAAGTAGGTCAAAATTGGAATTCGACGCGAAACCGTTCGAGGTTTAGCCATTTCGCGTAAGTCTGTAAATGGGTCGACAAAGCCATGTTCGACAATTTTTGTAGAGCGATCGGCTTAAGAAGTGGTGAGATGTCGTGGCTTAGGTCGATAGCTCTACGTACCCTCTAGGGTATAGAAGAAGTGGTTTGGCGTTTGGACCATCGAGTAGGATTTTTCAACAGCTTTAAAAAGCGTGCAATTCACATATGTTTGAACAAAGCCAGCGCTGGCCGCGGTCACCGCCCTGCTCGGCCTGGCATCACTGCTGGCTGCCCAGCGAGCGCTGCCGCACCGGCTGCGTGGCCACCGTCGACACTATGCAGCCACGTCCGCGCGTGTGGCTCCCTGCGTTGTGGGCCACGAACTCCTTCCGCCACGCTCTGACGCAGCTTGCGCACGCCGCACGCACCCTGTCGCCACTACCGTCCACCATCGTAGCGCGATGGCTGTTCGGCTGTCACTGCCGCCCGGTCATCGCCGTTGTTGCACGCCTGGCTCGCGACTCGCTCACACACGCTCGCACCGGGGTCCGGCGGGTCTGGATGTTCTGCCATCCCATCACGTCCGCCTGCGCCACGGCTCGTCGTCGTGTCTGCCGTAGTGTTCGGCTCGTTCGAACCAATGTCGCCACTCGCCCATGCACGCTCACGTGCACCGCCTGCACGGCCACTGTTGCCGTTGACACTGCGGCTGCACGTGCGTGGCCTTGCCGGCCGCCTAACTTCGCTGTCCCGTCCACACTTCATGCCAAGCCACTCTGCCTTGCTCCCGAACATGCCAGCTTCTGCGTGTGGTGCCGTGCCGCCCTCGCCTTGCGTGTCACGGAGGTACGGTCGCGCGTCGGAGTGTCGAACCCGTGCGCACGTCTGGAGGTCGCATTGATGTCCAGCGTCGTGCCAAGCCGCTGTTGTAGTAGCCATACGGTGCCGGGGGCCTCTGTTGGAAATTTCCCCACCGTCGAATCCATTTAGCTGAGCACCATCACCCGCCAAATTGGCCATGTACCGTCCATCCCTTTCCAATTCACCGTGCGCCCAAATAGATAGAGTCGCTAGCTTCCGATTGGAGTCAGTTCGACGGGCTTCCATCATTCGGTGAGGTAATGGGGAGAGCTTTCCCCTTGGCGGTCCGCCATGGCTGGCGAGACGAGTTCTCAGCCCGGGGCGCTGCTCCTTGCTCTTTTGTTTCAATCGAGCATGGCTGTTGCCTCTCCTTGACTCATTTGTCTTGCCCGTGCAGTGGTCCCTCATTCGGTGCAGCAGGTCACCGGGAACGTCTTCTCCGTGGCCGGCGTGAACTAGAACCTCCCCATGCGCGTGCCAATCCATTGCAGT
Organism: Miscanthus lutarioriparius; assembly: GCA_904845875.1. Lineage (NCBI taxonomy): Eukaryota > Viridiplantae > Streptophyta > Magnoliopsida > Poales > Poaceae > Miscanthus > Miscanthus lutarioriparius. The sequence goes on along the minus strand of CAJGYO010000007.1, from coordinate 135,434,924 downwards.
TACTCGCAACTTCGCCCAGCCCGTTCGTCGCATCGCTGGTGAGGTCCTCTTGCTTCTAGAGTAGCTGGTTGACTCAATTAGGGCCGAGGCTCACCGGAGCGCGGTGGCGGCCACCGGTGAACTGGCTTTGATGTCGCTCCTGTGGCCAGCTTAGTTGGGCGCAGTAGCTATTCAATTTGGGCTTCTAGGTAGTTACTTTTAGACTGCTGAGGGTCACTGAGTAGTAGTAGAGGCGTTAGGGTAGATGGTTTCACCGGCGTCGAGCTACCATGGCCAGACCCCGCCGTAGCATGTGACCACGCTTGCGTGGTGCGCCGTTCTGTGCATTTGTTACCTCAATCGGTCGCACATGGTACATAGATGCTCATGGGGGAGCTGGTGCATGCCGAAGAGGGCTGTGCCCGCCGGCGTTTGGCCGGTGAGCCCACGACCCTGTTTGTCCGGCCAAGGGCCGCGTAAAACATGAATTCAAATAGAAGTAGGGGCCTTGGTGCAAACTCTGTGACTCGGTGAAATAGTACTCGAGTGGGTTGTGCGAATAGGGTAAAGAACGGGAGCTTTTTCGCTAAAAGGGCCAGCTGCGCGGTTCCACTGTGGGCTGCTTGAGATGGGCCGCGTCGCGCGCCGCTGAGGTGGGCCGCGCCGGTCGCTGCGTCTACGAGCGGGCGGGACGCCGGGGTGGGCCGAGCCATTGCTCGTAGGCCGCGCGATAGAGATTCATGTTTCCATTATCCAGTGAATTACAAATGTTTATTTAATTTAATTTCTAGCTAAACTTTGATAAATTGTAGTATATTGTGTAGTTGTCCAAAAATAGTGACACTAATTTTTTTAGGTTCACAAAAATACCATCTACTTGTTAGTATAGTTAGATTATAGCTAGCTGTGACGATAGTAGGTTCATAAATTCAAACTAGAAAGCTTAATATTATGTGGATTAATTATTGTAGGAATTTTCGTGGAAATTGGTGATAGCTATAGATATGAAAATTTTACAGTAGACTCACTAGATTATTAGGTACTTGCTGTAAATTTTGTAGCCCTAGAGTAGGTTGATAAGTAGAGTAGCTATTATCCTTACTTTATCGTATATAGCGTAAATCAGCATTAGGAGTAAGGATATCTGTAGTTGCTATAATAATGAATGCCATACTTCATACTTATTATTGGTAGCAATAGATAACTTAAGTACCGTGGTCGCTAGCACTAGCGTAGTAGTTAGACAGAGGTACTTTATTTTAAGAGCTGCTGTTGCTGGATTACTAAGTATTGCATTATCATTTCATGCATGTAGATCACGAGCTGGTAGAATTCGTGCCCGTCGATGAACAGGAGTACGACGAAGTCATTGAGGAGTACGAGGAGGAGATCCTCGTGCAGGAGGGAGCCCCGGAGCTGTTTGGTGCTGACCTTACTGACCCATCAACTGCTCAAGGTAAGCCTCGGTGCATAACCCTTAATTTTATGATCATTGAATATATATATATATATATATATGTGTGTGTGTGTGTGTGTGTGTGTGTGCGCGCGCGCGCGCGCATTTAAGCTACATGCATTTTATAAAAACTACATGCATAAATATATCTACCCATGAGTCCTACTAGTATAGGTCGAGTAGTTGCTATGCTCAGGATATCGGTAGCGTGAGTAACCTGTCGTTACTCGCAAATAGGTGATAAATATGACCACTCATGCTAAAATGGTGGAAAGGAAAATGGTGACTGGGTAGGGATATGGTTTGGGTACTGGTGGGTGTAAGGGGTTGTGTCCTGCGGCCAACAGGGCATAGCTCGGTTACACTTTTTCTCTGTCTGTGTCAATTATGGACCGATCGTTGCATAAGGCATCATGGGCAAGTCACAGATTTATTGTCCCGAGCGCATACTTGGGTATGGGCGCAGGGAAGACTTGTTGCTCTCTTGTCATGGATCCGGCTCTTTCCGGACCGACTGATGGGAGACGGGGATGGTGGAGGTCCTTGCACCGCACTGAGTCCGGAACTCAGGCGTGGGGGCTTGGAGTCCAAGTTTGGATGGGGACCTGGACACCTAGGACAGGAGGGCAATGGGTTAGTCCTACTTATGCCTGGGGTACAAGCGAGGCGTGTGTTTTCGGGGCACCCAGTTGGGCACATTGATTCGTGAATCGCCGAGCGATCCGGTACGGCTTGTTTCGTGTCTAGCACCGTAGTAAGAACTGAAAGATAAAAGGTGATGAAATGGAACTGATTGCTCAACTCTTGCTTGAAAGTGGAACAGGTGCTTTTATAGACTGGATAGATAATAACTTAATACGGCTGATAATAATAACATAAATAAGAACTCACTATTAATGTTGCTTTCTGCTAAAAGAAAACCAGCAAACCATAAAGCTTATCATATTCCTTGGAGTCAGGAAATTATTCCCACTAATCGGATAAGTCTTGCGAGTACATTGTGTACTCAGGGTTTATTTACCCCTGTTGCAGGTGATGCATGAGAAGTACCCTTATGTGGAGGATTCTTCTGGTGGGCTCAGACGGATCCTCGTTCTTATCGCTAGATGTTTATTTTAAATTCTGCTGTTTATCATTCCGCACTCTGACATTTGGTATTGTAATAATACTTTTAAGAAACTCTGATGTATGAAATGAACAAGTATTGTAACTCGTTCTCATTATTGGATCCTGGAGAAAAATGTGGATCTTTCGAGTTCTCCCTTGGGGTGTGCCTGACGGATACCGCCCACTGTAGCTTGCTTTCAGGGTGCTTAGTGTCTGGTGGAAGATGAGCACCTCTGTAAGCGTATTATTTCGGGCGGTTCTGCCACAAAGGCCATGGCAAGACCACGTCGCACAGGATGGCTGCCGAACTACCATCGTGCGAACGGTGCTGATACGACTGGCACTGTGGCACCACGCTGCCCCATGCCGTGGCGTGGATAGGAGACCATGACGACAACCACGTTCGGGCGTGCGCTGACATCAAGACAAGATGGACTTTCTTGCAAGCCAGGATAGCTAGTTCCCCTCCCTCAGGCTCACGGCCTTCCGGTCGAGAGAACCCAACTCTTTGTACGTGACCTGGCGCCGGACTCTATATAAGGGCAGCCAGGGCACCCTTCTAAGGGGACGGACTCTTGAGATTTCATTTGGGCAGTCCCTCTCCACTCTCCTACCTCTTCCACTCTTCTTGCATACCCCATTGTATGAACTTCAGAGCATTCAACCGAGGAACACACACTCGATCTTTCTCTGAGACTGGACGTAGGGCTCTGGCCTGAACCAATATAATTCCTTGTGTCTTTGGATGCTACCATCGTCTTCCTGGAGCAGCGCGACATTCATATAAGTTCACTCGTCGGGTGACAAAACACCGACATATAATTTCTCATGTATTTGTATTGGGACCATTTCTCCATCTGTTTTTAGTGGGTTGTAGTTTATTCTTTCAAAAATCATTTCATTACTATAATGTTTTTTACTAATAGTCACAAAATCATAATCGATAGAAATCGTGTTTAATATTACTACAAGTCTACAATGTTTTGTTAATAGTCACAAAATCATAATCATTAGAAGCGTCAAAGCACGTTTAATATTGGTACAATGTTTTATTAATAGTCACAAAAACATACTCCCTCCATCCCTTAAAACAATTCGTTCTGGAGCTTATGACGTTTTCCACAAAGAAATTCGTTTTGGGTGGTCCACAGTGACTTGAGACGAGTTTGCCCCTGCGATGGGATCCCACCCGCGCCGCTTGCCTTTAAGCACATCTTGGTAACCAGTCTAATATAGAGAGTTATTCATTGAATGGCCTCATCATGCTATTTAATAAGGACAAACAGGAAAAATATGCTCCAATTAATCACTCCTTGGTGTCTTAAATCATGTCCAAAACGAACTTTTTTAAGGGATGGAGGGAGTAATAGTTAGAAAGTGCGTTTGATAATACTACAATGTTTTATTAATAGTCACAAAATCGTAATCTTGGAACGTGCGTTCAATATTACTACTACTACTACAAATCCAATAGTAGCAATTTTGTGGCACATAATTTGCATATTTTTTTGATACGGTCAAAGCACAATTTTGGGTGGTCAAATTGTGCCCACCAAAAAGTGGAGGGAGTGCTCATTTTTAGCAGTACATTCATTATGCCATAAACAACTGTGACTATAACTGGTGGAATTAATTATAGTTCTTCAATAAGCACCTATTATAACAAAAAGGAAAGAGTTAATTATTTGCCTTTTCCCCCAAGGCCACGAGAATGCATCTCTTTGAAATTTTTTACTATATATGCTTTCGTGATGACACCTATAGATAGGAGCGCCAAAGATGGCCAATGGCATAGACCGGTCACCGGTACCATAGGCTGCATGGAGAAAAGACCATCAATCGGTGCCCCTCAACCCTAGTCACGAGAGTAAGGAGGGTCAAGTAAATCAAGGCGATGATGATAAGAAGACTATAAGAAGGAATGAATATTTATGTTTAGTGGGCAAATATAAAACAAAAATAATAGGTCCCCACATTTAGCATGTGGGGACCACTAGCACTCTTTCAAAAAACATGAACAAAAGAACTAAAACTTTTCCCTATTTTTAAAAATACTTTGTGGAAGAAAAAATATTTTTGAAAAGTTTGAGGAATAAAAACAAAAAACGGAAACATCATTGTTAGCCACCTGCGGTGGTGCACTCCTGTTTACCCTTGTCATGTTGAGCACTTGCTCCACTACACCGAGATCATCCAAACCAGCCACTCGTCGTGTCGAGCTCTCTACCATAGATGCTACATCATACTTGTCACTACCTTGAACTATATATGTCTCCCTCTTCAGCTTGGAGATCTTGTATTGCCCCGTCGTGACCCCCCTCTCTGGTAGCCACACTAGCACCATGGAAGAGAATGTGGCCATGGTGTTGTTTACAGAGCATGATGCGATGAATGAGGGTAGCGAATGGTGTTCGACAACATGGAGAAATATAATGTCAAGTAGTACCGGCTTCACATTGCCAGCAGTGTAGGAAGTTTCGCGGAAGAGGCAGTGGATCAAGGGTCCGAGATCTATGCGAAAAGCAAGGAGCGTTTCAGGGACAATGTTTTTCTCCATATTGAGAGGCTACTCACAAGTGTCAATGAGGTATTCACCAATAGACGTGCTAGCATTGTAACCTTGTTGACACTTCACAATATTATCATACTTACCTCACTATATGTGGCCTCATTTCCCCATTTTGACTCCCCCGAACTCATCCCCACGCAATTGCACTATTTCTAGTTCATGGACACAAGTATCTCATGCGCCGCATTATTTGTGGGCACTCTGTTTTGTTCATTGTGTTTTCTTATAGGAAATATCGTCTGTTTCCCTATTGTTGAGTAATTTTGCATGTACTTATATGGGATAATTTCTACCATCCATTTTAGTGAGAGTAGTTTACTTATGCAAAACAAACTTTTTACTGTTAATTATTACTATAATATTTCATAAATAGCTGCAAAACATAATCTTCAGAAAGTTCTTTGAGATGACAATCTACCTGTATCGATTTTGTGCTACATGATTCATGTATATTAATTATTAAAATAATTGTTCACAAAAGCAAAATTTTTGGATAGTCCAATTGTGCCCACCAGAAAACCGTAGAGAGAGTATCATATTTTAGAAGGACACTCATTGACATAAATAGTTTCTACACCACTTGGTGGATATGAACATTGGGAAAGTAGAGAATTAATTATTTGTATTTTTAAGACCAAATGGATGCAACTCTTTCAAAATTGCCTCTTCACTAGGACTTGTTTGGCAAGGTCCTGCTTCTACATTATAGGAGTAAAAGTGGCAACCTGAGAGCATCTTCAAGAGAATTGTATCTAACTTGCTATTGCTGTTTTTAGCGAAAGCTCTAGAAAACTAGCCTCCATAAGACTAGCCAATACGATTGTATCCTATTTGACATGCTATCCTGTGAGCCTCGGCAGCCAAATTTGGCTAGCTGGCGTGCCTTGCTATCTTGGTGTATGCGAGGCTGACAGCTAGTGCCATGTTTGTGTTGCTCCAAACTCCATTTCTTTCTGTTGGAGATATAGCTAATCTGTTGGAATATGTTGAATTATGGAGAAAGAATCTTTACGGAGTGGATAGCTAAATAAAAATATGGAACACGAAATTTAGAATGTCTCTTGGAGCATCTTCAGCAGTACTACCTATTTGTCTGTTTGGGTAGCCGCCTATTTTGATACTACTCAAATTTTGCTTTCAGCTCCAGCAATAATATCTATATTGTGGCTCTTAAATCCAATTTAATAATCAATGATATGTGGAGCCCACATGTCATCCTCTTCCTCTCGTTGTTCCAATGAACTCGGCCATCGAATAACACCGTCGCGGGGAGGGGAACGAGGGCGCCGCCGGCGAGGGCTGTTCGTGGGGAGAGGTGCCTGACCGGCGAGGGCCGCCCACGGGCAGGAGCTTTGCCAGCGAGGGCTGTCGAGCTCCGCCGGCAAGGGCCGCCCGTAGGGGATGAGTGTGGCCAATGAGGGCCGCCTACGGGGAGGAGCTCTGACCGGCGAGGGCACTCGCTCGGGCGTGGCCAGCCCGTGGGGGCGGAGAACTGCCAGCGCCGGAGAGGGCCATCGCGGCCGCACTGGGGATCCCACCGGGGAGGAGGCGCCCGACTGGCGTTGGGGCAGGACGCACTGCGGGGGAGAGGAAACTGCCAAAGAAAAAAATAGGTGCCCATCTGTTGGGCCAATAGAAGTAGGTAGTGGGAGGGGGAATTTGTTGGACCAACAAATTAAATTTGGGTAGTCTGATAGGTAGCCTGCTGGGGTGTGTTTTTGGGCCTCCACTACCAAAATGTAAGATAGATAGTGTGTTTAGGCAGTCTGCTGGGGATGCTCATAGTTTGGGGTGGCGTTGGAAATCTGGTTGCGGAACTAGGGAGAGCTGTCCAAAATGGGGCCTTAACAAAGATAATGTAGCGTTAAAGCTGAAAAACAGATGACGGGGTGTACTTGCTAATGTCCTTTGGCTCATCTCCTTTGGCATGCTAGTGTCTAGGAAATACAGGCTGCCCATGAAAAGTCACATGATAAGTATATACTGCCATTAAGCTGCGTGTAGATGACAGTATAAGCACTAATCTTGTATGGAAAAAATGTAGTATTCTAGCAATCTTACATTCCAAAGACCAAAGTAGTGTGAGCTTTGGTAATTTCTGTCAAACATACTATAAATGCAAAAGCTTTCAACCAATGCATTAAACAAAATCAAATGTTTCAATTGATGAATACTCTGAGCTTCTGAAAACATGCATTTAATCATACTGCCATACGTAGTACAAGAGGTGGTACAAAACACATGAACTGAGAAAAAATAAGACCAACATCATTTCAGCTTAGACCTTTATCAGCAGCAGCATTAGTGCATTTCTGAAAGTTGCCATTACCTACATATTACATTGTTATTAACTTAGAATTAGCAATATAAAAATAAAACCTTACCAGTAGGCAGTACGACATCATGCCTGCAATACATGTCCCATGAGACTTTGAGGTTCATGTTTCATCATCTGAATCATCTTGAGGTCCTTCACCATATTGGCCAAAGGTCGGCCTATTCCATGGCTCGTTGGTGGTGCATTGCTGAGCAATGCCAAGCATGCACACCATCTGTTTCTGCCGTAGGCCTGAAACTAGCAAGCAAGGATCAAACAATTTGCCCTCATGTCCATGAGCAATCATCCACCGCACCCAGTCGACGAGGTTCCCACCCCCGTCTTCCATCTCTTGCCCAGTAGGTGGCCGTCCAGTGAGCACCTCCAGCATGACAATGCCAAAGCTGTAGACATCCCCCATATTACTCGGGGGGACGTAGCCAAGTGTGCCAGCAAAGTTCACTACTACAGAAAATCTTTTGCACAATGTTTCACTTTGGGGCTCCGAGGCGGTTGGCCTGGTTGCCCGCCTCGGTTATTTGAGGCAGGGCAGTCGAGCCAGCAACCGCCTCGGTTAATGCTTAACCGAGGTGGACACTGTAATATAACCGCCTCGGTTAATCTATTTTCGGAGGGGGCACGCTATAAGGCCCGCCTCCAAAAATAGTGGCCCAACTCCCAACCCAAGAAAAGGTCCATATCCATCTTCTACGGGGCTCATATATAATATAGACTTAGGGTTATCTTCTCACTTACTCCCCACAAACTCCTCCCGCATAGGCAGCGGCGCCCTTCCCCACAAGCCGCGCCCCACCCGACTCCCCCACATGCTGCGCGCCCCTCCCGGATCCTCCAGCAGACGGCGGCGCCCCTCCCTCTCCCTCTCCCTCTCCCCCACAGGCAGTGCCGCCCCTCCCTCTAGCTCCCTCTCCCCCACAAGCGGAGGCACTCCTCCCTCTCCCTCTCTCCCCCACAGACGGCGGCACCCCTCCCTCTCCTCCAACCACGACTGGATCAACGTGGAGGCGAGGAGGAGGGCGGCGTGTGAAAGCATCTAGGCCCCTTGTTGGGTTTCGGTGATTAATGACAATACAAGATTACTATGACTAACGTGTGTTTTGCAGAGGCAATTAAGTTAGGTCATGGTAATGGTGATCAATTGGGCAATCGAGGTGGTCATGCCCCTACGATGGAAATCGTTTTGGTTTTCAAAGGATGGACGACAAGGTTAAGGATGACTAGTTCTAAGTGTCGATTGGAGTTGGAGTGACACTTGGAGTAGTTTAGGACTTTGTTTTTTTTCCTTTGGCCATACTATTAAGGGGGGTATGGACGGGTAGCTTGACCTAGATGAGTCTAGTGAGTTAGGTGTGGTGCACACTTGTTTAAACTAGCTCTAGGTAGCTCCTACATATGCCTAAGATCCAATGGAGAAAACTTCATTCACACATGATCGAGAGTTGAAGGTGAATGGAGGGTCAAATACTGACCGGACGCTGGCCCCGGTGCGACCGGACGCTGGCCGCAGGGTCCGGTCAGTTCATTTGATCAAGGGACTGTGTTCGGTGCGACCGGACGTTGGAGTGGTCAAGTGACCAGACGCTAAAAGGCAGCGTCCGGTCGACTCCAGTAAGGTTCCAGAGAAGAGAATCAGCGACCGGACGTGTTCGGTAAGTACTGACCGAACCCTAGGGGTTCAGCGTCCGGTTGAGTCCAGTAAGGTTTTAATGTGGACTCTGTCAGCGTCCGGTCAACACATTTTCACTGGTTCAAGGGTTGAACTGACCGGAGCGTCCGGTCAACATGACCGGAGCGTCCGGTCACCCCGCAGAGGCATATAACGGTTCGTTTTTCAGGCTGCCTTATAAATAGAAGCTCCACTCGTGTGTGGAGTTACTTTTGCTTATTCCAACAGCTGAGAAACACGTTTGTGAGTGCCAAGAAGAGCAAGGTCCTAGTGAGGTGATTGAGATTTGAGAATCTAAGAGAGTAGCCTCATTAGTGAATCAAGAGTAGTCAAGTGTGCATCCATCTTCTCATTAGGCTTCGCGTGGTCAAGTGAGAGTTCGTGCTTGTTACTCTTGGTGATCGCCATCACCTAGACGGCTTGGTGGTGATTGGGAGCTTGGTGATTACCCGGCGGAGCTTGTGGGTGACCCAACTCAAGTTGTGAGCGGCTTTGGGTGATTCACCGTGACGGAGTGTCGAAGAATCAACCCGTAGAGAGCACTTGATCCTTGCGCGGATCAAGGGGGAGCTACACCCTTGCGCGGGTGCTCCAACGAGGACTAGTGGGGAGTGGTGACTCTCCGATACCTCGACAAAACATCGCCGCGTTCCTCTCTCTCTTCATTTACTTTGAGCAATTCAATACTTGTCTTTACATTCATAGAATTGCCATGCTAGAGTAAGTTTGGAACATAGGTTGCTAGTCCGTTGTGCGTTAGTTTATTAGAAACACTTTTCTAGGCATGATGGGTTAATTGGGCTAACCATAGGATTTAATTATTGCAAGAAAATTTAGAATTAGCCCAATTCACCCCCCTTCTTGGGCATCTTGATCCTTTCAATTGGTATCGGAGCCTCGTGCTCACACTTTTAAGCTTAACCGCTTAGAGCAAGATGTCTCACGGGGATGGACCTCCTCCTATCTTTGAGGGAGATGACTTTCCATATTGGAAAATCCGCATGGAGGCGTACTTAGAGGCTCTAGACGTTGGTATTCTTAGAGCCGCCTCGCAAGGCTTCCCAAAACCTCGGGATGCTACTAATCTTCAAGGCGATGAGGTTAATTATGAAAAATGGAATGCAAAGGCTCGCATCACCATCTTTAGAGGCCTTTGCAAAGATGTGTTCAATCGCGTAAGGAACCACAAAGACGCCCATGCTCTATGGTCGGACGTTTGTGCGCTCCATGAGGGAACTAAGAGTGAGCGTGAGGAACGCTATCATCTTGTGATTAAAAAGCTAAATTCATTCGAGATGCTTCCCAAAGAATGTGCTAATGAGATGTATTCACGTCTGAATGTTCTTGTAGAGGAAGTCAATGGGCTTGGACTCACTCAAATGTCACCATCTGATGTTGTGAGAAAGATCTTGAGTGTCCTCCCCATTGAAAAATATGGGCATATTGTGACCGTGCTATACCAAGGTGATCTTTCCACCGCTACACCGACACAAATCTTGGGAAAGATCAATGCTCATGAGATGTACATGCACATCACCCCACAAGATGGCTCATCCTCTAACAAGAAGAAAGATAAAGACTTAGCATTCAAAGCTAGCCAAGAGAAGGGCAAGGCAAGACTTGAGTATGAAAGCTCAAGTGAAGATGAAGTTGATGAAGAAAGTCTTGCTCTCATGGTGAAGAAGACCACCAAGATGCTAAAGAAGCTAAACAAGAGTGGCATCAAGTTTGATGGCAAGAAGAAGAAGTTCTTCACTAGCTCAAGAAGAAAGCCAATCTCTGAGATGGATTGCTATAATTGTGGCGAACTTGGCCATCTAGCTCATCAATGCACAAAGCCCAAGAAAGACAAGTTCAAGAACAAGAACAAGGGCAAGAAAGATGACTCAAGCAATGAAGATGAAGATGAGAAGAAAAAGAACAAGCCATACAAGAAGAGAGATGGCAAAAAGAGGGACTTCTACAAGAAGAAGAAGAGTGGAAAGGCCTACATTGTCGGTGATTGGCTCACGGACATTGATTCATCAAGTGGATCATCCGATGATGATAGTGACAATGAGAAGGTGGCCGCCATTGCTATTGATTTTGCATCTTCACCGCCACCATCGCCATCATCCTCTACACACCTATGCCTTATGGCCAAGGGTGAACGCAAGGTAACTAAGAATGATGATAGTAGTGATGATGAGCAAGCTAGTGATGATGATAGCGATAGCGATGATGATGATTCACCGACATATGTTGATCTTGTCAAAATACTAAGAAACTACACTAAGATCATTAGAAAGAGTAGAGCTACAAATGAAAAACTTGATGCTAAAAATGATTCACTCTTAGCTAAGTGCGATACATTGGAAAAGGCTAATGATGAGCTTAGAGAAACTAATGATGCTATATCATCCAAACTCAAGGAGCTAAAATCTTCTAAGAAAGAGCTTAAAGATAAACATGATAAACTTGAGTGGGTGCACAATGAGCTCATCACTAGTCACAACAAGCTAAAAGATGAGTATACAACTCTTAAGATCAATCATGATACCCTTGTCATTGCTCAAGAATTCCTACCAAATGAGCCACATGATGCTACTAACCATGTTGTTAAGATTGATATAGCTACATCATGTGATGATTTGTTTGATGAGAGCATTGAGCAAGGATCTAGTGGCAAAGGCAAGCAAGTGGTTGTGTGCAATGACTATGATGAATATGTCAAGCTCAAGAACACAAATGAGAAGCTCATGAAAGATCTTGAAGAGATAAAGAGCCACAACATCATTGTGCTAGAAACCCTTGATCATGATGAAGAGTTGATCCTTGAGAATGAGAAGCTCAAAGAAGAGAACAAGAGGCTAAAGGAAGAGAAGAACAATGATGTTCTCAAGGAAGAGAACAAAAAGCTCAAGATGGAGAAAGAACATCTCAAGGTTGGATTGAGCAAGTTTGCAAGAGGCAAGCATCTTCAAAGTGAGCTTCTAATGAACACCGTCATGAAGATGGATAGAAGTGGCATTGGATATGTGGCACATGTCGAGAAGAAGAAGGCTCAAGTTCAACAACAACAATCAAAGCCAAAGCCAAAGAGATGCTTTGAGTGTGGACAAGAAGGTCACTTTGCTCATGAATGCCAAACTCCACCTCCACAACCCTTGTCCAAGCATGCTAGACCTTTTGCCTTCAATGCTCACTACATGCTTAGAAAGGATTCTAATGGAAAGATGAAAGTCATGTTCTTAGGACCCTCGAACAAGAATAGACCTAAGAAGATTTGGGTGGCTAAGTCACTTGTTGAGAAGGTGAAGGGCCCTCAACAAGTTTGGGTTCCTAAAGCTTGAATCTCTTGTGTGTAGGTGAACTACAAGACCGGTGGAAGTCATTGGGTTATTGATAGTGGTTGCACTCAACATATGACCGGTGATCCTCGTATGTTCACCTCACTAGATGAAGAGGTAGATGGACAAGAGAAAATTACATTTGGAGATAACTCAAAGGGCAAGGTTAAAGGATTGGGCAAAGTGGCAATATCAAATGATCATTCCATCTCCAATGTGCTTTATGTTGCTTTATTGAGTTTCAACTTGCTATCCGTTGGACAATTATGTGATCTTAGGTTCCAATGCTTGTTCACCGAGAAGGAGGTTGTTGTATCCAAGGTAGATGACAATCAAGTGATATTCAATGGATTTAGATACAACAACTTATATCTAGTGGACTTCACCTCCAAAGATGCAAATTTGAAGACTTGTCTATTCACTAAAACAACACTTGGGTGGCTATGGCATAGAAGACTTGCTCATGTCGGGATGAGCTCACTCAAGAAGCTTATGAAGAATGATTTGGTGAGAGGGTTGAAGGATGTGAAGTTTGAAAAGGACAAGCTTTGTAGTGCATGTCAAGCCGGCAAGCAAGTTGCAAATACTCATCCAACCAAAGCTTTCATGTCAACCACAAGAGTGCTAGAACTCCTTCACATGGATTTATTTGAACCAACAACATACAAGAGTTTGGGAGGGAATCTCTATTGTCTTGTGATTGTTGATGACTATTCAAGGTATACATGGGTATTCTTTCTTTATGACAAATCCAAAGTTGCATCTTGCTTCAAGAAGTTTGCCAAGAGAGCTCAAAATGAATTTAAAGTGAAGCTCAAGAAGATAAGAAGTGACAACGGAAAAGAATTTGACAACACAAACATTGAAGCTTATTGTGATGAAGTTGGGATCAAGCATGAAGTCTCCGCAACTTATACTCCTCAACAAAATGGTGTAGTTGAGGGGAAGAACCGGACTTTGATCACTCTTGCAAGGACAATGCTAGATGAGTACAACACACCCGAAGCTCTATGGGCGGAAGCAATCAACACCGCATGTTATGCATCCAACCGCCTATTCCTTCAAAAGTTCCTTGGCAAGACACCTTATGAGTTGCTCAATGGGAAGAAGCCAGACGTCTCCTTCTTCAGGGTGTTTGGTTGCAAATGCTACATCTACAAGAAGCGGCAACACCTAGGGAAGTTTCAAAGGCGTTGTGATATTGGTTTTCTTGTTGGCTACTCATCAAAGTCCAAAGCATATAGAGTATTTAATCATGCCACCGGCTTGGTTGAAGAAACATATGATGTGGAGTTTGATGAATCTAACGGCTCCCAAGGAGCACATGAGAATCTTGATGATGTAGGTGATGAACCATTGAGGGAGGCCATGAAGAATATTCTAGTGGGAGACATCAAGCCTAAAGATGATAAAGATGATGTACAAGTCATTGATCAACCTTCTTCATCAAGTGTGCCACAAGATGGTGAAAAAGATGGGAGAGTAGAAAATGAAGATACTCATATCTCCCATGAGCAAATGGTGGTACAAGCACAAGATGTTGATGCTCCACAACCTCCTCCTCAAGTGGTCAATAGAAGAAATACACCTCTCCTACAAGATCATCCACAAGATCTCATCATAGGGAGTCCATCAAAGGGAGTGATGACTAGATCTCAAAAACTTGCTTCATTTATTGCTCATCACTCTTTTGTCTCTTGCTATGAGCCTACCAAGGTAGAAGAAGCTCTTAAAGATCCGAATTGGATCAATGCCATGCATGAAGAGTTGAACAACTTTACTCGCAATGAAGTTTGGACTCTTGAAGAGCGACCAAAAGGTGCAAGAGTCATTAGAACAAAGTGGGTGTTCCACAACAAGCAAGATGATCAAGGTGTTGTTGTGAGGAACAAGGCAAGATTAGTGGCAAAGGGGTTCTCTCAAGTTGAAGGTTTGGATTTTGGAGAGACCTTTGCACCGGTTGCAAGATTAGAAGCCATCCGTATCCTACTTGCATATGCATCACATCATGAAATAAAACTATATCAAATGGATGTGAAAAGTGAATTTTTAAATGGCTTTATTAATGAACTAGTCTATGTTGATCAACCTCCCGGGTTTGAAGACCCTAGATATCCTAATCATGTTTATAGGTTGTCCAAGGCACTATATGGGCTTAAGCAAGCCCCAAGAGCTTGGTATGAGCGCCTCCGGGACTTTCTCATTGAGAAGGGCTTCACCATTGGGAAGGTCGACACCACACTATTCACTAAGAAGCTTGATGGGCACATCTTCATTTGTCAAGTATATGTTGATGATATTATCTTTGGATCATCAAATGAAGACTCATGCAAAGAATTTGGTGAATTGATGTCGAAGGAGTTCGAGATGTCCATGATTGGTGAGCTTACATTCTTTCTTGGTTTTCAAGTCAAGCAAATGAAAGAAGGCACCTTCATCTCTCAAGAGAAATACACAAAAAATCTTCTCAAGAGATTCAAGATGGATGAATGTAAGCCAATCAAGACACCAATGCCTACCAATGGACATCTCGACCTAGATGAGGGAGGTAACCCGGTTGATCAAACTCTCTACCGTTCTATGATTGGTAGCTTGTTATACTTAACCGCATCTAGGCCCGACATCATGTTTAGTGTGTGTATGTGTGCTAGATTCCAAGCTAATCCTAAGGAAACACATTTAATTTCCGTAAAAAGAATCCTTAGGTATCTCAAGTATACACCAAGCATTGGCCTTTGGTATCCCAAAGGAGCTATATTTGAATTAGTGGGCTATTCCGATTCGGATTATGTCGGTTGCAAAGTTGATAGAAAAAGCACATCCGGAGGGTGCCATTTGCTTGGTAGATCACTTGTGTCTTGGTCCTCCAAGAAACAAAATAGTGTGGCTTTGTCCACCGCCAAAGCGGAATACATTGCTGCGGGTGCTTGTTGTGTACAAATATTTTACATGAAACAAACTTTGCTAGACTATGGTGTAGTTCTAGAAAAAGTACCTCTTTTGTGCGACAATGAAAGCGCTGTAAAACTTGCAAATAACCCGGTTCAACACTCTCGCACCAAGCACATAGATATCCGCCATCACTTTTTAAGAGATCATGTTGCCAAAAATGATATATCACTAGAAGGTGTCAGGACCGAAGATCAATTAGCGGATATCTTTACTAAACCGCTAGATGAGGCAACCTTTTGTAGATTGCAAAATGAGCTCAATGTACTTGATTTTAGCAACTTCACTAAAAATTGAGCTTGTGTTGTCCCTTGCATTCATTGTAATATACAACATGTTTAATTTTTTGCAATGCATATAGGGCTTGTCTAACATGGTTAAGATAACCGCCGAAAAGCATGTGAAGAAGCTTAACCTTGGATCAAACTTGACAAGCAACTAGATCTACTTACATAGCATTGCATATACATGGATGTTGTTTTGTCGTTTTGTTCCATTTGCCCTCTTATTGCCTATTTTCTTAAAAAGAATTATAGCCTAAGGCAAAATATTTTGAAAAATATGAGGGTTTGAGAGAGGTCACTCACATCAGTCCCAATTGGTGTTTATTTGGATCTTATTCTTGTTGGGACTCGATTGGGAACAGGCAGCGTGAAGGAACTTTAAAGATTTGCTGAAAAAGGTGCACCGGACACTGCACCGGACGCTGCTGTCCAGCGTCCGGTCAGTTCACAGGAGGTGAACTGCTGCTGAAGGAGTGACCGAACGCTGCGTTTGTGCGTCCGGTCAGGAAGGGATCCAGCGTCCGGTCGTTTGAAGGAAAAACAAGCTGTACTAACCGGACCCTGCCTGCATCCGGTCATGGACCACCGGACGCGTCCGGTCGCGATTCCAGAGAAATTGGACCTCTCTGGAATCGACCGGACGCTGGGTGGTAGCGTCCGGTCGCTACCACCAGAGCGTCCGGTCAGTGGATTTCGCGCGGCATCAGGACTCTTTCTCCTATTCCTTATTTGTCGCGTTGGGGGATCCTTTTAAATCCATCGGCCATACCTATTCCGCCGTAACCTAGTCCCTGCTCAAGCCATCGTCGCCGCCGCAGCTCTCCCGCGCCCAAGCCACCGCGCCACCACAGTCGAGCCCGTAGCCAAGCACCTTGCGCAAGCTTCGCACGCCACCGCGCCTCCCCTGCTCCGTGCCACCGCAGCCACAGCTCCCTTGCCCACGCCGCCGAGCACCTCGCGCCAACCTCGCACGCCACCGCGCCTCCCCGCGCGCCCCAAGTGCCACCGGCGATTCCCTGCGCCTCCCGAGCCGCGCCCGGTCACCTCTTCCTCGCTAGAGCCACCGCGCCAAGTTCCACCGCCCTGCTTCACCGTGCCCTAGCTTCTCCGGTAAGGCCGTGCCCTAGCATCGACTGAACTTTGCCAGCAACCTAGATCAATTTCAAAGCTTTGTTTTCAATTGCTTCCAGGGCCGCCAGTTCTTCGAAGTGTTTCGCAACACAAACCCTAGCCCCGGTTCCGTGGTTTCCCCCGCGTGATGCTTCTCTCCTTCTCTCAGATTGCCGGTTCGTCAGGTAGCTTGCCCATCGTCTCAATCTCGCACCTACATTGCTTGCTTCCTAGGTCTTTCGCATCTATTAGATATATTGTATTTATGTGTATATCCATCTATTCTATCGTGCAGCGAGTCGGTGCCGTTGAGGTTCCTGTGGCAGTTGTCAGTAACTCGGAGCCAAGCTCACGAGTACGGATCGAGGCCAAGCCTCGAAAGTGTCAGTGGCAGTTGATCTTGTTAGTGACAATTCATCCTCTTGTCAAATCAGATGGCTCGCACCAAGAATGTTGGTGGCGGTCCAGGTGATGATGATCGGAGGCCCCCGCCTCGCCTGCCCATAGATCCAAAAGGCAAGGCAACAAAGAAGGTTGCATCCAAGAAGCGCAAGTATCCAGATGCTGAGACCGCTAAAGCAACAGCAGTTGCAGAGGCCGTAGAACATGCTGAGCAAGGAGGTGCTCGCAGCGGAGTTGTGATTGCAGATCCGCCAGTTTCATCAGATGCAAGGACTGTGACAGCAAGAGTTCAGCGCCTTCTTGGTAGTCCACCAGGGACTATCACTGTTGAAGGAGGGCAGTATACTATTGGTGAGGGTTAGCCTCAAGGGACTTCACAGCAGCAGCCCCCACCAGCAGAGCCTCAGCCAGCTCAGGAGACTCAGGAGGGCCAGCAGGCCGAGGAGGCAGAGGAGACAGAGAAGGCACCACAACCCCAGCTTCGCCGCTCTGGTCGTACCAGTGCTACAGTTCCACCGAGGCCAGCTACACAGCGCAGGGGTTCACGCCCACCGCCTAGACCACAGGGTCCGCCTCCAGTGGTACACCTTGACTTGAGGGCCACCACAGCCAGACAGGTTCGCCAGTTGAGGTTTGTTGAGTTCGATGTGTGGTTTCCTCTGAGGAGGGATTAGAGAGCAGCAGAGGGGTTCTACACGCCACTCTAGGAGGATTTCTATAATGCCTATCTCAACAGTGGGGCAGTGTTTAGATCTCAGAGAGTCTGCAGTTTAGAGTCTATTGTGGTAGCAGCTGGAGAGCACATCCGCCCCTACTTGTCATATTTGCCGGGGCTCGCAGATCTGATTGGCCGGACAGGAGTATATGTACCATCTTGGGTTCGGCAGTTTTATGCTTCACTCTACGTTGATCCGCATCACAACTTCATTCACTTTGCATTCAATGGCAGCGATTACAGGGTGATGAGTTTTAGGGCCCGGGAGATACTGAGGCTACAGGATCAGCCTATCAGATTGCATGAGGTGTGTTATGGACAGCAGGAGCCTCCCAGGCGTCCTCATGGAGGGTTGGTGCCCCCTACTGATCTTGTGCGCCATTGCTTTAAGGAGCCCTTTGGTGAGGGGTCGAGCAGGAACCCCAGTGACCTGACACCTATAGCTCGAGTGCTAGAGGCCATTATCAGGAGGACACTACTTCCCAGGTTGGGATACAGAGAGGGTCTGACTCGCCTACAGCTCTGGCTCCTTAATGCCCTGATGCAGTAGACCGTGTTCGATATTTGGGACCTCCTTCTATCAGAGATGGAGGATACTATTGCTGAGGGCTTCAAGGGTCGCAGACAACTTCCTTATGCACATTGGGTCACATTCTTGATGCTCAAGTTTGTGCAGGTCAGGACCCCTGAGATGGTTGCAGAGTACAAGGGTGCCACTACTAAGTTTCTAGCTTATAACATAGCATAGAGGATCCAGCACAGCACACCACAGGCACCTACTAGGCCCAGTCATCGTCCAGATATTTCAGAGTCAGCAGCTCAGCAGGACGAGATCATTAGAGGCATAGCTGTTATAGAGGAGGAGCAGCTTGAGGCACAACAGGGGATGACCGAGTCCAGTGATAGTTCAGATGATGACTATCTGCCGATTCCTCAGATGCCTCCACATAGACATGATGTAGAGGTCGGTAGTTCCAGCTCAGCTCCACCAGCACCGCAGACAGACCCTGCATTGATTGCCATTCTTGAGCGGATGCAGTAGGATCAGGCACGACAGGCACAGGAGACTGCTGTAAACTTTGCACAGTTCCAGGCTCGTTAGGATGAGTTCCAGAGGCAGCAACAGCTTCTCCAGCAGCAGTAGTAGCAGATGCATCAGCAGTAGTTACTTATGCAGCAGCAGCTCATGGGATTCATGCAGCATGTAGTGACAGCTCTTGGGGCTCCACAGCCACAGCCTTCGCCCCAGCTTGCTCAGTCTGCCACCACTACGACGACTCCAGCTGTATAGCCCATGGGCTTTAGAGTCAGGGACAGCCTCCAGTGCAGTTTGCTTCACCTCTAGTTCAGGTGTCCCAGTGGTTGTCTTCACCAGTGGTAGCCCCGCAGTTCACTCCATTACAGACAGGCTTCACTCCGGATCAGTCATCCTCGCTATTTGTGCCTGACACGTCAGTCTCCAGGAGTCTTGGAGCATCCTTCAGCGAGTTGACCGGCATGCCTACACCGCCGCATATGCATGCCCCGGGTCCTTCTACTACAGCTCTAGTCGCCGTGACGACACAGAGGCTTCCCAGCTCAGTTGCTTCCTCAGATCCTACGACAGATGTACCAATAGCTTCACAGGCAGCACCAGCCCCAGCTCAGACCCAGACTGCTTCAGCGACACTTCTTGCTTTAGAGGGTCAGTCAGTTCAAAGCTCAGGGTCCGATGATGATGGCGCCCAGTTCCACATTGCTACACATACTTCAGCGCCCGACTCGTCCGCTGTAGCCCCACCGACCGACCCTTAGTTTTGGTGTTTGACGCCAAAGGGGGAGAGGGACGAGTATGTAAATTCAGGGGGATCGTCTTTTTAGGGGGAGCTTAGATTTTTTGTTAGCTTTATATTATTGCATTTGGAGTTTCTATGTGTGATACACTTTTACTATTATGCATTCATGTGTTTACTTTCATGCATATTATTATATCTATGTGATAGTGATATCTACGTAATTGTGATATATGGCATGTGTGCTCTCTACTTTACATTATTTATGTCATATCACTTGTGCTATGCTCATTTGCCTTTGCTTCCGCGTTTATACTCCGATGCAAATGAGTTTTTGTTTCATGTACTCATGCATACTTCATATCTTTTGAGTACATTGTGTTGGCTTGGGTCATATAAGCTTGACTAACACTTTTGTTCTTATCAACAAACGCTTATATGAACCAAGTCTGTCAAAAACCTAACTCTTTCACATACTCGAGGTGGTATTGTCATCAATCACCAAAAAGGGGGAGATTGAAAGCATCTAGGCCCCTTGTTGGGTTTCGGTGATTAATGACAATACAAGATTACTATGACTAACATGTGTTTTGCAGAGGCAATTAAGTTAGGTCATGGTAATGGTGATCAATTGGGCAATCGAGGTGGTCATGCCCCTACGATGGAAATCGTTTCGGTTTTCAAAGGATGGACGACAAGGTTAAGAATGACTAGTTCTAAGTGTCGATTGGAGTTGGAGTGACACTTGGAGTAGTTTAGGACTTTGTTTTTTCTCCTTTGGCCGTACTATTAAGGGGGGTATGGACGGGTAGCTTGACCTAGATGAGTCTAGTGAGTTAGGTGTGGTGCACACTTGTTTAAACTAGCTCTAGGTAGCTCCTACATATGCGTAAGATCCAATGGAGCAAACTTCATTCACACATGATCGAGAGTTGAAGGTGAATGGAGGGTCAAATACTGACCGGACGCTGGCCCCGGTGCGACCGGACGCTGGCCGCAGGGTCCGGTCAGTTCATTTGATCAAGGGACTGCGTTCGGTGCGACCGGACGCTGGAGTGGTCAAGTGACCGGACGCTTTCAGCATCCGGTCGACTCCAGTAAGGTTCCAGAGAAGAGAATCTGCGACCGGACGCGTCCGGTAAGTACTGATCGGACCCTGGAGGTTCAGCATTCGGTCGAGTACAGTAAGGTTCCAGTAAGGTTTTAATGTGGCCAGACGCGTCCGGTCAGTGGTGACCGGACTCTGTCAGCGTCCGGTCAACACATTTTCACTGGTTCGCAGGTTGAACTGACCGGAGCATCCGGTCAACATGACCGGAGCGTCTGGTCACCCCGTAGAGGCACATAACGGTTCATTTTTCAGGCTGCCTTATAAATGGAAGCTCCACTTGTGTGTGGAGTTACTTTTGCTCATTCCAATAGCTGAGAAACATGTTTGTGAGTGCCAAGAAGAGCAAGGTCCTAGTGAGGTGATTGAGATTTGAGAATCCAAGAGAGTAGCCTCATTAGTGAATCAAGAGTAGTCAAGTGTGCATCCATCTTCTCATTAGGCTTCGCGTGGTCAAGTGAGAGTTCGTGCTTGTTACTCTTGGTGATCGCCATCACCTAGACGGCTTGGTGGTGATTGGGAGCTTGGTGATTACCCGGCGGAGCTTGTGGGTGACCCAACTCAAGTTGTGAGCGGCTTTGGGTGATTCACCGCGCCGGAGTGTCGAAGAATCAACCCGTAGAGAGCACTTGATCCTTGTGCGGATCAAGGGGGAGCTACACCCTTGCGCGGGTGCTCCAACGAGGACTAGTGGGGAGTGGCGACTCTCTGATACCTCGGCAAAACATCGCCGCGTTCCTCTCTCTCTCCATTTACTTTGAGCATTTACTTTGAGCAATTCAATACTTGTCTTTACATTCATAGAATTGCCATGCTAGAGTAAGTTTGGAACATAGGTTGCTAGTCTGTTGTGCGTTAGTTTATTATAAACACTTTTCTAGGCACGAGGGGTTAATTGGGCTAATCATAGGATTTAATTATTGCAAGAAAATTTAGAATTAGCCCAATTCACCCCCCCTCTTGGGCATCTTGATCCTTTCAGCGTGGAGCGAGCAGCGGGCGGATCCGATGTGGAGGCGAGCAGCGGGTGGACCACAGGCAGCGGCACCCCTCCCTCTCCTCTCCCTCTCCCCCATAGGCGAGTAGCTTTCGGATCTGGCGAGCGGGCGGCCCCCTGCTCTAGTCATGCCCGGATCTAGCGTGGAGGCGAGGAGGAGGGTGACGTGGAGCCGAGCAACCGTCGGATCCGGCGTGAAGACAAGGAGGAGGCCGGCTTGGAGGCGAGCAGTGGGCGGATCCGGTGTGGAGGAGATGGATCCCGCGTGGAGGAGTGGAGGAGAGGAGGACGGCGGCATACTGCGTCGCCGACCAGATCTAGCTAGTGGACTCAGGAACAGGCTCGCCGGCGGGCTCAGGATTTTTTTTTGTTTTTTTATCCATTAACCGTGGCGGGCGTTCTAAGGTGACCGCCTCCGATAATCTATTAACCAAGATGGTTTTTGCAACCGTCTCGGTTAAGGCCACAATTAACTATGACCTTTCGTCCAAGGTGGTTGCAAAAACCGTCTCGGTTAACCATTTTTGCCTGTCACGGTTAAGATTCCTGTAGTAGTGGTTGGTGCTGACATTGGTCTCATACTCACTGATTATTCTTGCAAGGCCAAAGTTGGTGACCCTTGGCTCCATGTTCTCATCCAACAGAATGTTGCTTGACTTCATATCCCGGTGGATGATATGGGGTACGAAGCCATGGGGGAGGAACATGAGCCCACGGGCAGAACCGAGGCAGATCTTGAGACGGTCCAGCCATCCAATCGCACCAGCTGCATTTGCTTGGTTCCTAATTAAGCCACATCTCAAGGCCCCCATGATACATGTGCTCATAAATCAGGTAACGCTCATCACCAAGAGTGCAGGTTTTTCGAAAAAAAATCACCAAGAGTGCAGAAGCCAAGGGAACAAGGTTACGGTGCTTCACCTTACCAATGATCTCCATCCATCTCAGCCGCAAATGTCAGGTGACCAACGTACGCTATGCACAAGAACTTTCGCCGCATCTTAAAAGGCTCTAGATTATTTGGAAAATGCTCAAACTCGGTTTCTCACCAAAACGATTCTCTAATGGATTTGGAATATGGACTTGCCAGCGCCTGGACGTCCATTCCACGGCGCTAGCGTCCAGACACTGCCGCGCTTCATGTGGGGCCCCACACTGCTCGTTTCCCGCACCTATGTGCACCCACGTGGGGGCGCGTCTCGATCTGCGCCTCGCTCCATTTCCCGCGCCCGCCGCTCACGCCCCTCCACTCCCACGCGCATGCACGTGGGCCCAGCAGCTGTGTATAGCCATTGCAACTGTGCAACATCCCGATCTACTTTTGCAACATTGATACAAAATAGTTGCAACATACCTCTGAAACACCTGAAACACTTGTAACATATAGTTGCAACACGCGCTTTTCAGCGCAAACATCTCTTTGCTGCTTCAGCGAATGGAGGCTCATCGGCGCGTGGAGGTCACCGGTGTGCTCGCCGACAACGTGGTGTTGGGCGACGGTGTTCAGAGGACGGGGTGGGGACAGCACAGGCGGCGGTGGCGTAGAGGGAGGGGTGAGGAGGGTGCGTTGAAGCCGCGATGGACGAGGCGAAGTGGGGAGTCACCTGGTGCAGACTCGTCCATACGTATGAACACCTTCTGACGAGATCCTAACATATGGGTATGTTAAGCCTCGGGATCTAAGGTTCCCGACCGAAGAGACCCCCCGGCCGAGCCCTCCAGGATCGCTCGGGGGCTACACCCATCGGGTATGCTCGCGCGCACCCTCAGGCTAAGGAACTTACCCGAGCCCGAGCACGCCAGGGCCTCTACTCAGGGCTCAGGGGCTAGCCCGAGACTTAGGCTGCCGATCGACGGGAAACCTGAGCCCGACCCTCGGCTCCTGCCCGGTCGGCCTACGATGCCATGGCCCGGGCATAAGAAGACACGCCCCGAGCCATCGAGGCTTGAGGGCTCCTCGAGGCAGCACTTAGGGCGTGGCCTTGCCAGCCGCTCCCCCGACTAGGTCATGCACGGGGTGTGACACAAGAAGACAAGTTTTGCTCCCGGGCCCACGCGTCAGCCTCCGGAGCCGACCTCCTTCACCACCAAGAAGACTCCAAAAGGTCCACCTGGGGGAGGCCGGTCTAAGCCGACACAGCTTGACACGCAGAGTGTCAGAACAGAGCAGCCGAACAACGCCTAGGGCTTCTTCGGCTCCACGACATTGCCACGGTCCATATAGCGCTGCTACAAGACCCTCCTAGACTCCGGCGCATGTAGACCATAGGCTCAGCCCCCAAACCGCGATGTACTCGACCTGTCTCGATATATAAAGGGTAAGGTCGGATCCTAGAGGGGGGAGGATGATCCCAGACAGATCATTCCATTCTTCATCGGTCCGCTCCTACTCAGCACCGAGAGCAAAGTAACCGAGAGAGGGGCACCGAGAGCTCCTCCACCACACCCATCATCTTCCTTCTCTCCGACGAGGGGAAGGCTCCACCGGCGGCGAGGCAACCTCAGGATTAGCACCGAGCTAACCCCTACCAAATCTCTCTCTTCCTCCTGTATACTCTGTTGTAACCCCCTGATTTTTGGTACTCTTGATTATAAGGATCATCAGCTGCTGGACGTAGGGCACCGATCGGCCTGAACCAGGATAAACGATTGCATTCTCTCTGTGATTCTTGTGTTCTTGAGTCCACCCGAGCCACCGGAGACGCGTACTCTGACACCGACTCGAACAACAATGCTTGCCGCAGTTCTGACCCCATGACACCTTCCATGGGAGGAAATGGAGGTTGGTGAGCATCACCTGGGAGCAAAGCACGACGACGAGGAAGGCATGTGGATGGATGTAGCGGCTCAAGGAGCGAGTAGGGAAAGGAGGAAGGTGGGTGCGCACGGTGACACAGGGATGTAGCGGCGCAGCGAGCGAGCCCTTGCAACGGAGAATGCGAGTCGTGTGGCGCCAACTCGTTTCGGTCTATGGCGTTAACGGTGGAGGCGGCGTCCGACGGAAAGAGAATTGTCCGGACGTCCTTCCAAGCGTTTCCGTTTGGAATAAAGGATAGTGATTTTCACATGAGTTGGAAAAAGAGGCAGTGCGGAAGGGGTGGGGACGGGGCAATGCACATGTGAAACTACTTTTACCCAAGTTTTAGTAGCGTAAAAGAAAAGCAAATGTTTCTTTGGGGTCTATTTTCATGACTAGACGATTTGGTAGGGATTCTCCAATTTAATGCTAAAAATGTCCCCAAAAGCCTTCCCAAAATGCCTACTTTATTTCCCTGGCATTGGAACAACATTGCATATCTGGCATTCTATTGCTAAAATATCGGGAGTATTAGGGATCTCAAGTGACGTTCACACCCAGAGAAGCTTGGTGGTTCAAAAACAATGCTTCAAAAGTATAGTGTGATAGAGCAAAACCGCTTTTGTATGAATTCACACAACTCATTGGAGAGAATAAAATGCTACCATGTGCGGCCGGCTCGAAGCGCCTCTTTGTGTCAAGCAAATGGATGAAACTTCCTTTTGGAGTAATAATATGCATAGGACTCTCTTTTCCTAAAAACAGAAATGATGGAACAACAAATTCAAAAGAGTTTAGTTTGTTGGGGTCTTAAAAAGAATAAAAGATTTAGGTTAGTGAGCTTAATACAATTACTAAGTTATTTTACTTTTGTGGAATAAAATGACTAAATTCAATAGACAAGATTAATACAATTAAATTCAAAAACAGGAGTCTAATATGATTAAGTTCAATATACAAGCTTAATAAGATTAATCAATAGAGCATTAACTGTTTCCGATATTAATACTATAAATGCAGTAAATGTCCTGCTAAAATAGATGGTTCATAGTGATCATCCTAGTCCTAGTATTGAATTACCCAACAGACCAGACAAACAACGTGACGCTACATGGGTCAAAAGGAAGGAAGCCTTGCCGATAAATACCCATCGAAAGATGAGCGAGGCACTCTCTTCACTCCGCATACCCTGCTCTCCTCTCGCTCGCTCGAATCAGCGACGAGAGAGACAGAGAGGCTACGACCAAGGAAGGTAGCAGGATCGTCGTCGTCCGACCTCCCGCCTTTCGTCCTGTGTCCTGGTTTTGATGTTTCTCTTCTTTTATTTTTCTTCGATGTTTGCAGAGAAGTTATTGCCTAGAATCGTTGTGCCTTTGTTATGCATAGTCCATTCGATTCTTGTATGCGAAGTTGCTAGAACTTGGAAATATAGTTCATATGGGCGCGTCGGTCCATGAACCCATGTTAGGGATGTATAAGAAGCAGTGTTCAAAAAGGTGTTCCTAGGCGCTCGCCTGGGCGCGCTTATGCGCTAGGCGGAGGGGTGCCGCCTCGCCTATGGGGGTAGGCAGAAGATAGGCGCGGCCAGGAGGAGGGCAGGCCACCGGCGTGGCCGAGAGGCGGCAGACGACGAGCGGAGGCTGGGGCACGGCTAGGAGGAAGGCGGGCTGTAGGCGCAGCTGTGAAGGAGGGCGGGTGTCGATGTCCGGCGGTGATGCCGGCGCTACGGACGCGCGGCCGCAGATACGGCAAGCGCAACCGCCATAGAAGGAGGGAGGAGGCACGTGTCACCGGAGAAGGAGGAGGCATGCGTCGGAAGGAGGGAGGAGCGGGCGGCGTCGGAGAAGCAGGGAAGGGAGGCGGAGAAAGCAGAGCACAGACTCTGGTTCGTGCAATGGGAGGAGGATGGTTGGATGGATAAGGTCGAAGGGGTGGATAAGGTGGGCTAGGCTTTTTGATGGGCCTTTCTTCCAACTTTAAGTCCACAAATCTCTTATTTCTTCTTTTACTTAAGGTAATTTAAGGTAATATATATGTATGTGTATAAAAATTAAAACGCCTAGAAAAAACACCTTGAAACGCCTAGGCTAGCCTAGGCTCGCTTAGGCTCTAGGCCATGGGTCGTCGCCTAGAAACCGCCTAGCGCCTTCTTGAACATTCATAAGAAGGCTTGTTCGTGAGCCTGTTAGTGGGGTGTACTGAACTCACTCAGACTATTTATGAGTATGGACAAACCCACTTGCATCCCCTTATATACATAAGTACATGTGGCTTATGGACCAACCCACTTGGATTTCCTTGTAACTATGGAAGTCTAGATCGAGATCTAAATAGAATGGAATGTGACGTGGAACCTTAGCAGCCATGTTTCCGTTCCCGTCCCTGGAACGGGAACGGAAACTTGGGTATTATTTTATAACGTGGGAACGAGAACGTTCCCGTTTCTGAAATGTAGACGTTTCCAGAACGTGGAACATGAGAACGGGGATGTGGGCCATGTTCCCGTTCCCATGCTGCTAGGCGTGGAACATGAGATTTTGGTGCATCAAACTTTAATTTTATTGTAGACTTAATATTCAAGGTTCTAGTTTTGCTTTAACTATTGGGGGGAGTTTGCAACCTAGATCCTTCGTGGTCCAATTTATCAAGTATGATTACGCATGAAGTTCATGAGCCTCATTTTCCCCCTAAGAAGTCATTGGTTTGTACTTTATTTTTCTGGAGAAAATGTTACTTTTGTTGAGCATATTTCAGTTCATTGTTGATGTTTAACTGCTTATCATTTATTTTCCGATGAAGCTTTGATTATCTTTATTGTCCCATTATCCACGATTTTACAACATGTGCTTACTCTCATGTGTTTTTGTCTTTATTTAATGTTACAGGATCTATTCCTGATAATTGAAGTGTGTTTGGTACAGATAATCATGATTTTAAAGGTACTAGGTTCGAGATCCTTGGTTATTTGAGTTTGTATGCATACTCCATTAGTGTTTTTCTTTCTTTCTTTATTTGGCTTCAACTGTTGCTTAGATCTTGTTTGAGAGAGCTCTCTCCTTGCTCCTTTTCCACACAGAAAAACGAGCACTATTCATGTCACAGTGGTACAAGTCAAATTTATCTCTTCTTCTCTAATGAACTAGGAGCCGATGAAGTTATTTTTGTTAGCTTCATGACTGTAGCTACTCTAGGTACTTTCCTTTTGTTACTACACACAAATAACAAATTGGAGCAAAAAACTTACCAAACGAGTCCTTATTTTGAGCTTTTCCAAGTGGTACATTGATTTTGTTTTTGAACGGTGCGCTAGTCCTATATCGTAACTTCCAACATAGGAGTGTTGGCCAGGAAAATCTGAGCCACCCATCCTCAAATGGCCAAATCAAGGCCGTTGATCTGATCCACATGAACTCGGTCAAAATTCACTGCATAGCAGCCAAACACCATGCCGCCATGGAACCCTAGTCGCCGTCGTCGTGCCACTCCGTCTGCCGGCGGCAACCGCAATAGCTTCACATGAACGGTGAAGTCCAATACGTACGTCATGTTTACCCTGAGCAGCAACTACGTCATTTTTCTGCATCACTGCCTCCCCGCCAGCATGGGTGCTTCGGGCGGCGTCGAAGTGAAATTGGGAATGAAACAGAGGCATAAGATTTTGCCTGCTTGGTCGTTTTGACGCCATGGGCGATTCAGTTATAGTGCTTGGGGTCTGGGTGAGTCGACAACATTGCTAGTTTATATAGTCGGTTATTAAAAGACCAATTTTATAGTTAAGTGATCATTGGTCAAGCATACATTTTTCTGGGATGAAGTTGCAAGACATTGCGTGAGCTCACTCTGTAATCTTAGAACGTCGTAGATATATCTGGTTGTTTACCTATTGTTTAGCATGTCTATATTAAATTGGTGAATCTTCTTTCTTAATAAAACACAATTAGTATAAACCCTGCATAAGCCTGACCCACGAGACATTATCAAATCAAGATCCCTCGGTCAAAGCACTTATAAATGTACAAACCAGAGCTAACTTTTGATTTATCATGTGCAACGTAGTTGCTACTTGTTTTAAAATTTCTTCTCTTAGCATTTTACATGCATTCTTCATTGGTTGAAAGTGTTGTTATGTTATTGTTAAGAACTCTGTTACCTGCATATTTATACCTCTTATTTTAACTTTGCATTTCCTTATTGTAGATGGTATCAACTTCTTAATCCTATTTTTTTGCTTCATCATTGGATCTACTTTTGCTGCATCTTCTGATATAAAGAATATGTATGTTCTGAGGCAAGCATTCGCTGAATCAAAAGGCTTCCTTCAGAGCTGGTTTGATTCAGAAACTCCTCCATGGCCAGGTATGACTTATGAGCGACACAATGTTGTGGCCATAGATTTGTCTTCTGTGCCACTCCATCTCCCTTTTCCATTATGCATCACAACATTCCAGTCACTAGCTCAGCTCAAATTCAGTAGATGCAGTGTACCTTGTGTGATTCCAGAAGCCATGGGAAATTTGTAGTAGCTCCAGTACCTAGACTTGACCAAGAACTAGTACTGGATACCTGTCTTGTTATATGATTTGAAAATGCTGCAAGAAATAGTGCTAGACAGAATCAACTTGTCTGGACAGTTGAGACCTGCCATTGCTCAGCTTCAGCACCTCGTTAACTTAACCATATCCTAGAATTCCATCTTTGGAGAACTTCCTCCAGAGCTTGGTAGTTTGAAGAATCTAGAGGTCATCGACATTCACAAGAATGCATTTAGTGGATTGATACCAGAAGCTTTTGGCAACTTGTCTCGGCTCTTCTACCTTGATGCAAGCAAGAATAAGGTCATTGGATGAATATTTCTAGGAATAAGCACATTGTTGAACCTGAGGAGACTCATTTGGAAAATCTAGAGCGTTTGGTTTTGTCATCCAACCATTTCACTAGAAGCATTCCAAAAGAGATTGGTAACATGAAGAAGCTAAGAAAACTCATGCTCTCTGGATGCAACTTATTGTTAGCTAAATCTACTGTTACCTTGTGTGAACACAGCAAGGGGAAGGCGGCGCCGAAAAGGCCCCCTGCTGTGATACTGTAGCCGCTGCAGGTGCAGGTGCAGGCGCCGAACTCCTCACCTGCAGCACTGTAGGCACATGCAGTGGCCGACGCAGAGTCAGCCCTGTATGTTATCTAGTCACTGTTACAGCAGGACAGCTGTACTAAGACTAGATAGATAGAGTTGTATAAATAGACTACCACAGCAACTCAGTAAAGAGAGCTCAGATTTGCCATCTCACAGACAGGGCTTCGGCCAACGCTGGTGTCTTGTATTGTGCGTGCATGCTCTGTTCTTCCTTCTTTTTCTAGCTCTAGCCATAGTGTGTGGGGACGGACAATGCTTGTTCGTGGTCGGCACGGCTAGTGGGTGCTCAGCAATACTAGCGGGTGCTCGGCAAGACTGGTGAGTGGTTCACTCACCTGAGCCGGTGATCCTGTGGGCCAATAAGTGGTATCGGAGCCGTACAAGCGCCATCGCCAGACTAACCGCTGGCGATGACGGGCGGTTCGGAGATGGGTGACAGCAGTGGTACTGCTGTGGCTGCCCAGCCACGACCGGAGGTCGTTGTTTGCACGGTGCGGGAGGTCAGCGGCACCAGTTGGCCGACGCTGACTCGCACCAACTATGGAGAGTTGTCGGTGACCATAAAGGTCAAGCTCAGAGCCCGACGGCTCTAGAATGCTGTTGACAAGGGCACCGACATCGAAGAAGATGACATGTCAGCGTTGGAGGCTATCCTTGCTGCTGTACAGGCGGAGTACAGGGAGCCGTTGGGGGCGAAGAGCTCTGCTAAGGAGGCGTGGGAGGCTATTGCGGCGATGCACGTCGGTTCCGACCGCGCAAAGAAGGCGACGGCCTAGCTTCTGAAGCAAGAATACGCCAACCTCAAGTTCAAGGATGGTGAAACGGTGGAGGACTTCTCCCTCCGCCTGTAGACACTCATCAGCAAGCTGAAGAGCCATGACATCACCATCGACGAAGAGGAGGCGGTCTCCAAGTACCTCCACTCCGTGCCGGTAAAGTACATCCAGATCTCTCTCCATAGAGACGATGTTGGACTTGTACACCCTCATCATTTAGGATGTGATAGGCCGTCTACGGGCGATGGACGAGCGCCTGGAGCAGGCAACAGCAACGAAGGACAGTGGGAAACTCCTACTCACGGAAGAGGAGTGGGCTGCTCAGAGGAACTCCGGGAAGGCAGCCTCCTCTAGCCGCGGTGGCGATGGCAAGCGCCACGGTAAGGCTTCTTCGGAGAAGAAGCAGGTCAACCCCAACGCCTGCCGGTGTTGCGGGAAGATAGGCCATTGGGCACGAGAGTGCCCAAACCGCAAGCAGGAAAAGAAGGCTCAGGCTCATTTGGCGCAAGCCAATGATGAGGATGAGGCCACTATCCTGAAGGCGACGTTCTATGCACTGCACGACGTCGAGGCCGAGGAGAGGAAAGAGGCGACGACGGTGGAAGGACCTGGGAAGGCCCT
This sequence comes from Miscanthus lutarioriparius, assembly GCA_904845875.1. Classification (NCBI taxonomy): domain Eukaryota; kingdom Viridiplantae; phylum Streptophyta; class Magnoliopsida; order Poales; family Poaceae; genus Miscanthus; species Miscanthus lutarioriparius. The sequence continues at coordinate 135,403,815 of CAJGYO010000007.1, read as the reverse complement.
GAAGACTGTCAACCTCGACGAACCACGCGCCCAAGTTCACCTCGGACGCGTGGGTGCCGACCAGGAGCAGCGGTGGTATCTGGACTCTGGTGCCAGTAACCACATGACGGGCTCCAAAGCATCCTTCTCCGAGCTCGACGGCGATGTTACCAGCACGGTGAAGTTTAGTGACGGCCCAAGGGTGGCTATCCAAAGGCACGGCACCATTATCTTCAGATGCCAGAACGGGGAGCACCACGTGCTAACGGATGTATATTACATCCCGCAGCTGCGTTCCAGCATCATCAGCCTTGGTCAGCTGGATGAGCGCGGTAGTGAGGTACTGATCAAGGACGGAGTCCTTAGGATCAGGGACCGGGAGCAGCAACTTCTTGCCAAGGTGAAGAGGTCCCTGAACCGGTTGTACCTGCTCGACCTAAAGGTAGAGTAGCCGGTGTGCCTAGCGGCAAGGCACTCCGAGGAACCGTGGATGTGGCATGCCCAGTTCGGACATCTCAGCTTCGACGCGCTTGGTCAGCTAGAGAAGATGGTCCGAGGGCTACCCCACATCAAGCATGGAGGCGAGCTGTGCGACAGCTGCCTGGCCGGGATGCAGAGGAGGCTACCTTTCCCAAAGGCGGCCAAGTATCGCGCGAAAGACACTCTCGAGCTCGTTCACGGCGACCTCTGCGGGCCGATCATGCCTGCTACAAACGGTGGCTGGCGGTACTTCCTCCTGCTTGTGGATGATTGCAGTTGCTACATGTGGCTGCAACTCTTAGCGAGCAAGGACGAAGCGGCGGCGGTGATCAAGAAGTTCAAGATGCACGCAGAGGCCGAGAGCGGCAAGAAGCTTCGCGTGCTGAGAACTGATCGCGGCGGCGAATTCACTTCGGTGGAGTTTGCTACGTACTACGCGGGTCAGGGTGTGGGGCAACACCACACCGCGCCGTACTCGCCACAATAGAATGGCATGGTGGAGAGACAAAACCAGACAGTGGTCGGCATGGCCCGATCCATGATGAAGGCCAAAGGCATACCGGCAAGGTTCTGGGGTGAGGTAGTGACCACGGCGGTGTTCATCCTCAACCGATCTCTGACCAAGGCCCTGACGGGCAAGACGCCATTCGAAGCTTGGTATAGGCGCAAGCTGAGCGTGTCCTTCCTCCGGACATTCGGCTGCATCGGCCACGTCATGAAGACGAAGCCGAATCTCACCAAGCTAGAGGACAGGAGCACACCGATGGTGTTCCTGGGCTACGCGGAGGGTACCAAGGCGTACCGGCTCTACGACCCACGCGAAGACAAGGTGCTTGTCTCGCGCGATGTCGTGTTCAACGAGGATGCGGCTTGGGACTGGAGCAGTACGAGCACGGGGGAAGCTGGCAGCTTCACCAACACCTTCGTCGTCGAGCACTTGGTCATCCACGGTGGTGGAGACGCTGGGGAAGAGGTGTCGAGCACTCCGGCGATAGAGCCAAGCACTCCTAGGGCAGTGCCGAGCACTCCGAGAGAAGTGCCGAGCACTTCTAGAGGGATGCCGAGCACGCCAGAAGTAGTGTCGGGAGGTTCTACAGTGGTGGCGACCACTCTAGGACGGGTGCCGAGCACTCTCGTGGCAGAGCCAAGACGTCTTGCAGTGGTGCCGACCACTCCAAGACTGAGGCTAGGCACTCCTACAGTGTGGCCGAACACTACAGGAGTTATGACAAGCTGTCCAGAAGTAGTGCCGAGCACTCCAGGTGCTGTGTCAAGCACTCTGGCGGAACAGGGAACTCCATCGACGCCGATCGAGTTCGCCTCATCTCCAATGACATCACTGAGTTTGTAGATGCCTTCCACGAAGGTGAGGAGGTGCGGTTCCGCAGGCTGGACGACATCATCGGCGACACAAGTCCCTCAAGTCTAGCGGGTAGGCTGCTCAATGATGCAGAGCTGCTACTCGTCAGTGCTGAGGAACCACCCACGTTCGTGCTTGCTGAGCGTGATGGAAACTGGCGACGGGCGATGCTGGAAGAGATGAAGGCGATCGAGGAAAACGAGACTTGGCAGCTCGTCGATCCACCTCCAGGATGCCGACCGATCAGCCTGAAGTGGGTGTACAAGGTCAAGCGGGACGAGCTCGGCGCCATTGTCAAGCACAAGGCGCGCCTCGTCGCCTGAGGCTTTGTTCAGCGCAAGGGCATAGACTTCGAGTTAGTCTTTGCGCCAGTAGCGCGCATGGAGTCGGTCCGTTTGCTACTTGCTTTAGCACCAGCAAAGGACTGGCGCGTCCATCACTTGGATGTTAAATCAGCCTTCCTCAACGACGAGCTGGCGGAGAAAGTCTTCATCAGGCAACCTCCAGGTTTCACCATCAAGGGAGAGGAGCACAGGGTGCTCTGACCGCGCAAAGCGCTCTACGGGCTGCGGCAGGCCCCTCGAGCATGGAACACCAAGCTTGACGCCACGCTGGGCGAGCTTGGGTTTCAATGATGCGCAACCGAGCACGCGCTATACACGCGGCGACGGGGGAAGGAGGAGCTCATCGTCGGCGTGTATGTGGATGACTTAATCATCACTGGCGCGCGCACGGAGGACATCAACAGCTTTAAATGCGAGATGGCGGCTCGTTTTCGAATGAGCGATCTCGGCGCACTCTTCTACTACCTCGGCATTGAGGTGAGACAGGGGAAGGAGGAACTCACGCTCGGTCAGAGCGCGTATGCCACCAAGCTGTTGGAGAGGAGTGGCTGTGGCAGAACCGCCTAACCTAATGCCTCACAGGAGTGCTTGTCTTCCATTAGACACTAAGCACTCGAGGGAGAACACTAAATTACTCGTTTCCGTCGGGCACACCTCAGGGGAGAACCCAAAAATCCACATTTTTACCATCAGGATCATAAATGAGAGAATAAAGCTTACATCATTCTGAACCATTTCTTACATCACTTTTAATACAACATCAGAGTATAATAAGTATTAACATAACAGCGAAATGAAATCATATTATCAGAGTTATAATAATTTAATTGAACAGCGGAATATAAACATGTGATCAGAGTTACAACGGGAATAAACATCTATTAATGACATGATGAAGTATTGATATAATAACTACGACAATAGATTATTAAACTTTCATTTATAAAAGTATTTGGTGAGAGTTATAAATAATAACTACGATCGCAGCGTAAAAGAATCCTCGCTGAGCCCACCAGGAGGAATCCACACACAAGAGTCAACTTTAGCATCCACCTGTCACCTACAACAGGAGGAATAAAACCCTGAGTACTCAATTGTACTCAGCAAGACTTACCCGACAGGAGGAAAGAAAAGACTCCAAGGATATGCAAGGCTATCTGGCTTGTGGGTTTATTACATTTGCAGAAAGCATTACTAAGCGTGCGTCCTTATATTGGATTTTTATTAATAGCCGCATTGGTTCATTAACTAACCATTCTATGTAAGCACATGTACTACTTTCAAGCAGGTGGTAAGCAATCAGATTTCCTTTTCCATCTTCCATCTTTCATCTTCAGTTCTTACTACGATGCTAAACCGTAGACAAGCCGTACCGGATCGTCCGGCGATTCGCGAATCAATGCCCCCAGCTGGGTACCCCGAAAACACACGCCCCGCTTGTACCCCAAGCACAAGCAGGACCAACCCATCACTCTCCTGTCCCGGGTGTCCAGGTCCCTGTCCAAACTGGGACTCCAAGCCCCCGCCCCTGAGTCCCGGACTCAGTGCGGTGCAAGGACCTCCTCCACCAAAATAAAACCCTGACAGTCGGTTTGGAAAGAGCCGGATCCGCGACAAGAGAGCAACAAGTCTTCCAAGCGTCCATACATAAGTATGTGCTCGGGATAATAAGTCTGTGACCTGCCTAAAGTCTTATGCAACAAACGGTCCTTAACCGACCAGACAGAGAAAGCAGTGTAACCAAGCTATGCCCCGTGTCCACGACGACGCAACTTCCTACACCCACCAATACCCAAACCATATCCCTGCCCGGTCATCATTTTTTCTTTCCACCATTTATATTTTCCAAGTGATAATAATCCAGTAATACATTTCCTATATCTCGCGAGTGACAGGAAATCACTCGACTTCTATCGGAGTCCTGTAGCATAGCAATCTACACGATCCTGTCATACTAGTAAGACTCATAGGATAAAGATATATATGCAAGTGGGTTTCAATCAACTCCTTAAAACTTAATGCACAAATATAATTTAAACTGTAGAAAGTAGGGGTTATGCACCGGAGCTTGCCTGGGTAAGATATATTAAAAAGTTAGTATCAGCATCTTCAGATCATCCACATCATCTGAATAGAACACCCATTGCATCAGCTTCGGATTCCCAATCATCCTTCAATTGATCCGTTGATCAATCATCGTACCTATATGATATGCATTGATGCAAATGCAAAGATGTAATTAATCAACTGCAATCGTGACTCGTATAATACGACGTACGCCTCTTGAGTTAACGGGCTAGTTCTAACGACGACCGTACTTAGGCTACATATACACGTTGTCGGATAAGACGTATTTCCCAACAATTCTTTTAGTTACCTAAACCAAGTGTTTCTTTATTTTATTTGATCAATTTAACCTTTATTCGAAATGGACATCATTATCTATCTAGCAATCAACTATGCTGGAGCTACAAAATTTACGGTGGCTAACTAATATTGCTAGGGGCCTACTGCACAAATTTTAGATTCAACAATATTACCGATTTATCCCAACAATTCATATAAGTTATATTTTTACAATATTAAGTATCCCAAATTAATTATATAGCTCCTAAAAATATCATCAAACTATGTGAACAAATTACACTATTGGATGGATCATGATTTTAGGAACTCAACCAAACTGGTTTGGCATTTTTATGATTTTTCTATGATTTACTACAAATTTTTACAAGTTATTTCATCAACTAAATTGACAAATGCCTTAGAAGTCTAAAAGGGCCAGCAGCTAACTATTCGGCCCAACCGGTCAGGGCAGCCCAGGCGGGGCGCGGCATGCGCGGCCCAGCGCGGCACAACCAGCGGCCCAGGCGCGGGTGAAGGCGCGGACGGCCCAGCGCGTAGGCACCCGGCCAGCCCAACGGGGCAGGCGGTGGCCCAACGCGGCAGGCGGCCCAGGAGGGAAGACCTAGGGCACGGGCGTGATTTTATAGAAAACCCCTTATCCATTTTTCTAATTGCCAAAACCTATTTGCACTATTCATTACTCTCTCAGTCTTATCACAATAACCCCCTTATACTCGTTTATATTCACAAACGCTGGTCCCCGACGTACTCCAGAGCAGAGCACCAGCCAAGGGGGCGGTCCGGCGGCGGCCAACCGGCCGGGGAGGGCATGGTGGCACCGGAGGGGCGACCGCCAGAGGCGCAGGGCTACCGAGGGGTTTAGCACGACTACACAGGACCCCGACGGCCCAAGGTGGCGTGCAGGCCTGTCTACCCACGTGCAGCCGTGACTGGCGGCAATGGCGCCCGCGTGCCGGCAAAACTACTACGACAGAGGCTAAATGGGGAGTCAGGGAAGGGTCAGTGACTCGCCACGAACACCTCTGAAGCGTTGCCTAGGGCAGGAATGGCTTGAGGCGGGCCAGCCACGTGCGCGGTGAAGAAGGGAGACGGCGCACCGAACTGGCACCAACGCGCCACTCCATCTCCGGCGACGTCTCCTGCCAAACCACGACAAGCATCGATACTGGCAGGTCAAGGGAAGTCCCAGAATGAGAGCAATTGAACTATTGCCGATCGTGGAGGCTTACCCCCAATTGCGCTGTGCACGGCGGCGAGCTGACTGGCGGAGACGAAACTCGTAAATTGGCCATCGCTGAAGAACCTCTGTGGCTAACTACGGTTCGAACGGTTGGCCATCTTCGTGACTTAGCTACCGACGCGAATAATTGAACCGAGACGGCCCAAGCGCCATGAAATAGAACGGCGCGCCGACAACGGCACGAGGCGCGACAGAGGCACAGTGAGCAGCAGTGCGCAAACAACGGAGATGGCGGCTACTCGACGGGGCCACCTGGCCGTGTCCGGGAGCGGGCGGCTGAAGCAAAACGACGAACACGCGGGCAGGGCAATGACCAACCGACGCGGCGGGAGCTCGACAAGATGGCCACGACGCAGGCACAGCGACACAGCGTGCAGCAGCCGCGCGGTGTCGTGACGTTCGTAAACGCGGCAGGTTCACGTGGCGCTGGCCGAGCACGGCGCGATGGGACGCGACAAGGCAGGCAGCGCCGGTCAGCCAGGACGTAGACCTATGTCGGGCGTGAGAGCAGTGCTTGGCCGGCAATAGCTCGCGCCCAGCAGAGAGCGGACGCGGCCATGTCGGGCCCGGCGTGTAGTCAACGTCCACAGGCTGGCCAACGAGGCAAGGCACGGCAGACGGGCAATCAAGTGAGTGGGGACAGCAGCGCGGCGACGGTGGCTCAACTCGTCCAGGCGCTCAGCCGGCGGGCCAAGTCATGGGTGGCCAGACATGGCCAAAACGTGCTGAGACGCGTGGTGACTGCGGCCCAAAGGCCAAACGGGTGAACCAGTGCCATGCACGCTTTTTAAAGCGATGCCAAGGCCACCAAGCAGTGAGGTTAAGGCTCGGCCAACTTCACTTACCCAAAGTCCATGCCACCGGCTAGCTAGGGAAGCACTCGGCGCGACCAAAGAGCGACTAGGGAAGAAGATACGGGAAGGCCAAGATGGGTTCGTCGCACAGCGCGCCGGTTCACGAACAGAGCACCGAACATAGTTCTACATGCGTTCTAAAGAGTTCCGAAAAGTTCTAGGGATAACCCTGCTACATCAGACCATTCTACGAACCACTCCGCGCCAAAGTACTTACCATGATGCAACTAACGATGCAAGAATATAAAGTTAACGTTCAAGAAAATTAGCTAGAATTTAAATACTAATACGTCATCGTCTATCGTTTCCGATTTAGAAAGTTATAACTTTTAGTTTTGACTGCATCCAAGAACTATTCAACTAGCTAGTTCAATATAACTCGCCACGAGTGATACTTTTAAATATAAGTCAGATTTCAAAATTCGAGAAAATCATTTTGGAAGTTTTCACTTAGGCCTAAATAGCGGCGCTAAATAAGATCGTAACACCGGGGTGTTATAGCGGCATGGCTGAGTGCAAGCCATGCATGACTCCGATGGAGGAGCGGCTGAAGCTGACAAAGGCCAGTACCGCGGTGAAGGTGGATGCAACACTCTACCGGAGCATCGTCGGCGGTCTGTGCTACCTAGTCCACACGAGGCCAGACATTGCGTTCACCGTGGGCTACGTCAGTCGCTTCATGGAGGATCCCAGAGAGGATCACTAGACTGCGGTGAAGCGGCTACTGCGCTACGTCAAGGGAACGGTAGATCACGAGATCATCTTCCCAAAGACCGACGAGAGTAGGCTGCAGCTCACTGTGTTCAGCGATGCAGACATGGCGGGGGACATCGACGGGCGACGGAGCACCTCTGGCGTGCTCGTCTTCCTTGGGTCGGCCCCAATTTCATGGCCGTCGCTGAAGCAAAAGGTGGTGGCGCTATCTACGTGCGAGGCAGAGTACGTAGCGGCGGCCACAACGGTGTGCCAAGTTGTGTGGCTACGCCGGCTGCTGGGCGAGCTAACCGGCGTGGAAGCTCACCCACCAGCACTGATGGTGGACAACCAGCCCGCCATCGCCCTCACGAAGAATCCGGTTCTGCACGACCGGAGTAAACACATCGACGTGAAGTTCCACTTCCTCAGGGACTGTGTCGATGGAGGGCAGATCGTCATCGAGTTCGTCGAAACTGGTCGGCAACTCGCGGACGTCCTCACCAAGCCGCTTGGACGACTTCGACTCACAGAGCTGAAGGAGATGATCGGCATGGAGGGGGTACAAGGGTTAGCAGTAGAATTAAGGGAAGATTGTTAGCTAAATCTACTGCTACCTTGTGTGAACACAGCAAGGGGAAGGCGGCGCCGAAAAGGCCCCCTGCTGTGATGCTGTAGCCGCTGCAGGTGCAGGCGCCGAACTCCTCACCTGCAGCACTGTAGGCACATGCAATGGCCGGCGCAGAGTCAGTCATGTATGTTATCTAGTCACTGTTGCAGCAGGGCAGTATACTGGGACTAGATAGATAGAGTTGTATAAATAGACTACCACGGCAACTCAGTAAAGAGAGCTCAGATTTGTCATCTCACAGACAGGGCTTCGGCCAACGCTGGTGTCTTGTATTGTGCGTGCATGCTCTGTTCTCCCTTCTTCTAGCTCTAGCCATAGTGTGTGGGGACGGACAACGCTTGCTCGTGGTCGGCATGGCTAGTGGGTGCTCGGCAACACTAGCGGGTGCTCGGCAAGACTGGTGAGTGGTTCACTCACCTGAGCCGGTGATCCTGTGGGCCAACACTTATCAGGCACTATCCCTTGGTCAACTAGTGGTCTTGAAAGCCTATAGGAACTTGATATATCAGGCAACAACTTCAATTCAGAACTCCCAGCATCTGTTGGTGAGCTAGGCAATTTCAATGTCCTGATTCCAAGGAGTGCAAAGCTAATAGGGAGCATACCAAAAGAACTTGGTAACTGTAAGAAGCTTACTCTCATGCATCTATCCTTCAATGCCTTCACTATTTCTATCCCCAAAGAACTTGCAGGTTTAGAAGCTATTGCCCATTTTGCGGTGGAAGGTAACAAATTGTCAGACTGGATTCCACATCATGGCTCACTTGATTTGTCACATAACCGGTTGACTGGTTGTATCCCACTGACGATCAAGAATTATGTTATTCTTGAGGAGGTACACTTGCAAGGTAACTTATTGAATGGATCTATTCCTACAGAGCTTGGTGAGCTAAAGAATCTTAGAACTGTTGATCTCTCGATTAATGCATCAGTTGGACCTATGCCTTCTTGGTCTGCGCCATTGCTCTCCCTACAAGGCCTTTTTCTTTCTAACAACCACCTAAGTGGCAATATTTCTGTTGAGATAGGCCACATTATTCCCACCGTTGTAGTTATAAATTTGTCTAGTAATGCATTTTTGGCTATGCTACTCCAATCTTTACTGTGCAGCAAGAGTCTGAACCGTCTGGATGTCAAATAACCTCTTTGGTGAAATCCCATTACCTTGTCCTGGTTATGAAGAACCCTTGAACTCACTTGTCTTCTATAGTGCAAGCAGTAACCATTTGTCAGGGTGCCTAGATGGTTCTATCTCAAATTTCAGGCAACTATCTACTCTTGACCACAACAATAGCCTCACCGGCAGCTTGGCATCAACATTGTCCAATCTTAGTTTTTTGAACTATCTTGATCTCTCAAATAATGATTTTAGTGGTTCCATCCCTTGTGGTATTTGCCAATTATTTGGCATCACATTTGCCAACTTCTCTCATAACCACATTGGCAGGCATAACTTTTCAGAGTGTGTTGCGTCAGGCATTTGTGCTCCTAGTAGTATCAATCATAAGGAGGGTCACCCACATCATGTAATTTGAAGAGCAGTGACCATTTGTGCCACTGTTTCAATTGTGATTCTTCTGGTGGCTTATGTGGGATGTAAGCTATTAAGAAACAGGTCATTGCCTCTTGCACCTGCTAGTGAACCCCAGACTATAATTGAGCCCACCTCAAGCTATAATCTCTTAGGAAAGAATTCATGTGAACCTTTGAGTATCAATCTTGCTACATTTGAGCGTGCACTACTGAGGGTCACCGTAGATGTTCTTAAAGCTACCAATAATTTTAGTGGTGCACAGATCCTAGGCCATGGTGACAATGGGACTGTCTATGGAGCAACACTCCCTAAAGGATGGAGAGTTGCAATCAAGAGGCTTCATTGTGGCCACCCGTATATTGAAAACAAATCGTAAAAACCTGATAGGTAGCAATGAAATGCTTCCTAGATCATCCCACACTACCATAGCAATCCGAGTGTGGACCAAGATGTCATTTGGAGGCAAATTCAAAGTTTTAATTAGTGGTGTTATCCTAAATAGAAAATGGTAAATAGTCGGTCACCTCATGTTTAGTCATTGTTTGGACTAAATGGCTCACTAAATGGATAACGACCGATTAAATAGAAATGGCATACTACTATTTAGAGTTTACATGGTGTTTGCATGGGCTAAATGATCATTTAGAGATAAATAGTGTTAATTAGTAATGGATCATCCTTTGCCTTACCATATGCTCCAACCAGGAAGCACCCTACAAGTTCTTGAATTCTTTGATAGAGAAAGAACTTGCTCAAATCAAAACTTACCAAGGTAACTTTACTGTTCACAAATGAAGCCACAACTTGATGAAGGTGTGAAAACTTATCCATAACAACCCTGCATAACCACTAAGTATATCAATTAAGAAATGTGCTAACTCCTCAAGCACTAGGAGTAAACGAAACATGAGAGGATACCCCTCCCCCAAGTTCATCCACCTCCGACAATGCACCTTTATCTCCGTTCAGGACCTCCCAAATGGAGCTAGTCTCTTTCAACCACTTACCATCAGCAAAGACAACCACGCACGACAACAATGGACTTCCATTAATTTGATTTCTTCCCTTGCAGAGGTGAACTTGAACCTTTCACAATTTTTTGCAGCACACTACATGCTTGGGTGCTCATCGAGCAACTCTTAGCCGTGTAAGAGGCTTCACCTCCAAAGTTAACAAATCCTTTCACGAAGTGTTTGATGAATCCCACAAGTGCTCTCAAGGGGTAGGATTTGCTCTTCTTGTGTTCACATACCTCGAATATCTCAAACGAACACATTTTTGGGTCGACCCAGTGACCCAAAATATTTTGAACTTGCATCCCTAGCCGCTACGTACCATGGATATAAGCACACACAAACGCGGTCTTGTTTCGGTGCTGTAAACTAGCAGCAACTTATTATAACGCAAAGGATTACACCACCATGTCCATGCCCACCTGGGTGGACAACATGTATGTATGCACGGCAATCCCTCTTCAAAGCGAATGCCATCCCAGACGCCAAGAGACGTGCCGCCTGCCGCGAGGCGCTTCCGATCCATGTGAACGACACACACATCGGAGCTCTGCATGCCCACAGTCGCACAGGGGCTCGGTTATGCACACAGACACAGCTAGCTAGCTAACAGCCTGAATAAGCTAACACATGTGCTCACACACTAAGCGCTAATTAAAAGAGTTACTACTAACACAAAGCTTTGTTTCTGTTTGGCTTGGTGCCTTATTATTCTCTGCCCTAGCGCATGCATGCGGCCCATCTGCCGAGTTGTCCGCTTCAGATGGCGCTGTGAAAGCTGAAATAGTTGTAGGGGTGTAGTGTGCTCCAAGCTCATCTCGAACAAAGACAGGCTGCAAATCAAAAGTCACAAATGATAAGTATACACTGCTGTCCAAGGTAGTATAGGTTACAGTTTAAGCACCAATCTTTGTATGAAAATTTGAAGGTACAGGTTTCTAACACTCGAACAATCCATAGATCTAAGCTTATGCGATTGCATATTTTGAACATGCTGCAGACTGCATTTATATATCAAGGTTAATATGTTTTAAACTTTTGTTATATATACGTTATTGTTAGCTATCATTGTAAAACCACAGAAAGACAGAAGAGAACTGAATCAGGTAAAATGTTGCATGAGTTTAGAGTGTTTAGAACTGGTAATAACTTATATGAAGCACTTAATAAACAAAACAAAAACATACCAGTAGGCACCAGTGCATGCCCAGATCATGGCTGCGCCACAAATTGCTGGAGGTTGTGAGATTCATGTTTCATCAGCTGGACCATCTTGAGTCCCTTCACCACCTCCACCATGGTCGGCCTCTTCGATGGCTCGTCGGCAGTGCAATCCTGAGCAATGGCAAGCACGCGAACCATCTGTTCATGCCACAGACCTGAAACGGGCAGGCATGGATCAAACAACTCACCCTCCCGACCGCGTGCAATCATCCACCGCACCCAGTCGACAAGGTTCCCACCGCCATCTTCCACCTCTTTCCCTGTAGGTGGCCGTCCAGTGAGCACCTCCAGCATGACTACGCCAAAGCTGTAGACATCTCCCTCATGGTAGATTCCATAATCAGCGCATATTCTGGGGAATGTAACCAAAAGCGTGCAGAGAGGCGGTGGTGCTAACATGGGTGTCATAGGCACTGATTATCCTTGCAAGGCCAAAGTCAGAGATCCTCGGCTCCATGTTCTCATCCAATAGAATGTTGCTTGACTTCATGTCCCGATGGATGATATGGGGCACAAAGCCATGGTGGAGGAACATGAGTCCATTAGCAGAACCGAGGCAGATCCTGAGGCGTTCACGCCATCCAATTGTTTCAGGTGTATTTTCATGGTTCCTCAGCCACGTCTCAAGGCTCCCATGATGCATGTATTCATAGATCAGGAAACGCTCATCACCACGAGCGCAGTAGCCAACTAGGGGAACAAGGTTATGATGCTTCACCTTTCCAATGGTCTCCATCTCAGCAAGGAATTGACGGTCACCAAGGAACTGGTAGCTACCATGAAGCCTCTTGATAGCGACCCTCTGTCCTTCAGGGAATGCTGCTTCATAGACAGTCCCAAACCCACCATGGCCTATGATGTGCACCTCGCTGAAATTATTGGTAGCTTTCAGGATATCATCCATGGTAACCCTCAGCAGTCCATGCTCAAATGTAGAAAGATTGATGCTCAGAGGTTCCCTTGACTTTTTTCCTAGGAGCTCTTTACTGGAGGTTGGCTCAAGCTCAATTGTAGCCTTGGATTCACTGGCAGATACAAGAGGTAATGACCTGTTTGTCAACATCATCCATGTCACAAAAACCACAAGAAGAACCACAATGAGAATGGCGCCACTAATGATCAGTGCTATTACAACTCCATGAGGTATATGAACCTCCACATGATTGGTACTGGTACTATTAGCAGCACAAATGCCTGATGCTGCACAATCTGAGAAGCTACGCATGCCAATAATTTTACCAGAGAAATCGACAAACGTAATGTTAGATAGATTGCACATACCACAAGGGATGGCACCACTGAAATCATTCTTTGAGACATCAAGGTAGTACAAACTGAGATTGGACAGTGCTGCTGGCAAGCTCCCGTTGAGGCTATTGTTGTGGATATCAAGAGAAGACAAATGTGCAAAATTTAAGATAGATCCATCTAGGCTCCCTGAGAAATGGTTACTGCTTGCATTGAACAAGATCAGTTGGCTCGATGATCCTTCAAACCCAGTACAAGATGACGGGATTTTACCAGAGAGGTTGTTGTTACTGACATCCAGAAGGTTCAGGGTCTTGCTGCATAGTAGAGATTGGGGTAGGGTAGCCCCAAATGCATTACAGGACAAGTTTAGAACCACGATGTTGGGAAGGATGCGACCTATCTCAGCAGGAATATTGCCAGTGAGGTGGTTATTAGACAGAAAAAGGCCTTGCAGATTGACCAATGGTGTGGACCAAGGAAGCATAGGTCCAACCAATTCATTAAAAGAGAGATCAACGGTCATAAGATTCTTCTTCACTCAGCAAGCTCCACAGGAATAGATTCATTCAGCAAGTTAACTTGCAGGTGTAGCTCCTCCAGAATAACACAATTCTTGATTCCTGGTGGGATACGATCAGTCAACGGTTGTATGACAGATCAAGTAAGCCATGATATTGAACATACTCTGATTCAGGGTGAGATGGATTCGTGAATCCCCCACATATCTCAGCAGGAATGGAACCAGAGAGTTGGTTGTGAGACAAAACCAAGCCAGTGAGTGAAGTCAATTGAGATATGGATCTCGAGATGGTTCCGTTCAGATTATTAGAGCTCAGGTTTAGCTTGACTAGGTTTCTGCAGTTGAAGAGCTCTTGCGGGATGTTCCCAGATAGTCTATTCCCATCAAGACAAATTTCATTCAAATTCTTTAGAGCACCTATCGCCGGCGGGATTGGTCCTTCCAAGCAGTTACTGCTCATCCGCAACCTCTGCAAGCCGCGGAGCTCACCAATGCTCTCAGGAATACAGCCAGTGAGCTTATTATAGCTGAGATCTATCTCCAAAATTGTTGATGAATTAAACAACTTGGCAGGCAAGGCTCCTGTAAAATTGTTGTAGCGCAATTGCAGAATTGTGAGCGGTAACTCAGCCAAGTATTCTGGTATCTCACCATGGAAATGGTTGCCTTGCAAATTCAGTTGAGTAAGGTTCCTGCACCTCATAAATGTCTCCTTGATACTCCCTGTCAGATTGTTAAAATTCAAGTCGAGTGACTGAAGCGAGTTGGCTTGACATATGCCAGGAGGTATAGAACCATTGAACTTGTTATTTCCCAGTCTTATAGATACAACATTTCCCCAGTTTTGAATCCAATCAGCAATATGACCTGACAGATTGTTACCTTCCACCTCAAAACGGACAATAGCTTCTAAACCTGCAAGTTCTTTGGGCATACAACCAGTGAAGGCATTGAAGGACAGACGCAGGTGAGTAAGCTTCTTGCAGTTACCAAGTTCTTCTGGTATGCTGCCTATGAGCTTTGCTCTCATTGCAACCAGGACAGTCAGATTTCCCAGCTCACCAATAGATGCTGGGAGTTCTGAATTGAAGTTGTTATCTGATATATCAAATTCCTGTAGGCTTTTAAGACCACCAATTGACCAAGGGATGGTGCCTGATAAGTTGCATTTAGAGAGAATGAGTTTTCTTAGCTTCTTCAGGTTACCAATCTCCTTTGGAATGCTTCCAGTGAAATTGTTGGACCCCAGAACCAAGCTCTCTAGATTTTCCAGGCGAGAAATCTCCTTAGGTATTGGCCCCGCCAAAAAATTTGAAGATAATTCAAGTGTCAGCAGGTTCAACAATGTGCTTATTCCTGGAAATATTGATCCAGTGAGCTGATTCTTGCTTGCATCAAGGTAGAAGAGCTGAGACAGGTTGCCTAATGCTTCTGGTATTGATCCATTGAAGCAGTTCTGGTGAAAGTCCAGGACCTCTAGGTCCTTCAGACTGCCCATCTCTTGAGGAAGTTGTCCAGAGATGTTGTTCTTGGATATGGTTAACTTAGCGAGTTGCTGAAGCTTAGCAATGGCAGGGATCAATTGTCCAGACAAGCTGTTTCTGTCTAACAGTATTTCTTTCAGCATCTTCAAATCATATAATGTGTAAGGCACGATCCCAGTAAGCTGGTTGCTGCTCAAGTCCAGGTACTGGAGATGCGTCAAATTTCCCAAGGCTTCTGGAATCTCACCGAATAAATCACACCTACTTAAGTTGAGACGAACAAGTGACTGGAATGCCGTGATGCATAATGGGAAAGGAACATGGAGCGGCATATATGACAAATCAATGGCTGCAACAGCATTGTCCACACAAGTGATATGTGACCACATGCATGGAGGAGTTTCTGTATCGAACCAGTCCCAAAGGAATTGCTTTGATTCAACGAGTTCATCCTTCAGAGCATATAGATTCTTTATATCAGATCCAGCAAAAGCAGTGACGAAGCAGGCAAATAGGATGAACAAGCTGAATGTATCCTGCCAAAAGGAAAGAAAATGTTAAAACAAAAGTTGTGGATGTTCAGGTGGTCTCGAAATAATTGTGCAGGTAACACAGTTCTGAAAAATATCAATGCCGCCAACCAATGAAGAACACATGCATGCTGAGCCTCGTGCGAAGCAGGGTATATATGATTCGTGGTTTGAGAAAGGAGCTTTGATGGGCTGGTATAGACATGCTAAATTAGTAGAGTAACGGACAACCATTCTACTCTGCAACTTTACCAAGGAGATAAAAAAGGAAAGGAAAAGTTTGCTTATGACCGAGGACCACTCAACTGTAAAATCGGTGTTTTAACCAGCCAAATTTGCCGACGTGATCGGCGCCGCAGCACCAGCACCGACTCGCCCGCGACGTCGCATCGACGAAGCAGGCCACAGCCCGCGCCTCTCTCTGTTCCACATCCACCCCCAATTTCACCTCGACACCGCTAGAAAGGACCCATGAAGGCCGGGAGGCAGCAAAACGGGGCAGTCGCTGAGCTGGGAAAGGGCAGTGTAATGGATGGGACGGCGCAAGAGAAGCTGCAGCTGTGGCCGCCGGAGGCCGGAGCGCCGCGGCCGCGGCGGCAGCGGCGACTAGGTTCCATAGCGGCATGGCGTTACTCGTCGCGTTTGGCCTTGGCCCCCTATCTATCCTGCCGTTTGGCAGTTTGGCACTTCGGCTATGGATTGGTTTTCTTTCTGAAAGGTCTATGGAGTGATTTTTACCCAGATTTTGCGAGTGATTTTTACCCAGATTTTTTTCTGGAGGAGCGATGGTGGTAGGAAACAGAAAAAAGACATTTGAACAACATTAACAAAGTCGGTGCATATTTGTGTCACAGCGAGCTATAATAACTGTTACCGTGTTATATATCAGACAAAAGTATCACCCCTAAGGCTGTTTGGAACGTAGAAATTTTTATAAAAATCATGTAGAAATTTTTAAAAAAATCATGCAGAAATTTCACAGGAAAAACACAGAAACGGAAACATTTTCCTGCAATCCAAACATGCCCTTATTCTTTTTCTTACACAAATGTTCTTTGCAACTCAAAATTTACATGAAGTTATATTTACCTATACGTACTTTTGTTGTGATTGATGTGTATTTTTGGAAGCTCAAATTTTTACATGAAGGTATACTTTTTATCTATACATCCATACTTCCACTACTAAAAAAAATAACCGAGGCGTTTGGCAAAGAGGCTCAGAGGCGGGCAGGCTTTTGAACCGCCTCGGTTAATGCCTGGTGATCATTTTTATTAACCGAGGCGGCCATAATTAACCGCCTCGCAAAATCGATTTCCTGAGGCGGTCCTAAAATCTATTTACGGAGGCCCAAAAATGCCTCCATTTTCGGATGCGGACCACTTATAAGGCCCACCTCCCTTAATGTACCTGAGCTCGCTCACAATCCATATCGGCCCATCTTGGCCCAACAGCGGGGTCATAGCCCATCTCTAATCCCTCACTCATCTCTCTCTCACACATCGCCTCCCTTCCCTCACCCAAGCAGATCTCGAGCGCCTCCATCTCCCGTGCCTCCCTCCCTCTCCCTCTCCCTCACCCTCACCCGAGTGGGTCTCGAGGGCGGGGGGACGAGCACACGGGGCTGGGCAGCCAGCGGCGCTGACCTCATGGCACGCACGCAGCCCGGTGTGCGGCCTCGAGGGCCCGTGGCGTCTTGAGCCGCCCCTCCTCCTTCGCATCGGCGCCCCTCCTCCCCCACATAGCCGATCTTTTGGTGGAGCGGGCGGATCTGGCCGCCTGTGCTCCCCCAGCAGCGGATCTGCTTCTGGAGGCACGGATCCGGTGGTGGAGCGGCTGGATTTGGCCGCCCATGCTCACCTGGCGGTGGATCTGGTTCTAGAGGTGCAGATCCGGTGGTGGTGCGACCGGATCCGTAGCGAGGAGGCGTGGCGCTGGGTCGGCCCTTCTCCGTGGTGGCGGGTCTTGAAATCCGGCGAGCGGTGGCGATACGCACATCCCGGCGGCCCGTGGATTGGCTCATTGGGCTTGTCCACGGGTTTTCATTTTTTTTATTTGATTAACCGAGGCGGGCGACCAACCGCCTCCGTTAAGGCCAGATTAATCGTGACCTTTTCGCGGAGGCGGATGGGATGCCGCCTCGGTTACTCATTTTTGCCCGCCTCGGCTAAGTTTTTCTGTAGTAGTGTTCAGTTGTCATTGTTGCGTATTTTGGGTGCGTTGTTGTGGTTGCTAACATGGCGGATCTATATAGGCCGTTGCAGGTGTAGACACATCCAGGCTCAACTCAAGCCAAAATCAACTATCGCTCTCGCTTTTTCCAATATATATTTCAACTAGCAGCTATAGTTATATAGTGTTGCATCCACTTTTTTCTCTCTAGCTCCGCCCCTAGGAACACGGTCGCATAATAACAAGGGAGATGTTCTCTTAATGAAGTACCACTACAAGCACTTCTCTGGATCCTAAACATAAGCAATAACATCTAGTATTATGCTATAGCTAGTCATATCTACGAAGATATGTCATCATAAATAAAAATACTACATAGAAGTGTTCTATGCGATACGTACAATACAAGATACTTGGATATGGGTGCTTAATTAGGGGGGAAATGCTACTACACCATTAACCACTTGTAAAAAAACGTTAATCCTTCCAATGCAATTGGTGCTTAAATAACTTAATACATTACTAACATTCTTAAGCATCTTATCATATGCAAATGACAGAGAGCAAAAATTCTTCTTTTAAAGACCCCATTGTACATGCTTATAAGGAATCTAACATTATGAACTTGACGTTCTCAACCTAAATAAAGTTTTTAGATATTGACTATCAAAACTGAAAAAGTTAACTTCGGATAAATCCAGACATATTTATATTTATAATCGCAAAAAAAATAAAGCAATAGTTGTCAACTTATTAACTAAATATGAACAGCCAAACAATCAAGGAAGTATGTTAAACTCAATACCTTGAGAGCCATGATTGTCTCCTCTGAGCGTAACAGCAACTCGAACTTCAGTAGTAGGATATCAGCAACGAACTTCAATAGTACTCACAATGGTGTACCACAAGAGTAGGATGGTAGAATGGTGTACCGCAAGATGGTCCTGTAGTAATAAAGGGAAAAG
Organism: Miscanthus lutarioriparius; assembly: GCA_904845875.1. Classification (NCBI taxonomy): domain Eukaryota; kingdom Viridiplantae; phylum Streptophyta; class Magnoliopsida; order Poales; family Poaceae; genus Miscanthus; species Miscanthus lutarioriparius. Next base: position 135,385,174 of record CAJGYO010000007.1, on the reverse strand, counting down.
ATAGTGCATTTATGAGTGGTAAATCTTTGCTAATAAAATAAGTAAGGTAATCAAAGCTCCACAATTCTACCATTACAAATCTGATGATAAACATCACACTCCAATAATCCATAACAATACAAATGAACGAAAATCAACACATCCAACATATAGGCGTACGGATCAACAAAAAGAGCAGTTTCCATGAGGGAGAGAAACACAATAAACTACCTAAACTTCGGATATCTAGACTTGTAAGATAATCAAAGCTCCGCGATTTTAACGTTACAAAAGAGGTAATAAACATCCGCACGTACCGTCATCCATTACAGCACAAATGAACTGAAAAAACCGCACATTTAGAACTCTTTCAGAACACAGGATTTTCATAGAAATCATGTAGGGATCTCACATGATTCAATTCAATTTTACAGATTCAGAAAACTTTCCTACGTTCCAAAAGAGGCCTCGGCGAAGGCATAACTTGAATTATTCAAAAAGCTCTCCGAGTGAAAGAAAATGACACTATGACACTACACTAACCCATAACAATACAAATGAATGAAAATCCGCACATCCAAAATATAGGTGTTGGATCAACAAAAAGAGCAGTTTCCACGAGGGATAGGAACACAATAAACTACCTAAACCTTGGATATCTAGAAATGTAAGATAATCAAAGCTCCACGATTTTACCATTACAAAAGAGGTAATAAAGATCCACACGTACGGTCGCCCGTTACGACACAAATGAACCGGAAAAAACGCGTGTTCAAAACTCTTTTGGAACGCGAGATTTTCACAGAAACCAAATGAACGAAAATCCGTGCATCCAAAATATAGGCGTATGGATCAACAAAAAGAGCAGTTTCCACAAGGGATAGGAACACAATAAACTACCTAAACCTTGGATATCTAGAAATGTAAGATAATCCAAGCTCCACGATTTTACCATTACAAAAGAGGTAATAAAGATCCGCACGTACGGTCGCCTGTTACGACACAAATGAACTGAAAAAAACGCGCGTTCAAAACTCTTTTGGAACGCGAGATTTTCACAGAAACCATGCAGAAATTTTACAGGATTTAGTTCAATTTTTACAGATTCTGAAAACTTTCCTACGTTCCAAAAGAGGCCTCTGTGAAGGCATAACTTGGATTATTCAAAAAGCTCTCCGAGTGAAAGAAAATGACACTATAACACTACACTAACCCATAACAATACAAATGAACGAAAATCCACACATCCAAAATATAGGCGTATGGATCAACAAAAAGAGCAGTTTCCACAAGGGATAGGAACACAATAAACTACCTAAACCTCGGATATCTAGAAATGTAAGATAATCAAAGCTCCACGATTTAACCATTACAAAAGAGGTAATAAAGATCTGCAAGTATGGTTGCCCGTTACGACACAAATGAACTGAAAAAAAAAACCCGCCACGTTTAAAACCCTTTTGGAACACGAGATTTTCACAGAAACCATACAGGAATTTTACAGGATTTAGTTCAATTTTTACAGATTCAGGAAACTTTCCTGCATTCCAAAAGAGTTTTCTGTGAAAGCATAACTTGGATTATTCAAAGCTCCCCAAGTGAAAGAAACACATCAAACCTAGCCAAAGCTCCATGATTCTACCGCCACAAAAGAGGTCATAAGCATCACCATATCGTAGCATATTACACTACGAATGAACAGAAAAAAAAACACATGTCTTGGAAAATCTTGGATCGAACAGGAGAGGTAACGTGTGTTCTTAGAAAGGTAGTAGCGTGCATGCTATGGCGCAATGGAAAAAAGAAGAAGGAAAGAAACCGTGCAACAGATCTAGATAGCTAGACTGCGAAAGCTCCCTCCAACGGATCCGAGGATCCAACAGAGTGGCACCTCAGATATCTCTAGCTAAAAGTACTAGCTAGCAATAATCAAAGCTTGATCCCTTGCATGCATCTGTAACCTCGTGCAAGTAGTTCATGTACAACGATTACACTGGCTGTGTGTGCATCGTCGTTAGATCGCTGAGGCGTCCATTCTAGTATTTAAAAAAAAAACGTGTAGAATTGTCTCTGCAGTTTTCCAACGTTAGTTCACACTACATGTTCATCGACCGGATTTTCACTCCAAAACGAGAAAAAGACCATGTTCCTACGTACACAGTGCAACACTACTGAAGCAAGAAGAGCAGCGCAGCACAATACCAGGAAATGGAATGGGCGGCGGGATGATGACCTCTCTCTCTCTTCTCTCCGTTGGTCGTCAGCCTCTGTCTCACCGGCGTCGGTGAAGCAGAGAGCGAGGGGAGAACGGAGGAGTGAGGAGAGCGTAGGGATTTTTTTTTAGCAAAAGGAGAGCACAGGGATTGAACTCCTGGTTTTGCTGTGTATTTATATGGGCCCTCCCCTCCCCCCACCACCACCTCATTTATCCTTTTTTGTTGTTGCTGGGAAGTTTCGTTCGACTTTCCTTTTTTTGAGAATTTCGTTCGACTTTCATGGAAATACTTTAATTTGGATAATTTCTCATGTATTTGTTTTGGGACAATTTCTCGTCTGTTTTTAGTGGGTTGTAGTTTATTCTTTCAAAAATCATTTCATTACTATAATGTTTTTACTAATAGTCACAAAATCATAATCGATAGAAAGCGTGTTTAATATTACTACAAGTCTACAATGTTTTGTTAATAGTCACAAAATCATAATCATTAGAAGTGTCAAAGCACGTTTAATATTAGTACAATGTTTTATTAATAGTCACAAAGACATAATCGTTAGAAAGCGCGTTTAGTATTACTACAATGTTTTGTTAATAGTCACAAAATCATAATCGTAGTCACAAATCCAGTAGTAGCAATTTTGTGGCACATAATTCACATATTTTTTATATGGTCAAAGCACAATTTTGGGTGGTCAAATACTCAAATTGTGCCCACCAAAAAGTGGAGGGAGTGCTCATTTTTGGCAATACATTCATTATGCCATAAACAACTGCTACTATAACTGGTGGAATTAATTGTAGTTCTTCAATAAGCACCTATTATGAAAGAAATGAAAGAGCTAATTATTTGCCTTTTTCTCAAGACCACAAGAATAATGCAGCTCTTTGAAATTTGACTATGCTTTTTGTGATGATACATATAGAGAGGAGCGATCATGCCAAAGATGGCCAATGGCATAGACCGGTACAATAGGTTGCATGGAGAAAAGACCGTCAATCGGTGCCCCTCAACCCTAATCACGAGAGTAAGGAGGATCAAGTAAATTAATCAAGGTGATGTAATAAGAAAACTATAAGAAGGAATGAATATTTACCTTTAGTGGGTAAATATAACAAGAATAATAGGTCCCCATATTTAGCATGTGGGACCACTAGCACTCTTTCAAAAAAACAAGAATAAAAGAACTAAAACATTTCCCTATTTTTAAAAATACTTTGTGGAAGAAAATATGTTTTTGAAAAGTTCATCCAAAAAACCTTTTAAGAAAATGTTTTAGCAAAAAAAGAAAGAAATTTTGGGCATAGTTTGAGGAATAAAAGCAAAAAAACAATATCTGGAAACATCATTGTTAGCCACCTACGGTGGTGCACTCCTGCTTACCCTTGCCATGTTGAGCACATGCTCCACTACACCGAGATCATCCAAACCAGCCACTCGCCGTGCCGAGCTCTCTGTCGTAGATGCATCAAGGTCCTTCCGCATCTCGTCATTAAGATCTTGTTGTCTCCTCTGTCGAGATGTTGCCTCTCCCACCCCCATCTAGCTCGCAACCTTTGGCTTGGGGATGTGCAGTGCCCCACTGCGCTTGCAATGCCTTCCACCTCTTCAACATAAGTTGTGCCCCAACTGGTGACGGCTACATCATACTTGTCACTATCTTGAACTATGTCTCCCTCTTTGACTTGGAGATCTCGCATTGCCTCGCCATGCCCCCCCTCTGGTAGCCACGCTAGGACCATGGAAGAGAATGTGGTCGTGGTGCTGTTTATAGAGCATGATGCGACGAATGAGGGGTAGCGAATGGTGTTTGGGAACAAGGAGAAATATAATGTCAAGTAGTACCGGCTTCACAGTGCCAGCGGTGTAGGAAGTTTCACGGAAGAGGGTAGTGGATCAAGGGTCCGAGATCTATGCGAAAAGCAGGGAGCATTTCAGGGACAATGTTTTCTCCATATTGAGAGGCTACTCACAAGTGTCAATGAGGTATTCACCAATAGACGTGATGGGGTTGTAACCTTGTTGACACTTCACAATATTATCATAGTTATCCCACCGTATGTGGCCGCATTTGCCCATTTTGACTGCCTCGAACTCGTCCCCACGCAATAATTGCACTGTTTCTAGCTCATGAACACGAGTATCTCATGTGCTGCATTATTAGTAGGCGCTCTCTTTTGTTCATTGTGTTTTCCTATAGGAAATGTCAGTTGTCGCTCTATTGCTAAGTAATTTTGCATGTACGTATATGGGATAACTTCTACCATCCATTTTAGTGAGACTAGTTTACTTATCCAAAATAAACCTTTTTTACTGTAAATTGTTACTATAATATTTCATAAATAGTTGCAAAATCATAATCTTTAGAAAGTTCTTTGAGATGACAATCTACTTGTGTTGATTTTGTGCTACATAATTCATGTATATTAATTATTAAAATAATTGTTTGCGAGAGAATAATTTTGGATAGTCCAATTGTGCCCATTGAAAACCGGTGAGAGTATCATATTTTCGAAGCACATTCATTGACATAAATACTTTCTACACCACTTGGTGGATTTGAACATTGGGAAAGTAGAGAATTAATTATTTGCATTTTTAAGACCAAATGGATGCAACTCTTTAAAATTTTCCTCTTCACTAGGCCTTGTTTGGCAAGGTCCCCTTTCTACATTATAGGAGTAAAAGTGGCAACCTAGCTCTTCGTTCATAGTTTGGGGTTGCATTGGAAATCTAGTTGGAGAACTAGGGAGAGCTCTCAAAATTGGGCCTTAGCAAAGATAGATAATGTAGTGTTAAAGGTTGGGTAAAGATCACCAGCCATTGTGGCCCTTATCATGAGGGTGTAGAGGAGGGCCAAGTGAATCGATCGAAGTTGAAAGTGCATCTAGGCCCCCTTGTGGGTTTTGGTGGTTGAATGACAAAATAATTAAAGGACTAATGAGTTTGATGAGTTTTTTTAATAGATTTCATTGTAAATGATCATATCAAACTTGGGGTATTGGTCAAATGAAGAAGAAGCAAGCATATTTGATAAGACAAAATGATACAAAGAAAAATGGTTTGGTCTCAATAGTGGCTTGCTTTACATGGACAGAGAGAATGATAGTTGATTGGTGTTGATCATAGTCGAAGCATGAATGAAAAAATGAACAAGTGAAGAAATGGCAAGCCAAAGTGCATAGAGGAGAAGAGACATGGACTTATGCATATATGTGATCTCATTATGTTGGCTTGCATCTACATAGTGGACAAAGAATCTTGACAAACATAAGATGGATATATCAAAAGGGGCATGCTTATTGATGGATATCAAATGAAGTCTCAAATGTGTGAATCTCGATTAAGTTGTGCAATACTAAATCAACATAAGCATTGTTGAGAAGGAAGTTCTTGGAAATAATCTAGTTCAAGTAGAAGACAACAATGCAAATGAAGATGGATTTAAATGTATGCTTATTGTTGGTTCAAATCATCATGTGGCTTGAGGTGGCTTGATGAAAGGTCCTTGTTTGGTTTTGGTAATTGAGTGACAACCTAGGTGGACTAATTGTATTTAATGTGAGATACACAGGTGATCAGTCTATAGGTACATGTGTGTGAGCAACATATGCCATGGTGGTGAAAATGGCTCGGAGATGTTACAAAGCTCACACATGTGATGAAGGAGCTCATTGCATATGAGACATGACATTGAGTCACGTGACTAAGGTGGAGAAGATCAAGACATGACTTAGCTCAATGGACCGGTTGCAAGTGTGAAGGGCAAGTTGAGTGATGACTTGGCGCCGATGGACCGAAGCAACGGTGGAGAGCAAGTAAAGTCAAGATCAATGAACCAATATGGTCACATGATGATATGGAGTGGATCATATCATTGTCGATCATGTTGGTGCATATGTTGCATCAACATTGGAGGAGATGGAATGGAATGCGCAAGGCAAAGGTATAACCTAGGGCATTTCATTTCACTGGTCAAAGGTTGTGTAGAGAAGTGCATGATCGGGTTTAGGATAGATGGTCATACTATCAAGAGGGGCAAACGTGTGTGCATATCGGTCATCTAGTGCCACTCGAGTGATCTAACTTTGTATCGTTGCTAGGATCGAGTGGCGTGGTAAATTGAGTAACTAATCTTTTAGTAAAATATTTGTGAAAAGCTAACACATGCACAAGTTGGTGATCACTTGGTGGTGTTAGCACATTTGTAAAAGAAGTCGAAAGGTGAAGAAAGGAGGTGAAACCAGGCTCGGGGTGCTACCCTAGGTGCACCGCCACCCCTTGTCCGGTGACCGCCACCCCTGTGGCGGTGCCTGGCTAGACAAGGCTGAGAAGGAGTTGGGGTGGCACCGCCCTCCTATGTCCGGTGACTGTTTGGACATGGCCGAGAGCAGCATAGTCTGGGGCTAGCACCGCCAGTGGCGGTGTGCACCGCCTCGGACGCGATGGTGCACCACCGGGGGCACTACCACCCTGTCCGGTGGCACCGCCGCTTTTTGGTAGAGAGCAGAGGAAAGCGAAGGGGTCTCCACCGTGCCTAGGGCGGTGCACCGCCCTATTTTTCTCGAGAGTGGGGACTTCGCGGGGTTGGCCTGAGTGGTCACCGCCACCCCTGTCTAGTGACCAACGGCTAGGAATTCAACCGTTGGGAGGGGCACCGTCGTGTCCGGTGCCAGGCACCGCCATGTCCGGTGCCCTCGCAGAAACCAGCAGCTTTGCTCCAATGGCTCTATTTGGCTTGGGGGCGGCTATAAATAGAGGTGGAGCTCAGGCATTTGGCTGGTTGAGCACCCTTGGGACTGAGTGTCCATGCTTGGGGAGTGCTTGGGAGCCCTTTAACTCACTTGTGCTTGCAAGAGTGTGATCCGATTGCGAGTGAGTGCGATTCTAGTGCGTTGCATCGTGAGGTTGCATCGAGTGGCACTAGGTGATCGAGTTGCAAGCCGGTTGTCGGGTTCATAAACCCGGGGTCCCTCGGGGATCGACTTCCCCAAAAAAGCTTGGTCCAAGCAGATAGCACGCAACTCATGGGCCGGCCCAAATACCTGAGCGATTGGCCAGAGGAGTGATCCAATCTCCGACCGGAAGGCCAGACCAAGGAGGAATAGCGCCCGTTCACCGACTCCGGCCCACTTCTCCGACCGGAGTGCTCGCTTCGGTCTCCAGCCCACCTCTGGATGACCTCTCCGACTAGAAGGCTTGGCCAAAAGCACCGCTTCCAAACTCTGACCCCGCGCTCTCCGACCGGGGATACGCCAATCAGAGCCGACTGGCACAATCAGAGCTGACTGGGACCAACCGACTGGGGACGCCCGTTCGGAAAGGACCAGGGAATAAACGGAGAAAGCAAGGCCAGGCGTACAAGTCAAACCACGATACCAGGGATCGTACCCTGTACAATTGCAGAAACAGTACTCTACAGCCTCCTAACACAAACAGTGTTGTAGGCACCAACTTTTTTCCTACAGTATTGTGGGCGCCATTAACTCCCATACGGTAAGGCACCCCCCACATGCCTCTAGGCATCGACAGTGTTGTGGGCGCCGGAATTTACCATACCAAGTGTACATGGTGGAACCCCTCATATGCCTCTAGGCATCAACAGTATTTGCAGGTACCGACATCTGCCATACCTGAAGAAGGCAATGCAACCTCCCACATGCATCTGACATTCTACAGTGACATCAACAGTGTTGTGGGCGCCTACCATTATCTTGTACCCGCCGGCATGGGCAACAAAGTTCAACAGCATACATACCCTCACCCTCTCACTTGTAAAGCCATCCCCTTCATCTATAAAAGGGGATGCACTCCCTCCAACATAGTTTAGTTCATTCAAGTTAATCTAGTCCCTTTAGATTCATTAGATCGACCAAGTTCACTAGTCTACAACCGTAGAACCGCCAGGTTCGAATCTCAAGCACACGCTTGAACACTTAGCTCGTAGCGGAGCTCCTGTCGCTCTCGGCCCTTCCAACCGGACCTCTCGTACACCCCATCTTTCTCCCTCTCTTTTGTAACCCCACTATAGACTTCGAGCACCTGGGCTCAGGAATAAAGTCACCGACCGACTCAAACTGGACGTAGGGCACGTTGCCTGAACCAGTATAAACCCTGTGTCATTGAGTGCTAGGCCACCTCTGATCACAACGTACGGCAAAACTACACATATTTACGTGTTGGTCACTTTCTGCACCGACAGTGGCACCGTCTGTGGGGAAGACATTGTACGTTCAACACTTTTTGGTCGTTGGATGGCCCACTTTTCCGCCACCTTCACCATGGCGGGCTCTGGCAACACGATTCGCTTTGGCTCACTGGAGTTTCCCGCGCTCCCACCTGTTGGGACGTGGGTTCCACCCATCTTCGAGCCATCCTAGGCCTTCCTCCTCGGAAGACTGGACTTCATTGCCGACCGACTCGGCGTACCACACCTCCGCGAGGAGGCACTCGTTCCGGCACCCGTCGGAGGGGAGCCCTCCATCGACTTCGGGACGCACGACTTTGATGACGCGGCATCTACGCTTCATTCCGAGCAAACTCTCTGCTCAAACCCCGTTGTAAGTAATATGTGTATTGTTATTTATTCTTTATTTACTATCTCCCACCGATCATCTAGAGGGACCGTATCGCCCAGGCCACAAACACCATACGATCGGTTCCCCTATGGCCTCGCGTCGCCCACGGATGCGTACGCTCGGGGGCTCCGAAGTATGCTGGCACCATCCCCCCTCACATCCGAATTTGTGGGAATGGCAAGCTACGCTCCTACCGCTTTCCACAAACTCCCGGATGACGAGGGCGAGAGCAACAGTTCCAGCATCGGCGACGTGGCACCCCGCCACCGTCCGTCCCGGGAGTGCGCTATGGCGGACGCTCCGGGACAGCCGCCGGTGGTTGTGGAATCTGCGCAGACTCACACCCCCTCTGGACCCGCGTGTAGGGGCCCTCACGTCTGTGCAAGCGCACGCCGAGGAATTACGACAACGGCAGCAAAACCAGCCGCCGCCTGCGCCGACGCGCTCGGTGCAGCACGCTGAGCCCTAGACGCATAACCCGACGGGCGACGCCCGGGGTCGTGCCCGCTAGGTCCAACATGACATCATGAACGAGGGGAACGATCTCCCACAGTTCGCTCAGGCTAGTCAGAACATCGCTGCTACGGAAATGCTTCTGCACGGCGTTCCCAAGCCCGTCGACCCCTAGGAGTGGGCGGTCTACCAAAACCTTCGGGTCCTGGTAGGAGCCGCCGCCGTTCAACTGGCGAAAAGCTCTGCATCATGACTCCAATAGGCACCCTCTCTCCCCATTGGGGGAGCGGGGATGCGCCAGACGGGTCGTTCCATCCGCTCGCTGCTACAGCCATCAGGTGTGGCCCAGGACGCAGCAGCCGCGCCACGGTCTGACCTAGCACCTGCCCCACACTAACTGCCGGTGCATGAACGGACCGATCCGCACCAGGACGCTTGCAGCATCGTCAGCAACCGGCATCGGGTCCAGCACGATGAGGACGCCCACCGGGCGGAGGTAGAAGCAGGCAACACAGATCCTGGCCGGGCCATCGAGGGGAGCGGTGAAATGTGCCCCAGGCGGGACCACGGGCCTTCGGTCGGCGTATCCGGAGAGCACTGTTCCCGCAGCGTTTCCGACCACCCACCAACATCACCAAATACATCGGGGAGACAAACCCAGGTATTTGGCTTGAAGACTTCCGGCTCGCCTGCCGGGCCGGAGGAGTGGATGATGACTATTTCATCATTCAATATCTTCCCATTTGCATGGGGAACATGTTCAAGCATGGCTTGAATTCCTCCCGCACGACAGCATCCGTGACTGGGCAGACCTCAAGAGGGTCTTCGTCGGAAATTTCCAGGGGACGTATGTCTACCCTAGAAACTCCTGGGACCTCAAGAGCTGCCAGCAAGAGCCCAACGAGTTCCTATGGATTACATTAGCAGGTTCTCCCAACGATGCAACTCCCTCCCTAATGTCGTTGATGCAGACGTCATCAGCGCATTCCTCTCCAGGACGAACTGCGAGTCCCTGATCCACAAGCTTAGCTGCCTGAAGCCTCGTACCACCCACAACCTGCTCGACGTCGCCACTAACCACGCCTCTGGCGATGAGGCGATCGGAGTGGTCTTTAGTGGAGGCCGGGACAAAGGCAAGGCCAAGCGTGCACACCAAGATGACAGCCCCTCCACACAGATGTGGCAGAACCTCCTAAATTATAGGGCCCACATGCACCTGTCACTGTCCAACGACCTTTGACATTTATGCATATGTTACCGATAACTTAAGAAGACTGTCGGGTGTCCGCGGGAACCCCGAATCATCCACGATTTCGGCGGGATCACATTACTGAGTCATTGCAAGTATTACAACATTTATCCAAATATCAACACAGAGTAAATCAGCGGAAGTCTTACAATAACTTAGTTTACAAAACATTTATTTCAAACCTTACAAACTAAGTTCGATTATTATTACAAAGCGTAGTAGTGGAGTGGCATTATAATATATACAAAACACACAAATATCAACGCTTACGCCTAAGGGGCACACATTACTTATCATCATCGCCTTTGAACAACGGTCATGCAAAGCACGATCCAAAACAGATCTGCTCATGAGCCTCACCTGCAACAAGGGTCAACGAACCCTGAGTACAAAAGTACTCAACAAGACTTAACCGAAATGAAAACTGATAAGACTCAGGAATGCAGGCTCAGGGATTCAAGGTATGGCTTTAGCAATAATCAAAGTTCTTTTGCTTAAAAGCACTTTAACAAAATTCTTTGTATCAAAATTCAAAATCTCATATGATCATATACAAAGCTGACACGATCCGCATTAAGATCATGAAACTTCATATCCAACACTTTCTCAAACCATTCTCAAGTTCCAGTTATTAATACTACGATGATGAACAGTGAGTTGAGTCTCCATAACCGAGGAGCAACGACGATTCGAACCGATTATAAACCCGGTGGGACTTCGGACCACCACGACATATGCAGGTCCCTGACCTACATATACCAACCTACCCTTGGATCCTCTGAAACAAGAACGGGTCCGCGCCACCCGAGAGCACAGCACACCTCAAATCCGGCCACATTCCAGCCACGAGGGTACACGCTACTCCCGCCATCTCTCCACTCCCGGTCTTGTGAGTAGCCATTCTCGTAATAGAATCGCCAAGTTTAGGCTTACGGAGTATGTGGTTAGTACTACAAATTCTCACCTCATGCAATTCAACAACGGACGTGCCTTAATCGACACACAGGAAAGAACCGCTCACAAGACCTCCATGTCTTGTGGCTCACACACCGAGTCCGCCCGGTCTAGATTTATTACTCCACATTCCCATATCACATGCTAACATAATTAACCAATGTTCCATTTAAAACTTGCGGTGTGTGGTATCACCCAACTACGATCGGTCTAAGCAGAGAGCTAAGCATAACTAGGCATATACGATTTTAAGCGGGTAACAAAGTAGATATGGAACAAGGTTGATAATGCAACAATTAGGTTTCCACTTGACTTCTAATCACTTAATGCAATATTGAAAAGCAAAAGCGAAATCAATTTGTAAAATACAAGGTAGGGTTATATGCATCCAAGGGCTTGCCTTCGTTGGCGGAAAAATCGGCTCTGCGACGTTTCACACGTCTTGATCCGACTTCAACAGACAGATCAACCTCCTCCGCAACTTGATTAACTACCACGCGTTCACCTTCGTTTACTACGCGTAGTAACATTGCCATGTTTACATGATGTGGAATATGAAACATGATGCTCGATGATGGATACAAAAATTAATAAATTGGATACAATTTTTCTTTGCAAAGATCTGATTACAAACCAAACTAACCAAACCATATTCAGATGGCGATGTGACCACGCTTAGCACCGATCACTTTGGTGAACTATCCGACCACTATCTTTGAGCTATCGACCACTATGGTGAACCATCCGACCACTATGGTGAGCTATCCGACCACTATGGTGAACCATCCGACCACTATGTTGAGCTATACGAAGCAAAGATCGTCGGTGAGGAGAAACCGCGATCTGCGGCGATCAAAATGAGTAAACAACAACTGACTAAAGACTACTGACATCAAAAGCGAAACCGTAAGTACGCGATCGATTATGACAACGGCTCACCGAAAAGCTCAGCCACGATGACACGCTGCTTGAGCGGTGAAGTTCTTGACCTCGAGGAAGAAAAACGTGGACAGCGAGTTCTCGGCAATTTCAGGCGATCAAGGCTAATAATTTGGATTCGCAAGGAAAAGACGGAACTAGGACGGCCTTTACCGAGATGGCAGCAGCGCTAGGGAGGCGATGCGAGCTTGTTGGAGCGGCGACAACGACGGTGGTGAAAACAAAGGAAGAAAAAGCAGCGATGACGACGTCTTGGTACTTATATAGCGCGCGAAGCTCAAGGAAGCCACGACGGAGCTATTCCGTGCATTAGTAGCGACATCAAAGACGGCCACGACACGCTGGAGCGCCGAAGAAGGAACAGCGGCAATGTAGCTTAGGCGGTGAACACTATTCACAACAATTACAAAATTGCCATACGCCAAAATTCACAATTTACTCTCAAATTTTTCATAACAACTCAAAAATCTCCAAAAACAAAAGTTGTTCAAAAATCGAAAGTTCTACAACTTTGCTTCTATAACCATCTCCTATTCGGCCTACATTTTGAAATGCACACTTGAATTCAAAACAGGGACCTTTAAAGAATTACGCCTCTTCAAATTACTTCAAATTTTACCAAACAAACTTTGAATTTAAGTTAAACAATACAATTCAACACATACCACACGAATATAAACTTGTTTTAGTGTATGCATCACAAAGTTTTCACCAAATGCCAAATGCTTTGCAATGCATATGATGACATGTCAGATTTTAGTATTTTAAACACCCGAGGTGTTACAATCCTTCCTCCTAAAAGAAATCTCGCCCCGAGATTCAAAGCCATAGAGTAAGTAATGGAAAAAGGAAATGTGTTAATCCAAAAACATCCCGAACTCTTTCATAAAACAACTGAGGTTCTTTTACTAAACACAATTTGTAGTAACCGAGCTCAACTAACATTATTCTATTCTATATTGACGCTAGAAAAACGGAAATTTTTCTAACAAGTAATCTTACGATTCCCGGTAGCTTCCTCTTACGAATGTTGATTCCATTGTATTTTATAGAACTTGATTGTCCGTCTTCGAGTAACACGATCTTTCTGATCTAACACTCGGATAGGATATTCGGAATAAGTCAAATCTGATTCAAGTCCTACCCCTTCAATCTCAACATTCTGCTCCGGCACTCGGAGACACTTCTTCAATTGAGAAACATGGAATACATCATGCACTGCTGATAGATGTTCTGGTAATTTCAAGCGATAGGCCACTTTTCCATATCTTTCCAAAATTTGAAATGGTCCAATATATCGAGGTGCTAACTTGCCTTTAACACCAAAACGAGTAACTCCCTTCATTGGTGATACTTTAAGATACACAAAATCTCCTTTGTTGAATACCAATGTTCTCCGTCGTCTATCCGCATAACTCTTTTTGGCGGGATGAGCTATCTTTGATTACTCTGTATTTGCCTAACCTTGTCTTCTGTTTCTTTCACAAGGTCAACTCCAAAGAACCTTCTCTCTCTGGCTCGAGACCAACTTAACGATGTTGTTGCATCTCGACCATAGAGTGCTTCAAATGGAGCCATTCTAATGCTTTCTCGATAACTATTGTTGTATGAGAACTCGGCCAAAGGTAAGCACTCATCCCACTTATTGGAATAGTTAAGGACACAACACCTTAACATGTCTTCAAGTACTTGATTGACTCTTTCAGTCTGCCCATCAGTCTGCGGATGATAAGCTGTACTATCTCTGAAGTTTAGTACCCAATGAAGCATGTAAGTGTTTCCAAAAGCGGAAACAAAGCTGCGTACCCCTATCTCGACACTATAGTTTTGGTACCCCATGCAAACTCATGATTCTTGCTAAGTACATCTTGGCATATTGGATCGTAGGATATATGGTCTTATTTGGAAGAAAATGTCTTGACTTAGTGAGTCGATCTACAATAACCCAAACTGAGTCAAATCCCTTTGATGTCTTGGGTAGACCAATAATAAAGTCCATACTTATGTCCTCCCACTTCCAAGATGGAATAGGTAATGGTTGTAATTCACCAGCAGACCTCAAATGTATAGCTTTCACCTTTTGACAAGTATCACACTTTGCTGTATATCTAGCAATCTCTATTTTCATTTTAGTCCACCAGAATCTTTGCTTCAAATCATGGTACATCTTGTTGCTTCCCGGATGGATAGATAACCTAGTAGCATGTGCCTCATCTAGAATTGATCATAGTAACTTTCGGGAACTTTTGGTACCACCAAAGCGATCCTTGAACCATAACACATCTTCATCATCTATGTTAAAGCATTCCGCTTTTCCATTCTTGACTTTTTCCTTGATATGGGCTATACCCTTATTTTCCTTCTGAGCAGCAATAACTTGATCTCGAATAGCGGCTTCAACAATTATGTTGGTCAAACTTCCTTGTTGAATTACCTCCACCTTCAACTTCTCCATCTCTTGACATAAGGTCAAACCCATTGTTCTTACTTTCAGGCAATTGCAATAACTTTTGCGACTTAGAGCATCTGCAACCACATTTGCTTTTCCAGGATGATAATGCACTTCTAAGTTATAATCTTTAATCAGCTCTAACCATCTTCTTTGTCGCATATTCAATTCTGACTGAGTAAAGATATACTTTAAGCTCTTATGGTCTGTATATATATGGCATGTATTACCAAGTAGGTAATGCCGCCAAATCTTCAAAGAATGGACCACAGCTGCTAACTCCAAATCATGAGTCGGATAGTGCTCTTCATGTTGCTTAAGTTGTCTGGATGCATAAGCAATGACTCGGCCTTCTTGCATCACACACATCCAATACCAATACCGGCGCATCACAATAGACGTCAAATGACTTCTCGATGTCGGGTTGGGCTATCTTTGGTGCGATGGTCAACAATCTCTTCAAAGTCGAAAAGCCTTTTCACAATCAGACGACCAAACAAACTTGACTTGGTTCTTCAACAACTCGGTAATGGACTTTGACACTTTAGAAAAATCTGGAATAAACCAGCAGTAATACCCGCCAATCCCGAAAACTCCTAACTTCATGAAGCTGTGGTTGGTGGTTTCCAATCGAACATCCTTCACTTTGCTTGGATCAACAGAAACTCCTTCCGTGACAAGACATGTCCAAGAAATTGTACTTCCTTAAGCCAAAACTCACACTTGCTTTGAACTTTGCATATAGTTGATGTTCTCTCAAGCGAGTCGAGAACAATTACGAGATGTTCCGCATGTTCTTCCTTACTCTTGGAATATACTAGAATGTCATCAATAAACACCACAAGCGAATTTGTCTAGCTCGGGCATGAATCTTGAATTCATCAAATACATGAAATGAGTGGAGCATTGGTCAAACCAAAAGACATGACCAAATATTCATATAATCCATATCTTGTGGTAAATGCCGTTTTGGGAATATCTTGAGCTTTATCTTGATTTGGTGATATCCCGACCTCAAATCTATCTTTGAGAAAACTTTGGCTCCGGCCATTGATCAAAAAGCAAATCTATCCGAGGTAATGGATACTTATTCTTGATGGTCACTTCATTCAGCAGACGGTAGTCGACACATAACCTCAAGGTCTCATCTTTCTTTTTCACAAAATTGCGGACATCCCCAAGGTGATGAACTAGGTTGGATAAATCCCTTATCCATCAATTCTTGCAACTGAGTCTTCAACTCGGCTAACTCCTTAGGTGGCATCCTATAAGCTCTCCGAGAAATAGGAGCTGTTCCAGGTTTCAATTTTATGTTAAATGGACATCTCTATCTGGTGGTAGACCGGGTAATTCTTTAGGAAACACATCGGAAATTCACATACTACCGGGATATCTCTAATCTCTTTTGGCGAGTTGCACAAACTTTGCCCATTGATCTTCTTAAGATAGGAAGTTGGATAAGAAGTTGAGAAGCACTAGCTGGCAAACTTACCCTTATAGTTCTATTCAAAGCATTTATAATAGCCTTATCTTTGATACATCCAATTCATTCCCAAAATTACATCTATATCCACGGTCCTTTAGGATCATCATGGTAGTGGGAAAAATATGCCCACCTGGGTTTATGGGTACTGGTATACCATTTCCTTTAGTACGAGGCGTCCCCAGGCGATTGTATAAAGAAATTTTCCTTTGTTGTCCCAATTGAAATTTCATACTTCACAACAAATGCTCTATTGATGAAGGAATGCGTCGCGCGAGAATCAAAAAGTATAAGCTTCTAGCAGGATGATTGGCAACAGGAAACATACCCATCATCTTTGGCTCTCCTTACGGAATTTCCCGGCTTGAATATAGAAAACCCTTCTGTCTTCCTCTCATCTTTGCCCTTCCGAGCATTACATTTGTGGTTCTTGTTTGGTGCTTGACCCTGTTGTTGATTGGCGAGGGCCTTACGATAATGTTGATTAGCTTTCGCCTAGGATATGGACATTCCTTAGAGAAATGACCAGTCCTTCCACAATTGTAACATGGAAAGTTGTGACCTGTGATGTTGGAGTATTACCACTAGGAACATTGGTTGGTTGTGAGTCCGGATAGGTTATAGCAGGAGACGGACATTTGGTTATTGCCCGGCTTGGGGCTGCGGCGGACGATAAGGAGGGCGATAATGGTTTCTTGGATGATAAATCACTCTCTGCCTCTTTTGGTTTCCACCAAAAGGTCCAGACAACACATTCTTTTTCTTCTTGAGCTCCTTATCTTTGCCGATACTTTGCCTCTGAAGCAAGTGCAATATTCTTGCCTCATGATAAGTGATATTGGTACATTTGTCATCATTGTCTGTAGTTTGGTATTCGGACCTCTCATGAACCATTTCTTTTCTTGGCATCCGTATTGACATGTTTCTGGTGCATATTGTGACGGTGATTGAATCTTCCTACATCTTGCATCACAGTTTGATCTCCTTGCTTCAAGGCAAGGAACTCTTCTAACTTCATAGCCATCACTCCTTGAGGATATAATAGGCTCTAAAAGCGATCTGAAACTCTATCCAAGTTAATGGAACACTGCGGGTTGCATGGCCATAAGGTTTGCATACCAAGCACCGTGCACCTCTAAGTTCTTTGGGCGGCAAACAACACGGCTTCAAATTACATGCAATGAATAAGATCAAATTTACATTTCCATGGTCCTAAGCAGATCATCGACCTCCAATGGTTCATCGACCTTTAGTGAACTTTGGGGTTTTTTGTCCGTGAAGTCAACATATGTAGCCTCATGCCCGTTAGGATTGCGTCCATGATTTCTATGCATCGATTTTGATTACTTTGAGCCATCTCATGAAGCAAGCGAGAATTTTCCACAGTCACATTGACTAATGCAGCGATAGCATCGGCCAAATTAATTCGGCATTGGTGGCGGGTTGGGGATATCATCATCATCTTGTGAAGTACCGGAATATGCGATCCGCGTCACGACGCATCTCGCTCATAACAAACCAAACTTTTATTCACAAGCCTTTATTCAAAGATCCTAAAGCTTACTACAACGCATTACATCGGTGCCACTTATTTAAACACAAGACCACATCTAAACAAGACTACTTAACTTAACTAGAAGTAATTATTTCACAACTCTACTCCTTTTAGCGATTACATCAAACTTGTGGCTCGGTATCCATTCCGGAATTATTACCGCCTTCACTATCACTTTCATCAATCATTACTAATTCTTCGGGATCTTCTTCTTCTTCTGATTCACTTTCATCGGCAAGGATGACACCGGGATCCAATGCATCAACTTGGGGTTCATGATTTGGATCTAGGAGATTGCTTAGCCTATGAACTTCCTCATGCAGATATGTATTATGCTCTTCTAAGTCTTCTACATAAAATTCTAACTCATGAGTTCTAACTCTAGCTACATTTTCCCTATGCCAAGCTTCATTCCTTCCTTCCACTGTACGAACTAGCATACGTTCGCAGTTCCTGTGAGCTGTGGTAAGACGCCTTAATTGTTCCTGTAATCTGCCCACCTGAATGGCGTCCATAGCCCTATCTCTAGTAGCTTGGGCTAACTCTGCAGAAATCCTCTGTATTTCTACCTGGAGATCAGGCCTAGAACTGCTACCGCTAGCACCATCATTCCTAGGGGCAAGTTGGTGACGAGGAACTCCTTTGGGTCCAGTGGACTTACGGGGCGTCATCTTGGCACGAGCCATACTGTAGGAAACCAATTTAATCCAAGTAAGACCACTTGATCAAAGTCTAAAGAGCAGCTATGATGGATTACATTCCTCAAATCAGACTCACTACTCAACTCCAGACTAAGAGGTGAAGGAAGTAACGAGTGAATTATGCATGATGCATGAATCGTTCTTACGAACAAAAACATCAAAGTTTATAATGCACATAAACAACATTTATTTTTTTTTTATATAGGGCATAGTAAGATTACTACTCCACCACACAAGACCCTTTTAATCAAATAAGGAATGGTGAGAAAGAAATAAGATAAGTCAGAAGCAATTTGGACCAAACTATCAAGTTAAATTTAGTCATCCAAATCATTTTGAAGTTTTTGTAAAACAATACAACAAAAACCTTGTAACGATCGCTCTGATACCATTCTGTGGCAGAACCTCCTAAATTATAGGGCCCACATGCACCTGTCACTGTCCAACGACCTTTGACATTTATGCATATGTTACCGATAACTTAAGAAGACTGTCGGGAGTCCACGGGAACCCCGAATCATCCACGATTTCCGAGCAGGATCACATTACAGAGTCATTGCAGTATTACAACATTTATCCAAATATCAACACAGAGTAAATCAGCGGAAGTCTTACAATAACTTAGTTTACAAAACATTTATTTCAAACCTTACAAACTAAGTTCGATTATTATTACAAAACGTAGTAGTGGAGTGGCATTATAATATATACAAAACACACAAATATCAACACGCCTCCTTAAGGGCCACACATTACTTATCATCATCGCCTTTGAACAACGGTCATGCAAAGACGATCCAAAAGCAGATCGCTCATGAGCCTCACACCGCAACAAGGGTCAAGCGAACCACGAGTACAAAAGTACTCAACAAGACTTAACCGAAATGAAAACTGATAAGACTCAGGAATGCAGGCTCAGGGATTCAAGGTATGGCTTTAGCAATAATCAAAGTTCTTTTGCTTAAAAGCACTTTAACAAAATTCTTTGTATCAAAATTCAAAATCTCATATGATCATATACAAAGTCGACACGATCCGCATTAAGATCATGAAACTTCATATCCAACACTTTCTCAAACCATTCTCGAGTTCCGATTATTAATACTACGATGATGAGCAGTGAGTTGAGTCTCCATAACCGAGGAGCAACGACGATTGAACCGATTATAAACCCAATTTGGGACTTCCGGACCACCACGACATATGCGGGTCCTCGACCTACATATACCAACCTACCCTTGGATCCTCTGAAACAAGAACGGGTCCGCCACACCGAAAGCACACAAACACACCTCAAATCCGCCACATTCCACCCACGAGGGTACACGCTACTCTCCGCCATCTCTCCACTCCCGGGCGCGAGTAGCCATTCTCGTAATAGAATCGCCAAGTTTAGGCTTACCGGAGTATGTGGTTAGTACTACAAATTCTCACCTCATGCAATTCAACAACGGACGTGCCTTAATCGACACAGGCGGAAAGAACCCGCTCACAAGACCTCCATGTCTTGTGGCTCACACACACCGAGTCCGCCCGGTCTAGATTTATTACTCCACATTCCCATATCACATGCTAACATAATTAACCAATGTTCCATTTAAAACTTGCAGGTGACAGGTATCACCCAACTCTGATCGGTCTAAGCAGAGCTAAGCATAACTAGGCATATACGATTTTTAAATGGGTAACAAAGTAGATATGGAACAAGGTTGATAATGCAACAATTAGGTTTCCACTTGACTTCTAATCACTTAATGCAATATTGAAAAGCAAAAGCGAAATCAATTTGTAAAATACAAGGTAGGGTTATATGCATCCGGGGCTTGCCTTCGTTGACGGAAAAGTCTGGCTCCTGCGACGTTTCACACGTCTTCGATCCGACTTCAACAGACAGATCAACCTCCTCCGCAACTTGATTAACTACCACGCGTTCACCTTCGTTTACTACACGTAGTAACATTGCCATGTTTACATGATGTGGAATATGAAACATGATGCTCGATGATGGATACAAAAATTAATAAATTGGATACAATTTTTCTTCGCAGTACAGTTACAAACCAAACTAACCAAACCATATTCGTAACTGATGTGACCACGCTAGCACCGATCACTTTGGTGAACTATCCGACCACTATGCTGAGCTATACGACCACTATGGTGAACCATCCGACCACTATGGTGAGCTATCCGACCACTATGGTGAACCATCCGACCACTATGTTGAGCTATACGAAGCAAAGATCGTCGGTGAGGGAGAACCGGCGACTGCAGCGATCAAAATGAGTAAACAACAACTGACTAAAGACTACAGCATCAAAACGAAACCGTAAGTACACTGATTACAGACAACGGCTCACCGAAAAGCTCTGGCCACGATGACACGCCCGCAGCGGTGAAGTTGCTGACCTCGAGGAAGAAAAACGTGGACAGCGAGTTCTCGGCAATTTCAGGCGATCAAGGCTAGCTGGCTGGATTCGCAAGGAAAAGACGGAACTAGGACGGCCTTTACCGAGATGGCAACAGCGCTAGGGAGGCGATGCGAGCTTGTTGGAGCGGCGACAACGACGGTGGTGAAAACAAAGGAAGAAAAAGCAGCGATGACGACGTCTTGGTACTTATAAGCGCGCAGAAGCTCAAGGAAGCCACGACGGAGCTATTCCCGTGCCAGCGCGACATCAAAGACGGCCACGACACGCCTGGAACGCCGAAGAAGGAACGACGGCAATGTAGCTTATGCGGTGAACACTATTCACAACAATTACAAAATTGCCATACGCCAAAATTCACAATTTACTCTCAAATTTTTCATAACAACTCAAAAATCTCCAAAAACAAAAGTTGTTCAAAAATCGAAAGTTCTACAACTTTGCTTCTATAACCATCTCCTATTCGGCCTACATTTTGAAATGCACACTTGAATTCAAAACGGGGACCTTTAAAGAATTACGCCTCTTCAAATTACTTCAAATTTTACCAAACAAACTTTAAATTTAAGTTAAACAATACAATTCAACACATACCACACGAATATAAACTTGTTTTAGTGTATGCATCACAAAGTTTTCACCAAATGCCAAATGCTTTGTAATGCATATGATGACATGTCAGATTTTAGTATTTTAAACACCCGAGGTGTTACAACAGAGGGGCAAGAAGAACAAAAAGGATCGGCGCCGATCGACAACACCATGATGGTCGCCGTGGCTGATCGCACGGGCAAGCAGCCCCAACAGGGGCTGCCTGACCACTTCAATAAACTCGTGGACAGTCCATGCACCAACCATGCCTACCCCATCAAACACCTCTACAAGGACTACGAGCTCCTCAAATGTTTCCTCTGATAGGTCGGTGGGCCAAAGAAGGGAGACGGCAAAGAGGTGGCAGCCAAGAAAGGAGGCGCGGCAGGCAAGGACGGAGATGGCTTCCCCAAACCTGAGGAGTGCATCATGATCTTCGACGGGTCTGATGCCATCTAGATGAAATGCCAGCACATGGTGCGCTACAGGGAGGCATGCGCCACCGAGACGGTCGTCCCCTCCTTCCTCAGTTGGTCGAAATCTCCAATCACCTTCGATTAGAGGGACCATCCCTCCCATGTCGCAAGACCGGGACTCTACCCGCTCGTCGTCGACCCTATCGTCCGCAAGAAGCGCCTCACCAAGGTGCTGATGGACGGAGGCAGCGGCCTCAACATCCTCTACGTTGACACCCTCGACGCCATGCGCATTCCCTAGTCAGAACTCCGCCTAGCGGGTTCTCCCTTCCACAGGGTGATCCCAAAAGCGCAGGCATACCCACTCGACCAGATTGATCTGCCCGTCACATTTGGCAAACAAGCCAACTTCTGCTCGGAGGTCCTCACCTTCGAAGTGGTGGACTTTCCAGGGTCCTACCACACTATCTTGGGGCGTCCATGCTACGCCAAATTCATGGCAGTCTCTAACTACACCTACCTCAAGCTAAAGATGCTAGGACCAAATGGCGTCATCAGTGTAAGTAGTGCCTTCTCGCACGCCTTCACGTGCGACCGCGAGCATTTTGAGCTCACCACCACGGTCGTCTACTCGTCCAAGCTCCCGTGGCTCGGGGAGTCGTCAACCCTAGCAGTACCGGACTGCAACAAACCGACCTCCTCGACAACCTTCCGCCCACTCGAGGAAACCAAGGCGGTGGGTGTCGACCCTACCGACCCAACCAAGATGGTGCGGATTGGGACCCAACTCCCAGCCAAATAGGAATGTGAGCTCATCGACTTCATGCGCGCCAATCACGATGTCTTCGCATGGCAGCCTTCTGACATGCCGAGCATACCATGGGAGGTCGCCGAGCACGCACTGTGCCTCATCCTGGGCTCAAAGCCCGCCAAGCAGTGCCTGCGTTGCTTCGACAATGAAAGACGCAGGGCAATATGCGAAGAGATCGCCAAACTCCTGCCAGTTGGATTCATCAGAGAGGTATTCCACTCCGACTGGCTTGCCAATCCCATTCTTGTTAAAAAGAAGACCGGGAAGTGGAGAATGTGCGTTGATTATACTGGCCTCAACAAAGCATGTACAAAGGATCACTTTCCTTTGCCGCGCATAGACCAGATAGTCGACTCCACCTCGGGTTGCGAGATCCTCTCCTTTCTGGATGCCTACTCAGGCTATCACCAGATTACGATGAAAGAATCCGATCAGCTTGCAACCTCATTCATCACCTCGTATGGTTTGTACTGCTACGTGACCATGCCTTTCGGCCTGAAGAACGATGGTGCCACCTACCAAAGGTGCATGCAGCAATGCTTCGCCGACCAAATCGACCCGCTCGATCAGCCTGATCAAGCTAAGCGACCGAAACCAACAATCGCCGTCTATGTTGATGACATAGTGGTCAAAACAGCTCAAGCTTGTGACCAAATCGTAAACTTGGCCGCGACATTCGTGAACCTCCGAAGGTTCAACATCAAGCTGAATCCCGAAAAATATGTTTTCGGGGTTCCGAAGGGGAAGCTGCTTGGATACATCGTTTCCGAACACGGCATCGAGGCCAACCCCGAAAAGATCATGTCCATCTCCAACATGGGCCCCATACACAACATCAAGGGCGTACAAAGGCTCACCGGCTGTCTGGCTACCCTGAGTCGCTTCATCTCCTGGCTCGGCGAACGGGGGATGCCACTCTACAAGCTCCTCAAAAAGACGAACGCCTTTGTCTGGACTGAGGAAGCCCAGTAGGCTCTGGAAAGCCTCAAAGCATCCCTGACGTCGGCCCCAATCCTCATCGCTCCCAAACGGGGAGAACCCCTCCTCCTTTACGTCGCGGCAAGCAACCATGTGGTGAGTGCCGCCCTGGTCATCGAAAGGGAGGAGCCGGGACACTAGCTCAAGGTACAGCGACCCGTATACTTTGTTGGGGAGGTACTTACCGACCCCAAGGTCTGGTACCCCCAGGTGTAGAAACTCCTATACGTCGTGCTAATGGCGACCAGGAAGCTCCTGCACAACTTCACCGACCATGAAGTTGCAGTCGTCACTTCATACCCGCTCAGAGACATCATCCGCAACCGCAACGTCGCAGGGTGAATCTCCAAGTGGGCACTCGAACTCATGGGCCATGACATCAGGTATACCCCTTATACCGCTATTAAGTCTTAGGCTCTCATGGATTTTGTCACTGAATGGACGGAGGTCCAGCTACCGACCCCGGATGTCACCCACGAGTACTGGACAATGTACTTCGTCGGGTCTGTAATGGCGCCCGACTCAGGGGCTAGAGTGGTTCTAATCTCCCTAGATGGGAGTAGACTCCGCTACGCCATCCACCTCCATTTTTCGGCCTCAAACAATACCACGGAATACAAGGCCCTCATCAACGGACTGCGCATCGCCATCGAGCTTGGCGCTACGCGACTCTACATTCGCGGTGACTCAGAGTTGGTCGTTGATCAAGTCATGAAGGAATCCTCCTGCAAAAGCCCCCTCATGGCAGCGTACTGCCAGGAGGTGCGCAAGCTCGAGGACAAATTCTAGGGGATCAAGCTGCACCATGTCCCCCAAAAGGACAACGATGCCGCTGATTTTCTTGCAAAATTGGCCTCTAGGAGAGGCCCGTCCCCAAGCGGGATCTTCATCAATGACCTCCACAAGCCATCCGCTCGCATCCTGGAAGGTCCGACCCAGACACACCCTGACGCCCACAGAACCTCTTGCCAAGCCCATAGAATCTCCATCGAGGGGAGGCCGTTAGGGCAACTAGGTACGTCCCCGAAATGACCCAGGCATCTACCGGGTTGTAGATAAAGGAGCAGTGGAATGTCACAAGAGGGCTATGCCGACCCCGTCATGAACGATAGACCCAGATGCCGCTCGATCATACCCGTTAGCGAACTCACCGAGCGCGTCACTCGAGCCCGAGCGATCGGGACAAGCGACAAAACTCAGCCCCTCCGGTTATGAGGAACCAAGGACGGGGTAACGCACATAACTCACACCGACCCCTACTAAGGCCCACCAGGACTAGGGGGCTCAAGACACAAAACGCATGGGTCTACAACCCCGAACTCGCCCCATCCGGCTACGCTCCGACTGCGCTCCAAAACACCTAGGTCTGTGACCCCGAACTCGCCCCATCAGGATCCGTGAGCACCGCCTTGTCACCTTGCCTGATCCCTAAACTAACAAACTAACTACCTCAACTACGTGGGCTGCACCAAGGCCAGGATCCGCGAGCACCGCCTTGTCGCCTCGCCTGATCCCTAAACTAACAAACTAACTGCCTCGGCTGTGCGGACTGCACTGAGGCCAGGATCCATGAGCACCACCTTGTCGCCTTGCCTAATCCCTAAACTAACAAACTAACTGCCTCGCCCGATCCCATGGCGCGCACCGATGCCAGGATCCACGAGCTCCATCTCATCCGATCCCCAACAACTAACCACCTCAGCTGCACAACGACGCCTTGGTTGACAAACTCCGTCTCGACTAAAAAACACGCACAAACACGCCCGCTGGCAAACACCCCCTAGCCGGTTCTGCCCGAACCGCTCGGGGGCTCGGGGGCTACACCCGCGGGTGCGCTCACGTGCACCCGCCGACAAAAACAAAAATCTCCCCGGCCGGCAATCTGAACCCCCAGGGACGGTTCTGCCGAACCGCTGGGGCTCGGGACTACACTCACTGGGTGAGCTGCATGCGAACCCACCGTCAAGACAAAAATCCCCCAGATGATTTCACCCGAATCGCCCAGGGGCTCAGGGGCTCCTGTCGGGTTCATAAAACCAGGGTCCCTCGGGGACCGGTTTCCCCAAAAAAGCTTGGCCTAAGCAGACAGCACGTAACTCATGGGCCGGCCCAAATACCTCAGCGACAGGCCGGAGGAGTGATCCAATCTCCGACCAGAAGGCCAGACCAAGGAGGAACAGCGCCCGTTCACCGACTCCGGCCCACCTCTCCGACCGGAGCGCTCGCTTCGGTCTCCAGCCCGCCTCCGGGTGGCCTCTCCGACCGGAAGGCCTGGCCAAAAGCACCACTTCCAAACTCCGACCCCGTGCTCTCCAACCGGGGATACGCCAAGCACCCGCTCACTGTTCTTCTCTGACTGGCACAATCAGAGCTGACTGGGACCAACCGACCGGGGACGCCCGTTCGGAAAGGACCAGGGAACGAACGGAGAAAGCAAGGCCAGGCATACAAGTCAAACCACAATACCAGGGATTGTACCCTGTACAAATGCAGAAACAGTACTCTGCAGCCTCCTGACACAAATAGTGTTGTAGGCACCGACTTTTTTCTTATAGTATTGTGGGCGCCATTAACTCCCATACGGTAAGGCATCCCCCACATGCCTCTGGGCATCGACAGTGTTGTGGGCGCCGGAATTTACCGTACCAAGTGAACATGGTGGAACCCCTCATATGCCTTTGGGCATCAACAGTATTTGTAGGTACCGACATCTGCCATACCTAAAGAAGGCAACGTAACCTCCCACATGCATCTGACATTCTACAGTGGCATCAACAGTGTTGTGGGTGCCTACCATTATCTTGTACCCGCCGGCATGGGCAACAAAGTTCAACAGCATACGTACCCTCACCCTCTCACTTGTAAAGCCATCCCCTTCATCTATAAAAGGGGATGCACTCCCTCCAACATAGTTCAGTTCATTCAAGTTAATCTAGTCCCTTTAGATTCATTAGATCGACCAAGTTCACTAGTCCACAACCGTAGAACCGCCAGGTTCGAACCTCAAGCACATGCTTGAACACTTAGCTCGTAGCGGAGCTCCTGTCGCTCTCGGCCCTTCCGACCGGAGTCTGACCGGACCTCTCGTACACCCCATCTTTCTCCCTCTCGTTTGTAACCCCACTACAGACTTCGAGCACCTAGGCTCAGGAACTGTCGATGAAATATGGTCGGTAGTCCATCTAGGGGTTTGCCCATGATGGTAGATTGTCGGTAGACGGTGCGCGTAATCAGGAACCAGATGGTTACAGAGGCACAAGACACAAGATTTATACAAGTTCGACCGCTTCCTTCCATGTAGATGTATATGCGTATATACAAGCTACATATGTTGTTGGCTTTTGCATGGCTTCCCTAGATCATGCACGTCTTCTATTGATCGAGTCTTCACTCTTGAGGCTATCGGACACCAGGGCATCATGCATGTAGGCATGCAGTGTGGCTCGATTGGATCTTGTCGTGTGACGACCGCAAGTCTGATCGGAGTCGACAAAATAATCATACGCACATGTAGATATCTAGACACGTATATCGTAGAATATTAATTTAAAGATTAAATAATTGACTTAGCTTATGTGAAGTCAAGGCATCGCTTTGATCGTACCGATGGAGAATCTCTCCATGGACGCATGCTTATATGCACCGACCAATCAAATATCTTGGACCAAATATCTTTGATGAATTAAATCGACTTGCATATGTATGCGTGTATGCTGCATGCATCAAGCAATGACTAGCCATCGATGGATCATGAACGTGGTAGTGGTCGTGCTTGCTTGACGCGACGCCGATGCTTGTATGTCTTGATCGTCGGACTTTGATCTAGTTCGATGCTAGACCAAAACTCACGGAAGTGTGTCAGAGATGAACACAAAGTTGTAGTCGACTTGTTCCCAGTCGATGACGCATCAGCCGAAGCAAGTTGTCGCGAGGTCACGTCGTGTCGCCACGGACGATGTTGATGAGAAAATCGCCATCTGATTCACCGGAAGATCAGCACGCACAACCCCTAAAAGGGGACCCCTACCTGGCGCGCCACTGTCGATGAAATATGGTCGGCAGTCCATCTAGGGGTATGCCCATGATGGTAGATTGTCGGTAGACGGTGCGCGTAATCAGGAACCAGATGGTTACAGAGGCACAAGACACAAGATTTATACAGGTTCGGCCACCGTGTTGGCGTAATACCTACGTCCTGTATCTCATTATTCTGTATTGATTGAGGTATGTTGGAGATATCGACTAGGGGACCCCTACCTCTCCTTATATAGTCTGGAGGAGGAGGGTTACAAGTAAAGTATCCTATTTGGTACTATTACAATATCTAGTACAACTTGTAATCTTGCTGTGCACGCCTCGATCTTACGGGCCGGGCCACCTCGGATGGTGCGGACCATGTACCATCTTGTGGTACCCGGGGGTATATCCCCCACAGGAATAAAGTCACCAACCGACTCAAACTGGACGTAGGGCACGTTGCCTGAACCAGTATAAACCCTATGTCATTGAGTGCTAGGCCACCTCCGATCACAACATACGGCAAAACTATAAATATTTACGTGTTGGTCACTTTCTGCACCGACACCGGTGGTGCTTGTTACTTGGTGGCTTGTGACTCCATTGAAGCACGCGAGAAGATTGTGAGGTGCTCTGGAGGAGAATTTGGGAAGGGGGTTGTGCTCACCCCATGGGGATCACGAAGAGCAACTGTAGTAGGGCGTGTCATTGAGCTACCCTCACTTTCGAGATAGGTTCTTGCGGTGTCCAACGTGCGGGCTTAGCGGGTGATGCCAATTAGCCGTCGAACCACCAAATGAGCGGTCGACACAATGGGGACGTAGCTTGGTGGCCACCAAGTGAACCTCGAGAGAAAATCATCGTGTCAACATTGTCTTCATCATCTTCTCGGTGGTTTGCACTCCGTGCAACACAAGCTTGTATTTACATTTCATATATTATGCTTGTGTAGTTGCTCTTGTAATTAGTTAGCTTGTGTAGCTTGCTAGTTACCTTCTTGCTTGTGTAGCATAGAAGTAGCTCCCTTGCGTGGCTAATTTGGTTTTAGTAACCTTGTTAGTCACATTGCTTAGTTTGTGTAGCTAAGTAATTTGCGCTCTCTAATTTGGCTTGTGTAGCCTTGTTATTGAGCATTGCTAGTAAGCTTAGGAGCTTTGTGCTTTTGCTTACTAGTTGTGTAGGAGCTCCCTCGGTTGCTTGAGTACTAGTTGCATAGGTTTGTGTGACCTTGCTAACTAGAATTGTTTAGGTGAGCTCTAGCTAGCCCAGCACCTTTGTTGCCCAATTAGGATCTTTATAAGGTGCTTGTGAACTTAGATAGAGGGGTATAGTCTTGGCTAGACCGATAGTTTTTATTCCGCATTTATCTCGGTTAGCCGACGCGTTTAATTTTGGAAAGGACTATTCACCCCCGCTCTAGTCCGACATCTCGACCCTACACTTGATAGGGTGAAGATAGCAAGAAAATGGCCTCAAAGGACTAAGCAAGGGTGAAGGAAAAGCGATGGCTTGGGCGTTGGAGGACCATGGCTATGGTGAAGAAGAGAGTACTTGCATTGAATCTGGCACAAGTCAAGTTATGGGAAGTCATATCTTGAGGAGAATCAAATCTTTATTGAATCATGTGAAGAAGTGAATTGATGTCATTAAGTCGCATGCTCAAGGTGGTATTGCTCAAATGATAAAGATAAACTTGTTAATGATAAAGATAAACATGTTGTGACTTGTGAAGATGAAATGATAAGAAATGACATATGTGAAGAATTGAAGATTCAAGTGGTGGACATATACATATTCTCTTTATTTTGAGCATAGGTATGTTGTGCTATTGAGAGGGATGCAACATGAGTAGTTTGATAAGTATCAAGTGCTCAAACTAACCGAACATCGAGTGCTAACATGAGAGGAACACATGGAACAACACTTATATTTGTTGGTCTTGGGGGTTTTTCTTGGTTGGGTTGGATATCCCTTTGAATAAGCTTTCCGGAAAGTCCAAGATTATCGAACTCGTAGTTTGGAGCTAAAAGTTATGGTGTTTTTTCATAGAGTGATCTATGCTGATTTTTGTGGTGTCGGAAGTTCTGATGCAGAAAATAGTATAACAACTAGTTTCTAATGGCTAGTGTTGTTCTATTGAGAAGTTTCGATGTTTTTGTCTGAAGTTCTAACGTTTGACAAACATAACAACTAGTTCATGAGTGTGGGGTATTTATATCCCCTCCCCTCATTTAGAGGGGTTGTTGTTGCCTCCCATGCCCATATATCTGAACCAAAAGCTTCTCTACCTCTCCCCACTCCCTCTTTGTGAGAATCCAGGTGATATCTTGTGAGTTAGGTTGAGAGGGTGAGAAATTGGGAGTTTGTGAGCACAATAAAGCAATCCAAATCCTTGAACACTTGTTGAGCTTCATCAATCATTTTTGAAGCATTTATCACTCTTGGAGCTTGGCTCTCAGATGACTAGGAGTCGGCGGCGAGCGCCCAAGGTTGTGGAGTGCAGCGGGTAGTTTATGAAAGTCGCAATCTCGTCTCCACAAGGGAAGAGATCAGATTAGTGGATCGAGGAAAGCGGCCAAAAGAAACCTGGGTAGAGTGCACCTCAGAGTGGTCACTCAAGGCTCCCTCAATGGGGACATAGGGCTCAAGTGCGAGCCTAAACTTTGGTGAACAAATCCTTGTCTCCTTCGTGTTTTGAATTGCAATATTTGTGTTTATCTTGATCTACTTGGTTGTGTGTGTTTGTGAGTGCAAGTGCTTTGTGGACTTGCTATTGGACATCTCCAAACGCATATCTTCAAGTTTGGTTTGAGCTAAAACTCTTAGGTGTACTTTCATTTTAGATCATTCTATATAGGTCAGAAGTTTTGACATGAACTTTAGACGACCATTGAAAGTTCTGACCCCTGTCGGAACTTCAGATGGTGATTTGACCCGCTGCAAAGTTTTGTTTTTTGTTAAAATGTTAGAATCATCTATTATCCTCCTTTAGACGACATCAAGATCCTTTTAGAAGTGATGGGAAGAAGTGTCAGAAGGAAGGAATATTTATGAAGTGGCATTTAGTGGGTAAATAGGGCCCCGCTATTCGATGCACTAGCGATTGCTATCACACATCTCCGAACAAGGGCCTTTGGATTATGCTTTTCATGCACATTGAAAACACATCTCCCAACAAGGGGCTTTGGATTATGCTTTTCGTGCGCATGGAAAATGGGTACTTTTACTCAGAGGAAAAAAAATTGATAGAAGCATTTTCCATTTTTGGGAAAAGCTCTTCAAAAAGAAATTTTATAAACATTTTGGGGAAGGTTGAGGAAAGGAAAGATCTAGACCTAGTCATGCGCTACTTGACCTGCTAAATCTAATCTGGTCTGTCTAAAAATACTTGACCCAGACGACATGTCAGTTGGGTGCGGGCCATCAATTTTGGACTAAAGCAAAGTGGGGTCAGGTGTGGGCCGACCTGATGTCCCAACAAAAATTGCAAAAGAATCCTTAGTTGTCCCTTTGCTAGAAGCACAATAGAGGTCTATCACTGTGTAGCACACCATTAAGACCAATAGCAGCGATATAAACGCCCTCCCATCTACTCCTATTGACCTAACACAACATCTACCCTTTTTCCATTGCAGCAACCACCTACGAATCGATGCACAGGATCAAGCGCTCAACTGCTCATCTCTAGCCTACTTTGTTTTTTCCACTTCCGAGTTCTCTTTTGTGTCTTTGATCCTCTAGCTACCAAATTGTATATGTGATTGCATGAACCTATCATGGAATTGAAGTAACTCTCTCTTGCTTGTGTCGATTTGGTAATTGGGTATCCAAGACCATGATATATAATTGGTATCTAGAGTCTACCAATTTGACCACCAAATGTTTTCGAATTGAATCGTACCATGGTTAAGGTGGCTAATCGTTCCGCTTCAATGGTGAGGATGGAGGTTGCACCAAATGATTAAGATGTTCAAATTTAAGTGGACTAAGTGGAACGGACTTTGACAAAGTGGAGAAACAAATACTTTATGATGAAACAGAGGCTATAAGGATGTAGAATGTAAATATTTCTATCCTTACAAATTTGATTTGGTTATACTACTTGTGAAGTGTAGTAAAGTATGAAAATTTGTACCGGATATGTGTAGGACATATATGTCTAAGGGCGAAATTTATTAACAACGTCCCCATCTATTTCTATGATGAGATGAAATTCGTCTTTCAGGATAAGCATGCAACCGATTTAACTGTTCGTTAGGCATCATATGATCTTCCTTCCATTTAGGATGGAGATTTAATTAGTAATAAAAATGTAAATCATTGTGTTGATCTTGATTTGCAGTAGGATTCAGACGAAGACGAGGACAATAATGAGGGAAGCTGATCTAGCAAGCATCCTACTGCTGTGTGCTGGCAAGACTGAAAAAGTAAAGATGACTAAGCATGATGATGTGTGATCAAAGAGGTGACTCATGTATTTTGCGTGATATGACATACATCATGTGTTTCAGTGATGTGAGTATCCAAATGAAGAATTATTCGAGACAATTGATGCCATGGAGGAATACCCATTATTTGTTCGACTTGAGTAACAAGAGTAGTTAGCGAATAATGAGAAGACTGCTGGTTTGTTGAAGGGAAGGCCATCAAGGAGTATGCTCTCAGATGTGCTAAAAATTATCCATCTTCGATATGAATTTCTCTGCGTCTTTGAGGGTGCCAGTCCCAACATAAATGACCTGTTGCGTGCCTTTAGCGATGAACACCACTTGTGGTGTCTTGCGGGTGCACGGAAGTTTGATGCCTTAGGTCCAGCTCTAGCGACAGGGTAGGTAGGCAGTTAGAGTGTTGGTCAGGTCTCACCCAAAGTGTGTGTTATTATTGGTTAGAAAAACTTTGTTTCAGGACCCTCCTACGGCTCGGTCCGGAGTAAGGGGTATAATTGTATGGGACCGTTTTTTCTCTCTCTTAATACAATGATATGTAGCTCTCCTGCGTATTCAAGAAAAAAAAATTCTTTTAGATCCAATTCTGCAGTAGGTATACACTTCGTATGCTTTTGATGATGTGAGTAGGAAAAATACTGGATCCATAGTGAGCTTATAAGTCCTCGTTAGTGATTGTGTTGAAAACTTGAAATAGGTATGTTTCAATATCTTTCTTAAGCCGAAAATATCCTGTAGTCTCTGCAAATTACATGAAGCTAACCATTACTACTTCGAATTTTATGCAAGTATTCAGAATTGGATCATCATGCGCTTGTATTAGTTTGTTTCTACATATAAATGCTAATTATTATATACATATTTTGCCTGAAAAAGCAAGTGAAAATCAATAAATTTTAATCACAGCTAGACGATGATGTTAACGTGGCAAAACAAACAAGCATTGGCTCGCCGGTGTAAGCAAAGTAAGGCTAAGTGAGGCTGGTGGTGGAATCCAGCACGTTCGCAATTCCGCATATGTTGTCATATTGTTTACTTTTCTCATTTGTATAAAACAATTTTATGGCATACTAGTTTATTTAAACAAAATTGAGTCTTCCCAACATTATAATCCGTCCGGTCTATTGCCGCTTAGGGCACTACCAACCCGGGCATATAACATCATTAGCCTATAATAAAAAAGTTTAAGTCCACAGGGATGAAGAGAGTGAGTGAGGAGACTACCATCTACCGAGCCTCAGTTTATTTTTACCCTGTCACTTTGCTGCTTTTGAAGAGCCAAAAAGATGGACATGTGGATGCTTTTTCCTTGCTTTGATTTTCTCTCCTAGCGAAGTGAGTTCTATCTCGCCACAGCGCTGGTTTCAGTGTGTGCTTATGTTGTGCATCAGACAGGCTACTGAGGCTTTGACGATCTGTGACACTACTAAGGTCGTGTCCCACGCTCCATCCTGTATGTATACCCCGGCATCCACGTTTGCATCCAGCGTCCACATCAGCTTGAGTGTTAGCTTCGCAGCATGTCAGAAGCGCTTGCAAAAGATGCGGCTGCTTGGTCTAACAAAAGGTTAGAGCCGCCGTTCCAACACGCGTTGTGCGCTTGTGGCTGGAAAAAGGACTCTATCGCGCGCATCAAAAAGTTACAGTGCATATGACAGAGCAACATTGCGCTGGTCACCGCACAACCAATTAATGTATATATCTGCGCTGGGGCATTTGATGCTTAGTCTATGTGGATCTTTCTTTTACGTGACACTGTTAGCTTGCATTGCTGCCCTAAGACTATCTCCGACAGAAGAAATCTAAAATAGAGACCCATACTATGGTTTAGGCACGTACAGTAAAAAGGTCGTGCACCCAAAACTTTCAATCTCCAACAGTGCGACCTCAAAACTTCCTACGGCCGGATCCACCGACGCCGCCACGGCGTCCACGGGCACCCCGGTCTTCGTGCCCCCTCCCCCTGCGCCGCTTGCCGCTACCGCCGCCCAAGCCTGCCCTACGTGCCGCGGCCGACCCACTCGATCTCCGGCAACGCCGACTCCGGTCCTCTCCGCCGCCCCGGCCTGCCCTCTGCGCAGCGGACTCGCGACCACACCGGCCGGTCCTACGTGCCACACGGTGCGCGGGGCGCCTCGCTCTCGCGCAACCCCGGCCGCGGCCTGCTCCCGCCGCGGACCTGTCCCAGCCCCCGGACGAAGTTCCTCTTTCCCTTGGGCGGGCGTGTGGGAGCTCCGCTGCTGCCGCCTCCCTCCCTCCCTCTGGCGTTCCCTCCCTGCGAGATCCGGCGAGCGCTGGGCGAGCGCCAATGAGCACCTCCGCCCCCACGCTGCGCTGCTCATCGCCGGTGGCGGGGGAGCGGGTCCAGATCCGGCAAGGCAGCCAAGGCCGGCGGCTCCTCTCCCCACCGGCGGCGCGCATCCTCCTGCCCCACCTGCGGCGGCGGACATGGCGACAGTGCTGCAGCGCGCCTCCCTCATCTCGCGCCTACGAGCGGGCAAGGCACCCGACCATGGTGGCCCTCCCCAGATCCGAGGCGGCGGTGAGGGCGCGACGCGGATCTGGGGCGGCGATGCGGAGCCCCCCTCGATGCTGGCCGCGGCGAGGCGGAGCTGCCGCGCGGCTGCCGTGTTGAGCCGGCTCCGGTTGTCCCCTTCCCTCGTGGTGGTGGGCCTGGCGGAGACAAAAATGATGGAGGGAGGATGTTTTTTGGCCTTCTGCGTCGCCTCCGACCCAAAATGGGTGTTGTGTTTGCCTACTCGGTTAGAACCTGTTTTTTGCCATTAAAATACTGTGCACGACACATTTTTAGGAATAGGTCATGTTAGAGCATCCGCAGTGGGAGGGTCGAAGCCGGTGCGATACAATAAATGCTAAGATGGAACCCGATCCTATACACTGCAACCATGGTTCGATGAAGGACCGGCTCCTTCGCATGGAACCTGGGTCGAAGAAATAAAAAACTCTTTCCTGACATTGCTGCTCGCGCAAAGGAGAGGAGGGTGCATTTGATTTTGGGCCCACGTATGGACTCATGCTAGGTTCGATATATTGCTGATAGAAGAAAATGTGACGTCTAATCAGTTGTGGGCTCCAGTTAAGACCCAAAGATGGGTTGACACACTGTGGATGCTCTTATTGGAGACACTCTAACATGTGTGACATTGTACATGCTCGATGACATGGCACCGTTGTGCGTTGGGGCTGGCCTCACGCGCCGTACATGTGACAACCGTCCCTCCTCCGCACTCTTTCCTCCCCTCCTCTTTTTCCCTCCCAAAAACCGAAGCCTCCGTCCGCACCAAACCAAAACCCCCAAAACCCTCACCATCTCGGAAGCACCCGCATCATTCCGCAGGCCACACCAGGCGATTCGCCCCGCTACGGCTGCCTTGCTCCTCCAATCCGCGATCTGGTACGTGATCCGAGCGCGATCTTGCGGTCGGCGCGGAATTGGGGGGGGAGGAATTCAAACGGTGTCGCAAGCGCGCGGTTCCCGGAAGCTTCCAGAACGTTCGGGCCCGCCCTGCTCCGGTCCGCGCCCCGGATTGCCCGAGCCGACCCAGGATTTCGCGGGGACCGGCGCGGCGGATTCACTGGGTGCGCCGCGAGGGGTTGGAATGGGGGCGGCGCGCCACCTCCTCGGCGTGGCGATGCTCTGCGCCTTGTTCGCCTCCGCCGCGTCCTTCACCGACCCCCCTGATGGTGAGTATCCTGGCCCCTCGTCCCGTAGGTTACGGCCATCCAGCACTTATCCCGTGGCATGCTCTACTCGTCGCGCTTGTGGCGTCTCCGAGTCAGTGTTTGTCAATTCGGTTCCCAGCGCGCGTGTGAATGTAGTCGCTTGCACGTTGTCTGGCACTTGCTTGTAGTTTGAGGTGGTTCATTTTGGGCGCACCTGTGCGTGCGTCTATGCATGCTTGCTATTGAATTTTGCTCTGTGATGGTTGGCTACGATCGCGAGACCGGGATAGTCATCTCATCTCTCATCTGTGCATGCTCACACATGGGATTGATAGTGGTCGTTGCATTTAACCCTGGGTACACAATACTCCGACCATGCTTGTTTTCCTTTGCTCAAATACCTTGGTGGGATACTGGGATGCAATTCTGTTGTCTCTCTGTGTTTTTGGTGCTCTGAAGTTGTGACTTTGTAAGCAGTAGGTTCCAACAGGTTTGTTGTATTGTGCTTATTTTGTCACATTGTTTTTGCTGCTTCGCAGCATTAGGACTTTGGGGGTTATATCGCACATTGGAGTCGCTGTGGCAGCTCTCTGGTTGGACATTCCAGGGCGGTGATCCATGCGGTGAGGGTAGAGGGAGTAAACACTGGCGAGGCGTCGTTTGCAAGGGATCGTCCATTGTCGCAATGTAATTCTTAAATTAGCTCATTAACTTTTTGATTATTTTTGCTTACAAATTAATAGAAAGCTGATCAACTGGCTTTGTTATTTGCTCTGCTACTCACATGCAGAAATATTAGCGGGCTCGGAGTTGGAGGATGGCTTGGCCCAGATATGCTAAAGTTTCAGTCGTTGAAAAAGCTGTGAGCTTCTAATTCCCAAGTTTCTGTACAATGCTAGCTGGTTTTGACTTCGCAATTCTTGATTCAATTTAGTTTGTGGTGCTTTTCTTCTCATGTTGATGATAGGGACATGAGCTTCAATAACATTGCTGGTGAAATCCCTCCCACTTTGCCCCCAAATGTGGAATACTTGTATGCCCCTTTTCCCTTCTTTGGATATCACCTTTAACTGACTCAATACTTAAAATATTAAATACAAATTATGTGCCTATGGTTGTTCTCTTGCAGAAATCTGGCAGCCAACAAGTTTGAAGGGAATATACCATCATCATTACCATGGTTGCACTCCCTGAAATATCTGTGAGTGTATTTTTTTGAATGGAGTGTTTCACATTCTGTAATCTGGTTGTACAATTAACTGACCGATGTGTAACTTTTTGTGGCAGGAACTTTAGCTACAATAAACTCTCTGGAGTAATTGGTGATGTTTTTGTTAACATGGATAGCTTAGAAACGATGTAGGTTCGCTCATCTTAATTACTCGGTCATCTGTCCAGTTGGAAGTGATTTTTTATCTCCCTTTGATGTTCATTAATATAACATTGGCAATAAGACATGGGAATTCTTCCTTTAATGTATGCATCTACAGTAGAAACTTCAGCAGTACATTAGTGTCTACACATTCGTTTGCTAGCTTTTATTCATCTAATACATTTGTGGATATGGTCCTTGCGGTTACTCAGTTGTGCCCATACATGTTTTCTTGCATCTGACCGATGGCTGTATGATGTTTTATCATTCACAATGGATGGTTTGATGTGTTTTGTTCCTATCATGTAGAATATGTTGTGTGTGCACAGCAAGCTGTCCTAAATGTCTGCACTTCATTTCCTTTTTCTTTTTCTTTTGGTTAAGATCTGTTCTGTGCTTCCTTCAAACAGGTTTCCACCTGTTCATTTTTAGTTGTTGAAAAAGTGCACATTTTGATGCTAGAGCAGTTTTGTTTCCACCCTTCATGGCATTCTCATATCCTGATTATCCTTGCAAACAAAAATGTCCCAATTTATTTGATCTTTATCGACTCATGTGAAGTTTATCCCCCACCCTGGTTTTCAGGGATCTGTCATTCAATGCTTTCAGTGGTGACCTACCAAGATCGTTTAGCTCATTGACGAACCTTCGCTATCTGTAAGACCGATCTGCCTTTGGAGCCAGCTATTTCATGCACATGGACACAGCACCTGTTTCAATATAGGTTTTCTCGTTTTTGCATTTGCAGTTATCTACATCATAACGAGTTCACAGGATCTGTGATTTTGTTAGCAGGCCTTCCATTGTCATCCCTGTAAGAATTCTGACTGGATTTGTTGCTTAAATATATTTTCCTGCATTTTATGCAGCTTAACTCTTGATCCTGATGATCATAAATTTTTTGGCACAGCAATATTGAGGCCCTGTTTGGTTGAGCTGTGGCTGTGGAAAAAAGCTGCTGTGGGCTGTGAGCTGTGGAAAAGCTGCTGTGGGCTGTGAGCTGTAGAAAAGCTGAAAGCTGTTTGGTTAAACAAGTATAAAATATACCTTTTATCTTTATCTCTCTTGAAACAATTATGGAAGAGCTTTTTATTCCACCAATTTCGAAAAACAGAAAGCCAAAAGTCAAAAGCAGGGTCAACCCAGCTTTCAAAAATGAACTACGGAAAAGCAGCTGCTTCTGAAAAAGCACCCTCCAAAAACAGCCCCTTTGGTTGGGCTTTTGGCTTTTGGGGCCAAAAGCCAAAGCCAAAAGCCCAACCAAACAGGGCCTGAAAATAATCACTTCAGTGGCTATGTTCCTGGACCATTTCAGTCCATTCCTGAGCTGAGGTATTGAATTCTGCTATACTTTGCCCTCCTCCCCCTCCTCTCTGCCTATCTCTACGTGTCTTGGCTTCATATCTAGCTAAATAAATTATTAACTTTGTGGTCAACATTCCAGGATTGATGGAAACCAATTTCAACCTGGTTTCAAACATGCATCGTCCTCATTTACTAGGAGGACCCCTCCAGATCCACCTCAATCTTTGTCTCCACCTCCAACTCAATCTCCACCTCCACCTCCACCAGCAGCTAAACAGAAACCAAAGCAAAGGCCAAAATCTCTAAAGCCTTCTTTTGGTTATTCTTCTCTGGAAAATAATAGCCACCATAGGAAGTCACACTCTCGAGTGACAGCTGCTGCAATAGCTAGTGCCACATGTACAGTGTTTGTACTCCTCATTGTTGGATTGGTTCTGAAAAGTCAGAGAAGCTGTTCATGCAACCCTAAGAGCACCTCTAACCATGCCAAGACTTTACCAGCCAATATGGAAACAGGTACACATGGGAATTTAAATTGTTCAATCATAAAATATTCATCCATTTGTAACTGATACCGATAGCTAGAATTCTATTTTATTTTCATTACAAATCTAGGATCCGAACTGTAAATCTAGGACTCATCATAAAACCTGAACTGTTCGTTATTTTCAAGGCACATTTGTTAAATGCATCCATGTACATATGTTTGCTTTTCATTCTTTGATGCTGCGTTCTTTATTTACAGGATAGACTAAGATTATTTCACATCACTAAAACTCATGCTGTTTTCCATTTTATAGTCCCTAAAGCAAATGAGGTCCTGTACTCTTGGAGTTCTCTATTGATTGGCAGTGATACTTCATCTAGTAATGGCATTACATCTGAAAGAGTTCCCAAAATAAAAAGTTGGTTCAAGACATCTAAAAACCTTCTAACTGCAAAGCAGTTTCCAGCTGCGGACATTCTAGCGGCTACCAGGGACTTCAATGAAGAATGTTTTATTGGTGAAGGTCTCACTGGCCGAGTTTATAGAGGTGATTTTTCTGATGGCCAGGTATGGTAGTTTGATAATAAATATACAAATATTGTTGTCTTCTCTCTTATGTAGTATCCTTGTTGGAAAATAGTATTATTAATTGTCACTTAATCTTGAGGAAGATTTTATGACATGATTTAATACAACATGCATTTCAGACCCCTAATAGCTGAAGTGTGCTCTACTGCTATCTCATCCACATATCCACAAATTGATTTTTTTCCCTGTCTCGGCATGAAAGCTTGCTTGTCAGTGTTCCGTGCTGCAGGCTCTTTCTTCTTTCTTGTTCTGGGAATTCCTATTTACTGCTTGCATGAGTAACAAGCCGCTGTTTACCTATCCGGCTGTGTTGGATAGTGGACATCAGGTTTAAGCAGTTTGGGCCTTCTCTGACCAGAGAAAGGTTGTGATGAGAGGGTTACTGTGAGGGAGGAAGCACATGCTTTTCTTTTTATTGATGTCTTTGAGTCGTGATAAGATATACCTTTAAGGTGCAAGGAGGATGAAATTTGTAGTGTAATATATCGCTCCTGAAGTAAGTTCTCATTGTCTTGATGCAAATTTGCTCTTCAGTAACATAAAATTTTTGTGATTTTTCTAAATATTGAAGTACGGGTTAGGTTGTGATGAGAGGGGTTACTGTGAGGGGAGGAAGCACATGCTTTTCTTTTTATTGATGTCTTTGAGTCTTGATAAGATGTACCTTTAAGGTGCAAGGAGGATGGAATTTGTAGTGTAATATGTTGCTCCTGAAATAAGTTCTCATTGTCTTAATGCAAATTTGTTCTTCAGTAACATAAAAATTTTGTGATTTTTCTAAATATTGAAGTATGGGTTTACCAAATTTCCTAGCGGTCATGATTTTCTCTATAATTTTACTAAAAATTTCTCAATATGTTCACAGCTCCTGGCTATCAAGAGGATTGACATGGTAGATCTGTCATTATCAGAACAGGATAAATTAATGGACATGCTTTGGAATATCTCCAGATTAAAGCACCCCAATATCAGTGCGCTTGTGGGATATTGTGTGGAATTTGGACATTGTGCGCTTCTATATGAGTACGCCGAAAATGGCTCTCTTGCTGATATTCTGTTTTCAGCAGCCACAAGATCCAGGGCTTTGTCATGGAAAGCTCGGATGAAGATTGCTCTTGGAGTTGCCTATGCTCTGGAGTAAGATTTACACTCTGAGCAAATTACTTTCACCTTCTTTTTTTTGTACAGCGTGGTTATCAATTACATATATTTGCACTAATAGGGGCTTTTTCTTAGTGCAAAACACCAAAAGTATTAGTTAGAGTGGACCCCTCTTTTAATTTTTGAAATTTTATATGGGCATTAGCTTTCCCAATTTTTATATGTATCTTTATCTGTGCAGATACATGCACTTGACGTGTTCCCCTCCAGTTGCCCATGGAAATATTAAAGCTAGAAATATTTTGCTTGATGCTCAGCTCATGCCCTACCTCTGTGACAGTGGGTTAACCAAGTTAAGCCATTTTGTCAACACCACAAGAATGGTCAGTGTCCTCATGTTTCCCTGTTACCAAGGATAGTAGTACTACTTTGTATGTAATCTTTAGTATGACTATACAGTTATCTAATTCCCCCGTTCCAAATTATAAGTCGTTTTGGCTTTTCTAGGTACTCCCTCTGTTCCAAATTATAAGACATTTTAGCTTTTCTAGATACATTGCTTTTACTATTTATCTAGACATAGTGTATGTCTAAGTGCATAGCAAAATTATGTATCTAGAAAAGCAAAAACGTCTTATAATATGGAATGGAGGGAGTACATAGATTTTGCTATATATCTAGAATTCTAGGTGCATAGCAAAAGCTATGTACCTAAAAAAGCCAACTTATAATTTGGAACTGAGGGAGTATTCAATTAATTCTAGGATCAAGTTGCACCTTGAACGCCGATCATCCGTTTTATCCTAATGCATAAACGATGGCCTCTCCTGATTGGAATATGAATTCAAAACAGAAACTGCATCTTATTCAAAACTGAGATTTATTACTGAACATACTCTCGGATGTTGGTACTTATGAAATATTGGTGTAATTTGTTTAGTTTCCTTGCTTGATGTTTTCTCTCCAAACATATTAAGCCTGTTAGTGTATTGTGTACCCTAGAACTACTTGTACCCTGTTCTCCCAAAAAATGTGTGATAATAAATATTGTTTTTTGTTAAAAAAAACAAATGTTGCTTTTATGTTTGCTTGCTGAATATTTCAAATTGAATTCCTATAACTTGATCAGCTGGCCATTAATGGTTGCTCATTTGATTATGTTCTTTAAAATAACACTTCCTCACCTGAACAGAAGGATTCAGAAGCTATCACCAGTGCTAAAGGCTATGCTGCCCCTGAGCTCAGTGATCCAGGAGCAGATGGCATCAAAGCTGATATTTACAGTTTTGGTGTTATTTTGCTTGTGCTTTTGACTGGGCAAAAGGCTTTTGACAGGTACGTATTCTCTGTTCTCTTCTGTACCTAAGTTGCAGTCTGGATTTCTAACTAAAGAGTCTTTTCCTCTTCAGTTCAAGAAGGCCAAACGAGCAGTTTCTAGTAGATTGGGCAGCTCCTCATCTTGATGATCTTGATTCACTGGAAAGAATAACTGATCCAAGAATAAGGGGCTCTATGCCACCTAAAGCTATATCTTCATTAGGCATTATCATCTTGCTTTGCGTCAAGGTAGTTCTCCATTCTCTTTCCTGGTACATATTCGCATTTAACTTTTGAGCTCTGCAGACTGTGTAAGTTGTGGAGGAGCGTGCCTGGTGCTAGTTGAAAGGCTTAGAGTTTTTGTGTATATAAATCGTCAAGCATTAGGGCTGATAATATATTGTTGCGGCAATTCTGATGACGTAAAAAGATTAATCAATTAGACTTTACCACAAGTTACAATTACTCATGGAGTCATGGTATTTCTTCCACAATGCAGCAATCACCAGATCTCCGCCCGCCAATGACAATCATAGCAGACAAATTAGTAAAGCTTGTCGAATCAACAGGTCTTCAAAAGATTAGCACAACACAGCACTTGGAGGTTGATGCTCAGGACCCCTCTTTCATAACAACCCGACCGTATTTTGAGCCGTCCTCTACTGGTATTTCACTGGATAGTGCTTCTTATTTCTGCTTAAGCTCTTGTCATTACATTGATTATTTTCATCAGTCAATCAGGGTGGAACAGAGAGCTGCATATCCCGGTGATGAATGCTTGTTCTTCTCCAATTCTTCCGGGTCTTATGCTGCCTTATCTACTCGATGGCACTCCCAAGCATCTCGAGTTCTCGACCGTGTCGCACCTCTTTCCGCATTTCTTACCCATGCCAATTGGTGATGGTCAAAGCTGCTGTGTTAAACGCCCTGACTACCAAGGACTGGAGTACGGGTAGATACCACAGACGTTGTCAACGGAGAAAGCAGTACAACAAACTCCGTCCAGTCTCTTACTCCTGGAGAAACTGGTTCAATCTTGGTTAGTGGTTACCCGTACAATTTTTTTTTAATCTCTACCCGTACAGTTACTACTTACGCGAGTTCTTTACCCGTCTCTTTGGGACCAGAGTAATCTGAGCCCACATGGGGATGATATTTTGGGTGCTCTTTTGTGGTTTGTCCATATCCAGTTTTTTTTTCTTTGGACTGTAGCATCTCCAGTTTGACAGGTCTGGTGGCCCCTATCTCACTTCCTGTAGTCTGCTGTATTTGTATATATGTTCGCTGTCTGTGAAACTGTGGATATAACAAGTGTTAGCTAGCCAGTGGACATTGGCTTCCAGCGGCATCCGATGATCCGATCTGGCTTGGTCCTGAAGCGCCCATGCCCATGGCACTGGGTTCACATGTTTTCCTGTGAATATTTTTGGATGATACGTGACGAAACCAGCATATTTCGATCTCGGCTGTGGTGTTCGTGATGCACGGAGAGAAATTGATCAGCCTGTCGTTTGTACGTGTTCTGCTGCTCTGTTGAAAGTCTGGATTATTCTAACACCTGCAGGGTCATTTTTACTACAGTACCTCATTTCACGAGTTACCAGTGAGGTGATCTTTTTCCTACTGGGAAGGTATCTCAAAATTATACTGTACGTAGACAGGGTACTAGAAATTGGTACGGTATCTAGTCGTTTTAAAATGTATAAAGTTGTTTTACCTTTTGTTTTCTAGGTCAATTATACGTAGAGAGTATTTGCCAAATTTTGATCTCCCCTCCGGGCCGGTTATAATCTGGCGGTATTTCTTGTGCATTCTAAGTTCTAAAGACGGTAAAATAAAAAATGCTCTGTTAGTAATGTCATGTTAGTAGCTTGGTAGTAAATGGTAGTAACTCAAATGTATAATCCATGGTGCAATACAATCGTACAGAGTACATTTTATTTGACAAGCAGCCTCTGCGTGCAATAATGCAACCTCCCATTGGAGGTGGAGCTGAAAGAGCCTGATACCGAGAAACTAATGCTGCGGATCAGTCGATCAGATGGAGATGCTGTTGGGGATGCCCCTCCCGGTGACTCCCGGCTTGGAGAAGGGCTTGAGCAGCTCGTACGGCACGATCCCGGCTCCAAACCGGTTCTTGTTCTCCGGGTGGTTGTTGCACTCGTCGATGAATCCCTCGATCTCCCTCATCCTGCCGCTGAACTTCTCGAACGCCGCCTTCACCATGGGCTCCGCCAGCCACGACGGCTCCGCGAACTCCCCCATGTACTCCTCGTCGGGCGAGTGCGACGACAGGATGTCCAGCGTCGTCATGACCCTGATGGCCTGCATCTGCGTGGGTAGCATCTCCAGCATGGTCGTCTCCGGCTGCGTCAGGAACTTCTTCATCTCCTCGTCCTGGCCCTCCTCCACGGGCATGTTCTTCCGGATGGTGGTCGGGCGGTTGGGGAAGTAGCCGCCGAAGTGGTACTGGCCGAAGTTGACGGCCGAGTGGTGGGCGGAGGTGACCCACATGATGGTGGTGAGCGTCTCCACGAGGCTGTCGCGGGTGTTGAGCACGGGCCACCACGGCTCGTCCTTCTTGTCGCCGTGGCCCACGTTGCGCACCTCGTCCCAGAACGCCTTCAGCTCCGGGTCGGCGGCGACGGCCTCGTCGGACTTGTAGTAGACGTTGACGTAGTCGGCCGCCCACTGCCTGATGGAGTTCCAGACCATGAGCCCGTCGTGGGCG
Organism: Miscanthus lutarioriparius; assembly: GCA_904845875.1. Classification (NCBI taxonomy): domain Eukaryota; kingdom Viridiplantae; phylum Streptophyta; class Magnoliopsida; order Poales; family Poaceae; genus Miscanthus; species Miscanthus lutarioriparius. The sequence goes on along the minus strand of CAJGYO010000007.1, from coordinate 135,340,346 downwards.
TAGGGGTAGTCCTTGATGGTGAGCTCCAGCTCGCCGTCGTCCCGGCGCACGGCGAGCCCACGCTTGACGAGGTCGTTGGGCAGCGCCTCCGTGTCGAACTGCCACGTGGCGCCGTACGCCACGGAGCAGAGCTCCATGGCGTACTTCCCCGGCCAGAAGGACTCCTCGATGATGCCGTCGGCGTTGATGAGCGCCTCCCTGGCCAGCGCGTTGATCTCCATGGTGTAGCGGAAGTGCGGGTGCAGGAGGCGGTACACCGGGTGCAGGTGGCTGAGCTGCCGGTTGGCGGCGATGATGTAGGGCTCCACGCAGCAGTGCGTGCGCAGCCAGTGGCTGACCAGCTGGTGGTACCCGGTGTCGTGGGTGAGCACGTGCGCCTTGGCAAGCTTCCACAACCACGCGTCGGTGGCGTCGGGCCCGTGCGTGAACACCCGCTTCCACTGCGGCTTCGTCGGCGACTTGGGGCGCGTCAGCTCGATGGCCAGCGGCAGGAGCGTGCCCAGGTCCGTGAGGAAGAAGACGGTGCGGGAGCCGTAGAGCGTCGTGTCCGGCAGCTCCCGCACCCTGTGCACGTAGGGCAGGAACACGTCGTGGTAGTCCAGGATGAAGAGCCGCTTCGCCGCCAGCGCCTGCTCCACGGTCATGGCGCAGTTCATCTGCTTCTCCAGGATCTCCTTGGTGATGGCGGACTCCGCCGGGCCGTACACCTCCGGGTCCAGCTTGCTCCTGATGGGGAACTCCGTCAGGAGCTTTATGCACAGCGGGTTCAGCCCCGCGATCGTCTGCCTCGCGAACTCCTCGTCTTTGAACCACGAGAAGCGGTCCCCTGCAACAAAGCAATGCAAACCCGGCCATTTAGTATTGATTTGCTTCCATTTCCAATTCCAACCACGGGTCACGGGTGCAGTGCAGTGCCAGTGCGGAGTGCCTAGTGCTAGTAGCTAAGCTTATCTTACTCTCTATCATCTCCGGGACCTCGAAGCGGAGTACGTGATCGGTGGTGTCCCCCACCAGCTTGACCACGCGCGGGACGACGCTGCGGATGGCGTCCAATCCGGTCTGCGCCGGCAGCGGGATGCCGTCGCTGTAGAGTTCGTCGATGGCCGGGAAGTGCGGGAAGCGCAGCTCCTTCTTGACCAGCATCGGCCTGATCGCCGGCAGCAGCGCGTGCAGGCCCGAGCGCAGCGTGGTGGCCCCAAACGTGAGCTGCTTCACCTCCGAGAACTGCTCGTCGCGGGGCACGTAGTGGTGCCCGTCGCGCTTCTCCATCTGGGGGTCCCTCTTGGTCCGGGCGCGGCCGGTGCGGCACCGGCGCGGGTACGGGAACCGCTTGCTGCCGCCGAGGATGGGCCGCTGGTGGTCGGGGTTCTTGTCCGGGTCGCCCAGGTCGTTGTACACGTCGTAGTCGTAGACGCGCTCGAACGCCTTGCGCTCGCCGCTCCCGTCGCCGCGCAGTTCCTGCAGGTCCTTCTTCCTCAGGTCCTCCAGGCCCTTGGGCGTGTCGGACGGCAAGTAGGACTGCACGCACGCGACGCCACGTGAAACAAGAGTCAGTGCCATGCATGGTACGTACGTCGTCGTTCTTGCAGCAGTCACCAGGCATGCATGGAAAAACAACTGAAGACCTTGAGGGTGAAGAAGATGCGCTTCTCCGGCTTGTCGAACTTGGAGTGCACCCAGGAGTTGCAGTCGAAGGTGACGGCGGTGCTGCTGTCGCCGCCGGTGACGAGCTTGATCTCCCTGATGAAGATCTCCTTGTGGTGCTCGTTCTCCACCAGCACCGCGCCCACCGGCCCGAACGACGCCGGCACCTTGAACTCCGCCTCGTAGTGGCCCTCCCGCAGCGTCTTGTGCGCGAACGCCGTCACCCGCGGCTTCTCCAGACCCGTCTCTGCACCCACCACCACCACATGCTCAAACTCGATCAGATATTTTTCTTCATTTCTTTCTTTCCTACGTAGTTATCTACAAACTCTCGTCTAGTCGTTATGGCGTCTTGCGCCTGTGGTAGTCTCCCCTTTGTCCTTTGTGGAGAGCATCTTAATATATATATCTTCTTATATATATATATACATATATACACATATTTGAACTAGATATTATTATTAACACTCACATCTACCACTTTTACTAGGTTTAGTAAAGATTTTGTTTAGCCACTAAGCAATATGATAGCCATGGATATATAGATATAGCTAGCATCCATTGTTGGAGCTAGCTAGCTAGGTTGGAGCAGCTACTAGCAGCATGCATGCAAGGCGCTCATCCATCGTTGAAGTGGAGGGGGGATAGATGACGCGTGTGTGGCGCGCGTGCTGTGTCGAGCCAACGACGACATGAGCAGCGTCTTGCTCGGAGCTGACGGTATCACTGCTATACTCACTTGCGTCGAGCTCGGAGCTGACGAGCTCCATGAGCAGCGTCTTGCCGAGGAGGTCGCGGACGTCGTCGAGGGCGCGCTGGAAGTACATCTGCCCGATGGCCGGCGACGCCTCCACCGTGGCCGACACCGTCAGCATCTGCTCCACGGTGACGGACGCCACGGCGCCGCTGACCTCCTCGGTGGCGCTGCAGCTGATCCTCGGCAGCCGCATGTGCCGCCGGGACGACCGGGACCGGGAGGAGGAGGAGGACACGCCGCCGCCCCTCCGCCTGCTGACGACGGCCGCCGCTGAGGGCCACGACGCTAGGCGCGAGCCGACGACATTGCTCTGGTGCGCGGGCAGCATGAGAGGCTGCTTCAGGTTCAGGTTAATCATGGCGCGCGCCTGGCTGCGGCTCTGCCCCTGCCTGTAGATCAGACCGGACTGGTGGTTAAGCAGCAGCCAGCACCCAGCAGCTGCTGCTAGCTTTGAGCGGCCGGCCTGTGACTGAAACTAGCTAGTAGTCGAGATGTGATGCTACTGCTGCTGCTTGGAGTTCAAGTGCTCTGTGCTTATGGCTGGTGTGCCGCGGCGTTGTGAGCATATATGTAGCGAGCTTGATGGAGAGATGAGGGAGTTCGATGATGGGTAGAGATGCCGTGTCGCACGTGGGAAATCGAAATATCGGCGAGTAGTTTAGTGTGTACCAATGCCAAGCTCGCTCGCTTCTGAAACCATCTTGCCCGGGAATGGCTGCTACCTGGTAGCTTGGAGATTGAAAGAGGGGATAAAATGATGCTGTGTCTGTGTCTGCTCGTTTTTTGCGTGGTCAGTGGTCACCAGAATGACTATGCAGCGCTGCCCTCCCTCTCTCTCCCTCCGTGTGTGCGCGCGCGTAGAGGGACAAATGGACCAGGCCCGATGGGCTGGCACGAGCACGCTCCAAAAAAAGCACAGCCGGCACAACATGAAGCTTCATAGTGCCAGTGCCGGCATGGGTACCGTCATAGTGTCGTGCCTAGGCTCCGACTCCGGCCTATAGGTCTGGCACGGGCACGGCACAATTTTTGGACTGGTATCCGATGTATTTCAGCTGTTGGATGCATACATGATGAATCAGAGCCGTTGGATTCAAAGCACAAGTATATAAGCACCTCTCCATCTCTCCCAAACCCTAACCTCCTACTGTCTCTCTTCTCTTTTCCTCACGCGTACCGGCAGGCACCGCACACGCAGCCGAGGGCGCTAGACCATGGACGGGTCCTCACGGCGGCGGTGCGCAGCCGAGGGCCTGTGGTGGTGGCGGCGCCGCGCACGATGGCGCGGCGCTTGTGCGCGGCGCTCGACGGTGTGTCCCAACTGTGACGGCGATGGCACGGGATGCCAATGTGGCTCACAATTGCTCGTGCGGCAACGGTGCGTCTCACAGTGGCTGCAGCGACCTCGAACCAACACAGGTCTAGCGGGCCGTCGTGCCCATCGACAAGGCACGGCACGGCACGGCTAAGTCCACATAGTGCCATTGCTAGGCCTCAACTTCGGCACGACGGTACTATCAGGCATGGCTAAGCCACCGTGCCATATAATGTGGTGCCTAGCCGTGTTGTGTTCAATCGTGCTAGTGCTAGTGCTAGTGCCGTGTCCGTACGGTCCTGTTGGCCATGTATATGTGTGTGTCTGGACTGTGTGTTTTGATGATGAGTTTGCTTTCGTGGTACATAAAGATGAAATTAAATGAGGCAAAAACAAGACCAAATTATTTTATTGATTGTGCTATTATTATTGCAACTATTTCGTTCTGGCTAAAAGAGTTGATGCTGCATCATTAACGTATTCGAGAAAAAAGACCATGAATGGAGTATTTGCAAACACGAGCTAACAACGTTTCAAATTAAACGGCATATGTATGTGATCATTCTATGTTTGTGCTGGAGGCATTTTTACCAAGATTTTTACTCTAATAAAAAAAAGAGAACCAAGATTTTTACTGCCAGATATTCTAGGTAGCGGGTAGAACAAAAGGGAGTGTTGCCGAACGCCTCTTGCTATCAGATATGCACATTGATAAAAAACAACCAAAGGTTTTGTGTTGATGCTAGCTACTAGCTAGTAGCATAGTGATAGGCTCGTACTATTGGAAAGCTGCAACGCTACAGCAATTGTTGGCTAGCAGCTAGCTCCGATCCGTAAGGACAACTTCAATAGTACGTGATAGTTACCCCGCAAGGACAACGTATATGACAGTTACTAAGTTCTAAGACAATTTTTTTCAATAATATTAGCTTTCAGTACATAACTCGTAATATGAATGGTCTTACATGACATATCTATATAATTTTATTGATGGAACAGGAGGGGGGGAAACCCCTACTGGAAATTTTATTGAATTTGGAATGTATGTATGAGACTACCTTTTGACTAAGAGATAGCTTCTCTCTTTTATTAAAATATAAAATAATATACTTAGAGCTAACTCATAAGTTACTATTGGAGCTACCCTAAGTCTAACGTTATCTCTTCAACCTTTAGTTCCTTAGTGGAAACTCTTAGAATTTGTTTGGAATTTTTGAATGCACTCGTATTCACGTCTCAATCCATATGTGACTGAGGTGAATATGCATATGGACTGAGGTGAGATGAATACGAGTGCATACAAACCCTTAAGCTAGCTCGAAAAAACAAACTATTTTAATTTTGGATAAGTTTATAAATACAATATTAACATTTATGACTTGAAATATATATATATTTAATATGTTAAATATTACTCCCTTTGTCCCAAAGAACTTGATGTTTTAGTTTTGTCCTAAGTTAAACTATCTAAAGTTTGACCAAATTTAATACACTAGAATATTAATGTTTGTGCTACCAAAGTATCATCAGATTTGTCATGCAATATATTTTCATAGTATATTTATTTAGTGTCATAAATGTTAGTATTTTTTTATAAATTTGGTCAAACTTAAAATAGTTTGACTTAGAACAAAACTAAGTTTTTGGAACGGAGGAAGTAGTATTTTAAACAAATTTAGTTAAACTTAAGAAGGTTTGACTCCATACTGTTACAACCTGTTTGTTTCTGTATAATTGAATCAAGAATAATTACATTCCAGTTCAGATCTTAATAATTGAAGTGTTACCCCTGGCGAGAGCTTGATGACAACATTAGGATATCCCACAAGGAGCTTAATATTTGTGCCGGGACTCACGAGAGACGAGTGAAGGAGATCAGACGAGTGAAGGAGATCAGACGGCGGTGGCTATGAATCTCACTTTCCATTTCTTACTGTCTTGCTTTCCATTTCTTGCCCTCTGAATTTGACACAGTCTGTAAATTAAAAGTCGTGAAATATTAGCCAAATAGTCCAGTTCACAAAGTAGATTGTGTGATTCAGCCCAAACGAAAGGATGTCCTTGGAATTATCCTTTCTATATATGGGACAGAGGTAGTAGTGTAGCACGAGGGAGGATGCGGAGGAGCATGCATACAGATCGAGGCAGGGTACAACTTTCATGTCTGTCACCCGGCAACGCATGTGAGAGTATGTCATCGCCCATTTGGCACCTTTCTCTGATCCATGGTTCACAGGTCAGCAGTACTGTGTACACTGGCATAGCCACGTACGTCTGTGCTAGCTTCACATATACCGTACGTCGTCCAGTCCCGGATGCACTACAGACTACACATCACTAGATACAGCAGTACTCTCCAGAGAGTTCAATTTATATCAATATACGAGTCCAGAGATAAATTAAAGCAAGCAAGAGCAAATAGTAATGGTCGTCGTTCAAGCTAGTCTCCAAGAAACATGCATATGTTCATGTCCATGTGTGTACATACGGTGCATGTGAATATGTGATGAACATGCATGTCTTAGGGAGCTCATTATAAACTACTAGAATTTTTTTTGCGAAGATAAACTACTAGTACTCGACATAAACCTAAATTATTACTGCTACTACATAGTATAGATGTTTAAGAAGCTTATACAAAATAAATCTACCTTGAAAGATTTCTCTGTGCAAAGATGGCATCTCCCAGTACAACTTGCCAATGCTTTCGAACCTCTCTTCAGTGTAGTTGTTCTTCTTTTCTCCGGGTTTTGTGGTTAGTAGTTCCAGTGCCCAAGCCAGGGTCTAGTGGTGTGCTTTCTTGTCTTTTTTCATTCATCTAAGAGTGGTCAGGGGCTTGTTATCGTGTTTTGGTGTTTCTTTTGATCACGGCTTAGGCTCGTTGCTGCAATTCTTGTTTAATGAAAATTGCGGCAAAACTCTTGCCGTCGTTTCAAAAAAGGACAAGTTAAATTGTCTACTCCGGTAAGTTTGCTCATGTTGTACATGCAATAATATTCTAAATTCTACAAATTAACCGTAATATTATGCATTGCCCATTCGGATTTATTTGGTTCAGATTATCGTTATTTGGTTCGTGAAGAAGTACTCTACTAATTTGGTTTGTGTAAAAGAAAAATACGTTTACTACTTGAAATTTACGATCGCATTTACAGCCACTACAGTCAAACGAACAGGCTACATCCATATGGAAATATGGGAAATAATATATAAAGTAACGTAATATATGCTGGCTTTCTTGATTTGGAGAAACGACACATGCATGAAACCTCGCTCAATAATGGATACAGGTGAAACCTTTTATTTTCTGAAATTCGAAACTAGAGTCGTTCATGTGTGGCTACTCATGTTCAAACTCTCGCAACCTTACCATCCTTTGAATCTTCACAGGCTTCACGTGTGAATGAATGGGAGCTGCTCTATTCGGCAAGCACCGTAGTACACTCCCGGAACATCACCAACGCTATGTCAATGCGTTACTTTCAGAATGAGCTGATATTTGTGTACTGTGTGCGATGGATGGATGAACCTTGATGGCACACATACTGAGGCACCACTACCACACAAAAAACCTTTTACAGCAGCCGGTTCATAATAAACTTCCTTCACAGACACTGCTACAGCCAGATTTTAAGAAATCTACAGTGATAGCTTATTACTGTCGGTTTTTGACTAAAACCGATAGTGATAGGACCAACCGACAATCGATATTCGGTCTTCTTGTCAATTCATATCATCATTTATTAGTTTTAGTCAAGAACCGGCGGTGATATTGGGTCATCACTTGCGGTTTTAGCTAAGAACCGAAACTAATATTATCGTTGTGGTTTGTGGCTTGAACGGACAGTGATATGCTACAAAAAAAAAACTTCATAAGTTTCTCATATGATGTCCGATAAAGACAAACTTTATATCAAAATTGTAGTACTCGACGACATATACAACTTTGTAGTTTAAACTTTTTAATTTGAGATCGTTTGGATGTCCAAATGTTTTCATTTGAAATCATCTATCTAACGAAAATTTCGTTTGATTTCTAAAATTTAAAATTTGAATTTTTCAAACGACTTCGGATGGAGAAACGCCCAAAACAAATGTTGTAGATCTCGAAAAGTTATGCAACTTTGTAGTTGACAACTTTTCATTTGAAATCATTTACTACTTCAAAATGCTGTTTAAAATTAAATTTTAAAATTATTGTAGAACTCTGATTTGTCTTTTTAATCTTTGGCTAAAACTTGTAACTAGTCTTTCTCCCTCATATTAACTTTAAATTTAATGATTTTTTCCAAAAAAATTCTAAAATCATGCTCTATCAATTTATTGTGTTCTTACAGCTATTATTTTATCTATTTTTTCATGTGAGTGTGTTTTATCTATTGGAATTTTGAATTTCAAAAAATGGTAACTTTAAACGTCATTTTGGAATACTAAATGATTTTAGCTGAAAAAGTCATGAACATAGAAGTTGTAGAACTTATCAAGATCTATAACTTTTATTTTGGTTATTTCTTCATCCGATAAAATAGTACTAACATTGTTCACAAATATTACATATCTCTCTTATAGTCTACCATTATGTCGGATGAATAAATGATCAAATGACCAAAATAAAAGTCGTAGATCTCGGAAAGTTACGAAACTCTGTAGTTGACAATTTTTTGATTTGAAATCATTTTGTCAAGGAAAAATACGTTTGAATTTCTAAAATTTGAAATTTAAATTTTATAAATGACCTCGGATGGAGAAACTACCAAAATGAAAGTTGTAAATCCCAAAAAGTTATGAAACTTTGTAGTTGACAACTTTTTGATTTGAAATCATCTTGTGAAGGAAAACTACGTTTGAATTTCCAAAAAGTTGAAATTTGAAATTTTTAAACGACCTCGGATGGACAAACAGTAAAAACGAAAGTTGTAGATCTCAAAAAATTATGAAACTTTGTAGTTGATAACTTTTTATTTGAAATCATCTTGTCATGGAAAACTACGTTTGAATTTCTCAAATTTGAAATTCAAATTTTGTAAACGACCTCGGATGGAGAAACTATCAAAATGAAAGTTGTAGATCTCGAAAAGTTATAAAACTTTGTAGTTGACAACTTTTTTATTTGAATTCGTTTATGGTCCCAAATACTCATTTTAAAATCAGATAAACATAAAATGGCCTGAACGAAAATCTCATTCAAATACAGATAACTTGCAGGTGGAGTGGTTAGGGGCCGAAGACGCAAAGGAGGCGGTCAGGGGTTCAAGTGCCGGTGGCCACGAAGCGCGCATTTTTTGCGCGAAGAATCGCGTGACTTGTGGCTGTCCAGTGGGACCTCTCCTAGAATTAAAAAAAAAATCCCTATTTTTTCAACCTGTTTTTTTTATTTCCTGAAAACCACATCACTGTCGATTTTTTATAACCGGAGTGATGAGCCCCCTTCATCACTGCCGGTATACCACGGTCGGTTCAAAATTTGACAGCGAAGGGGGGTTTTGAACCGACAACGATATGAAGATCTGGGGCAGTGAGAAACTGAGCCGGCTGTATGCATCCATGTGTGGGAGTCACAACCAGGCCGTTCATGCTAAGAACCGGGAGTAATCTCTTTCTTTTGTAGTTTGGTTTCTACTTTCCCTCTCTAAGTTTCAGTTGTACTAGTTCTTCATAATATGACTAAGTCAAGATTGAAAACTGGTTCAATTTGTTGAACTTGAGAGGGGTGATGGAGACCCTTAGTCACTAGTTCACACCCAAAGTCACAAACACACAAGAACATCTTATGATCGATCACAGAACATATATGCTTGCTATTTTTGCATAGAAATTAACCATGACAAGTCAAAGATACATCCAACTTCCATTCTACGGAAGTATGGATCGAGAAGAGTTTCTTGGTGGGCAAGAGCACTTGAAGACTAAATTTAAACTCCAAGTTTTTTTCCGAAGACAAGAAGATATCAAGAGTTGTTCTTGAATTTAAAGATTATGCTTGTGAATAGTGGAAGTAATATCCACATAATCACTTCATCGAGAATTTAGAACATCTGGAAAGGTCATGAGAAAAGAATCTATTTTTTTCGAGAATGTGTGCGTTGACATGTGTTTCATTAAGAGGAATTAAAGTTGCATCGGCGTACGTGCAATGACTCGAGTACCATTGGCACAGGCGCCGCCGCGTAGACGACGGTATAGACCTTAATCTATTTTGAAAAGAACATGGATCGATTCCGCTTCGTCATTTGCAGCACCCTGAAACGGGGGGGGGTATGTCCAAACACACTATGGTGAGTTACTGAGCTATATTCTGCAATGGATGAAGCAAATGTTACTGATGACATGCAGATAATCTCATGCTCTTAATATTAGAATCAATATTATTACTCATTTCCTTTAAGTAGCCCCAATGGTACATATTATTAATATTATAAAAATAATATAATTAGTCGAACCGGTATTGGATATCCATCCATTTTTTTCAAATAGGGATCTAGAATCGGATTGGGAAAAATCATAGAAAACGGATTCAGATATCTCTCCATTTAGTGTTTATATTATAAACATATACAGATATGGATATCTGTATTCGGACGATAATTCAGATTTTCATACTTATATTTCCACCCCTAATCAGACATCTGCATTTATATTTGAACTGTTTGTTTATCAAAATAGCGTGAAAGATTAATTGCATATAGTAAAATATCACGTACTTTTCAGAGTATTACTCACAGTAAAATAGAGCACACAGTTTCCTCCTACACAGAATAATATCTCCAAGATAGCATAGTAGCCTAAGAATTTTTGGGCACTAGGGATGGTACGAGCTTCACTCTAATTTGTTGAGGCCCTTAGAGCGCTGCCACAGCCAGCCTGTTCGCTGGTTGGTTTCTAGGCTCAGCCCGATTGATGCTGGTTTGTTATGAGAGGAAAACATTGTTGGCTGGCTAATAAGCCCTGGTTGAAACCAACAAGCGAACAAGCTGAATATTTATAATCCAAAACTTCTTTATACTTAATGTAAAGACGCGCAAGCCTTTTACGTCTTCGAGAAAAAAAAAATCCACGATAGCAGGGTAAATACTGTCCACACAGTGTCCATGGCGATCGGTGAATATACTTACAAAAGAGTAAATGTATGATGTGTATATATCACCGAGAGCTACGTGCATGCTTTGAACACTAAGTTACGTCTAGCAGTGCCTTTTTTTCCCTCTTCGCGGACAGTGAAATGCTGAAATCTTTATTGCAGATCAGCCTTATATTTGAAAAACTTTTTCAAAAAACGGACAAACTGAAGTCTTAATCATTACACAGGTCCACTGGGTGCTGGGGGCCCTTTAGCCGATTTGCTGCAGTGAGTAGACTTCTCTGATAGATTCTGGAGTTGACGGTGACCCCACATGCCAAGGCGATAGCAACTGTGCATGCCCAGCTGAGCTGGCTGATGTGCGCTCACGATTGCGTATCTTCCGATCCTGTCGTCACGCTCTAACCCTGGCGATCGGACGGCTGGCCATTAGCCAAGCGTCCGTGGGCCATACGACACCATGGAATGGCCTGGGCATAGGTGGGCCCAACAACAGTGACATACTACATGGATGGACCTGGTGGGCGCACACGCTGACACGCCCTGCTCACACACGTGGACGAGCTAGGACGATAACCTAACAGCAGCCTGGTAATACTTAACAATACAGTTGCGGCGAATGGGTAGCGCTTGAATTTTCTAGAAATTCTAGGGTACAGGCACACGTATGTATTCGGTGATATTATACGTTTGTTGTTTTACGTGTGTATAGACACGCACACATGTGTGTAGTGAGTGTGGAGTGTGAGTTGTATCTAATAAAAAAACAATACAGTTGTGTAATAATAAAGAAAAAATAGCAATCCCCCTGTGTACGAGCCGTGCTAGCTGTGCCCGCGGTGAATTATAGTTGATGTGATTAATGGACATTGTTTTTTTTTCAGAAAAGAGGGTACTAAAATTAATTATGGTATGATGTTTTTATATACAAGCTAAGTAAAATGTTTGATAAAATGCGGGAGATCGACTAAAAATAGGATTGCATGCAGTGATCCAATATAATAACAACTTAAAATTTGAGTTGGTACATAGTGTGTGTGTGTATAAATAATATGGGTAATCATTGCTTCTGGTCTGTTCGCTTATTGGTTTCAGTCAGCCCAAATCAACCAGCCAACAGTGTTTTTCTCTCACAAAAAACCAGCACCAGCACCGACCAGCGAACAGGCCCTTAATATGAATCACGGTAAGATCATTATCATGTTGTTCATGCTTTCAGTCAGGGGTGGGCGCGGCCGCCGCAGCTATTGGCGTGGTCGCATAAGACCCTGCAGACCTCCCCTCTCCCCCTCCCTCTCCCTTCTTCCTTAGCTTCGGCTGCCAGTGAGTGTCCCCAATTTGGTTCAGCCCAGCAGCAGCCTATTGAAGGATCAATCATCACTTACTCATCGATGCCCAGTTACCCGTATGTTGTTCCCAATCGAATGCATGCGGTGCATTTGGCATCCTTCGATTCTGAACATCGCATCCCAATACAGGTGAGCACCGAGGCTGCATCAAGCAAGCAGTCGCTTGCTGTATTGCCAGTGAAAGTACCTAAACGATGCCTAGAGGGGTGAATAGGCTTTTTACAAATTTAAACCCTGCAAAACAAATATGAACAAGTTTTGGCCACCGTGAAATTGGCCTCACTGGTCAACAACAATAGAACCACCGGCCTTCGAGGTGTGTTGCCCAAAAACCGTTTTGTCCAATCTTTAATCCTCTTGCTTCCCTTCTTTTTGTCCAATGTGTTTTTGGGTGTCTTTTGGACTTGAACAACTTGTTCAAATAAAGCCTATATAATTTAGGAAATCACGCCATATATAAATGAATGGTCAAAATATAATTTAGAAAATTGTGCCCTATAAGACTATGCTTTATGAACCGGGCCGGGGGGAGTAATAATATATGGTGTGTTTGGTTTCCTGGCGTACTAGCCTGGCCATATAGCCATCCAAGTCTGGACAGCCTTAGCATGTTTCCACAAGGCTAATTCCTAGTTGTTTGGTTGCCTATATTCTCTAAGCCTGACTAGCAAATGATGTGTTTGGTTGCTTGGTTTTCTGTGCATAGAATCACCCTTTCTTCGAATTAGTAAGTTTACCCCTATGAGGCATTTCGTCGAACATGTGGTGGGCGCACAGGGGAAGGAAGAAGCGAGAACCTAGGGGGCTGCTGGGACGGGCCACCACCGTGCGCACCGTTCCGGGGAGCTCGTTGTTGTGCCCTTGCGGAGCTCCTCCTCCACCGAGACGCTGCATGCCTCTAGCTATGCCCCCGCGGAGCTCCTCCTCTGCCCTCTCGCCATAGCCGAGGAAGAGCGGCACCTCCGCTGGGCCCTTGCCGCGCGAGGCGGATGCCTCATTGTGCGAACCGCTGGGGCCTCTTTGATGCTTGATCCCGCCGCCACGCCATGTGAGGCCACTGCTGCGGAGGCCACATACCTCGCGAGTTCACCATCGCAGGGACTAGCCGCCGCGCCACGCGAGCCCGCCATTTGCGCCTGTGAACCCGGCCATCAGCCACGGAAGGAGGAGGGCGGGATGTTGTTGTTGTTGCACTTGCCGGAGGAGGGGAGACGGGGAGGAGGCGGTGGTCGTCACTAGAAGGTGAGGCGAGTGGACGCCAAATTGAGACGTAGCCTGGCATTCGGAAACGCTCACCCCTTCCGTTTCCGGCTAAGAGGTCGTCGGTGGCTTCGTGGAGCCTGGTTAGGAGGCCCATTCAGACAACCAAACAAGTATAGGTTGGCTTGAGTCTGGCTAGAGAGATAGCCAGCGAACCAAACAGACCTATAGTGGACCGAAAGAAAGTATTGTATGAAACAGCTCCACATACTAATTAACATTATTATGCAATTTTTATTGTCAGATTTATTGCTCAAAGGAATCTCTCTCTCTCTCCTGATTATTTTACTATCAGATTTATTGCCCAAAGAAATCTCTCTCTCTCTCTCTCCTGATTATTTTACTATCAAATCAGCGAAAAGGTAATCATACGTGGCACCCAATTGATGTGCATGATAGAAGTAGCCTTAGGGCAGTTCCAATGCTACTAGCCACGAATAGTTTCTATCCTTATTAAGTATGACACTACACATAGAAGTTATGTACTCAATTGATAATTTCTATGAAATAATTTTTGTCCAATCACATTATTCTCTTCTCATCCTCTACCTATCACATTTTTTGGTGCCTTGATTCTCACATAGACATGGTTCCTTATTATCTAATAATCTAGAAGAACACCCCGCGCGTTGCTGCAGGAACTACTGATTTGGAATGGAATTTAACTATTCATACAATTCTTAGGAAGAAATTAACTATTATAAACTAATGTTAGTGGATAGCGTGGCACGCTGATGTTGACAACTAAATGTATGTTAGTGGATGATGTGTCCGGCTGACGTGGATATCATAATTACTTGTGCTAATGAACTTTAATTACAAGTGATAGTGGACTGCTGAGGTGGACACCTTGAATAAAAATTTGCTAACGGGGTTTTGCTTTATAAGAGTATGGGATCATTTCCTCCTTCTTTAATTGCAGTGTCACATCATTTTTTAGCTTAGTTAGTATCTTAATTAATGAACATAGAAATAGAAATTATGTAGTGTCTTGGTTGGGAGTGCCCTTATCGCGACCAACAGTCAAAAGCCCTATTAAGAGCCTAATAAGAGCTACTTCAATTTGGGCCATTGAACAGCAGAAGAAGAGGTTCGTTATCCCTAACCGGTCCTGTAGCTAATGGGGACATGTTGCACATCTCACTTTCAATCAAGGAGAGGAAGTATGGAAAATTCCAAGGATGGCTGGATAGCCTGGATTCAGCTTTGCGCATTCGATCATTCTCCGTCACGTACTCTCTCCGCCATCTCCGCCAGTAGGGTTTAGGAGTATGTATCACGGGAACAGTGCTTGCACTTGCACATTCGTGCCATCTTCCTCGTATAGGTACAACCGTACAAACCACGTTGTCCAGGTACATTTTGTTTTCCATTGACTCAATTTCAATGAAACCATATTGAACATATACAAACAATTGCGGATGACTTGGTTACTTGGGCACTTCTACGTACAACCCTTTGAATAACAATCTCACTCCGTCCTGCTGCCAGTAGGCTTGCCATTTCTCGGAGGGGAAAAAAAATCTTGTGGTTGACAGCAAAGCATTATCGTAGGTTTGCGGGTTCATAAGCGTTTGGATGATGTATATCCATCTCAGTCCATATTCGTCGGGGTGTGTTGACGTAGAATTTAGTGGGCATCCAAACATGCTCTAAATGGCAATCGTAGTAACTGTAGCTTGGTGTCTGCGCGACGTGAGACTAGCCATGTGGGATGTTTGTGGACGGAGGAGGCCCATCCCAAACCTTATCCCTAGGTGGCTCGCCAATGGGCGGACATGAATTTCCCTGCGTGGGCTGCCTGCACCCCCCTTGCCTGGATTTTTGTGTTACCTGTCATCGAACAAAGAAAAACCAAAAGGAAAAGAAAAAAGGTCCTGTACAGTGTACAGGAGTGAAGGACGGAGAGGGACGATCGGTCTATGAGTAGGGATAGAAATGGATGTCTGAAAATTCGAATTTCTCGTATCCGTTAAAACTTGTAATACCGATATTCGTATTCGTATCCGTTTCTAACGTGGATACTATGGATGCATCCGAATTCATTTTTCAGTATTTTCTCTATCCGGTTCCATATCCGTATTCGACAAAGGTATTATTGGAGTTTTAGAAAAATACCATGGTTTTATGAAATACTTTGGTTTTGGAGTGTCACGAAGTGTTTGGGTGGTGCAACAAACTTTATGGTTTTAAATACCATGGTATCTTTGAAACTGTAGTCTTTTGGTGTTTTAAAAATCCACCTTTTTCTAAACCACGGTTTTACACATCAATGATTCTAAACTATATATTTTTTTTTACTATGGTTTCTCAATAGTACAACATCCAAACAAGGCCTCAAACCCGTGAAGGTGCCTCCTCCAAGAAAAACCTGACGAATGAAATCCACACGTTCCAAAACGAGTTGCGTCTGGACGGACGTCGTTGCCTGTACTCGATGGTTGGAACGACTCGCGTGCATGTCGCACGACGCCCACGCACAACACACCACACACACACCGATAGCGCGACGACCGGTGCTTCAGTTCAGTTCTGAGCACCGGAACCGTCGGACCCAGCTCTCGGCAGTCCTCCTCCGTGTGTGCCGCGTCCGCCCGCCCGCCGGTGACGAGGCGCGCGCGGAGACCAGACCGACGGACAGCTAGCGCCGCGCGGCGCGGGGCCGTCGATCGCAAGGCGCCACCGGCGACGTCGCGTCAGCCCGCGTCCGTTTCCGCGGTGGCAACATGCCTACTACGCTTGTAGTAGTACTAGTCTATCACGAGGTCTTGCAGGCAGCAGTGTCCCCCCCAGGCAACGCCCCCCTCATCATCACCCAAGACTCGGCGCTCGGCGGGGCCGGCCCTGTTCGGAGGGGCAACGTCGCAACGACCAACCAGAACGTCCACGAGATGAGTGAAACACGAGTCGCGCGTCAGCACTCAGCACCGCCCGAACAAGCAGCCAAAACGAACCAGCGGGAAGGAAGCTGCAGGAGGCAGCAGCCCGTACGGAACACAGTGGATGCATGCGCTCGTACATCACCACACAATAATTGCATTGCATGCAGAATACACCATCTCCGGCATGGCATGTGACAGACCAGCTAATAAATCCTCAGAATTCTGAGGATTTATCCCTTCACAGAAACTCGAACAAATAAACCCTGAGAGTGGCAGAACTTTGACCAACGAAGGAAGTTGCAAAGAAACATGTATGATCCATAGAGGGTTGGCATGATGAGCCATTTAGCAAAAACGGAAAGAAATGTTTATTTAACAACGTTTGATCCATTAGTCCCAATTACATACTCGTGGACATTATCAAGGGCCAAAAATGAGTAGACAAAGGGGGGGAAATCAAAACAAGATTACATCCTAATTAATACCCAACTCGCAGCAAAGGGGAGACTTGAGGAAATACGCAAATAAATCTGTAAAAAAATAGGTAATAGTACATCTTCACTTTTTTTTTACTTGCTTGTGTAAATACTACAGGCTGGGTGGGTGAGCAGGGTGGGAGTCCTCTCCATGGAAGGAAGGTCAGCTTCGACAATCGTCGAATGTTTTGGAGTAGGAGTCGGCAGAGGATAATCAGTCTTGCAAATTGCACCGTTAATCACCTTGTAGACAGTAGAGCTGGCGGATATTGCCCGAAGCTGAGGACATGACAACAAAGAATTTCCAGTTACCCACACAAAACAAATCGAGTTTTCAAGAGAAGACCCACACGAAACTAACTAGTATCATTTTCAGCAAATATCATTTAGAACCATTGTGCTAAAAAATGTGGCAGGAGCACTGCCAATTCCAAACACAAGTGGATGAATGGTCCCAGGTATTAGTTTATAAAGAGAATAAAAGGAAAAAGGTATTTTTATGGTATCGCATACTGTGTAATTTCGGTGATTAAGCTAGGTTTACAAAATAAGAAGGTATACTTCCCAAGGGTAAAGAACTATAGAAATCTGACAAATAATTATCATATCACTGCATATCTGTTAACCATGATTGACATAAACTGTGCAACACCAAAGGTTTCTTTATGTAAACCCAGAGTCAGTTTCTAATGAAATGTTGATCAAGATCGAACGTAACGATTAGGTGTTAGTATGTTACCGTATAACCAATCCTTGAACTGAGCATGAAGGGCAGTTGCCAATTCCCTTTTCCGATTCTCATCAAGCTGCAGCTCCCGAATCATCTTTTGGATATCTTCCAGAGCAGAATGCTGATAATGAATATAACATACTTAGGAACATGTGACCTTTAGGAATACAGCATGGTAAAATATAGAAGTGAACTGACTGTGCCAAACAATGTTTAAGAATATATCAAAATTTGCACTATGTCTGTAAAACTTTATACTACTTTACTGAGAAATATAGAAACAATAATTTCAGACCTCATTCACCTTCTTGGATTAGGATTGGAGTATAGGACACTCAGAATTGGCATAGCACTAATGATGAAAACAGTAGACAGTAGGTACGTATGGTGGACAGAGAATTTTCTTCCCCGGTTTCCTCATGTTTTCCATTTCTTTGCCATGTAAATTCATAAAAATTATCAGAACTTACATTGATGTTTATTATTACCTCCATTCTAAGTCTAACTTTACCGAGTCAACAGGAAAATGCACCAACGTCTACAACACCAAATTAGTTTCAATAAATCCACCATGGAATATATCTTGATAGTGCATTTATTAGGCATTGTACATTTTAGTATATTTTTCCTATAAACTTGGTCAAAGTTAACTAAGTTTGACTTAGGACAAAACTAAAATGACCTACGATCTGGAATGGAGGGCGTAGCACACATGTAGCCATCAAACAGAATATATTATACTAAATGAAGAAAGTGAGGTTGCCCATGCCATTGTAAATAGAGAGCTGACAGAATCCACAAGTATACCCCAAGGTATTTTACATTCATGCATTATGAAATGAATAAGGCAGCTTCATATCAATTAATATTAGTTTTGAAACAGAAAAACATTTCTGAGAAGCCATTAGAACCTATGCTTAAGGGATGTATTATGCTTAGCTCTATTGACTTTAGTCACTTAATATACCTTTTTGCTTTGGAATGCCCCATAAATTTCAGGCAGTGGGAAAGGATTGCAGTTTGTAGGCTCTTGCCTTTCATCCCCAAACCAACTAGGAATCTGCAGAAGAGAAGTTAATATTTTTATTAAAAAAACAGCAGTTATATTAGCTAATAAAAGAATGCATCAAATGACAGGTTCAGCATCACTTAATATTTTTTAATTAAAAATAGCAGTTCTATTAGCTATAGAGTTTAGTCTCCTAGTAGTGTGTGGGATGTATTTGGGAGGGGGCTTTCTTTGCCTTACCCTTTTCCTGTGCAGTTTGTACAATTTTTTTCTTTCTTGGTGAAATGACACAGCTCTCATGTGTTGTTCAAGAAAAAAACAACGCATCACTTAAAATGCATCTTCCAGTTGGAAGCATCAGTGGAGAAAAATGTGATAGATAAATCAAGAACTGACTCAAGTATTCTAGCATGCAGGTGATTCAAGTTGCCACATTGCAATTACTGCATGCAGCTGGCATATTTACAGAATGGACTCAATACTCACTTGCAACAGAAAAGATGAACAAGGCAAGAAACAATGTTTTCATAGCACATCAAGAACAGAGAAAAAGAAACTTTAAGGTAGAAGACTGATTGGATCTGTGCTTGTGTCGTTTTACAGAGCTAAAGCCTAAAGCTTTAACATACCAAAAAATTGGTGAATAGATCAGGATCCAGACATGTTGCTGATTCAGCTTTAACATCTGAAACCCCAGCAGGATGGGATAATGAATCATGTGGATCAACAACTCCCAACACAAAAGGTTGGTCCCATTTGTTGACACTGGGATTGACACCCACTTGCATCATATGATCCTGCAGCTGTGGGTAGCATGTATTGAATGGAGCAACCTGTTGATACAGATAAGGAAATTTACCATGAGAAAATATTAATTATTAAATACTAATGTATAGTGTAAATCACATCACTGAGTTCAATATTGTCCTTCACACTTATTTGATATTTCTATGTACCCTGAGTAGCAAACACTATGTATAATTATTGGCTTTAGACCTTGTATTTAAGCCATCCATTTAAGAGATGGGAAACCAACTATTTAAACCATCACCCCTACCACCGCCATTCAAAAGAGAAGAAGGCAAAGGAACAACAGAAACTTACTTGTAATTTATGGTTATCCCCCAACACAAGAGGTTGGTGATTTACTCCTAAGTAGAATATGCACTCACGGCAGTTGGCAATACAAATCCGTTTTGCAGCTGCAATGATATGCACTCTTTCACAATGCTCCACTTTTACTACCTGACAGCATAAAAATTCATAGACTTGTAAAACATTTCGCAATAAATAAAAAATATGTTACTAACTTACTATGACTTGCTAAAGTTTGATGGATAAGTCTTTGTGGGGCTGTTGCATGGTGGTTATCAAGGACAGCATCCTTGACTGAAGGACAACATCTAGGACTAGCATCTTAGACTCTAGAACAGCATCTTAGGACATCATATTAGAGGACAGCATATTAGTATCTTAGACTAGCATCTTAAGATATGCTTCTTTGGCTGGCTAGCAGCCTATAATATGTATCCCCAACCCCTCAAGTTGGCATGGCATTTGTGTGAGTTTGTGTGAGAAATAAAACCGAAAATTGTCCCAACTCCTAGTGTCATCCTCTCGATGAGAGTAAGAATTCTGCTACTACCAAGAGTGAGAGTTCAACGACTAACAAGCTGAGTATCGAGTCAGATTATCTCAGTAGCATGAGCATCTCCCGCTCATCTCCCCCACCACACAACAGCCCAGTTTGCGATCAGCTGACTCCCGCCGCTCTCGCTCACTCCCCGCAGGCATTTCGTCAAGCAGCCCCCATGTAACGCGTCATGTCCGCAGGCGTCTCGGCCTTCGATACGGTCGCCTCGAGCACGCTTGGCTCGGCGTAGAGGCCAAACTTGCTGCGGCAGAGGAACGCGAGCGAAGCGGCGACAGAGACGATGGCGGCAAAGGCGGCGGTAAGGGCGCGAGGTGGTAGCGGCGAGGCTGGCAAAGAATGAGCGGAGGCGGGCGGCGGCGCGGCGGCGTCTTGGCAGAACGGAGGTCGAGGCTTCGGCGGCAAAGATCGGCAGCTCCATTTCCGCCGACGACACGCCGACGCGGACCTCGAGCCGCTAGAGAGGGAGGAGGCAGAAGCGCTGGCGGCGCGATGGGCAGCCGCGCGACGCCACGCAGCGTGGCGGCAGCCGACAGCGCGGACGCTACCGGCGGCGCTCTGGAGGAGGAAGGCTCGCAGACGGCGGTGGCGCTGGGCAGGCAGCAGCAGCGCGCGCCACGAAGCGCGGCGGCGGCAGCGAGCAGACAGCGCGGACGCGCGCGGTGGCGCTCGAGGAGGAGGCGCGCCGACGGCGGTGGCGGACGGGTCGATGGAGAGCGCGGCCTTCACAGCGGCTGCGGGCTCTCTCTCCGGATCGAGACCGACGGGTCGATGGAGAGCGCGCTTCACTGTGCGGCGTGGCTCTCTCTCCCGGATCGGTACCGTGGTTACCACGGGCTCTAGGTCGTTGTCGAACGCGTCGGTCCCGGCGGTGGGTGGCCTACCTCACCAAGACCAACTACGCCGAGTGGTCATGTGATGAGGGTAAAGCTCCAGCGCGGCACATGTGGGAGGCGGTCCGACACGGGCGATGTCGACACGACCTAGATCGACGGCGCTGGATGCCCTCATCGGCGCAGCCCCGCCCGAGATGCGCTTCGCTCGCTTCGGCAAGCAAGCGGATCGCCAAGGAGGCTTGGGGACGCCATCTGCGACGACGCGGCATCGGCGGCGACCGCGCCCGCAAGTCCACACTACGGTGCACTTCGCAAGGAGTGGGAGAACACCGCCTTCAAGCCGGTGAGGACGTTGATGACTTTGCTCTCCGTCTCAACACTCTATTGCGAAGAAGATGGCATGCAGTTCGGCGACACACCCACGGCGAGGAGAGAGTCGTCAAAAGCTATTCCGCTTGCGCCCCCCGAAGTACAAGCAGATGGCTCGCTCGATCGAAGTCTCTCGCTGGATCTCTCCACGATGTCGATCGAGGAGGCGATAGGTCGCCTCAAGGTCGTCGGCGGACGATGAGCCTGAGCCCTCTCGGGGCCCATCACCACTAGCGGGAAGCTCCTTCTCACGGGGAGCGGTGGCTTGCCGGCCAAGGTGACCGGAGGAGGGGAGCCTTCTTCCGTGATAAAGCGGCCGCAAGCGTGGCAAGGCATAAGCGCGCAGAGACGCCAAAGTCGCCGGGGGCGGCGAGGACGTGCCAAAAGGTGATGCTCATGAGGCGCCAGGCGGCACCACGGCAGCCAAGCCGCAAGACGAGACGACACTGCCATGGCGGCTTGGCCATTGGGCCAGGATCGTCGGCAACCACGAGCGCGGCCGAGCCCACGCCAGACAAAGCGGAGGAGCGGCTCGTTCATGGCACATGCTAGCATCAAGCTACCTCCAGCTGCACACCGGCCGCAGCTGGCTCTCCTCCACCTTGACGAGCCAAAAGCACACGCCCTCCTCGGCGGCAGCTCCAACAACGACAAGACCGACGGGTGGTGCCGACGACACAAGCGCCACCCATCACATGACCGGTCGACGGAGTTCTTCACCGAGGCGACTCTAGCGTCCGAGGCTCCGTCAAGTTTGGGGATGCCTCCCGGCGTGGAGATCAAGGCGTCGGCTCCGTCATCTTCACCATCGCGGTGTCGGTGAGCACAAGCCGCGCACCGAGTCTACTACATCCCGTGTTGAGGAACTCCATCGACTTGGGACGGTGGATGAGAACGGTTCGTGGCGTGGTGGTTGAGGACGGAGTCATGAGGATTTGGGATCGTCGCCGTCGCCTTCTTGCCAAGGTATCCGAAGCTTAAATCGACTCTACGCCCCTTAACGTGCGTGTGGCACAACCCCTCTGTCTCGGCCGCTCGTCGGGACGACGAAGCGCGTGGCGAGGGCCGCAGCGCCGGGCACCTTCACTTTGAGGCCCAGGCGGCTCGATTGCCACGGAGATGGTGCGAGGCCTACCATGCCTCGACCATGTGGGAGCGGCGACGCGACGTCTGCGTGTTGACGAAGCGAGGCGACTCCCCTTCCCCCAATGGGCGAGCCGAGCCAAGGAGAGGCTCGAGCTTGTGCACGGGGACTTGTGTGGCTCGCGGTGACACCGCCACACCGGGAGAACGACGCTACTTCCTGCCGCTTCGTCGACGACCTCTCCGTTACATGTGGGTGATGGTCCTCGGCGCAAGCAAGGGAGAGGTGCGGACGCCATCGCGCCAAGCAGTCGCCGCGGAGGCGGAGCGCGAGTCTTGACGCAAAGTCTGCAGCGTCACAAGACCGACAACAACGGCGGCGAATTCACAATGGCTAAATTCGCGTCGTCATCACTGACGAGAGGGCATTCGCCGCCACTACTCCGCGCCGCATGACCCATGGCAGCAGAAACGGCGTCGTCGAGCGGCGCTTAAACCGAGACGGTTGTGGGGATGGCTCGGGCCCTCGCTCAGCAGAGAGGGATGCCGGGTGTCTTCCGGGAGAGGCGGTGGTGGCGGCCATCTACATCATCAACCGCTTTCGCCCACCAAGGCACTTCGATGGCGGACGCGCCGACGAGGCTTGGCATGGGCGCAAGCCGGCGATCTCCCACTGCGGGTCTTGGTACGCCTCGTGTTCGCCAAGGAGCTTGGCCACATCAAAGAAGCTCGACAACAAGAGCACTCCGGAGTGTTCATCGGCCACGCGGAGGCTCGAGGCCTCACCGCATCCTCGACGAAGACACGGCGTGTGCGCGCGGCAGCCATGACGCGTTGTGTTCGACGGCGGCGAGGATGGGCGTGGGACAAAGCGGTGGACGACGGCTCGGCTCCGACGTCTGACGACTTCATCGTCGAGTACGCCCACGCCGAGGGGAGCTGGGGAGTAGGCGGCTCTTCTTGGCGAAAGCACGTCTACCCCGGCCCCCGAGCCTCCACCACCCCGGTGCACTGCATCTCGACAAAGACCACGCTCTCCGGCTAGGACCTCGGCTGCGATGAGTTCTTCACGGCTCCACACCGGTACCGCAACGCCACGCGACTCAAAGACCGACAGGCACCACTCCGCACGCGTCTACACCACCGGCTCGTGTCGAGCACGGCCGATTGAGCTCAGCACTCGCCTCTCTCACGACGAGGAGAGCGTCAGCGCGCACCACGACGGCGAGCCGTTGCGGTACCGCGACGATGGAGAACCTTCTCGGCAACCAGGTGCGGGGACGGTGCCTCACAACCTGGAGGCGCAGATTGCACTGCTTGCGTGTGATTTGACGGCGAGCCTCGGCCGCTTGCGGAGAGGTCGAGAGACACGTGCATGGCGCCGCCGCGATGCGATTGGAGATGGATGCGGTTGAGAAGAACCGCACCTATGAGCTTGTCGACCTTCCTCGTGGTCACCGCGCGATAACCCTTAAGTGGGTGTGTACAAAGTGAAGAGGATGAAGCCGGTGCCATCGTCAAGCACAAGGCTCGCTTGGTGGCACGAGGTTTCGTGCAAAGCAAGAGGGTCGACTTCGACGACGCCTTTGCTCCGTGGGCGCGGATGGAGTCCGTCGCGACTCCACCTGCTGCGCTTAGCGCCTGGAGGGTGGCGTGTTCATCACATGGACGTCAAGTCGGCGTTCATAATGGCGACTTGAAGGAGGAGGTCTACGTGCACCACCACCGGGGTTTGCGATCCCGGCAAGGAGGGCAAGGTGCTCACCTGCGCAAGGCCCTCTATGGCTTGTAGAGACCGAAGGCGTGGAATGCCAAAGTGGATTCCACGCTAAAGGGATGGGCTTCGAGCAAAGCCGCGACGAGGTGACCATCTCACCGATGGGGCTTTGGAGGAAATGCTCTGTTGGTGGGTGTCTACGTCGACGACTTGGTGATCACCGGCACCAAGGATGCGGAGGTGGCGGCATTCAAGGAAGAGATGAAGGCCACCTTCCGGATGAGTGTGACCGGGACCTCTCTCCTTCTACACAGGGGATCGAGGTGCACCGGAATGACTCGGGATCACGCTTCGACAGCACCGTTTCACGCCAAGCGCGTCGTTGAGCTAGCTGGGCTCACCGATCGCAACCCAGCTCTCACTCCGATGGAGGAGAGGAAAAGTCGAGCCGCGACAAAGACGACGGAGGTGGACGCCTACGATCTGCGGCGTCTTGTGGGGAGCCTTCGCTACCTCGCCCACACACACCACCGGACTTGGCATTCTCCGTCGGCCACGTTAGTCGGTTCATGCAATGACCGACGACGGAGCACCAAAGCAGTCGGTGTGAAGAGGATCATCCGCCACGTTATGGGGACTCTCGACCACGGCCTCTACTACCCGAGGTGCCACTGGGCGGCACACTTCGCGTCGCATGCAATGACAATGACCACACCTTGCGCGACATCGACACCAAAGAAGAGCACGAAGCGGGATCCTTCTTCTTCCTCGGCAAGTGCCTTGTTAGGTGGCGATCGGTCAAAGCGGCAGGTGGTGGCTCCTGCCCATCATGCGAGGCCGAGTACATAGCGGCCTCCACCGCCGACTCAGCGCCTGGCTCGCCTGATCGCTTGGTGATCTCCTCGGTAGAGACACTAAGGCGGTGGAGCTCTGGTGGACAAGCAAGTCCGCTCTGGCCCGGCAAAGAACCGGAAATCTTCCATGAACGCGCAGCAAGCACATCCGGGTGAGGTACCACTTCATCCAGAGGTTGTTTGGCGGAAGGGAGCATCAGTATGAAGCTACATCAACACCAAGGACCGACATGGACCGCTTCACCAAGCCCCTTGGGAAGATCAAGTTCCTTGAGCTCATTTCGAGAACCGGATGGTTCAACTCTCCCACAACACGACGCACAAGACTTAGGGGAGAATGATGGATAAGTCTTTGTGGGGCTGGTCTTTGTGGGGTCTTTGCAGATGGTGGTTATCAAGGACAACATCCTTGGTGAAGGACAGACATCTAGGACAGCATCTAGGACTAGCATCTTAGACTCTACGACAAACATCTTAGGGATGACATCTTAGAGGACAGCATATTAGCATCTTAGACTAGCATCTTGGCATATGCTTGGGTGGCTAGCGACCTATAAATAGTATCCCCAACCCCTCAAGGTTGGCATGGCATTATGTGAGTTTGTGTGAGAAATAAAACCGTAAAATTGTCCCAACTCCTAGTGTCATCCTCTCTCGATGAGAGTAAGAATTCTCTTTGCTACCAAAAGTGAGAGTTCAACGACTAACAAAGTTTTACCAATGCAATTAACTACTGGGATAGACTGGGAAGGTGGTAATGAAATAGGAGGAGTGGGGGATCAGAGAGCTATAGGAGGACGAACAGTAGAGATGGGTTCAGGATTCAATTTCACCAGTGTCTCTCGTTGATACAGGTCTTCAATTCTTATAGCAAGGCATGTACTCTGACAAAAGGGCCACAGGCCATGGTCCATGAAAAGCTTAATTCTTTACAAAAAACACCTTGTGCACATTGGTGCACAGAACACGTCTAGGACACAACCCAGAATATCTCCCCACACAGCTGACCTATCAGCTACCTACATCATCTACAGCCTATTTCTGCAAGACTGCAACCATAAAGTAGAATCTGATTGTTAGCTTGCTGCAGTCCCATTCCTTGAGAGCTAAATTTTGTAACTCCTAAACAGTCACAACCTTTGTTGCAACTGGAGTACTGGACATCAATTAAGATTTTACAAACCACAACAAATATCCACGGCAATGGCAGGTTATCTGCAAAGCTTATAAAAGTACAAAGCAATGAATCATACATGTGAACAAAGCCACTGTAGCCCAAAATAGGCAGGTGGCAGATCCATTTCAGACTTATCAAGGAAGCAAGTGGAATCATTCTTAAACAAAATATAGATGAAAATAAAACAGAGTAACCAGAAAGAAAATTCAATCAACAGAAATAGAATTATATGCATACCTTACCAACAGCACCAAGAACAACTGTAGCATCAGAACAGCCGTACACAGTAGCATACTTCAGCGGTGCTAATATGTAGATAACAGAATCATGGCAGTTCAAAACCTACAAAAGGAGTTTGCAATTTAAGTTATAGATGGGTTCATTGTTCAAGTCAAGAAGCAATATAATCGCAGTAGATTAAAGCAATGTGAATTGTGAAACTATATAAAACATAAAACACTTCCTCTGCCCAACAATCATAAGGTATATTTTGGTACAAGAGTCTCCAAAAGTATATCTTGACCATTAATTTATCTTACAGTATATTGTCATTTTCTACAAAATTAACATCATCTTGAAAGGTATTTTGAACTATTGATAAAACATCTATCTATACTCTAAAGATGCGTATGAGTAGACAAATTGCTGGTCAAAAATCACGGAGTGTGAATTTTCAAATCAAAATACTCTTTCATATATGAACGCAGGGAGCACATGCCTTTATGCAAACCAAAGTTGCTAGATGCAGGGTTCTGAGTGTTAGTAACTTAGTATAATCCCTGCTGTTAGCATAATCCTTGCTGCTGTTAGTATTTTGTTAGAAGGGCAGGCCTGGTGCAGTGGTGAGAGCTCTCTCACTGAGTCACCAGGTCGTGGGTTCGAAGCAGCCTCTCCGCAGATTTTTGCGGGGGAAAGGCTTGTCTCGGTTTATCCCTTCCCCAGACCCCACTCATGTGGGAGCCTCCGGCACTGGGTCTGACCTTTTTTTTTTGTTAGTATTTTGTTAGTGAGTCAAGTCAAGGCCTGTAAGTATGTTAGTCCACTCTAGTCTTCCTCTTAATTTCTAGGAAAGTCACTAGGTAATTTCTAGGAAAGCTACTAGGGCTGTTTTCTGTACTCTCTTTTAGCTAAAAATAAGATATAAAGGCACCAGCAAGCTACAGCACATAGCAGCCCAAAATCAGCCTCCATCTCTCTCAAAGTGTAGTGCAGCAGCAGCAGCAACAAGCAGCTGCATATACCACTATCAATCCTAACACTGAGTAGCCTCCACTGAGGTTACACTTTAGTTCTTTTTCCAGATCAAATTATTGACCCATATATTTCTTTTTCGGTTTAAACGTCCTCTGGACACTGGCCCACATCGTGATAGTCAGAATTATCATCTCTCTACCCAAAAGCTACAATGTAGTGTTTCGTCTTCTAATCTAAGAACTAGTACCTGGCAGAGATTGGTATAAACCCAGTGAAAAATTTACGCTTGATAGTGTTTGAAGTGCCATTTCAATAACCAGCTAAACACAACATGTTATGACCATATATATAGATACAATAGAATGACGGTGGTCAACTTTTGTAGCTTTGAGCATATAGAATTATAGATACATAGAAATACTTAGATTAAGATTGGTCATACAGAAATTAATAAATGATAGCATCAAAACTACTTACATATAACTTTCATTTCTCAGTTTTGTGAATGTATAATTAAAAAAGTAATAGTCAAAAGGTGTGTAGAGGGACCATACCAATGCCCACAGTGACAGTTAAAGAAAAATGGAGAGACAAATGCAATCACTCCAAAACTTACGAAACCATAGTTTATATTTATGAATTTTGAAATCCAACTTTGCATATTTGATGGGGATAACACTCCAAAGTTTTGCTAAAGGAGAAAGATTAAAAACTATCAATGACCATTATCCAGAAGTTAGCTATTCGCAACAAACTATCAATGTACCTTTATTGAATTCCCTTTGATATCAGATGCATGCTTGACAACGGAGGTTTTGGAAAAGCCCTCCACAAACGTTACGTTTCTGTAGTATGCAGGATTGGCACTTGGTGTGCTGTTCCGTGGGTGACTTGTGTTGGCCTCAGCCATGGTCACATCAAGATCAGACATGGTTTGCAGGTTGCTTTCCTTTGCTGCGGACCTCTCAGCAGAATATTCCAGTGAAGAAGCTATGTTCTGTGACATCCAATCAAGAACCTGAGCAGCAGGGACAGGCGCAGCAGGCATGTCTGGGTCTGAGTTTGCAAAAATGTAGCAGCCTGGCTCAAGGAAGTTCCTTCTGAGAATTGAACTAGAAATCCAAGGTGCTCAAAAGTCTCCATTGTCAATACCTGCACAAAAGTCAATGCAAATAACAGTCAACAACTCTTTAGAGTCAGCATTCTGCAATACAACGGTCTTGTCACATGCAGCTTTGCCCCACATTGAAGAGTAAGGCACAGTACAGACATCAATATAATCTTTCATGTGTCCATTTCTTAAAAAAATCCCAGCCCACATTTTATTCAAGGTCCAATTAAAGTTTGTATGTCAAAACCAAAAAAAAACAATTACTTTCAAAACAATATCCTAAAGGGGCTACAGGACACTAAAAGTGAAGACACTCTGGTTCGTGACAAACTTACTAGAAGACACTGGGTACATTAAAATTCATTTCTGGCTCGGAAGGAGAGAGAACTATGGTGAAATGACACTTTTACCCCTGGCCCTTCTTCCTCCCTTTCAATTCTTTCTCTTTCCTCCCATTTCTCTCCCCTTGCAGTGTGAGCACAGTCCATCGGCAGGGGCCTCGCCGGCGGCGATGTGCGACCCGAACAGCTACTCCATCCCCTAGCGCACCTGTGGGTGGCTGCAATTTGGCCGGTGGTGGCCTGCAGCAAGCCAGCCATGGGCAAAGACGGCATGGCCGGCGTGACATGACTGCAGTACGGTGGCAAAGGGGATGTGGGTGGTGGTGCGGCTTGCGGAGGCACACACCAGGTTTGCAAGGATGTGAGGCTCAACCAGGCAGCTCTCAGGCTAAGCAAGCGACAGCCATTGGGCAGGGTGGCAACCGAATCAGCACGGCGCCTCCCAAGCTCGTCGCCAACGTCGTGCTAAATTCGGACAGCAATAGCCACCGTTCGTCGATTCAGTGCACACAACGCACCCCCCATCCAGGCACACATGCTCAATCCACTAGTGGCCTCTCCCCTCGTCGGCCGCAGAGCGCTGCTTCCTCGCCGGCGCTATGCGCACCTCCATGGTTGTCCACGCGTGCCCCCACGCCTCGCATCTCTCACAGTCGCAGCCGCGGCTGAGCCCTACGCGCAGCCACGCCACATGCTCGAGGCCCCCGCGCACAGCCATGCCACACGCCTGCCAAGGCCCCGTGCCATGACCGCCTTGGTCCTACAGGAGAGAGAAAGGGGAGGAAAGAGAAATAATAGAAAGGGAGGGAGGAAGAAGGGACAGGGGTAAAAACATTGTTTCACCGCAGTTCTCTCTCCTCTCGAGCTGAAAATGAATATTTTAGTGGACCCAGTGTCTTTCAGCAAAATTGTCACAAGCCAGAGTGTCCACCAGCAAATTGGACTTTTTCGGTGTCCGCTGGCAAAGCGACTTCATTTTTAGTGTCC
The DNA here is from genome assembly GCA_904845875.1 of Miscanthus lutarioriparius. NCBI lineage: Eukaryota > Viridiplantae > Streptophyta > Magnoliopsida > Poales > Poaceae > Miscanthus > Miscanthus lutarioriparius. Next base: position 135,310,526 of record CAJGYO010000007.1, on the reverse strand, counting down.
TGTAGCATTTCCCTACCCTAAAATAAACAGACAAAAGGAAGAAACGTCATTTGGACCATATATATCACCGTCTGCATAAAAGATCCATTCCTCACTCTTTTAATTTTGATTCTAAGATTAGTTGTAGACATGTTTACCTGTTGTTGATCTCTTTCATGAAAACTCACACCATATCTCATATTATACTAGTGAAGGCCTACATCTTGAAAAAGGTGAAAACAGAACTTTACATGCCATTTTACAGGAATCACCCATTTCTATTACTGTCTACTCTGATGTTTAAGGCTATTGTTTAACCAGCTGTTCATCATCTCAGCTTTAGCAGGAAAATCAGAAAACAAAACATGCCTGAGCATATTGCTCAGCAGAAATGGTGGCATACCAGTGAATCATCACCCTCACCCTCAACAGAATCTGCCAAGAGAGTAAGAATATTCGCCATATGCTTTTGCAGATAGGACAACTGACGAATTTCTTCATCAGCTTGAGAAGGCATAAAACGACGGCTGTTACTGCGAACAAGCTGCAAAACAATATAAATTGGAATAATTAAAGGCAGGTTAGAGGTGATTTTAAAATTATAGACAATCTAACCACTTGAAATGGAAGATGGCAGCGCAGCTAAAACTGACTAGGGCTACAGTCAATAACAAAGAAGTAAAGGAAAGCTTGTTTGGCAGAGCTCCCAGTGCAGCTCCTAGGTTATACGATATTATACAGAAGATTGTATGAAATGATTCTCTGAAATGAAACAAGGACTGAAGCTGAAAAAATAAGTTTCTCCTGATTCACTTCCCAGATAGAATCACTTCCTCGGTAGAGTTTATCTTATAGAATTTGAGTCACAAAAACACTTCTCTGAGAGAATAACTCTTTCACTTCCCACAGAGGATTAGAAGCAAGAGGAGCTCTACTAAAATGACCCACAAAAGATAAATTGTATTGTCATGCCTTCGAATGAAAAAAAGGTTGATTTAACTATTTATGTTGTGGATATGGTCTGGGTCCCGAATAGCTATAGCTGTCATTTTGAATCAAACTTGCTGCTTCAAAAACACAATGTGAAACTGGAACCCAAAGTATTAATTGTGAATAGCTCTCTATATACAAAGATGAGCGAACACTCTGCAGGCAAGGAACCTATAGGAGTTAGTGCACATTGGGTACTATTTACATTTAGTATACAAATTTAAATCATTGTGGGCACATGGATTTAAGAAAATATCAGTTCTTTATATTCACCATTCAAAACGGAGAACCAGACACACTTCAGAGCGATGATCTGATCTGTGCAGTGTAGTCCGGGTGACACTGTATGTTTCACAGGGAATTTACTTGCAGCTATTTAAACCCTATGATGAAGTGTAAATCATATATGAAACAGAGAGCCTAGATTTGCTAGTTAGGAAATTACACTGTTATAAGGACATGGAATATGATACAATTATCAAGCAGTGGCTATCGAAGTGAATTTCAGCCAAAATCAGAACGTCTAATCTACTTACAGCATGTATGCATGCTAAGTAATTTGCAGATATATGGCAACTTATTGAGGCCAAGCGACCATATAATTGCTATACTAGGTCTACTGGTATAGCCATCATAGACATGGACTATAGTCTGCAGTCGCGATATCTCTTGCTGAACATTAAGTCTCCAAGGGCTCGGGAGCTGAGTCTATGGAATTCCAGTTTTAGCAGTCACCTGCCTCGATCTGTGGCTGGATGTTTTCTAGAGCAGCATCACATGATAACAGGGTGGCAATAGTCTCTTTGATGGGTCTGTCATCACTCATCAGGGATGTCAAAAACAGCATTTTGACAGTGCTAGGTTCCTATGGTGAGGTGTGCCATGGGTGTGTGCCATCGAGAATACTAACAGGCAGGCCTCTAGTATAGCACAATTTCAGCAGTCAATGAACGGTATTCAAGGTTTGGTTGTTGCCGGGTACAGGGGTACGGTGCCACCGTCCCACTGAGATGTCGCGTCTAATTCACAAATGAACGTGAAACACATTATGCTCTGCATCGACTACTAGCACTCGCATCACAATCGTTTTGAAAAGCGATCAAACGAACGGGACGTGTTAACCCTGACCTGGATCGGGGAGAGCGCGGAGAGGTACCCATCGAACGCGGAGGTGGAGGGCCAGACGTCCGCCACGGCGGGCGAGTCCTTGTGCGCGCTCCGCGGGACGAGGCGCTTGTAAGACTGGATGTAGAGGAAGAGCAGCACGTCGCGGATGTCCGCGGCCGCACCATCCACGGCGCCGTCCCCGAGCGCGGGGTCCTCGGCGGGGAGCACTGCCGCGAGCGTGCCGAGGGCGAGCGCCGCCTGCTCCTGCGGGATCTGCAGCGCCTCCGCCAGCGCCGCGGGCACGCGCCCGTCGGGGGCCGAGGCGGCGAGCTTCTCCTTGAGCTGGGCGAGGGTCTGCGCCAGAGTGCCCTCCGGGAAGATGAGCTTTGGGATGGGCAGGAGCCCGTGCTCGAACGCCTCCCGCCGCGGGCGGAGCAGCGCCGCGGGGGACGGGGTGGCGGGGGCCGGCGGCGTCGCTGGAGCCGGAGACGGAGACGGGGCCGCGTCCGGCGGCTGGTCCAGGGCCTCGTCGGCCATCGCGGCGACGCGAGAGGGGCGTGGAGGAGGGAGGGGGGAGATCTGGGAGTGCGGTGTGGGAATGGCGAGGATCGGAGGAAGTGGCTTGATGCGGAGCCTCTCTCTTTTTTCTCTCTCTTTCTCTTTTTTGAAGGGTAGTTTGGGGTTTCTAATCTGGTTTCGGTCGTGGCAAGATGGGATTAGCACTTCAGCAGCATTCGTTCGTACCCGAAATGGACGACGGACGTGTGGCCCGGCCAGGCACGTCACGGCCCGAATCCCCACGTACTCAACCCGTGCGGCGTGCGTGCTTGTGGGCCGTTGCCCGTGGATGGATGACGGCCTGCCTGCGGCCTGGGCACGCAGCCACGCACACACCACCTCCGATCGATCTGTCGTCGTGAGCCGCACAACGGCACGAGAGCACGTGCACGTACGGGCCGGGCCAGGTGCCCGGTACGTGTTGGGTTTAGGGCCTTTTTGAACGTGGAAAAATTTCCCTTGTGTTTTTTCTTAAAATTAAACTGATTCCTGTGAAATTTTTGTACGATTCTTGTAAAATTTCTACGTTCTAAACAGGCCATTACCTTGTCTCTCTCGTTTTTTTCAAAAAACAATCTTTATGGCTCACTTCAGATATAAAGTATTTTTGGAGTTTTAGAAATACATAGCCTGTTTGGTTGGGGCTGAAACGATCGTATACGATCGTGGATTATTACTGCTGGCTAGTTTGGTGTGAGAGAAAAATACTGTTCTGACTGGAAATTTATGATCGTTTACAAAGCGAACAGGCCGACAACTATCGGTGTTTCGAGTAAACACCAACGAGTAAATTTGTATTATTGCGCGTTTGGCCCGGATGGTATGCTAAAAAGACACAAGGTTTATACTGATTCGGGCAGAATGTCCCGTCTAGTTTGTGGTTGCTGCTCATGTTATTTGCACTAAAAAGTTCATAGTAGGGGAAACAAACTGGCGTGAGAGGGATAGGTCCTAAGTCTATGATGGAAAGGTCGAACGGGTGCTGAGAGCTTGATGTTGTTAGCTATGTGGTGTGATGTGTTTGGAATCAATCCGTCTCCTTAGTGGGGCGCCCTGCCTTCCCTTTTATAGACCAAAGGGAAGTAGGGATTACAGATGAGAGAAAGAAGAAAAACCAGAGGCCAAGTAGGTCCTTCACAGATGCCGGGTCTTTCTTTTTCTCTGAGCGAGCCCCGCTGACACGGCAGACGGTGCCAAGGATAGCTCCATGCTGGGTGCATGTTTGTCGATCCTAATAGGGTCGCGCTGGGCGTCTATCCACTGATGATGCCATATTCTGGCTTTGTTCGTAAGTGATCACGTCCCATCCCGCCCCGATGGACGGCGTGACGGACCAGGGTGTTGATCCACGACCCTACGGGGAGTAGACGAGGCAGTGACCGCATGTTCGTTACTGTAGACGATGCGAGTCTCCTCCTAGACCGTAGTGGTTGTCGTATGCTTCCATCAAGATCTGTGCCCGAGGGCAAGTGGCGGTGCCCACAACACTGTAAGACAAATGTCGACACCTACTACACTGTTCGAGCTCTGACATGCCTGAAAGTACTTAAAGCGCCCGTCTTGTAATATCCTGACGGTACTTTCCTGCAGGTATGCAGGGTATGGTCCTCGGTACTACGGTTAACTTGAGTGCCCTGTCTTATTCGCGTGCGTAGTTATGAAGGAGCAGCGTGCATATGTTCGGGCGAGGCGGAGCCAGCCCTCGGACGTCGGATGAGGCGGAGTCAGCCCCCGAACGTCGGGCGAGGCGGAAACAGCCCTCCGAACGTCGGGCGAAGCGGAGTCAGCCCCCGGACGTCGGGCGAGACGGAAACAACCCTCAGACGTCGGGCAAGGCGGAGCTAACCCTCAGGGGTCGGACGAGGTGGAGCCAACCCTCAGGGGTCGGGTGAGGCGGAGCCATCCCTCGGGAGTCAGCCAAGGTCGAGCCGACCCTCGGCGGTCGGACGAGGCGGAACCCGCGGCCTTGGTGGCTGAATGAGGCAATGCCCAGCAAGAGGTGCAGTTGTGCTCCTAATGCTGGGACGAATCAATGTTGATAGGTATTAACTCCTCCTCTTTGGGTACCCTACTATTGGTCCCCGACAGTAGCCCCCGAGCCCTCGGGCGATTTGAGTAGAATTGTCTGGAGGATTTTTTGGCCTGCCAGCGGGTGCGCGTGAGCGCACCTGGTGGGTGTAGCCCCCGAGCCTGCGGAGGAGTAGAATACTCCTTTCGGAGGTTTTTTTGATTTGCCAGCGGGTACGCGCGAGCGCACCCGGTGGGTGTTGCCCCTAAGCCTGCGGAGAAGTAGAATACTCCTTCGGAGGGTTTTCCAAAAGAGAGGATTCTGAGAGCCCTGGCCCTCCATTGTTGCCCAAGGCGTGCCCTGAAGATGGCGATTTCTTCTTTGCCGAGGTCGGACCCTTCGTGGGTATGGTCGTGAGATTTGGTGGTTGTTTAGCCGGATAGCTCAATTGGGATCCTGGTATCCCATTTGCGGGGATCCGACCAGGGTCATCCCGGCTGAGACTCGATCGTGAGCCAACACTCCCTTGAAGTTTGTGAGCCTAAGTTTTGGCCGCTCATGGGCCTATCCTTTGTCGTAAGGCTGCCTAGGGACGGTCGTCGAAACCATTGATGGGCCAGCCCTCGAACTCCTAGGCCCAGGCAGCCAGAGGAACGCTTCTTGACCCATATCCCTTTTGCCGGTAAAGAGTCCTGGTTCGCCCAGGGAGGCAAAACGTCTGGTGCATTCTTTGGAGGGAAATGATAGGGATTGCGAGCGCATATCCCGCAACGTGACGTGGTGGCGGATCATGGCAGACGCGGAGATCCAGGCGGATGGTTGTCTTCCTCACATCCGTCGCCCCTATAAAACCAAAGGGTTCACCCCCAGGGTTTCGTACTTTGCCTCCTTGCCTTTGCATCTACAACCTCCGCCGCCAATCACCTAAGCCTCCTGCATCCGCGTCTCAGCCGTCGTCGAATTCGCATCAACACACTCCAATCCTCCAATGGAGCCATGGTGCGCTCCGATATCACCCTCTAGCACCTAGAGGGCCTCGTTCGCCGCGGTTTTCTTTACGAGCGGACTACCGCCGAGGAGTGGCGGCTGCCTGGCGATGAGGACGCGCCGTCGCCGCCCGACGGCTACGTCGTGTCCTTCGCTCACTTCCACGAGCGGGGATTCGCCATACCCGCCCACAAGTTCCTTCGGGGGTTGCTGCATTACTACAAGGTGGAGCTACGCACCTTAATCCTAATGGAATCAAGCACATTGCGGCGTTCATCACCCTGTGTGAGGGGTTCCTGGGGATTAGTCCCCACTTTGACCTGTGGTGGTATTTCTTCGCCGTCACCCTCCTAAAGAAGCGGGAGAAGAGGCAGGAGCTGAACGTGCCGATGGGATGCACCAGCATCCAGCTCCGTAACAACTGGGTCAACGAGTACTCGCCGATGTGTTTGTCGACCTCCAATAAGGGGTGGCATTTGCATTAGTTTTACGTTAAGAATGATGCAGCCGCCCCCTTGCCAGAGTTCACCGGGCGCCTCATCTTAGAGGTCCCAGAATCGTGGAGGAAGTGGGGAGTCCCGAAGAAAGACAAGAAGAGAATCCAGGACCATCTCACCGCCATCCAGATCCTGAAGGAGAGGGGCATGAAGGAGTCAGGGATCATCGACGCCTACCACACGTGGAGAGTGGCGCCGCTGATGAGGCGCGTGCTTCCCCTACACATGATGGTGCCTGGGGCATCACTCGACAGGATGATGCTTGCCTAGGGAGCGCCCTCCCCCTCTGAAGTGGCGCAGTGCATCAAGAAGGCGATGGAGCCTCCGCGGGACAACACCGGCGCTGTCGTCGAGTTTGTGTATCTGGTGCCGGGGCACCCCCAATGTGGCTAGAACCGGGGTACATCACATTCATAAGTTTTCTTTCCTCGTGCCTCCTTTTTAATTGAACTCCCGACCCCTTGATGTTGATATTGAAATAGGGGGACCAGACGAAGAAACTCGTCCTCCAGGACCACCTAGCTCCGCTGTTGAAGGACCCGTCTGTGACGGCGGCCAACCGCATCGAGGCCGAGTGGTAGAGGAAGGCGAAGGAGGAAGAGAGGAGGAAGAAACAGCAAAAGCTGTAGGCACGGGAGCGAGGGGAGGATACGAACAGTGATGATGACGATAATGACGAGGAGGAGGATGATGAGGTAGCTGCCGACACTGAGTGGGATGACCTGGCGAGCGAGGATACGCTGACAGGTATCCACTCATCCATGCAGGGACCCTTCCCATTTCATGCAGGGGGAGGCGAGTCCGTGAGGCCGAAGGAGGTGGGATGGATCATTGGCCCATCCTCAGAACCAGTAGGGGCGGGCGGTTCTGCTGCCGTGCCTCAGGTGCCAGCAGAGGGGGGCACCCCCGCTACTGTGCCTCAAGAGCCAGTAGGGGCGGGTGGATCCGCCGCCATGCCCCAAGAGCCAGTGGGGGCAAACGGATCCGCCGCTGCCCCCGAGATGCCGAGGGACGGGAGTCGCTCCACTGCCGCATCCTCAGATGCATGGGAAGCGATCTCCTTGGCCCGGGAGCAGGGGGCGGGTGCAAAACGGCCCTGTCTCGAGGAGGTGGAGCAGGGACTTGGGGGTTCACCCCCCAAACGTCTCCACCGCTCAACAGCGCCAACATAAGTCACCAACTCCTCGGTTTTCTCTGTTTTTCTCCATTTTTAGCGTGACTTACACCTTTTGTTTCTTGCAGCGTCCTCAGATGGGGCAAATCTTTGGCGCTGGCGCCCAAGAAGAGTGTCACCATTCAGGCGAGATGGCGGCCGTCGCCCGGCGTCTCTCCCGTTTCGGGCGAGAGCAGAGCTGGTGTCATAGCCTCGTCGGCCAGTCAGGCGCCACCCATGGTGGTGCTCGTGCCCTCGGCAGGTCAAGCGAACGTCGGGGCTGAGGGAGCGCCTTGGAGGTCATCGAGCAACCGGCGACTGAGGTGATTCTGCTGCTGATGTTGGGGCGGACGGAGTTACCGCTCGCGCCCATGGCATCGACCGTGGTGGGCGCGACACCGCCGGTCGAGGCCCTACCGACGCAAGCGGAGGTGGCCACGACTGTGATGAGCCTGGCGTAGCCAGACGCAACCACAGTGGTGCCCGAGGAAGCGGCACAATCCGTGCCACCAGCGGCCCAAGTGACGGCGCCCGACATGGGCTGGACAGAGGGGGATATGGCCGATGGGTCCCCGAGCGTCGTGGCGGTGGTGGAGAGGACCAGTGGGGAGTCGCCCTTGACCCTGATGTCGAGGGGTAGCCACTCGCCCACGTGGGTTGAGCCACTTCTCTAGTGGATGGATCCGCAAGATCCGGTGTCGATACTCTTCTTGCTCGATGATGCTACCGAGAGCATAGAGCGAGAGAGTCTCAACGAAGGGATCTCGGCCATGTTGGAATCTCTAAACCAGGCCAGGGGCGTCCTACGCAACATCGTCGTTCCTACTGGTCGGGTATCCACTTAACCTTTCCTCTTGCTTTCTTCTTTCTTTATGTATTTTTGTGTTTTGACATTGATCTTCTTTCAGTCCGTTATTGCTCGTAGCCGGGAGAAATCCTGGTTCCTTCGCGAGCAGAAGGAGAAATGGGACCGCCTTGCCGAAGAGGCTGGGCTACATGGGGATGTGAGCGCCTAGCTTACCGTCGCTAACAGAGGGTGCCCGAGCTGACTCCCCTGACCGAGGAGGTGGCCAATCTCCGGCTGCGGGAGGCCAAGGCCCGTTAGGACGCGGAGGAGGCTGAGAAGGCATTTGATGAACTATCAGAGAGGGCATGGTAGGATGAGGAGGAGGCCACCAGAGTCCGAAAGGAGCGGGATGACCTACTCTAGAGGGATGCCGAGACCCGCTAGTGGATCCTCAACCTCCTGACCAAGGCCGAGAAAGAGCGGGAGCTCAAGCTAGGAGCCGAGGAGAGGTTTGTGGCCCTTCAGCAAAGGGGGAATCAGGACGCTGAGGTGGTCGCTCGGCTACATAGGGAGCGCGACGAGCTACGCAAGACCACAGAGAGGCTCCGCTCGAAGCGCAGCGCGGCCTGCAGGGAGCATGACCAGGCCATCCGAGAGCGCGATGAGGCGCAGCAGAGGATCAGCTCCCTCTAGGCCAAGCTCGGAACCGTGACAACCCGGAGGCTGGAGGCCAAGAGCATCTCTGCTGGGCTGGTCACGAAACTCGCCGAGATGTGGAGGATCCTTCAAGAGGAGAGCGATAAGCACAATCTCCTAAGTGCTGCCCTCGCCGTGGTCTATGATGACCTAGAGGTGGTGCGGCCGTAGGGGACCAGCTCGCTTGCGGCCCATGCCATGGATATCACAGCGTGGGTGTGCCAACTTGAGAGGGAAGCTCTTCACTCTAGGATCACCCAAGCCTTCGCCATCGCCCGCTCACATTATGATGAAAGCATCGACTTGGAGACGATGAGCCTTGGTTTTGCAACTGGCTACGAAGCCTCTTAGCTGGATGAGATAGAAGCGGTGGTGCCTCCTCTTGCGCAAGGCCTGGCAAGAAGAGTTGAAGATACAGTTCTCCCTCGGAGGGGGTAGTTAGTCATGTAGGGTGGATGAACATTATTGTAGTATGTGAACAAACACCGACCCTTATGTATCACAAAAACAGTTTCGTAACTTTGTTTTATTTGATTGAACTTGTTTTCTTCCCTTTTTATGTGCAAAAGAAGGGCTCACATATTCCGACCCCTCCATTTGTTAAGACCATAGGGCCCGAGGTGTAAGAGGAAAAAACTTCAAATTATGCTGGTGAGCAAAAATACCATAGCCGCCGAGGCATAGGTTTTTTGCAGTTCAACCATGCATGCTTTGTTTATTCATTTCCACAAACTTTGCCGCTAGGCTTAACGTGAGGAAGAGGTCTGACACGGTGACTATTTTAGAAAAGGTGTATTTATACCCTTATCAACCCCCGAGTGAGATCCAACCCTTTGCCGTTGCTGGGGTCGGATGTCACTGAAAATTGAGGGGAGGATAGCGAGACTTAGGAGAATGCATCTCTTGTATTTGCATGTACCCTTTACGTAGGATCTTAGATACCATTCTGTGACCGTGTGTTCGGTCTCCTTGCAAGTCCAACCTTCCTCGAGCCCCCACGCATGGTGGGGATTCGGTCAAGGGTCGGCTCATTTTTGTGACTGTTGCCATGTCCACAGTTTTCGCATCCGAAGGGGTTGAGTTAACGCCACTTGCCTCGATAACTCGAGTGACGTGCTCGGTGAGTTGGCTAGCGGGCATGTTCGAACGGAATTCGGTTCCGTCACTTATGACGGGATCGGCAAAGCCCTCGGGGGGGGGCGTTCCGTTGCTCCTTAACCCGCCTTCCAACAGATTCCCCCTTAATGGGGATTTTATGGGCTCGGCTAGAGGCTAGGATCGAACAAGAAGGTTGAGATGGCCTTATCTATTTCTAAACGGGATGGGCACAGGCCGTTGAGGCTCATCTGCATTTCCCCCTGGCTCTTTGTTCGACACAAGGCGATCTCGTGCCTTCCACGAGCCGGTCTTCGAACCTCGGTCTTTTGATCTAGGATTGGGCGGCTCGAGCCCTTAAGCCCCGTGGGGTTCGGTAGGGGTCGGCCATGATTCGTGCGTCACCCCTTCCTCATTTTCCGCAACCAGAGGGGCTAAGCTAACGACACATGCCTCGATGGCTTGAGTGTCGTGCTCGGTGAGCTCGCTAACGGGCATGTTCGAGTGGAATCCGGGTCCGTCATCCGCTGATGGGGTCAGTAGAGCCCTCATGTGGCATTCCACTACTTCTTAACCCGCCCCCGGTAGATGCCCAAGCCATTCGATAGGCTCAGGTGGCCCATTGGCCTTTCCTCGATGGAGAGTCTATGGGTTTGGCTCGAGGCTAGAATCAAACGAGAAAGGTCAAGATGTTCCTATCCGCTTCTGAGCGGGGTTGAGCAAGGCTGCTGGGGCCCATCTTAGTTTTTTCTCCCCTGGCTCTGATTGACGCTAGGCGGCCTCGAGCCCTTCGCGGGCTGGCCTTCGAACCTTGGTCTGTCACCGCTCATATCGAATGAGACGACTACCGCTTTGTGACGCGACACGAAGCGTTGTGATGCAGCAATCGCATATACGATGCTTGGATGTATGAGATAAGTGTATGAATGATTATATAAAGAAATAGCGGGGTCAGTAATGTTACCTCGATGGCACGAGTGACGAGTTCTGGGAGTTCTTACCGGATGTGTCCGTGTGGTGGTCTGGGTCCAACGTTCATGACGGAACTGGTGTAACCTGCATGAGCCTCCCATTCTTCCGTATCTGTCATTCGGCAGCGGCTCGAGCCATTCGATCGATTTGGGCGACCTAGCAACCTCTCCTTGATGGAGATTCCGTAGGTAGGCCCCTCCAAATCCTTCCCGTGAAGGTGGAGGTTAAGGTTTGGAGTGCGGAGACAAAGACTCTGATCACGCTGGTGGATAAAAACGTTGTAGCCGCTAGGGCGTAGGGTCTTAGCGGTCCATCCGGGCTTACTCAAAGTTTGCGCCCGCACACCGTGCCTCTAGTTTTTTTTAAATGTAAGGAGGGGCTGGGCAAAGGGAATGTCTAGCGAATAGACACCCTCGCCAGCCCCTGAGCAATTCTCGACCCTTTGCAGTTGCTGGGGTCGGAGGCTTGGTAATGAAATTAATACATAAAGTAAGTAAGCGAGGATGCTTATCTTTTGGCGGCGGTTTTGAGTTGTTCGATCGACCTAGGCACCGGTTTTACCTCGATGGTAAAAGTGATGGTTTGGAAAGCCGTCCGATCGACTCGCGTTACTTGTCGAGACCAGATTTCCTTCATAAATAGAGGTTGAGAACATCCCGCGCAAGGATTTGGTTAAGCAGAAAAGCCAAGCATTGAATTCATGCAAAATGCACGAGCTCTTCGTTATAGCAAACAACCTTTTAGCTCTTCTCCCTCTTTTTGTAAAAGAGGTTTAGTGCATTCCGACCCTTCCCATAGTTAAGGTCATAAGAGCTCGGGTGCGGGTGAGTTTAGTTCTGATCACGCTGGTAAGTAAAGGTGCCGTAGCCTCTAGGGCGTAGGTATCTCACAGTCCGCCCAGTTTTACTCAGAGCTTGTTTCTGAAAACCTAGCTCCTAGGACTTAATGTGAGAAAAGATGGCAGGCATAGAGAATGTTTGTAGGATAAATATACTCATATCAGCCCCCTAGTGAGGCCTAACCCCCTGCTACTTACTGGGGTCGGATGTCCCGAAGGATCGGGGAGTTTTGATAACAAAACTGATAAGTAAAAAGTGTGCATTTATTAGGGGTAAAAGCGACATAGCTGCTCGATGTTCTAGGCATTGGTGAAGACCTCACCGTCGATGGTCTTTAGCTTGTAGGCGCCTAGCCAGAGCACCTCCATGATGACGTATGGTCCCTCCCATGGCTGGGAGAGCTTGTGGCGGTCCTTGTTGCTTTGAACGAGGTGGAGGACCAGGTCCCCGACGTTGAAGGCCCAGCCCCACACTCGTCGGTTGTGGTACCGTCGCAACGCCTGTTGGTACTTGGCTAAGCGGAGGAGGGCGACATCGCGCACTTCATCCCGCTGGTCCATGGCATCCTTGTGGGATGCCTCAGCTCCCTATTTGTCGTATGCCCTGATCCTTGGCGCTCCATAGTCGAGGTTGGTTGGGAGGATGGCCTTAGAACCATAGACCATGAAGAAGGGCGTGTAGCCGGTGGCTCGACTAGGGGTTGTCCTCAGGCTCTAGAGTACTGAAGGAAGCTCGGTGACCCAGCGTGTGCCAAATTTGTTCAACCGGTTAAAGATCCTAGGCTTGAGGCCCTATAGGACCATGTCGTTTACGCGTTCTACCTGCCCGTTCGTCCGGGGGTGCGCGACGATGGCCCAATCGACCCGGCGTGGTATTCATCGCAGAATCAAAGGAACTTCTTTTCGTTGAATTGTGTGCCATTGTCTGTAATGATGGAGTTTGGGACTCCAATGCGATGGACGATGTCAAGGAAGAACAGCACGGCCTGCTCGGATTTGATCACGGAGATCGGCCGAGCTTCTATCCACTTGGTAAATTTGTCTATGGTGACAAGCAAGTGGGTGTAGCCCTCAGGCGCTTTTTTGTGGGGTCCAACCAAATCAAGCCCCCAGACCGTGAATGGCCAGGTGATGGGGTCATCTGGAGCGCTTGAGCCGGTAGGTGAGTCTATCGAGCATAGTACTGGCACCCTTCACAGGTGCGTACGATCTGCTCGGAGTCAGCTACAGTAGTGGGCCAATAGAAGCCCTGTCGGAACGCATTTTTGACCAGGGTTCTAGGTGCGGCATGGTGATCGTAGATTACACTGTGGATATCATTCAACAAATGCTTCCCCTGCTCAAAGGGGATGCAGTGCTGTAGGATCCCAGTGTGGCTTCTCTTGTAGAGTTCGCCCTCCACAAGAACAAAGGACTTGGCGCGACGTGTGAGCCATCAAGCCTCCATCTTGTCCGTCGATAGTGCGTCATGGAGGAGGTAGTTGAGGTAGAGTGTCCTCCAGTCGACCAGAGGGTCGGGCACTGTCGTCGGGTCCTCTTCGAGCTCCATGACTTTGGAGCCGGATGGAGCCGATGGTTGGTCAGCCCCTGGACCTAGATTGGTCATACCATAACCGCCCTGTTCTGACTCCTCATAGCGAACTGAGGGCTTGTGCTGGTCGCTGGAGAAGATGCCCATTGGCACCGGCTCTCGCCCAGATGCTGCTTTCGTAAGCACGTCGGCCGCCTCATTGAGGTGCCTCGGGATGTGATTGAGCTCGAGACCGTCGAACTTGTCCTCCAACTAGCGGACTTCTCGGTAGTATGCAGCCATCCTGGTGTTGTGGCAGCGTGAATCCTTCATGACTTAGTCAACAATTAGCTAGGAATCTCCCCGAACGTCGAGGCGACTGATGCCTAATTCGATGGTAATGCGTAGGCCGTTGATGAGCGCCTCGTATTCGGCCACATTATTGGAGGAAGGGAATGGAGACAAACCATGTGCCTCATACGTACCCTGAGGGGTGACTCGATGACTAGCCCTACGCCAGCGCCCTTCTTCATCAGCGATCCATCGAAGTACATCGTCTAGTACTCTTGATCGATGACCGCTAGGGGCATTTGGACCTCGGTCCATTCTATGATGAAATCAGCCAGCACCTGGGACTTGATGGCTCTTTGGGAGGCATACACAATGCCCTGTACCATCAGCTCGAGCACCCATTTCGCGGTTCTTCTCGTGGCATCCTATTTTTAGACGACCACACCGAGGGGGAAGGACGTCACGACCATCACTGGATGTGACTCGAAGTAGTGGCGTAGCTTCCTCTTGGTGATGAGAACGGCGTATAGAAGTTTTTAGATTTGGGGGTAGCGGGTCTTTGAGTCGGATAGGACCTCCCTGATGAAGTACATAGGTCGTTATACTTTGAGGGCGTGCCCCTCTTCTTCTCGCTCTACTACTAGGGCGGCGCTGACCACTTGCGTGGTCGCCACGATGTAGAGCAGAAGGGGTTCTCCTTCGGTAGGAGGAACCAGGATCGGGGCCTTTGTCAGGAGCTGCTTAACCATGTTAAGTGCTTCCTGGGCCTCAGATGTCCATTCATGGTGATCGGCCTTTTTTAGAAGTCGATGAAGGGGGAGACCACATTCACCGAGGCGTGCGATGAAGTGGCTGAGTGTGGCGAGGCACCCCGTAACCCGCTGTACCCCCTTTATATTCTAAATTGGGCCCATCCTTGTGATGGCTGAGATATTCTCTGGGTTGGCTTCGATGCCACGCTCGGAGACGATAAAACCAAGCAGCATGCCCCTTGGGACTCCAAAAACACACTTCTCGGGATTGAGTTTGATGCCATTCGCTTGGAGTTTTGCAATGGTATGCTCAAGATCGGCTACGAGGTGGTCAGCCTGTTTGGATTTGACCACGATGTCATCAACGTAAGCCTCAATGGTCCGCCTGATGAGATCCCCGAAGCACTTGAGCATACAACGCTGATATGTAGCCCTAGAGTTCTTCAGACCGAACGGCATTATGACATAGCAAAACGATCTAAATGGGGTGATGAAAGATGTTGCGAGCTGGTCGGACTCTTTCATCGCAATTTGATGGTACCCAGAGTACGCATCAAGGAAGCAGAGGGTTTCGCACCCCGAGGTAGAGTCAACTATCTGGTCTATGCACGGCAAAGGAAACGGATCCTTTGGGCATGCTTTGTAGAGACCCGTATAGTCAACACACATCCTTCATTTTCTACTCTTCTTTTGTACAAGAACGGGATTGGCTAACCACTCTAGGTGGTATACTTCCTTGATGTGTCCGGCCGCTAAAAGCTTTGCGATCTCCTCGCCGATGGTCATGCGTTTCCCCTCGTCGAAGCGACGCAGGCATTGTTGCACTGGCTTGGAGCCTAGGCGGATCTTCAAGGCATGCTCGGTGACTTCCCTCGAAATGCCTGGCATGTCCGAGGGTTTCCACACGAATATGTCTTTGCTGGCGCGGAGGAAGTCGATGAGCGTGCTTTCCTATTCAGAGGAAAGCGTGGTACCAATGCACACCGTTTTGCCCTCGGTGCTCCCGGGGTCTATGAGGACATCCTTGGAGCCCTTCACTAGCTTGAAGGACCCAATCGCCCGCTTGGGGTCGGGTGCTTCTTCGGTGACCTCCTTCCTCAGGGCCACGAGCTTTGCAGAGGTGACGATTACGGCGGCGTGATCGCAGCACTCAACCTCACACTCATAGGCGCGCTGAAAGGAGGTGCCAACGATGATGATCCCACCTGGGCCTGGTATCTTTAGTTTGAGGTAGGTGTAGATGGGGACGGCCATGAACTTCGCATAGCATGATCAAGCTGCCCAAGTGGCAAGGCCTACTTTCCAGGCACGACACCGTGGAAAGGTATTCCGGTCGGCCGGACGTGCGCCCGGTTGATGCCCATGGCATCGAGCGTCTTGGTGTATAGGATGTTAAGGCCGCTGCCCCCATCCATCAGTACCTTGGTGAGGCGCTTCGTACCAATGGTTGGGTCGACCACGAGTGGATATCTCCCTAGTTGCGGGACACTCTCCGGGTGGTCGGTCCAGTTGAAGGTTATGGTGGATTCTGACCACTGGAGGAAGGCGGGCATCGCCGGTTCCATCGCATAGACCTCGCGGTGGGCAATCTTCTGGCGGTGCTTGGAGTCGTAGGCCTCTGATCCTTCGAAGATCATAAGGCAGCCATCCATTGTTGTAAAGCCGTCGTCCTTCTCCTTGGCGTCGTCCACAGTGGGGGTATGGTCCTCTCTGTGCTCCCCTTTGTTGGAGCCTCTGGACAAGAACCGCCGCATGAGGTTGCGGTCCTTGTACAGATGCTTGACCGGGAAAGCATGGTTTGGGCATGGCCCCTCGAGTAGTTTTTTCAAATGGTTCAGAGTGCCCTCCACGGGCTTTTGTCCACCCCTCCAGTCAGCGGCAGCCATGAGCGAGCCCTCGAGCCGTTGCTTTTTGTTCTTCTTTTTGGTGGGACGATTGGAGGCACCTTCGCCAGCGTCCTTGTCTTGCCTCACCTTGCCATTGAGGCGATCGAAGATGGCTCTGACCGCTTCTTCGCCCGAGGCATGTCTAAGAGTTCCTTGGTGGTTCACGGGCACTTACATCCCAGCTTGTGAACCAGAGACTCGCAAGTGGTTCCGGACAGGAAAGCCCCTATAACGTCGGCATCGACGACGTTAGGTAGCTCGTTGCACTACCGGGAGAAACATCGGATGTACCCACGGAGGGTCTCAGCGGCCTTCTATCGATAGTTTTTGAGGTCCCATGGGTTCCTAGGGCGCTTGTATGTGCCCTAGAAGTTCCCCACAAAGATCTTCTTTAAGTCCACCCAACTCTAGATTCTGTTGGACGGTTGGTGTTCTAACATGTCCGTGCCGAATCGGCTAAGAACAATGGAAGGTTGCGGATAATGAAATTATCATTATCAGCACCACCGGCTTGGTAGGCAAGTCAATAATCCTCGAGCCATAGTCTGGGGTTCGTCTCCCCTGAGTACTTTGAGATGTTGGTTGGTGGCCGGTACCTTGGCGGGAAGACAGCGTTGAGGATGTGTCGGTCGAAGGCCTAAGGCCCCGACAGGACAGGGCTTGGGCTTCGGTCCTCGCTGCTGTCGTATCATCCACCTCGGCGAGGGTGATAGCCGTGGCTAGGTCCCTCTCCTAGGTCATTGTGAGTACGCCCACGAGCATCAAGGGTGTTGCGTGCTTCGCGGTTTTGATCGAGACGCTGATGCACCGGTTCCGCAGTGTGTTGCCCACCGCTTTGTGGTGCCTGGCGAACCAATGCATCCCTACCAGGACGCTCTAAGAGCATGCGCTGGCTGGCATCGAGCTCGCGTCGCCGAGACAACGAGCTCTCGGCCTGCTGCGTCGCCGCACGCTCGAGTAGCGTGCGAATCTCATGGTGGGCCCGACGATTCTCGGGCGTCATGCCCTCTAGAAGGCCATGGAGCAAGGCTGCCGCCGCGGCGATGTTCTGGCTTGCCCGGGTGAAGTGTGGGAGGGCTTCATCGTCTACGATGATCCTCCAGTTCACATCACGCGCCATGGCGCATGCGCGCCCACGGTCTCCACGACGCTCTATCTCTTGATCGAGCACCATGCATTCCTGCTCGAGCTAGAGTCACGCTTCCTCGATCTCTCGGTGTTGGGCCTTCAGCTGCTCCACCGACATACGTGGCGGGGCCGTTTGTAGTGAATTGCATACTATGTGCTTGTTGTGCAAAGGGCTTGTTAGGACCTGTTAGGAAGCAGTAGCTTCATGTCCTTGTATTGACCAAGGACTTGTTAGGATCCAACTAGTAGCTTCATGTTGACCTGTTAGGAATGAAGCATTACAAATTAAGTTTTTCCCTGACTTTATTTGATAGACTTTTGTGAATTATGACTTGTGATGATGTTCTAAATAATGGTCTTATATTTGTGGATGTATATATGTATATTTGTGGGGGTCAGATTTGAATTTGAATTATTTTTTTTGCTGAAAAATTCACTGTAGGGGCGGTTCTTGATTGAACCGCCCTTACAAATACACACAGCAGGAGCGGCTGGTGATACAGCCGCCCTTACAGAAGTCCACTACAGGGGCGGCTGATATTACCAGCCACCCCTACAGAGGGCACTGTAGGGGCGGCTGAAAACACCAGCCGCCCCTACAGAGGACACTGCAGGGGCGGTCAGGAAACCGCCTCTACAGAGGCACCCTCTGTAGGAACACCCTGGGAAGGGCGGCTGGCGCAGCCGCCCCTACAGAGGCTCTAGAGCCGTCCGTACAGTTAACTTCTGTAGTAGTGACTCTCTGGTATTGGAAACAGTGCAAATAAGTTTCATCCCCATGAAACTCATTTCATCCTATGAAACTATTTTCATCTCTCTTTATTTAAACTATGCCACGTTAAGTTATTTAATGCGCATAAAACTCCCATTGAGACTGGTCTAACATACTTAGAGCAAGTATAATAGTAGGTTGTAAGCCGGCTGAACGCTGAGGTGAAGGAGAGATAGAAGGAGAGAGAAGAGATGCGAGCTGTAAGCTTACAGTCGGCTTAGACACAAGAACCGAGAAACTTTGTGAGAAAGGTAAGTGGCCCCTGAATTAACGTGAAGAGCTAACTACTATATATGATGGGTGAGCTGCGAAAAGGCTGCAGAGATCCTTATGATGGGTGAGCTGCGAAAAGGCTGCAAAGATCCAGCCGGCCTGCCGGTTGTATTATTAACCTTGCTCTTATAAATTATTACAAATTCTAAGTGTGTACGTCAATCAATAAATAGTCGGCCAATGCAAAAAGAAGAAGAAGTTGTGTTTAAGACTCCTTTTCTGAGGATGGGTGTATTGCAAAAGGTACGTACGTGAGACGTTTATTTACCTTTTGGTTTGGTTAATTTATAAATCCGGCCCGGGCACGGTGATAATAAAAGTTAAAACACCGGCAGTCAGCATGACGTCACCCACCTCATCGTCACCTGATCTTAGACGTACGTGTCGGCCGTACGGCTCACGAGGCAGCATCATGTACGATCGATGTCAATCAATTCTGTAGACCCCATGGCGTAAACTCGTGAGGCACACGCACAAAGGACGCCACTAGAAAGATGTTTCATTCCTGTAAAAATCTCCAGCACAATCAATCAATTTGATTCGGTTGTGGACCTGGCTATATATACATATACCAATTTTCTCCCGACTCCTATATAGAGATCAAGGCCTTGTTTGGACTCTAATTCACCTCAATCCACATGTGCTGTGGTATATTGGGATGAAATTTAGTTCAAAGTTCACTCCAATCCACCCAATACATATGGATTGAAGCGAATCCGACTACATCCAAGCAAGACCTAAAATGTTTAAATTACTTGTGTATAATTCAATTCATGTTGTGGTATACTTACAGGGCGTTTGGTCGAAGGAATCACTCCATCCTATGAGTGGTGCATCATGAGCTATTAGTATTAATTATTAGCTTATGAGTAATAAGGCAATAATACAACAACATATTCCATTCCACAAAACAAACAGAAAAATAAGGATCGAGTAGATGATGGACGAACTCAATTCTCAAACCAAACACACTATTAGTGTTTGACCCACACATATATAATACATTATTCTAATCCTAATAACTGAATTGTATATATCAGCTAAGTGCTTGTTTGGCTACATGGATTGGGGTAGATTGAAATGCAGCCTCGCGCTCGCAAGAGAAAAAAGAAAGCAGGAAACAAACAGAAGACTGATAGGAAAATAAAGTTGCCTTCTTACTCTGGATGTTTAACATATACACGTTTGAATTTTTAATTAGCATTATGTTACCCGTAAGATGTTTTCCCTTGTCTCTACTCTATACATATCACCAAAAGCTGTTTTGTTCCAAGAGATCTCAAGTGTTCTGAGATTTCTTTAATTTGGAGCATCATTTTTTTTTTTGCTTTTATTTATAGGGCCGGTGAAGGTGCAACGCGTAGATGATCATCATACAAATGCATGCATCTATCATTTGAGGTCAACGACTGCAACATCATATCATTTGCACGCTGCTGCATGGCAACGTACGTGGCGGCTAGCTAGCTGGATGCATGCATTGCCCGGCAAGTTCGTAACCTAACAGAGATGCAGGCAGCCAGTACATACTGGCCAGAGAATTAATCAAAGGCAAACACTGTTTTATGCTTAGCAAACATCAGACATTCAGACAGAGTGTTGATAAGTGTCGGGAATTTCTTTATAACGACATAGCAGAAAATTAGAGGATACCTGCTTTATTCTATCGCCTTACGTGCATTATTCCTTATTTTTTATATAAAAAGACAATTAAGAAAAATAGATTAATTACAACAATATTTCTTCTTTAGTGATCTCACATTCTTCAATTTCCTCTCTCATGGTCAAACTTTTCCCGAAAAGTTCTAGGAATTCTCTGGGTGTTTTTTTTCATAGGAACTTTTGGTTGAATTTGAGATACTGTTTGTGAACTTTTTTTTTTAGAAAATGGAACTGCCTTTGCTGCTAGCTAGCTAGGATATCATGATCACCTTTTTCCACCAAAAGTTTGATCAATTACACATCACATAGCTTGTTATACACAAAGTGTGCCATGCATAAACCAAAGAAATTAATATAAAATCCTCTCACTCATCTAACAAAACCCCGTAACTGATCCACTCACTAGTAGAGAACCGAGCTTTACTCCCGGTGGGGAACCCCCTCTAGTCCCGGTTCCCCACCCGGAAGCAAGCATCCGGGACTAAAGGGGGGGTCCTTTAGTCCCGGATCAGGAACCGGGACTGAAGGAGGACCTTTAGTCCCGGTGGGTAACACCAACCGGGACTAAAGGTGCCTCCTGACATGCCACGATGGCCGGCACCTTTAGTCCCGGTTGGTAATACGAACCGGGACTAAAGGTTTTTTTCTTTTTTCTTTTCTTTTCATTTTTTTCTTTTCTTTTCAAAATAGGTTTTCGAAATCGTATTGTACGCTGCTAATTATACATTTATACGCGCATATAGTATGTTTCGGTTCAAGCACAATGAACGTATTAAATCACACAATTCAAGCATAGAAATATATACATTTATACGCGCATATATATTAATGCATGCATCATATATATATTTACATGCATGCATGCATATGTGTATTTTACATTATATTATTTCATGTGCATATATTACAAAAGATTGCATTACAGTTGTTGTGACATAACAAGTTTCCTCTCATCCTCTAGCTTAGCTTCAATGGCAGTGTTGGGTCGAAGTAGAACTCGCCCTTGGAATCGATGACTTGCTCATTAAAAAATCCAGCTATACACTCTTGAATTGCTTTGATTTGGTCTTGCCGTATGACCTTTTCCTCCAACCATCGAGTCTACAGGTTTGAATTAAAGGAAAATAAATTAATATATGTACATATATATATATATATAAAGACATAGTAACACAATCAATAATAATAATTAAATGAATATATAGTGTATTTTTAACGTACTTTGAGTCTCTCTGTAGGAGTTCTTTGGGAGAGCACCTTGATAAACTTGTAAACATAGTAACCACAGTAGTTGTTCCCCTGTTCCTGCCTTAGACACCACTTTACGAGAAAAAAATTTGTCATCCAATCTGGTGATCCGGTGAAAGCTATATGTTTAATTAATAAAGATGATGCGATTCAGGGGACTTACTTTCAAAGGATTACATTCGGTGGCGCTTTGCATTTTTCCATGTGTTGCTTTTCAATAAAGGTTTTCCAAACACCGCCTAATAAAAAATTTGCCACGTCATCGAGATATAGTTAATCATCATGTTTGTGTGTATATATAGTTGCTAGAGATCCCGAAATTACCTCCGGATAATATCTATCATATCTTGGTAGTCTTGTTGTGGTTTTCTCATCGAGTCATAGATTATCAAGTGACTTTTCACCGGATCGATGTCCATCAATATCCAATTGATTCTTTGCATGTGTTTATAGGATATAACGCATAACACTCATTAATTAACTAGAATCAACATATGAGCCATTAAGGATATGATCGACATGATTAACACTCACTTGAAGTTATAGGAAAGAGTATATCCTTCTTGTGGCGTTGGTTCACTAAGAAGTTCATGAGGTTACTCTCGACTCGGACTTCCAATTAGTCTTTGGAGTAATTGGGTCTTGAATACTATATGGGGATCAACAAAACCAATTTCATTGTAGCCTTCCTTTTCGAGCTCTGTCATTGTAAATCTGCATATATATAGTACTTGTTAGGATAATTTATATGCATATACACACATATGATGAGTTTAATAATAGATCAAAAGAATTATTACTTACAGCAATAGCAACTAATGATAATAACTTTGTCGAGAGAGGTCGGTGGCATAGTTGATGAAATTCGCAAAGTCAACATACATAACATCATCGCCATACGGAACCAATGTTCGTCTCTAATTTTGACACCAACGCAGAAGTCTCCATTGGTAGGCCTTTGCATGTACCACTTGTTTAGCGTGTACATTTGCGTCCCCGGATCGAGATAAGGCTTGAGGGTTGTATAGACTCGGCCTAGTACAAATTTTTTTCTTCCAAATATCAACCTCCTCCGCCAGACTCTCAATGTTTCCATCACCAAACATCTGGTAAAGGTCGAGACCGGTCTCATCAAGAAATTCACCAAGGTGATCCAAATCGACATCCGGAGGTATGTTTGCTTGATGCATTAATCCTAAATTCGAACCATATTCATTACCAACAACTAGCGGGGGATTGATTTGTGCGCTTGTTGTCCGAGTTGGGCAATGCCTTTTCCCGCCCGCTTCTTTTTCTCTGTGTGCCGCCTCAATTGACTTGGTGAGAGTGCGGTCATAGTCCGATAACGTTGATTTGGAATGACTTACGAGATTCCCATTGTTGTTCTTTGTTAAGAAGTCACCTTTTTCTTAGAATATCGGAGCTACGAAGAAAGCACGGTTTCTCTGGGTTTCTCCTTGCTTCTTGATTCATTTTAAGTTTGTCATAGAATCTAGACATGTCTTTTTTATATGCATCAGTTCCTTCTTCCTTCTCTTGAGATATTATTTTGGGAATAGCCCTTGGTTTCACGGTGGCTTTCTTTGCAAAAGGACCGGTTGGTTCTTCGTTTGAGGGTTGGCCTCTTGCTAGGCTTCTTGGTAGGCGGGGCGGGAGGCGTTGGAGACCTCCTTGGAGGTGTTGGCGTGGCGTTGGAGACCTCCTTGGAGGTGGCGGTACTGTGGTGTTGGAGACCTCCTTGGAGATGGTGTAGATGCAGCCTCGTCTTCCAACATAATGTCATCGTCTTGAGCACTATGATGATGATCGGTGATTGAACAATTGGATTTAGGGTTGGGGAGGATCTGCTAAAAAAAAAAGGAATGACATATTATTATGAGCAGATTGTTAATTATTTAAGCCAATACAAATTAATGATGTAGTGTTTTCATCCGCACGTACCTATGGTGAGGTAGTTCAGGAGGAGGTGGAGCCAACATCCCGGGAATGATGATGTAGCGCTTGCGCCATAGAATGAATGTCTTCTCCGCTTCTCCTAGAGTCTTCTCGCCATCACCTCCGTGAATGTCAAGAGGCAAATCACTAAAACCTTTTTCACTTTATCTACCGAGATGGTAGCATATCCTTCTTGGATTATATTCCCATGAATCCTTGGTGTCTTGGTTCGGTCGATAGGATTAACAAGACCGATAGCCACCTTGATTGTAGAATTCTCCTTCGGAATGTGTAGCTCACACGTTGTACAAGGTTCGGTGACGTCATCCACAGGGAAGCTTGATCCTGTGTCCCCTTGATTTGGTATCTCCGTGGAAGCGCAGTTGCTTTTCAAGCCGAACAGATTGGCTAATGTTGATTTCGGCTCGATGCTCGCTTACTTGCACTCACCGCTATTTGCACTTGCCTTCCGATTTCCTCCCGCATTCTCGCTTCAAGGTTTTTTTTCCGCTCTGTGCTTCACGCACCGCTTCCTCCAATCTCGGAGCCGCTCTCGCCTCTTCTTCCTTCTTTCTCTGGCGACTTCAGAAGAAGGTCATCCCTGAGGGAATCCATGCTCCCACGAGACACTTCCTTTGCCTCTAGTTCGCCACCATGTTCAACAGTCCCGATGGCGTATGTCGGCTCATCCTTCTCTCTGTTGGGCTGAACGCACCACTAGTGATAGCTCTCTCGAGCATAAAACAATCTTCTCTGCCGCTTCTTGCGGTCTTGCGCCATAAACGCACTTCCCTGTCTCCTGGTCTAGTGTTCCCCCATGACCAAAAAACCAATTCTTTGCACGTTCTCCCCACTCGAGTGATTCTGGTCTGATACCCTTGGCAAGAAGGTCTGCTTCCATTTTGTTCCACTTCTTAATGGCAGTTGGGTAGCCACCTGATCCCAAGGTATGATGGTATGTCTTACATTGGGCATTACGTTGGTTCTTTATCACCCGACTCACACCCTCTTCCAAGTCTTGTCTTGTACAAACTCATCCCAATAGGGCCTCTGCTTTGAGATTGGGCCCGGGACGGTAAAATCTGGTGCTATGTTCTTCTTGACATACGTCGTGTATAGGTGTTTCTTCCAAGTCTGAAACTGGGTGGCCATCTTCTTCATTGCCCAATCCCTAACTCGCTCCTTCAATTCATCACCATCTATTATATCATCATAACCATATGTTTGGAGCGTGAAATGTACCAAGACATCATTCCAAATTAACGCCTTGTCACGATCGGAGACAAAACCGATATGAGGAGCATTGGTCTTCTTCTTCCATTCACGGGTACTAATCGGGAGCCGGTCCGTACAAAGGTAACCACAGTGGTGCACAAATTTCATTTTATTCGCCCCCGGTTCTCCTGTATCCACATTGAACTCCGAGATGATGAAGCGGCCCTCCAATGGCTTTTTGGGACCTCGAACATTTTACTCCTCGTTGTAGTTGTTGATGTCGATCCAGAGGGCTACAAAACATAAACATTATTTTTAATGTCATGAGCACACATAAAGACATATGATAATATATATAGCTAATAATAAAAATATATACTTGGCCAATCTGTTGTTGCTCATTTTGTTCAAGAGCTAAAATCGACTCCGTCATCTACATCCTCTTGCACGTTATTTTTAGCACCATCATCGCCGGCAACTTGAGTGCCGGTGTTGATCAAATTCATCATCAACTCCTCCTCATCCATGTTTCTGGGTCGGCCATCTAGCTTCAAAAACAAAACCAATATATAGTACATCAACAAAGCGGTTCGCTACTGGTGTGATTGTTTAGCATTAACGATAACGATAATAATGAATGTTGATCAACTAGGCCACGAGAAAGGGTGGTGTGACAAGAGTGGTGGTGCTCCACTCCGCCCGTATATATATGTCTCGTACACATGGGTGAACGAGGGCGGCGGTGTTCGCCAATATACATAGAAACGCATGGACGAACGAGGCGGCGGTGCTCGCGACGATATATATACATGCATATGAATACAAATGACATATATATACATGTCGGTAGCGGTGGTCGGTGTCTTTGACGACGACGACGACATGAGGCGGGCGGCGTGACGGCGGCATTTAACGACGACGTGAGGCGAGCCGTAAGGCGGTGTCGGTGCGTGATGTTGTGATCCTATGTACCATGTGAACCATGTAGTCATTCATCATATGAGAAACGTATAAGTCATTATGAAATGTAAGTATATGTGTCATTCATCATATTACTTTAGCAACATTAATATATTATATCTCAGATATTCAAAGTTCACAAATGAAGAAACGTTGAAGTTTTCCTTCATTTGTCTGTAGCCATGCATGCAAGTCCAACCAAAATCGCTTACATCATCACATGTGATATTTTTATAAACTATTATACAAGCCATGGATTTACATCGATCTAATTAATTTCTAAAGTAATTTCATATTGGTGGTCCTTAATTAAACTTGTCATGATTTTGTGATTCAAATATTCATTTTCGGTTCCTCGCTTTCATTTGCATATATAGAGTTCCAAATATATAGAGTTCTCGCTTTCATTTGCATATATATCTGATTCCAAATATTCATTTTCGGTTCGGATTTTGTGATTCAAAATTTGGAATTTTCAATCGACCTCGGCGTTGACATGACTTCCACCAAAGTTTTACGTAGTTTTCGACGTGATCTATGATTCGGCGGTGGAGGGCTCAAGGCGAATGTACAAAGACATCGACGAACATATCACCTCGAGCTCGGTAGTGGAGGCCCCGGGACGCGGTGGAGGGGCCTCGGGCGTGTGGAGGGGCCTCGGGCATGTGAGGAGGGCGCTGGTGGAGGGCCACGGGTCGCGGAGGAGGGCGCAGTGGAGCCCAAGACGAGGAAGAAGAGGGCGGCGCCGGTGTCACGGAAGGCGCGGTGGGGCCACGGGCGCGGTGGAGGGGCCTCAAGGCGGAGGAGGCGCGGTGGAGGGCCACGGGTCGCACGGAGGAGGGGAATGGCCTTGTGATGGAGGCCGCACGAGGAAGAAGAGGCGGCGCGCCGGTGTCACGGAAGGCGAAACGGACGCTGTGGAGGCGGTAGCGAGGAAGAAGAAGGGCGGCGGTGTTCGACGAGGAAGAAGACGAAGCGGATCGATCTGCGCCCGGTATTTGGAGGTTATATATCGAGAGAATTACTCCGGTGCGTGTTACCAACCGAGTAAAGATCTATTTTACTCCCGGTTGGTAACACGCACCGAGTAAATGGTTTTTTTGAGGGGGCCGAAGCAGCTGACCCACCTTTACTCCGGGTGGCCCGGAGTAAAGGTGGGCTCTAGCTTGCTTTTTCACTATTTTAAGCAATAGTCTTGTTAAATACAATAGAAATGCAATAGTTTTTGTTAAATACATAGTAAATTAAATAAAAGGCATAAAATTATTTTGTTAAAAATATGAATTTTCTTTTTGTTTATTGCACATAGGAAAAATCTATAACCTAACTTTTTTTATTTTTTGTTAGAATTATAAAACATAATGTAACTAATATTTATTATGTCGTTAATGCAAAAATATAGTGTTTAATTAAAATTATTAAAACTATTGATTTTGGACAGAAAATTTGTTTTCACGTCATTTTAACGTTAATATTTTAATTTTTCATCACTCGGTATCCTAATTTACCTTTTTGAGAGAGAAATCCCACCAAATCAAACATTGATTTAATTTGAAACATGACATAATAAACATCTGAATTCACAATTATTACATAATATCTCAAACACACACTATATTAAATCACTATATCATCAAGTGGGCACAGCAGTGAACTTCTTCTTTACGTATGTCCCTTGGTTATGATCGCTTCGTAACCATGGAGTGTCCTCATTATTTACCAAGATGCTAGGGTCTTTGTTCACTTTGAAGGGCGGAATTCGGTATATTCTTCTGACATGTCCGACTTGTCCTCAATTCCCACGATGACTCTTTTCCCTGAAAGAACTATGTGGCGCTTTGGCTCTTTGGTTGAGTCATTATCGTTTTTCCCTCTTTTTGGTTTGGTAGACATATCATTGACATAGAACACCTGATTCACATCCTTGGCAAGGACGAATGGTTCGTCTTTGTACCCAATATTACTAAGGTCTCTTGTTGTCATTCCATACTCGTTGTTCATGTTACCCGCCTCCGGTCACCTTGACCCATTGGCACTTGAACAATGGGATCTTCAAAGTAGGTGCATATTCTAGTTCCCATATTTCATCTATCGTCCATAATATGTCATTTATTCCCATTCGATTCTGTGGCATCTATGCGGACACCTTTGTTTTGGTTGGTACTCCTTTTATCTTGGGCTCTTTGTGTAGAATATGTTCCCATTTATCTCGTACCCTTTGTATATGTGACGATATGCCATGATGGTTGCATAGCCAATAAATCTGATTGCTCATGGATGCTCTCATCACCTTGACATTTTTTTTCGCAACCAACCGCCGAAAGTTTCCATGTGCTTATGCGTAATCCAAGCTTCATCTTCCCTAAAAACTCGGATCGTAAGAGATCCTTGTGTGTCTCAATATACGGATCTACCAAAGAGGAGTTTCAGAGAACTGTGTAGTGTGCTTTATTGAAATAACCATCATCCGTACCAATATATGTTTTCCTCCCTAGTGTCCCCTTTCCGCTTAGTCTCCCCTCATGTCTCGATTCAGAACACCAATCGAGTCAAGGTCGGGAATAAAGTCAACACGAGAACTCAATGACCTCTTACATTTCCATAGCCCTTGGCGATGCTGCTTCTTCTCGGCGCGAGCACGGTTGTGAACATATTTCTTCAGGACTCCCATGAATCTCTCTAAAGGGAACATGTTGTGTAGGAACACAGGACCGAGAGTGAAAATCTCCTTGACTAGGTGAACTAGGAGGTGTGTCATAATATCAAAGAAGGAAGGAGGGAACACCAACTCAAAGCTGACGAGACATTGAACCACATCATTCGTAGTTTAGCTAGATCAGTTGGATCAATTGCCTTTTGAGAAATTGCATTGAGGAATGCACATAGCTTCACGGTGGCTAGACGTATATTTGGAGGTAGAATTCCTCTTAATGCAACTGGAAGTAATTGCGTCATGAGAACGTGACAGTCATGTGACTTTAAGTTACAGAATTTCTTCTCTGGCACATTTATAATACCCTTTATATTCGAGGAGAATCCAGATGGTACCTTGATGTTGTTTAAGCATTCAAACATGATTTCCTTCTCCTCTTTGCTTAGAGTGTAGCTAGCAGGACGTAAGTAATGGCGTCCATCATCTGTCTTCTCTGGATGCAGGTTGTCTCTTTCTCTCAAACAACGCAGGTCCTGTCGTGCTTCAAATGTGTCCTTAGGCTTTCCATACACACCCATAAAGCCTAGCAGGTTCACACAAAGATTCTTCGTAAGGTGCATCACGTCGATCGAGCTACGGACCTCCAGGACTTGCCAATAGGGTAGGTCCCAAAATATGGACTTCTTCTTCCACATGGGTGCGTGACCGTTAGCGTCTTTTGGAATAGGTTGGCTT
The DNA here is from genome assembly GCA_904845875.1 of Miscanthus lutarioriparius. Lineage (NCBI taxonomy): Eukaryota > Viridiplantae > Streptophyta > Magnoliopsida > Poales > Poaceae > Miscanthus > Miscanthus lutarioriparius. The sequence goes on along the minus strand of CAJGYO010000007.1, from coordinate 135,281,839 downwards.
CCATGTCCTTTTCCAAAGACGACTTTGACATCATTGACCATATCGCGTACATCCTCACCGGTTCGGTTGCGAGGCTTGGTCAGGTGGTCTGCCTTTCCTTTAAAATGCTTGCCTTTCTTTCTTACGGGGTGATTTGCAGGAAGAAATCGACGATGGCCAAGGTACACGACCTTTTGACATTTTTTCAAGAATACACCTCTAATATCACCGAAGCAGTGTGTGCATGCATTATATCCCTTGTTTGACTGTCCTGAAAGATTACTTAGAGCAGGCCAATCATTGATTGTTACGAACAACAATGCTCGCAGATCAAAGTGTTCCTGTTTGTACTCATCCCACACACGTACACCTTCTTTATTCCACAAAATGAGAAGTTCGTCAATAAGTGGTCTCAGGTACACATCGATGTCATTGCCAGGTTGCTTCGGGCCTTGGATGAGCACAGGCATCATAATGAACTTCCGCTTCATGCATAACCAAGGAGGAATGTTGTAGATACTTAGAGTAACAGGCCAAGTGCTATGACTACTGTTCTGCTCTCCAAAAGGATTGATACCATCTGTACTTAAAGCAAACCTTAAGTTTCTTGCGTCATTTGCAAACTCCGGGAATTCTCTGTCGATTGCTCTCCACTGGGACCCATCAGCAGGGTGTCTCAATATATTGTCTACCTTACGGTCTTCTTTGTGCCATCGCAACAATTTTGCATGTTCTTTGTTTTTGAACAGACGTTTCAAGCGTGGTATTATAGGAGAATACCACATAACCTTGGCAGGGATTTTCTTCCGCGGATGTTCGCCCTCAACATCACCAGGGTCATCTCGCCTGATCTTATACCGCGACGCATGGCATACCGGGCATGCATCCAATTTCTCGTACTCTTTGCCACGGTACAGGATGCAGTCATTAGGACATGCATGTATCTTCTCTATTTCTAGCCCCATAGGACAGACAACTTGTTTTGCTTCGTAGGTAGTGGCGGGCAATTCATTATCCTTCGGAAGCATCTTCTTTTGAATTTTTAGTAACTCTCTAAATCCCTTGTCAGATACACCATTCTTGGCCTTCCATTGCAGCAATTCTAGTGTGGTTCCCAACTTTTTCTGCCCTGCATCACAAGTTGGGTACAACAATTTCTTGTGATCTTCTAGCATCCGCTCGAACTTGATCTTCTCCTTTTCACTTTCACATTCTCTTTGTGCGTCACGAATGACCTGAGAAAGATCATCAGCCGGCTCATCTTCTGCGGCTACCTCTTCTTCAGCTTCTCCCATTGCAGTATCATTGAAGCACGCACCATCGGGAATAATATCATTGTCGTCCCATTGTTCTTCTTCACCTTCTTCCATTACAACACCGGTTTCTCCGTGCTTTGTCCAACAAATATAGTTTGGCATGAAACCCGACTTGAACAAGTGTGAATGAAGAGTCCTTGAGCAAGGATATTCCACCGTATTCTTACATATGGCACATGGGCAGCACATGAAACCATCGCGTTTGTTTGCCTCGGCCGCACATAACAAAGAATGCACGCCGTCAATGAACTCTTGGGAGCGGCGATCAACATTATACATCCAATGACGGCTCATCATCGCATTACATGACATAAATACCATATTAAAACCTAGATCATAATTAATTATTTATACAACATGCGTGCCACCACAAAAGATACAAATTTATGAAAGCATCGCTACAATGTAGACAATCCCAACTACCACTAAAAGAACTAAAGCTAAAATACATTTCAGATAGCGTGAGGATTTCACGACCAATCTCAACTAAAAGCAGACAGATCCCCGATTGTGCAACATCTTTGGGCTTCTTCTATTTGGATCACGCCTCATTAGCCGTCGATTCTGCTGTTGTGCAAGATATTTTTGCACGAGTCCAACATACTCTTCCTCCCAGTAGAAGCCTGAACATCGTCCACTGCCATCCCATTGAAATTAAAACAAAAAATTAGAACTTTAATCACAACCATCATGAAAATAGGTATAAACTAACCATAATCATTAAATACGATAAAATAACTCATATTGCGATCCGGACACTTGTAGAAGATACGATCCTTGTTGGGACCCTCCTTCTTCACTCGGTACTCCATCACAATCTTCGTCTTATCACGACACTTGCCGCATGAAATGAGAGGAGGCCCGGCCTAAGTCGCTTTGGAAACCCATGAGAGGCCGAGGACAGGAAGCAGTTGCCATCTACTCTCTATACTCATTTTTTAATACACTATAAATTTCTCCTTTTATAAACAAATAAAATTAAGAAACTATAAAATTATCTAGATCTCTAAACAATGATATTTTTAATGGTCATTGTGTTCTCGCGTCTTTTTTGCGGCGGGTAAGTAATTCACATGATATTTCGCAAATTAACGAGAAGAATGGGAGTGTACACACATAAATGTATCATATGACGATATCGGGACGTGTGAATAAATAACCATCCATACTAGTTGACCTTGCTTACGTGATCATCTCGGTGAGCATTTCTCCACCGGACGGCGGACCGTATTTTGGCCACGGAAGAGCTCCAATTCTCACGAGGAAGGGAACACGGTCTTCCACACCGACCGCTGCCGCTCTCCCTCGTAGAATCAAAGCTCCTCCTTGACGTCCGTTATCGCTCGGCGGGAGAAGCGTGCTTTCGCCGAGATGAACACGGTCCGCAAGTTCAACTAGTATGGATTTTCTATAATTTTCTAACTATTTTCTAAGTTTATATTTATATATATACTACGTTTGGGTATGGTGATTGACAGACTATTGCGACGATATCAGGACATGTGAATAAATAACCATCCGTACTAGTTGACCTTGCTTACGTGATCATCTCGGTGAGCATGTCTCCACAGGACGGCACCGTACTTGACCACGGAAGATCTCCAATTCTACGAGGAAGGGAACACGGTCTTCCACGACCGTTGCCGCTCTCCCTAGCTCGTAGAATCAAAGCTCCTCCTTGACGTCCGTTACCGCTCGGCAGAGAACGTGCTCGCCGAGATGAACACGGTCCGCAAGTTCAACTAGCTACTTTAACCTTATTTCATGTAAATATGCAAGCTTGAAGTGATTTTGAGCTCAAATTGCTTACAAATGAAAAAAAACCAAAATAAAGAACCATATATATATAGTGAACAAAATGAGATAAGACAATGGTGAAAAATGAGAGTATGAGATTGGTAACCTTTACAACTGAAGAATCGACGGAGGAATCGAAGAAATCGATGGAGGAATCGAATAATGGATGGAGGAACAATGGAGGGAGGGAGGAAGCAAGAACACTACTGCAGTGAGCTTCAAAATGTGCTGAGCTCGGGCTCGGGGAGGAAGGAGGAGCCGGCCGGGATATAAAGGGGGGACCTTTAGTCCCGGCTGGTGGCTCCAACCGGGACTAAAGGTAACTTTCCAACCCAGGGCGCAGCCACGGCCCGGGAGTAGACCTTTACTCCCGGTTGGAGCCCCCAACCGGGAGTAAAAGTATACCTTTAGTCCCGGTTGGTGGCTCCAACCGAAACTAAAGGTCCCTGCCACCTCTGTCTGGCGCAGTAGCCGTTGGGGCAGGGACCTTTAGTCCCGGTTGGAGACACCAACCGGGACTAAAGGTATTTCTAATCCCGGGCGCAAAAAATTCCGGGACTAGAGTCCATTTTGACCGAGGATCAAAGGCCTGTTCTCTACTAGTGACTGTTAGACGACGATGGTCCAAACAGAACGAAGTTTGTTTTCTAGGGCCCAATAATTAATTTCCCATATAAATCCTGCCAAATGCCTAAAGTAACAAGTTTTTTTTCCGAACCATGGCACCTCGGAGAGACTGAGACTAAGTCGACAGATCTAAAAATTAACGAACTCACCATAAATGTCTTGTTATCACAAGCACGTCCCCTGTCACTAAAAGAACAACTAACACCGTTTTTTACCACACCATTTTTTACCACAATGAACATAACCGGCCGGAAGCAACAAGCTGAATAGTATGGCTGGATATTCCTGTTTGTTTCGCAGAAATTTGGCTTATGTTAATACTTATGTTGATTTATTGTGAGAGAAAATCACTGTTCGTTCGCTAAAAAGTACTGCTGAAGTAGTGTTTTCTATTATTTTATTAACTTTGCACAAATATAGAACAGTTGGCATTAGTAGCAATTAATGTCTCACTCCCGAACCCTATTGATGATTCATATATAGCTTCTTTTTGTCAAAATTGACTTGGATCTCTAATTTAAGATGAAACATGAGAGATCAAGTGGCAGGTCAATATAAAACTAACTGCTCCGAAACCAGTCATCCTACCTGACCCTGACTCGATCCAACGACACATCGTATTCTGCCTTTCTTTCTTTTTAAAAAAAAAAGTCTAATTACTGTGCCTAGCTTTTTCCATGGTTTGTAACCACTCCCTTATATTTCTTGTACAAGCACTCCACCTCCATCAGCCTCCAAAGTCCTACTTTTGCTAGTTTCCGGTCAGAAGAAGCCATAGCCAGGAAGAAGAAGCCATAACAAGCTAAGGGGGGAACTAAAGAAGAACAGCGGCGCATCAGATGCGAAGAATCGAAGCTGATTTTTTGAATCATATACCTTTCCTGCTTCATCAATCCAGTTGAGACTTGAGAGAGAGGTTCGAGATCGAGAGAAGAGAAGGTCAAAGTGATCAAGAAGCTTAGTAAGCTGCCGGCCGCCGCACTGGTAGCAAGCTAAGTGATTGCATGCATGGGGGATAGGACATGGCAGCAGCCACATGAGCAGGCTCCTTATCCAGACGCAGGGACGATGGTCCAAGCTTCATCCTCCTCCGTCCATGGCAGCATCATGTAAACCCTAACACACATATAGATAGCTAGATTCGAATCTTGTTCTATTTTATTGCGAATAGATATGTAGAATTGAAGGTTGTTGCTCTATTTCTTACTTGCTTTTGGCTCCTCTCTTCTGATTTCTGAAGCATATATGAATCTTTTCTCGTGCCTTATATTTTATAAGGCCCTTAGTCTCTTCTCTGGTTTTCATCATCTTTTTCGGCCCTGTGCTTCAGCTGATTAAGGTTTTGGAGAGTTATTTTCATGTCGCGGTTATGATTGTTAGCTACCTACTACGCAGGCATGGTTTGGGAGCATATATAACCATCTATCTACTATACTTCTGAAGATTATGAATGATGTTTGGGCGTCTTATTTTTTTTAAATAATTCTTTCTTTAATTAGTCTGTACTTGCATATGTAATATGAACTACTCATGACGTATGTTCAGAGAATGCCATGCTGTAAGTCTGTAAATAACCACGCATGCAAGCTATCAAAACTTTTTTATATATTTTTTCTTATTTAATTATGAGATGTCAATTCAATCCTATCAAAGTTAACCGTTGTCCGCAGTATTTCCCTTCTACTTAGGCTCCATTGGCAGGGCTTCTCCATCGGCTTCAGGAGCCGTTCGGAGCCGTTTTCTATCAAACGGGGTAAAGTAAAATAGCTTCACTTGTGAAGCCCCTAAAAACATGCTCTCACAGTGATTTGGGGTGGGATGGAGCCAAAAAAAGTGGCTTCTCCCGGCTCCTCCTTCAGGCCTCTAAAAACATGCTCTCACAGGGAAGCCATTTTGCCAAACGGTTTACCAAAACCGCTTCAGCTCCACCGGTGGAACTGTTTGTGGAGCTGAAGCAAAAAAAAAATAGCTTCACTAGTGAAGTGAAGCCCTACCAAACGGGGCCTCAACTTTTCCCACAAGATGGAAATGAATTGTGTACGTGGAAATGTTAGCTTACATTAATTTATTTATTATTGGTAGCATTTCCAGTGGATTTAATTAATTTAATTTAATTGTTGAGCATCAAAAATTTTGTCTTTACATTTATTTATTTATTATTGGTAGCATTTCCCTAGTATATCATTTTAGTAACTGACCGAACTAAAATGATGGTTGATATCAACTTAATTTATAATTTTGTGTGTATTAATTTGTGCAAGCGCAGCAGAAAGGAACCTGGAGGCGAATATGACATGGCCGAATTCGATCAAGCGCTCTTCCTCTATCTTAACAGCCAGGATCAAGCATCAGTTATTCAAGATCAACCTCGTAAGCCACACTAGCTTATGCATATACATAGCTGCATAGGTTGATCATATACATGGCAGATTAATTAATAATTAAACATAAACATGTCATTTAGTCATGCATCTACCCTGATTGGACATGGTAAAACAAGAATGAGCCAAGATGCGAGACAATGGCGTGATCAAACCTCTCCATCGTTTTTCCTTCTTGTATGCAAAGCTTGTTCTGTCTGAGTCTGACAAAAGCCAATTTCAGAAAAGGAAAAAAAGAATCTCTGCTAGTTCAAGGAGAGTGACATGTAACAAACACATGCTCATGTATGTGTGTTCATTCTGGATAGGTCATTTTCTTTCTGCTCAAATAAGGCAGTTAGGTAGATATGATTTCTCATTGTCCAAATATCCTTTACCACTTATCTACTTCCAAGAACCATATACACACATATGTGCATGCATTTTTTCCCCTTGTCTGTATTGAGTATATATTCTCCTATACATTTATTCTTCGCTTTTAACTATATAATGTATAGGACAAGCTAATAATTATTTCACAATAGTGTCATGATTAACTTTTGGTAGAATTTGTGGGGAGAAAGAAATCGAAGAACATCCTTCCAAAAAGCCGGTCTTGAAACGGCCGGTTGAATTAGCTTAATTATATACGTCAAGCAATAATTTCGTTTGGCACCCCAAACTCATGGATCGTTATTCCAAGCATTAGTCCATTTTTTCTCTACCGTTGTACAAGTTGCCCTCTATGGTTTTGATCTTTTTTGTTGTACTTTTAGCTCATATATTCTAGTACTAGTAGTAGTTGTAGGGGCTGAGCTGTTAGATCCCAGAGCAGTTGCACGGCTGCTTGTATTTTTTTCCTCTTGTTTTTTGTGTGTTATTCTTGTTTAGTTTGGTCACTGTGTTTTCCTCCTAATAATAATATAATAACTCTCTTAATTGCCGTTTTCTAAAGGATAAATTAGTTCAATGGACTAATTAGCTTTGTTGTAAACATCATGTGTATATGGTCACTAGTAGAGAACCTAGATAGTCCCGGTTCTCAACCCCTTTTAATCCCGGTTTTGGAACCGAGACTATGCAATCGGGACTAAAGATCTTGATTTTTAGTCCCGGTTCCTCCAACCGGGAGTAGAGCTGTGGAGATTCGAACCTACGACCTCCCACTTCAGCTTTTGCACGCGTTACCATCTCACCTACCACCACACATCTAACTTAGAAAAGATACGCTTTCCTTTTAAATTCAGTTTGGAGACATCTTTAGTCCGGGTTTGAGACATAAACCGGGACTAAAGGTACCTTTAGTCCAGGTTCGTGTCTCAAATCAGGACTAAAAGTCACACTTTTAGTCCGGGTTCATGTCTCAAACCGGGACTAAAGATTCTCGCACTGACGTGCCTCTGACACACCTCGGTAACCGTTGGGCAGGGATCTTTAGTCCCGGTTGGAGCTACCAACCGGGACTAAAGCACTACTACAAAAACAAATTTGCGCAGCGTTGCGATAACGCTCTCCGCGGCGGGCTCCTATTTTTGCCCGCTACGGTAAATCCCACGATTTACCGTGGCGGACATTTTTTATTTACTGAGGCGGGCACTTTTGCCCGCCACGGTAAATCAATTTACCGTGGCGGACCTCTTAATATGCCCGCTACGGAAAATACCTATTTTCCATGGCGGGCATATTAAGAGGTCCGCCACGGTAAATCGATGTACCGTGGCGGGCATCCTATAAAGCCCGCCTCGGTTAAGGCCGAGGCCCAATAGGCCCAGGGCGAGGCCCGTAGCAGGTACTGGTATAAAATGAGCACTTAGGGTTTCAGTCCTCTTACCTCTCATCCCCAGGCGCCGCTCCCACCTCACGACCCGCGACGAGCACCGCGACGCACGCACTCCCTCCGTCACCAGCGTGAAGGCCTCTCCTACTCCCTCTCTCCCTCTCCCTCTCCCACTCCCTCTCTCTCTCCCTCGCCGGCGTGTGAAGGCCTCTCCGCGGCGTAGGGACAATCGAGGTCGCGCGCGCCACCACCTCTCCGTCGCGCGCGCCGCCGGCGTGTGAAGGCCTCTTCGCGGCGCAGCATCGAGCAAGGTCGCGCGCGCCACCACCTCTCCGTCGCGCGCGCCACCACGCGGGTCCAGGACCGTGATCGGATTTGGCGAGGAGAGCGCCACCGTGCCCGGTATCTCTCTCTCCCTCTCTCTCCCACCCTCTCTCTCCTCTCAGTACCTCCCTCATCTCTCTCTCGTAGGCGAGGAGCTGCGTGGCGCGCAGGGACGGGTGATCCACACGGCGGCGGATCCAGGCGGCCACATCGACTCCCTGCGACGTGGATCCACACGGCGACGGATCCAAGGCGGTCGCGTCTACTCCCTGCTCCCACGACGTGGATCCACACGGCGACGACACGGATCCACGGCGAGACGGCCCCAACCTGAGGCAATGGCGCAGATCCTGCGAGGATGACCTCCCCGGCGGCAGATCCGGCAAGGTGGAGACCCCGGCGGCGGATCCAGCGAGGTGCAGTGGCGCCAGTATTGGGTTGTGAATGGGCTTTTCGGTGGGCTCGAGAATGGGCTCGCCGGCGGGTTCCTGGGTTTTTTTTTTTGTTTTTTTTGAAACGTTTAACCGCGGCAGGCATCCTAACGTGCCCGCGGCGGTAAATCGGTTAACCGCGGCAGGCAAAGCCGCCCGCCGCGGTTAAGCCATGATTTACCGTGGCCTCTAGGCTGCGGCGGACGGCTTTGCCCGCCGCGGGAAACCGAAAACACCCGCCTCCAGTAAAGTTTGTGTAGTAGTGAAGGTTTTTCTAGTCCCGAGCGTGAAAAATACCAAGACTAATGCCAATTTTCAAAGTGGATCAAAAGTCGTTTCTCTACTAGTGGTGTTCATGCATGTTTTGGCACGCTGTGCATGCAGAAACTCTCAACATCTTCCCTTCTCAACCAATGCACGTCGTCGAGCCCGTACCAAAGGTACGTACGTATATATGCATTAAATATTCATCAGCTTGAATACACGCATTTAATTGGGATGCATGCGTTTTCTTTTGGAATATTATTTTTAATCGATCAAATTTCTAGCAGGGATCCATGGGGACTAACAACACGGCGTCGAACGCTGGCCCGTCCAAGCAGCAGCAGCAGCAGCCGCCGTCATCGAACCATCCGTCGAGGACGACGACTCTGGCGGCAGGGCTGCCACCGCCAAATAATAAGGACGGCGGCAAGCCGGCAGCCGTCAAGGTTATTAGTTCAGTTACCTGACCGTGCGTCCGTATATACACACAACACGCCTAGCTGAGCTGACGTGCCCATGCCATTGTCGTCGCCGTCGTCGTCAGAGAGAAGGGAGCAGCGGTGGCGCCATGGGAAGCGGGACGCCGTCGACATCGAATAATCAACAGGAGGCCCGCCCCAGGACTTCAGACGCCAAGACGCTGAGAAGGCTCGCGCAGAACAGGGAGGCCGCAAGGAAAAGCAGGCTTAGAAAGAAGGTATATATATGTGTTTCAATTTCATCCTGCGCCTAACCAAGGAAGAGAGTCCTAACAAAACAAAGAAAATGGTGAAATTAACTTTGGATTTGTCATGAGATTCCCATTTCCTGTATGTTTCCCATACCATTTCTTCATGTGGCCTGGATTGATTAATGTTCGTTTTCATTTGTCTCTTCTCTCTAAAATATAATCAATGATCGTAGGCTTACATTCAGAACCTAGAGACAAGCAGGATTAGGCTGGCCCAGCTGGAGCAAGACTTACACAGATCCAGAACTCAGGTATGAACGAACTGAAAAGAAGTATGCTAAATTAATAACAATGTATTTCCAACTTTATTACTGAAGAGATTTGGAATTAACATGAAGCAGGGAGGCCTGCCAAAAAAAGAACCTAATAATTTGATCTAGTTATATTATTATTACTAGGCAGAATAATGATCATTTTTTAAGAAAAAACAACTGCATAAGCTTATTATAAAAGTGAAGATAATATAGTTCCATATACTTTCATAAACGTACCGACTGAGTTTTTTTCCGTGTGCATTTTGCCAAACAAATCAACCAGGGAGCAGTGTTTGGTGGTGGAGCTCTTTCTGCAGGTTGCAGTGGCGGACTAAGCCCAGGCACGCATTCAAACCCTAGCTAAACTGCTCGCATGCATGCATCTCTTACATTACGTACTCCCATGCTAGCTCCTTTTTTATACTACCTCTCTTGCATGCATTGCACGTTTACACGTTTATCACAAGTTGATGAATAGTGCAATCTTGCATGAGATGAGCAGAGGCGGCATGGTTCGACATGGAGCACGCGAGGTGGCAGGAGGAGCACGGCAAGATGATGCGCCACCTGCGGGCGGCGCTGGAGGCGGAGCACGCCGCGGCGGCGACGACGTCGACGTCGACGGCGACGGCGGCAGACGCACAGCTCCTCCGGCAGCTGGTGGACGCGGCCGCGGCGCACCACGGCGTGCTGGCGGAGCTGAAGGCCGTGGCGGCGAGGACCGACGCGTTCCACCTCGTGTCCGGGGCGTGGGTGTCCGCCGCCGAGCGCTGCTTCTTCTGGATTGGCGGCTTCCGCCCTTCAGAGCTCATCAAGGTTAGTTTTACGCTGAGCTCAAGTTTCTGTAAGCATGAGCTCACAGGCTACACTCACGTATGATCAACCAATTGCGTGCTACTCCTTTCTTTAATTAATTGGTGTTCCCAACAATCAAGTCCACGAAATTAATTTTGTAGAACTGCGTGTCTTAACTTTGACCCACACAATGACACACAGTTCCTGCCGAGCTGCCTCCTTCTTGTTTTTGGCACGAGGCATGCGTGCATGTCTCACGAGTCACGACTCACGGCTCATGAGTGAGAGTGACAGCTATGCATATAGGTTCCTGTACGTGCTGATGATGTAGGACGACAATAATACACACATATATATACATAAAATACATATGAAAAGTTTAAGGATTCAGGTGCTATTTGGTACTAATAATGGACAGAGACATTAGGTAAAAGCAGCATCAATGGAGAAATATATATACTACTACTAGCTGATTAGGTAGGTAAGAGGTCCCAGTTACGTTGATGGGAACAGTTTCAGGCCTTTGGAATTGTCTTCGGACTTTTCTAGCTATATAGTACCAGCAGCCATCTACTACTACTATGTGACTGGGTACTTACTGCAACTGCAACAGGGTAGGTTAGATGGGAGATGGAGACGGGTTTGGTTAACTTACCTACAACAATGCAAAGGACATGCTTGGCCTTGACACATATGTGTATGCCTTTCGGCTTCTAGATGGATTGGTTGGGACTTGGAACTTGCAACTTGGGAACGACCAACAACCCTGGGTTTCACAATAGTACAAGAAAAAGTCCCTGTTACAACTCTAAAGGATAGGTAGATGTCTCTATTCTCCCAATACAACGCGAACTTTTTTTTTCTTAAACTGTCAAACTTGCAAGGCGAACTTTTTCTTAAACCATCAAGCTCTGCTTATTGTATGTGTACGTTACAATAGGGTGTATCGATCATTTTATTGTATATATAGTCACTGAGACCAATTCATGATAATGGTAATTAGTTAACTATCTTTTTTTTTAAACACAGGAGAGCTGCATTTCATTGTATTAGCTAACTATCTTTATTGGATTTAATTAGGCTTGACTGGACCTTATTTCGACTAAATCAGAAAATGTGGCAAAAAAATAAAGAGAAAATAGGTCACCAAACCTCGTATCCAAGTTTCTCAAGCATCAATGTATTTTTCTAAAATTTTATAGAATTTTCAGGTCACCTTTTTATAGAATTTGACTAAACTTTGAATTCCATGGAATTAAAACAAAAGCTAAATCCTTTTCTCTTCCTTACTTGCTCTAGGTTCTTAGAGCAAGTACAGTAAAGTGTTGTGAGTGGGTTGTATGCTAAGGTGGAGGAGTAAGAGGAGAAACGGGCTGGACGACTTAGACAGAAGAACCAAGAAAGAAACTTTGTGAGAGAGACAAATAAGCCATGTATTAATAATAAAGAGTTAACTACTATATGAATAGGCTGAGAGATATGCTGTAAAGATCCATTCAGCCAGCAACAGGCTATACTATTAGGCTTGCTCTTAGCCCAACTTTTTTTTCTCACCCAAACCTACCTCGAGCTTTTGGACCATTTATTTCCCATCTTATCTATTTTCTAAGCCAACTGGGGCGTGGACTGCTCCTTCTCTCCTTCTTCCGGCCTGACAATGGCCAGGCTGCCACATTCTCTCACACTCTGCCTCCTCCTCCCTTATAGTCGTCCTTGCGCAGCGAAGATACAAGGGTGAGCAATGCACGTCATGCGCTACGGCTACTCTCTGTCCCGCATCTCTCTTCCCATGCGTGCCCCTCTCCTCTCTTTTACGATGACAACAGTTTTATCACTAGAGAGTCATAAAATACAAACTATGGTTAAAAAAATCAGTTAACATCATTATCTGAACAGTCACAGAAGGTAGCATCTCTTACAGCGAAGGGATTGATCCCATATAGAAAATCAACTAGATATTGACCCGGTTTAAAGGGATGGCTTTATAATGTGCACCTATCATGAGGTTAAGAAAGATGAAATGTAGCCACACACATGCATGTGGCATGGGCTCAGGAAGCGAGGCTACGATAAGAGCGTCGAGCATCAATAAAGGTTTTGCAGTTCTACACTGTAACCAACGTCGTGTCCGAGAGGATACAATCTATTTGTAGTTCCAAACTATAGGTAATGTCATGTTAAAGGAGGATACTATCTATCGGCCCTCGAACTCTTTGCCATGGACGTATGTTTGTCACCCAAGCCTCAGACTCTGGGTTTATATACGTTTGCCACTTGTGAAGGCAAGAAGAGTTAGAGAGTCTATGTTTGCCACTTGTACTTGTGAAGGAGGGAAGAGTTGGAGAGTCTATGTTTGCCACTTGTGAAGACGAGAAAAGCAGTATTGAGAAACGACGGATCAAAGGATGGGAGAAGAGGTATGTAGGTGAGGGATGACAAACGGCTGAGGGAGTGATGAAATAAGAGGTGTAAGAAAGAGGAACGAACAGAGAAAATTTGTTGCCTCTAATATTAGACTAGTAAGCATGCTCACGTGCAGCTTGGGTCATCTCTTAAAATCAGACTCTATATCGTGACGGAACATGCGCTGTTCTAACTCATGGATGGTGAGGACCGGGGCATAGAGTGACAATGAAAATTTAGAGGAGATTTTTTATTTTCTATATAGATATACATATCATATCATATATCATATAATATTATTAAGATCTCGTGTCTGAGCCAAGGGTTTCACTGCTCCACTGTTCATCACCAGTAAACCCATCCCAGCCGTCCGTTTGTTCACCGACCACATCAGTCTATCTCCGGGTGTTAAAAGCTCATATTCATTTACCTATCGGTAGTTCATTCCTCTAACGCTGAACATCATAATGGAGTATATTCATATGTATAATATACTAATAAAATTAATTTCGTGCGTGCTTTTTTTCATGGTTAAGTTGTCCAAATTTCAATTCTTATCAGCAAGGTAGCACTTTCAACTTTGATTATTTATTAATGCTGCTATTTTTTTTCTCAAAAAGAGTAATTTGAAGATATCAATGAATTAACCATGCAGTATGCATCCCCACGCAGATAGCGGCCCGGCACGCGGAGCCCCTGACGGAGCAGCAGGCGATGGGCGTCTGCGGCGTGCAGCAGTGGGCGAGGGACGCGGAGGCGGCGCTGGACCACGAGCTCCAGGCGATGCACCGCTCCGTCTCGGAGGCCGTCTCCTCCGACGCGGCGGCGCTGCTCTTCCCCTACTCCGACGTGCCCGACTTCATGGCCACCATGTCCCTCGCCATCAGCAAGCTCGCCTCCCTCGAAGCCTTCGTCAGACAAGTAAGCAAAGCTAGCACATGCCTGCCTGCCTGCAAGCATTTTGTGTTTCCCATGATGAAATGGTAACAGCAACAATGGTGAACGCGTGCTTGGTTGCATTGCATTGCAGGCGGACGCGCTTAGGCTGCAGGCGCTGCACCGGCTGCCGCAGATCCTGACGGCGCGGCAGTCTGCACGGTGCTTCCTCGCCATCGCCGACTACTCCCACCGCCTCCGCGCCCTCAGCGAACTCTGGCACACCCGGCCAGGCCTTCCAGCGGCGAGCAACCCGGCGGCCGGCCCCAGCCAGAGACCGCCCTACCAAAGTAGAGACGGTTTACTATAGACAGTATAAGAGCCTGCTCAGCCTGGGATAGTTTCAGAGATACAGATAGAGGTGATCACTGATCAGGAATTCAGATGACCCATTTCTCGCTTATTTGACATCAGCTCTAGCCTCTAGGAGTGTTTATACACATGTAACTGTGGAGTATATATAAAGGGTAATAGTAAGCAGTAGCTGATTCAGCAGTATGAATATGAAATAGTATACAGGAATAATAACTGAAACTGCCCAATTGCCAAGCTGATTGACATGTCAGACACTCAGAAGATGTAGCATTCAGATTGATACGTGGTGAGAAAACAAATTATTGCATAACTATTGCCAAATAATGGGGTGCTACATGCTACAATTGTCATGTACAGCCAGCCTCCCTCCAATCTCAGCGCGAAAAAGAGCAGTTAGGTTGACAAATTGTAGTTAAAATAAACTTCAGTACAGGGTGTACCTAGTATGAAATGTCAAATGTGGTTACAGGGTTCAGCAGATGTCGCAACCCCAAGTTCAGAACAGTCACACAACATAAAGTGCCATGACAAGGATGACTTCTCTCTCACCTTCTGGTGTTACAATCTATCAAGGGCGTCGATGATGGCCTTGCGAAATGCGTCATTGTGGAGGAAAAAAGAGGAAACATGGCCGCCTGTTACCCACCGGACTTCTGAACCTGGCCATGCCTTCTGGAGCTCCATGACTGAATGTCTGGGAATATAACCGTCATCCTGTAAACAGAACATAGCTCCAGATTAGAAGAATGCTCCAGATAAATAAGACTACCGAGTAAGAAATCGAATCCTCTGAAATAAGGAGGTAATTTAACCAATCTTAAAAAAAAAAGAGTCCTCAAGTAAACTATCTGCTATCAATGTATGTTTCAATTTCTCAACATTGCTCAAGCCTAAGGTAACCTGCTGTTTGCTGTAAACAGTGCAGGTAAAAGACATATTTTGAGTACTCACACCATTTCCTTTTATAAGCTGTAACAGGATTTGATAGTTTTTCAAGATAATCTTTGACCATTAATTTCTCAGTGTATAAGCAATTACTACAAATAAACATCCTACTAAAAGGCATAAACACAAATCTATTGATATATCATTGTGCACTAAACACACATATATTGACTAACTGATGATCCAAGTTTATAGTGTTTGACTTTTTACGAAAACTAATACACCCTGTATTTTGAAATGGAAGGAATAGTAAAGTAGGCAGTCAACTAGTGACATAATCTGATCGTGGTTAGTGGTTACTCTGCCAAAATCATGAAACCAAGTAAAAAGACGAGCGGGACAACAATTATGTTTTTTGAGATAATAAACTGATGTTAAAAGGCCATAAAGCTCGGAGAGCATCACTAACCGTTGCACCAACAAAGATGACCGCCTGTGGGTTCTTTGGGACTGGGAATCGAGTGACATCAGTCAAAGACAACACTGACCGCAACCTATCTCTGACTTGTTCGATAGTAATCCCAGTTTTCTGTGCAGCATCTTCTGCCAAAGATGTTACATCTTGAGTTAATGCTGCAGCATCTTCTCTCAAAACATCCCAAGCTGTGGCGTATTTGTAGACCCCTTCACAGAAAGGTACCACAGCAGAGTGTGGAGCGAGAAATGGCAGTGTGGCAATTGGTGTAGGATGCAGGGATCCCACCATTGCAGCATGTACTCCACCTGTGACATCAGCAAAGAAACCATTTGAGAAGAATGCACAAGATATCTTGTAAAATCTGCTACATGATTTCTAAGATGCACTTATTCAGTCATCAGGAAAACCAGTAATTTTAGCAGTGCTTGAATTTAGGTACTTGGATGTCATGGATTCACAGAAACAAGTGTCTTTGATGGTGCCTCCCCCTCACTCTTGATGGCTTATCAGTATTTCAAAGAGGACATGAGATTATGGGGCCTAGCTGGAGCTAGAGAGCTTCAGGAATTGGGCACAGGTCAGGGGCTAGGACTAACATGATTAGTCCAGGCTAGGGTTGTTCCTTGTTCTATTTTGTTTCAAGTGTATGTTATTTTTACCCCTAGTCTTTTAAGGTCACCCCTTCATATTCCCTTGTGAAATAAGGGGGTTCTCCAAGATGAAGCTCGACTTCAAGCTTATAGGATTTCTGAAAACAAGCGATCTGTTTTTCTCTCCTGGGTTGATTCTTGTGTTTAGTGGTTCTTTGTCTTTCTTGTTCTAGCCTTGCTAGGGCTTAGCTGAAGTGTTTTCTGTTTGTTTGGCTCAGTTTTTGTTTTTGTGTTTTAATAAAATCTTACAGTGGGGGCTTCCTCTGCTGTTTTCCTGGTTCAAAAAAAATAAGGGGGTTGTGTTGTATTGTATGGGACCGTTCTCTCTCTCTCTCTCATACAAAGATACGCAGATCTCCTGCGTGTTCGGGGAAAAAAAAGGAAAACCAGTATTACATACCCATGCTGAGCCCACATACGCCCATCTTGCTGTAACCAGCCTCAGTCTGCAGCCAGTAAAGGAGACTGCGAGCTTCATCAATTGTGGCTTTCCCTAAAAGTAACAGGTCACTGACACACTGGAGCTTCGCACCACGCTGCATGCTAGGACGTCGCTGTCCATAATAGGGGCTGTGGTTCATGAGATATCAGATCTTGGCAAACAGTGGATAAAAAATCATACAAAAGAATGCAAGCAAATCTCACCTCTCAAGAACCATAGTTGCAATATTGTTCTTAAGAAGAGGCCCACCGAGCCGAAGCCTGCGCTCAAATGTGTGATCACCAGTGCCTATAATATTTCAGAAAATGTAGATTAATTCATTACATGCGAGTAAAGGAATATTTTTATATAAAAAAGAGGCACAGATTTTGATAAAATGGAAGTATACATTTTTAGGCAAGAACAAGTTTATGATGCTGCTTAGGCGTTCGTGAATCAATGATACTTACAATAAAAAGTACTAGTAATTGTTCAAGTTTGGCACTTGGAAGCAAGAAAAAAAATATCTTGAAGATAGGGAAGTTGTCAAAGAGGAATGTTAAAGTTGGCAGTGCTAGAAAGCCAGCAGACAATACATCCATATAGCATTCCACTAGCAAAAACCTTTTAAAAAAGTGAAATGCATACAAGCCAAACAGTCATATCAGAAAAGGTTTTCATAACCTATGCAGCATTAGGGAACAAATAAAGAAACTACAAAATCATGTACCTGCAAGATGGACCACACATGACATCTTCTCAGGTGTAACATTTTTAGGGGTAAGAAAAGCAACTCTTGCATTGTGACTCTCAAGGGGCAATGCGTCAATTAGTCGCTCATCACATGTAGTCCTGAAAACACCTTCTCGCAGACAAGAACTGTTTGTCTCCCATACTGTTTTCCACATAGGCTGCACAGCAGTTGGTGGCCAGTTTTGGCAACGTGCCTCCGGAAACAGCTGCTTCACCATCTTTTCTAGCAAATCAAGTTTGGTACCTCCCCATCCTTTTGAGAAAAATGGTGTTCCTAGTTTGGTGCGATGAAGAAGAGTTCCATATATGTGGTCCAGTACATAATGCACTAACCCAAGATTAACTGATACCATGTCCAACCACTGGTTAAATAAACCTGGTTCTCCAAACCTTCTTTTTATAAATTATAATTACAAGACCAAGATATGCCTGCAACACAAAATCAACAAGAATCAAGGTTTAACATACTTTAGGAAATTCAATGCAGCAGGAACACTTAACAGAAGGACAGTCTGCAGCATATCACAGTCACACAGTGGAGGCTCACACAGTTGTTTTTGACAAGTGTCGACCCAAAACTTTTTTGCAGATTATATTCAGAGAACGCATTGGCTACGCCAATGGGTGCAATTAGAGCGGGATGAAGCCAATAAACAGCACATTATCCAAGACTGGATAATGCTAGAGGCAATGGCAATGGATTTTTCTGTGTCCTTTGGATGGCCTTATAATTTTAGAATTGTGTTTTGAGTGTGACATTTGTGTGGTTACACAATACTGTAATAAGTGGTCTGATTATCTTGGAGACAGGAGATGAAGCCAGATTTATTTCCATTATCTAAAGAAGATAGGGCATAGCAACACGAATTAAGCAATCAACGATATATAGAGCAGCAGCAACAACAACAACAACAAAGCATTTAAGTCCCAAATAAGTTGGGGTAAGCTAGAGTTGAAACCCAGCAGAAGCAATCAAGGTTCAGGCACGTGAATAGCTGTTTTTCAAGCACTCCTATCTAAGGTTAAGTCTTTGGGTATATTCTATCCTTTCAAGTATCATTTTATTGCCTCTACCCAAGTCAACTTCGGTCTTCCTCTACCTCTCTTCACGTTACTATCTTGGCTTAGGATTCCACTATGCACCGGTGCCTCTGGAGGTCTCCGTTGGACATGTCCAAACCATCTCAACCGGTGTTGGACAAGCTTTTCTTCAATTGGTGCTACCCCTAATCTATCACGTATATCATCGTTCCGAACTCGATCCCTTCTTGTATGACCGCAAATCCAACGCAACATACGCATTTCCGCGACAGTTATCTGTTGAACATGTCATCTTTTCGTAGGCCAACATTCTGCACCATACAACATAGCAGGTCTAATCGCCGTCTTATAAAACTTGCCTTTTAGCTTTTGTGGTACTCTTTTGTCACATAGGACACCAAATGCTTGGCGCCACTTCATCCACCCTGCTTTGATTCTATGGCTAACATATTCAGCAATATCCCCATCTCTCTGTAGCATTGATTCTAAATATCGAAAGGTATCCTTCCTAGGCACTACTTGACCTTCCAAACTAATATCTTCCTCATCCCGAGTAATAGTGCCGAAGTCACATCTCATATACTCAGTTTTAGTTCTACTGAGTCTAAAACCTTTGGACTCTAAAGTATCTCGCCATAACTCCAGTTTCTGATTCACTCCTGTCCGGCTTTCATCAACTAGCATTACATCGTCCGCGAAAAGCATACACCAAGTCCCCTTGTAAGTCCCTTGTGACCTCATCCATCACTAAGGCAAACAGATAAGGGCTCAAAGCTGACCCTTGATGTAGTCCTATCCTAATCGGGACGTCATCCGTGTCTCCATCACTTGTTCGAACACTAGTCACAACATTGTTGTACATGTCCTTAATAAGCCCGACGTACTTCGTTGGGACTTTATGTTTGTCCAAAGCCCACCACATAACATTCCTTAGTATTTTATCATAAGCCTTCTCCAAGTCAATAAAACCCATGTGTAGGTTCTTCTTCTTCTCCCTATACCACTCCATAACTTGTCTTATTAAGAAAATGGCTTCCATGGTTGACCTTCCGGGCATGAAACCAAATTGGTTCATAGAAACCCGCGTTATTGCTCTCAAGCGATGCTCGATAACTCTCTCCCATAGTTTCATAGTATGGCTCATCGACTTAATTCCCCGGTAATTAGTACAACTTTGAATATCTCCTTTATTTTTGTAGATCGATACCAATATACTTCTCAACTCGTCAGGCATCTTGTTCGATCGAAAAATATGGTTGAACAGCTTGGTTAGCCATACTATAGCTATGTCCCCTAGGCATCTCCACACCTCGATTGGGATACCATATGGTCCCATCGCCTTACCTCCTTTCATCTTTTTCAACATCTCTCTGACCTCAGATTCTTGAATTCTCCGCACAAAACGCCTATTAGTGTCATCAAAAGAGTCATCCAACTGAAAGGTTGTGTCTGTATTCTCACCATTGAACAATTTGTCAAAATACTCTTGCCATCGATGTCGGATCTCATCCTCCTTCACCAAGAGATGCTCCCTTTCATCCTTAATGCACTTAACTTGGTTGAAGTCCTTTGTTTTTCTCTCACGAACCCTAGCCATCCTATAAATGTCCTTCTCTCCTTCCTTCGTACTCAAATGTTGGTAAAGATCCTCGTACGCTCTACCCTTTGCCACACTTACAGCTCGCTTTGCAGTCTTCTTTGCCACCTTGTATTTCTCTATATTGTCCACACTCCTGTTATGGTACAAGCGTCTATAGCATTCTTTCTTCTCCTTAATAACCCTTTGGACTTACTCGTTCCACCACCAAGTATCTTTAGCCTCGCCTCCACTTCCTTTGGTTACTCCACACACCTCTGAGGCCACCTTCCGAATGTTGGTTGTCATCTTCTCCCACATGTTGTTTATGTCCTCTTCTTCTTTCTAAGAGCCCCTCTTTGATAACCATTTTCCTGAATACCTCTGACGTCTCCCCTTTCAGTTTCCACCACTTTGTTCTTTCAATCTTTAGCTTGTTTATCCCTACGGACATGCACCTGAAAACGAAAGTCTGCCACCAAAAGCTTATGTTGAGAAACAACACACTCCCCTGGTATCACCTTGCAACCTAAGCATGTTCGTTTGTCCTTTTTTCTTGCGATGACAAAGTCAATCTGGCTAGAGTGTTGTCCGCTACTGAAGGTCACTAGATGAGATTCTCTCTTTCTAAAGAAAGTGTTGGCTATCATCAGGTCAAAAGCTACCGCGAAGTCCAGAACTTCCTCCCCCTCCTAATTCCTACTACCATATCCAAAACCTCCATGAACTGCCTCGAAACCTGTGCTTGTAGTACCTACATGCCCATTAAGATCTCCTCCTATAAAAAGCTTCTCACTATTAGGTACAGCTCTAATCAGGCCATCTAAGTCTTCCCAGAATTGTCTCTTAGCACTCTCGTCGAGGCCTACTTGGGAGGCATACGCACTAATTACGTTCAAGACCATATCACCAATGACAAACTTGACTAAAATAATCCTATCTCCTTACCTTCTCACTCTCACCACACAATTCTTGAGACTCTTATCAATCAAAACTCCTACTCCATTTCTATCCGCGACTGTCCTTGTGTACCAAAGCTTGAAACCTGTATTGTCCACCTCCTTCGCCTTCTGACCCTTCTATTTAGTCTCTTGAACGCATAATATATTTACACGCCTCCTAGTCGCGGTATCAACTAATTCTCTTAACTTACCTGTAAGCGACTCTACATTCCAACTACCTAAACGGATCCTAGTTGGTTCGACTAGCTTCCTTACCCTTCACACCCGTCGACTCAGATGTGAAGACCCTTGCTCATTTTTCACTACACCCGGGCACCGATGTAGCGCGCCACTAAGGAAGCGATGACCCGATCCTTGCTCACTTGACACCATGCCCAGATCGCGACACGGCGCGTCACCAAGGGGGTGCCGACCCGGCCCTTGCCCATTTAACACCATACCCGGGTTCCGATATGGCGTGTCGCTAAGAGGGTTACGCCCCAACGGTTTTCTTTTGGGTTTCATCTCCATTAGAATGGCTAGATTTAACGTTGGCTCGCCACGCCTATCACAACCCTCCTCCTTTACCAGGGCTTGGGACCTGCTATGTTGAGACAACATAGGCGGAGTTCAACGATATATAGAGCAGTGAGCTACAAAAGTTGTCCAGATTTGGACACAACCAGAAACCATAATACGAGTAGAGAACTGCTAAGGGACAAAGCCAAACTAGAGTGGTCGGTTCTGAAATTGGAATGACCAACCAAGCTTAGTGAAATACAAACTACTGAAACAGCCACCAAATATTCTGAACATTTCTTAAAAGGCAGATGACATGGGCTTTGATAAATTTGGTGGCTCAATGTCGTAGATATAAAAAGGAAAACATTTCTTTATTTGAAACATGCTTGCTTGTGTTGACCCATTTCAATTAGACATGACAGTTGCGGCCTTATAATTTCATAATTGAGTTTTGAGTGAGACATTTGTGTGGTTACACAATACTGTAATAAGTGGTCTGATTATCTTGGAGACAAGAGATGAAGCCAGATTTATTTCCATTATCGAAAAATGATAGGGCATAGCAACACGAATTAAGCACTCAATAGATATATAGAGCAGTGAGTTACAAAAGCTGTCCAGATTTGGATACAACCAGAAAACATAATAAGAGTAGAGAACTGCTAAGGGACAAAGCCAAACTAGAGTGGTCAGTTCTGAAATTGGAATGACCAACCAACGTTAGTGAAATACAAACTACTGAACCAACCACCAAATATTCCGAACATTTCTTAAAAGGCAGATGACATGGTTTTGATGCATTTGGTGACTCAATGTCGTAGATATAAAAAAGGAAAACATTTCTTTATTTGAAACATGCTTTGCTCAACTACACAAAACAGCTGCTTTGAAGGAATATCAGAACTGGTGAACTAGTCAGCTAGGCTCTGAAATTGGAATAATAAGAGTAGAGAACTGCTAAGGGCCAAAGCCAAACTAGAGTGGTCGGTTCTAAATTGGAATGACCAACCAACGCTTAATGAAATACAAACTACTGAACCAACCACCAAATATTCCGAACATTTCTTAAAAGGCAGATGACATGGTTTTGATACATTTGGTAGCTCAATGTCACAGATATAGAAAAAGGAAAACATTTCTTTATTTGAAACATGCTTTGCTCGTGTTGACCCATTTCAACTACACAACACAGCTGCTTTGAAGGAATATCAGAACTGGTGAACTAGTCAGCTAGTGTACCACTTCCAGGAGACGAGAATTACAGATCACTTGAGGGCAATTCAGGATAATGTAGCATCATTTCATCTCGTACTACAACCACAGCCTAGGCATCCGGGACATCGAAAACAACAGCTTTTGCACAGAGGAACGCATCTAATGAGCTAGATCCAGAACAAATCCGATTAAGCACACTAGCAAACGTCCGGAAGATGCAATGCAGGTGCTCAGATGTGCTCTCCCCAGCACGCACATAACATCAAATCAACATATTGATTTCGAATTATGTGGAGTCCAGAAGGTCGCACCTTGCGATGAACGCGACGGGGAGCCGGCGACGACGAGGCGGCAGAAGACCGCGAGCCCACCTCGGCACCCGACGGAACACGAATACCAGTCCGACACACTCAGTACCAAACCCGCGCGCGAAGGGGAAAAGGCCACCTTTTTCTGCGTGGTATAGGGACAATCGAGCGACAGAACGCGGGTGGTGGCTGGGCGGCGCGACACGAGCAGAAGGACCTCACCAAGAAACCAAGAAGACGGCGTGCGCGGCCACGGGTGGGAACTGGATCGCACGAGCCTGGCTGCACGGTTCGCTTTCTCTCTGTCTGGTACAACAGCTCCACGGATTCCTTGTGCACAGCTCAACCCGTCAACCGAAGAAACGAGGAGGAAGAAACCGGTGGGCGACGACCGCGGGGATGGGGAGGGACGGCGCCGTGGCTTGCTTTCGCTCTCTCGGATCTGATTCGGGGGCAAATGCTCGATTCTGCCGTGTGGGCCACTGAGGGGCCCGAGGAGCAGGGACAGGCGGAGTGTCCGCGGCGCGGACGCGCGGTGTCCGCGGCCGTTGTCTTGGGCCAACGGCGGCCGGCCGGCGGGTACGTGGCGGTCGGATAAGGTGGGCCGATGCCGAGGTGGCGGTGCAAGTCGGAGCTGAACGGGGCTGGATTTGGCCCGGACTAGCAGGTTTCTTGTTTTTGCTGTTTAGATTCAGAGTTCAGATAAAACCCAATTTTCGAGTATTCAGAGTTCAGATAAAACCCAATTTTCGAGTCGTGTTTGCTACTCTCAAGCCGAAAACCAGTAATTCTAGTAGTGCTTGAAATTAGGTACTTGAACGTTATGGATTTACATAAACCAGTGGTTTGGAAAACCAGTAATTTTAGCAGTGCTTGCTAAAATATGACACAAAACCAGTAATTTTTGTCTGGTGTCATGCTATTTCCACACCGAGGTTGGGTTAGAGATATGATTTTTTTAGAGGTTAGCATTTTTCTCAGACACCTATTGCTGCATGATGGTCACGCTGTGTGAAAGAACACGATCCAAACAAGCCCTTTTATGCACCGATGATGCACACAGGGGACTCACGACCTCTCCATCGTCCCGACCTCTGGGAGGAACAGGAAGAGGTCGAGCCCAGCCAAACGTGCCCGATCTGACAAGAGTAGGCACGCCGCACTGACCCCGCAAGGACCGAGGGGACAGCGGTCACCTTGGTCCAATCACGCCATCCCTGCGCCACGCGGTGATGGCCGGTACGGTGCCCACCCGCCAGATACGGCCTGTCACACCCCCAAAAATTCTATTTTGGGTTGTGAATAGAAAACACTAAATAAAATAAATAATTTTATGAATTTATTAAAAATTTCCAAGATTTAGTTAGGCTTTTAGTGATTGAAATCTACAAAACGTGAATTTTTTAATTTTTTTATATTTTAACTGGATATGTTTGTTGCATTCATGCCATTTGCATTAATTTTATTGAATGGAAAATAATTTATTAAATCCGATTTAGGGTCAAATCGATTTTGCTCTATCCAAAAAGCTTTTGAATTTGATCTTAAAAGGAGTTTACATAAGGAAAAGAAAAAGGCTGAAATACATCTCTCCTTCCTGAGCCTCGGCCCTTCTTTCCGCGCAGCCAGGCCGGCCCGCGCTAGCGCCTCTCCTCTATTCGGAGTTACCTCTCGTTTCTTCCCGACTCTTCGCAAGGGCGACTCCGAGGCGGTTGCGGTTCTGCCGCCGGATCCGCCGGCTTTCCCTTGCCTCCGGCGGCCTCTATGGCACCGGTGAGCTGAGGGTACATATCCCCTCCTATTAGGGTAATTTTAGGTAGTTTAGGGTTGGATTTTGTCCTGGTGAGAAAATCGTCGGGTCTCTTTTGGTTCTTCCTCACCTTCTCTGCTTTCGTCTCCTTCCATGGTGAGCGAGGCTCGGTTGTGGCTGGTGGGTGCGTGGTGCTCGGCGACAGCATCTTTTGCAGGGTATTCGACAGTGACGTGTATGCCATCGATGTATTCATTTGCGTTGGTGTTCGATTCCTCTGTGTCGGCGATGCCCATGCCTTCATCGTCGATGCTGGCCTCGTAAGCCATTGTATGGCGGCTGGTACGTGGAGGAGTTTTGGTGGACGTATCGATGGGGATGGGGTGCCATCCATCCATCTTTTGTTCCTCAAAGGAAATTCTGGTGGACGCGTCAGAAGTTTCCTTGTGAGGTTAGCTATGCACCTTCCTGTGTGTTCGGGTTGGTGTATTCAGATCCCCCTCGTGGGTTTGCTGGTCGTCGTCCGGGGTTGGATGGTGAGGCAACTGGCGTCAAATTCCCGCAACGACGAGGAGATGGCAGCTTGCCTTTGGCCGGTGCGTTCAACGAATCAACAGCACGCCTTGGGCGTGTTTTTTATGGGCTCCTTAAACTTTGATGAAGATTCTTCGTCGATCCGGAATTCGGCCATGAGCTTCATTCCGTGTCTTCTTCATTGCGGGAGGTGGAGAAGGACCGGCTTGCTGCAACATCGGTCGGCGACGACGAAGGCTGCGGGGTGCTCCTCCAGAGGACTTAGCTGTAATTTTTATTTTCTTGAGGGGTGCCATTTACGGGGCTGGATGTATTAGTTCTTTTCCTATATTAATAAAAATCCAACCCTTTTCTAAAAAAAAAGTTATTTGGATTCATGCTATTATATTTTTTGATGTTTGGAGAAACGCCATTACTATTCGCCTATTTTAAAGCATGTCATTACAATTCTACGTTTCCTAAAAAAATGCTACTGAATACGTATGGACATAACCTGGACCCAGCTGCAGGCGTATACGAAGACGTATATGTCATCTCCCCTGTCACTCACACGCGGGCCCCACATGTCATCTTCTTCTTCCTCTCCTCATCTCTCTCTCTCCATCCCGACACGGCCACGGCGGGCACTGCCGGTGGCGGCGGCTGCGGGTTTATGCGGCTGAAGCCGACGA
This sequence comes from Miscanthus lutarioriparius, assembly GCA_904845875.1. Taxonomy (NCBI): domain Eukaryota; kingdom Viridiplantae; phylum Streptophyta; class Magnoliopsida; order Poales; family Poaceae; genus Miscanthus; species Miscanthus lutarioriparius. The sequence continues at coordinate 135,255,786 of CAJGYO010000007.1, read as the reverse complement.
GCCATTGTCGTGATTCTTCTGCTGGCCATGGGCGAAAGCAACCAATGACGGAGCGCGCTACAAATGAAAAAGCAGGACGCGGCGGGCTGGAGCTCACCGCCCGGGCGACGCGCCGAGGACATTGCCGGCGAGGAGGAGAGAGCCCGAGTCGCGCTTCATCGAGCGGCTCTCGTCCCGCGTGGTGCACGCCGCCGCTGCTGCGGCTCGTCCGCGATGCCCTTCACGCGACGCTGTTGCACCTCTCACGGCGCAGTAGCGGCCCGCCACGCGATGCGGGCGCCGCAAGCGACGTGGCCTCCAACGCCACGGCCTCGTCGCGATCTTTGAGGCCGCCACCAGCACGTCGACCCGGCCGGCGATCGTGTGGGCGTCGTCATCGTCGATGTACGGGCTCAACACCGAGGCGCCATTCTCCGAGGACCACCGTGATCGACCGACCAGCGCGGCCAGACGCGACCACCAAGAAGGCGGCGAGGCCATCATCGCGCGCGCGACAACCACATCTACGGGCTCTCCATCACCGGCCTGCGATTCTTCACCGTGTACGGGTCGTGGGGCCGCCCCGACATGGCCTACTTCTCCTTCGCTCGCAGCATCGTCGCCGGTGAGCCCATCACGCTGTTCCGCACCTTTGACGGCGCCGACACGCGCCGCGACTTCACTTACATTGACGACGTTGTCAGGGGTTGCCTCGGCGCGCTCGACACGGCCGGCAGGAGCACGAGCTCCAAGTCCGGCAAGAAACGGGGCCCCACGCCGCTCCGCGTGTACAACCTCGGTGACACCTCGCCGGTGCCCGTCACCCGCATGGTCACCATCCTCGAGATGCTCCTCGGCAAGAAGGCACACAAGCGCGTCGTCACGATGCCGACCAACAGCGACGTGCCGTTCACGCACGCCAATGTCAGCCACATCGCACGTGACTTCGGCTACCACCCCGCCACCTCGCTCGAGGTCGGTCTCCGCCACTTCGTCGACTGGTTCGTGCGGTACTACAAGGTCAACGTCAGCGTGCTGCTGCTGCTACTCGGCGTGCTGCTGTTGCTCGCGGGCTGCTGGCGTGCTGCTGCTGCTGCGGTTCGCCGTGGCCGTGGCCGCGTCGGGATGGAGAGAGAGAGGAGGAGAGGAGGAAGAAGAAGATGACATGTAGGGCCCGCGTGTCAGTGACAGGGGTGATGAAGTATACGTCTTCGTATACGCCTACAGCTGGGCCCAGGCTGTGTCCATACGTATTCAGTGGTATTTTTGTGAAAAACGAAAAATTATAATGGCATGCTTTAAAATAGATGAATAGTAATAGCGTTTCTCCGAAGATCGAAAATTATAACCGAAAAAAAATGCCAAGCGGACCTCGCTGGCTCCCTCTCACTCGGTCGCTGACGAGTGGCCCCCAGTCGTCAGCTCCACCCCTCTCCTCCGTCCGCTGGACCGGACGCCGCCGCCGCCATTCCCGGGAGCACGGAGCTCCGCGACCGAGCCCCTCCTTCCCCTCTCCACCCCGTAAGAACAGGTCCTGAGGACCCGTGTATCACTGCCGCCACCGCTTGGGGCTTGTTCGCCTCTGACCGGTCGCACTGTTTGCCCCTCCTCTAGAGCCGGGCCTGTCTGTCTCCGATCGGAACCTGACACCACGAACTCCTCCATCATATTCACGGTGAGCTCCCGAATCCAACGCGCCTGATCTCGTCGTCTCCCGTGCTCTGTATCTCGTGGGTGTCGCCGGCGAAGTTCCGCCGCGGGTACCATGCACCGTGAGCTCCTCCCGTCCGACGCCCTGCCTCTTGTTAGCTTGTTGACACCATCGTGACATCACACTCGCATTACGGCCGTTTTTCTTCACGGAAACAATTCTGGAAATACATGAGGAATATATACATATACGTACCTCACACTAGCAGGTTGGCCGTGCGTGCCTTCTCTTTGTAAGCTTGATGATGTCACTCCGACGTCATACACAATTTATGGCCGTTTTTGTTTATTAGAAAAATAAATCCATGAATACAACTTCAAATACATCATCGTGGACATGGTCCATGGTGCGCTGCTCTCACAGCCCTACCCCAGTCCATGGACTGTGGACTGAGTGCGCAGCATAGTGCACGCAAACTTACAATCTAGCTCTTTCAGTTTTGTCAAATTAAATCACAGTTTCATGAGTTATGCTATTCTTCCATTTCAGCCCCTATCTTATCTAGTTTTCATACCCGCAGCCCAGAGCTCTTTTCTTTTTCAGTTTTATTTATTTAAAAATCCGAAAACGAGTTCAGTTTATTTACAGTTTTGCCATCCAACTTCAAAAGCCCATAACTTTCAAACCGTAGCTCCGTTTTAGGTGGTTCTTCTGCTCACGAGTTCGTATTGACGAGTACTATGCGTTAGTAAACTTTATAATATGTTTTTCCAATGTTTGGCGTATTGTTCTTATCATGTTTTGTTGGCCATGTTTGGTGTATTGATTACATACAGTGTTGAATCGAGAACTTCCGGGACCAGCAGATTGATATCCCGGAACAAATCCAGTTTGAAGGCAAGTGGCCTTGACCATACTTGCTCCTACTTTTGTTTTATTGTGGGTTAGTGTAGTTAGACCATTAGTTGCATGCAGAGTCTAAATTTGAATCCCATGTTAGTGTTTATTAGAACTTGTTACATCATCCTTGAAACCCGGTTTGGATGGGTAGATGCCATGCTTAGCTTTGCAGTCTTGGGATGGGAATGGTTGTAATTTAAACTTGATTAATGATCTATGCAATGGCTACTGGTAATGTTTTTAGCAACATGGTGAATAGGAAATCTAAGCAGGATCATTGGTTGTGTTTGATTCTACTCTGGGTCCCTAAGGACCGGTTCTCGGAGCATGTAATCCGGCTTAACAGCGCAACCATGAGGTCTGGATGGGATGGACCTGGCTAATTAATTAGGGGATCCATATGTGGATATTAGTCTCATAATGACATGGGTACAAAAGAATGCTTCTATGCAGGATACCGCTTGGTACGGGAGTTGGCTCCTAGGCTTGCCTAGTCCTGGGCTACAGGAGATGGCTTCCATGCGTGCCCTATGAGAACTAATACATATGGGAGGACTCTTTGTAAAGGCCTTGTAGTGAAACCCTATTGATCTACCTTGGAAGTGGGTCAAGAGGCTGATCACCTCACAAATGGGAAACACAACTCATGGTGAAAGTGTGCAACCTTTGCAGAGTGTAAAACCGGTATATCAGTCGTACTCACGGTCAAGAGCGGGCTTAGACTTCTTCAGGATTAGATGGCTCTGGTTTGGTTGGGTGGTTCCCTTGGTAAGGGAATGGGTGGTTCAGTTGGGAGCTTGGATGGAATCCAAGTGTGGTGCTTGGATGGAATCCAAGTGTGGTTTGGTCCTCTGAGGAGAAGGCAGAATCTCACTTAGTAATTAGGTGCTAAGGAAATTAAGGTAATATGCGTGTCGCTTAGGTGCTGGTGTCAAACCAAGTTAGCCTATCCTTGCTTTAAGCCTCATGTCATACTTTTCCTACACTTGTGGAGTACATTTCAATGTACTCACCCTTCCTCTTTGTCCCCCCTCCTATCCCACCTAGACGCTGGAGACGAGGAGGAGGAGTACGTTGAAGACGTTGCCTTTGACCCCGACGACATGTATTAGGCTGGTGCTACCCCTGGTCAACCTTCCTGTGTAGATGGCGTCCTTTTCCGCTGGAAGCTTAGTAGATTTTCTTTTAGACCCACGGGTCATTTTTGTAATAATGTTTTCGTTATGTAAGCAAACCTACTATGATACTATAATGAAGTCGACATATGTATAAATAAATTGATCCTGGCATACATATGTTGTGCATCAATTTTGTCCTTAAAATCGGGTGTGACACGGCTCGACAAGACGCATGTACGATTCTACCCACTACGGGATGGGATCCACGACGGAGGCCTTGACATAGAGGCCATCCAGCCGGCGGGAGCCATGACCCCAGAGCTCGGGATCGTGGCCACCTGCTCCTCAAGACAACCAGGCGATCGGTGGCCTGGGAGCAGCTACCAACTCTGGTATGACACCCCTAGGAGATAGGAGGCGATGACGAAGGCCATAACGGAGAACACATCGCAAAGGATGGCTGGCGCACCACCACCATGTCTACAGTGCCGCCACGGCCGGCATAGACCATGCCACGCCTTACCGCGACGTGGGCATAAGACCATGACGACAACCACGCCCAGGCGTACTTCACATGACGACGTAGCTTGCAAGCCAAGTTAGCTAGGCCTCTCCCTTAGACTCACGACCCCTCGGGCGAGAGAACCTTCTTCGTTGTACATGTCCTGGCCTTAGGCATCCTGATCTGGGGACATTATCTCATTCTACGCATCTCTGGACTCATGAAGCTTCCCTTCAGGCAGTCCATCTCCTAGCTCTAGATCTCCTACCTCTTCCACCATTCTTGCACCCCCATTGTAAGAAGTTCAGACCATTCAAGCGAGGAACATGCATTCAATCATCTCTAAGACAGGACGTAGGGCTCCGGCCTGAACCCATATAAATCCTCGTGTCTTTTGGATGCTACCATCGTCTTTCTAGAGAAGCGCGGTAATCATATAAATTTACTAGTCTGGTTTATGAAACACCGATAGTTGGCGCCAGGTACGGGATAGTCGCGCACCCTTGATTGTTGAGAAGGAAGCGATGGCTCCTCGCACCATCGGTGGACTCCCTCGTGGAATGGCCCATGGCGGCCACATCTGCCATGAAAACTACAAGTTCACCCACGTCGAAGGGCTAGTGTCCGCATTTGCCTTCAGCCGCGTCCAAGACCTCCGCTCCGGAGATCTGGACCCCGCGGTCTATGGTGGACACACTCTTGGAACTACCCTCAGTGGCAGTATCTTAGAGTTCACTTACATAGGGGGGCAAGTACCCTCTCTTGCCACCGGCCATGGCCAAATCTTCCACCCAGGGAACCAGAGGCCCACAGCTCAAGGCGAACTCACCCAAGGAATGGCACCAACCGGCCACATCCTTTTGGGGAACCGCAGGGTCATCCACACCAATGGGTCAACGCCTATCACCAGCTTCTACCACATCTAGGCCAACCGCGAGGGAGGCCTTGGACCGGCGGTAGAACCATGTCCTAATCGGTGCCTCCGCCACCAGCGGAACGCAGCACGTTAGGGCATACATAAGTGACGAAATCACCCGCCGCCACCCGGCATCATCATTGGTGATCAGGTGGCTACCCGACGCCACACCTTAAAGGCCAAACCCAGAACCAGGGCCTAGTCCTGCATGGTAGATAAACCGTCCATTATGTCTCAGTGAACTATCAGCCTTCACTTGGAGGCATGTGGATCCGAGGAAGCGGGCTCCCAGAGTGCACCATGTGCCACGCCGAGCGGACCAAACCGCGTTGCCCTCAGAACCTGCTTCCACAGCGATAGGTCGCGCTAGCTCTTCGTCGAGAGCAGTAAGCACACCTAGAAGTGAAAATGCGATGACCGCGATGTCGTCGTGCCATGAAGGCTCAAGCACCAGAATGCGCGAGCCTTCTCGGCCAGAAGCTACAACAGGCCGGACATGAAGGAATCATCCCCGGGGGCTCGCGAGCCCGCTGAGGATGTTGAGTAGGCAAAAGTCGACCCAAAGCCACCCGAGAGGTCGGCCCATGTCAGCTACGACCACTCCAAGCAATAAAGAAGCACCTTCATCAGCTCGCGGCCTAGGGACCGCAACAACACCACCACAAATAGGCGCTCGGGGGCTCGCCTCATCTCGAGAGATGACAACTAGGTTCACGATAGCTTCTAGTACATCGGTCAGTCACATCCACCTTAACTTTAGCCTTTCTACCCAAGAACGTTTAGATACATGTGTAGGCTCACCTGTAGTTCCAAAAAACTTAGAGCCGACCCGTAGAGCCAACCAGGGAACATGATGTCAATACACTTCACCCTAGCAACGTCCATACTCCCAAGCGACTCGATCCAGCTCGTGTTGGTAGCCGGACATGATTCACTTGTGGGGGTAGTACACATAGTCACATATACGTGATCCATGGCATAGCACTATTTGTCATCGTCCCGGTGACTCGCTCGTTTCGAGCTCTTTCTAATCACGCCTCAAATCATGATGAACCGGTGACCCGAACCTTGATTTCTCATTCGCACCAGGGTCACCCTGGCTAAGCCCCATGGGCCAGCTCCTGGGTAAGGCCAGGCACCCACGCATGAGACTAAAAGGAAACAGGAAACTCGTTCGCTCAAGAAGGAACAAAAGGAAAGAGAACTCTAGTCGCTCGCTCGCTTTACTTCTCTCATCGCACCGGATCTGCGACCTTTCCCCGACGTCTTGTTGTGTGATCAGGTCACGTGCCTTTGCTGCCCCATGGGCTAGCCCCCAGGCTAAAACACATACCCACACGCACAGGACTAAGGAGGATGGCGTACATTCCTAGCTTGAACTATAAGAGAGCAAGGAAACAGCAAGGTGACAAAGCGAATGCGCCGACCACATGCCATACATACACAAAACCCATAACATGTTCACCACAACAAGAACACCCGTGTAACACAGAATCCTTACACAAGGATCATCACATGCTGGAAGCTTGGAACTGGTGGCGTATGCAGGCAACTGAAACTTCACCAACAAGAACTCTCACTCCACGAGCGGCGGAATCACTCATCACAAGGATGTCACCGTCTGACCTCCCCAGCGCGTGACCTCGCACAACGACATTGAGGTCGGTGCCACCATAGCGTGGGGCCTCCAACGCTAGGGTAGCCAAACAACGAACGACTGTATCAGCCAACCGGTAAGGGACGTGGCACATCAGAATAAGCACGCCAAAAATGACTCTCTGTCAGCGCGTCCACACCTCGGACGACCAATGTCGATCGGCGCAAACTAGCCAACACGGCTCGCTCATGAAGACCACAGCGCAATGCGCCACAAGCTCATACACAACAAAGGACCACGCGAAGTCAAATCCGCATAACCCGATCCAGGCAAGGAGAGGAAAGTGTCCACTCAACTCGAAGAAAGGCGAGATGCCATCGAACTTACCCTATAGATACTGAGAGGACCGAGAATGCCGCCTAGAGGGGGGTGAATAGGCGTTTCTAAAAATGCAACCCTTTAAAATGCTGAAATGATTAGTGTTGGAGTTTCCAATTACTCGGAAACTCCAAATCAAAGAAATAAACCCCTCACGAGTGAGCCAACAGAGAATACAAGGTATATAGAATAAATCTATGAGCTACAACCCTGCAACAAACAAGTTAGAGCAATAAGTGAATAAATTCAGCGCAGGGTCCAAATACCGGACACGTCCGGTATTCAAGGGCTTGCTGGATCAGCCCTCGATTTGCTTCGATCGACTTCTCTTTTCAATCCAAGTTGCTGGCACCTACTAGATACCTATCAACAAGCTCAAGCAACACAAGTAGATCACCAATGCCAAAAGAAAAGAGAGATCGAGACACGAGATTTATTTTACCGAAGTTCTGACTTCGTCGAGTCCTACTCTCCGTTGAGGGGGCTGCGAGCGATCCAACAAAGGGCAGCTCTAGAGGACCATGAAGGCCACTCTAGCCAGAGTCTTTTTCAACTCATTTTCCTCCTTCCACTAGTTGATTCCTTCCCTTGCGGTGGTAGAATTGAACCAGTACAAACTTCCCGAGGCACACCACAAGCTCTTGGGTGCTCTCTAGCGACGCCTAGTCGTCTAGGACCGAAGAATCCAAGAGTAACAAATGCAAATCATGAGATCAACAAATATGCACAAGTGCTCAAGGGTGGCTTGCTCTCAATTTGAATCTCACTCAACCCACAAGATGGATTTTGCAAGTTTGAATAAATCAATCACTAAGAGAGGGTTGGAGAGTGCTCTCAAGGCTGAAAAATGTGTGAGAGTGTCAGCAGAATCAGCAGCCTCCAAAGGTGGAAGCTTGGGGGTATTTATAGACCCCACTAAAAAACTAGACGTTTTATAGCTGTTGGAATACCAGACACATTTGGTATCAATATTGGCATGCACATCGCCAACGATCACTAAGTCAGTGGCACGTGTGAGGTGTCGGAACTCCCGACCCCCGGAACTCCCAACGATAGTCAGAACTCCCGACGAACCAAACCGAGAACATGGAGAAGGCTATTGTAGTTAGGCCAATACCGAACACGTCTGGTCTTTGGACCTGCAACACAGCGAGTTAGCACTTGGCTCTCTCTTTCACTCAATCCTCACATGGGTTGGCTTGAGCACTAAAGAATAATTATCTATCAACATGATGCATCCCTCTTAATAGTATGACACACCTATGTACTCAAGATTAAATGAAAACAGAAGTTGAACCGCTTGAGTTGAAATCCTTGGAATCGAATGTCGTAGTTCTCAAAATTCACCAAGAGAGGATGTCAACATGTCAATTTTGATTTTCCCTTTGAGCACAGCCATCTTGAGCTTGTGACTTGATTTCATCCAATAAATATGAGTTGACGCCCAATGTATCAAGTCACTTCTTATCAATTCATCCAATATATTTGATCCTCCACTTCAATATGATCATCATGGTTTGATTGGTACCTCAACTAAATGCAAGTACTTCCTTCTTCACCTTAGCTAGGTTCCTCGGTCGCCAAGCCGTCGCTTGCCCTTCACCCTTGCTTAGTACCTCAAAGCCTTTCCTTGCTATCTTCACCATCTCAAGCATTAAGTCACACTTGGTGTTGAATCATTCATTAAGATCATTAGTATAATTGTCTTTCAATATAACAAGCTCTAAAAAGTGAGACCATTCCATATACAATCTCTCATGTCTCATTAATTATTTTTCAACGCGCTTGCTTTCATATGAGTCATCAAAATCCCACCATGAACAAGCCTTGCATGAGTTACATTTGCATTGTTGTCTTGTGTTTGAACTAGATTATTTATACAACAAAACATCATTTTGGCTTTCATCAAATACCTATGAGATAACCCATTTCCTGTCCAACACTTAGCAAAATGGGTTAGACCTTTAATCATGTTGTCATTCAATCATCCAAAACCCACTAAAGGGCTTGTTGCACTTTCAGGTACCTTAAACACAAAAATAGGGTCACACTAGGTCAAGCCTCAAGGGTCGATCCCTGGGCGGGGCTACGTGGCTACATCATTTGAGCGATCGGACTGACGGTGATCATGGCACAATGATGGCGCATAAAGGAAACGAAATCAAGGGATACAAGCCGAAAAGAGCATCTTTACTTGAATTTTTTTTGAAGACCCTAGACACATCCTAAAACTCTTAATCATCGCCATGGATGATACCCTTCACATCCATGGCAACCACGACGGTGGCCAAAGCGATGGTAAAGTCATTGACCAACTCCGCTCGCTTCTCCCGCTGGACATGCCCCAAAAACCCAGGTGCCACCCAGCGGAGGTCCATCCCGACTTGTAGATGCATGGCGGCAAGGGTGACACCGGCCCCTTGCTAGACTCCTGCCACCACCGCTCGCTCGTGGTCATCCGCTATGATGAACCCCCAGAGGTGAGCCACCTCCTCTTCATGGCAAGAAGCTGCCAACTGCTCCTCCAGCGCTGACAACAAGACAACACAAAGGTAAGAAGCTATGGACATCACTCAGCACATCAAGACGAAGGAGGTCCTTACCCGCGATACAGGGTTGGGCACCAGCGGCCGCCGCTTGTGCAGCGATGGTCTCACCCTCTGAGGCGGTGAGAGCAACTTTGGCAGCATCAAGGTCACGCTCCAGCTGCCTCGCCTCATGGACAGCCGTAGAAAACCATCGGTGAGCTTTGTCCGCCTCGCTGATGAGTTGACGAAACTCTCGACGGCTGCCCAGAGATGACGAAGAAGAGCTTGACCCTGCCACTGGCGGGGGCCTAGTCGGGGCAGGGTTGATGGCTCCTCCCGACATGGCATGAGAGACGTGCCTGAGGAGTACTCATGATCAATTCAGGTTTGCATCAAAACTCAAAGCATTGTTTAAACACTTACCCCTGTTCGCGCAGCAGGGCTCGGAGGCGCAGTGGCAGACCACCAACCTTCGGTGACCCTTCCCGCGGGTGCTTGCTGCGATCCATCATCTCGGTGGGGAAGGGAAGCTTTAAGCACACAAAGGCGAGGAGGAATACGCAACAGGGCAAGCATCGGGGAATAGATGATTCCCTCTGTCGTACCAGTTCTCCTGACTTATAGCCATAGTAACCAACCACGATGGATACCTCGGGCACACGCATATTCACTCTCATTTACTAACCACTTGAGAAATCCTATAGAGCAGGCGAAGCGATCGGAGGGGAGGCAGAGCGACGGTCGCCCACACAGCGGCGCGAACCAAGTAAGCCTTGCGTGTCCCTACTTTTTCCATATCATTTCGATTTACGTGCCCACATTACGCGGTGCATGACTGCTCGTGAGTGGGCGTCATTATGCCATGACGTGACTTGGAAGGCCAACCACCCCCCAAGATCATGTGCAGAGCGGCCCATCGCAACCATGACCCCACATCATCCTTAGAAAAACTTCTCTTGGGCCAGCCCTTAGAAGGGCTCGAGGCCACAAAAGGGATAGGGGTAGGGAGGAGATGGGCCCCTGTGGTTCTAATCGGTAGTGCGGAGCCACATGACCATCTCTATCTGTGTTCGAGTCATCCGCTTCGAAGTTGCTCGGGTTGACCCCCTCTAGGAGGAAGGCATCTTGCCCTCTGACCGCTGCGGAGGCGGTCGGGGACCGACGGGTTTGACGGCTGATGATTTATGGGACGTCTCTTGATGAGACACAGCCAAACTCCACGTCGATTGGGGATGATATCGGGTCTCGCTATTATTACCCATCGACCCCTACGAGGCGCACCGCTCCGATCGCGTGGTTATGGTGGACATGCCTCTCCCCACGTGGGGCAAAACCAAACCTGCCTATAACAGGGCAACGCGACCTCTCGAGGTCCGCAAGGACGCTGGGGAAAAGCGGAGTCAGGTCCCCGTGACCCCGCAAATGGGTCAAGGCCAAGCCACGACAAAATTCCTCCCGGCGTCCCCAGGTCTAAAGACTCCAGGCTAGCCTCGGAGACTCACAAACCGTCAGAGGTCCACGACCTCCCCGGGAGAAATCGATGAGGCATATAGCCTGGGTAACACAATAGTGTCTTCCATATGAAGCAATGTAGAGCCTAAAACATGATCACGGCTCGGTCACATGAAAAAATAAAAGGTACAAGGCCTACGAGCCACCGCAAGGTCACCAAAAACCTCGTGACCGCAAAGAGAGGTTGGGGAAACGGCTCCTTTGACCATTAGGCCAAAACGGCCCTTTCAGCGACCCTAGGCAAAGGCACGACCCCAGCCTCGAGGCTCGGGGGCTCGTTACCACTAGGGAAGCCCAAAACTCTGGGGAAACTTTTCCCGGCTCAGCACCTTCGAAGACAGGGGTGGACATACCGCCCGCGAGGTGCCAAAACCAGTATCACCTTGAAGGTGATACCGTGAAAACATCTAGAGGTGGGCACTGCAAGCGCGAGGAGCAATAAGGAGCCCCCCGCAAACCTCCTCACCACACCTCCAGACCAAAGCACGCTGGAGAGGTCAGGGTCGGCGGTCTTAGAGACCACTACCATCACACCCCGGAAAAAATAGGAGGGAAATGACACCCACAGTTTTCTAGGAAAGTTGATCGTGGCCACTAGGACTAGTGTTTCAGCGAACCCAAACCTAAAAGGACTGGGAGCTGCTGAAACCACTGAGCCTAGAAAATGGCTTGAACACCTCCGCGGTCCTTTCCTGCTCGTAAATCTCCTAGCACAAGCTGCTGGAAAGGGAAACATTGGCTCTGGCCATCGTAGACGACCCCCAGTGGGACATATAACAGAAACCACGCGGTTCTCCTCGAACCTTTCTCTCCATTTTCTCACTCCCTTAGCACCTAGCCATTCGGGGAGGCAAGGAATGATTTATTATAGTCACAGGCACGAGTGGTTCAAACGGTAGGAAAGCCCCTATTTATAGGCCCAAAGGCGGACTAAACAGCTTGGGACCCCCACACCACATGGTGAGCCACGAGAGGTCATAGCCGGTGTCAGATGTCCGCGTGAGGTTGGGAAAATCGAGACTCTCATAAAGACAAGGCCGGTACAACATTGATGAGACCACTCAGTCTTGCCTAGGTCATGAACCCCGTTACATAGCACACTGACACGGTATGGCTTAGCGGTCATGCACCACATCATCAGGGCGTCCTGACGTGGTGGAACACAACGGCCACCTACCGCATTGAACGTACTAGCCCGCAAGGGGTCGAGCGACGAAGCTCAAATAAGCCACGAACTACGAACCAACACTTGGCATGAACGCATCACATCGCTTTCACGATCACTTCGTGATTGCAAAAGTGCTCACGGGCTACTATCGGGGTTATAATCCCTGGGTGTCTCAAGTCACTGATTAGTTAGCAGGCAGAGTGGCCCATGATACACCAACTAGTGAAGGCCCGAACGACTAACACCTAGCTGAGCCAAGTGAACCAGGCTGGACGCCAAGGCCAGGGTTAGCCATGACCTCTCCCTTCTGCCTTAGCCGCACGACGCACAAGGTACTCACGACCTCTCCATCATCCTGACCCCTGGGAGGAACGGGGAGAGGTCAAGCCCAACCAAACGTGCCCACTCTAACATGAGTAGGCATGCCACACTGACCTCGCAAGGACTGAGGGGACAGCGGTCACCTCAGTTCAGTCAGACGCCATCCCTATGCCACGCAGCTTAGACAAGACAACACCGTCCACGCGAGGAAAACCGGTATGGTGCCCACCGGCCAGATACAGCCCGACAAGATGCATGTATGATTCTACCCACTATGGGATAGGATCCACGATGGAGACCTTGACTTAGAGGCCATCTAGACCGGCGGGAGCCACAACCTCGGAGCTCGGGATCGTGGCCACCTACTCCTCAAGACAATCAGGTGATCGGTGGCCTAGGGGTAGTTACCAACTCCGGTGCGATGCCCCTAGGAGATAGGAGGTGATGATGAAGGCCATAATGGAGAACACGTCGCAAAGGACTGGCTAGCGCACCACCACCATGTCTATAGTGCCACCACGGCTGGCACAGTAGCACCACGCCACGCCTTACCGTGACATGGGCACAAGACCATGACGACAACCACGCCTAGGCGTACTTCACAAGATGGCGTAGCTTGCAAGCCAAGTTAGCTAGGCCCCTTCCTCAGGCTTACAACCCCTCGGTTGGGCGAACCTTCTCCTTTTTACATGTCCTGGCCCTGAACTCTATATAAGGGTAGTCAGGGCATCCTGATCTGGGGACATTCTCTCTTTCTACATGTCTTCGGACTCCTGAAGCTTCCCTTCAGGTAGTCCAGCTCCTAGCTCTAGCTCTCCTACCTCTTCCACCATTCTTGCACCCCTCCATTGTAAGAACTTCAGAGCATTCAAGCGAGGAATATGCACTCGATCATCTATGAGACTGGACATAGGGCTTCGGCCTGAACAAAAATAAATTCTCATGTCTTTTGGATGCTACCATCGTCTTCCTAGAGAAGCGCGTCAATTGTATAAATTTACTAGTCTAGTTTACGAAACACCGACAAGGATGGACCTGCTTAAAAAATGGATTAATTTGGTATTTTTGGACTTGGTCCTCTATGATCCCTTAAGGTTCACTCTATGGAGATATATTTGTAATAATGCATCACCTCATATAGAATGTAATGGTTCTTCAAACCAGACTCCCCTTTTAACCATGACTGATCTATTCGTTAGTCTTCAAATTGGCAAGCCAGAGTACATACAAGCTGCCATTGCTCGAATCTTTCTGAATGTGAGTAACATTGTACACACTGTAACAATGGCACACGACAATGGTAAGTGCATTGTGTTGTCAATCTAGGTGCACCAAGCATGCCTCTCCTGTGTCTGCCGCATCTATCTCTGAACATCTAATAGATAAAGGGAGATGAGGAAATAGGATTAGTTATATGCTATGCATGTCTAGCAAGCAAAGCAAAATGGATGGGCATGCCCCGCCCTACAAACGGCAGCAGTGTGCCGAGATCAGAAAGACGGCGAGCACGGAGCATGATCCCATGCACAGAATGACTGGCCAGGTTGGTTGTAACCTGACACATTCTCTCTCTGCGGTTTCCATTGCGAGCTCCAGCAAGTGGCCATCATGGTGTAGTATCCCTTGACGTTTCGCTGAGCAGAGGAAGAGAAAAAGACATGTGTGGTGTGCGACGTGACGTGGATGCGCCACTCACCACCGTCGGCGTTGTGGTGGTGGTGTGCAAGCAAACAAGTGTCGAGAGGTGGCCAAGCCAATGATGGATTGGAATGGGCAGGCAGATAGAGGAGGACCCCTATGTCACGAACCCACAAGGGATCAGATAGGATAACTAGAAATGGAGTTCAAGGAAGGAATCTGTAGAGAGTTCAAGGATGAAGCAAGAACAATAGAGGACATGATTTGTTATTCAGAGTTCAGGAGTTCAATTGTTCAATCATTCAGACTTCTGATTACACGACGCTTATATACGCCCACCCGGCTACAAGCCGCCCTTCTCCATTACGCAACTGCCTAACAGCAGACTAACGGGAGACTAACAACCCACTGTCATAGTGTCATACTACCCCACCATGTCTGACATCGCCATCGTCGTTTTCTCTGTTGTCGGACACCCAACAGTAACAGGACTCTTCCATGCCTTCTTATTAGTAATCCTGACATTGCCCCCTCCTCGAAAAGTAGATTGCCCCCAAGCTACACACTTTGGAAAGCGGTGACAAGTCTAGAGCTTCCTCTTATGTGGTCAAGGACTCTGGATAACTAGACCATTGTAACTTTGATCTGAGATAGGGTGGTAGCACCCTTCTGAACCATTCCAGTCTCTAGGAAATGAATTGGCTGAACATCCTCCAACCTCCAATGGATCATCAGGAATGGCTAGAATATCATCTTCTATGTGTAGAAAAAGTTGGAACATGGCGCATCAACTGAGAAATGTGGACCTCAGGATGAATTTTGCAATTATCAGGCAAGTGCAGACGATAAGCTATAGCACCCACTCTGGCTAGCACCTTAAAGGGACCATAATATCAAAAACTCAGCTTCTGATTACTTCTTGGAGCCCCCGAAGACTGAATGTATGGTTGCAGCTTAAGATATACCAAATCATCAACTACAATGTCCTTTTCAGTTTAGGTCAACATAGTGTTTGATTCTATGTTGGGCTCTTTGCAACTGATACTAAATAACATCATGCAAAAGATTTCTTTCTAGAAGCCATTGCTCCAACTCTGGTGCATGAGACTGAAGATCATTGGTAATACCAAAATGTCTTGGTGGATGTCCATAAAATACCTCAAAAGGGGACCTACCTAGAGCTGAATGATAAGAAGTATTATGCTAGAATTGAGCAAGGGATAGACACTTATCCCACTGCTAGGGACAGGAATGAATGCATACTGCACCTCAAAAACCCTTCCAAGCACTAATTGAGCCTTTCAGTCTGCCCATTAGTTTGAGGATGATAAGAAGAGCTCATGACAAACTATGTGTCAGTAATTTTGAACAAAGTCTCTCCACACTTGTAAATATTTTATCCCTATCAGATATAATGCTCTTAGGCAATCCTTGTAACTTATAGACATTATCCATGTAAGCTTGAGCCACCTGTATGGTAGTAAAAGGATGAGCTAATGGAATGAAGTGGCCATATTTGATGAATTTATCGATGACCACCATAATTGTGTCAAATCTAGAAAACTTGGGCAAACCCTCCACAAAGTCCATTGACACCACTTTCCAAACCTGCTATGGCACAGGTAATGGCTACAATAAGCCAACTGGTTTAGTAAGTTCAACCTTAGCCTGCTGACAGATAGAGCAAGACCTAATAAAATCTCTGATGGTGGCCTTCATGCCTGGCCAAGTGAAAAGCTGCCTAATTATGTAATAAGAGGTCTAAAATCCTAAGTGTCCCCCCAATCCACTACTATGCATAGCTTGGATCACATGCTGCTGAGCCAAGGAATTGCTACCTACCATACCCTTCCTCTAGTCACGAACCCGCTAGGGATCGATCAGGATAACTAGAAATGGGGTTCAGGGAAGGAATCAACATAGAGTTTAGGAAGGAAGCAAGAACTGTAGAGGACATGGTTTGTTATCCAGAGTTCAATTGTTCAATCATTCTGACTTCCCATTACATGGCGCTTATATATGCCCACCCACCCACCCGGCTACAAGCCAACCTTCACCGTTACGCAACTTCCTAACAGCAGACTAATGGAAGACTAAAAACCCACACTCATAGTGTCAATTGGAGGTGACTCGAGGGCGTCCGCCTGGCCAGCCCCGCGCCTCGCCCCCCGCTAGCTAGCTCGGCCGTCGCCGCTGCGGCATCTCGCCTCCTCCCTGGTGGCAGTGATGGCCAGGGGGACATGGCTCAAAAAGGCCTCCTCCCTCATCCTTCCCTCCCCTATCCCCACCGAATCTGCTCCCTCCACACCCCTAAAGTCCCTCAATCTGTGCTTGTTCCTATCAGATCCGTGCCTCTAGTGGTTAGATCCGTGCAGGGGAGACCAGATCCGAGGAAGGTGATAGTTGTCCGGTCGTCCCTGTCGTGCGCTTGGCCTGAGGCAGCGGCGACTGCTCTTGGCCCCCTCACCAACATCTACCTGACTAACACACCGGGCATGGGGCCAAGGCCGTGTGCATTGGGCTACCCAGGCTCGGACCTTGCCGGTGTCCACATGCGTGACGCGCCGGCCATGGGGAGCCACTGGGTGTGGGGCCTCAGCCGTGTGCGTGGAGCCGCGTCGCAGAGGCCGTACCGGCGCGTGTGTTGCTGTGCTGCACCGGGGCGCTGGGCTCCGCCTACGGGCATTGAGGATGTGTGGGAGGATGTTGCTGCCTACCGTGACTCAGGCGCCTCTGCCACAATGGTGGCCTCCAACAGCAGTGCATCGCCACGACACCCGTTCCTCGACGTATGCTCGGTGCAGTGTCGGCTAGGCTATGGGCAGTGGCGGTCAGAGGCGGCAGCTGCGTCCTATCCCTATGCATGCACAGCATGCTGTCTTTCGACACAATGCTACAATAGTAGCAGGCACGCCGGCGCCGTCTATGCTTCTCGGGCGTGGCCGCATTGTTGTCTGCTGGTGGTGGTGGAAGCATGATGTGCAGCGTCGAGGGCTCGCATATGAATTTGGGTGAAAGCCCTGCCCGACCTCAGCTCTAGTCTGGCAATGTTGTCACAGCCTACGTCGTCTACCTCCTTGGAGGCATCATTGTGGGGGGTATGACCCTGGATACCCACAACAGACTACATGGGTTGCGCTGCCCAGGGTGGTCGAGCCCACAAGATGATGCCTTGTGGAGCACGACGCTGCTCGGCGCCCCCGCAAGACACCAGGAAGATATCTTGAAGATACGACGTAATCTATTAGGATATGTTATGATCCCGTGATCCCTATAATCTGTTATTACTTACTGGTTATTTCCTAGATCTAACCGACTTGTAACCCTACCCCCCCGGCTATATAAGGCGGGTAGGGGACCTCCTCAAAACACACGCAATATCATATGATAGCCAATACAAACCAACAGACCACATGAGTAGGGTATTATGTTATGCGGATGGCCCGAACTTGTCTAACTCTTGTGTCTCTGTTGCCTTCTTGTTCTCGATTACACGCACCTCTACAGATCAATCTACCTTCGTGGGATACCCATCGGAGGACTACCGAGCATCTTTTGTCGACAGTTGGCACTCCAGGTAGGGGTGTGCATGTTGTTTCTATGACGAACAAGATGGTATGTTTTATAGGCTCTTCGTCCTCTCCAAAGCCTGGCTAGATCTTTATGGTCGGATCGATCTCCTGGGTCATCAGTGCTGACGGAGATGGAGAGATCATCGAACCGGTGCAGATCGATTCTGCGTCGACCACACCAGCACCTACAACAGCAGATCTGATCTTGGAACCGCCTCTGAGGTCATCTTCACCAACAACTCGCTGCCTACTCCCCTGCTATCTGAGGAAGCAGTTCAACAACGATGATCTGATAGCATCCATTGATCAGGTCGGCCAGAAGCTCACCGACTGTCTCTCCCTCACGGAATCGACTCTAACCACTCTGGTTCAGCGTCGACCACCCTCTGATTCTGATCTATTGGAGGCTGATCAGAAAACTCTAGGGGTTACGTCCGCCATCCATCAAGATGCCCTAAGGGGCAAATTCGCCGACCAGGTGGGAGACATCTATCCTCTCACCGACTCGATCACCGACTGTCAATATGCTGCAAATCGGTCGACGTCCAGAAGCATCCCTCCACACCATCCTAGAGGAAAATCTAGACTCTGAGTCCCAGAGCTCTACGGAGACTATCGCCAAAACCGCCGCCGTCCAATCTCCTTTCCCACCCTTCCGTGGAGGTGGGATTTTTAATGTTAGCATCGACAACCCTCCGCGGGATGGAGAAACTAATGAGGACCACACAACTCATGTCAACAGAAATGCCAACCGTGCACAGTGCAGAGCGAATGAGGCTGCCATTGTGTTAGCCGAGGCTGCTCGCAACAGAGAATAGCTCGACTCGCAAGGGAGGCCACACCCACTCCGTCGCAACCTCGACGATGAATTCGTCCGTGTCGACGGCCATGATGTCTACAAGACCCCAAGCACCAACTTGGCCATGGCCGCTAATGAGCTCGCTCGGCTCGAGAAATGCTAGAAGTCGCCAATGCCGCCGCAATGCTTAAACCTACGCACTGCCAGGTCAACGAGATCCACCAGGATCAGGGACCTTCCTACTCGACAAGCTCGAATCACCGATTAGTCATGCCAAGATCCATTCACCGCCCCAGCAGAAGCCGTTTCACCGACCAGCATCGTGATGATGGATGAGCCCTCCAGGGGGGAGCTAGGGGGAATTGTATCAACTACCCTCGCCAACATGACTAAGAAGTCGACCAAGATGTCTGAGCGCACATCAACAATCTCCGGGATGCGCAACGTCATATCGACGAACGCCGTTTCTCTCACCATGAAGAGGAAGTACGCCAGCATCAAGAATACGAGCAAGAGTTCGATAATCTGGATGCAGCCCTCCAGCCACTTAATGCCAGCAATGCTGCAGATCCCGACGGTGACGATCCTAAAGGGCCCCAAGCATTCACGAGAGCACTCCAAACACTCCAGTGGCCCCCGTGGTTTCAAAATCACTGGGGTCAATCCCTACGAGGGGCAGATGAACCCCACACAATGGCTACAAGCTTATGCCACTGCTGTGCACGCCATCGGGGGAGATACCAGTGTCATGGCAAACTATCTTCCCGTCATGCTCACGCCAACCGCAATGAACTAGCCCATGAGCCTCGCCCCAGATTCCATCGAATCTTGGGAACAGTTGAAGAAGGTCTTCACCAACAACTACATGGCTACGTGTACTCGACCGAGCACAAAGCATGATCTAAATAGCATTTATCAGACACCGTTCGAGCTTCTCCGTAGCTACATCAGATGTTTTTCTGAGATGAGGAATTCTATTCCTAACATCACAGAAGCAGAAGTCATCACCGCCTTTGTCCGAGGACTCCATCACCGTGACCTCCGCTCTAAATTCAATCGTAAGCCACCAAAGGGGATTGGCGAGATGATCACGACTGTCGATCAGTACGCCAACACTGAAGAGGCCAAAGTTCGCTTCAATGAGGATGTGGGCACTCACCGCCCAACTCGCCGCAGCGATGAGTGCCCTGATGAACAACACCATAGTGATTGCCGCTACGACGACTGCGGCCACCATCAGGACAGTGGCCGCGATCGGCCGGAAGGGTCCAAAGCTGGTCAATATCGCCGCCGCCGACCAGACAACATCATCGCCGCCGTTGATGAACCTTGCACCAAATGTAACTACGATGAGCAGTACAAGAAAATCCTCGAAGGCCCATGCCCACTCCACAAGAACAACAAGCACAAGATGAAGGACTGCCTTGGCTTGGCTAAGGAGTTCTAGGCCAAAAAGAAGGACGGCGACAACGACACCGGAGCCAGAGGTCGCCAACCACCTAGGGACAACAATGATGCCTTCTAGGATCATGACAAGGTGGTTGCAACTATCTTCGGGGGCCTCGCCGCCACCGAGAGCAGAAGAGATCAAAAACTCACTGCCCATGAAAGGTCTAGTTTGGTTTTGGTGAATTGATGAACCCTTAGTGCTAACCTAGTTTATCAAAGTGGTCATGAGATAGGTAGCACATTCCAAGTGGTGAAGCAAATGAAGATCATGACATGATGATGGTGATGCCATGGTGATGATCAAGTGTTTGGACTTGAAAAGAAGAAAGAGAAAAACAAAAGGCTCAAGGCAAAGGTATAAGTGGTAGGAGCTATTTTGTTAAGGTGATCAAGACACTTAGCGAGTGTGATCACATTTAGGTTCGACAGCCGTACTATTAAGAGGGGTGAAACTCATATCAAAATACGGTTATTAAAGTGCCACTGATGCTCTAACTCATTGCATATGCATTTAGGATCTAGTGGAGTGCTAACACCCTTGAAAATGTTTGTGAAAATATGCTAACACACATGCACAAAGGTGATACACATTGTGTTTAGCACTTGGGAGCAAGGGTTCGAAACTTCACCGGTGGAGTGCGGACAGTCCGACGATGCCACTGGTGCCCTGTACAGAAAAGACATGGTCTGATAGAGTGCACCGGACGCTGGCCTCAACTAGACCGATGCGTCTGGTCAGTGGAAGCAGTGAAGACGCTAGCGTCGGTCTTCAACCGGACGCTGGGTCACTTTGTGACCGAATGCTGGCTGGCTACATCAGGTCCCACTGACATGGCAGCACACAGAGAAGACGGTGAGTGACCGGACGCTGGGCGAGTCTGGTCAGGCATGACCGGACGCGAATTTCCACCTCTGGAAGCTTACTAGAAGTGACCAGACGCTAGGGTCCTGCGTCCAGTCGTGATCAACCGGACACGTCCGGTCGTGAGTGGAACCTTACTGGAAATGACCAGCGCGTGCGTCCGGTCACTTCGAGCAGCACGTCCGGTCACAACTTAAATGCCCTAAAGACCATTGAGATCAAGCGATCAGCATTTGAAGCAGGGGACACGTGGCATGCATCGCGCGACCGGACACTGGGGTCCTACGTCCGGTCGATCTGACCAGCGTGTCCGGTCGCCTCGATTTCTCAGTGAACAGAGAGCCAACAGCTCTATTCGTGGGGGCTCTCTATTTAAGCCCCATTGCTGGCTCTAGCTCACACTCTTAGCCATTTGCATTGACATAGCAACCTTGTGAGCTTAGCCAAAGCCCTCCCACTCATCTCCATCATTGATTCATCATCTTTGTAAGATTGGGAGTGAATCTAAGTGCATTGCTTGAGTGTTTGCATCTAGAGGCACTTGGTGTTCGTGTTTCGCTGCGGGATTCACTTGTTACTCTTGGTGGTTGTTGCCACCTAGACGACTTGGAGTAGCAAGGATCATCGCGCGGAGGTTGGTGATTGTCTCTGGCTCTGATCGTGGTGATTGTGAGGGGTTCTTGACCTTTCCTCGATGGAGAGCCAAAAGGTACTCTAGTAAATTGCTCGTGGCTTGTGTGATCCTCATCTTGTGTTGGTTGTGCGGCACCCTATCGAGGGTTTGGCGTGTGATGCGAATTAGCGTGTGAACCTCCAAGTGAGTGAATTGCCATAACGAGGACTAGCTTGCTGGCAAGCAAGTGAACCTCGGTAAAAAAATATTGTGTCAACATTTGATTCTGAGGTGATTGGTATTCATTGGTATTCATATTTGTGATTGATTGGTTTATTCCTCGACTCGGCGGTATAATCATCTTGCTCTATTTCTTTACATTACCGCAAACTAGTTGTCAAGCTCTTTAGTGTAGCTAGTCGTGAGAGCTAGTGAGTTTTGTTAGTGTGGCTCTTTAGTTAGCCTTTGAGAGCATACTAACTTAGTGTAGCAACATAGTCATTGTGTGGATAGAGACTATACAAAATAGAATTAGGTAGGTGGCTTACAACCCCAAGTATAGTGCTAGCGTAAAATTCGCTTCGCCATCTTATTAACTAATCATTCGTCTTAGTGTTGTTGTAGAAATTCTTAATAGGCTATTCACCCCCCTCTAGCCATTAGGACCTTTTAGGCCGCCGGGTGCTCGTCGTCAATATAGAAGATGATATCATTGACCCTAGCTACCGCCCCTGGTCTGAAGTCCCCATCACCTGCAGCAGGGCCGACCAGTGGGTGAACATCCCTTACGTAGGGCATTTCCCCCTCGTTCTTGATGCAACCGTTAAGAAAGTACTCATTAGGAAAGTACTCGTCGACGGCGGAAGTGCCCTGAACCTCCTCTTCGCTGGAGCCCTAAAGGAGCTAGGCCTTAGAGTAGAAGACCTTACTCATTCCAACTCCTCCTTCTGGGGGTGGTACCTAGCATGGCATCGCGACCGCTGGGAGAGATCACCCTCCCAGTACAGTTCGACACGGCTAGCAACTTCCGTGTCGAGCACATCAACTTCTACGTCGCCGACTTCAACACCGCCTACCACGCCATACTTGGTCGGCCAGCTCTCGCCAAGTTCATGGCCATACTGCACTACGCCTATCTGGTATTGAAGATGCCTTCTCCTGCAGGAGTTCTAGCCCTACGGGCCAACCTCTCCATCGCCTACGCCTGTGAAACAGAGAGTTTCTCCCTCACCAAAGCTACCGACCTCTCCATCTAGATGGCCAGCATGGTCACCGACGCCAAGACGGTGCCCGCTGATGACCTAGAGATCCCAGCGCTGGAGCCTCCTCGTGCCTCCACCAAGTCTAAGGAAACGAAGGAGGTCAGCCTTGGCCTCGACAACCCCACCAAGACTGTCAAGATTGGGGCTCATCTCGACCTGAAATAGGAAAGCGCGCTTGTCTCCTTCCTACGTGCCAACGTCAACGTGTTTGCTTAGAAACCTACAGACATGTCGGGGGTACCATGGGAGAAGATCGAGCACTCCTTGAATGTCTCACCGGGCACCAAATCGATCAAGCAGAAGTTCTAACGATTCACGCCAGACAAGAAGGAGGCTATTAGGGTAGAAATAAAATGGCTCCTAGTAGCCGAATTTATTAAAAAAGTGTATCATCCGGAGTGGTTAGCAAACCCAGTTCTTGTTCAAAAAAGAATAAAGAATGGAGAATGTGCGTTGATTACACTGATCTTAACAAACACTGCCCTAAAGACCCCTTTGGTCTACCTCGGATAGACGAGGTTGTAGACTCCATCGCCGGCTGCAAACTCCTCTCCTTCCTTGACTTTTACTCTGGCTATCACCAGATATCACTCAAAGAGGATGACCAGATCAAAACATCATTCATCATGTCTTTCAGTGCGTATTGCTATATCGCCATGTCGTTCAGACTCAAAAATGCTGGAGTGACCTACCAAAGGGCCATCTAAATGTGCCTTGATCAATAGATAGGCTGCAACATTGAACCTTACATCGACGATGTGGTCGTCAAATCCAAAACCGCCGATAGTCTCATCGCCGACCTCGAAGAAACGTTCACCAACCTGAAAAGATACAGATGGAAGTTGAACCCTTCAAAGTGCATCTTTGGAGTTCCATCCGTCATACTCCTGGGCTACATCATCAGCGCCCATGGTATTGAACCCAACCCCGACAAGGTCTCCGCCATTACCAATATGAAACGGCAACCTGTGTAAAGGATATACAGAAGCTCACAGGGTGCATGACTGCTCACAGCCGCTTTATATCATGCCTCAGTGAAAAGGGACTACCGTTCTTCAAACTACTCAAGGCCTCCGAGCGCTTCTCCTGGTTGGAGGAAGCTGATACGGCCTTTGAACAACTCAAGTTGTTTTTAACAAAGCCTCCGATCATGATGGTGCTTCAACCAGACAAAACCGTATTGATCTACATCGCCGCCACTTCTCGTGTCATTAGCACAGCTATCGTCATCGAGCGCGAGGAAGTTGGACACGCCTATAAGGTACAACATCCGGTCTACTTCATCAGTGAGGTTCTTAATGAGTCTAAAACTCGTTACCCTTAGGTTCAGAAGCTATTATACACCATTCTAGTCATGTCGCGCAAGCTCCGCCATTACTTCAACTACTACAAGATCGTTGTGGTCATCGAGTTCCCTCTAGGGGACATCCTCCATAACAAAGGGGCCAATGGCCACATTATCAAGTGGGCAGTTGAGCTCGGTACTTATTCCATAGAATTCAGAAGCAGACCTACCATTAAGTCACAGGCGTTGGCTGACTTCGTCGCTGAGTGGACCGAGATCCAAGAGCCCATCCCCGCTGCTTGCCCCGAGCATTGGGTGATGTATTTCGATGGCACCCTCAACATCAATGGTGCTAGTGCTAGCATTTTATTCATTACTCCAACTAAGGACAAGCTTTGTTACGTCCTCTGAATTCATTTTCTAGCTTCCAACAACACCGTGGAGTATGAAGCATGTATCCACGGACTTCGTATAGCCATCGAGCTCGGCGTCAAATGTCTCATGGTATATGGAGACTCCACGCTGGTCATCAACCAAGCCAACAAAGATTGGTCCTACTCTAGTGAGAAGATGGACGCATACTGCGCCGAGATTAGGAAACTCAAAGGAAAGTTTTACGGTATTGAGTACCACCACGTGGTACGAGACCAAAATCAGCTCACCGACCACCTATCTAAGATAGTCTCTTCTCGTGCCATGATTCCGCCTGGGGTTTTCATTCAAGACCTCTTTACGCTGTCTATTAAGGAAGAGAAGGAAGTTCAAGAAATCCCCCCCCCCGCCCCCCCGCCGAGCAGCTGGTACTCGTAGTACCTTCGCAGGCCATAGATTGGAGGGAACAGTTCATCAAGTACCTCACTAGCGTTGACGTACCCACCGATAAGACCGAAACTAAATGCCTCATCCATCGCAGCAAGCATTACGTGCTGGTGGATGGGAAGTTGATGAGGAAAAGCGCCAAGGAAGGGATACTGCAGAAATACATCACCCAAGAAGAGGGTGCAAAACTACTCCTTGAAATCCACTCTGGTTCCTGTGACAATCACGCGGCCTCCAGAAACTTGGTCGGCAAAACTTTTCGAGCTGGTTTTCATTAGCCCACGACCATCGCCGACGTAGAAGAGCTCGTCCGACGTTGTGAAGGATGTCAATTTTTCGCCAAGCAAATACACATGACGGTGCAGGAATTGTAGACCATCCTAGCTTCTTGGCCTTTTGCATACTAGGGACTGGACATGATCGAGACTTTCAAGCCTGCACCAGGTGGTTTTTGGTACGTATACGTCGCCATTGATAAGTTCTCCAAGTGGATTGAATACAAGCCGCTTGTTTCAGCCACTGTAAAGAAGGCAGTCGAGCTCTTCGAAGATATCATCCATAGGTTCGGTCTCCCAAACAGCATTATCATCGACCTCGGAACTACATTCACTAGTCACCATTTTTGGGACTTCTGCGAAGACCAGTGCATCTCCATCAAATACGTCTCTGTTGCCCATCCTAGAGCCAACGACTAAGTCGAATGGGCGAACGGCATGATCCTCAATGCCCTCAAAAGAGACTATACCAGAAAGAGGAAAAGCATCCGGGTAGATGGCTCAAAGAGCTCCCAGCTATGGTCTAGGGACTGCGCACTCAAGCTAGTCGCAACACCGGTGTGTCTCCATATTTCTTGGTCTACGGCTCAGAAGCCCATACTTCCTGCGGACATTGCCTTCCGAGCACCTAGGGTGGAACATTATAATAAAGAGCAAGCCATAGCTATTTGGACAGAGGATGTCAACAGAGCCAAAGAAGAATGTCTGATCTCTTGCACCCGCACAGCCAAATACATAGAAGGCATGCAAAGATACTACAATCGCAATATCAAAGGTCATTCATTTGCGGTCGGCGACCTCGTTCTCCGTAGAAAGCAAAAAACCAAAGGGATGCACAAGCTCTCCTCCCCCTGGGAAGGGCCTTACATGGTCAAAGAGGTTACCCGACCAGGGTCGGGAGTCGATATCCCCAATTCATGGCACATTGAGCACCTTATATGTTTCTATCCTTGAAACGCTCTAGATATATACTCTCCACTCCATAATGAATAAAGTTTTTGTAGCCATAATTTATCTCCATTATTTCTCCACTCTAGTTTAATCTCTGTTTACGATCACCAACTCCAAGCTACACCTCAATAAGCTCTAGCAATTATACGTGATCTCCATAAACGCTTCGCCCCGCTTCTCCATACTAAAATATCTCTAAGATATTTCGTCAACCATCGAGCAGCACACGTTCTGCTCTATGTTCATTGGAAAAAACCATGTCTCTGATCTCTCCCTACACGTGCTACGTGCTCCAGCGCTCTGCATTATGGGTGGTTGGCTGTGGTTCCTCGGTCATGTCTGTTCCCCCTACACGTGCACGGGCTCTAGCGATCGACGTTATGAGATACGAGCTAGCCGAGGCCAAGAGCCCAGTAACAAACTAACTACTCGGACGCTACTTATACCACGTATAAACGTGTTAGGGTTAACAACACATCTCTTTTTCACCGAAAACGCTAGCAAGCCGCCTGAACACGCACATGTTGTCTACTTACAACATTTATACAAATACACAAATGTTTGCTTAGGCCCTCGTGCATTTAACTCCCCTTTCTAGTTGTCCCATACATGTTCCTCTCCACTCAGGTTATTGGGCTTGGCCCTCACCATCTACCTCGCCGAACAGATCGACATCACCGGCCAGCCTCTTCGCTGTGTCCTCCACCTCATCCTTCAGCTGCTCCTGCTTCGTCGCACCCATCCCTCTAGCGAATCCAGCCCCTATCGCTCGAAGATTGATTGCAGGGTAGTGAGACCGGACCACCGCTAGGGCATGTATCACGATGGAGATAGCGGCATCTCAGTTGAAGCCTTTAAAGTTCTCCCACGCTGCCTTGCACCTGTCAATGATGGTGTTCGGACGGGACAGCCTATCATCGGGCTGAGGAGCTACCTCCATGTCGATATAGTCGAGCACCGGCCTGACTCCGGCCACCATGGCTTCAAGTTTTCCCCTCTAGATTTTTGCCTCTAGCTCCAGCACGTCGAACTACGTCTTGGTTCTTCAACGGTATTCTGTAGACACCAAAGGGACTCGTCAAATGAAGAAATCATATCAGCAACATCTCCTACCATGAACTACTCACCTTCTAGATCCTTGGCCAGTTTCTTCGCTCACCCAGACGCTTTCTCCTTCTCCTCTTAGAGTTGACCGATGACTTGACGCAACCGGCCGAGCTCCACATCTTGCTCTACAAACGTAACGGTTGATAGCAACATCAAAACTGTTCGGCAATGCAGAACAAATTCACCGATCCGCAGTACCTTTCTTCTGTTCGAAGACACTTTTCAGCTGCTCGGAGGTGCGCCCCAACTGCACAGAGATGCTTTTCAGCTGCTTGGAGGTGCGCTCCAGCTACTTGGAGATGGTCTTCAACTGCTCGAATAAGATGCCCTTTTGGTACTCCAGGTCCTTGGTGTTTGATTCAGCAAGATCCCTTTCATGCTGGGCCCTCTTGACGTTCTTCTCCATCAGTTTCATCGCCTCCTTCAGCTTCTCGTTCTCCTCGGTGAGGGGCCCATCCTTTTGATCAACTACTATCGTTGTATGGTAGTTTACGCTATGCCCTGCAAAGTACTAAGATTATAAAGGACCTAGTCTCCAACGCCAAAAGACAGACACCGCTGATGTAATACTAACCTCAATTTGCTTCATAGCTGTGGAAAGGGTGGACCGTAGCCTCTTCACCTCCCTAGTGGTGTCCTCCTCTTCTATGACCACAACTTCCTCCCCTCGCTTGTAGAGGATGTGGACGGCTTGAGGTCGTGATCCTTCACGCTCAATCTCCTTGACCTCGTCCTCTTCCTCCACAGTCGGTGGTGCTCCCTGGGGGCTCGGTGGCCGCACAGAGCAATCGACCACGCCCTGTGGCATCTCAGGGCGCGCCGTTTGCTCCTCCGACACTGCTGGCCTCTACGTCCTAGATTCCAGCATGACGTCGGCAGCTCCCGCTCCCACCTCCGAAGACTCGGTGCCTCTCGCTGTCGCTCCTGGAGTCTCCATCGAATCGCCCGCCGTTGTCGCCAACCGCTCTCCACCTCCAACTCCATCAGCAGCGGTGGTTGAATCCTCCGCAAACCGACGAGCGCTGTGAACAGCCCCCGGCTGCTCGCCAGTCTGGCCTGAAGGATTTAGATCCTCCACGCGCCCTGTTCTGCATCAGATTAGCTCATCGATCACCGCAACTATAGAAATCGGATAGCTACCGATCCCAAGGCAAAGATACTTACATGTCAGCTTCCCGGTAAATGGTTCTGAACCGGTGCTGCCTCCTTGAGCACCTAGGCACTGCTCTGGGGTCAACCCACATGTCCTAGGCTAGAGGTCTTGCGGCCCCTACCGTCGGCGTCTCCTCCGCCTGCTGCTCAAGGACTCCTTCCCCTTCCTTTGATTGCACCTCCGTGTGCGTGTTGCATGATGATGCTTTAGTGCTCGGAGGGGGAGCTACTGGAGCCTCGTCGTCGTCCGACCACTCGGACATCACCGCACTCTACATTCGAGCGGTCCGATCGCCACCAAATGAGATGCCGACTGGCTTGTGGGGAGCTACATCTGCCATTCTTCTCTTCTTTTGGGCCGGCTCATCTTTCGCTGCCCTTTTTCCCTGAACTTTCTCCGATATCAGGGGGGAACTCTCCTTTTGACCAACACTTTCGCCTCTGGATTCAGACAAGGTGCTGATGGCACCTTCCTCCGGCTGAGTGGTCGGCCTAGCATCCACTGCTTTTGGCCAATCGCTCCTCGGCACGCCCGAGAAGTACGTCGCTCATTCCTGCCAATGGATCTTTCCACAAGCAAATCAGTCCATTGCTCCGTGTTGGCACAGAATAAAAAGCACCAGGAACAACAGTCGAGATTTACTTGAGGAGGTGGGTTCATGCAGTTGAAGGGTTTCTGTTGCCCCTGCACGGTGTACGACACATTTGGAGCGAATAGTTCAGTGGTCCGGTGTAGCACAACCTCCTTCATCAGTATCTCCGCCCTCTCCCGGGTGCCGTCAGTATCTCCTTTGAAGTCAAAGCCTGGATGAGCCCTCTCCTTGTAGGGTTGGATGCGGCGTAGTATGAAGTTCACCACCACCACCACTCCGCTCGCCTTCATGCCCCTCATTAGCTCGAGGATCTCCTTCACCTATTCCATATCGGCACTGGTCGGTTTCTTTGACCAGCTCCTTTGATTCTCCAAAATCTGGTCGACGTCGCATCGGATGGCAGGATCACTTTGCTTCATATAGAACCACCTGGAATTCCACCCCTTCAGTGAGGTATTTAGCGGCACATGAATGTATTTGCTCATCATCCCATTGTGGAGCTGTAGATACACACCGCCGACAACTTTGGAACCGCCCCTCCCTTCTTCTTGAGCCAGAAAAGGTATCGAAAGAGATTGAAATGGGGAAGAATGCCAAGATAAACCTTGTAGAAGTGGATAAACACATAAATGTGCAAAATAGTGTTCGGATGAAGATTACACAAGCTCACTCCCCAATACTTCAATAGATCCCACAAGAAAGGATGTACAAGAAGCCCTAATCCACGCTAGAAATAATCTTCGAATACAACAATTTTGTCGGTGTGTGGCATCGGATAGGGCTCACCGTCGGCCGGACACCATCCGACGATGACACGGTCAGGAAGAATGCCCGCCTCCACCATCTCGTTGAGCTCTATCTCCCCCATGAGTGACGGTACCCATTCCTTGTCACAGCTCATCCCGGCGGTCGCCTTCTTCGCGTTACCACCTCCCCTCTTCGGCGCCATCCCTCAGATCTGGAGTGCGTGTGAATGCGAATGGGGGAGCGCGATGACAAGGAGGAAGATGAAGTGGTGGAGTGGCAAAGGTGGGAGCGCGGAGTAAGGCAACGCAGTTATAAAGACAACCAACCTACTTTTAGCATTCAAGAGTTTTTTGGAAACCGCACCATGCTGATTTGCGCCCTTCTGAATTCCCCAAAGCGGCATGGTGGGCCGTTATCTGGGCTTCCACGCAACTGCGGCCCATATCGCCCATTTTTCGACGCATCTTGGTACTGCACACCGAATATTTGTCGACCACTCCGCAATACCATCAAGGCTCAGTAATTTCTACTATACAGTCATTACTTCGGCTTTTTCTGCATGATTTGAGTAATCAGCACTTCTTGATTTATCCAAGATTTTCACTTGTGGCTCGGGGACTACGTCATCATTATGATTTGGTTTCTCACCATACTAGGAACTTTTTTCCTAGTTACAGTTGTTTCTGACCCTGGCACCATGTGACCACATCACCTACTGTCAGGCTCGGGGACTAAGTGGGCACACTTCACCTTGCGGTGAATGTGCGCTTTTCATTTCAGGGCTCAACCCGTGGACGGGTTGCCTGCTTGGCTGGTCTTCTGTCTTTCTTCTACTTTCTGTACCCTGGCACCACGTGACCACGTCACCTACTGTCAGGCTCGGGGACTAAGTGGGCATACTTCACCTTACGGTGAGTGCGTTTTCTTTAATCTGTTCATTGGAAGACTCCGTGCCTCCTGAAGTTGAAAAAGATTATCTCCTTTTTTCGTGGTCGGACTCTAAGTGGGCACACTTGGTTCACAGCGAGGAAATTTTTGATTTTGAACTTGAGCTCCTTTCATCCTTCTGGCAAGCCTTACTTGGGTAAGCCCGTGCTCGGTCGGACAGTTTAGCTGGTCGGTTACGGTCCACAACTGCTCGGCGACTCATTAAGGTGGTCGGACTATGAGTCTGACTGCTCGACTTTGTTTACACCTGCTCGGATAAGCTCAAGACGGCGTTGCACAGCGGATACAAGGTGCTCTGGGACTAGCTGTGGGGGGTACGACCTCGGATACCCATGACAGACTACATGGGCTGCGCCGCCAGGGGTGGTCTAGCCCACAAGACAAAGCCTTGCGGAGCACGACGTTGCTTGGCGCGCCTCGCAAGACACCGGAAAGATATCATGAAGATACGACGTAATCTGTTAGGATATGTTACGATCCCATGATCCCTATAATCTTTTATTACTTACCGGTTATCACCTAGATCTAACTGACTTGTAACCCTACCCCCAGCTATATAAGGCGAGTAGGGGACCCTCTCAAAACACACGCAATATCATACGATAGCTAATACAAACCAACAGACCACAGGAGTAGGGTATTACATCGTGCGGATGGCCCGAACCTGTCTGACTCTTGTATCTCTGTTGCCTTCTTGTTCTTGATTATACACACATCTGCCGATCAATCTACCTTCATGGGATACCCCTCGGAGGACTGCCGAGCATCTTTTGTCGACAGTCGTCGAAAATTCTATTTTGCCATCGATCCTGGGCCGAAAGGCAATCCTTGCATGACACTTCATCCAATGATGGTGGCATCTGTGGATGTCACTTCCCTTGTTGAAGGCGTCGTTGTTGTGGTCCTACCATCGTACCTTCACTCGGTCCTTTGTTCCTCTCGCTGGTTCTACCTCTCACCATTCCTGTGTGTGCCTGTTGTTCTCCGCAGTGGTATGTCCTACTTGAGTGCTTGACTTAGCCACTGTCTCTTGGTCTCTGGCGGATGCTTTGCCGTCATTGTCCTTGGTCCGCTATATGCTTGCAGATACTTTGCTGCCATATCTGTGTGGGCATCTCTCTTTACGGATACTTTGCCGCTGTCGCTGCTCTGGACCCCCTCTCTGGTAGATACTTTGCTGCCGAGTGTGCGCGGGCCCCTCACCTTGCGGATGCTTTGCCGTCAAGGTTGCGTTGATCCTCTCGGGCGGATGCTTGGCCGCCGTTGCTGCTGGTTCACCTTGCGGATACTTTGTCGTCGTCGTTGCTGGTCCCCCTCTCTGGCAGATACTTTGCTGCCGAGCGTGTGTGGGCCTCTTACCTTGCGGATGCTTTGCCACCAAGGTTGTTTTGATCCTCTCGGGCGGATGCTTTGCCACCGTTGTCGCTGGTTCTTCGAGTTCTCTAGGTGGATGCTTTGCCACCTTGGCCTGGTCTGCTCTGTAGGCAGCTTTTGCGTTGATGTATCTTCTCACAGGTTTGGCTAGTAGGGTATTGGGGTTGTGGGTTCTTCCCCTTCGTTGTTCTTTTCTCTCTTTTTATGTGTTGGGTAATCTTTGGATTACCTGAGTTAGTTGTAACCTGTTCAACTCTACTTCTTCTTAATAAAATACGTGTCACGAGGCACGCTCGTGAAAAAAAATAGTGTCAAACTACCCCGTTTTCTCTGTTGTCGGACGCCCAACAGTGACTCTTCCTGCTTTCTTCTTAGTCATTCTGACACTGACGATGGCCTCGCCACTCCGCACTCGGCTTGCCGCTCTTGGGGTCCAAGAATCCCCTATAAATCCGTCCGCTCTCCCCGATGCGTACAAGTGTCAGTCGTTCACTACCCGGTCCCTTCATCTATCACTATCAGCTTGCAAGAAAGGGGGTCATGGCGCGAGCGCCGAGCGTGGCGGCGGCGGCCGCGCTGGGGATCGTGGTGCTGCTAGCCGCCGCAGCCGCCGACTTCCGCGGCGCGGAAGGGAAATCGTGCACGAACTCGTTGCCGGGATTGACTTCGTCGCACACGGAGCGCGCGGCGGCGCAGCTGCGGCCGGGGCCGCCGGCGACGGCGACGGCGCTCCAGCCCATCGTCCAACGCCACGGCCACGGCCACGGCCACGGCCACGGCCACGACCACGACCACGACCACGGACACGAGCAGCACCTCACCCCGACCGACGAGTCCACCTGGATGTCGCTCATGCCGCGGCGGGCGCCGCGGCACGAGGAGGCGTTCGACTGGCTCATGCTCTACCGCAAGCTCCGTGGAGCCACCGCCACAGCCACCGCCGGCGCCGCGCCGCGCCCCGGGGCCGCGGCGGGGGCGTTCCTCTCCGAGGTGTCCCTGCACGACGTGCGGCTGGAGCCGGGCAGCTTGTACTGGCGAGCCCAGCAGACCAACCCGGAGTACCTGCTCCTCCTGGACGTCGATCGCCTCGTCTGGAGCTTCCGCAAGCAGGCCGGCCTGACGGCGCCGGGGACTCCCTACGGCGGGTGGGAGGGCCCTGACTTCGAGCTCCGGGGACACTTCGTTGGTGCGCCGCCGGATCTCCGTTTGGCTTTGATTTTGGAGCATTTACCCAGAACAACCACGCAGCTAGACTGAATTTCAGTGTCTTGCTGTTGTCCTTTTCAGGGCATTACCTGAGTGCTACTGCAAAGATGTGGGCTAGCACACACAATGACACTCTCAATGCAAAAATGTCATCGGTCGTCGACGTGCTCTACGATTGCCAGAAAAAGATGGGCACAGGGTACCTGTCGGCCTTCCCGTCGGAGTTCTTCGATCGAGTTGAGGCCATCAAGGATGTCTGGGCTCCTTACTACACAATCCACAAGGTGAACTGATGAAGGGGTGTTTCCGTTTCTACTTCTTGATTAATGTGTAAATATCGTCACCGAGTTGAGTGAGTTTAATTTTCGGTTTGCAGATTATGCAAGGTCTTCTTGATCAGTACACGGTGGCTGGAAATTTCAAGGCTCTTGACATGGTGGTAAAGATGGCTAATTATTTCAGTGACAGGGTGAAGAATGTCATACAGAAATATAGCATTGAGAGGCACTGGGAGTCTCTCAATGATGAGTTTGGTGGGATGAATGATGTGCTCTATCAGCTCTACATGATAACGGTGATTTGCTGTTTGTTACAAACTTACAATTGTAGCATAGATTAATAGTCATGTCTAGCTGATATGCTTCCTTTCTACTAATTGGGCAGAACGATCTGAAGCATTTGACTCTAGCTCATCTCTTCGATAAGCCATGCTTTCTTGGGCTGCTTGCAGTTCAGGTATGCTGAACACTGATCTGGTTTCCTAATTGTGAATCTTCAGCTATTTGGTGATAGATATGGATTATTTATGTCTAATTTACAATAATGACTAAAATAGAACTTAACCAGTTTAGTCTTTAATCTTTAACTATGTTAAGACCTGTGATTACTAACTTCAATCTAATCCTTTTATCATCCGGTGGCCACTACAATACTACATGTCTATACATCAAACACATTTTTAATTATGCCACCACCCAACTGGTATTATCATGGAAACTGAACTCGGGTTCCTAGTACTGGTCTTTATCGATGGATTAAAAGTACTGTTCCTCTTGAAGGATTTTCATTTGAGTGATAGCCTTCGTGTGTGTATGCGTTTCATTTCAGGCTGACAGTATTTCTGGATTTCATTCCAACACACACATTCCAGTTGTCGTTGGTGCGCAAATGAGGTATGAAGTTACTGGAGATCCTCTTTACAAGGTAAAATTCAATTGTATCTTGTTACTAGAGATTTGAGTATTCCATTTTCACAGACAGTGCACGTTCTTAACAGTTTCGATTATGATGCTGGATACTGTTCATAAGGGGTAACAAGTGGACTATTTTACTTCTTTCCCATATAAGTATACTTGTTGGCTTAAGAAAATCAAAGATATGCATAACTCTTACTGTTATTAGTAAAATTCTGAGTGTACGACTCTGCATCTCAAGTAGTACCAGCTTGTCTTGTTTTTCTCATTGGTTCTCTGCCATTTGAGTGAAGCTGACCATAAGCCTCATTTTGAAACAGCAAATTGCGTCATTCTTTATGGATACAATAAATTCTTCTCATAGCTATGCAACTGGTGGCACATCTGCTAATGAATTCTGGTATAACTTCTACGTGACTGATTTACTGACGTCCATAGTATATAGACAACTATTTCAGAAGGAACTTATGCACTTAACTGCTTTTCAGGACCTATCCAAAGCGTTTAGCTGGGACTCTGAGTACTGAGAATGAGGAATCTTGCACCACCTACAACATGCTTAAGGTTGACAATCATCAAACCACCTAAAACATATATTCTCTTGTTTAGATATGTGTCATATCCAGCCTATGTGCAGATTTCTCGCAACCTATTCAGATGCACAAAGGAAATAGCATATGCAGATTACTACGAAAGGGCATTGATAAATGGTGTTTTAAGCATTCAAAGGGGGACAGATCCTGGTGTGATGATTTACATGCTACCCCAGGCCCCTGGACACTCTAAGGCTGTGAGTTATCATGGTTGGGGAACAAAGTACGATTCATTCTGGTGTTGTTATGGGACAGGTAATGTAAAAAATCACCAACATCTATCTGTGCTGACTTGATGTGATCATTCCACAGTAATTGCTGTGCTTGATTTCAGTCAACAGTTTCTCTTATTTTGATTCCATAAGCTGAAGGCGGTGTCTAGCCCCTTCATTTTTAACCTCTTTAATTTATGTCAGTTAAAATTGGGGTTGCAATTATTTTCGAGCTTATTGTTTGTTTCGAAATATTATGATTTCCATCTGCAGGTATAGAATCCTTTTCAAAACTTGGTGATTCTATTTACTTTGAGGAGAAAGGAGATTCGCCTGCACTCAGTATCATTCAGTACATACCAAGCACTTACAATTGGAAAGCAGCTGGGCTTACTGTTACTCAGCAAATCAAAACCCTCAGCTCTTCTGACCAGTATCTTCAAATTTCATTCTCCATTTCTGCAAAGGTAATTATTTCCAATTCTTTAAAAGTTAAATTCAGATAAAATATCTGCAGTCAGCACATTTGTTTTCTATTTGTTCAGACAAAAGGTCAGACTGCCAAATTGAATGTTAGAATTCCATCATGGACATTTGCTGATGGTGCAGGAGCAACTTTAAATGACAAAGATTTGGGGTCGATATCTCCAGGTAAAATCATTCTGTTGTGTCTAACATTCAAATTACAATTGATCTTCTTAAGGCCACCTCATTACCTGATCTTATTCTGTGGGCAGGATCTTTCCTATCAATCACCAAACAGTGGAACTCAGATGATCACTTAGCACTATGCTTTCCCATCAGGTTAAGGACTGAAGCAATTAAAGGTAATTCGTGAAGCTTCACCTAATCCCAGATTGAAGGACAAATTGGTTAACTTTACTTATCTCATACATTACATTTCATCATGATAACCAGTGGTTGTAATAAAATACATAGGATGCTAGTAGCAGTAACAGATTTTGCTCCAATGTGTGCTAATATTGAGATTTTTATATAGCGAGAATCTTGATCTGAATATTAACTGCTAGCTATCCCTTCAGATGACAGACCGGAGTATGCATCCATTCACGCAGTCCTGTTTGGGCCATTTGTTCTTGCTGGCCTATCCACCGGTGACTGGGATGCAAAAGTTGGCAATGGCAGTGCAATTTCAGATTGGATCACCGCTGTCCCTCCAGCGCACAACTCACAGCTGGTAACCTTCACACAAGTATCCAATGGGAAAACATTTGTCCTCTCAAGCGCAAATGGCACCCTGACAATGCAAGAGAGACCTGAAGTTGATGGCACTGACACCGCCATCCATGTGACATTCAGGGCACACCCTCAGGACTCAACAGAGCTGTATGACATCTACAGCACAACCTTGAAGGGAGCTTCCATTCTGATCGAACCATTTGACTTGCCAGGAACTGTGGTCACCAATAACCTCACTCTATCTGCGCAGAAGAGCTCAGATTCCCTCTTCAACATAGTGCCCGGGCTTGATGGGAATCCTAACTCGGTTTCCCTTGAGCTCGGGACCAGACCAGGATGCTTCTTGGTGACAGGCACGAATTACTCTGCGGGGACGAAGATTCAAGTCAGCTGCAAGAATTCCCTTCAGAGCATTGGTGGGATACTCGAGCAGGCGGCGAGTTTTTCGCAAACTGACCCATTAAGGCAGTACCATCCAATCAGCTTCGTTGCAAAGGGGATGATCAGGAACTTCCTCCTTGAGCCATTGTACAGTTTGAGGGATGAATTCTACACAGTTTACTTCAACATCGGGGCCTGAGTCCTGAAACTTACACTTGCAGTAGAAATAATACAGAATAAATAATGGACGGCCTTTTTCTTCTCATACACTGTAGCTTAGAACAGCCAATGAAAGAGTAAATGAGTTGTTTCATGTGTATCCCTCGCATATATTCGCTTATGTGAAACCACTTGTGCAATAACAAGACAATACCTTCTTTTTATAAATTATAATTACAAGACCGAGATATGCCTGCAACACAAAATTAACAAGAATCAAGTTTTAACATACTTTAGGAAATTCGATGTAGCAGGAACACTTAACAGAAGGACGGTCTGCAGCATATCACAGTCACACAGTTGTTTTTGACAAGTGTCAACCCAAAACTTTTTTTGCAGGTTATATTAGAGGAACACATTGGCTACGTCAATGAGCACAATTAGATCGGGATGAAGCCAATAAGCAGCACAAATCCAAGTCTGTCAAATGCTAGAGGCAATGGCAATGTTTTTT
Source organism: Miscanthus lutarioriparius (assembly GCA_904845875.1). Taxonomy (NCBI): domain Eukaryota; kingdom Viridiplantae; phylum Streptophyta; class Magnoliopsida; order Poales; family Poaceae; genus Miscanthus; species Miscanthus lutarioriparius. Next base: position 135,218,312 of record CAJGYO010000007.1, on the reverse strand, counting down.
TTCCCCGTCCTTTGGATGGCCTTATAATTTTAGCATTGAGTTTTGAGGGAGACATTTGTGCGGTTACACAATACTGTAATAAGTGGTCTTATTCTCTTGGAGACAAGAGAAGAAGCCGGATTTATTTCCCTTATATAAAAAAGATAGGTCATAGCAGCACGAATTAAGCACTCAACAGATATATAGAGCAGTGAGCTACAAAAGTTGTCCAGATTTGGATACAACCAGAAACCATAATAAGAGTAGAGAACTGCTAAGGGCCAAAGCCAAACTAGAGTGGTCGATTCTGAAATTGGAATGACCAACCAACGCTTAGTGAAATACTAACTACTGAACCAACAACCAAATATTCCGAACATTTCTTAAAAGGCAGATGATATGGTTTTGATACATTTGGTGACTCAATGTCGTCGATATAAAAAAAGGAAAACATTTGTTTATTTGAAACATGCTTGCTTGTGTTGACCCGTTTCACCTACACATGAAACATGATAGTTGTTTCGACGGAATAATAGAACAGGTGAACTAGTCAGCTAGTGTACCATTACAGCAGGATGAAGCCAATAAGCAGCACATTATCCAAGTCTGTCAAATGCTAGAGGCAATGGCAATGGTTTTTTTTTTTGCGTCCTTTGGATGGTCTTATAATTTTAGAATTGTGTTTTGAGTGAGACATTTGTGTGGTTACATAATACTGTAATAAGTGGTCTGATTCTCTTGGAGACGAGAGATGAAGCCAGATTTATTTCCGTTATCTAAAAAAGATATGGCATATCAACACGAATTAAGCACTCAACACAGTGAGCTACAAAAGTTGTCCAGATTTAGATACAACTAGAAACCATAATAAGAGTAGAGAACAGCTAAGGGCCAAAGCCATCAAACTAGAGTGGTCGGTTCTGAAATTGGAGTGAGCAACCAACGCTTAGTGAAATACAAACCACCGAACCAACCACCAAATATTCCGAACATTTCCTTAAAGGCAGATGACATGGTTTTGATACATTTGGTAACTCAATGTCGCAGATATAGAAAAAAGGAAAACATTTCTTTATTTGAATCGTGCTTGCTTGTGTTGACCCGTTTCAGCCAGTGCCGGCCCTAGGGGTAGGGCACGAGGTGCGACGGCCGAGGGCCCAAGTGGAGGAGGGGCCCAAGCCTAGATATACAAGGTATACAAACCACTGGTCCTAAATTCATTAGGCATTAGGAAACTAATGAGAAGAGAGACATAGAACTGGCCAGGCGGCCCAAAAAGACAACATCGAAATTTCTTTTCTAGTTTTTTTTCCCCATGGCCCTCGGGTAGAGAGGAGACGAGGAGTCACGCTGCACACAGCATACTCTGATCGTGAGTTCGCGAGGTGCGCCTTACACACGCGGAGCTGACAAGCCGCGCCGCTGCGAAGAGCTAGACTACCGGAGACACGGACACGGAGCACCAGGACGACGACCAGGCAGGGCTCCACGACGACATCTTAATTGATCAGTTGTTCAGGCCCAAGGTATTTTTTTTCTTTTTATTTTTAATCCAAATTAATTATTTGTATAGTATTCCAGACTTTTAGTACTTTGTATCCATATAGTCATATTTTTCTTCTAATTTAGATGTTAGAATTTTAGAATATTACCTAAGAAACATTTGTCATGGGTGAGAAAAGAAAACAAATATATTGCTTTTTTAATCTACATTGTTCCTCGATAATTATCATACATCTACAAATATATTGCTTAATCTACATTGTTCCTCGATAATTATCAAACATGTTAAATTAAAAATATGTTATTGAATTTGCTTTCGTTTTGTAAGTAAAATTAGCACATATATATTATAAGATTTTATACATATCTAAGAGGGGCCATTGCGACAAGAACGCCAAAGGACCCTTAAAATCATAGAACTGGTACCGGTTTCAGCTACACATGACAGTTGTTTCGAAGGAATAATAGAACAGGTGTACTAGTCAGCTAGTTTACCACTTCCAGGAGACGAGAATTACAGTTCACTTTAGGGCAATTCAGGGTAATGTAGCATCATTTCATCTCATGCAAGTACTACAACCACAGTCTAGACATCCGGGACAGCGAAAACAACATTTTTTTTTTTTGCGCATAGGAACGCATCTAATTGAGGTAGATCCAGAACAAACCCGATTAAGCTCACTAAGCAAACGTCCGGAAGATGCAATGCAGGTGCTCATCAGATGTGCTCTCCCCAGCACGCACATAACATCCGACCCGCTCGTTTGGACTGGTTTGGCTTATAAGTCATGGCTGAAAGTACTGTTGACTGATTTGGTATGAGAGAAAAATACTGTTCGTTGGTTGATAAACAATGACTTATAAGCTAAATACGACCAACCAAACAGGCCGATCAAATCAACATATTGATTTCGAATTATGTGGAGTCCAGAAGGTCGCACCTTGCGATGAACGCAACGGGGAGCCCACGACGACGAGACGGCGGAAGACCGCGAGCCCACCGCGGCACCCGGCGTAACACGAATACCAGTCCGACACACTCGGTAGTCAGTACCGAACCGGGGTGCGAAGGGGAAAAGGCCACCTTTTTCTGCGTGCTATAGGGACAATCCGGGGCAAGATCCACGGCGGATACCGCGACAGAACGCGGGTGGTGGTCTGGTGGGCGCCGCGACACGAGCAGAAGGACCTCGCCAAGAAACGACGGCGTGCACGGCCACGGGTGGGAGCTGGCTGCACGGTTCGCTTTCTCTCTGTCTGGTAGAGGAGCTCCACGGATTCTCGTTGATGTCGGTCCTCACATTTAACATTAGGAGAAGTAGCGCCGGTCTCTTGAGTCCAGTGAAGCTCACACTAGATCTAGGACTTAAGATCTTGAATCCTCGCAGATAAAGGCCCATCAGATAATCGAAGGGAACACCGACTACGCTATTAGAGTGCACTGATAAGGATCCCGATGTCACTGCCGTGGCCGTGTCTCCATCGTGGTCCGACGCCCCCGATGGGGTCATCACCAAGTGTGTTTTCTCCAACAGAAAGATAGATCATCTTTTTCAAGTGCGACAGATACACAAGAGGATAGGCTTCTTTATCTGAGTCATTCCGTTGACTCCTTTCTAGTAACTACGGAGCTACACCTCTGTTCCTTGGGATGTACGATCCAAAAACATTGTATTGTGTTTTAATCATTGTCGGTGTTTTTTACCCGTAGATATTCGGTTTTTGGAGGAACTCGCTTGGTGCAAAGAGCAATTACACTCGAGACATGAGATTTATACTGGTTCGGGCCATCGGGAAGCGAGTAAAAGCCTTACGTTCAGTTACTACTTGTTTGTATTACGATCTCGTCGAATAGTGAGATGGCGATTACAAGATAGCTATGCCAATGAGAATTTCGATGATTACAACAGGGGATATGGCTAGCTATTTATATCCGATGCCTACTTTTCCTACAAGCTACATAGTCGTACCATAGTTGGAGTCTTGGCGTGATCTTGAGATATCTTTCCCTGAATGATCGAGCCGTGAGCCTTCGAGTCTTCTTTGGTACGGATTCGGTAGCCAACATATCCGGTAGTCGGGATTTCCGTGAGTATGGCATCGTCAGTAGCCCCTGAGCTTGTCTGCCAATCGAAACTCGGCAACTTTCCCATACTCGGGCCTTCCGCAGGCGTTCGGAATCAGGGTTCGTTGAGAGCCCGGACTCGCACCCACGATCGGGAAGTTGGTCAGGTAGAAGTTGGAGAGTCTCGTAGTTGGGTGATGAGCTGTTGAATAAAAACACCATACTCTGGAGTCATCTTGTCTTGTCAACATGGTCTCTGTGCAAGTCAGGCGGCGGTTGTCAGGCACTTGGGTGGCCGCGCCAGCTCGACTTGCGAGATTTGTGCCTGGGTTGAGATTAATGTGTCGCTTCGGTTCGTGGGTGACGATTGGCTTGCCCTCAGTCACCCTGGCCTTGGCTTTATAAGCAGACGTCTAAGTGCTAGGTTTGCATCCACTTAGCGTCCCCACTTTTGCAATCATGAGGACGAAAACCCCCGCTCGCCGCCACAAGATCCCTTGCTTGCTGTTCGGGGATTCGCCCGGGCAGCTCGCTGGAGCCTTGCCTCTGTCGTCTCCCTCGACGCCGTCGTCCCCGACTCCGGCGTCACCTGCTGTGCCAACACTAACTCCGCCCTCGGACCCGGCGCTTCGTCAAGGGATGACCGCGATCGTGAAGGAGGAGCAGGCGGAGGACTCGGCGAACACCGAGGAGGCTGTCGCTAGGGCCCTGGAGGCGCCAGTGCCCAGTGCATCGCCGAAAGAAGTAGTGGAGCTCACCGACGATGAGTCGAAGGGTTTGATCGCCTCCGTCGCCGCCACCGCCAGCACTGGTCCCTCGGACCCTGACCCGTCTATTCCTCGGGTCGCCGCTGTACCAGATACGAGTGGTGACTAGGAACTGGCTCGTAAGCTCTTCGCCGAGCTGAATCAGGAGGCCATCGGTATCCCTGGTGATGGGGCCCTGGTGGACCTCATCAGCGACGAGGAGGACTACGGGGAGCCCGATGCCGGCGAAGCAGAGGAGGTTGCCGCACTAGGCGGCGAGGAGGACGCTGTCCCATGCGACAAGGAGGAGGAGGGAACCGCGGCGGATGACGGACCGCCAAAGCAAGCCGTCGTGCCTCCCAGTCCTCCACCAAGCACATGATTGGCTTGGTGACGGTCACCTTGATCGGGCCCCGCCGTCCCTGGGTCCGCAACGAGCTCTCGTCCTTGCGGATCGGGACTTGTAGGGGTCGGGCGTGATTTGGTGGTCGGTCTAAGAGTAGTTAGGGTTTAGAATCTCCCTCTGTAAATCCACGTTTTAACAAAGTTATCAATGAAAGAATCTTAATCGGTCTGTTTTTGCAGTCGAGCGTTTGACATATAGTGTGCATAGAAATAGGCCGATCACTCTCTTTTATTTTGATGACTTGATTTTTCAATGAGTCATTCTGCCCGTCCTGAGCTGATCGGGCTTTCAGCAATTGCTCATTTGTTAACCAGTTATGCGGAAATATTCGATTGAATTTTCCTCGCTAGGTAAGGAAATCTTTTTAATGAAATATAAATAGAAACTAACCGGAAGATAATGTCAGGTGTGAGAATCGAGGCACGCATTGTGGCTGCCGAGCAGTTTATCGAGGATCGTGTGGGTTGTGCGGCCATTTAACCCCACGCCCTGCTTTGGTGACTGCCACTGTTGCACTTTTTTGCATTTTCACATCCGGCTACTATTTTCTTTCTGTCCTTGAGTCCTTCGTCTTCCTTGCACCGCCATGGCCTCCAGCCACCAACAATCTGAGGGTTCCGTGAGTGCTTTGAGCAAAACAAGCGCCGAGAAGTCCCAATCTTCCCAGCCATCCATGGTCGTGGATCCCGATCAATACTAGAAGGCGTCGACCACGAAGGCAAGGACCTGAAGTAGCTGTGGGATAGAGGGATGTTACTAGACCTGCAGATCTATGAGTGGGCCGCCACCAAAGGTCAGAGCCATCCCACCCCCGACACTTATCAAGCCATGGTTTTTATTGCGCATTTCAAGTGTGGTTTTGGGGTTTTCCCGTCTAAGTTTCCTAGAATGGATCGGTAGACATTACGGGATTGAGCTTGCCCATCTGTTGCCAAATGTTGTCGCTATGCTTAGATTTTTTGCCTTCTTGTGTGAGGCCTAGCTCGGCGTAAAGCCTTATTTGGACTTGTGGCGCCACTTCTATACTATCATGTACTATTCCAAGAAGTTAGCCATCGGGTCAGTCGGTTTTTCTTTGAGAAAGGTAGAAGACTATATAGTCTTCCCGATCAAAACCTCTTGGAAAGGGTACCATAGGAAATGGTTCTACATTCAACTCCATAAGGAGTGCCCGATCAAGGGGAGGGCGCTCATGCCCGTGACCAATGAAAAATGGAGGTCCATCCCCAAGGTCACCAAGAGGATGCAGAAACACATCACGCGTATTCGGGAGCTCCGGGCGGCCAGGCTTACTGCAATGCATGCGGTCGAGACCTTCGTTAGGTGGAGGATTGTTCCCTTGAAGAATCGGGACCTGGCCTTCACTAACAAAGGAATCCTTGACCCGAACAGGGAATCAACTGAAGGTAAGTGCCCTCATCTCGAGTTTACTCATGTTCATGGATTTTGTTTGTGCCTTTTTGGCTAAATCATGTTCTACCATGTTGTGTTAGAAGTGTCTGATGAGGAGATCGCCCATCGGGTGAAAGAGATCCTTGACGTCGAGCGGCTGGACTGGACTGGCGCCCCTTTGCCGTATAATGCTGAGAACCCTCCCCCTCAGGTAAAGGTAGAATCCTTTGTAGACTTGCTTCTTTCACTGTTGAAAGGTCCTAATGGCTAGAGGGAGGTGAATAGCCTATAAAACAAATTCTACAACAACACTTAAGTCAAGTGGTTAGACAATTATGAAGCGAAGCGAGTGCTACGCTAGCCTACTCAAAATGCAAGCCTCCTATCCACAATTCTAGTTATCTATAATCTCTAAGTCACACAAGAGGCTAAGTTACTACCACTAAGTTAGTGAGCTCTCAAAGGCTAACTAAAGAGCCTCACTAACCACTAGACAAGACACAAGCTAGCTCTCAAAACTAATTACACTAAAGAACTTAGCTACACTAAGAAAGTAAATGCACAAGAGGTAAGAGGGTTATACCACCGTGGCAAGTGATTAATCACAATATATCAATGAATACCAAAGAATCCTTGGAGACAAGATGACACAATGATTTTTCACCGAGGTTCACTTGCTTATCGGCAAGCTAGTCCCCGTTATGGCGATTCACTCACTTAGAGGTTCACGCACTAATAGGCATCACACGCCTAACCCGCAATCGGGTGCCACACAATCAACACAAGATGAGGATCCACAAGCCATGAGCAATCCACTAGAGTACCTTTTGTCTCTCTGCCAGGGAAAGGTCAAGAACCCCTCACAATCACCATGATCGGAGCTAGAGACAAGCACCTTCCTCCGCTCAACAATCACCAAGTGCCTCTAGATGCAAACACTCAAGCAATACACTTGGATTCACTCCCAACCTTACAAAGATGATGAATCAGTGATGGAGATGAGTGGGAGGGCTTTGGCTTAGCTCACTAGGTTGATATGTCAATGAAAATAGCCAAGAGAATAAGCCTAAGCCGGCCAAATGATATTTATAGACTCTCCTAAACAATAGAGCCGTTGGCTCAATTATTGGGCAGTCTATGCACTGACCGAACATGTTCAGTGTGGCGACCGGACGTGTCTGGTCATAGTGTTCGGTCGCTCTACGAGAGCCACATGTCCCCTTCAAATGAGATAGCCGTTGGTGCCCCCAACGACTCTCTCTATTACACTCTGACACAACTGATCGGACGCACCGTTAGAAAGTGATCAGACGTAGGAGAGGCAGCGTTAGGTCGAGTCTAGAGAGCTTCCAGAGCTGCTCGAACACGACCGGACACAGCCAGCATCAGGTCACACACCCTCATGTGCGCTGCCCCCTCTGACCGGACGTGACGCTCAACGTTAGGTCACTCGAAGTACTGAGCGTCCGGTCATGTCAAAAAACTACACTGAGAGGTCCAGAGCATGACTAGACGTGTCAAATCACCACTGAACGGACGCACGCTAGAGTTCGGTCACCTCTGCCTAAGGCTGGATAACGAGCTGGCTTGGCTCGTTATGGCCCGTTAAGAGAACGAGCTAGCTCGGCTCGGCTCGTTATCCTAACGAGCCAGAAAGCTAGCTCGGCTCGGCTCGTTAAAAGCTCGAGCTGGCTCGTTAAGCTCACGAGCCAGGTATAAAAAATACATAAAATATAATATTTGCATTTATCTAAAGTTTGAGAATAATAATAATAATATAAAAGAAATGCATCTAGACCAGTTGCCAGTCAATTTATAGGGTCTAGACCAGTTACCAGTCAATTGTAAAGTGCAATACATAAAGTAATACAAAAACTAATATAAGTTTTGATACTTTTTTCTTGGAAGCTTGGCTCGTTTAGCTAACTCGAGTTGGCTCGTTATAGCTAACGAGCTAAAATCTTGGCTCGGCTCGGCTCATTATCATAACGAGCCGAGCCGAGCCGAGTCGAGCCAGCCACGAGCCGAGTGAGCTAACGAGCTTCGAGTTTTTCGTCCAGCCTTACCTCTGCCTTGGTCGCTCACCTCGGGTCCAAATACCGGACACATCCGGTCCCAATTTCAAACATGTCCGGTCATGTCTGCAACACAAGCATGAGCCTAGGTAACATACCGGACGAGTCCGGTCCCAAAGTCGGACACATCCGGTCACCCTGTGACCAACGTGAACAACTTCTTTTCAACTCCAACTTCTCCACCCTTGCTCAAATGTGCTAACCATCAAGTGTATCACCTTGTGCACGTGTGTTAGCATATTTTTACAAATATTTTCAAGGGTGTTAGCACTCACTAGATTCTACATGCATATGCAATGAGTTAGAACATCTAGTGGCACTTTGATAACCGCATTTCGATACGAGTTTCACCCCTCTTAATAGTATGGCTATCTATCCTAAATGTGATCATACTCACTAAGTGTCTCGATCACTAAAACAAAGAGCTCATATGGATATCACCTTCGCCTTGAGTTTTTGTTTTTCTCTTTCTTCTTTTCCAAGCTCGAGCACTTAATCATCACCATGGCAACCACCACCATCATGATCTTCACCATTTGTTGCACCACTTGGAATATGCTACCATATCTCATGATCACTTAGAGCAACGGGTTAGCACTTAGGGTTTCATCAATTCACCAAAACCAAACTAGAGCTTTCAACGGTATTGATGTTTTACCATTATGGCATATCAGGATGATGTCCCCTCGGGCCCTATCGCCGGGGGCATGGTCATCGACAGTGATGGTGATGATGACCCCAAGCAGTCGGCGGGTGGCCCAACCTCAAAAGGCGAACAAACTCAGGTGCCTGCAACTCAACCTGTTACTCCAACTCCCAAGCCTGGCTTGGGAACTCAGCAAAAAGAGGTGGCTGAAGGAGCAACCGCCGGCGCAAGCGAAGTCAAGAAAGTGCCAGCCCCCAAGCCTGCTCGGGGCATTGAAAAGAGGAAGACCCAATCACATGGGAGTGCGGAAGAACTCGAGCTGCCTGCTCCCAAGAGAAGTCGGGGCAAGTCTAAGAGCCCCCCTTCGGTCACCGGCACTGTTGAACATCGGTTGGAGACGCCAAAGGGGATAGAACAAGAGATGCCTTCTTGTTCCAATGATCATGTACCACTTAGAAATGTTTTTGACCGGTTAATCGGGGTTTTTAGTCACCTGGATAGCCTTGAACGTGTTTGGGAGGTTTGTACTCAGGAGAAAGCTTTGACCCCACCTGCCAATAAACCGACGACCCAGCGCTCGAAGAAGCTGAGATGCTTGATCCCGCTTGACCCGTAAGTTATTGGCTGGTGGATTGAGTTATGTTTTCCCAAGTTTCTCTTTGACATTCTATTGCTGCTGCAGGAAAGCCAAAACTCCCAAAGTCTCGAGCAAGACTGCTCCTGAAGAGCCTGCTGCCACCCCGACACTAAAGCGTTGGATATGGCCTTAACGACCAATGTCTAGGTTCCGGGGACTAAAACTGAGATCCTAGAAAGAAACCCCTCCTGCATGAAAGGTCTTATCCAGGAGATGCAAGTCTGTTATGACCTCTGGGAAGAGGATCACAAATAAGTCAAGCAGTCTGGCTCGGAGAACTCAGTGCTACAACAAGAGGTGTATAATCTTCTGGGAAGCAATGAAGGTAAGCTTTCGTACTACTTGATAGGCATCTCTTGTTGTTCGGGCCCTAACCTCTCATTGTTCTCTTCAGGCTTGCGCAAGCATATCGATATCCTAGAAGGGGAAAGACGATTTTGAAGCAATAGGCTGAGGAGCTACAATAGAAGCTTGATGCCACCAAAGAGCGCTGGATTGCAGTGGAGGAGAAGTTGACTGAGGGATCCATCACTATGGTTGAACACGTGGTTGGAGTTCTCAAGAGTCGTCTTCTTGATCTTGATCCAGCCCTGATACTGTAGGGTTACAACTATAGTAATGCGGACGATGTTCAAACGTTGCTCGAAGAGATCCAACCCATGGCTAGAGCCTTCGTGGATAAACTCAGTTTTTCCATTGATGATGAAGATGGTAAGTGAATTTATATCTTGCACTAGTCATCATGTTATGGATGATGTTTAAACATTAGCCCTGCTTTGGTGACAATTTTGTAATGTTGAACACATTATCGTTTTTTGTCATTTAAGCAGTGTAGTTTGTGAGTGATTCCCTTTGTCGTGTTGCAATGTGCCATTTACACATTGGTCGTAGGATTAGAGTAGTTGAGACTCGGGTGGTCTGCCGTACTATTTCTCCTAGCGATCATATGTTTGGGCATTCTAGCTTTGCATGATCAGAAATTTTGAGGTTAGTGGATATGTGTATGGTAGCCCCGACTCTTTATCTGAATTGATTATTCAGGTAGAGAGTGAAAAATAGTAGAGCCAATGGTAGCGTCCCTATTCTTTATGTGAACAAATGATCAATGTTCTAGATAAAGAATAATTAGCTACTTGAACAACTGTCATTTTAATTAAACAAGATAGCCCCCGAGCCTTCTGAAAAGGCTCATGTGAAGCTATCGGCAGGCTCCAGCCCTCGAGCATATCTGAGTCAGGGAGAAGGATATGAATCCCAAACATTGAAAAGGACTTGGTAATGCTAGGGGAGGGACGAGTTATTCTTCTAACTCGGTCTATTTAAACAACTCCTTATTGGTCTCTTTCCAATTTTTGTGAAAAGGTCCCTGCCCGTGGATGACAGTGTAGTTTTGAAAACAAGTAGAGTACTTTTTGTGACATATTTTGACCGCTAGAGATCGGGCACCCATCGAGTGTAATGGGTCTCTTGTGGTCATTCTTTTGGAAAAAGTTAATGAGTACCCTGATCACTTGAGGTTGAGCACTCCGTCGAGCACAATGGTCCCTCTCGTAATTGGACTTCAATATAAATGAGTACTTTGATCACTTGAGGTCAAGAACTCCATCGAGCCTTTGGACCCTCATGTGATGGCACTTTGAGATTTGATGAGTACTTAGGTCATTTGAGGTCGAGCGCTCCGTCGAGCACAATGGACCCTCGCGTGACATGTACTTCGGTGCTAATGAGCATTTTGATCATTTTGAGGTCAAGAACTCTGTCAAGCCTTTGGACCCTCGCGTGACTGTGTGCTTCGAACTGTACTTTGGGCTCGTTCGAGATTGGGTGTTTTGTCAACCACATGGGACTCTCTTATGATCAAGTACTATAGGGCTAAAATATATGTCACAAAAGTATTTTTAGATAGTTCTAAAAGTTGTTGTCTTTTCACCTTGACTTGGTTTTCCCTTTGCTTTGTTGCCTTGACCATGGCTCCCATACGTAAGACACTAGTATAATAATGTGACTTGTACACTATGGTGTTATGGCATAGGCCGTTGCTGTCAACAAAGCTTCAAATATCATGTAGGTACTTTAAATCATTGGAAAAGAAACAAGCATACGTCGGAACGTATTGTTCTTTACAAGACACTGAAGTATTCATAAAGGTATACCATATAGGAAGATCTAGCCATAATTCGGCATAGAATTGGTAATTTACACAATTGAACAAAAGGGGAACTTTGAGTTATGTACCTTGACCCTTGTGACCTAAGATGATGGATGCTCCAGATATGACGGCGTCCTTCAGCTGTTGTCTTCTAGGTCTTGGAATGCTTCGCGCCTCTTGTTCTTGCATTTGTCAGAATAAATTCTCCTGAAGTAGAACATCGGGACTTGTTGATCGGGGATTTTGAGCTTGTTTTCTAACACAATTTACCGAACGTTTCGGTTGATCGCAGAACCTCTCTCAACTTACTTTTTCAATAATATCATATTTGTATAAAATCTCTGGCTGACACAACTCTTTAAACAAAAAATGATAATGCGCAAGAAAACAACTTTAGAGCCAGAAGACACTTTTATTATTCAAGAGTGTACATCAAAGAAAATTACAGCTATAGCCTAATCCTCGTGGTTGTTGCATATGCTACTTTGTTGATCTTCTAAAGGGAGACCTTGAACGCGTAGTGATTTGCAGCCGGAGGTTGAATCTACACCATTGCTTTTTTCCTTTGAGCCGGGTCACCTGTCTTCTGGTCGCAGAGTTGCTCTTGGGATCAGCGCTTTACAATAAGGCTGACCCTTCTTTGTATGAGATCGGTCTAATAGTTGGTTGACTATTTCATACATGAGTGCTTGATCTTTTTGTCACACTACTAGCTCCCAAGAATGGCAATCTAAAAAAAACCAATTTATTCAGCCCACATAGACGCTCTATTGACCCTGTTTGGGGAGATGAGTCATTTATTTTGTAATGGTCTCCTTCGAGTGAGGAGTAGTCCATGGGGCTTTCAACTTGCCTTTACTAGGGAATTGTTAATCCTAGAGAAAAGGTGTTGATAGAGCATGCAGAGCCCTTCTCAAGTTGTCTTAGTAACGCTCTGCATGGTTGGGGCCAACAGACCTCGGAGCCCTTCTCCTTGTTCTCCAAGCTCGCACTCGACGTATAGATGCGTTGATGGGATGATGAAAGGGGAATTGCTCAATCCTTTCTTTGAGGTAAAAACTAACCTCGGATGTTCCAGCATAGATGGTGGCATTGGTAGTATGCAGAAAAGGACAACCCAAAATTATGGGGCCTTTGGGTTCCGACATGTATCCAGTACTATGAAATCTGCTGGCACATATGAATGTCCAACGCGTACATAGATGTTATCTATGATTCCTTCTACCCGATGGGTCGACCAATCTGCAAACCTTAGACGTATGTTTGTGTGCAGCAGGGGCCCGAATTGTAGAACATTATCATAGATTACCTTAGGTATAATGTTCACAACGGAGCTGATGTCACAGATAACTTCATCGAACCGATGCTGACCAAACACTATAGAGACGATGAGGCGGCCTGGATCTCCCTTTTGATTGGCATGGAATCATCTATCAAGCCTCCTGAACATGGCTTCATGTAGAGTCCTAGTTGGGCTATCTGTAGGGTCGAGATGGTGGACTAGAGGGGGGTGAATAGTCCTTTCTAAAAATTAAACGCGCCGGCTAACTGAAACAAATACGGAATTAAAATTATCAGTCTAGCCAAGACTACACCCCTCTATCTAAGTTCTCAAGCACCTTAAAAAGATCCTAATTAGGCAACAAAGGTGTCTGGCTAGCTAGAGCTCACATAATCAATTCTAAAGCAAGGTCACACAAACCTATGCACTAGTACTTCAAACAACCACGGGAGCTCCTACACGATCTAGTAAGCAAAAGCACAAAGCCACCAGAGCTCACTAGCGATGCTCAATAACAAGGCTACACAAGCTAAATTAGAGAGCGCAAATTACTTAGCTACACAAACTAAGCAATGTGACTAACAAGGTTACTAAAACCAAATTAGTCACGTAAGGGAGTTACTTCTATGCTACACAAGCAAGAAGGTAACTAGCAAGTTACACAAGCAAACTAATTACAAGAGCAACTACACAAGCACAAGTATATGAAAGTAAATACAAGCTTGTGTAACAAGGATGCAAACCAACGAGAAGACAAGGATGACACGCTAGTCTCATTGTGTCGACCGCTCACTTGGTGGTTCGGCGGCTAATTGGCATCACCCGCCAAGCCCGCACGTCGGGCACCGCAAGAACCTACCCTGAAAGTGAGGGTAGCTCAATGACACGCTCTACTAGAGTTGCTCTTTGTGATCCCCATGGGGTGAGCACAATCCCCCTCACAAATCCTCCTTCGGAGCACCGCACAATCTTCTTGTGTGCTTCAATGGAGTCACGAGCCACCAAGCCATCTAGGAGGTGGCAACCTCCAAGAGTAACAAGCACCACTGGCTTGCAACTCGATCACCTAGTGCCACTCGATGCAATCTCACGATGCAATCGCACTAGAATTGCTCACTCACTCGATCGGATGAAGACTATCAAGCTCAAGTGAGTTAGAGGGCTCCCAAGCATCATCACACACGCCATCAAGGCTCTAGTGTGCTCAGCAACCAGCCCAAGGCTAGCTAAGGCTCCTATTTATAACCCCACAAACAAATAGAGCCTTACCCCTTCACTGGGCACTCTACGCACTGACCGGACGCGTCCGAATGCTGTACCGCTTCCACATGGCACTAGCCGTTTGAAATAGCCGCTGCCACCAACAGCTAACTTGTTCGCGTGCCTGACAATAGACGATCAGACACACAGGTCCATGACCGGATGCTTTGCAGCAGAGTCTAGTCATCTACTCAGCACCTCACTCAGCACCGAGACCGGACGCACCACTACGCGACCAGATGCACAGTCAGCTGGAGTCCGATCGACTCTAGTAAGGGTCTAGAGACGGAAAAAGATGACTAGACATGTTTGGTACCACCGACCGAACACGTCCCTACGTCTGATCCTCTCTGGATCAACTCCCGCATGCCACATCACCTCGACCTGATGCATGAACGGTGTCCTTCCTGTGTCCGGTCACTACCTCGAGCCTGAGTTCGGTCACCTCTGCCTCAACTAATCACGCTGGCCAGAATATCGGACGCGTCCGGTATCGATATTGGACGCATTTGGTCACTGCCGATTGCCCGAGCCTAGGTAAGTACCGGACACGTCTGGTCCCTATGTCGGACGCATCTGGTCACCCCACGACCAGCGCTTTCAACTCCTTTTCTTCACTGAGTTGATCCACATCAACTCCAACTTCTTCTCCTTTGCAAATGTGCCAACACCACCAAGTATACACCACCTTGTGGACGTGTGTTAGCTTTTCACAAACATTTTTCAAAGGATTAGTCAGTCAATTCACCACGCCACTCATCCTAACACATATGCAAAGTTAGATCGCTCAAGTGGCACTAGATGACCGATATGCAAACAAGTTTGCTCCTCTTTATAGTACGTCCATCTATCCTAAACCCGGTCATCAACTTCTCTACACTCCTTATGACCGGTGAAATGAAATGCCCTAGGTTATACCTTTGCCTTGCGCATTCCATTCCATCTCCTTTGATGTCGATGCAACACATGCACCAACTAATCACAAATGATATGATCCACTTCATATCATCATGTGACTGTATTGGTTCATCAATCTTGACCTCACTTGCTTTTCACCGTTGTCATCACCCATCGGCGTCAAGTCTTGCTCAAGCTTCACCGCCACATGGTCCATTGCTCCAAAGCCTCCAACTTGCCCTTCATGCTTGCAACCGGTCCATCAAGCCAAGTCTTGTCTTGATCTTCTCCACCTTAGTCACATGACTCAATGTCATGTCTCATATGCAATGAGCTCCTTCATCACATGTGCGAGCCTTGCAACAAATCTAAGCCATCTTCTTCGTCATGGCATGAGTTGCTCACACACATGTACTTGTGGACTAATCACTTGTATATCTCACTCAAACACATATTAGTCCACCTAAGGTTGTCACTCAATTACTAAAACCAAATAAGGACCTTTCAATCTCTCCCTTTTTGGTAATTGATGACAACTCTACAAAGATATGGAAATTAAGCTCTTTTGGATTCATGTTGCTTGCCCAAACAATTTTACCATGTGTAAATGATTTTGGACAAGTACCACAAACCCAAATTGGTAGCATTAGCTCCCCCTACATATGTGCTAGAGTGTTTGATTTGAAGCTCGCACATATGCATATATTGGAGTTGTGGGAGAGTAATTACTACCAAATGATTCTAAGGTGTATAGAATAAACCTTTGAAGCATGATACCAATCGGAGTTGCACCTTTAAGTTCATCCTTAGCACCATGGTTAGCTAGATACCACTTGCAAACAAAACACTAGATACCTCGTGACATCAACATTAGAATCAAGGTACTAGTATTGCTTTTCACCGTTGCCTTCGTCCATCGGCGCCAAGTCTTGCTCAAGCTTCACCGCCACGTGGTCCATCACTCCAAAGCCTCCAACTTGCCCTTCAAGCTTGCAACTGGTCCATCAAGCCAAGTTTTGTCTTGATCTTCTCCACCTTAGTCACATGACTCAATGTCATGTCTCATATGCAATGAGCTCCTTCATCACATGTGTGAGCCTTGCAACAAATCCAAGCCATCTTCTCCGTCATGGCATGAGTTGCTCACACACATGTACTTGTGGACTAATCACCTGTGTATCTCACTCAAATACATATTAGTCCACCTAAGGTTGTCACTCAATTATCAAAACCAAACAAGGACCTTTCACTATCTCGATGAAGTGTACGATTTACGACCTCTCATCGGAACGTACAGGTGTGCAAATTCTTGATCGCTTGGTGTGGATAACCTCCTGATGCCGAGATGCTGCACGGATGTGACAATCTTGCACAAGGTGGACCTCATCCTTTGAGTTATCAAAATCAAAATCGTACCCGCCATCCTGTTCAACAGAAATTTGATCCGAGGACAAGTCGATCGGGATGGTTTCCACACAGATTAGATCAGGCCCTTGTGCCTTGATGAGTGGTTGGTCGATGTTTTCCTGGTGCTCGAACACCAAACTCCTGAAGCGGATAGTCGGTGGCATGTAGCGGGTTGTTGACCTAGGTCGAGGGAACAGGAGGATTTCTCCTATTGCCTCAGATATGATGGAGCTTGGCCAGATGGTTGCGTCGAAAGCAATTGGATCTTGAATGCAAGCATTATTGAAGATCGGCATGATCAGTCTTCACGCGAAATCCCCCTACCTGGCGCACCTCCATCGGTGTTTTTTACCGGGAGATATTCGGTTCTTGGAGGAACTCGCTTGGTGCAAAGAGCAATCACAGTCGAGACATGAGATTTATATTGGTTCACGCCCTCGGGAAGCGAGTAAAAGCCTTACGTCCAGTTGCTACTTCTTTGTATTACGATCTCATCGAATAGTGAGATGGCGATTACAAGATGGCTATGCCAATGAGAATTTCGATGATTACAACAGGGGGTATGGCTAGCTATTTATATCTGAGACCTACTTGCCCAACAAGCTACATAGTTGTGCCATAGTCAGAGTCTTAGCGTGATCTTGAGATATCTTTCCCTGAATGATCGAGTCGTGAGCCTTCGGGTCTTCTTCAGTACGGATTCGATAGCCAGCATATCCGATAGTTGGGATTTCCGTAAGTATGGCATCATCAATCATTATAATATATGTGTTGTTGTAAAAAAACCGTCAATAGAAGAAGAGGAGGATGAAGAAACAGGTAGGCGACGACTGCGGGGATGGGGAGGTACGGCGCCGTGGCTTGCTTTCGCTCTCAGATCTAGTTTGGGGGTGGATGCTCGATACTGGCATGTGGGCCATCAGGGGGCCCGAGGAGCAAGGACAGGCGGAGAGCGCTGAGGTTTGGACATGCGGTGTCCGCAGGCCCTTGTCTCTTGGTGACAAGGCCAACGGCAGCGGCCAACGGCTATGTGGCAGTCGGATAAGGTGGGTCCGATGCCGAGGTGGCGGTGTAAGTCAGAGCTGAACGGGGCTGATTTGGCAAGGACTAGCAAATTTTTGCTCTTCAGATTCAGAGTTCAGATAAAATCCAACTTCCAAGTCATGTTTGCTAGCATTTTGGGGATATTTGTTTGTGGCTGAAGCAACTACTTGGCGCCGCGCTAGCTCCACACAGAGGTGGAGTGAGAAATATTTTTTTAGGGGTCAACAATCTTTTAAAAAAAAATTAATAATTGGAAGCGGCTAACGCACGCACGACAGATTCTTAGTTGCAAAAAAACACATTAGCTTCTTCCTCCTCGACTTCGGCACCCTCGCCCCGCCGCGGCGAGCTAGGGTTTCGCCGGAGCTTCGCGGTTGCGGCCGTGGCCGTGGAGCTCCGGTGAAACCCTAGCTCACTCGCGGTGCCACCTTCTGCCCCTTCCCTTGCCCCTGCCACCACTGCCTTGACCATGGTGCCCCTGCCCCGACCTGGCCCAACCGCCTCCACCGCCGCTAGGGCCCCTAAACCGCCCACCGGCATCCTCACCGCCTGGCCGGCCTTTCTCCCCAAACCGCCTTTCCTTCTAAGGCCACCGGAATTTGGGAAAAGGGGAGGGCGAGGTCGCCGGAACCCTAACGCAGAGGAAGAGGAGGAGGAGGAGAAGGCCTACCTCAGCGGATCTGCCACGGCCGGCGAGCTCGGCGCGGGTGGGGGTGCGAGAACGGGCGTGGGGAGGACACCACCGGGAGGAGCTCGCCGGGGAGGAAGAGAGAGAGGGCGTGCGAGTAGAGAGTGAGAGAGAGACAGACGCAGGCGTGTGGGTGAGTGAGGGAGGGAATGTGCGCGCATCTGGACTTCTTTACGGTTGTGCGTAAAGAAGTCATTACCGTAATGGAACCTTAATAATTTCAGTAAAAACTATATGGACTTATGTCTCACCCCCTCCCTCTCTCGTGGAAGGCCACGATTCAAAAGGCGTTTTATACACAAATGATGCAAGAGTGTCGCACTTTTACTCTAGCAGAAACATTTATCTACAGGGTCTTCGTTTGATGAATTGTTATTGTCACCCTCTCCCTCTCTCGTGGACGGACAGGGCTGTCACCACCTGCCGCCTATCCCTCAATCATAGAGTACTGTCATATCCAAAGGTTCCCATACACCCGGGCACCACGCCCATGTACAAAGAAACTACTCATACCCCCCCGGGGACTCTGACTCTATGGATCGACAAGCATAGGACATGGGCAAACCCGAAGGAACGACGAACCGCCACCTCAACTTAGCCCTAATTCTAATCATATAAGTTATATGAATGATTAAGCATAATGTTTTACATGTTAAGCTCATAACATAGAAATTATATGCTAGTTCATATGTTAGGATTATAACATGAAAACTATACTCTAGTTCAATAGCACATTTATATTGATAAAATGAGAGCAAGACTTTGGAAGAATTCTTCATAGTATTCATACCAAGATTTCTCTTTTCTTCCAAGGAGCCAAGCTCTCCTTGATAGCTTTGCCTGCTCACAAAAGACTACTAAAAAGTAAAAATACAAGAAGTGGTAGTGAGGTGTGTGTTGAAAGAGAGCTCCACCCATCCTTTTATACATGTTGGAGGTCGGTTTTAGGGGTGGAAAAATAGGAAACTATCCTATATTGCCTCTGCATGCCGCCATACAACCACCAGGGCGAGGTGGGGCTGAGTGAGCTTGGGGGTGGTGCGGCCACACCCTAGGCTGGCCCGTTTGCCACCGCCTTGCTCTGGCAGGCTCCTGGCTAAGTCTAGATGGCTCCCATGTAGGTGCTTGGCCCAGGTTTGATGCATAGGTGGGCCTTCTTCCTTTATTTCCTTGCGTATTTCTGCTTTACGCTTTCAAAATTGTGCCTTTTGTTCATATTTCACATGTATCTCATGTATGTCTCCTGCAAAATACCAAGTCTCCAATACATGTGGAAGTATGTTAGTAGTAAATGCATATGTGTTATAAATTTGTTTATTTCTCCTGTTTTGGATTTTAATTGGCAGTCAGATTTGGTCGTTAAGGACCGCCAACAGTCGGCCGACCTGTCCTATGGGCCCCAACCCTTCGCCCCGCCTCGTGCACGTCTCTAAGATCTACACCCTTGATTCTAAGGTGATTTAAGGTTGATTTATCCAACGGTGGTAGAGGGAAGTAACATGGATCGATGATGTGGCGCTGGCTTGTAGAAGGCATATCGCAATTCAAGAGAAGACTAATCCTCTAGAGTAGGATTTATTCTTTGTACTTAGAAAATAGTGAGTTAGAGAGTGAGGGAAGATTTTGGAGGAAGTACCGGGTTTGTCAGTGCTATCTCTATGGCTTGTACCTTGGCGGATTCAGGATCTATTTGAGCTTGCATTCGGGACAACTCTGGTAATTGTTTTCTGATTTAAAGTAGTTTTGTGCTTTTGTGTTCATTAAGATCACAACTCATTTGAATGATTTTATCCTAGCAAGAAGGACTTAAAGTAGTAATAGTTAGTGTAAGCATGGTGCATAGACTCTTGGTTACTTGTGGATGCACCCTACATTCCAGAACGTGTGGTAGACCACGTGAGTGGCAGTCATGTTGGTTCTCTGTAATCCATCTCCCGTCTATAAGACTAGTAGGACCCGTGTTGTGACGAAACAAGTATATTTTGCTATACTATTCATTAGTAATGGCCCTTGGTGAACATGCACTAGAATACAATACTAACTTAAGTTAGAAGTTAAAAGTCTTAGAAGTCCTCTCTATACTCCTTTCTATCCTAATCTTGTTGCTATTCCTGGTTAAGTTAGACTGTAGTTAAACTCACACGTTTCTCTATGGATACGATACTTTGAATACTCTGGGTGAAAAGCTATTTCGATATCTGTGCGCTTACAGATTTTTTTGTGTGCACCCACAGGTGTCAACATAGGCCTGCCGGGCTAGCCTCGTGCATGGTAGTTGTGAAGCCAGAGGAAATTGAAAGGGGATACACTGCCTTATGGGTACATAGACTTTTGTCATGGAGTGTGCATATATAGTGAAAATCTGATCATTATAAATATTTTTTAAATTTTAGGGGGTGCATTGCCACCCCTAGTCACACTATAGCTTCGCCCATAGTGCATGTTATTTGTCATCACAACTCCTATAGATCGGCAATATTTCCTCCATCATATCGGATAACCACACGCCTCAAACAAAATAATGTTAAGAGATATACTTATAATAATACATCACCTCATATAGAATGTAATGGTTTCTCAAACTAGACTTCCCTTTTAACCATGACTGATCTATTTGTCAGTCTTCAAGTTGGCAAACCAGAGTACGTACAAGTTGCCACGGTCCAATCTTTCTGAATGTGAGTAACATCGTACACACTGTGACAGTGGCACACGACAATCGGTCAGTGCATTCCTAATGTCGTCAATCTGAGGAATGCATGCATAGATGGATGCACCTACCTTTGAACATCCAACAGATAAGAGTATCTCCAATAACAACACCCAAAATACAAGATATATTTAACGTTTGGGTAGCGCTATAGCCAAAAGGTTCGATACCCATTCGATATCTTCTCCAACAATAAAACCCAAAAGAGAATCCATTCTGCAAATGGGTTTCTAGGAGAGAGGATACTCATATTTGGGTTATGCCTCTTAGACAACCCAAAATGAGTCTCATGTATAGGTACTCTGTTAGAGGCTGATTTTAGGTCTCCTATGATAGCAAGTTCTAAACCTCTAGTTGTAGATCTAGCGGGTAATGTCTTAATTTAGATGGAGACGCTTGGTCATGTACCTTGCCCTAAGGCAGTTGTGGCCATAGCACCGCAATGCAGAGGTGACAGCGAAGTCGGTGGCGGCTTCCCGTCGCTGGCAGCATCGTCTCTTGATCGGTTAGCGTTAGGGTTTCTTTGTCGGAGGGTTGCGGTGGCTCAGGTCAACCTCATGGCTAGAGCCCCGGCCCCCATCTTCCTTTTATGGTGCTGTGCAACGGGGGCCCACCAACCATGGAGCGGTTAGGCGCCCCCGATCAGGGCGCTGATCCAAGGGCCCAATTGGTCGTTGGGCCAATTGGTGGAGATCAAACTAACATTCTCCCCCTTGATCTCACCTTATTTCTTAAACTTAACTTACTTACTTTATCTTGTTCCCATTCCATCACAGATCAGTGCATAGAGCGTGCCTCATCGTCATGGTCTGTTGCCATTAGATTAAACAGCTACAACGCACCTCTCTATTTTGAAATAAATACTCAACTAGGCCCTTATATCCAGAAATCATAGGCTTTCCTATAAACCCATGTCGACTGTGTGTTCTCTGAACGCACTGGGTGGTTAGCCTTTGGTAAGCGGATCCGCAAGTACTTACTCGGTACTTATGTGCTCCATGCTTTCAAAATGATTCTGGATTTTCTCCTTTACAACATATACCTTAGTGTCAATGTGTTTGGCAGCACACTTGACTTGTTGTCTTAGGAGTTAACTTACTTTAAATGGTTATTGCTGTTGTCTACCATTGTTAAATCCGGATACTACTTCCCTTAACCTCTTTTGCATGTTCCTTAATCCTCATGACAAGCTATACTATGGTATGCATCACTGATGACACCACAACTGTTTCTTTGGAGCTTTTCTACAATAATACTCCAACTACGAGTGTTAGCAACTGCTGTGGATTTCATGTAACACCCCGGGTGTTTAAGTATTAAAAACTGGACATATCATCATATGCATTGCAAGGCATTGGTCATATTGCAAACTTTGATATGCATTCACTAAAACCAGTTTACATTTATGTTATAAGTATTGCTTGGTATTGTTTGAATCAAGTTTGAAATCTTTGTATTGATTTGAAATTCTGAAAACCCTGGTTTTCAATATTTAAACCCTACCCTGAAAATCCATTTCAAAATCGAAGCATGGCTTTAACAATAATCAAAGTTCCTTTGCGTAAAAGCTTTTTAATAAAATTCTATACATCAACATTTAAAACCTCATAAGATCATATACAAAGCTGACACGATCCGCATAGAGATCATGAAACTTCATAACCAACACCTTCACAGACCATCCTCAAATTCTAGTTATTTATTACTACGATGATGAACAGTGAGTTGAGTCTCCATAACCGAGGAGCAATGATGATTCAAACCGATTAAAAACCCAGCTGGGAATTCCAGACCACACGACATATGCAGGTCCCCGACTTACATATATCAACCTACCCTCGGATCTTCTAAAACAAGAACGGGTCCGCGCCACCCGAGAATACAGTACTCCACACTCCAGCCCATTGCCACGTGGGTACACGCTATTCCCGCCATCTCTCCACTCCCAGTGCGCGAGTAGCCATTCTCGTAATAGAATAGCCAAGTTAAGGCTTACCGGAGTATGTGGTTAGTACTACAAAGTCTCACCTCATGCAATTCAACAACGGTACGGACCTTAATCGACACAGGCGGAAAGAACCCGCTCATAAGACCTCCATGTCTTGTGGCTCACACACACCGAGTCCGCCCGATGTAGATTTATTACTCCATATTCCCATATCACATGATAACATAAGTAACCAAAGTTCCATTTAAAACTTGCAGGTGACAGGTAATCACCTGACTTTCATCGTTCTAATCATAGCTAAGCAAAACTAGGCATATACGAATTTAACACTGGTAATATGGTAAATATGGAATAACAAGGTTGGTAATGTACCAATTCGGTTTTCACTTGACTTCTAATCACTGAATGCATTAAAAAGAAGCAAAAGCGAAATCAATTTGTAAAATACAAGGTAGGGTTGTATGCATCCGGGGCTTGCCTTCGTTGACGGAAAAGTCTGGGTCCGGAGTCGTTCCACCGATATCAACACCAACCTCCATAGATGGATCAACCTCCTCAACTACTTGATTAACTACCACGTGTTCACCTTCGTTCACTACACGTAGTAACAATGCCATGTTTAACATGATGCGGAATACGAAACATGATGCTCGATGATGGATGCAAAATTAACAACTTGAATACAACTTTCCTTCGCGGTACAGTTACAAGTTAAACTAACTAAACCATTTTCGCAACACTCACATCAATTGCCAAGGATCATCACCAACTAATGACCCAAGGACATCACTCAATCAAAAACTCAAATAAAACCTAAATCACTAAAGGTTACTATTTGCTTTTATGAATTAATTAATTAATTAAGAATTATGAAATAAATCAACTTGTTCCAATTGGCCTCAAAATTTTTGTAAATGTTCATCACATGATAACTAAGTGACAAAACAATTTTCATAATTTTTGGATACATAAATAAGCCTAGAAAAATCCTGAAAACTCATTTATTAATTAATTGAGCAATTTTTATCACATTCAAAGAGTACTGAAAAACAACATTTCATATTTTTCCTAAATAATATACATCACAGAGAGGTCACACAAAAAATTTCATAATTTTTGGAGCTCTAAATAAATCTACACAAAAATAACAAAAAAAGATACTATTCATTCATTGCTGAAAATAAAAAAATCCATTTTGAACTACACAGTCGCTGACACCCGGGTCCCACCTGTCATCCCCAACCTCCGGCATTGACCGCGACGGCGACGGCGCTGACCGGCGCTAACTCACCGATGGTGAGTCCAACGGCGACGGCCAAAGTACCAAAACACTCACAACAACATGGCGCATCGATTGGAGACACTAGCTAACTCAATCACGGCACGATTCAAGGCTGACGCCGGCCATGGCGGACGTGGTGGCATGGCAGCGCTACACCGGCGATGTGAAACCAGTAGAGCTTAAACAAAGGATCCAGGAAGCACTAGTAGCTCACCCCAAACGCGTTGAAGCAAGGAGCAAGGTCGGAGAAGCAACGGAGAGGCGTGACGACGACCACGGTGATCACGGCGGAGCAAAGATCGTCGGTGAGGGAGAACCGATGACTGCAGTGATCAAAACGAGCAAGCAATAAAGGATTAAGCACCACCACATCGAGACGAAGCCATAGGTACACTAATCACGGGCAACGGCTCATCGAGGATGCTGGCCGCGGAGAAACAGAATCTCGGGTGAGGTGGCCGGCCGTGAGGAAGAAAGCGACGAACGACGAACTCACGGCGAAATCAATCGACTAGAGCTAGCTGGCTGGGTGCGCAAGGAGTAAGCGAAGCTATCTAGCGCTATGCTATGACGGTGAAGACACTACCGCGATGGTGCGAGCTCGCCGGAGATGAGCAAGGCGACGGGAAAACAGAGGAGGAGGAAACAGCAAAGACGACGGTGGCTCAGATTATAAAGGATGGCCAGGAAGCGCAAGGAAGCCACAGCGAAGCCATTTCCCTCGCCAGCGCAACGCCCAGACGGCCACGCGCATGACTGGAAGCAAGCCGAAGGATCGTCGGCAATGTAGCAAGAGCGGTGAACACTGTTCATCAATATTACAGAATTGCCATCCAGTTTAAAATCCAAATTACTCCCAAATTTGTATAACAACTCAAAAATCTCAAAAAATAAAAGTTGTTCAAAATCAAAAGTTCTACAACTTTTCTTTTATAACCAACCCCTAATTCGGTCTACATTTTGAAATGAACTTTTGAATTCAAATAGGGGACATTTAAGGAATTTCTCCTTTTCAAATAACTTCAAATTTTCCTAAACAACTTGAAAAACTCCAAAAACAAACTTTGTACAACTCAACAAGCCCTACAATTTTGCTTTAAGGCTCAACCCCAAAATGTGCTTTGATTTTGAAATGGATTTTCAGGGTAGGGTTTAAATATTGAAAACCAGGGTTTTCGGAATTTCAAATCAATACAAAGATTTCAAACTTGATTCAAACAATACCAAGCAATACTTATAACATAAATGTAAACTGGTTTTAGTGAATGCATATCAAAGTTTGCAATATGACCAATGCCTTGCAATGCATATGATGATAAAGTCGGGGACCTGCATATGTCGTGTGGTCTGGAATTCCCAGCTGGGTTTTTAATCGGTTCGAATCGTCGTTGCTCCTTGGTTATGGAGACTCAACTCACTATTCATCATCGTAGTAATAAATAACTAGAATTTGAGGAAGGTCTGTGAAGGTGTTGGTTATGAAGTTTCATGATCTCTATGCGGATCATGTCAGCTTTGTATATGATCTTATGAGGTTTTAAATGTTGATGTATAGAATTTTATTAAAAAGCTTTTACGCAAAGGAACTTTGATTATTGTTAAAGTCATACCTTGAATCCTATGAGTCTGCATTCCTGTGTTCTTTTAATTCTTATTTCGGTTAAGTCTTGTTGAGTACTTTTGTACTCAGGGTTCGTTGACCCTTGTTGCAGGTGAGGGTCATGAGCAGATCTGTTTTGGATCGTGCTGCATGACTGTTGTTCAGTGCGATGACGATAAGTAAATGTGTGGTCCTTGGGCAGGGCAGCTTTAATTGTGTGTTTTGTAATATATTATAATGCCACTCCACTACTTTTTTTGTATTATTAACTGAACTTAGTTGTATGGTTTGAAACAAATGGTTTGTAAACTATGTTATTGTAAGGCTTCCGCTGTATTTACTCTGATGTATCTATTTGAATAAAATGTTGTAATACTGCAATGACTCTGTAATGTGATCCTGCTCGGAAATCGTGGATGATTTGGGGTTCTCCAAGGACACCCGACAGTCTTCTTAAGTTACCGGGAACGTATGCATATATGTCAAAGGTCGTTGGACAGTGACAGGTGCATGTGGGCCCTATAATTTAGGAGGTTCTGCCACATTTCACTACACATCTCACCAAGACTTAACTTTTTGTACCCTCAACTATTTGAGAGTACTTATTCTTTCTTACTCAGCATGAGGCCTATTATACTTTGCAAATTTGCAAGACATTCGCAACTCATTTCCAGTGATCTATATCTGAACTAGACTTCTGCCAAAATATCCCGGATACATAAACTATGTCAGGGTAAGTTCTTACTTGTACTTGTACACTCATCAAGCTTCCAACAGCTGAAGCATATAGAACCATATTCTTTTGATCGATCTCATATCGGTTCCTGGAACACTTAAAGTTCCTAAATCTATTACCCTTGACTATAGGAGCAGGCGTAGGTTTACTCACATGCATACTTTACTTCTCTAGAATCTTTTCTAAGTATGCCTTTGCGTTAGTCCTAATACCCTATTTTCTTCTATCTCGGTGAATTTCGATTCCTAGAACCAATGACGCTTCACCAAGATTATTCACATTGAAACTTGGGGACAAAACGTCTTCTTCTCCAATGATAGATTAACATCACTACTAGTGAGTAGAATGTCATCTATTCACAGGATGTGGAAAATGAAATTTTCATTCTTGAACTTCGTATGAACGCTATTGTCCTTCTCATTTTCATTAAAATCCAAACTTTCTTATCATTTGTTTCATCAACTTCAAATACTACTGTATAGAGACTTACTTTTGACCCATAAATGGATTTCTATAGGCGGCATCCCATATGTTCTTTTCTTTCATGATAAAAACCTTTTGGGTTATGCCGTGTAAACGTTTTCATATAAATCCCCGTTGAGGAATGCCGTCTTTACATCCATCTGATGTAACTCTAAATCGTAATGTGTCATTAACACCATTATGATTCTAAAAGAATCCTTACATAAGACTGGAGAGAAAACTCTCATTGTAATCTTTTCATTCTTTTTGCTTAAAGCATATTGCCACAAGTCATGCTTTATACCTTTCTATATTCCCTTTGGAGTCACATTTTGTCTTGTAGACCCATTAACAGCCTACTATTTTGGCTCCATTAGGAATTACTTCTAAGTCCCAAACATCGTTGGTATTCTTCGAATTCATTTCAACTTCTATAGCTTCTTGCCATTTAAACAAGTAAACACGTCTCATAGCTTCTTCAAATGAGGTGGGATCACCCTCCATTTGAATTTCTTTACTAACATAGACTTCATGGTCATTAGAAAATTGGTTTACTAATTCTTTGAGACCTTCTAGCGCCTCAGCTACTGACACTTTCATATGGGGCTGTTGTTGCTCTTCATTGCCAAGAGGCAATTGATTCTACAGGCTCCTATATCACAAGATCCTTGTTTATATTATTCATCTTCTTTGAAGAGCCAACAACATGTGTTGTATTAGTCATACAACATCAACAGGTATTAAGAAACTTGTTGCTCCTGAGTCACTAGAGTATTAAGAAACTTGTTGCTCCTGAGTCACTAGAGTGGGCACGTAGTCCCTCTTCTCTTCAAGTCTTAGGTCTCTACATACCTCTACATACCATGCTCCTCCAGATCTTCCCATCTTTTCTAAAGATAGTGTATCTTTAAATATCTTATTTTGGGTTTAATCCGTTAAACTCTCATATGACGCTTTAAGCACCACCTTAACATCTTTGACGCTAACTACACTATCTTCCTGTCGGAACTTTAAAAGGTCCAAGAATTTAGTTATTTCTCTGCTTAGGGGTATCATTATTATGACCGTTGTACTCCTCCGACGGTCGCATACTTCTTAATTAATCTTTATCTCACTCTTAATAAAGAATATCTTTCTTGATTAAACTTGATATTCCCCCTCTCGAAATATGGCATGAACTTTACTGCCATAATTTCGATAACTATTCAGAAATCCTGTAAACGAGGAGACACTTATAACTTACTTCATTCACATGATTTTGTCATGTAAACAAAGTTATTTCTTGATCCGTTTAGGAGTACACTTTCCTTATTTCACTTCAAGAACTCAACGAGGTCTTTCATTAGTTGTACTTTTGCAAGTCATGCTTGCATCTTTTCTTATCTTTTAGTTAGTATTGACCATGACGATGCATTTCTATTGTGCCACGATCAATACTAGGACAGCATAAGAGCTACCCAAACTTCTCTCGCTATGCGGGATCCAAAACATGTGAATCATCACAAAACTTCTCCCGCCATGTAGGATTGACTAGCATAAGTACTGTGCCAAAACTTCTTCCCATGCCGAATACATCTATACGAAAACTTAGTCATGACGACTAAATCATTCACTTATACTTCATTCTCCAATTAAATCTTCTCATTGGTTCCAATTTAATAAAAAATTAGTAAACTAACAAAAATTGTCCTGAACTGGCTTGACTCAAGCCTTTTCATTCACATACCCCAGCATTGCAGCCCGTTAGCACGTAGCTGAGTGATCTCGTTGGTTAAAATAAAAAATACAATATGCTTATGCATCAATTCTACATCACCGTTGGCCAGAAAATAGAATTAATGCATAAAACTCATAAATTAACTTGAAATTCATATAACTGCTCTTCAAAATTAAATTCTCTTGTTGATTCGAATTTAATTAGAAGATAATTAACATCTTTGCAGCGGAAACTTGATAATGAAATACATTCTTTTAGTTCAAGAACATTTCTTTGTCCTTCCCTACTCTCTGAAAAATTGACCACAATGGTGTAAAATTTAACAGAGATTTAAACTTCAAACTTAAATTCATTACAAAATCGTCATCATCAACGTTGGTCAGAAAATGGCAATACCATAATCTTACTTAAACAAAAATGGATTACTCCTCTAATTTAATTTCCCCGTTGGTTCCAATTTAATTAGAGGATCAACATAATAATAATTTACTAAATATAACTGCTCTTCAAATTAAATTCTTCCGTTAGTTCGAATTTAATTAGAAGATAATCAGCATTAAACTTTGCAGCGGAAACTTAAACATAATTTGTGAATTTTATCCACAGGAAAAATTCACATTTCTTCTATTTTCTTTGAGCCATTTTTCATTTTCCAAAAATAAACATTTATCGGAAAACAAAAAAGAAAAAAACTGGGCTCAATCTTGACTGGTTCTCGGCCAAAACGGCAAAAGCCTCCCGGCCCAGCTCCCTTGCACGCCCGCTGCCCGCACCCAGGCCGCAACCTAGGCCTGGGCCGGCAAAGCCGCGCGGCCGCCTAGGCCGGCCTCCGGTCCGTTGATTCTGCGTCGTTCGATGGAGATCAACAGCTAAGCACGCGTTTCGGATGATCAAAAGTGCGCCGCGGCCGGTGCCCCCGAAACCCTAATTCCATTTTCACCGTCCCCTCCTCTCTCTTCAGCGTGCAGCCTGTCGCCTCCTCTCTCTTCGCTTTCCCCCGCACCCGAGTGACATACAGCAGTGGCCGCCCGTGACGGCCTGAGGGAGATGGCGGCGCCGTCGTTCGTGGCGGCGAGACCTCGCTCCCCCCGCGCAGCCGGCCCCCCTTAACCCTAGCCACACTCTCCTCCCTCCCCTTCTCTCACTTCAGCGCGCAGCGACCGAGAGCGAGAGCGCAGTGGAGCTCAAGGCGGACGCGACGCAGGGGATGGCGGCTCTGCTGTGGCACCCCTCGCCGCCGCACGCGTGCGGCCAGAGCTGCGCGTGGCACCGTCGAGCGACACCACGGTGGTGCCCTTTAGCCTGAGCCCAAGGCGGAGATCGTGCGGCGGCGCTCCTCCCGTCCCGGTGGCTGGGGTTGACTTCCCGCGCGGCGTCCATGCGACGGCCGATGGTGGAGACGGAGCGGGCGGACCCCAGGTAGGAGCTCCTTCCCCTTGTCCGTTCACTCTCTTCCCCTTCCTTGCCGTGAGTTAGGGTTAGGGTTTCGTTAGGTAATCCGCCTTCCTAGCTCTTCCCCTTTCCCCTTTTCCTCTTCTGACTTTGAATCTTGTTGTGTTCTTCTCGGTTCTTTGCCGATTGGGGATTAGGGTTAGGGTTAGGGTTAGCTGTTCATCCTCCCCGATGGAATTAGGGTTCGGGTTGATGCTTAGGGTTTGAGTTAGGGTTCAAACCCTCTGTCTCTTTGCTTCTTCCCCTTCCCCGATCCTAGATCCGGCTGGTTAGGGTTTGACCGAACCCACTGTCTCAATCCAAATTGGATCTTTCTCATCTACTTCTAAATAGCTGCTACCTCTAACTAGATCTACAAACTAGCAACCACGGCTCTGGTACCATCGATAGCAAGTTCTAAACCTCTAGTTGTAGATCTAGCGGGTAATGTCTTAATTTAGATGGAGAAGCTTGGTCATGTACCTTGCCCTAAGGCAGTTGCGGCCATAGCGCCGCAATGATGTGGCCGTCGGCGGCACGGCGTCATAGTCGAACACCTTGCGGTGGAGACGCGGTCCAGTGTCCCGGTGGTGGCACTGCAGAGGTGACAATGAAGTCGGTGGCAGCTTCCCGTCGCTAGCAGCACCGTCTCTTGATCGGTTAGCGTTAGGGTTTCTTTGTCGGAGGGTTGCGGCGGCTCAGGTCAACCTCGTGGCTAGAGCCCCGGCCCCCACCTCCCTTTATGGTGCTGTGCGACGGGGGGCACCAACCATGGAGCGGTTGGGCGCCCCCGATCAGGACACTGATTCAAGGACCTAATTGGCCATGGTGGAAACCAAACTAACATCCTGCTACCCATTTTGAGTTTGATGTCCATGTTATCTACTGGAGACCGTCTAAGGAAAACCGGAAAACAGGATCGGTTAGATGCCATGCATGTCCAGCAAGCAAAGCGAACCAGAGCCGGCAAATGGATGGCATGCCATGCCATGTCCTGCAAACGGCAGCAGCGTGCCG
Source organism: Miscanthus lutarioriparius (assembly GCA_904845875.1). Taxonomy (NCBI): domain Eukaryota; kingdom Viridiplantae; phylum Streptophyta; class Magnoliopsida; order Poales; family Poaceae; genus Miscanthus; species Miscanthus lutarioriparius. Next base: position 135,187,233 of record CAJGYO010000007.1, on the reverse strand, counting down.
AGACCAGAGAGACGGCGAGCGGCGCACGGCCTTGCCGCAAGTGGCCTCGCAGAGAACGGTTGGGTTCAGCTCAGGTCATTCTGGTGATCCACGATTCCATGCACAGAACGGCCGGGCAGGTTGCTTGTAACCTGACGCATCCTCTCTCCGCGGCTTCCGTTGCGAGCTCCGGCAAGTGGCCATCGTTACTTCGTCAGTGTAGGATTGCTCGCCACTTCGCCGAGTAGAGGAACCGAACGAAAGAGAAAAGACCTGCGTGGCGTGCGACGTGACGCGGACGCGCCACTCGCCGCCGTCGCCGTCGGCGTTGCGGTGGTGGCGTGCAAGCAAACAAGCGTCGAGCGGTGGCCAAGCCAATGATGGATTGGAACGGGCAGGCAGATAGAGGAGGACTCCTGATGATGATGGCCTCGGCACTCCGCACTCGGCTTGCCGCTCTTGGGCTCCAAGAATCCCCTATAAATCCGTCCCCTCTCCCCGATGTCAGTCGTTCAGCACCTGGTAGTCCGTAGTCGGTCACTATCAGCTTGCGAGGAGAGGAGAAAGGTCGTCTTCTCCAATCCTTTGGTTGTCTTGCCAGTGGCTTTCCGCGCAATCCTTGGCTGACTCGACGGTCGTTTGATGCGTTGTCGCCATTTCTTGATGCTTCTCCTCTTCGCGCTTGTCATCAGGTATTAAAAGGTCTGGCGGTGCTGAAGGCTTTCGCTAATGCGGTGGGTGTCCATCGACTGAGTGGGTGGTGGGTACTGGGTACTGAGCGGTTCTTGCAAGAAAGGGGTCATGGCGCGAGCGCCGAGCGTGCCCGCGGCGACGGCGGTAGGGATCGTGGTGCTGCTGGCAGCCGCCGCCGACTTCCTCGGCGCGGAAGCGAAATCGTGCACGAACGCGTTCCCGGGATTGACCTCGTCGCACACGGAGCTCGCGGCGGCGCAGCTGCGGCCAGGGCCGCCGGCGACGGCGCTCCAGCCCGTCGTCCACGGCCACGGCCACGACCACGACCACGGACACGAGCAGCACCTCACCCCGACCGATGAGTCCACCTGGATGTCGCTCATGCCGCGGCGGGCGCTGCAGCGCGAGGAGGCATTCGACTGGCTCATGCTCTACCGCAAGCTCCGGGGAGCCACCACCGCCACCGCCGGCGGCGCGCCGCGGCCCCGGGCCGCGGCTGGGGCGTTCCTCTCCGAGGCGTCCCTGCACGACGTGCGGCTGGAGCCGGGCAGCCTGTACTGGCGAGCCCAGCAGACCAACCTGGAGTACCTGCTCCTCCTGGACGTCGACCGCCTCGTCTGGAGCTTCCGCAAGCAGGCCAGCCTGACGGCGCCGGGGACTCCCTATGGAGGGTGGGAGGGCCCTGACGTCCAGCTCCGCGGACACTTCGTTGGTGCGCCGCCGGATCTCCGTTTGGCTTCGATTTGGAGCATTTACCCAGAACAACCACGCAGCTAGACTGAATTTTCAATGTCTTGACATTGTTCTTTTCAGGGCATTACCTGAGGAAAAAATTGCAAAAATGACACTCGAAAGATTAACTCCTTGACTATGATGACACTCGGGTGGATGACAAGTAGGTCCATCTGTGTCGATGAATGTGGGTCCAGTGTCAAATCTGCAAACGACCGATGTCTCGAGTCCTATTTTTGCAAATCGCGACCTGAGTGCTACTGCAAAGATGTGGGCTAGCACACACAATGATACTCTCAATGCAAAAATGTCATCGGCGCGCTCTCTGATTGCCAGAAGAAGATGGGCACAGGGTACCTGTCGGCCTTCCCGTCAGAGTTCTTCGATTGGGTTGAGGCCATCAAGCCTGTCTGGGCTCCTTACTACACAATCCACAAGGTGAACTGGTGAAGGGGTGTTTCCATTACTACTTCTTGATTAATATGTAAATGTCAAGTTGAGTGAATTTAATTTCCGGTTTGCAGATTATGCAAGGCCTTCTTGATCAGTACACAGTGGCTGGGAATTCCAAGGCTCTTGACATGGTGGTAAAGATGGCTGATTATTTCAGTGACCGCGTGAAGAATGTCATACAGAAATATAGCATTGAGAGGCACTGGGAGTCTCTCAATGAGGAGACTGGTGGTATGAATGATGTTCTCTACCAGCTCTACACGATAACGGTAAGATTTGCTGTTTGTTACAATTGTAGCATAGATTAATATAGTTATGTCTAGCTGATACGCTTCCTTTCTATTAATTGGGCAGAATGATCTGAAGCATTTGACACTAGCTCATCTCTTCGATAAGCCATGCTTTCTTGGGCTGCTTGCAGTTCAGGTATGCTGAACACTGATCAGGTTTCCTAATTGTGAATCTTCAGCTGTTTGGTGATAGGTAGGGATTATTCATGTCTAATTTACAATAAATGAACTTAACCAGCTTCGTCTTTAACTATGTTAAGACCTTTGATTACTAACTTCAATCTAATCGTTTTATCATCTGGTGGTCACTGCAATACTACATGTCTATACATCAAACACATTTTTAATTATGCCACCACCCTACTGGTATTATCATGAAAACTGAACTTGGTTCCTAGTACTAGACTTTATCGATGGATTTAAACTAATGTTCCTCTTGAAGGATTTTCATTAGAGTGATAACCTTTGTTTGTATGTGTTTCATTTCAGGCTGACAGTATTAACCGGCTTTCATTCCAACACACACATTCCAGTTGTCATTGGTGCGCAAATGAGGTATGAAGTTACAGGAGACCCTCTTTACAAGGTAAAATTCAATTAAATCTTATTACTAGAGAGTTGACGTTCTTATCAGTTTCGATTATGATGCTGGTACTGTTCATAGGGGTAACAAGTAGACTATTTTACTTTCTTCCCATAGAAGTATACTTGTTGGCTTAAGAAAATCAAAGATATGCATAACTCTTGCTGTTATTTGTAAAATTTTGAGTGTCTACGACTCTGCATCTGAAGAAGTACCAACTTGTCTTCTTTTTCTCATTGGTTCTGTGCCATTTGGGTGAAGCTGACCATAAGCCTCATTTTGAAACAGCAAATTGCGTCATTCTTTATGGATACAATAAATTCTTCCCATAGCTATGCAACTGGTGGTACATCTGCTGGTGAATTCTGGTATAACTTCTAGGTGCCTGATTTACTGATGTCCATAGTATATAGACAACTATATTTCAGAAGGAACTTATGCTCTTAGCTGCTTTTCAGGACTGATCCAAAGCGTTTAGCTGGGATTCTGAGTACTGAGAATGAGGAATCTTGCACCACCTACAACATGCTTAAGGTTGAAAATCATCAAACCACCTAAAACATATATTCCCTTGTTTAGATTTGTGTCATATGCAGCCTATGTGCAGATTTCTCGCAACCTATTCAGATGGACAAAGGAAATAGCATATGCAGATTACTACGAAAGGGCATTGATAAATGGTGTTTTGAGCATTCAAAGGGGGACAGATCCTGGTGTGATGATTTACATGCTACCACAGGCCCCTGGACACTCTAAGGCTGTGAGTTATCATGGTTGGGGTACAAAGTACGATTCATTCTGGTGTTGTTATGGGACAGGTAATATAAAAAATCACCAACATCTATCTCTGCTGACTTGATGTGATCATTCCACAGTAATTGGCTGTGCTTGATTTCAGTCAACTGTTCCTCTTATTTTGATTCCATAAGCTGAAGGCAGTGTCTAGCCCCTTCATTTTTAACCTCTTTACTTTATGTCTGTTAAAATTGGGGTTGCAATTATTTTTGAGCTTATTGTTTGTTTCAAAATATTATGATTTCCATCTGCAGGTATAGAATCCTTTTCAAAACTTGGTGATTCTATTTACTTTGAGGAGAAAGGAGATTCGCCTGCACTCAATATCATTCAGTACATACCAAGTACTTACGACTGGAAAGCAGCTGGGCTTACTGTTACTCAGAAAATCAAAACCCTCAGCTCTTCTGACCAGTATCTTCAAATTTCACTCTCCATTTCTGCAAAGGTTATTATTTTCAATTCTGTATATGTTAAATTCAGATAAAACATGTGCAGTCAGCGCATTTGTTTTCTATTTGTTCAGACAAAAGGTCAGACTGCCAAATTGAATGTTAGAATTCCATCATGGACATTTGCTGATGGTGCAGGAGCAACTTTAAATGACAAAGATTTGGGGTCGATATCTCCAGGTAAAATCATTCTGTTGTCTAACGTTCAAATTACAATTGATGTTCTAAGGCCACTTCATTACCTGATCTGATTCTGTGGGCAGGATCTTTCCTATCAATCACCAAACAGTGGAACTCAGATGATCACATAGCACTACACTTTCCCATCAGGTTGAGGACTGAATCAATTAAAGGTAACTCATGAAGCTTCACCTAATCCAAGATTGAAGGACGAATTGGTTAACTTATCTCATACATTATATTTCATCATGATAACCAGTGGTTGTAATAAAATACATAGGACGCTCGTAGAAGTAACAGATTTTGCTCCCATGTGTGCTAATATTTTGATTTTTGTATAGCGAGAATCTTGATCTGAATATTAACTGCTAGCTATCCCTTCAGATGACAGACCGGAGTATGCATCCCTTCAAGCAGTCGTGTTTGGGCCATTTGTTCTTGCTGGCCTATCCACCGGTGACTGGGATGCAAAAGCTGGCAATGGCAGTGCAATTTCAGATTGGATCACTACTGTCCCTCCAGCACACAACTCACAGCTGGTAACCTTTACACAAGTATCAAATGGGAAAACATTTGTCCTCTCAAGCGCAAATGGGACCCTGACAATGCAAGAGCGACCTGAAGTCGATGGCACTGACACCGCCATCCATGCGACATTCAGGGCCCTCCGGACTCAACAGCGCTGCATGACATCTAAAGAACAACCTTGAAGGGAGCTTCCATTCTGATCGAACCATTTGACTTGCCAGGAACTGTGATCACCAATAACCTCACTCTATCTGCACAGAAGAGCACAGATTCCCTCTTCAACATAGTGCCCGGTCTTGATGGAAACCCTAACTCGGTTTCCCTTGAGCTCGGGACCAAACCAGGATGCTTTTTGGTGACAGGCATGAATTACTCTGCGGGGACGAAGATTCAAGTCAGCTGCAAGAGTTCCCTTCAGAGCATTGGTGGGATACTCGAGCAGGCGGCGAGCTTCTCGCAAACTGACCCATTAAGGCAGTGCCACCCAATCAGCTTTGTTGCGAAGGGGATGATCAGGAACTTCCTCCTTGAGCCATTGTACAGTTTGAGGGACGAATTCTACACAGTTTACTTCAACATCGGGGCCTGAGTCCTGAAACTTGCACTTGCAGTAGAAATAATACAGAATAAATAATGGGCGGCCTTTTTCTGCTCATACACAGTAGCTTAGAACAGCCAATGAAAGAGTAAATGAGTTGTTTCATGTGTATCCCTCGCATATATTCACTTATGTGAAACCACTTATTATGCAATACCAAGCAATTCATACCCCGTTTCTTCGACCATTTGTTAAGGAAGTTATTTGTGATGATGTGGAAACTTTTTATTAAGTAACGAAGTTATTTTTGCTGATGACTACACCATTGATGAGTAACTGAAGGTGCTTTGATTCACATTCAGTATCTGATTCTTGGTAACTGAAGGTGCTGCTAAAATGTTTCATCCTGCAGTGCTCTGTTGTCTCATGAATCATGGCTGCTATCTGACTTGTGGCAGGGTAAAAAATGCCATTTGGGTGTCTGATTTGCATCTAGATAACCCCTGGTTAAGGCTGAGCATTGCAACTGTTTTCGTCAGGCAGTTCTATAGTATTCCGAACGTAGTTAACAACAACTAGGTCCATAAAATACGTCTACAGATACAGAGATGGGAGGACGACAAAGCTGAGATCCTATCCATTCTCCCATAAACAACGAAGGAATCTCACGGCGATCTGACTTCTCTATCATTGCCTGTATTCTTTATATCGCCGCAGCTGAACACCCGGCAGAAGAGTTGCTCAATGTTCCCATCATGTCTAAAGAGACCCACCCACAAATTGAGGGAGGAAAATATTTCATGCCCAGCACAAGAATATTATTTCGTACAAATCATTATCTTCTTTGCAAGTGACAATCATACAAAAAACAAGTTGTTTAGACTTGTTCCAATTCTTTGCAGGTGACAATCATACAAAACAAATTACGCGTGTTCCAATCACATGTTGAAAGGCGAGTTGCATGTTCCCATTGTACACACTAGAATGAGATTCCAGAATATGAAATGTCCCTTTGCAGCCGTCCTTGAGAATTCAATTTGCCTAGTGTCAACATTCACCAAGAAATTGTGCTTGTAGCAGACTGTGTAATGCAGATTCAGCATACCCAACCACCAAGCTGCATCCTGATACAAAATCACAGCTCTGGAACAAGTATGATTTTGAAATGCAGTGTTCGTCAACAAGAATCCTAGTTCATTGCACCCTTGATTCTACATCCCCTTTAACAGCTAAATAAATGCAAGTAGGTTGCTTCCTCAGAGAACAAGGAGCAAGATCAGTTGATTGGTCAATAGCTTCACATATGAAATAACATAACATGAAGTGAGCACTGGCCTGGGAACCACCATAATCCCCTCTCAGCTTCTAGTCCTCTGAATGAAATAGCAAGTGCACAATAATTCAATGCAAAGCGGTTAACTGAATGTTATATTCAGCTGGAATATCACCAAAAAAAAATAGAACAAGAAAATATACTTGTAAGAAATATGGCAGACAATTGCTGATTACTATTACTGATTGGAATTTAACACGCATGAGACAATAGTACATTACAGAGCTACCTAAATGGGAATGCCACAATACCGACCCGAAACCACCATGAATAACTGAATAAGCTTACACGACATAGCCAACACGCAAACCATTTTGGACTCGACTGGGGATGAATTCTTGCAGCTGCCAGGATGCTGTGTGCATCACAGTATTGAACCTCAGGGGATTTGACAGCAGACAAGAATGGGAAGTTCAATGATAAAGCAGCAAAGATGCATGATGAACTCTTGCAGATCGCAACCATTTCGCTCCCCCAATGCCTGCCTCAGATCTTGTCAAGCTTCTCCGCCTTCACCACAGGATTGGCCTTGGCAATCGCATCCCTAGCTGCAGTTCGATAGTCGAACTGGCAGTCATGTTTGTCAGAGTAGCGGTGCACCGAACAGTACATGTTCCCGCATCGGCAGTTAAATCCCGTCAACCCAACACGCTTCCTGCAGGTTGTGCACCTGTTTGGGCCTTCCTTGGCCTTCGGGATTACAGCAGCAGCCTCGCTGGTTTCAACTACATGCATAGGCTGCACAACAATAGTCTTCTCCTCAACTTGAGGAACTGCCACATCTACAGTTGCAGCAATTACAGGTCCTTTCCCACCATCACCGCCATTGACAATGCTATCAAAAGAGGAGGCAGCCAGCTGGGCCTGCTCCTGCTTCATTATCATCTCCTTGTGGCACTTGGAGCACATGTTCATGGTGGCGGCGCTGCCAAAGAAACCGCAGTTATTGATGCATAGGATTGGGCCCTCCGGCTGCTGGCAGCCCGCCTCCTTGTGTTCCATCACTGACTATAAGCTGCGCATTAAGCAATCAATGCCATCTTAGGAAATATCAATCGTGGTAGACGAAACAAGATCCTAATTTTTAGGAAGATAAGTCACTATCGCAAAATATGCTGCGCAAATACTGATCAAACCAACTTTTTAAACGAATCAGAGCAATATATCAAATTCGAATCTCTACAAAAACATAAAAAAAAATCCCCCAAGGATGTAAATCGAGAACAGCGCGCACCAAATCTGCCGCATAATTTAACAAATCCACCGCTTACAACTACATACACACGATTTCCACCATAATAGAGCACTTAAATCACTAGTCACTAGCTATTAACAGCGCTATAAACTTATGAAAAATCAGGCAAAATGGACCGACAAATCTAATCATGACAAAGTGAGAAACAACTTTTATACAGTTTTTTAAAATAAAAAAATAAGAAGAAAAAACGCGTTTTCATTTCCCCCACCCAAGAGAACAAGAGAAACCACCAACCGAAAGCCAAATCAACCCACGAACCTGCGAGCTCCCGTCTCCTTGACAATTCCCAGCCCGCGAAATCCCCGTATCCGACGAATCAACACCACCACAACCCCTTCCCCCACCCACACCCCCGCTCAAGAAAACCGCACGAATCGATCAGGGTACGCCGAATCGGGCCCCGAGAGCCATAGATCAAGCCTTCTCTACCAAATCCAACAGGAAAAAACAAGCACGAGATGGGGAGCAGAGCAAACCCTAACCCTGCGCGAGGCGGACGCGGAGGCGGAGGAGGCGTGCGTGGATTGGAATCGCGAGGAGCTTCGAAATGGGGGCGTCGTCGGGCCAGGGAAGGTGGGGGAGCCAGATAAAAAAGGTGGAGCCGACGGGAAGTTACTTGCCTGCCCCTGGCGTTTCGAATTATTTGCGGTTGGTGGCGTGGAATGGTCTGGGCGAGGTGGGGTGGGATGGATGCGGCTGTGGATTTTCAGTGAGGTCCCTGCTGATTGCTGGTTCACAGGAAGAATGGCTCTTTTTTTTTTTTCTTGATGGGGAAGAAGGAGCGTGGTGTCCTTTTTGCGTGGTGCCCTTTTTTTCTTATTATTAAATTAAATGGTGTGAAACTGGTTGCTTATGGGGAGTAAGGCCCTGTTCGCTGGGAGGAATTTAGATAAATCTGGATGAATCTGGAGAAATTTGTGAGAGAATGAACAGTGTTTTTCATCCACGCACAGTGAAATCCGACTGATTTTTCAATCAGCCAAACGAGCCCTAATTGGTTGTTTCCCAAAAAAAAAAATGGGGAGTGATTGTTTCTATTTTCTGTGAGCCAAAAGTTAGCAAATGTAGAAATTCAAATAATCACGACTTTCTCGATTTCAAATTATAAGTCATTCTGGCTTTTTCAAAACAATTTACATCTATGTGTAGTAAAAGCTATGTATCTAAAAAAAATAAAATGACTTACAATTTAGAATTTATGGAGTATCTTATTCTAGGTCTAATTGGGCGCTCGTCTGCCAGAAGGGTGGCGCAACGGCTTGCTCATTTACGGAGCGTTGCGCGTTCGGGAGGAAAGGCGTGGTGACCTGCTCACCAGCTTGCTAGGCCAGCTAAAGGAGGGGCGGGCAAGCCGCTCATCCACGTCGAGTGGTTGTGGCTGACGGCTTTGGAGTGGTTGCCTTGGCTAAAGTGGCAACATAGAGCAACGCCTTGTCGGGGTGTGGCACCCTGGAGCGGTGGAGATGGTGTGGCGGTGGCCCAGAGCAGCGGCTCGCCGTGAGGGCGGCACCTAGAGTGGCAATGGTGGCACAGCGATGGTGGCCCAAAACAACAGTCCGTGGTGGTGGTGGTCCGGATGAGTTGTGCGCAGTGGTAGGCAACCGAAGGAGCAGTTGTGCACGGTCGTGGTCTCATGGATGACTGTTCTATGTGTCTCGGTGTGAGGGGGAAAGACAAAGGGGATCAGTTACTCTCCCTTTTCTTTTGGCACGTTTGGATGGGGATAGGGATTGGGAGAGAGAGAGAGGAAATATTGTATCATAACCATCCGTTCTTCATACCTCATTTAATTCTAGCCATTCATTTATTTCCCTTTCCCTGTCCTACCCCTTATACCCCAATATCGGTTGAGGAGGGATTTTCTTAATCGAGAAAAAAATAGAGAAATGGGATCTGCTGAAGCTCTCTATTTTTTCCCTATAAATCCCCTTTTACAAGAATATAGAAAAAAAGATCTCTTTTCTCAATCTGGTGGATGTTACCCTAAAATTGTCTTACCATTTATTTGACTCCAGTTCCATAGATGTTCACATCTTTATTATCAAATATGCTATTAGGTACTGCCATCATATAAAAAACAATGCACATCTCATATCTGAATGAGTCATTTTTCAAAAAAATAACTAGATTTATAAATAAATAGTATCCATATTTTTATATAAAATATATATTATAGAATATATTCTACTGTTAATCTTTAATTCTTATTATGTATTATAAATAGTTTTTTATATTTTATTAAAACTTGAAAAAAAATCTAACAACTCTTTGAACGAGATGTGTATATCTTGAGACGGAGGGAGCAGTTTCTAGATAACAAAAGGGCACTTATGCAAGAGGCGCTGAGATAAGCTAAGGCATCGACACGTATTGCCCTGTGAAAGCATAGGAAAGAGCAGCAGATGGTGATGGTAGGCAGCCGAAGCAGCCGGTTGCAGAAGGATTAGGTCCGCTGACGCTTCTCCGTCCGGCCTACGCGTGCGTCCGTTTATATAGACAGGTGCATAGGAAATGGAACGCGTTTGATGTTACTTGCGTAGAGGCCTTTTTTAAAATGGGATTCCCAAGGTAAAAATTACTGGAGTATTATGCTATGTTCGCTTAAATTTATCAGCTTGACTTATCAATTATGGAACAATGTTTTTCTCTTACAACAAATCAGTTCCAACCAGTTTATCAGTTGCAGAAACCATTGGTCATTGAGTTTGCAGAATGATTTGCAGGGTCGGAGCCAGTATTTAAATATAGGGGATTGGATCTGTCGGATACCACAAGAAGGGGTACCCTAAGCAAGATCCAAGAATATTGCTTAAGCCTTGCTAAAACCAAAGCCAAAAGACTACTACAAGGTCTCGGCAGAATTCTCCAATTCGCCTGAGGCCTTGCACCGAGGCCTCATGCGAAACAGGCCTAAAACGTCCCGCCGAGGCCTTCTCGTCGAGACCCTCTCGTCAAAGCCTCGCCCCGAAAGGCCTCGGACGGATCTCCAATTCTCCGATTCGCTCGAGGCCGGGCTCGGCGGACGTACTCGTAACCTCCGTCCCGACCGAACTCCTCTGACAAAACGTCATGTCCGGATTAAATACACCCAACCACTCCCGCAAACGTCAGCCGCATGCAGGTACAGTGCGGGCAGAACAACTGACAGGACAGGGACCGGGCACAGCAGGGGTTACCTGCCACTATACTTACCACTGTGCACCCTCCTGACACTTATACTGCCCTGTGCTACCTAACCCTTGCGCCAAGGACAAAGCGGCATGGAAGGTCGAGTCCATGTCCCTGTAGCCTCGGAAACAGCAGGAGATCCCAGCTGCTCGGTCTCTGCCTCGTCCGAGACCCCCCGGCAAGGCCTCGGACGCGCCATTCCTTCTCCGCCTCCGCCTCTATTGCCCCTCTGGCGGGCCGTCCCATCCGTGTAAGTATCCCTAGTTACGCCTACGTCAGCCACGATTGGCAGGGTATGGCAAAAAGAGCGATGGGACGGCGGTCAAATCACCTTTTTACCATTCCCTACTAACGGTGCAGAGACTACGGCTCCCTGCGGACGCCCATTCCGCACTTTTTCACCAGAATCGGGTACGACACAGACCACCGAGACCCCTGCGTCGTACACAGGTCACCTCCGAGGCCTCGGCAAAGAAGGCCTCGGCACGATCAGCTCCAGCACCCGCTAGGCCTCGGCACTCCACCAGGACAAGAGTCCACCAAGCACGGCATGTCACCTACAGTGGAGGCCATACTGACTAGACGTCAACAAGGACTCTTACGACTTCAACAGCCTCGGGCATGGCCTGCGTGACGCACCGGTGATCAAGTACCAATTGTCATTCCCGACACTGTGTTGCTACAGGAATAGGCCACAGTACTGGATCTTCCTTTCTCGCTAAGGCTCCATGTGTAGCTCTCTCATGTTCTCCTGGCTCCCTCCTTATGGCTATAAAAGGAAGCAGCCAGGGCCGTTTCTAGGGATCAAAACCACGCCAGCCCTCACGCAAAAACGCACTCACTCAATTCACGCGCGCTCCCACGCTGCCTGAGAGCAACGACTCAAGCAGCCCGCACCATTCCACGCCGAGACCTGGGACTAGCTCCCTCTCTCACCCAGCTTGTAACCTCCTACTACAAGCACTTCGGTGCAGAGAATACAAGATCGATCTCCTACACTGGACGTAGGGCGCCGATTGTCTGAACCAGTATAAACCTTGTGTCTCTTTGCATCACCATCCGGGATTAGGGGCACGCAGTCCACATTTACTGGTTGGTTGAGGACCCCCCGGTCCGAAACACCGACAGTTGGCGCGCCAGGTAGGGGCCTCTGCGTGTTAGCGTGATCGTCCCAACAAGTTCTGAATGGCTGACCCCATATGCCCACTATGTCTCGGCACGGTGGTCTGGTTTAGGAGCATAGAGTTCATGTCTCTAGGATGTGAGTACGATATGGTACTCCTAACACCCAGAGCCCTACCGGCCGGCGACGACGTTGCGCATCGGTAGCACGGGCACAGGCGGCGCCCGGGCCGCCGCTCTCGTCACGCTCGCCAGGCACGACGCGAGCGGGACTACTATGACGCCACGCGAACTCAGGGCTGCGCACCGCACTCCGTCGACATCCCATGCCCGGCTGTTGGTACAGAGTCCCTGGCTGGGGACCTGTCTAGCCTAAGCATGGGCAGGGGAAGGACGCCGGTAGCGCGCAGCGACGTCCCGTCATCAAGCTCTGCCCCGCCACTTCCGGGGGAATCGACTCAGGCGGAGCGGAGCCCAGCAGTGGCACCATCCCCGTACCTCTTCAGGCTGAAAAACATCACCGCCGCCCACGCTTTCGCTTACGCCTCCGCGCACGCGGAGCTCTTAGGACACCACCAACGATTCGCCCTCGACTTCTCCACCACAATCTCGACCCACACCCACACTGGCTCCTCGGAGGAGGACGAGGCTTGGGCCGGAGCGGACTTCTCTGAGCTTCGTGACCCCAAGGCTATGCGCCGCTTCTTGGCCGCAAGCGACTACTGCTTCGGCCACTCCGACTCCGATGACGAAAGCACTTACGATCCCACTCGAGAGTGTTTCCACGTCGGGCTCGGAATGCCAGGGACAAGTGACGAGGGGGAGAGGGTGGGCAACCGGTCCCCACTCCGCCAAGGGGCGGGTGATGCCACACTCCCGCTCGTCGAGTTCCGGGCGGCGCAGAACGTGAACATTGGCCCCGGGGATGCCCGACACCTAGACCTGGAGCAACTCCGTGAGCTCTAGGCAAAAGTCGACCAAGATCGACTCCTGCTGCAGCAGCTCCGAGACACTCTCGAGTAGGAGCAGCAAGGCCGCGGTGACGGCGGAGGGGCCCGGCAGAGGGCCCACGACGTGCACCGCCGCATCAACAACGACGAAGCAAGTGAGCAACCCCCAATCTTCAATCATGCTAGCCAGAACATCGCGGCGGCGGCGATGCTAGTGCGAGCGATGCCCGAGCCCTCTACCACGGAGGGGCGATGGGTCCGCGGCGAGCTCCGAGACCTTCTCGAGACTGCCGCAGTACAACAGGCCGAGAGCTACACGTCTCGACGACGTGAGAACATCTCGAAGCGGCCCTCGGTGCACGATCGCCTCAAGGCCCCTTCAGTCCACGACCGCCTCAGCGACCGACGTGAGGCACAAGAGGACCACGATGTGGTCAGCAGGCGACGGCGCCATGACAACGACGGGCTCGCTCGAGGTTACCACCCACACCGAGGTGGCCGCTACGACAGCGGGGAGGACCGCAGTCCTTCTCCTGGGCCGCCTGGCCCTAGAGTCTTCAGCAAGGCCATCCGCGGCGCTCCATTCCCTGCCCGGTTTCGGCAACCGGCCAATCTCGCAAAGTATAGTGGCGAGACCAACCCCGAGCTGTGGCTGGCCGACTACCGCCTGGCTTGTCATCTAGGTGGTGCGAGCGATGACCTGCTCATCATCCGTAACCTCCCTTTGTTCCTATAAGACTCAGCACGAGCCTGGCTCGAACACCTCCCTCCCTCTCAAATTCACAACTGGCGCGACTTGGTCAAGGTCTTCGTCGAGAATTTCCAGGGCACATACGTGTGCCCCGAGAACTCCTAGGACCTCAAGAGTTGTCGCCAGAAGCTGGACGAGTCTCTCCGAGACTTCATCCAACGCTTTTCCAAGCAGCGCACCGAGTTGCCCAGCGTCGGTGACTCATAAGTTGTCCAGGCTTTTCTCTTCGGCACCTCCTGCCGAGACCTGGTCCGAGAGTTAGGCCGGAACGTACCAACTTCGGCGGCCGCGCTCCTTGACGTCGCCACCAACTTCACCTCGAGCGAAGAAGCTGTCGGGGCCATCTTCCTCGACGGCGAAGCAAAGGGGAAGCGGAGGGACGAGACCTCTGGGGCCTCGCCCTCCCATTTCCCCAAGAAAAAGAAAAAGGGGCACCAAGGGAAGCAAGAGGCCCTCGACGCCGAGGTTGTTGCAGCCGCGGATCATAGGAATCCCCGAGGCCCCGCTAGAGGCCCCGGACTATTCGACGACATTCTCAAGAAGCCGTGCCCTTACCATCAGGGCCCGGTAAAGCGCACCCTCGAAGAGTGCACCATGCTCTGACGCTACTACGCCAAGCTTGGACTTCCCGACGACGACGCCAGGAAGAAGGGCACCGGCGACAGAGACAACGACAGGGACGACAGGTTCCCTGAAGTGCACAATGCCTTCATGATCTTTGGCGGGCCTTCAGCGTGCCTCACGGCGCGTCAACGAAAGAGGGAACGCCGGGAAGTCTTCTCGGTTGAGGTAGCTACTCCCCAGTACCTTAACTAGTCTCGAGAGGCGATCACCTTCGATCGGGAGGACCACCCCAATTATGTCCCAAACCCCGTGCAATACCCGCTCGTCGTCGACCCGATTATCGGCAACACCCAGCTCACCAAAGTGCTGATGGACGGAGGTAGCGGCCTCAACATCCTCTACGCCAACACCATGGAGCTCCTAGAGCTCGACCAGTCGATGCTCCAAGGGGGTGCCGTACCTTTCCATGGCATCATGCCAGGGAAGCGCGCACGACCCCTCGGACGCATTAATTTGCCGGTCTGCTTGGCACTCCCTCCAACTACCGCAAAGAGATCCTCACCTTCGAAGTGGTTGGATTCAAGGGAACCTACCACGCCATTCTAGGGCGCTCGTGCTATGCCAAGTTCATGGCGGTCCCGAACTACACCTACCTCAAGCTCAAAATGCCTGGCCCCAACGGCGTCATCACCATCGAGTCCACGTACGAGCATGCATACGACTGCGACGTCGAATGCATCGAATACGCAGAGGCTATCGTGGAGGCCGAGGCACTCATCGTCAACCTCGACCAACTCGGTAGCGAGGTACCCAACTCCAAGCGCCGCGCCAGGACTTTCGAGCCCACAGAGACTGTCAAGCTCGTCCCGGTCGACCCCAACTGCTCCAACAGCCGAACGTTGAGGGTCAGCGCCACCCTCGACAGCAAATAGGAAGCCGTGCTCGTCGACTTCCTCCGCGCGAATGCCGATATGTTCGCATGGAGCCCCTTGGACATGCCGGGCATACCGAGGGAGGTCGCCGAGCACGCCTTGGACGTCCGGGCCGGCTCCAGACCTGTGAAGCAGCGCCTGCACCGATTCGACAAGGAAAAGCGCAGGGCCATCGGTGAGGAGGTGCAGAAGCTCTTAGCGGCTGGGTTCATCAAGGAAGTATCCCATCCAGAGTGGTTAGCCAATCCTGTACTAGTTAGGAAGAAAAATGCAAAATGGAGGATGTGCGTAGACTACACCAGTTTAAATAAAGCATGTCCAAAGGTTCCATTCCCGTTGCCATGGATCGATCAAATCGTTGACTCCACTGCAGGAAGGGAGACCTTATCCTTCCTTGATGCGTATTCTGGTTACCATCAGATCAAGATGAAAGAGTCCGACCAGCTCGTGACTTCTTTCATCACCCCATTCGGCATGTACTGCTATAGAACTATGCCATTTGGTCTCAGAAACGCAGGGGCCACATACCAACGGTGCATGACCCAGGTCTTTGGCGAGCACATCGGGCAAACTGTCGAGGCCTACGTGGATGACATCGTAGTCAAGTCCAGAAAGGCCAGTAACCTCATCGATGACCTGGAGATTGCCTTCAAATGCCTCAGGGAGAAGGGCATCAAGCTTAACCCCGAGAAGTGTGTCTTCGGGGTCCCCCGAGGCATGCTCTTGGGATTCATAGTCTCAAAGCATGGCATCGAGGCCAACCCAGAGAAGGTCTCGGCCGTAACCAACATGGGGCCGATCCGAGACCTCAAGGGAGTACAGAGAGTTATGGGATGTCTTGCGGCCCTGAGTCGCTTCATCTCGCGCCTTGGCGAAAAAGGTTTACCTCTGTACCGTCTCTTGAGAAAATCCGAACGCTTTTCCTGGACCCCCGAGGCCAAAGAGGCCCTCACCAAGCTCAAGGCATTACTCACCAACCCCCCCATCCTGGTACCACCAACCGAGGGCGAGGCTCTCTTACTCTACGTCGCCGCAACGACATAGGTGGTCAGCGCGGCAGTAGTAGTCGAGAGGCAAGAGGAGGGGCATGCTCTATCTATCTAATGGCCCGTTTACTTCATTAGCGAAGTACTCTCTGAAACTAACACACGCTACCCCCATATCCAGAAGCTGATCTTCGCCATAGTCTTGGCTCGGCGCAAGCTGCGTCACTACTTCGAATCCTACCCGGTGACCGTGGTGTCATCCTTCCCCCTGGGGGAGATAATCCAGAACCGGGAGACCTCGGGTAGAATAGCCAAGTGGGCTGTCGAACTCATGGGGGAGACCCTGTCTTTTGTGCCCCGGAAAACAATTAAATCCTAGGTCTTAGTCGATTTTGTGGCTGAGTGGACCGACACCCAGCTACCACCTGCTAAAATCCAATCAGAATGCTGGGCCATGTACTTTAACGGGTCTCTGATGAAGACCGGGGCAGGCGCAGGTCTGCTTTTCATCTCCCCCCTCGGAGTGCATGTGCGTTACACAATCCGGCTCCACTTCGCCGCCTCCAACAACGCAGCCGAATACGAAGCCCTCGTCAACGGCCTACAGATCGCTGCCGAGCTTGGAGTGCGGCATCTCGACGTATGAGGCGATTCACAACTCGTCATTGACCAAGTCATGAAGGACTCGAATTGTCACGACCCCAAAATGGAGGCGTACTGCAAACTGGTACGTCGCCTTGAAGATAAATTTGACGGTCTCGAACTCAACTACATTACGTGAAAGTTCAACGAGGCCACGGACGAACTGGCAAAGATGGCATCGGTGTGGGCCTCGGTCCCCCTGAACATATCCGCCAGAGACCTGCACAAGCCCTCGGTGGACTATGCCTCGGCAACACAAGAGGGCCCACCGGCCGAGCCACCCACAGGGCCCGAGGCCCCCTCTGTTACCGAGACCCCGGCGGCCGAGCCCGAGGCCATGGAAATCGATGCAGAGCCTCCCCAAGCCGACCAGGGGGCGGACTGGCGGGTCCCCCTCCTTGATCGCCTCGTTCGAGGAGTGCTTCCTACGGACAGGACCGAGGCCCAACGACTTGCGCGACGAGCCAAAACTTACGTCGTCAGTAACGGCGAGTTATACAGAGGAAGTCCATCCGGCGTTCTCCAACGATGCATCACCACCAAGGAAGGCCAAGCCCTAGTTTGGGACTTACACGCGGGAGCCTGTGGGCACCATGCTGTGCCTTGGACGCTCGTCGAAAACGCTTTCCACCAAGGGTTCTACTGGCCGACGCCACCAAGCTAGTACGCTCCTACGAGGGATGTCAGTACTATGCGCGGCAGACGCACCTCCCGACCCAAGCCCTCCAAACCATCCCCATCACATGGCCGTTTGCCGTATGGGGACTAGACATGGTTGGGCCTCTGCAGAAAGCCCCCGGGGGCTATACCCACTTGTTGGTAGCTATCGACAAGTTCTCCAAGTGGATCGAGGCTCGACCGATCACTCAAATCAAATCCGAGCAAGCAGTATTGTTCTTCACGGGCATCGTCCATAGGTTCGGAGTTCCAAACACCATCATCACCGACAATGGGACACAATTCACCGGACATAAATTTCTGACGTTCTGTGATGACCACCACATCCGCGTGGTCTGGTCGGCCATAGGACACCCTAGGACGAACGGCCAAGTAGAACGTGCCAACGGTATGATTCTTTAGGGACTCAAGCCAAGGATATACAACCGGTTGAAGAAATTCGACAAGAAATGGCTGATCAAACTCCCGTCGGTCATCTGGAGCCTAAGGAATACACCAAGCCGAGCCACAGGGTTCACGTCATTCTTCCTGGTCTATGGAGCCGAGGCCATCCTCCCCACAGACTTGGAGTACGGTTCCCCGAGGTTACAGGCCTACAACGAGCAAAGCAACCGCACTACCCGCGAGGACGCCCTCGACCAACTAGAGGAAGCCCAAGACGTTGCGCTGCTACACCCGGCCAAGTACTAGCAAGCCCTACGACGCTATCAAGCCCAGCGCATTCGAAGCCGAGACCTGAAGGTGGGTGATCTGGTGCTAAGACTGAGGCAGAGCAACAAGGGCCGCCACAAGTTGACCCCACCATGGGAAGGGCCGTACATTGTCGCCCTAGTGCTGAGACCCGGGACCTACAAGCTGGCCAACGAGAAGGGCGAAGTCTTCACCAACGTTTGGAACATAGAACAGCTACGTCGTTTCTACCCTTAAACTTCCAAGCATTGTATACATTTTTCTCGAAATATATTAAAGAAGCATTCTTTAGTTGCTCTAATTTTTGAGATCGACATTGCGATAACGCTATGAGCGAGGCTCGGCTCTGCCTCTGCAGAACCAAGCCTCCCTCGGGGGCTAGAAGCGGGGGGAACCCCCTAAGTCCCAGGCACTATTTTTTAATCGTTTTTTGAATAAATTCCCATGCCAAACTCTCTCGCGTACTCTGACAGGTCGATTGTAAAAAATCTAAGGACCAAAAGTGCGCCTCGAGTGCAAAAGGCCGGCTGAGCCACGAGACTGCCTACGCCTCTGGGCTACGGCAACTCCCTCACCACCTTCCGCCAGAGGGGCAGCTCAGGTTTCAAGGAAATCGTTTGCAGAGACTTGTCTAGAAACAAGGCAGAGGACAGAGACTCGGAAAAATAATATAAACCGATTAAAAAAGCGTGCGCACGAGTACTTCAAAGGCCTCGATGGCCACAAACGTCACGACACGACAATAACTTAATTCATTTACATGGCCCCTTTGGCCCAGATCACGGCTCGAGATCTCCTACATCGGCGGTGGGCGCAGAGGAAACCACTTCTTCCTCAAACAGACTGGCCAGTGCCGTCCTAGGGACCTCAGCCGCTTCCATCAGCTTAGCGACCTCCTCATCAGCCTCCTCGTCATCATCAGGAAAAATGTAACCGTCGCTGATGGCCTCGAGGTTGACAGCGTAGTGCGAGGAGACGACGACCAAGGCACGCTTGACGCCTGTATGCAACACAGCCCGAAGTCGCTCCCGCACTTGGCCACTCAACGCAGCCAGGCGGCTCCTGAGGGAGCTACCTGACTGAGCCCCCTCAACAGCCAGAGCCTTGCAGACGGTACGAGCGGCAGCCTGCAGCGCGTCGTGCTCCTCGATCTCGGCCTCGAGCATCGCCTGCACTGCGATAGAGGCTTCTGCCACCCAGGAAACCTCCTTCTCCAACCCTGCGCCAAAACGAGCAGGATGAGGTTCAGCACGAGAGAAGAATAAGTCAAACAGGGGCAAAGGCCCACGGGACTTACCCTCGGATTTCTCTCTCCAGTGCTGGACCTCGACCTGTGACGCCTCGGTCGCCTTGGAGGCCTCCTTCTCCAGCTCTATACCACACCAGAGAGTTAGGGGGCCGAACGCAAGAAAAATAAACAAAATAAAGGGAACAGAACTTACCCTCGAACTTCCCCTTACAAGCCAAAGCATCGACCCGAGAGGCCTCGGCCGCCTTGAGGGCCTCGTCCAGGGCACCCTTTGTCTCACCCAACTGTGCAGCAATGGACTTGGCAGAGACCGTCACCTCTTCAAACCGGGAAAGAAGGACGTCCCGCTCGCCGGCCACCCAGGTCAGCTCCTCTTCTAGCTCCTTGACTCGCGCCGCCAAAGGAGCGGCCTGCTCCCGAACCGTGGCTGCCTCGGCTTTCATATCTGCACAGCGAAGGCGGAGGTCCTCCACCTCCGCACTCCGAGCCAATAGAAGCTCGTTGGCGCTCGCGAGCAGGTCCTTCTGCTGCCCAAGTTGGTCCCAGACGTCCCTCTCTTGACGAAGGAACAACGCCTTCTTGAGAGACCGGGCCTCGAGCTCCTGGGTAGGTAGAACAAGGGTCATGCATCGCGAAAAGACTCAGAACAAAATGACACCACACGAGAAAGGAGGACGCGTACCTAGGTGACGCCGGGCAAATCGTCGTCCATGACGGACAGCGCCGTTCGCAGCGACTACACCGCCAGCCGGCGATATTGCTCGAAGGAGCTCCAGCGCCCCCCCTCGACCGCGTCCTCGAGGGCAAATAGAGGCTCCCCCTCCGGGTCGTCCCGGCTCAGCCACGATACACGCGCGTGATTCCACCCGCGGGGCTCGGGTCATACCCACGCGAGGGCTAAGTTCCCCTCGCCAGGAGCTAGAACCGGTCGCTCGGCGGTGCTGTCGGCCTCGACATCTGCTGCCTCCTTCCCCCGGGAAGTATCGGTAGGAGAGGTCGCCTGAACTCCCACCTCCCGGGCGCTCTCCTACGACAGTGGCAGGCCTTGGTCCAGGGGCGGCACCAAAGGATGTTCCACCTCCATCTCAGAATCCCAGGCCGCCGCACTCGTCTCGACCATTTTGGCCTGGGAAGTCCTAGGGGCCTCGGCTTTGCTCCTAGCCTAGGCGACTAGGGGCACCCTGGCCCCACCGGACTCATGGGCCTCGACAATGCTCGGTGTAGGCCCTTCCTCCTTTGTCTGCTCCATAACCGCCCTGGGAGCCTCTTCCAGAACGACCAACCTCTTTAGGTCGGCCTTGGCCGGCGCCGCGTCAGGATGCACGGCGGTCTGCGCCTCCGCCACCTGGTGAGCAGGGGGACCGACGCTCACTTTGAGTGCCTTGCGCGGCGCCAAGGCTGGCACCTCCACCTGACGCTTCCGACTGAAGGCAGAACACCCACTTGGTCAGCTTATGACCATAAAGCAAGCAGGGGATGATGCGAACTCACCTCAAGCGGGGTTGTAGCTGTTTCGGCACTGTGACTCTCCTCTACAATGGCGGCGGTGGTGGCAGAGACACGGCCCCGGTATCCGCTGGCGCCAGCCGACCCTTGTCGGACTCCGACACCCCCTCAACCCTCTATGGAGGTAGTTGCGTCGCCTCCACCGCCGCCTGCTCCACCACTACCATCGAGCCCAATGGGCCAATGGCACGCTTCCCCAGTGTCCGTAGCTCGGGCGTATTAGCCTCGGACATGGGGTAAGAGATCGCCGACCCCGGGGTGCCATCTCCTCCTCCCCCTAGAAGCGCCGGGCTGCTCGCCGATGCCCCGGGCACTGTCTCCCCGACATCAGGGAGGTGGTCCAGGGGGACCTCGCCCCCCCTCGATCCCGCCGTCTTCATCCGAAGAGTTCTCTGATGGTGATGGCGACGGAGACAACTCCACCGGGAGACCATCCTGCTTTTGACGCCGGCGATGTTTCTCCAGCGCTTCGCGCTCGAGTATCTTCTTGTCGCGCCTTGCTGCCCTGGCGGCCTTCTTCTTCTTCTGTGCCTCGGCATGTGCTCAGTTCACCGCCCACCGCCTTGCATCCTCGGGAATGGGTGGTGGGGAGGCTCGCACGTCTCTCATCCCCTACGGGAACGACGAGCGCAAGTAAGCAAACGGAAAAACGATGAGGAGCGAGGAGGCCTTGGGGGCTGCAGCGGCGCTAGACTTACCAGGGAGAGATACCCCCGCGACGGGCGCATAACAATGTGGGTCAGGCCACCGCTCTTCATCTTCCCATCCACCGCCTCCCTCACCCGACGTAGAACTGCATCATCAGAGAGGGCGGCGGTAGACATCCGGATGCCCTCGATTGGCTCACCCGGTCTCATTTCAAACAGGCGCCGCCGCCGAGCCATCAGCGGCAGCACCCTCCAGCGGTGGAAGGCCGCCACGACCACGGCATTGAAGGCGGCCGGGTTCAGAGCTTCTCCGGCCCGTCCAGAGCGGGCTGCACTGGTCTGCCTCCTCCCTCGGGACGCCATACCTCCACTTCTCCGGACAGTCCTCCATGATCCGTCCGGTATAAGGGGGAAGTCCATCGTCGCCGTTGCGGAGGTAGAACCAGCTGGTGTACCAGCGGTGATTGGACGACGCAAGCTGAGCCGGGATGTAGAGGTGCTGCCGGTCTTGGCGCACCTGGAGAGTACAGCCGCCGGCCCTCACCATCTTCCTCGTACCCGCCGTACCCGCCGACTTGGTGGTATGCCCCGCTCGGAAGAGGTGGAGCCACAGCTCCTAATGGGGGGCAATCCCCAGATAACCCTTGCAGACGGCGACGAAAATAGCCGCCTGCGCGATGGAGTTGGGCTTGAAGTTGTGTAGCTCCACCCCATAGTAATGCGGGAGTGCCCGCATGAATCGGTCCGCCAGCACACCGAGACCACGCTCGTGGAAGGAGACAAAGCTCACGACGTACCCCGCGGGTGGCCTCTGCTCTGGCTCGCCGAGCGGAGCGATCCATTCCGGCCTATCGGGGTCGGTGATCGGGCGGAGAAGGCCATCATCGACGAGAGACTGCAGTATCTCCATAGACACATCGGACGGATCCCAAGAGTCCGCCTCGATGACAACAATGTCGCCGACCATGAGTGTGGTGGAAGGCTCGACTACAGCGGTGAGTCTCCCTCCCTCTCTCTCTCTCTCTCTCTCTCTCTCGCTCTCTCTCTTGCTCTTCTCCCTTCTTCTCCCCGGTGCTCTCTGTTCTTGGCAACGGACAGGCAACGGAGAGTAAGGAGGGAAGGGGCGAGCCCCGTTTCGTATTTATGCAGGGTAAGGATGAAACGGACAGGCGACGAAATCGAGGAAGTTTTCCTCGAGTTCAGGCACGATTAATCCAGATCCGATTCTACCGCATGGCGCCTGTCCGTATTTTCCAATTTTTGACAAAATGCATATTACTCCCTCGTTATTTTTTACAACTCATTTTGTCCCAAGTCAAACGCTATTATCTTTGGCCAACTATTTTGAAAATTTTCTATAATTTCACAACATATAAATTATATATTATAAAATATTTCCCCTAGTGAATCTATAAAAACGTAAATCTTATGACATAAATCTGTATAAATTACTTGAAATCGATAGTCAAATATATAAATATTTGACTTAGAACGAAGCTAATACGAACGACATATAATCAAAAACGGAGAGAATGCTAGCAAATATATTGTATACTCCCTCTCTGTCCTAAAACTAGACGCACATTGTGCCTCGAGAAATCAAACTTTTTTAGTTGACTAAGTATATAAAATTTGTCTCAATATCTATATCATTAAATAGTTTAATATGAAAATATGTATACATCAGACTATTTTAAGTTATAAGTCATTCTGATCTTTTACGTACATTGATTTTTCTATACACCTAAATATAAGTTATCTATAGATATATAATAAAAGCTATATATCCAGGACTTATAATTTATAAGTAAAAAGGAAGTATTACTTATTATAAATATTAATTTTTTTATTTATATATCTATTTAGTTTAAATAATGACTCTTTAAGAAATGATATGCGTAGTTATTTTGGAAAAGTGGAGTGCTTGTTTTTTGCTCCGAAAGTATAGTTGCATCACAACTTCACATTGCTACTGTTAGAACATCTCCGGTAGGCTAACTAAACCCACTACATATCCTATATTTGGATAGTGGAGGTCAAAAAAACCAACTCCAGAAGACTACCTACTTGACTACCTATTTTTGTTGATCACATTTCTCCACCCACTACCTACGTCTGTTGGGCCAATAAACTAGGCTACCTATTTTTCCCCTTCCCCTCTCTCTCCTCCCACAAGCACTCGGAACCGCTCGACGCCGCTGCCTACGCATCTCGCCCCAACCCCGGTCGCATGCCTCCTCCCCACCTGCCACGCTCCTCCACCCCGTCGGTCCTCCTGGCATGGCCGCGGCGGCATCCCCTACGGCGGCCCTCAAACGCAGTCCTCTCGGCGTGGTCGCAGACTCGGCGTGGCCGCAGAAGACCTCACGACGTGGGCGCGGCGACCCTTCCCCGGTGGCTCCCCGACAGCGCCCTTCCCTGTCTGGTGCAGCTTGTTAGATAATTAGGCATTTTCATGGTCAATTTAATTCAGAAATATAACATCAGCAGGTTCATGACGACATATATGTGCATGTGTATATCTCTAACGAACGCTACATCATGCAGACATGACATATAGATGGATACAGTAAGAACGCAAAGTGCGGTAATCACAGAGATAAGATTGTACCCAGCGGAGGGTCCCATGCCGAGGGCATCGGAGGCTCCATTCGCACTAGTCGGCATAGTGCATTGCTCGAAGTCGTGGACCACAGTCGATGCAGGACAATGTTCGTAGTGCAGTCCCACGAACAGATCACCAGGAAGAAGACGGGTTCTGCAAGCGATCACCAGAAAAAAGACGGGTTCCGCGAGCCATCACCAGGAAGAAGATGTCGAACGAGCAGTCATAGAATCGCTCCTCAAAAATCTAATCGCCGCACACCCCGTGCAAGGTTCGCAGGCGGACGAGGGTTCCGAAGGCACCTGCTCTCCCGCTTTCCCGTTCACGCAGAGGTACGGGACAGAGAAGCCAAAGGATTGCTGAGATGTGGTCTCTCTCAAAAGCGAAGCCAGAACCGTGAACTGACGGAGGACTACAGATTTATGGCTACGATAGAAAGGAAAAAAGGCAGCGGAGAATCCTAGGAGACGGAGAGCGGAAGAGACGGCAACTGGCGCAATCAGTTCGCCTCTGCCATAAAGGAGAGAAACTCCCGTGATTATGTGGATTAAGTAGCAAAACCTGGCCATGTCTGCCCGCCCGCCTACCTGCCTCACCACGCCAACGCCCACGGCCACGGCCTCGGCCCGGCCGGTAGCGGCGCGCGTGTGTGGCACTCCTTTGTCCATTATCAGCTTCTCAATAAAGATGGATAATTTTCAACCATATAAGCTGAGTAAATGTTCAGTCAAAATCTCATACGATATTAAACCATACAACGCTTAATGTTACGTACCATAAAGTTTTATTTGATTTATTAAATATTATACGGGCCAAGCCCATAATATATCAACAATCTCAACCAAACTCTAGGGTTTATAACAAAATAGTCTCAGAACCACATTTGTTTTATATACCAGTGTTTCGATGGAGACTGTTAAGTTAAACATCCATCTAGAGAAATAGTTTCACTCAGTCACAACTGAACAATAGACTAAGCCTTAAATTGACATTTTTATATGAGTTGAATGTCACTAAAGTCCTTAGCTGATATTAGGCTGCAAAAGGCATCCCCTCTGTTTGAAGCATATAAGTCATACTCTAGTGCCTTTTATGAGTATTTAGAAATCACCCAAATCTCATAGACTATGACCAGCAGTCTGACTTATATAGGTGTGTTCCTCAAAAAATATTCTATAGGACAATATCTTTGCTTTAGCAAACCACTTGAAACACGTTAAGGTAAAAACCAACATGCCTTACAGAAAGAAAAGATATGCATAAAAATGAGTCTTACTAAGAATCTTTCATCATAATTTACTACTAGCTTGTTTCACCATCCTACTTCATGGGATCTCCGATCATATAGAACAGGTTACCACTATAGTAACTTTCATGTGGATCTCAAACCCATCTCTCTCGATGCACTTTCTATTCAGTCTGGGTGTTTGGTTAACCGAAATTGATCGGTTCGGTTTTTCGGTTCTTCAGCTAATTCGGTTACCTGAGAAGAAGGGATCAATCGGTTACTTTGAAAATGCAGAACCGAGGAATTTTGGTTGCAGTTAATTCGGTTCAGTTTCGGTTCTAACTGGTCGAACCGAATTTCAGGAACCAAGAAACAACACATTCAATTGCAAATTTCGGTAGCATTTTGCCTGATTTTCATGCAGTCAAAAGAGACAGTTTAAACAGCAACGCAGCATAAAACAATAGTACAACACATATATGTTATGGTTCTCTCAAATATTCAAGCATAGAGCAATATTCAAGCCTGCAGTAAAAAAACAAGAGGTCCAACAGCTTAGTTCGGTTATTTCACGTCAATTCAGTTAACCGAGTGCTGGAACCGAATTAACCGTAATAATTTCGGTTCCTGGGAACCTGGAAGCAAATCTGGGACTGAACATTTCGGTTTCGGTTACTTCGGTTTCGGTTCCGGTTAGTTTGGTTTGGTTCTCGGTTCTCGGTTTTTCATGCCCAGGCTTACTTCCTATCACATTGTGTGATAGATCCTTAGTGAATTGATCTGCTAGATTGTTAGACGTGTGAACATAGTCCAACGCTATTACTCCGGAGTTTCTCAATTTTCTGACAGATTTTAGTCATCTCTTAACATGCCTTGTAGACTTCATGTTATCCTTAGAACTGTTAACCTTCGTAATCACAATCTGGTTATCGCAGTTCATAGAAATAGCCGGTATGAGTTTTTCAACAATCGATAAATCCATAAGGAGATCACAAAGTCACTCAACCTCAGAGCCAGCGGTGTCTAATGTTGTAAATTCTACTTCCGTTGTAGACTTCGTTAAGATAGTCTGCTTGCAAGACTTCTAGAAAACAACACCATCTCCAAGCGAAAACACATATCCACTTGTGGCATAAAGCTCATCAGCATCAGAGATCCAGTTGGCATCACAATAGCCTTCCAACACCTTCGGGTGTCTAGTATAATGAATACCATAGCTCATAGTGCCCTTTAGATAGCGTATCACTCTCTCAAGAGTACGCCAGTGATCATCTCCTGAGTTTGACACAAACCGGCTTAGCTTGCACATAGCAAATGAGATGTTAGGCCTTGTTGCACTAGCAAGATACATGAGCGAACCAATGATGTGGGAATATCTCAATTGATTCCTTGCTATTCTCTGATTTTTCCTCAATAGCACACTCAGATCATAAGGTGTAGGAGCAGGTGCACAGTCACTAAACCCAAAGCGACTTAGCACCTTTTCCACATAGTGGGATTATAACAGAGTTACCCCACCATCACCTTCTCTTAGAAGCTTGATATTAAGAGTAACATCAAGCTCTCCCAAATCTTTCATCTCAAAATTATTAGATAAAAATTCCTTCACCTCCTCAATCACTTTGAGGCTGAATCCAAAGATCGATATGACTTCAATATATAAGCACAAAATAACCCCTTCACCCCCACTATACCGATAGTACACACATTTGTCAGCTTCATTCACAACAAAGCCAACAGATGTTAGAGTTCTGTCGAACTTCTCATGCCACTGCTTATGAGCTTATTTTAGGCTATATAATGACTTTAATAATTTACACACATTGTCTTCTTGACCATTTGCTACAAACCCATCCGGCTGATCCATATAGATCTCCTCCTCTAACTCCTATTTAGGAAAGATGTCTTAACGTCCATTTGATGAACGATAAGACCATAAGAGGCTGCCAGGGAAACCAAAACTTGAATTGTGGTCAATCGGGCAACCGGTGAATAAGTATCAAAGAAATCATCACATTCCTTTTGAGTATAACCCTTGGCCACAAGTCTTGCATTGTACCTCTCGATAGTATCATCAGGCCTAAGCTTTTTCTTGAACACCCATTTACACTCTATAGGCTTGCACCCATAAGGACGATCACCAATTTTCCAAGTTCTATTAGACATAACAGAATCCATCTCACTCCGTACTGCTTCCTTCCATAAGTCAGCATCAGGAGATGAATATGCCTCTTCAATGGTCGTTGGTGTGTCATCCACAAGGTACATAATATAGTCATCACCAAAAGACTTTGCAGTCCTCTGTCTCTTACTTTTTCTAGTGACTATAGTGTCATCCTCCTCAGGATTTTATATATAGGGTTCCTCAATTTCCTCAATTTGTTCTATCGGAGTAAAATCTTCATGCTCATGGAGAATTATAAATTCATAATCAGTAGTGCTAGGTGTATTTTTCATAGGAAACTTATTCTCAAAAAATGTAGCATCTCTAGATTCCATGATTGTATCAACAACCATCTCAGGAATACTAGAATTTATAATTAAAAATCTATAACCCACGCTGTGAATAGTATAACCAAGAAAAACATAATCAACAGTCTTTGGTCCAAACTTTCGCTTCTTGTTTATCAGCACATTCACCTTTGCCAAACAACCCTAAGTTCGCAGGAAAGAGAGATTTAATCTCTTCTTCTCCCATTCCTCAAAATGTGTAATTTCTTTGTTCTTTATGGGCACTCTATTCAGGACATAATACGCTGTCAATATAGCATCACCCCACCATTCCTTAGATAGTCCCATTGTCTCTAACATGGCATTAACCAAATCAGTTAGAGTGCGGTTTTTTCTCTCTGTAATCCCATTGGACTGTGGTGAGTATGGTGGCGTCCTCTTATGAATAATTCCATGCACCGTGCAAAACTCAGAAAATTCATTTGAGAAATATTCTCCCCCGCGATCGGACCACAAACGCTTGATTTTTCTTCTCAAATTGATTTTCTACCTCAGTTTTATAGACTTTAAAATAATGCAACGCTTCATCTTTAATTTTCAATAAATACACATAGCAAAATCTAGTACAATCATCTATAAATGTCATGAAGTATCGTCTACCGTCTTTAGTCAATTAGCCATTCATTTTGCATAAATCAGAATGAACGAGTTTTAATGGTGTCAAGTTTCCTGCCTCAGCAGCCTTGTGAGGCTTGCGCGGTTGCTTCGATTGCACACACATCTGGCACTTAAAATATTTGACTAAGTTAAATTTCGGGATTAAATTCAGATTTGCAAGCCGCGTGAGACAATCAAAATTAATGTGACAAAGTCGTGAATGTCATATATTCGACTCATCCGAAACATTAACATTGTTTACTACTTTATTACACACATCATCAAGCAAAGATAAGCAAAACAAGCCTTCACAATCATAACCTTTTCAACAAATGTTTCATGTCTCGACACAACACACTTATTGGACTCAAGCATAATTTTAAAGCCATCGTGACACATTTGAGAACCACTAACAAGATTCTTCTTGATGGAGGGGACATGCTGCATGTTCTTTAATAGCACCGTCTTTCCTGAAGAAAACTTCAGAACGACCGTACCAGCACCAAGAACACGCGCATGCGAACCATTTCCCATAAGCAAGGCTCCAGTCCTGCCGGCCTGATAGAAAGTAAACAAAGAAACATCAACACACACATGAATATTAGCACCGCTATCCATCCACCACTCAGGTGAAAGACAAATTGAAAGAACAGAAGGTAAAGAATTACCATACCTAAATGTTCCTCACGTTTGCTGATTTCTTTTCTTGCTTATATTTGCGGTTTGGGCACGCACTTGCCCAATGCTCATCACTCCCGTAAACAAAGCAACCTCCATATTTCTTATTATTTTTCTTCTTAAACTGAGCAGTCTGCTTAGGCTTTGTATTGTTGTTCTCTTGTATGTTCTTCTTCTTTTTATTATGGGATGCAAATGAGTTTTTCTTCTACACCATGTTGGCAGCGGAAGACTCAACTCCTTTTCCACGGTTGTCTTTTGCTCTCGCCCTCTCCTCAACATCAAGAGATCCAATAAGTTCAGCCACGCTAAACTTTTGTCTCTTGTGTTTTAGAGAAGTAGCAAAATCCCTCCAAGAAGGTGGCAGCTTAGCGATTATACCGTCGGCCACAAACTTGTCGGGCAACAGGCATGGAAAATATTTTAGTTCCTTTGCTAGCGCATGTATCTCATGAGCCTATTCCACTACAGAATGGTTTTCAACTATTTTATAGTCATACAGCTGCTCCATAAGGTATAGCTCACTGCCAGCATCAGAAACTCCAAACTTTGCCTCAAGAGCATCCCATAACTCTTTGCCTAATGCGTAAGATATGTAGTTTTTCTCATACTTAGGATGAAGTGCACTAATCACGACACCTCGAAACAGGTTATCAGCAGCCAAGAACTTTTGCTCATCCTCAGGAGTAAACTGTTCAGGCTTCCCCTGTGCGGCGTGATAACAGTTCATCGCAGTCAACCACAATATCATCTTGGCATACCATATCATGAAATTCTTGCCATCAAAATTATTTGGCTTCAAAGCAGCAGCAAAACCACTGACAGAAAATTATCTAAGATTAGGTTTTTGGATTGTTAGATAATTAGGCATTTTCATGGTCAATTTAATCCAGAAATATAACATCAGCAGGTTCGTGATGACATATATGTGCATGTGTATATCTCTAATGAATGCTACAGCATGCAGGCATGACATACAGATGGATACAGTAAGAGCACAAAGTGCAGTAATCACAGAGATAAGATTGTACCCAACAGAGGGTCCCATGCCGAGGGCATCGGATGTTCCATTCGCACTAGTCGACATAGTGCGTTGCTTAAAGTCATGGACCATAGTCGATGCAGGACGGTGTTCACAATGCAGTCCCACGAACGGATCACTAGGAAGAAGACGGGTTCTGCGAGCGATCACCAGGAAGAAGACGAGTTCGGCGAGGAAGAAGATGTCGAACGAGCGGTCGCGGAATCGCTCCCCAAAAATCTAATCGCCGCACACCCCGTGCAAGGTTCACAGGCGGACGAGGGTTTCGGAGGCACCTGCTCTCCCGCTTCTCCGTGCGCGTAGAGGTACGGGACGGGGAAGCCAAAGGGCTGCTGAGATGTGGTCTCTCTTGAAAGTGAAGCCAGAACCGTGAACTAACAGAGGACTGCAGATTTATGGCTGCGACGAGAAGGGAGAAAAGCAGCAGAGAATTCTAGGAGACGGAGAGCGAAAGAGACGGTAACTGGCCACCATAAAGGAGAGAAACTCCCGTGATTATGTGGATTAAGTGGCAAAACCTAGCCACGCCCGCCCGCTCGCCGCCCGCCTACCTCGCCCACGGCCTCGGCCTCAGCCCAGACCGGCCCGCGCCCGCGGCATGGCCCGTCCCGGCCCGGCCGGCGTCGGCGCGCGCGCGTGGCACTCCTTTATCCTTTTCTCAGCTTCTCAATTAAGATGGATAATTTCTAACCATATAAGCTGAGTAAACGTTAAGTCAAAATCCCATACGGTATTAAACTATACAACGCTTAATGTTACATACCATAGAGTTTTATTTGATTTATTAAATATTATACGGGCCAAGCCCATAATATATCCAACACAGCTTGCCCAGCGTCGACCGCCTCCTTGGTACCCTCCTCTAGCCACGCCATCCCCGATGCTCCCCGACGGCGCCCATCTCCGGTGCTCCCCGATGACGAGCAGCCATGGCCCTGACGCGGGCGGGTCTCCCCGACGCGGTGAGCTTCTCCAACCTCGAATCCCGACTGTGCTCCCACCGATGGATGGCCGCTCCAGCGCGGGGCCTACCCGATGTGGTGGCCTCCTCCCCGTTGTGCATCCTGCTGTGGCGAGAAGAAGATTGAAGAGGATGACACGTGGGCCCCACGTGTCATTCTCTGTTAGGATTAGTTTAGGTAGTACTGCTGGAGTTGGGAGCAAAATATACGTAGTATTAAAATGGGTGGCTACCCAAATGAAGAAATAGGTAGTGTGTTTTAGGTAGTACTGCTGGAGATGCTCTTGGCAACATGCACGCGTCGGGGAAGAGTGCCCCTTATATCATGATGTGTTTAAGAGCAACTCCAACAGACTACCTAAACATACTACTTATCCCCAATTTAGGTAGTGGGAGCAAGAAAATCAACTCCAGCAGACTACCTACTTGGCCTAATAAATTTGTTGGCTCTCCAAATCTCCCTTGCCACTACCCATTCCTGTTGGGCCAAAGATACTACCCAAAAATCTGCTTGGTTGTTTTCTCTCCCCCCCCCGCGTTCTCCCGACCACGCCCGAGCCCACGCGCCATTCCTTCCTCACTGTCTCTCTCCACACCGGCGCTGCTCCTCCCTCCCCTCTCACCATGGCAAAAATCTAGATTTGCCATGGTGAGAGGACCTTGTAGGATGTGGGGCAAGGAAACCATTTGGTACATCATGACTGCTACTATAATTCTTCACAACATGATCATAGAAAATGAGAGGGGGCTGAGGAAGAGGATTTTGACTATGAACAAGATGGTGGTGAGGTGTTGAGGCTGGAGGATTATCGTCGTGACCCATTTGTTTTGACTGAGTTCTTGCGTATACACAATGAGATTGAAGACCGAACAATTCATGAGCAACTTCGTGATGATTTGGTGGAGCATTCGTGGGCACATCATGGTGTGTCGTAGTGAGATTTAGATTTGTGTTGATTATATGGTTGTATGTGAATTTATTTGATTATCTATGGTTGACCAAAGTATGTCGTCACACTTTATTTGAACTTTGTATTATCCTACTTTCACAAAATATTAGTGTCCTGTAGCAAAATCTCCCTTTGATTAATTATGTTTGAACTATGTGTTTTACTTGTTGAAATACTTTCGGTTAAATTGTAGAGGAGAAATGAAGATCATAGAGGGGGCAACATGCATTTGTGAGAAAATAAAATAGGTAGTCTTTTTAAACTGCTGGAGGCGACAACAAAAAATAAGTACTATGAGAATAGGTAGCTACCTAAACACAGAAATAGATAGTCTATTTTAGGTAGTACCGCTGGAGTTGCTCCGAGCATAATTTTCAAGAGCGTATATGTAGTGTCGTTATATATAGGATTATAGATCTGGTACTTTGCATTCTCGTATGGCGACTCATCTTCGTAATTTTATTATTACTAGGCACCTCGTAATCTCTTTGCATCTTTATTCTACATCTTTGTGCTTATGATGGCATCCATATTTACGATAATGCAGGACATATTAGGAAGTATTAAACAAAAATCCAATTATGTTGCCCTAGCTAATGAAAACTAGGCTAGACGTTAAACACATTTTGAAGGAGGAGGTAATAAACCGTACCATATAGATGCCTTTTGCAACACAAACGGCTTCTAGTTATAGTGGGAGAGGGTACAAAATCAAAGTGACATATAGGGAGGTTTATGCATTTCTCCCATGTCAGAAGTGAGAGGATGTTTCAATGGAAGATGTATCTTGCAACCCCGCTTTTGCCATCTAGATTAGCACAAATAAGCTTTATTTGCCGCATCAAACAAGGTTCGATGAAAGTGACATCCCATTTATAGTTTCGTCTGATTTTTTTTCACAAAATTGGATAACAATATTGTATTGTATAACAAAGTAGAGAATCCATTCACAGATGAGACATGTAGAAACTAGAGTTACACAACTTTCTTGGGTCCTGCGGAGTGAACAAATGTGAAGTTTCCACTCTTTGGATTGTTCACAGGGATAATGGGCCTGTTCGTTTGGAGGAATTTGGATGGTTTGGAGGAATGCTGGAGGAATCTGTGAGAGGAAAATACTGTTCCGGATGAAAAAAGAAGCAGATCAAGCCGGGTTTAAGAGCACACGAACGGGGCCAATATATGAACTTCCGGCATAGATGATAGGTAGCAATATCGATAAATGAAATGAAAAGGCGATAGAAAACAAATTAGAACTTGGAAATGATTTGGTTAACAAAAGAAGTATCTGTGTTTGCTCTCAAGACCTATTGCTCTCATAACTAGAAATTATTATATTAATAAACAAGATAACCCTATATATGTCTATAATTTTTTAAGCCAATACCAAAGTCGATATTTTTTAAAACCGACATCAAGATTTGACGATGACACCGCATACTTTCTGTAAACACTTGATGATCCTGTCGGCGTTTCGGACCGGGGGGTCCTCAACCAACCAGTAAATGTGGACTGCGTGCCCCTAATCCTGGATGGTGATGCAAAGAGACACAAGGTTTATACTGGTTCAGGCAATCGGCGCCCTACGTCCAGTCTAGGAGATCGATCTTGTATTCTCTGCACCGAAATGCTTGTAGTAGGGGGTTATAAGTTGGGTGAGAGAGGGAGCTAGTCCCAGGTCTCGGCGTGGAATGGTGCGGGCTGCTTGAGTCATTGCTCTTAGGCAGCGTGGGAGCGCGCGTGAATTGAGTGAGTGCGTTTTTGCGTGAGGGCTGGCGTGGTTTTGATCCCTAGAAATGGCCCTGGCTGCTTCCTTTTATAGCCACAAGTAGGGAGCTAGGATTATATGAGAGAGCTACACGTGGAGCCTTAGCGAGAAAGGAAGATCCAGTACTGTGGCCTATTCCTGTAGCAACACAGTGTCGGGATTGGCAATTGGTACTTGATCACCGGTGCGTCACGCAGGCCATGCCCGAGGCTGTTGAAGTCGTAAGAGTCCTTGTTGACGTCTAGTCAGTATGGCCTCCACTGTAGGTGACATGTCGTGCCTGGTGGACTCTTGTCCTGGTGGAGTGCCGAGGCCTAGCGGGTGCTGGAGCTGATCGCGCCGAGGCCTTCTTTGTCGAGGCCTCGGAGGTGACCTGTGTACGATGTAGGGGTCTCGGTGGTCTGTGCCGTACCCGATTCAGGTGAAAAAGTGTGGAATGGGCGTCCGCAGGGAGCCGTAGTCTCTGCACCGTCAGTAGGGGATGGTAAAAAGGTGATTTGACCGCCGTCCCATAGCCCTTTTTGCCATACCCTGCCAATCGTGGGTGGCGACGAGGCGTAACTAGGGATACTTACACGGATGGGACGACCCGCCAGAGGGGCAATAGAGGCGGAGGCGACGAGAATGCGGGACGAGCCCGGCCTCGGCCGAGGCGGAGAAGGAATGGCGCGTCCGAGGCCTTGCCGGGGGGTCTCGGACGAGGCAGAGACCGAGCAGCTGGGCTCTCCTGCTGTTTCCGAGGCTACAGGGACATGGACTCGACCTTCCATGCCGCTTTGTCCTTGGCGCAGGGGTTAGGTAGCACAGGCAATATAAGTGTTAGGGAGGAGCACAAGGTGGTGAGTATAGTGGGTGTAACCCCGCTGCCCCGTCCCCCGCCCCTGTCGGTTGTTACGCCCAAGACTGCACTGCGTGCGGCGATCGACGTTCTTGGGAGTGGTTGGGTGCATTTAATCCGGACGTGACATTTTGCTAGAGGAGTTTGGTCGGGACGGAGGTTACAAGTACGTCCGCCGAGCCCGGCCTCGATCGAATCGGAGAATTGGAGATCCGTCTGAGGCCTTTCGGGGCGAGGCTTTGGCGAGAGGGTCTCGGCGAGAGGGCCTCGGCAGGACGTTTTAGGCCTGTTTCGCATGAGGCCTCGACGCAAGGCCTTGGGCAAATCAGAGAATTCTACCGAGACCTTGCAGTAGTCTTTTGGCTTTGGTTTTAGCAAGGCTTAAGCAATATTCTTGGATCTTGCTTAGGGTACCCCTTCTTGTGGTATCCGACAGTAGCCCCCGAGCCTCGGGAGGAGTGCGGGTACTCTCCTGAGGTTTTTGATGAGACTTGGTTCGCAACAGCTCCTGTCGAGATCATGTTTTGTACTTGGTGGTTCTGGTGGGTGTGTGAAGCACTCGCCGGTGTAGTCTCTGAGGCCTCGGAGGAGTGGGTTTACTCCTTCAGGGGCTTTTTTCTCCGTTGAGCAAGGGGTCTCATCGTGCTTGCAGGGCCCGTGAATGCGAGTTCAGGTCGCTGGGTCTCGGCAAACTTTGTAGGAAGAGCCCTCTAGCCTCTGCACAGAGCGAGAGGGCCGTCAGGTGCTCTCCTGGCTTTTTATACGCCTCTCGCGCGTGAGGGTTTGTTTGCTGTGACCCCCTCGGGTGCGAGCCTGGGTCGCGGGGCCTCAGCATATCTGCAGGAAGAGCTCCCTAGCCTCTGCCCGGAGTAAGAGGGCCGTCAGGAGTTCCCCTGGCTTTTTGTACGACTCTCGCGCAACCTTTTCGTTCGGAAGGAGGGGTTTGTTTGCCGAGCCCCCTCGAGTGCGAACCTGGGTCGCTGGTCTCGGCAAAGTTGCAGGGAGAGCACCTTAGCCTCTACGGGGAGGTCCGTTAGGGGTTCCCCTTGGCTTTTCTATATGACCCTCGCGCTTCCTTTTCGTTCAGAAGGAGGGGTGGAATGTGCCAGGCTACCCTCGGTGGGTACGAGCGGTGATACTTTCGGTGAGCTGCTATCGGGTAAGTCCGAGTGGAGGCTCGTGCCCCATTCGATAAGGGTCGGCTAGCGGTCTAGAGACGCACTCCAAAGGTACCAGAGGGCTTCTCTATTGGGTCCCAGGGCCGTTCGATTGGCCCCGGGGGCTCGGCGCCTCCCTACGATGGGATCCCATTCGGAGAACTCCCCGCTGGTCTGGGACACGACTTAGGGCATTCCGAGCGATCGCTTGCTCGGGCCATGGCCATGTACGGGCTCGCCCATAGTTGTCCCTGACTCTATTGTCCTGGGGCGGCTGTCGAAACCCTCGGTGGTCCAGCCTTCGAACCCCTGGACCGTAATGGGCTCGGCGCCCTTTTTGTTGCTTTTTTCCGAATCTATGAGTGCGGGCCTGGGTGGCTTGTCCTTGTCTTGAGTGCAGAAGGAGCCCCCGAGCCTCCGCACGAAGCGAGAGGGCGGTCAGGGGGTTGTTTGTCGAGCCCATTCGTGTGCGAACCTGGGTCGCTGGGTCTCGGCAAACCTGCAGGAAGAGCCCCCTAGCCTCTGCACGGAGCGAGAGGGCCGTCGGGTGATTTCCTGGCTTTTTATACGCCTCTCGCGCGTGAGGGTTTGTTTGCTAAGACCCCCTCGAGGGCGAGCCCGGGTCGCGGGGCCTCGGCATATTTGCAGAAAGAGCTCCGTAGCCTCTGCCCGGAGCAAGAGAGCCGTCAGGAGTTCCCCTGGCTTTTTGTACGACCCTCGCGCAACCTTTTTGTTCGGAAGGAGGGGTTTGTTTGCTGAGACCCCCTCGAGGGCGAGCCTGGGTCACGGGGCCTCGGCATATTTGCAGGAAGAGCTCCGTAGCCTCTGCCCGGAGCAAGAGAGCCGTCAGGAGTTCCCCTGGCTTTTTGTACGACCCTCGCACAACCTTTTCGTTCGGAAGGAGGAGTTTGTTTGCTGAGACCCCCTCGAGGGCGAGCCTGGGTCACGGGGCCTCGGCATATTTGCAGGAATAGCTCCGTAGCCTCTGCCCGGAGCAAGATGGTCGTCAGGAGTTCCCCTGGCTTTTTGTACGACCCTCGCGCAACCTTTTCGTTCGGAAGGAGGGGTTTGTTTGCCAAAACCCCCTCGAGGGCGAGCCTAGGTCGCTGGGTCTCGGCAAGGTTTGCAGAGAGAGCCCCCCGAGCCTCCGCACGGAGCGAGAGGACGGTCAGGAGTTCCCATGGCTTTTTATGCGACCCTCGCGCACCTTTTCGCTCGGAAGGAGGGGTGGAATATGTCAGGCTACCCTCGGTGGGCGCGAGCGGTGACACTCCCGGTGAGCTGCTATCGGGTAAGTCCGAGTGGAGGCCTGTGCCCCATTCGATAAGGGTCGGCTAGCGGTCCAGAGACGCACTCCAAAGGTACCAGAGGGCTTCTTTATTGGGTCTCGGGGCCGTTCGATTGGCCCCGGGGGCTCGGCGTCTGCATACGGTGGGATCCTATTAGGAGAACTCCCTGCTGGTCTCGAACACGACTTGGGGCGTCCCAAGCGTTGCGTTTGCTTGGGTCTCGGCCATGTACGGGCTTACCCATAGTTGCCCCTGACTCTGCTGTCCTGGGGCGGCTATCGAAGCCCTCAGGGGCCCAGCCTACGAACCCCTGGACCGTAACGGGCTCGGCGCCCGATTCCTTCACCTGAAGGGAATAGGGTGGGGGATGTTTCCCCCATTGATTCGACAACGGCCGGCGCGCCTTTTTAGGCGATTTTCTGGGGGGCGGAACGACGTCTGCTGCTGCATCGGTCGGATGTGACGTGGCGTCAGTGAATGGGACGTAACTGTTCCCGTGATTAATGAGAAAAAGGTGGACGCGTGGGCGGCATGACAAACCTAACTCGGATCCCGTCCCGTTCATGGCTCTTCGACGAGACGCCGCCAAATTCCTTCCCGGCGCGCACACTCGAAAGGGCGGGAAAATTTTCCGCGCGCTCCCGCCGCTCTCCCCTGTATAAAATCCCAATCACCCCTGATCTTCATTCCTCTTTCCCAGTCCCCACCACCACCATCGCCACCAGTTCACCGCTTCCTTACAAATGGGCCGCAAGGCTAGGGTTTCGCGCGACGCCGACGCCGTTGGCAGCGAGGATGAGAGGGCCGCCGCTCCTGCCGCCACTGCGGGCAAGAGCCTCTACGAGGTAAGGCGCCCC
Source organism: Miscanthus lutarioriparius (assembly GCA_904845875.1). Lineage (NCBI taxonomy): Eukaryota > Viridiplantae > Streptophyta > Magnoliopsida > Poales > Poaceae > Miscanthus > Miscanthus lutarioriparius. Next base: position 135,149,053 of record CAJGYO010000007.1, on the reverse strand, counting down.
CGAAACCAGATCCCTATCTGGGATCTCGGCCAAAGTGCGAGGCCGAAGGTTGCGTGCTGGGTTGGGGTTGGGTGCGGCGCTCGAATCGTGTGCAGGCGGGAGGTGTAGTGTTCGAGGGTGAGCGATTGCCCCTTTTGCTTGTCCGGTTAGATGGCTTCGGATTAGTTTTGTTTGGTGTTAGTGTTTGGGTTATGATTGCTCATTAATTTGGTGGATGATGTCCTTCGGATCTGCTTGTGGTGGTGAGAGCATGTAAGAAGAGCACAAGGACTTGGGACAGTAGTGTTTGCGAATTGCAAAAATGCTGATCTGCTTGCCTCTAGTTTTCTTTTTTCTCAGATGCAATTGGTTTGCACTTGACATGGTACATATGTCTCCTGATTCTGTCGGGATGCCATTTCGTCATGTGAAAATGAATCGAATCCTACAATTGTAACTGCTAAATTGAAATGAATGCTCAAGCATTCAGGATTCAGCAAAGTCACTGAATGATTACAAGTCACATTCATGTCTAGGGGAGTTGTAGGAGTGTCAGAAGAGAATTAATATGTTTGATCACTGAATTTTCGTCTGCATCCTATCAATTTTGTCATGCCTTGGTTGACTCTTTGGTAGCATGATTGTCCTGGACCTGTATCTGGTATCCTGCTTTGGTGGAAGGAACATGTCCTGGTTTATTTGTTTATTTACTCAACAAGTGCTCATCCTCCCTGTTGTGTAAAATCTTCTCTACAAAACTCTGTATTGGGAACGCCAACCCACAGATAATGAAATAAAATCAGGTGGGGATTAAAAATACCCCCCAATGCTGATTCAGTGAATCAACGATGATTACCATTTTATGTTAATACATAATAATAGGCAACCTTTCTTTGGCAGCCCTATGATTTTTTTGGGTTGCATCTTTGCCGTATTCTTTAAAGCTAAATCACGTGGCATCCATTCCAGTTTTTCTTTGGCCTATGCTGTCACTGCAGAACTGTAGTGAATTGTTGCTCACTACTTTGATCGCACTTAATGAAACTAAGCATTGAAAGTCTGGTTAAAAAAATATGATAGTGTTAGATATACTTGTGGAAAGGTCTGGAACAACTCTTAATTGCTGGAAATTATTTTGTTTCCTTGTTTAAGGTGTAGTACTCGCAAACAGGTCATGTAAATAACTGCAGATGAGACAAAGGTCTGAACTGTTCTAAACGTGCTGTCACGAATCACTTTCAGGTTCTCTTTCCTGATCACAATTTATTAATTTAATGTCTTGTTTATTTTTCTTTCATCATTTGAAGATCCTGGGAGTTGAGAACACTGCTTCGCAACAAGAAATAAAGAAGGCATATCACAAATTGGCTCTGCGCCTCCACCCAGATAAGAATCCTGGGGATGAGGTAGGATCTCAACCCTAAAGCATGAATGTTTTTCTACAGTCATTTAGTGCAATGTATCTCAAATGTTATGTGCTGCCAGGAAGCCAAAGAGAAGTTTCAGCAGCTGCAGAAGGTTATATCTATTCTTGGTGATGCAGAGAAAAGAGCTTTATATGATGAGACTGGCATCACTGATGATGATGTGCGCACCTCATTTATAGCACTCCAGTTCTACCTTTCAGATTCAAGCAATATTTTTCTGAATCTAACTTTTCATCTTAGGCACTGGTGGGAGCAGCTGCAGACAATCTTCAGGAGTACTTCAGAACAATGTACAGGAAGGTATGTTTGCTTCTATGTCAATCGCAGGCTAATGTTGTCTATTAATTTACAATGATATTTTTTAGGGAAATACAGTAGGGAAAACCCTACTGTAGGATAATACTACCTCCGTGGCTCTGTCTCTAAAAGAATGTCATTCTGGTTCTTGTTCAGGTGTATAGCCAGAATGGCATTATTTTAGTGACAGAGGCAATATATTATTATTTATAAAAGTACTCAGTTTATTTTAATATTTTTTCCCAGGTCACCGAGGCTGACATTGAAGAATTTGAAGCTAAATACAGAGGGTCAGATTCTGAGAAAAAGGACTTGAAGGAACTCTACACAAAATATAAGGGCAACATGAACAGGTGATTCCTTTGAATTTTAATTTCCTTTTATTTTGATCAAACCTTTATCCTGAAAGTTGTAAACTGGTCCAACAGGCTTGTTTTAATTTCTATATTGACATTGTTCCCTTCTATCAAGGCTTTTCTGCTCAATGATTTGCTCGGAACCAAAGCTTGACTCCCACCGCTTCAAGGATATAATTGATGAGGGAATTGCTGAAGGTACATGGTTGCAGTCACTGCTGTTGTTTGAAAAGATTTGACTCAGTTTCATTTACACAGTAGTGCCAGCTTGTGCCCTGGTTATGCATGTTACTTGTTCACGGAAATATCCGTTTCTGAAAGCACCTGTCATTCCTTTCAATATCAGGTGAGCTGAAGTCAACTAAGGCGTATGAGAAATGGGCTAAAAAGATCTCAGAGATGGAGCCGCCAACGAATCCGTTAGAGAGGAGAGTGAAGTAAGTTTTTGATCCCCCCCCCCCCCACACACACACACTCACCTGTCATTTGTTTCCCTTAGGTGTTGCATTTTGCTACCATTTTCTTGTTTCCAACTAGCTGTTGTTCTGAACCCCATGTCAGGAAGAGGAAGAATAGCGAGGAGAATGATCTGATCCTGGCCATCTCACAGCGCAGGGCTGAGCGGAAAAACCAGTTCAACTCCATCCTCTCGAACATCATGTCCAAGTGCGACTCCAAGGCGAGCAGCTCGGAGCCCACGGAAGAGGAGTTTGAGCGGGCGCGGCAGAGGCTGGAGAGCAAAAGGGCCAAGAAGCGCAAGTGATGCTGCTGCCAGCCTTCTTGTCCTATGCCGAACATTGTCTGAAGCTTTAGGTGTGATCTGATTTTACCAGCACGCAAGTGATGGTTCTGAGAGCCAGTTTGAGCGTGTCGGGATGTGTATCATATCTCTTGTCCTCTGGGACAGTACAGTAGGTTGTATGGTTGTCGGCTTATCGCCTTGCCGAGAGGGGAGCTTTATCTGAACTACAATTTCGTAGCATCTGGCAAGTACTAAATGTTTATCGGCAATGCTACAAACAGGATGACTGACGCTAGCAACTCCCTCTGGACGCATGGTGTGATGTGCATCGTAACTTTGCCTTTTTTATATTCCCAGCTCATTTCTATGTCTTTTATTCTCATTTGGATGTTGCGCCTCACTTCGCTTGTTGCGGCATTCTCCCACCGTGCCCCTGACCTTGTTGCTCGCTCCTTGCTCTTGTGCCGTTGTGCGCCCACCTGCACCTCGCTTTGGCCGTGCGTCGCGTTGCCTGCCAGGCTGAGTTGGTGGTGCTTGCGCCCTGCCGCTTGCTGCCGGATTCCACCCTTGATCAGAATCGACTGGCCCAGCCTTCTTTTCCCCTATGTTGTAAATATATATTTTAAATGTTTCAGATATTTTTAGAGATATGTTGTAATTGTTACTTATGAATGTTACAAAAGTAGATCCGGATGTTGCACATGTTGCATATTTTTGCATGTGTTTTCAGTGTGATGTTGCAAGTGTTTTGAAAAAAATGTTTTTAGGTGATTCAAAAAAAAATATTTTTAGGCGTATGTTGCAACAAGTGTTTTATCTGGATGTTGCATATGTTTCACACATATGTTGCAAATATTTTATTCGGATGTTGCATATGTTTCACACACATGCTGCAAGTGTTTTATCTAGATGTTGCATATGATTCATACATATGTTGCAACGGTATATTTTAAATGTTGCATCTATGTCCGACGTATGTTGGATCCAAATGTTTCATGTTGCAAGTGTTTCACGGGAGCACGGTGAGTGATAGGTGCATGGCCTAGGCGCCGGGGGATGGGGTGCGATAGAGCTGGGCACCGACGGATGGGGCGCAGTGAGCTAGGGGCCGGCTCCCGAGCCCCGCCCACACGGAGATAGAGGAGGGGTATGAGGGAAGAAACAGGGCGCAATGACAAGGGTAGGGTGCGCATGCGAGGCGGGGGCGGGCTGCGCGGCCGTCCATCCGGACGTGAGGAGCGGTGGGCGCAGGTTGCCAGCGGTCCCCACAGGCCGGGCCTAGGTGGGCGCGTGAAAAGTAGGAACGAGCAGAGGGCGTGGAGTGCAGGCACGTGCCGAGGAAACGAATCGGTCCGATCCACGGTACCGTACGACGGATCAATATCCGATCGGACGTCTGGGCGTTCCCAATGTTTATTCAGAAGTGAGCTGCCTGTGAGAAGCTGGTCCCAGTCCCACTTGGAAGGCTCCTTATTAGCCAGTTTGAGTTCGTTGATTCGCTATGGATACACAATAGGCAATGGCTGCATTGTGGTCACAATGGAGATGAGCTCCTTAACAAATCGAATAGGCAAATCATTGATCGATCTAGAGTAAAAATCATCAACACCTGCATTTCTTCCATTGAGATGTGATTGAATCTACTAAGAATTATCTACCACTCAGTCATGGTGCATTGAATCTCCCACTCTCAACTCAGTAGCTGCTGCTGCGTGTTAATGGTCAATGAGACAGGCAGCTTATATAATACTGATACAATGAAAATATTTTGCTTAACAATTTATCCCATACAATACATAGTAAAGCTTGAATCATGTGGAACGAAGAAGAAGAAACACGAATGTCCTTTAGATCTCCAGGATACAAATGTTCAACGGCAGACAGATTCAGTGACATGCAATAGTTCCGCGACTTCACTTTAGCAGTTCTCAAAAAAGAAAGTAAAAAGTTCATCAAAAGCAAAAATAAAATGGAGATTCAGATACACAATAGGCAATGGCTGCATTGTGGTCACAATGGATATGAGCTCCTTACCAACAGGAATAGGCAAAGTGCTGTCTAGCAAACTAGCCGTTGCTCTCTGTCAGGTCAGACATCCGATGATGCTGTCCGGTGCACACTCGATAGCTCCGGTGATCGTCAGCGACTAAACCTTGCAAGTCCGGTGAGCCCCTTTGAAATTCTCGCGCCTAGCTGGTCTTGCACTGGATCCGTCCGGTGCCCCTGTCTGATGATGCCCCGGAAGGCAATGTGGCAGCGCCTGAGCGAACCTGAGTTAGTGATCTCCGGTGCACGTCCGGGGGTGCACCGGACAGCTCGCATGAGGGTAAAATTCAGAACCAGCAGTTCTTCTCACCCTCGATGTAAACGTGTCAACTCTCAAATATTTTGTCAAAGATCTGAGCACTGAGTTAGCATTTATAAAAGTATTTTAAAAAACATTATTGCTGTAACTCACCATGTCACTAGTTCTAATGCATATGTATGTAAATCAATAACCAGTGGCGTCCATGTTTGCTTTTAGAGTTTTTCTCTTAATAGTACGGCTATCTATCCTAAGCTCGATCAAACTTTTTATTACGTCTTGACAACAAAAACAAAACTCCTAACATGTATTTTTTTCGGGCTTGTTTCCACCTCTTTATCTTTCTCCAATTATGAGCTTACTCCATTTGGATTGATCACCCTTCATCCATCTTCTAGCTTTGCTCACCACCTTTGTGTGGACTTAACCTAGCTTAATCAATACTTAGCAAAAGGTTAGCGCACTAGTTCTCACTCGTTTACCAAAACCAAACATAGGATTTCCATACGAGCGGTTGAGAACGAAGGGATAAGGAGAGGAGGAAGAAAAAGAAGACTGGCACGTGGGCCCCACCTGTCAAATAGCCTATCCTACTTTTAATATCTCTAGACCAAACATAAAACATATCAATCCCATCCCTTCTTAACCAAATAAAAAATAAGGTTGTTCCGTTTTATAAACCAAAGATAGGGCTATCTCGCTCCACCTTGTCTCCCAACCACACGCTACTATGCAACTTTAACTTATTGTACACAGTACACTCTGCTAGTATGTCATGAACCATGTTGTAACTTAGGTGCGTTCGGACGCTTGAAATGGTTTCGTTTCTCACGTGAGTTTAGGGAATCCAAGCCAAACAACATACAGGTGAAACATTTCTGCTAGAAACGGTTCCAAGCGATTCTCACTTTTCTGCCTACGAACGTGAATAGGTGAAAACGTGGTTTCACAGTGGTTTTGATTCCGTAGCCAAACCGTCTAGTGATTTTGATTCACTGTTGAAATCGTTTATCGAGAGAATTTGGATCTAAAATATTTCTACGAGAATATGAATTTCTACATTTCGTTCAATGCAGCAGGTGAGGTTCTCCCCCGAATTGATTTAGAGGAAAAACAGTGAATAGGCTTCCTAAAAACAACACTAAAAAAATAATTTGAAAACAAAGTGATCAGCCTAAATTATTATTCTTTTTACATGCTGTATTAAGATACAAAATCATGAACTAAATTCAAAATATTTAAGAATTTTAGAAAAAAATCCAAATATATTTTTAAAATAGCAGAACACATCCACCGTACAGGTACCGTCCAATAATAACTCATTAACTCGTGAAAAAAAACAATCAGCCTCCAATCTGACGCCGCGCGGCGGAGCCTCCCGCTCCCGTTACAAATACCGCCGGTCCCGGCCCTCGTCTCCTTCCACTCTGCCTGCGTCTCCCTGCCTCCGCATTTTTCGCTCTCGATCAACTAACAACCCACTCAAAAGCAAGCAACTCCTCGACCCGGGCCTCCTGCGGACATGGAGTTGGAGGAGTTGGTCTACCAGTCGAAGCTCGCGCAGATGGCGGGCCGCTACGAGGGTGCGTGATCCCGTTCTCCGCTCCCCTGCTTCTCCCGTTCTCCTATGTCCTGGCTGAGTAGCTGTGCATGCATGCGGTCCGTTTCGTTGTTGCGGTTTGGTTGTGTTTGCTCCGCTTGTTGCTTGCGCGGCTTGGGGTTTGCATTCCGCTGCGGTTTGGCTATGTTTGCTCCGCTTGTTGCTTGCGCGGCTTGGGGTTCGGATTCCGCTGCGGTTTTGTTATGTTTGCTCCGGTTGCCGCTTGCGCGGCTTGGGGTTCGGATTCCGCTGCGGTTTCGTAATGTTTTCTCAGCTTGTTACTTGCGTGGCTTGGGGTTCGGATTCCGTTAGTTTCGCTTCGCTGCGATTGGCGCAGGGAGCGTGGTACGGTTTTAGTGGGGTTTTGCAACTTTGTTTGGCACATGCGAATTTGCAGTGCACTAGTGCGTCTGTTCCTGAACCATATAGAAAAAATGTGCATCGGTTTGTTTGAATTTTGCCGTGCCTGCAGGCTGCAGCACTAGGGTCTAAGGCATTGTATTCAGAGATTGTACAGGTCTTGTACGATTTGGCGTGATCTCTGATAGGGATTATTAGCTATAGTTTATTTTTTGGTGGGGTATGGGCGGGCCGCTGCCTGATGCTTCAAGCTTCATAGAGCCCCATAGGACGCCGTACGCCTCCCGCGCGCGCCCCCGCCTCTGTTTGGGAAGTTTCCGAGCTTCTCTAATTGCCTCAATACTGATATTGGTCCGTGGGACTGAGCTGATGCTCATAGATTTGATTTTATATGGGGTTAGTAGATCCCATAGGCCTAGTTTCCTGTTTCGTGAATACGTAGTTCTAAGCCACCGAGAATTTCCTGTTGATGATTGCCTTCTTTTCGTGGTTCAGATCAAAACTGGGCACATTAACGTGACTCTTTGCAAATCCCTTTAGTCTTTGTTAGTAGGTTAATTACGGCTTCCTGCAGTCATTGATATTCTCTTTTTGTCGAGCTCCCTCCCACTGAAATTAGTTGATTGATGAATTTCATACCTAGTTATTTAATTTAAATTTTCTGCCCTGTAAGGCTGTAACAGTAAATTTTATAAGCTGATGGCAGTACAATCGTTTGACATTTCCATTAGTTTATTTAGTGGATATGAGACAATGAGAAGAGTGGTCCACCTAAGTTCCTCTGAATCACTTGATGTGTTTCATTCCTCGACAGATGGTCATTAATTTGAAATCATTTCGATGTAATGGTAGAAGAAAGAGTGTTTCCATTAGTTTCGTAAGCAGATTGGCTTTATGATTGTTTGGCACTTCTGTAAATGCACATGAGATGATTAGAAGAGAGGGTTACGCAGGCATTGGGTGGCTGCAGATCTGTGCAAGAGTGTTAGTTACATAATTGTGTAAATTGTTACTGGTGCTAAGTGCCATGAAAGTTCCTGATGACTTCCTAAACAACCCACAAAATCTATGGTTAGTTATTTATTGGTTTCTTGGCATCTTGTAAATCACTTTATTATTCTAACCCTTGTAAATCTCATGTATATAGGTAAATAGGTAGGTTACATAGAAGTTCCTTTTTTTTTGGATGTCATTACCTTGATAGTATAATTAGTGATTGCATGGATTATTCTCTGAGATTTGAGCTAAAATTGTTGTCATTGACAATTGCATGAATTAACAGAGGCTGCTAGCTGCCAGTCTTTTCACAGCCAATATTCATTTGCGGGTTAATAACTAGTATTTTTTTGGAGGGAGGATGGGTTCAGTTTGTACCATCTTGCAGATACAATGGTTTCAATGATGAAGGTTATTGGTTCGTTTTTGTGATTCTTTAGAGTAAGGGAATAAACTATAGTCTGTGATTATGGATGATAAAATGAATGAAAAAAACTTAATCCAATTAGACTTTTGCCTAGGAGGCCCGATCCTGGTTGTCTTGTGATTTTCATGCTATGGCAATTGGTGTGAATTCTGTCTGTTTTACCATGCTACTGTTTAAAGGATTTTGTACCTGTCATGTTCTTGTTGATTATTGTTCAGATCTATGGTTCAGAACACAGATTCCATTATCTAATGCTTGTCATCTCAGTTACTACGAATTGCTTATAAGTTAATAAATATGTTTCTGCAGATATGTTTGAGATTAGTTCTGCTGCAATGATGGGTGTCGAGCTTACTGAAGAAAGCAAAGTGCTGTTCTCAATTGCCTATCAGAATGTGGCAAGTGGAAAGATGCGTAGGCTAGAATCTGTGGAAAAGACAGAGAAGAGCAAGGGAAACCTGACTTCAGTGAGGATGGTTAAGGCCTACCGTCAGAAGGTTAAGGATGAGCTCATTAGGCTGTGCCACAATATGCTGGAACTGATAGACATTCATCTTCTGCCACACACTTGTTCCTAGGAGCTGGATCTTGCTGAACAAGATGTGATGCACTGATCTCCCTTTCTTATGTTTAGCTGTTTAAGTCATGTCATTTGTCAGAAATTTATGACCATCATCTGATTAATGTTCTTGTTCTTCATTTTAGGAAAGGAGATGGTTACAGACTGCTGGCTTCTCTTTCAGAAGAACATGAAATGAAAAGTTTCTGTGATAAATCATTGAGTGCCTACGAGGTATGCCGCTCATTTCCCAGAACTTGCTATCTGATGCATCCAATTATACATTGACTGTTTTATACTTGTTTTGTATTTGCTAAGTTTTTTTATATAAATTTTCCCACAGCTGGCATCTGAGATTGCAAAGGCAAGCCTCCACAATTGTGATGCCCTTAAGCTTGCACTAGACCTCAATACAGGTCTCCTCTTGTCTGAGCTCATGGGCTCACCAGAAAGGTACGCTAGTATTAAATTTTTGCTTCCTATTGTCCTGTAGCTTGAATCAGATCATTTTGAATTTGCATCAAATTCTTCAGGGCTCATAAACTAGCTATTGAAGCGTTTAACCAGGCAACAAATGGTATAAGTCTACTGAGAGATAAAGATACTTACACTGAGACTTCTTTTATGCTGAACTTATTACTTGGCCGTATTGAGTTTTGGGAAATGAAGATGTCTACAGTGCAGGTATTTTGATACCTTCTTTGCCCTTTCCATTGCATCCATAATGTACCCATAATGTATCCCTTGTTTTTGTTTAGGGTACCTGCCTGTTCAGAGTGGTGGGTCATACACCGCCCAAGGAACAGAGGACCCCTATCAGACACAAAGTATTTTTTTTCTTTATGAGATTATTATATACTTCAAAATTATCACAATGCTTACTAATAAATGTTACATTCTATTATTTTTGCCGCAGGTCTTCAAGGGTAGGGTGGAAGTTTCCGGAAAAGAAAAGCTTACAGTCTTGGAACGTGTTCCTGTGAAAGAGGTTTTTCCTGTAACTTTTTTCTTTTAATTAGAACTGTGAGAGCTTTTTCTTCCATCTATGTGCCTTTGTGGTCTGGTTTACTACATTTACTTCTTGTTTTGCCAGGATATCAAAGAAACAACATCTTACTGCAATAGATGTGAGATCTCCAAGGTCAGGGTTAACATAGCAAAAGTGCAACAGAAGATGGATGATGCAATTGACAGATCAACTCATGAGAAATTAGAGAGGGAAGTTAGCCATCTGAGTGATGTCTTGGAATATCTCAGTTCCTTAGAAGATACAGGTACCTACAAATCACTCTCCAGCGAAAAAGAATGAATTTAGTGCGATACAGTCAAGTGTTGTTGAACTTTTTTTTTTAGAAGATCTACTTTCTTAAATAGGTGCCAATGATTTGTGTTCTCGATATCACTTATCTGGTTATCCCTTTGCTTGCTACCTCATCTGTTTTCTGATTTGGCAGCATGATTCTAGTTCTGTTGAAATTTGCTTATAATCTTTTCCAGGTACTGAGGTTGTCTGGGAGAGTGAAGTATCTGCAGGTGACAAGGAAGAAGAGTGTGCCTACTACTACTGCGAGCAGGTAATATACCTCTCTCTCTCTCTCTCTCTCTCTCTCTCTCTACATGTGAAATTTCTTGACAACCCTGGCTATAAAATTATACTTGCATGTTTATACCCGAGATCGAACTATGCCGGTTGACAGTGAGAGTGAAGCAAAACGAAAATTGAAAAATGAGTTTCATATGCTACCCATATAAGCGAATTCTAAAAATCACATAGTTTCATAAGTGAGAAACTTGTTTTGCTTAAGTCACAGTAGCATCAATGTGGAAGCCCTCTGTTTTATCTAGTACTTTGTCTGGTTGGTGACCCCAAGCCAGCAGAGAAAAATCTGGAAAGTGGTTTGTCTATCCAACCATAGACGGGTACAACATTTTTAGTTTGAACGGAGAGAACTTGTCCAGAAACAAATGGTGCAAGGTGGTCAATTTTTAGTTTGTGCTGGTGAACCAATGCGACTCCATTGGCTGGACCACCTCTGCTGGTAATACTTCCAAGTTTAATCTACCTTATTATTGCCCGAGCAAATTTTGAATATGAGCAAAAGGACTTGTCTGCATGCTAGATGGCAATCAACAGTTGTTGTATAACATAGTAGTACGAAATTTCAAGCTGGTAACTTTAATTTGATGCTTCATTAGTCCCTCCATCCACAAAAGAATGCAATTATGGATTTATGCAGGTCAAACTACTTTAACTTGACGATGTTTGTCCTGGATTTTTATCCATTTGCTGGTGAGCTTATGGAACTATTTCTAGCTTTTTTTTTTCTCACCAACGAATATGCCCAGAGGATTACTTAGAACTGTTGGCTTTGAAATTCCTTATGGGTATGTAGTTACATACATACAGACTGATGCAGTGCAAGAGGGCATAATTTTGTGGAATGTAGCAACATCATTTGTGCCATAGATACTGTCCGGCAAAATAGAAGTGTTGGCACAAATGATGTTTGTCTGTGTCCATCCACAAAAGAATGCATTATGGGTATGTAGTTACTACATTTACATTCATCAAACTAGTCCCTCCATCCTGGCCTGATGTTTGTCTTGTGTCTGTGATCAATTTGATCATCGGCATACTAGGAAAATGGGATGACGAGTGCCAATGCTTTCATTTTCGGTTTCACTGCCTTGCTAGCTCTGTGTAAGCCTACTCACACACATTATGCAGACATAATGTTTCTCTTTAACCTCGAATTTTCTATCAGGACGACTCTTCCGAGCCAACTACAACCAGCGGCAAACAGTGAGCTTCAAATGGGAACTACGAAGGGTGGCACCAAGCAAGCGAGCATTATGTGATTCTTCATCAAGAAGGTATAAAGTCAGAGCCCTGCAGGCGTATGAGATTGGACTTGTTCAGTTAAAGCGAACTGTGTCTGCTGCCGTGTGCTGGCTTCAGCTACTGAACCGGGCCTGCAGCCACTGGTGAATGTCTCAGGCCTGCGCTTTGCACGCTACTGTGATGTCTGGAAGTCGAAGAGGGAAGCACTTTGCGTATCTCTGGAAGTCGAAGGGGGAAACACTTTGCGTATCTCTGTCTAGTTCCTCAGAACAAACCCACTGGCGAACGAACGCATGTGATTATTGACGTGGTCGCTCGTGTGCCTTTGTTTCAATTTCAACGTTTGGTCATGCATGGGTTGAACTCTGCCAAATGACTTGCATGCCCAATTGATCAAAACCAATTGACTCAGTGGCTATGCCGCCCAGCCGCAACTCTCGGCAGGCCTGCAGCAGACGGACACGGACCCTGTGCCTAAAGGCGCGGGAGCAGGAGTGCAGGACCGCGCCGTGATCGAGCAGGGCAGAAATCGCTTCCTACAGCTTGATTTAGCACAAGGAAGTGGGCAATTGACCGCAGAGGAATTCCAGTTTCGAAAAAGGCTAAAGGCACGTCGTTGCCTTGAATTAGCACAGATTGAAAAGGCACGACTGAAGCAGCACTCTAGATTAACACAGGTCCGCTTTGGAGATGCGAACACAAAATTCTTGCAAATCGAGGCCAACCTTGGAAGAAGGAAAAACTTCATGCAGTGTTTACAAACTGAAGGCGGTCTGGTCTTCTCGCAAGAAGCTAAAACAGAGGCAATACAAACACACTTTCAATAGTACTTGGGATCTTGTCAACTAACACCTACAACTGGAATGACCTTGGATATGCTCCCAATAACATCTCCTCGCTTGAGACCCCCTTTCACACTGACACAAGAGGAGATTAAATATACCATTTGGTACATGGCTATGTACAAAGCACCGGGGTCAGATGGCTTTACTAGAACCTTCTTCAGAGAATGCTACGAAATTATCACAACTTGTGGTTATCCTTTAGTCAGTTATACAACTTGAGTCTTGAACTGGAGTAGCCTAGAGTTGCTAAACACAGTGAACACTATTCTTTTGCCCAAGAAGGCAGATGCAATTAATAAAAGTGGTGGACTATCGACCGATCTTAATTCACAGCATAGAGAAGATCTTTTCCAATTGTGTTTGCAAACATACTGGCACCGCACCTAGACACTCTGGTATTGTCTTGTCAAAGTGTTTTTATTAAAAAACGTTGTATTCAGACAACTTCCTCTACACTCTAAAGGCCTAAACGTCATATGCCATATGCACACAAGGAAAATACTACCACTCTTCCTTAAATTGGACATCCACAAAGTTTTTGACACAATCAACTGGGCCTACCTACTCGAAGTTCTCCAAGCACTTGGACATCAACATCATTGGCCTTATAGATACTGTAATACGTCCTGATGTTGGTATGGAAACTGTAATGTGGACCAGTGGACTATATAGAACTGACGCACAGTAGAGCTTATTCACACGATATTATTATATACCAAAACTTGGTATCATTTACACTATATTATTATAATATATAGAGAGCTTATTTACGCACTGTAGAGAACAAATAAGATGAAGGACTATATCGAATACGCACGAGTGTGCATATCATTCTATCAAGAAGAGTATAGTTTATGTTATAAGAAAAGCGACCGTTGGTTGTAAGATCCTTAGGGGCTACATCGTGAAAATAAAAACTGAAAGATTTATCTTTATCAACGACGACAAGTTCATGGTATATATAATATCACTTGAGGACCAGTGCAGCACTACTACTATACTACCACGACATGATTGATTACAAAAACAGGTAAACAAACATAATGACACTTTTCACCACAAAAAAACTAACAGCATCTCCACGATCAAGGACGAATTGGTGCAGATATATCTTAGTTCGAAGAAGAGATCGACCTAAAATTGTTTATTTCGGCGACTGATCAATCGATCTAGTCCTCGTCGTCCTCGAGGAGCTTGAGGTAGCTGACAGGGTCGCCGAAGAGGCCTGGAGGTGGCGGGTACATCTTGATGACCCTGGCGATGCGCTTTACCAGCTCGTCGTTGGCCGGGTCGTACCTGTGGAGCTTTCCGGCACGGCGGTACTCCTCCCTGATCTCTTCTTCCGTCAGGGCCATGTATGCATGCACGCAGTCGAGTATCGCCCGGGTAAACGCGTCCGCTGCCTTCTGCTCTCGCGGGTTCCAATCCTGCCTGCGCCGAGGGGGCGCGGAGCTGCTACGTGGCGGCGGTGCAGCGTTTCTCAGACGAGGATGGCCGCACGGCAACAAGCCCCGGCCCCGCGCTGCGGCGGCGCTCCCTGAACCTGAACCTGCTGCCTCCATGAATCTCCAACAGATCTTTCGATTTGTTTGCAAACAAGAAACAAGATAACCGGAGGTCACCCGGCCCGTTTATATTTTATAGAGATAGACCTCCTACTACGTCCCCCAGGGCCCTCGCACCGTGGACTCGAATCGGATCGAAGATTGTGGTTTGTGGGACGATTCATGAAAGGAGACGGAGAGACTAGCGCGTCCGCACGCTCCTCATCCGTTTTTAATAATTTTCAATAATGATACCTGAGTGCCTATCAGGGCGAAGCCAAGTTAGACTTTCCCTGGTGCACGTGCACCACGGTAAAACAAAAAATTACCGGTGTCTACCTCATCTTTTCCATGTATTTTCTGTGTAATGATATAGATTCCTTGATATTTAATAGACACAGCATCAGGATTAGTTTTGAGCTGACTTCGCCACTACTGCCTATGGATGTAGTTTCGTGCTCTGTGCCTGCTGCTCGCATAGATGCAGCTTCATACTCTGCTTCGCCTCATGCTCCGTGCCGGCAGCCCGCCCATGGATGCAACTTCATGCTCCACGCCTGCTGCCGCTCGCGCACGCGAGAACTGCTGCGCCCGAGGGGACCACCTTTGACTGCGCCCCCTTACCACGTCTGCTTATGAAACACTTGCAACATAAAGCATTTATTGCAACATGCGTCTGAAATAGATGAAACATTTACAACATACGCTTGCAATATATGTATGAGCACTGTAACATGAGCAACATCTAGATAAAATATTTGCAACATATGTTTGAAACAGTTGAAATATTTGAAATATACACTTGTAACATACATGTATAGCCGGTGCAACATATGCAATATCCAGATAAAACACTTGCAACATACGTTTGAAACAGCCGAAACATTTGAAACATACACTTGCACCATACGTGTATAGTAATTGCAATATATGCAATACCAGATCTACTTTTGCAACATTCAGATGAAACGTATGCAACATACATCTGAAGCAAGAAATATGCGGTTGCAACATGTGTTTATCTACTTGTTGTCCCCCAATGGACGCTCGGTGATGCGGAGCTTGACGCCGGCACAGAGCTCGATGCCACGACACGGAGGTCGAACCTCGGCTGTGCAGAGGAGCACAGCGCGAAGCATAAGCAACGTGCGATGCGAGGGGTGGGCGACGCGAAGCGAGAGCAGCGCGGCACGAGGCACGAGGCATGGGTGAGGCACGAGGTGCAGGGCGTGCGAGGTGTGAGATGCGGGGGCGACGGATCCATCCCATTCGTCCGGACGGACGCTCGCTAGAGAACATCACTGCAACTTGTATGTAAGTCGTACAAGGCCGAGAGAACCGGAGTCGTATACAGGATTATTTGATACTTGAGTTGTATATATGCGATGACGGGATGGGCCTCTCCTGTGCTGTGAGCGCTGCGCGCCACATGGGCTTTGCTGATTACCACCCCAAATACGTCCATCCATACGTGTATATTTACAATGTAATTCAAACACAACTACAAATCAAGTGCTATTGGCAATTTATTATGTGGCATGATCTCCCTTACTTAGCTATCTCAAAACTCGAAACTATTGAACATTTTGTGTACGTACTTCATGTGTGCTTAAAAAAACTAATTTATTAATGAGTTAAATGCATCAGCGGTCCTCGAACTTGTAAGGCTATCTCCAACAATAACACCCAAAATATAAGACCCATTCGTTCTTTGAGTAGCGCTACAGGCAAAATGTTTAATACTTATTCGACATCTTCTCCAACAATAAGACCCAAAAGAGAATCCTTTCTGCAAATGAGTTTCCAGGAGAGAGGATACACATATTTGGGTTGTGCCTCTCAGGCAACCCAAAATAGGTCTCCCATATAGGTACTCTGTTGGAGGCTGATTTTAGGTCTCTTACTACCCATTTTGGGTTTGGGTGCCCATATGGGTTTCTTGTTGAGACAGTCTAAGGGCGTGTCATTTAGGTCCACGAACTCTCAAAATGCATATTTAGGTCTCCTATCTTGATTTTTGGTTCACCACAGGTCCATACCGTTTTGTCAGCAGTATTTTGCTTACATGGCATGCCAACATGGCAATCATTTTTATATCTAACCCCTTAGGTTTACTTTTCTCTAAAAAAATAGACCCTCTCTTTTCTTCCATACTGTCGTCTTCATCATTTCCATTCCATACAACAGCCATGGGCCACGCTGCAGTGGTGGAACCAGCAAAATGATAAAGGGGGGCCAGACAAATGTATGGAGTACTGATAATGTGAAGCCATTTGAGAACCTTTGCTGCTAATGTGAAGCTATACCTGAAGGGAACACAGTACCTCTGAAACGTAGATCAGGGGATAAACATCTTACTTAGATGAAGAAACTGATTCCTCTACTTCGCCTTGGCGCAGTTGCGCCGCAGCCGCGTGGACACCGGTGTTGTGGGAGCTCGGTGCGGTGGAGTGCAACGTAGTGGTGGTGATGCAGAGACGACGGTGACGCGAGGTGCCACGGTCCGGTGGTGAAGGCGAAGTCAGTGGGTCTTCTCGTCGCTGGCAGCACCCTCTTTAGATCGGGTTAGGTTTAGCTGTTGGTGGGTCACGGCGGCTCAGGGCAACCTCGTAGTTAGAGCCCTGGTCCCTACCTCTCTTTATAGTGCTGTGCGACGGGGGCCCACCAACCATGGAGTGGTTGGACGCCCCTGATCAGGGCGTTGATCCAAGGGCTCAATTGGCCGTTGGGCCAATTGGTGGAGATCAAACTAACATTCTTCCTTGATCTCACACCATCTTTCAATTTCATATCATTTACTTTTGTTCATTCCATCACAGATTAGCGCATAGAGCATATTTCATCATCACAGTCAATTACCGATAGATTTAACAACTACAACACACCACTCTGTTCTAAAATAGATACTTAACTCTGGGCCTTCTTTTGTCCAGGAATTATAGGCTTTCCCTTAAACCCATGTCGGCTACATATTCTCTGAACACGTTGGGTGGTAAGCCTTTTGTAAGCGGATCTACGAGCATATTTTCGGTACTTATATGCTCAAGACTTATGACATGATCCCGAACTTTATCTTTCACAACATAATACTTTATGTCAATGTGTTTGACATCACCACTTGACTTATTGTTGTGAGTATACTGTACTGCTGGATTATTATTGCAGTATAACTTAAGTGGTCTATAGATGTCGTCAACCACCTTCAAACCGGGTATGAACTTCGTTAGCCAGTTCACCTGCCCCGTTGCCTCATAACACGCTACAAACTCGGCATACATTGTGGACGATGTAGTGACAATTTGCTTTGAGCTTTTCCATGAAATAGCTCCCCCTACGAGAGTGAATACATATCCAGACGTGGATTTTCTATCATCTCCCGCATAATCAGAATCTGAATATCCCACTATATGGAGTGAATCTGATCTTCTATACGTCATCATGAGGCTTTTCGTTCCTTGTAAATAACGCAAGATTTTCTTTACTAATTTTCAGTGCTCTGTTCCAGGATTGCTCTGGAATCTGCCAAGTAACCCGGTAATAAATGCCAAGTCAGGGCGCGTACATACTTGAGCATATTGCAAGCTTCCGATAGCTGAAGCATATGGAACTATTTTCATTTGATCGATCTCATACTGATTCCTGGGGCATTGAAAATCCCCATATCTGTCGCCCTTGACTATAGGAGCAGGTAAGTGACTACATTTGTGCATATTGAATTTCTTTAAGATCTTTTCTATGTATGCCTTTTGTGACAGTCCTAATACCCCTTTACTTCTAACTCGGTGAATCTCGATCCCTAGAACGAACGAAGCTTCACCAAGATCTTTCATATCAAATTTTGAGGACAAAAACTTCTTTGTCTCCAGTAGTAGACTGACATCACTACTAGCAAGTAAGATATCATCCACATATAGGACAAGAAAGATAAACTTTCCATTCTTAAACTTTGCATAGACACAATTGTCTTCTACATTCTCTTTAAACCAAAAATTTCTTATTGTCTTATCAAACTTCAAGTACCACTGTCTTGAAGCTTGTTTTAATCCATAAATGGATTTCTTTAGGCAGCATCCCATTCGTTCTTTTCCTTCCATGACAAAACCTTTTGATTGTGCTATGTAAACATTTTCCTCCAAGTCCCCGTTGAAAAATGTCGTCTTTACATCCATCTAATGTAATTCTAAATCGTAATGTGCCACTAATGCCATTATGATTCTGAGGGAATCCTTACATGGGACTGGAGAAAAGGTCTCATTGTAATCAATGCATTCTCTTTGCGTAAAGCCTTTTGCCACAAGTCGCGCTTTATATATCTCTATATTCCCTTGAGAGTCAAGTTTTGTTTTGTAGACCCATTTATAGCCTACTGTTTTGGCTTCTTTAGAAATTATTTTCAAGTCCCAAACTTTATTGGCATTCATAGATTTTATTTCATCTTCCATGACCTCAAGCCACTTTGATGAATGATCACTTCTCATGGCTTCTTCAAATAAGGTGGGATCATCCTCCATTTGAAATTCCTTAGTGTTGTATACTTCATAGTCAGCAGGAATAACTGATTTTCTAACTCTTTGTGACCTTCTAGGGGCCTCCACATTTGGCACATCTTCTATTTGAGGTTGTTGTTGCTCCCCCTCATGTGTGGTAATAGGTTCTACAGGATCCTAAAGAACAGGTTCAACATCGTCATTCATTGTTGCCACAAGCAGAATAACAACAGGTGCTGGCACCACAGTATATTGCACTGTCGGTGCAGCAACAGCAGGTAGTGAGAAAAATGGCCCATGAATCATCAGAGTGGGCGCATACACCCGCTTCTCTTCAAGGTCAATTTCTCGAGCTACCATGCTCCCCCTCATTATTTCATCCTCTAGGAAGACAACGTGTCTCGTTTCCAAAAACTTTGTATATCTGTCTGGACAGTAGAAACAAAAACCTTTTGACTTTTCTGGGTAGCCAATGAAATGGCAACTTACTGTTTTAGGATCTAGCTTCCCAATGTTTGGGTTAAATACTTTAGCCTCAGCAGGACTCCCCCACACGCGTAAGTGGTTTGGTGAGGGTACTCTTCCTGTCCACAACTCATATGGTGTTTTGGGCACCAACTTACTTGGTACTCTATTGAGAATATGAATGGCATTTTTTAACGCCTCCATCCACAGGCTCAACGGTAAGGTGGAGTAACTTATCATACTGCGCACCATATCCATCAGGGTACGATTGCGTCTTTTAGCTACTCTATTCTGCTGAGGTTCATCCAGTGTAGAATACTAGGCTACTATGCCATTCTCCTGTAAGAACCTTGCAAAAGGTCCAGGAACTTGGCCATATGGGGTATGCTGACCGTATTACTCCTCCCACGGTCAGACCTGACTATCTTAATTTTTAAATTATGTTGGTTTTCAACTTCTGCCTTAAATATCTTAAATTTATCAAATGCTTCTCTTCTTTCTTTGATTAGATAAATGTAGCCATAATGGGAGTAATCATCTGCGAATGTTATGAACGAATCATAATCATCCACACTCTTTACAGGAAACGGACCACAGATGTCTGTGTGAATAATCTGTAAAATTCCTGCGCTTCGTTTGACATTTTTCTTAATTTTCTTTACATACTTTCCTTTTATGCATTCTCTGCATTGTTTTAAATCTGAGAACTCTTTCCTTTTATGCATTCTCTGCATTGTTCTAAATCTGAGAACTCTAATAGAGGAAGAATATCATTCTTAACTAGTCTTTCTATTCTCCCCTCGAAATATGACCTAAACGACAGTGCCATAATTTCGACGACGCATCGTGAGCTCTCTTTTGTTTTCTATTTACATCCGCAGACGAGGATACATTCTCATTGTCGCACACAACGTTCCCATCATCGCATAGTGATAACAAATAGTATGTGCTCTCTTATGCCACCATTTCCAGAGTACCTCTCTGTCACCAGCTGCTTTATCAGCTGGGTAGCATATGTCTTTGAAGAGCCAGTGAACTGACTCTTTATTCTATCGACGTACTCGGTGACCGTGTCACACTCTGTGATTAAGCCCACAATTATAGGCTCAATCGTGTTCTTTATCACAGCCAAATATTTCTTGTTCGCAGTGACCCACTTCCTATGCTCAAGGTTATAGGACATCTTTTGAGATTCAAAATCCCTCTCTCTAGTTGCCCAAGCGACATCAGCCTCGTTTGTCTCCCTCACCGGTGCCACAGGCTCAGTGGGACACGGTGAGGTGACTACCCAGTCCACCTCAGCCAAGATGAAGGTCAGGTCAATCTTTTTCTTCCACCCTGTGTAGTTGTCACCTTTGAGAGTGGGAATCTCTTTGATACAACCCATCAAGTTGTATCCGCTTGATACCGCAATTCATATAGAGTGAGAACATAAATAATAACAATAATTGCATGCCTTGGGTCCAACGCAGGTTAAAATTAAAGCATACAACTGTTTATACATTAAATCTACATCACCGTCGGACAGAAATAAAAATACTGCATAAAATCATTAAAACTACGATATTGTTATTAACAACGTTGGTTAGAAAATAACAACATCACAATCATGTCAAAATCTCTTTTTCTCCAATTAAATATCACGTTGGTTCAAAACAACTGGAGAATAAACTATTTCTTTAGCAGCGGAAACTGTAAAAAATTCATTATCTATTTTTCAGAAGTATTTCTCTGTAATTTCTCTATTCTCTGAAAAATTATCCCGTTGGTTCAAATTTTGACAGAGATTTAAATTAGACAAAAAATTATCAAAATTTGCTTCTAAAAAGAATAAAAACAAAACTCAGTGTTTACTATTCATTTAGCCTGGGAGCGGAAAATTTTCCTGCGGCCTAGCTGGCAACAAAGAAAGCCCACGCTGCCCAAAGAACACGCGCAGTAACTTCTTCACCAGACAACCTAAGCCCAGCTCAGGCAGGCCCCCCTCTCAAGACGCAGCATCAATGCGTGGCCTAGCAGCTTGGCCTAGCTTGCGCGCCAACAGATGTCAGCCAGCTCTCGCGCTTGAGCTGAGGCCGAGAGTGGCCCGGCCATCACTGGTCGTCCATCAGCATTGAACGGCTGTCCGTCAATTTCGCGCGAGACAAAACCAGCGGCTGCCGGCCTTGCTCCCCTAACCCTAGGGCAGTCTCTCTCACTCTCTCTCTCTCTCTCTTGGCCGTAAAAGTGACATCGACGGTGGCCTTGGTGGCCGACGGCGCCGGTGAGAAGTAGCGCCGCCGGAGCAGATCCGACTCCCCTTCCATTTTGTCTTTCTCTTCCCCTTTCCCTCTTCTCTCTCAGTCACGACGCTCTAAGTGAGAACAAGGTACAGCTGCTGCTACCGTCCATGGCCTGAGGAGAGGTACAGCGCCGCTGTAGGCCCCCTCGCTAGTGCGCGCATTCGCCCGTGGCTGAGAGCGCCCTCGGCGCCCGCACGCGGAGCTTTGGAGCGTCGGTGAGCCCACAGCTCGGCCGGTCTTCCCGCACACCAGCGAGGCGGCAGCGTGGTGCACGGCGAGGTAGGCCCCTTCCCCTCTTCCCCTTTCTCCTTTTCTTCATCTCATTTTGGATTTTCTTCTCGGATTTTATCCAATTGGGGATTAAGGTTAGGGTTAGGGTTTCATTAGGGTTAGGATTAACCCGATTCATTTTTCTTTCAGTTTGGGTTCGGTTGAACCCTCTGATCTTTTCTTGCCGCGCGCCAGCGAAGACGGTGGCGTGGCACCTTTCCCCACGCGGTGGCGGTGGTGACCGACAGTTGAGTGACGCCCGCCACCCCCCCGGTCTCTTTTTATTTTCTTTTACCCGGTTAGGGTTAGGGTTAGGGTTTCAATCCGAACCGGATCGAACCCTCTGTTACTCTTCAATTTCTTTTCAATTCTCTACCCCATACTAGATCTACACACAGGCAACCTGGCTCTGATACCATTGAAGGGAACATAGTACCTCTGAAACATAGATCAAGGGATAAACATCTTACTTAGATGGAGAAACTGATTCCTCTACTTCGTCCTAGCGCAGTTGCACTGCAGCCGCGTGGACGCCGATGTCGTGGGAGCTCGGCGCGGTGGAGTCCAGCGTAGTGGTGGCGATGCAGAGGCGATGGTGATGCGAGGTGCCGCTGACGCGAGGTGCCGTGGTCCGGTGGTGACGGCGAAGTCAGTGGGTCTTCCCGTCGTTGGCAGCACCCTCTTTAGATCGGGTTAGGTTTAGCTGTTGGTGGGTCACGGCGGCTCAGGGAGTGGTTGGACGCCCTCGATCTGGGCGTTGATCCAAGGGCCAAATTGGCCGTAATTGGTGGAGATCAAACTAACGATACCATCAGTTAAAACATACATACTGATATGACCCTGCAGCGCTTCCTCCAGCATGCACGCATCACCGGTGTCGACCTGGACGAACTCAGATTGGCCGAAAGCTTAGCTGCAACGGATTTGCCTTTCTCCCTGGCAAAGTGGCAAATCAAATTAAAATAGAACAACAGCACCTATAAGTGACATCGATTCATTTCATCCGCAACAGAAAAGGCTAGACTGCTGCACCTACCGGTTGCTGCCTCCGATGAGGATGTCGAGGTCGAGGTGGAGCTTGGAGAGCGAGGTGGTAGTGGTCCGTGGATCCCCCGATGCGGCCGGTGCCGCCGAGGCCCGAGGCTGAGCATGAGCACGCGGCTGGTCATCCAGGGCTTGCTCCTCCACAGCTCCATTGGGCTTGGGCTATTGGCCCATAGGATCACCGGCTCAGGTGAGTGAACCACTCACCAGTCTTGCCGAGCACCCACTAGCCGTGCCGACCACGAACAAGTGTTGTCTGTCCCACACACTATGGCTAGAGCTAGAAGAAGAAGGGAGAATAGAGCATACACACATAGTACAAGACACCAGCATTGGCCGAAACCCTGTTTGTGAGATGGCAAATCTGAACTCTCTTTACTGAGTTGCCGTGGTAGTCTATTTATACAACTCTATCCATCTAGTCTTAGAACAGCTGCTCTGCTGCAATAGTGACTAGATAACATACAGGGCTGACTCTGCGTCGGCCACTGCATATGCCTACAGTGCTGTAGGTGAGCCGTGCGGCGCCTACACCTACAACGGCTACAGTATCACAGCAGGGGGCCAGTTCGGTGGCGCCTTCCCTTGCTGTGTTCACACAAGATAGCAGTAGATTATCTAACAATCTTCCCTTAATCCTATTGCTAACCCGTGTACCCCATCCATGCCGATATTCTCCTTCAGCTCCGTCAGTCGAAGACATCCGAGCGGCTTGGTGAGGACGTCCGCAAGTTGCCAACCAGTTTCGACGAACTCGATGACGATCTGCCCTCCATCAACATAGTCCCTGAGGAAGTGGAACTTTACGTCGATGTGTTTACTCCGGTCGTGCAAAACCAGATTCTTCGTGAGGGCGATGGCAGTCTGGTTGTCCCCCATCAGTGTTGGTGGGTGAGCTTCCACGCCGGTTAGCTCGCCCAGCAGCCGGCGCGGCCACACATCTTGGCACGTCGTTGTGGCCGCAGCTACGTACTCTGCCTCGCACGTAGATAGCGTCACCACCTTCTATTTCAGCGACAGCCATGAAATTAGGGTCGACCCGAGGAAGATGAGCACGCCAGAAGTGCTCCATCATCCGTCGATGTCCCCTGCCATGTCTGCATCGCTGAACACAGTGAGCTGCAGCCTACTCCCGCCGGTCTTGGGGAAGACGATTCCCTGATCCACCGTCCCCTTGATGTAGTGTAGTAGCCGCTTCACTGTAGCCCAGTGATCCTCTCTGGGATCCTCCATGAAGCAACTAACGTATCCCACGGCGAACGCAATGTCCGGCCTCATGTGGATTAGGTAGCATAGACCGCCGATGATGCTCCGGTAGAGTGTTGCATCCACCTTCACCGCGGTACTGACCTTCGTCAGCTTCAGCCGCTCCTCCATCGGAGTCACGCATGGCTTGCACTCAGCCATGCTGCTTCGCTCCAACAGCTTGGAGGCATACGCGCTCTGACCAAGCATGAGTTCCTCCTTCCCCTGTCTCACCTCGATGCCAAGGTAGTAGGAGAGTACGCCGAGATCACTCATTCGAAACGAGCGGCCATCTCATGCTTGAAGCTGTTGACGTCCTCCGTGCGCGTGCCGGTGATGATTAAGTCATCCACATACACACTGACGACAAGCTCCTCCTTCCCCCATCACCATGTCTAGAGCGTGTGCTCGGTTGCGCACCTCTGAAACCCAAGCTCGCCTAGCGTGGCATCAAGCTTGGCGTTCCATGCTCGTGGGGCATGTCGTAGCCCATAGAGCACCTTACATAGTCGGAGCACCCTGTGCTCCTCTCCGTTGATGGCAAAACCTGGTGTTTGCCTGATGAAGACCGTCTTCGCCAGCTCGCCGTTGAGGAAGGCTGATTTAATGTCCAAGTGATGGATGCGCTAGTCCTTTGCTGCTGCCAAGGTTAGTAGCAAACGAATGGACTCCATGCACGCTACTGGCGCAAAGACCTCCTCGAAGTCTATGTCCTCACGCTGAACAAAGCCTCGGATGACAAAGCATGCCTTGTGCTTGACAATGGCACCGAGCTCATCCCGCTTGACCTTGTACACTCACTTCACGCTGATCGGACGACATCCTGTAGGTGGATCGATGAGCTGCCAAGTCTTGTTTTCCTCGATCGCCTTCATCTCCTCCAGCATCGCCCATCACCAGTTTCCATCCCGCTCAGCCAGCGCGAACGTGGGTGGTTCCTTTGCACTGATGAGCAGCAGCTCTGCGTCATTGAGGAGCCGACTAGCCAGTCCTAAGGGTCCTATGACGCCAACGATGTCATCTAGCCTGTGGAACTGCACCTCCTCGCCTTTGTGGTAGGCGTCCACGAACTCAGTGATGTCACTTGGAGGTGAGGCGAACTCGATCGGCGTTGAAGGAGTTCTCTGTTCTGCTAGAGTGCTCGGCAGAGCATCTGGACAGCTCATCACAACTCCCGTAGTGCTTGGCACTACTATAGGAGAGCTCAGCCTCAGTCTTGGAGTGGTCGGCACCACTGCAAGACATCTTGGCTCTGCTACAGGAGTGCTCGACACTCGTCCTAGAGTGGTCGCCACCATTGTAGAACCTCCCAACACCACTCCTGGCATGCTCGGCATCCCTCTAGAAGTGCTCGGCACTTCTCTTGGAGTGCCCAGGAGTGCTCGGCTCTACCGCCAAAGTGCTCGGCGCTCCTCCTGGAGTGCATGACACCTCTTCCCCAATGTCTCCACCACCGTGGATGACTAGGTGCTCGACAATGAAGGTGCTGGTGAAGCCACCAGCTTCCCCCATGCTCGGACTGCTCTAGTCCCAAGCTGCCTCCTCATCGAATACGACGTCGCGCGAGACAAGCACCTTGTCTTCGTGTGGGTCGTAGAGCCGGTACGCCTTGGTACCCTCCGCATAGCCTAGGAACACCATGGGTGTGCCCCTGTCCTCTAGCTTGGTGAGGTTCGGCTTCGTCTTCCTAACGTGGCCGATGCAATCGAATGTCCGGAAGAAGGACACACTCGGCTTGCGTCCATACCAAGCTTCGAACGGCGTCTTGCCCGTTAGGGCTTTGGTTAGAGAGCGGTTGAGGATGAACACCGCCGTGGTCACCGCCTCTCCCTAGAACCTTTCTAGCATGCCTTTGGCCTTCATCATAGATCGGGCCATGCCGACCACCGTCTGGTTTCGTCTCTCTACCATGCCATTCTGTTGTGGCAAGTACGGTGAGGTGTGGTGTTGCCCCACACCCTGATCCGCACAGTACGCAGCGAACTCCACTGAAGTGAATTCACCGCCACGATCAGTCCTTAGTACATGGAATTTCTTGTCGCTCTCGGCCTCCTCGCGCATCTTGAACTTCTTGATCGCCGCCACCGCTTCGTCCTTGCTCGTCAGGAGTTGTAGCCACATGTAGCGACTGCAATCATCCATGAGCAGGAGAAAGTACTGCTGACCACCGTTTGTAGCAGGCGTGATTAGCCCGCAGAGGTTGCCATGGACAAGCTTGAGGACGTCCTTCGCGTGATACTTGGCCGCCTTTGGGAATGGTAGCCTCCTCTGCTTGTCGGCCAGGCAGCTATCACATAGCTCACCTCCGTGCTTGATGTGGGGTAGCCCTCGGACCATCTTCTCCAGCCGACCAAGCGCATCGAAGCTGAGATGTCCGAACCAGGCAAGCCATATCCACGATTCCTCGGAGTGCCTTGTTGCCAGGCACACCAGCTGCTCTACCTTCAGGTCGAGCAGGTACAACTGGTTTAGGGACCTCTTCACCTTGGCAAGAAGTCACAGCTCCTGGTCCCTGATCCTAAGGACTCCATCCTTGATCAGTACCTCACTACCGTGCTCATCTAGCTGACCAATACTGATGATGCTAGAACGCAGTTGCGGGATGTAATATACATCCATTAGCGCGCGGTGCTCCCCGTTCTGGCACCTGAAGATGATGGTGTCATGCCCTTGGATAGCCACCCTTGAGCCATCACCAAACTTCACCGTACCGGTAACATCGTCGTCGAGCTCAGAGAAGGATTCTTTGGAGCCCGTCATGTGGTTACTGGCACCAGAGTCCTGATACCACCGCTGCTCCTGGTCAACGCCCACACATCCGAGGTGGACTTGGGCACATGGTTCATCTAGCTTGATGGTTTTTAGGGCCTTCCTAGGTCCTTCCACCATCGTTGCCTCTTCCCTCTCCTCGGCCTCGACGTCGTGCAGTGCACAGAACGTCACCATTAGGATAGTAGCCTCATCCTTATCATCGGCTTACGCCAGATGAGCTTGAGCCTTCTTTTCCTGCTTGTGGTTTGGGCACTCCCGTGCCTAATGGACCATCTTCCTGCAATGCCAGTAGGCGTTGGGGGTTGACCTGCTTCTTCTCTAAAGAAGCCTTATCGTGGTGCTTGCCATCGCCACCGCGGCTAGAGGAGGCTACCTTCTAGGAGTTCCTTCGAGCAGCCCACTCCTCTTCCGTCAGCAGGAGTTTCCCGCTGTCCTACGTTGTTGTCGCCTGTTCTAGGCATTCATCCACCACCCGTAGATGGCCTGTCACATCCTCAATGGTGAGGGTGGACAAGTCCATCATCGTCTCTATGAAGAGAGCGATCTGGATATACTTTGCCGGTATAGAGTGGAGGTACTTGGAGACCGCCTCTTCTTCATCGACGGTGATGCCGTGGCTCTTCAGCTTGCTGATGAGCATCTGTAGGTGGAGGGAGAAGTCCTCCACTATTTTACCATCCTTGAACTTGAGGTTGGCGTACTCCTGCTTCAGAAGCTGGGCCGTCGCCTTCTTTACGTGGTCAGAACCGACACACATCGCCGCAATAGCCTCCCATGCCTCCTTAGCTGAGCTCTTCGCCCCCAACGACTCCCTGTACTCTGTCGGTATAGCAGCGAGGATAGTCTCCAATGCTGACATGTCATCTTCTTCACTGTCGATGCCCTTGTCAACAACATTCCAGAGTCGTCGGGCTCTGAGCTTGACCTTCATGGTCACCGACCACTCTCCATAGTTGGTGCGAGTCAGCGTCGACCAACTGGTGCCACTAGCCTCCCGCACCATATGAATAATGACCTCCGGTCATGGCTGGGCAGCCACAGCAGTGCCACTGCTGTCGCCCATCTTCGAACCGCCCGTCATCGCCAGCGGTTAGTCTGGCGACAACGCTTATACGGCTCTGATACCACTTGTTGGCCCACAAGATCACCGACTCAGTTGAGTGAACCACTTACCAGTCTTACCGAGCACTCGCTAGTGTTGCCGAGCACCCACTAGCCGTGCCGACCACGAACAAGTGTTGTCCGTCCCACACACTATGGCTAGAGCTAGAACAAGAAGGGAGAACAGAGCATCTCACAAATAGGGCTTCAGCCAATGCTGGTGTCTTGTACTGTGTGTGTATGCCCATGGAGCCCATCTCGGTATGGTGCGAAACTACGAATGCAATGTGACGTGAGTCTCCTCTCGTCCATGACATTTCCTCTGCTTCTAATTCTGACAGAAATAACGAGATGGAGATCTAAAATCTTCCATGCTGCATGTTGGGCTGTGGGCTTGGCCACATAGGGGGATCAAAAAGATTTCGGCCGCATGGGGGCGGTGGCCCCTGCTGGCCCCCATAGTTCTGCCTCTGCATGGCTGCCCACCCACCCCCTTAGAAATAGCTCCAACACTAAGCTCGAACCCAAGACCCCTCGGCTGGCACGTCCATAGCTCGCAACCCATGGATGAGAGCCATGTTGTGATTCGTGGGGATTGAGTATGGGTGCGCTCACGTAGCAGGAGTAGCGATAGGCAAGAGAGGCAAGGAGAACGACATGCCATGGCCATGTTGTCATCGTCCAGCGAGGAGAGAATGAGCAGCTCCATGCGACAAACATGGTGCCCGCTGGCGCATGCTGTCATAAAGAAGATGTCACACGCAAGCAAGAGCTTGGTCGCCGGCACTGCAGGGGCATGACATCATCCTCCGGTGCACGCGGGCACAAGCTCGAGCCACCACCGCAGGCGCCGCTGCTCCCGCTCATGGCACACCC
The DNA here is from genome assembly GCA_904845875.1 of Miscanthus lutarioriparius. Lineage (NCBI taxonomy): Eukaryota > Viridiplantae > Streptophyta > Magnoliopsida > Poales > Poaceae > Miscanthus > Miscanthus lutarioriparius. Next base: position 135,120,232 of record CAJGYO010000007.1, on the reverse strand, counting down.
CGTGGTGGGGGCACCCATGGCACTCGCCGACGCATGACCAGGCGGGAGGAGGGGAGGCGGTGGTCGTGGTGGAGGCGGAGGCAGAGGCAGAGGTGGAGCAGCTCATTGTGCTCCTGCCATGTGCTGTTCACGCTGGCCTCATCGCTGACCTCGGTGCCTAGGTCGTCGCGCGACTGTGCCGTGTGCTAGAGCATGTTCCACAATGACGGCGAGCTCTGCCTCCTGCCCACCTGTTCGCGTGCCTTCCACTCCCACTGCGTGGACCCGTGGCTTCGTGCGAACCTAGATCATGTCCACTATGTAAGCATGAGAAAGAAGAATGATAAAAACTCAGTTTGTATTTCATCAAGGCTTATGCCTATATACATGTACATCACGGTCATAGCTAGCTAGATGCAAGGAGAGCAAAGGAACGTATGCATGTACATCTCTTGATCAAAACTAGCTAAACTCAAGGAGAGCCTAGGAACATGCTAATGTGTGCTAACACGCTGTGCCGCGCTTCCATCGCGCTGCCCCACCCACCGCTCACAGACCTCCTTCGTGTGGAGCTCGGCAGCATCAGCAGCCGCTGCTCCAACCTGGTCATTGCGGCAGCCGTCCGCACATACCCGCTCGCTTGTGGCGTCCCCAACTCGGCGGTGTTAGAGTACCTCATCAAGGAGGAGCTCCAGGTCGTGCTCAAACTGAGCCCGCGCGCCACTGCCGGGTCCAGCGACCCACCAACCCTGTAGTCACATCAGCAACAACAGCACGAGCTTGCCGCAGTGGAGCGCGGGCAGCTGTCGCCACCGTCATCCATGGGCTTGACCCCTACGGCATCGTTCATGTCAACAGTGGAGCGGTGGAGCAACTGGTGGAATAGTCGAACACACTGGTGCAGCAGCAAGCGCTGGAGCAACCGGTACGACACTGGGACCATGATGACCGCTAGTGCCGCACGGGCGTGATCTCGGCCACCAACTATGCATGGCGTGCTGTCACTGGCACAGGCGAGCCCCCATGGGTATGGCCTAGCCACGCCACCAAGACTTGTGAGGAGGGGCCGACGAGCTTCGTGTGCAATCATGGAAAAAATAAAGGAGACGGAAAATGAGCGTGAGGGATTAAATGTAAAATTGACTGCCATGTTGGCATGCCACGTAAGCAAAATACTATTGACAAAGCGGTATGGACCTGCGGTGAACTAAGAATCAAGATAAGGGATCTAGAAATGCATTTTGAGAGTTCGTGGACCTAAGTGATACACCCTTACAAGTTTGAGTACCGCTGATGCATTTAACTCTTTATTAATTTTTAGCAAACGTTCTTACACATTGCAGCGGAACCCAATACGAACTAGACTCCATATTAATGCTAGATGAGAGTTGTTCTAACTTGTATGAGCATGGTCAAGAGCCCGAGTCAAGTATGAGATATGAACAATTGTAGAGACTCGCCACGTTAATTTAGCTAAATCGAGTGTCATCCCCTTGACCGACCTGATTTAGTAAGTTAACCTCGGTGATCCTTAGGAGATGCCATCCACATCTCCACAACACCATAACATAGGATCACGGTTGCGTATCATACCAGTATAGCCGCCACAAATCAAGATTACATCTGAACAAAAGATTACAAGTCTTATCAACTTAACAAATTAATTGTATAAAGTTAATGTAGACATTAATTAAACCAGGTGTTGTGAGAACCGGAGGGCTATCCTACCATGTTTTACCTAGATTAACAACCCTGCGCTATAAATTAAATCTAACTAATAATTGATAGTCGCCTTGCTCATGGACGTCGCCACCATAGCTTGGATGGCTCCTGCAATTCACCCACTTTGCTGGCATCAGCAGGATGACTTGGTCATCAAGTCCTTTAGGTACCTGCAAAACAACTTAATAACAACAACAACATGAGTATGGGATTGTACTCTGTAAGACTTACCCGATATATATACACAAAAGAGTATGCATTTGGCATTAGCAAGGAATGAAAGTTGGAGTTGCTTAAATAACATTTTGTACATAAAGTAAATATTATCTACCAACTATATATAAGCATAGCAAGGGATAGCATATAGGAGCATTAAGCATAAAATAGAGTTCGATCTTCCATGAGTCCTTCATTGCCACAATTGCTCTGAATATAGGAGTAAGAACAACCAAATCCGTCCGAAGACTTCAGACATTTACTACCTCAAATTAGCCTTTCACTGCCGGTTCAAACCCCCTATCACTGCTGCAAATAGAACCAACAAAAGGAAAGTGGCAATGATGTGGCTTTCCTATCATTGCTGGTTCACCAAAACCGACAGTGATATCAAATATCATTGTCGGTTCATATCCTCAGCCGACAATGATATCCTCATGATCACTGCCGCTTCAGGACAGCAACTAGCAGTGTTGGTTTGGGCAACACTACCGGCTCAATACATAAGCTGATAGTGATATACCTACGATCACTGTTGGCTTATGTATTGACCCGACAGTGATCTAATTTTCCCACATTATTATTTATTAATTTATTTTATTATTTTGGTGAGATGTTTTTTATTTCCTATGGTTACTAGACTCACATACATCATGAATCCATCAAGATTTATAATACAAATGTTTCAATGAAAATGCATATATTACAAGAGTCTTTTGAACATGTCTTTATCAAAACTTCCCCTCTGATCTTGAAGTCTAATTGCTTTTGGGTTTTAAGTTTCCCGCATTGTCATTGAAGCAAGATGATATCTATGGCCGCCCGACCTGTCATCACTCAAGCGGTGGGGGTTGTCGCCCTCACTGCGAGGCCTCCAAGAGCGCACTCGACAACTCCTCTTCAGGATCAGGTTGAGTGGCATGTAGTGGTCCAAATAATAAACCAACACCTGACTAGTGGATAACACCCATTTACTATATCTAAGATCAATGTATTCAAAGTAAGTTACATAGATTTCACTATCCGGTCCAACCCATGGACAAGAGTACTCATACCAACTAAAGTTGACACTCATGGTTGCTCATACATGAACTTTGGAGTTAACTTGTAGCACCCACAGAACTCCCATTCCCAGCGCTACTATGCAGCGGTGGTTAGAGCCGTGGCTCTACCTGTTCTACCACGTACCTGCAAAACAAGTTAATGGCAGCACCGTGAGTACATTGTGTACTCTCAGGACTTAATTCCAACATATAGTATTTGGTGGATGCAAAGGCAATATCAGGCATTTGTATCTTTTGCAGAAAAGCAATGGTGTTGATTATAGGTATGTCATGCTATGTTCTATTACTAGAGTGAGAGTATTTGTATAGTGTATAAGTAAGACGAAGGTGTTCATAGTCCTTCAAATGACGCTACCATGGGTATAGAAAGTAGGAACAACCGAATGGTTCCGTCCCAAAGGACTTCAGGCTTTCAAACTCTGCAGAAGTGTACAACTATACCCACAAGGAGACCGGGACGAATCACCATACCCGTGCACGAGTAAGGGTTGCCTCACGTTCTCCAACCTTTCCCTAATCTGGTCCAAATGTCACCTGAAAGGTTCGACTGGTGTCCGGTCAATGTCCCGAACATTCCCGACCGGCGCCACCCCCTTGCCAGTTTCACGGATAAACCAATCGAAAATAGTTACTTGGCTTATCGACCCCATCCGTGACATGTGGTCTGTACGTGTGGTTACTTGGACTCATGTATCCTAATAAACGGTCCTTAACTGCTCCATGAGCTACGTCACTTGAAATTCCACACTCACAACGACCTACCCCTCGCATGAGCGAAGTTATCAAAGTGGTATTCAAGTTCATAACCTTTAGTGATATTATTCCTTAGCCAGATTAGTAAGGTAAGTCAAGTTGTGCCTCATTGTTTTTAGTAATCAATTATCCAGGTGTAGCATCCTACACGCGTGAGAATGAGTTCCCTTCTCATGCTTGACTTCTACCGTTGCTAAGCAACTAAGCAGTAAGCATTTCCATTCCCATTGTTTAGATGAGAGGCTTCTAATAGATTAATGAGTGACTCTAAGTGTAGAGTGAGCAAGATTAACAACCAAAACTACATGTAAAGCATAACTCATAATGAAACTTGATAAGTATATAAAATAGGGTTCATAGTAGTGGGGTGCCTACCTGATAATGCTGCTGATTCCTAAAGATCCGGTTAGTGGTGATGACTCACACACGATCCTCACAAGATGAGATAACCAAACCTGAAAAGAGAGGATCCGAGAATTGGAGATGGTTGCGTGATAGATAAAGAGACTCAGAGTTGATTGGAAACTTGGGAAGAGACATCTAACTATTATTCTACTATTGGATTATTTGGTAGCTAAGCTATTTAGGTGGTGGTCGGTTACTTGGGTAGATTACTGAATCCAACTCACTCTCTCTATGACTGGCGGACACTCCGTCCTAGGCGACGAATGCTCCGTTGTGCAGGGCTCTGAGATGTAATGTCTCTGCTTGGCTCTGTACAGGTTGGCGGATACTCCATGGGATGTCATGAGGGCTCCAGTAGGTTCGGGACTTAGTCATTCCTATGGTTCACTGTTAACATCGGATGGTTTGACCGGCTGACGGACGCTCCAGTATGAACTACATACTCTTGGGTCACTGGGTGACTATCCTTATAATTCATCGGACGCTCCATCATGAGTGACGGATGCTCCGGTGTGGGGTGAGTGCTCTTAGGTTCTCTGGCTATGCACCTCTACAATTCGGCGGACATTCCGCCGATAGTGATGGACACTCCGCTGTGTCGCTCAGAAGGGAACTTAGGCTGTTGGTGACTAGACTCGGTATTGACGGACACTCCATCCTTGTGACGGACACTCCTTCCTTGTGACGGACACTTCATCAGTTGGGCGATAGAACCTATGCTCTTGGGTTCTTGGGTGAAAGTCCCAGGGTTCATGCCTAGATCTTGGGTTGAGGCCTTCATACAAGTGCAGGAGATATTCCTAGTGTAGCTTAGGTCGGTAACTAGGCTTAGGTTGCTTATGGTTTGGCTTGGGTTAGCTAGTGTAACTAGTGATTCCTTAACTAAGAGAAAACCCTTAAGATAAAGAGAGAATGAGCATGGCAACTTAACTTGGGCTATTGATGAGATCCTTGTCATCAAGATTGAAGATCCAACACTTGTCAACCTTGCTTCTAAGCTAAAGAGAGATTTCTTCCTTAGATGGCTTCCCATCAAGTAATCCTCATGATCCATCCATGCAAGAGAGAAGACTTGAGTTAGGGTCTAGGGATTGATCTCAAGATGATGAGAAGAGAGAGTTCTTGAGCTAACCATGAGATGAGAGATTGCGAAGCTCGAGTACTTGATCTAGGTGCTGATCTTGCTACCCTTTGCAATCTTGTTTCTCTTCTCCATCTTCTTCTCCACTTTCTCACTATAGTTCATCCCTTCCTTCGCTTGTTCTTCCTTCTAGAGAGAGTGTGTGAGGGAAATGAGGGGAGAGTGAGTGGGAATGAGGTTTAGGTGCTGGGAAATATCTCCAATTCATGCTGACATGCGTCGTCGGATAGTTGGTTGCTAGGACATAGCATTTCTTTGGTTTGGGTTGTTAAGGATGTCCAAAAATGATAGCCTATGGTCTAACGAACTTGGGTCATTACAACTCTCCCCCACTTGAATTCAAGCTCGCCCTCGAGCTTGCCAAGTGGTTGCTCTAGATTTACTTGAGGATGTTTTCCAAAAAAAACTTTCCTTCTTTTCTTGGGAATCTTTACTCACTGGAGAATTTGCTGATTTGTTAATTCTGACGGATGGTCCGAAATCCTTCATGGATTTTCCGGTGTATCTTTGAATCCAACCCTAATTGTCGGGTTTATGCATTTGGTGGATGCTCCGCCATTCTCACGGACTGTCTGATAAAATCAGCCTATATATAGGCTGACAGTCCTCTGGACATGTCCTTTTCTTTTCTCCACCTGCTGGTCCCCCACGCACACGCGCCCACACCACCGCCTACTCCGCGACGCCATCTTTTGGACACTTCTTCCTCGACTCCTTCGGTCACGTGCCCAACCCTTTTCCTTTTGCTTTCACCTTTTTCTCCATGGTTGACAAGCTATGGTTGGTCCGATTTATGCAATGGTTAGGGTTACTCCAAGTCCCTCTTAGGGGTCTTGTAGAGTATGCTTGGATGTGCCTCTATGCAAGTTTTGACGCATTGGTGTTGGTTGTATCATGAGATTTTTATGGATTGAACATCAGTCGGTTACTGTGGAGATGCTGTTCTGTTCACTCTCTAACGGATGGTCCATCAACCCTGCGGATGATCCATGAGTCAGTCTGTAACATGTCCTTGTTCTATATAAAATCTGTCCGTTGGCGGAAGGTTTCAATAATCTGGCAGAATACTCTGGTACTGTCTGGTTGGTCTCAATCATGATTATTTCTGCTTGCTGTTGAACTAACAGATGATCCACGGACTTTGACGGACGCTCCATTAGTCTCTGTCAAGTTCTGACTTAGTTTAGATTCGTTCAACTTGTTGTTGCAACTTTGTAGATACCCTTTAGATGTACTAGTGAGCTTGTGTATACGCTGTATATGGCATTGCTACCTTGTTCTTGCATCTATACTCGCAGTTGCCCCAAATCTTTATCTTTCATTTCTTACTCTTGTCCAAGTTGTGCTAACCCTTGCTGTTTTCTTTTTATTCACAGGCGTACTCTGGTTCTCTGTCTCCATGGTGGTGGCAGGGAGAAAAAGAGGCCAAGGAGGGATATTGGCAGTAGCAGACGTCTGGTTCCCAATGACGATGATCCAATGGATAGTGACTATGATGCCAAGGAGGAGATGGGGAGCAAGAAGATAGTTCCACATAGGGCAAGGTCTAAGAGTGCCTCAAATGCTCCACCAAGACGTCAGCCGGCTCCACCATGGCGACAGCCTTCGCCTTTGTCGTCACCTTTGAATTCGCCTTGACAATCTCCGTCACCGTTTGGGAGTGGTGGAGATGACAGTAATGATGATGAGGAGGAACAAGGGAGTGATGGTGGTGATGAGATTGATGAGGAGGAGGAGGGCGACGAGGGTGAGGAGGGTGCTGAGGAAGAGGAAGAGTCTGAGGATGAGGGGTTGGAATACAACCCAAGGACAGTTGTATCCCCCATCGACATATTAGGTTCACCCACTCATCAGAGGAGGTGGAAGGAGGATCACTTCAAAGCCTTCCACGATGCCTATGAACTGAAGCAGTTCAGCCAGCCACAATCCTCCCCAAATGCTTTCTTTCATACTCGCGACCAGTATGACCTCTTCTAGGACAGGTTCGAGCAGGCCATCATGTGCATGAACTAGAAGTGGGTGGATTGGGACTTCATGAGCAAGTATGAGCCTCTTTGGGTTTACTGTCCAAAGTTGAGGAGGCTGGGTTGAAGAAGATCATGAGGTTCCGTCACAATCGCAATGAAGCCGTGGTCTGACAGTTCTATTCCACATTGGAGGTGAACTATGAGAAGGAAACAATCAAGTGGATGACTGGGAAGGTCAAGTACAAGGCCTCCTTTGGGGAATTTGTAGATGTGTGCCAGCTTGACTATCATACCATGAAGCAGGGAGAGTAGATGAACAAGCTTCCCAAGGCAAAGAAGAAGAGTGAGGTGGCTCAGCTCTATGTGACTCTAGACTTCAAGTTTGGAAAGGTCAAGGATCTGGAAGTGGAACCAAGTGTACTGAACACCATGCTTCACTGTACTCTGCTGCCCAAGGTCGATAACTCTGATGCTATCTGTGAGAAGTACTATGTGGCCATCAAGAGTATCCTAGATGGTATAAAGGTGAACTGGATTGATTTCCTTGTTGAGGAGCAGATGTGGTGCAAGCATGAGGTGTGGAGTTCCTTGGGTCACCAGCCCTACATCATGGCGTTGATCAAATCCAAGGCAGCCTTCCAAGGGTTGAGGAAATAGTGCACAAGTCCTTTCGTCCGTGTGTCAATGACAAGGATTTCTTCACCAAGGGCTTGCCTCAGCCTCAGGCTCATCAACTGAGGGAGGTGAGTCTTCAGCTCGAGGTGATGCTCGTGGTCGTAGGAGGGATGCGGGTGCTGGGGGTCAGGGTGGTTGGGTGCCTCCAGCCGGTTTCTTCAATCCATATTTTGAGGACATCCATGCTCATGTGCACAACATGATAGCGCCAATGGAGGGGAGCTTTGATTAGAGGTTTGAGCATGAATGAGGCTACTTGCAGGAACACCTTGTTAGCCCTCTTTAGACCTCAATGCGCAGCTTGGCGGAGAGAATGGAGTTGCTCATCTCCAGGGAAGAGATACAGGGAGTCCGCAATGACTTGGCGGCTAATGCTCAGAACATTGCACAGCTTAGGCAGTCCCATGACAACCTTGCTGCCCATATCTACTGGGTTTTCTAGCCGGCGTCTACAGGTAATTCCATATTACTCACTTTATAGGTTTTTGCCCATTACACAATCTGTACCTTAAATTTCTTATGTCCATTTGACTTGAGCTCACTTTTCTTGCAGGTGTAACTCCAGTATCCCATCCAGCGCCGTACCTTTAGGGAGTCGCTACATCAGGTTCTACTTCAACCGGTATAAACTAAAATTCCCTTTAATTTTCAGATTTGTACCTCACATATTCCAACTTAGTGAATCAAGAATTGACACTTAACTTTTGTTGTAGGAGTGCTCCCAAATGTGCCTACTACTAGCATCTTTCCTTCGAAGTATCAGTCGATTCCTCTCCGCACAGCCAGCAGCAGCCGCAGCAGTCGACCCCACCACTAGACATGGCGGACTATCTGGTAGATTCTGGTTTCACCTATCAAGCTTGAAAACCTAATTCCTTTGACCTTGAATCCATGTTGAGGCTTGCAATGGCCTGGTTCATCCCTTTGGTGAACATAACTGTCTTGAGTTGGTTTCTTCAATTGGCGTCCTCCTTTGATGGTCGCTTGGTTGACCTTAGTTGACGGTGGTTGACTCGGTGCGTCGTCGGGTAGTTGGTTGCTAGGACATAGCATTTCTTTGGTTTGGGTTGTTAAGGATGTCCAAAAATGATAGCCTATAGTGTAATGAACTTGGGTCATTACAATATCAAAACACACAAGTGTTAGACAAAATAGTAGTATGTTTCGTTGAATTAACCGATATAATGAAATGGGAAGCATATACACCATTTGCCACGCCTACACCTCGCTCCTCTGTATGGGCTCCGCCAAGATGTGACCCAAGACGATCATCACATCCGCCTCACGCCGTCACGAGGGCTTCACCTCACACGACCACGCTACTGCTGAGCTCCTAGAGCAGCTGCACCGCTGCACCCCACCGAGCACCCCACACCAACCAACCCATGCAGAGTACCTACCGAAGAGGAAGGCAAATGTGGCGGCACCCATCTCCATCGAGGGGGAGGCGGAGGAGGAGCATGACGTGGAGTACTACACGGAGAACGACACCGACATCCTGCGCCTCCAAATCGTCTGCTTCACCACCGTCTTGCCCAATCTCTAGAAGGTCTGCAAACCCCCTCCTAGAATCATCGGAGAGGATTACGACGCTATAGTGGCCACAGTGACGGCGGATGTGTTTGCTACATCATTTGCTCACCACATGTTCGACAAAATGTTTCAACACACAGTAAACTTATTGATCTTAGGGTAAGATGATTCTATTCAAGGTAAAGCAGACAACCAAACACAACCTATCTTATACAGGCTAAGCTAGTCAACGTAACCAAATAAATGCATTTTGTATTGCTGAAGCCAGGCTTTAGTTGTCCTGGTTTAATTGGCCAGGTAGACCAGGTCTTATACATCAACCAGACACACCCATAGTGTAGATAGATAATGTTTCTGAATATCTTTGTAATATCATACGCTTTCTATCTAATCCATGTTTCTTTATAATAAGAACCAAGAATATATGAACTCAATACTTTATACCATTCCTTAATATATTATATGTAACTCTTTTTTTTGAATAAATGTGTGAATTTTGGTACGTGTTGAATAATAATTGGATAGGTTGTCATACAATGGATTAATTATACTTTTTTATACTAGAAAATTTCATTAATTACCTATTGAGTATAAATGTTTTTGCATATCTACAAGTTCATACAAAGTTTTAACAGACAGATTTCCAGATGGCTATGGTACATATATGTAATTTTTTTTATTATATAGTATCATCCTTTGTTTCATCAAATTATAGGTTGTTTTGGTTTTTTAAGGTATATAAATACCAACATTAAAGTGATATTTAATCCAAAAGCAAAGCTCGTGAAATTAACACAGTCACGGAGAGCGCGGCGTCGCAGGTTCACCAACTCTACTATATAGACCTTTTCATGCGTTGCAACGGAAACAAATAATGCCCAAATAATTTAAGCATGAACGTGTTGTATTGTTAAAAAATGATAATGCGAGCGTGATGTTCGAAATGTCAATACTACAAATTGAATTTTGTGCATGGCTAAAATTCTCATTGATGGTTTGCAATCATCAAGGTATGCATTTATAGTATTGTTGGTATATTCCTAATAGCAGCAAATAGAAAGAATGAAAACTGAAAGGTGGAAGCCAACACCTAAGATTAGTTATATGGTCTCACTGATTAAAAGTACAATCAACTAAAAAACTAGCATAATATATTAAGTATGTTTGACATACTTGAAGAGTGATGTTTTACGAGTGATGTGTCCAAACATTTTTAATACAATAGATACTCTTCTCTGTTAAATGAACTTAGCAGTTCTATGCCAGTTAATATAGCTCCAAACAACCCAATGACAAGTTTTTGTAATTGGACGGCAAAGTATATTTTATACAAATAATTAAGAGAAAAATTATCCATGGATCCTCATTCTTTGGTATTCAGTAGCTAATTAGACATATATTGCAAAGTAAGATGTGCTGACCTGATAATGACAAGCTGCCCTTCGACCAACTTGTCCAAAGTCAAGTGCTCAAAGTAACACAAATTACAGCAATGCAAACTGAAAATGCAAAGAGCTTGAACACTAAAGAATGTGCATGTAAGTTCTTTAAAAAGGTACCTAACTGTTTCCTCCTCTTTGATTTCTCTCTTTGCTTATATAAGCATGCTAATATTTTTATGAATAGTAACATCATACCTACAAAAATAGTACCTGTAAATGGCGTGACAAAGAGATCAGTCATTGATTTTTCCAGAGAATAAAGGCCTACCAGTCAAAATTTTTGCAAAAATGCAATCAATGCTCCACATATAAAATTATAACAGGCAGCGATACCCAGCTCAAACTGCATATATTATATTGTTTAAAACTGAAAATTGGATATATTAGAGAATAGAGAATGTACGAGCACTGTAAAAACTCAGATTGCACATATTACATTGTTTAAAACTGAAAACTGGATAAAAGATTTAAAACTGAAACTTGAAAATTCAGACTGCAAGATGACCAGGAGTAAACAACATAACACTAAAGAAAATAATGATGGTCTAAAGTTTCATGGACACAGATAAGAAAAACAGAGAATGTTCAATTGTGCACATAATTGTATCTGATTTTTTTAACTCAACATTGTAACTGAATTGAAGCCACATACTTGATAATACTGTATTGCTTCACATGTGTTCAGTTTTGAAACAAAATCAACATGTGCTATATTACAAACTGACTGTAAGCCTATATGTTTCTATCCAAAACCAGCATAGATTGGGGTTGAAAATCTATAGCTTCCAGCTAAGAAGGAAATCAAGAAAATTAGCACACAAGTGGACTAGCAGAACTTGAATCATATGTATATTTTGCTTGAGTAGACCTTAATAAATTTCACATGGTTACTAATAATAACTCAGTAGACTAAACATTTCATAATCCTAAGCTTAGGTTAGCATCTAATACCTTCAATTTTGACACACACACCACCTTTAGTATGGACACTGGACCACGGATAAACATAGAAAAATTATTGTTATTATAAGAAAGGAGCATAACCGTTTATCTCTTGGCCATTTCCAAGAGCAAATTCATACGGGTCACCGTTGTCATAGCTAGAATAAAAAACCGATCCATCAGTGAGTACCCCCTGCAGCATATCAAGCCTTTTTGCTAACTGTGCATAATTCTGAACACAGCTCATCAACCAAAACTAAATTAAATTGCACAAATCTGTACAAACGAAATCCCTATTATGAGCTATGATGGTAAGATATTTTTTCTCTAAGTAATTGTATCTGAGCTCATTAGAGTACATCTCTCTACTGAGATGGTTTTCATGTTGGCAAAAAAACAAGAAACCAAATAAAGTTCAGATTTAGATATTTATCCACTCATAACTATTGCACAGCTTCGGTCAGCCTATGGTTGGCCTGGAATAGAGATCACAGCTTTTCCATGCCTAGCTATGGGATACAACAACACTAACCCTGATGAAGACGTTTATTTTCCATGTCATAGAGAGATCCGTTAAGGCTATTGACCTCTCTCCTACACATGATACAGTATGTCCCTTTTCACAAACTCATTTATACACATCTTTTCTATCCACTTTCCCTTACCACATGGTAAATGTGAAAAGCATAAAGTGCATGTCAGCCTGTGTAATATTGACACATTGTCATGAGCTTTGTGTCCAATCCGTGATTCGTGAATGTAGCATGGGGTTTGTCTAGATGCCTAGGTTGTCTGCACTACTGAGCTAATTGTTTGTTTAGGTGAGTTCTCTTGGCCTTTTATCAAGATGCAACTGTGTGACTAAGCATTTAGTCTAGACTTGCAAAGTTGCAACTATGTCACCTTGATTAGTTTATTTCATATAAAAATATCTGAGAGCTGGTAGTAGATTCTGCTAAAAAAACATGTATAATCACCTAGGTTCTTCATCCTAATAGCTATAACTCAATAACCTATTCTCTTTATCTTTTTTCAGGATGCAACTGTGTCTATGCATTTAGTTGAGATTTGCTTTGGATAGCAGGTTCATCTCGAAATACTCTTGTTCCTTTTTGATAGAGCAGTATGTATGATGCTCCGATTGCTAAACTTATTGATTGTAAATAACATTTTAAATTATCAAAGGCACCGGATAAGGAATAATAGTATTTCCTTTTAGTATCCATGTACTTTCCTGTCATTTAAACACTGGCATTAGGCTTGTGCTTCGTGATTGTTGAGGCCGACTATTGCAAAGAAATGATAGCATAGGGTCTTTCATGTCAATTTCGTTGCATGGTGGTTGTGCTATACTGCTATTTCTTATACGTCAAGGAGTACTTGGTGAAAGCATCCTTGATGGACACAACAATATTTTTAGTTGTATAATTTGTCAATTACTTATGCCTAATGTTTCATATCAGTAAGGCAATTTTGCTTGTAAAGAGTGTAAAAACTATAAGGCATGCCAATGTTATTGAAGGAGACAAGTAACAAAATAAATGGCAGCAGGAAGGGGTTGGCACACCTGGTGGCAGCAGCAAGCGATGGTGTAGGAGGCGTTGAAGAAGCTGGGGTCCACCATGATGGAGTCCTCGGAGCAGTTGCAGATCGCGAGGGCGTGCAGGATGTGCGAGGCCTCCTCCGACTGCTTCCTCTAGTTCTTGCTGCTTCCTCTTCCGTGAGCAGGATGTGCTTCCTCTAGTTTCGCTCGATGGGATGCGGCATCGCAGCCAGTTGCGGGGCGTCGCGGCCAGAAAAAATAATCACAAACTCCATTGTAACAGATAAGATCATAAATACTCGACCAAAGCTTCACGAACAGCAACTTCTACCCTCATCAAACGCTTTATTCAGTCCAAGCACGAGTCATATGTTTGAAAAAGTCATAGGATGTTTCAATTGCACAGTATACAAAATTTCCACATTTCAGATAGAAATGCTGACACTTTTAAGGAGCGGTATTTGGATGAGCTTCTCATTCATTAAACAACACCTTTGACAAAGTAGTATGCTGCTACTTTGCTAGTCATATCACGAGCGTTACAAGCTGGTTACGAGGTACATATAGACGAAATCATAAATCTGTAGCCTCGGTTTCCTATGGTTGACCCTCAGGTTCAGTCGCAAAATGGATCCTAGGACTTGGAAGATGGAGATGGAGACATAGGAGGGAGGACAGAGCGGTGAGGGGATTCAGGTACCTGGTGGTGACGCTCCAGCGACCCAGATCCGAGAGAAGCTTGACCTCACGCCGTAGATCCGTGGTCGCCGGCTTCCGACGAGGTGGACGGGGTGGAAGCGGATGGGGCACACCACGGGGATGAAGGATGTTGTGCCACTGCAGGGAGGGAGGAGCCGCGCCGCGGGGCGCGCTGCAGAGAGGGAGTAGCCGGACAACGACCGGACGACCTCCTGTGGCGGGCCGGTGCAGCCGCGCAGGGAGGGATGGAGCACGGGGTGCCTGGAGGGGCGGAGCTCGTCACGGAGGCAAACCGGAGAGGGCGGGGGCGGGCGCGGGCGCAGGGTGGGGGCATGCGGCGGCGGCACGGCCACCTGTGGGCGGGCATGGGCGGCGTCGCAGCCAGCTCCGGGCGAGCGCGACCAGTTGGGTGAGGGCGACGATTGGGGCGCTCCGATGCGGAGGCGGGCGGATGAATCGCGGGATCGAGGCTGAATCACGGGAGCGCTTTCCTTTTGAATGTTTTCGCAAGGGACGGGCGTCGGAGCGAGGCTGCAGGAACGCAGGAGGCAGGACGACAGACCCCACATGAGAATGTCGCACCAAAACGGTATCCACTCTTTAGTCTTTTTAGTTGCGAGAGATATAGCTTTTACTATAAATATAAATTTATAGTATGCCTAGGTAAGTTGTGTTTATAATTCCGCAACATCCACCAAGTCCTAGGATCCGCCCGGCCTGTGACGCTCCAAGAACCACCGTTAATCCAACTCCAAACCCTGCAAAAAAATGCAAACCAACAAGCTAATCACCCTATTTCTGGCAAGCGGCAAAGCCACGGCCAGCCCGGCAGCGAACCAACCGCCGCCCTTGCTTCGCTCGCGGCCGCTCGCGCTGCCGCGGCGGAGGTCCTATAAAGCGGCGCCCCGTCTTGAGGCAGGAGAAGCAATTGAGAGATCACTCAACGCACGCCGACCGTCGAGCGAGCAGTCTCCCAATTCCACCCAATAAACAGAATAACATCTCCTCGAGCGCGAGGCGGGTTTCCTTCGACCAATCCAGCAGCAGGAAGCAAGCGACGATCCGACCACCAGCCGCAATGGAGATGAAGAAGGTCCTCGTCGCCGCGCTCGTCGCCGCCTCCTCGGCCACCGCCGTGCTGGCCTCGGTCGCCTCCGAGGCGGCCGCGCCCTCCGAGGCCCCCGCCGGCGCGGCTGGCGGTGCCGCTGGCCCTTCTGCCAGCGCCGCCGCCGCCACCGCCGTGCCCGCCGCCGGGGCGCTCGTCGCCTCCTTCCTCGCCTACTACCTCCACTGAGCGACGACGCGAACGCGCACGCCGCACGGGCGGGAAACTTGGGATCCACATCGTGTTTGGTTCATCCGATTAATTAATTATATTGTTTTTATTTGTGCTTTGCGAGATTGGTTAATTATTATGTGTTAATTTGTTTGTTTGTTCGTTTGTTCGTGATCGTGTGGATTGTCAAGGGTTTGTTCTGTAATCGTGCCTGATCGATGCTAATATATTACGATCCCAATTTGATTTTGTGATTCTACTATTGTTTATCGATGGCCACGTGCTGACGTGGTTTTGTTAATGCTCCTCCGACCATTGCATTGTTTGAATTACCTTTCGCTTCAATCAAAGGAGAAAAAAAATTGGTGCCTTTCTATTCCATTCCAATTGATATGCTGTACTACGACGTTTCAGAATTAATTAATTCAACGATGTGGAAAACCATCGTTGGAGCGGTTAGTTCATGATTCATGCATCATGATTCATGCCGTACATATCTCTCATATTTGCTTGGTTAAAGTACCGTTAGCTAATTTATTGTGAGAGAAAAATACTATTTATTAATCGAAAAAATACGGCTTATAAGCTAAACGAGCCCAATTGAACTGATGAAAAGCGAAAACTGACGAAAGCGATGGCTGATGCAATCGCGATGACTTCATACTAGATACAAAATCACTTCCTTCGCTCAGCCTCCAGCCATCGCCTCGAGGAGGCTCACGCCAAGCTCGCTTGCCGCTCCCTCCTCCCCCCACCCCGAATCCTCCTCGATCCCCAAAAGCCCAAACCCTAGCACGGGGAGCTGCGTCGGGCGAATGGAGCTGCAGGTCTTCTACAGGGCACTCGGGCTCTCGCTCGTCGGCGGCCTCAGCACCGCCCTCGGTACGGCACCCCCTGACTCTCTCGGCTCCGCGGTTGCTGAATTTCCGCTTGCTTGCTTGCCGCCGTGCTGTGGTTCTCTGCGGTTCTCTTCCCCTAGGGTTCGGATACTAGCGGGAACCCACAAGCTGCCGCTGGTTGCAGTCCAATTTCCTCGCGCCCAGCTTGGCCTGCGCGGTCTGGAGCAGTGTACTCAATGCGATTGAGTGTTCCGTAGGCTAGGCGTTTCTCGTACTGATCGGTGGGCGATCAACTAGCAGTCCGGGGTCTATCAAGTTAGCTCTGTTGCCTCTGTTATCAGCAACAAAATTGTGGAACACCTTCCATATGGTTTTAACCACTCACTATCAAGTGATGGAAAATTGTTCCTTCACATGTAAAATTAATTGGTTACTTTTCAAGTTTCGAATGGGAACCCAAGTACCACAGTTGCTTCAGTTTAGGACTACTCTTTCTTGGTTAAATCTTACATATAGCTACAAACTGGTCCTCATTGTACTTACTTTTGATATATGTGTTGCCATGGTGATTTGATGAACTACCTCAGGATAAGCCCAGCCTTACTTTTTGTTGATCAAATTGGAATGTTGACTCAGTTGTGTGCATTTGAGTTTTTCTTTAGCAATTTCACCCACTTCATCTGGGTTTGAATTCTCTGTTTCAGGTGCGCTGTTTGTGGTTTTGAATCCTGCCCCTAACCTTAAAGTGCTCGGGCTTCTACAGGTGAAAAATTATCATTTAACTTCAAATATCCTCTCCAAGTAAGTTGTTTAGCTGCTAAAGCTCTATATGTTGTTCATACTGGCTACAGGGTTTTGCTGCTGGACTTATGCTCAGCATCTCCTTTCTAGACTTGGCACACAATGCCCTGAATTCTATTGGCTTCTTGAAGGGGAACCTCTGGGTGAGTTATAACATCCTTATAGTTCTTGAATCCATGCTCATCTAGTGCTCATCTGTCCACATAACAAGGAGCAACTGCAGTTTTTTGGAGGAGTTCTTTTCTTCGGTTTCATTATTAAGTTTATTCCAGAGCCAAATTTTTCGCTACCAGCTGATCCAAATGAGAAAAAGGTTGGAATGAACAGCCCTTAATGATTTTCTTAGAGCACCACATCAATCTGTTTCCTCACTAAAATAGGAAAGCTGAACATAATTTAGTTCTCTTTGTTTGGCTCGAGGAGAGCAGGCTGATGATGGTGGAACAGGTAAAGATATGATGAGAAAACATCGCCGGCAAGTGTTATTCAGTGGTATTATCACTGCTGTTGGTAAGAAACATGGATTCCTTCTGAAATCCTTCAGTTCCCTTATTTAACCAGTAAACAGCAAATGCACCTGGTTGATATTATTTTCGGAATTTGGATGGTATTATTTGGACTGTTTCATTTCTTGCTGTATCTTCTGGCAATATTTTGTGCACCTTTGCTTCGTTTGAATTGCCAAATACTCTTATTGCAGGAATTGTCTTGCATAATATTCCAGAGGGGATGGCTGTATTTCTTGGATCTGTCAAGGTAATGCCTTGGTACAGTTATGCCAGCATTATAGCTCATATATCGCTAACTGTCTAACCACCCATTGAATTACTGAAATAACATTCTTTTCTTTGGTCGCTTATCTATTTAATTAGTTCTTAAATGGTTGAACTAGTGATACTCTCCCTGTTATTCATCAATGTGCAGATTGAAATGTATTCTAGAATGTTTCTGCTTGTGTATATATGTCAGTATAATAGCTCAAATGACTAAACCATTAATTAATAACTGAAGCAACAGTTGTTCCTTTAGTTTGTTGTCCAAATAATTTGTTCTTAACAGTTTAATTAGGTGATACTATCTGTTATTTACTTTTATTGAGATTCAGCTCTCTTCTATCCTTTATCTCAATCATCCATTTTAATATGTGTACATGTTGTGATTATTTAAGATAAGCTTCCATCTTGCAATTTTCTAGTCTTACATAAATTGTAAATACCCTATGCTTGCATTTTTTATAGGATGGGTAGATTTATGAACAAATGAAATCTCCTATCAAGTATGTAGAAGTCACAGGCAGCCATTGGCTTGGGATGGAAAGTCTGAGGAATCACCATCCCTTCTGAGCTTGTGATCTACTGATCTGTACTCCAGGAACATACTCTATGTGGGATTCATCGTGCCCTGCATTTTCTTTAAACAGAGAACTGTAGGACTTGTTGCTGCTTGTGCCTAGCTTTGTTAGTTCTTGAAGGGCTCCATCCTAAACCTCATGTTGTGTTCCAAGTGTTCTTATTTATTATGATTGTTTTGTGCTTGCATTGATTGCTTTTTGTCACAATAAAAAACTGCAGGGTCTTCATGTGGGTCTGAACTTGGCTGTTGCTATTGCTTTACATAACATACCAGAGGTACAAAAATCGATTATTAAGCTTTTGTCGTTAAATGAGAAAGATTATCTCAAATTTGAATTATTGGCACCTATGATAGCTCTTGGATGCTTTTGTGCATGCAGTAAGATTCAAATGGCACAAATTTTATCTTTGTTCTAAAGCTTCGAAATTCTATGGTCAATATGAATGCCAAATTCTTGTGATTACCTTTATATGCCAAATTAATGTATATCGTGGCAAAATGGCTCAACCACCCTCTGAAATTTTGCTGGGTATCTGATAATCCTTTTTATCTGTTTCTTTTAGTTTCAACTTTATGAGATTTGTTAGAATCAGGTAGCATCTGAAGCAGTATTAAAAAGAATATGTGTCTACATAGTGTTAGCACTTAGCAGAATATAATATAATTTAAACTTTAAATGGTGCAAAATACAGCTGTGGAATTAAAGAATTTCATTTTGTGAAGAGAATATATGCTATGTGCATAAAATGATAACTGGGCAGTGGGGATACGTT
Source organism: Miscanthus lutarioriparius (assembly GCA_904845875.1). Classification (NCBI taxonomy): domain Eukaryota; kingdom Viridiplantae; phylum Streptophyta; class Magnoliopsida; order Poales; family Poaceae; genus Miscanthus; species Miscanthus lutarioriparius. Next base: position 135,101,109 of record CAJGYO010000007.1, on the reverse strand, counting down.
GGCATATATATTATGTATGCCATTCAGGTTATTTTCTTCTGTATATTTGTATCTTTTATTTGGATATGTTAGAGTTTCATCCAGTTTGGTTCATTTTGCTCAGTTCAATATACTAAGTACTTAACACTTTGGTCTAGACTTCTTTTCCTTCTCAATATAATGATAGACAGGTCTCTTGTGTGTTTGATAAAGAAAAGACGGCTTACCACTTTGTTACCTTTTCAGGGGGTTGCTGTAGCTCTTCCAATCTATTTTGCTACCAAAAGGTACTTGTTATCTCATGCAGAGATTGGTGATGAATGAAATTTATTTTTCACGGCAGCCTTCAGAGATGAATCTAGCGTTGAATATATCTAATTTGCGGGCAAAAAGTTTCTCCGAAATAAATCCTAAAATATCGTCTGTTCAAATCTGCCATGAATGTTTCATCTCTATAATACAATGAAACGTAGCTCTCCTGTGTTTTCAAAAAAAAAAAAAAATCTGCCATGAATGTGAGATATGCATGTTGTACAAGTTGAGAACTTGAGCTACTTATAGAAAGAAGCTAGATGCTAACTAACATTTCCTTCTTTTGTTCGTAATGTTTGCTCATAATATTTTAACCATTCTGCGAATGGGCCTCTAGCTGAGTTGGTTTTGGTGGCTCAATCCCCTCGCCTGCATGCCAAAGCACATGTCTAAGGCTTGGCCCCGGTCATGGTTGTTCTCACATGGGCTACTGTGCCGTTGTATATGGGTGGGGCAGGGGTTCGGGGGTTTTCTTGACCTGTGTGAGAAGATCTTCTTAATACAATGCTGGGGGCTGTCTTAACCCCCGCAGGTCGAGTTTTTTAAATATTTTAACCATTCTTGTATTTATTGGGCCTTTGGTTATGCAGATGACATTTCTATGTTTTTTTTAATGTCACAGCAAAAAGCAGGCATTTGTTGTGGCAGCCGGCTCTGGTTTGGCCGAGCCACTAGGTGTTATTGCTGTAGGTATGCTACTTCATGAACCCTCCTATTGTAATTGTGTCCTTCAGACAGAAACTAGACCCAAATCTATCTATTTTCTCTGTCTAATGATATGGTACCTTATTTAGCACTGATGTGATTTTGGTTACTACAGCTTTCTTGTTTCCAAGCAGTTTGAATCCTGACATTCTTGAAGGCCTACTTGGATCTGGTCAGTCCGTTAGTAAATTGAATACTTGTTTTCTTTCCATATCTGAGTACTCTCCTTTGCGCAGTTGGTGGTGTCATGGCTTTCCTCACTTTGCATGAAATGCTACCTCTTGCATTTGACTATTGTGGCCAGAAGAAAGCTGTCAAAGCTGTCTTTGTGGGCATGGCCTGCATGTCTGCAAGGTAGGTTGATTCTTCAAATTAAGTAAAGGGATCCCTTAAGTAAACATGCTGTCATAATGACCAGTATGGATTTGCTTTCTGCAAGAGACTCGTATGTGGTTTTTTTATAACTTGTGCACTGCAACAACTAGTCAAAATCCTCAGTGTTTTTTTTTTCACAAGTCAGAAGTTTGCTGGCATGAGCTATGGTACTAGTTTTGTATGCTTTTAGCGCTAGGTGCTAGGGCAAAGCAAAGAGAATAGCCTGCCTATGCCATAGGTCTGTCATCTAAATGATAAAACATACTGGCAGAAATCTCTGCAGCCGTCATCAATATTCACATTTCTAAAGTGCATATAATGGGGGCAATTACAGTATGGCCCCATAGGGCTGCGAAGGTGCTGAACTTGCTATCAATGTAGAAGAGCTTGTATTGTTCTGCACGCCTTTTAACAGCAGTACATACTATTCTGTTACAATCCTAATTCATGTTTTTTTTAATTGACAGCTTGTACTTCTTGGAAGTCAGCTTACCAAAGGAGATAAGCTTGTAGCATCGCGCGGCAGGTACTGGGAGGTCATCTGAAGCTGGGCTTGTCAGTAGATCCTAATTTCTGGGAGGAGAGTGTGTGTGTTCCCGGAGGGGGAACAACACACCAAAACCATGAACAATGGCTACTGGCGCGCTGCCATTGATACTGTCCATTTTACCATGAAAAACTAAAAGGAGGGGGAAACTGCATTTCCCCAGGATGTAATAGCCAGATTAGTCGTGGGACCATGTGAAACAAAATGTACTGTGGTACTCTGTCGGCTGACAATTAAACTATTTCTAGTACTCTCTCATCGGTTGACAATGGAAGTTTCTATGTAAAACTCGAGAAGTCGCATTAAAATAAGAATCCAACTCATGTCCACTAAATTTGCATATAATTTAACTAGTTGTCTATCAAATTTTTCTAAGTTTGCAAAAATTTTAATCAAAATAGGCCTTTTCCAGTGCTGACACTTGGCAGAGGGAATGGTGAACTGATTGATCACAATACTTGTACTACTATTGATCACAGCTACTTTTTGTTTCAGACGAGTTATCGTGAAACTTTTGAAACTTGATTAACAAAAACCATTAAAACAAAGAGCTGTTTTGAATTTATTCTTTAAGTGATTTGACACTAAACATGATCACCCGGGGGAAGCTAGAGTTACCTACTTGAAATAAAATTGTGGCTTTCTTCTATAAAATTTAGTTATGGTGAACTAATACCAGTGGGCGAAACATTTCCATAATACAATTCATGCAACATATTTCTATATTTATTAAAGCACACATAGGTATCACCGTATCACTTGAAGTTTGGTATATAAAGAACAACGGTAATTCTTGCTTTAGGGCGTCCAAACGGCCAGACGCCGTCTTTCTGGGCCTGCATGCGGATTGGTCCAATAGGCAACCGGCCTGCTCCCCTACTCGGACGCGTCTAGGTGCCGACCCGGGTGGCAGGAAACCGGGCGCCGACACCCCCCCCACACACACACATGTTGATGGAAAAAATAATTATGGCAGCAGGCAGCCCACCTAGAAGATGTATGGGCCATCATCTGTTAATATCTTAGGACCATCTAGGTGTAGATCAGAGGGTGATATCTTTACTAATTGAATCAAATAGATCTAGAGCTTGCTTCGGGGAAAGGAGACAGAGAGAGAGATGTAGGAGCATCTGACCGTCGGAGGGGTTGGAGGAGCTCCCTGCCATCGCTGATTCGTCGGTGTAGCTCTGCGCACGGGCAGCGACGGTTGGTGTAGCGGTGGAGACCGGCGGTGGTGGCAAAGGCAGTGGTGCTTTCCGCCGCTGGCAATGCCTCCCTCGCGATCGGACTAGGGTTAGACGGTGGGGTTGTGGCGGCGGCAGTGAACCTCGTGTCAAGAGCCGTTTGCCCCACCTCCTCTTTATAGGCACTGTGCGACGGGGGGCCACCAGCCACTAGATGGCTGAACGTCCCCGACCAGGATGCGGTCAAGGGGTCCGTCTCGACTGTTGGGTCAAGACGGATGAGATCAATTCTAACATTCTCCCCCTTGATCTCAACTCATACTTTAACTTTAAGCTTTGACTTTAATTCCTTTCACTTTTATTTGTTCCATCACAGATTAGTGCATAGAGCATGCTTCATCGTCACGGTCAATCGCCGATAGACTTAACAGCTACAATGCACATCTCTGTTCTGAAACAGATTCTTTAACTTTTGGGCCCTTTATTGTCCGGAAATCATAGGCTATACCATAAACCCATGTCGACTGTGTGTTCTCTAAACACACTGGTGGTAAGCCTTTTGTACGCGGATCCGCAAGCACTTGCTTGTTACTTTAATACTTTTAGTATGATTCCGGACTTTCTCCTTCACAACGTATAACTTTAACGTCAATGTGTTTGGCACCACACTTGACCCATTGTTATAGGAGCGAACTACTTAAATGGTTATTGCTATTGTATACCATTATCAATTCCAGGTGTAAGTTCTTTTAACCATTTCGCCTGTCCTTAAGACTCATAACAAGCTATACTGTGGGTTTGCATCTTTGATGACACCACAACTGTTTCTTTGGAGCTTTTCCACAATAAAACTCCAACTGCGAGTGTTAGCTACTATGTGGGTTTCACTAAACATCTCGCCAAAATTTAACATTTGTACCCACAACTATTTGAGAGTACTTATTCTTTCTTACTCACCATGAGGCCTATAAATCTTTGCACAATTGCAAAACATTCTCAACTCCATTCCAGTGATCTATATCTGAACTGGACTTCTACCAAAACATCCCGGATACATCAACTATGTCAGGGTAAGTTCTTACTTATAAGCACTCATTAAGCTTCCAACAGCTGAAGCATATAGGACGTCCTTTCGATCTCACATTGGTTCTTGGAACACTGAAAGTTCCCAAAACTATTACCCTTGACTATAGGAACAGACGCAGGTTTAGTCATATATATACTTTATTTCATTAGAATCTTCTCTAAGTATACACTTGAGATAGTTCTAATACCCATTTTCCTTTTGTCTCGGTAAGTTCCAATTTCTGGAACGAATGATGCTTTATCAAGATCATTCTCATTGAAACTTGAGGACAAGAACTGTTTCTTCTCCAACAGTAGATTAACACCACTACTAGCGAGTAAGGTGCTACCCACATGCAGGATTAGGAAAATAAATTTCCCATGTTTAAACTTTGCATAAATACAATTGTCCTCTACATTCTCTTTAAACCCAAACTTTCTTATTGTACTGTCAAACTTCAAGTACCAATGTCTTGAAGCTTGCTTTAATCCATAAATGGATTTCTTCAGGTAACATCTCTTATGTTCTTTTCCTTCCACGACAAAACCTTTTAAGTTATGCCATGTAAACTTTTCCATACAAATCCCCGTTGAGGAATGTGTCTTTACATCTTTCTGATGCAACTGTAAATCGTAGTGTGCCATCAACGCCATTATGATTCTAAAAGAATCGTTGCATTCTTATTATAATCTATTCCTTCTCTTTGTGTAAATCATTTCGCCACAAGTGGCGCTTTATAGCTTTCCATATTCCCTTTGGAGTCACATTTGTCTTGCAGACCCATTACAACCTACTGTTTTGGCTCCATTGGGAATTTCTTCTAAGTCCCAAACATCATTGGTATTTATCGATTTCATTTCATCTTCCTTAAGAGCTAACATCAGGTGTTGTATATGTCATACAACATCAACATGTATTAAACAATTTGTTGCTCTAAAACACTGTAGTGGATATGTAATCCAACTTCTATTCAAGCCTTAGGTATCTACATACCATGCTCCCCTAGATTACTCTATTTTCTGTAAAGATGGTGTATCTTCAAATTTCTTATTTTGGGTTTAATCTGCTAAAAACTCATATGGCGTGTTTAGTATCGCCTTGATAACTCTGAACTCGTCCAGTATGAATACTAACCGACTATGCTATCTTCCTATTGGAACTGTAAAAGGTCCAGGAATTTAGCTATTTCTTTACTTTAGGGGTATCGTTATTATGACCGTCTTACTCCCTCAGCGATCACATTCATCTTTTATATATCACTTTTACCTTCAATGCATAGTATGCATTGCATTATCTGAAGTATGGGGAAGTATCTTTCTTAATTGTCTTTCTTAATTAATCTTACATTTCTCCCCCTCGAAATGTGGTATGAACTTTTCTACCACAATTTCGAAACATTCAGAACTCTTGTGAATGAGGAAACTTTGATTACTTACTTCATCCACATGATTACATCATGCAAACAAAATTCGTATGGGAGTACATTTTCCTCATTACACTTCAAAACTCAACATAGTCTATTATTATCAATACTTCTGCAAGTCACACTTGCATATCATTCTTATCTTTTGGTTCACATGCAACTTTCTTTTGTTCTTAAACTCATTGAGTACTTAATGAACATGACACAATCAGAGTGTACAGTCAATACTAGGATAGCATAAGAGCTATCCCAAACTTCTCTCCATGTGCAGGATACACTTAGAGCACATGAGTCATCACATCCTTCTCCTGCCATGCGGGATAAGTACTATGCCAAAACTCTCCCACCATGTAGGATTCGTTAACATAAGTACTATGCCAACTTTACCCCGCCATGCGGGTATTTTCTCAAACTTTTCCCGCCATACGAGATAATTCCCTTGAACAGACATAAATGCCAGGATTGGCTCATGTTCAATCATCAAATTCAGAAATAAATCCGAATATTCTTTTAACACACATGTTTAATCATGTATATGACTTTTACAACTCTCATAAATGAAACTGAAAATAAATTCTTCTTCACAGAGAGTACATAAAAGACATTTATCAATGAAGACTCTCATTGATCTATCTCTTTTCTTGGATCAATATCCTAGAATTCTTTTCTTTTTAAGCCATTCTTTAAAGAGAACACAGTCCCTTAAGCAATGGCATTCTTTCATACATAACTTGCCCTTAGGCATTTCATCATCTGAGTCACAAGTACCCAGCTTATTTCTCTTACTGCCTTCAAGAATGAAAGCATAGAGGTCTTTGTTTGAAAAAAATATTCAACAATAATGCTCATTAAACTTTGAAATCTTTATGTTCTATTCTATATCACCGTTGGGAAAAAATAGAATAAACATCATTCTTCTACATTAATTCCACATCACCATTGGGCAGAGATGGAATTAACGTATAGAACCTCAATAATCTTGAAAACATAGAACTGCTCCTCAAAATTAAATTCTCCCGTTGGTTCGAATTTAATTAGAAGACAATCAACTTCATTGCAGCGAAAACATGAAAATACATTTCTCTAGTTTAAGAGCATTCCTTGATCTTTATCTATTCTCTGAAAATTTGTCACTTTGATGCAAAATTCATCAGAGATTTAAACTTTAAACATAGAACTCAAAGAATTATAATATTGTTATCATCAACGTTGGTCAGAAAATAACAATACCATAATTTAACTTTAACTATCAACCGACTATTCCTCCAATTAAAATTTTCCCGTTGGTTCCAATTTTAACTGGAGGATTAACTTTTCATCATTTACTGAATAACTACAACTGCTCTTCAAATTAAATTCTCCCGTTGGTTCGAATTTAATGAAAAGATAATAAACTTTAACTTCGCAGCGAAAAAAAGAACTCATTTTCTTGAATTTTACCCACAGGGAAAATTAATTTTCTATTTTCTTTTTGAGCCAATTTCCATTTTTCAATTTTCTGGAAAAAGAAAAATGTGAAAATCGGCTCGTGGGCTCATTGTGACTATCTTGGCCCAAAAACCAGCAAAAGCCGGCTCGGCCCACCTCTTCGCGCGCGCGCAGGCCACACCTAGGCCGCAACGTGGGCCTGGGCCGGCAAAGCTCCGCGCACCCGCCTAGACCGCGACGCTGGCCCGTTCAATCTCGGCCATCCATCTAGATCCGACGGTGATCCGCGCGTTTCGCTCGGAATAAAAAACCCGACGCCGCGCGCTCCCGAGGAAACCCTAACCTCATTCTTTCAGCCCTCTTTCTCTCTTCGCCTCACTCCGCTCTCTCTTCTCTCCTCAGTACCACAGCACCGAGCGACGAGCAGGCGAAGCAACGGGTGAGCGCGCCGCCGTCAAGTGGCCTGGCCATGGCGCCCCTTTGGCCGGAGCTCGGCGAGCAGAGCCCCCGACTCGGCCCTCTTTTCCCCGCGCGCCGTTCAGCACAACGGCGAGGTAGTCTTTCTGGGTTTCCCTCTTCCCCTTTTCCCTTTCTTTGGTTCTTGTTGCTCTTCTCGGTTTTGACCGATTTGGATGGGATTAGGGTTTAACTGTGTTAGGGTTAGGGTTTCGGGATAGCACTGTTTATCTTCCCTAGAGGGACTCTACCGTTTTAGGGTTTGGCATCAAGCGGTCTTGAGGTCGAGCCCCTTCTATCTTCACCCAGTTAGGGTTAGGGTTAGGAACCCCTTCTGTCTGCTGAAATCTCTAGTTTGGTTTTGGTGAATTGATAAAACCCTAAGTGCTAACCTAGTTTATCAAGTGATCATGATATAGGTAGCACACTTCAAGTGGTGAACCAAATGAATATCATAACATGATGATGGTGATGATCAAGTGCTCGGATTTGGAAAGAAGAAAGAGAAAAACAAAAGACTCAAGGCAAAGGTATAAATTGTAGGAGCCATTTTGTTTTGGTGATCAAGACACTTAGTGAGTGTGATCACATTTAGGATCGATAGTCGTACTATTAAGAGGGGTGAAACTCATGTCGGAATGCGGTTATCAAAGTGCCACTAGATGCTCTAACTCATTGCATATGCATTTAGGATCTAGTGGAGCGCTAACACCCTTGAAAATGTTTGCGAAAATATGCTAACACATGTGCACAAGGTAATACACTTGGTGGTTGGCACATTTGATCAAGGGTGGTGAAGTTTGGGTGCAAGGGTAAGAAACTCCACCGGCGCCCTAGATAGAAAAGACGAAGGTCACTGTAAGTGACCGGACGCTGGTCTCAGTTGGACCGGCGCGTTCGATCAGTGGCAACAGAGGGCGTGCGTTTCGGTCTCATGACCGGACGCTGGGTCGCTCAACGACCGGACGCAGGCAGGGTGCGTCCAGTTAGTGCTGACGTACGCTGACATAGGGTGTACAGAGGAGACGTTGTGTGACCGGACACTGGCTGTGTCCGGTCAAGCATGATTGGACGCGTCCGGTCGGGAAAAATCGTGTTTGGACCTTACTGGAAACGACCGGATGCTGAGGTCCAGTGTCCGGTCACTTTCTAACTGACACGTCTGGTCAATAGATGACCGTTGAAATCTGACGAACTATATTTGAAGCCGGGGACACGTGGCGTGTATCACGTGACCGGATGCTAAGGGCCAGCATCCGGTCGATCGGACCGAAGCATTCGGTCACCCCGCGCTATATCCAGTGAAGGGGTACAACGGCTCTATTTTGTGGGGGCTTCTATTTAAGCCCCATGGCCAGTTCAAGCTCACTCTCTTGGCCATTTGCATTGACATAGCAACCTTGTGAGCTTAGCCAAAGCTCTCCCACTCATCTCCATCATTGATTCATCATCATAGTAAGATTGGGAGTGATCCAAGTGCATTGCTTGAGTGTTTGCATCTAGAGGCACTTGGTGTTCGTGTTTCGCTGCGAGTTTCACTTGTTACTCTTGGTGGTTGCCGCCACCTAGACGGCTTGGAGCAGCGAGGATCGTCGAGCGGAGGGTGGTGATTGTCTCCGGCTCCGATTGTGGTGATTGTGAGGGGTTCTTGACCTTTCCCCGGCGGAGCACCAAAAGGTACTCTAGTGGATTGCTCGTGGCTTGTGTAATTCTCATCTTGTGTTGGTTGTGCGGCACCCTATCGAGGGTTTGGCGTGTGAAGCCAATTAGCGCGTGAACCTCCAAGTGAGTAAATCGCCACAACGAGGACTAGCTTGCCGGCAAGCAAATGAACCTCGGTAAAAATCATTGTGTTCATTGATTCCGAGATGATTGGTCTTCATTGTTATTCATCCTTGTGATTGATTGGTTCCTTCATCTACATGGCGCTATAACTTTCTTGATCACTCCCTTTACATTACCGCAAACTAGTTGTCAAGCTCTTTAGTGTAGTTAGTTGTGAGAGCTTGCTTGCTTGGTTGGTGTGGCTCTTTAGTTAGCTTTTGAGAGCACACTAATATAGGGTAGTGTTATAGCTATTGTGTGAATAGATACTATCTAAACTAGAATTATGGTAGGTGGCTTGCATTTTTGAGTAGGCTAGCGCAAAACTCGCTTCGCCTCATAATTGTCTAATCCTTTTGTTAAGTGTTGTTGTAGAAATTTTTATTAGGCTATTCACCCCCCTCTAGCCATTAGGACCTTTCATCTGCTCAGATCTGAAGGATCTAATCCGTTCTTTTCTTTTCTATTCTTTTGATTCTCTTCCCGCGCGTCAGCAAGCCGGCGGCGGGTGCTCCATCCCACGTGAGGCGGTAGTGACGACGGCGAGGAAGCCCTGGTAAGAGTTCCCTCGGACCGTCCAATTTCTTTAGGGTTAGGGTTCTTTAGGAGGGTAATCCGAATCGAATTTGAATCCCCTTCTTTCTTTTTCTTTCTGTCACCCAATTAGGGTTTAGGGTTCGATGAACCCTCTGTATTTCTTTTCTTTCAATCCGAACCGGATCTAACTCATCTTCTTCTACACTGCTACCCCTAACACAATCCACACACTAGATCGGTGGCTCCGATACCATTGTTAATATCTTAGGACCATCTAGGTATAGATCAGAGGGTGATATCTTTACTAATTGAATCAAATAGACCTAGAGCTTGCTTCGGGGAAAGGAGACAGAGAGAGAGAGATGTAGGAGCATCTGACCGTCAGAGGGGTTGGAGGAGCTCCCTGCCATCGCTGGTTTGTCGGTGTAGCTCTACGCACGGGCAGCGACGATTGGTGTAGCGGTGGAGACCGGCGATGGTGGCAAAGGCAGTGGTGCTTCCCACCGCTGGCAGTGCCTCCCTCGCGATCGGACTAGGGTTAGACGGTGGGGTTGTGGCGGTGGCGGTGAACCTCGTGTCAAGAGCCGTTTTCCCCACCTGTTTATAGGCACTGTGTGACGGGGGCCCACCAGCCACTAGATGGTTGAACGTCCCCGATCAGGACACGGTCAAGGGGTCCGTCTCGACCGTTGGGTCAAGACGGATGAGATCAATTCTAACATCATCATCACAGTTGCGTGCATAAGGGGTTTAAACTTCACAAAAGCTAACGCACGCGGGGTCGCGCTCGGGTGGGAGTGAGCGACCCTGCCGCATGTGGCCTGGTCCATGTCAAAGCTAGGGCTCGTTTGGTAGAGCTCCGGCTTCAACCAAAACAGCTTCAGTTATGGCTTCACTTGTGGAGCAGATTCAGTTGTGGAGCTAATCAGTTTTTTAGACCGTTTGGCAAAACAGCTTCGCCTGCTAGTCTCAAATGATGAAATGTCCATAATACCCCTCTTTTCTTTTTTTCTTTTTTCTTTTTCTATTTTCTTTTCTTTTCTTTTCCAACGTTATCTGGTCCCCCACACCGTCGTAGCCATACGTTGTCCCACCGCATCCGCATGACCGCATCTCCTTCAACCTTATCTCCTCATCACGCGGCCACACTCTCCTTCCCAACCTCCATCGCCGCCGCCAGGAAGTGCGCCGCGGCTTGGCTGGTCTCTGCCGGCGCCCCTTCCTCCTCCTCCTCCCCCAGTTGCGCTGGCCATCGTGCCCCTTTCCTCCTCGTCGCGCGGTCGTGCTCCATGTCTCCACCTCGTCGTCGCTCTGACGCCAAAGCGAGCGCGTGGCCGGCATGCCTCCAGACGGCCGCACGCCCCGGACAGCCGTGCCCGCGTAGCCCGGCCCGATGTATCCTTCTTGATGGCCGATGGCTACACCGACGATAATGCCCTGTCTTCCCCGCGCATGCTGAGGGGCAAACTCGCCGAGGGCCAGCGCATCTGAGCAGGAGCCGAGGCAAGCTAGTTTTTTTGGCTCCATCTCTCATCTTCACTCCCTCTCGACGCAAATCACGGGACTTTTCTAAGAAAGCTGTTCTCTTGGTACCTATTTGCTAGGAGGAGCCGCGAAACAGCTCCCGGAGCCGGTCGGGAGCGCTACCAAACGGTGCTCCTAGTTAGGATGGATGCTCCGGTCAATAGGAGCACGGCCAGACGCGTCGTACCACGGATGTCTCCTGGCGCACAAAACGACAAGAACCACCATCCATGTGTGATGCGTGTCTGTTTCAGCGTTTTTATTACATTGTTTTCTTTTAGTTTTATTATCTATTTGTTAATTTCTTTTCTTTTCTTTTTAATAATTTTTATCCTTCTTTTTTGTTTTGGTTTTAATTATTTTTTCTTTACTTCTCATTTTCTATTTGTCAATTTTATTTTTATTTTCTGGTAATTTCAGTTTTATTTTATTGTTTTTTAGTGTTTGTTTTTTGTTGTCGATTTCGGTTTTAGTATCTTGTAAATTCAGTTTCAGTGTTATATTTTAGTTTTCTGTTTTTCATTGAGTTTACTTTATTCACATTGTGTATTTGTCAATTCATTTCTTTTTGGTTTTTCATTTTGTCTTCTTTATTTTTTAGTTGAATTTTGTGGTTGTCATTTTCAGTTTCAGTCTCGTGTTTTTTTACTTTAGTTTTTAGTTTTCATTTTTCATTTTTAGATAAATTTTTTTGATGTCATTTTTAGTTTTATTTTCTAGAAGTTATTCCAGTGGTTTAGATTTCCCTTTAGGTTTGAGCGTACTTTAGTTTTTAGTCTTATGTTTCAGTTTTTAGTTTTTCATATTCTACTTTAGTTTTCAGTTTTTATTTATCAATTTTAGTTTTTTTTGTCAATTTCAGTTTAAGTTTGTGGTAGCTATTTCAGTTTAAGTTTGTGGTAGCTATTTCAGTTTAAGTTTGTGGTAGCTATTTCAGTTTTTCGGTTTCCCTTTCAAGTTTGAATGCCTTCCTAAATCTTACATGTTAACTGTTCTTCAATATTTTATGCTCTTAAATATTTTATTTTTTGTTTCAATTTTTATTTTAGTTTCACTTTAATGAGTTATGAGTTCCATTATTTCATTTTTCCTTTTATGTTTGAATGTCTTCTTAAATTCTATATATTAGTTGTATAGTAACTTATCTTTTCCCCAGCTTATGCAACGTCTTTTCTAATAATTTGCCCCTCGGGGGTGTAACTTGTCTTTTTTTTGTCGCTACTCTTGCCTTTTTAATAAATGTCCATCCAATTGTCAGATAGTCATGTTTCATAGCTTGTATAGTGGGTTATACAATAACTTGCCTCTCTAGTTAGTAGCTTATACAATGTCTGTTCTAATAATTTGCTTCCATGTTGCAGCTTTTTTTTTTGCCGCTATCCTCATTTTTAATAAATGCTCTCAGTTGGCAGCAAGTCATGTTTTCTGGCTTTTTTAATGTGTTTTATAATAACTTGCCTCCTAATTGGCAACTTATGCAATGTTTATTTTAATAATTTGCTCCTCCAGCTTGCAGCTTGTCTTTTTTTTCCGTTACTCTCTTTTTATTTGTTATTACCTTTATGTAATACTATATAACAAATTTATTATATTCCTATGGTAACAATCGATGTGTACCATGTAAAAACTTTAGTATATTTTTGGAGTAGCAAGTTTAGTACTCCCTCTATCCCAAATTGTAAGACGTTTGACTTTTTTGGTCCCAAGTTTGACCACTCGTCTTATTCAAAAAATTTGTGCAAATATAGTCAAATTTAAGTCATTCTTGAAGAATTTTTATTAATAAACCAAACCACGACGAAAGAAGTGATATTTTACACAAATTTTTGAATAAGACGAGTGGTCAAACTTAATGTCAAAAAAGTCAAACGTCTTACAATTTGGAATGGATTGAGTATTACATAGTAACAACTTCTTTCATAAATCTCATAACATATTTTTACACATAAATTACTATTGAAATAAAATTCTTTAAAACATAGGCAAGTGTGGTCTAGTTTTGTTCGTCTCATCACGTAGAACATTTCGGTGCAAACAGAATTAAAAACGGATAAATCATTCAAAATTTAAAGCAATTTAAGAGCAAGTATAATAACGTTTTTTAGCCGGCTGGGAGGAGTCCACATCGACACGGAAAAGGGCCACATCGGAGAGAGATTACGGAGCGAGCGTTTCCCATCTCGCCCGCCTGCAGCTCATGGTCCGAGAAAAATTTTATTTCTCGCAGCCATCTCCCAGCTCGCTATCGGCGAGAAGCCGACGCTTCGATCTCCCGTCTCTATCACATCTGATGGCATGTACATGGGCTTCTACATGTTGACATTAAATGCTTGTATTTTTATTATAGTACACCTCTCAGCTGGCTCACTGTACAGGTTAACTGTATGATTAGCTGTAAGTGACATGGCAGCTTCTCCCGACCGGCAGTGGGCTAAACCATTAGCCTTGCTCTAAATAAAAAGTTTTTGCTTTTTTTTCATGAGCCGCGTTGGAGAACGTGCTACACAGGCAAGCAGGGCCATGTTTAGTTGCCTCAAATTTCAGAATTTGGCACTATGCAAAAAGAAGATTCCCCGTCACATCAAATTTGTGGTACATGCATGGAGTACTAAATGTTGACGAAATCAAAAACTAATTGCATAGTTTGGTTATACTTTACGAGACGAACGTTTTGAGTCTAATTAGTCAACGATAGGACAATTATTACCAAATAAAAACAAACCGCTACTGTAGCTACAGTAGCAGCAGCAAATCGGGCGTCGCCGATTCGGTGCCCATCTAAACATGGCCCAGGCTTTTGGGGGCTGTCGGGACGGGGTGCATGCAAAACCTGTCCGGATTTGCAGCGTGGGAGACCGTGCACAGGCAAGCAGGCTGTCTGTCTGGGGTCGCGCGATTGGTCGATAGCTCGCCTGGTCGCGCATTAACGCAGTCCTTTAAACTTCAAAAAGTTATAACTAAATTAAATTTAATTTTCATTGTGCCACTGTGTTTCTTTCAATAAAATTTTCAGATCAAAATCCGACTTAAATAAAATTAGAAAAAAAATATTTACATATATACTACGGAATATCATAAATATATGGTAGAACGTCACATCAACGTTTCACAAACGTTATAAAAAAATAGCATAGAACATCATATGCATACTATGTGAACATCACATATATCATACTTCCTCCGTCCCTAAACGAATGCAATTCTAGAACAGTGTCATGTGTCAGTATATCAACTTTGACCAATTATAGATAAAAAAGTATAAATATTTACAATATCAAATAAATATTATTAGATTAAATACGAAATGTATTTTCATAATATATTAATTTGAAGCCATAAATGTGAGTACTATTTACTAGAAACTTGGTCAAACGTGAACCACTTTACGTGGCACGCAATTCATAGTTGCATTCTTTATGGGGCGAAGGTAGTAAAATGTAAAAATAAAAAATAAAAAAATATCCTAGAACATCAATTATACTACCGAACATCACAAATACATCATAGAACATGCATTAACACTACACGAACATCACTAAATAAAATATAGAACATTATATGTATACTACGTGAACATCATAAATATCATGAAAATATAAAATAAAATAATAAAATTAGTGAAGTAATTAATTAGAGTCAAATAAAAAGAAATAAATGCTACTGAACATCACAAAAAATATCCTAGAACATCAATGTATGATAACTGAACATCACAAAATACATCGTAGAACATCACATTTCTACTCGCGGACATCAAAAAATACTTTATAGAACATTACATGTATTTTACATAAACATCGCGTGTATCTGTAATAAAATAATTGAAACAAAAAATTATAAATAGAAAAAAAAGAATAAAATACAAAAATAGAAAAAGCAAACAAAAAGAACAATAAAAGGCCATAGAAAAAGAAAGATGAAAAAAAGATAACAAAAAAGAAATAGAAGAAACTAAAAGAAAAATAAAAAGAAATAAAAGATGAAAAGGAAGAAAAATAAAGAAAAGACTAAAAGATGACAAGAATAATAGAACACAACAAAAAAAGAAAATAAAAATGAAAAAGAAATAACAGAAAGGAAAGAAAAAGAAAGAGGAAAAAAGAAATAGAAAAAAACAAAAACTGATGTACCTGGACTCCGACTGGGCCAACTGGGCCAAAATAATTAAGCGCTGGCGGAGGGGGAGGGGGGGCGGCAGGCGCCTGCCGTCCGACTGGTCGGCAGCAACGGTTTACACCCCTACTCCAGACTGCGACCGTAAGTTTCCCACTTCGCGCCATCGCGGTGTTCACCGCGCCGTCTGCCCCTCCACCTCCCATCACAGCGTCCACTTGTGCCCGTATCAGACAACCCGAAATCTAGGCCACCATAGAACCTCTCCCATTCAAGCTTCTTGCTCCAGCACCTACCCATCCTCTGCGCCATCATCGCTACCGCGCCCTACCTCATCCAACGAAGTGACCTGCTGCGGCCTTCTCCAGCGCGGTTCGCTTTCTCCACCAGAGCAACCCGTCGCGGCCTAGTCCAACGGACCTGCCGTGGCTTCTCCACCAGAGCGGCGAGCTCTACACCGGTGAACTCCACGCATCAACGAGCCTCCATTCTCAAGCGGCAAGGAGATGTTGCGCTGAAAACGCATGTTTCAAGTGTTTCAGATGTTTAGAGGTATGTTGCAAGTATTCTATATCGGTATTGCAAAAGTAGATCAGGATGTTGCACATGTTTTATTTTACGAATTACACGAGTACAGACGCAGACGCTCAACACGCGCGTACACTCACCCCTATGAACACACGTGTGTAAACCCTACCTCTATGAGCACCTCCGGAAGACTGTGCCAACACATCTCGAGATTGACAAAGACACCACAGGCGCGTCGCTGTTGACAGTAACATCGCCTACCACTAAAAGCACAACGCCGTTAAATCGTGAAATAAATTCAGACACTACATATTCCCTATGCATGTCAGAGAACTTACAGATGCTCGCTTGAACCTATCAGCCAGCTTATTAGTAAAGGTGCAGTATTTTTCTCTCACATCAAAAACATTATCAGCCTACTGCCGCAAAAGCCATAAGCCAAACGCCAAACAGCTAAGTACATACATGTATTAAATGGAGCTCTGCAAACCATGCTGTACCACCAAATGAAACCTTTTTATTTGTCCGGATAAATCACGTCATCCATGTGACAAAAAGACAAATCCGTTACTCAGCTCCTTTAGTTTTATAAAGCACATATACACATGCATAAATACGCTAGGAATGTGCAATGCTATTACATCAGTCAACAGCATTCATCCCTCTTTCTTCGTACCTTGTGTTCCACTACAGGGCCTTCCAGATATCAGAGGTAGGATGATTTACCAGTAGGGGTCCATTTAATTTCTCTAGCTGAAGAACACTCCACAGAAGTGAAGGAACTATATGTTACAGAAAATGAAATCTGACCTAAGCAAAACTTGCTTTGGCATCGCCAAAAAATGGATGGCATGGCACTAGTTTCTACCAGCCCAAAATGCCCAGAAGAATAAGGTTGAATCTGAATGTGACCAATATACAAGTTAATTTCTGTAGCCAACACCGAAGTGGAAACGACTTGCTTGCTTATCGTTGAAGGCGTACTCAAGCCGTAGAGGTCCCAGAGGGGAGTCCACGCGGACGCCAACACCGTAGCCATAGCCACTACCCGGCTTTCCACGAGCTCCAGCTGGGTCACCTGAAGAGCCAATCACCACAGATGGTCCAAGTAAGAGTTGTGTATACTAACAGAAAAGCAGCTAATATGTATAGATGGTAAAATGATTTCAAGTAAATTCCCCATTTGTGCTAGACTTCCATTCTGTCAAATGTGTCCTAGAAAAATAAATAACTATCACGTTAGAGTACAATATATGAATTACCAGGAACTTTAGGACCAGAACCAAGATCGCTGCCATAGTCGCCAAAGACCACGCCTTCCAGTGGCCCAAACTGCATTCAGAGCAAGAATACAAGGTAATCAAATTATGATTTAAAACCTTGATTTGTTCATTCACGAGACCAGAGTAGGTAAAATGTGCGTTAAAGTAGCAGTGTAAGACCACGATGAATAGTATGCATTTCTTCAAACGCATGATGGCATTTGCAGACAACTGTGCATACAAGTTCTCAGGGGGGAAAAAACTCTGCATATAACTGTTTTTCAAGCTGCCAATCTATTTAGACATGAAGAACAGGGCTCCAGATTATCTATGCAAAGGGGGTTCGGAACAACTGTTGTACTCAGCTATTACAAAGATAGCATATTATACCGCTCAACAAATATTCTATTAAGAATAGTAACATCATCCATCTATAACATTATTGCTACTTGGGCCCAATATGAAAGTAGGGCAGTGAAAGAGTAAAGCAAGCAGGCCAAGTTAAGCTACCGCAGGCAATCAATTGGTGATGGCCCAGCGCCCCAGCCATACAAGATCCTCTCATTTGAGCAACAATCTGCCTGCTCAGAAGAGCTTGCTGCTGTGCAGCAGCAAGCACACCTGCAATCACTGTTCTTCTATAGAGGAAATAAACAGCAGCTGCTGCAGCCCACTGTGCTACTAGCACAGCCGGGTGAGCCCAATAATGAGACTGGGTAAGAGACGCTTAACTGGACTGGTCATTTTACTTTCATGTTGGGCCCTACCAGCAACAAGCAACAATGTGGCAGAAGAATATTGATCCTGTTTTTGCTAAAATATTCATTGCTAGATATTTATATTCCAGGACTATTGTGTTTTGCAGAGAATTTTGGGCCCTGCTTCTGGGTCTGGCACCTATGAGTAGAAGGTTCCATACAGGCATACAGATAAAAACAGTGTGTGCGCAGTGTGTGCGCGCGCGCACACACAAAATGTTCCATATCTAATATGTATTCAAGCCTTGAACAGTGTGGCAGAATGCCCACCTGTTTATTTCCTTTCTGAGTTAGCTATATTCTTGAACTAAATCTGAGAAAGAAATTTTACTTAAATTGCAAATCATACTAAGATAGTACCATTTATAATCAATTATGTAGATATGTATACCCTTGTTGCCAATACGGCATTCTGTGGTAAATTACCATACAGTTGTGTCTGTCATACTTCCATGTGGAGTCCATTTGACAATGACAAAAAGACAGTAAGGTCGGGAGGAGAAAGAAGTTTACCAGGCGGCATGACACTTCACCACAACCGACAACATAAGAACGCCCAGAGCCAACCGCACCTTCTTCGTATCCTCTTACACTATTTGTCCCACCAATTGCAAATGCTTCATGAGGTGGAAAATTTCCCTCCACGTGACCTCCAGAGGCACTACATCAAACAAAAAGATTATAAAGAAAGTAACAGAACTGGAAAAACTGTCAGTGCAAGTTCATATGCAGAGCATTCAGTTCATGATATTTTTTGCTACAGGGCCAGTACAAGAATGTGTTTAAACAAACCTTAGAAGAATCCTAGCAGGACCAAATTCATATCC
The DNA here is from genome assembly GCA_904845875.1 of Miscanthus lutarioriparius. NCBI lineage: Eukaryota > Viridiplantae > Streptophyta > Magnoliopsida > Poales > Poaceae > Miscanthus > Miscanthus lutarioriparius. The sequence goes on along the minus strand of CAJGYO010000007.1, from coordinate 135,082,261 downwards.
CTGCCTCAAACGTGCTGTCACTCTGTTGAAGCTTAGCCACTCAGGCAGAACAGGGAGCCCTTGCTCAATGTTGAAAACAAGCTACAAGCAACAATGGTAGCCGGAGATAAGCAATGATGGCTACAAAAATTGCCAAGTTGGGGAAGGAATAAGCATTGATGCCAACCATTGTAGAGCTATAGTCTCCAGAATCTGTGTAGATACTTTCAAACTTAGCGAGAAGTGTATCATCATAATCATGTCCACTGCAAAGCAATGAGACAAACATCAGGTGGAAATCTTAACAACTATACTGACTGTGTTAGAATCTTTCATGTGAAACTAAGGAAATAAGACAATGCGAATGGAGACCTGGCAGTTAATTGGCTGTTATAGAAATCCCTGATGACCGGATTCCCTTTATCATCACGAGCACCAGCATGCTGTGCAGACACAAAAGGTCAACACTATACCGCATGGCTAGTCCTGAAAGCATATGCAGCAGAATATTTACCTGAAAAATTAAGCCAAGTGTCCCACTCCACTTGGGTCTGAATGGTCGACTATATTCCAAGCCAGCAGTAACACGTCCAATTGTTATGGGCCCATGGTCAGGATGATCACCACCATGGACAAGTGTTCCAGGAGTCCTAGAGTTCTGGTACAAGAAATAGCTATAAACATATGCATGGTGCTAACTAGCGGAACTGGAAAGCGATGTCATATTAAAGGTAAATACCTGAACCATAACAGTTCTGGAGGTTCTCTTGTTGTCGCCATCAATCCAAGGGTCAGTAAAGTTCAATCTAAATATTGAATCGATTTGCCCCCTTTCCAAAGAGAGATTTAATTTCTTGTTCCTCCCAAAAACATTCCGATGTGAATATGCAAAGCTGCACTCCATTGAGTAAAGTTTAGACTATGTGCATATATAAGAGGTAGGAGGCTAGGAGCTAATAAGCTGCAACATAGTGATTTTGTTCTAGACATCTACGTTACACTTACACGGATACGTGGCTGAGGGAGCGTATCGCGTGTCGGATACGTATCCGATACGGATACGTGTCGGATACGCGCCCGATACGTATCTGCGGAGTATCCGATTTTTTATTAATTTCGCAATTCTTGAGTACGCCTGTGGATACGTATCTGTACCTGGGATACAGCCCAGCCCAACAAAAACAATGTCTCCCTGTGTCTCCCCGACGCCCTAGACCCCGACGCTCGCACTTCGTGCGGTCGCGCCGCCTCCAGCGAACACGCGCAAGGAAGCCTCGTCCCTGCTCACCGGTCACCGGCGACGAGCCTCCGTCCCCACTTGCAGGCCGCCGGCGACGAGCCTCCGTCCCCCGCTCGCTGGAGATGAGCCTCCGTCCCCGCGCACAGCCTCCTGCGTACATGTGCGCCGCCTCCTGCGCAGGGGATGCGCCACTGCTCGCCGGCCGCCGTCGCCGAGCCTCTGGCCCCTCCATGCCATCCTCCTCCAGATCGCCGCACCGGGGAGCACCTAGCAGTTCGTCATGATCGCGGCCAGCTCCCGTGATGCAGGGGATGCAGGGGAGAGGATGATTCAGCAGCAAAGCAAGCTGTCTACTCTAATTCTGCATGTACATCCCCTTCCCTATTCTTGATCTACTCTACTTCTGCAGTTCTTGCTTAATTTTGTTTGTTCCCCACTTCCCCTTCCTGATTTTTGCCTATTCTTGATTGCTTCATTGGAAGGGCGGGCCTGGTGCAAGCGGTAGAGTCTTACCGCCTGTGACCGGAAGGTCCCGGGTTCGAGACGGGTTCGAGTCGCGGTCTCCTCGCATTGCACAGGCGAGGGTAAGGCTTGCCACTGACACCCTTCCCCAGACCCCGCACAGAGCGGGAGCTCTCTGCACTGGGTACGCCCTTGATTGCTTCATTGCTAGAATGCAATAGGTGCTCTCCAAATTTGGTAGTGCTGGCACAAGCTAAGTGCTAGTGCTAATCCTAGCATAGGATCTGTGGGCTGTGGCTACCAGCCACAATCACAACAGAGAACCGACATTAGGATTTCCTGTAACTCGAGTTTTAGACTTTCACAATTTTAATTTGTATTATTATTTATTTATTAAAAAATAGTAAAACGTATCCGCGTATCATGTTTTCTAGAAAATTGCCGTATCCGCGTATCCATATCCTTCCGATACACGTATCCGTATCCGTGCTGCATAGCTAGACATATTACAAGTTCATAAATCAAAATATATGTTTAGCAAATTGGTTTTTGTTCGCAAAAACTTGTCACTTTGGTTTTTGAGGTGGCATTTTCCCACAAATGGCACTACATGTTGTTAATTGGCAGCGGTGTTAGAGAGAATGCTACTCAATCCTAGAGAGGAACGATGTAAAATTTAAAATTAGAAACTCTTCCATGTTCCATATAGATGGAGCTAAAACCATAATTCGGATTAGTATATTGTATTGTGTACAAATACACTGAATTACATATTATTATAATCATAAGCATGTCAGTTTAAGATTAGATTTCCACCGAAGTTTCAAGCCAACTAACAAACAGATTCCAATGTCCAAATGCTATAAGTTTTGGTAAACCTTTAAGAAAGGAATCTGTTAAGCAGGCACATGCAGCTAGCCAACTACTCCCTTCGTTCCAAATTATAAGTTGTTTTTTACTTTTTTGGTACATCCATTTTGCTGTGCATCTAGATATAATAATATGTCTAGATACATAGCAAAATGGATGAACCAAAAAAGTCAAAGCGACTTATAATTTGGAACGGAGGGAGTAGTAAACAGCTGGCCTGGGGTTTAAAGTTAACACATCTGATGTCAAACAAGATCAATTACATATTCGAATTAAAAATCATCAACTATCTATTCAATTACACATCATGACTTCATCACCAATAATTGACAGATTCTAAAATAAAAAGTGCTAACTTTTCTTGATCCCAAAAGGCTTGGGTTTTGGAGGATAAGCTTATAGCTTAAGCTGGTCTGAATGTGGTGGCTACATGACAATTACGATGATAATCATAGCCCATAAGAGCCCATCGAGCCCTCCAAACATTTATAAGAACCTTACATAATGAGGATTCTTGATAATGTTAAACCGAACGAAATAAGGGACAAAGCCCATTGGTGGCCTGTTTGAAAGAGCGGCATAACTCCAGGAATATTAAGGACTATCCAACTTTGTTCAAATTTGAATTTAGTCCCAAGGATTTGGAGCACAATATGCCCTTTCGAACATAGGCCCTAGTTTGAGCACAGGGCCACCTTTTCAAAACCAACACAAACAATAGTCAGCAAGGAAAACTTGCATCCCTGGGAATCTTTGAAGAATCATGATGACATTGAGCCTATGCAGAGAGTAGAAACTAACTAGCGGAAATAGCACCAGAAGCAGAAAAAGAGTAGATGTATATACATACATCTTAACCTGTGAAAGAATAACATACTGACCTGCCAATAAGTCCAGAAAGGGGTCCATTTGTTATCCTGCAGAAAAACATGATGTCATATAATCAGCATTGAGGAATAACAGTTTGACTGTACCTTGCGCATGTGCTACAACTTTGGAGGTTAAAGGAGGAAAAAAACAGCACATCCAAGGCTTCAGCACTATTGACTCAGAACAGAATTTCTTAAAGCAAAAGGTCACTGGCTACACCCACTTATGCAATCTCCAAAATGAGCTCAATTAACAAAGTATTGTTCATACTCACCCACTTGAAATTCCACCACCAGCAGAGAAACCACCCGAAGGGCGTTCAACAAGATTCATGACAAGGTCCACTTTATTAGAATCTGCAGACAATTACAAAGCACATGAACATTAGCACTTATAAGAGATCAGATCTACTTAAAAAAATGACAGAACTTAAAAATAGCTTCACCTCCAACTGGCTGTGGAATTATCGTAACATCCTCCATGATTCCCATAGTAAGTATTGTTTCGACATCCCTTTTCACTTGTGCCCTATTGTAAGCCTGTTTAATTTTAAATAGACAAGATTAATTTGAAGTTTTAACAGGCAACATTGATGGTATAGCATAAGACAACAGGACATGGATAAAAAGGTAAAATCTATATACTATTGCGACATGATAATTTTTAGATGATTGCTAATATTATTTTGGTTCAGAATGCTGCAGTGCTCCTTTCATAATGTTTTAAGTCCAAAGCACCCAGTCTGAGTCCAAATATTACTGTGAAAATGACAGAATATACACAATCATAATGAAAGAAAAGAGGGACTTGGTTATAAGCTATACGGGCTCCAAGTCTCCAATCAAACTTATATGCCTATATTGTAACCAGCGCTGGTGATTCTGGTATTAGCCTTTGCATAGAAATTTCAGTGCATGAATGATGCAACACAGCACATGAATAACGAAAAATGTGAAATTGGAAGGGTTAGCATTTCATGCAACATCTAGAAGAACATGACTGAAAGATGATATTTGCATTTCAGCATATCATCAATAGTCCTCCTGAGGTATATAAAACATAAATAGACAGATTGAGAAAGGCACTTCTGAAAATGCGCTCTGACCTGCCCTTTCTTGGTGGTAAGCTGCCGAAGGATGGTTTCCGGCTGTGTTTTTCCAAGAGTTGGTTCACCGCTACCACAAGCAAAGGAAACAGAAGGATGAAAAACATAAGAAACATAGAAATTTAAGCACTTTAAAACAGTGTTTGATCAAGAAATCTCAGAGAAAAGATAGGTTCTCACGTCTTCCTGTCCAAAAAGCGAATGCTAATGTTATTAACCTCAGCTTCTGAAACCTGCAGCCTCAAAATCCCTCCAGAAAGTATCTCAGCATATGAAACCTGTATCCAAACCAAGGAATCTTTGTGATTTGTCATTTATCAATGTATCTCTATACACAATGGATAACCAACAAATCCTATACTGCATGCTCAGTGGCCCACATATTTGACATTGGTAAGATATATACAATTCGATCATGAGGTGGCAATCACATCTGCCCGGACATGTATCATCTCCCACACCTCAGGGCAACCAAAGCCACCTCTCTTCTCCTCTTCCTATGGAAAACTCCTGTTTCTCTCGACCACATTGTTCCATGCCATCTCTATCATTTTTCAGTCCACTAATCCTCAAGCTCGACGCAAACAAAAGGAACAGTCGGGTAGCTTTGCACCAAACCAACCCCATAGCTTCCCACTACTGCCACTCCGACCACTCAACTCCTCACTTAAAAGGCACCTCCAGTACAAAGCAGGAGGCAGTGATCCCATTGCATCCGTCTTCCCCTAATGCCTGTGATCTTCACCGGAGTATTCTGATTTGTTTGCAAGTTTGACCCATACTGGATTCAGGAAATCCCAAAATCAGGTTGATCCTCAATCTTCTCCTCCACCTCTCTCGACTGGAGTACTCTGATTTGTTTGCAGGGTATAATCTATAATGTACTCCCTCCATCCCAAATTGTAAGTCATTCCAAGAATCTTGGAAAGTCAAAGCATCTCAAGTTTGACCAAGTTTATATAATAAGATAATAACATTTATGATACCAACTAAGTACCAATAGATTCTTTGTTAATTATATTTTTATAGTATACCTATTTGATGTCATAAATCTTTGTAATTTTTTTATAATTTTGGTCAAACTTGACAAGCTTTGACTCTCCAAGATTCTTGGAATGACTTACAATTTGGGATGGAGGGAGTATTCAGTAAATCCCTAATCAGGATCATCCACATTCTTCTCCTCCTTCACCTCACACTTTTTTCATATATGTCAAATTTCATTCAACTATTCAATTAATTTACCTTTGTTTCCTATTTTGTATGTAAACATCCGCACACACTAGGCATGTCTGGTTTCCCATTCTTCCCTTCTCTCTGTCCTAATCGCCTTAGTTTCCTGCTCCGTGGTACCAATTATTTCACTTTCATCTTTGTTTCTGTGTGGTACAGGTATGAGGCATCGTAGGAGCTAAGCACAAGCAACTATGTGACAGAGAAACACAAATTCGGATTACCTACCAATCCAGTTAGGCCACGCTCCTGATACCATCCATTGACGGATTTGATCACTTTATCCAGATGCCTAATGTTAATAATTTTTCCTGCACATTGTAACTCCAAAGACTCAATGGGTTGTGCAGACAATAGTGCACATAATCTGTTGACAAATTGAACATTATTTGAGAACAAGAAAGGACATGTTTACCATGGCGATCACGAAAAGCATCTTCCAGGAACTTGGACGGTAGCATGTTGGCGCCCTCACATACCAGCCCATGGAAGTCTTGGTTCGGCTCCACCTGAAACCAAAAGAAGAACCGAAATTGTGCCTTCATTAGCTCCAGAAATAAGGAAAGAAAGTGGGGACAACAAGAGGTTTGAGGATAGAAGGAGGACCTCGAAGACGAGGCGAATGCCATCGCGGGTGTCGACAGCGACGGGCATACACGACCGGAACAGTCCGCTCTCAACGATGCGGTGCACGTCCTCCTGCACCTCCCGCACGGTGAGCGCGGCGTTGGGGCGGCACGCGCGCAGCGCCGCGGCGGCCGCGGCCTCCAGCTCGGCCCGCTCCAGCGGCTCCCCGTCCTTCCCCCGCACCGCGACCTCGCTGATCAGCACGCGCTCCTCGGGCCCTCCGCCGTCCTTCCCGTGCCGCCGCGGCGGGGGCAGGGCCGGATCGGCCCGCGCGACCGGGACGCGCGGGAGGCAGGCGCCCAGGCGGCGGGCAGCGGCGTCGATGGCGCGGCCGATGTGCGCGAACGGGAGCGCCGCGGAGAGGAGCGCGGGCGCGGGCGACGGGAACGGGGACGGGGGCGGGGCCGGCGCGGACGGGAGCTTGACGCCGGAGGAGACGAAGCGGACATCGCGACTGCGGCCCATGGAGGCGGCGCTGGAAGGTCCTGTTAGTGTCCCGAAATGGAGCTCGACTAGGGTTTAGGGCTTTGGCGACGAGGACGAGGGCGAGGGCGCGAGGGTTTCGTCCGCCATGGGCAGTGGAATGCGAGCGGAGATGGTGCTGGACTGGCTGGACCCGTGGGAGAGGGGTACTCCCGTTTTCGGGATTTTTAACTTTTTGCGTAACCATCGTTGGTTTTGCCAGTTTTATACGCGCTCTAGGCAACATCGCAAACACCCTATGTTTTTGGCTTTTTTTTTTGTTTTACGGTAAGCCCGAGAAGACCTACGGAGCCTGCGAAATGACCTATTTACTCCGGTTGCTTCTCTCCCTCTACTCGCTGACGCGTGGGCCCCACACGTCAGCTTGTCTTCAACCTCCAGCCATCACCCAGAGAGGGAAGGCGAGGAGCTCGTGTAGTCCTGGCCACGCTGTTGCCCCTCCTCGACCTCCGGCATGACCAGAGAGGGAAGGCGAGGAGCTCGTGTAGTCCTGGCCACGCTGCTGCCCCTCCTCGACCTCCGGCATAACTTGCTGGACCGCCCGCTGTGCCGCGCGCCCGTCCATTTAATTTGACTGCGAGGCTTGAGTACAAATCGAGCTACACCAGCACCATGCACGCGACGCGCTGTGACGTCATCCTTCAATGAAGCCAGTCATCCGGAGCACGGAGATGGCGCAGGTCGCTCGACGGCGAGCCAACGGACGCCCGCAATGTCCACGTCGCCGGCTCTGCCTCCTCCGACCGCCGCCAACAGGCTGACAGCAGCAAATGCGCAGGAGCGGTCAGCCTTGGGGCCGGGCACATCCACAGGCCGAAAGCACGCTGCGTGCGAGTCGGGTGGCTGCCCCGCATGCACTGCATAGGTGACGAGCTAGGCTGTGGCGGCTCATGCGTGTAGCAGGTCTTCGCCCACGGCACCTCGAACTCGTCGAGCTCTTCGATTGCCACGGCAGAGATGGCGAATGGGCAGAGCCCAAGAGCACTGAGCGAGTGTGGCAGGAGCCGTACTTATTTGGTAGTCATGTCTTGAAGCTCGGAATCGCGACGGAATTCGGCGAGAGCGACCGCGACGTACGCTGGCAAGACAAACTCCGCACGCCTCGTGAAATGGGCGGCGGCGAGTGGGTGCGGATCCTGTTGCCGAAAGGGCGCGCGGCAGAGCGCGCGTTTCAACAAGGCGTGCCGGAGGTCGAGGAGGGGCAGCAGCGCGACTGGGACTACACGAGGTCCCCCTTCCCTCTCTGCGTGGTGATGACGTGAGGTTGAAGACGAAGCTAACGTGTGGGGTCCACTCGTCAGCGAGTGGAGAGAGAAGCTGTAGGGGTAAATAGGTTATTTCGCATGCTCGGTAGGCCTTTCTAGACTCACTGTCAAACTAGCGTGCCCACCTGACGTGCCATGTCAGCAAAAATGAAAAAAATATAGTAGGTTTACCGTTTGCGATGACAATTATGTTGGAGTGCGCGTAAAGCTGACAAACAAAGAGGTGTCATCCGTAATGATGGCAAAAGGTTAAAAATTCCCTGCTTTTCGTGTTGAGCCTCGAGAGGCAACGAGCTGCTTTTCGTGTTGAGCCTCGAGAGGCAACGAGAGCCGTTCGCGTTCGATGTGGTCGCCAGTCGCCAGGCCCATTCGTGAAAGTTTTTTCTTGAGCCAGTTGGATTTGGATATGATGATGAACAATCTCCGCGTCTGTCCATGGTCTCCTCCGTTCAGCCTGAACTTTGAACCATCTTTAGTCACCATCGCTGGTGTCACAATTAGCCATGACTAAAGGTATTAACGTATTATTAGCTAAGTTCAGGAAATAAAAAAAAACTCTGGACTAGATTAAACACTAGAAAACTCAGGTCGGCTTTGCCGCGCCCTCCTTGGAGTTAACCAGCGTAGCATTTTTTTGCAAAAAAAAAAGGTTTAGCACTTGAGCTATGAGATTAGATATATGATGATGATGATTTTGAAGTTGAACTAAGTTGTTACTGGAGAAGAATACAACAACATCTTGCATTAGAACATTACTGAGAAGACCTGATCATCAAATTAGTGATTCAATTCAGATTTCTTAGTATGGATTCATATGCATTGCTCTCACTAAATCGTGCAACGTCATAGCTGTATGTCAACTCTACAATAGTTATGCTGAAAGAACACTATGTCCAAGGAAAAAATTGCATAGCATTTCTCTATGAAATGTAACATCCCTGCACTCCCAAATATCTACGGGAAGAGTTTCATTTCAAGAGCTTGCATTGAAACGAAGAATACATGATGATGTATGAGAATGGGAGTGCTGTAGAGATACAGTGAAGAAACATTTACGCCCTGTTCGCTTGGCTTATAAGCCGTACTTTTTCAGTCAACGAACATTATTTTTCTCGCACAACGAATCAGCCAACAGTACTTTCAGCCACGACTTATCAGCCGAACGAACAGAACATTAAATTAGCATATCTATCTTTTGGAATAGGTGAGCCCTACAAAAGAAAATAAATTTATTTTAATAGAATAGAACTTGATAGAACACTCATATTCATAAATGGGTGGATTACTAAAGATGATCTACATTTTAGAGTCCAGAACAGGTATGTAGCTGACCTTGTTCTTAGCGTCATAGGTAAATGTGATCAATAATATGTTTTCTTAATCTGTTAAGATCTTCTTGAGATGTGCATGTGAATTAATCATCTGCGGTGCACATAGAACACAAATAACCAGATTTTGTTGTAAGATCAGTGCTTACATAATATAATTATGCTAAATAATAATAATGCTTGCAAGTGAGTTGGTATCCTGGTACACAAGGTTGGATTTTGTAAAAAATTTAGACCATAGCATATGGATGTAATTTTAAAAAAAAAACTGATAGCCTTACATTTTCATAATCACAAAAGCAGTATATGAAGCTAGATTGAATTAATTACCATCTACATCGTAAGCACCATAGAAGATATGATCATCAGACACCATATCATTAAATTTTCAGCTCTGCAAAACTGCCAGCGAGTAAAAGAAATGTGTCGGTGTTTTGAATTACCAACTAGTAAATTTCTAGTATTGCGCGTCTGGCTCGGATGATGTGCTTAGAGGACATGAGGTTTATACTGGTTTGGGCAGAAAGTTCCTACGTCCAATTCGTCGCTGCTACTCGTGTTACTAGCACTAAAAGTTTGTAGTAGGGGTTACAAACGAGCGAGAGAGAGACATGTTTCAAGTCTCTGATGTGCGTGTGCTCCTAAGACGTGTTAGGACGTGTGTTTTGATGTCTATAGCCGTATAGAGAGGTGAACCGCCCTCCTCCCTCCTAGAGCGTCCTACTTCCCCTTTTATAGACGAAAGGGAAGAGCAGGTTACACAGAGAGAAGGTGAGAGAAGAGCCAAGGAGAGAAAGGCTTCCAGGACTGTCGGGCCTTTCTTCTCCTTTATGCGGGTCTCACCGACACTACAGATGGTGACAGGGACGGCTCCACGCCGGGCACCTGTTTGCCGCTGATGCCACGCTCCGGCGTTATCAGCGGATCGTGACGTCCCATTCTGTCTAGGCGGGCGACGCGGCGAACCAGTGTGCTGGTCAGCGGCCGTATAGAGAGTAGGCAGCATAGTGACCACATGTCTGTTACTGTTGGTGATGTGAGTTCCCTGGAGTGACACGTCGCAGGCATGGATCATGTTGAGATGTGTCCGCTCCCTGCACGATGCCAGAAGTTTGACCTTGGGTTGTATTTTCTAGCTCATAGTGGTTGGCGGCGGTACAAGCTTCCGTCAAGAGCCGCGCCTGAGGGGTCGGGCGAGACGGAGCCCCCAACCCAGAGGTCGGGCGAGGCGGCCCCCCCGACCTAGAGGTCGGGCGAGGCGGAGCTCGCCCCCAGAGGTCGGTCAAGGTGGAGCCCGCGCACCTGGGGGTTGGTTGGAGTTGTAGTCACGCTCTTAACTGCTCGGATGAATCAATGTTGATGACCATTAGCTCATCCTCTTTGGATACCCTAGTATTGGTCCCCGACAGTAGCCCCCGAGCCGCGGAGGAGTAGAACACTCCTTCGGAGGCTTTTCCGAACAGGAGGACTCTAAGGGCTTTGGCCTTCTTTTGTCGCGCCACGACGTGTCCTGGGGACAACGATTCCCTTTCGTCGTGATCAGACTCCTAGGGGGTATAGCCGTAAGATTTGGTGGGTCGAAAAAGGTCTTTCCTGATTCTAACCCCTACGGGGGTCTGTCGTTCTACGATCGCACGTTTAGTCTCCTTACGAGTCCAACTTTCCTCGAGCCCCCACGCGTAGCGGGGGTCCGGTCGAGGGTCGGCTCGTCTTTGTGATCATCACCCCATCCGCGGTTTCCACAACTGGAGGGGTTGAGCTAACATCACTTACCTCGATGGCTTGAGTGTCACGCTTAGTGAGCTCGCTAACGGGCATGTCCAAGTGGAATCCGGGTCTGTTGTTCATAACGGGGTCGGCATAGCCCTTATGTGGCATTCCACTACTCCTTGACCTGTCTCTCGGCAGATGCCCGAGACAGGTGGCCCACTAGCCTCTCCTCGATGGAGATTCTATGGGCATGGCTCGAGGTTAGGATCGAACGAGAAGGTCGAGATGACCCTGTCTGCTTCTAAGTGGGTCGGGCGAAGGCCACTGGGGCTCATCTGCATTTTCTCCCCTAGCTCTATTTGATGTGAGGCGGCCTCGAGCCCTTCGTAGGCTAGCCTTCGAACCCCGGTCGGTTGTCGCTCATGTTGAATGAGGCGACTGTCGCTTCGTGTTGCGATGCGAAGCGTTGTGATGCAATAATTGCATATGCGATACTTGGATGTATGAGAATGGATGAATGAATGCTCATGCACTAGAAAAGTAAAGTGAGGGTTGGTAAAGTTTGGGGAGCTCTTACCGGCTATGTCCGAGTGAAATCCGGGTCCGTCATTCATGACGGAATCAGCATAACCTGCATGGGGCATTCTACTGCTCCTTACCCATCTTTCGACAGCGGCCCGAGCCATTCGATCGACTTGGGTGACCCGTTGGCCTCTCCTCGAGGGAGATTCTACCAGTGGACCCTCCAAACCCTTCCTAGGAAGACGGAGGCTAAAGCTTGTGGTGTGGGCAAAAACACTATGATCATGCTGGTGAGCAAAAATGTCGTAGCTGCTGGGGCGTAGGTTTCTTGCAGTCTGTGGAGGAATAGACCCCCTATACCTTCAAGGGTATACATGGGCCGCGCCACCGGAAGTGGCCCAGCCCGCAAGATGAAGACGTGCGGAGCACGACGCTATATTGTAATTGTACCAAATTGGATACTTTACTTGTAACCTTGTCCCTTCGGAATATATAAGGAGGGGCAAGGGTCCCCTAATGGACAAGATCATACAGATCATAACAGATCTCACCCCAGATCAATACAAATAACAGAGCACAGGACGTAGGGTTTTACGCCACACTGGCGGCCTGAACCTATATAAATCTTGTGTCTTGTGTCTCTGTAACCATCTAGTTCCTGATTACACGCATCCTATCGATAATCTACCACCACGGGCACCCCCCTCGGTGGACTGCCGACCATATTTCGTCGATAGTGGCGCGCCAGGTAGGGGCCCCTTTTAGGGGTTGTGCGTGCTGATCTTCCGGTGAATCAGATGACGATTCTCTTCATCAACGTCCTCCACGGCAACTCGGCTTTTTATGGCTGGCGTCCTTGAACTACAGCATCTACGGTGACTCGTCATAACGTGGTCGGCTACGGCAGCAGCGTGCACCAGGCTACGGCGGCAGCGTGCACCATGTCGTGTGCGGACGTGTTCATCTTGGCCTCATCCTGAGAGACGTGCTGATGACGGAATCCATCTACACCAGCGATGAAAACTCTAAAGGGGCACAACGTCGTCTACACGAGTACATGGAGTACGTACGAGGCTACACCGCGGCTTGTCGGCCTGGGCTGGCACGTCACACTCGACCACCTTCGGCTTGTACTGAACCCCGTAAATCTCGGATCAGCATAGTGTCGAGCTCTCTGAAGTCAAATCCATGTCATCAACCAAGCACATCTCATTGACATACAACAATACAGTCAGACGCAGGACGTAGGTATTACGCCCTCACGGCGGCCGAACCTGGATAAAACCTCGTGTCTGTCTTGCCTCATCATCTTGTTCGTAGCTAGCGCACCTGTCTGCCGACAATCTACTACCTTGGGCATACCGCTAGGTAGACTGTCGACCATATTTCGTCGACACGGTCCGACCAGTTTTACTTAGCGTTTATTTCCGCAAACCTTGCATTTACGTTTTTTAACGTGATAAAGGGTTGGGCATAGAGAATGTCTACCAAATAGACATACTCTTACTAGCCCCCGAGTGAGGCCCGACCCCTTGTCATTGCTGGGTTTGGGCATCATTTAAAGATCGTGGAGTCGATAGCGAAACTAATAAGAGAAAACATGCGTAAATTAAGGGTGACCCGTCTCTTGGCAGCGGCCCGAGCCGTTCGATCGACTTGGGTGACCCGCTGGCTTAGGACTTACCTTGATGGCTCGAGTGACAGGTTTGGAGAGCTCTTACAGAATATGTTCGAGTGGAATCAGGGTCCGTCGTTCATGACGGAGTTGGTATAACCCACATGGGGCATCCTACTACTCCTTACCCATCTCTCGGCAGCGGCTCGAGCTGTCCGATTGACTTACCTGCGGAGGTAGAGGATGAGATCATCCTCCCCCAAGAAATTAGTTAAGCAGATAAGCCAGGCGGTGAACTCGTAATAAGTAGACAAGCTCTTAAATTTCGTTATGGCCAAACAACTTTTTAGCCCTTCTCCCCTTTTCGTATAAAAAGGTTAGTGCGTTCTGACCCTTTCCGTCGTTGAGGCCGTAAAGCTCGGGGTGCGAGCGAACAAACTTTGATCATGCTGGTGAGCAAAAACGTCGTAGCTACTAGGGTGAAGGTTTCTCGCAGTCCGACCAGTTTTACTCAAAGTTTGTTTCCGCAAGCCTAGCTTCTAGGTCTCGTCGTGAGAGAGGGTCGGGGCACAAAGAATGTTTGCCAAACGGATAGACTCTTAAACGCGTACCGACTCTTTTCGTAGCTAAGGCCAAAAAGCCCGGGGTGCAGAAAAAAAACTCTGATCACGCTGGTGAGCAAAGACACCATAGCCGCCGAGGCATAGGTTTCTCGCAGTCCGACCAGTTTTACTCAGCGTTTGTTTCTGTAAACTTCGCTTCTGGGTCTTAACGTGAGAAAGGGTCAGGCGTAGAGAATGTCTATCAGATAGATACGCTCTTATTAGCCCCCGAGCGAGGCCCGACCCCTCGCCATTGCTGGGGTCAGGTGTCACTAAAGATCGAGGAGTTTGAAAGCAAAACTGATGAGAGAAAGTATGTGTTTATTAAGGGTAAAAGCGACATAGCTGCTCGATGTTCCAGGCATGGACGAAGACTTCGCTGTCGATGGTCTTGAGCTTGTAGGTGCCTAGCCGGAGCACCTCCATGATGACGTACGGTACCTCCCATGGTGGAGAGAGCTTGTGGCGGTTCTTGTTGCTCTGGACGAGGTGGAGCACTAGGTCCCCGACATTGAAGGTCCGACCCCACACTTGACGGCTGTGGTACCGGCGCAACGCTTGCTGGTATTTGACCGAGCGGAGGAGGGCGACGTCGCGTGCTTCATCTAGCCAGTCCATGGCATCTCGGCTCCCTGTTCGTCGTACGCCCTAACCCTCGACGCTCCATAGTCGAGGTCGGTCGGGAGGATAGCCTCAGAACCGTAGACCATAAAGAATGGTGTGTAGCCGGTGGCCTAGCTGGGGGTCGTCATCAGGCTCCAGAGCACCGTTACAAGTTTCATGACCCATTGTCCGCCAAACTTGTTCAACCGGTTGAAGATCCTAGGCTTGAGGCCTTGTAGGACCATGTCGTTCATGCGCTCGACCTACCCGTTCGTGCGGGGGTGCGCCACGGCGGCCCAATCGGCGTGGATGTGATATTCATCGCAGAATTGGAGGAACTTCTTTCCAGTGAACTGCGTGCCGTTGTCCGTGATAATGGAGTTTAGGACCCCAAAGCGATGAACGATGTCAAGGAAGAATAGCATGGCTTGCTCGGACTTGATCGCGGTGATCGGTCGAGCCTCTACCCACTTTCTAAACTTGTCTATGGTGACAAGCAAGTGCGTATAGCTCTCGGGCACCCTCTTGAGAGGTTTGGACCAGATCGAGCCCCCAGACCGCAAATGGCCACGTGATGGGGATCGTCTGGAGTACTTGGGCCGGCAGGTGGGTCTACCGGGCATAGTACTGACACCCTTCGTAGGTGTGCATAATATGTTTAGCGTCGGCTAACGCGGTCGGCCAGTAGAAGCCTTGTTGGAATGCGTTTCCGACCAGGGTTATAGATGCGGCATGGTGACCACAGACCCCACCGTGGATATCACTCAGCAACTGCTTCCCTCGCTCGATGGGGATGTAGCGCTGTAGGATCCTGGCGTGGCTTCGCTTATAGAGCTTGCCCTCAATAAGGACAAAGGACTTGGCATGACGCGTGAGCCACTGAGCCTCCATCTTGTCCGTTGGTAGCACCTCACGGAGGAGGTAGTCGAGGTAAGGCATCCTCTAGTCGGCTAGAGGGTCGAGCTCTATCGCTGGATCCTCGTCAAGCTCCATGACCTTAGGGTCAGATGGAGCCAATGGCTGGTTAGCCCCCGAGCCTAGGGCAGGCGGCCTGCCACCAGCTTTTTCTGTCTCCTCATAGCGGACCGAGGGCTTGTGCTGATCGCTGGCGAAGACACTCATTGGCACCGGCTCTCGATCGGACACCGCTTTCGCCAATGTGTCAGCCACCTCATTGAGATGCATCAGGATGTGATTGAGCTCGAGGCCGTTGAACTTGTCCTCCAGCTGGCGGACTTCTCGGCAATATGTAGCCATCTTGGCATTGTGGCCGCTTGACTCCTTAATGACCTGGTCGATGACCAGCTCAGAGTCTCCCCGAACGTCGAGGCGTCGGATACCCAACTCGATGGCGATGCGTAGGCCATTGATGAGTGCCTCATACTCAGCCACAATGTTGGAGGAGGGGAAATGGAGGCAAACCATGTACCTCATGCGTACCCCGAGGGGCAAAATGAAGACTAGCCCCGCGCTGGCGCCTTTCTTTATCAGCGATCCATCGAAGTACATCGTCCAGTACTCTTCGTCGATGACCGCTGGTGGCATTTGGACCTCGGTCCACTATGCAACAAAATCAGCTAGCACTTGGGACTTGATAGCCATCCGGGGGGCATACAAAATGCCTTGACCCATCAGCTCGAGTGCCCACTTTGCAATTCTTCCTATGGCATCCTGGTTTTGGATAACCTCGCCAAGAGGGAAGGACATCACGACCGTCACCGTATGCGACTCGAAGTAGTGACACAGCTTCCTCTTAGCGATAAGGACGGCATACAGGAGCTTCTGGATTTTGGGGTAGCGAGTCTTCGAATCAGACAAGATCTCGCTAATGAAGTACACGGGACACTACACTTTGAGGGTGTGCCCCTCTTCTTCTCGCTCTACCACCAGGGTGGCGCTCACCACTTGCGTGGTGGCCGCAATGTAGAGCAGAAGCGGTTCTCCGTTGGTCAAGGGACAAGGATTGGGGCCTTCGTCAGAAGCTGCTTGACATGTCAAGTGCCTCATGGGCCTCGGATGTCTATTCGAAACAGTCGGCCTTCTTCAGATGCCAATAGAGGGGGACACCTCGTGCGCCAAGGCGTGAGATGAAGCGGCTGAGCATGGCGAGGCACCCTGCAACTCGTTGTACCCCCTTTACATCCTTATGATGGCTAAGATCTTCTCTGGGTTGGCTTCGATGCCACGCTCAGAGACGATGAAACCCAGTAGCATACCCCTCGGGACCCCAAAAACGCACTTCTTGGGGTTGAGCTTAATGTCGTTTGCTTGAGTTTTGTGAAGGTTTGTTCAAGGTCGGCTATGACTAGGTCAGCCTATTTGGACTTGACCATGATGTTGTCCACGTAGGCCTCAATGGTTCGTCCGATGAGGCCCCCAAAACATTTGAGCATACAACGCTGGTACGTAGCCCTAGCGTTCTTCAGACCGAACGGCATTGTAATATAGCAGAACGATGCGAATGGGGTGATGAAAGATGTCGTGAGCTGGTCGGACTCTTTCATTGCGATTTGATGGTACCCGGAGTATGCATCAAGGAAGCAAAGGGTTTCGCACCCTGAGTTTGAGTCGACTACTTGGTCTATGCGTGACAAAGGAAATGGGTCCTTTGGGCATGCTTTGTTGAGACCCGTATAGTCAACACACATTCTCCATTTCTCACTCTTCTTTCGTACAAGAACGGGATTGGCTAACCACTTAGGGTGGTATACTTCCTTGATGAACCCGGTCGCCAAAAGCTTCACAATTTCCTCGCTGATGGCCCTGCGCTTCCCCTCATCGAAGCGACGTAGGCGCTGCTTCATCGGCTTGGATTCTGGCCTAATCTTCAAGGCGTGCCCGATGACTTCTCTTGGAATGCCTGGCATGTCTGAGGGTTTCTACGCAAAGATATCTCTATTGGCACGGAGGAAGTCGACGAGCGCGCTTTCCTATTCGGAAGAAAGTGTGGTGCCAATGCGCACCACTTTACCTTTGGAGCCACTAGGGTCTATAAGGACCTCCTTGGCACCCTCCATAGGCTCAAAAGACCCGACCGACTGCTTGGGGTCGGGCGCTTCTTCGGTGACCTCCTTCCTGATGGCCGCAAGCTCCTTAGAGGCGACGATTGCCACAGCGTGTTCGTAGCACTCGCCCTCGCCCTCGTAGGCGCGCTGGAAGGATGTGCCGATGGTGATGACCTCGCATGGTCCTAGCATCTTTAGCTTTAGGTAGGTGTAGTTGGGGACGGCCATGAACTTCGCGTAGCATAGCGTGGTAGGTTCTATGGAACCCGACCACCTCAAAGGTGAGGGTCTCCGTCCTATAATTGGATGGATCCCTAAAGGTGACGGGCAGATCGATCTGCCCAAGTGGCACGACCTACTTTCTAGGCACGATACAGTGGAAAGGCGCTCCAGTCGGTCAGATGCGCGATCGATCGATGCCCATGGCGTCGAGTGTTTCGGCGTACATGATGTTGAGGTCGGTGCCTCCAGCCATCTGTACCTTGGTGAGCCACTTCGTGCCGATGATCGGGTCGACCACGAGCGGATATCTCCCCAGTTGTGGGATGCTCTCCGGGTGGTCGGTCCGATCAAAGGTTATGGTGGACTCTGACCATCGAAGGAAGGCAGGCACAGCCAGCTCGGTCATATATACCTCGCGACACGCAAGCTTCTAGCGACGCTTGGAGTTATAGGCTGTCGACCCTCTAAAGATCATGAGGCAGCCATCCAGCATTGAAAAGCCGCCATCATTACCCTCGGCATCATCTATGGCTGGCTTGGCGTCCCCCCTGTGCTCCCCTTGTTGGAGCCTCCGAACAAGAACCGCTTCATGAGGCCGCAATCCTTGTAGAGATGCTTAACGGGGAAGGCATGGTTCAGGCATGGCCCTTCGAGTAGCTTCTCAAAGTGGTTTGGGGTACCCTCTGCGGCTTCCAACCCCCTTGCGGTCAGTGGCGGCCACAAGTGAGCCCTCGCACCGCTGCTTGTTCTTCTTCTTGTTGGGGCGGTTGGTGGCGCCTTCGCCAGTGTTCTCGTCTCGCTTCACCATGCCCTTGAGGTGGTCAAAGATCACCTCAACCGCCTCCTCGCCCGAGGCATGGCTGGTGGCGATGTTGAGGAGCTCCTTGGTGGTTCATGGGCCCTTACGTCCCAGCTTATGGACCAGAGACTCACAGGTGGTCCTAGATCGGAAAGCTCCTATAACATCGGCATTGGCGATATTAGGCAGCTCATTGCACTAAAAGTTTCCCACGAAGATCCTATGAATTCCTGGGACGCTTGTATATGCCCTAAAAGTTTCCCACGAAGATCTCTTTTAGGTCCGTCCAACTTTGGATTCTATTGGGTGGATGGTGCTCCAACCACGTTCCCACCGAATCGGCCATGAACAATGGAAGGTTGCGGATAATGTAATCGTCATTATCCGCTCCACCGGCTTGGCAAGTAAGCCGATAATCCTTGAGCCACAGTTCGGGGTTCATTTCCTCGGAGTACTTCGGGATGTTGGTCGGCGGTCAGTACTGTGGTGGAAAGGTGGCGTTGAGGATGTGCCGGCCGAAGGCCTAAAGTCCTAGAAGGCCGGGGCTCAGGCTTCGGTCCTCACCGCTGTCGTAGCGTCCGCCATGACGAGGGTGGTAGCCGTGATTAGCCCCCTCCCTCACATCGCCGTGGGTACATCTACAGGTGTCGAGGGTGTCGCTGGCATCATGGTGGCGGCTGAGACGCTCATGCACCGAGACCGTGGTGCGTGGCCTACCGCCTTGCGGTGCCTGGCGGACTAACGCATCCTTGTCAAGTCACTCTGAAGGCGTGCGCTGGCTGATGTCGAGCTCACATCATCGGGACAGTGAGCTCTCGCCTGTTGCGCCGCCGCATGCTTGAGTAGCGTGCGAATCTCGCGATGGGCCCGATGATCCTCGGACATCGCGGGCCTCAGAAGCCTCTGGAGCAAGGCCGCCGCAGCAGCAATGTTCTGGCTTGCCCAATAAAAGCTCTAGTTTGGTTTTGGAGAATTGATGAAACCCTAAGTGCTAACCTAGTTTATCAAGTGATCATGAGATAGGTAGCACACTATAAGTGGTGAAGCAAATGAAGATCATAGCATGATGGTGATGATGGCATGGTGATGATCAAGTGCTTCGACTTGGAAAGAAGAAAAAGAAAAACAAAAAACTCAGGGCAAAGGTATATTTTGTAGGAGCTATTTTGTTTTGGTGATCAAGACACTTAGAGAGTGTGATCACATTTAGGTTCAATAGCCGTACTATTAAGAGGGGTGAAACTCGTATTGGAATGCGGTTATCAAAGTGCCACTAGATGCTCTAACTCATTGCATATGCATTTAGAATCTAGTGGAATGCTAACACCCTTGAAAATATTTGTGAAAATATGCTAACACATGTGTACAAGGTGATACACTTGGTGGTTGGCACATTTGAGCAAGGGTGAAGAAGATAGACGTGAAGAAGAGTTGGTCTCGCTGGTCACAAAGTGACCGGACGCTGGTCTCAGAGGAACCAACGCGTCCGGTCAGTTGTAACAGCGAAGACACTGGTATCGGTCAAATGACCGGACGCTGGGTCGCTCAGTGACCGGACGCTGGAAGGCTGTGTCCGGTCATGTTGACCAACAGCGCAGTCAGAAGTCAGTGTCTGACCGAACGCTGGTAGGGTCTAGTCAAGCATGACCGGACGCGTCTGGTCGACAAAATACGTTTCTGGAACCTAACTGGAAACGACCGGACACTAGAGGCTGAGCGTCCGGTCAGTTTGTGCGCAGTGTCCGATCAACAGACGACCATTGAAATCTGACGAACAACATTTGAAGCAGGGGACACGTGGCGTGAATCACGTGACCGGACCGGAGCGTCCGGTCACCCCACGTTTTACCCAGTGAAGGGGTACAACGGCTCTATTTCGTGGGGGCTTCTATTTAAGCCCCATGGCTGGCTCAAGTTCACCCTCTTGGCCATTTGCATTGTCATAGCAACCTTGTGAGCTTAGCTAAAGCCCTCCCACTCATCTCCATCATTGATTCATCATCTTTGTGAGATTGGGAGAGAATCCAAGTGCATTGCTTGAGTGTTTGCATCTAGAGGCACTTAGAATTCGTGTTTCACTACGGGATTCGCTTGTTACTCTTGGTGGTTGCCGCCACCTAGATAGCTTGGAGCAGCGAGGATCATCGAGTGAAGGGTGGTGATTGTCTCCGGCTCCGATCGTGGTGATTGTGAGGGGTTCTTGACCTTTCCCCGATGGAGTGCCAAAACATACTCTAGTGGATTGCTCATGGCTTGTGTGATCCTCATCTTGTGTTGGTTGTGTGGCACCCTATTGAGGGTTTGGCATGTGAAGCCAATTAGCGCGTGAACCTCCAAATGAGTGAATCGCCACAACGAGGACTAGATTGCCGGCAAGCAAGTGAACCTCGGTAAAAAATCATTGTGTTCATCATTGATTCTGAGGTGATTGGTCTTCATTGTTATTCATCCTTGTGATTGATTGGTTCCTTCATCTACACGGTGGTATAACTTTCTTGATCACTCTCTTTACATTACCGCAAACTTGTTGTCAAGCTCTTTAGTGTAGTTAGTTGTGAGAGCTTGCTTGCTTGGTTGGTGTGGCTCTTTAGTTAGCCTTTGAGAGCACACTAACATAGCGTAGTGTCATAGCTATTGTGTGAATAGATTCTACATAAACTAGAATTGTGGTAGGTGGCTTGCATTTTGAGTAGGCTAGCGCAACACTTGCTTCGCCTCATAATTGTCTAACCCTTTTGTTGAGTGTTGTTGTAGAAATTTTTATTAGGCTATTCACCCCCCTCTAGCCATTTGGACCTTTCACCCAAGCAAAGTGTGGGAGTGCTTCATCATCCTCGATGATCCTTCGGTTCACGTCGCGGGCTATGGCGCGTGCGCGCCCTCGATCTCCGTGGCGCTCAAGCTCCACGCGTTCCTACTTGAGCTGGAGTCACGCTTACTTGAGCTCTTGGTGCCGGGCCTTCAGCTGCTCAACCTGCATGCGTGGTGGGGCCCCTGCATCCCTCTTGACCTCATCATCGAGGTCATTCGTTGGGGTAGCCTCTTCCTCGTGGATGCTTTTGATGTGTCCCTCGGGGGTACCTGCCATGAAACATTCATGAGAGGGGTGATGGCTCCCCCTGCTGGAGTCAAAGGTGGAGGGCGACTCCATTTCTCTCGCGAGGAGGTCTGGAAAGATTCTATGATATATTCGGTCATCCCCACGAACTCGTCATTTGCAGGGGATGGAGGCATGCGTTGTGCCACAAGGTGGCCAACGGTCTCTGCGGTGTTGTGGAGACCGAACAGGAGCACTGTCGGGGCATTCCGGATGAGGTATTCTAGGGAGAGGGGCTCTTCTCCGGCAAGCTGTGCCATGATGTTGGCGAACGAGAAGGTGAGGTGGCGCAAGTCCTCCCAGGACGATCGGGTCCCAGGAAGGCACCGAGCTAGCGCTCTAACCTCCCGTAGTCAAAGCCGATGAGCTGGTCGCTCCCGGGGGCGTGGGCCTCTGGTGCGTGCAGCTACAGCTCCTCAAGCGCCTCGGTGATCGTGTCGAGACCCCGATTGTCCCATGAGGAGACCATGGAAAGATTCCACGATATATTCGGTCATCCCCATGAACTCGTCGTTCGCGGAAGATGGAGGCATGCGTTGCACCACAAGGTGGCCAATGGTCTCTGCGGTGTTGCGGAGACTGGACCGGAGTGTTGTTGGGGCTCTCCGGATGAGGTATTCTAGGGAAAGTGGCTCTCCTTTGGCAAGCTACGTCATAACATTGGTGAACAAGAAGGTGAGGCTGCCAAGGTCCTCCCAGGATGGTCGGGTCCTAGGAAGGCGCCGAGCTAGAGTTCTAGCCTCCCGTAATCGAAGCCGAGGAGCTGGTCGCTCCTGGGGGCATGGGCCTCCGGTGCGTGCAGCCGTAGCTCCTCAAGCGCCTTGGTGATCGCGTCGAGGCCAGTGGAGTGGAGAGGTTGGATGGCGATGGGAGCCTACACCAACTCTTCCTCTGTCGTGATGATGAAGTCCAGGTTCTCAAAGTGCACGTGCACGCCCGGGACCCAGCTGACGCCGTGACAAGCCATCTGAGGCCTGATGTGGATGTCGAGACCCGCAAAAAGCCCCTATCTAGCATGCCAATTGTCGGTGTTTTGAGTTACCAACTAGTAAATTTCTAGTATTACGTGTCTGTCTCGGATGGTGTGCTTAGAGGACACGAGGTTTATACTGGTTTAGGTAGAAAGTCCCTATGTTCAGTTCGTCGCTGCTCCTCATATTACTAGCACTAAAAGTTTGTTGTAGGGGTTACAAACGAGCGAGTCGGACAGGTCCCAAGTCTCTGATGTGCGTGTGCTCCTAAGGCGTGTTAGGACGTGTGTTTTGATGTCTATAGCCGTGTAGATTGGTGAACCGCCCTCCTCCCTCCTGGGGCGTCCTGCTTCCCTTTTTTATAGATGAATGGGAAGAGCAGGTTACTGTCGATGTTTTACCACCGATAGCCTGCCATGGGGTCCCCGGGGCAGTATTGTTCGGGCTTCAGCGTATGCGGAACTCGACGGTGAACGCAAGAGACGGTCGATTTATCCTGGTTCGGGCCCTCGACTGTGGTCGAGTAATAGCCCTACGTCCAGCCGGTGTTAGCCCTTGCGTTGTATTGATTGTGTTGTAGAAGTTGTGATCTCCTATCTCTAGGAACCCTGTCCTCCTTTATATAGTCAGGAGGTCAGAATCCTAGTCAGTTTACAATGAGAGTTCTTAGTAGGATTATAGGATAATACTACTACTAAGATTACATGGGGAGAATCCTAGTTAGACTAGATCTTCTCTCCTCCCTGCGGGGTATCCTATGGGTCTCGCACCGACAAGCCCCCGAGCACTTTATGGTTGAGCTCTAGAAGCCTCGTCTTGTTCTTTCAGGCTTTGCCGAGCAGGAATAAGCGTCGTCCGAGTGCTTTCTTGAGCGAAACCGTGTGGCGCTCTATGAGATCTTCGCGTGGATTGTACCTTTTTGAAGAAAAAAGTATTCCCCTTTGGGTGTAGCCCCCGAGCCTCTTGCTATTTGGAACAAGGAGCTGGAGGGTCTTGTCTTGAAATCACTCTGATCCTTCGTTGAAATGTTCTCGAGCATGTGCCCGGGTTCTTTATCAAAAAGAACTCGGATATAGCTCGGTCTGGCTTCTTTTTGTCATGATTCCTTGAAGTAGTTTTGTCCTAAAGAAGTCTTCTTGGGGACGTGCGCTTTTTTCGAAGAAAAAAGGGCACTCACTGAGTGTAGCCGCCAAGCCTCTTGCTATTTGGAACAAGGAGTTGGAGGGTCTTTGAATCTTATGTTGTTTTAAAATTGCTGACTTGAAGAAGTCTTTCGAGTGATGTGCGCTTTTTTAAAGAAAAAGTGCACTAACTGAGTGTAGCCCCCGAGCCTCTTGCTGTTTGGAACAAAGAGTTGGAGGGTCTTGAGTCTGATTTGTTCGAGGAACTGAAATCTTCTCCTTTTGTAGCCTCTGAGCATTTATCTGGGTTCTTTGATTCTAAAAGAACTCGGACGCATTGTTCTTGGTGTATTCTCTAGTAGTCTGCTGTTTGTCAGGTGTAGTTGTATGGTGGTGGTTGAGTGTAAATGTTGCCAGTTCACGGGTTGTACAGTGTTGACATATTCTTCCGAATATGCTCGTCTTCGAGTACTGTTCCTTCTGAGTCTTCCATTATTGAGTCCTGTCTTTTCACTATGTCTTTTGAAAGGCTTGTTTTGTCGGTACTCCTAGTCCATGTGCACCGCTCCTTCGATCTATAAATACCCTCATGGGGTGCATGCTTTCATCCATTGAACATTTTGTTAAAAACTTCGTAGTCATGAATATGGTAGTTTGTGAGGTAGAGCAGCCCCCGGGCGTATCTTGTAATTCCTGTGTGTCTTGTTGTAGCTGGAGGAAGTCTTGTGATAGGGATTAGAGATAGACTAATCCCACAGCGGCATTGTACTTCGAAGTACATGGTGGTAGTTGGAGGAAGTCTTGTGATGTGGGCTTTGTTCCTTCATCCGGTAGTTCTGGGTTGATCCTCGCCGTCTGTCTTGAGACTGTCCGGTGCAGATCAACACCTGATCCTGCATCATGTCGGGCTTGGGTAGACAGATGCATGCCGACTTCCCCTGGTCTATATTGTCCCACCGTGCTGCTGATTTCCGCCTTGGATGCACTGCGTCCGTCCTTTGAAGAAAACAGTGTAGCCGAGCGCGGTTTGTTCTACTGAGTAGTAATTTGGAGCACGTAGTCGTTCCAGAGCCTAGTTGTGTCCGGGCTCCTTTTTGCTACCTTGCTTGTCGTAGTGTCGAGTTCATTGGGTCTTGTAAGGTGTGTAATCTTCTATTTTTGAAGCCATTTGTAATGGAAAGAATCTTGTCTTCAGAGTTGTCATTCATTTTTCTGCTGTAATCCTGGTTATTCATGAGACTCATGAGTTCTTTCTTTAATAATTGGGTTCTTTTATTCCTTGCGAGGTAGCCCTTTGTTTCTTCATGGTTGACGGGTCGTTCTTGTAGTGATCTGATAACCCTGCCGTGGTACTGGATGGATAAGTCTGAAATATGCCCGTTAAATTGTATCGTTGTGTGGATTTGTGCCATCCGTCATTTTAGCTGTGTCAGTAAATGGACCGTTGCGTTCCCACACCGTGTTTTAATGGGCCTGGTGGGCCATTTTTATCACTGAAAAATCTATTTAAAGACCTTTTATCTTCCTTTTCTTTACTGTCCAGCTCTTACCTTAAAACCCTAGCTTTCAGAAATCCGTCGCCGTCATTGTCGCCGTCACCCGAGCGCCGCCATCTTAGCTTCGTCTTCCCCAGTGCCTTTTTGCTTCCGCTAGTTCATGGATAAGAAGAAAGCCACAAGTAAGTCCCAGGCAGCCTTCGTGGACGAGGAGTCATCCCTTTCTTTGATCGAGAACCGAGAGTTCGTGGTCATGAGGGCTGCTCAGAAGGTTTGGCCGGCTCCAACAACAACCGAAGACCAGCTCCGCGAGTTCGTCAGCGACGGCTTGATCCAAAGCAAAGACATTGCTGAATGGAGAGTTCCGGCCCAGCACCGGGTTCCTGCTCTAGGTCCTGCTGAGATTGTCCTTTTCGTTTCCTTTATCCACATCGGACTTTGCCTTCCTGCTTCCGCCTTCCTTCATCAATTTCTTGGTTATTTTGGGGTTAATCTGAACCATCTAACCCCTAATGCCGACCTCCATCTTTATGTTTTCGTTCACCACTGTGAAGCTTTCCTTGGAATTCCTCCTTCTCTATCTCTTTTCCACTACTTCTTTCGTTTGAAGCCTCAACCCCGCCATGAAGAAACCAATATTCTTGGTGGCTGTGGGATCCAGTTTCGCCAAGGTCTTAAAAGCAAGTTCTTTGACTATGACCTGGTTGATTCTGTGAGGGATTGGCGTGCTGATTGGTTCTATGCCGCCAATTTGATTCCTTCTCTTTCCATACATTCTGGGTCTGGTCCCTCAGTTAATGACCGGTGGGATAAGAACCCCATGTCGCCCGCTGAGGTCCAGGCAATCCAGCCACTCCTTAATAGGATTAGTATGCTAAAACAGCAGGGTTTAACCGGTTTTGGTATTGTCTCGAGTTTCCTTCATCGCTGAGTTCAGCCTTTGAAGGAGCGGGAGCACCTTGGCTTCGAGTACTCTAGGGCTGAGGATCCTTC
The DNA here is from genome assembly GCA_904845875.1 of Miscanthus lutarioriparius. Classification (NCBI taxonomy): domain Eukaryota; kingdom Viridiplantae; phylum Streptophyta; class Magnoliopsida; order Poales; family Poaceae; genus Miscanthus; species Miscanthus lutarioriparius. Next base: position 135,056,043 of record CAJGYO010000007.1, on the reverse strand, counting down.
ATGTATGGTACCAGCTCTTGAGCTGACCTATGAGGAGGTACTTGAGCGTCTCCAGAAGATGCTGAAAGGAGCAAGCGTTGTCCCGCTTACTATCTCTGAGTTCTCTGCTAACAACTCGCCTCCAGCTGTAAGTTATTTATCTCTTTGTCTGGGTACTTTATGTACTCTTGCTGTATCCATTTTTGTTTAATTTTTCCCTGTCTTGTTGTTTTATTCTTTTTCATAGGAGTTTGGGCGCAACTTTGTTGACCCAATCCCTCTTGATGTTCTCCCTGCCGTGGCGAAAACTGGGGAGAAACTTGCTGGAGCTTCCGCAACCAGTAAGTTCCCGTTCTCCACAGTGCTTCCTGGAGTTTCTTCTGGATTTGTTGATGTATATGAAGAATATGTTCCTCGTCTAGTCCCCCGTGGTCCACGTAGTGTCCCAAAGAGGGGGCGAACAGATGGGTCTTCATCTGGCCTGCCTGCTTCCAAGAAGTCTCGCAAGCCAAGTACTCTTCCAGGTACTCCAGTTGTAGCTAGCATGCTCTTAGGTGAGCATATTTAATACTCTCTGTCTCTTTGTTTTCTCTTTTTTTTATCTTGAACCGAGTACTTTTATTCTTTTTTCAGCAGGTGGTCTGGTGGCCTTGGTTGAAACTGAGGGGGAAGAGGATGATGAAGTACCCCTCATCATGCGGCGGTGAGTTGTTTTCATATTCCCTTTCCATTGAATTTTCTCCTCTTTGTCTTGATTTTTAGTCTTGATCTTTTTGAAGTAACCGAACGTCGGGTACGAGTTCTTCTGAGGCTCCCACGCCGGCTTCTTCTAAATCTCCGGTGTTGAGTTCCTTGGTACCGAGCTCTTCTGCACCTCCGATGCCGAGTTCTTCTGTGCCTCCAGCCTTGGCTTCTTCTAGGGCTCCGGTATCAGTTATACCGCTCCTGTCGCCAAGTGGTGGGGACGTTTTTGCCGCCGTTGTTCCCCCTGCGAGGTCTTCTTTGTGTTTTACAAAGAAGAAGATAGTCGGGTGAGTGACTTCTGGTTTCGTCTCTTTGCATCTGTTTCCCCTTTCTTTTGTTCTTATTGCCGAGTTTCTTTGTCAACTTTCAGGCCTTCGTCTTCTCTCGACCCCCGTCGACTTCTTGCCAATCTTCTGGTGTGCCACCGATTACCGAGCCTCAGGACTCGGAGCGCATGGTCGGCGAAGTGGTTGTGGGGGAGACAAGGTTTCCTGGTGATGAGGCTGCTACTGGCTTGGCTCCCCCGGAGGTGACCGTGGCCATGGCGGTGGACTCGTCTAGGGAGGTAGCCGGGACTTCCCATGATGTGTCCCTGCTTTTGCCTTCTTCGCATCGGTTGTCTTCCCCCACTATTACTCTCTCTACTGAAGACATGGTGCATCAATTTGATGCCACTCATCGATTGTCAGAGTTGACCACTTCTTAGGGAGACTTTGCGACTTCTTTTGGAGAAAAACTCCAAGTAAGTTTTCTGAAGTTCTTTCTTTGGATGTTCATTTTTCTCCTGTTCTTATGCCTTCTTTCTTTCTTTCTTCTTGTTTAGTCCTTCTCCTGGGACCATACCGACTTCTTTTTTCATCGGAAACCGAGAAGAAGTTGTCCTCTGAGTTAAGCGCCTTGAAGACATATCTTGGTCTCTGTCAAGCCGAGCTGGAGGCTGAGCGTCAAATGCATCAGAAGGAGGAAAAATCACTTCGTGCCCGGGTAGTTGAGGCTGAGAGATAGAGGGATGCTGCTGTCCAGGAGGCTTTAAAGAACTCGGAGGCCATGAAGAACTTGGAAGCAGCGAAGAAAGAGTGCAATGGTATGGCGAGTTCTTTTCGTTTCCTTCTGTATTTGAACCTTCCTTTTTTTCTGACTTGTTGTTTGGTGTCTTGTCCAGCTCTCCGAGTTGAAAAGCAGAAGCTCTCGGAGAGTATCGATGAAATGAAGACTCTTGTCCGTTCTAGTCACAACAAGGCTGAGGAGGTAATTACTCGTGCTGAGGAAGAACTCACGCTCGCTAAGTTGATTAGGCATGGAGCTGATAGAGATCTTGTGCAGGCTCAAAAAACCATTGAAGACTTGTCTGGCAAGTTGGTGATGACTACTAAAAACTAGAAAGCTTTGTGGAAATCCTTACGTTCAGTAGCCGACGCTCTCCGAACTCTAGCGGATGATGGGCAGTCTTGGGATCAGTTGATTCCCCGAATTCTGACTCGTTTTCAAGAGTTCGTGAAGAGGTGCGCCCAACTGTGTACCAAGAATGTCCTGGCCCAAGTCCGGGTTCTTGCTCCAGAGGCGCCTTTGTCCAAGATAGCAGAGGAAGCTGATAGTCAAGAGTACATTGATGCCGTTGAAAGGATAGAGCCCGAAGTCGATGACTTAGCCAGGAAGATCGTAGATAATCTCGATATTGATGTTTCTACTCCGAATGATAATGCTTGAATGTAATCAACCTCTGTACTCTGGCTTTTGTAACAGAGTAGTTATACTCTTTTGAATGAAGATTTTCCTCTCCGCCTGGATGCCTTATTTATTCCTTGGATGAGTTGTCCAAGTGATCAATGTTATTTGACTTGCCGAGTACTTTGTCTTGCTTTCGACTTTGCCATGTGCACAACTTTGCACATTATTTCTTGATCTATTGAGTGCTTGCCTGGCTCCTGTCTACGCCACATAAACAACTCGGTGCAGACTCTTGAGTGTCTTCAGTGTAGCCCCCAAGCCCCTTGCTTTTTGGAACAAGGAGCTGGATTGATTTTTTTCCTAATCCATGTCCAGGCTTAGTCGTTTTATTTTTTGTTTCGGGTGTTAGCTTATTAGCTACCCTCATCGTACTGCTCAAGCGTCTTTTTCAAACTATTTTGCTCTCTACCGGTAGGCTCGGTGCATGTTTCAAACCATTTTGCTCTTTTTGGTTGGGTGTTAGCTTATTAGCTACCCTCATCGGCGGGCTCAAGCATCTTTTTCACTATTTTGCTCTTGGCGGTAGGCTCGGGCATGTTTCAGCCATTTTGCTATTTGGTTCGGGTGTTAGCTTATTAGCTACCCTCATCGGCGGGCTCAAGTATCTTTTCAGCTATTTTGCTCTCGGCCGATAGGCTCATGCATGTTTCAGCCATTTTGCTCTTTGGTTCGGGTGTTAGCTTATTAGCCCTCATCGGCGGGCTCAAGTATCTTTTCAGCTATTTTGCTCTCGGCCGGTAGGCTCAGGCATGTTTCAATCATTTTGCTCTTTGGTTCGGGTGTTAGCTTATTAGCTACCCTCATCGGCAGTCTCAAGCGTCTTTTTAGCTATTTTGCTCTCGGCCGGTAGGCTCAGACATGTTTCAGCCATTTTGCTCTTTAGAAACAACTCGGGGTTAGCCATCGTAAGACGTATGCTGCCGAAAAACCATCTTTATTGATCATGATCGTTTGATAAGCCATAATACATATTTTGTCGAGGGACAACATCTTTATTGGCCATGAACATTGATCTCTTGTGGTTTGTACATGTATTCTCCCTTGAGTTGTTTTCATGCGTAGAATCTTCTTAGTTGACTGATGTGCCATGTATTGCTGACTTCTTTCTCATCTTCAGTTATTAACTTGTATGTGCCTGGTCCAGTGACTTTTGAGACAATAAAAGGACCTTCCCATGGACTGAGTAGTTTATGGCGTCCGTCAGTTTTTTGTATTTTTTTGAGCACTAGGTCTCCGACTTGTAGTGATCGAGGCTAGGTATTCTTGTTGTAGTGGCGTCTTAATCCCTGGAGGTATCTGGATGATTGAAGGGTAGCGTTTACCTTGACTTCTTCTGTAGTGTCAAGTTCTAATCTTCTGGTGTGTTCTGCTTCTCCTTCGTCATACTGTTCTATGCTTGGTGACGTCTAAATCAAGTCGGCAGGTAGTACAGCTTCTGATCCGTAAACTAGGAAGAAAGGCGAGTATCCGGTAGCTCTGCTTATTTGAGTCCATAGCCCCCATACTACTTTGGGTAATTCTTCAATCCACTTTGATCCATAGTCTACTAGCTCTTCATATAGTCTTGGTTTCAACCCGGCTAGTATGAGTCCATTAGCTCTTTCTACATGTCTGTTGGCTTCTGGATGTGCGATTGATGCATAATCTATGCCGAAGCCACAATCCTGCGCCCAACTTTTGAACTCTATGGCTATAAAGGGAGAGCCTAAATCTATGATGATTCGATTGGGCATGCCAAAATGGTGCATAATGTCTTGGATGAACTCGACTGCTTTGGTTGCGCTGTATTTTGCGAGTGGTTTGTATTCGATCCACTTGGTGAACTTGTCAATTGCCATGAAGATGTACTCGAAACCGCCCTTTGCTTTCTTGAGGGGTCCTACTTGATCTAGCCCCCAGCAGGAGAAAGGCCAAGCGGGTGGGATGCAGATGAGGTTGTGAGCTGGCATATGAGCTTGTCTTGCGAACATTTGACAACCTTTACATTTTCTGACGAGTTCTTCTATGTCTTTCAGAGCTGTTGGCCAGTAGAATCTGGTGCGGAAAGCTTTGTCGACTAGTGTTCTTGAAGCGGCGTGATTTCCACAGCGACCTGAGTGTATTTCATCTAGGATTTCTCTGCCTTCTTGAAACGAGACATTTTAGGAGTACTCCTGACGATGCAGCTCTTCTATAGAGCTTGTCCCCCACTAGGACGTAGTTTTTGCTTCTGCAAACAACTCGGGTAGCTTCCTCTTTATCAGCTAGCAACTTATTCTCTTTGATATAATCAATAAAAGCTTGTGTCCATGAAGTGATGATTACTAGAATCTGGTTGCCTTTGGCTGTGAGTTCTGGTGTTTTCTCACCGGGTTGTTTGATAGAAGGAGCTGATAACTCCTCTATGAATACGCCGGGTGGGACCTTTGCCCTGTCTGATCCGAGCTTGGCGAGGACATCTGTTGCAATGTTGCTATCGCGCAGGACATGTAGAATTTCTAACCCTTGGAAATGTTTTTTGAGTTTTCGGATTTCAGCGCAGTAAGCGCCCATGTTTTCTTTGGTGCAGTCCCAATCTTTGTTGACTTGGTTGATGACTACAGCCGAATCCCCGTATACGAGTAATCGCTTTATTCTGAGGGTAATTGCCACTCATAGCCCGTGGATGAGAGCTTCGTACTCTGCTTCATTGTTGATAGCTTGCCATAATATCTGAAGGACATACTTAGGTTGTTTTCCATCTGGAGAGATTAGGAGGACACCCGCACCGGCTCTGCCTAGCTTGAGTGATCCATCAAAGAAAATCTTCCAGTGGTCAAGGATTGTATTTGACATAGGTTGTTGAATCTCTGTCCACTCGGCAACGAAATCGGCAAGGGCTTGAGATTTGATTGCTTTCCGCGGGGTGAAATCGATGTTGAGAGCACCAAGTTCAACTGCCCACTTTGATATGCGCCCTGTTGCGTCTCTGTTGTGCAAGATGTCTCTGAGCGGGAAGTCTGTCACCACGGTGATCTTGTGGCTTTCAAAATAGTGGCGGAGCTTGCATGAAGTGATCAATAAGGCGTATAGTAGTTTTTGCACATGCGGGTACCGAATTTTAGATTCTGACAGTACTTCGCTGATATGGTATATGGGTCATTGTACTTTATATACGCGCGCTTCTTCTTCTCTTTCCACGACTATCGCCGTGCTGACCACAGTAGAAGTTGCCGAAATGTATAGCATCATGTCTTCGTCTTTCTTTGGAGGTGAGAGAACTGGTGAGGATGTGAGGTATGCCTTAAGTTTCTTGAAAGCTTCATTGGCTTCTTCCGTCCACTCGAACTTGCCTGCCTTCTTTAGTAGTTTAAAGAAAGGTAACCCTTTTTCGCCGAGCCTTGAAATAAAACGATTGAGTGCCACCATGCAGCCTGTGAGCTTTTGCACATCTTTGATGTTTCGAGGTGGGCCCATCTCTGTTATGGCTTGAATTTGCTTGGCGCTTGCTTCGATTCCGCGATGACTGACCAGGAAACCGAGTAGTTGTCCTGAAGGGACTCCGAATACACACTTGTTTGGGTTCAATTTCCACCTCTATCTTTTCAAGTTCTCAAAAGTTTGTTTTAAGTCCTCAATCAGTGTATCCGGGTTCTTTGTTTTTACCACCACGTCGTCCACGTATGCTTCTACATTTTCGCCGATCTGATCTCCAAGGCACGTTTGGATAGCTCTTTAGTAAGTGGCTCCAGCATTCTTGAGTCCAAACGACATGGTCTTGTAGCAGTAGGCACCGAACGGAGTAATGAAAGATGTCTTGCTCTGGTCTTGCTCTTTTAATGCGATCTGGTGATACCCTGAATAGCAATCAAGAAAGGATAATAGGGCGGATCCTGCTGTTGAATCAACTATCTGATCAATGCGTGGTAGCCCGAACGGGTCTTTCGGGCAGTGCTTGTTGAGATCTGTGTAGTCAACACACATGCGACATTCGTCCATGTTCTTTTTCTGTACTAGAACTGGGTTTGCTAGCCAATCTGGATGAAGGATTTCTCTAATAAATCCAGCCGCCATTGGTTTTGTGATTTCTTTTTTAATCGTTGTCTTCTTATCAGGTGAGAATCATCGTAGCTGTTGCTTTATAGGCTTGGAGCTTTCATTGACATCAATTCTGTGCTCAGCCAACTCTCTTGGGACACCTGGCATGTCGGCCGGCTTCCAAGCGAAGATATCTTTGTTGTCCCGAAGAAAGTTGGTGAGCGCGAGTTCCTATTTTGCCGAGAGGTGGGCGCTGATGGTTGCTGTCTTAGAGGGATCGCCCGTGCCTAGGTCGATTTGCTTGACGTCGACTTCTTTTGGTGGTGCGAGGATGCTTAGCTTTTTAGCTGGTATCTCTAGTTCTTCTTGGCTTATTTCTGCGGCAATAGTGGCTATTTCTTTTCTTCCACTGTCGGCTTGTGCTTTGGCCGTGATTTGGATTGCCTGAACGTCGCAGTCAAAAGCGCGCTTCAACTCACTTCGTAGAGAAAGGACACCGTTAGGTCCTGGCATCTTAAGTAGTAGGTATGGATAATGTGGTATTGCCATGAATTTTGCTAGCGCTGGGCGTCCGAGGATTGCATGGTATGATGAATCGAAGTCTGCAACCTCAAACTTGATGAACTATGTATGGTAATTCGAAGGGGTTCCAAAAGTAACGGGTAGAGTAATTTGTCCAAGTGGCATGGCTGCCTTGCCGGGTACTATGCCATAAAAGGTGTACTTGTTGGTGTAATCATCCCGACGAGTTGTAGTCCCATCTTCCTTAGCGTTTCTGAGAAGATGATGTTGAGTCTGGCTCCCCCATCGATTAGTACTTTGGTGACAGTCATACCGACAATAGTTGGATCTAGAACCAGTGGGTAATGACTTGCGTTTCCCACACTAGTTCATTGGTCTTCTCTGGAAAATTGGATTGGATACTGTGACCAATTGAGATATCTTAGAGTAGCCGGTTCTGCTGTTATGATAGTTCGTAGTGCTAATTTTTCTTGATGTTTGCTTCTACAATCTGGAGCTCCGGAGAAGATTACTGTTACCGTCCCCTTGGATTTTTGGAACCCTTTGTCTTCATGATCGTCTTCATCTTTTTTCTGATTGTCTTCTTTGGTGTCTTCCTTACTATCTTTCCTTGTGTATCGATCATTGAAGGTGTAGCAATTTCCGATGGTGTGCCTCCCATTAGGGTGCAATGGGCAACGTATGTTTTCGATGTCGTCATATCTTCTGGGTTTGGAAAACTTCTTTGATTTGTCAGCCATTGCCGCAGTATTGTCTGGTCTACGTTTTCTTTCCTGATGTCTGCTATTTCGATGATTTTGGTTGTCTGTGTTGTCTCGGTTGCTTCTATCCGGGAACCTCTCTCGTGTCTTCTCTTCTGCCGTAATCATCTTTTCTACTATTCGTCTGAATTCTTCGTTGTTTCTCGGATTTTCTTTGCAGAAGTCTTGAAATTGCCACCTAGCCATGATTCCGTGAGAGAAAGCTTCAATTACTTCTCGTTCGGTGATGTCATGCACTTGAGCCCGTAGTTCGCCGAATCGTCGATAGTAATCTCTAAGACTCTCACTTCCTTTCTGCTTGAGTCATTTTAATTCTGTGTGAGTGATCGGGTGTGTAATGATCCCTGCGAAATTTTCACAAAAAGCTCTTTGCAAGTCCTCCCAATTTCTGATTGATCCTGGATTTAATTTGTTAAACCATTGGAGAGGCATGGTTTCCAGGGCCATGGGAAAGAACAGGGTCTTGATATCGTCATCTCCTCTGGCTAGTTCAATTGATTGTGAATATATCCTGAGCCATTGCCTTGGTTCAGTTTTGCCATCATACTTAGAGTGGTTGGATGGTTTGAACTTGTGAGGTAGTTGTATTGACGCAAGTCTATTTGCAAAACAGGGGAATCTATCGTGCGTTCCGGCTTCTTTGAATTCCGATTTGGCACCTCCTTCTGGCCAACTGTCGTTTTGATGAGAGTAATTCTGTGAGGCCGTCTGGGCTGGCGCCCTACTCTTGGTCTTTCTTGGTTGTTCAACTCGGTGGCCTTGACTATGATCCCTCCTACTTTCTCTGTTATGACTTCCACTTGGTCCAAGTCTCTCGAAAGCGGACTTCCTTTGATTTTGATCTTCTTGCCTATGGGTCGTTGATCTGGCGGATAGTCTTGATTGGGTTCTTTCTTCATGCGTCCTCGGGCTGTTGACTGAAGCAAGTCCCGGAGCTGTTCATATTTTTCACCGGGTTGTGCGGTTGCTCTGAGTTCTTCTAATGCTTCTCGGATCTTATCGTAGGGTGTACTTGATGTGCGTCTTTCTTCGACTTCTCGTTGTGATTTTCTTCTGTCGTATTCGGCCAACTCTGACTCATATTTGATCCAGGCTTCCCTGCGCTGCCTAGCACGGTGTTGGCGTCCTTGCTTCAACTTGTTTTTTCTTTCTCTAGCTTGTTTCTGATTCTCGGTTTCACCATCGTAGCCCTAGGCAAAGGGTGATATGTTGGAATCTGATTCATCTGATGATCTGACATCGGGCGCTTCTGGGGGGACCAATGGTGACCGAGGACGGCGAACCATGAGTACTTCCCGTGCGTGAACTGCTCTGTTATTGGAGTTAGTTTCCATACTGTCGGAGTTGCTGATAACTTTAGTAGAGGCCTCGAGGTCACAGATCGAGTCTCCTTCTTGGTAAGGTAGAATAGTTGTCGTCGTCGTGTCGTCCAGTCGGGTACTGCTAACCTCAGGAACAGAGCCCGGCCAGTGGACGATGCAATCTTGAGATGTTATAGTCAGTACGAGACCTTCCTGAGCTCCTTTTAGTGGCATTCTAAGCACCGGATCGAGGGATCCTTCGAGCCGTGCCTGATAAGCCTTTGCCATGTTGTGGAGTCCGAACGAAAAAAAGACCTGACTTCTTGAAAAGATTCTGAGTGTTCTCCGAGTTGTTTTCTTGATACGCCGAGGCCGCGTTCTGGAGTCCCATCGGAAAAGAACTCGGTTTTTTGAAAGAACTCGGATAAGACTCTGTCTCGGAAGCAGAGCTTGAATTCGAGTCGGATGCGCAAAGCCACAAAACCTGAGTTGAATCGGACACCATGAGTTGCGTGAATCTTCCTAAGATTTGGTCCGTCATAGTCGCCGGAATAGAATAGTCTTCATGGTGTTTTGAATCTTCGAGGAGACGGCTTTGGAGCTTGCCATTGTCGTCTGCCTCACAGATCCATGAGCCAAAGATGAAAGTTGATCCCGTCGAGAAGATCATGTTATTGAGGTCCATCGAGCTCTCGGATGCAAATTCGCCGAAATCCCCTACCTGGCGCGCCAGCTGTCGATGTTTTACCACCGATAGCCTACCACGGGGGTCCCCGGGGCAATATTGTTTGGGCTTCAGCGTATGCGGAACTCGACGGTGAACGCAAGAGACGGTCGATTTATCCTGGTTCGGGCCCTCGACTGTGGTCGAGTAATAGCCCTACGTCCAGCCGGCGTTAGCCCTTACGTTGTATTGATTGTGTTGTAGAAGTTATGATCTCCTATCTCTAGTAACCCTGTCCTCCTTTATATAGTCAGGAGGTTAGAATCCTAGTCGGTTTACAATGAGAGTTCTTAGTAGGATTACATGATAATACTACTACTAAGATTACATGAGGAGAATCCTAGTTAGACTAGATCTTCTCTCCTCCCTATGGGGTATCCTGTGGGTCCCGCACCGACAGTTACACAGAGAGAAAGAGGGAGAAGAGCCAAGGAGAGGAAGGCTTCTAGGATCGCCGGGCCTTTCTTCTCCTTTATGCGGGTCCCGCCGACACTGCAGATGGTGACAGGGATGGCTCCACGCCGGGCGCCTATTCACCACTGATGCCACGCCCTGGCGTTGTCAGCGGGTCATGATGTCCCATTCCGTCCTGGCGGGTGACATGGCGAACCAATGTGCTGGTCAGTGGCCATACTGGGAGTAGGCAACATAGTGACCACGCATCCATCACTGTTGGCGATGTGAGTTCCCTAAAGTGACATATCGCGTGCATGGGTCATGTTGAGATGTGCCTGCTCCCTGCACAATGCCAGAAGTTTGACCTTGGTTTGTACTTTCTGGCTCATAGTGGTTGGCGGCGGTACGGGCTTCCGTCAGGAGCCGCGCCTGAGGGGTTGGGTGAGACGGAGCCCCCGACCTAGAGGTCGGGCGAGGCGAGGTCCCCAACCCAGAGGTCGGGCGAGGCGGCACCCACGTACCTGGGGGTGGGTTGGAGCTGTAGTCGCGCTCTTGACTGCTCGGATGAATCAATGTTGATGACCATTATCTCCTCCTCTTCGGGTACCCTAGTATTGGTCCCCGGCAAAATGAGAGTTATGCCTTTAGCCATTTCATTGAACACCTGGTATGCATACAATACGTGCTTAGTTCCCATGCTACATGATTGAGTCCTCCTCCCGCGCAGCTCCACATTTTTCAAGCGCCCAGCTTCCAATGGATGGGCAAGACATGATCGTGTGGGGCAAAGAGAGGCTTGACCAGCTGGTTGTGTAGAATTTGGTGTTTGTACAGCGGATAGCAAGACAATCAATATATCAGAAACTTTGGCCATTGACGTTGTGCGAGACTAATTCAATAGCATAGTTCACGCCTACTAGAGGCTACTGAATTTCAGGTCTCTCGAATTTGCTCTTTGAGGCAATATAATGTTTTGTTCATTAACAGAGAAGATGGGGTGGTTCAGATAATGTTTTCCCCTGTCTAGCACATGAATTTTGTAAAGTTGCTTGACCTCTATAACTAAAGCCATCAAAGTATAGTAATTGTAGCTAGCAAGAACATGTGTAGGGGATAAGTGCAGTTATGTAAATGGGCCCTGTTCAATTTCCTTGCTCAATGTATTTTCAGTAAACAAATGTAGTTAGATTTTACTATTCAACGGTGAAGGGAGACTGTTAAAAGACCTAAGGAGCACAGGAAGGAACTATTAGTGAAAAAAACACTTTTACACCCACTTTAAGACATTTTCTTTACTATCTTCAAATACTTCAAGATAAGACCTATCCACTTTTTGAATAATCCCCTTATCCTACCTAGGAATTCTCTGAAGATGTGTCACCATTTCTCCACCGCAGATTTACCATTCACTGCAAAGTAGTATATAATCTATAACTAAAATTACTTAACGTGTAAAATATTTTATGAAGGTAATATTAAATTTTGTGACGGCAGAAGATATGGAGCATTGTAGGTTGACAGAGATTTCTGCAATGATATGTAATGCAGGCATAGCACTTCTCACAAGCTTGCTATAAAAAAAGTTCGAGAAAGAAAGATGCGCATAGAACCTCTATGGGTACCATTGGACATGGTTACAAATCTGCTAATTACTACAAATGAGATAAGATGTAGTTTTGTAAAAACTAATTACGTAGTAGTTTCTCCAGGAAGTATGTAGAACTTGTAGTCAGTTTAGAGCTTTCGCACAGAGACTTGAAATATGATGATTTTAAGAAAAAAAAACATTGTTCCGGTCTTCCAAACATAAATCAGTCATCTTCGTAACCTACTGACTGAGTCTAGTGTCATCTAAACCATATATCATAGTTGCATCATTTCATTTCAGCACATACTAACAAGAGAACAGTAATTTCACCTGCTGTGTGAGGTTATGAATCTCGTTTGGTTGGATAAGATCTGCAAACTCGAATTTCAGCAGCACATGAGAAAATTAATAATATGACATCCCTAATACTATTTGTACTTCAATAGATTTTCTAGTGCGGTTTTCTTTAATCTAACACTCAGTTAAACAGAGAAACTTGTAAAGCTTCAAAGGGTTGTTATATTAATAATAATAGTTCAAGATAGTTTGTTAAGTGGAATTAGCAAGCTATCAGCAGATTAAACGTTTGAACAATGTTACTGATCCTTTTGGTGGGAAAAATGTTTGGGACTCAATGTGAATAACATTTTTGCTCCTTCACTAGCATCTCCTTCAGTTAAAACACAGAAGGCGCAGGGAAGATGGGGATGGGGTTTGGTACTGTGCTCCTGCCGACGCCGCCAGTGCTTCAAGGGGATCTTCTTTGCATCTTTGATTTGGTTGAGTTTGAGAAGCTGCTTCTGTGTTCATGCTGGCTGCCAGGCCTATGTTGAAATTAGATTGGGAAAAAATCTACATAGAAAATTTCAAATTGAGGACACAAGCAAGACATGGCCAAGGATAAAGTTGCCACCTTGTTCTAGGCCTCTCGGGTCGAGGACGTCTGGCCTGGTGCTGGTTTGGTGAGCGGCTTGCCTCGAAGTCATTTCGTCAAACAGTTGTTGGGCGTCGTGGATGTCGTCGGTTGCTCCAGCTGTCGGAGCCCTGGCCCATCCGCTATGCGCGGTGGCAGGTCACACAGGAGCGCGGGGAGCTACAGAGCGTCGGCGCGGAGGAGGTCCCGGAGGAGGGCCGTTGTGAAGGCAGGCGCAGACTACAAGGCGTACCAAGTGAAGAAGCCGGCGGGCGACGCGGCTGGTTGGCGCATGCTTGTCGTCGCAGCCAACCCTTGCAGCGGAGGCAGCTCGCACCGAGGATGAGCCTGAGCGGACGTGGCGCGGCTGGTTGGCGCATGCTGCGAGGAGAGGCGGCGCTGCTGCAGGGGGAGGGCGTCTCGAGAGGGGCTACAGCGCTCGAGCCCCACGGGCGCTCCGGGGTGGCCGCAGCCGCCGTGCCAACGCCCGCCGCCCACTTTGGGGTGGTTGCAGCCGCCGCGCCCGCAAACCGCCTGTGCCGTGGTCGCCGGGCCGCTAGGGATCCACCCGCGTCGGGAACGCCCGCAGGAGGAGGGAGGTACCAGGGTGGCGGAGGGCAGCTGGAGGACTGGAGGAGAGAAATACGTCGCGGAGAGGGCTCGTGAGCGGGTTCGCCAGGATTCGCGACTGTCCGGGTTGACGGCTTACGAGAGACCCGCTATGTCCTCGATCGGACGGTCCATATCACGCGTTTGCCGGATCCTACGGTTATTGGGCTAACGGGTGACGTGGCTTAATCGGATGCAACTCTGGATTCGAAAGGAAGAGATTAGTCTGAGGCTTTGAGCCATAAGTTAATTAATTTAACTTTCAGTGATAAATTATACTAATTATACTTCCTCAGTCTAAAATAAAAACATATCTCGCTTATTGAGGAGTTAAACTTTTTAAAATTTAATTATAAATATAGAAAATACTATCAATATTTGTATCTCCAAATAAGTTTATTATAAAAATAAATTTATATTTTAATGATACTTATTATATATCATAAATATTAGTGATTTTATATATTGTCAAAATTTTAAAGGTTTGATTTTTTGAAAGCGAGATGTGTATTTATTTTGAGACGAAGAGAGTGTGTCGGTTGGTAGCAAGATCTTTTTGTAACCTGCCAAATCTCCCAGGCGTTCGCAAAAACAGGGTGTAGGTGTAGGTGTAGGTGTATGTGTCAATATTTTGTTTCAGAAAAGAAAAAAAAAAGTGTTACTCCCTTCGAGATAGTGAAAATAGATGTTACATTAAAGTGCGTGTACGTCACCTTCAACTTTTGTATTGTGCTTTGGGGAAAAAAAAACTCGCACAAATGGATTCGTTTGGTTAAATGCGGAATGAAAGAGTGTAGAAGAAGCGGGCGCTAGAAGGAGATGACGCTATGGAGGTAGATCCTTTGAAGAAGGCAAGGACGGTGCCGGTTGGAGAGAGCCAAGATGACGAGAATTTCCAGGAAGCGGGGCTGGCGTACCAGCTCCGCAGGACAGCAAGCATGTTCGCTGGTTGGTTTCTGAGCTGGTTTGAGCTGGCTAGTGCTGGTTTATTGTGAGAAAAAAACACTGTTGGCTAGCTAGTTTGGGCTGGCTGAAACCAACCAGCGAACAGGCTGTAAAACTCTCGGCATGGTAGTTCGTGACCTCCAGCGTTGTCAGAAGGCCGAGCAAGCAGACATCCTGTTTTTGTCGGAAATCAAGTTAGACACCAATACGATGAAGGTTTTTAAATAGAACCTAAATATGGGTGTGTTTTGGCGGAGAGCAATCGGAAGTGTCTGAGTGAGGGAGTGAAGTTTGGAGATTTACGGGCATTTACGGTGGACCACAGGCCGAAATGAAGTACAAAACCTAGGACCTGACGAGGGACCTCCACTCACAGGACCTCGAGGGGCTGCCGTGGCTTTGTGCGGGAGATTATAATGATCCTTATTATATATCATAAACATTAGTGATTTATATATATATTTAATCAAATTTAAAAGGTCTAACTTCTTTGAAAACGAAATATGCATTTATTTTGGAAGGAAGAGAGTATGTCGGTTGGCAGCAAGATGTTTTTGTAACCTGTCAAATCTCCAAGGCGTTTGCAGACGGTGTAGGTGTATGTGTCAATATTTTGTTATAGAAAAAAAAAAGATTTACTCCCTTCCAGATAGTGAAAATAGATGTTACTTTGTTAGAAAATGAAGGTTATGATAATTTTTCATACGCCAAGTTTTAGTATATTTTTTTATAAAGTTTATATCACTAATAAGTCCAGCATCATTCAGCAAAACCAAACAATCTAGGAGCACAAGGGGCGTGTTTCTCTATTTGTTCCGGTTTTCGAAAACCAGTTACTCCTCGTTCCAAATAAAGTGCATGTACGTCACCTTCAACTTTTGTATTGTGGCTTAGAAAAAAAAATCACACAAATGGATTCGTTTGGTTAAATGCAGCCTTTTTCTTTAGAAAGAGCGATACAGGCAAGCAGAATGAAAGGCTTCTCCAGCCTCACATCTCAGCGATGGGCTGAGGTTTAAAAAGGAGACCAAATAAAGCCCAAATCTGAAAATCTCAGGGGCCAAATTAGGCTGTTAGGCCCAACTATTTTGGCGCCATGGAAGAATCATGTGAGGCAGCAATCTGAAGCCTCGCAATGGAAGAGAAAATTTCAGGATCAATGTCCACTTATTCAGCAAATCAAGCCCGCCGCCGCAAATTATGCATCGTCATCTCTTTGAGAATGGTGTGTGCTCTCTGCTTGAAACGACCCTACTGGCTAGTGGCTACTGCCGTCGTCGTCACCGTCGGTATACCCAGAGTTCTGGCGGGGCCGTCACCGTCGTCGCCAAGGGACGACCGGCGAGGCGGTGAGTTGATCCGATCAGACGACCCCACTGCCGCTGCGGGCGGGGCGGGCGAGTCCTAAGCGGCTGTGCCGCCGTTGCGCGATTTCCCATGACCGCTGCTAACGTCCTCCTGCCTGGCCTTGGCATTATTTGTTTTCCCCATCAAAGCTTGTTATTAGCAAACATGGAGCCTGCTGCAACACGTCTTTCTCTTGTGATTTCCAGTTTTTGACAAGCACTGAATTCCTTAGCAGAGATATATGTTCTGGGTCGGTAAACGACTGCGTGCATGTGTTGTATCTTGTGATTACAGCACGCTTGTCCCATAATGAAGTACAGTAGCAATTTTTTTTCTTGACTTTTTCGACAAGGAGACTCTTCTTCCAGTAGCAAATTTCTACTCTTTTTTTTGAACATTTTGATCACTAACTATTGATGATTAGACATGTTTCTGCTATGCTTAACATTAATGTTCTGTAGTGATGTATCCAAACTGTAATTAATGTTCTTTAAATTCTCTGTAAAAGTATGGAAATGTCTATTGGAGTGACTAACATTGAGCATTTCCGGTGTTTTTATTGACTAAATGTGAATGTTTCCCTTGGCAGGAAAAATGAGAAATGTGGTCGAATCCGCCTTCAGCGAGGACATTCCCAGAGGCACCGGTACTCGGCTGACAGTAGTAGATCTCAAATATCACTCCATGGTGTGATGACAACTTGTAATCATCCATAAGTCTGGTGACTTCTCTTGTCACAATCTTAATGCAACTATGTATTTTTGAGCTGATCACAGTATCCAGAACCGTTATTTATGCAACTATGTATTTTGGAGCTGAGGTAGCGATTGTTTATGGTCCTGACCATGGCTGATGCTCCTCCATCGTCATGACAGATTCCAATTGTGTATCTGGTAAAGTTTGCTGAAGCTGTGAAGACATTGCAACACATTATACAATCCGTGATCTTGGTCTAAAGAAATTGCAGTGCATGAGGCTGCATTCAGTCATTCTGTGTTTCTATATACAATTGACTGAACATGAGGCTTCATTTCCATGCATTTCTGGTGGCTATAGCGGGCTCAGCATTGCAGCAAGGGAGCGGAGTGGGCCGTTGATTGGAAGGCTGTCTTAATTAAGCTCTAATTTTTTAGGAAAACCCAATTATCTAAGGTTCCCAAATCCCAAACAAAATAAAAACCCATCAGTCGACTGTGCCGTTACTGTGTTATCATACCCCATAAGCACAAGCTTTTCTTCTTTGAGTACAACAACTATTCATAATCAATAATCTTGCAGTTCAGAATATCTCTGATCTAGTATCTTAATTAGTCAATTACCGGTACACAGAATTGAAGAACAACCCACACATATACCGCAACAAATTCAATATCCACCAACAAATTCCGAATGCAATTGACATCCATCATAAGAGCTCAATTACCGGTACACAGAAGAACAAACTTTTAGTTTGTGCACCCACATCTGTATTCCCCGATCACGAAAAAAAAAGTTTCTGCACCCACATCATCATAGCCGCTCAATTACCCATACACGAAAGAACAAACTTTCAGTTTCTGCACCCACACCATCATAAGAGCTCAATTACCAGTACACAGAAGAACAAACTACTTTCAGTTGAGCTTGAATCGGAGCCATCATAGGAGCTTGAAATCGGAATATGGGATGCGCAGTGCCCATGCCTTGTGCAAAAGGAGCTTCACCCGCTGAAGGTCCTCCAGCAGCACCTCTAGTGGGTGGCGCGCATCCTGGAGCGCATAAGCCACCTCCTCGATTTAACGTCCAAGCCCTTGCACGATCAGTTGAATTGATGGACTCGCCATCTGATGGTTTCGAAGAGTTGTTCCTGATACAAACAGCCGGTGGGTAGCGAGGTCGAGATTGTAGCAGCAGTCTGGCTCGACGGCGACCGAGGCGAAGAGGGTCGGGTTGACGGTGGCCCCGAGCGAACCCTCCATGCCATGTCCCCGGACGTTGTCGTTGTCGTGGTCGGGTTGCTCTAGGCACTGGTCTGCCAGCAAGCCAGGGAGGCATTTACGAACTCCTATACGAATACCCGAACGTGGGGAATTACAAGGGACGGATAGAGTTGTCACCACCTGCCGTCTACTCCTCGACCGTGGAGCACCGTCACATTTGAAGGTTCCCATATACCCAAGCACCACGCTCGTGTATAAAGAAACTACCTGTATCCCCCAAGACTCCGACCCTACGGATCAACAAGTAGAGGACACGAGCAAACCCGAAGGAACGACGAACCGCCACCTCAACTTAGCTCTAATTCTAATCATATATGTTGTATGACTAATTAAGCATATAAAGTTCTATATGCTAAGTTCATAACATAAGAACCATATTCTAAATTATAAACATAATTGTATTGATATATTGAGAACAAGACTATGGAAGAACTCTTCATATTATTCATACAAAAAATTCTCCAAGGTACAAGCTCTCCAATGAAGATTCTTGCCTAGCTCCAAATGTCTAAAAGTATAAAAATACAAGAGTAGCTAGAGAGAGGAGTGGCTCCAAATGAGGTGTGTGTGTGTGAGAGGGGGCTCTCCCCTTCCTCTTATACTACTCTACAGGTCGGTTTGGGGGGATATTCGGGGAATCTTCCCCCAAACCGACCTCTAAGGCATTAATGGCACCGCTGTCGAAGGTGGGCCTGAGAGGCAGTACGGGGGTGCGGGCACACCCCTGGAATGACCGCACCTGGACCGGCCCCTCTCGCCACCGCCTTCACGTGGCGAGCTGCTGGTTGGGCCTAGGTTGCTTCTTCGGTGGTTTGGTGCCCAGATTGGACAGGTAGGTGGGTCTTCCTTCATATCCTTTGCGTAGTTCTGCTTTACGCTTTGTTTGGTTGCGCCTTTTGTCTATGTTTTTCACTGTATTTATGCGTATATCCTGCAAAACATTGATCTTCCAAATACATATGGAACTTTGTTAATATAAATAACATAGGTGTGTAAATTTGTTAGTTTCTCATGTTTTGTATCTTAATTGGTGATCGAATTTGGTCATTAAGGACCGCCAACAAGATCCCCCAAGGTTAACCTTTGCTCGTCCTGAGCAAATAGCTAAGTCATTGGTTGTTGATCAGGAGTTGCTACAATGCTTATTACAATTCACAAGTGCCATACCTATATCCAAGTATTCTTCCTTGAATTAAATAAGTTGACATTTTATCCACCCTTTTAACTCTAATCCCTATGGGGCTTGTTGTTTTTTCAAGTCTTAGGTGGTTGCAAGATAGAACGGTTTTAACAGATCACTAATCATTCGTTCTTTGATCAACTTTATTTTTGGAGGTTTTGAGAGTTTTGCAAATAAAAAGTAAGTTCCTCAGATGAATCACTCGATCGCTCAATGTGTATAATCCTCACCAAAGGCTTTTGATATTTTCCTTCTTTTCATCCTACCTCTAAAGGGTTTTTGTGGAGTTTTGAATAGGTATGAAAGAGAGGCATACTTGCATCACATAGTATTGCTAAGTAACAAACCGGATCCAAGGAGATGCAAGTCATACACTTTGATCAAGAAGTGCAAGTGTGTGAAATTTTAAATATTACTAATTTTAAACTCCTTTGTGCATGGCTCTCTCTCTTTTGCTTTGGTTTTGAAAATATAAGCTATCTTTATTGCTTTCTCTTTTTTTTCTTTTCTCATGCTTTTTAGCATGTATATTTTTTCTCATGCTCTTTGGCATGCTTTTTTTAGCATAGCCCATATTTTCTTTTGGCACATGAATATTTTGGAGAGAGAGACTCATGTCATATGAATTTTTTAATTGATAGACAAAAAACATGTTTTTGCGTAACTCTCAGTGTCAGAGTTAGTATTTTATTTGTGGGTGTACGTGAATCTTGATCATGGGTGCATGACGAGAATCTCAACAAGGGTCACATCAATTTGAGAAAGCTCAATGTAATAATAAGCAGCATATGACTAAGTTTTTATATTTGTATAATGTCATATGGCTTTGGCAGGACTTTACAATCATCGAGAAACTTTTGATTTTAGCATTTTAAAAATTGAAAACTCACTATACCACAGCCTATCTACAGCGTCCTATGGTAGGTCGCTATAAGTCAGTACATCGACCTACAGTAGGTCGCTATATACATATAGCGTCCGACTTGACGCGTGGGTATAAGTGGCGTCGCTATAAGTTACAGCGTCCGACCTTAATTATAGCGACCGATCGTTCGACGGTACGTTAAAGATATATCGACCGACTGTTCGACGCCAAGTACATACTTATAGCGACTATTGGTCAGACGCTATATATTATATAGCGTCCAACTATCTGACACTATCAATACAAAAAATTAACAGCATAATTATTCATTAACCTCAAATTATTCATTAACCTTAGTATCAGTACTAATCATACAATCAATGAACCATATATAAAATCATCAATTCCATTTTGGACAATATACACAATTATGACAATGAAGCTCATCATAGCTCACAATTATATCATTATATCATATCCATAAGCTCAACTTGGAGAAACAAGTTACATAAGGCAGTTTGGCCATCAAGATAGAATAATGCATAGCTCATATATAGATGTTTGCACTAGTTGCACAGTTTATATCTCATGGTTTGCTCGCACTCATTACAATTCATCACTTAAACAAAAGCATTCATCTCTAGTTAGAATGTCCAAAAGCATTCATATCTAGTTAGAATGTCCAAAATAATGCATTGGCCATGCGAAATTCAATCCAATTGCTTCCTGCATGCATCAGGCCCCCCTAGCCATTACCTCCCACCTACAAATAAAAGATATAATAAACTGATAGTTCCAATCCAAATAGCAGCTGAGATGTAATTCGGCTAAGTAACATGCTTTTGATTTGGCTACCTAAATAGTGTGTAGATTTCAGTACTAGTACTACAAATATTCTAAAACTGACCACAATTTTTTATTGACCATACCAAGCTGGTGCTACTTGCATTCATAGCCCTTCTCTGGGCACACAAATACAGAGGTAAAAGTGACAAGAGCCCTGTTCTCTCCAACATGCTACATTGTGCTTAAGTGTTGATAACAAGAACCCTTCGATTTTTCTACTAGCAGGCAAACCACAAAAGAAGGAACCTCAGAAGAGAATACATGGCAAGAGTTCTAATTTTTTTTTACTTCTTCCATAAAACTTACATTTATTAATACAATATTAATGCCCTTGATGCTTTACATGCCATCAGGTGTCTACTGAACTCACATTATGCTATTATAGTAAATATTAACCATAACTCCACGACAACTTGTATTTTCCCTTCTAATAATGAACTTGATGTTTCAATACTGGCACCACTCAATAACCAAGTAGTTAACAATCTTGTATTTTCTCTTCTAATAATGAACTTGATGTTTCAGTACTATTAATTTATATTTGAATTATATAGGAATTGACTGTTTCACTATAAAATCCAGTTCTCTAAATTTGGTTCAGAGAGATGAAGCTTAGCCTATAAAAGGCATGCATCTAACACTTGAAATCAATGTGGGGTAAAAAAAATTAAACAAGAATGAGATGGCCACAAACTTTTGCTCACGCAACAGAATCTTTTGTCACTAGGAAGTCATGAACAAAAATAGCCACCATGAGCACCTTGATCCTCTTGCTGCAATTTAGAGATAGCCTCATCAAACACTTGCAAAGAGCCAAAGAATACTTGATCAGGAATAAAACTCACATGTGCAAAGGTGTTGTCTATGAAAAAAAATGCAAGGGTCTTTTGGCCAGGTTTTTAAGCTTCTATAGAACAACTGTTATGTATTTGAAGATTGTCAACTTATTTGAAAGAAAGACAGGAGCATATTGAGAGCCTAGATAGTCTAGTACACTATCAAGTATGCACACTTGTTACTTAATTATAGGCACCTTCACCTATATGTGTAACATAACTCACCTCTACTATTAGTAGAGAGAGAGACTCCACTTGTGGTTGCATTCATAGGATATGAAAAACTCCATAGCAATATATGAAAAACTCCCTCTAAGCTTTATGAAATTTTATATCACTATTAACGCAGACTAAACTAGGCAAGCAGCAACACAATCAGAATCAATTATTGTAGATACTTAATGATGAACTCTATTTTTAGCCCTACACCGAAAGATGAACTGTCCCAGCAATACTTACACTACTATGTTTCGACTGAGCTCGTACCAATGATTATTGGAATAGTGAATGCAATAGTGAAAGTTGTCTTAAATGGATATTGTCATTTAGAATAAGGGGAACCACCAAAATCACTCAAAGTTACTCATACTATACTTCATTAACTTTATGTCATCTATGGTGCAGTGAGAGGCATCCACACTAAGAGACCTTCAGGTCCACTAAAGCTAGTGACATCGACAAATGAAATACCCACCTGGAATTGGAAAGTAAGATGATCTTCAACCAATGATCGACAACTAATATTATATCAACTACATGTACCAACTCTTAATAACGGTGGGCAATGAAAACATGGGAATGGTAAAATAAAAATTAGCTGTACAGGGAATGGGCTTGATTTCTTTTATGTGGAGTCATGAACACTTATTTGTCTAACTAACAACTGGTCCAGCTTTATGCTGCTTTCGTGTTTGTTGGCTGCAAAAAAACTAAATTGCCAAACTGAAACTCTTATGCATAACATGACCGGAAAAAATGTGTCTGATATAGCATGCGCACAATAAGCAGGGGTAGGGAAGTGACCTGCATAGCAGAAGTTGATTAGAACAATGGGTCCTCCCAAACTGCTCTATTGCACGATCTGCACTCCAAGGGAGTTTAAGAGTTATGTGTACTCTTCTTCTCTGAAATTCAGTTCAATTCAATTCAGTCTCAGTCGTACTGACAGGCAGGTAAGCAAGCAAGAAAAAGAACACATGCATATTAACTTTAACAAGAATAAACATTGCAAAATAGGGTGATCAGTTTGGAGGGGGAGGGGGCCCTGTCTTATAAGTAAACTTTCCATATTTCTCATGAGCTACACTCGGTTTTCAATTAAGCTATAGATTCTCTTGAACTATCCACAGGAAGCAAAAAAATAGGAAAAAATAATATTAAGCCACAGTAACTGAATGTGGAGTAAATGAAGATCAAACTAAACCACAGTCCATAATGATGATCAAACTAAAGCCACAGCCCACACTGAGTAAATTTAAAGGCAACTGCTATACTTCCTACAATAAATTTGGTTGACACATTGAAGCTCTGCATGAACTATGTATTCATTTTTGCCATATGCCAAATCGACTAAGCAACATCTGGGATGCAGAGAGCACACTTAGTTTCTATGCCACGTGTACTTGTTGATTTGGCCCAGTTAAGCAAATAAGCAACAACAAATGTGTCCACTATAATAAATAGAAGGCACAGTTAGTAGCAGAAATAGAGATCCATATCACTACATGGAGAATCTTTACCAGGAATCAGAAAAGACAAGCAGCAACAATGGTAGCGAAGTGGTAGAGAGCACTTTACCTAATACTCATGAGTCTAATCCACGAGCTGGTTCCTAGTGCTTGCTGAGGCCTGATGAGGCGCCTGTAGATGCTGCGGCTTTTCTTAGGGCAGAGGTCCAAGGAGCACCTTCTTCTTGTACGCTTCAGGCAACCACGAATACAACATGCACAGATCCATGATTTAGTTAGTAAGGAGGTGACACAGTCAACAACAGCAAACACAGTGTAGAGGGACACCGTGGCTCCCTTACTTTGGATCTGGCCGTGCGGAGGGAGATAGGGGGAGAGCTGGCTGTGGCGCCAGTGCAGAAGAATGGAGGACCCCGGAGGGGGTGGGGATGGGGGTGCGGGTGCAGAGCAACTTGGAGGGGGTGGGGGCTCCGTATGTGGTGGTGGGGGAGGGGGACCTAAGGTCACTGACGGGGGTAGAGGGAGGGGCGAGCTGAGTTCACCGGCTATGCTGACCTGGAGACGGCGTCGAGCTGAGGTCATCGGCGTGGAGCGGCCGGACTGAGGTCGCCGCCGGCAGGGGCGACCTGAGGTCGCTGGCCCGCTGACTGAGCGCGCGGAGGAGGCTAGGGGGCCACCGGTGAGGGCGGCCGGCCGACGACGCCGAGCAGTTCTCAGGGGGCGGCTCCGTGTGCAGGACCGGTGGTGGCCGTGGTTTTTTTTCTTCGATTGGAGCCAGCGGCGGTGGGGTGCTGCGCTGGGGTTTGGGGAAAGGGACCGTGGGTTACTGGGGTGAGCGCCCAGGGGAGACGGGAAATGGGTTGATGTGGTGTTGCGCCTTGGCGGGCTGGAATGGCGGGCTCCAAATTTTTTTCCTGACAGGTGTGTCCACGTTAAAAAGTTAGGCGGGATCTACGACGACGAGCGGTGGGTCGTTAAAAGTATGATATAACGACCGACCGTTCAACGTCGAAGTGAAATAGAATTAACGACCGACAGACTATAGCCAAAATGAGATATAACGACCGACAGTCCGTTAGTAATCTTTAACGTCTAACCTTCCGACGTTAAATCGACATTTTTAGCGACCCCCAAGTGACGTTAATTTTGGGTTGTGGTGTAGTTGTGAGTGGCGGCGGGGTGGGAGAAGTGGGTAGGGTTTTTTTCCAAATCTACTAAACACACTGCACGTGGGCTACAGGCTGACAGGCGGGCTCCACTAAAATTTTAGCGCCAACTATGTGGGCTCCACTAATATTTAGGTGCCAATCAGGCTGAATGTTGCCCAAATCAATATACCGACCGACCGGCGGACCAAAAAAACGAGATTCAGCGACCGACCGTCTAACGGTAAACCCAAATAAAAATAGCGTCCGACCGTCGGACGACAAAACAAGATATAGCGTCCGACCGTAAGCCACTGAGTTATACCGTCCGACCGTCCAACGGCATTTCGACATTTTTACCGACCCTTGGTTGGACGCTAGTATGGGCTGTGGTATAGTGACTCCGGATGTCAAGTTTCTCTTAGAACAAAGTCATAGCAAATTCTATTTATACCATATCATAACTCGCAATAACTTAGAAAAGGATCATGCGTTTGCAACCCACAAGTTTCAAGTTTTTAAGGATGGGACATTTTTAGCCAACAAACTTAAACCTTGGGGAATACTAAGTTATAAACTAGGCACAGATAAATTATAAAGCAGAGCAACTATTCATCATTTCAACAAGAAAAAACTAAACATTCTTACTACACATATGTGGAGTGGAATAAATCAGCATCAGCTGACTTATCAGCCGCAGAAACCATCAGCCGAACAGCTCCAATACATAATTCAAACAAATTTCACTGTGGTGGTTACGGTACTATGACAAAACCAAGGAATGTTAATAATTTTTACATATGGCGCTTAAAGAGAAAACTAAGGACATGTTTGGAACGTAGGAATTTCACAGAAATTACACAGGAATTTCACATGAATCAGTTCATTTTCACATGAAAAAGTACAGGAACGGGAAAAAATCCCGCATTCCAAACATGGCCTAAGACCACGTTAGTATAGGTATAGCATAGTCGCACGGCCGAGAAAAAAATAAATAAAGGGACATACAAGTCTTGAAATATTCCTTTGCTTTTGCGAAGGAGTCGGTCATGTTTTATATGTGCTCCATGTGCTTCTTTGTTTACTGCCTCCGTCCACACAAAAATACACTATGATATTCGTACCCGACAAACTAGTTTAAATTTAACTAAGTTTATACTGAATAATATTAACATTTATGTCTCTAATAAAATTTATTATAAAAATATATTCTATAATTAATCCCACGATACTTATTTTGTATTAAATGATACGAGAACTACTACAGTACTCCTCTTTCTAAAATTAGTACGTATCTTAAAGCAACCAAGGTAAATAATTATTTTTCTCCAAGGTCTCGCATGGGTCCAGCTCATCCAAAGCCTGGCCCATGCCCAGCCCGACCCACAGCCAAAGTCGTCTCTTCCCTATCCCCTTCGATGAAGACGGGCAGAGATCACACCTCTCGGGAGTCGAGAGCTTGCACTGACCGTGATCCTTTCCAACAACGCAGAGCATGACTAGGAGTGGCATCTCGCCGGCTGTGTTACATTAATTTGACCGGAGGACCGCAATAGATTGGAGCGTAGCTACAGCGTGCTTCCTGGATTGACTTTGGGTTTCTCGTACTCACATGAACTGACACTGCTGAATCCTTGCTTCGAACGTCAAGAGCCATGGAGTACACTGCACTGCGGATGATCCCACACCTGTCATGCACTCGTGCTGTCCAGGAGACCAGAACACAGGGGCATGGTCTGGCTCACCGAACCCTTGCGAGGTCCGAGTGCGACGGATGGCGAATTGGAGATGGATCATCTCCGCCGCTGACTGCTGCAACTTGCACAGGAGATGTGTCCGGCTAGACACGGGCTGGGCTTGGATGGGCCAGGCACATACGAGACCCAGCAGAAAAAAAAAAAAATATTTGGTTATGTTGCTTTGAAATCTGTGCTAATTTTAGAAAGAGAAGTAATGGAGCAGTTCTCTACTTTTGGATTTGAACCACGAATCTTTTCAACAAATTCATTTTTTTCGAAAATCCAGCAAGAGAATTGCCGGTAAATTTATCAGAGAGCAAATAAAGAAACACCAAAAAAAAAAGAGTGCAAAAGACATAGAAAGGGGGGCAGGTAGTGAAGGCACGCACAGTACAGACACGTAGAGGTGTTATTAGCCTTAGACTAAAGCTATGCTCCATATTGGCAAGGCAAAAAATAGGACTACCATTCAACTATACATGCATGATTCCTCATTTCCTATCACCTTACTCTGTACAGCAAAAAAGACATGCATGTAGCACCTTTTCTCCTTTAAGGCCACCATCCGCCGGTTACACCACATTCTTGAGTGTTCTCTCTCTGCTATGTGTGTGTCACATAGGGGCACTACTTCTCCCGGGACCTACTATAACCCTCTGCGAGACCACCAAACGGAGTGACATGAAACCATGATATAAAGGTGGAGGTTAGGGCAACACACCAACATGGCGCGCTGGGGAAAGCGTGAGGGCATGACACAAATGCCCCAACCAAAGATATCGCACCCATGCAAAAATAAAGAATGACCCGATTACAACCTGGATCACCTCTGAACTATTAGAAACTGTCTTTCCCGTCTTATTATGAACCATTTTTCTTGGCAGCTAGTTTGAATAGGTTAATGTATTCCTTGGTTAGAAATGCTAGTTGCATAGGTTGTTAAGATGTTTGCTGGAAAATTCTTCGATTCCATTCCTTCTAGTTATATATTCCACCAAAAATAAACCATGATGCCATCAAATTTCTTTCCCTCTTTTTCGTGATTGTGCATCTCCCTTTCCTCCAATATTTGTAGATTGATCCTAATAAGTCCAAGTTTTGCAAATGTCGTAAAGTCAGCCCATGGTAGGATGATTGCCCAAACTTCTCGAGTATATAAGTAGCCTTTGCCCATGTGCTTGAGTGTTTCTAGATGGACCGAGCATAGTTTGGAGAATGGGTCATTGTGCGTACTCTTATTTTATAGATTTTTTCCTGTTAATATTATTTTAATGCAGCCAATAGCGCAGCCACCACCCGGTAGCCAAACTTGTTGGTGAAGTTCAAAAGAAACTTTTTTATATATCAAATGACGAGAACACTGTAATTTGCTAGCTAAATATTTTGGATAACAAGCATCGTCCAGATTCCTAAAAGCTTCTGGCTCTGTTACTCATGTAGCATAGTCCATGTAGAGAACCTAGATCTCGGTTCCACTTTTGTTTTCCATATTAGACATAAAATCGTTCATGTATAATTTGTTTTAAAGTAGATGAGGTGTACTCCCTCTATCCCAAATTAATTGTTGTTTTTTGTTTCCGTGCTACAAGTTTAACTTGATTTATAGAAAATACATGCAATATTTATATCTCCAAATAAATTTGTTAAAAAAACTAGATTCAAGCATCTTTCCGAAGATATAAATTATGTACCATAAATATTAATATTTTTAATATATTTAGTCAAAGTTATTTCTCGAGAATCGAAAACGACAGTTATTTTAGGACCGAGGGAGTACACTTTTAGGGCTTGTTTGGATGCACTTATATAACCATATTTACCTCAATCCATGCGTGTTAGAGTTAATTGGGGTAGAAATTAAACTAAGTTTATCTTCAATTCACTCTAATACATATGGATTGAAATGAATACAAGTGTATGTAAGTAAGACCTAAGTGGAGTATATAAGTGGCCATCTGGCGTCTAGCGCTACCAAATCTTGTCTTCCTTTCAACAGATTCACAATCCACTGTTTCTCTCTCAACTTTAGACTTGCAAGGGTAACTCCAACCAAACCCTTAAATTTTGGCCCTCTTCTTCAAATGAGAGTCCCTCGTCCATATTGCATCCTTTACTTCTCAATGCACTATAACCGATCTTCTAAATTTTATCTACTTTACACTGTATTGTCATGGACCCTATACGTAGTGGTCCTACTTGTCAGCTTTATGAGAAAAGAGAAAGGAGGAATAGGGGAAACGATGAAAGAGAAATAAAAGTCTCTCGTCCATCAGGCCTTCAATAGAGGTCCGGATGGAGAGGTTTTTTTATGAGTTTATAAGCTCCTAAAATAGGATGAGGGCGAGTAGGAGCTTGGTTAGAGTTGTCCTGGAAGCGTATTTCAAATCGTATCCATACTTCACAACCATATTTTAATACAACACCGATTTCATAGCCAGTGGAACCCCAGGTGTGACCACGAGACACGAATGTGGCACATTTTAGAGATTTTTTTTTCGCCTTGTTTAGTTACACCCTAAATTCCAAAAAGTTGCTACAGTACCTGTCATATCGAATGTTTGCGGCCCATGCATGGAGTATTAAATGTAGACGAAAAGAAAAACTAATTGCACAGTTTGGTGGGAAATTACGAGACGAATGTTTTGAGTCTAATTAGTCCATGTTTGAACACTATTTATCAAATAAAAACGAAGGTACTATAGTAGCCCTAAAATCCAAATTTCACGAACTAAACAAGGGCTTTGTGGCTTTAGAGATTTGACAGTTGACACCGGTCTAAAGTACCTTTGAGCAGAGCTTTATTGAGGTCGCCCGTGTCCTACCGCCCTTTTCTCTTAAATTTAAAGAGGGGAGGAAGCAAATAATGCATTGGGCATCTGACGAAGAATAAATGAATTGTCAGACTGTTCGCTTGCTCGTAAATGATCGTAAATTTTTAGCTGAGAACAGTGTTTTTCTCTCATACCAAACCAGCCAGCAGTAAATAATCCACGATACGATACGGCCTCCCGAACAGGCTGGCATGCGTCGCTAGTGCAAGGAAGCTGTCCGGGTAAAATGTTTGGTTTTGTCAAACTAGTCTTTCGGCTGTTCGCTTCTTCAGTTCGGGCTTATCAGTTATGATATAGTATTTTTCTTTCATAACAAATTAGGATCGGTCGGACTTATCAGCTTAAAAACCCACCAGCGAACGTGCTCAAATTCTGGTCTTTTTCCTTCTCATCAAGACGTAAATGTTGGCCTCGTACAGTCGTACTCGTGTCGATGGAGACCGCTTGGATGGCCCTGTGGATCATTCGGTAGAATGAGTGCAGAAGAACTCATGCACGGATAAGTAAGCCTGGCCATTCGGTTCTCAGTTCGGTTTTAATTTGGTTCCTCGGTTTTTGAATAAATTTGGTGGTTAGAAAATAGGAACCGATCGATTCTAAAAAAAATTATTGGA
The DNA here is from genome assembly GCA_904845875.1 of Miscanthus lutarioriparius. Lineage (NCBI taxonomy): Eukaryota > Viridiplantae > Streptophyta > Magnoliopsida > Poales > Poaceae > Miscanthus > Miscanthus lutarioriparius. The sequence goes on along the minus strand of CAJGYO010000007.1, from coordinate 135,026,767 downwards.
ACCGACCATTTCGGTTTTCGGTTACTTCGGTTCAATTCTGGTTCTAACCGAACTTTTTGAGAAGACCTCAAGACAACAATAAATATACGTGTTATAAGACAAATTTATGCAACACTATATTAATTTTTAATAATAATAATAATTTATAAGAAAACAATAGCAATATAGTAACACAAATATATAGCAGGTCAAATATAAAACACCACATATAAACTAAACATAATCTTATAAAATACAAGTAAGTGAAGTATAATTCATGTAATTCGGTGCTTTCGGTTAATTCGGCTACCCGAGAGTAGGAATCGAATTTTTTTTGGTTATTCCGGTTCCTTAATATCAGGAACCGAATAAGAAACCAGATTTTTTGGTTCTGATTCTTTCGGTTTCGATTTGGTTTTTTGATTTGATTTTTTATTCTTTGTTAATTTTGCCTAGGGCTACGGATAAGTGCAGCAGGTCCAGCAGGATCAACAACAGACGCAACTCTGCCCAACTCCATGCGTTCTCTTGGGAAAAAGGGGAAAAAAAGGCTCGGCATCTTTGGCATGGCTTGTGCCCCTGCCATAGGTAGCGGGCGCCACGTGGTCGGGAAGCGAGCCGCTTTTGGCCGTGGCAACTAGTGGCGTCTCTTGGGGTCTGATTCGTTAGCTACCAAAATTTTTCATGTTAAGGATTTAGCAAGTTAAAAGTTAGATAAAATAATTGTCAAAGATTTAGTAGGTTAAATATGAGAAGTTAGCAAGTTTTGACAATCAACCAATCATGAGCTAAAATCATAGCTTGTCAAATCCATGACACGATAAATTTTGATAACCAATCAATCAGGCCCTCGGACCCGCCGCGCCCACCGCCCCCCACATTTTCCCACAGTCGCATCGCATCGGGGTCGGGGCTCAACTCGCCGGAGAGTCGGAGACGAGAGCGACTGGAGGAAGCTCGTCGGCAGTCGTCTTCGTTCTTCGTCTCAGCTCGCCGTTGGTTGCCGCGCGAAAGTTTTGCGGCCTTACGGGATTTGAGCAAATGAACAGAGAATCCCCAGTTGCTGTGCACATCCGTTCAAGACTGCACATGCTGCTGCGTTTCTTCTACCCGTCTATTTTGAAGCTGCTATTACGTCCACACGTTCGTAAGTACTACTCGGTGGTGGAGTGCCCGTCTACTGCCCTCCTCGTACAGTCCTAGTAGGAGGAGTACTATCTCCATCCTAAAAAATACCATTCTAATACAGTGTAACATTTTAGTACTTTAAGTTTGATTAATTATAGATAAAAAGTATCCATGTTTATGATACCAAATAAATACTATCAGATTAATTATAAAATATTTTTTCATAATAAATTAATTTAAAACTATAAATGTAAATATTGTTTATTAAAAACTTGATAAAATACGAACCTATTTTCGTGGTACGCATAGTTACGTTCTGAGGTAGTTCTAGTAAACAGAGAATTGACGCGACAGGCGAAAGGATAGCGCAACAACCTTCCTTTCCACTGGAGCTGTTGGAAAGCAGGCCAGGATCGCCTCCGGTGCGGCCATGCTGCCCGTGCGCGTGCGTGCCCACGCACGCACTGGCCACTGGCGCAGGCAGCCGCACCGCAGAGATACAGATAGGGCCCTCGGAGATCCCATAACCTCAACACCGGACGCCGTGAACCGTGGCTATCTTAACTAATCCTTCCTCTTTTTTAAAAAAAAATATAAATATCCTTTGTCAGGACTTAATTAACCTCGAATTTTATCGAATATATAAACAAGTTAATATAGATTATTTATAATAAACATTATTAGATTGAATATATAATAGATCTTTACAATAAATCTATTTCCAGACTGCTTGATTTGTCGAAAAGCAAAATTTATTTTTTTGGACGGAGGGCCAAGCCGTCACACCCAGAAGGAGAACATGCACCTCAAATCAAAAAAGAAAAAAAAAACTCCCATCGAAATAACTTATAACTAAGATGCACAACTTGTCCGGGCTGATGGAGTCACCCTCAACAGACTCTATCAGAAAACATACAATAAGCGCTGTTACATGTCGGGATCACCAAAGTCGCAGTCGCGGTCAACAACAATTCTTCTACTAGTACACAATACACAAGGGCTTGTTTAGATTTCAAGTTTTTTCACTTTCTCCATCACATCAAATCTTTAAACACATGTATAGAGTATTAAATATAGATAAAAAATAACTAATTACACAGTTTGATTATAAATTACGAGACGAATCTTTTAAGCATAATTAGGCCATGATTGGATAATAATTATCAAATACAAACGAAAAATGCTACAGTGCCGAATACTGATTTCTAACACCCATCTAAACAAGACCCAAGCACAAAGCGCTTTGTTTTGTTTCGCCCGTGGTACCGAAAACAATGCTATGCCGCCCACGAAAACGAAATGGTTCAAAAAGTCAGCACCTGGTTCACGACAAGTTTGAATCTCGAAACCCACTACGACCATTATTAGTTTTTAAATTCGTCCACACGTCTCAATTCGAATTGAGAATTCAATTGGTCTATTCATTCAAATTTCGTGCCGTGGCCGTTTGGAATGGAAAACTCTAGAAACGCGGCGAGGAAAGCCAAGACAAAATGCGGGCGGAGAAAGCGAGCGGGCACCCAAGGACAAGGAATGGGGGCGAGGGAACCCAAAATCAAACCAAACTCGTCCGGGATTTCAAAAGGAATCTGACAAAACCCCGTCGCGTTCCCATCCAAATTCACGCCGAATCCCCACGAAATTTAATAATAAAATCAAACAAACCGCCGCACGCGAGAGCGAGGCGACCTCGCCGTCTCCACCCTGTGCCGCACCGCACCACCGCCCGATTCACGCCGCCCCTCCCCCCTCCCCCCTCCGCTCCGCGTCCTCTTTTATAGACGGACGGTCGGTCGGCCTAGTCTACTGCTACGCCCGCCAAGGCACCCTCCTCGTTCAACTCAACCCCCCCCCCCCCCTGCGCGCGCGCAGGCGCCGCCGCCACCACGGGAGCAGGGAGGCTACAGCAGGCGGGGGGCCGAGAGCTTCTTCTCGCCGCGGTCGTCGGGGACCGACGCGCGGGCTCGTGTGCTTCCGCCGCGCCGACCGCGGCCTTCTGGTTCGATTGATTGATCACAGCACAGGTTTGTGTTTTTGCCACCCATCTTCTGTGGTTTGTTTTTTTTTCCCGTCGCCTCGCGCGGTCGTGGACTCGCAGCGTTGGAGTCGTTGGCTCTGGCTGATTGATCCACGGTTGATGGGTGCGCGGGTTTCGCGTTAGTTCTGCTGCACGAAGCTGCGATTTCAGTTCCTGTATTTTTGTTCCCTCCCTCTCTGAGAATTAAATGAGGGAACTCTCGCTATCGTGGTGTCCACTGTCGTACGCCGTTCAATCACCAGTTGTGTGCGTCAGTCGTGGTTCCATGTCTCTGGTAGTGTTGCTGCATATTTGTCATTGATGACTCTGATAGCGTCAGCGGGTGAAGTATGGTTCCTGAATTACTAGCAATTTACCGTGACTTTAACACTGCCCAATGATTGGGGTGCTGTAAGCCTGTAATGCAGATAGTGCCACTGAGCTACTAGTAGTAAATTAACAGTGATTGTGTTCAGCTACTTACTTGTGACATCTAACATGCAGTTAATCTTTGGCGTTTCAGATCAGCGACAGGCATGGAGCGGAATGGCGAGAACCACCTCACGGACCCGCTTCTGCCGCCGACATCCAGCGCCTCTCCTGCCGGGGCGTCTCCAAGGAAGGAGAGGAAGACGAGGAAGGTCATGTTCAGTGTCCGGGGCATCTCCTGCGCTTCCTGTGCTGTGTCGATAGAGACCGTCGTGGCCGGCTTGAAAGGGGTGGAGAGCATCCAGGTCTCCCCACTTCAGGGCCAGGCCGTGGTTCAGTACAGACCGGAGGATACTGATGTAAGATTATCTTGAGCCCATGGCCTTGCTATCTTTGCTCCCTTTTTTTTTTGAAATTTTAGCATAGCATGATTTTTTTTTCCAGTTGTGTGGCCCATTCTCGTGATGACAAGATGCTAAATCATAGGAAGCTCACAATAAATATCTGTATTTGTGTTCTCCGTGCCAGGAAGATTGTTAGAAATTGGGTTCACAAATGAATTGGCGACGTATATAGATAAAGAGTTTTTCATTTTTACCTGCCTATGTATTTGTGCTGTAGGAATTTCCTATCCATGTGTAGTTTATTAATACCATGAAGTAGTGACAGTATATTACACATTAGGTGTTATTTTCCATATTTTCTCAGTTATTAACTTGTGATTCTTATTTCCCCAGACAAGAACCATAAAAGAAGCTATTGAGGACCTCAACTTTGAGGTTGATGAACTTCAAGAACAAGAAATTGCTGTGTGCAGACTTCGGATAAAAGGAATGGCTTGTACAAGCTGTTCTGAATCTGTTGAACGGGCGCTTCAAATGGTACCTGGAGTTAAAAAAGCTGCAGTGGGTCTTGCTCTAGAGGAAGCTAAGGTCCACTACGATCCAAATGTCACTAGCCGTGATCTTATAATTGAAGCTGTTGAAGATGCTGGATTTGGGGCTGATCCCATTAGTTCTGGGGACGATGTGAACAAAGTGCATCTAAAGCTTGAGGGTGTGAATTCTCCAGAAGACACCAAACTCGTTCAGTCTGTACTGGAAGCTGCGGAAGGGGTCAACAGTGTTGAATGGGACACAGTTGAGCAGACAATAAAAGTTGCATATGATCCTGATATCACTGGTCCAAGATTACTTATTCAGTGCATTCAGAATGCTGCACAGCCCCCTAAATGCTTTAATGCTACATTGCACTCACCACCAAAGCAAAGAGAAGCAGAGCGAAATCATGAAATTAGGAATTACAGGAACCAATTTCTCTGGAGCTGCCTGTTTTCGGTTCCTGTGTTCCTGTTCTCCATGGCTCTTCCTATGTTTTCTCCTTTTGGGGATTGGTTGGAGTACAGAATCTGCAACAACATGACAATAGGCATGCTACTACGGTGGTTGCTATGTTCCCCAGTTCAGTTTATTGTTGGTTGGAGGTACACCCTGGAAGTCTCCAGCATCTATTACTGGTTTATCGATTCCTAGATTTCATTGCACCTTGTAATTTCCTATTATTTGTTTTACCTGCAGATTTTACGTTGGAGCCTATCATGCACTCAAACGAGGATACTCAAACATGGATGTGCTGGTTGCTTTGGGAACAAATGCTGCTTACTTGTATTCTGTGTATATTGTTCTGAAAGCACTTACATCAGACTCATTTGAAGGCCAGGACTTTTTTGAAACTAGTGCTATGCTGATATCTTTTATATTACTGGGAAAATATCTGGAGGTGATGGCAAAGGGAAAGACATCAGATGCGTTGTCGAAATTGACAGAGCTTGCACCAGAAACAGCTTGTCTTCTTACTTTTGACAAGGACGGAAATGCCATTTCAGAAACAGAGATCAGCACTCAGTTACTTCAGAGAAATGATGTCATCAAGATTGTGCCTGGCACCAAAGTTCCTGTTGATGGCGTTGTCATCAAAGGTCAAAGCCATGTCAATGAAAGTATGATAACTGGGGAAGCAAGGCCTATTTCAAAGAAACCAGGCGACAGGGTAAAATCCATTGCATTTTTTTGGGGTTTTGTGTATAATACTATACTACTTGTTCTGATGATTCAATTTGTTTTGTAACAGGTTATTGGGGGCACCGTAAATGATAACGGTTGCATTATTGTTAAGGCCACTCACGTTGGGTCCGAAACAGCTTTGTCGCAAATAGTTCAGTTGGTTGAAGCTGCTCAACTTGCAAGAGCTCCAGTGCAGAAGTTAGCAGACAAGATTTCACGGTTTTTTGTTCCAACTGTAAGTTGCCTGTTGCTTTCTCCTGCAAATTTCTTCCCTGTTATGCATGGACTGTTTTTTTCTAATTCAAAATTGGAACATGGTCAGATCATCCTCCTGCCCAGTGTTTTATAACTGGATCACCACAGTGAATTTATCATGTTGAAGTTCTGAACATGATAAATATGAGTAGGTGACGGATACTTGGTCAGAGTTCAGCTCGAAACTGTCTAGAAGTATAACACATTCATTTCATTTTGTAAACTGGTGGACTTTTTTCCTATTCAGTTAATGAGCTGGTTCATTCCTGCTCTTTATTTGACCAGTTCTCAGCAGTGAGTAATGGGTTAGTTATAGGAAGACATCTGCTCCAAACATGCAGATGTTCTGATGTATGCCTGCTGTGAGACTCTTTATATAAGTTCTTTTGTTCCTCATATTGTTCCTTCTCATTTCAAGGTGGTGGTGGCTGCATTTCTTACATGGCTTGGCTGGTTCATACCTGGGCAATTGCACCTCTTACCCCAACAATGGGTCCCAAAGGCCATGGATAGTTTTGAGCTTGCTCTGCAGTTTGGAATTTCTGTCCTAGTTGTCGCATGCCCATGCGCTTTGGGACTTGCTACACCAACTGCTGTTATGGTTGCCACTGGAAAAGGTGCTTCTCAAGGTGTTCTCATTAAGGGTGGAAATGCACTTGAGAAAGCTCATAAGGTAACGGACCAATTTCTTTTCCGAAGATTTTAGTGGCACAAGTGGAGTTGATTTGAAAAACAATGTGCTTGTGGGCCACAAGCACATTATTTTCCAAATGAACTCTGCTGTTCAAATTGGCATACTGAACTAATGTCTCTTTTTTTCATCTATCCTTTTGCAGATTAAGGCTATCATATTTGATAAAACTGGAACGCTGACGGTTGGTAAACCTTCAGTCGTTCAAACAAAGATCTTCTCAAAGATACCGCTTGTGGAACTCTGTGATCTGGCTGCTGGTGCTGAGGTTGGTTTCTTAACTTCAAGATATTTTCCTGCACAAATGCTATGCTGAACAGTGAAGTCTCCGATAACTTCTCTCTACTCTCTAATGCTTTTCTACCTTGGTCAGGCAAACAGCGAGCATCCTCTATCAAAAGCTATCGTTGAGCACACAAAGAAGCTCAAGGAGCAATATGGATCTCACAGTGATCATATGATGGAATCGAGGGACTTTGAGGTGCATCCAGGAGCAGGTGTCAGTGCCCAAGTTGAAGGCAGGCTGGTTTTGGTTGGAAACAAAAGGCTGATGCAGGAATTTGAAGTTCCATTGAGCCCTGAGGTGGAGGCGTACATGTCCGAAACGGAAGAGCATGCTAGGACCTGTGTACTTGTTGCTATCGATAAGATTATCTGCGGGGCTCTTGCTGTTTCGGATCCTCTGAAACCTGAGGCAGGCCAAGTCATTTCTTACCTTAAGTCAATGGGCATCTCCAGTATCATGGTGACAGGTGATAATTGGGCTACCGCAAAATCAATTGCAAAGGAAGTCGGGATCAGCCAGGTGTTTGCCGAGATCGATCCACTGGGAAAAGCTGAAAAGATCAAAGACTTGCAGGTACAATCTATTGTCCTTTTCTGTCATGATTAATTCCGATGTTGCACCACGGACTATTAGTAATCTTTCTTACATTTTTGTTTTAAATAGATGCAAGGGTTGACGGTGGCAATGGTTGGCGACGGGATAAACGACTCGCCAGCATTGGCGGCGGCAGACGTGGGCATGGCGATTAGTGCCGGCACAGACGTGGCCATCGAGGCCGCTGACATCGTTCTGATGAAGAGCAGCCTTGAGGACGTGATCACGGCCATCGATCTCTCGCGCAAGACCCTCTCCAGGATCCGGCTGAACTACGTGTGGGCCCTGGGCTACAACGTCCTGGGCATGCCGATCGCGGCCGGCGTCCTGTTCCCATTCACGGGCATCCGGCTGCCCCCCTGGCTCGCCGGGGCATGCATGGCTGCCTCGTCGGTGAGCGTCGTCTGCTCCTCCCTGCTCCTCCAGCTCTACAAGAAACCGCTGCACGTCGAAGACGCGCCCAGGCCCGGCGACGGCTCGGATTTGGTGTGAAAGTGTGAGGACTGATCCCTCGATCCCGATGTACTAACAAGAGCTTGCTGGCGTCACTGATGCTTACCGACCCAAACACTGGCATACCGGGTGACCAAAGAGGCATTGCTTATTGCAAACGCTTTGTTTGCAGCTGCGGCGGCTCACCAGATTGATTCGTGTACAGCAGGTAGCTGTGTTATTTTTTTCACGTTTTGGAACAGTTCGCCAATTGATTGTGCAATAATTTAAGACAAGGTTAAATGATGGGTAGTGTTTCATTGTTGGTGTGCATCCATGAGGCTATTCTTAATCCACGGTATCATCATACTTTAATAAGGCACGAATGGGACTTCATTGGCACGGACAATTCACATGCTGGAACAGACCAGACCAGAACCAGTAGAGCAGGCTGGTGATCGTTAAGCTGCCGCACGGTGTCTCGCTCGAATCGGAGAGAGTTCAACGGGCAACCAGCTGATGGGACCCCTAAAGAAAGCAGGGGACACCAGCGTCTCGCCGGCCGCGCCATGCACGCATGGCCATCGTTCCGAACATAGCACGCCACCCCCTCGCCGTCGCCGTATATATGTGCTCGAGCGCACCGCCGCTGTCACAGCACCGGCACGCAGCCTCCATCCCCTCCAACACGAGATATGGCGTTCATCAGCAATGTCGTGGCGATGAAGGCGGCGGCCGTGGCCGCGCTGCTGGTGATGGCCGCGGTGTCACCCGCCGCGCGCGCGCAGGGAGGCGCGCCGTCGGTGCCCGCGGGCCCGCTGGACATCGCGCAGCTGGGCGCCAAGGGCGACGGCAAGTCGGACAGCACCCCGATGCTCCTCAAGGCGTGGAAGAACGCGTGCGACGCGACGGGGGTGCAGAAGATCGTCATCCCGCCGGGCAACTACCTGACGGGCGGGATGGAGCTGTCGGGCCCCTGCAAGTCCTCCATCATCATCCGCCTCGACGGCAACCTGCTCGGCACAGGCGACCTCAACGCGTACAAGAAGAACTGGATCGAGATCGAGAACGTCGAGAACCTGTCCATCAACGGCCACGGCACCATCGACGGGCAGGGCGCCCTGGTGTGGAACAAGAACGACTGCCAGCATTCCTACAACTGCAAGATCCTCCCCAATGTATGTGTTCTCTCTCTCTCTCGTTCTCTCTCTCTCTCTCTCTCTCTCAAATGATACAGCTAGTACTGATTGATTGAAATGCCATGCATGCAAATGGACAGAGCTTGGTGCTGGACTTTGTGACGAACGCCCAGATCCGCGGCATCACGCTGGCGAACAGCAAGTTCTTCCACCTGAACATCTTCGCGAGCAAGAACGTGCTGATCGACAAGGTGACGGTGACGGCCCCCGGCAACAGCCCCAACACGGACGGCATCCACATCGGCGACTCCAGCAACGTGACCATCAGCGGCACCACCATCGGCGTCGGCGACGACTGCATCTCCATCGGCCCCGGCAGCAAGATGATCCGGATCGAGGGCGTCAAGTGCGGCCCCGGCCACGGCATCAGCGTCGGCAGCCTGGGGCGGTACAAGGACGAGAAGGACGTGGAGGACTTGAAGGTGAAAGGGTGCACGCTCGTCGGCACCACCAACGGCCTGCGCATCAAGTCGTACGAGGACTCCAAGTCGTCGCCCAAGGCCAGCAAGTTCCTGTACGAGGACGTGACCATGGACAACGTCTCCTACCCCATCATCATCGATCAGAAGTACTGCCCCAACAACATCTGCGTCAGGTCCGGCGCCTCCAAGGTGGCCGTCACCGACGTCGTCTTCAAGAACATCCACGGCACCTCCAACACGCCCGAGGCCATCACGCTCAACTGCGCCAACAACCTGCCCTGCCAGGGCGTGCAGCTCATCAACGTCGACATCAAGTACAACGGGTCCGGCAACAAGACCATGGCCGTCTGCAAGAACGCCATCGGCAAGTCCAGCGGCTTGGCAAAGGAGCTCGCCTGCATCTGAAAGAATTGACATGCATATATAATCGTCACTCTCGAGTCTCCACTATATATATAACCATATCCGCTGCTTTTGTTTTTTTGTTTTTGTTTTTTGGATCACAAAATTAACCAACCAATGCAATTATTATTAGGCGCCTGACAATCTACGAACTTGCTTATTCTACTAGTGTTTATATATCTGTAATTCCGTTCCATATATACATTCACGCTTGATGCTATGCTCTCTGTTTCACAATCCGCGTAACATTCTGAGTTTCTTATCAGAGGACATTGCAATGTAGTACAAGTTTAATAACACAACTCTTAGAGAGAGAGAATGTGTAAAATGATGAACCAGTTTTATTGCACAACAGAGTATCAGTCTCCTCATCTTCAATAGTGCAGGAAAACAACCCGTATTGTTCAGTTACATAGCAGCTTGCTAGATTGCGGAATGAACTCTTTGATATTTGAGATTGTTGAGACTCCGGAGAACTGATGCGAAGACGTTTTGGGCTCAGGGAAGTGCCGGCAGAACCTTCCCGGTGCAGGTTCCAAAACCAACGTTGTAGCCTTCACCCTGAAGAACCAGCAGATGGAATCAAGATACAGCCCGACAGCAGATGGAATCAAGATACAGCCCGACAGCACCATAGAGACCTAGATTTGAGTTGATGAGGAAAGACGAATTCACAATACCTTGCAGCATCCTGTCAAGATGACCTCATCTCCATCTTCTAGATACTTGCGGGTCGAATTCCCCACCGGTATCTCATTCTGCCCGTTCCATGTTAGCTCCAGCAGACATCCGAGAGAGTCCGGTTCCTGAAACGTCACATGTCAAAATAAGATTCATATGGATAGGCAACCCTCAGTTACATGTCGATGATAAAAGATGCAGTGTTTATTCCATACAGGTCCACTGAGTGTGCCAGTTGCAAATATATCCCCCGGACTCATGTTGCATCCATTGATAGTGTGGTGTGTTAGCTGCTGCGTCACCGTCCAATACCTGTGGAAATTGGTTGCAAGAATGTGCCAATGTTATGCGCTATGGCAAAAACATATGCAGTATGCCAGTATGGTTGATGGGTTGCATCCAACTAAAACACATGAGCATTTAAAGTGAAAAAACGAATAAGCAGTGTACTTACAGATGCTTGAAATTAGTTTTTGTGACAATTGATGCATCATTTTGGCCTTTGGGCTTAACCCAGACCTTTCAAAGGAAAAAAAAGCGTGCCCCACTTAGATCTCTTTTTGACATAAATAAAAATAGTGAAGAAGAAGCTGCAGAATAACAATGCCATACTTCAAGAGGAATGTCATAGTTTATGTGGTTCTTTTCAGCTAGGTACGGTAAAGGCTCAGGTTCCTGTAATGCAAAGAGAATTAGGTCTCCATGGACTGAGGTTCCATAAAATGCTGATTAGGAAAAATAATCAATTGGTCAGTGTTATCTTAGCAGTATTGGTTATTCCAACGACAAATCTTAAAGACACTATTTCCTCACCTGCTTAGGAGCATCACACATGAAAGGCTTCAAAGCATCCAGAGTAACAATCCATGGCGATATGGTGGTACCTAGAGAAATTGTACAAACACAGTAAATTTTAAGGACACAATTGAAATATTATGGAGCCAAAAAGGGAAAACGATGGAAGCGCATATGTTAAGCTTGCAGGACTGCTAACTTTTTATTTATAAAGCATAGCTTAATATTTGTTCAGAAAACATAAAGTTTCATTAAGTTCAAGTGTCTTACTGAAGCTTTTCCCAAGGAAAGGTCCAAGAGGTATAGTCTCCCAGGCCTGGATATCTCTGGCTGTCATATTACATGCAACTCAGTATAATCACATCATGCATGTTAACATTAATTAAACAGATTAAAATTGTAGAGAATAGAATACCACTCCAATCATTCATCAAAGTTAGGCCAAAAATATGTTCTTCAGCGTCATTAATATCAATAGGTTTGCCTAATTCATTCCCTGGACCAACAATGGCAGCCTGAAAGCACAAGCCAACAAGCATTATGATATAATATAGTGAAAAGAAAATCATCACTGAAACAAAGCACACATTACCTATACTAGTCCTATATTTGATAATCATATACCAATAATAACTGAAAATGTGCAAGGAAAAAAATAATAGCTGAAAGTGACTTAACAGCTTAATGAGAAAAAAATTTAACTGAAAGTGACTTGACAGCTTAATTAGGTAGATAGGGCAAGAGAGAGTTAGTACTAGGGTTAGTAAGAAGCTAACCATCTCAAGCTCAAAATCAAGCTTCTGAGAGGGGCCAAAATAAGGAGCAGAAGAGTTTCCTGTTGGATGTCCTTGCCCTCTATATAAAAAACAGAGAAATAATTAAACAAAAGAGCAACAGACGGAGCACAAAATAGAGGTTTCAAGCTTGAAACAACATTTAAGACTCTTTTTAGCTAGTATTTGGGGATGCACACCTGGGCCTAATGACATCGGTCCCAGACACAACTATAGATGATGCTCGCCCATTGTATGCTATTGGAAGATAAAACCTGAATTGACAAAATGTACATTGTACGTTAGTTACAATTGGGTCACATCAATGAAGTGATGAAAAAAAAGTAGAGTAAACAGTAACATGCAGCAAAGCATCTAGAAATTTAATCATAACCATGAAGGTTGAACATAGTAACATAACAACCAGTGCTATGGATGTTCATACTTTTTTTAGTCTTATTATCAGTAAAAAGAGCAACTGCATGATCCCTAGCAACTTAGCAAGAATATTCACAGGACAGGATCTGATATCAACTGATTAGCATACTGCTTTTGTTTCCCCAGATGCCAAAAAAACACATTATCAGAGAAAACACATTACCAATTTGGCATGAGTGGAGTCTGCGGCCCCCGGAAGATGAATCCGCAGTTCCTTGCATGGTGCACAGAACAAAAGAAGTCTGTGTAACCTCCAACCGTGATTGGTAGAACCATCTCTATATCACTCTGCATTACCAAAGCAGAGCATTGGCGATGATTTGGTCACTGGTCCTTTTGTTACCATTAGAAGAGACGAGAAGGCTGAGTCATGAAGCTCACCATTGGTACCAGACACTTGTTCCTCAGCGCCTCGTTGTCACGCAAGACTGGCTCATCGGCTGCAAAGCGACAAGGAAAGAAGAGTGAGGACTGCCGCCCCGCAACTGTATATATTGCCATCGACATCGATAGCTGGTATGAACAAACAACCACACTTTTTTTTTTTTCCTGACACTTTGCAAATTGCATACTAATTGTGTGGTCAGTAAATAAAAAGGCTAAAAGGCGAAGCGGGTAGTAAATAAAAGGGGCAGAAGACAACGAACCTGAGAGGATTTTCTGCAGCGTGGCGCGCGCCTCCCTCCACGCCGGCCGGCCCATGCCCAAGAACATGTTGAGCGTCTCCTGCGTGCACAGCACCAAGGACACCAATTATTTTCTACTCTAGTCCAGTACCAGACCAGTTACCTCAAATCCTCAATTAACTATTTCCACCCTGGCACCACCAACCCACACGGCGACTCGGCGTAGCTAAAATCAAGCTCACACCATCCATCCGTCCGTCCGTCACTGGAGCAATCGAATCGAATCAAAGGGCTAAGGGATCAGAGCAGGCATGCACCTGGTGGAAGCACGGGGAGCCGGAGAGCACGGGCCCGTCGAAGAGCCCCGCGTCGGCGACGGCGGCGAGGTCGAGCGCGAAGTCCCCGATGGCCACCGCGGGGCGCGGCGCCTGCGGCTGCGACCCCCGGCGGCGGAAGACCCCGAAGGGCAGGTTCTGGATGGGGAAGTGCGAGCCCGCCGGCACCTCCACGAACGACCGCAGCAGCTGCTGCTGGCTCGGCTCCGCCATTGCTCCTCCGCTCTCTCGTGGAGTCGTGGGTGCTGCTGCCTACCACAGCCACAGGCCACAACAACCCGCCCGTGAAGACTTGCAGAGGCAGCAGAGACCCCCGGCCGGCCGTATGTATAAATAGACAAGGGTGGTGGATGTCTCGGGGCACTGCTGGTTTGGTTTTGGAAATCCATGCAGTACGGTTCTAGCTAGCTAGTTTTATCCGAGTCAAATATCTAATTGTAAATATGCAGAAATTATTATATATAATATATTTAGATTTATTTACTTATAAAGTAGAGTAGTAGCTTAAAAGGTACAATGATGTGGATAGATTGAAGTTCAGAAATACTCCATTCGTACTTAAAAAAAAAATAAAGTCGTTTTTGGACAGCGACACGATCTCCAAAGTATAACTTTGACTTCTTATTTTTATAAAAAATATTTATCAAAAAGTGATATATGTATATTTTTATGAAAGTATTTTTCAAGACAAATCTATTTGTATGGTTTTTACATTTCTAAACTCAACAACTTAAAAGTTATTCATAATTTATATTCTCAATATTTAATACAAACCTTATCAAAACAACTTCATTTTTTATAGTACGGATGGAGTATTGCACATGGGGAGTCCAGGATCTCAACAAGTTACCTATTCTCACATACGCGTGTACCAAACAGGTCATATAGGATTTTCGTTCGACTTTAATGCCTCTTGGAATAGGAGAGAAGAGGTAATTACTTGTAGTAGTAGTATTTACTAGTCCCTTTATCCCAAAATAAATTAATTCGTAGAATTCGGGTTAATTTTTTTAAGTTTGACTAAATTTATAGAACAGAAATAACATCTATGATATAAAATGAGCATATTACGAAAATATATTTTATGGTATATTAATTATACTAATATGATATCATAAATCTTAATATTTTTTCCATAAATTTAGTTCAAAGCATAAAAATTTTGACTTAAGACAACTGAGAAATCTATTTATTTAGAAACAGATGGAGTAGCTTCCTAGTAGCTATTGTTTATCTTTGGACGGATAAGTTTACGATGCGGTTAGCGCTTCAGCCGGTCACAGAGAAAACCGTCTAGAAGCCGTAATAGAAGCCATAGGCGGCGCTCAGCTTCCAGCTGGCCCGCTGCTTACGCCACGCAAGCAGTTGTAGCAGTATTATCGTTGGGCATCTACTATTGCTTTCGCCGGTAGCGAGCCCTCTGTCGACAAGCAAAGCAGTCCACCCCAGACAATACTCCATTTTTTCAGAGAACGAATGATGGGTGCCACAGGTAACTCAAGTTCATAAATAAAATTTAAAAAAGGTACAGTACTTTAGTTTTTTTTCCCAAAAGAAAAACAGAGTCGTCCACTCGTTTTGCATTGGCAGAAAGTAATTTTAAAAAAAAAATAATAATTCCAGAAGCCATCTTTCTTGGTCTAAAAGCTGAATCAAAACTGGAGAGCAAGGAGTTTGTGCCTTTGTGGTGGCTACCACACTCTAGAAGACCGATGGGGCCATGCATACACGAACACGAACACGAACACGAACACAAGTACCCAAATATAGTTTTCACTTTGAACTGCTTTCTCCAATGCAGTGCAACTGTGCAAGTGGTGTTCAGTTTAACTGACACTTGAAACAAAAACCTGAGAAGAACCGTTTAACCGAGTTTAGTTGCCTCAGGTGTGTAGCAGTTAAACGGTTTGCACGGCAGCCGAAGCAAACGCATGAGCAAGCGAAGGAACAGAATGTGGCGCGTCAAAGCCCTGAAGCCTCCTCAACTTCAGCCAAACGCGGGTGGTGCCTTCCGATGTTTATTCCGGAACATATCTGAATATTCCAGTACGCCTCTTCACTTCCAGCGAGAAGCCGAGGAACAGATGGTAGAGTGCTGTTAAAACTAGGGCGGGCACGAGAACAGCAGCGACGTGTTAGTTCCACCAAACCCGAAAGAGTTGGAGATGGCCGCTCGTATCGGCGCCTTCTTGGGCGCAGATAGTGGCGTGAACGCCCCTTCGAACAGCGGGTCCGGCTGCTCCAGGTTAAGCGTAGGCGGCGCGACTCCCTGAAAGCAGCAGATGTTGATGTGAGTTGAGCACAGGAGTGTTTTCTCTTTTGGTACAAATTGAGCTGCTGCTCATAACCAAGAGATGGTAGACGACATACGTGGTGGATTGCTAGCACAGTGAAGATTGCTTCTACCGATCCAGCTGCCCCTAGCAGATGGCCAATTGCTCCCTAGACAAAAGTTGTGCGTTGGAATGGACTGGGGGGGGATGAAACAAAAGGGGGAACAGAAGTAAGTTTTGATAGCACTGTGGCGCCGGAGACTACCTTTGTTGAGGATAATGCGAGACAACCGGATGCTGCGTGGTTGCTAAAGACGGATTTGATCGCGTTCACCTCCACAGCATCACCTAATTGTGGGTCAAATCCAAATTAAGTGTCAATTCGTTTATCATTACTCCATTTAGCTGAGGTTGGAAACGGAAGTTATCTAAATGGACAGAACAAACAGAAGTTATGTGAATTAGCCTATTTGTGCTTCAAACAAAAAATAGTTCCATATAGTTTGCGATCAGAAACAGAAGTTATCAGAGGAATAGAACAGAACACAAGTTATAGCTAAGTTGATACTAATCTGAATGTCTTTTGGCATGTGACTGTGAGCCTTACCAAGAGGAGTTGACGTCGCATGCGCATTCACATAATCAATTTGATTTGCATGAAGACCTGACTGGAAAGAGGATCAGAACACAAATCAAAGAAACAGTCATACTGTTCCTAACTTCTTTTACACTAAAAGAACAGTAAAAATATGCAGCACAAAACAACAAAGGTGCATATGATTTTGCACCTGGTCCAAAGCCCGCTTCATGGCTAAGATAGCACCTCTACCACCATTTTGTGGCTGAGTTATGTGATGCGCGTCACCTGGAAGAAACTGAGCTTCATAATCTGACATATACTAATAACAGAAACAATCTTCATGTGAGACAGAAACAATCTTCATTGAGGAATAACAGGGTACCAGACATTCCGTAGCCTCGAACTTCAGCATAAATTTTTGCACCCCGTTCCTTTGCATGATCAAGTGCCTGTGGAATAAGTAAGAAACTTTCAATACATGTAAAATGAGAAGAGCATGGAAATGTCAAGAAACGACAGGCATTACTCTCCAATACTGTCTTGTGTGTTACTGGAAGTAATGATTGGTTTTAAACAACATCCAAACCACTGTCTTGTGTGTTACTGGAAGTAATGATTGGTTTTAAACAACATCCAAACCACTCACCTCCAAAACCATGACCCCACAGCCCTCACCAATCCTATTGATCAGTTTAGAACAAAAGGTAAGAGCATGGTGAAAAGAATAAGCTGAAAAAGGGGGCAGACCTAGTGCCAGAGGCTCCCACATGAGTGGGGTCTGGGGAAGGGAAAAACCGAGGCAAGCCTTCCCCCCAAAATCTGCGGAGAGGCTGCTTCGAACCCGCGACCTGGTGACTCAGTGAGACAGCTCTCACCACTGCACCAGGCCTGCCCTTCGTGAAAAGAATAAGCTGAACATTAATTAAAACAGACACACAATCTAATAGTGGCATGACATACACAAATCCATCTCTACCGCAGTCAAAAGGTCTTGAAGCTGAAAGTGGAGAGGAATTATATTTTGTAGACAATGCCCTTAGCCTGCAAAACAGAAAACATGGAAAATGGAATAAGGTATTGGCTGGTGACACTAATAAGGGGGAAAACTACATATCGATCAGCAACAGTGGGCAAAAGCCAAACCATGCAGATAAATTTTGCAATTTTGCATATATATTTTACGAGAGGCTGTTAGTGGATGCAAAAGTGGCTTTTCTATTGCTTACTACACCCTCACACTCAGCAGTGTCTCCTAATAGCCTTAGTAAAGCATTCAGGCCATTTTCCAATTACCAAAAGGAAAGCACATACAGTACTATTTTGGAAGACAGACAAAACAAAACATTTGAGAACATACTTGCCTAGAAAATCCAGCTATAGACAAAGCATCGATACTGCACTCAGTTCCACCAGCCACCATCACATCGGCATCTCCAAATTGGATCATCCTAGTAGCATCGCCAATAGAGTGAGCACCAGTGGCGCAAGCTGTCACAGCAGCATGGTTTGGACCCTAAGTTAGAAGCATAACTACTACTATTAACATCCATTTTATGAAAAACCTTAGTTATTCCAAATGGCAACAAGGAAGTTCACCTGGAAACCATATCTCATGCTGATATGACCTGATGCCATGTTGATCAAAATCTTGGGGATGAAGTATGGGCTGAGGCGACGTAAACGCTGATCAAAGAAAAAACAAACTTTAAATTTCAGCTTTGGAAGTAACTAGAATATAATCATTTATATTGCAAGGCATGTGTGTCATCGAAAGCCAAACAAAGCATGGCAATGAGATAATATACGTATGGGATTGCTTATGGCCATCTTGTCTAAACAAGACATCTAACATTGCATTTCCTCGATACATTCTCAACATATAAGAGAATAGATGCAGAAAGTTCAGATCGTAGAAACACATATCAATTAAGAGGAATTATGTGCAACCATCATTTGAAATTGAACTACCACAGTAATTACTGACTACAGTGAATGCTGCTAACAGCAAAATTGGAATGCAGGATCAAGGATACAAACATTTTCGATGATCATTTGCGACGCATCTAAAATATCTGAGATGCTTCCGATCCCTCCACCAATAGAGACTCCCTGATACAGCACTAATCAGACCCGGAACTTAAAACCACATATATGAAAAATGAAAATGAGCTTCCACAGAAGACAAATGGTACCGTTCTTTCCTTCTTCTCATCTTCGGAAGGCAACCAATTTGCATCTCTTAAAGCCTCATCAGCTGCACACAGAGCATAGGATATAAATCCTGATATAGATTTATCCTGGAAACAAGAAAGTTCAATAAAGATTTAAGAACATGAAAAAGAAAGTTTGACCACATAAGCACAAAATTTACACACTTATAGCCATGCAATAACATTCCAAAAGCGCACAATGGACTTCCTATTGGATTATAGAGAAGCCACATTGGAACAAAGCCAACAGAGAAGACACATCTTTGCTATACAAATCTGTTTATTAAAGCAAGCATGCATCTAATCCAAGGAAGGTTCAATACACACCGACTTTGTAAGCACTGGCATCAGTGACGATGGTGGAAAGTAACAAATATTCCCTCCATTCCAAATTACAAGTCGCTTTGATTTTTTTGGTACATCAATTTTGCTATGTATCTAGACACAAAATCTATGTGCCAAAAAAAAATTCAAAGCGACTTATAATTTGGAATGGAGGGAGTAACTAACAATAGCACCTTTTGGATTGATTATTTGCAACAGTGTATAATGAGTGAGGACTGTAGTATAGCACTGTGAGATGTAAACTGTGACATTTATCTTCTGTTAATGATCGAGACTATTACACCTGTCCACTGGCATGGAATTTAGCAGTAATATGGGTTTAGTGCCATAATATGTCCATGTTCTGGAAAATTGTATTGTGGATTTTTGGTGTAGAATTAGAGCTAAAAATTCGAACTCCTAATGCGAAGTAAGCACACAAATGGCACAATGCTCTCTTCCTCACACGCGGACACCGTGAGCAACAATTGAAGTAAAGCATTAGACCTTGGTCCACGAGTCCTCGTCGAACTCGTCCTCGCCCTTCCCGCGCGGCACGGCGGCGACGACCCTGGACGGGAGCTGCTCGAGCGTCCTCCCCGCCGCTTCCTCCGAAAGGCGGAGGTCCTCTGCTGCGAGCGAGCGCACGGCGCATCGCCCCGCGACGAGGCGGTCCCAGGTGGCGCCCACGCCGCGCGCCAGCGGCGTGACGGCGCCCAGCCCCGTCACGACCACGCGGCGGCCCGCGGAGGGGCGCGGCGGCGGGAGCGCCTCCGCCTCCACCGCCGAGGAGGAAGAGAGGCCCCGGAGGAGGCGGGGAGCGCGGCGGAGGCGGCTCATCAGGCGACGGGGAGCGGCTCGAGGACGGCGGCGTGGCTGTGGGAGACGGGCGGAGGCGGGGAGCGGCAGCCGACGAGTAAGGGCCTGCGATCTGCGAAGCAACCGCTTTCTAGTTGGGCCGAGGGAAAAAGGGTGACGGGCCATTCCTGTGATGCAACGGGCCTTTTCATTTTTGTGTCCAGCTTTATCCGTCTGCTTTACGAACCACGCAATCACGACAAGGTTGACGCGCATGAGACTTCTATAATATATAATAATAATATAATGCAATTATTCTCGTTGTATTTACAAATGGTATATTCTTGAGATGTTCCAAGATGTATCTAGATTTTGTTTTCCAAATTATTCAAGTTCCATATGTGTTGTATTTTCCAGTGTTTCTATATATCGTACCCATGAGATGTTACACGATGTATTTTTTATTGTTCACACACAACATATGAGATGTTCTATAGTGTATTTTTAATCGTTTGTAAATATCAAAAGATCCTCGATGGTACAATTTAATTGTCCCAATTATGCAAGATTTTTTTAAATTTTCTAATACTGGGCACAAATATTATGCAATGAACCTATAATTTTATTTATTCTCCTAAAATCTGAAATATTATTATCCTAAATCTAAAATATATTTTTCTTGTGAACGTTGTTTCCTAAATCTAGAGCATTGCTATGCTTAAAAAAAAAGAAAAATATTCTATCTTTACAAGAAAAACGTTCTTCATAAAAAAAATCTAAACATATTCGTATGGGGTTTTATTTATTTTGAAAGATTACTGTAAGAAACATAATGATACAATTGAAATTTAGTTTGAATCATTAGTTTGGCAACTACGACTTTAAAATTTCCAAAAGTACTCGTCAAACGCTGGATCTGTACAGGCGTGGAAACACAACAGTCGAGCGGAGAAAGGGTGCGGAGCTAAAAAAAAACACGCGGCCCAACATTGTGATCTTTCGGCGGGGACTGGTTGACGCGGACACAGGCGGGACGGGACGCGCACGGCGCACACGCCGCCGCGCTGGCCGGCCGGCGGTCGGCTGCGGCGGGACAAGAGCAAGTTGTTGAGACCTGTAGCGCGGCGGCGGCACGCCACTTCTGCCGTTCTGCGGGCTGCGGCTTGCCGCACATACGTATGGATGCTCAGCAATCTATTATTGCGCGCTGGCCTGTTTGGTACCGCTTAATCCAACTGCGCGGTGTGGTGCCCGAGCTGCGAGATCTGTGATATGTAAAATTGCTTCGTGCAGTACAAAATCAGCTGTGGCTAGTCTTGTGCGGTGGTAAACGTCAAGCGCACCGCATACTGTTTGGTGGGATTGTTCGCTTCTGACGATCAACACCGTGAAAAACGTGGTTCAAACCGGGCCTGACAATAACTGAAAAGAACGGCCGATGCTGATGCTGATTTGTTGTGAGAGAAAAATACTGTTATTTCGTTGAAACGGTACGGACCGATAAGTTTAAGCGAACGGGACCACTCTCTCCTAGATCTTAGAGTACGAGAGCAGAATAGCAGATGCAGGGTTAAGTATATACGGAGTACAACATATTGCCAGGACAGATCCATGTCATAAATTTTAGCTCATAAAATTTTGCTCCAGCGTATTGTCATACAGCCGGTGCAAACTCCAAGGTGCTCATGCTATTCTATCTTTTTTTCTCTCTCTCTCGTGCTAAGGAATTTCTAGCTAGCAAGTAGCAACACCCCATTCCAGTGTATTGCACCCCTTCTACCATTTCACGTCTTGGCACCTCAATCACAACGCTACACCTGCTTTATGTCGTTTATATAGTACTTCCTCTGTTAAAAAAAAACTTGATGTTTTAGTATCTTTAAAAGCCTTTAAATCTTTAAAAGCCTTTAAATGTGTGACCATCGAACTATTCATCCCAGCGCCTCCCCCACTCAAATCCCTGTAGACCAATAGGCGCAGAAATTTAACCGTCCGATGTGCAGCAGTGTCTCCTGATCCACTCCACCTGCCCCCTTTGCTTCTACCGCCTTATTATTATATTTGAACAGTACCTTCCGATTCCTTAGACTCAGTTCACTGCTCATCCACAGTGAACCACCACCAGCCATTCGATCCTGCCTCCTTGCGCTGGATGGCCGCCACGCGCCTCCTGCTTGCTCCCCAGCCCGCCATCGACGCCAGGCCAAAAAAAAAAGAAAGAAAAAAATCCCCATGCAACCTCCATTGCCTCGCCGACTCCGCCTCGCGTGCCTGCATAGCCGCCGCGATGGGAGCAGCCACCTCCACCGGCTGTGCCACGGCGGCGCAACG
Organism: Miscanthus lutarioriparius; assembly: GCA_904845875.1. Taxonomy (NCBI): domain Eukaryota; kingdom Viridiplantae; phylum Streptophyta; class Magnoliopsida; order Poales; family Poaceae; genus Miscanthus; species Miscanthus lutarioriparius. The sequence continues at coordinate 135,004,706 of CAJGYO010000007.1, read as the reverse complement.
CGGCACCGCACCAGCGCCGACGCGACGTCGCTCCGCAGCGGCGCAGCCGCGAGTTCGCCCCGCACCAGCGAGCCTGGGGCGGCCCCAGCACACAGCAGCGCCGGATCTCGCCCACGCATCAGCTGACGAAGAGGCGGCAGGCCAGCGAGGCAGTGCCGGCCGAGAAGATGGTGGCGCTGGATCTCGCCCGTTCACCTGCTGAGGATGAGGCGGCGGGCCAAGGAGATGGTGCGGGCCGACGGCCAAGGAGGCGACGGTGAGGGAGTGCTTTTCGACTCTCCGAGCCTCTGGTGTGAGTGTTTTGAACGTGTTTGTGCCTTTCAGGTATTTGATGAAGTGGTGGAGCCGTGCTCTGTGCCTTCGTGCAGCGATCTCGCGGCGGCGGCGCACGACTAACACCATGGTGAGTTCATTTCTGTTCTGCTTACAATTGAAAAGCTCTGGTTGTGCCAGTCTGCATAGCTGCTTACATCGGTGTGATTACAGTGCCAAGTAATAGATTCTACTAACTGAAACTACAGATCATTGACACTTGCTCAAAATACAGATCGAAAAAGTTATGTATTTACATCTGCTGCGTTCTATAGATTGAAAATGCAGATCTGCTTTGCCAAACTTCATTCAGTCAAAATATGTAGATTATTTTTGAATTACGAACTAAATAGCTGCATCGCCACATTAGTTATTCCCAAGTTTGATGGATGAGTCTTCTATCTGTTTTGCAATGCTATTGCTTCGACGGACACTTAGCGGGCGGCTACTGCTGTCAGTGGAGCGGCTCTTTCGGCACATCGCTTGCCACCGCGCCAGGCAGGTTCAGTGTGTTTGCTCTCCCTTCACACATTGGTTATTCAGATAGTATAGGTGCTAATGAAGTGATTTGTGTGTGTTCATTTTTCTCAGACAGATACTGCGACTTGCCGAGGCAATTGACGTGCAAAACCTGAAAATTATTTTATCTACTGACAGCCTATTTCGATTGATGTCCATGTGCACCTGCTGCGCAAACGAGCAGTTTATTTTTATCGAGCCTCATGTGGACATGTGCGTGTTTTTCATGTCGTGTTTTGCAAGTTCCGCCATGCAATCCATCAGGTTCCACCGCTGATTTCAAGCTATTGCCGTGTTACATTGTTTGTGGCTTACACTCTTTTCCTTAGGAATGAATATACAGAAATGCAACAAAACACTGGGTGACACTGCTTAGTGCTGCTAGAAATTTAATATTGTTCATGTTTGTGTATTCAGTATCTCGATGTTTGCAACAATAGATGCACGTTATTTGTGTTGCTTGGTTACGATGCCATCATAAAATTCCTAGCTTCATAGAACAAAGGCGATGTTAGTGTTCCACTTCTCTAATACGTCTAATACGTATATGTATGAGTTCGATTGGTGACGGCAAAACTGTTCCATGTATATGCATCGCCAGGAAATGGACTTCAGTCTGTCTCATCTGTTGATTTCATTTGGCCTGCCATTATAGTTGCTAATAACAGGCATGCTATAACTAACACCATATTAAATATTACAGTCCACATGATATGACAAAACAAATATTATGATATTCATACGAGTATATTCCTAACCTTTTCTCTTCATGTATGATGTATGCCTAAATGTTAGTCAATTTCAATACAGTGTTTCAGTAGCCTTGGCAGAGGCAGAGAATGTTAGGACGTTCTGTGAATAGTCAAAACATTTCCTTATGCATTTCCAGTAGGTTCCTTCTTTTTCTCTACTTATGTACTAGTGATTTGTGCGCGCCCATGCGCGCGAGAAATGGCCGAAAATCTATCTGGGAAATGGCACAATGCTGACAAATAACAAATATTATAGGCGTCTAACTAAAATTGAGTCACCTAACCGACAGCTGTAATTATCAACGATGACGAGATACTGTTTTCTTAGAAACAAACGATGAAGAACACAACAGCGAGCATATATTATACGAAATCTGGAGTTTGCCGTGGTAGCTGTCTTACATAATCCTTGCAAGCTTTTTAACATTTCTAAATTGCTTCAGACCGGTAGGCACTCTCTTAATATGCTACAGGTAAACAAACTTTCTCTTATCATTGCCTTCTCTAATTCGCATTATCCAAACCAGGAGAAGCGAAGAGTATTACAGCTCTAGTGCAATAATGCATAGATAAGTTTGCAAAAGATGGAAAATATGACATGCCAATTCGCAAGAGAATAGGTATCGTTGGTACAGCGTACAAGATTGTACCTCCCCACATTGCTGGGTCTAAGAGGAAAGCCTTCAAAGAACATTTCGGACACAAGAGTGCAGCCATATCATTGTATCTGCAACCAAATCAGTCCAAGATTCACAAAGACAGTCACTTGCGTGTTTCCAATGAAATGATCCCGAGAATGACAACCGATAGAGTAGGGCTGTGCCATACAAACCGGTTTAAAACTGAATCATGTATCTATTTTGTCTTTTAGGTGTAATTTCATAGAGGTCAGTGTGGATGCTTAATTCACTTGTTGGACATCTGAGAGCTCCTTCAGTGTCAGAAGTGAGCCCAATTTTTTGAACCCATGAAGGCATAATATTTTAGACCTGAAAATTCAAAGTGTTACAGTTGATAGGGAATAGACAGTAGAAACTAAAATGAGTAACCACACAAGGACCCAACTATCATTCAGATCTGATCATAGAAAAAAGGAAAAGGAACAGTCAATATAAGGTAATAACGGCTGCAGGAAATTTTTTCTTAGCATGACGAAACAAAAATGCACTTGTTGTCCTGAAAACATTTTGTACAAATCTCATGGCAAGGAATGCAAACGCTGCAATATGTCCCTAGCAAACAGTGCATAGGCGGTTCAGGTGTTGTGAAAACATAAATTAATAGCGACTGATCTTTTTTCTTATATAGGAAGCTGAAAAAGGAAATATCAACCTCTAATAAGATCAACATTCATGTTCCAGTTTCAGGACAAACTGTAGATCAAACGCCATAAGAACAAGATAATCCTGACTCCTGAGTCCTGACTTTGACTATCAAACCAGTACAAGAGGGTTTGAACTTAGTTGACACAAATAAAAAAGACTCATGTGGACTGCAAAGCAGTTTAGATTAATAGCGGTGTAAAAGGTAAGAGCAGCACATAGGCATGTGCTACAGGTAGTGGTACACCTGTTTTGCAGGAAGCACGACCTTGTTCTTGAGTTGAGGAGAATGTGTTGCCTTTTTAATATCCTGGCTCCAATTGCTACAAACCGACACAGACAGAAAAGAAACGCCTTTCCCCGTTTGGTAAAGTTTAACATAGGCAACTTACTCTTGCAAAAAAAAAAGCGCGAGAAAGCAGCACATCAAACATAGAGGAAGACTGGCAAAAGTACCTAAAAGTAGGGAGTCTTTATTCGGCTGGGAAATTTAAACCCAATGAATTCAGTAATCTCTGTAAACTGATCAAGGGCAACACAAGAAAGATAAACGATCCTCTAAAAAGGTAAAATCCTAACAAAGGTTGTTTCTGCAGGAGAACACATGTGTAATAAGACGCTGCATGAAACTTTGCAAAAAGGAATGCCTGTGTGTAGAGGGAAAGGACAGAGGAAGATGTAGTAATAGGAAGAAGTACATGAAAGTAATAGGTGTTCACTGGACTGCAGAACCCAACATTACTAAGCTGAGTAACCTCTGTTTTCTTTATCCTGCATAGTTCAAATATGCTGTTTAGACTGCCTAAATACCATATAAATACACAAAAAAGGACACAAAAGTAAACATTTAGAGCGATCCCATCTAAATTGGTGGGGAAATGTGGTCAACCTTGGTAAAAAAAAAGCTGGTGTCCTCTAAGTATAGGAGATGGTCTGTGAATTGGTTACCTCTGTGAAGGTATGCCAGATACAATCCTTGTCTGATCGGGATTTCAGGTTAGGGTTGTGGATGGCAATGAATTTTTCTATAATTGGCTAACCAATTAAAAGATTAAGCACTGTCACTGAAGCCAAGTTGTTAAATTTTGTGTTTCCCAGTGCAGTATCAACTTTGTCGATGATGATCTGGGAGGTGACATAATTCAGTTATGTGGCTATGCTGGAAACAGACTGTAACTCCATAATTATGGGAAGATGGCCTACAAACTAAAAATACTTTTTTCTACATTATAACAAACACAACTATTTTATAAGCACGACCATCGGAGCTTTCATCGGAGCAACAAAATATGAGTCAAAACTTTGTACCTGGTTGCCAAAAGGGATTTTTGTAGCCATTGACAAAGACGAAGCTAACACTATGTTTCCAGCACAACCATGGTAATACTGTGAAGGTGGGAAAATGTATGGGATAGAATGATAAACTGAAAGGAACTTACATTTCCATGATTGAGAACTGAGAGTGGAAATAAACGGTTGATACCTCCATATCAATGACCGATTGCATGTACCCTGACATTTGTTACCTGTTTGCATCGTATCATGCTTCATGCAAAAGAAACACACACCAAACTGCCACTAACATAGGAACCCTAGAGTATGAACCAATTAAATTGGAGGAGAAATCAGAGAAATCGAAAGTGAAATTAGAGGAGGTCCAAGTACCTGCGAGGCTGAGGGAGCGCCTGCCTCTGGAAAGGTCGCTGGGCTCAGTAAAGGACAGGGCGGAGGGAAGAAGATGCAGCTAGGGTCTCGCGGGGAACAGTAGCAGGCGCGAAACGGTGGGAGGAGGCAGCGCCGGGGGCGCAGGCTCGCCGGCGGCTACTAGCGGCGCCCGTCCGCGCGAGGCCGGCGACGGCGACGCCAGCGGCTGGGGCCCGTGCTGCGGTGGCCCGGCCGCGACGGCGCGCCTCGCCAGCACCTCGCGCGATGAGCCGTCGGCGCTGGGAGAGGAGTGAGAGGGAGGAGAAGTGGATTTGGAATGTGGAGCTAGGGTTTCAGCCGGTATATATTTGGCATGGGAAGAGCAGCAGCACCGTTGGATTAAGGATCTGACGCTCAGAAAAATTTTGAACGACGTGGCCACCTTGAGGCCGCGCCGTGGCCACAACAAATTTACTCTTTAAATGGGCACCATGATCAATTCGAGAATGTATATCCTTCAAACTTTTCCTAGGCTGATTGTTTTCAGCTGCATTTTCATGTCATCTACCTACAATTAGTTGTTTCCTGACACAACTCTTGCTGTTTCAGGTTTCACCTAACGATTGCATAGACTATATGCTCTTTTCAGATCACTCCTACTGCATAGTCCACGCCTGCAACGCGACTCCTTCCGTAGCAGGTAATACCTTTTCCATCCATGATTCCTTCTTGGTATCTTCCGCACCATTTAACAATACAAGACTCCGTTTGTTAGTTCCTTTTACCTTTTTCAAGGACACAGACCCAGTCACTAAACCTTTTGGTAAATACATATGTACTATTAGTATTTCCTTGCCATTGTCATTTGTCCTTGATAGTGCTAATAACGCTATTGTTGCTTAATGACAGTTTGCTGACGTCTAATCTGTACTAGATGCCTTCCTCACAGTAAGGCCTACATAGTTTTAAGTTTCCTGACCTCTTTACATAGTGATGTTTCTGTTTGCTCCATAATCCGTAGTATTACACCACTTTGTTGTCATCAGGTAATAGGCCCCCTGCCCACCCACCCACAAAAAACTTTCCTCGGTAAAATGGTGGGTTTGTTAACCTCTTTTACTTTTACTATCAATCGAAGCCTCCTTTTCGATCTGTGCACAGGTACCACTTGCTTCAAGCGGAAAAAGAGTAGATTTCTGGACTTTTTGTTCACCACATATGCAAGATCAACATCTCCCCACCATCAGCAGGTGTCCATCGAGGCACCAAAACTTCTTACTTTCGTAGTACTATTCTCCCTATATAAAATAGGTCGTCATGTTCAATTTGTTTACACATGGTACGAGATAAAGGTTATATTTCAATCATTGTTGCCTGTATATATATATATATATATATATATATATATATATATATATATATATATATATATATATATATATATATATATATATATATATATATATATATATATATATATATATATATATATATATATATATATATATATGCCAACTTTGACACTGCAGTACCTAAGTCTGTTGGACACAGCGTTTACCGTTGCCCGCGCGAAGCGCAGGGTTACCTGCTAGTTTTTACGATAGATGAGTGCTCAGTTGAAATTACTCATGTACCCTATTTGTTAAAGGTGGTCCATGCTATTTAAGAAATACTCCTTATGTCCTAAAACATAATTAAAGTATCCAAGCGCTTTTTAGACAATATAAGGAGCTTGACAAAAGACCATCTTGCCCGTCAATAATCAGGATGGAGGGAGTAGTTCAGTTGTTATTTTTTCCTAATTACTTACTGGCTGATTGTTTTAGATGACGCCAAGTTTATTCAAAAGGAGTCTCAACATTTCTTGCCAGAAAAGACGGGAGAGAGGAGGTTGAGGCTTCGGAATGTACAATTTTTGAACTCTGGATTTCTTATATTTTTAGGACAGATGGAGTAAACCACTAATTAAATTAAAGAAATGCATGGAGACTATACTATTACATGCATTTGCATCTATATATTACATGCATTTGAGGGGTACTATACTATTATACATGCATTTGCATCTACATATGCCCATAAAAAAATGTGTCCATATATATATAAAGTAAATTAAATTAAAAGAATGTTACCACCTTAATTTACCATACCCTATAATACATCAGTTAGAATAAATCTACAGCCACACAACAAATGCCTGCTCCACAGTCATGATCTTAACTACACCCACACAACTAAATGCACCCAGATATTCACCATTATAGAAACGTACGCACCAAATCATCTCTCTTTCATTCTCTCTCCTTACTCAACCATATCCAATGGTTGATGTTCAATGGATGTGCAGTGTCACCCCTACTGTCGGTGTTTCGGACCGGGGGTCCTCAACCAACCAGTAAATATGAACTGCGTGCCCCTAATCCCGGATGGTGATGCAAAGAGACACAAGGTTTATACTGGTTCAGGCAATCGGTGCCCTACGTCCAGTCTAGGAGATCGATCTTGTATTCTTTGCACCGAAGTGCTTGTAGTAGGGGGTTACAAGCTGGGTGAGAGAGGGAGCTAGTCCTAGGTCTCGGCGTGGAGTGGTGCGGGCTGCTTGAGTCATTGCTCTCAGGCAGCGTGGGAGCGTGCGTGAATTGAGTGAGTGCGTTTTGCGCGTGAGGGCCGGCGTGGTCTCGATCCATAGAAACGGCCCTGGCTGCTTCCTTTTATAGCCACAAGGAGGGAGCCAGGAGTACATGAGAGAGCTACATGTGGAGCCTTAGCGAGGAAGGAAGATCCGATCTTGTGGCCTATTCTCGTGCAAAGACAAAGGTCGGGAATGGCACTTGGTACTTGATCACTTTGGTGCGTGCGTCATGCCGCCATGCACGAGGGTTGTTGAAGTCGTAGGGTCCTCGTTGACGTTTAGTCGGCATGGCCTCCTCTCTGTAGGTGACATGCCGTGCCTTGTGAATTTTTAACTTGGTGGTTCGCCGAGGCCTGGCAGGTGTTTGTGGCCGACCGCGCCGAGGCCTGATTTGCCGAGGCCTAGGAGGTGACCTAAGTACGATGCGGCGGTCTCGGTGGTGGCGTGCACTACCAGTTTAGGTGGAAAAATGCAGGGCGTGTGTCCACAAAGCACGGTAGTCCCTACACCGTCAGTGGGGAATGGTAAAAAAGGAGATTTGACCGCCGTCCCATCGCCCCTGTTGCTATGCCCTGCCAATCATGGCTGACGTAGGCGCAACCAGGGGTACTTACACGGATGGGACGACCCACTAGAGGGGCAGTTGAGGCGGAGACGATGAGGATGCGGGACGAGCCCGGCCTCGGCCGAGGCGGAGAAGGAATAGTATGTCTAAGACCCTACCGGGGGGTCTCGGACGAGGCGTAGAACGAGCAGTTGCGGTTTCCAAGACTACAGGGACATGGACTTGACCTTCCATGCTGCCTTGTCCTTGGCACAGGGGTTAGATAGCACAGTGATGAGCACACGATGGCGGGGTAACCCCATTGCGCCCGGTCCCCCTGTCCGTCGGTCGTTACTGCTTCATTATACTATAGTGGTCCGGTGGCGTTTGGAGAGTTGGGCACATTAATCTGGATGTGACGTTTCATCAGAGGAGTTTGGTCGGGACAGAGGTTACGAGTATGTTTCCGAGCCCGGCCTCGAGCGAATCGGAGAATTGGCATCCCATCCGAGGCCTTTCGGGGCGAGGCCTCGGCGAGAGGGCCTCGGCGGGGTGCTTTTGGCCTTTCGTATGAGGCATCGGAGCAAGGCCTCGAGCGAATCAGAGAATTCTACAGAGACCTGGCGGTAGTCTTTTGGCTTTGATTTTTGCAAGGTTTAAGCAACATTTTTTGTTCTTGCTTAGGGTACCCCTTCTTGTGGTATCCGATAGTAGCCCTCGAGCCTTGGGAGGAGTGCGAGCACTCTCCTGAGGTTTTGACAAGACTTGGTTCGCAATAGCTCCTGTCGGGATCATGTTTTGTACTTGGTGGTTCCGGTGGGTGCTGCTGAAAGGCACCTGGGGTGGGTGTAGTTTTGAGGCCCCTGGAGGAGTGGGTTTACTCCTCCGGGGCTTTTTTTCCGTTGAGCAAGGAGTTTTATCGTGCTTCTTTGGGCCCATGAATGCGAGTTCGGGTCATTGGGTCTCGGCAAACTTGCGGGAAGAGCCCCTAGCCTCTCTGCCTGCAGAGCGAGAGGGTCGTCAAGTGCTCTCCTGGCTTTTTATACACCTCTCGCGCGTGAGGGTTTGTTTGCTGAGACCCCCTCGGGTACGAGCCTGGGTCGCGGGGCCTCAGCATATCTGCAGGAAGAGCTCCATAGCCTCTGCCCGGAGCAAGAGGGCCGTCAGGAGTACCCCTAGCTTTTTGTACGACCCTCGCGCAACCTTTTTGTTTGGAAGGAGGGGTTTGCTTGCCGAGCCCCCTATAGTGCGAACCTGGGTCGCTGGGTCTCGGCAAAGTTGCAGGGAGAGCCCCTTAGCCTCTACGGGGAGGTCCGTCAGGGGTTCCCCCTAACTTTTTTATACGACCTTCGCGCTTCCTTTTCGTTCGGAAGGAGGGGTGGAATATGCCAGGCTACCCTCGATGGGCGCGAGTGGTGACACTTCCGGTGAGCTGCTATCGGGTAAGTCCGAGTGGAGGCCCATGCCCCATTCGATAAGGGTTGGCTAGCGGTCCAGAGACGCACTCCAAAAGTACTAGAGGGCTTCTCTATTGGGTCCCAGGGCCGTTCGATTGGCCCCGGGGGCTCGGCGCCTCCCTAAGGTGGGATCCCATTCCGAGAACTCCCTGCTAGGTCTCGAACATGACTTAGGGCATCCCGAGCGATCGCTTGCTCAGGCCACGGTCATGTACGGGCTCGCCCATAGTTGTCCCTGACTCTGTTGTCCTGGGGTGGCTGTCGAAACCCTCGGTGGTCCAGCCTTCGAACCCTTAGACCGTAATGGGCCCGACGCCCTTTTTGTTGCTTTTTTCCGAATCTATGAGTGTAGGCTTGGGTCGCTTGTCCTTGTCTTGGGTGCAGAAAGAGCCCCCAAGCCTCCGCACGAAGCGAGAGGGCGGTCAGGGGTCCCCTGACTTTTTTGTTCAGCCCTCGCGCATCCTTTTCGTTCGGATGGGGGGGGTTGTTTGCCGAGCCCACTCATGTGCGAACCCGGGTCGCTAGGTCTCGGCAATCCTACAGGAAGAGCCCCCTAGCCTCTGCACGGAGCGAGAGGGCCGTCAGGTGCTCTCCTGGCTTTTTATACGCCTCTCACGCGTGAGGGTTTGTTGGCTGAGACCCCCTCAGGTGCGAGCCTGGGTCGTGGGGCCTCAGCATATCTGTAAGAAGAGCTCCCTAGCCTCTGCCCGGAGCAAGAGGGCCATAAGGAGTTCCCCTAGCTTTTTGCACGACCTTCGCGCAACCTTTTCGTTCGGAAGGAGGGGTTTGTTTGCCCAGCCCCCTCGAGTGCGAACCTGGGTCGCTGGGTCTCGGCAAAGGTGCAGGGAGAGCCCCTTAGCCTCTGCGGGGAGGTTCGTCAGGGGTTCCCCCTGGCTTTTTTATACGACCCTCGCGCTTATTTTTCATTTGGAAGGAGGGGTGGAATATGCCAGGCTACCCTTGGTGGGCGCGAGCGGTGACACTTCCGGGGAGCTGCTATCGGGTAAGTCCAAGTGGAGGCCCGTGCCCCATTCGATAAGGGTCGGCTAGCGGTCCGGAGACGCACTCCAAAACTACCAGAGGGCTTCTCTATTGGGTCCCAGGGCCGTTCGATTGGGCCCGGGGGCTCGGCGCCTCCCTACGGTGGGATCCCATTCGGAGAACTCCCCGCTAGTCTCGGACGCGACTTTGGGCATCCCAAGCGTTTTGCTTGCTTGGGTCTCAGCCATGTACGGGCTCGCCCGCGGTCGCCCCTGACTCTGTTGCCCTGGGGCGGCTGTCGAAACCCTCAGGGGCCCAGCCTTCGAACCCCTGGACCGTAATGGGCTCGGCGCCCGGTTCCTTCACCTAAAAGGAATAGGGTGGGGGATATTTCCCCCATCGGTTCGACAACGGCCAGCGCGCCTTTTTAGGCAATTTGCTAGGGGAGGCGGAACGACGCCTGCTGCTGCAGCGGTCGGATGTGACGTGGCGTCAGCGGATGGGATGTAACTGTTCCCGCGATTAATGAGGAAAAGGTGGACACACGGGCGGTAAAATCGGATCAGGATTAACCACGCCGGATCTGAGGGAAACTTCCCCGATTTCGTCGCCCATCCATTTCGCCTTCACCCTGCATAAATACGCAACGAGCCTCGCTCCTCCCCTCCTTGCCTTGCCCATATTAGCTTTTCCGTCTTTGAGCCATCGCCAGAGCAGAGAGCCCCGGGAGGAAGAAAGGAAAGAGGTGAGGCAGAGAGAGAGAGAGAGACTCACCGTCGTAGTCGAGCCCTCCACCGCACTCATGGCCGGCAACATTGTTGTCATCGAGGCGGACCCTTGGGATCCATCCGACGTCACCGTGGAGATGCTTCAGTCGCTCGTCGACGGCGGGCTCCTTCGCCCGGTGACCGACCCCAACAGGCCGGAGTGGATCGCTCCATTGGGCGAGCCGGAGCCGAGGCCTCGCGACGGTTACGTCGTGAGCTTCGTGTCCTTTCACTAGCGCGGCCTTGGCGTTCCTGCAGACCGATTCATGCAGGCGCTCCCGCACTACTATGGTGTGGAGCTCCACAACTTCAACCCCAATTCTATCGCGTAGGCGGCTATCTTTGTCGCTGTCTGCGAGGGGTATCTGAGAATTGCTCCCCACTAGGAGTTGTGGCTCCATCTCTTCCGGGCGGGGCATACCACCAAGCCGGCGGGCACGTCGGGCACGAGGAAGGCGGTGAGGGCCGGCGGCTGCACTCTCCAAGTGCGCCAGGATCGTCAGCACCTGTACATCTCGACCTAGCTCGCGTCATCCAACCGTCGATGGTACACGAGCTGGTTCTACCTTCGCAACGATGACGGCAGACTTCCCCCCTACACCGGGCGGATTGTGGGGAGCTGCCCGGAGCGGTGGAAGTATGGCGTCCCGAGGGAGGATCAGCCCAAGCTGCAGCCGCTCCTGGAGGGGCTGCAGAGGCTGTGGGACCGTCACCTTACTACGGTTGTGGTCGTGGCCGCCTTCCATACCCGGAGGGTGCTGTCGCTGATGGCTCGGCGGCGGCGCCTGTTGAGATGAGGCCGGACAAGCCGATCACGGGCATCCGGCTGTCTGCCTCCACCCTCTCTGACGAGGAAATTCTTCACCGGGTGAGGGAGACTATGGATGTGAAGCTGCGGAGCGGTGGTCTGACCACCCTCACGATGCGTCCGTCGCGGGGGTATCTCTCGCTGGTAAGTCACGTGTCGCTGCATCCTCCGAGCCCTCCCCGTTTCTCATTATTTCTCATTCCCTTATGCGCGTTGTCATTCCTGCAGGGGATGAGGGACATGCGAGCCTCCCCGCCGCCCATTCCCGAGGACACGAGGCGGCGGGCGATCAACCGGGCGCACGCCGAGGCGCAGAAAAAACGGAAGGACGCCAAGGCGACCAAGCGCACGGCAGATTCTTGCGCGCGAGAAGCTAGATGAGCGTCGTCGGTAGCAAAGGAGGGACGGCCTTCCGCTGGAGGAGTCCCCGTCGCCGTCACTATCGACGGACGCCTCGGACGGAGATGACGAGGGCGAGAGGGGGCAGGATCCCCTGGACCATCTCCCTGATGTTGAGGAGACGGCGCCCGGGGCGTTGGCAAGTATCCCCGCGCTCCCAGGAGGAGGAGGAGGAGCCACCTCGGGGTCAGCGATTGCCCGCCTCGGGGCTGAGGCCGACACGCCTGAGGAGTGGGCATTGGGCAAGCGTGCAGTCAGCCCGGTGGGCTCGACGGCAGCGGTGGTGCAAGTGGCGGCGGAGCTGACGCAACTGCTCCCGCAGAGCACCGAGGGGGCGCCGGGGTCCATCGAGGACTGGCCGGCACCGACGGATACAGCGGTCGTGCTTCAGCCGCCGCCGCTGCCTTTGCAGATGAGGGTCGCCGTGCCGAAGCGGTTGCTGCCTCGGTCGAGGTAAGCGTACTTTAGGTGGCGCCGCAGCGTTTTTTTGTTCGTTCCTTCGTCTCGTGCTGACCCTGTAAGTATTATGTTTTTAGCTGGAAGCGACCTGCGGAGGTGCCTTCCTTGGCGCCACTTAAGGCGCTCAAGGTGACCCCTGGCTCCACCGCCCATTGGGTGGTGGGGGCACAAGCCGCCATACGACGCGGCGTGGCGTCGGCGAGAGCCGGCCTGACGGAGTCTATCTCCCAAGGAGGGGCTGTCCCGACACCGACGGGGGAGGGGGCGCCTCCACCCCACGAAGGCGAGGGCTGTGAGTCAGATGTGGCCGGGGTGTCCTCGGTTGCCGGGGCCACCGAGGTCGAGGCCCGCAGGGTCTCCGAGGCCGAGGCAACCGACGAGGCCACAGCAGCGGAGGTCGAAGCCCCCGCGCCCATCGAGGCCACGATGGCGGGGGCCGGAGCCCATGGGACCACCGAGGCCGGTGTAGTGGTGGCGAGGCCGTCCGCCCAGGAAGTGGAGATGAAGGCAGCGGAAGCCTCGGTGGCACCCCAGGTTCAAGGCCCGCCGTTGTTGCCGGGGAGAGCCCGGGAGGTAGAGGTCCTTCCGATCTCCTCCGACGATGTTTCGGGCGCAGGAGATGGCCGACGGCAAGGTGGCCGATGCCGTGGAACAGCCGGTTTTGACCCCGGGCGAGGGAAGCTCGGCCCTCGCACGGGTACGACCCGAGCCCCATGGGTGGGACCACCCGCGTGTGGTGTGGCAGAGCCGGGATGACCCTAAGGCGGAGCCTCTGTTTGCCCTTGAGGACGCGGCCGAGGGCGGACGCTGGGACACGTTTGAGCAGTACCGCCGGCTGGCGGAGCGGTCACTTCGGACGACGCTGTCCGTGGTGGCCGACGATCTGCTCGGAGTCGCCCAGGTTCGCACTTTCTTTCCTCACGCGGTGGTCTTCTTCCGAGTTTTCTTTGTAGGGATTGACCCCTGTTCTGTTTCTCCCAGGAGCTCGAGACCCGGTCCCTCGGGAAGTCGGTCTTTCTCCGAGGGGAGAGGGACATCTAGGACCAGCTTCAGCGGCAAAAGGGGCTTCTTGCCGGCGCCAACGAGCTCCTGTCGTCATGGAGCGCAGAGGTGGAGGACCTCCACCTTCATTGTGCCGATGCGACGATCGAGGCGGTTACGGCCCGGGAGTGGGTCACCCCTCTAGCGGCGTGGGTCAAGGAGTTGGAGGAGGAGCTGATCCGTGTGGCCGGTGAGTGGGACGCCTTCAGGTCCTGGGCTGGAGAAGCCACGACCTTGGGCAAGGTCCTTGCTGGGCAGCTGGGGGTGGAGCAAAGTGCGCACCAGCTAACGAAAGGCACCTTGGATGAGGCCCTTATGGTGGCTGAGGCCTCCCGGACCGAGGCTGTGATCTAGAGGGGAAATACCGAAGGTGAGTCTTGTTCCCTTTATTTAATTCGTTTTTCTTGTGTTCGGCCCCTAACTCCTTGATGCGATACAGAGCTGGCGGGGGAGGCTTCTAGGGCGGCCGAGGCTGCTCGGGTCGAGGCTCAACACCTGAAGGAGTTAGCCGAGGCGTCTCGGGTCGAGGCCTAGTGTTGGAAGGAGAAAGCCGAGGCCTCTCAGGTCGAGGCCCGACGCTGGGGGCAGAAGGCCGCGGGTGAGTTTCGTAGACTTTCCGCCCTTGCTCTGGCTTGTACTTTTTTACGCTCAACCTTGTTCCGTTGCATTTGGCGCAGAGCTAGAGAAAGAAGTCACCTAGGCAGCCGAGGCCTCCGCCGCAGTGCAGGCGGTGCTTGAAACTGAGATCGGGGAGCATGATGCGCTGAAGAGCGCCGCCCGTACTGCCTGCGAGGCCCTGGAAGTCAAGGGGGTCCAGTCAGGAAGCTCTCTCGGGAGCCGCCTGGTTGCGTTGAGCGGCCAGATGCGCGAGCGACTTCGAGGGGCGCTGCATACGGGCCTCAAGCGCGCACTGGCCGTCATCGCCTCGCACTATGTCGGCGTTGACTTCCAAGCCATCAGCAATGGCTACGTCCTGCCCGATGATGACGAGGAGGCCGACGAGGCGGTGACGAAGCTGATGGAGGCGGCGGAGGGTCCTAGCGCGGCGCTGGCTGGGCTGTTCGAAGAGGAGGTTGTCCCTCCTCCGTGCCGTCCACCGATGTTGGAGACCCTGCACCGTGACCTGGGCCCAAGAGGCCGTGTAATTAGATTAGGGATTATGTTGCCCTATCATAACGTTGGCGGCTGTTGAGGCCTTTTTAAAGTGATCATGCGCCGATGCTTTTTCAATCGTTTTTCCTTATTGTATTTTCCGAGCCTCTGCCCTCTGTCTTGTTTCTGAACGTATCTCTTGTAAAAAACTTCCTCGGAGCCTAAGTTGCCCCTTGGGCAGAAGGTGGTGAGGGAGTGTCGTAGCCCGGAGGTGTAGGCCGTCTCGTGACTCAGCCAGCCTTCTGACCTTGAGACAGTCTTTTGGTCCTTAGGTTCTTTCACAATCGATTTGTCAGAGCACCCTAGAGTGTTCGGCGTAGGAATTTTTTTGAAAAACAACTTAAGAACGGTGCGTGGGACTTAGGGGGGAGTCCCCCCTTCTAGCCCCCCGAGGGAGGCTCGGTTCTATAGAGACAGAGCAGAGCCTTCCTCGTGGTGTTATCGTAATGCCGAGCCCCGCGATGGGCTCGGCGGGTTTCTAGAAAATTTAGAACAACTAAAGAACGTCTCTTAATTGTATTCCGAGAAACAGTTTGTACAATGCTTGGAAATTCTAAGGGTAGAAACGACGTAGCTGTTCTATGTTCCAAGCGTTGGTGAAGATTTTGCCTTTCTCGTTGGCCAGCTTGTTGGTCCCGGGTTTTAGTACTTGGGCGATGATGTACGGTCCTTCCCATGGCGGGGTCAGCTTGTGGCGGCCCTTGTTGCTCTGCCTCAGTCTCAGCACCAGGTCGCCCACCTTAAGGTCTCGGCTTTGTATGCGCCAGGCTTGATAGCGTCGTAGGGCTTGCTGGTACTTGGCTGAATGTAGCAACGCAACGTCTCGGGCTTCCTCCAGTTGGTCGAGAGCGTCCTCGTGGGTAGTGCGGTTGCTTTGCTCGTTGTAAGCCTGTAGCCTTGGGGAGCCATACTCCAAGTCAGTGGGGAGGATGGCCTCGGCTCCATAGACCAGGAAGAACGACATGAACCCCGTGGCTCGGCTTGGTGTATTCCTTAGGCTCTAGATGACCGACGGGAGTTCGACCAGCCATTTCTTGCCGAATTTCTTCAGCCGGTTGTATATCCTTGGCTTGAGGCCCTGAAGAATCATGCCGTTGGCACGTTCTACTTGGTCGTTCGTCCTAGGGTGTCCTACGGCCGACCAGACCATGTGGATGTGGTGGTCGTCACAGAACGTTAGAAATTTATGTCCGGTGAATTGTGTCCCATTGTCGGTGATGATGGTGTTTGGAACTCCGAACCTGTGGACGATGTCCGTGAAGAACAATACTGCTTGCTCGGATTTGATTTGAGTGATCGATCGAGCCTCGATCCACTTGGAGAACTTGTCAATAGCTACCAACAAGTGGGTATAGCCCCCGAGGGCTTTCTGCAGAGGCCCAACCATGTCCAGTCCCCATACGGTGAACGGCCATGTGATGGGGATGGTTTGGAGGGCTTGAGCCAGGAGGTGTGTCTGTCGCGCATAGTACTGACATCCTTCGCAGGAGTGTACCAGCTTGGTGGCGTCGGCAACCGCCGTTGGCCAGTAGAACCCTTAGCGGAAAGCATTTCCGACGAGCGTCCGAGGCGTAGCATGGTGTCAGCAGGCTCCTGCGTGCAAGTCCCAAAGCAGGGCTTGGCCTTCCCCGGTGGTGATGCATCGTTGGAGGACGCCAGATGGGCTTCGTTTGTACAACTTGCCATTGTTGACGATGTAAGTTTTGGCTCGTCGCGCCAGCCGTTGGGCCTCAGTTCTGTCTGCAGGAAGCACTCCTCGAGTGAGGTGATCAAGGAGGGGGACTTGCCAGTCCACCCCTCGGTCAGCCTCGGGAGGCCCTGCATCGACTTCCATGGTCTCGGGCTCGGTCGCCGGGGTCTCGGTAACAGAGGGGGCCTTGGGCCCTGTGGGTGGCTCGGCCAGTGGGCCTTCTTGTTGAAAGCATCTAGGCCCCTAGTTGGGTTTTAGTGATTAGTGACAATACAAGATTACTATGACTAACGTGTGTTTTGCAGAGGCAATTAAGTTAGGTCATGGTAACGAAGATCAATTAGGCAATCAAAGTTGTCATGCCCCCTCAATGGAAATTGTTTCGGTTTTTAAAGGATGGACGACAAGGTTAAGGATGACTAGTTCTAAGTGTCGATTGGAGTTGGAGAGACACTTAGAGTAGTTTAGGACTTTGTTTTTCCTTTGGCCGTACTATTAAGGGGGGTATGGATGGGTAGCTTGACCTAGTTGAGTCTAGTGAGTTAGGTGTGGTGCACACTTATCAAAACTAGCTCTAGGTAGCTCCTATGAATGCCTAAGATTCTTTGGAGCAAACTTCATTCACATATGTTCGGAAGTTGGAAGTGAATGGAGGGTCAAACACTGACCGGACGCTGGCCCCGGTGTCACCGGACGCTGGCCGCAGGGTCCGGTCAGTTCATTTGATCAACGTCTGCGTTCGGTGTGATCGGACGCTGGAGAGGTCAAGTGACTGGACGCTGAAAGGCAGCGTCCGGTCGACTCCAGTAAGGTTCCAGTGAAGGAAATCTGCGACCGAACGCGTCCAGTCAGTACTGACCGGACCCTGAGGGTTCAGCGTCCGGTCGAGTCCAGTAAGGTTCCAGTAAGGGTTTTATGGGACCGGACGCGTCCGATCAATGCTGACCGGACCCTGCCAGCGTCCGGTCAATTCATTCTTACTGGTTCGCGGGTTGAACTGACCGGAGCGTCCGGTCAACACGACCGGAGCGTCCGGTCACCCCGCAGAAGCTCATAACGGTTCATTTTGCAGGCTGCCTTATAAATAGAAGCTCCACTCGTGTGTGGAGTGACTTTTGCTCATTCAAACAGCTGAGAAACATGTTTGTGAGTGCCAAGAAGAGCAAGGTCCTAGTGAGGTGTTTATGATTTGAGAATCCAAGAGTGAAACCTCATTAGTGAATCAAGAGTAGTCAAGTGTGCATCCATCTTCTCATTAGGCTTCGCATGGTCAAGTGAGAGTTCGTGCTTGTTACTCTTGGTGATCGCCATCACCTAGATGGCTTGGTGGTGATTGGGAGCTTGGTGTTCACCCAGCGGAGCTTGTGGGTGACCCAACTCAAGTTGTGAGCGGCTTTGGGTGATTCGCCGCGACGGAGTGTCGAAGAATCAACCCGTAGAGAGCACTTGATTCTTGCGCGGATCAAGGGGGAGCTACACCCTTGCGCGGGTGCTCCAACGAGGACTAGTGGGGAGTGGCGACTCTCCGATACCTCGGCAAAACATCGCCGTGTTCCTCTCTCCATTTACCTTGAGCATTTACTTTAAGTATTTACTTTGAGCAATTCAATACTTGTCTTTACATTCATAGAATTGCCATGCTAGAGTAAGTTTGGAACATAGGTTGCAAGTCTTTTGTGCGTTAATTTGATAGAAACACTTTTCTAAGCACAAGGGGTTAATTGGGCTATCCGTAGGATTAGATTATTGCAAGAAAATTTAGAATTAGCCCAATTCACCCCCCCTCTTGGGCATCTTGATCCTTTCATTTGGTATCAGAGCCTCGTGCTCATGTTTTTTAGCTTAACCGCTTAGAGTAAGATGTCTCACGGGGATGGACCTCCTCCTATCTTCGAGGGGGATAATTTTCCATATTGGAAAATTCGCATGGAGGCATACCTAGAAGCTCTAGACGTTGGAATACTTAGAGCCGCCTCTCAAGGGTTCCCAACACCTAAGAATCCCGCACAACTTCAAGGCGATGAAGTGAATTATGAAAAATGGAATGCAAAGGCTCGCAACACCATCTTTAGAGGTCTTTGCAAAGATGTGTTCAACCACGTAAGGAACCACAAAGATGCCCATGCACTATGGTCGGACGTTTGTGCGCTCCATGAGGGAACTAAGAGTGAGCGTGAGGAACGCTATCATCTTGTGATTAAAAAGCTAAATTCATTTGAGATGCTTCCCAAGGAATGTGCTAATGAGATGTATTCACGTTTGAATGTTCTTGTAGAGGAAGTCAATGGGCTTGGACTTACTCAAATGTCGCCATCCGACGTTGTGAGAAAGATCTTGAGTGTCCTCCCCATTGACAAATATGGTCATATTGTGACCGTGCTACACCAAGGTGATCTTTCCACCGCTACAAATCTTGGGAAAGATCAATGCTCATGAGATATACATGCACATCACCCCACAAGATGGCTCATGCTCTACAAAGAAGAAAGAGAAGGACTTAGCATTCAAAGCTAGCCAAGATAAGGGCAAAGCAAGACTTGAGTATGAGAGCTCAAGTGATGAAGATGATGAAGAAAGCCTTGCTCTCATGGTGAAAAAGACCGCCAAGATGCTAAAAAGGCTAAACAAGAGTGGCATCAAGTTTGACGGCAAGAAGAAGAAGTTCTTCACTAGCTCAAGAAGGAAGCCAATCTCCAAAATGGATTGCTACAATTGTGGCGAACTTGGCCATCTAGCTCATCAATGTACAAAGCCCAAGAAAGACAAGTTCAAGAACAAGAACAAGGGCAAGAAAGATGACTCAAGCAATGAAGATGATGATGAGAAGAAAAAGAACAAGCCATACAAGAAGAGAGATGGCAAAAAGAGGGACTTCTACAATAAGAAGAAAGGTGGAAAGGCCTATATTGTCGGTGATTGGCTCACGGACATTGATTCATCAAGTGGATCATCCGATGATGATAGTGACGATGAAAAGGTGGCCGCCATTGCTATTGATCTTGCATCTTCACCGTCATCATTGCCATCATCCTCTACACACCTATGCCTTATGGCCAAGGGTGAACGCAAGGTAACTAAGAGTAATGATAGTAGTGATGATGAACATGCTAGTGATGATGATAGCAATAGCGATGATGATGACTCACCTACATATGATGATCTTGTCAAAATATTAAGAAAATACACTAAGATCATTAGAAAGAGTAGAGCTACAAATGAAAAGCTTGATGCTAAAAATGATTCACTCTTATCTAAGTGTGATACATTTGAAAAGGCTAATGATGAGCTTCGAGAAACTAATGATGCTATATCATCCAAACTCAAGGAGCTCAAATCCTCCAAGAAAGAGCTTAAAGATAAACATGATAAACTTGAGTGGGTGCACAATGAACTCATCACTAGCCACAACAAGCTAAGAGATGAATACACTACTCTTAAGATTAATCATGATACTCTTGTTATTGCTCAAGAACTTTTACCAAATGCGCCACATGATGCTACTAACCATGTTGTCAAGATTAATATAGCTACCTCATGTGATGATTTAATTGATGAAAGCATTGAGCATGGATCTAGTAGCAAAGGCAAGCAAGTGGTTGAATGCAATGACTATGATGAGTATGTCAAGGTCAAGAGTGACAATGAGAAGCTCATGAAAGATCTTGAAGAGATGAAAAGTCACAACACCATTGTGCTAGAAACTCTTGATCATGACAAAGAGTTGATCCTTGAGAATGAGAAGCTAAAAGAAGAAAACAAGAAACTCAAGGAAGAGAAGAACAATGATATTCTCAAGGAAGAGAACAAGAAGCTCAAGATGGATAAAGAGCTTCTCAAGGTGGGATTGAGCAAGTTTGCTAGAGGCAAGCATCTCCAAAGTGAGCTACTCATGAATACCGTCATGAAGATGGATAGAAGTGGCATTGGATATGTGGCAAGTGTAGAAAAGATGAAGGCCCAAGCTCAACACCAATAATCAAAGCCAAAACCAAAGCCAAAGAGATGTTTTGAGTGTGGACAAGAAGGCCACTTTGCTCATGAGTGTCAAACTCCACCACCACAACCCTTGCCCAAGCATGCTAGACCCTTTGGTTTCAATGCTCACTACATGCTTAGAAAAGATTCTAGTGGAAAGATGAAAGTCATGTTCTTAGGACCCCCAACAAGAGTAGGCCTAAGAAGATTTGGGTGGCTAAGTTACTTGTTGAGAAGGTGAAGGACCCTCAACAAGTTTGGATCCCTAAAGCTTGAATCTCTTGTGTGTAGGTGAACTACAAGACCGGTGGAAGTCATTGGGTTATTGATAATGGTTGCACTCAACATATGACCGGTGATCCTCATATGTTCACCTCACTAGATGAAGAGGTAGATGGACAAGAGAAAATAACATTTGGAGATAATTCAAAGGGCAAGGTTAAAGGATTGGGCAAAGTGGCAATATCAAATGATCATTCCATCTTCAATGTGCTCTATGTTGCTTCATTGAGCTTCAACTTGCTATCCGTTGGGCAATTGTGTGATCTTGGTTTTCAATGTTTATTCACCGAGAAGGAGGTTGTTGTATCCAAGGTAGATGACAATCAAGTGATATTCAATGGATTTAGATACAACAACTTATATCTAGTTGACTTCACCTCCGAAGATGCAAACTTGAAGACTTGCCTATTCACCAAAACAACACTTGGGTGGCTATGGCATAGAAGACCTGCTCATGTTGGGATGAGCTCACTCAAGAAGCTTATGAAGAATGATTTGGTGAGAGGGTTGAAGGATGTGAAGTTTGAAAAGGACAAGCTCTGTAGTGCATGTCAAGCCGGCAAGCAAGTTGCAAACACTCATCCAACCAAAGCTTTCATGTCAACCACAAGAGTGCTAGAACTCCTACACATGGATTTATTTGGACCAATAACATACAAGAGTTTAGGAGGAAATCTCTATTGTCTTGTGATTGTGGATGACTATTCAAGGTATACATGGGTGTTCTTCATAACAAATCTGAAGTTGCATCTTGCTTCAAGAAGTTTGCCAAGAGAGCTCAAAATGAATTTGAAGTAAAGCTGAAGAAGATAAGAAGTGACAATGGCAAAGAGTTTGACAACACAAACATAGAAGCTTATTGTGATGAAGTTGGAATCAAACATGAAGTCTCCGCAACTTATACTCCTCAACAAAATGGTGTAGTTGAGAGGAAGAACCGGACTTTGATCACTCTTGCAAGGACAATGCTAGATGAGTACAACACCCCTGAAGCTCAATGGGCGGAAGCAATCAACACCGCATATTATGCATCCAATCGCTTATTCCTTCAAAAGTTCCTTGGCAAGACACCTTATGAGTTGCTAAATGGGAAGAAGTCGGACGTCTCATTCTTTAGGGTGTTTTTTGCAAATGCTACATCTACAAGAAGCGGCAACACCTAGGGAAGTTTCAAAGACGTTGTGATATAGGTTTTCTTGTTGGTTACTCATTGAAGTCCAAAGCATATAGAGTATTTAATCATGCCACCGGTTTGGTTGAAGAAACATATGATGTGGAATTTGATGAATCTAACGGCTCCCAAGGAGCACATGAGAATCTTGATGATGTAGGTGATGAACCGTTGAGAGAGGCTATGAAGAATATTCCAGTGGGAGACATCAAGCCAAAAGATGATGAAGATGATGTACAAGTATTTAACCAACCTTCTTCATCAAGTGTACCACAAGATGGTGAAAAAGATGGGAGAGTAGAAAATGAAGATACTCATATCTCCCATGAGCAAATGGTGGTACAAGCACAAGATATTGATGCTCCACAACCTCCTCCTCAAGTGGTCAATAGAAGAAATACACCTCTCCTACAAGATCATCCACAGGATCTCATCATAGGGAGTCCATTAAAGGGTGTAATGACTCGATCTCAAAAACTTACTTCATTTATTGCTCATCACTCTTTTGTCTCTTGCTATGAGCCTACCAAGATAGAAGAAGCTCTTAAAGATCCGGATTGGATCAATGCCATGCATGAAGAGTTGAACAACTTCACTCGCAATGAAGTTTGGACTCTTGAAGAGTGACCAAAAGGTGCAAGAGTCATTGGAACAAAGTGGGTGTTCCGCAACAAGCAAGATGATCAAGGTGTTGTTGTGAGGAACAAGGCAAGACTAGTTGTAAAGGGGTTCTCTCAAGTTGAAGGCTTGGATTTTGGAGAGACTTTTGCACCGGTTGCAAGATTAGAAGCCATTCGTATCCTACTTGCATATGCATCACATCATGAAATGAAACTATATCAAATGGATGTGAAAAGTGCATTTTTAAATGGCTTTATTAATGAACTAGTGTATGTTGATCAACCTCCCATGTTTGAAGACCCTAGATATCCTAATCATGTTTATAGGTTGTCCAAGGCACTATATGGACTTAAGCAAGCCCCAAAAGCTTGGTATAAGCGCCTTCGGGACTTTCTCATTGAGAAGGGCTTCACCATTGGGAAGGTCGACACCACACTATTCACCAAGAAGCTTGATGGGCATATCTTCATTTGTCAAGTATATGTTGATGATATTATCTTTGGATCATCAAATGAAGACTCATGCAAAGAATTTGGTGAATTAATATCGAAGGAGTTCGAGATGTCCATGATTGGTGAGCTTACATTCTTTCTTGGTTTTCAAGTCAAGCAAATGAAAGAAGGCATTTTCATCTCTCAAGAGAAATACACAAAAGATCTTCTCAAGAGATTCAAGATGGATGAATGTAAGTCAATCAAGACACCAATGCCTACCAATGGACATCTCGACCTAGATGAGGGAGGTAATCCGATTGATCAAACTCTCTACCGTTCTATGATTGGTAGCTTGTTATATTTAACCGCATCTAGGCCCGACATCATGTTTAGTGTGTGTATGTGTGCTAGATTTCAAGCTAGTCCTAAGGAAACACATTTAATTGCCATAAAAAGAATCCTTAGGTATCTTAAGCACACACCAAGCATTGGCCTTTGGTATCCTAAAGGAGCTTTATTTGAATTAATTGGCTATTCCGATTCGGATTACGCCGGATCTAAAGTTGATAGAAAGAGCACATCCGGAAGATGCCATTTGCTTGGTAGATCACTTGTGTCTTGGTCCTCCAAGAAACAAAATAGTGTGGCTTTGTCCACCGCCGAAGCGGAATACATTGACGCGGGTGCTTGTTGTGCACAAATATTATACATGAAACAAACTTTGCTAGACTATGGAGTAGTTTTAGAGAAAGTACCTCTTTTGTGCGACAATGAAAATGCGGTAAAACTTGCAAATAATCTGGTTCAACACTCTCGCACCAAGAACATAGATATCCGCCATCACTTTCTAAGAGATCATGTTGCTAAAAATGATATATCACTAGAAGGTGTAAGATCCGAAGATCAATTAGCGGATATCTTCACTAAACCGCTAGATGAGGCTACTTTTTGTAGATTGCGAAATGAGCTCAATGTACTTGATTTTAGTAACTTCACTAAAAATTGAGCTTGAGTTGTCCCTTGCATTCATTGTAATATACAACATGCTTAATTTGTGGCAATGCATATAGGGCTTGTCTAACATGGTTAAGATAACCGCCGCAAAGCGTGTGAAGAAGCTTAACTTTAGATCAAACTTGACAAGCAACTAGATTTATTTACAAGTATTGCATATGCATGAATGTTGTTTTGTCATTTTCTTCCATTTGCCCTCTTGTTGCCTATTTTCTTAAAAAGAATTATAGCCTAAGGCAAAATATTTTGAAAAATATGAGGGTTTGAGAGAGGTCACTCACATCAGTCCCAATTGGTGTTTATTTGGATCTTATTCATGTTGAGACTTGATTGGGAACAGGCAGCGCGAAGGAAGTTTGTAGTTTTCTTTGGTAAAAAGTGTGCCGACGCCTGACCCGACGCCGCCTCTTGTCGGCGTCCGGTCGATTCTGAGGAGGTGAATTCTTTGGTGAAGGAGTGACCGGACGCCGCTGCGTCTGCGTCCGGTCGGAGGGGATCCAGCGTCCGGTCGATCGAAGGAAGATCAAGCTGTTCTGACCGGACCCTGCCTGCGTCCGGTCATGGACCACCGGACGCGTCCGGTCTCGATTCCAGAGGAAGTGGACCTCTCTGGAATCGACCGGACGCTGGTTGGTAGTGTCCGGTCGCTACCACCGGAGCGTCCGGTCAGTGGATCTCACGCGGCTTCAGGTCTCTTTTCTCCGTTTCCTTCTTTGTCGCGTTTGGGACCCTCATATAACCGCTGCCTTCGTTTTGTTTCCCCATGACCTAGCCCTAGCTCTTGCCGCCGCCAGGTCACCACCGCTGCTCACCCGCGCCAACGCCGCCGTCAAGCACGCCACGTCGCCGTAGCCTAGCCCGCAGCCGAGCTCCTTGCGCCGGCCACACACGCCACCATGCCTCCCTTGCCCGCGCTCGCTCGGCCCTCTCGCCACCACGCCTCCCTTGCCCGCGCTCACTCGGCCCTCTCGCCACCGCGCCCTCTAAAGCTGAGCCCACTACCAAGCCTCACCGCACGCCTCCAGTCTTCCTGCTGGTCATCAAGCGCAGTGTGCCCTAGCTTCATCTTGGTAAGACCAGATCAATGCTCCAAAATTCGATTTGCCTGTGAACCTAGATCAACTGCATTGTTCTGATTCCAAATTGCATTCAGGGTTTTCGACCTAACCCGAGCCGGTTTCGAGGTTCCCCCACGCGACGTCTTTCCTTTTCCCGGATCGCTGATCGTCAGGTAGCTTGCCCATCGTCTCAATTTTGTACCTACATTGCTTGCTTCCTAGGTTTTCGCATCTATTAGATATATTGTATTTATTTGTACTTCCATCTATTCTATCGTGCAGCGAGTCGGTTCCGTTGTGGTTCTTGTGGCAGTTGGCAGTCAACTCGGAGCCAAGCTCACGAGTAAGGATCGAGGCCAAGCCTCGAGAGTGTCAGTTTGTTTGTTGATCTTCATCAGCGTCAGTTCATCATCTTGTCAGTTCAGATGGCTCACACCAAGAACGCTGGTGGTGGCCCAGGTGATGATGATTGGAGGGCCTCGCCTCGCAAGCCTACAGATCCAAAAGGCAAGGCAACAAAAAAGATTGCATCCAAGAAGAGGAAGTACCCAGATAGAGAGACAGCCAGAGCAGCAGCAGTTGCAGAGGCAGTAGATCGTGCTGAGAGAGGTGGTGCCCGCAGTGGACTTGTCATTGCAGATCAGCCAGTTTCACCAGCACTGAGAGCTGCTCTTGAGGAGGTTGAGCGTCGTCACGGTAGTCCAGCAGGGACTGCCACGTTTGTAGGACGACGGATTACCATTGTGGAGGGTCAGTCAGCAGTACAGGAGTCACAGTCATCACAGCAGCCCCCACCAGCAGAGCCTCAGCCTGCTCAAGAGACTCAGGAGGGTCAGCAGGCCGAGGAGACCGAGCCGACACCTCAGTTACGCCGCTCTGGTTGTACTAGTGCTACAGTTCCACCGAGGCCAGCTACACAGCGCAGGGGCTCATGCCCACCACCCAGACCACAGGGTCCGCCTCCAGTGGTACACCTCGACTTGAGGGCCGCCACAGCCAGACAGGTTCAGCAGTTGAGATTCGTTGAGTTTGACGTGTGGTTCCCTCCAAGGAGGGATGAGAGAGCAGCAGAGGGATTTTACACGACACTACAGGAGGATTTCTACAATGCTTATCTCAACAGTGGGGTTGTGTTCAGATCTCAGAGAGTCTGCAGTATAGAGCCTATTGTGTCAGCAGCCGGAGAGCATATCCGCCCTTACTTGTCATATCTACCGGGGCTTACAGATCTGATTGGCCGGACAGGAGTGTATGTACCATCTTGGGTTTGGCAGTTCTACGCATCACTCTATGTTGACCCACATCA
Organism: Miscanthus lutarioriparius; assembly: GCA_904845875.1. Classification (NCBI taxonomy): domain Eukaryota; kingdom Viridiplantae; phylum Streptophyta; class Magnoliopsida; order Poales; family Poaceae; genus Miscanthus; species Miscanthus lutarioriparius. Next base: position 134,978,366 of record CAJGYO010000007.1, on the reverse strand, counting down.
TAACTTCATTCATTTTGCATTCAACGGCAGAGATTACAGAGTGATGAGCTAGAGGGCTAGGGAGATACTGAGGCTATAGGAGCAGCCTGTCAGATTGCATGAGGTGTGTTATGGATAGCAGGAGCCTCCTAGGCATCCTCATGGAGGGATAGTGCCCCCTACTGATCTTGTGTGCCATTGCTTTAAGGAGCCCTTTGGTGAGGGGTCGAGGAGGAACCCCAGTGACCTAACTCCTACAGCTCGAGTTCTAGAGGCTATCATCAGGAGGACACTTCTTCCTTGGTTGGGATACAGAGAGGGTCTGACTCGCCTACAGCTGTGGCTCCTTAATGCCCTAATGCAGCAGACTATGTTCGACATTTGGGACCTCCTTCTATCAGAAATGGAGGATAGTATAGCTGAGGGTTTCAAGGGTCGTAGGTAGCTACCTTATGCACATTGGATCACATTCTTGAAACTCAAGTCTGTGCAGGCCAGGACCCCAGAGATGGTTGCTGAGTACAAGGGTGCCACTACAGAGTTCCCAGCTTATAACATGACACAGAGGATCAGGCACAGCACACCACAGGCACCTACTCGGCCCAGTCACCGTCCAGATGTTCTAGAGTCAGCAGCTCAGCAGGACGAGATTATCAGAGGCATAGCCGCTACTGAGGAGGAGGAGCTTGAGGCATAGTAGGAGGTTAGCGAGTATAGTGACAGCTCTGACGACGACTACCAGCCTATTCCTCAGATGCCTCCACGCAGACACGATGCAGAGGCCGGCAGTTCTAGCTCAGCACCACATGCACCTCAGATGGACCCCGCTCTTATTGCCATACTTGAGCGGATGCAGCGAGACCGAGCTCGCCGAGCACGAGAGACAGCTACCAACTTTGCAGATTCTAGGCTCATCGGGGACGAGTTTCAGAGGCAAAGAAGAGTACTCCAAAGAGTAGCAACAGATGCACCGAAGAGCGAGATCCTATTGCAAAGAAACGACTTATGGGCTTCATGCGGCATGTTGTGACAAAGACTTGGGCCCCCCTGACCACAACCTTCGCCCTAGCTTGATCGGATCCCTGCTACCACTTGATGACTCAAAGAAGACAACCTAGTGGGCTCCAGAGTTAGGGACAGCCTCGAGCTCAGTTTGCTTCACCTCTTGTACAGGTGTCCCAGTGGTTAGCCTCACCGTGGTAGCCCCTGATTCACTCCACTTCAGACGGGCTTCACACGGAGGAGTCACCCCGCTATTTGTGCACGACACGTCGGTCTCTGTGGAGTCTTGGAGCATCTTTCAATGGTGGTGGCATGCCCACACCACCTCATATGCATGCTGTCGGTCCTTCAACAGCAGCTCCAATTGCAGTGACTACTCAGAGGCTTCCTAGCTCAGTCGCATCATCAGATCCTACAGATGTACCAGCAGCTTCACAGGCAGCACCTGTCCTAGCTCAGACCCAGACCACTTCAGCGACACTTCCTACCACAGAGGGTCAGTCAGTTCAGAGCTTAGGGTCAGATGATGATGGCACTCGGTTCTAGCTTGCTCCTCGCACCTCAGCACCCGGCTCGCCCGCTGTGGCCCCGCCGTCTGACCCCTAGGTTTTGGTGTTTGACGCCAAAGGAGGAGAGGGTTTGAGTATGTAGACTCAGGGGGAGCGACTTTCGGGGGAGCTAGTTATATAGTATTAGCTTATTATATACATTTGGAGTTTTATTTGTGTGATACACTACTACTTTTGCATTCGTGTGTTTACTTTCACGCATATTATTCTATCTATGTGATAGTGTTATCTATGTGATTGTGATATATGACATGTGTGCTCTCTACTTTACATTATTTATATGTCATATCACCTATGTTATTGTTCATTTGCCTTGGCTTCTGCGATTATACTCCAATGCAAATGAGCTTTGTTAATCGTACTCATGCTTAATTCACATCCTTTGAGTACATTGTGTTGGCTTGGGTCATGTAAGCTTGACTAACACTTTTGTTCTTATCGACAAAAGCTTATATGAACCAAGCCAGTCAAAAACCTCACTCTTTCACATACTCGAGGTGGTATTGTCATCAATCACCAAAAAGGGGGAGATTGAAAGCATCTAGGCCCCTAGTTGGGTTTCGGTGATTAATGACAATACAAGATTACTATGACTAACGTGTGTTTTGCAGAGGTAATTAAGTTAGGTCATGGTAACGAAGATCAATTAGGCAATCAAAGTTGTCATGCCCCCTCAATGGAAATTGTTTCAGTTTTTAAAGGATGGACGACAAGGTTAAGTATGACTAGTTCTAAGTGTTGATTGGAGTTGGAGAGACACTTAGAGTAGTTTAGGACTTTGTTTTTCCTTTGGCCGTACTCTTAAGGGGGGTATGGATGGGTAGCTTGACCTAGTTAAGTCTAGTGAGTTAGGTGTGGTGCACACTTGTCAAAACTAGCTCTAGGTAGCTCCTATGAATGCCTAAGATTCTTTGGAGCAAACTTCATTCACATATGTTCGGAAGTTGGAAGTGAATGGAGGGTCAAACACTGACCGGACGCTGGCCCCGGTGTCACCGGACGCTGGCCACAGGGTCCGGTCAGTTCATTTGATCAATGTCTGCGTTCGGTGTGACCGGACGCCGGAGAGGTCAAGTGACCGAACGCTGAAAGGCAACGTCCGGTCGACTCCAGTAAGGTTCTAGTGAAGGGAATCTGCGACCGGACGCGTCCAATCAGTACTGACCGGACCCTGAGGGTTCAGCGTCCGGTCGAGTCCAGTAAGGTTCCAGTAAGGGTTTTATGGGATCGGACACGTCCGGTCAATGCTGACCGGACCCTGCCAGCGTCTGGTCAATTCATTCTTACTGGTTCGCGGGTTGAACTGACTGGAGCGTCCGGTCAACACGACCGGAGCGTCCGGTCACCCCGCAGAAGCTCATAACGGTTCGTTTTTCAGGCTGCCTTATAAATAGAAGCTCCACTCGTGTGTGGAGTGACTTTTGCTCATTCAAACAGCTGAGAAACACGTTTGTGAGTGCTAAGAAGAGCAAGGTCCTAGTGAGGTGTTTGTGATTTGAGAATCCAAGAGTGAAACCTCATTAGTGAATCAAGAGTAGTCAAGTGTGCATCCATCTTCTCATTAGGCTTCGCATGGTCAAGTGAGAGTTCGTGCTTATTACTCTTGGTGATCGCCATCACCTAGACGGCTTAGTGGTGATTGGGAGCTTGGTGTTCACCCAGCGGAGCTTGTGGGTGACCCAACTCAAGTTGTGAGCGGCTTTGGGTGATTCGCTGCGACGGAGTGTCGAAGAATCAACCCGTAGAGAGCACTTGATCCTTGCGCGGATCAAGAGGGAGCTACACCCTTGTGCGGGTGCTCCAACGAGGACTAGTGGGGAGTGGCGACTCTCCGATACCTCGGCAAAACATCGCCGCGTTCCTCTCTCCATTTACCTTGAGCATTTACTTTAAGTATTTACTTTGAGCAATTCAATACTTGTCTTTACATTCATAGAATTGCCATGCTAGAGTAAGTTTGGAACATAGGTTGCAAGTATTTTGTGCGTTAATTTGGTAGAAACACTTTTCTAAGCACAAAGGGTTATCTAGTAGAATTAGATTATTGCAAGAAAATTTAGAATTATCCCAATTCACCCCCCCCCCTCTTGGGCATCTTGATCCTTTCACTTGTGTTGCCAAGACGTAGTCCACCGAGGGCTTGTGCAGATCTCTGGCGAATATGTTCGGGGGGACCGAGGCCCATGCCGATGCCATCTTTGCCAGTTCGTCCACGGCCTCGTTGAACTTCCGCGCAATGTGGTTGAGTTCGAGACCGTCAAATTTATCTTCAAGGCGACGTACCATTTTGCAGTATGCCTCCATTTTGGGGTCGTGACAATTTGAGTCCTTCATGACTTGGTCGATGATGAGCTATGAATCACCCCACACGTCGAGACGCCGCACTCCAAGCTCAATAGCGATCTGCAAGCCGTTTGTAACAGAACCGACCAAATCATAAAAACGTAAGTACAAAAACAATCACCGAAGTGATCAAATTCCTGTACTTAAGCTCCTATAATCCCGGTAGTCCAGAAATCACGAAGAATTTCAACCAACTCTTGACATACAAACCAAGATCGTAGTGATTCAACACAACACATCATCCGTTACAATATTTCATAAGTAACATTCGGAATACATCCATCAGAGTTCAAATAAAATATTACAAACCAAGTTCAAATGCGCGGAAGCAACATAGTTTAGTACATAACTTCATAGTTTCAAATACATTGCCAGATCTGAGTCATGTCCCACAAAAGCATTATTAGGTATGAGAACTAGTAGAGACCACGCCCAACGGCCTAGTCTTCATCCCGGTGGGAGAAAGGCGTGACTTGCGACAACCAAAGTAGAGGCGGGTCATACGCAGCGGTGGGAGATAAACCACGAGTATGAGAAGGTACTCTCACTAGACTTACCCATCAAAAACCAAAAATAAAAGACACCAAGGATCATGCAAGGCTTTTCAGGTGGGCTAGCTGGACACAGTTGCATAAAAGAGCTTATGATTATAGTAACCAATTTAAACTTAGCATCAAGCTTATCATCATTTACCTGTCCACTAGATTAGTACCTGTACTAGAGCACTCACTTATTAGGAGCAAACAATATTAACCATAGCAGGTATAATAAAGGTGTCATCATCATCATCATTTCGAACCATTATGTTATGTAGTGCATCTACATTGGAGATAAGCCCATCAAGTTCTCACTACTTGGGAGAGACGGCGATTGAATCGAATTACAACTCAGCTGAGGGGGTATTCCTAACTCTCACCCTGGCATACTTTGCAAGGGCAGCCGTGGGTCACCTTTGGAACAACTCAGGAACCAAATTCGCAGGTTTGATCAGCGCCAGCACTCTCAGGGATTACCCTTCCGCCGGGGACGATCGGGACTTTTAAATCACACGCGCTTGGACTCACGCCACGGCTCCCTTCCGAGGAGCACTTTATACTTATCGACTCCCGGCCTAAGGTGAGCTACTCGGCTTCGTGGTCGGTCTCCAGACCCGGCCAACTAAGAGAGAGGCATGCGTTCAACATGAACAGGAAAGGCTCCAAGATTCAGTCCTTAATCGACACAGACAGAGTCACTGCAAACCGGCAAGCCTCCGCTCGGTCTTCATTTCAAATTAAGATTGGTTCTTTTCCACGATAGCAAATATAGCCAACCGTGCCACATGTATATTCCTATATCTCGCGGTGATGTGAAATCACCCGACTTCTACAGCGTTTAAGCAGGGCTAAGCACACTACGAGCCTGAGCTACATAGGATTGAGGTAACAATATCGGACAAGGATTGGGTAACCAATGCAAAGCAATTGTTTGCATCCAACACCTAAACTTAATGCAACAATATATATATAGATATATAATAATAATAATGTAACTGCATTTCGGAAATTAGGAGGCTTAATATGCTCCGGGGCTTGCCTTTCATAAAGTTGCATGGACGGTGATCCGGGCACTCAACGGCGACCTCGTCTGGCACCTCTTCTAAAGGCTGCACCTCCTGAACCTCCGGTGTCGGCTGCTGCTGCTCGCTCGGTTCCTCGAATTCCAGCAGGGTCACTCCTTCCGGTACACCTATTGCATGCCGATGCACGAGATAAATATCATGGATGCATAAGGAATGACATGATGCTCATGATGAATGAATCACGATGTAAGTGTTTGACGAAAACATTACTGGACACTCGTTTACCGATTAAGAATAGCTCTATTCAAATCACTTTAAAACAGGAAAATAATTTAACTTGAAGAACAAGATCAACTTACCTAACTTGCATAACCTAAGATAAAGATGCTCATCTTCAGTTAAAGGCCTAACACCTAGGAACATTACCACAAACTTAGAAATAGTAAAGGCATACATAAATCAACATTTAAAGCTTCATATGCACACAAATAGTCCCTTAATTCAATCACAACCAGAGTTCTACAAATCCAAATGACTTGCAAAAGGACATTCTGGAAAGCTTATGAAATTCTCTACAATTCATTTGTAAACATCAAAGCATGATTCTTAAGTTAACCAAATCAAATTCCAGTAAACCTAGAATCTGTCCCGCAATGACAGGGTTACTAACTTAATTATTTAATGATGATGCAAAAGCCTAATTTGACCAAACCAAGTTTACCAACTTGTTACACATACCAGAGGAACACTAGAAAGTATAATGCCAACTTCTAAATAAATCATTTAATATCCTTTTCTAATTTATTTAGTTAATTAGGTGATTAAAGCAACATATAGTAAAACTGTTCATAAAAATCTACAAAAATTACAGTAGCTATCTCATGCTTCACATAGACTACCATAAAAATTTCAAAGCCATTGAGCAAGCAGAACTTGCTATATCCAAAATAACAGGTGGCATGCCTATTTTTAGCATAATTAGGAAACCCTAATGAAAAGTGTCAAGCAACAGATTTCACATTTTTCCTAGTATCATTTAAGCATAAGAATAGCACTCACCAAATTTTACCTTTACTGGATCTATAGAAAAATTATGAAAATTCATACAAGATCCATCCATTAATAAAAGGAAATTCTATAACTCAAAAACTACACATGCACTAGCTCTAAAATTTTAACCAGAGCCTCTACTAAGCAATAATAGATTACCCACAAAATTTCATAATTTTTGGACCACAGAAACTCAAGATAAAATTCAAACAAGTTTGCATGTATCCAAAAACACATTTCAAAGTCCTATTTAATTCATCCAGAATTTCTAAAACATGTGCCCATATAATATTTTTATTAAATACTAGACATTATCATGAACTCAACAAAATTGGAACCATAGCATTTGGATCTACCAACTAGGAGATACACATTTTTGAATCTATACACTAATCTACGAAATAATAAAAACAAAACAAATAAGAAAACAATCCACAGCCACTGTTGGGCCGGCCCGAAGGAACGGCGGCCCGCGAAGCGCACTGGCGTGGCCCAGACAACAGCGTGGCCCACGCTGGGCTCCCGCCTCAACCGCGGCGACTAACGGGAGGGGCCCGTGTGTCAGCGAGACAGACAGGGCAGCGGAGGAAGACGACGGCGCAACTCGCCGCCGGTAGCTTCTCCGGCGAAGACAAAGGTGTCTACGTGTTCGCCTCACCCTAGCGGACCTAGGGGAACCCTGATTTGCAGCTACTGACGCAGCTAGAGGGGGTGGCGATGGCCACGGCGGCGCTTGGCCACGGCACGGCCGGCTCCGACGACGCTACGGCGTCGCAGCCCGATAGGGTGACCCTATGAGCTACGGCAGCATTCCTAGACCCTAGCGCGCGATAGAGGTGGGATGGCAATGGCGCGAGGAGAGCTGACCGCGCGGGGCGCCATCTCCGACGAGAACAGCCACGGCGGCGGTGGAAGGAAACGACGAATTCGTCCTTACCCAGGCACAATCGACCCGGCTGAGAGGTGGAGGTGGCAGAGGGGATCACGGCGAGGCTACGAGCGAGATGGCCGGCACGTTTTTGCAGTGGCGAGCTCGAACGGCAACGGCGATGCTCGGTCGGCAATGGCGGACGGCTTTGGCTCGGCGCTGTGAGAGGCGAGAGATGAGAAAATAGAGCGGCGACTCGGTCGGGCAGGCGCTGGGTGGCTTCATGACGCGGCCAGCACGCCAGGATGTGCACGGTGCGTGGCAGCGCGTTCAGGCGATCATCGACGGGTGGCAACACATGTTGGACGTTTTCTGAACTCGGTCAGTCACTGTAGCTATTTTGAACTCTGATTCAGTGATCCTATTGAGCCTGACCGAGCAACTTCGATGCGATAAAACGGCTAACTCGTTGATCCATTGCAAAAATAGTGAACATGAAACTTGTAGAGGTATGGTAGGGCTACATCTTTGATTTAGAAATCAACAACTCATTCGCCCTGGATCAGAAGTTATATGAACCCAAGTTGGCCTGATCCAACTGAAAATGCAGTTTAAGACTTAGACAAATTTTTCAGTGAAATCAGCATGAAATACTGAATTGTGGGCCATGTTTGAGCATGTTCCACACATTTTCATGAGTTGGTCATAAAACAACTTTTGTTCCTTAATAAATTAGCTACAACTTTTGTAAAGAGTGTACAACCATGCAAGATTTCTAAGTTGGTCTTTTGAATCAGTCAAACTGTGAGACTCTGGAGTCAATTCAAGTCAAACCTCCACTTGAGGGCATTTTGGTCATTTTGATCTTCATGAATAATGTCCCAACAAGTAACCTAAGTATAGTTAAGGTGTAATAGACCATGATCAACCACTTTACCAAATTGTTATACCAACCTTTAATGATCACATGTGATAAAGCAACTAAAACAAGTAATTCACTCATATGTTGCAATGCAATGTTTCACATGTTTCAAGACCTTGTTGTCATTTTATAATTGCCACATTACTACCATATTGCCATGTTTCAAAGTATATGAGTTTCATGTTACATTCACATGTTGCACTACTACCACTCTAAGCAATCAAGCATGAAACACATATAATTTAAAATGTTGCATATGTATGTTTCAATGATAATGGCATGATGACATGGATAATGCACATGTTTATGAAATGACATGCAATTTAGTGGAAGCCTAAACACCTAGGGTGTTACACCGTTGACGAGAGCTTCGTACTCGGCTGCGTTGTTGGAGGCGGCGAAGTGGAGCCGAATTATGTAACGCACATGCACTCTGAGGGGGGAGATGAAAAGCAGGCCCGCGCATTCTGATTGGATTTGAGCAGGTGACAGCTGGGTGTCGGTCCACTCAGCCACAAAATCAACTAAGACCTAGGATTTAATTGCTTTTCGAGGCACAAAAGACAGGGCCTCCCCCATGAGTTCGACAGCCCACTTGGCTATTCTACCCGAGGCCTCCCGGTTCTGGATTATCTCCCCCAAAGGGAAGGATGACACCATGGTCACCGGGTGGGATTCGAAGTAGTGACGCAGCTTGCGCCGAGCCGAGACTATGGTGAAGACCAGCTTCTGGATATGGGGGTAGCGTGTCTTAGTTTTGGAGAGTACTTCGCTAATGAAGTAAACGGGTCGTTGGATAGATAGAGCATGCCTCTCCTCTTGCCTCTCGACTACTACTGTCGTCGCTGACCACCTAGGTTGTTGCGGCGATGTAGAGCAAGAGGGCCTCGCCCTCGGTTGGCGGTACCAGGACGGGGGGGTTGGTGAGTAATGCCTTGAGCTTGGTGAGGGCCTCTTCGGCCTCGGGGGTCCAGGAAAAGTGTTCGAATTTTCTCAAGAGACGGTACAGAGGTAAACCTTTTTTGCCAAGGCGTGAGATGAAGCGACTCAGGGCCGCAAGACATCCCATAACTCTTTGTACTCCCTTGAGGTCTCGGATCGGCCCCATGTTGGTTACGGCCAAGACCTTCTCTAGGTTGGCCTCGATGCCGCGTTTTGAGACTATGAATCCCAAGAGCATGCCTCGGGGGACCCCGAAGACGCACTTCTCGAGGTTAAGCTTGATGCCCTTCTCCCTGAGGCATTTGAAGGCGATCTCTAGGTCATCGACGAGGTTACTGGCCTTTCTGGACTTGACTATGATGTCGTCCACGTAGGCCTCGACAGTTTGCCCGATGTGCTTGCCGAAGACCTAGGTCATGCACCCTTGGTACGTGGCCCCTACATTTCTGAGACCAAATGGCATAGTTCTATAGCAGTACATGCCAAACGGGTTGATGAAAGAAGTCGCGAACTGGTCGGACTCTTTCATCTTGATTTGATGGTAACCAGAATACGCATCAAGGAAGGATAAGGTCTCGCATCCTACAGTGGAGTCAACGATTTGATCGATCCGAGGCAACGGGAATGGAACCTTTGGACATGCTTTATTTAACCCGGTGTAGTCTACGCACATCCTCCATTTTCCGTTTTTCTTCCTTACTAATACAGGATTGGCTAACCACTCTGGATGGGATGCTTCCTTGATGAACCCGACCGCCAAGAGCTTCTGCACCTCCTCACCGATGGCCCAGCGCTTCTCCTCGTTGAATCGACGCAGGCGCTGCTTCACTGGTCTGGAGCCGGCCCAGACGTCCAAGGCGTGCTCGGTGACCTCCCTCGGTATGCCCGGCATGTCTGAGGGGCTCCATGCGAACATATCGGCATTCGCGCGGAGGAAGTCGACGAGCATGGCTTCCTATTTGCTGTCGAGGGTGGCGCTGACCCTCAACGTTCGGCCGTTGGAGCAGTTGGGGTCGACCGGGACGAGCTTGACAGTCTCTGTGGGCTCGAAAGTCCCGACGCGGCACTTGGAGTCGAGTACTTCGCTACCGAGTTGGTCGAGGTTGACGATGAGTGCCTCATCCTCCACGATAGCCTCTGCGTATTCGATGCATTCGACGTCGCAGTTGTATGCATGCTCGTACGTGGACACGACGGTGATGACGCCGTTGGGACCGGGCATTTTGAGATTGAGGTAGGTGTAGTTCGGGACCACCATGAACTTGGCGTAGCATGGGCGCCCTAGAATGGCATGGTAGGTTCCCTTGAACCCAACCACTTCGAAGGTGAGGATCTCTTTGCGGTAGTTGGAGGGAGTGCCGAAGCAGACCGGCCAATCAATGCGTCCGAGGGGTCGTGCGCGCTTCCCTGGCATGATGCCATGGAAAGGTGCGGCACCCCCTCGGAGCATCGACTGGTCGAGCTCTAGGAGCTCCATGGTGTTGGCGTAGAGGATGTTGAGGCCGCTACCTCCATCCATCAGCACTTTGGTGAGCCGAGCATTGCCGATAATCGGGTCGACGACGAGCGGGTATTGCCTGGGGTTTGGGACATAGTTGGGGTGGTCCTCCTGATCGAAGGTGATCGCCTCCCGAGACCAGTTAAGGTACTGGGCAGTAGCTACCTCAACCGAGAAGACTTCTCGGTGTTCCCTCTTTCATTGACGTGCCGTGAGGCACGCTGAAGGCCCGCCAAAGATCATGAAGGCATTGTGCACCTCAGGGAACCCGTTGTCCTTGTCGTTGTCTCTGTCGCTGGCGCCCTTCTTCCTGGCGTCGTCGTCGGGAAGTCCGAGCTTGGCGTAGTAGCGTCGGAGCATGGTGCACTCTTCGAGGGTGTGCTTTACCAGGCCCTGATGGTAAGGGCACGGCTTCTTGAGCATGTCGTCAAATAGTCCGTGGCCTCTGGCGGGGCCTCGAGGATTCCTGTGATCCACGGCTACCACAAAATCGGCCTCGAGGGCCTCTTGCTTCCCCTGGCGCCCCTTTTTCTTTTTCTTGGAGAAATGGGAGGGCGAGGCCCCAGAGGTCTCGTCCCTCCGCTTCCCCTTTGCTTCACCATCGGGGAAGATGGCCCGACTAGCTTCTTCGCCCGAGGCGAAGTTGGTGGCGACATCAAGGAGCACGTCCATCGAAGTTGGTATGTTCCGGCCTAACTCTCGGACCAGGTCTCGGCAGGAGGTGCCGGAGAGAAAAACCTGGACAACTTCCGAGTCACCGACGCTGGGCAACTCGGTGCGCTACTTGGAAAAGCACCGGATGAAGTCTCGGAGAGACTCGTCCGTCTTCTGGCGACAACTCTTAAGGTCCCAGGAGTTCCCGGGGCGCACGTATGTGCCCTGGAAATTCCCGATGAAGACCTTGACCAAGTCGCGCCAGTTGTGAATTTGTGAGGGAGGGAGGTGTTCGAGCCAGGCTCACGCCGAGTCTGACAGGAACAAGGGGAGGTTACGGATGATGAGCAGGTCATCGTTCGCGCCACCTAGCTGACAAGCCAGGCGATAATCGGCCAGCCACAGCTCGGGGTTGGTCTCGCCACTATACTTCGCGAGATTGGCCGGTTGCAGGAACTGGGCAGGGAATGGAGCGCCGCGGATGGCCTTGCTGAAGACTCTAGGGCCAGGCGGCCCAGGAGAAGGACTGCGGTCCTCCCCGCTGTCGTAGCGACCACCTCGGTGTGGGTGGTAACCTCGGGCGAGCCCGTCGTTGTCGTGGCGCCGTCGCCAACTGACCACGTCGTGGTCCTCTTACGCCTCGCATCGGTCGTTGAGGCGGTCGTGGACTGAGGGGGCCTTGAGGCGATCATGCACCGAGGGCCGCTTTGAGATGTTCTCACGTCACCGAGACGCGGAGCTCTCGGCCTGCTGTACTGCAGCGGTCTCGAGAAGGTCTCGGAGCTTGCCGCGGACCCGTCGCCCCTCCGTGGTAGAGGGCTCGGGCATCGCTTGGACTAGCATCGCCGCCACCGCGACATTCTAGCTAGCGCGATTGAAGATTGGGGGTTGTTCACTTCCTTCGTCGTTGTTGATGCGGCGGTGTACATCGTGGGCCCTCTGCCGGGCCCCTCCGCCGTCACCGTGGCCTTGCTGCTCCTGCTCGAGAGTGTCTCGGAGCTGCTACAGCAGGAGTCGATCTTGGTCGACTTTTGCCTAGAGCTCACGGAGCTGCACCAGGTCCAGGCGTCGGATATCCCCGAGGGCGATGTTCACGTTCCGCGCCGCCCGGAACTCGACGAGCGGGGGTGTGGCGTCGCCCGCCCCTTGGCGGAGTGGGGACCGATTGCCTGCCCTCTCACCCTCATCACTTGCCCCTGGCATTCCGAGCTCGACGTGGAAACACTCTCGAGTGGGATCGTAAGTGTTTTCGTCATCGGAGTCGGAGTGGCCGAAGCAGTAGTCGCTTGCGGCCAAGAAGCGGCGCATAGCCTCGGGGTCACGAAGCCTAGAGAAGTCCGCTCCGGCCCGTGCCTCGTCCTCCTCCGAGGATTCAGTGTGGGTGTGGGTCAAGATTATGGTGGAGAAGTCGAGGGCAAATCGTTGGTGGTGTCCCGAGGGCTCCGCGTGCGCGGAGGCGTAAGCGAAAGTGTAGGCGGCGGCGATGTTTTTCAGCCCAAAGAGGTACGGGGATGGTGCCACCGCTGGGCTCCGCTCCGCCTGAGTCGATTCCTCAAGAAGTGGTGGGGCAGAGCTTGACGACGGGATGTCGCTGCGTGCTACTGGCGTCTCTCCCCTGCCCAGGCTTAGGCTAGACAGGTCCCCAGCCAGGACTCTGACTCTGTGATCGGGCAAGGGATGTCTCGGAGTGCGCGCGCAGCCCTAAGTTCGCGTGGCATTGAGTAGTCCGGATGTCGTGGTCTGGCGAACGTGCGAAGCGGCGCGCGCGCCGCGCGCCGGCTGCCGATGCGCGACGTCGTCGTCGGCCGGTGGGGCTCTGGGTGTGAGGAGTACCATATCGTACTCACATCCTAGAGCCATGAACTCTAGGCTCCCAAACCAGACCACCGTGCCGAGACGTAGTGGACGTATGGGGTCAGCCATCCGGAACTTGTTGGGACGATCACGCTAACATGCAGAGGCCCCTACCTGGCGCGCCAACTGTCGGTGTTTCGGATCGGGGGGTCCTCAACCAACCAGTAAATGTGAACTGCGTGCCCCTAATCCCGGATGGTGATGCAAAGAGACACAAGGTTTATACTGGTTCAGGCAATCGGTGCCCTACGTCCAGTCTAGGAGATCGATCTTGTATTCTTTGCACCGAAGTGCTTATAGTAGGGGGTTACAAGCTGGGTGAGAGAGGGAGCTAGTCCTAGGTCTCGACGTGGAGTGGTGCGGGCTGCTTGAGTAGTTGCTCTCAGGCAGCGTGGGAGCGTGCGTGAATTGAGTGAGTGTGTTTTGCGGCGTGAGGGGCGGGCGTGGTCTCGATCCATAGAAACGGCCTGGCCGCTTCCTTTTATAGCCACAAGGAGGGAGCCAGAGTACATGAGAGAGCTACACGTGGAGCCTTAGCGAGGAAGGAAGATCGAAGACTATGGCCTATTCTCAGAAAGCAAAGACAATTGTCGGGAATGGTAATTGGTACTTGATCATGGTGCGTCATGCGGCCATGCCCGAAATTGTTGTTGAAGTCGAGGGGTCCTCGTTGACGTTTAGTCGGCATGGCCTCCTCTGTAGGTGACATGCCGTGCCTTGTGAATTTTTGACTTGGTGGTTCGCCGAGGCCTGGCAGGTGTTTGTGGCCGACCGCGCCGAGGCCTGATTTGCCGAGGCCTGGGAGGTGACCTGAGTACGATGCGGCGGTCTCGGTGGTCAGCATCGTACCCGGTTTAGGTGGAAAAATACAGGGCGTGTGTCCGCAAAGCACGGTAGTCCCTGCACCGTCAGTGGGGAATGGTAAAAAAGGAGATTTGACCGTCGTCCCATCGCCCCTGTTGCTATGCCCTGCCAATCGTGGCTGACGTAGGCGCAACCAGGGGTACTTACACGGATGGGACGGCCCGCCAGAGGGGCAGTTGAGGCGGAGACGAGGAGGATGCGGGACGAGCCCGACATCGGCCGAGGCGGAGAAGGAATAGTACGTTTGAGACCCTGCCGGGGGGTCTCGGACGAGGCGTAGAACGAGCAGTTGGGCTCTCCTGTGGTTTCCGAGACTACAGGGATATGGACTTGACCTTCTATGCTGCTTTGTCCTTGGCATAGGGGTTAGGTAGCACAGTGATGAGCACAGTGGCAGGTAACCCATGTTGCGCCCGGTCCCCTGTCCCGTCGGTCGTTCTGCCCGTACTGTACCTGAGTGCGGCTGACGTTTGCGGGAGTAGTTGGACGCATTAATCTGGACGTGACGTTTCGTCAGAGGAGTTTGATCGGGACGGAGGTTACGAGTATGTTTGCCGAGCCCGGCCTCGAGCGAATCGGAGAATTGACATCCCATCCGGGGCCTTTCGGGGTGAGTCCTCGGCGAGAGGGCCTCGGCGGGGTGCTTTTGGCCTTTCGTATGAGGCCTCGGCGCAAGGCCTCGAGCGAATCGGAGAATTCTGCAGAGACCTGGCGGTAGTCTTTTGGCTTTGATTTTTACGAGGTTTAAGCAACATTTTTTGTTCTTACTTAGGGTACCCCATCTTGTGGTATCCGACAGTGGCGTTAGCACGGTATTAGCACGGATACTATACTATTTGTCAGTTAACACCCCACTTGAGGACAAGAATTTATTTAGCTAGCTAGTATGCTATTTTTGCATGGCGATATTTGAAGCAAATAATATACGCTCAAGCCGTTGCGCATGTCGCTTACGGCAACAACAAATATGCACAATGACATGATGCCAATAAATCAATAGGAAGATCAGAAACGCGGTGCCAAAGCATGCATGAAGCAGCCTGCTAATAGCTAGCTACCAGAAGCCTCTGTTGCCTTCTTGTCTCGTGGGCTGTGGGCTAGCTCTTTTAATTTGGGGGTGCAAGCACAACAGTATAATCGCATGCATTCTTGTATCCCATCGGTTCCGATGCAGAACACCCCGCTGTTGTTCACCCGCGAATGAACGCAGTCATGCCGTCATGCGGCTGTGTGCCCGGCCGGCCCCTGCATGCAGAAATTGCGGCATTGGCATTGCATCCAAAAATTAGATCATCAATCAGGAATAGAAGTCAATAGACTAGCTAGCTTATCAAGGAGTAGTATAGAAAATGAAGCTATAGATTGCATGGATGAGTACCAAAGATAATCATGCTTTAATTTTGACTGGCTATATATCTTGACAGATCATATATGAAGAATGACTAGTAGCTAATTAGTAAATGCATAAAGATCAGTTTAAGTATGTAGTAAATTACCATAATTCAGAAAACCGAACAGCAGAAAAAGATCAACAGTTTGAGTCAATAATAACCAAATTCCAAACCCTAGATGGCTGTGGATATAGTCTACTGTTGGAGTCTACGAGCAAGCAACAATGCAAGACACGAGGCACGGTACTACGGTACGGTGAATATACATCAGTATATATGCATTGCACGTACTGTTTGCTCTGTAATAAACAATCCTGCCTGCATGATCGATACACAGATGCCGACAGAACGAGCTAAGCTACACATTTAGGCTTAGCTGGAGCCGCCGCTGATGTGATATTACATCTGAACATGCATTACGCCAAAACTGAATAGCTAGCTAGCTAGGGAAACTAGCAAGCTAATAAGTACTGTGCTAACTGTATGTAT
This sequence comes from Miscanthus lutarioriparius, assembly GCA_904845875.1. Lineage (NCBI taxonomy): Eukaryota > Viridiplantae > Streptophyta > Magnoliopsida > Poales > Poaceae > Miscanthus > Miscanthus lutarioriparius. The sequence continues at coordinate 134,962,380 of CAJGYO010000007.1, read as the reverse complement.
GCTGCTTTCGTTTTCTCCCGTCATTTTCTCATGACATACCCTTTGGTTTAAATACATGTATAGCTATACTAGGTATATGTTTTCAAAATATAATACACAATCAAGTAATAAAGTATACAAACCAACAAGATCTGCATGCCTCATGACTTACTAATGATAGGGACATATATATATATATATATATGGTTCTGTATTATTACTTATATATATAACCTTTAAAGCGAACAACATTGTTGACTTGTTTTGCTTGGAGAAATTCAAGTTAATAAGCTCGATATGAAAAGGCCTACTGAATCTTATATATGAAGTACATGAAAAAGAACCACAGCAAACATAATGAAATCCTAAAGTACATCCTAAAAAGTCAAAGCATGCAGTAACTCATAAGCGAAAATCTCGCAATCCAGAAAGTGCACTGAATATATCAATGTCACCTACTAGTGCTGGCCTGCTGGGGCACTACAAAAGAAATGAAAAAAAATCATGAAAAAGAAATTAATAGGTGAGACCAGAATCATAGCAACCAGCTAGAATCATCTCCCCAGTCTTTCTCATATTATATATGATATCTAGCTACTAGCTAGTAATCAATTTCTATTAAACTAATTAAGCTAGTGATGCCTTTAAACCAACTGAAGTGATACTGATGGAAGACAACAATATAAACTGAGATTGTTCCAGGCATTTCCATATTTTCTATTTCATTATCATGAAGAAGAATGTAACATGACCCGATCTTGGAATTCTGATAAAATTTGGAACTTCTATTCCAGGAACTTTAAATTTTGCTGGCAAGAACTGATTCGGGTGAAGAAATGTTGCTTGAAACATCTACAAAATATCTAACATGAATTAATAAAGGAAAGTTCCAATGTTCTAATTAAGTAACATGAGTGTAATTTGCCACCTAGAGCAAACTCCATTACTCTCTTTCGTTTGAAAGAAAAAGAAAGGATGCAATTGGGTTATAGTTCGAACTATAAATAACATTCAAAAGCATAAGAGAGACAATATGATTGTTGCCTTTTTGCTCTCCCTTTTCATCCAACCAAATAATGCAGTGGCCGTGATGCAACAAGAATGATGGAGCCGTTAGCTAGCATTCTAGCAAGATCGTCTTCTATATTCTATCAAAGCATGAAAGCCAAATGGCCAGACAGCTACTAATTCAGTAGTATCAAAGTACAGCTATTAGCTAGTGCTGCATTTTATGCATGCATGGCCCTCTTTGAGTGAGCTAGGTGCCAATGAACACGGCATGCACGCAAAGATTCCAATGCAAGTCAAGATATATATGTATATATATACACACACAGAGGAAAAGTTAGGCGAGTTAATGGGTCCATCCAAAAGAGAATGATCTTTGTTGAGAGAGGAAGAGGACGAGGAGGCAACTCAACAAGAGAAAGATTCAGGATTGCATGCTGGCCACCAAAAAGGGGTGCCGGCCTGGTTTTGAGAAGTCCCATGATTTTGCTTGAGGGGACAGTGAGCAGGAATTAGGGCATGCAGCACTGGTCACTGGTGTATGGGATCATGCATGCCATTTCTGTGCGTGTGTGATGTGCTCTCCAAAGGACAGGACAGCTTGCCAGCATATCTGGGACATGAGGCAGAAAACAAGAACCACATCGTTCTCCTCCTCCTCAGGCAGGAAGGGAGACAGATGAGTATTTTTTTACTGTGCCTCTCTATGCAAGAACATAATAGTAATATATACTAGCTAGATGACCATACATCTCAACATAAATACTGTAACTGTGTAGCCTAGCTTCATATAGTATTAGCTACATGCAAGAGAGTAATTTGTATTTTTCCTATATGTATTGTCGGGTATCGATATTAGGGATACCCAAAACAAGAAAGTTAGTGTCCACGCTGACTTCCTCGGATGGCTCGAGACGTATTAAAAGGTCTCACCCGACCCCAAGGCCACGGGCTCCGTCTCGCCCGACCTCAAGGCCTTGGGCTCCGTCTCGCCCGACCTCGAGGCCGCGGGCTCCATCTCGCCCGACCCCAAGGACACGGGCTCCGTCTCGCCCGACCCCAAGGACGCGGGTTCCGTCTCGCCCAAGGTCACGGGCTCCGCCCCGCCCGACCTCAAGGATGTGGGTTCCGTCTCATCCGATGGGGACCCATACCGTCGCCAACCACTCCAGGTCCAAGCGTATGGCCCTGGGTCAAAACTCTGATCCCGGGGAAGAGGCTGGCACGCCTCGATGTAACCCGTGGCCATGACGGGCCATACATGGGGATTCACATCAAGAACAGTGTCGAGTGTGCCGGTGCTGTTCTGCCTAATCCTCGTACGGACGCTGACAGGCGCGTCAGTTCACCATGACGTCTACTGGGACGGAGTGGAACGCCATGACCTGCAGATGACGCCTGCGCATGGCTCCAGTGACGAACATGGCCGCGAGATGGAGCCGTCCCTGTTGACATCTACAGGATCAGCGGGACCCGCATGAAGGAGGAGAAGAACTCGGCAACCCTAGAAGCCTTCTTCTCCCTCTCGTTCTTCTACTTTTCCTCCTCTGTAACCCACGCTTTTCCTTCGTCTATAAAAGGGGAAGCAGAGCACCCCATGGAGGGAAATCTGAACACAAGAGCACGACACGAGCACACGGCTGAGAGGCAAGCGAGCTCTCAACACCCGTTCACTCCTTCCACCAGAGACTTGGGATCCTCTCCTCTCGCCTGTTTGTAATCCCTACTGCAAACCAAGTGCCGGTAACACGAGTACCAGCGAACTGGACGTAGGGACGTTCCGCTCGAACCAATATAAACCCTTGTGTCCTCCGAGCACACCATCAGAGCCAGACGCGCAAATACAAATTTACTCGTCGGTGGTCCGAAAACACCTACATGTATGCAATGGGAATGCACGCTAGTTGGCCTTTCGTAGCACTCAAGAGTGATCATTACCCCGAGTAAAATAAAAAGACCAACCAAATGGTGCATTAGTTTATGTCTAGTGGAGGCCAAAGCATGATTAGTTATATATATAATACAAAAAACCGCAACAAACAACAAGAAGAACAAGTGAAATTTCAGGATAAACTTTAAAAAAGATGGACCCAATCCACTGTGAGGTGTGTAGGAACTTCAAGATCCTCTTCATTATTTGGGATTCAACGAATCAGCTTTATCTACGACCTGACCTAATTTTCTCAGGAGCATGCAAATGAGCATATCCCTTTACCATTACAATATTGACAACATTAGATAGCCATATCAAAATGATCAGCAAACCATAACAACTCCACCAAATATGTGTGTGTGTAGTGAGAGAGAGAGACCAGTAATAAATAAAAATAGTATATAGCCAAATAAAATAAAATAAAAGCAAAAGAATTGGTAGTGTAGGTAGTGGTAGAAGGAAGGCTTACCAAGTTGAAGAATTGAATTATGCCAAAGATCCTCGCAGAGATCTCCCAATGGTGCGTTTCCATGCAACGTGTCCATCACGCACGCCAACGCATCTTCTTCCTCCTTCGTCCATTCAACTACACCAAAAGCAGCAACCTTGCAAGTTTGAGCAGCTAGCCGCCATTTTGGTCATCATCGATTAAAATGGTGTGGTCAAGCAGCTAGCTAGCTGCTCATTCCCATTGCTTGTGGCCGGCAATGCAGTGGTGTGCCCAGCAAGATCGAAGCCATTAATGGAGAAGGAGAAGAGCACACCACGCACGCATGGCAAGGTCCAACAGTCAGCACTGGCCGTTTGACGATCGATCTATTGCCAAGACGAGACCGACATGAGCGGCCGCGTCTGCCAGCCGAGGAAGCACGCGCCGCGGGCTTCCTCGGCGACGTACCCCTCCGACGGGTAGTGCAGCCGCAGCAGCAGCCGCGCCTGCGACACCGCGAACGCGCTGAGCGGGCGAGGCGAGAGCCCGGCGGCACGCGCGGCGGAGGCCCACGCCTCGAACCCCCAGGTGTGTTCGCTGACGCGGCCCGGCTCCAGCGCCAGCGCCGCGTCGATCTCTCTGCCGAGGACCTCGCTCTCCACCAAGAGCCGGTCAGCGCTGCCCGGCGGCACCGTCGCCTCCAGGGCGTCGAACACCGCCGAGTAGTAGCCCATCGCCGCGGCCACCCGTCGCGGCAGGTCGTCCGGGGGGCAGTCGTCGCTGCCGATGCTGCTGCTGGCTTCCTTCTCAGCGATGGTCACCACGGCGGGGTTCATGGACTTAACCCACTTCAGGAACGTGGCGACCTCGACCTCGCCCTCGCCGCGGAGCCTGTGCAGGAAGAGCACGCAGTTGACGGCCAGCGTCTCGTCCGGGTGCAGCTCCAGTCCCGTGGCGGGGTCGGCGGCGAGCTGCGCGGTGCAGGGGAGGAGGAGCGGGTGGAAACGGAAGGGCAGGTTGAGGGAGCCGGCGAAGGCGCGCAGACGGTCGCCCGTGCGGAGGAGCACGTCGCGGTCGGGCCCAGCGCCGGTGATCCGGACCTCGAGCGGGCCGACGGCAGGGTCCGCGCGGTCGGCGATGGCCTGCAGCAGCGGCGGCCACTGCACGCCGTGCGCGGCGTCGAGGTCGACGATGTGCAACCGCCGCGCGCCGCCGCCGCCGCTGGCGCTGGCGGCGGCGTCGAGGATCGCCTGGTTGGCCGTCAGGTGCGCGAACCGCAGGAACGGCGCAATCTGGTTGTACGCCAGGTACGCCGTCGACGTCGGCGCCCCCCGGGGGGCCGGCGGCGGTGCCCCTCCCGCGGGCGCGGGCGCCGCGGCGACGACGTCCCCGGCGGCGGCCTTGTCTTCGTCGACGCGGCGAGCGAGCGCGCGGGCGAAGTGGTGCGCGAGTCGGTCGGCCGCGTCGCCTCGCGGGTCGGCGGTGGACAGGACCTCGTCCGCCGCGCGCCGGGCGCCGTCGACGTCGCCGCGGTGGAGGAGGCCGGCGCTCGCGAGCACGAGGCCTCTCGGCGACGAGGGCCGCGCGGCGGCAGCGGCAGCGGCAGCGGTCTGCTCCTGCGCGCGCTCCGCGGCGTCGTGGCCGTTGTGGCCGGGTGCGCCGAGCATGGCGGCGTCAGGGCGCGGTGGGCGCAAGGGCGCATGGCTCGGGCGGGTTAATAGCTGCGCCGGCCTGGTAGCATGTGCACGGGCAGGGGCAGCAGCTTCTGTGACAGGACATGCTCAGCTTGCAGTAACATGAGATTCAGATTTCAGATCGACACACACACAACACAGAGATGCTTCCGCGTGCTTGTGCAGAGAGAAAGAATGGAGAGAGAGAGAGAGAGAGAGATGACACACACACAACACAGAGATGCTTCCGCGTGCTTGTGCAGAGAGAAAGAATGGAGAGAGAGATTGCTTCTCTCTAGTAGATGAGACATGAGAGAAAGGTGGAGTGTGAGATTCTTCTTAGCAACGCCTGTGGACTTGGCAAATTCTAAGTTTTCTTACTTCTCTCTCTCTAGCATAGTATTAAATGTAGGTAAAAAAATAACTAATTGTTTAGAGAGATGAATCTTTTGAGCCTAGTTGGCAATTGGACAATATTTATCAAATCTGTATTCTTCAAAGCATCTAAACGAGGCCCCAGTGGACTTTGAGTGAGAATGGTCAAGTTGTTTCTTCCAGTTAGTGTGTGTTATTTAGAGAGAGATTAGGGAGAGCTTAGGGGAATCTAAGCTCTGTCTCAGAGCTAGTAATCTACTACAAAGTAGTACTATGGCCCCGTTCAGCTTGCTAAATCTTGGTTGAAAAACATTGTTCTCGCTGAAATATTGTGAGAGAAAAACAATGTTCCGACTAAAAAAAAAAAAGCCAAACAAAAGCCGGATATGTCTCAGAGTGGGCCTAATTAGTTAATTAGTGAGGTGTATACAGCATACACATATCATCATGCATGCATGGTAGATGATGAACAATACACCGTAGGTATGGTAGGAGAGTGTAGGGCTAGCCTTAAGAATACATAGCGGCACATAGTCTATACTGCGTACGAATACTCGCCCACAGCTAGGCGCCGGGCAATCGTGCATAAACACAAACGGTATATTTCTTATAGGATGACTACGTTCATAAATAAAGTGCGGTTTTTTGAAGTACGAATTGCACGCCACGAGATGTTCCATGAGCTCACCATCCATGCCAATAAGGTCTCATTTTTTTTAGAATTACACAATAGTGTCTTTCTTGCTCCGGCTCCTTTTGACATATTATTGTAAAAGCTATACTATATAGAAGAAGTTGTTTCTCTTTCTCTTCTTCTAGATGAACTGGGAGCCTACTAGGAGCCGATGAAGCCTGGCTTCGCCGACTTCGGCTCCTCTGTTGCTACGATAAGGAGACGGAGTTGTATATAATCCTTGCCCTAAACGAGCCCTAAATATCATGCTATGGTGGTTGGTTGTTGTCTAATGTGAGAAGTTAGAGCCACTACATGGATATGGGCTCTGCAGTGATTATTAAGTTGGGTCCTCGTGATCGCGTTGGCAAGGGCCTGTTCGGCTGGTATTATAGCCGGCTGATAAGTCGGCTGAAGCTGTTTTGTTGTGAGAGAAAAATACTGACTGATAAGCTGACTGATAAGTTCAAGCGAACAGGCCAACGCTCAAGCAATCGTTTTTACTTGTAGTACTTTTCTAGTTGAATGTTTTGCTAAGTACGTTTCTAGTTGAATGTTTTTAATTTGAATGAACCGTGCAGTTACCGGTTTTTATGCCTCGTTTTTCAATAAGTATCTTTAACCGGCCTTTTGAAAAGAAAAAAAATACATTCTTGAGATTGTCACGTTATCCGGACTGTCATTATTCAGTGAGCTAGCTAAGTATCTTGACTCGTGACAAACATATATATAAATAATTCATAATGAGCTTTTGAAACGGCAGGAAGGTGGGTTTCTGTGAAGTTGTATGCAAAGGAAATCATTTCTCAAAACTATGGTATTGTGACAGATTTTGTCAAAGATATAGCGTGATTTTATTTTTATTTTAAACTGCAGGATATGTAGGAGCCTTTTGTCCTGATGCAAACGCATGCGTTCGGATTGGGGCCTAGTCCTGGAACTTTATTTATACAGGTTTTTATTTCATTTATTTACTAAATTATTAGTTTTGATAACATGCTTAGTTAATAGGAGTATGTATTTAAATAAAGCACGGGGATTACCTACCATCTAGAATACTTGTTTTAGTGTTGAGCACAAGAATAAGTGAGTAAACAAAATGATTGTCAAGATACAAAGTGGGCTAAGACAACACGTTTTTTTTAATATGGGGGTATTTCACTATTTGGGTTCCATTTGAATATTTTTTCTATGTACTATATAGTAGCTCTTTCTATGAAATAAGGATTTGTTTGATAACCCTCTTAGAGCAGCCAAGCCAAAGAGGCTTCACCAAACAATATTTCATATACAAATGATTCTATATATTGATTACGTGAAGTAATTTTCTAAAGTAAACTAAGAGGTTGAGATCTGAAAAAACTACTTCAGCAATACTTTTCAGCACTACTTCAGTAGTACTTTTCAGCAAATGAACAATATTTTTCTCTCACAACAAATCAGCAGCAGTAGCAGCATAAGCCAAATTTCAGCGAAACAAACAGGGCCCTAGCTTAACTTGATTCACACATAGTTACTTCCTACATGGGATTTATCCAAGGCAATCACCTTTAGCCGTAGATACTTCTCTCAGAGAATCATTTTCCACAAAAAATAACAGAAGCAGAAAAGAGATCTACCAACTATGCTCTAACTTTTGGGTTCTATAACAAATCCATATATATAATCATTACAAAATAAAATATGAATAAAAAGGTCGGGTTGCGACTTGGAAGGGCGTTTTTTTTTATTTTACTATTGCCATTACAGTCTAAGGTACTACCTCTATCCAAAAAGATTGCAATGGTAGCTTTGTTGTAAGTTAAATTACTTTAAACTTAACCAAATTTATAGAGAAGAAAATATAAAGATTTACAACACCAGATAGATATACTACGAATATAATTCTATGATAAATCTAATGATATTTATCATACATATTAAAAATTATATAAATTTAGTCAAAAATTATTTTGACTTAGCACAAAACTAGAACGATATGTGTTTTTTTTTTGGTACCGATGGAGCACACACGATGACATGAACCTTCAAACTGAACGGAACAACCGCTCATTCCACGTGCTACTCCATACTCCCTCGGTTCTAAAAAGAATACAATTCTAGTGGTGCCGAATCAAATAATGTTGAGTTTGTATTATAAATATTGTTAGAGAATATATTTCTATGCTATTACTATTTTGTATTATAAATATTGATACTTTTTTTATGAGATGGTTAAATTTAAGTTTTTCTTTTAATCAAAGCAAATATAGAAGTGTATATCATTTTTAGGAGGCCGCCAGTGCCGCAGAGTTTAAACCGCGGTTAACGGAGTGGTACTTACCCCTACCCAGAGCAGCAGGGTTCTTCTTCTTCCGGTTCCAGGCCAGCTATCCAGTGCACACAGCTGCGCGTACTCGTGACGGGGCAGCCGGGTCACCCATCCATGTCCATGTGTGACCTCTGGGCGTCCCTGCGTGCACGCGCACACGCAAAGGCAAAGGCTCTGCGCGACAGGGACGAGACAGGGGGCGACTTGGCAATCATCCCTCCTGTCCCGTTGTGCATGGCATTTCCATGGCTGGATCTCCTTCCGCTTCCATAGATGCCTGGCCTGCACTATTCACGTGCCTCGCTCTGCATCCCTGAGCTCCAGCCATTGGAAGCTTCCCTGTAAAAAATGTGTTCATGAATCATGAGAAGAGAGAGAGAGAGAGAGAGAGAGAGAGGAGAGCCCATCACTGAGCTCTCACATCACATCGGATGAGAGGCATCTTCATAGCGGTCCAACGCACACAGAGTAGCTAGGCAGCTAGCAGCTAGCAGCTAGCAGCAAGCAAATGGAATATCGGTATCGCAGGAGCGGGTAGCCACAGCCCAAACACATGAGAGAGAGGAGTAGAGGAGTGCAGGTGCAGAGCTGAGCTGGAGCCTGGATGGATCATGGACTCATGGATGGTATTGGTTCAGTTCAGCTGATCCTGTTCTGTGTGTGATCTTCGTCTGTTCCCAGGTGACATCGCTCCTTGTTTGAGCCGAGGCTTATTAATCCTGATATAATATTTTTCTCTCATAATAAATCAACATCAGTCATAGCTTATCAAAATCCAACCGACGAATAGGCGGAAAGTCCATGGCCACCAGGCCTACCTGCACTGCTGCTTTTACACATCATCATATCCCATTGCCATTGTCCTTGCCCCGAGAGATTTGCAGTCTTTGCACTGCATCAAGGCATGCATACCCCTTGCTGCCAGTTCAGGCCTGCAAGAATAAAATACTTTTTTAAAACACACACACACCAGCTGTTTTCCTCTGGCTCATGTGCCCCAAAATCTACTACAGGAGTACTCCTATGTGTGTGCATATACATACTCCTATGTGTGTGCTGTGTGCATATACATGGGTCATGCATGGTCTTGAGTGGGGTTCAAGGGAGATGTGTGCTGTAGGGGGAGCACATACAGTAGTTTAGTCTAAGACACATGGGGCCAGAGGCGTGTGATACTATAATACCAAGCCACCGCATTAGATAACACAAAGATGAGACAGAAGAAGGCACGGGTTAGTTAATAATAATAATAATATGCCAGACCAAATCCAATCCACAGACAGGCATACTGCTCCACTTTGCTTGTTGCTCTGTCTTGCTGACCTTTTTGCCATGGATATCTTTATTTTATCTTATTGACTTTTCCTCACGCAGGTCCTTTCTTTTTATATATTATAGATAGAAGCCAATAAAATGGATGGATCCAATTGGGCAGTACAATTGGTGCAACAGCCCCATGCTGTTTTTTTAGAACCTTTGCTACACCTATACAGTACTATACTACTACCAAGCTCTTCAGTTCAGTACCGTCAATTTGCTCTCCCAACTACTCTTGCCTGTTGTCGTCGTCGACGACGACAATAACAACAACAACAAAGCCTCAAAGTTCTAAATAAGTTAGGATAGTCTAGAGTTGAAACCCAACAGAAACAATCAAGGTTCAGACATATGAATAGCTGTCTTTCAAGCACTCCTATCTAAAGCTAAGTCTTTAGGTATATTCCATCCTTTCAAATCTCCTTTTATTGCCTCTACCCAAGTCAACTTCGGTCTTTCTCTGTCTCTCTTCACGTTACTATCCTGGCTTAGGATTCCACTACGCACCGGTGCCTCTGAAGGTCTCCGTTGGATATGTCCAAATCATCTCAACTGGTGTTGGACAAGCTTTTCTTCAATTAGTGCTACCCCTAATCTGTCACGTATATCATCGTTCCGAACTCGATCCCTTCTTGTATGACCGCAAATCCAACGCAACATACGCATTTCCGCGATACTTATCTGTTGAACATGTCGTCTTTTTGTAGGCCAACATTCTGCACCATACAACATAGTATGTCTAATCGTCGTCCTATAAAACTTGCCTTTTAGCTTCTGTGGTACCCTTTTGTCATATAGGACACTAGATGCTTACCGCCACTTCATCCACCCTGCTTTGATTCTATGGCTAACATCTTCATCAATATCCCTGTCTATCTGTAGCATTGATCCTAAATATCGAAAGGTATCCTTTCTAGGCACTACTTGACCTTCCAAACTAATATACTCTTGCCTGTTGTAAAAAAACTACTATTGCCCAAGTTCCAACAACACGACATATAGCATGCAAAAGTCAAACACAAATCTTCCTAATCATATTCTCGGCACTCAAAGGGTCAAAGGTCTAAAGGATGATGCTCCCAACCAGGTCATGGAGGCATATACGAAAATAAAAGGGGCAGATGCCTATTACTCCTCTATCCAAAAGCATGCCAATTTCAAGGACATTCCTTTAGCATATCTATACTCTCCAAGGTGACAAATTGAGTGGAATCTTCTATGAGGTTATGCAATTTCAAACAAAAAAAATCAGCGGCATCAATCTATATATGTGACTCTAATTATTACTAGCAACCGAAACTAAAACATTTGGCTGACAAAACTATACTCGTATTCTGCATCGGAGTATTTATTTATAATGCCATGAAAAGAAAACTGGGGATGGAAGAAGCTGGGTTAAAGTTTACTACCATGGTTCTATGGATTTGAGTGTGCCGCCTGCCATCCATCCTCCATTTTCTCTGTCCCTCTCCCGAGCTAGGAGGACCACCATCTCAAGTGTCTCCAAAAGTGAGCTTTTACCTTACGCCTAATAGTATTGTTATTATCTTGGACCTCTTGTCAACCGCAACTTCTCTAAAAAAAAGTGGGGGCCTGTGGTCCTCATTGATCCTGTTTCCTGTGATAATCAAGTTAGTCATGTCATTGCTATCGTAGGCTTACTAATACTACGGCCAGACAAACGCTAGGAGTAATATATAAGCAAGAGAGGCTTTGCAATGTTAGCTAGCAACAGAACTTGAATTCTCACTGACATACTAAACCAAAATGTTAGACAGAAGGGAGAGAAAATGTTCAGCTCACACATAAAACCAGTGAGAATTTTACCAGGGAAATTGGTATTGCAAATTATTTGATTGAACTTCATCTGGGTGAAAGACAGTGCTATAGTCAGTACAGAAAAGACTCCAGGCCAAGCTACTCTGCAAAGTGATAGGTACTAGCTCTTATTCTCTTAATACAACAACATGCATATAATAGCATACCTAGCTTGGGGTCCAAGTATTATTAGTACATACTACTAGTATAGAACCAGATGACAGCATGTTTGTTTAAGCGGCAGCCATGCTTTAGCAAATCATCATATCATAGGGGGCACAGGCACAGCAAGAGAACATGTAGGGCGTGATTGGTTGCTCCTTGGTCTGCTCGGCGGGGATGGAGGGCCTGTGCAGGCTCGAACCATACCAGATGAGACCATGCACCTTGGCCCGTTTGGTTGCAAATGAGTGTAGCATACTGGATCATAGGAATTGTGTTTGGTTGCTTGTGTGGACGGTTTTGTGGTATGAATTGGTGTGCCTAGCTGTGTTTGGTTTGGCGCACGACAGAAGGTGTGAGAACCCAAGTGTGGTTTTGGTGAGGTTACCACCCTACTCAATAGTACAAGGCAGACAATAGAGATGTTTTTGCGCCTCAGTTCATTGTGCGCTGCCATTGACAATGACCTTGGAGCATCTAATGACAAAATGCAAGCATACAATAATTTTTCCATCTAATAGTCAACAACATTAGGGTCACAGTACCTCACAAGGTCATTGTCATTACAAGTTTGCACAGCACATTTTGAGCATCACAGGCAGTTGTAGCAACGAGCAAGAACGAACCACAGGAGCACCAGCAAAAAAAAGACTGCACCACAGCCACAACAAATAACACCGGTGTGTTCTTGACCACCTTTGGTGGAGGCTTGACAAAAACTTTGTCATCTTCACAACCCATGAACTCCAAATATGATGCTTCTGCCTCTTCTTTGCTAGGGAAGCTCTTGTAGCTGTTGTTTTTAAAACCAGTTACCTAGGCATTGCATCTAGCCCAGGTTGCATTATTGCATATACCCCAGGAACCTTGCCACAATACACAACATACCAAGCCATGTGCCCCTTAAAAAGCACATAAAAGCAAATATAAGATGTTGATAAGATGAGGGTTACTTCAATCGATTTGCCTCAGATTTAATTGCCTTTTTATTTGACCTTAAACTTAGAGCTTAAGAAACATAGACAACAATAAACCTCAAACAGATAGTAGAAAACCAAGATCATGACAGGCATGAAACCATGAGAGATGTCCAGCCCAGCCATCAGATCATCACAACCGTCCAGCTATTGCTTGGGCATGGATGTCTCACATGGTTTGATGATAGTCATGAGAAGCATAAGTAGAAGATAGAAGAAACAATGCTCCAGGACCTCACAAGTCCAAGGTCATCAGTGTGCATAATCCATTACTCAAACTGGCACTGTTATCTTCATAGATATGAAAAGGATCTCACAATTGTATCAGTCTCAGTCAAAAAATGGTTGACATCATAGGCACAAAAAAATGCAGGCCTCAGCTAACTGCAAACTAACTTATGATCATATTGCAAGCTAACTGCAATCATTCCAAGTGGCAAATAAAAACATAAATTGCTGAGGCAAGTTCATGGCTGCCATGGAAGCGTGCGACACGTCCATCCCAACCATCCGGTAGGTATGCCTACAACAGTTGCTTGAAAATGGACGTATCCCATGGTTTGATGACAGACATGAGAAAACACAAGAAGACAATAAAGCAGCAACATGAAGAATACCCACAACCACCTCAGATTGCTATAGTTTGCATCATCGGCCAAATATGAACTCCAACAATAAGAATAACAACAACAATAACAGCATCTAAAATGTCTCAGATCAACTAAGTGATAATCTAAGGTATTTTAGGGCTCAGATCAACTAAGTGACAATCCAAGGCATTTTAGGGCTTAGATCAACTAAGTGACAATCCGTCACCCGTTGTTAATGTCTACACCACACAAATCAACACAGCCTCACATCCATCACCATGGCTCCTATGCTATACAAAACTAGGTGCAGCCTTGGTCAGGCTGCAAATGATTTTTTATAGCATCCGATGAGGTCAGTGCTACACATCAAAATACTTCCTACAGCATAAGACAGTTAGCATGGCTATATGCAAAAGTGGAGAAGCCAACTCATATGCATCTAAGCAAAGTAGGTTGTGCTCAGGTAGGTCCTAAGCCACAGGATCCTATGAGCCTCTATCATCTGAACAAAGCAAAGTCCCTCAGCCTTGTTCTTCAGCAGGTAAACCAGGGCAAACATGAGTGCCTCCTATGAGTACCCAGGGTGGTCCATAACACAACCATAAAGGTCCTGATGCACCTCATTGTGCTGTGGAGTCTTGAGGGTATCTCCTACAGACTCCATAGCCTTAATCATTCCATTCATGAGGTCTATTTCCTCTTGGGCAAGCTTCCTTCTCTTGACGCCCCTTTTCTCCTGGCCCTTGGCATTAGAACCCTTAGAGCCTTTCATACCAGAAGGAGTTCCCTTTCTAGAATCAGCATCTGTGCCACCTAAGTCAGTGATGTCCTCAACGTCATCAATATCACCTTGGCCAATGTCAGTTGGAGTACCCAGAGGCTCATTTGAGCCCACTGCATACCTGCCTGTGGCCTGGTTATCACAAAGATGGCCTCCATCTAAACATAGTTCTCTATTGGTGTGTTCAAGAACATAGCATCAGCCGGATGGTCCTAGTTAGTAAAATAGATATAGCTATTAGACATAGGGAAGCAAAAGAAAAGGGATAGCCGAGGTGTTATCCAAATAGTTTCTAACCTTGGTGTGGCCAAGCAGGTGTTCATCATCAAGTACTATCATATGGTGGTCCTCATCCCACAGAGCACCACTCAAATCCTTGAGCCTAACAATCTTAACCCACCTTTGCCTTCACTTTCTCAGGTGATTGTAAATCTGCTGGGTGCTCATATTGACCCCAGCAAACTCAGAGACCATGAGTGCAACCTACCTAACATGTATGTTCTTGAACCCTTTGTCAGTTTTGACCCCCTGCCCCACCAAATCATGGAACCTCCTTAGGATGAACCCAGACTGGACAGGAGTCTAGTGCATAGGGCCATTGGGCTAAGGGGCTGCTGGATTGCCATCATCAGCAGCAACTACCCCACCCTGTTCCACCACATTGTCCTCACCACCAATGTTAACAACCTGATCAAGCATATTGTCCATTTCCTATCCACAACCAGCAAAGTGTCAATAGTTTTTTGTGGTTTGGATGATACCTGGTGGCACTCTAAGGCCATCAGCTCTTTCAAGAGCATCAGACAAGATAAGAACATCATGTGCAGATCCCTCCCAACCAGCAAGCACATAGGTGAATCTGAGGTCAAAATCCACGGCTACCAACACATTTTGTGTGATGGTGTGCTTCCTGCCTCTAAAGGCAGCTTGCATCTTCACAGGCACTCTAGCTAAGATATGAGTACCATCAATTGCTCCTATACAGTCCTAAATCAACAAAACATAAGTGCAAGTGAACATTGACGCTAAACTGATAATGAATGAGACCTATGTATGACAAGTTATGGATACCAACCTTGAAATAGAGGTATCACCTTCTGCTCCCAAGGATCCTAGGATGGACATTAATAGCAGGAGGAACAATTAATTCATTCCTCGGCTCTCCTACCGCATATAACACCTTCCGGAAGAACCTACTAATTGTCTCTGCGGACCTCCTGAAGGTGAGGTCAACCACCCTAAACCTCTCATTGTGACCAACAACATGCAAGAACATGGCTACTTGTTCTTCAACAGATATATGTATGCTGTCAGTGACAAGCTCTACTACGAAAAATGTCACAAAGTTAGAAAAAGGGGCCCTCTTCATTCTAAGAAGGTTGACACAGTGCATATCATCAGATTCATAGATGTATCTAAGGTTGTTCATCCTCTGTTTGTCTCTCTCAGCCATGGGACCATAGGTGACTGAGCGCGAATCTTCAACTCTCCTCCTAAACCACATGAAAAACCAAGCAGCCACTGCAACAACCACAGCAGCGACAGCCCTGCGCCTAGCTTTAAAGGCCATGTCTACCAACAGGATGGAGGGCATCATTAGAAAGGGAGCATGCAACATGGGTGTGTACTGCTTAGCAAGCAAAAAATCAGACAAAATGAACTATGAAAGACGCAATTGCCACACCAAAGGGTGCTCCTCCAGCGTATACTATTACACAATCAACATCACTGACCTCTTGGCACTTTGCTCAGTGTGTACAACAAAATAGGCATCAGCATGTACAAGATTACACAAAACATGAGGTATACACCAAATACGAAGCATCATGTACAGATCTGAGCTAGGAACAGGTAAATCAGGTATAGCATCGCACAGATCTGAAGATGTCAAATCAAGAACCCTAATTTCTTAATCCACAAACAAATCAACAAAATCGACACTGAAGGAGGAGGGGAAGAGCGCATATGGCATATACCATCGAAGCACCGGAGGACCGAGAGAAATCCGTCGACGGTGGTCGCCTCGGTAGGGCTACCGAGGTCGAGGGAGAGCTAGAGGGGAGCTCGCAAAAGAGCTATGGCGAAAGAAGAGGCGAAGAGTGAGGGCGGTAACCCTAGCCGCGACCCGCGCGCTTTATTGCTAGGACGGCCTCATCTCCCGCGTTCTCCGAAAAGATTCCCGCCAAGTACCGAGCGAGCCTACACCGAGAGGGCAGTGGGGATAAAAAGACGACGCCGTTCAAAATGGAGAAGGACATCTGCACAAGAAGAAGAAGTAGAAACATATGAATAGGACAATCAAACGCAAAATACATCGAAGGGCGCGGATAGGCCATATAACGACAACCAATCACGCCCGTAGTGACAGGCAGTTAGGCACGCAAGGTACAGTCCCAGAATTCGTTGGATCTGACCTATCGGCTACAACGTTGAGACAAAAGCTGTGTAATTTGCAGGGCAACGACAGGTCTACAGTTTCCCACTCCATCCATAGGGCCAGATTAAAATTCTCCAAAGTAATTAGTTCATGTTTGAACACTATTTGCCAAATCAGGTCAAATCCAAATTCCTACAACTAAACACAGCCTAAAATTCTCCAAAGTCCAAGTCAGGTCAAATCTGTAAAATCATGTTACAGCTAGCTAGCCTTGCACTTTGGTACGATTGTGGCCAGGTGGAGATGACAGCCGATTGATTGCATTGCAGCCACTCTCTCCCTTTTGCAATTATTGACTCTTTTCCATGTCTATCTATGTCCATGAAACCATGATTCATGAACCTAAGACGGTCTCCAACAATGACGACCTTAAAATACAAGACTTATTTATTTTTTAGCTAGCGCTATAAATAAATGTTTAATATATTTTTTTATCTTCTCCAACAATAAGACTAAAAAGACAATCATTTCTGTAAATAGATCTTCAGAAAAGAGGATACTTAGATTTGGATTATGTCTCTCTTGGCATCTAAAATAGGTCTTCCATATAAATACTCTGTTGAAGGCTATAAGTATTATGTTGAAGACACCTTTTCAATTTGGATTCCATGATGGGCCTCCTGTTGATAAGTAGTTTATGCAAACTTAACTTATTAGACAGGGCATGTCTATGGGCTATGGCAAATCAGGAACTTGTGCAATCATGCAAACTACTTTGGTTTGAGCCCAGAAAAACACTAGAAAACAAATAAATTTAAGTTTGCAGTACCATGCATAATAGCATTAGAATCAGAGTTAAACTAAGATTCTATCAGGAAAATAAAAATGAAAAATTTATTCTTTTACGATAACTTTCACCAGACTTGTGATTTAGCATAAACAACAAAGAAGATGCCGATGCCGATCCTTTTTTTAAAGGACAAAAAGTCAAGCTGCTTTTGCAATTTGAAGACTGACAGATATCAAACCAAGATCTTGTTCTCTGAACAAATGAGTACCCCATGAATAAATTTCTCAACTTGTTGGTGACTTGGGATTGGTTGGGACATAAACATCTTGCCTGCTTATACATTTTTGAATTCTTGTAGGAAGGCAGTGTGCGTAATTCTCCAACAGAAATGCCCCACAGTTCAAGCGTGCACAGTGGGACAAGGACTTTAGGACAACACAGCTTTGATCAGCACCAGATTGGATCATTCGAAATATATACAAGTTATTGGTCAGTAAGTCTTGCTAATCAAAGTATACCATTTTAGATCAAGTCAAAGCATATCAGTTTAGATAAAACAATATAGAAAAAGGAGTAAAATGAATGTAGAGAACATTTTTCATGGAACAATGGTTGGCCAAAGATTACTTTCAGATGGAAAGAATAATTCAAATAATACTGAACGTGAGGCAATGATTTCTGTTTATAGAAGTAAAAAGACAATGAAGAAAACATCATGCACATCTAAGGATTTGCACCAACAGTTGGCTGTGCAGAGTTGGCAGATATCATATCTTAAGGCAAAGGTGGACCCCCAAACACCAACAAATCTTGTGTAAAGATTGGATTACAATATGTTACTAACTAGGGCATTTACAGAAATCAACAGAATATTTTACATGGTTAATGCCTGGCCACCCATCAGTACTAAAGACACGATATATTGTAATTTATGCAAGAAATGAATGGGTGGATTGCTAAACATCACCCTACTTGTAGGTTCCATATATCTAAATAATTATAGGAAAGATTAAATATCCTAGACAGTGCTTACGACGGACCAAGCAGAATAGAAGACCTATGAAGCTACGACTATGAAAATGTTCACACTAAGAATCTATCCTCCCTTCTAGAGTCTAGCCCCACAGGCAAATGGCTGAACATTCATTGAACTTCCTGAATAAGCACTAAGCTTCATCACTTCAATTGTTCTTTTTTCCATTCACTAATCGCATAATTTATTGCCCCTCATTTTACTGGAACCAAAGCAAGAACCCTAAGATGCTCAACAAAGACACCAAATAGAAATGTGATAGCTTACATAGATTCCCTTATCCTCCCTTACCTTTTCTCAATTAATTATCCTTTAATGTCCTTATCATAAATGTACCAATCATTCTTGCACTTTTAAGTTTTCATGCCTGATATTGACGCGCCCGCTTTAGGGATAATTTACCAAAAAAGCTAAACAGTTTTAATGGGTATTATTTGGTGACCCAAGGCAGTGTCCAAGCAAGGAAGATCATGCCCAAGATGCTCTGCATCAAGCTGATTGCGACATCAACCTTTGTGGTTCATTAGTGAGGAGGGGAACAAAAGAGGAAGGTTGGAAAATGGAAAAGAAAAGCACTAACAGCATCCGGAAAGGTGAGTGCACATAACCGCCATCATCACAGGTTTTATTATAAGGCATGTTTTGATTATGTGACTTACAAACACAAGTAGCTTAAGTGGCACCAATTAAGTCCCTAACATGAATTATTCACTTCTGCATCAGTAGCATTTTGGTGTTAGATATGATACTAGGGGTAGTGATAAAGAAATGCAAAGGCAACAAAGACTGTATGATCAACTGATAGTCTTTCAGGCACAAACATATTTAAGCTTATTCATGGAAACTGGTCAATAAAGCTCTGAGACAGATGCATCAAAGAAAAAAACAGCGTCTTGTGATCGGAAAAGTACTTTTCAAGATTATGGATGACCAAGAAGGATGATGGGTTCTTGCATCACAATCCTGTAACCTCCCTTCATTAGTGGGCTCTGCGCATGGAAGATTCCTCACATTTTCAACCTTTCATACTTAGTAGCAAAATAAGAGGACAACTAGTTGATCATTAGGCCTACAATATAGCAATTATTTAAGTGACCACTTGCCATTAAGCAAACGGTATGCACAGAGGCATCAAATAAAGGGGGCTGTAAAGCAAAAGACAAAAGGAAACAAGAGTTCCAAATCTTATCACAGTGGTTATTAAATTGCAAGGCCTACGTGAAATTATCAGGCATACAGATTAATCAGATCAAACTTCGGTGCAAACTGAAACAATTAAGGGACACTTGAAAGCAGGTAGTTAATAATAATTCTGGAATCATAGTATTTTATTTTACTTAGTTTTATACAAGTAGAAGATTCAATAACAATAGCAGATTCCTAAATTCCATTACTTTGCACTGTTCCCAGCCATCTATCTACCTTTTCTTTGGATGACTATGTAAAGTCACAAGTCACAACATTCACCCAATATACAGACCATCTTCAACAGAAAACACTTAGATAATGAAAAGTTGTCAAAACAAATAAACAATGTAACTTTCAGAGTTGGTGTGCTATTACACTTCTCAATAAACTACTAGCCTAGCGACCATATTTTACAAGGTATTTGCTTACATGTCTTGAAAGACAGCACCTATTAAAATTAGGCCTTTGGGAGAAAATAAGGCATATGTTGAGATATAAAAAATTTGGATCCTATATACAAGGTTTTAGCAGCATGAAGTCATAACTGAAATCAGAAAGCAAATAGTATATTTCCATATGTAAATTATTTATTGTCTCAACTCTGAGTAAACAATAATAGCCATGAACAAATAAGTAAACAGCAACAGCATAGGTTTATCATCTGGCTTAGTCAAGGACCTATAAGTCTGAGCCACGAACAAATAATAACCGCCTTTTCAGATATAAATACACTGACCAGTGACCACTGTACTTTAAAGTTTAAACTGAACCATTTCAGATAATCATAGATGTTGAAATCTACTGTTCATCAGAGGAAAACAACTGAAAACTTCAGTTCTTGAGAAAATATATCACATATGCAAATAGCAAACTCATTTCAAGGCACGCTGGTGAATCAGAAAAAAAATTATCAACTTGTTAAAGAATTAACAGGTGAAGAATCAACCTGTGAAGAATCAACAGGTTAGAGAATTAACATCCCATGGACATTACATAAATCAATGATACCACGAAGCACTAACCACATTGATATCTATAAGGCATTCCTTCTGAAGTAATTGATTATTTCACTGCAAGGGTCTGGAATCAACTTTGTGCTTAAACGATTACTATGTTTGTCATCAGTGCCTGCTGTTTTCTGTGCCCATGCAGAAGAACATATTTTTCCCATGTAATGTGATATTCCAATCTTCATGGCAGCCCTAATTCGCAGCAGGATTTGAATGTATACACTGTAGACACAGGATAACTCGAAAAACCTAGCTCAATTCAGAAGAACTAGTTGACGAAATCCTAGAAATGATTAGGGGTGGAAAGAATACCAATATTCATTTGCCACACCAAGGGGCAAGGGTATGAAAGGAAGAGTCCGTTATCCACTTTTGAGAGGTAGACATGAAAAGAGATACTGAAATGCACTTGCAGTGGCATTGCAGCACTCCTACCTTTTCTGAATTCTTGAATACACAAGATGGAGGTATGCATAGCTTAATTGCCACTAGTGCTCAGTTTCAGTTGCTCAAACACAAAGATAATGCAAAGTATAATCTTACCATTAATTTTTAGCTTCATTGAAGCACAGCAATGATAGCACCGGGACACTAATCAGAATCACCTAAAAGAAAACTTTTTGCCATGCTTGCATACTGCATTCACTTACATGATGCATTCAGTCCCATGGTCATAGCTAGGGGTATTCATGTGTATTCACATGAACACATGAATACCCATGATTTTATATAGAAATTTAGTATATCATGTAGTATTAATACATGTATAAAAAACAGAATATTACTCCATTGTTCAGGCTTAAAGGAATTTCAATAAGAGCACAGTAATTTCCCTTCACTTTCATGTTGATATTTTTGTGGTATGTATTGTATTGGTCAAATAAAAAGCACAGTGAATACCCAGCTGTTAAATTCTGGCTACGCCACTCTTAAGAATACACCATATGGATCCTTAAATGGACAAATTGTGTGAAATAAGAAAACACTCACATAGTGACACAAATCAACATTTCTGTCATAGAGGCTCAGATGAATTATGCGAAACAGGAGAACACTCACATTGATCAACATTCCTTTCTACAAAGACTGAGCACAGATGTTTAGTACATTATTGCAACGCTACGAGGTTCTGTGAACATGTGAAGCAGAAAAAACATGTGACTCGTTTTTATGACCTAACCAAAGGAGGCCCTCTGCACGGAAGCGTCCACCTCTGTCACACGTCATCCCCGGCGCCGTCGAGGGCCTTGAGGCCCTCGGCCACCGCCCGCGCGCGGTTCTGCGCCTGCCTCTCCACCGCCACGAAGTAGAGGCCTGTACGGAAACACCAGAGGAGCGAGACCGCGGCAACGGGGAGAAGTGGTTAGGGGAAGACCGCGACGGAATGGGAGCAGAATAGCAGGGGGTAGGGTTTTCAGGTACGGGCGCTTACTCATGGCGCTGCCCAGGGCGCAGATCCATAGGATGCGCTGCGACCACCTGTCTCCCACCACGCCCCGGCCTCCCAGCCCCATCCTCCGGTCGCCGCCGCCGGCAAAGCCGCTCGCTTCGACTTGGGCTCTGTCTCGCCGACCGCTCCGGCTGTTCGCGGCGTGCGTGCGCGCCCGATGAATGGGCTCTACCCTACGTGTGAGATCTCAGCCTTTTGGGCTTGGGCCGTTGAGAGAGGAGCGCTGCGGCCTGGATATAATCGAAGGAGAGAGAAAGGAAAAAAATGTCCATTTAACCTCCTCCAACTTTCCTCAAAAAAAAAAAAAAAAAAAAAAAACTCCTCCAACTTTCACTCGAAATTCGATTCTCCTCCAGTCCTCCACTAGTTGAAAAACCGGTACCTGAGATCCTTTTTTTTAAAACACGTTGAATTTACACCTTGGATGGTTTTAATGGTGGGTTTATCCTATATGGCGCCACATCACCCCAAAGGAAAAATCAGGCTACTTTGATAGTTTAGGGTCAAACAAGCTTTATCAAAAAAGTTATATAAATAAATTTTCAAAAAAAATCATCCAACTGTTTCTTTCTGGACAACTTAGGCCTCGTTTGGCAGGGCTTCTTCACCAGCTTCAGGAGCTGTTTGGAGCCGTTTTCTGCCAAACGGGGTAAAGTGAAATAGCTTTACTGGTGAAGCCCCTAAAAACATGCTCTCACAATGATTTGGGGTGGGATGGAGCCAAAAAAAAGTGGCTTCTCCCGGCTCCTCCTCTAGGCCCCTAAAAACATGCTCTCACAGGGAAGCCATTTTGCCAAACGGTTTACCAAAACCGCTTCAGCTCCATCGGTGGAACTGTTCGTGGAGCTGAAGCAAAAAAAAAAATGGCTTCAATAGTGAAGTGAAGCCCTGCCAAACGATGCCTTATTATGCAATTAAAAGTCCTAAAATCTGATCCAAACTTTAAAAAATCGTTGAAGATTTGCTTTAGCTTGGAAAATATAAAAGTATGAAACCAGTTTTAAACTTTTGCTAAAATCATGTTCTATCTTATGGTGCTTATCTTAGAATTACCAGACTCTTACGAAATCTTCTTTTGATATTTATTTACTAGCAGATGCTCTCGTTATCTATTTTAATTAGTCTACATTGATCACGCAAATTATGTAGAAGTAAAGTAACTTCGACAGCACAATTCGACAACACAGGTATAGTCTATGTGGTCACAGCTACATCTAGTGTTATGGGCTTATGGCCTATACAACGCTCCACCTCATGTAGCAAGGACGAGGTAGAAGGCCCAAAACATAAAATGCTTTGCATTACCGTCGGCTAATATCACATATAATTTAGAATTTCAGATCACGTGTGAGAAGTTCGTGCATCATCCTTCAACAGGACCAATGCTAGTATGCTACCCAAAAAGAGTAGGTTAAATCAGATGTCGTCTAGCAAGTGGCAATGCGCATCCACACCTTTTCTTGAAGGAAAAAAAGAAAAGAAAAGAACATCCACCTTACTGGCCATACTCCTTCGAGAAAGAGAAAATGGCGCCACTTCCAGCTTCTTCAGACAGATATATGGATACCCATACAACTAACAATTATAGTACAGTATCTTTCAGTGAACCAGCATGCCAACCTACTCGGAGACCAGGAGGAGACTATGGTCCATCCCTGCTGCAACTTGCAAGACTTCCACCCCTTCCAGGGTATCTACAAGACACGGCTCCGCCTCATCAATGGAGCTGCCCAGACCTAACCTGCCATTCCTGCCTGATCCCCAGGTCCAAACTTCACCTTTGGACGTGAGAGCAACTGAATGGACTCGACCAGCCGAGGCCGTTACCAGCCTCTCCGTGCTCAGACAGTCCACCAGTGCAGGGATGTCCTCTTGACCAGGCCGTCCGAGCTGGGAGCTGCAGTTCCACCCCCATGAGAGGAGGCCAGTTTCCACACCATCAGTGCCCTCAGTCGTTGTATGGCATAGTGTGAGAGAGTGACCGACACTTGCTGACATGGAGAATGGCTTGTAGCTCATGCCAACAGGAAGCAATTTGGGTGGCCCTGCCTTCCTACCCAGTTGTCCTGTAAGTGTTGTCACCACCGCTCAGTACAATGCCATCAGCTGGAAAATTACAGAAACCATATGAGATGGTGGTAGGCATAGATTTGAAAATAAGAATACCCCAAAAGGCTAATTTGAGAATGATAGATGGTCACTATGTTTCATTTTCCGTAGTGTGTTTCCTAAGAGGCTAAGATGACATAATCTTTTCCTATGTTGATCCTATAAGTAACATTAGCAATAGCGTCCTAGTGGAACATGAGACTCATTACACAAATGTCCAGCTACTTGCATTGTATGTTAAATTGTCCATACAGGACCAAGCAAGATTTGTCAAGATGTGATAATGACAGGTAATAACCAATTGTTATCTAAAACATGTACTATTTGCATCTGCAGTACAAGATATTTCCAATGTTTGATCACATCAAATATTATTGAAGCAACATTACAGCATAGCTTATTGACTCTGGTTACCAAGAGAGCAGAAGAGAAGCACGAGAAAAGTATTATCCATCACAAATATGCACACAAGGAGTTTCGTTTGTAGTGAAAATAAATACTCACAGCAGAGAATCAAGGAATGATCAAGCCCACAAGATACGTCAGACACCTCAAGACGACTCACTTCATGAACAAGTGATGGTTCCCAGATAATGGGCATATTGTCTTCACTGCGAATTTTCTCTTCAACCATCTTTTCAACAGCCTCCAGCATTGAACTAGAATACTTGTCTGCCATTTTTCCTATGTATTCTTCTGCAGAAAGAGCTCTAGTGCTTTGACCCATTTCTCCTAACCTTCCATTTTCCGAGTAGCCCCAACCAAATAGCTTTCCATCCTTTGTCAATGCCATGGCATGCCCCCATCCAAATGATACCTACCATTATTCCTTCAGTTAACATCATTGTCAATCCATTTATTTAATTTCTGGGAGAAAGTTAGCACCTTAACAATGTCGTAGCTAGCAAGAGCTTCCACTTTAGATGGCACTGCTGCCTCTACAATACCCTTCCCAAGTCCAAGTTGGCCACGCTTTGATCTCCCCCAAATCCATAAAGAACCATCAGATCCTATTGCTGCTGAAACAACGCCTGAAGCAGATACAGCTTGAACTTGAACATTTTCCAATCCTCTGACCAGTTCTGCGTTGCTCCAAGTATTCCTGTCATTTAGTGAAATGGTTGAATAGTTTTATGCATATCCTTGATAAGTAACACTGGCGTAAGGACAAGGAAACAAGCATTAATGGTTAAATTCCAAGGAACAAAAATCTGATAGACAAAGTTTCATTAGGTAGAGTGGGCAAAATGTTAATATTCTTAATAGTAGAAAATATTTAATTATTATAAATATACAAAACTGAAACCAGTAAAAGAAGCAGTGTACACGCTAAGGCTCTCTTTGACAGGACTTTAGTTGGAGTTTCTCTACCGGCTTAATCAAAAGCTCTGCCAAATGTGCACACACGAGCATGGCTTTTGAAGCTGAAGCCATTTTGCCCAGAAGCCAAACCAAACCAAAAACAGTGAAGCTGAAGCCATTTTGCCCAGAAGCCAAAACCACCAAAAAGTGGCTTCTCCTGGCTTCATCAATCCAAATAGGGCCTAAAAAATATCCAAATCTTTCACTCTCCCATAACCTTCAGTGTTTCTTTCAATAAATACTGCTGAGTTATGTTGTTCCTAGCTCCATAAGTCTTTCTTGTTTCACCTAATGATAAAATCATAGGTGC
This sequence comes from Miscanthus lutarioriparius, assembly GCA_904845875.1. NCBI lineage: Eukaryota > Viridiplantae > Streptophyta > Magnoliopsida > Poales > Poaceae > Miscanthus > Miscanthus lutarioriparius. The sequence continues at coordinate 134,936,724 of CAJGYO010000007.1, read as the reverse complement.
CCTTTCTTTCTCCTTTTGTTCTTACTCTTCCTATGTCAGTGATCCTTTCTCCTGGTTAATGTGTAGCATTATTGACCGAACTACATAAGCAAACAATGTAGCGCTTTGTGCTTCCAAATCCACACATGTCTTGTAATAATGTAACCACCATGTAGTAATGCTTTCACCTCGAGAATCATGCTTGTGCTACTATATAAGGAACATCATGTTTCATCACTTATTTACCCGATGCTGTATCACACTAACTTCTGATATCTAAAAAGATGACTTACCTCGGGGAGTGAAGCCCGCGGCCGAGCTGGCCCTCGTCGTTGCGCCCCCACGCCCAGACCTCTCCGGCGGCAGATACGGCGAGGGAGTGGTAGTGACCGGCGGCGACGGCGCTCACGGACGGCGGGAGGGAGGGCACGGGCGTGGTCACGTAGGCGTCGGCAGCCGGTGGCGGCTGGCCCACCGCGCCATGGCTATTATCCCCGAACCCGTACACCACGCCGGCGCACGGGGCCCCGGCCCCGCAGCCGGCGAGCGCGGAGAGGAAGCGCCGCGAAGCGAAGGCGCACGTGCGGGCAAGGAGGAGAGAACGCATTTGCGATCGGAGTCGGGAAAGAGAGGCAAAGGAAGGTTGAGTTGGGCTGAATGTATACCTGTGCAGAAAAGACCGGCCCAGCCAGTGAACAGGCCTTATGGGGCAAACAGGTGGGCCTATGTTAGCCTCCTAGGCCTGCCAGCCGTCATGATATCTTTCCCTAAAAAAAAACGTCATGACATCTTACTTTTTTTTTCCTCAAAATTGCTCAAAAAAAACTTTTTTCCTCAAAAGAAATACCACCATAGATTAGCATAGTAATTTTTTTGCCAGGGAGAAAAATATCACTGTATTTACACAATGCGACAAAAATATATTTCTACACCGACCAAAGATTAGGTTGGGCACATACACGTTGCAGTTTCTAGGCTGAGCAATTCCCATTACTTGAAAGTGGTTAGAAGCTTTACCTCAAGGTTTCAAACTGTTTTCATCCATATGCCTTCTTTATTAATCTAGTTAATCTAGCAAAACCTTATGGAACTTGCTAGCGCTCGGACCCGCTGCGGGGCACTAGCATCGAAAGGTGCTTTTGAACCCACGCCTGATGCACCCATCCCGCTCCAGAGGCTGCGCGGGGACCACCCCGAGCCTGCTCCTTTTCACACGCCCGCATGCACGCAGCAGCAACGGCACCACCACCAAGCGCGTGCGGTAAACCATGGCGACACAGTGACATATGGTGGTGCACTAGCAGCAACAACATGTGCTTCCTCGAGATCTACTTTTGAAACATCCAAATAAAAACACTTGCAACATACATCTAAAAACAAATAAAACACTTGAAGCATGCGTGTATAGCCATAGCAACATGTGCAACACCAAATCTACTTTTAAAATGCCCAGATGCAACACTTGCAACATATAAAAGAAGACAAATGAAACACTTGCAAAAAACACTTGAAACCCATAGCAAAACATACGCAACATCTAGATAAAATACTTAGCAACATATGCAACATTTAGATAAACACACTTGCAACATACGTATGAAAAACAGATGAAACATTGGGAACAGACGCTTGCAACATACGTGTACAAACCATTGCAACATCCTGATCTACTTTTGCAACATCCGTATGAAACACTTGAACATACCTCTGAAACATTTAAAATGTATGTTTGCAACATGCGCTTTGAGCACAACATCTCTTTACTGCTTGGGAGAAATAGAGGTTCGTCGGCGTGTGAAGTTCATCGGTCTAAAGCTCGCCAGTGGCGTAGAGCGACTGGCTAGGGGGCCACGATAGCCATCGAGTGTGGTGGGTGGAGTAGAGTTGCCCTCCGTTTCTTCGAGCCTAGCGATGGAGCTTTGTGTTGTTGGTGGACCAGCCAAGGGACACCGCACCCTTAGAACGGACCAAGCAGGGGGCAGTTGTGGACCGGACAAGGGGCGCGATGGGGCGGCGGTTGGAGCGGAGTTGCCCTCCGTTTCTTTGAGTCTAGCAATGGAGCTTCGCGTCGTCGACGGACCGGCGAGGGGATATCGTAGCCTTGGCATGGACCGGGTAGGGGGCAGCTGCGGACCAGCCAGGGGAGCGCGATGGGGTGATGGCTGGCCACAGGGCACTGTGGATTATGGACTCAGGGGTCTGGCGAGGCCGGCGTGATGAGGACATGACACCTATGGACACGACCATGAAAGTTAAAGACAAGGTGAGCTCGTTCCTTTGTTTGCATAATGATAAAACTAGGAATCGGTTGCTACCTACTAGTGGTATTTCAAATATTCTTAGGAACAATGGTCTTGATGATAAAGATTGGATATGCCATGAACAAGACCGATCTCAAAGTGCAAGTCCATCAAAGTTGAACATTCGTTTCACCGGTAGAACGACACTACCTCATTGGTAAGGCCATAACTCCATCCGGAGTGTGATTGAGGTCAATGAGCACTTGATGGAAAGCTTGTTTGATAAGCTTTCAATTAGATCTGGTCCCACCTCAATTTCACGTTAGCAAGGTCTACAAATCATCATGACATGCTATCGCTATTTCTGCCAGGAGCTACGTCATCGTCATGGGCTTGATATTCACCCTTGGGACCCTAGCCCATGTTGGAGCATGCCCTAAGGAGACGGAGAACATCTCAGAGATGTCCAAGGACGTCCTCCTTCTTGGCCACCTTCTTAGAAGGCAAGCAAGGACATCCAACCCAAGTTGGAGGCCCAATCCATGATAAGTTCGAGTCCATCTTAGGCTTTAAGAACAGCCTGTCTTTGAACAGTCGTCATTATCGATTTGTGAAACCCCACATTGAAATCTTAATAATACATTTGCAAATTGTCACTTTACTTGAGTTGTATTTTATCTTGTTCTTGTTTGTGTTCTTTGATTCGCAGCAGGGATTAGCCTTCTTAGCGAGGTCAACAGGATTGTGACATGGTTGATAACTAGAGAAGACATGGTGCTAAGGTTGCAGGGTTCGGGTCTTTGTGATCTGAAGCCGGATCAGTGTGTCGCTCTCCGACCAAATCGATAGTTATCTTGAACCTAACGGAAGATCGGAAACCCCATCCCCATCAAGTGGCATTAGAGCTTTAGGTATACCATCAAGTTCACATCTTACCCTTAGTTCAAGTGTTTTCACCTTTGTCCCATAGTCCACCATCATATTTGTTTCCTGTCCTACAACCATCCGCGCCATAGCCTTTGCATATTTCAGTTTTAGAATCCGTCGTGTTGAGTTTGTGTCCTAGGTCAAGGTCTTATTGCTGGTTTAGGTTGTGTTTGAGTTAGTTTGTGTAATTCCCCGCTGTTTTCCTTCAACCCTAGCCACCATTATCCAAAAATCCACATCTTTTATCCACATAAAACCCTAATTCGAGTAGCTTCCTTAAAACAGTCATCACTTTTGTATCCGAACTCGAAACGGGCTGAATTTTATATGTACAGAGAACGCCAAAAAAATTTAGATCCATTTCATCCCAGCATAGCTGGGTTCACAAAAACTAGATTTGCGAAATTCGATCAGAAAAATCGAGTTTCTAGGCCCACAAGTTTTGGTATGCTTTTTTGAGCACAATCCTGATTTTCTATAGGCCACATCTTTTATCCAATTGAGCTCAATTTTTTTGTGGATTTTTCTTGTGTGCTCCTTGCTGAGAAAAAATATCAAAAGAGCAAAAGGAAAAAAAGTTTGGACAAAGAAAAGAAAAGAAAATAATAATAATAGTAAAAGAGAAGAGAAGAGAAGAGAAATGGAGCACATAAGGAACACCCAAAAGCTCTATTGTTTGTGTTGCCTTTTCCTTGTCTGTGTTTCTATTGCTACCTTTCATACTTGTTTCACTCCTTTGTTTGTCACAATTGGTGCTAGAAACACGTATAGGCCAGCAACTAGGACAAGTGATCTGGACATTTATTCAATATTGCTATCTGTTCTGACTTATGTGCCACATATGAAATATTTCTCTTTGTGTGCCTTCCAAGCTCCACATATACTTCAGATCAGTACAGAAAAGACCCTTGCAATCTTGGTGTCACGTCCTCACAACCAGCCACTTGTTGTATCGTCCATTGCTTTTGCGTTGGTAAGAACCTTGTAAGAACTTGGTAAGACGTGTGAGAGTGTGATTCCACTGACCCATAAATAATTGATAGGGCATTTATTTTGATTGCTAACAATGCCAAACAACGAATTTCTTTTTAAGAGTGAACTGCAGGACATCATAGACCGCTTGTCTACAAGGATGGATGAAATAATTGCAAAAGTGGGCACTGTAGCATGCACACGACCGTCCTCCTCCGCTGCTACAACGACGTTGTCACCGCCACCTTCCGCATGTACTACGGATTTGCACAGCGAGTGCTCAGTTCTCAAATGGAGAAGGCGGAGCAAAACCAGTTCAACAACTTGTTCCAAACATATTTTGTTGTGAAGGAACAACGTTGTCGTGTTATGATTGATGGCGAGACTTGCAACAACCTTATAGACTTAGATATGGTTGAGAACTTGGTCTGACCACAAAGCCACATCCACATCCATACTACATCTAATAGGTAAATTCTTAAGATAAGATAAAGGTAGCTGAAATTGCACGCATCGAGTTTTCTCTTGGTCTTTATAAGGATAGCGCTAAATTTGATATAGTACCTATGCAATCATGCAATTTGTTATTTGGCAAAACATGGATATCTAAAAATAATGTTATGCACAATACAATTACTAATAAATATTCATTCAAATACATTGGTAGAAAAATTACACTTATTCCTATGACCGCTGTCGAAATTTTAAGAGAAGATCTCATGAGAGTAGAGAAAAGAAAGGAGCCTTTTAGAAAAGAATGGGTTATTACATATGTTACAATACCTTCATCTAAATCTAAATTTTTACAAAATGAAGATATTGTTTTGCCTCGTGTTGGAACTAATATATTTGCAGCATGTATCCAAAATAGAGGGCAAGGTGACAAAGAAAGAATAGGTACATGTCTCAGGTAAGAGCTCTTTTGATATGCTGAAGTTTCCCACCAATTATTCTAATAATGCTATACTAGAAGTTTCTATTAATTTACCTTTGTCACATGATAAAAGTTCTACTAATCTTTGTGATAAAGAAGAGTTGTGTGATAATGCTATGATTATTCCCATGCCACAACTAGTGAATGAGATTGGTTTTTTTCTTCTAGAACAAAATACTTGTGCTGAAAATAAACAATTGATTTCCATTGCCACTGAACAACGTCACATCCAGCTTAGTTTGGAATTAACTCATAGTGGCCCATGTGCATGTAATGAGATATTGTCGGGGGTTTAGTCCCACATTAGTTATTAAAGGTGGGTTAGACCAACATATAAGGCTTATAAAGTCCATCCCACCATCTCCGGGTTAATCCTTTTACACGAAGCGAGGACAAAAGTGTAAGTGGGATGGTGGTAGGTGTGGTTCACTCATCGTGTAGAGTGGATCTGAGATGTTTGGACTCTGGGGTGTAACAAACAAGATAAACTAAAATTGTTGTCTTCTTTAAATACTTTGGGTTATATTGAGTTTACTATAATACTTCGTGTGTTCTTAGTAGTTTAGAGGAGAAATTTAAATGTGCTGACTTGCCATAGTTGTCTAGATGTACATATCATCTTATTAGCAAATATAATTATAAAGGAGAGTATATAGTGCATCGTGTCTATATTTGTTCAAATCTAAAATATCCTTTTATTGTGCATAAATATGATCAACTAGAGGGTTGCAATAGCTATAATCTTGGCATGTCAAGTTCTCCTAGTTTTGTTATAAAGAAACATGTTAAATTTCAAGAAGGGAAGCAATGTTGGCTACTACCTACAACCTGTCCTCCAGCTAAGCTCAAACCAAGATCGGTTTGCTGTCAAGAAGAGGAGGATGATGAGGACATGACACCTATGGACACGACCATGAAAGTCAAAGACAAGGTGAGCTCGTTCCTTTGTTTGCATAATGATAAAACTAAGAATTGATTGCTACCTAATAGTGGTATTTCAAATATTCTTAGGAACAATGGTCATGATGATAGAGATTGGATATGCCATGAACAAGGCCGATCTCAAAGTGCAAGTCCATCAAAGTTGAGCATTTGTTTCACCGGCAGCATGACACTACCTCATTAGGAACGCTATAACTCCTTCATCTGGAGTGTGATTGAGGTCAATGAGCATTTGATGGAAAGCTTATTTGATAAGCTTTCAATTAGATCTGTCCTACCTCAATTTCACGTTGGCAAGGTCTCCAAATCATCGTGACATGCTATCGCTATTTCTGCCAGGAGCTACATCATCGTCATGGGCTTGATATTCACCCTTGGGCCCTTGGCCTATGTTGGAGCACGCCCTAAGGAGATGGAGAACATCTCAGAGATGCCCAAGGACGTCCTTCTCCTTGTCCTCCTCCTTAGAAGGCAAGCAAGGGCGTCCAAGCCAAGTTGGAGGCCCAATCCATGACAAGTTCGAGTCCATCTCGGGCTCTAGGAGCAGCCTATAGTAAAATGGACGCTCAGGTCGTATACGGACTCTGTTTTGATGATTCACATGTGGATGGAAACATAATTTCATAATCTAACCAATAGCTTTGGTTGGAGGTCCAAATTTAGTTGGAGTCAATGGGAATCGTTAAAACAAGTTGATGTCTAGAATCTATTAGGGTGCTGTGTTGCCGCCTTTTGGGCCGTGTAACGTGTCGCAACTCCTTAGGACATGAATAGGTCCTTGGACGCTCCTTAGGCTATATAATTAGTTGCCACCACCTATGTTAGGGTTTGGATTTTGTTTTAGATTAATCTGTCTTTGAACAGTCGCCGTTATCGGTTTGTGAAACCTCATGCTAAGATCTTAATCATACATCTGTAAATTATCATTTTACTTGAGTTGCATTTTATGTTGTTCTTGCTTGTGTTCTTTGATTCACAGTAGGGATTAGCCTTTTTTGCGAGGTCATCCGGATTGTGACATGGTTGATAACTAGAGGAGACGTTGTGCTAAGATCGCAGGGTTTGGGTCTTTATGATCTAAAGCCAGATCGGTGTGTCGCTCTCCGACCAAACCGATAGTTATCTTGAACCTGATGGAAGACCGGGAACCCTGTCCCCATCATGGCGGCTAGCGGAGGAACCTAACGGTTGTGGTGTTGCGAAGCATGGTCACGGTGGAGCACGATTTTGTATTTTTCTCCAAGGATCCAATAATGAGAATGAGTTACAATACTTAGTCCATTACATACATCTAGAGTTCTCAAAAATTATATTATTACATTTTCAAAGTCAGAGTGCGGAATATTAAACAGCAAAATTAAAAATAAACATATATCAACAATGAACAAGGATCCGTCTGTGCCCACCAGAAGAATCCTTCACACAACAATACTCCTCAAACATTACCTGCAACAGGGGTAAATAAACCCTGAGTACACAATGTACTCGCAAGACTTATTCGACTAGTGGGAATAGCTTCCCAACTCCAAGGGATATGCAAAGCTTTATGGTTTGCTGGTTTCCTTTTTGCAGAAAGCAATACTAATAGTGAGTCCTTATTTATGTTATTATTAATAGCCGTATTAATTCATTATCTAGCCATTCTATGTAAGCACCTGTTCTACTTTCAAGCAAGGGTTGAGCCAACAGTTCCATTTCATCACCTTTCAGCTTTCAGTTCTTACTACGATGCTAGAGTTAAGACAAGTTGTACCGACTCGGTGGCGATTCATGAGTCAATGTCCCTAGCTGAGTACCCAAAAAACACACGCCCTGCTTGTACCCCAGGCACAAGCAAGACCAACCCACCACCCTCCTGTCAAGGGATCTAGGTCCCCATCCAAACTTGGACTCCAAGCCCCCGCTTCTAAGTCCCAGACTTAGTACGGTGCAAGGACCTCCACCATCCTCGCCTCCAATCAGTCGGTCCGGAAAGAGCCAAAACCCACGACAAGAGAGCAACAAGTCTTCCATACGCCCATACCCAAGTATGTGCTCGGGATAATAAATCTGTGACTTGCCTAGCGTCCATTGCAATGACCGGTCCTTAACCGACACGAATAGGGAAAAAGTATAACCAAGCTATGCCTTGTTGGCCGTAGGACACAACCTCTTACACCCACTAGTACCCAAACCATATCCTTGTCCGATCACCATTTTTTCTTTCCATCATTTATCATGAGTGATCATAATTATCACCTATTTGTGAGTAACGGCAGGTTACTCATGCTACCGAAATCCTGAGCATAGCAGCTACTCGACCTGTACTAGTAGGACTCATAGGTAGATATATTTATACATGTAGTTTTCATAAAATGCCTGTAACATAAATACACATCATATATATATTCAGTGATCATAAAATATGGGTTATGCATCGGAGCTTGCCTTGGGCAGGCGGTAGGTCAACAAAGTCAGCACCAAAATGCTCCGGGGCTCTCTCCTGCACGAGAATCTCCTCCTCGTACTCCTCAATGACCTCCTCATAATCCTGTTCGTCCACGGGTACGAACTCTACCAACTCATGATCTACATGTATGAAACGATGATGCAACACTTAGTAATACGGCAACAACAAGTCTTAAAATAAAAATACATCTATCAAGCTACTAAGCGAGCTCTACCGACTAAGGTGCTAAGTTACCTACTGTTAACACTAACAAGTATACCGCATGACATATAGTATCTTCGCAACTAAATGTATTCTTACTCTTAATACCGATTTACTCTATATATGATTAAACAGGTGTCGACACAGAATTTTTGTCCCGTGCCGAGGACACACGAGCAAGCCGAAAGGGTCTGCTCGATAGAGCTGGAGATCCGCCTAGCTTCAGCGTAGGGATGGTCGATCCTGCGCACTCCTCCTGAGACGTGCCAGTCAATTTGACCCTGCAATTGACAAGGAGAGAAAAGTTTATCAGTAATTTAGGGCGAAACATGCTGGTGTTGCCAGACAGTCCCGAATGTGTGGCTCTGAGAGCCGATATGAAAGGAGATCGACTAAATAGTCGATTCCAGCATATTCATAAGAATAAATCGGTTAAAGCTCATGAAGTTGTGTAAGAAGAATCGGTTATCATTCAAGATGAATATCATTGTTTAGACAAATATTCGTCAATGGCAATAAGATATTAACAATAATTAGTTTATACTGAGCCAATGACTACAAATAACCGAACCCCTTTATAAAAGAAACAGTCCATCATTATTCAAACATTTAATAGAGATAAATCTAATGAACATATTAGATCTCATCTATCGCTATGACCAGTGGGGCATGAGGCAGAATCATGCAGGCCGTAGAAACAATAATAGACTCGACGACCCTAACTTATTACTAATATCAGTGGGGCATGAGGCAGAATCATGCAGGCCGTAATACAATAATAAGATCATGGGGCTAACACATCTTTCAACCTATCGCTACTTCAACAATCTCGTGACGCGAACTGTTCATGAAGGCACTCGATATCAGCTAAAACAGCCGATTCTGGTATAGCGCACAGTTAAGATCATGCCCTCTCAGAAACAGATCTACCAAATAACGATCCTCACTCTACGGTGCAAACAGTGGGGTGTGAGGCAGAATCACACATGCCGTAATAACGGGCCATGGAACGGTTTTTGCTAGCCAATAGATCTACTCAAGATCAGACACGTCTTAACCGCACGCTATGCATAATTAAGATTAATATAAAACAGCCGATAAAACATAACTCATCGTTTAAAGTGTAGATTAGATCAAATTTAGATTAACAAACATGGGTTAAATAAGCTATAGGGCCGATCTAGATCAATCTCAATCGGACGAAGTGATATTGTTGTAATTAAATAAACAATGGAAGTAATAAGCAACATCGATAACTTAATGAATCTATCCAAAGGGGGTCGACGGCGGGGGAAAACTCCAATTGAAGCCCCGACACCGTACGGCTGCAACAGTGGCAAGCTTGGCGCGAAGCTAGACTCACACTTAACCTCTAGACATGCGCAATTACAAGGATGGGGCCAGCTCTGCTGGTTCTACCTTGGCGCGGCTCGGCCGGCACGACGCCATTGAGGCGATGTGACAGCGGGCTTGGTGTGGCGCAATTTCTAATTGGGGAAGGACGACATCGCGATGATGAAGGCTCCACGTGCGCGTACGAGTCCGGCACAACGATGTGCAACCGCAGCGCCATGACCCGGAAGACGACGGTGGCACGGCACTATGCGCCGCAGTGGTTGGCGCCAGTCCGAGGAAGCAACAGGGTGGCGTGGCATCGAGCGCGGACGTGATGGCGAAGTCAGGCGGCAGGTCTACGCGCGTGCAGCCGCGAAGGGTCAACGGCAGCAATGACCGGGTGAGCGGCGACTTGAGCGCAGCGCGACCGGGGGCGCAGCTCGACGTGACGGCAAGCAGCGTGGCTCAGGCGAACACGACGGTGTGCAGAGCAGTCAGGCTCGCTGGACCCAGCGTGCACACGAGTCATGTGCCAGAGCGCGGTAGCAGGAGGCCATGGCCAGCAGCGCGGAGCCATGCGTGCGGGCGTGCGCGCTCATGAGCATCGGGCGGCCGGCGCGGCAACACCGAGAGCCGGGCAGGGTGACCGCACCCAGGCGCTGGCATCGTTCAAAAACATGACTTGCACGCTTTTTTAAGCTGCTTAAAAATCCAACCCGATGATCCAGTAGCTAAACCAACTATTTTACGTTCGAGATGGTGTATCAAGCTACTAAAACCAATCTTAAGACCATGCCACTGCTTAACACGATTCCCCTATAAAAATTGTCAAACTTAGGTCCGTCGAACCATTTTCTGACTTACAAAAATTGACTAAGTTTTTTTGTTCGGATTCACTCAACTTCGATTTCCAAGCTACCAACTATGCTATCTAGCGAATCTCATTCTCGACCGCAAGTATTTCACTGCCACCTACGAAGTTTGTACTACAAACTTTATCAAAGTTTCGTCTATGCGTTCTATAGCATTCTTGTTCAATAAAAATTCGTTTAGAACACTAAGTGATACAACGCGGCATGAAATATAACATTCGTTTCGTGTTTTTGATGGATGTTTTAAGTTACGTATATTGCTTTACACGCTATATTACACCTATTTACATATAAGTATGATGCTCATGCAGTGTTTTAGCAAAAGACTGTACAGTGTAACACCGAGTATGTTACAATGGAGTAGCAGGATAAGGTTAGAGGCGAGTGGACAAGGTGATACACCAGTTGGACTGTTGGTCTGGTGCCGCGGCTCGCAAACACAACGTCCTGACGATCGGACGTCCTGACTAGAGCATTACCGAAACCTTATACAACACGCTATTACTCTCCACACCACACAATAACTGATGTTTTAGAGTTATCTTAAATCAAGCTATTTTAAGTTCGGTCATTTATAGAAAATAATATCAAAATTTATAACATAAAAAAGGTATAGTACAAAAATATATTTTGTGATATGGTAATTCTTGGAACAGGGCGTCTGTCCGCCTGAAAGCTTCCATTGGTGGACCGCGACGCCAGCCCAAATGACCCCCTTCTATCCGCCTGTCATCGCTGTTTCTAAAAAAATCACCGAAGCGGAGGGCACACTCCACCCGTGGTCATCCCGTGCTCGTCGCGACTGCCCATGATCATCTCGACTGTTGCGGAGGTTCCCCAGCTTGCCGCAGCCAGGGTGGAGCTCGCTCACGTGCAACTCATGGCAGCCCGGGTGGAGCCTACACACACATCTCGCGCTCCACCTGCCCAACTCGTGCCGTGGCTGGGGCGGAACTCGCTCACGCACAGCTCATGACGGTCGGGATGGAACTCGCCCACGCACAGCTCGTAGCGGACCTCACCCCGCGCATCGCTCGCGCTCCACCCGCACAGTGTGGAGACCTACCACGGCCTTCTCCACCAGACTTGCCGTGGACTTCTCCACCGGAGTGGCTAGGTCTGCGCTACCGGCAAGCTCTATACCAGTGAACTCCATACGCCGACGAGCCTCCATTCTCCCAAGTAGCAAGGAGATGTTGCGCTGAAGTCGCATGTTACAAGCGTATATTTGAAGCGTTTCAGATTGTTTCTGAGGTATGTTACAGTTGTTTTATATGGATGTTGCAAAAGTAGATCGGGATGTTGCACATGTTGAAATAGTTATACACATATGTTGGAAGTGTACGTTCCAAATGTTTGATCTATTTTTTAGACGCATGTTGCAAGTGTGTTTATTTGGATGTTGCACATGTTTCACACATATGTTGCAAGTGTTTTTATGTGGACGTTGCATATGTTTTGGAATTGTTTTTTGAAGTGTTTTATGTACTTTTTGTAAGTGTTTCAGATGAATGTTTCAAGTGTTTCATCTGGATGTCTCAAAAGTAGATCAGGTGTTCCTGCTAGAACCCACTTGCCGCAGCCGCCTGCTGCAGCGGCTGGGGCACCGCCGAGCGGGCATAGACGTCCGGACAGGGGAAGCGGAGGGGCGTGAGAGTCTCCACGTGGGGTCGGGCGGCATAGGCGACGTCGGTCGGCGTAGGCCCACGTGGGCGCAAGTAACGGAGAGCTGGCGCGGGCGAGCACTGCCATTTGTGATAAATCTATTAATGCTTAGTTGATATGATAGGCATCAATAGCTTTTTATATAAATTTAATCAAATCTTGAAATGGTTTGACTTTGAACAAACCTAAAACATACTCTATGAAATAGTTTGATTTAGGATAAATCTAAAACATTAGTTATTAAAAATGGGCAAGTAACTTATATGAATACAAATATGGAATGTTGTAAAAAAACAGTACGAATGTTTTTTTCACAAGATCCACAGCTAGAAACCAGAGAGGGTACGCTTGCACAGTCGTAACAGACGACCAGAGAGGTTACGCTGCACCTGGCCTACACCTGCAACGGCTGACCATCAATGACTAAGACCCGAATTAAACACGACAAAAAGAATTCAAAATTAAAATTCCCCACGATTACCTCCGCTTCATTAACGTTCTAATCATCACTCGTTCGCTCGTCCACGGCCATCGGCCCCCCTCTCCCTCCATCCCCCATCCCTCTCGCTCCTTTTCCCCCGCCTCCCCAACCACCGCCTCCCCCTCCCGGACCCCCTCGGCTCGGGCAGTCGGATCCGGCGAGGCAGAGGGCGCGGCTCCCGCAATCCGAGGCGGCTCCGCCGGGGATTCGTCCGGTTTCGGTGGGCTCCACCTGACAGGCGGCGGGGGTCGTAATTCTGAGAGGACGACGGAGCCGGGTGGTGCATGAGCGCTGGACCACGGCGCAGGCGCGCAGCGTAGGAGCACCGCGCGCCGCCGGGAGGCGCCATGATCGAGCAGTTCGTTAATTTCGTCATCCGGCCGCCCCGGTACGCGCTGTCCCGCCAGATATCCTGAGCATAGTTGCATTTGCTGCTTGTGTCCTATTAGGCATCAATTACGATGCTGCATTGGATGTGACCAACCGTGTTGTTTTGAATTGGAGAAGGAGAGGAGCGGGATCAATGCTGCCGTTAGTTCTCTGGCAACTGCATGTCCGCAAGCGTTGTTGAAATGCTGGCGTATTAGCTGTTTATTTAGCGTTGTCAAGAGGCATTTAGGACGAAGGATACCTGGAAATGCACAATTTGAAATTTCCAATGGAGGCTGAGATCATGATGATATTGGGTTACTGGTTTCAGCTAGTCTGGATCATGGTACATAAACTCTTGGTTATGTTATTGCAAATCTGTACCGTGTGCCATTAAAGTTAACATTAGGTAAAATCACAATATCCATTGAAGTTGTCAATTTGTCATGTTATGTGTACCTGAACTTTTCTAAGCATGTGGTAGTTGCTCATAGCTGTCAAGGGTTACTTTCGTGTTAATGTATGCATATAGCATTATTTAAAAAAAACAATTCAAGGGTAACTGTTTTTTTAGTGTTACCTTCTGCTTGAATTACCAATTTGAGATCCTCACTCGGAGGAGGGATCATGTGAGAATTGTTGGCTGCTACCACTTGATGTTGTACCGTTTTGGTTGCAATGTTCATGCTTTATGTGCCCTTTTGGAACACAGCTGTAAAGTGTTGCTTTGCTGAGGATGGACTAGTATGCTTTGTTCTGGAGCATTAATTGGAACATGGAATGCTTCTTTGTTCCCCAAATTTGGTTGCAAAGATGATTTAATGTAATGATAAAATTAACTGATCAATGGCTTTGCACCTTTCACATACCCATTGGTATCTTTTGTAACTTCTATATAATCCTGTTTCTCAACGCTGGGAGCTGTCAGCCTGTGTGCTGTGATCTTGGCCATGGCCATGTATAAAGTTGATAAATTTCTGCTGCTTGTACCTGTTGTGGAGGCAGTTAACTCCATTTTTGGGGATTTGAGGTGGTTCCATACGTTCTGGTCCCTCTGCGGTGAGAAGTATGGATGCTAGTTGGGCTGTGACATTGATACTTTGAACGCACTGTGGTTGTAATTTTGTTGCTTTAAGTAATGAAATTTGGGTTTCCCATTGTAGCAAAAAAAACATGAAATTTACTGAGCTAACAAAAAAGTGAAATTCATTAAACGAGTTAAGGATTCATCCATGTATCTGGTGTATTGGAACTGAATGAGTGTTAATTCACAGGTCAGAATATAATCCAGATCAGTATCTATGGGAGAAAGAGTTTATCCTCGCAGGACGTAAATACAAACGACTAGACTTGGAGGCAAGTACGGAGACCATTTATAGAGGTTTCTTCTGTCTTTTATTTGCTGATGGCAAGTTTGATGGCAATTATGAGCATCTTTGTTGATAACCTTATGGTAACTTGCTCCTGGCAGCTTACAAATGCAAGAGGCTATATCTTAAAATGCAGCCACTATGTTCCTGCTTTTATCCCAGAGAACACTGCCCTCCCATCTGTGGTCTATTGCCATGGAAATAGGTACTTAACTTTTATGCTCCATGTTTGCATATGCTTGACGATTCATAGGGTGCTTCCTTCTTTTAACATTTTTAAGACTTAGTTACAATTTTTTTTGCACTCCTTTATTTATATGATTCAGAAGCTCAAACAATCTCTGGTATCTTTTGGAATATTAAACAGGATTTTGCTTTGACTCAATGCAGCGGATGCCGAGCAGACGCAAATGAAGCCGCTGTAATACTTCTTCCTTCAAATATCACTGTTTTCACACTTGACTTTTCTGGGTCAGGTTTATCGGGTGGGGATTATGTCAGCTTGGGTTGGCATGAGGTATATAATCAGCGTTGTTCTTCGCTTATTCTACATTCATATTTTGGGTGATCACACCTTTCTGAAATTCCCAATAATTTACTTCTAGAAAGAGGACCTCAAATGTGCAGTGTCATGTCTTCGGGACAATAAACAAGTTTCCACTATAGGCCTTTGGGGGCGATCAATGGGTGCTGTTACATGGTAATCTGTAGTTTTGGATAAAGTTTGTGCTCTTTTTACTTGGTGCAAGATCTCTCTGTTCCATTTCATGCAATTCATTATCTTGAGGAGCAGTTTGCAAGTTCTTCCATAGCACTTTTCAGATGATATGCTTAAGATTGTTTTCAATCTTTTAAGTTTATGTCAAGGCTCAAATATTTCATCACCATTTGATGGCTGTCCCCTGTAATTCATTACAATATTTTGTATACAAATGTACAGCCTACTCTATGGAGCAGAGGACCCCTCTATTGCTGGCATGGTATTGGATAGTGCTTTTGCTAACCTGTATGACTTGATGATGGAACTTGTTGACGTTTACAAAATTCGAGTTCCTAAATTCACGGTATGACCAGCACATCTTCTGCATGCATTACTTTTGTGTTGAATGTATATTATGGGAATGGTGATGGGGACTTATGTCTTAATATGATTTACAATTGCTAACTTTGAAAAACAAACCAATAGGACCTGCTTTCTTTTCCTTTGTATTGAGCTTTACCTTAGGTTATTAAGTTCATAGATGAATTCACATGCTCGTTATTGCAATAAATTTGTGGAATGTGTAAAAGGATAATGTAGTTAGATCTAGTGAAAGTTCCATACTATCTTACATCCTTGCTAGCACAAGAGTCTATACAATCCTAGGAATCATTGCTGTAATTGTAAAGTTTTAATGGGTTGTTCTGAAATCTGCCCTTTCAGGTTAAGATGGCTGTACAGTACATGCGGCGAATCATTCAGAAAAGAGCTAAGTTTGACATAATGGATCTTAATGTTTTAAAGGTATACTTCTTAAAACATTATCTTTTCATAACATAATTTGACACCTTGAAGCCTTAATACAAAACAAAGAAGAATTCAACTCACGATGGTTGCAAAACTGCCTTTTGGCTTGTAGAAGTCATGTTTATATTTTGCATTGTATTATCCATGTCATGCTGATGTAAAATTTAATAGACCTGATAAATGATAAAAATAAGCTATTTGTTTAATTGCTTTTAATATGGTAGTGTCATAATAATTTCCTTCTGTAGATCCTTTATGCAGTTAGAACCACTTCTTCAGATTGGAATTTTCCATGTAGGATATTTTATAATTGTAGAATTTCCAGCAAAATTCTGGAAAGCCTCGCTTCTTTCTTTGTCTGTATTTGGCATGTATTTATTGATAATTTCCTTAAATAGGTCTGAGCAATTTTAGTGTTGAGGTTTTGCATTATCTGTTCCTTTTCTTTTAACCCAAAGACTGCTTAGTTTTAGAGTTTCTACTTTCTAGGTTGCCAATAGTGACCAACTGACCATCTGGTTATTGCCAGGATTGACAATTTTACACTTCTCTTGTCCTTTATTAGTCTGAGTCATTTATTGTTGAGATCTCTGTATGTTGTAATTCCTGCACAATTCCTGTAACTTTGAAAGAACCTGCTTATACTTCACATCAATCTAACTTCAGTGTTCTTTTGTTCATAACCAGTTGGCTCCCAAGATGTTTATCCCTGCATTATTTGGACATGGTTTTAATGATATGTTTATTCAGCCTCACCATTGTGATCGTATTCACCAGGCATATGGGGTAAATGTTTACTTAGCTTCCTTCATAAAAGTTAACTGGCATATAGATGGCAGATCATATTTATAATATTTATAACAAATAACATGGAGATTGGTAGTCGACTATTCCTGCTGCAGATCATGCTAGCCATTCTGTTAACCATTGCCTCATTGCATGTTTGTGTGCAGGGGGATAAAAATATAATTAAATTTGAGGGTGATCATAATTCCCCAAGACCTCAATCATATTATGATTCAGTTTCTATATTCTTCTATAAAACTTTGCGTCCTCCTATGCTGCCTGCAGCACGATCAAAGCTTCATATGGGAGCATTTAAAGTTGGTAACATAACCAATGAGGTAGATTAACGGAATGCCCATTGCAAAACTCCATTTGAACCTGAAGAGTATCTTATATGGTTTGGCTTCTAAGGAACCACCTTTGCCACCCCCACCCCCCCCTTCCCTATTCTTGCAGAGTTTCTTCTTTGAAATCATCAACGGTCTACGGTCAGCAAACACTGCAGCCTGCGGTTCATCAACAGATGCACCTAACATCCCACATGGTTTGGTCTCAGCTCCCTGAGTTACTTCCTTGTAAATTGTAATATTATAACAACTGGTTTTATACTGATTATTTTACCTTATTTTGTTTCAGATAGCACATCTGTATTTGAATTGTTGTCTAGCATGAATCAACTGTCCATTAAGAATGAGAATGACTTGGTAAGTTTATTGATATTTTGTCTGTGTCTGATGTGAAGACCTTTTTCCTTGCTTGTTTCCTTATCTGCATTCCATTAGCTGCAGGACTTTCTTTTAGATGAAAACCGCAGCCTGTCAGAGATTGATGGGGATAGTGTTGGATCACGTTTGCAGGTAAAGTTCACTGTATAACTTCAAGTAAGCTTACACGCAATTTGGACTCTGTATATTTTTTAGTCAAGTTGAGCAATTTTATCCATGCAATGCATTTTCTTGATTCCACTGGATTGTCCATTATGTTAAATTGTTTATTGTAATAGGCGTGAAACAGAGATGTCCGATCAGTGAGGGTCCTAAGGAATAAGTGTTGAGAACTGAGGCTCATATACTTCTTGCTTGCAAATTGTCTGATCAGAAGCGTTCCTTTCTTATAGGATAAAACAAGTAGGTGCAATGAGGAGTCATGTTCATTCACAAGCTCTAACAGAGAAAGTTGGGGCAGATGTTCATCTTTAGGAGCAGCCAGTGATGAATCATTGTCAGGCAATAATAATGATAAGCAGGTGGTACTTTGCTTCAATTGCTTGACAATTTAGTTATCCAGTGGCTGATATATCTTAATCAAAGCTAGTTTTTACTAGTTGCCTTCTTTCTAACTCTTGGCATTTACCACTTTGATATGATCAATGAAAAAAGATTAATTATCTGATCTAGTTATTGGTCCGTGCATCATAGAATTTGACAGTCAAGGCTTTGGCTACGCCTCTAAGACAAAACCAGAGACAAAGCCAGAGGAAACCGATTGAGAAAGCTAAGCAGAAGAAGGTTCAAGCGCTGTGGAAGAAGATTAAGCGTGAGAAGGTGGAGATGGGGGATAGCCTTTCTTCGCGTTTGAAGATGTGCCTGGGGCAATCTCCGCGGCACAAGAGGAATAGATCATCTGGAGGGATTACAACTTCATAGCCCTGACAAGTCTACTTGAACCACTGATTGTCCACCGCAGATTCTCCCTTATTCTGACCTACTGTTGTCATTACCACGCTGTAACGTATATAACCCTAGGTGAATATATGTTACACGACCGCAATGTAGCATGCAAGGATGCTCGAAAGCTGAGAAAGCACGCCCTTGTATCATCTCTTGTAATTGCCTGAAACAAGTGTGCCATCTCTGGCTCGCTGTTCATGTAATTTCTTTCCCCACTTGCATCCTGTAGTTTGCAGTGCTGCAATGCAACATCGGCTTGGTGGTGAAATGGAAATGAGGTTTGGTGTTTTCATCTTCAATCGCCATTGTTCGTAATTATTTGGACGTCTTGTTATTCCGTGCTGTCTAGAGGATTTGTCGGACACGATTTCACGAACTGTGGACTGTGGAGGTTTATATATATAGTTTTTTTTATTTGTTTCGTAATCTGGCTGCTAGTGACTGATGTAACCCAACCGTTCTTGCATCGGTGAAAGTTCCAGGAGGTGAAACCACAACTTCCTGATCAGGTAGTTTATTGGTTGTTCGGCTTGAGAAATTATGAACACATTTTAGCTAACTCATTACTTACAAGCACGTGATTATCTTAATAATAAGAAATGGTTTTATCCCACCAAAATTCTAATTCCATCGGCAGCTCATTCGTCACAAGCACATGATTAGCTTAATAATAAGAAATGACTTTATTTCACTAAAATTCACATGGCGAACACTGATTTTCCGATTGACCATTTCATTCCAGATGAGGTGATTTATCAAACTACACCCCTTTAATGTTGCAAGCAAAGATAGACATACAAGTACACAACCAAGCAATACTACAGCTAAAATGTTGATTTGAACTTACCAATTACAGCCACAACCAAGCAATTACAGTTTTCATGAGGTGGTCCGTGGACATTGTTGTGTACGTGAAAAAAGAAATTGTAGATTACCCAAAAGCCCCATTTAGATTTCAAGCTTACCTATGCGTCATGCGTGAGGACGGGTGGTGGAGAGGTAGAATGCGAGTAGCAACAATCCTTCGTCTTCCTCATCTGGTGGTTGACAAAATTATTGCAACTCCCAGGTGCCACTACCACCATATTTTTTCCTTCATGAAAGAATCTCGACTTCTTGTATGATTTTGCGATTAAAGCCCCGTTTGACAGGGCTTCTCTAGCGGCTTCAGGAGCCGCTTGGAGCTGTTTTCTGTCAAACGGGGTAAAATAAAACAGCTCCACCGATGAAGCCCCTAAAAACGTGCTCTCACAGAGCTTTGGGGGTGGGAAGGAGCCAAAAATAGTGGCTTCTCTTGGCTTCACCTCATTCTATATGGCGTTATCTGATAGCATATTTATCAAAACTATATGTGAAGCTGTTTTGCCAAACAATTTATCAAAACGGCTACAGCTCCACCCATAGAGTTGTTCATGGAGCTGAAGCCCCCAAAAAGGACTTCATGGGTGAAGTGGAGCCGTGCCAAACGGGACCTAAATAAAATGGCTTGATTCTACGATTTACTACGTTTATAATTTTTAAGTTTAATAATCTGATTTTAGATTATACCATTTCGACAATTCTCATTTATAAAAACAGATTTTTATTTCTGCGTTTCTGTAAACGTTTTACATTCAACCATCCACTATAATAAGATTTTAGCCTTCACCCAGTGAAGAGAAGTTTTCAAAACGCCTAAAATGGAGGGACCGAACAAAACTAATCAACATACTAAACATAGAACCTATTGGTATACACCACTCAGTCTTGGTGAAAAAATTCATTGCTGTAGTCTCCATCTAGCGGCATTGCCCTCTTCAAATTGGGCTGATCGACTTCCTTTTGAAGTATAGACTACGATTGTGAAATTTTCGATAAGTTGTCATATTCTTTCGATGCCTTTTTTTTTTACTTAGCTGCCCTAGTCAATGAGAGGTATAGTATAAGATCGGCTAGCGTTGAAAGCTGGGAGCGACATGTAGCACGGTAATATTTTTTCTTAATTCTTGAAGTTCAAAACATAAAGATATTCTTTTCGTTTCAAATTATAGTCACTTTAATTTTATCCATATTCAAACCTCTATAACTTTAACTAAATTTATTAAAAAATACACCAACACCTGCAACATATTTTTTATGAAAACATGTCGTGATATAGACTATTTATTTGAACTTGTAGTTGTTGATAATTTTTTTTAAAAAAAATCGGTCACTTAGGGGCTATATCAAGATTTTAATATTAGATATAGATGAGATCACATTTTGATAGCTAATTTCTCTTGTCTATATCTATTATTAAAGAGTGAACATTTCTTCCACCTATCACTCTCTCCCCTATACGTCTGCCCTAACTTTTTTTGTCACTTAGGGGGTGTTCGGCTGCCCTTAAAGTGGAGGAATTTAGATGGTTTAGAGGAATTCTAGAGGAATTTGTGAGAGAAAAACACTGTTCCGGATAAAAAAAGAAGCAAATCAAGCCGGGTTTAAGGGCACGCGAACGGGGCCTTAATCCATCGTCACTCACTCTCATCTTTTTTGCTTCGAGTTTAGAGCTGCAAAATATTCATCAATGCCACAACATTCATGCCATAGGCTGGCCGCCCGAGCTCGCTCACATCACGGCGCGCGTGTGGCTCGCCTTCCACTTTTGCCTTCTTTCACCTTTTTTTAAACTGACAACAGGTGCACACAATAGCCACCTATTTAAATTCAGTCAATCTCATATCAATTTTTCATACTGGATTAGTCATTTATTATTGCCTTAGAATTGATTATATGGATTCAAATTTATTTGATTTAAGGTTGGGTCAGGCCCAACTAAATCTAATAAAAATAGCTGCGCAACAAAACTTTTATTTCCAATTGCAACGTAAATACATGTTTTTCTAGTAATATATAATTAATGACAATATAAATTGATCATTAGAAAACATTTCTACATAAAAACCCCCAAAGTAACCACTTCTGTAGTATCAACTTTTGATATGATCAGAGCTGACGCCATGTTATGTATCCTTGGTGCATTGGCACCAGAGTGCCCAAATCTTTTGTCTAAATTGACTAATATTCATCACATATGACATGGAAAATTTGTATTTTGCTTCAGTGGTGCACCACTTTCACTTTGATGCTTCATTTTATCATATATATGATTAGACTACTTATTGATAAAAAAATAACAGTTTAAATTTTAAAATACGTGTTAGGATGATTGCTAGTGAGAGGTCTCTTAACATAGAGGTTCTGCTTGTGTTAATAAAACTTACTAAAATGACATTTTTGGAATTTCACGTTATCGTTGTGCTATGCTGACATCAGCAGCAGGAGGTAGCAGGAGGAACGTGTGTTGGAGACTTGGAGTTGGACGCGGGCGTTTCGCGCGCCGCGCGCGCATGCGTTACACTCTCGTAGGCTGCCCACCGCCCTCGGCGCCGGACACGCCTCTGCTTCTTCTCTCCATCCCATTTCCATCCACTCCACCACCAGATCCCCGCGAGCGCAGCCTCTCCATCTCCTCCTCCCTCCCTCCCACCGCATGCGCAACCCGCGCCTCCCTTCCCGGTCCCCTCCCTCCATCACCCGCCCGCAGGCGTCCTCTGTCGATTGCCGCCCCTCGGCCCTGCCGGTGGAGTGAGTGCCGGAGATCCGTCCGGAGGTGGATTTCTCCTCGGTAAGGATACTATCCAATTTTCCTCGGCCCTGTGCGGTTGCGCCCTTTTGTGGAAAGATCGTTCTTTTTGTGCCGCGCGCGGAATATTGATCTTTTCGCTGCTGTATGTGAGCCCCTGAATTCTCCAGTTCCTTCTTAATGTTCTTTCCGATCCGGTGGTTCGGTGCCGATTCGTTTGCTGCGTCAATCAGTGTATTTTTTTTTCATTTCCCCCAAAAATTGGGCCATTGGTAGTCGGTAGCCTCCATTTGCAACATTAGTTGTTCTTTTATCTTTTTTAAGAAAAAGAAAGCCTTAATTGTTTTCGGCACGTTAAACCCTTCGGTTTCGTTTGAGGGTAATTTCTGGTGAAATGCCACAGACATCATATATAGTTTTTGCCGCTATCAGTGCTGTTGTTCTTTTGTTGCATGTTACAAATGGTACACGTTTTGTATTTTTTTTTTATAATTTCAATGCTTATGCTTCCATCGTTAACTACTTTCCACTTAATTTGATTGATAAAAATTAAATTTACTATGTCAAAAACCTGTTACATTTATGAGGACAAGATCTTGTTCTTAGCAGCATGGTTCTTGGATCTCTTTATTTCATCTCTTGATCTTTATGTCTGCCAAAACTGTCTTTTATTGTTTTTGAGGTCAGTGCCTTTCATTGTGGCCGTACTAGCTTAGTGCCCCCCTAACATTAGTTCATCTCAAATCTAGGTTATAGTGGATATTGTTAATTTCTCACCATGAATATTATTTATATCTCCAGGCAAGGAGGTTTTGGCACCATACAAGATCGTCAAAATTGCGGAAATGGGAGGTGTAATTAGTGGTGACTCGCCAAGGCACAGCTCACCGGCATCGAAGTTAGAGAAGAAGATGGTTGAAGCCATGCAGCAGAGAGCATTAAAAGGAACCTCTGTGAAATCATTCAATAGTGTCATCATGAAATTTCCTAAAATCGACGAGAGTTTGAGAAACTGCAGGACCATCTTTCAGCAGTTTGGTGAGCTTTACCCCTCTATCTGAACCAGCACTATGGTACCATGTCATTTAAAGGTCAAAAATTGACATAAAACTGGATGCATAGTTGAAATATGTAAATTTAATTAGAGGCAGCCCTGAACAAATTATTAACTCTGTGTAGTCTTTATTCTACAATATTATTTTTGAATTATAGTGATACCCAGAGATATTTTGACTTCATCTAATGGATAAGTGCTGGACAATACTAGCATTAACAAATTGTTTTGAGTCGATCTAAATGAACTGTTGGTCCACCTATTTTGTTTATCCAACTAAAAGCAAAGATATTTCTCAAAGAGTAGTGCTCCGCGTAGAACACATTCTTCTAACTCTGGTGCAACCACACCATGCATGCGCATTTTATAGGACCAAAGTCTCCTGCTGCCTTTGGTCTAATGATGTCAGATAAATGCCTCGTGCGCATAGCAGTTATCTTTCTCCAAATTTACCATAGGATCCTGTGCATTGCATTATGCCAAGGAGTGAATTCAGGTGAAATCCACCAGATGAAACTTAACACATCCATGGCTCTTTTTGTCAGATTTAGGGAAAATGCTCCTGCAAATTTGAATCCACTAAAATAATTGAGCACAAGATAAACCTGCCCAATTTCTGTCCCATTTTACTTGCTTTTGAGCCTTGGTGTGCATTGACACCCACGTGAGGAATTTGTTGCCATCCGCATGAACTGGTCCAATCCAGACTTGCCCTGTCTAAATGAAATGTAAATACTGACCACAAATTATCTTTCATTCTTGGGATGTTTCATCAAACCTTTTTTTTGTGTGTTCTGACAAATGTTATTTTACTCTTTTGTATTTATGCAGATGAAGATTCCAATGGTGAAATAGATCAACTGGAACTAAAGCATTGTTTCCAAAATTTGGGTATTGAATCAACTGATGAGGAGATAAAAGATCTGTTTCAGGCATGTGACATTTATGAACACATGGGCATGAAGTTCAATGAGTTTATTGTCTTCCTGTGCCTTGTTTATCTTCTAAATGATCCTGCAGTGTCTGAAGCAGTATCCTTGCCATATTACAAAAATATCTACTGTTCAAAGTTCACTTTGTCTCTTTCTTTAGTGCAGGAAATCCACACAATGCGTTAATTTCCTAAGATTTCCAAAGTCTGATTCTTTCTCTATCTCAGCAAAATAAGATATTAAACTTGTGGTATGTGTTTACCTGAGATTTAGAACTGATCATGGTATAGTAATGTTTCTACTTGCTTTGTTGCATCCAGTAAGGCATATTAGTAGATCACATCAAGTTTTCTCTCTGAGATTTCCAAGATAAAGAATTCTAGTAGATAAAAACAACTTATTGAACTTTCTGGTATGAATATTTTATATTCATATAAGGAGGATACGTTAGACATTCCTCAAGTTGAGATCCTATTTTATGTATTCTTTTTATTCTGTATTTTTGGATATTGCTTATGTCCTTGACATGATGTTTTAGAGAAAAAGAATGGGATTAGGTAGCCTTGAACCAACATTTGAGACATTGGTCGAGTCATTTGTCTTCCTGGACAAGAACAAAGATGGATATGTCAGTAAGAGCGAGATGATACAAGCAATAAATGAGACAATTGGAGGAGAGCGCTCTTCTGGGCGCATAGGCATGAAAAGATTTGGTGAGTTATCTCCTCTGGAACCATCATCCACACTCCCTAATTTCTACTCTATTAGTTTCTCAATAAAAAGGTCAGTTGGTTTTCACCACAACCATCATATGTTGGTATGCCATTACTTGTCAGTCCTCTTTTCTTGAGACACCATTGCTTGTTCTTGAGAAATCAATTATGTGAATAACTTCTTTCCTTGGTGTGGCTGGATAGTTCTTTACTCGTTTTGAGAGCAAGGTAGGTAGCTTTTGTAGGCTACAACTGTTCATAGGATGTTCTTTTTCCTTTTTTTTCAGCTGTGATAGAAGATCATCTATTTTGAAGTCTCATGTTTTCAAAACTTTTATAACATTTAGGAATCAATTCTGAAGATTGATGCTTACTCCCAACTCTGAAGATTGATGCTTACATTTTGAAGATTTTTTGTTCTATCAATTCAGGAACCTTTGGATTCAGTGTCCATTGATGAAAATGCTTACTTCAAACTAATTGCCATAATCATCCTATGCTGGTGCACCATTGCTTTCTTTGTCATGTTTTCTAGGAACACCATTGTCTTTTGGTTGAGAAAACAGTGATCCCATACCTTCTTTCCTTGGTCTGGATAAGCAGTTCGTTCTCTCTTTTTTTAGGGCAAGGGTAGGTTGCTTATGTAGGCTACACTGTTCATATGTTTTTCTTTTTCCTTTTCCTTTTAACCTGTGATGAGAATCAAAGACAGCATGAATTTTGAACTACGAAAAAAAATAAAACAGAGATTTCATGCTTTCAAAAAAAAAAAAAAGAACTACGATCAAGTTTCATGCTTTCAGAGATTTCAACGTATTTTCGATTTTAGTCCCAAGACTCCCACTCTGAAGATGCATTCTTACATTTGGAAATTTACCCACTCAGCTTTGGATTCAGCGTTGATTGATGAAAACGCTTTACCTCGGTCCAGTCACGGTTAGGTATGAATATTTACCTGTGTTTATATGTTTGCCCTGATATTTACTCCTTTGGTGAAATGCAGAGGAAATGGATTGGGACAAGAACGGAACAGTGACCTTCAAGGAATTCCTTTTCGCTTTTACTCGCTGGGTGGGGATCGATAATGAAGACGACGAGGACGACGACGATGAAGAAGAATGAGCGTGTCAACTGAATATTATTAGGCGTTCTGAATTGGCCAATTCAGCTCCTCAGGAGGCCTCCAGCATAGTAGTTCATGCTCTTTGTGTGACGAGCTGATGGTAGATGTTCATGTTCCTATAAATAGAGTGAACACTAGTCGTGTTAAAGAATTTGCTGATAAAAAGTTACACTGGTCAGGTGCTGTTCAGTTAGGTTACCTTATCATTAAAAAGTATTTGCACTGTGCTTGAAAGTGTAAAATTGTGAATGGCAGTAAAATGCTCTTTACTTTGAAGTTGGTTGTTTTCTTCTTCTGTTCGTTTTGTGGAAACACATGCCCATGCCCATTAATGTTGCAGGACGGCTGGACGGGACGCAGAACAATGCCTACCTTTAAATGGAACTTTGGTCCCTGCGAATACAAACTTGGAGTCGCTTCAGTAGCAAAGGCGATCGAATGCAGGAACCCAAGTTGCTTGTAGTTGTGTCAAGAATTTACTGATAAGAAGTTGCAATGTGAGTTTGTGTTCAGTTAGCTAGGTAACAGCTCTGTTATTTATTATGAAGTTTGCAACTTGTTAAGAAAATACAGGATTGCCAAGGTTTGGGTTTAATGTAGCATCCGGTTTTAAGAATAAAACCATATATACATTATATGTGAGTCCAGAAAGTCAAATCTCACATATACCTACAAATAAGGGTAATATCATAAGACAATGCTTATTACATAGCGTATTAGTATAAAGAATATAACCTCAGAGTATAGGCAGCGGAAAGACAACTCTGATCTTCAGTTGAAGACTCCACTTCCATATGGACAACTAACTGGTTGATCACAAGCCTAATTCCTCCAAACTCTAGCAATCTGGTACCCATCCGGGATTTTTATCCAAATAATTAAAAAATAAAGCAAGCGTAAGTACATGTCGTACTCAACAAATATAACATGGGGTTCATAAGGTTCAAAAGGCTAACACTGGTTTAACTACGATTAGCTTTTAATGAGTCATGATTTTAGCAATTGAGTAGCAACAAATTTATTACAAGCCCATGTAAACACATGATCAGGTAAACATGAATAATGAATAGCATAAACAGTAATCGTTAATGAGCATCTTCATCATCAGTATCATATGTGTTCATCATCATTAATCATTAGTGATCATCTATTCCGTAAGGGTTCCAAGGCCGCTCGTGACCGTGAGCACGGCTGATATACCAGTTTTACACTCTGTAGAGGTTGTACACTTTCACTGTAAGTCGTGATTTACCCTTTCGCCCGAGGTAGCTAATCTCTTGACCCACTTCCATGGAAGATCGGCAGGGTTCACTATAAAGCCTTTCAAAGGTTCGTCTAACAAGTTAGCGCCATTAGATTCACTCGGCAAATAGATGTAGAGCCCCCCTTCCCGATGGCACAATGATGCGCAACTTATACACAAGGGGACAGATGCCATACTATACCCGATTCATTAAGCCATTTTTACGCCAATAAAGATAACCACTAACAAGCTAGAAAAGGTCCTCATACTGAGCTAAAGCTAGAGCCATGTAGCCCTCACAGTTGTACTGTAAGTCCCAGATGATCACTTACAGATAAGTCCTTAGGGAGAGGAATCTAGAGCACCATAAAAATAACCCAATGCTCTAGCCCCCTTGTTCCATGTTGCTAAAAAAATATCTTTTAATGTTTATTGCATATTCTATTAGTCAAGTTACAAGATCATGGTTGTGGTTGAGCACTAGCATCATACTACCCAATGTAATACCCCATAGAAATCAAGGTACAGGGTAACAAAGCACTAGAAAATCCTTAGTAACAGTCAAGGTAGACA
This sequence comes from Miscanthus lutarioriparius, assembly GCA_904845875.1. Classification (NCBI taxonomy): domain Eukaryota; kingdom Viridiplantae; phylum Streptophyta; class Magnoliopsida; order Poales; family Poaceae; genus Miscanthus; species Miscanthus lutarioriparius. The sequence goes on along the minus strand of CAJGYO010000007.1, from coordinate 134,908,780 downwards.
CATGCAGTATGAATTAAATGATTAAAGGTGTATAGGACAACAAGAAAGATCCCATGCTATACTTGCCTTAAAACTCAGACCCTTCTACTAAATTGTAACCTCCAAAAGACTTCTTCTGGATCACCAACTTCTTCTATTTTACCAACGTACTTCTCATCGACTGGACATGATCATAAAGCACCACACAAGCATCCATGCAATCATACACGAAGCAAACAATAGAACTAAATCAGAACAGTACACTAAACATAATAAACAACAAGTAAAAAGATTTTAAAGATGTTCTAGATGTTGGTACGAACACAGACACGAAAAACACGCTAATCAAAACTACGATCGTAAAGAAACGACTATATGGTTTTATATTATAAAAGAAAAGAGAAGACTATAAGCTTGATTTATGTTAATTAGAAAAAACTATGTGAGTAGCATTAATTTAGATTAAACAAATCATATTTATACTTAAAAACTGAGTTGAAGCTAATCATATTTTATTTATAAATATTTTGATAACATTTATGCCGATTCAACTTTAACTTGCAAATACAAACTGTCATGTGAAAACATCTAATCAAATTTAATATGTGTGTTTAGAATAAACATATTATAATTTAGAAACATATTTATGTCAATAACTAGTCAAGTTAAAACTTATTTGCAAAAGAGCATTGTATATAAATATGTTGCTTTTATTTATAAAAACTAGTTGCATGCATATTAATCAAATTAATATTTAAGTATATATATAAAAGTCACTTGACATGAAAAACGACGGCACTAGCATGTAGATCACATCGATACGAATCTAACGCTATTGGAACGGCTTGAAACGGACTTAAAACGAATATACGACGACGATATTACGAACCGGTGGTAATTTCGTAATTACCTCGTCTTCATCCTTTGGCCTCCCGTACAGCCACCATACGACCATGGCAACAGCAGCTGCGCAGAGGTGGGCTCGACTTGTTGCATGAAGGAGAGGATGGCCGGGCTGGGCAGCGCGACGACGACGACGAGAGAGAAAGAGGAGAAAAATCTAATTTACTACACGAGAGATTTTCTAAATTAGGGGCTCTTCTTACGGTAGTTTTGGTGTGCTTTGCTCAAGGGGTTGGTACATATTTATTGGGAAAAAACTCTCTTCATCTACATCAACTAGCAATATGGTACTAATTAATGTTACACCATCCACATTTACTAATGGGCCTAAATAATCATTAAAGTCCATTAATAAATAAATGCATGGGCCTTTAGGATTTATTAGGATTATTGCACATGGGCTTTGAACATTAGGAAAAATGAGACATTTATTATTTTCGGAATTAATTAATTTCGTGGATAAAATAATTCTAGAAAAGTCTAGAAATATTATTTAAGCCACGAAAAATACTTCGAAAGCTCTGAAAATTCGGGAAAATTCACAGATACATTATGGAACATGAGGAACCCAAATAAAGTATTTGGAGCTCATGATAAGATAATTTGGAGTATCTAAAAATTAAATTATGCTCATAGACAAGTAGGAACAAGTTCCAGAAAAAACTGAAAAAATTTCTGAGAAGTTTGTAGAGATTGATTGACGGACGAGGAACTAAAAAGAGTGATTTGCGTTACAAAGAAAAGATTTTAGTAAGCTCCCAACGAAAACTTGAGCCGAGAAACAAAAAATTTGATTGTAGAAAAAGGTAAATGTGTGTCGGAGAAGGAAAACCGACCTACTAACGTATTTTAAAGACTTTGCTTACTCTCAACACACAAAGAAGTTACAAGCAAACATCACATCATCCAAACGTCCATCAAAATTAAAAAACTTTGAAAATTCATATTTTTCCTATAATTAAATTTGCGTTAGCTCAAACTAAACTTGTAAATTTTATTCAAATATTAAAATAAATTATTTTATTTAGCGTTTTCTATGCATAACTTAAAATTAGAAATTTTGGAGCGTGACAGTGGTGCTCTTTGCTTTTGAAGTTTGGTGTTGGAGGACTTCTGAAGTTTGATGTTGGAGGACGAGCAACACCTACTGTTCCTACACGCGTGCTTTCAGTCTCTTCGTCAGTAGAGCAAAGGCGATCAAAGTGGTGTCGTAGTCGTAGGATAGTAGGGATCATCATAAGGCCAATAGGCCATGGCCCATTGAGTGAAAGCGCCAAGCTGCAATCCAAGCTCATGTGACGGACGGCCTGCGCGGTGACGGACGGATTGGTGGAATCTTTCCCAATCTGGCCACTGGCCAGAGCCAGACCCTTTCGTTTCTCACAGCAATCAGCAGCACTCCTCGCTACAGTGCAGCCCCTTCCATTCAGTGCAAGGCAGCGAGCTCGGCACCGCTCCGTACTGCATCTGCATGTCTACAGCTAGCTAGCTAGCATCTCCAGTTCTCCACCAGTCCACCACGGGCAGGCGCGGCAGCTTCTTCTTCTTCCGTTCCCTAGCTCTTCGCCGCGCCGCCGTCTGCCCTCTGCCTTGTGGTCCTTCCGCCACCGCCACCGTCCCGAGATGGCAATCACCTTCACCGACGGCGGGGCGAGGGTCACGTTCGACTCGACCTTGGAGTTCGTGCTCTGGGCGCTCGTGCTTCCTTTGGTCGTCGGCGCGTGCACGGGCTGCCTCGTCACCGTGGTGTACCCTGCCCTCGCAGACCTATTCATCCACGCCGTCGTCGCCACCGGCCGGCTGGTCAAGGCGCTGCTTGTTGTCCCTGCGGCCTTGGGCTGGGCCTGATGACGAGTCTTCTTCTTCTTCTTGTTCTTGGTGTTTCCAACTCTACCACAGTAGTATCTGGTATCTGGTAGCAGCAGTTCAGTAGTACTAGTACCATCTTTCTGGGCATTTCCTATGTATTTCTCGCGCTTTTTTTAACAGATTAGATTATTGTGGACAGTAGTGAACCATGCAAAAAATGGTTTGTTCATCATGTTATTATATATGCAATGGGTTGTTCAGCTGAAAATGCAGATCAGTGCGCCAGTCAAGAACATCCCACCCTGCCATGTGCCATGGTTAGGAGCATGAGCATTCATTTCTCACTTGCCTTAATTTGTCAAAACCAGTGACCTCAATGAGCTAGAGAAAAAGTGAAAGAAATAAAGCAGCTCATATGCTTTGGTGTCTTTCTGATCATGGCTGTATATGCTCTTGTTTGAGATGGGATGAACACAGGCCTGATTTGCTCTGCTTCCGGTCGTGGCACGAAATTCATTAAAGAAACATTATTACATTGGCGAGATTAGATTCTCACTGTTGGATCGCAGAAAATCTGAGAATTTGTTACTTGGTGACCAGCCATGTCTATTTTTTTTTGAGGGAATGCCCATCGGCAATTTTATTGATTCATTGGAATAGTTACATCGTTCATAAAAAACTCCAGAAGGAAACCAGGGGGTTCATCAACCCAAATACATGATTTTATCGCATTTAATTGACCGGTAGCCCGTTTAAAGTGGTTGTACTTGTAGTCTGGAATAAACACTAAACGTTAGGTCTCCTATTGTTTACTGTTTAGTGTTTTGGTGAACGTGGATTTAAATACTTTTTGTTCATGGTCTATATGAATATGACTAATTACTACTTTATTTGGAGATTTTAATCACTAATCATTTTGAAAATCAATTAGTTACCACTTGAGCATCTTTCCGAAGAATTATTACAATACTAAAATAGTTACTACTTCACTACCACATTCAGGGTTTTGTTCAAACATCAAAATTTCAAATACTACAGTTCAAAAAAAAAACAATTTACTAACTGCCTCACATTTATTTCTGACATCAAGAGTAATAAGTAAACTTAAATCACATAACCAAAATTGTTTGCTAATTACTACTTGAGCGTCATCTATCTACTACAGGATAATCTTTTTGTTTTGGCTAGAAAAAAAGCTTAATATGCTAGAATAAAAATCATCAAACACCACATGGGTAGTAAAACATATCACTACTTTTGGAAATTTCTACTTGATTATGAGTTTTCACTGTTGCACATAAAAAAAAGAATAAAATGGTGTTGTTTTACTGGTGCTGTTTTCTCTGATTTACGGTTGCAGATCAACTGGGTTTTGCACCGAATTTACTGGGGCGTGACCATAGCCACGCGCCGGCAGGTCACTATTCTTCTTCTCCACATGCCCTTCCTCCCTCGCCTCGCACACGCCACCACCGTCCAGCCCCCACCGCCCCGCCGCGGCGCGGTAGGGTCTCGCCGGAGGTCTGCGGCTGCGACCCTACCGCACCCACAGCGGCATCCTTCCCCTCGGCCTCCCTGCCCCAATCCCACCACCACCATGGTGACGAGCACCGCCGCGACGCCCCCACCCCGACCTGGCCCGGTTGCCTCCATCGCTGCCAGGGCCCCTAACCGCACAACCGTCATCCCCACCGCTTGGCCCGCTGGCCAGCCTGCCTCCCCCCAAAATTCCTTCTAAGCTCCACTGGAGTTGGAGATGAGGGAGACACAGGCGGTGTTGGGGGCACGAGTGTCGGAGATAGAGACGAGGGAGACAGAGAGCCATACGGACACAGGCGCCGGAGACGCGGATGCCGATACAGACATGGGTGGTGGTGCGGCCGTCGAGGATGCTGATGGGCCTGTTCGGGCCCATGTGGCAGAACCACCCAAATTATATGGCCCATGTGCACCTGTCATTGTCTTAAATACCTCTAACTGCTGCACACGAGAGCCATATAACTCCGGTAGTCTGTCGGGTGTCCTCGGGGAACCCCGAATCATCCATATTTTACAACTCATACAAGATCAACAATGGAGTTACCACAACATTACAACAATTGATACAAAAATATCTTACATCAGAGTATAACATTAGTTTACAAAATATGTTCAAGTCAAACTTAACTTAAGTTTCAAAATGTGAGTAGAATTACAGAAGCGACTTAGGTGAAGCATCTAAGGTAGAAGAGATGTCCAGATCATGTCGAGCCCACTAACATGACCTCAACTAGCAGCACGAGTCAGATCCTGCAACAGGGGTTAACAAACCCTGAGTACTTGAGGGTACTCAATAAGTCTTACCCGACTAAAAAGAAAAGACTCAAAGGGTATGCAGGCCTAAAGGAAAGTTTGAAGCAAGAAGTAACTTTAGCAGAAAAAGCTTATTACTAGTGGATCCTTACTTTCAATGTTTTAGCTGGGTATTACTTCATTATCAGTATCCAGTTTGCACCTGATCTAAATCAATCACTTCATTACTCATCTCATCTTATGTTCATCTCTTATCCATAAGTAACCATGTTCTATTGATTAACTACGATGTATGGTCAGAGGGTCGAGTCTCCATAACCGAGGAGCACGACGATTCGAATCGATTAGGCCCAGCTGGGATTTTCTTATCACATGACATATGCAGGTCCAAGACCTACATATATCAACCTTCACTCGGATCCTCCAAAACGTGAACCGGTCTACGCTACCCGAGAGCACAGTACTCCACCTCCCTGTGTCGTTCATCCGTGATGGATTCACAGGATGTGTACACGCTACTCTCACCATCTCCCATGCCCAGTGCACATTTGTCTTTTCACATATTGGAATAGCTGAGATATCAGGCTTACCAGAGTATGTGGCTAGTACTGCAAGGTCTTGGCCACACGGTGGCCTACAACGAACGATCCTCAATCAACACAGACAGGACAAGCACGTCCAGGCAACTCTGTCAGCTTAACCACCAAAGACATAACCCGTGCCCCATCTAGTCTCAATTTAATATTAACCTTATCGTGGTATTACCATGACTCATAAACAGAGCCAAGAAGAGGAAGGTAAACATGTTTCTCTCGAACGATGAAACCATCATTCGACTTCTATCGAAGTCTAAGCATTAATAAGCATCAGGGTAAACGACCTACAATACTAGCAGGGTACGACTAAGGATACCTAAATATCAAGGTAATCATGCAGCAATGGTATTCAACCAACTCCTAATTACTTAATGCACATCTCACAAGACTTAAAGTGTAATAAAGATTTGAAAATACTAGAGAAGGGTTTATGCTTCGGGGCTTGCTTGCGTTGTAGAGAAGGTTACAATCCACAGAAAGATCCAGAGGTTAACTTGGCATCAACACCACGGGTGGATGGACCTTCTTCAAAACTTGATCAACACGAATCTTCTCACTCTTGGATGTACTACATGTAATAAAGGATGCTTGCTTAACAAGATGGACTACATGCAATGATGCATGATGAGAGGCATTCAAATGCATGACAAAAGTTAAACAAGGTTAAGAAAGTTGAGTACAACTTTCCTTCAACAAAGAACCGGGTTCATTATCATAAAAGCATTTTAGTTAGTTAACTTATCAAGTATATTAGTTGTCTATTATGAAAAGAATTATACTAGCATGGTCCAACAAGAAGTGATTAACATTCATCATAACTCATGATCATTATAAGGAACTTATAAAACTAAACTAATTATTAAATAAACCCTTTTAATTTATTATATAAACAAGTTGATTCAAAGCATATCAAACAAGTAATTAACTTGCCAAGGAACAACAAGGGTTTTGGTGTTCCAAGGTCTACAATCAAAGTATAAAACACACCAAAGTCATTTTATGATTTATCCTAATTATTTTGGTAATTATTAATTAATAATTAAAGCATGCAATTAAGTGGATACATTAAAATTATCAAAATAGTACCATAATTTTTATGAAGGCAGGTATAAGCATGTAAAGCATACACAAAAAGTTTCATGATTAAAGGTTGTCACGACCTGGTCCTGATACCCTTGTGAGCATCAGCATCATGAGCATCTTTGCATTTGAAATCAAATAGTTAGAAACTGAATGCTGCATTAAACTGCTCACTGTTGAATTTGCGGAGAATCTGCCAGCACCACCGGGTTATCCGCCAGCTCGCTAGCACGCTGTCCGTCAGTAACCTGACACCACCGGAGAGTCCGCCGTCACGACGGATTGTCCAATAGGATCGTCCCATGTAGAAATGTGAGGTGTCACTTTGTGAATCACTAGGTCCCACACTTCACCATAGCTGTCCATCTCGTGGTCACACCAAGGCAGAGAGTCCACCAACTCACTCACTCACTCTTACACTCCCACTCTCTCTCTAGTTCATCTCTCTACTCTCTCTCACACTCAAGCAAGGCAGAGGAGAAGGAAGGGAGGAGAAAGGAGAAGGGATTGGAGCTTGGAAGCAGTAAGAGATGGCCGTGGAGATCACCTAGAGGCCGTCATCCACAAGAGGTAGGGGTTAGAAGGGGAAGGAGCCCTCTCACCCTTGCCATAAGGAGCTAGGAGGAGAAGGAGGCAAGAAGAAGAAGAAGGTTTCAAGTTACAAAGGAGGAGCTCCAGCTGCTCCATCTTCTTGGAGAGCTTGGTACCTTGTGTTTGCAGCCCCTGGTAAGGATCTAACCAAGCCAAACCTAGGATTGTGTCTTTAGGAGCCAAAACCTAGGAAACATTGATTTGTGGCCTAGAGTTAGTTTGCACCCAATGTAGTTAGAACTAATAAGCTAGATATGTTCTATAGAACCCTAGTAGTCTACCCTGAAGATGGTTTACACATGCAAGCACCATGGATGAAGATTTGGAACTTGAGTTACTACGAGGTGTTCACTGTCAGTATCGATGGAGGATCCGACATCACTAGCGGAGTGTCCGTCAGCACTGAATGTCTTACTGCTCACTTGCATAGAACACGTCTATAACCCACCAGAGTGTCCGTCACTACACCGGATCATCTGATGAGTTATACGCCCGATACAGAAGAGTGTCCAGAGAACCTAGATCATAGTTTTGGTACATCAGAGTGTCCGTCGATATTCTAGAGTGTCCTCTAAATTATAAACTAGAAACCCAAGAGTAGCCAGTTCCTATGAATGAACCGTCACTCGCACGGGGTATCCGATGGAGCTTGAACCCTTAGTAGCCACAACACCCTACAGACCTAATCTGATAGATGGTCCGCCACAGTTGACGGAACCTTTCGATAGGATCACCTCTTACATAGAGAGATTCCCGAGAGCACAAACTTCATACCGAAGAGTCCGATCCTAGTTCGGAGAGTTTGATGGATCAGAGAGCCAATATCCCACTGAGTCCCAGTAACCACCGGACCGTCCGACATCCATGTTGGACTACCGGATAGTTACCAGTCAACAGATAACTAGTGTCTGACTACGCACTCACTCATGTGTCACTAAAGCATAAACAACTAAGAATCATTGCATAGCATGAGCATGTACTTTACGCATTTCACTCATCAAGCATCATGCATGTATAGGTGACCCGATTCCCGAAGAACCTGTTGAGGAGGAGCCTTAGGAGGAAGAAGCCCTCAAGCCTAGCAATGACGTTCAAGGAAGGCCCCTATGCATCCCTATGCTTTAAAAATGCAAAATGAACTATGTTTATCTACTGCATTGCTTTGTTACCATATGACTAGTAAATCAGGAAGGGAATTAGCTATGTTAAGCCTTATCCATATATCGCCACACCAATCAACCAAACATGTCTTGTTTAACAAACCATGCTTAGTATGCTTAGATCTTAGAAGTCGAGCTAATGATGGGTTTCTCATTACTCGCGTGATGATAGGATGATAATCCACTAAGCAACACCTTGAGAAGGGTCAACATTAGTTCTACTTGGTTATGGTATGAGCTTTGGTCGGCAAGGGGTATGGTCATGCCAAGATGGGGATTCTTGGATGACATAGCTTGCTTATCGGTTAAGGACCATGTATCCATGGTAGTGAGTACAAACATAAAATTGTACAGACCACTTGTCGCCAATAGGGGTGACAAGCCATGTAATTGATTGCGACCATCTTATCCGTGAAACTGGCAAGGGGGATGGCGTCGGTCGAGAATGTTTGGGACATTGACCAGGCATCGTAGCCAAACCTTTCGTCGGACATCTTGGCCGGGTTAGGGAAAGGTTGAGACATTGAGATATCCCTTCTATACCGACGAGTCTTATGGGCAATATCCCTTGTTTCGAGTGGGGTTAACTTGTACCCCTCTGCAGAGTATAAAACATTAAAAGCAATAAGTTCTACTTCTAGATACGGACTAGAGTTGGGCTTGGATATCAGGACTCGTGGAAGATCGAGTTCTCGCTTGTTATTGCTTAACTTGATTACCGATGCTATGCTTAATAACTGCTACCTCATAGATCACATTTACTTTACAGTATAAATGCTTTTATGCAAAGATACACATTTCTTGCTACTACCCAAATGCATAATCCTTGTTTATTATATTGGGTAAGTCCTGCGGAGTATACTCGAGTACTCACCCTGTGTGATCTTAAGTTTTGCAGGTACCATAGTCCCTGTACATGGATACTTATATGCTCCCAACCCCTCGCCGGATCAGGAGTGGTGAAGGATCTTATGTTCTGTAGATACAAGGCTGTGGCACACCCATGTATCCATTATCATGAACTATATTATGTTGAAAGACTTCCGCTAGACTTCGATGTAGATTGCAATGTGTGACCGTGTGATGAATTAAGTGTGTGAACCCAGACTTGTAAACTTTAATGCTTTGAACTTAATGTGATCTATGCACTGTTGTGATGTATTCTCTCTCTCTCGAACTGATCCTGAAGAGGAGTTGCTACGTGCGCTCCTGGGAATCTCGTTGTTGGTTTGCTTAAATTGAGGGGTCAAGTGGTTGACACTCGATTTAGGTGGATTAATGCGGCGGTTACCCACAAAGGTTAATTATTTTAGTCTATAAAAATCATGAAAAGTTCATTTATTAATTAAAAGAGATAATTTTAAAGCATGTAAAAACTACTAATTTTCACCAATTCATATTTTTGTTAGATAGAGCACATCATGAAGAGGCTACACAAATATTTTCATGATTTTTATCACATTCCTATATTTTGCTATGAATTTAACAAGAATCAGCACATTTAATCTATTTCTGAAAAAGATAAAACTGAAGAAAACCTTTTTCACTCAGCTCCCTCCTACCCGCGCTCACTGACAGCAGGCTCGGGTCAACTACAAAAAACATTAATATTAATTACTGAATTCAAATAAATAAAAATATGTTAATTACTGAATTAACATATTTAATCAAAAAACAAAATATGTTAATCAGTGTTTCAATAATAAATATGTAAAATATAAGAAAATTGTAGATAATATATATTAATTACTGAATTCAAATAAATAAAAATAATATTATAGAAGTATATAAATAAAATAATAATTAATATGATTAGCCATATTTAAATTAATTAAACTTAAGGTTTATATACTGTTAATAATATTAAAATTACGTTAACCATATATAACTTTTAAATAATGATACATATAATCTATTATATTAAAAAAATTCATTTACTTAGTAAATTGGTCATAAGAATAAGATTTAGATGGTTTCAAAATAATTTGTACTTTGCGGATGCGGATAATATCAGATATTTCATATTTTTGTCAGATACGGATGTGGAATCGGATAGAGAACAATCTTTGAAAATGAATGCTGATATATCCATTTAAACTCATATTTAAATCGAATACGAATACATATATCCATATTTACATTAAAATGGATACGGATATCTGGACATTCGCATCCATCCTTAAACACAAGGTCCCGGAGGTGGAGGAGCACAGTCAGAGGAAGATGGAGTTGGCCATGAAGAGTAGGAGCTGGGTGAACAACTGGAGATCGACGGACGAGAGAAGGGAGGGTTTAATTTAGGGTTGTGTGAGAATCCAGGGTTGTCCAACTTTATTTTTGAGCTTGTTTATGCTCTTTTTATTTTTCCTTGATGATTCCCAGAAGTTAATTCTGTTGTGTTTTGTATGTGTAAAATTCTGCAAATCACTCTTATTCTTGTTATAGAGCATTCATCCCATTCCGCAAGCACCATCTTCATCAATCAATAAGAAAAAAAATCCAAGAAGCAGATTTGGATAACTGGATCCCACCGATCGTGTCCTTTAATTTCATAATTGTCGCTTATATAATATTCTCGACAATCACAATTGTAGCTTATATAATACTAGAGGACACGATCAGTGGGATCCAGTTATCCAAATCTGCTTCTCGACAATCACGTGAAGATAATAAAGTTCAATATCTTGCTAGCAGTCTGGGCTATGCTAAAGGCTCCCTCCCCTTCACCTATCTGGGCCTGCCTGTTGTCCTACCGAAGTCAAAGGTGTGAAAGAAGGCTAGCCAACACCTCAACTTTCCTCTCCCAAGCTGGCAAGCTGGAAATGACAAATGTTGTCCTTAATGCATTACTCACCTTCCACCTAAGTGCTCTTGCCTTACCAAAGTTTGTCATCAAGCAATTAGACAAGTTTAGAAAACCGTCCCTCTAGAGGGGCGGGGCAAATATCAACTCTAAGAAACCACAAAAGCAGCATGGGAACTAGTTTGCCTCCCCAAGGATGAAGGAGAACTCAGAGTTATAAATTTGAAAAAAAAAACACAATTAAGCCCTGATGCTGAAAAATGTAGACAAATTCTTCAATAGAAAAAGACATACCCTGGGTCTCACTTGTGTGGGAAAACACTACTCCAATGTCAAGCTCCCAGGAAGCACCAAAAAAGGCTCCCTTTGGTGGAAAGACAACCTAAAACTCCTAGAGAGTTTTAAGTCCTTTTCTTCAGCTCAGGTGCAAAATGGAGAAACCTATTGTTGGTGTTTCTTAACGTAAAGAGAAAGATTCCGCAAGCGCATGGAATTACCGTTGTAGCTTTCACCCAGAAGTATTCAGGGTATCATATTTTTCATAGGGAACGAAGGTGTTTCTTCTAGGTAATTCATCCAAGGACAACACAAGGGTAGCTTGATGAGGATAGAGATGGATTCCTATGGCTTAGGGTCTAAGGATAGATAAACTTTACTATTACTTACTTACTTCGGGCACCGGATCACACCTGGTCTGTCAGACGAGGCCGGCCTATAGTTCTACGCCGTACCCAAACATGGGGGATTACGAGGGATGGACAGGGCTGTCACCACCTGCCACCTACCCCTCAACCGGAGGGTACGAGGCAAACGAAGGTAGCCTCTAGCCTAGACTTCATGTCTACGCTATCGACTACTACTCTAGCATCGATTAGGGTTATCCATCTTTATCAGGAGCCCTCTACTAGAGCGTCCACCACGGCGATGGACGACGAACCCGCAAACAAGTAAAAGTATAGCTCAACTACTCAAAGACTTTATAACCAAATGAACCACAGACACATACAAAAATACCCATCGAGGTACAAAGCTTGTGTTCACCAAGGTACAAGCGGGAGAAGGTTACCGACAAGTCCAACACTTCTTCCCCGAACTCTCCCTCACATCTCTCCCTAACTTCTTTACTAGAGCTAGCTAGGGCCTAAGCCCATGAGTGGTGTTGTTCTTCTCTTGGTCTTGTGCTCTTCTCTTGTGTGTTGTTGAAATGAGGGGGGGGGAGAGCCTCCTTTTATTGGTGGAGAGGAGGGGGCTCTTTGGAAAATGCTTCCTCCCCTCATGGAAGGTACCAAACCGACCTCAAGATGCATTGAACCTGGCCAGGCACCTACGTAACTGCCTTTGCAATGTCGGTGGGAGGCGACCTATGAAATTTGGGCCCGAGAGGAGCCAGTTGGGGTGCGGCCGCACCAGTGGTGCTACCGCACCACCACTGAGCCCTTTCGGCCTGTTTTTTGTCTGGTGGGTCTCTGGATGGTCCTAGATCAAGCCCAAGTGAGTGCTTTGCCCAAATTCTTTGGGTAGGTTGGGCCTTCTTCATTATTCCCTTGCGCAAATCAGCTTTACGCCTTGTTGGAATGCGCCTTTTGGTGTATTTTCCCATGTATTTGTGTTTATGTCCTACAAAATGATAATCTCCAAATACATGTGGAACTAGGTCAATAGTAAAGGTATATATGCTTAAGTTTGTTAATTTCTCCTCTTTTTATATCTAGATTGGTGGTAAGAAATGTGAGTTAAGGACCCCCAACAAGCTCCCCCACACTTAGCCCTTTGCTCGTCCTCGAGTAAAGTTAAGGACTAAGATGGGTCATCTCCTTGATATGACATCTGCATACAAGTTATTCTAAGCTTCACCTACACTTGTGAACTTTTGGAGTGTCTACCACATTATCTTGAGTGATTGAATAATGGAACATCATGGATTCAAATCCCCTTGCATCAATTAGTTTAGAAACTTGGGGTTTCATTTGAATTTGAAAATGTAAACATAGCTTAGCTCCTCAAATAATTCTCTCAGATCGCTCATATTTGTGTTTGGTTTCTCACCAAGGCATATCATAGTGTTGCCTTCTTTCTTTTCTACTTCTAGAAAGCTTATATGGATCTTTTGGGTAGGGAAAGATATGAAGGCATACTTACTCTGCGTATTTTGTTAAGTCAAATCTCGGATCCAAGGAGAAAAGATGTCATACCCTTAGATCAAGAAGTGCAAGTGTGTGGATAAAATAAAGTTTAAACCTATACTATACTCCTTGATATGAGTGATCTCTCTCATAAGTTTTGTTTTGAGAACATGGCTATCTTCTTTCTCTTTCTTGTTTTTTCACATGAGCCTTCATGTGCTCATCATTTTTTATATACTTGGACCTTCATGTGTCCATTTTTTTCTTTGGAACCTTCATGTGTCCCTATTTTATTTTATTTTCAATACCTTGAGACCTTCACGTGTCCCATTTTTTTTTCTCAATACTTTTGCATAGCACATGTCTCTTAAACCACGTATTGAGAGAGAGATCACTATTTGTAGAATGTGGAGTATTTATTTCTAAGACATGTTTTTGTCTACTCCTAGTGTAGGAGTAGATATTTTGGTGGATGGAGGCATGTTTTAGCGTATTCCCAGTGTAGGAATAACTTATGTATGTGGGTGTACGTGATATTGATCTTGGAGGCATGATAACTTTCTCAACAAAGGTCAACAAGACTTGACAAAACTTAATGCAGGAATAAGTAGCATACTTTTGGAGGTTTTATGTTCTAAACACTAGATATGGCTTTGTTAGGAATTTGCATATCATTGAGGAGCATGCTATTCAAAATTTGATTTTGTAAAGTAAATCCCAAGTTCTTCGCATGAGAGAGCAAGGTTCTTTTTCATCCTACTATATCACACACTTCAATTACTTAGATAACATGGGGTCCCTATGATGATTTGTTCACAAGTTATAGGATTTTTAGCAAGGAATAAAGAGTATGCAAACTTAACTGAAGGATAGCATGGAGATGAAGCGTTATTGTTTTGCATTTTTAAATTTGTTTAGTTTTAAACTTCAAAACTTAGGAGAGTTGAGTTGCACAAACCAACGTTGTGGAGCAAGGAGTTAAGGGGAATCAGAGGTGGTTTGGCTAAACCATAAGGTTCAGCCAATCCTCTCTGAGCTATCTGTCTTATCCTTCTGCATGATGTACCATTTGCTATTGTACAACATGTTGGTGGGAGATCTTGAATGTGCGTTTGCTGTGCTTGAGAGATCTCCCCCACACTTATTTTGTACCTGCTTTATTTTTCAACAAAGAAACAAAAACAAAAGAAACAAAAACAAGATAGGGCTCTACTGGCTTGAACACCGTGGAGCCTAAATTTATTAATCACTATTATTATTATTATTATTATTATTATTATTATCTATTCATTTATTATTTTTATTATTTTTTTGTTTGTTCACTAGACTTTTTGTACTCAAGCAAGGCTAAGGTAAAGTTGTAGAGTAAAATAGGCCTTGGTATATCTTCATCATAGTATTTACTTTCATTGATTATGAAAACAATAACTCAAGTTCATTAATCAAAATTCAACACCATGTCAAAATTTGATTAAAGAAGGCTATTTTAACCTAAGCACCATGCTTAATTTAAAAAGCCTATGGATGTAACTCGTGAGAATACATCTAAACAAGTGCATATGTCATAAACAAAGAAAGCATGAACTAGCATGAACAACATCATATGGAGACAAAAATGAGTAAAGGAGTTGGTGAACATTTTTTTATTCTCATTTTTTTATAATAAATTTTTTATAGCAAGGTAGAGATAACATCATCAAACCTGGTAGCCCTTGGTATAAATGAAACATGTAGCGATGTTCTCACCATCCTCCTCCACACTTGGACTTTTGCGTAAAAGTCAAGTGTGTAAGGTTGGAATCTCTTTTTGAGTTTGTTTCATCACCAAGGAGCATCATGATGTTTAGTTGATGTAGCTCCCACGTTCTTGAGCATCATATGTCCCTTGCTCTTCTTGATCTTTACCTGAAATGGTTAGCGACCAAGAATACCCGAAGGTTCATACTAAGCTGACAACATGTTCTTGCTTTTATTAAAAGTTTTTTTATGATAGTCATATATTATTTTTTATTTTTTATGATAATCTAGGGTATCTTCCGGTAGTGCTTGATTTATGGTCACAAGCTCGACCTTGGTAACTTAATCTTGTAGCTATCAATGGTGGTATAGTTCCCAGCTTTACCACCAAACATTTAGCATTAATGTTCAAGCTACAAGGTTCGTACTATAGTGCTACTACGGGATTTGCAATGTTTGTGATAAACGAAGACATTTACAACCATCCTCCTAAAAAGTTTGGGAACGAGGAGTGATGGGTGGTTGTCTGCCTCGTAGCAGCAAGCATCACTAAGCATAATGAACTCTGAAGACTCCAAATGTGAGGGGTCTCGAAAGAGAAACTTTCATACTCAATGGTGGAATCATTCTCCTCAGTTTCCAGAGTTGGTGTTTTAGAAATGTCCATGGCATAAGAGTTTGGTTGGCCAGAGGGACGTTGCTTAAGTTCGAGCGAGGGTGTTGGATGTTCCATTTCATAAGAATGTGAAACGAAAGGGGAATTAAACTTCACCTCCTCGAATGGGTCATGGTTGGGATGCTGCTTCACCATTGGACTTTTTGGGTAAGGGATAGGTGTAGCGACAATAGTTTCTCCCAATTCTTCGTTAAGGCTCCCATGGGAAGGTTTTACTTGAAAAAGTTTGTCCAATGGGTAGCCTATGAGAAGATCAAACTCAAGGATAGCAAAGATGTGGAAATCTAGGACAACCTCGGTTTTGTCTATTTCAACTGGCATGGCCCTAGCAATCCCACAACACTCGAAGATGAGTCCTAACAAACTTTTGAAGAGCCTGTTGGTCGAGACTAGCGGCATGTTGTGCAAAAGGGTTTCCGCAAGATATTCTAACATGATATTCGTCTCGACCATGGGATTGTGCATGGCTTTTACATTTGTTCCCCTCAATGGGCAAGGCATGGCCGTGGAAGGTGAAAGAATCCAAATTGCTTCGGAAGAACATTTGACTTCCATTAACCATTCCTTTGATGGATTTACCCTAGGGGAATCTTCCTTAGAAGGAAGTGTAAGCTTTTCATGCCCATGGTATTTCAAGGTATTGCCATAATCCCTAAATTCGATAGGGAACTCCAAAGGATGAATTACTCGTTCCTTCGGTGTTCGTGGTTAGGTTGTGGGCTCATGAGTCGAACCTAGGAATGGTATGAGTTTGGATTCGACTAATGAAGATTCCTCAACACTCGACATGACATTAGCCTAGAGGGGTTTGGTTCTTATGATGGAAGAAGTGTGTCTGTCTATGAAGTTTTCAAGGAATTTTACTTGTTCCATCATAGGTTTGTGTGTAAACCGTCCTTTGGCAGTCATTTCTAGGCATAGGTCAGCATTTATGTCAATACCCAAACAAAAGAGACGCAATATCATGCCATCGGGTAAAGACAAGTCTGGGCCAGAGTAAATTGCCACTAAAAATCTGGCCCAGGCTGCACCTAAAGACTCCTTCTCATATTGCTCAAAGTCGAGGATTGCCCTTGGTAGAGAGACGATACGGGACTTGGGAAAAAATGCAAGACAAAACTTGTCCTTAAGTTCATCCCAGTCCCCATTCGTACTTTCTATGGCATGTGTGTACCATTGCTTCGCCTTCCCTATGAGAGAGAAGGGAAACAATTTCCACCTTAGTGTTTCCTGTGTCATGCCTGAGATGCTCAGGCACGAACACATCTCCTCGAACTCTAGCAGGTGGTAGCAAGGGTTTTCATTTTCAAGCCCAGAGAAGGGTTGTTTCCGAGCTATAGCTTTTAAACTAGGGTGGAGTTCGTTGCCAGAATGAGGGGTTGATTTTGGTGGTGAATCAGGGAACCCCCCCTTTGAAGGAGAAAGATTTTGGAATTGTGATGGCTTCATGATTGAAAAAGATAAAAGAAAACTATTTTGTTTTTATAAAAAATAAAGGATACAGATATGAGGATGAACTAGGTTCGAAGGAAATAGCAACTATTCCCTGGCAACGGCGCCAGAAAGCTTGTTGGTATTTCTTAACACAAACAGAAAGATTCAACAAGCGCATGGAATTACCGTTGTAGGTTTCACCCGGAAGTATTCAGGGTATGATATTTTCCACAGGGAATGGAGGTATTTCTTCTAGCTAATTTGTCTAAGGACAATGCAAGGATAGCTTGATGAGGGTAGAGATAGATTCCTATGGCTTAGGGTCTAAGGATACATAAACTCTACTATTGCTTGCTTACTTTGGGCACCGGATCACACCTGGTCTGCCAGGCGAGGTCGGCTTGTAGCTCTACGCCGTACCTAAACGTGGGGGATTATGACGGATGGACTGGGATGCCACCACCTGTTGCCTACCCCTTAACTAGAAGGTACAAGGCAAATGAAGGTAGCCTCTAGCCTAGATACCACGTCTATGTTATCAACTACTACTTTAGCGTCGATCAGGGTTATCCGTCTTTATCAGGAGCCCTCTACTAGAGCATTCGCCACGGCGACGGACGATGAACCCGCAAACAAGTAAAAGTATAGCTCAACTACTCAAAGACTTTATAACCAAAGGAACCATGAACACTTACTAAAATACCCATCGAGGTACAAAGCTTGTGTTCGCCGAGGTACAAGCGGGGGAAGGTTACCGACAAGTCCGACACTTCTTCCCCGAACTCTCCCTCACATGTCTCCCTAACTTCTTTACTAGAGCTAGCTTCGGGTAGGTTGGGCCTTCTTCTTTATTCCCTTGCGCAAATTAGCTTTACGCCTTGTTGGAATGCGTCTTTTGGTGTATTTTCCCATGTATTCGTGTTTATGTCATGCAAAATGATAATCTCCAAATACATGTGGAACTAGGTCAATAGTAAAGGTATATATGCTTAAGTTTGCTAATTTCTCCTCTTTTTATATCCAGATTGGCGGTAAGAAATGTGAGTTAAGGACCACCAACACCTGTTACTTCTGGCAAGATAGTTGCTGCAACGGCCCCTTAAAATGGACTTTCCAAAACTATATTCCTTTGCCAAGCAAAAATTTATTCTAGTGGACAGATTTGATGTAGTAACAAAGATTCACACATGTTTTGATCTGCCCCTTTCAGAAACTGCTTATAATCAACTGTAGGAAGTATGCACATTTATTCAGCATCGACGTCTAACCTTAGATTAGGACATCTGGACATCTCAGCTTGGGGAAACTTCTCAGCAGCAATAGCCTACCTAAACATGATTGAGCATGGCCAAGTTCATCAGGCTTTCAAATGGATCTAGGATTGCTACTGTCAGCCAAAGCACAAGGTTTTCTTCTAGCTTTTGCTCGTAGACAGGCTCAGCACAAGAAACTTTCTAAGAAGAAGAAATATGTAACTAGAATCCTATAATTGTGTCCTTTTCCAAGATCAGGTAGAAGAAATAGCTCATCACCCGATCACTCATTCTTTCACCAAAAACTATTGGAACCTAGCTCATATAAATTCGGATGATGAAATAACCTTCCCAAAGGCCATAGAAACTATCAGAGCTCAGTCCTATCCAAGATTCTTCATGATGGTAGCCATATTGATGACTTGGGCCATCTCCAACAATATACAACGCATCTTGGAGTCAGTCAAGTTCAGCTTCAAAAAAGAAATGAAGTTGCTTTCATCGAGAGCAATGGCCAAATATTCAGCAATTTTTTACTTATGGATCCAAAATATGTTGTAATTTTCGTTGGTGATCACATTTTCTTTATTTCTTTTTGGGTCTCTGGAAGCCCTTATAGTTTCCTGTTGTAATATCTTGTAAACCCTTTTTACCTTTAATAAAATTCCTGTAGGGGCCTAGGCCCCTCCAGTTTCATCAAAAAAAGTTGGGGCCTTTGTGTAGCGGTGATGGGGAGACACAAGAATGGTATTACGGTCCTGTGGTGCAGTGTAACTATTATGGAGCTAACTAAGTCAGGGTATGTTTGAGTAAATTGCGTCCACCATACAACAATTTGATAGGTTGGTGCAAATTGTACCAACAACCTGTAAACTACTCAAATAAGCACAACAACTTAACAAATTGGTGCATATAAGGTCCAAACATTGCTAGATATGGCAAAGTACTTGCTCACAAGTTAGGCGCTAGAAATAATAGATAATCTAGCCAGTATGTGAAAGAAAATATGGGAACCGATAACCCTCTAGGGGCACATAGAGACAAAAAAAAATTACAGCTTGGACACGATAGAGTCCTAGTACTATCCGTATTCTAACACTCCCTCTCGATCTAAACTAGAGGTGGAGCTAGGCCCCTTTATTGGGGTTCAGCTAACCACTATGATTTTTGGTAAGAAACAGTAAGAAATCAGTGTTATATACTGTTTATAAATTATAACATGAAAAATCTTAGACTGCAATGTTGAAGACCCAGATGAAGTTTTCTGTTGGCTTCACCTCTGATCTAAACTCTACAAGTTCAGACCATTTCTAAATTTTGAGCCTAGGTCTTTTGTAAAGCCATCAGCCAGCTGATCCGATAACAATAGATGTCGGACATCCAACAACCGTGCTGCCACTCTTTCATGAACAAAGTGGTAGTCAATTTCAACATGATTAGTTCGAGCATGGAAAACAGGATTTGACGTCAAGTATGTCGCACCATAAAATAGGCGCCTTTAGCTGAGGTGTATTAAGTTCTCGAAGCAATTTCTGAATTCAAATTACTTCTGTAGTTGCATTGGCAAGAGATTGGTATTCCGCCTCTGTGCTAGAACAAGACACGGTTCAAAAGCTCCAGGATATGAGCTTTATACCACTGCAAAACCTCCCGTTGAACGTCTATCATCAGAACTAAAAGACAAGTCAGCGTTAGAAAATGCACTTATAGTAGAAGATTGACAAGAAGATATTGTAAGCCCAAGCTTAAGACTACCGCTCACGTATCTCAAAATCCTTTTTACTATCGTTCAATGAACAATAGTAGGAGAGTGAAGAAATTGGCAAACCTCATTCACCGCAAAGGCTAAATCTGATCTAGTTAATGTTAAATATTGCATGGCTCCCACAATATTTCTATTGAAGGACCGAACAAGGCGACTAGAGCAGGGGGGGGGGGGTTGAATGGGATCCAAATCTAGTGTTCCTATGATTTTGGCCTCTGTTCCAGAATCAACCCCAAATCTCAAGAAAACTGCTCAAGAAGCTCACACAAGTCAACTAGTGACTAGATGAACTCTAGGCAGTAGCAAGACATCACCAGAGAAAACATGGAAGAAAAATGAGCAAGAAATAGTGAAATGC
Organism: Miscanthus lutarioriparius; assembly: GCA_904845875.1. Lineage (NCBI taxonomy): Eukaryota > Viridiplantae > Streptophyta > Magnoliopsida > Poales > Poaceae > Miscanthus > Miscanthus lutarioriparius. The sequence continues at coordinate 134,888,221 of CAJGYO010000007.1, read as the reverse complement.
ATGAAATCACAGTTCACACCGGACCGGTCCGGTGTGCATGCCGGACTGGTCCGGTATGAACCTGACAGCACAAGTTCCTTTAGGACAAAAAGTGAAAACCCTTCCAAACGGTGTCCAAAAATTATGAAATTTTGGACACAAGCTCACAACACCTTATGGAAGGTGTAACAACCCAAGAAATCCAAAGAACCAAAAATACCAACTTCAATTTTTTTTCCAACAAACCTATGTATGATGAGTGTACATACTAGGAAAACCCCCTATAGTTGCATAAGTAGATCCCAAAGTTAGCATGTTTGAGCATATGCATTTAAATAACCATTGAAGTTGCTTCTTTTTGGGTTTCATGACTTGTTAATAAAATATGATCAACTTTCAATTAATCAAACATGTTGTGTGAGTGCACCAAGACCCTAGTCAAAGCTTGGACTTTAGTGGAACTAGAGGACCCACTATAGGGGTATACATGTATTGGATACATGTATACATATTTTAAGACACTAGAATGGAGAATAAGGTTTGGATTTGGAACTATAAATAGAAAAGGAGAAGGGAATAAATAGGAAGGGGAATAGCATAAAATAGCCTAGCTAGCCAGCCATCCTTGCACCATGGCCCAGCACCGGCGCCCGCGCATAGCAGGCCGTGGCCCAGCGCCCGCACCAGCGCGAAGCATGCCACGGCCCAACCATCCTATCATCTCGCCCGTGCCCTGCCTCCCTCTCACCACATCGCTGACAGCGGGCCTAGTGGACCTCGCCTGTCATCACCCACACATGCACTCTTTTCTGCTTTTGTGAAGCAAAGCATCGCCGTCAGGGGGGAATCCCAGGCAGCCCCTGCTTGCTCCTAGCCGTCCGCGCCCAAGCCGTTGGCCACCCGCGCATGGATGGATGCCATGTACATGATCCAGGGCTCGCCAGCCCTCCGTAGCTAGCACCACGCTGTGCTAACGTCGCCACTGTGGCCTCGAGGTGTGACAACACCACGTCCTTCCCCTTGACCACCGGTGTTTGGATTGGGGAGCGCCAAATCACCCACGATCCCACACCGAGCCCCAAACCCTAACCTACAGCCCTAATCCACCCTACACGTACCCCTCCTACCTCTCCCCACCATTTGCCATGTAGCCATGGCCACGCCTGGCTATAAAAGCCAAGCCTCGGTGTCCTAGCACCTCTAGACCACCTCTCCACCACCCGGTGGCATCACCCACCCTATGCTAAGCCAAAGAAGAGGAGGAGGAGGAAGAAGAAAGAGAGAGGAGGACCAAGCCCCACTAGAGCTGTCCATGGCCGCTGGAGATGAGGACGATGCTCTGATCATCTTCATCGCCATCGAGGTTCAACACGACACTGCTCTGACTCACCGCTGCCATGACTCGCCACACACCACTAGCCTTACTTCCCTACCACCACAGTGAGCCTCTTCGTCACCCCTGCTTGTCACCGCGTGCACTCGCCATGGCCGCTGGTGAGGTTCCCCACCTAGGAAGCCCAAGGTAGCACGTTTTAGATGTGACAAGGCACATCACGCCCACGCGCACTCGCACAAGCCCCTACGTGGAGAAGCCAAGCCACATGGGCTCAGGAACGCTGGTGCCCTTGCGTCACACCTGCACGCTCACCATGGTCAGACCCTGCCATGGCACAACCCTATTCTGGCCACCACGAGCCCGTAGAGGTAGGAAAGCTTCCCTAGCGAGCTTCGCCTCACTAAGAGAGGCACCCTACATGAGATGCAGAAGGGGAAAGAACCCCGGGAGCCGCTGGCCGCGTCTACCTCACCAGAGCCACCACGCCCCCGTGCCGCCGCCTTGTAGAAGACATTCCCACCGATTTTGGCCGCCTCGAAGGACAAGGAAGGGTCAATGATGTTCACCGTGTCACCACACACCTTGCCGCCTAGCTAGTTTACCTAATTGCCACCCATGGACCCTAGGTCACCGTCACCAGAGCCCCGCCGTGTGTTCTACCATCGAGCGGACTCTGCCATGAAGTTTAGTCACTAGCGACACCTACGTTAGCTTTCCGGTGACCTCAATCGAGTGGAAAGGTGCCACCTTGGGCCCTAGATGACCGCGTCGCTAGAGCTACCGTGACCTCCATGTCTACCACCGTTGTGGCTGGCATCAATGAGCCGCAAGCCGTGGCCTTTACCTTCAGTCGCCCTCGCTAGAGTATCAATTGGGACACTCGAGGAAGCCATAACCGCCTTGCCGAGCGCACATTCAAGTGTCCTTGACACCACCATCGAGCTGCCGAGACTGCCACGCCACCGAACGCTGTTGCCAGCCTCGTCGGAGGCCAAGATACCACCTTCGCACCCCCACCATGCCTGCATGGACGCAGAGGAGCCCTAGGAGGCTGTAGAAGCCCCACCGAGCAGCCATAGAGCACCATCAGCCGGCCTTGACGCTGGCGAGACACGCGGTGTATGCGCCCTGTTGAGGTGCCATCCTGTGCATGTAGTCCACCGTGAGCCAGAGAAAGAGGAGGAGTGGATGCGGTCGACCCTAGACCCTGCCTGCCGTCCATTGGCCCACGCCATGCTGTCCACCATGAGCCAAGCCCATAGGCTAAGGCCCTAATTGGAGCCCAATAGCACCACGTGGCAGCCCGCTCTGCCCAACACATGTCCGGGCTGGCTTGGCCCAGACCAGCCCAACCCGGCCCATTATCTAGCTTGCTAGGCCCAGTCTAAGCTCGGTCAGTGTTGATCGTTGGCCATTGACTGAAGACTGGTCCCACCTGTCAGCCTCAGCCAAGCCATGCACCAATTAGATTGCGCCACGTGTCAAGCCTAGGATTAATATGTCCTTTTCTTTTTCAAAAAATAGCTTAAACTTAGAAAATTCATAGAAAATTCATCCAACTTAAAAATGAAACCAGTGTCCAATTTTTTCTAAAATTAAGCTCTACGTCATAGGCTTGTGTTTGAGTGCATTTGGATCTATTGGTTTTCCACTTCTTTGTGATTATCTATAGGGGTCGCTTATCGTGGCTATATGTCTCGTTTGACAAACCCGGAGGATCTATAGACTGAGGAGGACGACCCGACTACGTCGAGGAGCTTGGAGATGATCTGACCATAGGTGCCATGTCGCACCCAACCTCATAGAATCCTATTATACACGCTTCAATATAGCTGCTAGTGCTTTATTTTTTGCAAATGGGCTGTGTTAGGTTGCATGGTAGAATTGCTTGAAGCCATTATCTTGATGCAACCTTTACCCCTGCATGCCCGTTGATAGGATAGACGCTCTCTTACTACTTACTGCTTACTTCTACTATGCATTATATTTGTGATGCTTGGTGGAGGATTGTTTGTGAGTGGCTATAGCACTCGGTGCCGATAATGTGGTAATAACTTGGGGGAGATCTTGGCGTGCGTCTTGGGTGTGTGGTGAGGGTTGAGTCGATCGGATAGGATTCTACGATGAGTCTTTGGACGAGTCTTGCCAGGGGGTGTGACCTAGGATTCCCTATGTGAGGTACCTATGGCGGGTACATGTGAGAGGAGTATGTCTCGGGGAGTTGACTGTTCATGGTGCAAGTCCCAGGATGGGGATGCTATTGAAGCACGTGGTGTTGGTTATCCCCACTTGAGAAGATGTCTTGTTTGGTCCCCCTAAGGACTGGTATGTCGAGAGAACCAGATCATAGGACCCTTCGTACACGCCACTCGTCCCTAATGGGCAAGGGACGGTTGTTAACCAGCTAGGGCAGTGCCACTACTGCTAGGTTGATAGTGGATAGTGTAGGGAGGTATGGTCATATGGCTCACACCCTCCTAAGATAGCACAGTGACCCCTAGGGCCTGGTACTACGTCTCACAGTCTCAGCATGCTGGTGGACTCCGGGGTGGCCTAGGGCTGAGTGGTAGGGTGGTATCACACTATTTGGAAGGTAGCCCAGCATCAGCCTAGACGATGATAAGCATCGATGATGATGATCTTGTGGTTCTAGGTGTACACGCTCCGTAGAGTTGATTGATCTATACGTATAGCCATGTCCATGGATATGGACATTCCTATGACCAACACTTCCCTTGATTAGTGAGAGAAGTCCTTTCTTCTTCTACCCCAGGTTGTTGTTGGTTTCTAGCTTTGGCCGTTGAGGCAAGGCACGAGAGGGAGTTGTCCTTGTCGCCTAGACACTGAGAGTGAGTTGAGATGTGTGTGATCGGATGAGAGAATGTGTGGATGAGATGGGTTAAAACTTGATTACACTTGCATAGGAAACTACAACCATAAATAGGCCATTTGGTCTACCCTTGCATTCCACTTACCACAAAGCAAACACAAAGCATAGGGTGGGAGCCAGTGGCCAATACAAATCGTATTGATAATTATTTGGCAGGTCCTGAGTCTAAGTATGACTTCTAGGGAGACGACTAGGAGGATTAGAGGTCTTGTCCTTCGCTTGAGTTTGGTTGAGGAAGATGAAGTCTGTGCCCGCTGCTGTTCTACCTGATGCTATTCTAGATGCTATGTGCTCTGAGTGATTACGCCAAGTGGTGATGTAATAATGAGTAAACCTTTCTATTGTGCTCTATAAGATAGGTATTCGATGTATGACTTGTGATATCGATTGTTATTCAATAATATGATGGAATGATCATCTGGGACTATCATGTTATGGTTCGAATCTGTGGATTTCCCTTTGTGGAGATCGGGATCATTTCAAAAGATCTCCACCAAAAATGAGCTCAAAACTCCAAGGTCGAAAATACTAGACTGGTCTGGGTGACCTATCGGACCTGGCTGGCCAAAACCTGATGGTGCACAATGGCACTCCCTCACATCGGACTAGTCTAGTATGACTACTAGACTAGTCCGGGTTGCACAAATAGTAGCCCGACAAAAATCGAATCAAAGCTAAGAACTCGATCAAAATCAACTCGGATGGATCTAAAACTTTGTAGGGAGGTTCCTAGGGATGTTGAGAGGATATCCTCAAAACATCAACACCCAAAAAATCACTCAAACTCCCACCATAAAAAGGTTGGGGGTTTCTCAAATTTCCTCCCAAGGGTGGATTTTCGTGCCCAAATCACTTGGTAGATATGATCATCAGAGGTTCTAGCAGGTATCCAGACCCCTAAAACATCCCCAAACTCACCGCAACACAAAATCCATCAAAAGAGCAAAGGGAAGGAGACCGAGAAGGGAAAAACTTTAAAACCAAATCATCTACGAATCTACACTCAGATCTTAGAGAATTGATTTCTTTATTGCTCTAGATCAACTCGGTATTATTATTTACAGAGGAATGATTATAGAAAATTAAACTCACACAATGTATCTATCACCGTACTGAGGATCTCAATAGCAGAAACTAGAGGCAGGAAAACTGAGAGAGTGATACTAGAAACGAAAACTGAAGAGATGGCTAGTTGGGGACAACCTCTTTCTTATTTATAGAGCTATTACACATTCCCAACTTGCCCTTAGATATTTAGGCTGAACCACTTAACCCCTAGGGCAAAATGGTCCAAGCCTTGATCGGTGCATCCAATGACCACACGCTTTTCATGACCTTGCTCCGCTTCGACGCAAGCTTCGCGATCACGCCACGTGACGCCTCTAGTTTCTGCCAGAACTCCAACCGAGTTTTGAGGCCCAAACCCAAAAACCGTCCGTTAGTAGTTTTGAGGCCCAAACCACCAAACTGTCCACACCTGGTTTTGATGCCCAAAGTAGAAAACCATCCTCCGATGGTTTTGAGGTTGAAACCACCAAACCCTATTGGATATGTGTATCTGCTACACCTCCTCCACTGTAACACCCTAGGTGTTAGCCTTGCATAAATTGACTTGCATTGCATGAGCATGAGCATCAAGCATTCATAATTAAGCTTTTACATTTGAAACATATGAATGAAACATACGAAACATGTCTTGTAATTTCATGTTTTCTTTATGTATGCTTATGATCATGAGTGAATAGGTGTAAGTAGTTGATGTGAGTCACAAAAACATATTAGCAACACTTAGATTAGCAAATGGAACATTGTTCATGAAGGTCACCTTTCGTGACCAATGCATGAAATGATTGTGTGACCTTGCAATTAGCTTAAATATGTTTAGAGTATCATTATGAACAACTTTGGTATTCATGGTTAGGGACAATTTGCTCACCAAGCCATAGTTTGAATGTATACCATCATTTGAATGTAGCATGTTTGACCAAGTTTGAATCATATGCTAGAGACTTTGCATGTAGGTGGTCACTAAAGCAAAGTTGTAGTATTTGATAGGGGGAACAACTTTTATTTTTGGGTCATGTGATGGTAAGGTGCATATCTTAGTCTTTTGGAGCTCACAAAAATCACAAATGAACTGTTTACTACACTTAGAAAAAAAAATTATGAGTCGAGTTAACTGATAGTTTGAAAACCTCAACTTTGGGATGACATTACTCCTTAACCATTGCGAATTAGGTCTTGATCATTTAAGACGAATTACAGATGGTACTTAGAGCTACAACTTTTGTGTAGATTGTGTGCACTAATACTTCATGGATTAGAAGATCAAGCTCCATGAAAGTACGCTATCAGGCCTAGCATCACGTGACCAAAGAACTGAATCAACGGCTTCGGTGGTCGACCGTCGCCAGAGCTCGCGCGCCGCGTGGAGCCAGCAGCTAGCCGCGCGTCGCTAGTGCGCTGTCCCGCGCGGCCAAGCCAGGCCAGAGCGCACTACATCAGCCCCAGCTCTCGCCTGCACAACCCCGCGCTCACCATTTGCATTTCCTCGGCTTCCTTCTTCGCCACCTACAGCAGCCGCCTCAGCACCGAGCGCCGCCGTCGACCTTGCTGGCGCCAGCTCGCCCTCGCCGCTCCTCCACCGCCGCAACCACTCCACCATCACCCCCATGACTTACCGCGTCCGCCCGTGCTCACTGACCATGTTCGGTAAGCCCCAGGACCATGCACGAGCTCGCCGGAGTTCTGCCGCCGAGTCCGTCACCGTGGCCGGAGCACCACCATCCACCTTTCCACTCGATAGCTTGTGCGCTAGGTTCGCCTGAGTCCGTAGAATGTCATCTACGCCTTAGTTGGAATCGCCGTGGTCTCCACCGGCGTAGCGCCACCGTCCCGCTCCTTCGTGCCGCCATGGTCGCCGCCGTCGTCGCTAGCGCCGACGAGAGGCCCAACCAAGTAGACCAATCGATGCGCTAGGTCACGAAGTTCATGTCATGTTGATGTCATCGCCGGTGAAGCTCGCCGTCGAGGAGTCGTGGCCGTGCAATGTCGAGCAGCGTCGCCTGCTCTGCTTTCGGTCACTGACTGGTGGGGCCGACTGACCAGTGGGTCCCTGTTGTCAGTGATAGCAGTACAGAAGATAGTGCATTTGTTCCTGTTTCATGTGCCACTTTGAAAATTTGATAAGTTGAGCTATGTAGATTCAAAAATTGTGGAATAAATTTTGTAGTGTTCCTTAGGAAGTGTAGTATTTAGGAAACTTATAATCTTGACACTTGTAGTATAATTTTTGGAGGATTTAAATTGAAACTTGAAATGTGTTTTTAAATGTATGTAAACTTATTTATTTTATATCTAGAGTTCCTTTGCTCCAAAAATTATGAAATTTTTGTGGTAAGCTGTTCTAGACATATGTGAGCTCTGGTAAAAGTTTGAGGGTCAGTACATGTATGGATTCGTAGTTATAGATTTTCCTTTTATAATTAGGTAATCCTTGTATGAATTTTTATAAATTAATTATGAATTCAATATTCATGAAATTTGTTGGAGGTTGTCCTAGTAACATATGTATGCTAGGAAAAATCTAAAATCTGTTTTTTGACACTTTTCACTAGGGTTTCCTATTTATGTTATTTTAAGCCTTTATGCCTTGTCATTTTTGGATAGGATGTTTTACTTGGTAAAATGGCATGAAACTTTTAGAGTAGTCTATTGGTAGCACTAGTAAGCCACTGTAAATTTCTGAGAATTTACGATGCACATTTGGTATATGTTTATTATTTAACCTAAGTATCTTAGTAAATTGATAAAGGCATTTAAATAAATAGTTTGGGCATGGCCATTATATTTTCTTGAGTGTATTTGACGTCCTTGTACTGTTGGTCTGATTGGTGAAGTCAAATTTGGAATGTTTATATGCAATAGAAATATCGTTGCTTTATAATTCGGGAGAGAAGAGTTTTCGGACAGATTCTGTGGTTTAGAATGTTGCGTAGTCAAAATCATGTTTTCTGTAAAAATGGTTAATAATAAAGTTGTAGGTAATTTCTTCATCTATGTTGTGTTAAAATTTCAAAGCAATAGACCAAATAGTTTAGGATTTATAGCTATTTAAAGTTAGTATTCCGAAATGCTTCTCTCTGGAATTTCTGGACAACGCTGGATTGATTGTCTGTTTTGGTTAAGATAAAGTGTGAATTAGCTTTTGGTGATTAAATAAGAGTTGTAGACAATTTTATAAGATTTCCATAAAGTTTAAGATCACAACATTTGGATAAGTAGAACTTCAGTTATAAGTAAAACAAGCAGCTGCTGTTTTGTGTGTAGTGAATGAATTGTAAATGTGTTTGATTAAGTAATAAAGAAGAGATATGCACCTACTCGGTAAAATATGATGCATTTGTTAACACCATGCTGTTAAGAATACTAATACGAATGCATCCATCATGTGTCATCATGCTATACTTGTACGCATGTATGCATTCGCAATACCTTATGCCATATTCATGCATATAGGATCGACAGAGGAGATAACGTTGCTGGAATTCGACGAAGTAGAGGAAGGGGACCAGCAGGAGAATCCTCAAGCCGTAGCTCCCGAAGGCGAGGAGCAGATCCCTGAAGAGCTTCCGGAGTGCCCTGACCACCGCCCCACTTCCTTTCTGAAAGGCAAGCCCCGAAGCATTCTAAGTCTCCCAATGTTTTACAAAATAATACTTGAATCCTTTATGATTGATGCATTAGGTTATAGGAGTTGTCTAGAAACACTTGATGCATGGAACTACCTTGTCCAGATATATACACCTTTAACCCTGTGTAGGTCCAGGATCGAATATATGCTTAGCCCTGCTTAGATCGGTAGAAGTCGGGTGATTTCCTGTCACCTGCGAGATATAGGTGGATACCGAAGCACAGTTGGCTGTATTTGCTATCATGGAAAAAGAACCATGGGGTAATGTAAATGGAGACCGGGCGGGATGTCGATAGAGAAGCAACAAGATATGGAGGTCTTGGGTGTGGATCTATCCCCGTCTGTGTTGATTAAGGACCGTACCGTTGTTGGCACTTCTGACAAGATTGAACACATGCCTCTCACTTAGCTGGCCGGATAACTCGTTCCGACCGCGAAGCCGAGTAGCTCAACTTAGGCCGGGCCTCATTCTGTTGTGTGCCCTCTATGGGGAGCGCATCAATAGACCGTGGGCAAGCATGACCTGAGCGACCTGGTCCGGGACCATGGGCAGGCATGGCTTGAGCGACCTGGCTACCGTCAGTCCCTGATTGCGCAGCGCTGTACGAATCCACGAAATGTGTACCTGAGTTGTACCAAAGGTGACCTAAGGCTGCCTTCGCGCGGTATGCCTGGGTTTGTGTTAGGAATAAATTCCCAGCTGGTTGAAATCAATTCGAATCGCCGTCTCTCCCGGATAGTGAGAAACTTGGCTAGCCCCAACATCGTAGTAATTATACTATGGAATATGATGGTTCAGATAATCATGAAATTACTACACCTGCTATGGTTACTATTGTATGCTCTTAAAATGATATACCACATGTTTGGCATAGGATAGTTGCTAATGTAGATGGATAGTCATAATTAATTGGTAACAGAATTATAATTGTATAACTGAGTTAATCGATTTTTATGCAAAATGTTGTCAAGCTACCTCCACTTATACAGCCTTGCATAATCCTTGGAGTCAATTTATTTCTGGTTTATGACGGGTAAGTCTAGCTGAGTACCTTCTCGTACTCAGTGTTTTATTTCCCAATGTTGCAGATGGCACTGTGTATCATGGTTATTGCAAGAGTTGCTTCTATCCTGCCATGGATGAGGAGTAAGCCTTGGGCAGGCTTCTTTATTAATCCCTCTATTTGCTTTTGTGGACTGTGATCCTATTTCGGCACTGTACTAAACTATGTTGGAAACTTTACTTTCAAACTTAATTTGCTTCCACTTTTATCTATCAAACTCAGTTTGTAATAACTGGTTTCATACTCTGATGATGAAAATGTATCTGTAAACTTTATGTAATATGTGACATGTATGTTGAATCATGTACGATCTTGGTTGTTGTAAATTGTTTATCGAGACCCGTCGTGGTACTCGATGGACTACCGAGTTTATATGGGTTCAAGTATGACAGTGCGACCACTTGCGGGCCGCCATTGTACTTGTACTCTTATAAATTGGTCGGTTCTACGACATCCACTCTCTCAACATGTGTCACCATCGTCCTCGACCGCCCGATCACCAAGTCCTCCAGCGCCCCCGCTTGACTTGGTCAATCAACGTCTTGAATTGGTCAACATGGTCTACTCCTCTGCATTTTCTCTTGCTTGTTGATGATCCGAAGTGTTAGCCACTATGGTCAGTCTTCTAGCCATCTTGGTCCCTTAGTCCAAGCCTCACGTCCATCCTTCACCACTGAACTAAACTTGAAATAAAAAGAAGGATGATCCATAATCTTGAATCATGGTAACTTTGCTTTGGGAGTTGGGTGACCCTATGGCCACCAAGATCATGCTCAAGCCTTGCTCCTTCTTGCTTCCATGTGATAAGGATGTTTTTGAGCAAAAATCAAGATTTTCTTGCAAAAATCACATAACTTCCGTTAGAGAGAAATGCGATGAGTTTATGAGATGATTGAGCGATAGAGATATAGCTTACACTTGAGATGATAGAGTTGTTGGCCATCTTCTTCTTCCACTCATGCATGATGAAATCAAGATTAGGGTTTGGGTTGATTATTGGGGTGAAAAGAAAAGGGGATTTCTTGAGCTCCGCCAAGGATGGAGATGGAGATGAAGATCTTCATCTTTTCCTTGAGACAATGATCTTGAGCTTGTCTTGATATTCCCTTCTTTTTCTTCTTTTCTATCGCTTCCTTCTCTTCCTTTCTCTCCCTAGTTCTTGCTTGTTTTTGCTTTCTCCACCTTGATAGAGAGGGAGAGATGAGAGTGAGTGGGAGAGCTAAACACATAGCTAGGAATATCACATCTTGAGCTAACAAGTGGGACCAAGAGAGGGGAGAGAGGGACAACTCATCCAAATTGATTCTACTATCTAGGTGATCTGGTGGATGGCCCATCAAGATGTCAGATGATCCAACATAACACATATTTTGGGATCTTGAATGTGAAGATGAGAGATTGATATTGGGGTCTTTAATTTACTTTATAGAGCCAGTACAAACTATTCTAGGTTCAGAGATTACCTCTAGGGTGATAACTTGGATAATTTTGTTAAGTCAACCATCAAGTTGACTAAGGTTGACCCTGTTTGACTTGGTTTGATTAGAGAAGATTAGGGAAATTGAGAATTGAATTTGGAGTCCTTGTCCTATAGGAGATAAATCAAGGTTTCTGTTGAAATGATAAGGTTGTCTAATATTAGAGAAGAGCTAAACCAGAACTAGCTAGGGCTCGGTGCCATGGTTGATGACGTTCATGATTTAGATACATTGTGAAGTGTATCGAGTACTTGGTTTAGGGTTCACGAAGAGGTTGGTGAGAGTTTTTGGTTTCAAGGGGTGTTTTTGAAAAGTTCAAGTTGGAACGACCGTTGGGTCATGACACACATTAATGTTACAATTCTAGTGTTGTTGATCTAAGAAAATGATTAAAATATTAGTATTTTTTGCATACGATTTAGAGTATAGTTATTCAATATATGGATACATATTATTATACACTTATTAATTGCCATTTAAGGAGAGTTGACTAATAATCTTTTTGGTTTGGTGCTGAGAACATTGCCTACGTGTGAAAAGTCGTCTAGTATCACACTGAGAATGTCAGGTTAGCTGTAAAGATAACCGAAACGGGTGCTTTCTACATAGAATTTGGCTATATATGCCGTCCTTCTCCTTCCTTCGATTTCACCCACACCATTGCATCCTTCCTCATATCTCCTCAGGTCGCGAACCATGTCCTCCAACCCACAGATCATTGTCCAAGCACTATGCGCCATAGCTCCCAAACCCAACACTTGTCAACCCCTCACTGATGGACCTAAAGAAGCACCTACCTTGGAGAATACGGGGGGCACCATGCCACGGCAAAGTCTACGGCTGCGTCGAGGAAAAGATGGACACTTAGGCATCATCTCGTTGAAGCTGATAGATGAAGAGATCTCCGAGGACCTATATGCTATGACTGGTGAGCTCCCACATGAACACCCTCATCGGAGACTAGCCCAGACGCAAACGATGCTTAATGTGAGTCTCTGCCCCCTAATTTTACTAATTTCATTCCTCCCCTCTATTGATTAGTTTTATTTTTATTATCTCTAGTACATTAAATATTTTGATTAGTTTAGTTGGTGCATTAATTACAATTATAAATTTGAGATCTTAGTAGGTAGAGACTAGACCTGAGCAAATCTGGCCTGGCCCAGTCCAACGGCCTGGCCCAAGCCCACCGGGCTAAGTCTAGCTCATGGCTACTTACTGGACGGGCCTAGCACTGGTTTTAGTGGCCCGAGAAAAAAACGGTCGGGCCAGCCTGGCCCAAGTATTTGTTGAAAAGCTCAATAGGACAATAGGCATATCAATCGTCGACCAGCCTAGAGCGGCGGCAGCCTTAAAGTTTGGAACAACACACTATTTAGAGCATTAGTATAGCTGTAATTGCACAAACAGGGAAAGATGAGGACATTTCCATGGAACTCGCTTTGTCCCCCACCAAAATAGATTGAAAGCAATGATTGTACAACTCCAATGCAAGTTCCCTACTAACCAAGACCTCAAAACTTTGTAGGTGGGAAGTATTGGTTCATGCAACTACTAATTGATCTCTCATGGCAGTAAAATACGCCTTCTTTCCATGCATGTGCTTTTGAAATTTTGTTCATCAAGTTAGATAAATTTATCATTTCATACAAGAAGTCTAGCAACAATCTATATTGGATATCAATAAGCTTGTTGTGAACTTTATCCTTCCTAATCCTGGTCTACCCTTTCTATGTTGAAGCCAACTTTAGACATGAATAGTTCAGAATTATGTTGATCAAAACTCTTGCTCTGTATACGAGGATCTCCTAGAAAGGAAAGGTGGTTTAGGATGACAAAATATTCAAGTCAAATGCAGAGTAGTTCTTAGACTTGTCAAAGGATGGCATTTAGGTCCATGAACTTTGAAAACGTATTTTTAGGTACCTAAACTTGTTAAGTGGTGCACAACAGTTGTCAATATGGTCTAGAAATGGACCTGCGGTGCACCATTTTATAAGTTTAGGGATGTGCGATGTACCATTCAACAAGTTTAGAGACCAAAAAAATATGTTTTCAAAGTTTATGGAAACAAGAGGCACCCCTTGGCAAGTTCTAGGGCCGCTAATGCATTTAACTATATCTATATTGACAACTAATCATGGTCAAAGTTTTAGGCACAATCAAAGTGTTGTGGGTTTGTTTTTGCGGTAGTAATCATGTTGTTCAACATGAGTCAATGTGTGCGTACCTCTGACAGCTTAAGCACTCAAAACATAAGGGTTTATCTAGGTTCGGGCATATAAGCCCTACGTTCAACAATAGGTTCCTCATGTTAGGATTGCTCAATCAAGTTCTTACAATGGAGAAAGAGAGAGATGTAGGGGGAGCGCTATGCTACTTTAGGGTTTGATCTGCTAGGATCCAATGGATTTCCCTCCTATCCCCTCTATAGGAGCCCACGCCCTGCCTAATATCTCATAGGGCCATGTCGTATGCCGCTCGAAGGAAACACGGTACGCCAAGAGCCCCTGCATCATTGTTGACTTCATGCTAGATGGTGCGCGTACAGGTATGCGCACTACTTGATTACCAGCGCTCCATCTCCTCCTTCAGCTCGAGTGGATGCATTCAGCCTCGAGATTAGCTTGTCGGGCCTTGAGGCGCTTGGCCTTCTCCTAGAGGTAGATGGTCTAATGAGTTAGAGTTAGGTCCGAGGGTGTGACCTCAGTCTTGTTGGTGGAATGATGTTCCCCATGGAGGTAGAAGCACTCGGGCCTCGGAAAGTAGCTATTATCAGCCTCATCTAAGTCGTACTCCGAGTCAGCCCCCGAGAATATCTCAAGGAAGGTACATAGCATGGGGACATCAGTCCTAGTGGCACCGGCATGGATGACATCATAGGGGCCACGCCACTCGGCTCTTGAACAGTTGCAGTTCAAGCTAAAACATTGTTGTGGAGTTCTAGACCCCACACGGGAGATCTAGAAGGGCGCACCAGAAGCAGGGGGGGCAACGGTATCTCCTCGTTGGTGGTAATCTAATGATGGACATTGGCCAAAGTGTAAAACATCCAACAATGCTCTGCCATAGTTGGTTTAGGGATAGCACCTCTAGTCAGCGCATAGGAGGCCTATTGGGGGGAACGATGTCGAGGACTTACTTTCCTCTGATGAGGCTCCTCAAAAAAGATGGAGCTCATTGCTATGATCAATGACATAGTCCTGACTCCTGAAGCTATGAGCTTGGCCGAGGGTGAAGGCCCTAACAATGAAGATGCTCTCATTAGAGAAGCCCACTTCGCCTTCGGGGGTGGCGCCTCTGGCTTTAGCGGCAAGGATGGTGGCCCAGGCCACCGAAGGGCGACGATCACACAGGACGCTGCCTCCTACCTAGCACGCCAACTGTCATGGGTTCATTTCCGTGGTAGTAATTTGGTTGTTCGCGTGGGTCGATGTGTGTGTGTGCCTCTGGTGGCTTAAACACTCAAAACACAAGGGGTTTATCCTAGTTCGAGCGTCTAAGCCATACGTCCAGCAGTGGCGTTCTTTATGTTAGGAATGCTCAATCAAGTTCTTACAATGGGGAAAGAGGGAGATGTAGAGGGAGTGCTATGCTACTCTAGGGTTTGATCTATCAAGATCAGATGGATTTCCCTCCCGTCCCCTCTATTGGAGCCCATGCCCTGCCTTATATCTCAGACGACGATAGGAGTACAAGTCATATGGTTGCTCAGGGTTTTCCTAGGGTTTCTTGCCTTAGTCTTCGATCTTCCCCTTCATAATGCCATGAGTCCTATTTGTCTCATAGCTAGAGGCTAACAATTTCCTAACTGCTCCCTGACAAGTCCTGCCATTACCTAGTGCTCACTGTCAGGTGCTGCCTATGCCATCATGCCTTCCCTAGGTGTGCCTTCTCATGGCATCCTTGATATGCCAAGCATCCGCCCCCTCATGGATGGCGGCTATTGTGCGGGCCTATGATTTTCTTCTATGTAACTATGTGACAATCCTTGTCATGGCATGTCACACCCTAGGCATGGCCCTATTCTAGGAGTGGATGACACCACCTCATAGGGGTGGAGAGAAACGAGCGTTGTTTCTCTGCACGCCTGTTAAGCTCTGGACACCTGATAGATTCCAGGAGATATTCGTGGCGTCGCTCTGAGTGGGAACTCAGCCTGAGCCAAGGCTAAGGGACTACGTGGGTGCTTGCTTTGCCTGGGTTCCCTTAGGTCAGGAACTTCTTGTGCCTGGGTTGAGCCCCCGAGTCCCCGAGCAAGGATGGCTTGAACATGGACTTAACACCTCGGCTTCATCCCTCAGTCATTAGGGCATTCTCTAGAATGGGCCTTCCAAGGCCTACCAAGCCATGCACTTATGGCTTGGAGTGTACACACGAGCGTACGTGACGAGAGTAGCCCTTGAGATGCTAACTAATTTGGAGAATCAGCCAGGGGGTTAATCGGACTATCATGCCATTAATTTGTTGGTTTAATGTACCCCTTATGTTTGACTCTCGTCACATAGTACAGAGGTCGGGGTTGACACCACATTTAGTAACACTAGAACATTATCCCAAGTTGAATAGGCCATTGTATGCTACCAAATTTATTTTTTTATCATTTTGTATTGATCTTCTATAACTATCCATATGTGGCTTATCAAAGTTCTTCGACACAAATAAGTTGTGGTCACTCGATCCAAACTAAAGCCTCCCACTAGTGTTTTTAGAAACTCATGACTTGCGCATGTAACTCGACCATGACCCATGACCTGATCGAACATGATTTTAGGTGACTATGGGCATGTTGTTGTGGAACCTATTTATGCATCAGAGTAGTTCAGGACTTCAGGTGCCTATGGGCATGATGTTGTGGAATTTGTTGATGCATCATAGTGTCTCCAACGTATGCTACATGTTCCACATTGTGGGCCTTGTAGGGACATTACCACATTCAATTTTGATGAAGGGAGGTATGGGGAGTAAAGATATATTAACAAGGGTTAGTGGATGTTTTGTCTCTGTCGCTGCCACACCCTCTTAGAGTCACTATCTTTCCAATTTATGGTAGTGTGGCAATGTGTGTCATCTGTGCTAGCGATAGCTATAGTGACTAGCAGCTGGTTAGTACCTCCGCATCGAGATTGTAGCAAAGCAATGTTGTGTCCCTAGTTAAGTGTGAAGAGAAGTGTTGTATTTTGGAGTAGAAGAGCACTAATATATTGGCTAGCCTAATAATAGGCATTCATTTTCTCGATCCCTTTATGAAACGTTTCTCTATCTCAATCATAGCTTTGGTTCTGACTTAGTACAAGTGTTTGTTTTGTGGGATCTCTTTCTTGAATCTACTGTCCATATCAATCACATATTTTTGGTCAAATAGTCCAAAATATGGGAGGTAGGGAAAAATGGGAAAAAAGGAGAACTACATGCATGCTTACTATTGGCAAAAAAATAGACATCATGCTAAAGCACTTGTCAAGATTATTAATGAAAATAAAATATTGATTTATTTATTTGTAGAAGCTGGTTCCTGGAGCACCCCTGGCTGGTATGATACCAGAGTCTTACCTGATGTGTCAAAAGAAGAACTAGCTTTCCCCGATGGTGCACTAGTGATGACAATGACTAGTGCTTTGCTTGATGCTACTATATGTTGTGTTGTCTGCACAACCTCTATTTACTCTATCTCTACTATTCCTTATAAGTCTAGTTGGTACTTCATCACCCATGGATAAATATGTATGCTTTTGATGGACCATCTTTCATTCAATGAATTATTTGTCTGTTAATTAGCATGTGTTTTTGTTAAATTTTCTTGCTATCTATATATACTTTTTTCCTATGTCTTCCTTTTCTTCTTTATTTTCATCCATCTATACTAGTTTAGCTTACAAATGAAAAATGTCTACATCCAAAAGAGTAGAACACTTCTAGAGTTGGGATTGATTAGAGCAAATTGTCATTGATTTGATTGTTCTTGAAGTAAATTTCCTGTATGGCATTTCTTTGTTACATGTTGTGTTGTTTTAGAAGGGGAAGTTCTACATTCTACATATCCACATTGCCGGTACAATCATGTTTAAGAAGGAAATTTTGCCAATATTTCACAAATCCATAGAAGTTGGTCGGTGAAAACTTGGTGATGTTGCCAAGTACATGAGTTTGCCTTTCAACATGTTGGGATTTTGTTTGACAGAGTAGGGTTGCTTTAGGAATTTTTTAGAATTTAATTAATCAAAGTATATACTAAATCACACTAATAGTTCTTAAAGTTATATATGGACTTCCCTTTTCAACTACTTGTAAATCATATCAAACTAGGATACCACTACTAACTTTAGGACAAAGACCTTGATCTAGCTTTTATTGAAAGCTTAAATAATACCCTTGGGTTACCATCTTACAAACCACGCAACAGGTTACACAACAGACCGACAGAAAGCACCTTCACTGTCATTCGGAGCAAATGTCCAATTTTATAGACATGTCACCACTTTGTTAGGCCTTCTTTAGCTTGAAAAGAAGCCCCCCATTGCCATCTCCTCCTTCCTCACCAACAGCTACCAATGATTAAGAAAACCAAATGACTTGTAAGCAGCTTATCTAGGTGATTTTAGCACATTCAAAATATTAATGACATTTTTTTGCTGCGATCTTTGACCACCCCATTGTTAGGGCAAAATAGGAATTTAGTACTATTGTATAGAAATGTTATGGGAAAATAAATTAGTTAGCATTGCATATTGCTTGAATGGCAAAGATGATTTGACTAATCTAATAATTACTAAATGGTTAGTTGTTGTTCCAATAGTAGTGTGTCCTACTTAGTTTCACTAAACACCAACCTAACTTGTTTGGTGAAGTTTATATTAATTAATTGCCATTTAACAAATGTCCTATCAAATAAATTAATTATATAGCTGCAAGGAGCCACCAAGTTAATCTACCTAAACTGAGTAGCATCCTCTTGTCCAACTTAGCTTAAGTAACTCAACTCCAGTAACCCAAGGAGATATCAACCACATATTCCACTAGCACTAGACAAAGGATCCCAGTTGCGTAATATATCACTACTAGAAAAAAATCCAAATGTATGCAAAACTATTTTGGTCAAAATAAATGCCAATATCGTCAGTGTAAATCATTTGTGATGGAAGTAATGACAAAATCATTGTCGTCATGTTTGTCGTGTCACATATGAAACTGAATAATAATTTAGCATAATTCATCATAGATAAGCATTTGATACATGATGATTCGGCTGCTATGACAGAACCGCCCAATTTATACAATATCAAGTACGGCTGCCCCCGCTAACACGTTGGCACGCACAAACTTTCACTTATATAAACTCGGTAGTCCGCCGAGTGTCACGAAGGACCTCGGTAAATCCACATCACAACCAAGACTGTAATAGATTAAGCAAATACACATCACATACACGGAGTTTGCAACGGAAATAATTAAGTTCACAAATAAATAATACATACTGAGTTCAAATGTAATTAGAGAAAACAACATAGCTTTGAAATGATTATAATAACATAAGTCAAAATAAACTGCTAGCTCAAATGACATCCTCAGACAAAAGCATGTAGATGAGAAATAAATATGGAGTCACCGAGCCCACCGGCACTTAGCCACCATCCTCAGCAGGCTGAGAACTTCACCTGCAACATGGTGGGATAAAACCCTGAGTACTAGAATGTACTCTGCTAGAGTTACCAGACAGGAGAGAAATAAAAAGACTCTCAAGGATATGCAAGGCTTATTTGGTGGAGTTGGTTGGATAGCATAACTTTGCAAAAGAGCATTACTATCATAAGTCCTTACTTTCAATATTTTAGTCAATATTTTAGCATCAAATTCAGTAAAGCTTATTATAGCTATATTTGCACCTATTCTATAGCAATCACTTGAATACTTGATTATCATTAATAAGCATCACATTAATAACCATGTCTAGTTTATCGTAATAATCAGTATAATCATCATGTTCAATCAAGTATTACTACGATGCTGAAGCTAGTCGAGTTTCTCACTATCTGGGAGAGATGACAATTCGAATCGGTTGCAACCAGCTAGGCAGAAAATCCATAACACAAACCCAGGCCCACCAGCCATGGTAGCCTTAGATCACATTTGGTACAATTCAGGAATAGTCATGGGTTTGATCTGTGCCTCACACTCAGGGACTAATCGGAAGCCAGGATGTTCAGACAATGGTCTACCTAAGGTCCTTCCATGTCCCCACACATACATCCTCCCCTCCAATGTGCGCGCCATCATAACAACTCTCAGTCCGAATTGAGCTACTCAGCTTCGCAGTCAGAATGACTTATCCGACTAGCTAAGTGAAAGGCTGTGTTCAATCTCGATAGAAGGTCCAATAACGGTACGTTTTTTAATCGACACAGATGGTATCAACATAGCCAAACCGATCACTATTTGCATACAAGATCCCGCCTGGTCTCTATTTATATAACATCACATGGTTCTTTTCCATGATAGCAAATATAGCCAACCGTGACCAAGTAGCACCTATATCTCACAGATGACAGAAAATCACCTGACTTCTACCGGTCTAAGCATGGCTAAGTATAAATCAACCTACACATACTAGTGAGGATTCAGGTATATATATCTGGTGGACAAGGTAAGTCATGCAACAACGGTTTCATTCGACTCCTATCAACCTAATGCAACATACAAAAAGTTATACTCAAGTGTATTTATAAATGGAGAGGGTAGGAGGTTTAGAATGTTCCGAGGCTTGCCTGAGGTCCAACACTAGGACAGTGTTTGTTAGATGACACTCGCTTGGAGAGCATCTCCTATCCTCGCACTTTCTTAGTCCTTCCACCTTTGGGATAGATCTACCGAACACCATCTTGGGGTTGGCTCCAACATCACATCCTTTCATCCTTCACATGGTTCATCTAGCGTACCTAGATGAGATGCACAGTGCAAATGTATGAATGCGAAGAATGGCAACATGAGATGCATCACATGAAAGCATTCAAGACAACCACAAGGTTACACGAGAAGGCATAAGCACATAGAGTTGTTTAGCTAAACATCACACAACTTATTATTGAGAGATAGCAAGCGCATCAAGCATGGCACATAAGTCAACTTAAGTTTCAGCTATTGCAAGCATTCATCAATCAAGAATTAACTAAACATGTTTAACCAAAACAAGAGCAAGTTATAGCAATCAACTTAAGCACTTGCACAGCATCTGGACAGCAGCACAGCGGCTGCTTATTTTACTCAAAACTGGAGTTTCAGATATCCAACAAGGGTGATCTTAGACTTTCTAGAAATCTTAAGAAATTGTCTACAACTTTCGTATTATCCTCCAGAGCTAAATCCACAGTTAACTAAGCTAAACATTACAAAGAAGCAATTTTGTCCAGACTTGGGCAGAATCTGACATTAAACTTTAAACAGCTATACCTGGAGTTACAGACATCCAACAAACATGCTTATTAACTTTAAGAAAAGCTTGTTAAAATTAGTACAACTCTTTTATTGTCACCAATGGGTGATTCTACAGATATTATTGTCAAAAAGATATAATATTGTAGCACTGTCCAGAACACAGACAAAACCTGACAGGGTCTTTGTAAAATCTATAACTTTCAGACTTCTTGTCCTAAAATCATGAAGTTTTAGGAAAAGCAAGATGAGAAAGTTATTTATAAGTTTTATATTTAACACATTCACAGCAAACATCATTATCACTACAAAAACACTACCACAATAGAAACTGCTCTAGCAACCATTTCAGCACACATAGATACCTATCTATCATTTGATTTGTTAACAACCAAGCACATCCAAGTCATACATGCAGCTCGTACCCACTCCCACATAACTTAGAAACATTGATCTTGATCACAAGCTGAAAGAGCAAACAAGGATCACTCATACTCAAACCAGAGTTAAAGCAAAAGTTAAAAGCTTGTATAAGTGATCATAGGAGAACAAACATGTATGAGCAATTTCAACAGAGATAGGTTCTTGTATTCAAGCACTTTCCATCAGTAGTCATAGCATACTCTAATCATGCTAGAAGAGCTAATGAGCACACTCAAGTCACATTCTAAATTACTCAAGCAACCATGTGTAGAGTTCATTATATAGCTCAAACATGCATCATTCACTTTATTAAAAGAGAGCATGCACAAAAGTAGTTCAAGAGCTCAACCACTTCTAACATAGTTTAGCAATAGTTAACCTTAACATCTAGTAATCAATTCATCACATGGATCAAACATGATCATCTTATAGCCAAACTCCATCATCCAATTATATACTAAATATTTATGTTAAATATAGGTGATGTTGTAAACATCTTGTCGGTGTTTCGTAAACCAGACTAATAAATTTATATGATTGCCGCGCTGTTCTAGGAAGAAGATGGTAGCATCCAATAGACATGAGAATTTATACTGGTTCAGGCCGGAGCCCTACATCCACTTTCAGAGATGATTGAGTGAGTGTTCCTCGCTTGAATGCTCTGAAGTTCTTACAATGGGTGTGCAAGAATGGTGAAATAGGTAGTAGAACTTATGCTAGACGAGGGGTAGCCCGAAGAGAAGCTCCAGGAGCCCTACTGCTATGGATGAAATGGTAGGGGATGAAGAATGTGAAGATGTCCCAAGGTGGGTGCCCTGGCTGCCCTTATATAGAGTTTGGGGCTAGGGCTTGATACAACGAGGAGGTTCCCCCGACCGAAGGGTCGTGAGCTTGAGGAAGGTCCCAACTAACTTGGCTTGCAAGCTACGCCATCTTCTGACGTCTGTCTGGGCATGGCCAACATCATGGTCTTGTGGCCATATAGTGGTAGGTCGAGACATGGTGCTACTCTGCCGGTCGTGGTGGGCACTGTAGGTACATCGTTGCTTCATCAGCTGTATTGTGAAACGCGGTGTCTGTCATGGTCTTCATCGTCGCCTCCAGGTTCCCCAGGGTGTCCTACCCATAACAGGTAGCTATCTCGGGTTGTCGTTCATCTGGTCACTTCTTGGGGCTGAGGGACACAACCTCGATCATCGAGGTTGGGTCTTTCAACCAGCCCGGTCGGCCTCTACGTTGAGACCCTTGTCGTGGCTCCCATTCCACAGTGGGCAGGACCATATACCTGCCTGGTTGGGCCGTATCCGGTAGATGGTCATTGTACCCATCGTTACTACCTTGAGGCGGTGTTGTCTTGTCAGTGCATCATGGCACAAGGTTGGTGTCTAACCGGGCGGAGGTGATTATTGTTGCCTTGGTCCTTATAGGGTTAGTGCGGTGTGCTTGCCCCTATCAGGGCATGCTTGCTTGGCAAGGCGCGACCTCTTTCTATCTCTTTCGAAGGTCGTGATGGAGAGAGGTCATATGCCATGCGAGCATGGTGAGACCAAGGCAGCTGGGAGGGGTCATGGATAACCCTGACCTCAGCGCCTAGCCTGACATGTTTGGCCTTTGTTGGGCCTCGATCGTTTGGGCCTTTGTCTATTGTTGTGTTGTAAGCTATGCGGCCCGCCATCTAATCAATGACTTGAGATACCCCAGGGTTATAACCCTGATAGTAGGCCCCGAGCATTTTTGTGATCATGAAATGATCGTGAAAGTGCTGGTACGTGCATGCATCGTGGCACGGACTCACGGTCATAGCTTATTTAGGCTCCATTGCTCGGCTCCCTGCTAGTCGGTGTATTCAATGCGGCGAGCGGCCGTCATGTTTCGATTTGTTAGGCAATCCTGATGATGCGGTACTGGACTATCATGTCTATGGGCTGTGCATCGAGGCTTGCATTCTAGGTAGGGCCGAGTGGTCTTGTCGACGCTGTACTGGCCCTGCTTTTAGGAAGATCTTGATTTTTCCTGATCTTTCATTCCTCTTATTGCTTGCCACATGGCGAGGGAGTCCCATGCTATTCAATCTACCCTTGGGCTTATAAGTGAGGGCCTTCCTCCATCCAGGCTACCTCTGGCGCCGAGATTCCTTTGGCCCCTTCGAGGAGCCAAGCTCTTAAGGGGAAGAGAGAAAGGTCTTTGAAGGAAACCGCGTGGTTCTCGGGCATGCGTCCTGCTAGAGACCATTCATGGTGGCCAGAGGCTATCGTTGCTAGTTCCAACAGTTGATGCTAGAAGGGATTTTGTGAGTCAAAGAGCAAGGGGCAGTGTGGCCACCGTGTTGAGTTGCATGCGACATCGGTGGGCCATCTCGTTGCCATTTCTGGCTCCAAGCCTAGGTGGCTCGTGCGCTCAAAATGGGCAACGACCGGGGTCACTCCTGGCTCCCCTTGGAGGCCTACGCGTTGGTTGTTAGCCCTCCTAAACTATCGGTGGGATAGGAGGAGGATGAAGCAGTGCTTCCCCATCACTTCAACCCTATTAGATAGGGTAGGATGGTGATGTGGCCATACTGCTACTGCCGGCCGCTCCTTCCTCTAAAGCTAGAGGAGTTACGGTGGCACTCCTACGCATCGTTCCTCAGAGGCACGACGCCGTCCTAGGCGGCGCTTGGCCCTGGGTTGTCAATTGGCACCACCATCATGGTGACACCTTTCATTGACGTTTTAGCGGCGCGAATGCTTTTGTTCCCACTGGAGGAATTTCCCTCTAACACCTCTCACAGCCTACGCCGTTGTTGACGGTAGTTAACAACCATTATAAACCATCAATTAAACATGTATAAGGGCATAAATGTAATCACCAATGAAGGTTTAGGGTTTTAAACTAATGAATTCCACGAGCTTTGTTGATTTCATGACTATAGGAGGATTTATCTAGAAAATAGTTCCTAGGACCACTGTCATACACTCCAAACAAGCAAAACAACGATAATAAATGACTCAACCCGCGAAACCTGTGAAAGATGATTCAAGATGGAGCCGAAGCCTTGCCACCAGAAGGAGGAGCCCACCTAGCACTATAGTGGGCTGCCCGACCCATGGGGGTGGCCCAACTCCCTCTGCCGCCATGTACTCCTTCCTACGATCTACACCGTTGATTCTAAGGCGGTTTTAGGTCGGTTCATCCAATGGTGGTCGAGAGAGTTGACGTGGATCGATGATGTGGCAATTCCTTGCCCCTACTCCTCCTAGAGTCCTTGCCCATTACTCCACCTTGATTCCTTGACCACTACTCTACCTCTGGCCTATATATAGCAGCCCCTACCCCCTCCCTCAGGAGATCCTAAAACCCTAATTCATTTCCACCTCGTCAGGATTAGAGCCAGCTCTCAAGATTTAGAAGTAGAATAGCTCTAGTTGAGAGTTAGGGAGAATTGAGCCATGCTCAGGTTCTGGGTAAATCTTTGGAGGTCGGGTATATCTTTGTAGGGAACATATCTAGTGCAAACCAACCTCTCCATGCAAACCGTGCAAACCAACTACGAGGGAGAGGTGGGAGGGGGATTTGCAAAAGTGTAATTATGCCCGCTCCTAATTACACTTTTGCAAATCCCCCCTCCCACCTCTCCCCCGTAGTTGGTTTGTACGGTTTGCACGGAGAGGTTGGTTTGCACTTGATACATTGCCATCTTTGTATCCCACCTTTACAAGACTTATGCTTTAATATATTTATCTTCTCTATCTACTTTTAAGCCTTTCATGTGTATGGTTAGTATAGTTATCATACCTTAGCATGGGATCTCCGCTCGCATCGAGTGCTTTAGTTATCATATGTGACTAGAGTAGTAATCTATAGTATAGACATGGTGTCTAGACTATAGGTTACCTGAGATTGTGCTCAATCCTACGGTTAGTTGTGGTAGCCCCAGGTGTGATAGCTCTATCAGGCCATTGTAATCCACCACGTTAGGATTGATGTTCGTAGAGCTTAGGCAGCATTCCCCCAACTACACTTTCTCATCCCCCTCGAGAGTTGGAAAGGTACTATTGCTCCAAAGTGTTATTGTGTATGATCGCTATATTTACCCATGATTAGTTATACCATATAGAACCAAAGTAATAGAGAAGTATTTATGAACCTTGAACTCCCACCCGTTGTCCTCTCAACTTAGTTGGACTACTCATTTATTATGTAATTGTCTTAAGTGTGAGTCATTATTCATAACTCTTATCATAAACAACACTTACCCCTACTTTAGTTTAGTTAGTATAATAGTTAGTAGATACATGATGGTGAATTATCAACTTCTTTAACCATTGTTTTCCTGTGGATAAATATGATACTCTGGAATACTCCCGGGTGAAAGCTACAATGGTATCAGTGCACTTGCGGATTTATCTGTGTGTGTTTAAAATATACCAACAAGCTTTCTGGTGCTGTTGCCGGGGAAACAATTGGCGTAAAGACTTTGATATTGATCTTGATGTCTACTAATCTAGTTATCACTAGCTTTAGTAGGATTACCCTTGTTCTGTCAATTTGTGGAAAAGACAGGACAACATATGCCGTTGTGACCTTTCGGCAAGTTTCCACAAGAAAAAGAAGAGAAGAAGAGAAACATCGAAGAACCCAGGGTGTCTGAACATTCATGATCCATCAACACTGGAACCCTGCCATCTCATAGGTATTGGATATATGTATTATTCTAACCATTTGTAGATTGAAGAAAAGGTCAATGTCACAAGAATTCAAATCACATCTCAAGTGATAGAAACAAATGCTGCACAACTCACAAATTTCATGTGAGTCATGGTAAGTATGATCAAATTAGGCTGAGATAGTCTTGCTCATGGACTTTAAACTTGATGAATAGTTATCTTTTAACTTTTCACATTCCATTGCATGTTTACTTTGAATAATCCATGCATCCACCCTGTTTAGTTTGGATTTTCTTATGTCAAATCCACGGCGTATTTAGTTCCATGCATATGTTTATCCCATTTGCATCTTTATTAAACAAAGAAAAAAAATATGAGCACATGAAAGCTCATGCTTAGTAAAAAAATATATCTCACCACGATCATGCTCTTTCATCTCTATTTCAATAAATCTCTATAATTATTTCATGTTACTTTTATCTGCCATAGTATGCTTTGGTTTGGAAGTACTATACATACTTCCAAAGGTATTTAAATTAAGCGTGGTGCTTAGGTTAAATAGCCTTCCTTAATCCAATTAGACATGGAGTCTAGTTTGGTTATTGAACTAAAAATTGCTTGTGTAGACACTAGTTATTTTGTTAGACTAACCCCTGCAGAAAACTCTCAAATTCAATTTGGGGAAGTCCTGAGATGAACTCACATCAGAGATGAAGCAAGGCATATGATGAACTCCAAATAACTTTGCGCAAAGAAGACATAGCTCATTCATCATGAATGGAAGAACTATGAGTATCAAAATTCATTCGCTTTGTCTTTTGCTGTAAGTTACCTTTGCCTTGAACCATGCTAGAATGCAGCAAACAAATAAAATTTGTTATAAAACATGATAAATGAAATCTATGCTAAAGTAATCTTAAAACCATCTTTTCATTAGCATAGAGAAAAATTACAAAAGATATGGATAACAACCCACGTTTCAAATTTATCGTATACCCTCGAGTATGTGTCCACTAATATTATGTAGGAAAAAATGAATATAAGCTATGCCTATCCATAGTTTGGTATGGACATGCAAAACCAAACCACCACTGTAGCTATGGAACAAACAGAAATGAGACAAGTGCCACAAAAAGGATCTACAATAGAAGCACTCACTCATAGGAAGTAGATGAACAAGTCAATGGGCCTCAAGTAATGTCGAAAGCAACCTAGCATTGAGTTTTTCAAGGACTCAAGCAAGGAGGCTGATGAGAAGCAAGGTGCAACCCACCTCGTATTAGCCAGAGTACACTTGCTTTCATCATCTTCGAAAAGACCAACTCACACATCGGCAATAAGGACCAAGATGACGGGACACCACCACATCATGGCGTACATTCTCGATCAATGGTCTGCCTACTGTGTCTCGTAAGGCTGTGAACGACCATGAACACACAAAAGACACCCCTAAGCCATTAGAGATGAAGCTTTCATGCAAATTCCAATGAAGTTCCTTCCTTGATCATCAAGACAGCTGGCGTATCGCTAACAAACAAAGAAGAACACTTTGCCACGCCATTAGAGGACAAAGACAACCAAGGAGAAACTTGAGTTTACATCTCCAATGGACCCCAACTTGTCAACCAAGAATCAACAAAAATCAAGAAAGGTTGATGGAAGAAGAGCATGCAATTGTCCGTATCCTCATTGGATGGTGCAAAGACAAAGCTTAATGTAAGGAAAGGTCTTGCTCAACGGACTACGAGCTCTCGCCAATAGGTAAATTGATAAGCCTCCTTCAGGTATGTTTGTCCCTAATCATTTCAATAAAAAGAAGGAAAACATAAGGTATATCCAACCAAGCATTATGCAACATAAAATCCCATTCACAGGAGAATTCTATCATCCAAACTTGATTCTGCAAAAATCAAGTATGGGGGATGGAGTTCTTAAAATCATCTTATGCCATGTTGCTAATTTGTCTTGGTCATTATTGTCTTTATGATGAGCTCAACTTGCTAAATCTCTAACAAGTAAAAATTTAAATAATCATGCTCTTTGGGTCACCACACATATTCTTGTTTCTACTTGAATGAATCTATAAGCTTCCTTGTTCTATTATAAGTATGCTTTGGAATACTATTCAAACATAATCATTAAATCAAAACATACTTGTATAGAATTTGATTGTATATGTGGACTAACCCTTGCAGGCAAATATTCAAATTTTGTTGGGAATGTTTGGAGATCATTCGTAGAAACAAATTAAGGTTAGAGGAATTCTTCAAAACAATTTTGCACACTTTTGCCTTAGCCTTGTTGAAAGATTGAAGTAGTGGTGAATAATAAAGGCACATTATTTAAAACATGGGATAAAGGTTCTATGCTAATTAAAATGTTAAAATCAACTCTGTTATAGCATAGAGGATGACCTTCAGCTCTATGACAACACAATCCTTGCTTTGAATCATTTGTATACTCCTTTGGGTATATGTTGTCACTAATCCCTTGCAGAGAAGAAATAATGAGAGGAGCAGAAGGTCCGATCAAAATGCCAAGAAAGAACAAAAGATAGCATAATGGACGAGTGAGAAAGGAGTGCAACATATGAGACAAGATGCTCATGAACAACTCAAGCTTCAAGAGAAGACCACCATAAGTCATCTACCTTTCATCACATGGTGTCATCATGCTCCATTGATGAAGGTAACATCCTAAGGTAAATGGTCATTATTTAAAAACCTTCCCTTTGATCTTGGTATTCACATAAAAAAGAAACAAACATGTTTGAGTTATAACTTTGCTTGATCCAACCTGATTAACTCAACATGTCATGTTTCTTAAGTTTGTTCATAAAACCATTTTCTTGATCTCATAGTCTTAACCAAATGAGCTAAAATGTTGCATATCTTATCTTTGGAAGATGTTAGTCATAGTCATGTAAAGTTTGATACATTATAAAGACGGACAATCCTTCCATAGCTTAAGCAACTCCACACTTTTTGTCACAGTCAAAATGCTACATTCATGCTCATCCTTCTGATCTTATCACCCATGTTATAATTGAACAAAGCACACAACATCAACTTTATCTTGTTCAATATGCCTAATGTTAGAAAAGAATAAGTAAAGTTTTGGTTCTGTTGGTGTTTTTCCACCAACAGAGCCCATGCACTTGATCTCTACCTTGTCTTCATGAGCAGAACACACTTCGAGCAAGTGTGGGGGAGTTGATCCACCAAGTTCTACAAGTGAAATTTCTGAACCGGCAATAATGATGCACACAAGATGTCACCAGTTTCTACTACTGATGTTTTACTTTGAAACACAAAACAAGGAGGAGGAACAAGTCAAGAAAGATGAACCTATCAAACTAAAATCCAAACTCGAAACCAAGATGGCTTTAGCAAAAAAAAAGGTGACTTCACCATTAGAGGTGACATCACAAGAATCCTCAACATAAGAGCAAACCGAGGTACTTGATCAATGAACTTTACAAGGAGAAGTCCGGTTCGAAGGACTTAAGACACCGAACCCTCACCGAAAGAGCTAGCTTGGGGGAGAAGTATTCTTTCCCTTTATTTTAGTTTTCAGTCTCTTTTTAATAGCTAAAAAATGGTGAATAAAAACAAAATAAAAATTTATCTTTGCATTCATCATTTATAGTAATAATGTGTGATCTAAAGATGGAAACGAAATCAAAAGCTATGTCTAGTTTGCTTTAATTTGTTTTTAAGAGCTGAATAAAATAAAGAGGACTCAGAATAATCTCTTAAATAGAAATGATGAATAGTTGCTCTATTGTAATTCCTTTCAAGTACCTAGTTTTCAGCCTTGAATTCTCTCGAGTTTTGGATAAAACTTATTTAATATAAGGATTTACTTTGAACTTGAAACTCATGGTGGCATATGCTTGATCTAAGTCTAGGTAATTGACGAATATGATTTGAGAAGGTCTGAGTTGCTATTTATCTTGTTCCAAGTAACACTAAAGTTCTAGAGATTTATCTTTTGAAAAACACAAAAATGTTACATGATGAGTTCCTGTATGGCAAAGCTTGAATTCCCACCAGAGCCATACATGTTATTTAGGCTAGGAAAACTTCCACATATATGATGCTTGCTTTTGCATTGAGTTTTGTAAAGCTTTGTTGACCCTTATGAGAGGTTTGTTATGCTCTTAAAATCAAGATCACGTACACACCACCCACATATACACCTGCTGCTCCTACACTAGGAGTACGCAAAACATGCCTTCCATCTTGATCCATCCAAAAATGTTTTACTCCTACACTGGGAGAGAACATAAAACATGCTTGTTAGGTTTCCCATCCACCAAATAAATGCTCCAAGTTCTTGTTGCTATCTCTTAAAAGTTTTGTTGCAGAAAAGAGGCATGGGGTTATGCAAAAGTTATTCATAAAAAAAAGAAACATAAGAGAAAAAATGGACACAAAAGTGTCCGAGATATCTAAAACAATGGGTACTTAGATGCTCGTCTAAAAAAAGAGGAGATGAATAAGATAGCCCCTGCTCTCTAGCAAATGTTTCCAAGTTTCAAAAGAGATAAGTTTTCAAGGAGCAAAGTAGAATTAGGTTAGCCACCATATATATCTACCATATATCCACACACATGCACATCTTGATTTGATTGTATGACTCAACTCTCTTTGGATCCGTTGTTTGACTTTACAATATATTCATTGCAACTATGCTCTAGCTTTCTCCCTACCTACGAACTCCACATAAGCCTTAGTGGTAGGAAGAGAAAAAGGCATAACATCTTTATTGCTTTGATGAGGATCCACAAATACCACATATATTGAGAGACTTGAGAGTGTCATATAATGGAATCTCTGAGTTTTATTTTGAAAACTTATAAAAACTCTGAAACAATGGTTGAACAAAGAACTTGAGACATATTGCTTGACTTGATCATTCTGTCTTTGAATTGCTCAAGACCCAAGTGAAGGCTAAGAAGCCCCATGGTTGAAGGTAATATGTGTAAGTTTGAAAGTCAGATCAGTTTATTCTAATCTGGAGGAGAATTCTTGTTTGAATGCATATGTACTTTTGAGGCGTCAAAGCATAGTAGAAAATCCTGATCCATTGTTGAGTTTAGCTTTGCTAAGGGACTAGCAAAGGTTAAGCTTGGGGGAGTTGTTGACAGTAGTTAACAGCCATTATAAACCATCAATTAAACATGTATAAGGGCATAAATGTAATCACCAATGAAGGTTTAGGTGTTTAAACTAATGAATTCCCTGAGCTTTGGTGATTTCATGACTGCAGGAGGATTTATCTAGAAAACAGCTCTCGGGACCACTGTCATACACTCCAAACAAGCAAACCGACAACAACAAGTGACTCAACCCGCGAAACCTATGAAAGACGATTCAAGACGGAGCCCAAGCCTCGCCACCAGAAGGAGGAGCCCACCTAGCACTATAGTGGGCCGCCCGGCCCACTAGGGAGGCCGCCCAGCCCATGGGGGTGGCCCATTGCCCTCTGCCACCACGTACTCCTTCCTACAATCTACACCGTTGAGTCTAAGGCGATTTTAGGTCGGTTCATCCAATGGTGGTCGGGAGAGTTGATGAAGATCGATGACACGGCAATTCCTTGCCCCCTACTCCTCCTAGAGTCCTTGCCCATTACTCCACCTCGATTCCTTGGCCGCTACTCTACCTCTGGCCTATATATAGCAGCCCCTACCCCCCCTCCCTCAGGAGATGCTAAAACCCTAATTCATATCCACCTCGTTAGGATCAGAGCCAGCTCTCAAGATTTAGAAGTAGAATAGCTCTAGTTGAGAGTTAGGGAGAATTGAGCCATGCTCAGGTTCTGGAGAAATCTTCAGAGGTCGGGTATATCTTTGTATCTCACCTTTGCAAGACTTATGCTTTAATATATTTATCTTCTCTATCTACTTTTATGCCTTTCATGTGTATGATTAGTATAGTTATCATACCTTAGGATGGGATCTCCGCTCACATCGAGTGCTTTAGTTATCATATGTGACTAGAGTAGTAATTTGTAGTATAGACATGGTGTCTAGACTATAGGTTACCTGAGATTGCGCTCAATCCTATGGTTAGTTGTGGTAGCCCCAGGGGTGATAGCTCTGTCAGGCCGTTGTAATCCACCACATTAGGATTGATGTTCGTAGAGCTTAGGCAGCTTTCCCCCAACTACGCTTTCTCATCCCCCTCGAGAGTTGGAAAGGTACTATTGCTCTAAAGTGTTATTGTGTATGATCGCTATATTTACCCATGATTAGTTATACCCTATAGTACCAAAGTAATAGAGAAGTATTTATGAACCTTGAACTCACCCGTTGTCCTCTCAACTTAGCTAGACTACTCATTTATTATGTAATTCTCTTAAGTGTGAGTCATTATTTATAACTCTTATCATAAACAACACTTACCCCTACTTTAGTTTAGTTAGTATAATAGTTAGTAGATACATGATGGTGAATTATCAACTTCTTTAACCATTGTTTCCCTGTGGATAAATATGATACTCTGGAATACTCCCGGATGAAAGCTACAATGGTATCCGTGCGCTTGCGGATTTATCTGTGTGCGTTTAAAATATACCAACATCTGTGAGCCCCCAAGCCGTGGGATTGAGGTCGTCCCTTTGACCCCGGCTCATTTGGAGAGGCTATATTGTCCCAGTGTTTCGGGGGATCGTTTCCCCCACCTCTTTCTGCACAGTCACGAGGTTTCTTGCGGTCGTGCATCGGCTCGTAGGTATTGGACCCTTTCACTTTTTCCACATGACCGAGCCATGATCATGTTTTGGGTTTTGCATTGCACGTCACACCGGCCTTTTGCTCCATTGATCTCTCCTAGAGAGGTCGTGAATCCCTGATGGTTTATGAGTCTCTAGAGCAGGCCTTAGGTCTAAGACCTAGGACGTGGGAGGAGTTAGCCGTGGCTTGGCCCTGGCTTCCTTCGGGGTCATGGGGACCCTACTCTATCTTTCCCTGATGTCCTTGCCGACCCCGAGAGGTCATGTTGCCTTATTGAAGGCAGGTTTGTTTTCGCCCCACGCGGGGAGAGGCATGTCCCCCGTAACCACGTGGTTGGAGTAGTGCGCTTCGTCGGGGTCTATGGGTAATTCGAGTGGGACCCGATATCCTCCCCAATCGATGAGGAGTTTAGATGTGCCTCACGTGAGACATCCCATAAATCATCAGCCGTCAATCCCGTTGGTCCCCAACCGCCTCCGCAGCGGCCAGAGGGCAAGATGCCTCCCCCCAGAGGGGGTCAACCCGAGTGACTTTGAAGCGGATGACTCAAACACAGGGAGAGATGGTCATGTGGCTCCACACCACCGATTAGAGCCATGGGGGTCCATCTCCTCCTTGCCCCTATCCCTTTTGTGGCCTCGAGCCCTTTTAAGGGCCGGCCCAAGAGTGAGTTTCCTAAGGACGACGTGGGGTCGTGATTGCGGAGGGTCGCTCGGCGCATGATCCCCGGGGGCGGTCGGCCTCCCCAGTCACATCGTGGCATGATGGCGATCGCTCATGAATGGTCATGTGCCGGGAAATGTGGATGTGTAAATCAAAACAACATAGAAAGTGGGGGTGTGCGCAGCTTACTTGATTCGTGCCATCCACCTGCTCTATGGGGTTTTCCAAGCGGTTAGTAAATGTAATTGTGCGCGCGTACACATTCATGTTGAGTTGCCTGCTCCTCCACTTCCCTATCCCCACTCTTGCTTATATGGAGTTCCCTCCCTGCCGGTGAGGATGAGCCACGGCAAGCGGCCACTGGGAGAGCCGTTCGGTGTCGGCGGGGCACCGCAACCTATCCGTCCTTGCCTGCACGATCAAGGGTAAGTGCATTTGGATGATTCTCGAGTTTGAGGGTCTGACCTGTGTTGATCCTGTGTGGCCTATAGGGCTGCCTCCTGTGCTATGCCCACGGGGGTTGTCGACGCTGCTCACACCATGACCCCGCCCACTGGGGGGTCGAGCTCATCGTCGTCTTCCTTGGATGATCGGCCTGAGTTTGGCAATCTCGTTCATGGGGCAGACGAGGCTCGCCAGCGCTTCTCTAACTTCACCCATGAGGTGAGCCAGCTAGAGCACTGTCTTGAGGTCGTCCAGGTGGCCCTTGGGAGCTCGGAGAGGGAGACCACTGTCGCACAGGCAGCGGCCACCGACTCCTAGGCCCACATCGTGGGTAAGGATGCTTCTATGTCCTATTGTCCCATTCATTGTTCCTCATCCCTGACCTTCCCGACTTCTTGTTGCCAGTGCTGGAGGAGCAGCCGGTGGCTTCCCATCATGAGACAAAGGAGGCCTGTCTCCGAGAGGTTCTTCTAATGGAGGACTATGAACATGTGGTGGTGGCTAGAATCCGATAGGGGGCTGGCTTCGCTCTCGCCGCTCTGTAGCTTCACACCGGCTGGGACTTCCATCAGGTGGCGCCTGGGTTTCCAGATCATGCCAGCCAGGCGGAGCGAGCAGAGCTAGCTGGCGGCTTCATTGGCTTCTTCTTGCCACCATCGTACCATCAGAAACATGGAGGATATCCCATCTTTAGGTTGTACCTAGGGTCCTTCGATGAAACCCTTCACTTGTGTGGAGGATATCCTCTATGGTGGCATTTGAATGTCGTGGTCACGGCCTTGCTAGGGGATCAACCCACGTAGCCTGGCTAGGTGTGGCTCTGTTTTCATGACCTAAGTGTCATAGGAGCGGTCCGACGGTAGCGCACCTGGTGTCATTCTTTTTCCTATAGGTCGTGATGATTTTTCTAGTGAGCGTCGATGCATAGTATGCTGCAGTTTAGCCCCCATGAGTGAGCCATGTCGTCAAGCATGCGCCGATCAACACTGGTCCCTTGGGGGTGCTCGTGTCATTAGAGTGTTGCCTTGACATGAACTTGTTAGGACTTATTGATGATTATGTACAAAATTTTTTAGTGGGCTGGGAGTAGCCTTGATGCGAATACCAAGTGTCCACGCCACAGGTCATGGCCTTCGTCGCTAATGGTGTCCGATGCGGCGGGGCCTGGGGCTCAGGGCTCGACGAGTCATGGAGCACACTGTGATGTGATCCCTCTGGCGCTTTGCTGATCGTGCCATCGCCGAGTCATGTCATCGCCTGCCTCTCCGCACGCCGTGGTCGAGATCGCAGAGTGCATCCTTCACATGCTCCCCTACCATGTAGGGAAGTCATATTCAGGCTAAGCCCCCGGGGCTAGCATGCGGTGGTCATGATGTCATAATTCTCCCGCTCGTAGAGGTGGACCTGTTGAAGGTCGCCCCCTATGGTGTTGACCCCATGAGGGCCGATCATCTTGAGCTTCAGATAGGTGTAATTGTGGATGACCATGAACTTGGCGTAGCATGGCCGGCCCAGGATGGTGTGGTAAGCACTAGGTAAGTCCGCTATCTCAAAGGTGAGCATCTCGTGCGGAAGTAGGCTCGACCCCCGAACGTTACAGGTAAGTCAACTTGACTAAGGGGTGCAGCTTGGAGCCCGGGTATGACTCCATGGAATAGAGCGCCGGACAGCCGTATAGCTGACCGTAAGAGCCCCATGGCATCATAGGTCTCAGCGTAGAGAAGGTTAAGGCCACTCCCGCCATCCATGAGGATTCAAGACAGGTAGGTCTTGCCAATAATCAGGTCAACGATGAGGGGGAAGCATCCCGGTTACAGAATGTAGTCGGGGTGATCCTTTCTATCGAAGGTGATCGTGGTTTCCGACCATTTCAGGAAAGCCAGAATGGCTTCACCCAGGGCGGCCGCATTGACCTCCCTAGCTGTGAGCTTCTACCGGCGCCTAGACTCATATGGCATCGGCTCGCCGAAGATCACGAGACACCCTCTTGGGTCAAGATATGCATCCCCCTTCTCTTCGTTGTCAGCGGGTCCGGATGGCGCACCCGTGCTGGTCATCTTTTAGTCACCGCTGAAGTAGCGCTTGATGAGGTCGCACTCTTTGAGTGTGTGCTTGACTGGATAGCCATGATTGTGACATGGCATCTTGACTGTCTTGTCAAGCTGACATGGCTGAGCTTGCCAGTTTTCTACTTATGGACCCTGTTGATGGCTACGACGAACTTGTTGTCGCGGCGCCTCCAACTGTCCTTCTTGCCTTTTATTCGCCGATTGCGGTCCTTAGCCTCATTTGTGGGTTCGGCTTGCGCCTTGCCCTTGTGCTTGTAGAAGATTGCATGGATGGCCTCCTCACCAGAGGTGTGACTTGTCGCGAGATTGAGCAACTCCCTCGTCATTCGTGGTTTGCAGCGCCTGAGCTCGTGGACGTACTCGGCCTGTTCCCCTGGGGTGTGAGGGATTGGGTAGGTATCATCCCCCATGTCCTCCACCGGTGCTGCCCCATCCTCCAAGAGGTGCAGCATGTTGCATTCCCTCAACGGAGGGCAGCTTCCCTTGAAATCGGACTCAGAGTCCATGTTCTCAGGGGTTGCCAGCAAGAGGTCATAGAGGGACTCTAGGTCCCGCTCCATCATCCCCATGAACCCAGGGGAATCCAGCATCGTTGTGCGGCCATTGTGTCTGGCCAGCTCTCGCTCAAGGAGAGCAATCGCATCCCTCATCTCGAAGGGTAGTGTAGTGCTGGGTTCCAAAATTCAGCCTCTGGCAGCAAGGGCCTGCCTTAAGAGAGTTGGGCGAAAGTGTTTGCCAACACGTAAAACACATGTTCGGCTCAGCTCTGGCTCGGGGATCGCCTCGAGGTATGCGTCGATCCTGCATGCTAGCACACCAGAATCGACGATCATGCCTCCGGCTTGCACCGCCCATGATCAGGCGTCGAGATGTGAGGTGGAGCCGCATTCTCTTCACTCAGTCGTTGCTAACCTAGGTGGTCGGCTACGAAGTCTAGGTCCCCAAAGTGCAGAGCTTGACCGAGGATAAGACCATTGATGGGAGTTGGCCCATCGATATCAGCGAACTCAAGGCTTCCGAATCGGATGCGGCCGCCGAGGGCCATGCTAAGAGCGAGTCCGATGTGAGTGCAAGGAGCCATCGCTTCCTTCTTAATAATCGAGAATGCATGACTATCCCCTGCCTGGCGTGCCAACTGTCGGTGTTTAGTAAACAGGACTAGTAAATTGTTATGATTGCCGCGCTGCTCTACGAAGACGATGATAGCATCCAATAGACACGAGATTTATATTGGTTTAGGCTAGAGCCCTACGTCTAGTCTCAGAGATGATCAAGTGCATGTTCCTCGCTTGAATGCTCTGAAGTTCTTACAATGGGGGTGCAGGAATGATGAAAGAGGTGGTAGAACCTATGCTAGACGAGAGGCAGCCCAGAGAGAAGCTCCAGGAGCCCTACTACTATGGATGGAATGGTAGGGGATGAAGAATGTGCAAGAATGGCGACACTGATGCTGGTGATTCTGAATGGTAGGGCCATAACCCCTGGAGTTTCCCGGTTGGAGGGTGGTCGCTGCTGAACCAGAGTGGTCAGAGTCGATTCTGTGATGGAGAGGCAATCGGTGAGCTTCTGACCAACCTGATCGATAGATGCGATCAGATCATCATTGTTGATTTGCCTCCTTGGGTAGCGGCGGAGCGGGCGGCTAATTGTTGGCGAAAGTGACCTCGAAGGTGGTTCCGAGATTGGATCAGCAGTCACAGGTGTTGGGGTGATCGGCGCAGTATTGATCTGCACTAGCTTGATGAGCTCTCCGACTCCGTCAGCGTTGATGATCCACGAGATCGATTCGACCGTGAAGATCTGGCCGGGCTATGGGAGGGACAAAGAGACTGTAGAACATACCATCTTGTTCAACATGGAAACAACACACACACCCCTACTTGGCGCACCAACTGTCGATAGAATATCGTTGGTAGTCCTCCGAGGGGTATCCTACAAAGGTAGATTGATCGGCAGAGATGCGTGTAATCGAGAACAAGAAGGCAACAGAGACACACGAGTTAGATAGGTTTGGGCCGTCGGTACAACGTAATACCCTACTCCTGTGGTCTGTTGGATTGTATTGGCTATCGTATAATATTGCGTGTCTTTGGAGGGGGTCCATGCCCGCCTTATATAGTTCGGGGGGCAGGGTTACAAGTCAGTTAGATCTAGGAGATAACTAGAAAGTAATAACAGATTATAGGAATCATGGGATCATACGTATCCTAACAGATCTTGTAGTATCTTCAGGATATCTTCTTGGTGTCTTGCGGGACGCGCCGAGCAGCGCCATGCTCCGCAAGGCTTCATCTTGTGGGCTGGACCGCCCCTGGGGGCGCAGCCCATGTGGTCTACCATGGGTATCCGGGGTTGTACCCCCACAGCTAGTCCCCGAGCGCCTTGCATCCGTTGTGCAACACCGTCTTGAGCTTGTCCGAGCAGGTGTGAACAAAGCCGAGCAGTTAAACTCATGGTCCGACCATCGTGATGAGTTGCCGAGCAGTTGCGAACCGTCGCCGAGTAGTGTGAACCATCGCCGAGCAGCTGTGAACCATCGTTGAGCAGTGTATCCCAAGTTAGGCTTGCCATAAGGATGTAAGGAGCTCAAGTCCAAAATTGAAAATTTCCTTGCAGTGGGCCAAGTGTGCCCACTTAGAGTCCATCCACGAGAAAGGGAGATAGTCTTCTTCAACTTCAAGAGGCCCAGAGTTTTCTAGATTAAAGCAAACACACTCACCATGAGGTGAAGTGTGCCCACTTAGTCCCTGAGCCTGACAGTAGGTGATGTAGTCATGTGGTGCCAGGGTCCAAAGTATAAGAAAAGCAGAAGTCCAGCCGAGCAGGTAGCTAGTCCCCGGGCGTAGCCCCAAGATGAGAAAAGCACATTCACCGCAAGGTGAAGTGTGCCCACTTAGTCCCCAAGCCTAACAGTAGGTGACAAAGTCACGTGGTGTCAGGGTCAGAAACAACAGTCAATAGAAAAAAGTCCCTAGTGCGGTGAGGAACCAAGTCGTATTGCTAACGTAGTCCCCGAGCCACAAGTGGAAAACTTGGAGAAAACAAATCATGAAGAAAAAACCAGAGTAATGGTTGTATAGTAGTAATTACTGAGCCATAATAGATGGTGGAGAAGTCAGTGAATATTCGGTGAGCAGTAACAAATTGCGGCGATAAATGGGCGATACAGGCTACAATTGCATGAGAGCCCAGGTAACGACCCACCACGATGTTTCAGAGAATTCGGAGAGGCGCAAATCGTGGAGCGGTTTCCCAAAAACCCTCAAATGCGAAAGGTGGGGGGAGTGCTTTATAACTGCGCTGCCACACCCCACGCTCCCACCTTTGCCACCTTGCCATTTCATCTTCCTCCAGAGCCCTCGCACTTCTAGATTCATACGTGCTTCCGCCGCTAATCCCAAACTAGATCTAAGAGATGGCGCCAAAGAGGGGAGTTGGAAACCCGAAGAAGGCGGCCGCTAGAGCCAACCGTGACAATGAGTGGGTGTCGTCGAACATGGAGGAGGCAGAGATCAATAGGATGGTGGCGGCGGGCGTTCTTTCTCACCGTGTCATCACCGGATGGCGACCAGCCAGCGGTGAGCCCTTCCCGATGCCGCACACTAACGAAGTAGTAATTTTTGAAGATTATTTCTAGCATGGGTTAGGGTTTCCCGTTCATCCTTTCTTGAGGGACCTATTGGAGTTTTAGAAAGTGAGTCTGTGCAATCTCCACCCAAACACTATCTTGCACATCTCCATTTTTATCCACTTCTATGAGGCGTTTCTCAGAGATCTTCCCCACTTCAACCTCTTCCGTCATCTGTTCTAGCTGAAGAAGAAGGGTGGCGGTGGATCTAAGGTGGTCAGCGGCGTTTATCTTCAGCTCCACGATGGAATGGTGGGCGAGTACATCACTGTACCCCTGAACACCTCGCTGAAGGGGTGGAACGCCAGGTGGTTCTACATGAAGTAGAGCCACCTCGCCATCCACTGCAACGTCGACCACATTCCGGAGAACCAGAGGAGCTGGTCAGAGAGGCTGAGCAGTGCTGACATGGAGCAGGTGAGGGAGCTCCTCGGCTTAATAAAGGGCGTGAGGATGAATGGT
Organism: Miscanthus lutarioriparius; assembly: GCA_904845875.1. Classification (NCBI taxonomy): domain Eukaryota; kingdom Viridiplantae; phylum Streptophyta; class Magnoliopsida; order Poales; family Poaceae; genus Miscanthus; species Miscanthus lutarioriparius. The sequence continues at coordinate 134,848,278 of CAJGYO010000007.1, read as the reverse complement.
GGATTGGTGGCGGTGAGCTTTATAGTGCGCCATGTCTAGCCCTACAAGGAGAGGGCCCACACAGGCTTTGACTTCAAGGGAGACACCGACGGCACCTGGGAGAGGACAGAGAGGCTGTTGAAGGATGATGTTCTAGAGCGGGCCATAGGGCTATTCGCTCCAAATGCCTCGTTCAGCGTGTCAGGGCAGACGACAGCCTTTAACTGCACAAATCTGCCTCTTTAGGTAAACATCTCAATTGTTTGTTCCTAATGCTTTTTATCCTTTACCGTTGCCGAGCAGTGAACTGAATCACTTATGGAAAGATCCATTCGCAGGAACGAGCGGTGTACTTCTCGGATGTGCCGAGGGGCGATTGGCCGAGGGCAAAGGATGTCCGACCAACAACGCAGCCTAAGGAAGGTGCCGTCAGCACCTCATCGGAGTCTAGAGGTTCGGATGCTGGTCGGATGGAGAGTCCTCCCCCGGTGTCGGAGAAAGTCCAGGGGAAGAGGGAAGCAGCAGATGAGCTGGCCCAGAAGAAAAGGAAGATGGCGGGTGCTGCTCCCCACAAGCCGGGCGGCATCTCGATTAGCGGTGACCAGACCACTCGGACGTAGAGTGCGGCAATGTCCGAGTGGTCAGATGACGATGGGGCTCCAAAACCTCCTCCTCAGAGTACTAAAGCGCCTCCGCGCAACACGCGCGTGAAGGAGCAATCGAAGGGAGGGGAGGGAGTCCTCGAGCAGCAGGCGAAGGGAGTCCCGGAGAGACAGGCAGAGGAGAGGCCAACGGTAGAGACCACGAGACCTCCAACACAGGGCACGCGAGTCGACCCTAGGGCCACACCTGGGGGCTCAGGTAGGCAGCGTCGGTTCAGGAAAGTGTACCGGGAGGCCGACACGTAAGTATCCTTGCCTTGGACTTATTTTGCTATCATATCTTTATCTCTTTTGGCGACAGACGAGCTAATATGATTCAGAGCGAGGTGTACAGAGGATTTGAATCCATCCATCTAGACCGACGAGCAGCTGGGGGCTGGTCCCAGCGCGGAAGCAATGCCGGCGGACCCCATCCCGGAGTCCCCGGGTGCTCGGTGGCCAGTGGAGGAGTCAACCGCCGCTGCTGATGAACTTGGCGGCGGAGAACAGTTGGTGTCAATGGTGGACAAGCCGGTAGCGGTGCCTGGGTCAACAGCGGGAGCTGCCGTGTCTTCGGAGGTGGAGGCTGGAGTTGCCAACGCCATGCCGGAGTCTAGAGTGAAGAAGCCTATAGTGCCAGAGGAGCAGGACGACGCTCCCTGAGGTGTCGGAGGGCATGGTCAGACACGCTATGCAGCCACCGAGCCCCTTGGTGGTGCCACCAGCTTGGAGGAGGAGGATGAGGTGGAAGAGATCGAACGTGAGGAATCATGACCCCAAGCCATCCGAATCCCCTGCAAGCGGGGCGATGAAGTGGTGGTTGTTGAGGAGGAGGACACCACCAGGGAGCTCAGGAGGCTGGAGTCCACCCTTTCGATGGCGATGAAGCATATCAAGGTTAGCATTGCATCACCAATGTTCGTCTTTGACGTTGGAGATTGGAGTTCTTCATAGTCTTGGTGCTTTTGTAGGGGATAGCTCGGACTGCCGAACAACGGCGACAGCTGATCCAGAGGATGGAGCCCCTCGCCGAGGAGAACGCAAAGCTAAAGGAGGTGATAAAGCTTATGGAGAAAAATGTCCAGAGGGCCCAGCGTGAGTGGGATCTTGCCGAGTCTCAAGCGCGGGATCTGGAACACCAAAAAGGGCTCTATCTGAGCAGCTGGTGACCATGTCCGAGCAGTTGCGGGGTAGGTCCGAGCAGCTGGCCACCGTCTTTGAGCAGCTGACGAGTGTTTCCGAGCAGCTGGAGCGGAAATCCAAGCAGCTGAGAAACGTCTCTGAGCAGAGAAAAGGTAAGGCGGATCGGCAAATTTGCTTTGCATTGCTAAAGCCTTATTGTTGCTGACGACCGTTATGCTTGTAGAGCAAGACATAGAGCTCGGCCAGTTGCGCCAATTCATCGGTCAACTCTAGGAGGAGGAGAAGAAGATGGCTGGGCGTGCGGAGAAGCTAGCCGAGGAGCTAAAAGGTGAGTGCTTTGTGGTCGGAGTTATTGCTGGAGTAATTTCTTTGCTTGATGGACCCTTGTGATGCCTATAGACTACCATCGGAGGGCCAAGGCGCAGTTCGATGTGCTAGAACAGGAGGCCAAAACCTAGAGGAACAAGCTCAACGCTGTGGTTGCTAGAGTCAAGCCGGTGCTCGACTACATCGATATGGAGGTGGCTGCTCAGCTCGATGGTAGGCCACCGCATCCGGACACCATCATCGACAGGTGCAAGGCAGCATGGGAGAACTTCAAAAGCTTCAACCACGACGCCACCATAACCACCATTACACATGCCCTTGCGGTGGTCTGGTCCCACTACCCTATCATTGATCTTCAAGCGATAGGGGTCGGATTCACCAGAGGGACGGGCGCGACGGAGCATCAGCAGCTGGAAGATGAGGTGGAGGATGCAGCGAAGAAACTACCCGGCGACGTCGACCTGTTCGGCAAGATGGACAGCGATGGCCAAGCCCAATGACCTGCTCGGAGAGTGTTCTATAACAACTGGAGAGGGTGGTTAAAGCACGCGAGGGCGCAGATAATCATTTATGTATATGTATAAATGTTGTAAAGTGACATGTGCATGTTTATGCAGTTTGCAAGTATTTCGTTGAAAAATTGTTGTAGTGTTAACCCTAACGCAATTATAAATAGTATAACTAGCGTCCAAGTAGTTAGTTCGTTGTTGAACTCTTGGCCTCGGCTAGCCCATAGTCCATAACATCGAGCATGGAGCCCGTGCACGTGTAGGAGCAACAGGCATGACCAAGGAACCATAGCCGACCACCCATAACGCAGAGCGCGGAGCCCGTAGCACATGTAGGGAGAGATCGGAGACTGGGTCTTCTCCAAAGAACACAAAGCGGAACATGTGTTGCTCAGTGGTTGGTGAAATATCTTGGAGATATGGAGAAACGTGGCGGAGCGTTTATGGAGATCTCGTGTTGGAGTTTGTTAAGGTGTAACTTAGAGTTGGCGACCGCAAATGGAGATTAAATCGTAATGGAGAAATAATGGAGACAAATTATGGCGACCAAAACTTCATTCATTATGGAGTGGAGAGTACATATCTGGAACGTTTCAAGGATAGAAACGTATAAGGTGCTCGATGTGCCATGAATTGGGAATATCGATTCCATCCAAGTCACATAGCCGGTAAGACCCTGGTCAGGTAACCCCTTTGACCACATAGGGCCCTTCCCTGGGGGAGGAGAGCTTGTGCATCCCTTCAGTTTTCTATTTTCTGTGGAGAACAAGGTCATCGACAGCAAATGAATGACCTTTGATGTTGTGGTTGTAATATCTTTGCAAGCCTTCTAGGTACTTGGCTATGCGGATGCAGGTGATTAGGCATTCTTCTTCAGCCCTATCGACGTCCTCTGTCCGAACAGCTGTGGCTTGCTCTTCATCATAATGTTCCACCCTAGGTGCTCAGAAGTCAATGTCCGCTGGTAGTATGGCTTCTGAGCCATAGACCGAGAAATATGGAGACACACCAGTGCTACGACTAGCTTGAGTGCGCAGTCCCCAGACCACAGCTGGAAGCTCTTTGAGCCATCTGCCTGGATGCTTTTCCTCTTTCTGATATAGCCTCTTTTTGAGGGCATCAAAGATCATGTCGTTCGCCCATTTGACCTAGCCATTGGCTCTAGGATGGGTAATGGAGATGTATTTGACAGAGATGCATCGGTCTTCGCAGAAGTCCCAAAAATGATGACTAGTGAATGTAGTTCCGAGGTTGATGATAATGCTATTCGGGAGACTGAATCTGTGGATGATATATTCAAAAAGCTTGACTGCCTTCTTTGCAGTAGCTGAAACAAGCGGTTTGTATTCGATCCACTTGGAGAACTTGTCAATGGTGATGTACACGTACCGGAAACCACTTGGCGCTGGCTTAAAAGGGCCGATCATGTCCAGTCCCCAGCATGTGAAAGGCTAGGAAGCTGGGATGGTCTGCAGTTCTTGTGCCGGTACGTGTACTTGCTTGGTGAAAAATTGGCATCCTTCACAACATCGAACGAGGTCTTCTGCATCGATGATGGTCGTGGGCCAGTAAAAACCAGCTCAGAAAGCATTACCGACCAGGTTTCTCGAGGCCGCGTAGTTGCCGCAGGAACCAGAGTGAATTTTGAGAAGTAGTTTCACTCCCTCTTCTTGGGTGATGCATTTCTACAATATCCCTTCCTTGGCACTTTTCCTCATCAAGTTCTCGTCCACCAGCATGTAATGCTTGCTTCGATAGATTAGGCATTTGGTTTCAGTCTTGTCGGCGGGTACATCGACGCTGGTGAGGTACTTGATGAACTGTTCCCTCTAATCGGCGGCCGGTGAAGGTACTATAAGTACCAGCTGCTCGGCAGGGGCAATTTCTTGAACTTCCTTCTCTTCCTTAATAGACGACGTAAAGAGGTCTTGAATGAAAACCCTAGGTGGAATCGTGGTGTGAGAAGAGCCTATCTTAGATAGGTGGTCGGCAAGCTAATTTTGATCTCGTACCACGTGGTGGTACTCGATACCATAGAATTTCCCTTCAAGTTTCCTGATTTCAGCGCAATATGCGTCCATCTTCTCACTGGAGTAGGACCAATCTTTGTTAAGCTAGTTGATGACCAGTGCGGAGTCTCCGTATACCATGAGGCATTTGACGCCGAGCTCGATAGCTATATGGAGTCCATGGAGACATGCTTCGTATTCGGTGGCATTGTTGAAGGCTAGAAAATGTATGCGGAGAACATATCGGAGCTTGTCTTTGGTCGACGTAATGAACAAAATGTCAGTACCAACACCGTTGATGTTAAGGGCGCCATCAAAGTACATCACCCAATGCTCGGGGCAAGTACTGGGGATGGGCTCTTGGATCTCGGTCCACTCAGTGACAAAGTCAGCAAGCGCCTGTGACTTGATGGTAGGCCTACTTCTGAATTCAATGGAGTAAGTGCTGAGCTCAACAGCCCACTTGATGATGCGGCCGTTGGCCTCTTGGTTGTGGAGGATGTCCCCCAGAGGGAACTCGATGACCACGACAATCTTGTAATACTCGAAGTAATGGCGGAGCTTGCGTGACGTGATCAGAATAGCGTATAGCAGTTTCTGAACTTGAGGATAACAAGTTTTGGGCTCATTAAGGACCTCGCTGATGAAGTAGACCGGACATTGCACCTTATAGGCATGCCTGACCTCCTCACGTTCGATGACGATAGTTGTGTTAATGACGCAAGAAGTGGCGGCAATGTAGATCAGTAGAGTTTCGTCTAGTCGAGGTGCCGTCATGATCGGAGGCTTTGTTAGAAACAACTTGAGCTACTCGAAAGTTGTGTCTGCCTCATCCGACCAGGAGAAGCGCTCGGAGGCCTTAAGGAGTTTGAAGAACGGTAGTCCCTTTTCACCGAGGCATGATGTAAAGCGGCTGAGAGTAGCCACGCAACATGTGAGCTTCTGTATGTCCTTTATGCAAGTTGGCCATTTCATGTTGGTGATGGCAAAGACCTTGTCGAGGTTGGGCTCGATGCCAATAGCCCAGGAGTATGCTAGATGGAACTCCAAAGATGCACTTTGAAGGGTTCCACTTCCATCTATACCTTTTTAGGTTGGTGAACATTTCTTTGAGGTCAGCGATGAGATTATCGGTGGTCTTGAACTTGACGACCACATCGTCGATGTATGCTTCAACATTGCGGCCGATCTGTTGATCGAGGCACATCTGGATGGACCTTTGGTAGGTCACCCCGGCGTTCTTGAGGCCGAAGGACATGGTGGTATAGCAATACGCACCAAAAGGCGTGATGAACAACGTCTTGATCTGGTCATCTTCCTTGAGGGATATATGGTGATAGCTGGAGTAACAATCGAGGAAGGAGAGCAGTTCATAGCCGGCGGTGGAGTCTACAACCTCGTCTATCCGAGACAGACCGAAGGGGTCTTTAGGGCAGTGTTTGTTGAGGTCAGTGTAATCAATGCACATTCCCCATTCTTTATTCTTTTTTTGAAAGAGAACAGGGTTTGCTAACCACTCAGGATGATACACTTCTTTAATAAATCCAGCAGCTAGAGCATTTTATTTCTACCCTAATAGCCTCCTTCTTGTCTGGCGTGAATCGTCAGAGTTTTTGCTTGATTGGTTTGGCGGTCGGCGAGACATTCAAGGAGTGCTCAATCTTCTCCCATGCTACCCCAGCATGTATGTAGGTTTCCAAGCAAGCACATCGGTGTTGGCACGTAGGAAGGAGATGAACACGCTTTCCTATTTGGGGTCGAGGTGAGTCCCAATCTTCATGGTCTTGGAGGGGTTGTCGAGGCCGAGGCCGACCTCCTTTGTTTCCTTAGACTTGGCTGAGGCACGCAGAGGCTCCAGCGCTGGGATCTCCAGGTCATGGGTGAGTGGCATCTTAGCGTTGGTGACCATGCTAGCCATCTGGATGGGGAGGTCGGTGGCTTCGGTGAGGGTGAGACTTTCTATCTCGCAGGCATAGGCGATGGAGAGGTTGGCCCACAGGGCTAGGACTCCTGCAAGAGAAGGCATCTTCAGCACCAGATAGGCGTAGTGCGGTACGACCATGAATTTGGCTAGAGCTGGCCAACCAAGTATGGCATGGTAGACGGTGTTGAAGTCGGCGACGTAGAAGTTGATGTGCTCAACAGGGTAATTGCTAGCTGTGTCAAACTGTACTGGTAGGGTGATCTCTCTAAGTGATTTGGATGCCCTACCAGGTACCACACCCCAGAAGGAGGAGTCGAAGGGTGTGAGATCTCCTATCCTAAGCCCTAGGACCTTTAGGGCTCCGGCAAAGAGGAGGTTCAGAGCGCTACCACCATCAACGAGCACTTCTCTAAAAAGCACTTTCTAGATGGTTTCATCAAGGACAAGGGGGAAATGCCCTATGTAAGGAATGTTTGCCCACTGGTCAGCCCTGCTAAAGGTGATAGGGACCTCAGACCAGGGACGATAGCTGGGGTTGGCAACGGCGTCTTCCGCGTTGACGGCGAGCACCCGACGGGTGGTGAGCTTTCGATCTCTTCTGCTTTTGGTGGCGGCGAGGCCCCCGAAGATGATGGTGACCACTTTGTCATGATCCTAGAAGGTGTTGTTGTTGCCCCCAGGTGGTCGGCGACCTCTGACTCCGCCGTTGTTGTCGTCGTCTGGCTTTTTAGCCTGGAATTCCTTAGCTAAGCCGAGGCGATCCTTCATCTTATGCTTGCTATGTTTTTGTGGAGAGGGCACAGGCCTTTGAGGATCTTCTTGTACTGCTCATCATAGTTGCGCTTGGCGCGAGGTTCATCAATGGTAGCGATGATGTGGTCTGGTCGGTGGTGGTGATATTGACCAGATTTGAATCCTTCTGGCCGATCACGGCCACTGTCTCGATGGTGACCGCGGTCGTTGTAGCGGCGGTCGCTGTGGCGTCGGTCGTTGGGTCACTCGTCTCTACGACGAGTTGGGCGATGAATGCCCGCATCCTCGTTGAAGCATACTTCAGCCTCTTTGGCGTCGGCGTACTGATCAGCGGTTGTAATCATCTCGACAATCCCCTTAGGCGGCTTGTGATTGAACTTGGAGTGGAGGTCGCAGTGATGGAGTCCTCAGACAAAAGCGGTGATGACCTCTACTTCCGTGATGTTAGGAATAGTATTCCTCATCTCAGAAAAGCGTCTGATATAGCTACGGAGGAGCTCGGACGGCTTCTGGTAGATGCGGTTCAGATCGTGCTTGGTGCCCAGCTGAGTACACGTGGCCATGTAGTTGTCGGTGAAGACCTTCTTCAGCTATTCCTAGGATCCGATGGAGTCCAGGGCGAGGCTTGTGAACCAGTTCATCGCAGTTGGCGTGAGCATGATAGGAAGATAGTTCGCCATGATGCTGGTATCTCCCCCAGTGGTGTACATAGTAGTGGCATAAGCTTGTAGCCACTATGTGGGGTTCATCCGTCCTTCATAGGGCTCAACCCTAGTGATTTTGAAACCATGGGGCCACTGGAGTGTCCGGAGTGCCCTTGTGAATGCTTGGGGCCCTTCAGGATCATCGCCATCGTGATCTACGGTGTTGCCGATGTTAAGTGGCTGGAGGGCTGAGTTCGGGTTACCGAACTCTTGCTCATACTCTTGATGGCGGTGTACTTCTTCTTCATGGTGAGAAAAACGATGCTCGTCGATATGTCGTCGCGCATCTCGGAGATTGTTGAGGTGTGCTCGGACGTCCTAGTCGACTTCCTGGTCGTGTTGGTGAAGGTGGTCGACACGGTTGCCCCTGGCTCCCCTAGAGAGGTTGTCCATCATCGCGGTGCTGGTCGACGAAATGACTTTGGCTAGGGCGGCGATTAGATCTTGGCACGGCTAATCGACGAATCAAGCTCGTCGAGTAGGAAGGTCTCTGATCCTGGCGGATCTCGTTGACCTGGCAGTGCGCCGCTTTAAGCATGGTGGCGACCTTGGTGACCTCCGGTGTCTATGGGAGCCGGGCGAGCTCATTGGCGGCCATGGCCAAGTTGGCACTTGGGGTCTTGTAGATGTTGTGGCCGTCAACACGGACAAATTCGTCATCGAGGTTGCGTTGGAGTTAGCGTGGCCTTCCTTGCAAGTCGAGCTGATCGTTGCGAGCAGTCTTGGCTAGCACAAGGGCAGCTTCATTTGCTCAGCGCTATGCATGGTTGATGTTCCTATTGACGTGGGCAGCGTAGTCCTCCTCGGTTTCCCCTTCCTGCGGGGGGCTATCGACGCTGACGTTGAAGATTGCGCCTCCACGGTAGGGAGGGAAAGGAGGTTGTTCGGCGGTGGTTTCGGATATAGTCTTCGTAGAGCCCTGGGACTCGGAGTCTGGATTCTCCTCCAAGATGGTTTGGAGGGATGCTCCGGGGCATCGACTGATGTGTAGCATGTTGACAGCCGGCGGGAGCTGGTCGGTGATCTGGTCGGCGAGAGGATGGATATCTCCAACCTGGTCGGTGAATTTGCCCCTTAGGGAATCTTGATAGCCGGCAGTGATGCTGGTGAGCCCAAAGGATAGGGCCGTAACCCCTGGAGTTTCCTGATTAGCCTCCAATAGATCTAGATCGGAGGGTGGTCGGCGCTGAACCAGAGTGGTTAAAGCCAATTCTGCGACGGAGAGGCAATCGGCGAGTTTCTGGCCAACCTGATCGATAGATGCGATCAGATCGTCATTGTTGATTTGCCTCCTTGGGTAGCGGGGGAGCAGGCGATGAATTGTCGGTGAAAGCGACCTTGGAGGTGGTTCTGAGATCGGATCTGCAGTCGCATGTGTTGGGGTGATCGGTGCAGTATTGATCTGCACCGGCTCGATGAGCTCTCCGACTCCGTCAGCGTTGATGATCCACGAGATTGATCCGACCATGAAGATCTAGCCGGGCTATGGGAGGGACAAAGAGCCTATAGAACATACCATCTTGTTCGACATGGAAATTGCACGCACACCCTTACCTGGCGCGCCAACTGTCAATAGAATATCATTCGCAGTCCTTCGAGGGGTATCTCACGAAGGTAGATTGATCGGTAGAGATGCATGTAATCGAGAACAAGAAGGCAACAGAGACACACGAGTTAGAGAGGTTTGGGCCATCAACATGATGTAATACCCTACTCCTGTGGTCTGTTGGATTGTATTGGCTATCATATGATATTGCGTGTCTTTGGAGGGGGTCCCTGCCTGCCTTATATAGTCCGGGTGGTAGGGTTACAAGTCGGTTAGATCTAGGAGATAACCAAAAAGTAATAATAGATTAAAGGAATCATGGGATCATACGTATCCTAATAGATCTCATAGTATCTTCAGGATATCTTCCCACTGTCTTGTGGGACGCGCTGAGCAGCGTCGTGCTCCACAAGGTTTTGTGTTGTGGGCTGGGCCACCCCTGGGGGCACAGCCTATGTGGTCTGCCGTGGGTATCCGGGGTTATACCCCCCACACCCACCATCTAATCTATGCCTTGAGATATCCCTGGGTTATAACCCTGACACATCTCATTTGGAGCTGAGATTTTTATGTGTGAGAGATGTTATCAAAACTTGATTATTGTACAAATATTACATGCTCAGATTTAGTAGATCATTATTGCAATAAAAACAAGTTTTAATTGTAATTATGCATGACCATATTAAGGTTCCTTATGTTACAACAACATCATACAAAGCTAGTGCAACCACATTTTTCCATTTTTACACACATATATTATTTATGAACCATTTAACAAGCATTAAACAAGTTAAATTAATAACTTAGACATACAACACCTAATGAAGCTAAAATTTTTACCACAGCACAATCATCACATGAATAGTCTACCATGAAAATTTCATAGTAATTGGAGCACTACAACAACAGATATGAATTTAACCTAGAAAACCCTAACGAGGCATAGATATAAATCTACAGCAATATTTTGCTACTAAAACCTACAACATTACACATCCACAGCATAGATCTACTCATAAGGATTCCAAAACATCTTTATTTTTTGTTTTATGATTTCTCTATGATTTACTATGCAATTTATAAGTTTCAGCTGATTTATGCAAAAAACAAAAGATTAAACTGAAAAGACAAACACATTTGCATAAAAGACCCTGCACTTTTGCCTAATCATCTAAGCCCTAATCTATAAAACTACTCTCTCTAGTCATCTTGCATCAGGAACCCTAGAAAGAGTTTCAAATTCATTTTCTTCCCTTTTCTTCAACCTTACCAACACAGAACAGAGGATCAACAGTGGGGAGCTCGATTCCGATAGTAGGAACGGTCATTGATGGTGATGACGAGGCTACATGGTAGTGCGGTGGTAGGGCGCCCCACAGAAAGTCTCAACCCTGGCCGGCAATGGCCAGTGGCCTCTTGGCCATGCGAGCACATGGGTTGGGGGCTGCCGCCGCATAGGCAATGGCAGACGTTGGCGCTAAAGCTCGAGGAAGCGGCAGCAAGACGGGCAGAGAACAGGGTGGTGATGCTGATAGTTGTGCTGAGTGGGTTGGAGGGCGACCGCAGATGAGAGAGTGCAGGCAGCTACAAAGCTTGGTGGCCATGGTGGTGCTCGGCGCCCGTGCTCTGGCATAGAGAGAGTAAGGGAGCGAGCAGAGGCGGGGGAGAGCAAGAGCGCGTGCCTAGGAGCCTAGGTCGTGGAGCTAGGGTTCGACATCCACACCGATGTGAGGAGAAGGCAGGGGCACGTGGCATCCATGGTGGGGATGTGGCTGGTGCATGGTCGCCAAAGAGGCATTCTCTCGAACAGGTGGTGGGCGTCGGTGTGCCCGGCTTCGGGTTCAAAAAACAGCGTATTCACCTTGGATTTGGATCCTGGCGACTAAAAGAAAGTTGTTGCTCTCTGAGTGCTCTCCAACTTTTGTTAAGAGCAACTGGACATTAGAGTTCTGGGTTAGCGGCTAATGAAGCTTGAACTAGCCAGTGTTAGCACAATGACAGCGGTCACGGAAGCTCGCTTTCGGAGGTCAAAACCCAGTCAAACTCAGTCCAACATTTTGTATGCTCTTCTCCAAAATATAATCTCCAACTTTTGTAAAAGGTCTAACCTAGTTGTTTAACAAAAACTCGAGAACAGGGGTGTGTCAACATGTCATTGCCGGTTAACAGTCTAGACTTGGAATATCTTCTGGGCTAAAAAATAGAAGTTGATTCAAACTTGGGACCTCTATTTGACTCATTTCCAAGCTGATTAAGGGTTAGGTCCAAAAACTAAGTTTGTAGCACACAAACAAAACTACAACTTTCCTTAAAGGTCAAACTTCAAAACAAGAACAGAACTTACAGTTCTACTTTGGTCAAAACAACATCATGAAAAAGGCGCTAACTATTGATCCACCCATCAGAAGCATTTTTAGGCTAGTTCATCAACATGAACCCTATCTCATCTTTGATGCTAAGTTGTTCTAGGTTATTTCAGTGATCAAACAATACTTGGTTATATTATTACTCACAAACACAAGGATTGTATAGAAGACAAAACATCACATGATTGAACCAATGCATCCACTCAAGATTATGCTCATGCTTATGTGATGCACATGCAAAAGACATGATTAACACTTTGTAGGCACTGTTTGAGGGTTTTATATTTGTCTTTCAAAAGTTTAAGTCGGGGCTCATTTTTAGAGAACCATTGTCACCACCTTGGAAGATTTGAACTAAAGCTCCTAATCATCACTTGACATCTCGTGTTTAAGTTCAAACCACTTCTTAGCTTGTGACTAACACCTAGGGTGTTACAGCTACTATTGAAGAACCCATTCAAGCCCACCTATCCAGCATGGCATCCATGTGGTTAACACATGTGCATTGATGTGGTCGACATTGGGCATCCAAATGGTTGACACATTTACAATGACATGGCAGACATGTCCTATGATAACATGGTCGACATGTGTGCGATGACATGGTGGACACGTATGCGATGATGTGGAAACTTGCACTTGTTTTTGAGGTGTTTTACTAATGGTCCTTTCATCATAGAAATTTGACGAATTTCAAACTATACACGTTCGTTGCATTCAGGTCAGCCCATTCTATGCTCCTAGCCTTTTCTCGTCTCATTTTAGAAACGTAACAAGATTACAATCCATTGAGCACAAACACCAGTTCATACATCCAATGTTCCCCCCTAGACACACATGAACCAAATCAATGACCATAAGTTTAGTTCACACACATGACATTAGTTTAGACCAACTAACATAACCATAGGTTCATGAACTTATTAAGACTTACCAGCAATACCACACTACACCTCAGTTCACCACACAAGACCATACAACGCTACTAAAACAACTTAGCATAGGAAGTACATGACAATACATACAACGTTTGGGAATTACCTTGGTTGAGGCTCAAGATGCACTAAAGGAGTAGATCGCTAACTTCTTGCTTCTTGAATTTCTCCATCTCTTGTTGTGTCTTTAGCACAATTCCTTGGGTCTTGACCATTGCTTCTTCAATTTCTTCTATTTTCTTCTTCAAGGTGTCCACTTCATGTTGAAGATGATCATCATGTTGTAACTCGACCACCTAGTGCCACTCGATGCAATTACTCAATGCAACGCACTAGGAATCACTCTTTGAATTAAACATATGAGAGTAGAGGCCCAAAGTTAAGCACAAGAATTGGGAAACACATCCCCAAGGTGCTTAACTCATCCCAAGGGCCGGCCACCCCTCTATATATAGAGGGAGGGGGGAAACTAGACATCCCGTCGCTAGGGCCGACAGTCCCACTGCTAGGAGCAACGGTCGCCTCCCACACGCGCCAACGCTAGGTCGCTCAGCGCCTCCAATGGCCGAATGCATCTGGCCCAACCACCGGACTCAACAGTCGCCAAAAAATGGTATCTAGACCACCTATCTGGTGGGGCCCATCTAGTGCACACCGGACATGATGGTGCAGCCCACAAACTCAAAAGGCCTACTCCTACGTAATAGCCCAGCTAGCAGTCTGACCGCCCTTCTTCGCAATTCAACCTCCTAGACAGCTGGGCCAGGCCATAGCTAGCGGCCCATGTGCCATGGCTGCCTACACTAGCAACCACGCACATGACACGTCTTTCGGCACCTTTCTCACCACCGTCTTCTCCACCGCCCACCGCCAGGGCACCACAGGCAGCCCTTTGAACATCTTTTGCCACCTTTCTCGCCATCATCTTCTCTACCGGTTTCAACTGATCTTAAGAAGTTTTACAAACCTTTGAAACTATGCTAACCTCAAGTGTTATCCGACAAGACAACCACCACCTTAAGTCCATGTTAGCATTTTCACAAATCATTTTGCAAAAGGTTTTCAAAACCATTTTTCAACCACCACTCGATCCTAGCAATGCATGCAAAGCTAGATCACTCAAGTGGCACTAGATGACTGATACGCAAACAAGTTTGCCTCTCTTACTATTATGACCATCTATCCTAAACTTGATCATGCGCTTCTCTACACAACCTTAGACTAATGAAATGAAATGACCTACAAATATACCTTTGTGTTGTGCATTCCATTTTATCTCCATGTTGGTGATGCTAGATAAGCATCCAACCACCATCTTCATCAAATGATGGACAATGATCATCCATAGTGTCGCCAACCACGCTACCTTTGATAATTGCCCATACCATTAAGTTCCTCCATCATTCTTCATCCAGCCACTTGATCATCAAAAAAATCAACACTTGGCTTGACCTTCCTTTGAATGATATGATCCACTTTATATCACCATGTGGCCATATTAGTTCATCGATCACAACTTCTCTTGCTTTTCACTATTTCCTTGGTACATAGGCACCAAGTCCTTGCTCAAGCTTCTCTGCCACGTGCGGTTCATTGCGCTAAAGCCTCCCACTTGCCCTTCACTCTTGTAACCTAGTCCATCATAACCAAGCCATGTCTCTTGATCTTCTCCACCTAACCACATGACATCAGCTCCTTCATCATAACTAGATGAGCTTTGCAACAAATCCAAGCCACTTCACTCCCATGGCTCAAGTTGCTCACACTAGTGTACCCGTGGACTAATCACATGTGTATCTCAACATAAACACATAATAGTCCACCTAGGTTATCACTCAATTACCAAAAACAAACTAGCGCCTTTCACCCCATGCTCCTTTGCACTATAAATATGGGTTTGGCTCCCCTTTGATAATCATCTTCAACATCTCAAGGAAGATCACTTCAAGGAAGCAAGAGAAGTCCACTTCTATAGTAGTGAGAGTTAGAGTTGAGTTGAGCTCTGCTCAAAGTTTAGAACTACTCTCTAGAGTCTGGCATAGCTCTTGTACCTTTCCTATTTTGTAAGACTTTCCTTATTTGAATATATTACTTTCTACTTTACTTAAGTGCTCTACTCAAGTACTGCTTACTTATAGTAGCAGTATTGAAGCTTTTGTATAACTTATTGTTATAGTTAACTATCTTGTTTAGTCTGGTTGTATCATTGCACAGGTTTCACTGCTCTTTTAGAGTGCTCTAGTCATATTTCACCAAAGCTAGGACTAGAGTACTAAGTCTATAGCACAAGCGTGGTGCTTAGGTTATAGCTTGCCTATGTTTACAGCTAGCCCCCTACCCCACCCCCTGATTGTTTGTGTTGGCAGGTGGTGACAACTGTGGTCATCCCATGCATTCCACCATGTTATAGGGCTAGTTCTTAAAGCATAGGGATGTGTGTGGTTTATTGCATCAATCTTTGGTCGGTGTTTGGGTCAGGTCCCAAAGTGCTTTTGAATCCTGATATTTTTTAACTTAACTATCTCGCTATAGTTCTTACTAGAGTTGTGCTTAGTAGTATAAGTAATTTAGGATTCCTGTACTCTCTCGTTGTCCTCCCACTAGCTACGCCAACTATTTTAAGCTTCTTCTTTGCACCTTACTATTCACCTTAAGAAATTTGTGCCTTATTGTTACCCCCGTCAAGAGTCAAACAATTGCTTATAACTTAGTCATAGGAAATCATATTGATCAACTGAAAGGACCGCATTGATGCCTAGAGGGGGGTAAATAGGCTCTACAAACTTTTTGACAAAGGTTAGCAATTAAAACACTAAATCACAAAGGCAAACCCATCCTAGCCAAGGTGCAAAAGCTGTCTTGGCTAGTTTTTGCTTGCCTGACCGACTATGGTGCCCAACCCGGCCTGGCCAGGTTGCAATACTAGCCTAGCCGGTTTTGTGTAGACTACATGCCCAAAGTGTTTGAGCCTCCCACTTCTTCTATGTTGATGCAACTTGGTGTGTGGCTTTCTTGTTAGTGCATGAATAGTTCACACTCTCCCTGCAAGCACAAACAACCACACCCGAGTAGCTACAAGCAGAAACACAAATAATGTATGCAATGTGAATAAATGTGAGGCAAACCGATCAAGAGATGCCAAGATTTGTTTGACCAAAGTTCGGTCGATCAAAGGTGTCGTACTTCTCCATTGTGGAAGCCATGACTGACCCAACAAAGTCTACTATTGGCCAGGTCCAAAGCGACCTCTTTCGATAATTCCACTAAGCAACCACTTTCCTCTTACAGTGGTGAGATTAAGCCTTTACAAACTACTATAGCTGCCCACACCCTCGGGTGCTTGCCAGTGACGCCTAGCCACCTAGGGGCAAAGCTCCAAGAGTAACAAATGCAACGAACCATAATTCTTCAACTTGCTCAAGCTCTCTAATGCCACCAAGGCTTTCTCACAAATCAAGGCTCGCTCTCTAATGAAGGATTAGTTTCTCTATAAGCAATCATGCTCACAAAGGGAAGGAGAGGAGTGGCCAAGGGATTCTGGTCATGTTGTATGAATGGTGAGCAACAGCAACAAGCAAACTAGGAGAGAGAGAGAGAGGTATAAATATAGGCATAGAGCACACTACAAACCTAATTGTTTGTAGTATGGTAGTCAAAACCTAGCCTAGCTACTATAGGAACCTGACCTAGTTGGTTTTTGAAAAAATCATCATTGGGCTAGGGATGCCGGTCCAGCCTACTTCCCAACCTGGCTTGGCCCATTTTTAGGCTATGGCTGCGCTTTGACTTTTGTCTCTCACTCTTTGCCTCTCAGTCTCAAGTTTCCTCACATGGGTTTTCTTAAGCACTATTGCTTGTCTTAAACTCAGTGATGCATACGTCTTGATAGTGTGGAATACCTATACTCAATAATTAAATATAAAAACAATTTATCCTCCACTTGAGCATTCATCCATCCATTACTTGCCACATTGATCATGCATTGTTGAGGGCTATCATCACTTTCATATTTTGAGCCTATCAACCTTGAGCATGTGACTTGAGTCGAAGGTTTGGAGTAACTTTTTCATCATTTGATTTAATCCTCCACAACAATGTAACTTTACATATCTTCATTAGTACCTTGACTCAAGTACTTTCTTCTTCACCTTAGCTTGGTCCTTCGACCGTCAAGTCATCGCTTGCCCTTCACCCTTGCTTAGTACTTGAAGACTTTTCCTTGTTATCTTCACCTTCTCAAGCCATCAAGTCATGTCTTGCTTCAAATCATCATTAAGCATATAATGATACCATTTCATTTGCACTGTTCTCTTTTGCTTGAACTAGATTGTTTCCATTAATAAGTCACACAAGCATTGACAACTAACCATTGGCATGAATACGTATTTGATTTGTATTCTACAAGCTTTTATAATTGAGACCAATCCATATGCAAGCCCTCATGTCTCACTTATTTGATAACACACTTGCCTACGCATTCATGCTTCTCAATGATCAATCTTGGACTCAAATTCACAATTATATCAATCACAACACACAACAAGAGTCCAATATATAATATTAACCTAGGACTATAGACTTGCAATTCTCATGAATATTGTTAGTCCCTTAATCGAGTTGTCATTCAATTCACCAAAACCCGCTTAGGACCTAGATGCACTTTCATCAATCATCTTAGTCATATACTTTCCCAGCGGTAAAATATAAATACGACACTCGGAATACTCCCGAGCAAAGTACTGCATCAATATCTTGTGAGCTTGTAGAATCATCCATTTGAGCATAAGAAATATGAACAAGCATTTCTACCACCGTTGCTGGGGAAAGCACTGGCCTAAGATATTGATTAGAGTATTTCTGCGAATTATATTATCATTCAATTGGCCATTGTCTAGCGGGCTTATCTATGCTCTATTCTACTTCTGTACAACAAAGTAGTCTATGACTGGTTTTAACTTACCTCAAAACTTCCAAGAAGATCCTAAGACTATTTTGAGAAGGTTTCAATCTCATCTGGTCCCTCCTCAACATACCCTATCGGCAATTGATCTTTACTAAATTCTGACCCTTGCGCAACAATGAGAAAACGTTGCAATAGGCCAAATTTGATATGCAAAAGGTACATGTTTCAACCAATCGTGTTCATTGCCAATGGATGCAATAAGTCATGTTGCAATAAGATATTGCAATCGTTGCTAGTTTGGCATTGCAACATGCAATAAGTCGAAGGCTAGATCCATCCCACCCTGGCCTGGATCTATGTTCTCTAATGTGTCTAGGGGTTCTCATCATGTTCTGCCTCATCTCCGCCATCGGTGGTGGTTGCTTTCCTCCAATGCTCATATCTAGGATGTGCAGTGACTGATGGCTCTTTGGTGCCACCACTTCCACTGGTAGCAGACATCTAACCACCACCTTGGTCTTTTCTAAGGACGAGGTTGATGGGTGTCCCCATCTACAACCTCTCCTGGTAATCCTTGATGGACAAACAGCACGCAAGGTTGCATGGACATGAGAGTGCATTAATGGAACAGATGGTCACTGCTATAATGCCATGGTGTTATGTCGTGCTTCAGAATAATCAATATTAGCATATCCCTTAATGGCTTTATTCATGCTACTGGTGCTACCTTGCACCTATGGAGACTGAGATTGTCCTCCTTATTGTGTTTTTGGAGAGTGGTGACGTTGACGGCAAAGAGCGGCGGGGAGCCGCCGACACAAGCAAGCCAAGAGAAACCGTGTGGAGCAGATCCCAAACACTCTTCGGGCTTAGGAAGGGCGTTGAACCGGATGGTCGTGACTGACGGCGTGCCAGTCAATTTAACCTTGCAATTGACAAGGAGAAAAAGTTGATCAGTAATTTAAGGTGGAACATGCATGTATTTGTCTAGACAATTCCAAATATATGACCAAGTGGCCAGCATGATAAGGCTATTGACTAGAGAGTCGATTCCAGCATGTTCATGAAGTAATGTAAACAAAACAAGCATATTGGCAATTTTTATTTACTCAGTTGCATGAATCTAACTAGTCGATGATCATGAAGACATGTGAAAGATGTAAGGGTAGACATGTAAGCACACATATGAGAGACATACTAGCTTTTAACCAGGACAAAAACAAGTAAAAGCATGTAAATAGCCAGTACACCCTCAACAAAACAGGCCATTGGCTAAAACAACCAATTCCTATGATCTTGTCGTATAGCATACTATCACTCATTCATTGGATATAAATAAATCTACAAACAACTAGACTCAATCTATTGTACTGTCAACAGGTCGAGTCATCTGAAGCAGCATTGACAGTAGGACCCTAGATCAGAGACCAACAGTCGATAGATCTACTTATATCATAGAGAAATCGTGAGGGCATGTTATACGCGTTGAAGCTTAGGCCATCGACTAAATAGTTGATGGAGACATAGCGGGTGGCTGACACCACACTCTTTTAATAGATAGATCTATTAACCAACAATGTCCAATATAACACGCTATCAACAGATCAAGTCAGCTGATGCAGCATTGATAGTGGAGTCATACCGGATACTGACGATCAATGAATCTATCTCTTAACAGAACACGACTTCAAACACCCGCCATGTGCGATCAAGATTGAGATGGATTAGTCATCAAAATAGAATCTAACATCAAGAATCAACTTCAATTGTGATAGTAATTAGCAGACGATAGATCAAGATAGATAAGACCAACGAATCTCAATCTAGATTGGGCAATTGGTGATATTTTATTAAACAGTAAACTATTTAACACAATATCAATAACTTTGATTAATATCAACGTTTACAAGAGATCAGTCGTCTGTTCCAGCCTTGTAAAGGTTGATACAAATCGATAACTAATCTATACCATGATTTGTAAGAGATCAGTCGTATGTTGCAGCCTCACAAATAACAATATAGATCGATAACTAACTTATACCGCGACTCGCAAGAGATTAGTCGTCTGCTACAGCCTTGCAAGTAACAATATAAGTCGTGACGGATACTCACAAACAAGCCAGAGGTCAGGTCATCTAATGCAGCCCTGCTTGCCCAAAGAACTCATCGAAATCTACTCTACTCCTACTCCTAAGGGGTGGCCTGAGCCAAAAAGTAAAGGTACTTGTTTTGGTTGATCGATGAGATTATTACAATAGCTGGGGTTCACTATTTATACCCGAGGCTTGATTATGAGTCCTGGTCGAACAAGACTGGTTACAAACTTTGGAAAAGAAAATAAAGCATAATAAATTACGATAACTTGGACCTCAATCTTTCCCTTCTATGAAGTCCAACGTATCTTCTCGCTTTATGCCTTGCCGATTCTATCGATAGGGCCTATTCCTTTGGAACGATGATGTCATCTTATTCATTTGATGGCAACTTGGTTAGCTGATCCATGCTGAATATCTCGGCTCTCTCTTGATGAATCCAGACCTCGAGGTTCTTTCCTCTTGAACCAAATTTTGGTATCAACACATACCCCCCAATTTTGCGATAAAATGATTTTATTCCAAAATTACTCCTCATGACCGTTGCATGCACCGTATTTCGAACCATCTGTTCCAATCTCACGCTAACTTCTTCGGTCTCCTTGCAGATTTGTCCCATTGGCTCTTCTCGATCAAGGATTATATCGAGGATCATGATGTTTGGTCATCCAATGGTGATCATCCTCTTGACCTCTTGAGCCATTCTTCTCCCCTTCTGACTCATGCTCATAGCCGATCTTTTGTTATTTCTTGAGCTCAGCTGATACCTGCTCTTCAAATTCTTCTATCCTTACCGATTGCTGCATTGGTGATCTTTTTTGGATTGATTGCCTCTCTTATTGAGATCTCGAGCTTGGTCCATCAGCTAACTTTAGCTTCTAGTCGACCAAACTTCAATTAATTAATCTCAGAGCTTGTCTCCAGATGCGTGTAGAAATACAAAACTACAGCGGATGACATTTCATGTCCGCACCCCAGACTTGAACGAAGCTTAAAACAACCTTGATGAATAAAACTTTCAAGTCTGTTGTTTGTGTAACTGCTGCCCTCTTATTAGGCCATGCGCGGTCTCCTCGATATCCAAGATGGCCTTCCGTCTTCCATGAACCAAATTTATTTCTCCATGACTCAAAAATATCCGTTAGTGACCCACTTCGACTATAAATATACCCTAAAGGATAGCCAAGGGATCATATCTGATCTGCCTTCACTCTCGTCGCCGCGCAAATTTTCTTCCCCTTGCCCTTAGATCCAAAACTACATTCGGAGAAGCATGGACCATGGCAAGCGTGTCACCGGTGATCTTCCAGAAGAGAACCTTCCTCCTCGCCGGCACCTCCGTTTCTAGGGGTAAGATCGAATCTGTTCTTGATCTCTCATCTCCTTTTGCTGATCCATTTGATTTTGCAGTGGTGATCATTTTAGCACCGCCCATGATGCCCAATCAACAGTGCAAGCGGCTTCCTCCTCTGACTCCGCCGACTCCTATGATGGAGACGACGTGTGATGCTTTCATTGCGAGTGGAATGCGGCGGTCGACCGCTATTCTGAGGCCACCCGGTGTAATGGGCAACTGGAGTTCACCCTGAACGCCTCCCAAGCCACCCTCTCCGCCATGGAGGCAGAAGCGAATGTGGCCCGGGCACAACTGGTGGAGTAGAACGCCAGGGTCACCGGTAAGATCTTCAACATCCCAGTTTCCTTTGATGCTCCCATCTTGCCGATCTTCTAACGGTTTATTGTGTTCCTTTGTTTTCAGCTCTGACGGCACAACTGGAAGCCCTCGAGTTGGTGGTAGGTGACGCCTCTAGTGCCCTGAACTGCTAGGGCGACACTCTAGAGGCTCACCTCCAAGATGTTCCTATGCGCACCAGGGAGGTGGCCCTTCGTGGCGTCCATCACGGTGCTGCCGTCGCCCTAGCAATAGCCTAGGTGCGCTCGAGGCACGATCTTCGCTTGGTGGAGCCTAGCTTCCCAGAGGAGGAGAACCTTGATGACTACCAGGAGCCGGTGGATGACTTCAAGGGAGTCGGCGCCGTTGTGGCGAACACAACCTTCACCGAGGAAGTCGTGAACAACGTTTTCCTCGGCCCTTAGTGTTTTACTAGGGGTTATGTTGAAAAATGAATAAAAATTATTTTGTACTCGTTCTTCGTGTTTTGGTCTCGGTCGCTTTCCTTCATTGTCACCAATTTCCTTTAGTGATAGCCTTCAAATTGATAACAAAGATCCCATCAGAACACTTTGAACTTAGGTCCTTGATCCAAAAATAGCCGATTGGATCGAATTAGCTAACTCTTTGGGGCCAGACTGTCGGCGGTCAAGCGCAAATACCAAAATCGCTCTGAGCAAAATCCTTTCTGAATTTACGTTTTGGAACTTGAATGACAACGCGGTCACCAAAATCAGCGCTATTTGTTTAGATGCTTCAATTGTAACTCGAGCAGTCCCAAATTCGTAATTTCCACCTCTTATTCAGACCCGATCTGAGGTACCAGGTGTAAATATTTAGTCGATGCATTTTTTCACCTTGTATAAACTTTCCGCTGTTTAGTGATCGACTTTCAATGATCCTTCCAAAATTTCAAAACTGGCCTCTCATAACCATCTTCAACTGATTAACTCTCAGAACCGGTTTCTGGGTCTAGGTTGTAACACAAAACTGCAGCAGATGGATTTTCAAATCTACGGCCCTGAATCGAACAAAAATGTAGAATGGCAACTCCTCACATTCAACTGCTGCTTTCTCATTTGGCTACCCATGGCCTCCTCGATTCTTAGAATGGCCTCTCGCCTTCCATTAACTGCACTTTTCTTCGGTGCGGCTCGGTAAACCTATCGTGTCAACTTTGGCTATAAATGCATATTTCTAGGGGATAACTAAGATGTCACATCTACACTCGCCTCTACTCTTGCCACTGCACAACTCCTCCTTCTTCATCCTGAGATCAGAAGACCCAACCTTAGCCAAAAGCAATGGCGGACGGCAAACATCCTGCTAGCGACATTCCAGAAGAGGATCTCCCTCCGCGTCAGCACCTTCGCATCCCAGGGTATGTCAGACTTGAATCTCTAATTTTTTGATAATCATCTGACCTTGGTGATTTTGTATTGTAGGAACATCACCTGAGCCGCCATCCAAAATCGTCTAGTGAGGTTTGAGGCCCAACCGGCAGTGCCTGCAGCTTCCTCCATCGACTCCACCGATTCGTACAATCGAGATGACGTCCGGTGTTACCTTCATGAATGGGATGAGGCGTTGGGTCCTCACTGGGAGGCAACCCAAGAAACTGAGCGCCTGGAGGCCGCCTTGGCTGCTTCCCAAACCGCCCTTGCCGCCGTGGAGGGGGAGAGTAGTGCCACCCGGATGCGATTAGTGGAATCTAATGCTAGGGTCTCATGTAGGATTCTCTAGAAGCAACTCTGTACCTTCATCATCCTGCCCCGTCATACTTCTCTTGATGATTTCCTCTTTTTTCATTACAGCTATGATGGAGGAGTTGGAGGACCATCAACTGGCGGCGAACAATGCCGCCAAGACTCTGAACACCCGGGGCGATCTGGTGGTGAGTCACCTCCAGGATATCCCTATGCACGTCGAGGAGATTGCTCTCCATGGCATTCATCACGGGGCGGCTGTTGCCCTAATGATTGCCCAGGTCAACTCTGGGCATGAACTCCGGGGGCTTTAGCCTGGCTTTGCCGATGGCAATGACCACCATGAGTTGGTCGAGGCTTTCGTCGGACATGCAGATGCCGTGGCAAATCTTTCTTTGGCCGGAGATGTCGTGAACATCTTCTTTGGCCTGTAGTTTGTACTTAGGGATTCAACCAAAAATAATTAACTTCCTCTGTGTTGTTCTCCCCGTTTGGCTTTGCACAAATTGCCTTGCAATGACGATGGAACACTTCTGAGTTGATCTCATGCGATCTTTTTCCTTCTTTATTTTTGCACTATAGGCGATGTGTACCGCACCGGCATTTGCCTTCTTAGGCTGAATTAGGATTTGTTATTTTTTGTTCTAAAGGTGATACTCTATTAGTACCGGCTATCAGTCCTGGCGATGATCCATAAATTGACCGCACTTAAGCGCTAACCCTTAATCACTAGGACTCTGAATTCCATAATGAAAATTGCTCCCAAAATAGCCGATGATGATTCAAACACTAAACCAGAAATCACCGGTTGTCAAGCTTCTTAAAATAACTATGCGCTTGATTCCAATTTTAACTTCTTGAGACAGAACGGCTACATTCTGATGAACTAACCCACAAGAGTAATATCCAGTCGTTCCATAATCACCAACTAAAGATGTTATTAAAATAAACTCTTAGAGCCGATTGCTTGGATCGGATGTTGACGTTCATCATTGATTTTGAGGACGCCTCCTTCCCAGAGTCTACCAGAGAAGCATTCGTAATCTTCAAACTCCCAGTATGCTGGATCAGGAGTTGCGATGCTTACAAATGTATCGGCTTGAACCACTTTGACGTTGTCTCCTTGCCATTAGATAAGGCATTGGTGCATTGTTGAAGGCATGCAACAATTAGCGTGTATCCAGTCACGACCCAAGAGCAGACTATATGTTCCTTTACCATCGATCATGAAGAAAGTAGTAGGTAGGGCCTTACCTCCAATCGTCAATTCGATGTTAACTGCCCCCCGAGTCTTAGATGCATTGCCTCCAAAGTCCCTTAACATCATATCTGTTTCAAGCAAATCTTCTAGGCCCTTCCCTAGCTTGCGGAAGGTAGTATAGGGCATGAGATTGACTGCTGCACCTCCATTGACTAACATCTTGGTCATCGGCTTTCCATCAACAAATCCTTTCATGTATAAAGCCTTCAAGTGCGATGCCAAGATGACTTGTCAAATATAGCTTGTTGGGACTAGAGGGCTAGCTGAGCTATCGCTTTTCCCAATTCTTCTTCATCATACTCCTCTCTATCAGATTCTTCTTGTTCATACTTGGAGGGAGCTCTGAATTCTATAGGTAGGACGAAGACCATATCAATATTAGCCGATGGTTTGCCCTTGTCGGTTGTTTGTTTGACGCGCCATGTCTGAGGTCTGCTATACTTCTGAGCTTCTAATTCTTTGTTCCTCAGGCACTGAACACTTCTTTTTTGGCTCCTTGTCAGACCTCTGGGACACCATTGGCCCTCTTACCAAACATACTCTTTCTCTTCATCATGACTGGCCCAATTCTGATCATATGTACGCTTGCCTAGCCGATCATGAACTCCTTCATTTTTTATACTCCAATCCATGTTGTTAGATTGAAAACTCAAACATGCATGGATGGACTGGCGGTTGGCTTGAGACTACCTAAACTCTAAATAATGATTACTGCACTCTGGGCAGTTATGTCTTGTGGGCAATTTCAATCCTTCGTTCCAGCAGTGTCGGAAGAAAGGACAATTCTAATGTAACTCTGCTTGTTCCTTTTTGAACCTTTCTTCTTTGCATCGATGCTCATATTCTTCTTCTTTGAGTCAGCGCTGATAGTCCTTCTCCTTCTAGCATTACCACTTATTCAACAAGATCCTGGAAGTCACGCGAGGATGCATAGCACCAGCTCTGGATGTTTCACCTTGCTCATATTGACTCTTTTGCTGATCCCGTTGCTTCTTGGCTTCTTCATACTCATTAGCCGATATTTGAACTTTGGGGTCAATCGACCCATCTTCTTTGGCCTTAGCCGACGTCAAGACCTTTGTCTTCCCTTTAGCCAACTAGAAATCTACCATGTGCACCCCTAGAAAAGGATGCTTATCTATGTCCATCATCGGTTTCTTAGTTGGCTCAAACTTGATCTTCCCTTACTCGATGACCTTCTGAATGTGGAAGCGGAAGATTCTGCACTCGTTGGTACTATGGTTAGTAGCGTTGTGGAACTTGTAGTACTTCTTCCCTTTTAATTCTTCAGCCGAAGGGATCACATGGTTTGCAGGTAATCTCAACTGCTTCTTCTCTAGCAGCAAGTTGAAGATCCTATCGGCTTTCTTAACATCAAAGTCATAGGTGTTTTCTGACTCCTTCACTCATGGACAAGATACAGGAGCCTTACCCCATGTCCATTCGGTGATTGTGACTTCTAGATCATCTCCATCAGAGTGCATCATAGAGATCAGTCATAGCAGTAGTACCCTTCAAATACTTCTCTTTGCGTAGGGTCCAGTGCTGACTCTCAAAGGCAGACACTCTCTAAAGTAAATGGGCCAAGCTTCCTGGCCATCAAATTTCTCTCTGATTAATGAAGACATCCCCTGAAGGGCCAATTTAGCCAATTGGCCATCGGATAGATTCAATGAGTAGCAATGGCTCCTTACTTCTCTAAATCTTTGGATGAACTCAGAGCCTGACACATTGTTCTTCTGCCTCATGCTCGTCAAGTCTATAATCTTCTTCTCACCCATCCCATTGTAGAAATATGCATGGAACTTGTTCTCCAGATTGGCCCACCCAATGATTGAGTTTGGTTCTAGCGATGAAAACCAACTGAAGGCCGGTCCAAACAGGGACAAGGGGAAGAACATAACTTTATGTGCCTCCTCAACAGATGCCTCTCCAAGCTGAATGAGATAGAGGCTGATATGCTCCATGGTTGTCATCTCATCTACCCCAGTGAATTTGGAGAAATCTGGGACTCTATAGCGTGGTGGGAGTTACACAATATCATACCAGGCCAGGTATGGGCGCTGGTAAGAGCCAACCTGTCCTTTAGGCTTTAGACCGAACTGGCTTTGCATCATTGTAGTTATCCGGTTGACAAACTCTTCAGCATCTACGTTTGCAACTTCTTGTCTCGGCTACCCTTGAGCCTGAGCTTGAGATCCTTGTACTTGGACTTGTTGATTCTGAGTCGGAGACTGCTAGAGTTGTTGTGCACTATGACTATAAGGATTCTGATACCTAAGATGTGTCATGAGTTCATATGTGCTGGCATCAGAAACCATTGATATCCCTCTAGATAGTCGATCTGAGCGTTGCGAGCTGCATATCCTTGCAATCGACTATTGAAGTAGTTAGGATCAACATTCCTAATGATCCTTTGAACTAATGGAGCAATTTTATGGGCCGACTGAGGCATTTGATAGGAAGTACTGAATCTTCCTTGAGTCAACCGTTGCGCAATCTGCTGAGTAGCTGGAGAGGATGGCTACTAGACTAAATAAACTTGGTTTTGTCCAGTAGGCTGCTGATTCATTTGTGTGACAGGGGCACTTGGTGATTGATGTGCTAGTGGTTGCCCCCTATCATCTGAGCTTGCCCCTACCGTTGGTAGGGCTTGACCTTGCCCCTCTGCTGCTTGTAGGGTCTGATCTTGAGCCTATCCTCCTAGAAGCTGTTGTATTAATGGCTGTTGGAATTGCCCATCATTCGGCTACTGACTAAAACCAGGTACGTTGTTTCCCACAGCCGAAGGATTAAAGCCATTAGAGTATGTTGGCCCAACTTGATCAACTGGCGCTCCAAAGAAGATTTCTTTCAAAACATTGCCAATTACTTTGGCCAACACCTTATTGTGGTTTGTAAAGGCTTCATGAACAGTCTTGTGGACCAAATGAGCAGTAGTCCTTGCTTCAACATCTTCAATTTGACCATGTAGGAGGACGCTTGGCAGGGGAGTCTTCTAGACGACTAAATCATGTGTCCTGTTGTATGACAGTAGGTATTTTTCTCTGAATTCCTCTACCGCTTGATCAATGAGTGCCTTCTGGTCATCAAGCAGGTCTTCAAGGTTGACCTTGAGGATCGCTTCGTTGTCCATGTTAACGATTATGGTCCCACTGGGCGTGCCAATCTGTGTCGACGGTAGAAAGCGATGGGGAGCCACCGACACAAGCAAGCCGAGAGAAACCGCATGGAGTAGATCCCGAGCTCTCTATGGAGTTAGGAAGGGCACCAGACCGGATGGTCGTGACCGAGGGCGTGCTAGTCAATTTGACCTTGCAATTAACAAGGAGAGAAAGTTGATCAGTAATTTAAGGTGGAACATGCCGGTGTTTGTCCAGACAGTTCCAAATATACGGCCAAGTGGCCAGCATGATAAGGCTATCGACTAGAGAGTCGATATCCAGCATGTTCATGATGTAATATAAACAAAACAAGCATATCGGCAATTTTTATTTACTCGGTTGCATTAATCTAACTTAGCCGATGATCATGAAGACATGCGAAAGATGTAAGGGTAGACGTGTAAGCACACATGTGAGAGACATACTAGCTTTTAACCAGGATAAAAACAAGTAAAAGCATGTAAATAGCCAGTACATCCTCAATAAAACAGGCCATCGGCTAAAACAGTTGATTCCAGTGATCTTGTCATATAGCATACAATCACTCATCCATTGGATATAAATAAATCTACAAACAACTAGACTCAATCTATTGTACCGTCAATAGGTTGAGTCGTCTGATGCAGCATTGATAGTAGGACCCTAGATCAGAGACCAGCAGTCGATAGATCTACTTATATTGCAGAGAAATCGTGAGGGCGTGTTATACGCGTTGAAGCTCAGGCCATCGGCTAAATAGCCGATGGAGACATAGCGGGTGACTGACGCCATGCTCTTTTAATAGATAGATCTATTAATCGACAATGTACAATCTGACATGCTATCAACAGATCAAGTCGGCTGATGCATCATTGATAGCAAAGTCATACCGGATACTGACGATCAATGAATCTATCTCTTAATAGAACATGACTTCAAACACCCGCCATGTGCGATCAAGATTGAGATGGATTAGTTATCAAAACAGGATCTAATGTCAAGAATCGAATTCAACTGTGATAGTAATCAGCAGACGATAGATCAAAATAGATAAGACTAACTAATCTCAATCTAGATCAGGTAATTGGTGATATTGTATTAAACAGGAAACTATTTAACACAATATCGATAACTTTGATTAATACCAACGTTTACAAGAGATCAGTCGTCTGTTGCGGCCCTGTAAAGGCTGATACAAATCGATAGCTAATCTATACCGCAATTTGTAAGAGATCAGTCATCTGTTGCAGCCTTAAAAATAACAGTATAGATCAATAATTAACTTATACCGTGACTCACAAGAGATCAGTCGTCTGTTACAGCCTTGCAAGTAACAATATAAGTCATGACAGATATTCACAAACAAGCCAGAGGTCAGGTCATCCGATGCAGCCCTGCTTGCCCAAAGAACTCATCAAAATCTACTCTACTCCTACTCCTAAGGGGTGGCCTAAGCCGAAAAGTAAAGGTACTTGTTTTGTTTGATCGATGAGAGATGTCTATTATAATAGCCGGGGTTCACTATTTATACCCGAGGCTTGACTAAGAGTCATGGTCGAATAAGACTGGTTACAAACTTTGGAAAAGAAAATAAAGCTTCCTAAATTATGATAACTTGGACCTCAATCTTTCCCTTCTATGAAGTCCGACTTATCTTCTCGCTTTATGCCTTGTCGATTCTGCCGATAGGGCCTATTCCTTTGGAAACTTGATTAGACGATCCTTGTTGAATATCTCGGCTCTCTCTTGATGAATCCAGACCTCGGGGTTCTTTCCTCTTGAACCAAATTTTGGTGTCAACAGGTGAGATCTTAGATGTTGCTCCCCTAGAGACAATATGAAGAGTAGCAGGTGGTGCGCCATTCTTGTCCTAATACTGGTGAAGGACATCTTGTACACCTATTGCCCATCTAGTTCGACTATGTTTTCCATGTGCATTGCGTTGTCTTCAGAGTGGACACCTTGGCTGGTGATGTCACTTTGCTGATTGGTTGTTTGGTATTTAATGTTGTCATGCTTGGTAACCAATGGTTGGTTGGTATAGTAGGGGTTTAGAGGCATCACAAGCGAAGCTCTATGCTTAGCTTATTTTGGTGCCAACAATGGTTAAGCTCATGGGCATACTCACCTTTCTGAAGGCAGTGTCGTAGTGCTCACACCCCTATCTTTAATTATCCTGTTGAAAACTTGGTCTGTTTTGTAATGAATGTGTGGCATCTTTGGTGTTTATGTTCTTCTTGGACAGACAATGGTGGTGGTGTTGGCGTCGTATCCTTCTTGAGGTTGGAGATGGGTGTGTGTTGTGATGGGTGAAAGAGAGGGAGGAACCTTGCATATCGTCATGCGTCTTATAGCAGTTGGTCTCTTGAAGAGTTGGTTGTTATTACAATCTTAGCAGCTAGGTTGCAACAATGGTGGGTTTTGCTATTATTCTTTGATGCAGGGCCTCGGTTACTTTGGTCATTTTGGTTAGATATGGAGCTAAGAAGTCATTTTCAATCATGCATTTCTGCCCTAGACTAGTGGGATAGTCTACCTCTTTCGTGCATCTTCATGCTTGTTTCTGTTGGTGATTGACCGACCTTAGGCATATTGGTGTTGTTTCTTTGCTCTGTTTTTTTGTTGTTGTGCTAGGTTGTTTGCCACTAATCATGTGGTGCCATATTTCCTCCGCGCTTACTATTATCAAAACTAATGAAACACATGCTTAGGAATGTATTCAAAAAAGAATGAGTGTTAACTTTCAACATTTTGTGAAAAATAAAATCCAAGCCTATTGCTGCTAAAGGATGACCAAATACCGTTCACACCCAAGGAACGTCAATATTTTTTATATTATGGTCATTCTCTGTACGTAAGGACTAAGATCATGAATCACTGGATTAGCAACGATATTAGAGTGTGTTTTGTTTGGGGGAGTGGTCTATCATCTTCTCACTCCTCACTTTTATATTTGGTTTATATTTGAATTGAATGAGTCGATTCTCCACCACCTCATCCGTTACATGCTAATAATCAATATAAGCAATGTTGTGATTCCAACAAAATTCATGGATAAATAAACTCGTGATGATACACCACGTCATCCTAAAGGTGGATAAAAACCTAGTATACGAGCGATGCCAGCTCATTGACACTATTTGGTACATGACGTACCAGTGGTCTTTCCCAATCCGTGAACAAAGCTTTCCCCTGTTTGTTTCCTATCGCTGATAAAGGGTTGAGCGCTAAGACTATCAGACACATTCGACGTTTGTATAGCGCTACAGGCAAAGGGTTCAATACATATTCGGCATCTTCTCCAACAACAAAATACAAAAGAGAATCATTTCTACAAATGGATTTTTAGGAGAGAGGATGCTCATATTTGGATTATGCCTCTTAGGCAACCCAAAATAGAATCATCCATATAGGTACTTTGTTGGAAACCGATTTTTTATCTCTTACTATCCATTTTGGGTTTAGGTTCTCATATACATCACTTGTTAGAGACCGTCTAAGACGACTAGCAAGAGTACTAGACCGACTGGCAGACCATGCCCATTTCAGGCAACAGCTCTGGCTCACAAAACGTACAAATGAGACCTATAAAGCTGGTCTTGTAGAAATGGTGCATCAAGTTCGACAAAATATATAAGGTGGGGACTTATTTCAAATCATGCACTCCTATGGCTAACAGGAGGTAATGTATGCATGAGCGGATGCAGTGAACAGACATGAACCAGAGTTAATTCTTGTGTATATATCAGTGCTGTAAAAGGTAAATGCTGAGATCACATTTTCCGTTTTCTTTGTTGTTCTCTTGGATGATAAAAAAAAAAGAAGAAGTCCGCGTTTTACATTAGTTATTATTGTGAATCTGGGCCCGGTTCAGATTATATAGTTATGAAAGTACGTGAAAATGTTGCATAGTTATTATAGGTTGGCCTCTTAGAAATATTAAATATGCTTCAAAAATGCACAACACAGAGAAAAAAGAAAGAAAGAAAATACATAAGAATTCAATACCGCTACTATATACTTTTTTTTTGGCATGATTTAGCAAAAAGTACCTGATTTAAGGTCTTTTGTCTAGTGACACGTGCAGACCACACCACACTAGTCGTTCCTTCTCAACACACCATGAAAAATATGGGTTGGTTTGCAACACGTCGTCACTGTTAAAGCACTTTTCTAGCCTATGAGGAGAGATAGGATAAGGTGGAAGGACATTTTGGCCCTTGGAGCCGAAAACTGCTTGAACAATCACCATGGCCTCTTGTCGGATAATGGCGATAGGGCTGAGCCCAAGAAATGTTAGGGGAGGTTCACAACGACCCTAATCAAGTCCACAGGCAACAACTTCAGTATAGTATGAACCAAACTAAGGCGGCAACAACGCCGATTTGACCCCGGCGGGCAGCAACAACGTCAGTACAATATGAACCAAACCAAGGCTCTCTTTGAAATGTAGAAAATTGTCTATAAAATGAACTGAATACTGTATAATTCTGTACAACGTCAGTACAATATGAACCAACCTAAAGCTCAAAGCGCGCACGTTCGATCTATCGATGCCCAGAGACAAAAATGTGATGATTTAATTAAATTTGAGCTCTGAATGGTGTTCCTCAGTTTCACACGGCTATTCTTCTCTCATCATCCAATGCACATGTGGTGATCCAAAATCAACGATGATTAGAGCCGAGGTAACCGAATTACTGTAGCTACCTGTTGCGAGTGGTGTCATGTCCAGTGCTCGTAGACTCCTCGTGCCTAGTGACTAGCGTAGCGATGAGCAGCCACGGGTGGTTGGTAGTGACGAGCGCGGTAGCCCGCGCGGGAATGGAGGAAGCTTTCCCCTCCCTCTCCCCCCATTTTCCCTTTTTCCTCTTCGGGGGCGGACCTATCCATCTCCTCCCCCCACTCCCTGCCACTCAAACCTGGATTGTGTTTTCTAGAATTTTGAGACTCGATGATGCATCACGCTAAATT
Organism: Miscanthus lutarioriparius; assembly: GCA_904845875.1. Classification (NCBI taxonomy): domain Eukaryota; kingdom Viridiplantae; phylum Streptophyta; class Magnoliopsida; order Poales; family Poaceae; genus Miscanthus; species Miscanthus lutarioriparius. The sequence continues at coordinate 134,815,690 of CAJGYO010000007.1, read as the reverse complement.
CATTTTTATCAAAGTTGGACCACCGTGGATATGATAACAAATTCAACTGTCCTTGGATTTGATGATAAATTCTATTGTCCTCTGTGCATTTGTTTTGCTTAATTTGCCATCAGAAAATGTGGTATTCTTGTCAGTGGCAGGGTTGTCACGACTTGTTAAAAATACACGAGAATTCCTATTGTCCTCTGTGTATTCGTTGCCAACAGAAAATGTGTTCTTTGTCAGTGGCAATATGTGGTTGCCAATTGAGAGATCTATCCCCTGTAGCATTGAAATTGATGTGGCAGTATTTCTTGAAAATCTTGATTATTTCTGAAATATATTTAGTGTAATAGCTACGTCCTCTGCGTCATTGCATTTGTTTAGACAAGAAAACACAGGGCGAAAGATCGACCGTCACAACTCACAAGAACAAGGAACAAATAACATTAAAAAGGTTTTAAAAAGACAGACGATTCCTTTGCAAGGATCACAAATTCACAATGCTCAGTGGAAAGAGAAGTCGTTTTTTGGTTTGACGGCTCACGGTGTCCAATTGGATAACCACTGCCAAAACCATTTATGAATCATCATCGCATTGCCATTGCATCCAATGAATCTTCCATCATGAAGAAGAGACGAAATAAAAAAGAAACGATCTGCGAGACATATCAAAAGGGCTTCAGTGTGTGTAACAACATAAAGCGATCAACGGCGGACGAATCCGCCTCACCGAAATCCGCTAAGATCCTTTCGGATCCAAATCATCATGAGCCCAAGCAACGAATCCTTCCCTCGCAGCAGCGTTAATGGGGGAAAAACATCAGAAACACAAAACGAATCCATTCCTCGCAGCGGCGTTAAGGGGGGAAAACAAAAAAAAATCTCAGAAACACACAACGAGCGGACAGAAGGAGAAGAGATCAGCACGCCGAAGAAAGGCCAAGCAAAACCTGCGCAAGGAAGCGAGCTCGTGCGAAACCTGCGCAATGAAGCGAGCTCGTGCGAGCGGCGGCGGCGGCTAGGGTTTAGGCTGAGGGTAGCTCTGTTCAGCATCGAGAGGCCAGATTATATAGGGAGAGAGAAGGTGCGGGGTGGGAGGCGGCGGGCCTAGGGTTTGCTCGACAGAACGCAACGATCTCGGAATAGTTGGACGGCCCGCTTGTTGGATTACAAATGACTTTTCAGTTGGAAATGGGCCGGGACAGCCCAAATGGGGACTTGCTAGCTAGCCCAAAACTATTTGAATCCACGAATGATTCTCAAAAAAAAATCCACGAATGTTTGAGAGCGCGTTGATTCAGAGATCTATCGAGCGGATAATAATTCAGAAAATCAAACCAAGGATCTAAATGTGTGCAAAGACTTGTTCCAAACTCTTAACTTTCGGTTTAGAGCATCCGTCCATCCGGACGCTCCTGCGGACCGTGAGCCCAATGACCATGTCCTATCCCACTCGTTTTTCCATCATATCCTATTTGCTTGTTTACTCATTTCTCCAGAACTAGTCACGTAGAAATCACCGCAACACCGTGACCGTGCTCCATCGCGCCGCCTCCAACGTCCGGACGCTCGTCGCCTGGCATCTCCATCACATCCCGAGCATGGTCGCCCCTTTCCTCCCTCTCCATCGTGCCTCCTACTTGCCGCGGCCACCCATCTTCCTCCTGGCCCTTGCGTCATCCTCGCCTTGCTTTGGTGCCAGATGTGGCTGCCTCTCCACCCGCTTCCTACGCCATCCCATGGCACGGCCCTCCACTAGCGCCGCGTAGTTGATGAACTCCTCTACCACAGGCATACATAGTTGCACGTCCCTCCTGTTTGTTATTGTGTCGTGCTGTACCGGCTGCCTTTATGTGCTTCCGCCCCCTCCTCGTGTAGATGTTTTTCACGTCGCCTGTGCTGATGGTCGGCCTGCTCGTGGATGATCTTGGACGGCAGCAGCATGGTGGCTTGGCGCAGTGGGTCCGCATGCGTAGATGTGCTCCCTCCATGCGGCAAGCAGCAATGGGATGTCGCGTGAAAGCGCATGTTGCAAGCGTATGTTTTAATTGTTTTAGACATTTGTAAGTGTTTCGCATGAATGTTGCAAAAATAGATCGGGATGTTGCATATGTTGCAATGGCTATACACGCATATTGCGATAGTCTGTTTCAAATGTTTCATCTGTTTCTCAGACGTATGTTGCAAGCGTTTTATTTGGACGTTGCATATGTTTCACGCATACGTGGCAAGTGTTTTATCTGGATGTTGCATATGCTTGTAACGACTTTCAAGTGTTTTCAGGCGTTTTTGCAAGCGTTTCAGACATATATAGCAAGTGTTTCAGACGTTGAAAATGTTTCAGTTATTTTGGACATATATTGCAATTGTTTCATCTGGATGTTACAAAAGTAGATCAAGTGTTGCATATGTTGCAATGGGACCCACTTGTCGCTGCCACCTACTGTAGTTGCTAGGGCGCGCCGTGCATGCGTTTCCCGTGTGAAGCGAGCGTGGGAAGCAGCCGGCACAGGCACAAGCAGTCCTCGCGTGCTTGATACGGAGCAGGAGTGCTGGTGATCCCTATTTGCGCACGGGAAAGCGGAGTGCAAGCGGACGGTTCCCCTGTGCAAACGGACGGAGCGGGCAAGACGACGCGTGATGTGGGCATGGGAAACAGAGAGGCGCGCGACACAAGCAGGCCTGGGCATCCGGACGTATGGACGCTAGCATCTCTCCTTTTAAACTTTGATTGTCACTCAGGTATAGTGCATCTAACGTGCCCAAACTGCAAGACTGATATCGAATATTGAAAGAGTTTTCTCATAACTTTGCAATTTGCATCAACAAGTAACTATTTCAGGCCCTTGTCGTATGCAGACTGAGAGAAACACCAACATGGCAACATGGAATCTGTGTCTTACCTGGCTGCACTGTGAGGGCCGGACAAAAAGCTAGTTGAGCCTGGCTCGTTAAAAAAAATGCTCCTATTAAACTCATTTTTCTTTTATTAAATAAAATAAAAATAAGTTGATTTTAAGTTAAATAAAATAGAAATAAGTTGATTTTGAGTTAAATAAATAAAAATAAGTTGATTTGAGTGACTTTCGACTTCAGCTTGGCTCGTTAAGATCAGCTTGAAGTTGGGTCTTAAACAATTAAGGAACTCACAATAAATAAAATTATGTTCATTTTAGAAAAACAATCGAAAAAAGTGTACTTGGGTCGAGATCAACGAAGAAACCAACCGAAGATCACACATTCAACATTCTGTATATACTATACTCTCACATGATATAATTAAAAAAAACTCGATTCGCAGTTGTATATACTATACTCTCACATGACATAATTAAAAAAAACTTGATCCACAGTGGTTAGACAGCCTCTGGGTATTCCGGTTTAAGAAGAAGATTTTCTCACACAGATCGAGAAAACCTCCAAACCTCTACCCTACCCATACACAGTGGCACCGTGGCTCCATGAGATGAGCTGACGATCACAGACCTGTGCTTTGGACGTGGGACACACGAGAGAGTTTTTTTACCTTGCCGGAAAAATCCCTTCAATGCATAAAAATAAGTTAAAACTTACACCACGGGTCAGAAAAGAAGGTTACATCCATCATACTGTCTACTATAGATACCAACTTGGCACCAAAACATTGCATTACATATGCCTTTGGTAGAAATAGCGCACTCTACAGTCTACATTCACCAGAAGGCCAGGATAAGTTCACACTTCACAGATGTCTTGGTATTTTCCTTTCATCAGCTTAATAATCAACAATCAACCACAAAGCTTCCAGAAGATGCGACGATAAGATACTTGGGACGCAGCAGGCTAATCCAAATTCGACCAACGACCAAGAAATGTACACCTCTATAGCGCCGAAATCAAGGGGGGTGGAGTCCCAGGTGATCCCCCGCCCTTGAGCTGGGTACACGCGCATGTGAGTCTGACTCTGACCAGCAGCGCCGTTCTGCGCGTCACCACCGGCTTTCGCTACCTTGAAGCACAGGATCAGAGGAGACCTGTGCACCACAGCAACCACGAAGCTCCTGACGTCGCCTGATCTCTTGATGTTCCCTGGCCGATCAACCACGCCGTCGAAGAGGTTGATCTCGATCATGCATTATCCTGCTGCCATAGCAGGACAGCGAGAAGCTCAGGCCAGTCGCCGGCACTTTCGTCACGCTGACCTGTATCCTGGCTTCCACCGCGTGGCGGAGCAGCGCCAGGGTGATGTCCACCGCCGCGCCATGGTCGCCGTCGCCACGGATCCGCTGCGTGTAGGTTCCGTGGAACGCGGTCAGCTCGCTGAAGGTGGCGGCGCCGTCGATGAGCTGGAGGTCCTCGTCCTCCGTCGCCCTCTTGATCCGCAAGTCATACTCGATCATGGCACGAGCTTGCAGGTAGATGCCCCTCTTAGGGCCGGCCATCTGTATCGGCAGCGGCGAGGACGGGTCATCTGGATTGCGGTGGAGCACGAGAGGGTCGTCGCGGGTGCGGTTGAACACGTAGTTGCGTAGAGGCTGCAGGAGGTCCCGGGGCCCGGGCAGCCACGAAGCCGTACAGCATGATCGGGGCGGCAGCGGGGGCAACGGCGGAGTGGTTTGTTAGCTTCAGCGAGAAGATCTGCATCAGGGCACATCCTTTGAGTGATCTGCCCTCCGTTACGATTTTGTTGGTGACTGGATCCACCAAGATTGTGAGCTGAGATTGGTTCGTGCATGGATCCAACGGAGTGGCAATTAGTATGTTTGTAGCAGGATGAAAAAAAAATACGATAAGGTAGCATACAGGCGGTAAATGAGATTGCTAACTGTTCTTTAAAATGAATAATTGGCTGAGCGAACTAAGAAAATGTTCTTTTCTTTTTTGATAGGAAAAGCTTTGCTATTTTTTTTATTAGAAGAGATTAGCTTAGTTTGTAACGAAAAACTGGACTCAAAAACCTTACAGCTGTGTAATGAAAACTACTCAACTAAAAGCAAACAACTAGCAGCCTATTCGTTTGGCTGTAGCTCGTCGTAAACGATCGTAAATTTTCAGCCAGAACAGTATTTTTCTCTTACACAAACCAGCCAGCAGTACTTCTTCACGAACCAGCAACGATACGAACCAGCCAACCGAACAGGCTGTAGACAAGTCACTCAAAAGATAATCCATTGGATCATCATGCAATAAGGTAGCATAAATTGGGTTGCTAAATGTTGTCTAAAATGATTAGTTGGTTGAGTTAACTAAGAAAACTAGAAAACGCCCCGCGCGTTGCCGCAGGAATCACCGATGAAATTATACTACTTATATTTATTAATACGATTGAATAAATATCATAATACATGTTAGTGGATGATTTTTAGCATTCTAATGTAAACAACTAAATATATGTTGTTAGTAAATGATGTGGTTTGCTAACGTGAATAGCTTGAATAAAGACATAATGGCATGTGTTAGTATATGCTAATGCGGACACTTTGCATGGCGAGATAGTTGAATGTACTAGTGGAATGTTCTAGTGGATCCTGATGTGCACACTTTGCATGGCAAGATAAATTGTTAGTGGGCTTTATCTTTATAAGAGATATAGATTAGTGTGTATGTGTAGCAGAGTGAAAAGAAAAATTAAAATCGATTTGATCATGCAATAAGATAGCATCGATGCAGTAAATTGGATAGCAACGGTGGCTAAATAAGATTAGAAGGCTGCGACTGCTTCCTTAGAGGAATTTGGTTTCCCAAAACAAAAAGCATAAATCAAACCTGTTGGCTAAGATAGATGCCAAGTTTACTGTCACCTCAAGAGGAGGAGCTTAGACATCATCTCAAAGGGCAATTAACTAAGTTGCTGAGAGAGGAGATCTATTGGCTCCAACAATCAAAAGCAACAAAGTTATTGCAAGGGAATGATAATACTAAGTATTTTCATCTGATGGCAAATGGGAGACATAGGAAAATAAAAATTGTATAGCTAGAATAGAAAGAAGGAATTATTCTTGGGGATGCGAACTTGAAAGATTATATAACTGAGTCCTATAAACGACTATTTGGACTTCATGTACAGAATTCTTTCTCAATGGATGAGACTTTGAGGCATGACATACCTCAAATGTCGGAGGAGGAGAATGAGGTATTGGTGGCTCCATTCAGTGAGGAGGAGGTTAAAATGGCAATCTTGGATATGGAACATAACAAGGCACCTGGTCCGGATGGCTTTTCCGTTGAATTTTACCAATTCTTTTGGGAGGTTGTGAAGCCGGATTTGATGAACCTCTTTTATGAATTCCATGCTGGGAGGCTACCTATTCATAATTTAAACTTTGGGGTAATTACATTATTACCTAAGATCACTGATGCGGTCCAGATACAACAGTACAGGCATATATGTCTCTTAAATGTGACCTTTAAGATTTTCACGAAACTGCTAAACAATAGAATTCTAAAAGTGGCTGATAAGTTGATAGGACCGTCACAGACGACCTTCATTTCGGGTCGCTATATAATGGAAGGAGTTGTGATCTTACATGAAACAATTCATGAATTGCATAGGGAAAAAATAAGATGGTGTGATCTTAAAACTAGACTTCGAAAAACATACGATAAACTAAAGTGGCCTTTTATACAACAAGTCCTCAGAACGAAAGGATTCTCACCAACTTGTGTGAATGGATTTCAAAAGTCATGACTAGAGGGAGTGTTGCAGTAAAGGTCAATGATAATTTAGGCCATTATTTCCAAACAAGAAAAGGAGTGCGTCATGGAGATCCGTTATCTCCAATCCTGATTAATATTGTGGTTGATATGCTGGCTATTCTTATTTCACGAGCAAAAGAGGATGAACAAATTCAAGGGGTTGTTCCTCATTTGATAGATGACGGGCTCTCAGTCCTTCAATACGCGGATGACACTATTATTTTTATGGACAATGATCTAGAGAGAGCCAAAAACATGAAGCTCCTGCTTTGTGCTTTTGAATAGTTATTAGGACTCAAAATTAATTTTGATAAGAGCGAATTGTTTTGCTACCGAGCAGCCAAAGCTAATCAAAACGAGTATGCACAAAATTTTTGGGTGTAATATAGGGTCGTTCCCATTTAGATACCTAGGAATTCCTATATTCCTATGCACCATAGAAAACTCATGAATAAGGACCAAAAACATGTTGAAGAAAGATTTCAAAAGAGACTGAGTTGTTGGAGGAGTAAGATGTCGGTAGGAGGTTGGCTTGTTCTAATTAACTCTATTATGAGTAGTCTTCCCATGTTCATGATGTCCTTTTTTGAAATACCTAGAGAGGTTTTGAAAAAGTTGGATTATTTTATATCATGATTTTTTTGGCAGAGTGATGAACACAAGAAAAAATATAGATTGACGAAGTGGGAGTTAGTATGTATACCGAAAGACCAAGGAGGGTTGGGTGTTCTAAATTTAAATGTTCACAATAAGTGTCTCCTAAGCAAATGGCTGTTTAAATTAATAAATGGAGGCAGGGTTTGGCAACAATTGCTTAGGAATAAATATTTAAGGGACAAAACTTTGACACAGGTTCAATACATGCCCGAGGACTCAATTTTGGGCGGGCCTCATGAAGGTCAAGGGGGAGTTCCTCTCGATGGGTAAGTTTGATCTAGGTGACGGGTCTCAAGTGCGTTTTTGGGGGGATTCGTGGATAAATCCGTGCCCATTAAAATTGCTCTTCCCTGCACTATATAACATTGTGAGGAGAAAAAGTGCATCTGAAAGGTCAGTGTTGTCTACGACACCGTTAAATGTAGCTTTCAGGAGATCTCTGATGTATGCTAATTTGCAAGCGTGGCACGATGTGGCGGCTATGGTTGCAGATGTACACCTAACAAACCAGAGAGATCGGTTTGTGTGGGGGCTACATCAGAATGAGTTATTTTCAGCCAACTCTATGTACATAGCTTTGTTAGGAGCAAAAGCTATATCGTATAACACTTTAATCTGGAAACTTAAACTACCTCTCAAAATCAAAGTCTTTATGTGGTACTTGTACGAGGGAGTAATTTTAACAAAGGATAATTTAGCGAGGCGGCAGTGGCAAGAAGATAGGAAGTGTTGTTTCTATTCTTCAAACGAGTCCATACAATATTTACTCTTTGACTGTCATTATGCTAAATTCATATGGAGAATTGTTCATGTTTCCTTTAATCTAATACCTCCAACTAGTATACACAATTTGTTTACTGGTTGATTGGAAAGGATAAATAGGAAACTGAAATCTCAAATTTTTATGGGTGCAAGTGTCATTTGTTGGGCGATTTGGTTAACTCGGAATGACATTGTGTTTGACAAGATACTAGCTGAAAGGACCTAGGATGCCGCCTAGAGGGAGGGTGAATATGTGTTTCTGGAAATTAACACCTTTAAATACGGAAATAATTAGTAAAGGGAGTTTCCAAAATAGAAACTCTAAATCAAAGTAATACCACCCCTCACATGTTAGCCATAGAGTATGTAAAAGATACTAAATAAATCTATGAGCCTAGAACCTACAACACAAGAGTTAGAACATGGATCAAATAAATTCAGCACTGAGTCCTAATACCGGACGTGTCCGGTAGGTATCTGATATACACGTGTTCTGCAGAACAACCTGGCATAGTAATCAATACCGGACGTGTCCGGTAGGTACACGATTCCAGTGGAACAGCCCCAAATTTGCTCATTTCGATTTATATCTTCAAACCAAATTGTAGGTACCTACTAGAGATGATAAGATACACAGAGAACCTACACAAGAGCAAGAGCAACACAAATATCAAATAAAATGTGAATTGAGACATGATATTTGTTTTACTAAAGTTCAGACTCGTTTGAGTCCTACTCTCCGTTAAGAGGGCTACGGGCGACCCAGCGAATGTCAGCCCTAAAGGGTATCATGAAGGTCACTCTAGCCGGAGTTTTTTCTAACTCATTTTCCTCTTTCCACTAGTTGATTCCGAGGCGGCGGAATCGACCGTTACAAACTTTTCGAGGCACACCACAATCTCTCGGGTGCTCTTCGGCGATGCCTAGCCATCTAGGACTAAAGAGTCCAAGAGTAACAAATGCAAATCACGAGATTGACAATATGCACAAGTGCTCAAGTGGTTGGGTTGCTCTCTTTTGAATTTCTCTCAACCCACTAATGGATTTGGCAATTTGGATCACTTACTCACTAAGAGAGGGTTGGAGAGTGTTTGCAAGGCTCAAAAACATGTATGTGTATCAGCAGAATCAGCAGCCTCCAAAGATAGAGGCTTGGGGGTATTTATAGCCCCCTTGGAAAAACTAGCTGTTTTATAGCCGTTGCCATACCAGACACGTGCATACTTACACTGCGCCAAAGGTAATTGAGTTACAGTGTCGTTGTGAGGCGTCGGAACTCCCGATGAATGCTGGAACTTCCAACCGTCGGAACTCTCGACTCACGTCGGAACTCTCGACCCTCAGCACATTTGAAAACTACGGTAACTGAGTTTAAAGTATGTGAGGTGTCGGAACTCCCGACGCATGCTGGAACTCCCGACCATTGGAACTCCCGACCCTCAAGGCATTTGAAAACTAGCCGTTGGCCTCTGACCGTCCATACCGGACGAACTTCTCCAAATCAGTTAAACGCGAGACGTCGGAACTTCTGATGATTGCCGGAACTCCCGACTCACGTCGGAACTCCCAACGAACCAAACTGAGAACAACAAGTATTTTACCGTGGCTGGGCAAATACCGGACACGTCCGGTATTGCCATACCAGAAAAAAAACAGTTAGCTTTTTTATCTCTCAAACACTCAAAACTCACATAGGTTGGTATGAGCACTTATAAATAATTATCTATCAACATGATGCATCACTCTTAATAATACGGCATACCTATTAAACTCAAGATAAAAGGAAAAACGAATTTATACCGCTTGAGTTGATCTCTTTTGAATTTATGTTGTGTCTCTCAATCTTCATCAAATGAGGGTGCCAACATGTCGATATTGATCTTTTTACTTGAGCATAGCCATCTTGAGCACGTGACTTGATTCCATTCATCAAATATGAATAATCCCAAATGTATCAAGTCACTTCCATCAAACACTTCAATAGTGATTTGATCCTCCACGTCAACATGACCATTATAGCTTGATTAGTACCTCAACTAAATGCAAATATTTTCTTTTTCATCCTAGCTAGGTTCTTCGGCCGTCAAGCCGTCGCTAGCCCTTCACCCTTACTTAGTACATCGAAGCCTTTCCTTGCTATCTTCACCATCTCAAGCCATCAAGTCACATCTTGTGTTGAATTATCCATTTGTACTGTTATCCAAGTCACATCTTGTGTTGAATTATCCATTTGTATTGTTATCCAAGTCACATCTTGTGTTGAATTATCCATTTGTATTGTTATCCTTTTTTATTTCAATTTAGCAAGCTTCAAAATATGAGACTATTCTATATACAATCCCTCATGTCTCATTAATTAATTCTTACCGTACTTGCTTTCACATAATACATGAAAATCCCACAATAAATAAGCCTTTGCATGAATTCCATTTGCATTGTTGTCTTGTGCTTGAACAAGATCATTTATACAACAACACATCATTTTGGTTTTCATTAAGTACCTGTAAGATAACCTATTTCCTGTTCACACTTAGCAAACGGGTTAGACCTTTAATCACGTTGTCATTCAATCATCCAAAACCCACTAAAGGGCTAGATGCACTTTCACTAGCACCATCTTATTTGTAGGTTATCTTCAGGGGGACTTACTGTACCAGGTCCTGGTCGTGGTCCCTACTACAGAAGGAGGAGGATCTCCATTTGATGAAGATGGGATGTAGGACTATTGAGACAGTTGTGATGGAAGTGTTTGCAAGAAGGTTAGAGATTTAGCAAGAGACTTGCTTTTAGTTGTACTTTTTGGAAACATTTTTTGTTGTCACTATGGCTCGAATAGCCATATGCATTTATCGATATAATATAATCTCTTTTCAAAAAAAAACGTGCTTTCAAATAGTTAGTCCCTCTATTCCAAATTGTCACTTTTTTACATCTAGGTGGATCAGCATGCTTGCTGCCCTCAATCACGCACGCCCGGATTACCTCCTGCTCCTCCTCCTCCAGCTGATCCTCCATCGGCTCGTCCTCCATCTTCCTCTTGCGGACGTACGGAGGAACGGCCGTCTCCATCTCCTCCTCCTCCATTGTGGAGTCCGGTCGCCGGTAATCAATCTCGCCTCCGGCGTTGCCGCCCTGCATCGAATCAATTCGACTCAAGTCCGGACCGTAGTCGCCGTTGCCGTTGCCTCCGGCCTCCGGGTTTTTGGGTAGGTTGTTATTAAGGCGGATATTTTTCGGCCCCCTTTCGAATCCCCTCTTTCTGATCTACCCGCATTAGATTAGGACTCGAAGGGACAGAACTGCACAGATAAGAGAGATTGCGGGTGGGGGCGGAGGCGGATTCGAGGTCGCCTCATCGATCAAGTGAACCGTGGCTCCTGCTAGAGGTCCAGTGGTACCAAAAGTGCAGAACACATGAAGCAGGCCAATAGGGACGGACTGCCAGGAACTCTGCTTCTATGGAACTCTGTAATAACAATGCTTTCTTTAGAACTCTGTAGTAACAATGCTTACTGTATTCTTATGCAGTTCAAGATAAGACTTTCAGTCCCGTACTAACACAACTGCACAGATAAGACTTAGGCCTGGTTTAGTTTTTCTCTTTAAAGTTTACTTCCTATCACATCGGATGTTTGATACATGCATGTAGTATTAAATATAGACTAAAAAAATAACTAATTGCTACTAATTTGCGAGACGGATTTTTTAAACCTAATTAGTCCATGATTTGACAATGTGGTGCTGCAGTAAATATATGCTAATGCCGGATTAATTAGGCTTAATAAATTCGTCTCGCATGTTACTGACGGATTCTGTAATTTATTTTTTTATTAGTATTCGAACACCCCATACAACACTTCCACGTGACACCCGATGTGACATCCCTAAACTTTACTCCATAGATTTAAACACCATCTTACTGTACAGATCGTGTTCTCTCGAAAAGCAAAACCTGTTTAACTGTTTACCAGTTACAGCTTTTCTAGTTTCAAAAAAAAGTTGCAGCTTTTTTTAACCGCTATTGGAACAATCAACAAAACACTATGAACAGGAATAATCGGTCGTCTCCACCTGTACATATTCTGCACACCAAAGAAAATATATAAAACCAAAAACTAAACCACGCTGGCCTTGCTGAAGCAATCTGTAGAAACACTTTTGGCACACGCCCTAGCAGAGGATGGAGCGGGCGTCGATCACTGACTGCGGTGGATCCAGGTCCTTGTCCTGCAGGGCGTTGCCCAGCAGCTTTTGCATCTCTGATGCAAAGACATCGTCAAGGATCTGCATGTACAATTGTCAGGGTTAGCAGTTCGCGATGGTCATTCATGCTGCTCAATTCCATTTTTCATGATATATATAGCCCCAACTCAACCAATGTTCATTTATTGGCATTGCTAGTGCTAATATAAGTCGAGGCTTACCCCTAGAGCATAATCAGACCCGCGGTACCAAATCCTGTTCTCCTTTCTGCTCTCCAGAAATCTCAACACGATCTGCTCAAAAAATAGTTTGACATATAAGGATTCACAGCAAAAGGAAATATTCAGAGTACTTATGTTGTTGGAACATTTATTTATTACCTGGCCTAACCGATCCCAGAAACCTCGGCAAATAGCAACAAATATTCTGCTGGAGAAGACCTCATGTAGATTGTGAATGGAATCTGAGAGCTGAAGGCGGACAGCCTGCATCCGATCTCGTATATCACTTTCACCATCAGCCTCTCTTGTTTCTTCAAGAATTCGCTTGAGCCTCGTATTCCGGTTGGCTTGTGCCTGAAAAATATCAAAGAAAAACTATGAGCGCTGTCTATATGCAAATTGCCTTAGTTAGCTGTGGAGTCTGGACCAAGAGTGGAACTTGTTATAAAGCGTGCCAAAATCATTCTTACATTGCTGACAAGCTTATCCACTATGGCTTGCAGGTATTTCTTGTACTTCTTCTTCAGCATGACTGTGATGGAGTTCATTTGCTCTCCAAAAACAGTGTTCCCACTTGATATAGTAAGGTACGCTCCCCATGACTTGAGAATGTCTTCGACTCGGCAGTGTAATACATCTAGCATCCTTTTTACTGTGTTCATGAATGCTCCTAACTGTGATTAAGAACAGCAAACTGGTCAGGTAACGAACTAACCACCACATCAGGCTCCATAGTATCTTGCACGCATATCTACCTGATTTGGCACAACATAGGGAGCTATAGATTGTCTTCTTGTTAATCTCTGGACCTGCTTCTCAATTTTTTCTGGTATGCCGTCTCTTAGAGGCATCAAAAGCTCCATGTATTGCTTCTCCAGTGCCTTCATAATTTCTCTCTCAACATCAGCAACAGCCTGAATAATAAAATAAATATAAATTGACTCCACTGTAGGAGAAATATGAGGTCTGGTTCAAAGAATGCAGGTGTGTACATACACTCTCTAAACTCATCAGATATTGGGGCCACCTATTGATAACCACTCCATACTCATTTATGCTCTCTTTTATTTGCTCATACATTTGCTCAACAAATGGTGAGATTGTTGACACTGCAGGGCATGATATCTGCAAAGAAAGGTGAGTGAAATCAATTAAGTTCAACTACTAAAGGTCAGCCATATGATCTATATTTCTTGCCTTGTACTACCTCCGTTTCACAAGTCAAACTTCTCTAGCTTTTGACCAAGTTTACAGCAAAATATGTTAACATCTACAAGACATTTCATGTTAGATTTTTTTTGAGTAATCAGGAGGGGCAAGAAGCCCCTACCATTTCATGGTAGATTTAACAAAACTAATTTGATGTTGTATATGTTGGTGAATTTCTATAAACTAGATCAAATTTAGAGAAGTTTGATTTGACAAACTAAAACAACCTAAATTTTGGAAGGGAGGAAGTATGTGTTTATAGTTACCTTCTCAACTTTGCAGTTATCAAGTAACTGCAATCGAGTGTCTTCAATCCACACCATGATGTAGTCATGAAACAGCTGTCTCGAAATTACACCGCCATGAACAGGTCTACAACAATTGTGTGAACAGAACAAAAATGTATCAGCTAAACATGGCTGGTATTGCATAACTCATGTTCCAAAAAGGGATATCTTACCTCACTTGCCAAGATTCAAGATCTCTCTCAAACTCATAAGTTGCGATTATCAGTTCAGCAACATGTTGTACTGGTCTTGATGGGGGACTTGAAGAAAGAAAACCTTTCAGCCGCTTGCATAGTTCGGTACTATATAGGGATGCTGCTATATTTGGCAGATCTATGGAACTAAAAGAAAACACAAATTTGTGAGAGAAGTTCAACGTGTGGATAAATAGAAGAAAATCCTATTACTTGGAAGCATATATGCTACCTTGGAAGTATATTCTGATTGTGAATCTTAATGTCTGCTTGAATTTCGTGACTTATGTTAATGCACAGTGTCTTCATTTTAAGATATGCAGCAGATATAGTCATAGGGTCTGTAAGAAGGCTGTCGTTATTGCTTGATAAGAATTCATCTGTCTCGATCATATGCCTCCTGCACCTTTTTGCAGCAGCAGTCTGTAAAAGAGTTTCTTTATGTTATTGCCTTTGAAAAGGAATCAACGGAAAACAATGACTACATCATAGATTTTTTTCTGTTGACTGTAATTTTGCACCATAATAAGTAAATAATACATCAGTGTAGTCTTCTAATTGGACTAAATATATCTATTCTGACAAGGATCGATAGGATAATTTCAAATGACCATACGTGTAAAACCATAAATGCTATATGCTACATTGCACCCCCCCTCATCTAATCTAACTTTATGGGAAATTACAGCATTATGTTTAAATGTTCACATAATGTAGTTTCATAATGATCTATCACATGTTACTGATCATAGATAAAGTTGTTTTAGATTCATTGTTCGAACTCTGCACTATGCATTATGCTTAAACACTCACATAATCTGATCTATCACATGTTACTGATCATTGCTGAAAATGGCATTGAAACGGAAAATGCTCAAAACAAGTGTCTGTGATGTCTGACCTGCAAATAGTTCCTAAGTATGTCTTGTGCTTCTTTGGAGAGAATGTCGTGCAGTACACTGAATATCTGAACAGCAGGTGCCAAAGCTGGTGCAGCAGAGTCTGTTATGGGGCCAAATAAATCTGACAAGCCTGTTGGAGAATGTTCATCCAGTGACTTGTAATTTTCAAACAGAGCTGCAAGGAGGCTCTTAATCCGATCTTCACAGTCTATCAAAATACTTCTCTGTAACAAAGAACAAAACACCATAACTGATGTGTACTACTGAAACCTGGAATTGTAGAAGGTTCTCATTTTGCCCAGTTTATTTTTTACCAATAAAATGAACATGGACATAATTTGGTAAATATTTTGCCGAGCATTTTTAATATTTGCAATGTTATCTCCGAGTTCTTGGCCTATACATTCAAGCTAACAGACGGTATATACACAGAGCTTGGAAAATACCTCTTGTCTTGTTAAAGTTCTATCTTCCCGTGCTTTTGTGACTGGAACAAGAAGTTCGTATATAAGTTCCAAACAATCCTTGGTTGGTATTGCCACGTTCATGATATAAGACAAGTACCTGTAAAAAGTAATAGACGATGCGATGCTATCATGTACAATTATATTCACCAATCATCATACACAAGCAAAACAATTGTTCACCTCAATTTTCTATATGCATCAGATATTCCATAGTAATCAGAAAACTCATCTAACAGCCAAATCCATGGACCACTGATATGAAGCATTTTGCTGTTGAAATTTTGAGCCCTCATTGCCGCTTCCAGAACCATGTCATATATGATGGTATCCACTGCGGGACCACCTTGCAGCATCTGTTGTAACAATGTTACAAAATGCTTTCTTATAAGAATATAGATGACACAAGGTTAAGACAGTGTCTAATAGATTCCGAGAAAGAAAAGATGAGAATAACAAACCTTTTCGGACCCATAATTGTTGGAAGACATGGATAAGTTCATACAAAGCTGAATTTTTCCCACACAATCATGATCATCAAGATATAGAGGCCACCACCTGATGATTTCATCCTGCTGCTTTTCAAATTTGTGCAAATACAAACTCCTTCAGTGACTACAGAATTATCATGAAACATTTGCACTAAATCATGAATTTGTGTAGACATACTTGAGTATCAGTCAATGATGAAACTTGAATTTTCGAGCGGCCTATGACAACCCTATTGTTGTCTTGTACTTCAACAAGAATAACATCCCCCTGGCTCTCTAGATAACTGAAACATAAGTGATAACAGATGGTTCAAGAACACTATCTGTATAAGTTTTCATAGTTCCAGTGATAGAATGAATATGCAAGTATATCACAGAACAACAGCTAAGGATAGAACTTACAAGAGTTGAGATTCACCAGTCCCTGGCTTCAAATATTGTGGAGAAATTGAATCTCTCTGATGACCTTTGCAAGAACTTTGCAATTCTAGAGTGCATGTGAACATTTCTGAAAGTATGGCACTGTGTTACTGTCGATGTAAATAAACTGTGACTGGGGCTTATAGGAAAACTTAATCTTTCATATTAACCTTCCGGCAAAGATGTAGATGATGTGGATGTCAACATCGTAACCTGGCTCTTCAGAATCTTAGTAATATGTCTGACATACTCACTGCCAGCTTGCATGTAGAGATTTCTAAAGGACGATGTTGCCCGAAGCTTTGGCCTTTGAGGTACAACCCGTATCTTTTTTACTGTTAATAAAAATATGTTAGTGTAAGCTTGCTTTGTTTTTCAAACAATGCGTGAGTAGGCTACAAGTTTACAGTTCTGACATTCCTTAGTGTGATATACTAGTCTTTTTCAGAAGAATTTTCCAATGTAATGTTTCAAGGTGAGTAATGTTTCTTGCTGATGACTGAAAAATATTGCTTATACATACCTTCAATCTCAATCTGTTTAACAAGTTTCCTTCCCTTTATAGTACAACTTCCATCCTTATCATACACTTGTTTACCGTCAACTTGACTATTGTGTTTTGGATGAAGCAAGAAATTCTGTATTCTGTTCATAAAAAAGAGCTCATAAGCTGTGTGCTCAAAGGCAAAAAATGTAGTGAAGTAATGCTAGATCACTTAGAACATGTACTCATGCATAAGCTGTTGCATACCCAAAGGCACTTCGCAGCACCATGCACTCATCCCGAAGGAAGTCTGGAGCTTCCATGCAGTTTCTTGCCCATGCATTCAGACATAGCCTGAAGCATGCATCATATGCAACAAAAGATTGCCATGCATTTTGGACACTGACAAGAGCAAGCAAGCAGTAAGAACAGGAAGCAGACAATAAATCTTCAAAATGTGTAAGGTCAAAGATAAATCAAAACTCACTTAATGGTGAAGCTCGGCATCTGAGCTAATAAGTTATTCTGAACGCCATCTTCATGAACAATTGAGCTGAATTTGCATAATTTCAACAGGCAAAGAACAAATGTTACCCAGATGGCCAGATTTGTCCCAAGCTGTAATAAATACTATAAGTCAGCAATCTACAATTTCGCTTTACCTCGTAGGAAGCTCATGAGCATCTTGGGCCAGTATATCTGCTACTGATGATACTCCATTCCTCTCAAGCCCTCCATCCGTTTCAGCCGTTTCTGTTTGCAATACCATATGAATGCCAATGAAATCACCACTTCCAGGACAAGTTAAATCAAATGAATTACTATTACAAAGTCTCTGATGTTCTTACCAGCTGCATCAAACATGACCTCCTCCTCGCCCCCTGCAATTGGAGGGGCACTAGGAGTCCCCAATACCTGACCCTCAAAGTAGCGTCCCTGTACATAAAAGGGGAACTCGCACGGTTATGCAACTCTGGCTCCTCACTTCTGGTGTTCTATGGACTACTAAGGAATGCTATGTGTTTTCAGGGACAGGTGTCTGACAGATGTTAAGGTGGTGTTGCCCAAAGCAATTGGGAGGCTGAAGAGAGGTAATATTCTTGGAATCAACAGCCAAGACTGACATGGTGGCAAGAGGAACTTCCAGATTCGGCAACCTTGGGTAGGTTTGAGGCATACCCATTGGAGATTGAGTTTGATTGATATGCTGCGCTTGTGACGAGACTGAGTTCAGGACACTATCCCTAGTAGTAAGTACCTGTGAGGTTAATTTTGGGTAATTTTGGTTTTGGCGGGCGCCCTCGAATATGCTTATATGCTAAGAGCGTGAGAACTGTTTGTTTTATAATTCCTAGAAATAAAGCGGGGGAGACATTTTATCTAAACAAAAGTGGATTAACAGAACTGAATAATCGCAATGTTCGTAGCGGAAACAGGAGAATATTATCACCGGTGTCTGGCTACAGAAGAGAAGCCATACCTGCGAGATGGAGTCCACTGGATCTTGTGCCCCGGAACCGGAGCACTTCGCGGCAGCGAACGCGCCCGCCGCTCGCACCTCCACCCGCAGGAACTCCTTGGACTGCCCCCGCACGATCCCGCCGCCGCCGCCCTTCCTGCTCAGCTGCGACGTGACCTCCTCGTCCCACCCTCCGCCGCAGCGGTCCATGGCCCTCCGCTTGAGGCTGGAATCGCTGGAGCACGCCTCGTCGGCGGTCTCGGAGAAGTTGCCGCCGCCGTAGCAGTCCTCGGGCATCCCCCACGACGCGACGCTCTCGTCCTCCCACTCGTCGGAGTCCGCAGCCGAGAGAAGCACGGAGTGGCGGCCGAGCAGGCCCGAGTGACGCGTCCCATTCACCCGCACGGGCGGGAGGCCCTTGGGGGAGAAGAAACCGACGCCTGCGCCGGCCCCGCACGGCCTAGCGTGCACCGCGGGGCTCCTCGGCGGCGCCGCCACCTGCCCCAGCGGCGGGCGCTCCGCCAGCGGCGACCGCGGCGGCGCGTGTGCGGGGGCTGGGGAGTCCGTGCCCTGCTTGATCCAGCTGATCGCCGACTCGTCGAGGCCCTCCGTGAACATCATCTTCGCCGGCAGTCTGCTCAGCTGCGGCGATGTACGGGAGCGGGGTTCCGGTAGAGGATTGTTGAGAATGGGTTTCGCGACTGGGGATCGGCGAATTCAGGGCAGCTGGTTGGAGATCTGGGGATTGGAGAGGGGAAGAGGACAGTAGTCGGGAGGGGGGTAGTAGGAGGTGGAGCAGACCAGGAGTTGGGAGGTAGTGGGGGAAGTGGGGGGTGGCAACGGCTAGTTCCTCGGGCGCGGGTTTGAAGGGATCTACGCTGCACGCTGCTGAGCTGGAAAGCAAAGCCTGGCCTGGGCCGGGCTGGACTCCAGGGCCCACTTTCAGTGTTTGTTAAAAAGTAACTTTTATACCTCTAAATAAACTATCACAGTAGTTTAGGGTTTTCTTCTCAAACTTCAATCCAATAAACTGCATCACTCAATTAATTACTAAAACAGTTTAATTTACCTCTTTGCACCGGTTAAATGGGTTTCAAGAAGGTTTTGTTATTTTAATTAAAAAAATAGTAAAAAAAACTAATAAGGTTTTTAAACCACAAAAAAATATCTCAAAGTTTCTAAAACTTTCAAAAAAATCCTATAGATAGATTGAGACACAAGAAACCCAAATAAACTACTTAAAATCATAAAATATATTTAAATGCTTCCATAAATTAGATTTAGCTCTAGGAGAATAGGAAAAAAATATTTAGAAAATTCTAAAAACAATCTAATAAATGAAGCGTGCTTTAAAAACTTTCCATAACGAGACTAGCATGAATGCATTCACCATTAATGTATATTGCATTCATACTTGGCGCATCTCATATTTTTGTTGCGAAATATTTTAAAAATGCATTTAGTCATTGATTAAAATGCATTTAGACATTTTTAAAATGAATTTGATAAATTAGAATTTATAAAATCTTGTAGACATATTTTCATGAATTCTAAACCCTTTATTTGAGTTTCTCATGCCCCAATCTAGAATTTTTCACTAGCTTAGAGATACTTTTCGTGGTTTTAAGTAGTTTATTTGGGTTTCTCATGTTCCAATCTATCTCTAATTTTTCCCAAAATTTTTACAAGCTTAGAGACTTTTTTATGGTTTAAACCCTTCTTTAAGTGTTTACCGTTATTTTGTTAAACTAGATATATGCCCGTGTGTTTCACGGGTTCACGAATTTTTGTCTACGCCTACGACGATGCATATGGCATGTGGCTTTGATGCCAATGATGCGTTGGGAGGCACATCCATCAACTGTGGGTGCTCGATGTCCTTCCCCTTCGACGTCGCTGACTCTTCCACTTGGTTTAATTTTTTTTTACTCTTTCCATCCTGAAATATATGGTATTAAAGGGTGTTCGAGGTGAATTAACTCCCCAAAACTACAAATAATATGCGTACCTGTCATGCTCGAAATATAGTAAGCAAAAGGTTTGTCTACAGTTAAAGGATGGTTACATGCATAATTTGTTTGCCTCTTAATCTATACTAAATTGCTAGAATACTTATTTGATCCATAATCTTTATCATTTATATTATGCGGATCTATCCTAATAAAATTGGTTTCACTTTTTCCAATTAATACTTGTATGAATTATTATTATGCATTTTACAAGTTTAAGCTGATTTTATTATTTAAAAAATAGTAAATAGAGGTAATAAACGATTTTGTGTTGAGAACCCTAAAGTAATTTCAAATTTATTCAGGCTTTCTCTATTTTTTTAACAATTGACAAGAGGCAGTCCAAAAATTGGAGACGCAAATTTGATCCTAAATTACCTTTTTTTAGGAAATGATCCTAAATTACCTGTACCGCATGCACGTGACTCCACCGAACCAAGGCCTAGCAGGCTAGCAGCCGGTTCGTTTAAATTTTTATTTGGGAGGAGTTGACACGACTCTCGGACTGGGCTGCAGCACCCCAAGCCCAACAAAGCCATGTACTATGTAGAAGACCCGTAGAAGATGCGGTTTAACGTACATAGAGGGTACCGTGGCGCAGGCGCGCGGGGGGGTGTGGGTGGGGGAGGGGGGGTTAGACGATACACTTAGTTATTTTTTGGTGTAGGTGTGTGTAGAATGACAAAACCACCTTAAAAACCACTTATGTAAGGAGGAAGTTTGAACGGTTTTGAAATTCGAGGAGGTAGTTTTCTGATTTTAGAGTTCGAGAAGAAAATTTAGACTATAGCAGTACTTTAGGGAGACAAAATGACATTTTTCCATTAAAAATGGATCAAAGTCGAGCAAAATTACTATAATCTGTTTAGTATGAGTATTAGTATACCCGGCATCCGAGGTATCGCGGGATCAAATTCTTAGCGACGATAGGTTCACTTGGCGAGACTTCAAAAGTTAAATATCACGTCATAACGATAATTGTAGATGATGTAAAGTACTATACCGGGCCTTGTATGCAGCTTATTATATTGTATAAAAGACATGTGACTCGGGTCAAAAGAAACCTTAGTGTCGTTTGGATATTTAGAATTAAAATTCATTCTAATAATTACTATTTAGGCACAAATCAAATAAAATAATATGATTACCTGCTATTATTTGTATATTACTGTCGGTCACATGGGAAAGATAATTATGTGTTTCACTTTTTGTTAAGCGTGCTATAAGTTGCAGAGCACAGATATAGGATGGAGATGTATAGAATTAATCTCTATCTCTCACCCATAAATTTAAGATACGTTTATATCTAAACTTTGGAAAGTGAAATACCGTATCCCCAGACAAATAGCCTACTTCTTAAGGTAGATTTCAATTTCTCCAAAATGAAATGATCCAAACGGGATCAAGATAAGCTACACGAAGAGATTATGATCAATGAATCAGTCATAACTCACTAATCCTACCATAACCACTAGTTCCTTACCATACACTCCGTTATTGTCCATTGTCATAAACAGTACAACACAGAAATTATTCCAAGAGCCTCGTTGGTTAGCATCATCACATACAAGGATAGACTACAGAAAGCGTTGAGTAGTTAGTTGGTGTAAAATAAACCGGAGGTCTACGTCGTACTCTCAATAAGTCCCGCTGCCCACTTATGACCGAGTACGGAGTAGTTGGTGACTTGATCACGATTCTTGAAGGAATAATAATTATATGAGCCTCAATAATTAGTATTTGGTCTGCCTTGTAATGGTAGTAGGAGTAGCTTGGACGTCCTTGTGCTTGCATGCAACTAATCTTCAACATCTTGTTTGCATAAATGATCCATCTAATCGTTTGTTCCGTCCGACTCAAACCGAATCCAAATCACGAGTCACGGGATTATCAGCAGAGCAGTGAGCACATGAAGATAGATAGAAGAAGAAAAGAACAATCCTTCAAGAAAATTAAAAGCGAGCCGTCTCTTCTTTATAAGTATGATGATAAGATAATAATTATAATAATTACAGCATGATGTTTAGTAGTAGGAGTAAACACTGAAATGAAAAGAAAATTAAAGGGAAATTAAGCGCAGCAGCCATGCCCCTGGACTACTCAGTGAAGTGAAGCAAAGGCTTGAGCTTCTTATTACGACATGCTCTGCCGTGCGGCGTATGCGAGATTGCGAGTATGTACAGCGCGTGCGTGCACGCCGCCGATGAGGCGAGTCCACCCGGTCGATCGGTCGACGCGGCGGGTGCTCTGGCCCGGGGCCGTGGGCGGTCAGGAGAGGTAGGTGCCGCAGACGCCGGCGCCGGCGCTGCAGCCGCCGCAGCCGCAGCCCCAGCCGCCCACGAACACAGGCCCGTTGGCGCGCCGGCCGCGCCGCCGCGGCTTCCCTGCTTCGTCCCCGGCGGCGCCTGAGGAGGAGGAGCCGGCCGCCGCGAAGATGACCATGGACAGGAGCGACAGGCACACGATGGCAGCGCAGAACACGACGTCGCCGCCCGCCACCGCGCCCGCGTGGGGCTCGAACACCATGCCGCCGCCGCCGGCCATACCGCCCGCTCGCTCGCTCGCACGCGCCTCTCCGGGAGAATTGTGGCTGCTGCCTGCTGGGTGGGGTGAGGTGGTGCGCACAAGGCAAGGCAAGCGCGAGCGAGCGGATGGAGGCGAGAGCTGCGCGCGGCTTATAAAGGCGAATTGACCGCCTGCCGCGCTGATTAATGCCGTCGGCGGCGGCGACAGGTGACGCACGCGGAAGCTTCCACGCGTGCCGGCCTGCCCCGGCCGGATAAAACCAGGTGCTCCTCCCTCGCGCACTGCGGCACTGGCGATGATTTTCATTCCGGTTTTTAAAAAGATATACTCTATTGTTATAATGTGGTATAAGTATATGCATTTATCTATATAACAATATAAATAAAAGATATATTATAATAGGGTGTACTATACCGCGTGCAGTGGGCCCGCCTGAACCAATAATGGGGTGGCAGGTTCCGTTTAGCTGAATGATAAAGATCGATTTAACCCTAATATTATATAAACGGCCGTTGATTTACTTTTTTTTAGTAATCTCTTTGATTTATTGATCTTGTTAATTCCGCGCGCAAGTCTTCACCGCGCAACAGTCCAGTCCAGTCCAGCACACAGAATTGGTTGAGGCTGCTGGACTCTCCGTCACGGTCAAGCTAGTGCCGGACCACGTAAAACTTGGCGGGGCGTCCAGTCCAGCGTCCTCGCTTTGACGTGTTCCGCTTCCGCGCGCCCGGCCGGTGTAGATTCCCGTGCCCCGTTCCCGTAAAAAAAAAATAGTTGAAATATCCGTTTCGATTGATTTTCGTAAGAGAAAATATTAAAACAAAATGCTACGGGCAACCATACGCGGGCGCCGCGGATGATGCGTGTGCGCGATCCAGATCAGGTCACCGAGCGCGCGGTCTTTGGTTGATTGCAGATTGGCAGGGGCAGCCGAACGGATGGTATGGTTTTGCAGATTGACAGGGCAGCCTGCATGGTCTTTGGTTGACTTGTGCCTGCACTGGGACTGGGAGAGGGACGGGCGGGGCGACAGCGACACGTTTTTCTCCTATCCGACGCTCCTGCAGTCCTGCGGGAACGCTACGGCTTTTGGTTTTGGATGACCACGGGCGTCAAGGTCAATGCTGTGTTCTTTCACACAGCACAAAGGCAGTGCACTAGCTAGTGCGCAGCTTCGATTTCAGAACCCGATTTTTAAGATGTTACGTGCACGAAAGAGAGAGAACAATTTAAAAACACCGTGCTACGTAACAATTTCTTCAGGCTATACAACCCAGCATCTCGATCGGCAGTTCCTTTTTTTTTTAGTAAAGTACACTTGCGGTCCTCAAATTTGTGTGGCTGTGTCATTCCAGTCCCAAAACTCTCAAAACAGCCATTTAAGTCTCTAAACTTTGTTCGGGTGTCAAAATAGTTCAAACAGGTCTAGACAGTGACTTAACGGGCTCGCTGACATGTGGGCCTCCATCTTCCACTTCTCTCCTCTCCATCTCAGGGCAGGCGCAGCCAGGGGTGGGGGCGCCGTGGCAGCGGGGAAGCGTGGCGGCGGCGGCCCGACAGAGGGCGCGCGCGACAGCGGCATGCCGACACGGAGGACGCGTGCGGCATGGAGGCGGCCTTCGCACGGAGAGAGAGGAAGAGACAGTGGGAACCGGAAAAGTTCTAAACCGCTAACTTTGCGTTGGACATTTCTGACCAAAACAGAAGGTTCAATTTTAAACGTTCAACTTAAGTAAGGGCCTGTTTGGATGAGTTTCAGATTTTTTAAAACCAGTTTTTGCCTCTAGTCTTTAAAATCTGGATTCTAAGGAAAAAAAATGGTGGGGGTATTTGGATTCCCATGCATGCGATGCGAGATGCATTCACGGAGAGACGGACTTGAACGGAAGCTCCGTGCAGCCTCCAGGCCACCCGCATGTCGTCCGCTCCTCTGCCTGGTCCGCTGAGGCGCTGACGCTGCAAAGCCACGCATGTTGTCTACTCCGCTGCCGTGTCCGCTCGCCTCCTCTCCGTCGTCGGCGATGGCGTTGGCTTTTTGCGAGGAGTTAGCGTTGGCTTCTTGGCCTGAACGAAGCCACGCATGTTGGCTTCGGCAGCCGGGTGGACGGTGCGTAGTTCCGCTGTGAAGTTGTGTGATGTTGGGTCATCGTGAGCTTGGTGCCGGGTGGATTATTTAAAGGCATATTGTGACGGGAAGATGGGCAGGTGGTGCCGTCGAGCGAGACCTGCGGACTTTCCTCATTCAATTCACGCACCAGGATAGGAAACGGAGGGTCTCCTGAGTTACTAACGCGGAGACGCTTTGGTTCTTTAACTGCGCTTGCTTAATTGAAAGTGATGTACTATTGTGATGACGTGGCTTTACCAAATTGCATAGAAATCTGCTGGCGGGGTGCTTAATTGAAAGTGATGTACTATTGTGATGACGTGGCTTCACCAAATTGCACAGAAATATGCTAACGGGTTTTCTCCTATTTAGGTATAGGAGATAGGAGATTGCCAAAACGGCCCTTCTGGTGGCAGGCATTGTTTTAAGGTGTGGTACGGTGGGATCCCCACGGACGGCGTCAATTGTGGGGTTACTCCGAGCCTCTCACCCTCGCTAGGGACCACGCGGGGAGAGGCCGAGGGTTTTCCACAGGAAGAGTAACGAAAGAGAGTATGTGAAGCGTTGGCATCCCGTAGGGAGAGTGAGAAATAAGTGCGGATTAATTGCTCATTAAATTGCCAAAACGGCCCTGTCCATACATGAGCGCTCCCGGGTATTTATAGCTCACTGCCGGGGCTATAACGAAATTACAAAAGGGTCGGCATAAGACCATCAATGGAGATACAACGGCCAAGGGTAATGAGGTAATCCTCGTACCCCTGGCCAACTACCCTAACCCTAATTGGTGGAGCGGGGCCGGCGGCGACTCCCCTTGAGGGCACTCCCGCGATCTTTTGGCGAACCCTCGCTCCATGGCGCGAGGGTTCCTCCCCCCACCAACAGCCTTGTGCCCTTTCCTCCGGTTGGTGGGCCTTGAACTGAATCTTGCCGGGGGGCACCAGAAAGGGAAGAATGGGGAAAACACCTTCGCCGCGGGGGTTACGGCTCGCCTCGAGGCTGGATATCAGGTCCGTAGCGAAGGTCGGGAGACGGGCGGGGGGTCAAGCTAGGGTCGCCTTCTCCCAACATAGCAGACAGCAAGCAGACATGCCCTTAGTCCCGGTTTTAATACCTTGGAGCGAAGGGTCTAGTTCTGACCTTTGCATTGGGTTTTCATATATACCAGTTTATATGTTTTGCGTTTTTAATACTTTGGAGTGAAGGGCCTAGTTCTGACCTTTGCATTGGGTTTTCATATCTGCCAGTTTACATGTTGTGGAGCGAAGGTTCTGCTTTTCACCTTCGCATTGGCTGCACACAACTGATTTTTTTTCTTTGTTTTCCTTTTATGCAGTATCATCATCAGCAATTGGTATTTTTCCTCACCTTAAGCTCAAAGGATCCTCCGGGATATTATCAGCCAAACAACGCTGGTCATCGGTCCAGCAACTCGGATTAATCCAAAGCAATGGTGAAACAAAACCTGGTGTAGTGGTGTGCGATGTGAGGCCAACGTCAGTAACGGGCTCACTTCCATGACAATCCAATTCGCTTGGCTCAGGTGAAGTAATCAGCAATTCTTTCTTTCTTTCTTTCTTTCTTTCTTTCTTTTTGTGGAGATTGGGGAACTCAGAACTTGAAGGGTCACTCTCTAATTATCCCACCACCACACCATAACTCAGGAGAAGTTCGTCACAAGGGACTTTCAGAAGTACTCGATCGGTTTTCTGGACTCCATCGAACTACTGTGTTTTGCCTCTGGGTCATGGGATTTTTTTTTTCTGTCAGCTCACTAAGCTAGAGAAGGTAAATTATCTACCTAGGGAGATTGATCTTATGCTCCAGTTTTCATCTCACGAAGGCTTGGGTTTCACGTTGTGTCTGTCACTTACTGGCACAAACAAATTTGATAACCAAACGTGCAAGCAGTTCTTACGGTGGTCAATTATTTTAGTTTTAATATCGCGTAGTTAATTTACACAAGTAGAGAACTAATGTCAGAGTCAGGTTACCAGTGCTTTGCCAGCTGGTACACTTTGACATATATATATATATATATATATATATTATTATGGTTGTGATCGCTTTCTATCACCTCCGCAAAATAGCTATTTCTGTTGATTTTATTAGTCGAAGGGCAATATGGTCGTTGCGCACGGCCCTCTCACCCCCCACCCCACCCACCTGCCCCCCCCTCCCTAGACGGCCCGACACCACGCTGAACTCGCTCTCGTCCTCGCAAAGCAGCCGCCGCTTGCGCTTTCTACCTCCTCTAGCTGCTGCCGCCGTCAGCCGTCTGTCAGCCGCCGAGCAGAGGCCCGCTTCATCATTTGCCTCGCCCTCGCCATCCGCTGCTGCCTTAGCCCTTGCTTGCCTTGCGCTGCCGACCGCCCTCGCCCTGGCTTCGTTCTTTGGGATCCCGTGCCTCCTCCTCCTCCCGGCGCCCCGACCGACGTGAGCGGCCCAGCAGAGAGCTCGCCCACTGCGAATATCCTCACCTCGCTGCACATCGGCCTCGTCCTCATCCTCCCCAGACGTCTTGGCTGCAAAGGTCAAGACAACGCCGTAACCGAGGTCGACCATTGGTATTCTGTTGGTATCACGAAGTCGTCACACTAGGTGTGAGATCCTACCTCTCCCTGATTGTCACGGTTGTTGTAGTGCTTCCTGATGTTTGATTTGTTAATGTGTTCCTATTTATTAGTTGTTAGAGCATCTCCAGCAGAACCCCTACTTAAGCTCTCATCCTATTTCTAAGGGCTGAGGAAAAAAAAAACTCAGTCCAGCAGAGCTCCTACTCCGGCTCTCAAGTTTGAGGCGGCCCTCACATCCCCCCTCTAGATCTCATTCTGAGGGGCTCTCTTCCGTTTCTACCGTTGCTGTCGCGCGTTGCTTCGCATCTGCCCCTCTCGCCGCACCCTGACGCCCTTCCTCTGCCCGACTCGACGGAGAAAAAGCCCCCGTGGCCGGAGCTCCTCACCGGAGAAGAAGCTTCCGCGACCGTCATCACCGTCAGAGAAGAAGCCACCACTGGCGTACCTCCTCCATGGCTGCTCGTCAGCCTGCGGCACGGCTCCCCACCCCTCGCCCGTGGCCGGAGAAGAAGCCCCTAGGCCGCTCCTCCCCAACGCCCGCGGCACAGCGCGGCTGCCTGCTCGCCGCCCGCGCAGCTGCTCGTCCACCCGCGGCCTGCTTGCTCGCCGCATCCTCGTCCGTCTCCGGCGCGGATCTACACCCCTCGCCCGTGGCCGGAGAAGAAGGCCCTAGGCTGCTCCT
This sequence comes from Miscanthus lutarioriparius, assembly GCA_904845875.1. Classification (NCBI taxonomy): domain Eukaryota; kingdom Viridiplantae; phylum Streptophyta; class Magnoliopsida; order Poales; family Poaceae; genus Miscanthus; species Miscanthus lutarioriparius. The sequence continues at coordinate 134,787,380 of CAJGYO010000007.1, read as the reverse complement.
CCCCGACGCCCGCGGCACATCCCTCCCGTCACCCGGAGTCCCCTCCCTCCCGTCACTACTCGACTCGACGCGACTCTAGCGCCTCCGGCGAGATCCGATCTCATTCTTTTGGCCGAGTAAGTCTATGACAATCAGGGCCTACATGTCATTCCCTATTAGAATAAATTTGAGGGCCATAATTTGAGGACCACTGCTGGAGGGCATCTAAACAAACATGGCCCTCAAAAGTAGGAAAACCCACAAATAAAAAGTAGGGGCCCTGTTTTGAGAGCCGTTGCTGGAGTTGCTCTCAGGGGTGATGTTAACTTGGTAGAAAGATAAATAGAGTTGTCTTTGGCTTAGCTAGATCTTGAACAATAGCATCTTTGAACATTAGTGAAGTAGATTTAAACTTCCTTTTTTAAATGTTCAGCGATGCTTTCTTGTACTGAAATCTTTGCCTTGGACTTGGTTAGAAAAATATGACAACTCTATTCACTTGCATTAGCTCATAACAAGATCTATACCTGAATATTCCGTGCTGCTAGCTATGTGCTTGCTTCTGGTAAATGCAAGGAGAAATTGTTATTGCGGGTTAATATTCACTAACTAAAAACAGGCTGCATTATTTGTTTCTTTGCATTTGTAACACTAAGATTTTCTTGTATAAGGATTACTACTAGAGTTTCATTGATTACTAGCTTCTATTCTTCTTTCCCCATGTCAGTAGCTTCTGTCGTTCCCTTTCACAACGCATTCCAACAATCTATTCGTCGTAAGCCCTTCTAGCAGGCTTGACCTACTATACTTGATTGTTTGCATGCCGAAAGAATATTCTATGAGCCTATATTCAAGCAATGTGTGCTCTCGTTAGAGAGTAATAGGCTATCAGCATGGCAGCTTCTAAAAGTGTCTCTTACATTACTCCAGTTGTTGGCAGAAGGCGGCAGTGCCATGCCTTGTGCAGCTCTTAACTGAATAAAAAGAAAAAGATGATATATGTGTTACAGTTTCTAAGTCTAATACTTGGAATGGTATCATATTTCTTAGTTGCTGGTTATCATCTTCGATGTCTTGATGTTTGTCGCTGAAGTTCCCATTTAATTTTTAAAGAACACATACCAATGATTGGCAGGAAGCATTGCAGCAATGCATATATACAGTCCTATTGCAGAGCAAAAGCATGTTCCTATATCCCAGTCTGGAGATAACTAGTTAAATAACATGCATCTTCGTGATCATGGAAAGAGCTGGGCATAACCATTCGACCTGATAACTAAGCTTATATAATATAATCTTTGTTGGGATTGCAGTAATTTTTTGATCCTTACTATTTGTACTGGTTTATAGTCAGCACTAGTACTGTGACTTTAGTCTTGGACCTTGATTATTTAAGCTGCATTGACTTTTTTTTTTTGTGTAGGCTTGGTTGGGAAATTTTTCCTTGCTACTGTGATGACGCTCTTTGTGATGGAGTTGTTAACTGGGGTCAGTCATTTCTTTTTCTGTACTGATGATTGCTTGTAGGCAAAGAACCTGTTCAGTGTCGAAATAAATTGCAAGCAAAAAGAGTAAAAAAACTTTCAACATTTGTGCATGAGATATCTTGTAGGATGATGCAACTATTTTCGCGTGGCATGCTTATGTATTTTTTTTTTGAATTGAAAATGTTAACATGGACATGAGGCTTTCTGCTGGGCCGCTACGGCCATGTCTTTCTTCAATTTCTCTAATTTGTTCTGTGGAATTTTAATTTGTTTATTGTTGCTGATTGATGCAGGAGGAAATGCCGGATCTTGTTTCTTTGCTAGAGTACAATGAAATTGTTAGGAAGATGTTTGGTAATGAAGAAGGATTTCAGTTTTATAACAACTACGCTAAGGAGAAAGGATTTAGTGTGAGGAGAAGCTACTGTGAGTGGGACAATGGCCACAATGAGATGACCCTTCGGAAGTTTGTTTGCAATCGTGAAGGTTTCCGCGAAGAAAAGGAGTTGAAGAGGGAGATTAATAAGCGGAAGCAGCGGAATATTTCTCGTGTTGGATCCCATGCATGTGCCTGGCAGAGGGGCCCCGAAGAAAAAGTTGAAGTCAGTTTCAAATAAGAAGAAATCTAAGGTGAAATGTACCCTGTGTAAGGGTGAGGGTCACAATCGGCGAACATGCTCCATGAGAAAAGAGGTAGTTAAGAGTAATGTTCATCAAAACTGAAAACTGGCTGTCTGTGAGGCATGTGTAGTTATTACTAATGTTCCTCTTCATTTGTAGGAAACAAAGCTCCCTGAGGATGTGCTGGATATATGATTTGCCAAGGATCTGCTTGCTGTTGCATAATAGGTACGCTGGTGCATAACTCATTTAAAGTGATGCTTGTGTTGTTAACTATTTCATTAGATAACAGGCAGATAACTTGTATGAAACCAAAGGATTATGCCGTATGAGTAGCTTTGGAAATTCTTGTTTATTTTATTCTATTTCAAATGATTTTATGTCCATCAGGCCGTGGCATTCATTTTTTTTATTACTTCCAGCATGCATGCTTCATTCTTTCCTGGTAACATTTGATAATTTATTCATTTAGCCAAAAACTCAAAGAATCTTCTGATTAATAATTGAATAAAAGTCTTGCTGAAGTATGCCGCAGAAGTCAGAATTTGTGTCCTTCTGGGAAAGCTCTTCTGCTAAGTTTGTTATTTGGATGCATGAACCACAACAATGGCAGATGACCTCTTATATCAGTCCACTGTTTTAGAATTTATTACTAGTTTATGCTATTGGGCTGTTGATAAAATTATATGGTCTGATCTTCTCCTGCATATTTCTCTCCCATGGTCCCACCAACAAGTTTTCTCAGTTTAGTTAATAAACTAATGACTCATTAAATGTGGAGAGTATCTTTCAAGCGGCACTACTATTTATTTTGATAACCAGGTCATCTGACATGTCCCATGCATAATGTTGGGTCTTATAAGGTCTTAGAATAAAAATAGCTGTCGCTATATGCTTTTCCATTGAGAATTCATCAGTGTCAAAATCTAGATTCTGTTTTTTTTTATTTTATTTTTCCCTTTACTGAACCAGAACCTGCAGGCAAGTCCCCACATTTAGTTTTCAATCTTATTTACAGTGCTTGTTAGCTGTCTTTAACAGATGGGTAGTGCTTGTTTCCTCAGCTTGAGTGCTCTGCCGATGGACACAAATTCTGTGGCTTGCATAAAAGTCTTGCTGAAGTATGCCGATTGCTGAAGTATGCCGCAGAAGTCAGAGAACAACCAGATAGCAGTGGGCATTGCCTTTCTGCATTTTAGCAAAATTTTGATCGTTTATTCAGTAGCTTGCAGTAGTTGATTTCATTAGAACAATATCCTCTTTGAGAAAATGCAGAAGATGTAGGAAGTAGGGGCAGCTGTTCTTTTTTTTTGTTAGTTTCCTGTTAGAGTTGACTGAAAGAAGCTAGAAGATTCAGGGAGAGGTGGTCTATGTGTTTCATTTTTATTTATGCCGTATATCAGATGGAACCCTTTAATATTCTTTGTTACTCTGTTTGAATGTTCAAACCTGTACGTATGTTTGAAATCTCCACTTGGTCTATATATATGAATGAGCGACCTGTACGTATGTCACTTGATTCAAATTGGTCACCCACCTGTCCACGTCCTGTAAAATACATGTGCCAACTGCCAACATACAGCAAACTTTTTCGAGAATTGTCAGAAATCTTGGTCATTCTAAATACTCTGTAACCACGTCACAAAAGTACATTCGAGCAATTCACGGAAACGCTGCAAAACATTTACTCTTTAGATCCCAAGCCGTTGAGCATTCTAAAAAAACGAAATAAATTGCAATACAGAAGATTCAACAGAATGGAGCTTAATGTGGCGGTGCAGACACTAAGCTTTGTCCAGTGCAGCTACTCCTGGGAGCTCCTTCGCTTCCAGCAACTCCAAACTTGCACCACCCCCAGTTGAAATGTGGCTCATAGAGTCAGCGACGCCTGCCTTCTCAACAGCTGCAGCGGAGTCTCCACCACCAATTATTGTAGTGACGCCCTTGCCACTAAGCTCGGCTAACTTCTTTGCAATTGCCTAAAGAAGAGAATTCATGGTCAAGTTTCTTTACACAATTTCCTCAAAAGTGTCAATAACAGAAACAATGGCATCACATAGCATTACCTTGGTTCCAACTGCAAACTTGTCAAATTCGAAAACTCCCATGGGTCCATTCCAAATGACTGTCTGAGTAGTTTCCAGGGCAGAACTGAATGCCGAAATTGAATCTGGACCTATGTCCAGACCCATCCATGCATCAGGAATTGCAGATGCAGGAACAACCTGAAGAGCAATCTCATGTTCAGACCATCACTGCGTGCATACAATGATACAAGAGCAGCTGTTTTTTCTATAGTTGCATGCATGCCTTGATAATACTACTAGAAATAAAAATGTAACCAACCTGACTGCTAGCATCAGGAGCAAACTTATCAGCGATGACCTGACTGCTTGGCGAAGAAGTGTCATCTTGAATTCTGATGACTTATGTGCCTGACTTATGTACCATTGAATGCCCATGACAAGGTAGTACCTAGTCTTGCTCATTTTGGAAGAATTTCTGCTTTCTTTTCCTGAATTAAGCAATGTGATCAGTCATCTAAACAATTAGCGCAATTTGTGGTTATCTAATTGACTGAAAAGTACTTGCCCATTTCATCCATGCATTACAGAGAACAAAAGGGACTGATAAAACATATGGAAGAACCAAAGGACAACTTATAGTAGAGAAGCATAGCCAGCACCACAGCATCATGAGTGCTGCACAAAATGTTACCCTTAACTATCTCCAAAATTAGAGGCAACCACAAAGTACGACCTCCGTGAACTACTTTTTCAGAATGTGGCCCACCAGAAAAGACACCAGCAGTCCTAGCAGAAAAGACACCAGCAGTCCTATGACACAAAAAACAACAGTCCATGCCTTGTTCTTGTCTTCACTTTGTTCCTTGGCCCTTATCTCGTTAATCCGGCAGATAAGGTAGGCAATGGCCTTCAATCTACCCACACGCCTCACGTGATCGTCATTAAGCTCCTCCAAGGCCTCTTCATGCATGGCACGAGCTTGCCGAAGGGATTCTTCAGCCTCCTTGCACCGACTCCTGTAATGCTTTGCTTTCTTGGTAAACCAACTGAGAGCTTCCTGAGCCATGGGTGGCCACTCATCGTCAACCCAGTCCACAAAGTTGATCACCTGTGTACAACAACCAAAGAGGTATTGCTCAATGTCATGGCACAGTGCACACAATTACAAAACAACAGCCCAGTTAGAAATAACGTTTCAGGAGCTAAGTCATCTTCTTCCTTTCCCCTCTGTTTGTTTTAGATCGGCTCAAAACAACAGCCCAGTTAGAAATAACGTTTCAGGAGCTAAGTCATCTTCTTCCTTTCAGAAGCTAAGTCATCTGCCATTCATCAGAATAATAGTTCACATTAAGAATAAATAATTTTTGACTCCTGCCTAGAAACTTCTATGGCTTGTTTGTTCAAGTTTTATCCAACATAACATTTTTTTTTTCTCGAACACACTCAGGAAAACTGCAGAAGGATTTTTTTCCACTCCATATCACAAGCATGGTTGGAGAAACAAAGTAAAACAGAAACAACATTTTTCCTGAGCGCTGGAAAATGATCTCCAACCTTGATCCTAGATGCAGCAAGGGTGCCTGGATTCACAGATTGTAAAATTTTCGATCCTGTGTCAAAGTAATTTTCAATCTATAGATGATCATGGACACTACAAATTGCATACATAAAAATTCATTAGAGTCGTGCAAAGTGAGGAAACAGAGACCTAAAATCTACTCACATGGAAGGCAGACAGTAATAGTTTTTTCATTTACATGGAGGGCTGACAGTAATAGCTTTTTCACTTACGTGCAAGGCTTAATGAACGGTAATAGTTGCTGTTGGCAAATCTCCAACGGGGCTTGCATGTTAATGCACAAATTCATTATATATGCAAAGTAAGATTAGGCAAGTTAACATCTGGTTAAGAACATGTTCTACCACTACATCAACTGGCTGAAGTTCAAAAACAGCACGGGAAAGAGCGAGAGAGAGGGCGGGAGGGGCACCGACGGATTGCTCACCTCGCTGCGAAAGTCGTGGAGGGGTTCTCGACGCCGGTGACGCGGTGAAGGCAGAGATCGGCGGCGGCGGCGGGTCGAGCTCCGGGCGGCGGCTATGGCGGCGCACGGGCTAGGGCTCGGGGCGGCTCCTTTAGGGTTCAATGGGGGCAGCGCGGTGCTCTGGGCCTACTCTTTATAGGCGCGGGGAACCTCTTTTTTTTTGTGACTTGGCGCGGGGAACCTCGGGGGGGCGTTCGAGGGGATCGGCGGTGGCTTCGCCCGGTTGATCTGTGTGGCGCAAGGGGAAGAAGAAATGGTCGTGTGGCGTGGGCCTAGCGGCGTCTTGCGCGCTGACGCTATTGAAGCGAGGAGGGAGAGCCAGGCCATGCTGGGCCAAGGCGGGTACTGGGCTGCATGAAATGTGTTTTAGAAGATTTTTAAACCAAAATTTGATTCATATTTTGAGATTATTTTTGGAATGTGTTCTAGATTATTTTGAAAGTGTTTTAGACTATTTTTAAACCCTAAACCAAAATTTTGAAAATTATTAAATCTTTTATTTTATTTAGTGTTTTCTATTCACAACCCAAAATAGGAATTTTGGGGTGTGACATGTATTATGTTGCACGCTACATGCAAATCGCGTACATGTTAAACACGTCTCACACGCTATGTAAATCACGCTAACACGCCACCAACAATTACAAACAATAATATGTCGCACGCACTTCAGCACATGTTTTTTACTTACACATGACGTATCCCGTCATCGAACACGTAACACACATAGTTATTTGGGTGTACCGCAGCAAAGCTCGTCATATTTTGCTTTCCTACTATGCTTATATGGTACATTACCATACGGTTCACTTGTTAACACGTGGTTAGAGTGGTCGGTTCAACTTATTATCATGTTTTAGGCATATTAGTCCACTTAGACGAGCCATGAGAGTGTAGGTTGAGTTGCTATCGTGCTAGGACTACGAGTACACTCAGACGAGACATGAGAGTGATCGGTTGACTTTCTTATCGTGTTATCCTATTAGTCCACTCAAAATGCACGTGAGAGTGGCGGCTTAGTTTCTATCATGTTAAGGCAATTGGTTCACTGTGGCGAGACATGAGAATGATAAGTTCACCTCCTTTCATGTTAGGCCTATTAGTCCACTCAGACGAGCCACAAGAGTATGGGTTGAGTTGCTATCGTGCATGACTACGAGTCCACTCAGACGTGACATGAGAGTAATATCGCCTGTGACAGGGAGGGTCGGACGTGTACGCGTCCCTGCTCCCGGTGATAGAGCGCGACCCGCCGGAGTTGTGCGACCAGCGTCGAGCTTATCCGTGCCGCGTGGCCAGATCCGCGGGTCTATTGGACGCACTGCCGTAGCGGCCCCACCCGTCAGCTCCATCCCTCTCCTTCGTCTCTCCCCTCCGCTCTGGTCGGGCTACCGAGCCAGCCGGGTGATCGCGCTCCCCGCCACTTGACTCAACCCGCGTCCGTGAGAGTGGCAGCTTAGTTGCTATTATGTTAGGGCTAGTGGTTCACTATGGCGAGACACGAGAGTGATCGATTCACTTTCTTTCACGTTAGGCCTATGACTCCACAGAGACGAACGTGAGAGTGTCGATTGAGTTCGTATCGTGTTAGGACGACGACTCCACTCAGTCAATACGTGGGAAGTATAAGTTGATAAAATTAATTTTTAAGTGAGTGCGAAATACCAATTTTTTTTGGAAAAATACTACATGCCCAAAAGGGCAACTTCATTTTTTTTCTCTTCTTGAATAATGGCAAACCAAATAAAAAATGCAAAAAGCCAGAATTCAAGGCGTGCATCGGCTGCTACTATCACCAAGCACGCACAACATAGCGAATTAGCACCATACCGGACCGTCTGAGCAAGATGCAGGAGGGCCGCGACCCGCTCGTGCCCACGCTGGGCCTCCTGTCTCACAGGCTTACATGGGCCGCTCGGCTTGGCGGTGGGTGCTCTTCATTTGGAAACTCTAGGCCGACCATTTGTGCCTCCATAATTATAGGATCAAGTATCGCAGTTGTGATTGTAGCAACCTCCTCCGCCTCCACATTCATCTCCCCTTGTCATGACCTTGACTATGGGCCAGTATGGAGTAGTTAGCGGGTTGAGTGTTTGGCCTGCGAGCCTGTTTTGGTGTTGGGCTTGGCCCATTAAATGAACCTATATGTGTACCCCAGCGTTGTCTATTGAGGGCATCAGATATGAATAAATCAATTATCCTCTCTCTACCATCTTCCTCCTAGCTTCTCTGTTTGAGACGGCACCGCCGTGCTCTCTGCCGTGCGCATTCGTCGGCAAAACCATCTAGTTGTCTAGGATCGTGATATTTGGTATCGGAGCCATCGATCGAGGAAATCATATGGATCTGCTACTTGGTGTCTTGGTATGGCCAAATCCGGATCTACACTGTCCGTCGCTGCCATCGCCGGGCTCGAGGCGAAGATGCATCGCCTGCTGGAGATGATGGAGGAAGCGAATGCGGGGATGTGCAGCAGTCTTAAGACCCTCGCATCTGCGACACGGTCGTCCGCGCCCTCATCTTCGTCCACTTCACCGGCGTCCTCGACTCCGACTACAGCGCCAATAGCTGTGGCCCCGTCATCCACAACCGCACGGACTGTAGCGCCTACACTGACCTCCATCACCATGCTCGGTGCCATCGACGAGTGTGCAGTCATGTGGTCTGCCTGCTGCAACCACGCTACGGCGTCACCGGCGTACACCGCTCTCACCACTTCGTCGGCCGAACCCACCGCTGCACCGACCGTGGCCGCCCTCGACGTTCACCACGTGGCCACACCAGCATCAGCTATCTCAAGCACAAAGGACGATTCCATCAACACTTTGCCCACCAAGCGTTCGACACATTGCCTCTCTGTCAACACCGGCAATGACCATGCTCTGGTTGCGTCCCTGCATAGTGAGGCCGCGCCCAAGGACTTTCCAGCTCTGGCATTGCTCTTGCCACCAGCCTCTCTGGGTGCTCAGTTGGTGTTTGATGAAATGCCAAACAGGTACACCACCATCGTTTACCCTGCTCACTCGTATGGTGTTTCTATGTTTGGGATTTCCACCAATGTTCCTGAGGTCCTTGTGGTGATTGAGAAAGTGTCTGGGCAAACTTCAGAGGTATTATGGCCACCTTCCTTCACGACCTGCTGTACTTCGCTACTAGTGTGTTCTACTGGTCCCTGTGTGTTTGACCGTGGAAAGAGTGGAAGGAGCAATCTCTCAATCACTGACAACCCACATTGGACACTACAGCCGGAAGGTGCATCAATTTCCTTGTTGGGAGTTCACTCATTAGCCTTGCTGATGGAGTTGAAACCATGGCCACCTCCTCTGAAAGACATAAACTCTTTACTCACAGACACCTGCCTGTTGTGCTTACAGTCATGGCAATCCTTTCGTAGTGGTGAGGTAGATGTGTTACTGAGGCAGCCATGGCCACCACCTCTGTTGTTTGACCTGATGGGTACTGATGTGCTGCTCAAGTCAACACCATGGCCATCTTTCTGTGAGTCTGCAGCTGCTGTGCATTTGCAAAATTCATCGGCATGGGTGCTTGTTATTTCCTTAAAAGCAGTACAAACATTATCGGTGTGGCAAGAAGTGAGTGGTAGGGCTCTGGACTCCATAAATCTATTGCCGACTTTGTGCTCCCGCGCTAGTAATGGTTTATATCAATTGAAAACTGAGATATCATATACAAACAGTTATAAGCTGCTATTCAGTCGAGATGACCAAGACACGAAAAAGCGCCGCGAAAGGCGGCGTCAAGAAGCCCTACGCCCTGGGGAGCGACTCCGTCAAGATGTACACCAACTGCAAGAACGGAGGTTGGCCCTGCCGGTGCGACTCGGATTCGAGCTCCGACGCCGTGTCACCCATCGATGTACGTGCTCCTTTATTTGTCAAGGAGGGATGGAAGACCTGAAACAGAGACATATCTAATCTCCACTGTTGTGTCACACTACTGCAATCTAATGCTGATAAGATCTCGGCCGATCTGAGTATGCTTGTTCACTAGGGCTGTGAATTTTGTTTTCGTGGCCTATCATTCGATTAGCTGGAAACTAGTTAACTGGATTTTACCTCGTGCATGATCTTTGGTGAGAGTCAGGTATATTTATTACTGTAGAAGATAAATTCTAGCAGTATAGTTATTAAGAGAAATTCTAGCAGTGGATTAGTGCAGTTTCATCTGTTCACATTTACGGTAGCAGTAGCTGATTATATAAGTCAATTGGTTCCAAGTTCCAACTGGTTGTTCACTTGTAAATAGAAGCAATGCACAATTCGAGTAGCTAAGTAATAATTTCTTGTTCTCATGCGAGTACAATGAGTGTGCTAATAATAACTTCTGTGTCACACTCCTGCAATATACTGCAGGGCTTAAAGTGTAGAAAATAATGGCATGTTTATTTTGATTCATGTAAATATAAAGCAAAAGTGATTATTAGTTCAAGTTTGCACAATTCCTTTTCTCATTTTTGGTAGATCTTATTCGCTTATGACTTCTCATATTGATATGCATTTACTTTCATTGTTTCCATGTAGTAGCCGGTGGTTTCTGGTTGCTTTATAATGTTTCGCACTTTACAAATTCTTGGTTATGCTATGAAGTCAATGCTAGTCCCTTTTATTTCACTCTTATGGCAAAAAATGAACGTTATCTGAGCAGTCCACAATCATTCATGAACTTATCTAATTAATGAACTTTATCTTCCACAGCTCGGGCATTCCCCAATCATTCAGGACCTGCGTATCGAGGAGCTCGAAAAGAAGGCGGCCTCCATGGCTAAGCAGATCGAGGACCTCGGAAAGAAGGTGGTCGCCATGGCTGGGAAGATTGAGAAACTCCAAAAGAAGGCCAAGCCATTGAAGCCTTAAAAGCCATGCCTAGTTTAATTTAATTTCCTTGTGGCTACGTTCTTGCAGTTTCAATATACAGATAGTTCAAAGAACATTTAATTGTAATAAAGTGTTTAAATTGGCTTGGCTGCTATATGTGCTGTAACGTGCAAATGGGCTTGACCACTATTTTAAGCTACAAAATCGATTACAATAAATGTGCTATCAGTTACAAATATTTTGTGTAATGTCTCAATGGTACATGAGCAGCTATAAGCTCTCACAAATCAGTGCCATACAAAATGAAAATGAATACGTACTGTGACTTCCTGCTGCTACTACTACTCCCTCGATCCCCATCTTGGTACTCTGCTGTGGAGCAAGTGTTACAGCACTTCAATTGGAATGCTGCTAAATTCTTGCAGTTTCAAAGAGACACGCAACACATATAGGAGAGATTGCAAATTAGAGAACCAGGCTTCCATATGCATTATACTAGAACGAGAATACTAGGTACACACAGAAGGTTGGTTAATTACCTACCTTTGTAGTAACTGACAAAAAGGCTAAGCTTTCCATGCTAATTATTCATAGCAAGTTTAGTTTCTATGCTACACTTCTGTTAACGTCGATCACTAGGACAAAATCCGAAAAAGAATCGATATGTGCAACCAAGGCGAGGAAAACTATAGATTACCGAAAACTCTACCTATCTCAAATTCATAATCACTAATACAGAGCATCCTGAGAAGGCAAGCTGGACAGCGTTTTTTAAGGCCATGTGCTGAAGTGGATCATGTTGCTTCTATAGCTTTCAGACATCAGAAATGCCGGATCGTTCTTTCACATATGCTTCTCCATGCAGATTCCCAAGCACATGGCTCTTCAGATATTTTGATCAAACTAATGCTGAAAATTGAGCTGCTGCCCTGTCTAGCAGTGGCCTACCATACTCTTGGTTCTTCTTTCAAATGACTGCTGCCAAGAGCTTGTGCCTTCAAATGAAAGCAGTTACATATCAAGAGTGAGCATTTCAGTAGAACCCGGTGATAAGAGAACAACAGTATATTTGTCAAAAGAAAATGCACATTGCTAATTGAAACTGATGACATTGATAACGCTATTACAGAAATTACTAATGAGTGTACATTTTAAATACTCCATGTGTATTTGGCTAACAAATAAGCAATTTAAGTAGCACCAACTATTCGTTGAGTATGATTTAGTTATGGCAGGACGAAACAAAATATCAAGCCAACGATAAAAACGATTTTGGAGTAACTGGTTAGTGGTGACATATTAATATATATATGTATAATATCAAGCCAGACTGCATTTTTATTCTATATTTTCACAGCTAATATTGGTCAAACTTCAGGCCAGACTGAAAAACATTTTTATTCTATATTTTCACAGCTAAGATACTGATTAACAATCAACAAGGCACCAGATTACAGATCATAGGCAGCGCAGAAGAAATTTACCATAGGAGCACGAGGGAGTATGTAAAGAATATTTTTACGGCTAAGGCTCTGCTTGACTCTTCGTCTCTTTACTACCTGAGCAACTGTGGAACCTGAACAACACCAGAGGCCTGAATGCAGAGTATAGTTTCAGTTCAGCACACTTGAGGATCAAATTCCAGCTAAGTGCATTGAAATCTGATGACAGAAGTGCCTTGTGGAAATAGAAATTTCATGCAGAAATTATGTGGTTGATCGTACTCGAAAAGCAAATAAAAAGGATGTACAGTACATCAGTATAGCTATTAGTGACACTGGAACAAGAAGGCCCAAAGGCTCAAGGTATTATGAAACAGACCACCAGTTTAAGAACTGTAACTCTGCAACTGATGTTAAACCATGCATGTTGCTTCTTGATACATGTGCAAAACATTCCACAATTTTGATCTGATTCTCTAGCGAAAGAGATGATTTAAGCCTTTTTCAAGTTTCATTGTGTGCTGAAACTGAAGTATATGAGATCCGCATGTCTCTAATACGTGGACCCATACATGTGTGTGGTTGTGATCGCACCTGTAAGAGAGATTAAGAACGAGGCCCCTGAACCCGGACACCTCGTCGGAGGTGTACTCCTCGTCGTCCCCTGCGTCGACGATCACCACGTCGGCGGCCTGCTCCTCGTCCTCCTCCGCCGCCTCATCCTTGGTCGTTCCCCGCCCTCCGCCACCGAACCTGTTCCTGCCGCGCGCCCGCGCCGCAAGCAGCCTGCTTCTGCCGCCGTCGCCGCTGCTCCAGTACAGCACCCCCCGCAGCCCGGTCCTGATCCGGCAGCCGCCCGGAGGAGGCCGGCCGAGCGGGCCACGCAGCTCGGCGGCCTGGATGTCCTTGCGCGAGGTCGGGAGCGCCGACGGAGGTAGGCGGCGGTGGCTGAGGAGGCGGTGGCATGGATGAACCTAGAAATCCTGTTAGCTTTAACTACTTTTCAGCCGAGTCACCCAATTTCAGTTTATTCTCACCCACAAAACACTGTTGAATCAGCTAAAACCAACCGACTTTAATACTATCCGAATAGGCCTAAAATGTTATGTTTATCTAACTATATACTACTTAAATTATTCATCCCAACTATACTACTCAAAAAAACTATTTATCTAACTTTAGTACTTAAATTATACACTCTAACTATACCACTCAGAACATTTTTTTGCAATTATGAATTTACCCTTTTACCCTTCATTAAATAAAAGAACTGCAAAAAAAGAAATTACCACTTATTTATTTAGAGTCTTAATCTCTCAGTTTTGAGAGACGATAGGAGACGACGTGACACATATGAGTCCACCGTTCATAGACACACCTATCGCCTCCCATCGCCTCGCTCTCATCACTCTCAATGATGGCACATGCTGAAAAGTTTATTATCAAGCAATTAGCTGCTGCTGCTGCTTCTTCTTATGTTTTTCGTATAAACATGAATCGTAGATATCTAACGCCTCAACTGACGGGTTTTGTATTTTCCCCCAAAATTGTAGGATTATAATTTATACTGAACTAAGGTAATATTTATTCCATGACCAATGGTTCTATCCTCCGCACATTTTTAATCCACGCGTGCCGAGGATCTCTGCATTTGTTAACTATTTGATTATATACCTAGATTATTTATGCACATAAATACTAAGCTCGACAATATGCTAGAGGTATCATCCGGTTTTATTTATACTTCACGGTGAGTAGTATTTATTAATTTTAAGCTGTAAAACCACATTTGTTCAAGTGGTTACTATTTTCATGAACATATCTCACGTTTTGCTTTATTTGTCTAATCAAAATATTAATTTTACTTTTGCATGTAACAAACCACGGTCGTGAACTGAAACACATTTACCAACTCATGTTGCTTTAACAAACATTGCCTAAGCAGCTTTCATGCTTAGTCTAAGTGGCTATTCTGAAACGTTTATCTATTATATTAAATATTTTCCATCACTAACATGTAGGGCATTATCACTTGTGAGTATTTCTTTCCATTATATTAGAAATGCACAAAGAAGACACTGCATTAGAGCACGTCTCTTAATACTATTAGAGACGGGGCTCAACCGTATGTGTAACACCTCTGGTGTTACGAGCTCGCTAAGCACTGAGATTATGGCCTGAGAAATAAATCTATAAGTATAGTGAGTTAGTTTAATCAAATGCGATAATGAAAATTCTAACGAGAAAATAAGAAAAGTAGTTTTAATTGTTTGGCATGAAAAGCAATTTCTATAAACAAGAATAAAACATAACTTGTAGTCAGTACTTAAATAAAAATTGAAGTACAAGTTTTGTAGATGGAAATGCAACATTAACTTTTGGGAAACAAATGTTGTTAATTAGTGTTCTTGAAAGCTCAAAAATCAAATTGAAAATTAAAATTAGCCCTTTTCGTTGAATCGGCAAAAATTTGAAGTGGTGTTAAAAGTTATCATTTTTGGCGAATTGTATTGAACAACTAGTTAAGTAGTTCCTAGATGTTTTGATTCTACGAGTTAGTATGACCCCGTATGGACTAGTGTGTGAAATGTGTAGTGGTTCAAATTAATTAGGTTTAGGCATATTAAAAATTACGGCAAAAACGCTAAAGGTTGTTTGTTCTAGCTAAGTTCTTATTCTCTTTAAGTTGGAAACGATGTTAGTAGACAATGCCGTTTGACAATCAAATTCTAACAAAAATTGTTAGGCACCAACTTCATGTTCTTGTACTGTTGGTTGCCTCTAGGCGAGTACTTGAGCATGGCTTAGGTGATAGTGGTGTTGGGTGTCACTATACTCTCGTAGAAATTGCCCTAACTTCACTAGAACGCGTTGAGGAAGGCTGTTGGCGCTCTGCTCCTGAGCCAGCGCCAAGTGTGACGACCTCACGTTGGCATCTCTATATCTTCCTCGTGTGTCACCCTTCGGCCATGCTGGTTGCCTGGTTACGCAGTCCTTAGGGGCTACAAGAGTCTCGGACTCTTGCCTTAATCTCAACCGAGCTCTAACAGGTGGGCTTCTAAGCTTTAAAATGCGTGCACGTCACCTGTTGTCACCCCTCGGTTTGGGTTCGCGGTCACCGCGCGCATGGGTGCTGTTGGGCGCCGGGCTCAGACCGTGCCTAGGCTGTTGCCGCTAGCCAGTTCACGTGCCTGGCAGCGCCGCGTAGCGTCTACGGCCTGGCGTTGGCCGGCCCTGGCTGGTCGAGGCCAGGCTTCCATTGCCACGCGCACGTCGCGCTTGGGAGACTGGCCATGGTGCCGTGCACAGAGCAAGCCGTGGCTACGGTGGTCGTGGCTCGGCCAACATGGCGCCCGCCTAACCCTTCGATCCACCTACTGCATCATACCGAGCATGATCCATGGCTTGCCGTGTCTAGGTCGCCGACCCCGGTAGCCGCGGTGATGAGACGTCTCCCTGCCCCACCCCGCTAGCCGACGCCGGCAAGATCTGCTTAGGTCCGGCTGCTCTAATTCAAGCGCATCACGCCAAGCTCTCCCCTGTTTCGTCGCCTGTGTGCACATGCTCGGGCCGCAGCTAGCGCTCATAGCCACCGTCTTAATCCGCTTGAGCTCACTCGCGTACCTCTCCAAGGCACGACCTTGTCTAGAGCACCGTGCCGCCACCCAGTGGTTCACCAAGCTCAGGTCCCCACATTTTGATTCCTTGCACCAGTAAGAGGCATAGGAGGTCAACTAGGCGCCCCATCTTCCCCATGCCTGACCAAGCGTTACCGACTGCCAATTTAGCGTTTTGCCCGCCGCCGGCCATGGGCGCCACCGCAGCCCATGGATTGGGGGTAAGTCCTAATCTGTGGGGAAAGAGCCCAATTGGTGGCGTTTCTAGACTCATATTGATCCCCTCTAGCTGGTGCTCGTGATAGGTTGGTTTGGTTTCCGTCGTTGGCGAGGTGATGCACGGTGCGGGCACACGTGGCCAGCCTACCCCCGACGCTCCCCTGCTTCAACCGTCATTGGATCGTGCACCTAGGTGAACTACTGATGCTCCAACGCCACCTCTACCCTTTCGAGAGCGCGTAGGTTCGTCGGAACAGGCACGGCGCCGCCGCGGTTAGACGCTCGCCGCTGTCGCTCCCAACAGTACGCCGCTAAGTCCCTAACCGCCACTCATGCTTGCGGATTTGGCTGTAGATGGTGGTCGGCCCATTATTCCTGTCGTAGCGAGTCTAGCTTGCCCGGTGTTGTCACCATTGCCGCCGATGTGCCACGCCGCCCACGCGGGTACGATGAGGACTGCCCCGATGCAAAGGCAGCACATTCCTGGGATCTTTAATGCAAAGCCTGAGTCAGTAGTAATAGTGCTCCGTTGCTCCGTTTGATTAACCGAAAGCCCGAGCCCTCTTTTGCAAAAGAGCTACGCGCACACGGGTTCCCCCGCCTTGGGCCATTGCTGGGCCGGCTATTGCGCGCGCTCGCGTTGCCGCGCTGGGCCGCCGGATTGGAAAGGTTGCCACCGGTCCTTTTCTTTTTCTAAAGCGTTTTCCAAATTAGTTTCTAAGGTAAATTTGTAAATTCAAGATAAATTTATGTAGATGTCCCAAAATTATGAAACTAATTTTGTTAGAATCCTAAAATCATGATCTATCTGCTAGTATATTTTGTTCACATAGTTTTATAATATTCTTAGAAGCTATATAATTAATTTGAGATACTTAATATTGTCAAAATATAAACTTGTAGGAATTGTTGTGGTAAATTGGTGATAGTGTTGCTTTGAAATTTTTATAGTAGATTCCTAACAATATTAGGTGCTCACTGTAATTTTTGTAGCTCCATAGGAATTAGTTTGTTAAGGTAACTAAATGAGCCCTTGTACAAAAATATATAGTTAATCAATTAAATGTCAAAAATAATCGAGGGTTTGTAGAACGAAAACATTTTCTGGGAACGGGTCTTACTTGACGACGTGGATACGTAGACTAGCACGTTAAAGTTATCTCGTTAGCTTGTGTGGCATAATCGAATTTCTAAGAGTTTCTGTTGTCGTTGATTATTTATATCTACGCGTTGCATCCACGTATATCATAATTGGAACAACGATGGATCGTGGAGAGGACCGAAGTAGTGGAAAAGATGGTGCCTTGATGAACGTGTCGCCATGAGGGAAAGCTAATTTGGTTATATTTTTTCTAGGCAAGCCCCCGTGCATAACCCCTACTTTTCTGCACTTTATATTATGTTTGTGCATTAAGTTTTAAGGAGTTGAATGAAAACCACTTGCATATATATATATATATCCTTATCCTATGAGTCTTACTAGCATGACAGGATCATGTAGATTGCCATGCTACAGGACGCAGGTAGAAGTCAAGTGATTGCCTATCACTCGCGAGAGATAGAAAAGATATTATTATTGCTATTATATTATTATCACCTAGAAAATATATATGAATGATCATTGGAGACCGGGCAGAATGGTACTTTGGATCTGAATTTGGTTTGGCATTCGAGTGAGGCTCGGGTTGCACTTGTTCCACCTATGTCGGTTAAGGACCGGCCGTTACATTGGGTTCTAGGCAGGTCACGGACTTATTATCCTTAGCACATACTTGTTTATGGGAACAGGGAAGGTTCGCTGCTCTCTTGTTATGAGTTCTGGCTCTTTTCGGACCGACTGATTGGAGGCGGGGATGGTGGAGGTCTACACACTGTGGTTCGTTGCTCTCTTATTATGGGTTCTGGCTCTTTCTGGACCGACTGATTGGAGGTGGGGATGGTGGAGGTCTAAGCACCACACTGAGTCTAAGACTCAGGTGTGGGGGCTTGGAGTCCAAGTTTGGACGGGGACCTGGACCCCTTGACAGGAGAGTGGTGGGTTGGTCCTACTTGAGCTTGGGGTACAAGCGGTGCATGTGTTTCGGGGTACCCAGCTGGGCACATTGGTTCACGAATCGTCGGGTAATCCGGTATGACTTGTCTACAATCTAGCACCATAGTAAGAATTGGAAGATAAAATATGATAAAATGGTTCTGATTGCTTACCACCTGCTTGAAAGTAGCATAGGTGCTTACATAGAATGGTTAGTTAATGAACTAATGATGACTGCTAATGAAATTGAATATAAGGACGTGACGTTTAGTAATGCTTTCTGCAGATGCAATAAACCACAAGCCAGATAGCCTTGCATATCCTTGAAGTCTTTTCTTTCCTTCTAGTGGGTAAGTCTTGCGGAGTATAATTGAGTACTCAGGGTTTGTTCTACCCTGTTGAAGGTGATATGAATATGTGGAACTAACACTTGTGTGTGGAAACCTCCTGGTGGACTTAGCGAGGATTTTCTTAACGTTGCGGACATAGAGTTTATTTAAAACATCCACCCAAAATGTTTTACAATGGAAAACCTATAACCAGTTATGATGTATATAACGGATCATCATGTTAAGGTTTAACTTATCGTTAAATGGTTTTATTTCCGCTGAAACTCTGATAGCATGATTATATTCGGCTGTTATAAACAATAAATATTATGCTCTGATGTTGCATGGAAAGTGATGTAAGAAATGTCTTAAGAGTGTTGTAAGCTTTATTCTCTCATTTGTGATCCTGGTGGAAAAATGTGGATTTTTGGGTTCTCCCTTGGGGTGTGCTCGATGGAATTGCGTAATTTAGTGTCCTCCCTTGAGTACTTAGTGTCTAATGGAAGACAAGTACTCCTGTGAGGCATTAGATTAGGCGGTTTTTCCATAGGTGGTATCAGAGTAGGGTTGAGGAAATAAAGCTTCAGAACCTATTTTTAAATTAAAACTTGACAACAAATTCTTTTCAGAAAGTTAGGACATTGTATGCGAAGTTATGTAAGTAGCCCTATTACTATGGTTATGTATCCAGGATAGATGGCACTCTGCTGACTTAGGTAGGCGTAATCAAGTTTTCTGTAGGTACATTGACCCCGAGCATAGTCCGATAGTATCGACTAGCTACAGGGAGAACGATGTGCTAAAAATCTAAGAACGGTTGCTCTATATGTTGGCAACAATAGAAGGACGTATAGGATGTGCATTCATGCATATCCTGTTTGTGCATTGTAGTGCCCATATTGCTTACAGATACGCCATCCATAGGTGTCATGCGTGTCGTATTGTGCATGACTGACTCGTCCTTGTTCTGGAGTTATTACTGCACTGTGGCTTCATGCTCTGCGATTCGCCTATGGTTCATGCCTATCGTGACCCATGTCTCCCCGTACTCTTTCCTGCACTCTTGTTGGACACTTGCCTTACAGTCGTACTAGTCAGTAATGGCCTCCGACATCGCTCGCCTCGAACACATAAAAAATTCGATCGATTCGTTTGAAGTGGCCGCGTAGGAACCTTGGTGGACCGCGCCAGGACCACTAACCGCTTTGCCATTATAAGCAGGATCTGGCCTAGCCATTGGTACCACTACTCGGTGCACTTTAGCTCGCTTAGCTTTATCTTTTGAGCAAGCTTTTTGCTCAGTCCTTCCTTGCAACAATCGCCAGGGATGGTAGGAGCCTGGGTTAGCACTTACTATCTGAACACTGAGGGTTTTCCCAAAATCCTGTATGCCACCCTACAAAAGCTCGGAGTCAAAGATCGTCCCGAGTATGAGGGCTGTGAGTATGAAAAGCATGGCACTGAGCGGTGTGAAGTTACTGTCTACATTGGGAAGAGTGAAGAGTTCTCCCGACATCATTGAAGCTTGGAATGTGACCGTAACCGGGTTTCACTTCGTCGACACCTACCAAGTTGTGGCCTACAAAGCCTTGCGGTACCTTTGCTAGATCTATGAAGAGCCCATTGCTTGTACCCCCATGAGGTTCTTTCCACCTTTGGAAAAGAATCGATGGGCATGGAGGGCTCGCATGGAGGCTTTGCAAGGGCGGGATGCGCAAGAAGACAGTCCAACCGTGGTGCACTTGACCACGTACCTGCTTGCTCTAGATGAGCAGTATGACCAGCAAGCCTTGGGGCTGAGGAAGTGCCTCCGACGAGCCAAGGAAGCTGAGATCTTCTCTAGGATGCTCTAGGTGCAGCTTGCCAAAGCGCATGCCAGTCAGTAGCACCGTAGAGAGTCATGAGACTGCCATGTCGGAAGCCCTAAAGGAGGCCAAAGATTGGCATGCCCATTAGTTGGGAGAGGCCTACCTTGTCACTAGGGCCAAGCCGAGGATGCTGGCTGCTGAACGGTAGGATCCCTTGATCGTGGAGGGAATCCCTGTCCACCCACCAGAAAGAAGGACAACCGGTGTTGCAGTATCGCCAGCACCTCCACCCTCGAAAGTGTCAGAAGTAGAGCATTTGCTTCCCCTCACTCAGCCACTGCCATGAGAGGAGGCAGATCCATAGCCAGGGCGGTAGAAGAATCCACCGAGCTCGGGAATGAAGATGCGTGGTCCAAAGTAGATTAGTTGCCTTGGGATAATATACCCGTAGTTAGTAGTGTCTTTCGTCAGCTGTCCTCCAGTATTGTAATCTTTCCATTGTATTTCATCCGTAGTTGTTGAGGTCGTCCGATCATAGGGAAGGTGAACGATGTGTCGAGGATGGGAGAGTGAGTGCCTATATGTTGTACCAGCATAAGGACGTTTAGAATGTGCATTTTATTTATTTCGCTATGTTTATTGCGTCCATCTACCATTAAGTATTGTTAGACATGCTTAGGGTTTTCAAAGACGATGTTAAGTGGGTTGCAAGAGAAGTTACCATTCAGATGCCAGCAGAACAACCATGATTAGATAACATAGGACACTGTATCGGTTAATTGTGGATGTCCTAGCAGAACACTTGAATCTCTTTAAATCAAATTCGTCATTGGATTTGAATTCCTTGTCCCTTGTTGCGAAAGGAACCTTTGTTGTCTAAATCTTCCCTTGCAATACTCCTCTTATTCTGTGGTCTATGACCCCACCACCTTCATTGTGTGTAAGTTGGTAGTAGTTGCCTGGTTAATAGCTTATGGTGCCGCGATGAAACTGAGGGCCCCTGTGGAACAGCTGCCACATGGTAACGCTGCTCGACATGCGCTGGTGTCGAGGTTGTTGACCAAGTACCTTTACCAAGTTACACCGCCATACCTCTTTTGATACAAAATATTCTTCTTGGAAATATTTGGTTGTTCGAACGGGAAATCCACAACGAGTTGATGAAATAGTGTTCCCTCAAGTAAACAAGAGAAGGTGGTTTTGGAGGAAGCACGTATACCGTGATCTCAGTTCATACCAAAGGTTGGCGCATAGGGTGAACAAGGAAGGGAAGGAAAAAGAAGAACAATAAGGAAAAAGTTAGCCTCGGGTTGTAGGGAGTGCTTAGGAGAGTCTGAGCGGACGTCAAGTCCTAAGCTCTATGTCTAGCTAGACCACGCTGCGTATGCCAGTCACTATTGTCGTGTGCCCTGCCAACACCGTCTATGTCGGGCCCACTAGCACCCTATTCTCGCGTGGCCGTGACTTCATGTCCCGACTCGCCGCTCTTGTGTACTGTGCGCGTCCCCTCCGGTCGGCTCTCGACCCCACGCCCTCGTCCCCATACTGGACCCCCCTCTCCACTCTTCCCTCTTCTTTTCTTCTTTTTAGGACATGGTCGCCACACGCCTTTCCCGCCAAGCGAATCCCCTCCTTTCTCCCTCATCCACCCTCTGCTCGCTCACGCAGGGAGCACCCCATGGCCGACTTTATCCCCATAGCATGAACCATCAGTGTATCCCATCCACGCTGCCTCCACTTTCGGTGCGTTGCGCCCCACCTCTATTCGCCACTATAAGATACCCTTGGTCCTTGCTCTTCTTCTTTATCCATATTCCCCTCGCATTCAAAGTAGAGCTACGAGATCCAGTCATCATCCGAAGAACTAGGCTAGTCAGTCCGAGGTGATTGCGTACTCTGAGTAGAAGAAAGGATCTAGTTTTCGAAGAAGTTCAAGTCTACAGTTGGTATGTTTGACTTCTCAGTCTCCTGTTTTTGGATCTATTGGTCATACGCCATATTTTGGATAATCATTTTCTTGCTATTTCTCCATTGCCCTTATCTATTCCGACTTTTGGATTAAGCCTTGGTTGTATTAGGTTGTTCTTACCCAAGTATCCCTAAATCCCCGTGTGGTTCAGCATTCGAAGTCATGTAACCTTTCGTCTAATTTCTGATCTGCAAAGTGTAATCGCGTTGTCTCCTTTTTGGTTCTTGCTCCGAATCTCGGGATGAGATTCTTTTTAAAGGGGGTTGGTTGTAACACCTCTAGTGTTACGAGCTCGCTAAGCACTGAGATTATGTCCTGAGAAACAAATCTATAAGTATAGTGAGTTAGTTTAATGAAATGCGATAATGAAAATTCTAACAAGAAAATAAGAAAAGTAGTTTTAATTGTTTGGCACAAAAAGCAATTTCTTTAAACAAGAATAAAACATAACTTGTAGTTAGTACTTAAATAAAAATTAAAGTACAAGTTTTGTAGATGGAAATGCAACATTAACTTTTGGGAAACATAGGTTGTTAATTAGTGTTCTTGAAAGCTCAAAAATCAAATTGGAAATTAAAATTAGCCCTTTTCGTTGAATTGGAAAAAATTGAAGTGGTGTTAAAAGTATCATTTTTGGCGAATTATATTGAACAACTAGTTAAGTAGTTCCTAGATGTTTTGTTTCTACGAGTTAGTATGACGTATGGACTAGTGTGTGAAATGTGTAGTGGTTCGAATTAATTAGGTTTAGGCATATTAAAAATTACGACAAAAGCGCTAAAGGTTGTTAGTTCTAGCTAAGTTCTTATTCTCTCTAAGTCGGAAACGATGATAGTAGACAATGCCATTTTGACAATCAAATTCTAACAAAAATTGTTAGGCACCAACTTCATGTTCTTGTACTATTGGTTGCCTCTAGGTGAGTACTTGAGCATGGCTTAGGTGATAGTGGTGTTGGGTGTCACGATACTCTCGTAGAAATTGCCCTAACTTTGCTAGAACGCGTTGAGATAGGCTGTTGGCGCTCCGCTCCTGAGCCAGCACCAAGTGTGACAACCTCACGTTGGCATCTCTATATCTTCCTTGTGGGTCACCCTTTGGCCATGCTGATTGTCTGGTTACGTAGTCCTTAGGGGCTACAAGAGTCTCAAACTCTTGCCTTAATCTCAACCGAGCTCTAACAGGTGGGTTTCTAGGATTTAAAATGCGTGCACGTCACCTGTTGTCACCCCTCGGTCCTGGTTCACGGTCACCGTGCACATGGGTGCTGTTGGGCACCGGGCTCAGACCGTGCCTAGGCTGCTGCTGCTGGCCAGTTCACGTGCCTAGCGGCACCGCATAGCATCTATGGCCTAGTGTTTGTTGGCCCTGGCTGGTCGAGGCCAGGCTTCCATTGCCACGCGCACGTCGCGCTTGGGTGACTAGCCACGGTGCCATGTGTAGAGCAAGCCGTGGCTACGGTGGTCGTGGCTCGGCCAACATGGCACCCGCCTCACCCTTCGATCTACCTATCGTGTCATACCGAGCATGATCCATGGCTTGCCGTGTCTAGGTCATCGACCCCGGTAGCCGCGGTGATGAGACGTCTCCCTGCCCCACCCCGCTAGCTGACGCCAGCAAGATCTGCATGGGTCCGGCCTCACCAATTCAAGCGCATCGCGCCAAGCTCTCCCCTATTTCGTCGCCTGTGTGCACATGCTCGGGCCATAACTAGCGCTCGAAGGCCGCCGTCTTAATCCGCTTGAGCTCACTCGCGTACCTCTCCACGGCATGACCTTGGCCAGAGCACCGTGCTGCCGCCCAGTGGTTCACCTAGCTTAGGTCCCCACAATTCGATTCCTTGCACCAGTAAGAGGCATAGGAGGTCAACTAGGCTCCCCATCTTCCCCATGCCCGGCCAAGCGTTACCGACCGCTAATTTAGCGTTTTGCCCGCCGCCGGCCATGGGCGCCACCGTGGCTCGTGGATCGGGGGTAAGTCCTAATCTGTGGAGAAAGAGCCCAATTGGTGGCATTTCTAGACTTGTATTGATCCCCTCTAGCTGGTGCTCATGACAGGTTGGTTTGGTTTCCCATCGTTGGCGAGGTGACACGTCGGTGCCGCGCTCGGGGCGCCGCCGCGCGGTGTGGGCGCACGTGGCCAGCCTGCCCCCGACGCTCCCTTGCTTCAACCGTCGTTGGATCGTGCACCTAGGTGAACTACTGATGCTCCACCGCCACCTCTACCCTTCTGAGAGCGCGTAGGTTCATCGAAACAGGCACGCCGCCGCTGCGGTTAGCCGCTCACCGCTGCCGCTCCCGGCAGTACATCGCTAAGCCCCTAACCGCCACTCATGCTTGCGGATTTGGCCACAGATGGTGGTTAGGCCATTATTCCTATCGTAGCGAGTCTAGCTTGCCCGGTGTTGTCGCCATTGCCGCCGCGCGCGGGTACGCTGAGGACTGCCCCGATGCAAAGGCAACACATTCCCGGGGTCTTTAATGCAAAGCCTAAGTTTGTACATCGAAAGCCCAAGCCCTCTTTTGCAAAAGAGCTACGCGCACGTGGGTTCCCCGCCTTGGGCCGTTGCTGGGCTGGCTATTGCGTGCGCTCGCATCGCCGAGCTGGGCCACCAGACTAGAAAGGTTGCCACCGGTCCTTTTGTTTTTCTAAAGCGTTTTCCAAATTAGTTTCTAAGGTAAATTTGTAAATTCAAGATAAATTTGTGTAGATGTCCAAAAATTATGAAACTAATTTTGTTAGAATCATAAAATTATGATCTATCTGCTAGTATATTTTGTTCACATAGTTTTATAATATTCTTAGAAGCTATATAATTAATTTGAGATACTTAATATTGTCAAAATATAAACTTGTAGGAATTGTTGTGGTAAATTGGTGATAGTGTTGCTTTGAAATTTTTACAGTAGATTCCTAACAATATTAGGTGCTCACTGTAATTTTTGTAGCTCCATAGGAATTAGTTTGTTAAGGTAACTAAATGAGCCCTAGTACGAAAATATATAGTTAATCAATCAAATGTCAAAAATAATCGGGGGTTTGTAGAACGAAAACATTTTCCAAGAACGAGTCTTACTTGACGACGTGGATACGTAGACTAGCACGTTAGAGTTATCTCGTTAGCTTGTGTGGCGTAATCGAATTTCTAAGTGTTTCGGTTGTCGTTGATTATTTACATCTATGCGTTGCATCTACATATATCATAATAGGAACAACGATGGATCATGGAGAGGACCAAAGTAGCGGAAAAGATGGTGCCTTGATGATCGTGTCTCCATGAGGGAAAGCTAACTTGGTTATATTTTCTCCAGGCAAGCTCCGGTGCATAATCCTTACTTTTCTGTACTTTATATTATGTTTGTGTATTAAGTTTTAAGAAGTTGAATGAAAACCACTTGCATATATATATCCTTATCCTATGAGTTTTACTAGCATGACAGGATCGTGTAGATTGCCATGCTACAGGACGCCGGTAGAAGTCGAGTGATTGCCTATCACTCGCGAGAGATAGGAAAGATATTATTATTGCTATTATATTATTATCACCTGGAAAATATATATGAATGATCATTGGAGACCGGGCGGAATGATATTTTGGATCTGGACTTGGTTTGGCATTCGAGCGAGGCTCGGGGTGCACTTGTTCCGCCTGTGTCGGTTAAGGACCGGTCATTGCATTGGGTTCTAGGTAGGTCACAGACTTATTATCATGAGCACATACTTGTTTATGGGAATAGGGAAGGCTCGCTGCTCTTTTATCATGGGTTCCGTTTCTTTCTGGACCGACTGATTAGAGGCGGGGATGGTGGAGGTCTAAGCACCACACTGAGTCTGGGACTCAGGTGTGGGGGCTTGGAGTCCAAGTTTGGACGAGGACCTAGACCCCTTGACAGGAGAGTGGTTGGTTGATCCTGCTTGTGCCTGGGGTACAAGCGGGGCATGTGTTTCGGGGTACCCAGCTGGGCACATTGGTTCGTGAATTGCCTGGTAATCTGGTACGACTTGTCTACAATCTGGCACCGTAGTAAGAACTAGAAGATGAAAGATGATAAAATGGTTCTGATTGCTTACCACCTGCTTGAAAGTAGCACAGGTGCTTACATAGAATGGTTGGTTAATGAATTAATGATGACTGTTAATGAAATTGAATATAAGGACGCACGTTTAGTAATGCTTCCTATAGATGCAATAAACCACAAGCCAGATAGCCTTGCATATACTTGAAGTCTTTTATTTCCTTCTGGCGGGTAAGTCTTGCGGAGTACAATTGAGTACTCAGGGTTTGTTCTACCCTGTTGCAGGTAACATGAACATGTGGAACTGACACTTGTGTGTGGAAACCTCCTGGTGGGCTCAACGAGGATTTCCTTAATGTTGCTGATGAGTACAGGCCCGATCTTCCGAGAGGTAGCCAGTAAGATTCAGATGGAGATCTCGGCGTTGGCGATCCGGCTTCAAATCGACGCGAGCGATTCGAACTGCTAAACCGTTACACAGTGCGCTCCGTTGGTTATCAACCAAGCACAACTTGATTGACCTTAAAGAAGGCTTTTAATAATCGAAGAGCACAAGCAAGAAGGTAAAATATAATCTGATATTGCAAATATGAATGACACGAATATCAATAGAGGGTTCTAGAACTCAGTTCTAAAGGACTTCGACACAGTGGAGGAGATCAAGAGCGGGGCCCTGGATCTTTGTAAAATAAGTTACAATGAGCGAGCTCGATGGAAAACTAAACTCTAAACAAAACCCAATTGTGTAGCAGCGGCGACGGCTGTGTTTATAGTCTAAGACTCGACCTAGGGTTGGGGACGGCCGGGGTTGGCGCCCACAACTTGGGCTTAAGGCCCGACATGATACATGGCCAAGTTGGCCCAAATAGGTGACGCAGCACCTTGCCATGGTCACACAGAATGATCCACGGACCTTCTAGAGCTGGGACCAGATCCAAAACACGGCGTTGTCGTCCCCTTTCCAACGCATCCAAGAACATGTGGAACTATGTCGTATGAGAAAGTTATGGAAACCTCTGCTGAATCCGGGCGACATGGCAACGAGTTGGGAACAAATTTTTCGTCGGTGTGTTAATGTCCTCATCAGTTGCGGACATAGAGTTTATTTGAAACATCCACCCAAAATGTTTTACAATGGAAAACTTATAACCTATTATGATGTATATAACGAATCATCATATTAAGGTTTAACTTATCGTTAAATGGTTTTATTTCCACTAAAACTCTAATAGATGGTTATATTCCGCTGTTATAAATAATAAATATTATGCTCTGATGTTGCATGGAAAGTGATGTAAGAAATGTCTTAAGAATGTTGTAAGCTTTATTCTCTCATTTGTGATCCTAATGGAAAAATGTGGATTTTGGTTCTCCCTTGGGGTGTGCTCGACGAAATTGCGTAATTTAGTGTCCTCCCTTGAGTACTTAGTGTCTAATGGAAAACAAGTACTCTGTGAGGCATTAGATTAGGCGGTTTTGCCACAGTATGCGTCTCTAAATATTGGCTCAAGCGGGTCAGGTCTGAGGTCGCCAATCATCAAACACAGGGCAGTGAAGGCTAGTTTGTGATTGGAGACCGCCATATCACATATGGACTTCAACTAGGGCCCGTTTTCGATGCCACTACTTTGGGTCAAGGCCGGGGCTTGCCATCATCCTCAACGATAACGTCCACAACTACTTCATCTACTTCTGCAACACATGAAGGTTCACTCACAAGCAACATCCATAGGGGTTGATGAGGATGTATTGGAGAAGCAATCCACTTAACAAGTGAACAACACAAGGTGAGCGAAGGATCAGGTCGCTGAAGGAAAGATCATGAAGGTTCAAGTGAAGGTGGCCACTGAAGATAGATCAAAGATGAAAGTGTCAAATGTCAATCTTTTTATAGATTTGAGTTGTCTGCGTGCTCTTTTCTCCATGCCATTTTCCCATAGTTTTTTAGGATGGAGTCTCTAATGAGGTGGACACATGTAAGTTGTGAAGGGCTATCCTTGCAACCGAAGTCTGAGTTATAAGTAGTCCTCTTCTTGTGGTAGCTATTAGGTTTTGTTGTTGCAACCAAAACCAAATAGATGAGGGACTTATATTGGGGCATGTCAGAGGTTAGCACCCCCTATGAGTAAAAGAGGCATGAAAAATTAAGTTCAAGGGCATATGTGTAAACATCCAAGGATCTAATCCAATGGTTAAGTCTGAGAACTCATATGTAATTCTTAGCCCAACCAGGGAAACAAATATAAACTATCATCTCCCCTCCTATAAAATATCCCTAGGACTTAGGAAGAGGGAACTTTTGGGTGATTTCTTAGTTCTCTTTCTCATTCTCCAATCCCCAGTCTATTCTCCAATAGGATTATTGAGGTTAAGAGGAAATGTGTCAGTTTGACATGTTGGTTACCTCAAACTACTTGAATATAGTCAACATTGGCATGTAAGATATTAAAACATGTGGGTTACCTCAAACTATTGGAATATAGTCAACATTGGCATGTAAGATATTAAAAATTATAGAGTACCGTTGACAAGATATTAGTTTTTTAGGTGACAGATCAAGGATAAAATGTTTTAGCCAATTGTATATATAAAAAATTGTCATAAATTCCAAATTCATGGTCAAATAAGATACCTCAACCACTGCTCTAGCAATGAGAAAGACAACCAGTCGAGTTCTGATACTCGAAACAAATTCTTTTCTTATACAAGGGTCCTTCAAAAGATAAGCATAATAAGCTTCCAATTATATAGTTTTTGGCAAAAGATTTAAATGAATTTGATTTATTCCTCAATATGAACTTCTAAAGCATATATTCTCTCTATAGGAGAAGATTTTGAATACACTCTATATTTATCATAAGAAAATAAAATAATTTGCTTTAGTACTTATATTTCATAAGCAAATATACCCGTGCGTTGCAACGGAAGGAAGAAAAACGTAGCACCCAACCGTTATTGCTTACACATCCACCTTATTCCCCCACTGGCATTGGCTGAGCACAGCTATCCAGCATGGCAAGCAACTGCGCTTATAGAAGCTTATTTCTAGAAGCCAACCAAAGATTCGAATATAGGCCTAACTTTTGTCCAGCTTTTACAATCCAAAGAGCCTTAGATTATACAATCTGGTAAGCTGGAGGAAACCAGCTTTTGGATATAAAAAATGAATATGCCCTTCACTTTTTTTCCCTCTGTCCAGGTATCCCCATCTGCGTGAGGGCATTATGGTAATTTTATTTTTAAAAGTAGCCTGCTCCAGCTTTTACAATCTATGTGGATTATCCAAACATCCGCTCAAAGCCAACTTCTATAATCTAGCCTTCAACAATCTAGGATGCAAAATCTGGCTTCCACAAATCTATATTGTATCCAAACATAGTCTTAAGCTTTCGGGCTAGTTGAGGTTGCACTAACGTCCATCAAGGGTACCAGACATTGCTTCTCCAACATCGCCTGGAAGACTGCAAGAAGGCTGGTATTTTTTTGCGTACAAACTAAATTGTTTTGAAATTTTATTTGTGATACAGGTGGATTTGGACAGGCAGAGTAGAGAAGGCAAAAATAAACCATAGTTGAGTATTCGATCAATTTTCGATGTCATTTCTAATTTTAAATCTCGTGTCCAAACTATTCTCGAGTTGAGTTAGACCCTTAGCAGCCTGGGAACGGGAACATGACCACGTTCCACATTCCCATGTTCCACGTCCCGGGAACATAAACATTTATATTCCCACATTATTTATAAAATAACACCCAAGTTCCTGTTTCGGTTTTCATTCCCGTGTGGGAACATGTATGGTTGCTAAGGTTAGACCTCAGTGTTGAGATCTAGAAATTGCTCTTGTAGTGACGGGATATATTTAAAACCCAAATATATAATCACATATTTATCTCTTTATATCTTTCTTAGATTTCCAAAAATCGTAAAACAAATAAAGCTCTCGGTCGAGTTCTCAATTCACAGTGCTGTACGAAAATCCTTAAGTTCCTATTCTTTTTCTCTCCACCGAGAAAGGCAACAGTAGGAAAGAGCGTCTCCTTTCTTATGCCAATGGTCTTGCTGCATCTTTCTCCTCAAATAAATCGAATACACCATCACAGCTTCCCAATCCGAGCAGGCAGCTCTAAGAGCATCTCCAGTAGTTCTCCAGCACCTCTCCCTATCCCCATAAAACTATCATATTAGTATAGCTATGTTTTTTTCTTGCTCTAGCAGTTCTCCAATACCTCTCCTTTTTTTTGTGATCACCAATATTTTTCTCATCTCCCCTTAAAGAAAGGGGGAGATACAATTCCCACAATACCATGGGGACCATCTCAACTATCACTTTTCAGCCATATTATCTCTTATACTTCTTTGGGACCCACCTTTCATATAGGTACTGGGGAGATATATTGGGGGTACTGCTGCAGCATCTTTCCAAATAAATCTACAAAGTGATATTGGGCTACCCAAAACTATTTTATTGGGAAAATTGTATTGGAAGACTGCCGGAGATGCTCCAAATTCCAATTTGCTGTGTCTAGCGAGTCCTCGCCGGCCACTGCACGGGAACGAATAATAGATTCCAAATTACATCGGCGTTTCGTGCCACGAGACTATACTGGAGTTTCAATTTCTAAAGCTAGAGTCATTATTTGAATCTAAGTCGGTTCACAAGATTTAAAAAGCAGTTGCAAAATATAAATAAAAAACAATCACGTACGTGGGAGAAAAGCTGGAAAAAAGTGTTTCAAGCAAATACAGTTTGGAAAAATAAAAGAGCTGATCCTCAAACAAAACAAATCTTGGATTATGATTCCTATTTAGATTATTGAAGATCGAAGGGCTCTATTTGGTTTAGGATTAGGATTCTTAGCTATTTTAGGTATGTTTGGAATCAGACTCCGTATCGCATTAGACAAGAGCTATTCTAATTCGTATGAGTACGGATTATTTATATATATATATATATATATATATATATATATATATATATATATATATATAAAAGTTCGGATGGAGGAAACTCTCCATTGTCCTATAGTTAGAGGGAGACGGACCAAAAAAAATGGGGGAGAGAAATTTTGTGTCTTTAATATTAGGTATAGATATAGATATGAAAATTAAAGTAATAAAATATTATCATATCTAGATTATCGGACGCCGAGACCGCACCGGGCAGCGACGTGGAGCCCACACACCGCTTTGTCCATGCGAGCACTTCATATCAATAAACCCTTGCTATCGCGCCACGACCGCCACTCCGCGAAGCCCTGCTGGACCACCACCTTGCCACTGCCAACTACTGCCACCGGAGGGGACGGTGCTGGTGCCATAGAGGTCGTCGTCAATAGATGGGGTTTCGGGAGGTCTTGTGTATACACTGTTGCCGTGCCTTCGTGCCGACCGGTTACGAATTCGGGATAGCACGTCCGGTCGCGAAATCCCCACTATGACCGCGACATGCTACTAAAAATAGTCTTGTTTTTGGGTATTTGGACACATTCAGGTGGACCACTGTGTCTAGCACCATATTTTGTGCGGGCGGATGTAAGGTACGAATGCGCAGCGAGAACTGGTGATTTTCACATATTTCGTTCTATTGGTTCGGTGTGAGTTGGCATGTCGGTCGTGGAGCACCGCCATGGCCAAGTGCCTTGGTGACGCACTATGCGCCGTGCCATTGAGTCGGTTAGGTTGGTCGCCACAATATAGTTCTCCGATGAATTGGAGACGCCATGACCAACCGCACGCGTGGATGCATGTCTTGTGCTATTTTAGGTCTTATACGCGTTCCATGTTGTATAAGCCGCCTATATGTATAGATGAACAACGGTTTATGCAATTCAATAAAGGTTGAGGGCACTACAATGGTGAACCGCTACCGCGTTATGATAGTCTGATTTTTTTATTTGTGGCAGCTTGTGTTTTAATTGGTGTCATTCTTAAGTTATTTCGGTTTCTATGCATCGCGTTTAGGATACCTAATGACTAAGCGTCATGATGCTATTCGTGTTGGTTATATCTCTTTGCACTCTCCCTATGCGCACGGTCGTGACGGGCACCATCGTCATGTCACGGTGCACATACGTCGAGTTGGGCACTGCTTTTGGTCACGATGCAAGCAACATCGCAATATGTAATCCCAATCGCCACCCATAGCTATGGCGAATACGACCTAGATATGCATGCAAGCACAATAGTGCCCTTCTTTTTGGCTTGCATTTCATATATTTTCTGGCTTGCGTGGAACCTCCGAGTGCTCACAACTCTATGCAATACACAAATAACATCCAGCCTACCATAGCCAAGAGCTACATGTCATATCTTTTCTGGCTTGCGTGGAACCTTCGCACCGCGGAGCCTCCTTGTTTTGCCTGGTCAACCATTTCTGTGGAAGATGATGGGTATAAATACACTCCCCTCTCTCCCCCAATGGTTGTCTTCTCCATTACTCCACTCCAACTAACCAGCACTCATTCGTCTCTCCTCCATTGATGCTCCCAACCACCAAGCTCCAAATTTTAGTGATTCCTTGTGGTGATTGGCATTGAGAGAGACTTGATAAGCTAGAGAAGAGGAAGCTCCATCCCATTTGAGCAATTGGTGAACCCTAGCCACCGGTGGTGTTTGTTACTCTAGGAGCAAGGCTCCTAGCTGGCTAGAGCTTTCCTATGTAGCACTCCAAGCTTTGTGAGGTGCTCCAAGAATTTTGTATTTCCCGGATTGACTTAGTCAAACCCTCAAGCTCACTACCACGTGGTCTTGAGAAGAGGTAGGAGTTGCAAGAAACTCTAAGCCTTTGTGGATCCCTCAACAACGTAGACATAGGCAAGCCTTGGTGGTGAGCTGAATTACGGGATAAATCTTGTGTCTCTTATGTGTTGTGCTTTTATTACTATCACTTGTGTTTGAATTGAATTTCTAGGGGTTCGACTTGATCTACTTTCTCCCCAAGTTCTAGGTGCAACCACTAGTTTGGACAGCTCAACACAACCTCCACGAAGGCCGATATAAAGTTTGATTCAAGTTTGAGCGAATCCTTGCATCCAATGAACTAAAACTTGTATAC
This sequence comes from Miscanthus lutarioriparius, assembly GCA_904845875.1. NCBI lineage: Eukaryota > Viridiplantae > Streptophyta > Magnoliopsida > Poales > Poaceae > Miscanthus > Miscanthus lutarioriparius. The sequence goes on along the minus strand of CAJGYO010000007.1, from coordinate 134,753,899 downwards.
TAGCAAACATTATTAGTCCAAACATTCATGTTGTTCATCAAATACCAAAATCACGTAATGTCCCCATGGAAGGTGCCATTTTTCTTACACAATCACTAATAACAGTCCAAAGTACACATATGACAACAAGGTCTAAATGCTCAGTTAGTTCGGTTACTCGAGACATATAATCGAACTAACCATGAAAAGTTCAGTTAGTATGGACTCGGCCAAACTAGTGACCTAAAAATTCTAGATGGGCTTGTCTTCGCACTGCACGACAACTGCAATCTGTTTCCTACTAGATTCCCTTCTCCCCCCTTGTGCGCCACTACCTTTTCTTCCTGTGGGGGATGTGGTGCCACTATAGCACGCCCAGCAGCCGTGCCTCAAGGTTGCCTAGCACTGCCACATCTGACGTATATAAGCCGTTGCTTGAGCTCGCCTAACGCCGCCGCAGCTTCCACATAAGCCGTTGTTTGAGCCTGTCCCAGTGGACTAAAGAGGGAACAAAGCAATAGAAGGACCTCTAGCAGTAGCTCCCCTCCCCTCCCTAGTCCCCACATCCGTAGCTAGTTCCACGCTTCATCCAACTCCTATTTAAAATCGGATGCAGACACATAACAACCATTGCTGGAAAATCAATAAAAGAACCCTCCTCCTATATGTCAGGTGCATAATTTTCTTTGTCATAGTTTGACTAGAGAAAAAAATGAATTAGCTCTTGTGAATTATCCTTTAAATTTTAATAGTTGATTGTATAAGGTTTTTTTTAGTTGCTTGAAAACTCCTAAAAACTCAGACACTTGAAAATATAGCAACTCCCATCTCCCATTATCAACCATTGCTGGGCTGCTGCACCCGACCCAGTCCAAGGCTCCAGGGTGCGATGACCAGCCGACTCCATGCGCAGTTCCACTTGACGCTAGGCACCAGGCCAGTGCAGCTGACCTCCTGCTGACACTACCGGAAACAGGCCCGTTGGCAAAAGTTTATCTTTGCCGAGGTCCGGCTCTCGGCAAAACATGGCCGTCGATAAACTTGTGACGACAGGCAAACGGCCTTCGCCTGCCGTCTGTTTTGCCGAGGGTCAGAATTTGGCCCTCGGCAAAAAAAAAATTACTTTTTTTGCTTCCAAATTTTTTCCATGGATTTGCTGTTGTACCTTAAAGTACATATTAAAATTTGGAGCTTTTTTGATTTTATTAGCTATATTTAATAAGTTTATTTCATTTACTTGAATTCTTCCCGGTAATTCAAATTTGAACTGCAGGTGCATCGAATATTGGAATTAAGTGATTCAAAAAATCATATTCATGGTATTGCATGTGGTGTGAGACCGTATCCAGTGACAGATGCCAAATTTGGCGCATCGTTTTCACGGAACACGGCGAGGAACTTGCGTGTAAAGTATTTTTAAATTATATAAAATGGAAATCAAGTCCGAAATTCACGAAACTTGTCGAGGTGTCATTTCATCGCATGTATAGGCTGTGATAAAAAATTGAGTGGGTTTCGAGCAAGTTGCGACGTCCGATGTTTAAAACCCAAACATCTCCGCATGTGATCACAGTACATGTAGTGCTTGGTTATCTATTTATGTTGTCTAACACGTTCTGCATCTTCTTTGTTTGTGTAGCGTCAGTCGGCGGCGTTGAACGACCCTAACCTTCTTCTCGTTAACTCCCCAGGATCGCACGCGGCGCCTTCTCAGCCTGGACCGTCGCCGTGACCAGTTTGGCGCCTCCTGTGCCTCTTGTTTATATTGCTTGTCGAACTTTACACTTGTGGTTGTTTATGTGTCGAGATTTGTTTGTGACTTCGAACTTTGAGACTTCTATGTGATGTGGATGTGAATTATGTGATGTGGATGTGGTTATTGATACGTGGATGTGCTTATTGTGATGTGGATGTCATATATATGTTTATTTGTTGACTGGAAATGCAAAAAACAAAAAAAAATTAAAACTGGCTATGGCTTTGCCGAGGGCTATGGTCATGCCCTCGGCAAAGCTGGGAATTCTGGAACACACAGAATCCCAGCTTTGCCGAGCGCATGACCATAACGCTCGGCAAAGAGGAAGCCTTTGCCGAGAGCTGAGCCATAGCTCTCGGCAAAAAAATGTCTAAAAAAAATTGTCAATATTATTTGCCGAGAGCTCTTCCGACAGACGCGCCGGCAAAGTTTTTGGAAAAAATTTAGAAAATTCTTTCGAGAGCTTGCTAAGGCTCTCGGCAAAGATCAACTTTACTGTGACCTCTCAGCTGTCACGGCGAAAATTTTTGCCGACGGCCGGCTAACCCTCGACAAATCCTTTGCCGAGAGCCCGAGATGCGGCTCTCGGCAAAGTAGCCTTTGCCGTGAGGTACTGTGCCGACCGGCCTTTGCCGAGAGCAACTCTCGGCAAAGCCTTTGCCGAGGGCAAAGGCTTCTTTGCCGAGCGTATCCGGCCCTCGGCAAAGAACCTCGTTCCAGTTGTGTGATGGTGGCATGAAGCACCATGTATTCGTGTGGAGGCATCAAGGTGAAGCTATTAGCAGGCTGCTACCTCGCCATCTGGAGATGATCTAGCTACAAGCCAGCCCAGAGAGCAGCCCAAGGCGTAGAGGCCCAAGAAGGTGAACCCGAAGTACTTCGGTGACGAATGGGCCGCATGAGGACGCCTGCGCGCGTGACAAGAGGCTGTGTGAAAGGACATAGGATGTCGCCTAGAGGGGGGGTGAATAGGCGTTTCTGAAAATTAACACCTTTAAATGCGGAAACAATTAGAAAGGGGAGTTTCCAAAATGGAAACTCCAAATTAAGAGTACTATCACCCCTCACAAGTTAGCCACAGAGTAAACAAGGTATAAAGAATATATCTAGAAGCTACAACCCCGCAACATCAAGTTAGAACAGAGAATAAATATTTTTAGTGCAGGTAGGAAATACCGGACGTGTCCGGAGTATGAATACCGGACGTGTCCCAGATATACACGATTTCGCAGATCAGCCCGAACTTGCTCCTTTTGATTTCTATCTTCAAACCAAACTGCAGGCACCTAATTTAACTATCGGTATACGAGAACTGCACAAGTGCTAGAGCAACACAAATATCAAATGAAATGCTAATTGAGACACGATATTTGTTTTATCGAAGTTCGGACTCGTTTCGAGTCCTACTCTCCGTTGAGGGGCTGCGGGCGACCCAGCGAAGGTCAGCCCTAGAGGATACCACGAAGGTCACTCTAGCCGGAGTCTTTTCCAACTCCTTTTCCTCCTTCCACTAATTGATTCCGAGGCGGCAGAATCGACTGTTACAAACTTTCCGAGGCACACCACAATCTCCGGGTGCTCTCCGCGACGTCTAACCGCTCTAGGACCGAAGAGTCCAAGAGTAACAAATGCGAATCACGAGATTGACAATATGCACAAGTGCTCAAGTGGTTGGATGGCTCTCTTTTGAATTTCACTCAACCCACAAATTGATTTTGCAAGTTTGATCAATCACTCACTAAGAGAGGGTTGGCAAGGCTCAAAAACGTGTGTCTAAGTCAAGAATCAGCAGACCTCCAAAGGTGGAGGCTTGGGGTATTTATAGCCCCTTGAAAAACTAGCCGTTTTATAGTTCGTTGTAATACGGACACGTCCAGTATGCATACCGGACACGTCGGTATGACTCGAGATCGACTGCGCCAACGGTAACTAAATTCTGATGATGATGTTAGAGGCCTCGGAACTCCCAAGTATGCGGGACTTCCGACCGCCGGAACTCCCGACTCAAGTCGGAACCCCGACCCTCGGCAATTTTGAAAAACATGTAATCGAAGTTAAAGTTAGTGAGGTGTCGGAACTCCCGACGCATGTCGGAACTCCCGACCCTCACGGCTTTTGAAAACTAGCCGTTGGCTTCTGGTCATCCATACCGGACACGTCCGGTGTGACTACCGGACACGTCCGGTGTGAATACCGGACACGTCCGGTATGACCAGGATAGTGAAACCTCAAAGTGTGTTGAAGTGCGAGACGCCGGAACTCCCGACTCATGCCGTGACTCCCGACCGTCGGAACTCCGACCCACGCCGGAACTCCCGACGAAGCAACCCGAGAACAACAATTTTGCAAATTCTTTGGACAAATACGGACACGTCCGGTATGAATACCGGACACGTCCCCAGATTGCTGCATCAAACAAGAAATCAGTTAGCACATTTGTCGCTCAAATAATCAAACCTCACATGGGTTGGCTTGAGCACTTATGAAACATTATCTATCAACATGATGCATCCCTCTTAATAGTACGGCATACCTATTAAACTCAAGATCAAAAGAAAAAGAATTTATACCACTTGAGTTGATTTCTTTTGAATTGATGCCGTCCCTTCCAATCTTCATCAAGTAAGGGTGCTAACAAGTTGATGTTGATCTTTTCATTTGAGCATAGCCATCTTGAGCATGTGACTTGATTCCATTCATCAAATTTGAATAACCCCAAATGTATCAAGTCACTTCCATCAAATACTTCATTATAGATTTGATTCTTCACATCAATATGACCATCTTAGCTTGATTAGTACCTCAACTAAATGCAAGTACTTTCTTCTTCACCCTAGCTAGGTTCTTCTTCGCCGCCAAGCCGTCGCTTGCCCTTCACCCTTGCTTAGTACCTCGAAGCCTTTCCTTGCTATCTTCACCATCTCAAGCCATCAAGTCACATCTTGTGTTGAATCATCCATTCATATGTATTGTTATCTTTTTCATTTTAATTTAGCAAGCTTCAAATATGAGACCATTCCATATGCAATCCTCATGTCTCATTAACTAATAATCATGAGCTTGCTTTCACATAGTCAATGGAAATCCCACAAAAATAAGCCTTCACATGAATTCCATTTGCATTGTTGTCTTGTGCTCGAACTAGATTGTTTATACAACAACACATCATTTTGGCTTTCATTAAGTACGTGAGATAACCTATTACCTGTTCACACTTAGCAAAGCGGGTTAGTCCTTTAATCACGTTGTCATTCAATCAACCAAAACCCACTAAAGGGCTAGATGCACTTTCAATCTCCCCCTTTTTGGTGATTGATGACAACTTGATTAAAGCTTACAAAATGATATAAACATTTAAACTTTTGGGTTCAATGATTTATGAGAGGCTCCCCCTTAATATGTGCTTATAATTAGAATTCACAAAATGACCTCAAAAGTCAATTGCACATACTAAAACAAATAGGAGACTCCCCCTAAATCATTGCATCTGTGGGGTGCATGTGTGTGTGACAAAGAGAAACCGTGATGCATATGACAAGATATATCATACAAGAATAAATATAAAGGCATCACATCAAATATTTTCATTCTAGCATGCATAGATCTTACGAAAATAAATACAACACATGTATGTCACACATAGCACTCATTACACATTTCTCAAGTCCACAAACCACTGAAATATATATAAATCATGTCTCAAGCGATACATAGATAAAGCATAAATGACTCTCATCTCTCACAAGAAACAATCTGTCATAAATCCAAGATACATCAATGAAGCTCAAAAATTAAAAAAAACTACAGCCTGCAGAACATATCCTCAGGTACAAAGATAAACAACAAATGAAACTATCCTGAAGCTTTAATCAGTCTCTCTCCCCCTTTGTCATCTATCACCACAAAGATCCCAAAATGACAAACTAAGGACAAAAGGGACTGCAAGCTGTCTCTGATCTCTGGCATCACTCATCATCATCATCATCTCTACCAGCATCCTCGTCATCGGAGCGTGTAACACCAGCTGGTCGAGAACCACCTGCAGCGGACGGGTCATAGCCACCAGACCCGTAGAAGCCGCCGCCACCAGTGAGGTCACTCCACCAATCTGAAGCATAGTCATCTGTAGTACTGGGACGGGGCTGAGAGTGAGTAGGCACACGAGCCTGAAGAGGTAGAGTGTCTGGGTGCTCAGGTGCCTGCTGCTGCTGTCACTGAATGAAATCGACATACTCTCTATCATACCTGGCCTGCTGCTGCTCCTCGGTCTCAGGCTCACTAGCTGCCTCATCTGATAGAGGAGACCTAGGAGGATCAAGCTCAAGATTAGAAGCAATTTGCTTCAAAGTCCGGGTGTCCTTCCTCCTAGCCTCCCTCTCCTTCTGCTGCCGGGTCTGGATGTCTCTACACATCCCAAATATGGAGCTGAAAAGCTTGCGGATAGGCGAGGGAGGGCTGCCACGGCGTAAAGTAGAACGTGGAGGTGCACGTGGTGAAGGTGAAGCTCTTGCTGGTGCACCACTCCGAGATGCATCTGCCTCTGGTGCTACTGCTGCTCCTCCTGGTCCTGCTGGAGGTAACCCTGTCTCAGGCAGATCTGCAATAATCTTCAGGGCCTTGTGAATCTTATCATACTCGAAAGTGTGTCCTGTCACCTGCTCAACCATATACATGATGTAAGGAGCAAATCCACATCCCTTGAGCGGCCTCTCACCCACACTCCTGATCTCAGACCAAATGAAGTCAAATACGCTGAAAGGCCGAGCATCAGGTGCCATCCTGTGGAGTAGGTTCCTGGAGTAATCTGCTATGTTTCCCTTGTCTCCACCCTTGCAGCCAATAGTCTTCCTGAACATTCTGTCTAGGTATCTATAAGTAGGGTGAAGACCCTGAACCTTCCCCACAGCTCCCTTCTCACCACCTGGTGGATACATATAGGCAAGCTGCTCAGGGGGTAGCACCTGCTCGGTGTGGATCATGTCCCTCTGTAGGTCATCCTCTGAGAAGCCAAGGTGTGCAGCAAATACATCATAGTCAACACTGTACCACTGGCCCTCAAGCATCCAGTGCATCCGCCGCTCATCCTCCTCAACAAACAGAGTAGCATAGAACTGAGCTACTACCTCTGTGTTCCAGTCATGCTGGAACTCCATGATCTCATAAGCCCCAGTGCGCTGGCAAATAGCAATGGCATGATCAACTGAGGCCTTCACGCAACTCAGTAATGTCTCGCCAGTCAATCCACTGAGACCTGACAATCACAGGGTTCCTGGTGAGAATCACACTGGAGTAGAAATCCAGATGAAAGGCTGTCTGGAAGCGGTGATCGTACTGAACCTTAGGTAAGCCCCTCGGATCAACCCTTCGCTCATCTCTAGCTCTCCTGGTCATACCCTTTCCCCTGTAGTCAACTCTGGCAACATAGGAGGGCACATTGGGCAGACGTGTCTCAAGGAGACCATAATGCATCCCCTGACCAGGCTGGTGCCGAACTGGAGGAACTGACTCCTCCTCCTCAATCTCCCCGCTCCTCATCAATCGAGCTGTCACAATCTGATCCTCTATGAGTGCTCTTCCTCTTTTATCTTCTCTAGGCTCCACTCTGAACGCATCGTAATCAAGGAAGAAGAGCTCCCCGACCCCTCTACATCCGAGGAGTCAGCACTAGAGGCAGCCTGGTAGGCCTCTCTTTGCTATTGGAATCCAGGATGCATCTCTGTCTTGCCTTCTTATACTTTTCAAGTCTTTGGATCATGCCTCGTGCTTGGACCTAGCTCCTCTGTCGTCCACTCATGATCGCTGTCCCTGATATCAAAGATTTGCAAGAAATTTCAGATAAATGGCCAAAATTAATCTCGAATTGCAATTAGACAAAGAATCTTTTATCCATGATTTTACAATCATCTTGACAAACAATCGTCAAAAGTTTGCAAAACGTAGATACAAAAGATACTAAGCCTAACAAACAATTCTAGGTAGGATTGAATCGAGAGAACAGCAGGAGTCGCTTGTTTGGGCCATCTGGGACACGTCCGGTAGTATACCGGACACGCCCCAGATGGGCGACCAACAACCCTAACCGGGTTCCTGGATTCTAACCATCACGGATCCATTCCAAACTTTGGGCATTGCTTCTATATCACTAATGTAGCATATTGACCGAAGGAATTTCAAAACTAGTCTTCAACCATATAGATCGGACGAGGTCCGCGATTAGGGTACCTTTGGAGAAGAGACGAGAACGCGATATGAAATCCAAGTCCCCGGGCCTTCAATCTTGATGCAAGCCTTCTCCAATGCGATCTCCCTCTCTCTCTTTTCTTGGTGAAATCGTCGGTTGCCCTAGGTGAGGAAGAGAGGCGCCGGCTGGGTGGATTTGGAAGAGGCAAGTCTGTTTGGGCCGAAGGGGTATGCTCGGTTTTTATAGTCCGGCTCATACCGGACACGTCCGGTATGAATACCGGACACGTCCGGTATTCGCGGGCTGGCCCAAATAAATCCAAAATGTGTTTTCTCTCTTCCGGTCCTTTTCTCTGTTGTTGCTCAGTCCAAAAAAAAATGTATGATCTTGATCCAAACCGAGTATTATCACTTTTCTTATCCAATGCCATCAAAGATTTTCTCTTTTCCAACTATTTGGCATACACAATAATTTGCTTGCTTGAGAGAGATAAAGTGAGACAAAGTAGATTGTGGACTTAAGAAAGCCATGTCATGTGTGATTAGCCAATCAATCAATCAAGAAGAGCTATAATCATCACATGACAAGGCTAGGTCACAAAGACCAAGATTCAAATAGTTTTTCAAATTCACACTTCCTACTCATGCTAGTTAGGGTTTTTGAAAACATCTCTCTTATGTCACACAAATGCACATTCTAACATATAAAGGGCCTTACATGCACTTGCAATGTATATATGTAAACACATACCTTTGCCTTGAGCCCACAAGAATACCACTAAGAAGATTCATGGCATGATAATCTTTATGTTGACCTTGATTGCCAAATAATCATGCTAGATTCTAAATCACTTTTCATCCAAAGAACTATAAAGAATGCTAGATAGATTTGTTAGTCACATTGGTACAAAATAGAAACTTAGCTCCCCTAAATAAGTGCTTTAAGTAATTTGAACAACTTTCAACAAGCACTTTTATTCTATTAAGAAATCGGGAGCCAATTTTCTATTTTGACCATAAATCAAATAAGTTTGCCATATTTAAAATTGAGTTCGGGAGATGCTCACAATCCACTTAGATTTAATAAATCACAAGCTTCTGAGTAAATTAGAGATTTATGAATCATATATTAATCAAAGACTCGGTTGCAATTTAATTTGTGTTCGGTTCTGTGTAATACCGGACACGTCCGGTTGTATACCGGACACGCCCGAATACACGTAACGAAACAATCGACTTTTCTGTCCTGGCCATACCGAACACGTCCGATAGTAATCTGGGACACGTCCGATATTTGCAGGGATGAGACAATTAATTCTTCTGCTTGTGATTCTTGTTTAGCTCTAGTATTTATTGTATACTTGCACCTCAACAAATGAATTGCTCTACTAGAGAATTATTAAAAGCATCATATGACAAAGTAAAATTCTTTTTAATTGAATCTAATTAGCTACTTTCATTATTTCACAAATGTACTTATTTGTGAACTATAGAACATGAAACGAACAAAGTGGCTATCCTAAAAGGTTTAGGTACTTGTTACCAATGGTGAGAATGAAATATATGATATATTCATTGAATTATCTTTGGTCAACCATATAAGGAATTATGATAAGAATTGGTTGATAGATTGAGTGAAAATTGTCACATTGCTTGCTCAATCACCCCGACGCTTTCATCTCATCACCAAGTATCTACATCATTAACCTAGGCACACTTTGGTACCCAATTCTCATTGGGTCCTTTTGAGTTAGTTAACAAGTGCTTAGGCACCCAAATGGCTTTAACACTAGTTTGTGGTGAACACATCACCTTGCTAGTGTTAACACCTTTTGTGGTCTTCCTAAGCGTATTTTTATAAACTAATGTGTTCGGCTTAGGAGTTTTACCATTTGGACATTCATAGCTTAAATGCCCCTTTCTTCTACAAGCATAGCATATGCGGCCTTTGTTTGCTCTATGCTTGTTTTGCTTGTATGGACATCCATCGAGCTTATGGTCCGTCTCATTGCACCCATAGCATCTTCTAGTTGTAACTTGGGCTTCCTTTCTTGCTTCTTTGTTCATTGGGTATTTCTTGGTAGGATGCCCCAATTTCTTGCTCATGAGACAAGCACATTGTCCATGACTCTTCACTTGCTTGGCCTCCTTGGTAGAAGCCTTTTGATTGGCGGCTTCAACCTTGTCGGCCCAACTCTTGTGTGGACACATAGCCCACTCATGTCCATACAATCCACAACCATAACACATCCTTTTTCCATGTTTCTTGCTTTTGGTTGTGTTGGCCTTGCTTGAGATGTGATTCTTTTGTTGTGCTTTGGAGGAAGCAAGGTTTGAACCCTTCTCAAGCTTCTTCACCATGTTATCACGGTTATCTTGAGAAGGTTGTGCTTTCTCCTTACCCTTCAACCGAATCACATCTTTCTTTAATCTTTGCACTTCTTCTTTGAGCTCTATGTTTTCTATAAGATTTAGCTCAATCGAAGATTGGCTTGCTTGAGGAGCACACTCATTAGTACAAGAAATATTTATTTGAGATGGTGTACTAGTGAGCGGATGTGTGAGAGGTTGAGAGAATTTTACCGATGTAATCACAACCTCATGAGCCACCTCAAGCATGATGCTTGATTCTACTACTTCCTCATGAGAGCACTTTAGATGAACATAATTTGCTTGTAGCTCATTATACTTGCTTGATAGTTCATCGAGCCTTGCCTTGAGCTCGAAGTTTTCCTTCTCTAGTTGTGAAACACTAGAAGAGGAATTAGTAACTAAAGCATGCTCGATTGACAATTTTTCATACCTCTCATTTATTGCCTTTAGCTCTTGCAATTTGGAGATGAGAAACTTTTCTTGATTTTGAAGCGATTGCTCTTGCTTCTCAATCTCTTCTTCAAGCTCATCATTCTTTTCAACTATCTTCATGATGATGAACTTGTCTTTATGGTTGAGATGATCAAGGTTGTAGTTGTCTTCAATTTCAACATCACTCTTATCTTGATCATCTACTTGTGCTTTCTCCTTTTCTTGATCTTTCTTGTTATTCTTCTTCTTGCTTTTCTTGGCCATGAGACACAAGTGATGAGTATCATGAGATACTGAGGTTGACTCATCACTTGGTCGCCATCGGCTTGAGCATCGCTACTAAACAAAGTGCTTCTTTGGTTCTGTTGCCTCGGCCATACCGGACACGTCCGGTGAGAGGCATACCGGACACGTCCGGTACATGCAAGCAGACAGACAAGAGGTCAATGCTTGCTTGCACTTCTTGCTCGGCTCGGCACTCTTGAGGTTTTGTGAGGCTTCTTCTTTGTATGAAGACACAATGGATATTCTTTCCATTGACTCGATCTCAAGTGCATCATCACATTTGGATTTTCCATATAAATCAAAAGTCTAGTCCAAATGAGATGAGCACTCTCCGGAGGTGGTTGTCCATTGAATATTGCCTCATCTTGAACCTCTACACTTAATGTACTCAAAATAATATTAATAGCTTGAGCATTGAGTTGCACGCATATTTCTTCCTCTTTTGATAAATTTTTGTAGTTGCTCCAATCAACTATAGAAAGAGGTATGCTTGCATCTACAATATGCTCAACAAGAGGACTAATATCTCTAAAAGCATTGAGTACATGTATTGACCAAGTTAGAAAGTTTGAACCATCATTTTGGAGAAGCACCGGCTCCAACTCGATAGGCGCCGACATCCTTTTCTCAAGGCGGTGAAGCTTTAGGTGAGAACCTCGCGCTCGATACCAATTGAAAGGACCTAGGATGTCGCCTAGAGGGGGTGAATAGGCGTTTACGAAAATTAACACCTTTAAATGCGGAAACAATTAGAAAGGGAGTTTCCAAAATGGAAACTCCAAATTAAGAGTACTACCACCCCTCACAAGTTAGCCACAGAGTAAACAAGGTATAAAGAATATATCTAGAAGCTACAACCCCTGCAACATCAAGTTAGAACAGAGAATAAATATTTTAGTGCAGGTAGGAAATACCGGACGTGTCCGGTATGAATACCGGACGTGTCCCAGATACACGATTTCTACAGATCAGCCCCGAACTTGCTCCTTTTGATTTCTATCTTCAAACCAAACTGCAGGCACCTAATTTAACTATCAAGATATACGGAGAGAACTCTGCACAAGTGCTAGAGCAACACAAATATCAAATGAAATGCGAATTGAGACACGATATTTGTTTTATTGAAGTTCGGACTCGCTCGAGTCCTACTCTCCGTTGAGGGGCTGCGGGTGACCCAAATGAAGGTCAGCCCTAGAGGATACCACGAAGGTCACTCTAGCGGAGTCTTTTCCAACTCCTTTTCCTCCTTCCACTAATTGATTCCGAGGCGGGCGGAATCGATAATTCTAAACTTTCCGAGGCACACCACAATCTCCGGGTGCTCTCTCGTGACGTCTAACCGTCTAGGACCGAAGAGTCCAAGAGTAACAAATGCGAATCACGAGATTGACAATATGCACAAGTGCTCAAGTGGTTGGATGGCTCTCTTTTGAATTTCACTCAACCCACAAATTGATTTTGCAAGTTTGATCAATCACTCACTAAGAGAGGGTTGGCAAGGCTCAAAAACATGTGTCTAAGTCAGTGGAATCAGCAGCCTCCAAAGGTGGAGGCTTTGGGGTATTTATAGCCCCTTGAAAAACTAGCCGTTTTTATAGTTGTTGTAATACGGACACGTCCGGTATGCATACGGACACGTCCGGTATGACTCAGATCAAGGCCAACGGTAACTAAGTTACTGATGATGTTGTGAGGCCTCGAACTCCGAAGTATGTCGGGACTTCGACCGTCGGAACTCCCGACTCAAGTCGGAACCCCGACCCTCAGCAATTTTGAAAAACATGTAAGTTAAAGTTAGTGAGGAGGTGTCGGAACTCCCGACGCATGTCGGAACTCCCGACCTCACGGCTTTTGAAAACTAGCCGCTGGCTTCGGTCATCCATACCGGACACGTCCGGTGTGAATACGGACACGTCCCAGTATGACGAGACGATGAAACCTCAAAGTGTGTTGAAGTGCGAGACGCCGGAACTCCCGACTCATGCGGGACTCCCGACCGTCGGAACTCCCGACCCACGCCGGAACTCCCGACGAAGCAACCCGAGAACAACAATTTTGCAAATTGTTGGACAAATACACGGACACGTCCGGTATGAATACGGACACGTCCGGTATTGCTGCATCAACAAGAAATCGATTAGCACATTTGTCGCTCAAATAATCAAACCTCACATGGGTTGGCTTGAGCACTTATGAAACATTATCTATCAACATGATGCATCCCTCTTAATAGTACGGCATACCTATTAAACTCAAGATCAAAAGAAAAAGAATTTATACCACTTGAGTTGATTTCTTTTGAATTGATGCCGCCCTTCCAATCTTCATCAAGTAAGGGTGCTAACAAGTTGATGTTGATCTTTTCATTTGAGCATAGCCATCTTGAGCATGTGACTTGATTCCATTCATCAAATTTGAATAACCCCAAATGTATCAAGTCACTTCCATCAAATACTTCATTATAGATTTGATTCTTCACATCAATATGACCATCTTAGCTTGATTAGTACCTCAACTAAATGCAAGTACTTTCTTCTTCACCCTAGCTAGGTTCTTCGCCGCCAAGCCGCCGCTTGCCCTTCACCCTTGCTTAGTACCTCAAGCCTTTCCTTGCTATCTTCACCATCTCAAGCCATCAAGTCACATCTTGTGTTGAATCATCCATTCATATGTATTGTTATCTTTTTCATTTTAATTTAGCAAGCTTCAAATATGAGACCATTCCATATGCAATCCCTCATGTCTCATTAACTAATAATCATGAGCTTGCTTTCACATAGTCAATGGAAATCCCACAAAAAATAAGCCTTCACATGAATTTCATTTGCATTGTTGTCTTGTGCTCGAACTAGATTGTTTATACAACAACACATCATTTTGGCTTTCATTAAGTACCTGTGAGATAACCTATTACCTGTTCACACTTAGCAAACGGGTTAGTCCTTTAATCACGTTGTCATTCAATCAACCAAAACCCACTAAAGGGCTAGATGCACTTTCACTGTGCCTCTGTGATCATTAAAAGAGTCGTGTGAAAGAGAAGAAGCAACTTTTGTCAAACCAAATTCTGTTTCCTAAACTAAGAAGAACTCCTCCGTCGTCCCACTGTTCCTCTTCTTCCTCCGGCTACTCTGCTCCGATTCCTTCCAATTCTATCCAATCCCCTCTGCTATCTCTCACATCTGGTATCAGAGACACCCTTCCTCGGTCCTTCCGTTCGTGCGTCCTCAATCCATCGATCAAATAATCCATCTGAGCCGGTTGGTCTAACCCGTTGCGATCTGTGAGCTCCAGTATTGCTTCAGGATTCCGTAAGTCCCCTCTCCGGATAGTTCGATTTGTGGCGGATTGCAGTTTTGGATCGGTCCGATTCCACCCTACCTCACAACCACTACCCCCGCCTGCAACGTCAACGCGGTGCCATGAATCCCGAATCCAAAATGCTTCTCGAGGAGTTGGACAAGCGTTTCGCCGCCGCCGACAAGCGCTTCGACGGTCTAGAGCGTTAGATTCAGACCAACCACGACTCCGCCTCCACCAGGATCCAGGCCTTGGAGAAGGCCGCCCAGGACTTCGACGAGTGGCGCCCCGGCGTCGACGGCATCATCGACGATTTGAAGATCGAAGTCGGCAAGCTCTCTACCTTGAAGCTGGAGGTCAGCAAAATCACCAAGTACTGGGAACGCTCTATGGTCGACTCCGCCACACCGGCTCCGGGCGTCTTCGTGACTGCACCTCCTTCGCCGGTTGCCACCATCTCTGACCACAAGTCCGCCTCTCCGCATGAACCCAAGCCCGTGCTCGGAGGCGACTTTCTGGCTGCCCTGCGCCCATCTGCGGGATTCGTAGCCAAACGGCCAGATGGGCACCGTGACGAATTTCAGAACCGGGATGTGATTTCGGAGTGATTACCACTCTGATTCCACCTCCCGGCAAGGGTACGTTGCCTTGCCGTCCTGCTTCTCCCCATCCATTACCGTGTCCGCCACTGCGTCCACCACCACCACACATGGGCACTCACTGGGAGTCGAGTCACCAGGGGGGCAGTGGGGGAGGCCATACCGGCAAGTCCCTAAGTTTGATTTTCCAAAATTCGATGGAGATCATCCTAAGTTGTGGATCAAACAAGCAGTCCATTATTTCGAACTGTATCGTGTCGAGTGTGCCGTGTGGGTTCAAGCTGCTACAATGCACTTCTAGGGCTCAGCGAAACGCTGGTTGTCCTCTGTCGAAGATCAGCTTGAGTCAGTGCGTTGGCCTGAATTCTGTTCGCAGTTGCTCTCTCGTTTTGCACGGGACGAGCACAAATTGCTGCTGCGTCGCCTCTTTCAGATTCGTCAGACTGGGCCTGTGTCCGAGTACATCGATCAGTTCGTAGCTCTTGTAGATAAACTGAAGGCCTATGCTAAGCACCCCGATCCACTGTACTACACTCAACGTTTCATTGACGGCTTGCACGATGAGATTAAAGCTGTTGTTCTAGTTCAGCGTCCCTCTACACTGGATACTGCTTGCATTCTTGCCCAATTGCAGGAAGAAGCCATGGGAGTGATCAAGCGTCCGTATCGTATCGGCGTATGGATGTTATGCCAGGACAGAAGCCGGCCTGGCAGGCGCCACTTCCTCTTCCACCTCCTCCACCGAAGCTTGCAATTGCTGATGCCCCTCGGGTGACGGAGGTGACCACGAGTACAGCTGAAGAAAAATTCAGGTCACTTCGTGCCCGTGGTTTGTGCATTCGATGCGGTGCTAAGTGGAGCCGGGAACACAAATGTTCTGAGGTTGTTCAGTTACATCTGGTGCAAGAATTGCTTGATATGTTTCCTTACAGTGATGATGCAGAAACCTCAAGCCCACCATCCCCAGCGGCATTGCAAGTAATGATGCATCTATCTGTGGCAGCAATTTCAGGTGCATCAGCTCCTAAAACTCTTTGCCTTACTGGTTCCATTCAGGGGATTTCATTGTCAATTTTGGTGGATTCTGGTAGTTCTCACACCTTTCTTAGCTCCAGTTTGGCTCAGTCTCTGTCTGGAATTCAAGAGCTTCGCCCAACCGTGTCTGTGCAAGTTGCCAATGGTGCCGTGTTGCAGTGCACATCTCATATACCAGCTGCAGTATGGTTCGTCCAGGGATGCACATTCACACATGATCTTAAGCTGCTGCCGTTATCGTCATTTGATATGATTCTGGGACTGGATTGGTTGGCTAGTTTCAGCCCTATGCAGGTGCACTGGGCACAGAAGTGGCTCTCTATTCCATACCAAGGTTCCACTACTGTTCTGGTGGGCGATGCTCCTGAACTGCCTGTCGGCTCGGTGATTCAGTTGTGTGTGCTGCAGGAGGATAACAACACTGTTTCGGTATCTCCTACCATTCCTGAACTGCGGGTGCTGCTGACAGAATTTGATCACCTGTTCCAACCGCCTACTGGCTTGCCTCCACAGCGTCCGTGTGTGACCATTCCATACCCTTGATCCCGGGTGCTCAGCCCGTATTTGTTCGACCATACCGATATGCTCCGTTGCTGAAATCTGAGATTGAGCGACAAGTGAATGACATGCTACAGCAAGGGATTATTCAGAAAAGCTCAAGTGCATTTGCTTCGCCTGTCTTACTGGTGAAAAAGGACCAGACTTGGCGGTTTTGCGTGGACTACCGTCAGTTAAACGCTATTACAGTGAAGGGAAAGTACCCCGTGCCCATTATTGAGGAGTTGTTGGATGAGTTGTCAGGCGCTGCTTATTTCACTAGTTTGGATTTGCAAGCCAGTTTTCACCAAATCCGCATGAAGGCAGGAGAAGAGTTCAAAACGGCTTTCCAAACCCACTTCGGTCAATTCGAGTTCAGGGTAATGTCTTTCGGCTTGACGAGGGCTCCTGGTACTTTTCAAGCTGCTATGAACACCACTCTAGCTCCCTATCTCAGAAAGTTTGTCCTCGTATTCTTCGACGACATTCTGATTTACAGTGCTTCACTAGAGGAGCATTTGCAGCACCTTCGGATGGTTTTTGAACTTCTTGCCCGTGACCAGTGGACCTTGAAGTTGTCGAAATGCTCCTTTGCTCAGACCAAGATATCCTACCTGGGCCATGTGATTAGCGCAGCAGGCGTTGGGACTGATCAATCTAAGATTGAAGCTATCTCCAACTAGCCCTCGCCGTCGTCTGTCAAGGAGCTCCGTTCATTTTTGGGTCTGGCCAACTACTATCGTCGGTTTGTGGGCCATTTTGGTATCATTTCAAAGCCATTGAAAAATTTACTGAGGAAGAATACATTGTTTATCTGGACGCCTGATCATGAGTCTGCATTCCTGGCGCTCAAATCTGCCCTCTGTAATTCTCCAGTTTTGGCTTTACCCAAGTTTGACAAGTCATTCACAATTGAAACGGACGCATCTGAATCTGGAGTGGGAGCGGTACTCATGCAGGACGGACACCCTCTTGCATTCTTGAGCAAAGCATTGGGGCCGAAGACCCGCGGCCTCCCTACATATGAAAAAGAGTCTATGGCCATTCTCCTTGCAGTACAGACTTGGCGAGCTTATCTGCAATTTTAGGAGTTCACTATCATGACGGATCAGCGCAGTTTGACACAATTGGGTGATCAGCGCTTGAACACTTATTGGCAGCAGCGGGTCTTTTCTAAACTCCTTGGCTTGCAGTATCGGATAGTTTACCGTCCAGGTACTGATAACCGTGCAGCAGATGCCTTATCACGCCATCCTGCCCCTTCTGCAGTTTGTGCTGCTGCGACTGCTTTAGAGCCCACATGGTCCACCGCTATTCAGCACAGTTATTCTGTCGACCCTGCTGCAACTTCCTTGCTGGCGTTGGATCCCAACTCGGTGCCCAATTTCACGTTGAATTATGGGATTCTCAGATATCGTAATCGTATTTGGATCGGCAATGATTCCGCGTTGCAACAGCGCTTGATATCGGAATTCCATGCCAGCGCTTAGGGAGGTCATTCTGGTGTCCCCGTGACCAACATGAGGCTTAAACAGTGCTTCGCCTGGAAAGGTATGAAGTCTGCTGTTAAAGAATTTGTGCAGTCTTGCTCCATTTGCCAGAAATCTAAGAATGATCGCTCCAAGTCCCCGGGATTACTCCAGCCGTTGCCGGTGCCTGACTCTGTCTGGTAAGTCCTTTCCATGGATTTCATCCAAGGTCTTCCGCTGTCACAATCGTACAACTGCATTTTGGTAGTCGTGGACCTGCTTACAAAGTATGCACATTTTATTGCTCTCCGTCAACCATTTTCAGTAGCCGGGGTTGCCAAGTCCTTCTTTCATAATATCTACAGACTGCATGGGCTTCCAGGTGCAATCATATCTGACCGTGACCGTATTTTTACCAGCCATTTTTGGTCTGAGCTGTTCAAGCTAGCCGATGTCAAGCTGTGCCGAAGCTCGGCCTATCACCCCCAGTCGGACGGTCAGACAGAGAGGCTCAACCAGTGCTTGGAAACTTATTTGCGTTGCTATGTTCATGCCTGTCCTCACAACTGGAGCTCTTGATTGTCATCTGCGGAATTTTGGTACAATACGTCCACTCATTCAGCAATTGGTCGGACCCCGTTTGAAGCACTCTATGGCTATCCTCCTCGTCTGCTTGCTGTTAACCCTTCTGCTGCCGTCCATGCTGAGGTTGAAGCTTGGACATCTGATTGTCAATGGATGGATCAACTTTTGCAGCAGCATCTGTTTCACGCCAAACACCGCATGAAGAAGCAGGCTGACCAGCATCGATCTGAGCGCAACTTTGCAGTTGGTGATCTGGTATACCTGAAACTCCAACCATATGTGCAGACTTCCTTAGCTCCAAGATCTCATCAGAAATTGGCCTTTCGTTTCTTTGGACCTTTTCGCATTACTGCTCGGATCGGTGCCGTGGCTTACCGGTTGGAATTGCCAGCACATTCATCCATACACCCGATGTTCCACGTTTCTCAGCTTAAGAAGGCCGTTGGAGCAGCCCATCAGGTAATTGCTGATCTCCCATCTGACTTTGCTCTGAATCTGGTGCCTGTCGCATTCAGCAAGTGTTGGTGAAATGGAACAATCTGCCACCTTCTCTGGCTACTTGGGAAGATTATGAGGCCCTGCGTCAGGAGCTTCCAAGAGCTGCTGCTTGGGGTCAAGCAGCGTTCCAAGGAAGGGGGAGTGTTAGCAGCGTTCCCGCCCAAGCTGCTACCTCGCCATCCGGAGATGATCCAGCTACAAGCCAGCCCAGAGAGCGGCCCAAGGCGCAAAGGCCCAAGAAGGCGAACATGAAGTACTTCGGTGATGAATGGGCCGGCTGAGGACGCCTGCGCGCGTGACAAGAGTTTGTGCCTCCGTAATCGTTAAAAGAGTCGTGTGAGAGAGGAGAAGCAACTTTTGTCAAACCAAATTCTGTTTCCTAAACTAAGAAGAACTCCTCCGTCGTCCCACTGTTCCTCTTCTTCCTCCGGCTACTCTGCTTCGATTCCTCCCAATTCTATCCAATCCCCTCTGCTATCTCTCACAGAAGCACACCACGACGAAGGTGGCGAGGTGGCTATGAGGTGTGGGAGGCATCAAGGTGAAGCACACCACGACGAAGGTCGCGAGGTCACCGCCGTGCCCGGCAACGTGCTCGAGCCCTTAGGCCTTGACGACCTCCATCAGGCGGTCGACCTCCACGCTATAGGCGCCCAAGGGGGGCCCTTGAGGCCAGCGATGCACCTCCAGCTCGAAGCACATGGAGCCAGGTGGAGAGCGCACCAATTTTCAGCACTGGCATGGAGAGAGGAGAGTTCAGTGCGGGGAGATAGATGATTTTCAGTGCAAATAGTTTCTTGGAAACCCAAAAAACTAAGAAAAATACATCTTCAAGGAATTGAACCTGTGACCTACTGTTTAGTACTAGCACCTCTCTATGACTACACAACACACTTATCACCGGTACATAAAAGATTTTTAGGGACATCTCTCTTTTCTATCAGATACGGTTAAACTAGCACGCCGTCTCTAATGTCGTCGGGGAGCACTGTAGCTCCGTGACCGTTGATCCATTTTCAGGGGCGGTTCCATTAAGAAATCCGCTTTAGAGGCGGTTCTGTTAAGAGAACCGACTCTGAAAATGCTATTTTCAAGGACGGTTGCTTATGTCAACCGTATCTAAAAATGAGTGATTTTTAGAGGCAGTTTTATTAAGTTAACCGTCTCTAAAAATCGATTTTTAAGGTCGGTTGACTAAGTCAACTGTCCTGTAAAACAGCTGCAACACAAATAAATTTATATCTTTTTCAAATGAAGTTGGATGAAGATAAAATTTATATAAAAAATGTAGAGCCCGACGAAATCTAAAACTTTGTAGTTCACAAAAAAAAAGATCTTTTAGGGTTCCAAATATATAAATTAAGTCTTAGATTTTGAATTTTAAATTTTGAATTTTTTCAAATGACCTTGGATGGAGAAATGTCATATATGAAAGTTGTAGTGCTCAACGAAATCTAAAACTTTGTAGTTGAGAGTTTTCTCATTTAAAATTGTTTACGAGTTAAAATATTGATTAAAAGATTCGTAAATATTAGTGTAAGGAAAAATTGGTTTGATATATAGCACCGAAAGATCGCAAGAATCAAAAAATACCACTGAAAAAACACCGTTACGTGAAATACCATCGAAAGATAGAATTGTTATCTACAAATATCATTCCGTCACCCCCCGAGGCAACGGCGTCGGCACCGTGGATCTCCTTCAATCAATAAAGGCAAAAATTAATTGTTTCAAAAAAGGAGGCAAAAAATAAAGTAGAAACAAAAAGAAATCCACTCGATCTCTTATCCATCACTCCGACGCTGCAAAGGCGAGTTGCGCATGCGTCGGCGGCCACGATGCCGATAGCTCTGCTGCGCCAGCACCCTGCCTCCACCGATGCTGGCTGGCACGTGCGCTCCACCCTGCCTCCACCCACGACACTATCGGAATCGTCAAATTTGCCGAGTGTTTTTATGTTTATCGAGTGTATTTCTTCGGACACTCGGCGAACAAGTTGTTTGTCGAGTGCTTCCCTAAAAATACTCGGCAAAAAAAAAACACTCAACAAATCTTTGTTTTGCCAAGTGTCAGCAAAAAAAACCACTCGGCAAAGAGATGGTTTGCCGAGTGTTAAAAAACACTCGGCAAATAAATAAAATATTTTTTTTGAAAAAGAAGGAGAAGAAAAAAAATGGAAAAAAAATGTTTGCCGAGTGCTCAGATCTAGAACACTCGGCAAAAAAAGAAGAAAAAAAATGATTTTTTTTGTCGAGTGCTCAGATCTAGAACACTCGGCAAAAAAAAAGGAGAAAAAAATTATCTACCGAGTGCTTAGATGTAGAACACTCGGTAAAAAAAAGGAGAAGAAAAAAAATGAATTTTTTTTAACGAGTGCTCAGATCTAGAACACTCGGCGAATTTTTTTTTACCGAGTGCCCAATCCGAGACACTCGGCGAACATAAAAAAATCTACTTAACCCACGCCGGCCCCCAGCGCCCCCTTGCCTCCCTCCCCTCCTCACGCCGACGCCGCCTCCCTCCCACCCCGACAGATCCCGCACCCACTCGGCGTCTCCATCCCCACCCGGCGGCGCGTCGCCCACCCCCGGTGGCTCCATCCCCCACCGGCGCCGCGCCCTCTCCTCACACGTGCGGTGCACGCGACCTCGGAACCCTCTGGATCTCGCAACGAGAACGGCGGGCTCGAGCACGGTGGATCTCGCGACGAGCAAAGGGCACCCTCTGGATCTCGCGGCGGCGCCCTCCTCCGCCACCTCGATGACAGCAGCGAGAGGTAGCGCCTCCTCCCCTCAAATTCGGCGGCGGTGGCACGGACCTCCTCGGCCATGCGTCCAACGGGGCTCGCTCGGGGAGTTGCAGCGGGCGGCGGCGCTGGATGCTGCACGGCGAGGGCCGCGTGGTCCCGTCCCCAAGCGGAGGGGTGGCGCGGGGCGGGTGTGGGGTCCGCCAAGTGGCAGCGTGGGGCCGAGTAGAGGGCTGCAGGAGGCGCGACGAGTCGGCGCTCCGGGTCACGGCGCCCCGGGTCACGACGCCCACGAAGCGCTGTTGTGGCCTCGAGCGGCGTTCCTTCCCTGGCGGCGGCAAGCCCTTCTCCTTCCCAGGCGACGACGGTCGAGGATGGAGGCTCGGCAGCGGCTGTTCCCAAGAGAGCTAGCTTCCGCTGTGCCGAGACGGGTTGAGCTCGGGGCTCCACTGTCGCGCCATGGCTGCGTCGCTGCTGCGGTGACGAGGGATGCGGCATGGTGCGGGCGGCGGCGGCGGGCGTGGATGGTGGTGGCTGCGGCGGTGCTGGTGGTGCGGCGGTGGTGTCGGCGTGTTTTTTTTTTTTTTTCTGAAAAAAAGTTTACCGAGTGTTTTTTTTGGCACTCGGCAACGTCTTTATCAAGTGCCCGACAGAAAACACTCGGCAAACTAGTGTTTGCCGATAAAAGTTTACCGAGTATCGTTTGCCGAGTGTTTTTGGGACTTCGCCGAGTGCCCCTGACACTCGGCAAAGCTCCTGTATCCAGTAGTGCACGATGGCTGGCGTGCTCCGCTCCGTCGCGCCTCGCCGGTGACGATGCATGTCCCCGTCCGTGCTAGTCGGCAATAAGGCGATCTCTCCAGGCACGGGGCCATGCCCGAGGATGGCGGCGGAAGCAGCAGCACCTGGCCTCGTCGATGACAACACCTCTGCACGCCCACGCTAGTTGGCGACAACGCCATCTCCCTCATCGCAGGGGCCATGACCGGCAGCGGCGGCGGTGGCTGCCTCGCCCTCTCAGGGGCCACGCTCGGTAACAGCGACATCGCCATCTTCGCAGAGCAGTGGCCATGCCCGGCAGCGGCGGCGGTGGCTGTTACCTCACCCTCGCACGGGTTGCGCTCAGCAACAAGGACAACGCCATCTCCTCAACGCAGTGGCCACGCCCGGCGGCGGCTGCTGCCGCCTTGCCCTCGCACGGGCCGCGCTCGGCAACAACGACAGCGCCATCTCCTCAACGCAGTGGCCACGCCCGCCGCCGGCAGTTGCCTCGCCCTCGCGGGAGCCGCGCTCTATAACGGCGGCAGCGCTTGGCCGCGCGGGATGGTGACAGCTCCTGACCTCGCCGCAGCGCTTCATTCATTCATCGTGCGAAAGGAGAAAGAAGCAGCTAGACACTGTTGATTCACGTCGTTAACTCAACCCGTGGCAGAATGCTAGTTTGAGGCAACAGAGTGACCTTTCAACGGTATTTCACGTGACCTCTGCATCTTTTAGTGGTATTTTTCGATTCTCATGATCTTTCAGTGCTATAAAACTAATTGTCCCCTAGTATAAATAGACAGCATTATAGAACAAGTCACAAGTGACCATGTGGTGTAGTGGAAGGGGATGGAGCGTGCGGAGCGAGAGGTTGCCTGTTTGAATCCTAGCGACAGACACTGTATCAAAATATGGTGAAAATTAAATTCTACAAGTGGCTGGTTGTACCTCTAGCTGCACTAATTTTTTTCTTATTTTTATGTCTTCTAAATGATTTTAAAAAAATCTAGAAATTATAAAAAAACCACATCTGAAAATTGATTTTTAGTTGCGGTTGTCTTAAGAGAACCGCATCTGAAAATCGATTTTTTGAGGTAGTTCTAAAACCACCTCTGAAAATTACTTATTTTACAATCGGTAGCACTGTAACGGTTTTTCAAACCGTCTCTAAAAACCGATTTTAACCGCCTCTAAAAATTTTTGTACTAGTCTATTTGTAACTATGTACAGGATGTTGTCTTTTTATATCAACATTTTATGATCTTATATTAAATATTTTTGCTACTAAATGAACTCAAATTTAAAAAAATTTAACTACGAAGTTTTAAATCTTGTCAAGCACCACAACTTTGGTACGAGATGTTTCTCCATCCGAGATTGTTTAAAAAATTTAAAATTTTGATTATCAAAATATGTAATTTAAAAAATATATATTTGAGACACCAAAGACTTTAAATAAAAAAACGTATCAACAACAAATATGTAGATCAGGTCAGCTACAATAACTTTGGTATTAACTATGTGAATACTCGATGTCGCTTAGGAATTTTAAATTTTATGAACTTAGAACACATATTTGAGACTGTAAACAATTTTAAATAAAAGATATTTGAACTACAAAGTTGTAGATTATATTGAGAACTACAACTTTCGTCTACACCATGTCAATATCCCTGATTGTTTAGAAGTTTTAAATTTCAAAATCTGTGAACTTACAACAATATTTTAGGGCCCTAATCAGTTTTCAATAAAAAACTTTTCAACTACAAAGTTGTAAATCGTGCTGAGGCCTACAATTTTGATATAAAGTTTATCTTCATCCAAGTTCATACAAAAAAGTTATAAATTTTTTATGTAACTATATTTATAAAGGTGGGCATCTTAAGATGTCTGTATCTGAAAATTGATTTATAGAGGCGGTCGTCCTAAGACGTCTGTCTTCGTTATTCGATGATTTTGGAGATGGATATTTTCCTAGAGGTCCTTAACCATTTACAAGAGTGGTCACTAAGTGTGTCCGCCTCCATTAATCAAAGAGTGTCTTCTAAAATTATGTTTTTAATAGTGGAACAGATGACGACCGATGGACGCATCCACAAGGGTTCTGGGAGATCATGAAACTTATGTCTTAAGAACCCTGACGGAGTGTCATAATCTATCGTTATCTTATATTACTCAACTCAACTCATGCGTCTTGTATTACTGATGGCAGTAGCAAAAATACATGTAACATCTAAAGCTCCGTATATATTGTTTGTACAAACCGAAACTACTGTGTATATCCACGTGGTGCTATTTGTATTTGTTTATGAGGTACTATATCTATATGTATATTTCTATACTATGCGTCCAATAACGTTGCAGAGTTTAATTCCAAGACATATTAAAATAGATGCCGATCATTGAGCCACAAATCATCTAGCAAACTAGGCTCGCCAGGTTTTTGAACTAGCTTAGCCGCTTACGTAAGCAATTAGGCTATCAGCAATACTCAAAGGATGCGCTAATCCGCGCCTCTGGCTGTCATCGTTACACGGGGGTTCAATGCTTCCATCTCTGACATGATAAGCTCCAATCTGCTCTTTGCCCACACTTCTCTCGTCGCAATGCAGGCCCAGGTAGATTGTATCTGCGCGGAGGAACGGAAACACCCGAGGGGACACCGAGAGCCCACCGTGAAGGTCAATGAACATGGCATGACCTCCAAGATTGCGACGGCCACGGGTCGTCGTCTTCCCTGTGCTGAAGTTAACCCTGTACACCCTATACATCCTCTTGTAAGTGTAGTAAAGTAATCGTCAGAACCTCGGACCGGGCGTAGCATACGATGCACAAGCCGGAGATCCCCATCATCATTATCCACCAGGTGCACGGTGTCCGTCATCGAGCTGAACGTAAACGGCTTGGGCCGCTCGGCTGCCACCACTAGGCGGGGACCTCTGTCGTCTCCGGCCATGTCCACTGTCACGAGGATGCCACTGGCGGTGACGCCGTAGAAGCGGCCAGCAAAAAACACCGTGCACTCGATTAGCTCTGGCCCGGTGTTGAGCAGCACCCAGCGGTCGTCGCCGGGCCGGGCAATGGCCATTGTCCCGGCATGTCTGCTGTAGAAGTACAGGTAGACCGTGAGGTGATCCAGGAGGCCGGCACAGGACGGCATGCACTCGCCGATGCACCCGAGAGAATACTCCAGGAAGCCCGTGGTCGGCGGGAGCTCCGGAACGTCCACCTGCACGCACTGGCCGGTGCGGGTGTTGAGGAACCGGCGGTGCGGGGCGGCGGCGGTCGCGAGCTCCTCGTAGTCGTCGCGGAGCATGATCCACTGCCGCGGGTAGAGGCGCGGGTCCTCGAGGACGCCGCGCGTGCGCGGGTCCGCGCAGCGTCGACGCCACGGGAGGCACGCGGCTCGGAACCGGACGTAGTCCGCCACGTCGTTGGCGAGGACGCGGTCGGCGATCAGGCTGGCTGGGCCCTCGTCGAGACCCGCCCAGTCCCTCCACCTGGAGCCCAGGGCGGGGCCGGACCTAACGGTACGCGACCGCTTGCCGCCCCAGGACACGGAGAGGGCATGGCGACGAAGACGAGCCTGCGCGGTGGCGGTGGCGGTAGCGCAGGAGCGAAGAAGCCTCCGCGCAGTGTTTGGGTTCTTCCCCTGCTGCCTCGGCCGTCGCTCGGCTTGGGATGTGGCACTGCAACAGGTGCAGGAGCTAAGGCCTGATGCCGCTGCCACATCGTCGGGCGTCTTCTTCCTTCTCCTCCGCGGCCGCTGCGAGACCTGGGGGTGCTGGCAGGTTGCAGCAGCTCGCTTCCCCATCGGCGGCGACCGGCGGCAGGTGTTCGTTCCCCTCGTCCCTCTAAGTCTGTAGGCACACTGGGGCAAGAGAATTGGATGGATGGGGCACGGAAGATGGTGCTAGTGGTGGAAAATAGAAACGGCCCGATGGGTCATGGGCCCGGTCGGCCGCTTTGGAGTGGGCAGTGACTCGTTTTCTTTTTATTTTATTTTATTTTATTTTTTATAAAACACCGTGCGAGTTCGGTTTATTCTCGCAAGAAAAAACCCAACGAACACCAAGAAGACGCTTTTGGCCCTTTCGTTGATTTGAGTGATTGACTGACTATATGGTGCCCGTGTTGCCGTGTTGGGACTTGAGAGGGGGGCTGTATATAAACTTGGGATTCTTTCTCCAATTCCGACTCGTACGAGGGAAAATTAACCGCCTTTGGGATTTCTATACAAGTCCCGTACCGAGTCACTCGGATAATTGATGTTCCGGATTTTTGCCAACTCTCCAAGCAAACCCCTGGTGCGGTCAAGCAACCAAAGCCCAAAACTGATTGACACCGTGGACTCCACCTCGACTCAGCCCGCCTCGCCCGCAGCCCCCGACTCTCTCTCTCTCTCTCTCTCTCTCACCGGTCACCGCGAGTTCGATTCCAACCGGCGGCGGCGAGATGAAGGTCACGGTGATGACCGGCGACGAGCAGATCCTCACCCTCGACGTCGACCCCGACGAATCCGTAAGCCCGCCGGCACCTCCATCCATCTCAGTCTCCATCTCAATCTATATATATACTGGTTAGATAAGGCTGCTCTGTTTCGCTGATTTTGGTGATGAATCCACGATGAGAGCTGGGAGTCTGGAATTGGGAGGGAGTAAGGCGCGCTTTAACCTAGCTGATTCGCAATTGGGTCATTATATAGCGTGATTTCTCGTGCTTGGTGGGATCTTTTCCTTGCTAATTCTGGTGGTGGTGGCCTGGGTACCGAGTTATCCGTCCGTCCGATCCCCTTCCTCGTGTTGAATTCCGCGTCGTAGAGCTACAATGAGCTGCGATGCAAAAGCTTCAATCTTTTGGCTAAATCGTGAGTCCTACGTGCTTGCAGGTGGAAAATCTCAAGGCGCTTCTCGAGGTGGAGGTGAGCGGGGCCTGGATCTCAAACTCTCAATTGAGCTTCCTCTCTGAAGCTTTGCTGCTACTGCTTTGATCTCACATTGCTGGTTTTGGCTGTCTGTGTGTGTGTGTGCGGCCAGACTCGAGTACCGTTGCAGCAGCAGCTGCTTCACTTCAATGGGAAGGAAATACAGAACGCAGAGAAGCTCAGCGCCATTGGGGTCCGGGATGGCGACCTTGTCATGATGCTTCCCACCAGTGAAAGGTGCTCTTGCTGCCCTTCCTAGTGTATATAAAGGAGATAAATTGACATGTGCTACTTATAGCTGTGCCTTTTATATGAGATGTTCTTGAGAAACTGAACACAATTCCTGTCACGTTGCTCGTCATTGATGTAATGCGTTCTGGCCATACCAGGTGTTACATTACGTAAAGTTGTCTATTAGTTTCTTGCACAAAAAAAGGGTTTAGATTGTTACAACTAAATTATTTCTTTTCCGTTTTGGTGTCCAGATGGTTTGTCTTTCTTTAGCTGTTAGTTTGCCTTCAGTACATCTTGATCAAAACTTAGAATCTGTTTTTTATCAAAAAGATGCATTTGCTTTTATTCCTCTTAACTAATCCTTAAGAATCAGATGCCGCGAAAGTACCAATGCTTTATTTTGATTTATTGGCATCATATTAAAAGAGATGCAATAGCTTATGTTGTTCAAAACTTTGAATTAGCACCATATCGAAAGACATACAGGACCTTTTCTTAGTTTAACTACTAATCTTGAGAATCAAGGTACCACCAAAGCACCAATTTCCTCCTAATTAATTGTTTTGGCTGAAACTCTCAGGTCATCTCAGGATAATTTAAGGATAAATCCTGCTGATGGGACTGCTGTGAACCCTCAAGCTTTTCAACAACATATTCGAGGTGATTCACATCTTATGGCACAGCTCCTTCAGGTAAACTTTTCTTGTGGCCTCATTTATTCACCAAGGTGTGTTAGTTGCCAACAACATGCTCTTCTAGAACAATGTTTCCTTGATTTGCAGAATGATCCTCAACTAGCACAAGCTATTCTTGGAGATGACACCAATGAGCTACAGAATATCCTGCGGTCTCGCCACCAACAGAAAACGGAACTGAAACGTAAACAAGAAGAAGAGCTTGTGAGAATCTCTCTGTTGAATTTTATTTGCTCAGCAAGAGATCATGTCAAATGAAATATGGGATTGCTGATTTTTCATGCATTGACTTCATACAGAGTAGTATAGATCACTTGTGATTTTAATCTTCACCGGTTCACATGAAAATTCGTTGAATCACTACATGCATTTTCTTTTTAAAAAGTATCACCTTGCTGCTTCCTATATTACTTCATTGAAAACATATTTGCAAGTTCTATCAGAAACGTATCAATGTTTTGTGGCTTGTTTTTTTCATGTCCACTCTGTTGCATTGCCAACTTGTTAAATGATAGTGTGGTCACATAGCTAATACATTTGCCTTTTTTTTGCAGGCTTTATTGTATGCTGATCCTTTTGATGTCGAAGCTCAGAAGAAAATTGAAGCTGCAATCCGGCAGGTAGGCATTACTTTTCTCAGGATAGCAAATGTTGCTTATGGCAACATTTCTTTTCTTTCATATATCACTGGTAAAATGACATATGATGGACATCACTACATGAACATCTACTGTGTTAAGGAGTCTTGAACATACACTAAAAAATAAAAAACGAACAACAAATCTGCATGCTAATGGGATGTAGCGCAGGAAGGTTCTTACAGGAAAAGCAGCTTTCATCATGCATCTTCTGCTAGATTCATGAATTGGTATCACAAGATTTTGTTTTATATATACTGTTTTGAGCATGCAAAAAGTTTTATTCTGTCTCAAATCTTGCCCGTAATTTATTTTATCTTCCTCTTCGATCAAATATTTGATATTGTTGTTAATCTTTCAATATTTCAGAAAGGCATAGATGAAAATTGGGAGGCTGCATTAGAGCACAATCCTGAATCATTTGCCCGAGTGGTGTGTTTTACTCTCAGGATCTTCCTCTTATTTTGTCAATTCTCCTGAAAGAGTATTCTCCTACAGTCCTACTCAAATGTTTTATTATTTGTAGTATTTATTAATCATTGACATTTTTTGTTGTTGTGACAGGTAATGCTATATGTGGATATGGAGGTCAATGGTGTACCTTTGAAGGTATTAAACTGTTTCATACATATATTTGCCTGTAATCAGTTGAGTCCCACTGTTCTTAGAACATTGTTTTTGTATGAGATTTTAAATATAAGAAAACTAGCATATACTTTGTTGGTTACTTCTATTGAATTTGGTGTCCATGTAACTGATAGGATTGTGTATCAAAATATAAAACGTTAATCATGATATTAACTTTTGCTTGTTATAGGTCTTCTCTTTATGAACCTGTATTACTAGGATATATCAATAATTGCGGTTTACACAATATTTGATTGCTTCCTGCTGATTGTTTTGGTTAGGTTTTCTTAACTCTTCTTTCATCTACAGGCTTTTGTTGACAGCGGGGCGCAATCGACTATCATATCAAAAAGTTGCGCTGAACGTTGTGGGTATGATTATAATTTAGTTGTTTAGCTGTTTAGGTTTTATATTTGCAGCACCATGATTTTTGTGATTTTCAGCATAGAGAACAGTAATATTAGGTAGCAATCAAAGTTTATCAAGTACTCCCTCCGTCCCAAAATAAATCAATTCCTAGAATCGCCCTTAGCCAAACTATCTTATGTTTGACCAACTTCATAGGAAAGGGTATGTGACACCAAATAAGTACATTGTGAAAATATATTTCATGATGTATCTAGTGATACTAATTTGGTGTCATAAATATTGGTGCACTTTTCTATTAATTTGGTCAAACTTAAAATAGTTCGACTTAGGACAACTCTACAAGTTGATTTATTTGGGGTGAAAGGAGTAGGCAAACTTTACAGTTTGAATAATAAAAAGTAATCATTCTATATTTACAGTAAACTGAAATATTCAGCTTGGAGTATGTAAGATACATCACATACTGTAATGCATTGTGCAGGTTGCTGAGGCTTCTTGATCAGCGGTTCCGAGGGGTTGCTGTTGGAGTTGGTCAATCAGAGATACTGGGAAGAATACATGTAGCCCCAATAAAGGTATCACTGGTTTTACAAAATTTCATTTGAGAATGGCTGCAGTATATATGCAATTTGAAGAGTGTTGTTACCAAATCCATCTCACGAGAAGAAAAGGGGGCGTACCCAGTGCAGAGAGCTCCCGCTCTGTACGGGGTCTGGGGAAGGGTGTCAGTGGCAAGCCTTACCCTCGCCGGTGCAATGCGAGGAGACCGCGACTCGAACCCGGGACCTTCCGGTCACGAGAAGAAAAAATAAATTAAAATTTTTCTTACTTATGGTTGAAGAAAGACAAACTCCCATATTTTGTAGAAGCCATGTGAAAACTCCTTGGAATAAACATACTTTAGCTTCAATGTTTATGAAATTCTTGATACATTATCATACAATTTAGTTCAATATATGCATTGACTAACAGCTCTGATTTGGCAGATTGGGCATCAATTCTATCATTGTTCTTTCACCGTATTGGATGCCCCGAATATGGAATTCCTATTCGGGCTTGATATGCTGCGAAAACATCAGGTAATTGCATGGGTAATTTTTGGACCAGGTCAATGCATCTGACATGATTGTGCCTCATGCTTTTTCATGGTCCTATGCAGTGCATGATTGACCTAAAGGACAATGTTCTCAGAGTGGGAGGTGGTGAGGTTTCAGTGCCCTTCTTACAAGGTCAGCGGATTATTATTGGCCACCTGTTTACAGTTTCTTCTAGCTGTAGTTCTTGAGAAGGCTAGAATGTTAGATATATATATTCTTTAAGTTTCGTACATTGATCTGGTTATTCACATATTGAGTTTGTAATTGAATTCACCAATCAATCTATCATTGTATCTTCAGAGAAAGACATCCCTGCACACATACATGATGAAGAGAAATTGTCTAAGTTAGCATCTCTCGGCCAAGCAACTGGAGTAAGCAAACTCGACCATTGCATGATGCAACTTTATTTTTTCTTTAACTGTGGTATTTACCGTTGGTATATCCTTATTTTCTTTGAATAATTAAGGAATCATCAAGGGCGCGTCAGGGTACTCCCAATGCGCCGCAACAAACCCCTCCTTCAGGTTACTGCTTTTTTTTCACTATTATTATTGCTTCTATATGTTCCATGCACTTGTAATCTTCTGATAGCTGTGAACTAATTTAAAACCAGTAACCGTGAACTAACTTCAAAACCACTCATTCATTTTACTCGCAGGAGCTCCAGTTGCAAACCCTCCACAGGTGAAGTTAAAAAACACCTTTCTATATCGTATTTATGATGGTCACATTTGTGTCTTAATGAATTACCTTTTATCCTAATTGTCTCTGAAACTCTTCTTAGCAGGGAGGAGATTTTGAAGCGAAAGTCACGAAGCTTGTGGAGCTTGGTTTTGACAGGGCATCTGTAATACAAGCGCTCAAGCTGTTCAACGGGAATGAGGAGCAAGCTGCTGCATTCTTGTTTGGTGGTTAGACTCGTGAGAGCAGCCGTTTCTGGCTTTCTGTTTGCTGAACCCTTTCCAGGGTTGAATATTTGATGTGAAAGTGATTAAAGAACTAGGACACTGTTTGGCCAGTTAAAGGGCTTACTTTTAGAGATGCTTCATTTTTTCTCTTGTTTCTGAGAACAAACACTTGTTTTCTGTACCTAATACATAGACTGATAGACACGTGAATGCAGACAAAACTGTGAAGATTTCTCCTCTTATGGAAAACTGTGAAGATTTCTCCTCTTATGGTTTGGGGCTTTTTAAGTGAGAAAGAACTAGCAAAAAAAAAAAAAAGGAAAGAAAGAAGACAATTCACATCTACTGTGCCGATCCATTTTAAACCACATCTACTGTGGCCATCAATTTTGAATGATGACTGGAGATAATGTATAGTACTGAGAAGTTTCACTAGTTGGGTTACAAAGTGGAAAGCTTAAAATTCAAAGTCAAAAGTTTGATTTGTCGAATTTAATGTTTGAAATTCTGAGAAACTTAAAAAAAAAATTAAGTTGAATGTATCCCTTTCTGACTCCAAAAGTTGGGTTAAGAAGTGGAAAGTTTTACTCAAAAGTTGATTTGTCTGTTTAAAGTTCTGAGAAACTTATAAAATATTGACATTAAGTTGAATGTGTACCTTTTCTGAGTCCAGAAGGGTTTTACTAGTTTGTAAAACAGCGAGAGTTCAGTTTTAGCAAATTTCTTGAGTTCTACACAGATTAGGTTTTTGTTACAGAAAGTAGAAACAACTTGCTTATATATATAATAATTATATATGATTTATTCAATCAGAGGCCAAGTTCCCAGCCTCAGTTTTAACAAATCATCAAACTAATGCATCCTCTCTACACCTGCTTCCCTTCCTAAAACCCTACACCATGAGCTCAACTAATCAAGCCGCCTTGACCACAAGAGGGCTCCTCACGAACTGCCTCCCGTTGGTCCAGACGAGCGCTCCGAACGAGTAGCCCTTGGCGAGCGCGGCGTCCTTCACCTTGAACTGCACCTCGAACCCCTTCTCCTCCCCCTTGGCGCTGAACTTGAGCACCGAGGGGGTCACCAGCACGGAAACGCCGGCGGGTTCGACCACGATGGCCCTGTACGTGCTGGGCTTGCTGACGTTCTTGACCCTGCGCCGCGCCGTGGCGCCCACGGACGTGACGTTGACGACGGTGATGGACGGGTAGTTGAGGTCCGTGATGCGGTGGGGCGCCTCGCCGCTGGGGCACGTGTAGGGCGCGCCGTTGAACATGGGCATCACCGTGGCGTTGTACTTGAGCGCGCAGAGGAAGTCGAGGTAGTCCTTGTCGCCGAGGTCGTAGACGAGGCCCGGGTTCAGGGCGCGGGTGGGGTAGATGTGGCCGGCGCCGTAGCCGAAGGGGCTCGACAACCGGGACGATGAGTTCAGGATGAGCTCTCCCTTGTTGTCCACCTCAATCGCTGCGTTCATGCGAAACGGCCGTCAGCGTCCAACCAAAGTAATGGCGATCGGCGCGGCGGCTTACCTGTGGTCATGATGGCCGACTTGATGGCGGCGGGGCTCCATTCCGGGTGGAGCGTGCGGAGGAGGCCGACGACTCCGGAGACGTGCGGGCACGACATGGACGTGCCGGACTCCGAGTTGAAGGCCACGCGCCGCGGGTCGAAGGCGAGGTCCGTCGGCGAGTTGGCGCGCGTCCACGCGGCGATCACGCTCACTCCGGGCGCCGTGATGTCGGGCTGCAACACGTGCATGAAAAACGTCAAGCCGTCCGCCGCCGCAGGAGAGCCATGTATCGTTCAGTCAGAAAGCCATGAACCTTGAGGATCTCTGGGGTGATGGTGTTGGGACCCTGCGACGAGAAGGCGGCCATGAACGGCGCCGGCTTCGTGCCAAGGACAGTCGCCGGCTTAGTGATGAAGCCAGTCGGATTCCTGGCAGGTTAACATGACATCAGCAACAGTGTAAATGCCTCCTCCGTCACAAGAAAGAAACTTTGAGCGGCAGGAATGAAACGGCTGCTTACTTGGTGGAGTTGATGTAGTTGTAGAGGAGCAGGCCGTCGCGGTACTTGATGTGCGTGGCCGGGAGCACATGCGCGTCGGCGATGATCTCGTTGCCGGTGGTGACGTCGTTGGCGAGCACCATCCCGAAGCCGCCGGCCTGCTTCACCGCCTCTCCCTTGGCCACCCGGGGGTTGATCCCGCGCAGGCACACCACGATCTTGCCCTTGGCCTTCGCCGGGTCCAGCGCCCCAATCATGCACAGCTGCCTGCACGCCATTAATCATCACAATTATATCATTTTTATCAGTAATAAACATCAGCAAAAGTATCATCACTGGTGAATGGTGATCATTTGGAGACTGTCAGTCACGTACGCGTCCTTAGTGGTTGCATTGGCAGCTGCAGCCTTCACCGAATCGATCAACGGGTACGAGGTCTTCTCCGGCAGCGTCGTGATCGACAGGCTCTGCCCCTGCATGAACGATCCATCGATGGGTAAGCAAAACTACGAACGAAATAATTGAAGAGGGGTGAGGCGTGCGTGCGTGCCTTGATCTTTGTGAGGCCGCTGTGCGGTGGTCTAGCGAGAGGAGATTTTGAAGAGGGGTTGCATGCCTTGGCCTTTTTTGTGCGGTCGTAGACGATGTACGACGGGAACTCGCGGTCCATGGTGCTGGCGCCCGAGGTGAAGAGCCACGGCGCGAGGTTGGAGACGGTGCCGAGGCCGGGGCCCGAGTTGCCGGCGGAGCAGACGACGGCGATGCCGCGGCGGACGGCGTGGAAGGACCCGATGGCGATGCCGTCGTCGAAGTAGTCGGAGGGGTCGCCGCCCAGGGAGAGCGACAGCACGTGCACTCCGTCGTGGATGGCCGCGTCGAACGCCGCCAGGATGTCCGCGTCGAAGCACTCGCTGCCGTTCACGGGCGGGTAGCACACGCGGTAGGCCGCCACGCGCGCGCGCGGGGACCCGCCCGACGCCGTGCCGTTGCCGAACCCGAACACCGACGCGCCGGGAACCGGCGAGCCGCCCGCCGTGGACAGCGTGTGCGTGCCGTGCCCGTCCGGGTCGCGCGGGGTGTTCGTCGATGCGTTCAGCGCGCCCGCCGCCGCCGCGTAGCCCTTGTTGAAGTAGCGCGCGCCGATCAGCTTCCTTTACGCAGAAGCACGCCGGACGGAAACAAAAGCGATCAAAAGGCGGTGATCAGGACATGAAGAACTCGATCTATCTAAACAAGATAATAGTTCACAAAAAATAGCTTTCTATCCAAATTTAGCATTATGGGCGTATGAAAAACTTCCAACTCATAAACTTTTGGGGTTACATACAGTAAAACGAAGGACATTTTGCAGAGTTAACCAAGTTTTAACTAGTGGTATTGTTTTTGCTTCGGTTAGATCTTGTCTTGCTACTGGTCATGGGCTGATAGCAATTGTTTTTGCGAAAGATGTATCGGGAATGGCAGACACTGAAATGCCCTGTCCACTCTGGAAGTGAGAACGCACTATTCATTTAAAGTGACACTAGAAATTGACTACGTTCAGATCTGCCTGTTTCTGAGAACTCAGTAGTAAAACTACAATATGTGTCAGTGAACAGGGAGTAAGTTTAATTCTTCAAAATGAGGACAATGCAAATGATGAATCAGATAAAAGCAATTCAGTATCCAGAAAAAAGCAAAGAAGGATGAGAATAAAATCCAACCCCATCTTCTCTAAAGTTCACATGATATCCCTGTATGTTTTTTTTTTTGAAACGAAATATCCCTGTATGTAGTACAGTGGTTGATGACGATGCTGGCATTGCCTCCCCATTTATAGGTTTCTCTTTAAAGTAAAGTATTATGGATACCAAGGGAAAATTTGAGCAACAAGAATGTGAATGTTTTGTCTGCTCAGTATATGCAGAGAAATTAGGTTAACTTCAGATATTCAGTATTCATTCCAGTATAACTTTTCTGGTTTCTAGAATGCTCATGAATAAATCTTTCACATTTGGAAAACAAAAAAGAAACTTGATTGAGCCTACTCCATTTTATTTCAGGACAATACTGGTTTCCTTCTATTTTTCAAGCTGAGAATCTTTGAAAGGTCTCTAAAATCTACAGTTGAGACACGCCATCAATCGACGTCGTAGCACTGTTGAGTGGGATCAAGCTCAATCATGATGCATGGATGGATGCCCATGATGATCAGTGCCGCTTGATCTAAGGCATCCACTGGTGGTGGTCTCACACTCACAGCCATGCGTGCAATGTGGTGGTCTCAACTCTCAACTCAACTCAATCAACCTCATCAATACTCGTAGTGCTACACCATACCAAACCAAGCAACTCAACCTTTTGGCATCGCATACGCTGGATATGCTCCAAGAATTGGATCGGAGCAGAGTTTCTAAACAACACTCAAGACTTCTTGAAAGATAATAAAAAGTTGGACTTGCATGTCCCCAATGTAATGTTTTATGACTAACAATATATCTATATCCATAAATGTATAAGACTTTAATGAAAAGTGAAATAGAATTATGAGAGTACTTTTCATGGTGAATCGAGTGACATCAATCTTCAATCTATTATGTTTTTGAAGATATTCATGGTCAGAGTTTTAAAGGTTTGTCA
Source organism: Miscanthus lutarioriparius (assembly GCA_904845875.1). NCBI lineage: Eukaryota > Viridiplantae > Streptophyta > Magnoliopsida > Poales > Poaceae > Miscanthus > Miscanthus lutarioriparius. Next base: position 134,717,243 of record CAJGYO010000007.1, on the reverse strand, counting down.
AACAAAAATCCAAAAGCTACTTATTTCGCAGTCAAAGCAGTAAAGTTTTTTTTTTCACGAACGTGCGGAATTGCAGTAAATACATATGCCACTAACTATCCTTATAATTACCTGTTGCAATGGAATTTATCATCTTGGCCTTTGTCGCAGGCTCCTTTCCAGTGGGATGGGACTGGCCCCAGACCATCATCCCTAAAGCTCTCAGATTCCGGCCACACACCTTTGCATCACAAAAGCACACACACTGTGAGACAACAAAGCATGCCAAATTCCACATGGATATATCACATGATATAAAAACGACATCCGGATATATATGTAATTCAAATCAAAGTGAGAAGAAAATTCAGGCATGCAGAACACTCTTTAGATGTCCACCAAGGTCTTGGCTGCATCTGAATCTAATGAGTTCACCAGCAGTGCCTAATAAAGGTCCACAGAACAAAGAGCATGCAGAGAAAGTTAGGAGGAATGCACACATCACCCTGCCGGCCGGATCATTGGATGGTCCTGTGCCTTTTTTACTGATGAACTGGGCCTGTCGATTTGCTACTTGATTGATGGGCAAAGTCAACAGCAAAAAACACTGTGGATGTGTTTTTCAGAAAAGGCCACTGTGGATGTGTTGTTCCATGGCTCTTAATTAATCAGAAGAAGGGACATGTGCATCTCAGTTTGCATAGTATGAGATAAATATACAAAAGTTTAGGTGCTAAATCAAATGGATAGAGATGCTACAATCGTTGGTCTTCTAGATGCGGGCCCACTGAACTGGACATGTTGGTAGAAATACTGGGCAGGTTTAATTTTTCCTTTACTGCATACCAGTCGACGACGATTAACTCCGTTTTTTGGTCAATTTCTCGACCACTTTCTATTAATACGCAACTGTTATTGAAAATATAATGCCGTTCAACCACCCTTTGACTATGCTCTATCAAAATTTCTGAAGTTCAGTTTCCAAAGAACACAAATGCTCTATCAAAATTTCTGAAGTTCAGTTTCCAAAGAACACAAATACTCCCTCCGTTCTGGCATTTTTCTAAATACATAGTTTTACCGTGTATCTAGCCATAATTTATATCTAGGTGCATAGCCAAAATTTATATCTTATAGGTGCTATATCAAAAAGATTAAAACCTCTTTTTATAAATTCTACCACTAAAAGTGAAAAACGTCTTATAATTTGGAACTGGAAAGAATTACCCCAGCAGCAGGCGTAAAAGCAAAATGCGCGCGCGCGTGTTTTCCTTTTGTGAAGGATTAAGGAAACGTCTTCCTGTTTTTGGCAGCACTACAGTATTCTACCACTACATACTTTTGAGTGAAAATCAAGTCAACTGTATATATCATGATCAATCAAACTGGAAAGAATTGACATATATAGTATGCAGCAGAAAGGCGTAAAAAAGAGCCCGCGCACGCGCGTGTGTTTTCCTTTGTGAAGGATTAAGGAGAGAGCGTACGTCTTCCTGTTTGGTGAATTAGTAGTTAAGTTAATAAAGAAAGGCGTTGTTGTTTGGCGGGCGCAGAGGCAGACGAGGATGATGATGATGACGATGTTTATGGGCGAGTCGATAGCATCGGCTGGTACTACAGCATCTTATCGCCAACTGCTGCCTCGAAAACGATGGCTACGGAGAACACCGAAGCGACGGGGTATACGGCGGCAATGGCGGAGGGATCGATCGGCGCAGGTAGGTAGCGCTAGCTCACCTGTGTCGAAGTTGCCGATGATGGTGTCGGCGCCGAACTTGGCCTTCCGCCACACCGCGCCGCGGGGGACGCCGCCGGGCCCGGCGAGGCCGAGGAACTGCCATGACCGGGTCGTGTGCAGCTTGCGGCCCCGGTTGGGGAACACGGAGATCACGCCGGGTTGCCCTGGTCAGAGGATAAGAAAGAAAGAAACGGGACAAGAATTAGTAGTCGAAAGAGATCAATTCGCAGGAAAAAATAATTAGATTAGTCAGTGTGACCGTCGCCGGAAGAGGGAAGAAAGAAGAAGAAGCAGGCTCACTGGCGATCTCGGCGGCGGCGGCGGCGTCGAGGTTGGCGGCGAAGCCGTTGATGTGCTTGGTGTACGAGTAGAAGATCGCCTCCCGCGCCTTCTCCTTGCTGCATTGCAGGGCATTGCGTTGCGCATCTCATCAATCAATCAATCTTATAAAAAGAAAAAGAAATCGTAGCGATCGCGGCGCGTCCGTACTCTCCGCCAAAGACGCCGGCGAGGAGGTCGTAGTGCGCCTCGGCGGCGCCGCGCTCCAGCGCCTGCAGCTCCTCGGCGCCGTGCGTGCCGAGCGCCGCGCCGTGCGCGTGCTGGCCGAGGTACACCACGTACGACGACACCTCGCCGGCTGTAGTGGCGAGCGAGAGCGAGCAGAGGGCGAGGGCGGCGAGGACGACGACAACGACGGGCGCCATCGTCATGGTTCTTGCGGTGGCGGCGGCCATGTCCACGGGGGTTTGGGCGGTGGTGCAGTGGACGAGTAAGATGCGCGCGGGGTAGGATCTTTATATATGCGCGTGTGCGCGCGCACGCGCGGGGAGCGCGGGGGTGGAGACTGTTCTGGCGACGACTCGGCGTGGGTGGATCCTCTGCCCGGCGCCGCCGCGGACGTGAATGGCGCAAAAGCGGTTTGATTTGATCCCTCCGCCGATCTGGTGACAGTTCGTTACATACCGCGCGTGCGTGCGTACGTGGATATCCCGGAGGCTTTGCGCGCCCGTTTAAATGCCTTCCTTCTGTTGCTCTGCGAACCCTGATACGTGTGCAGATGAGATGGCCAAATGCATTACATTGTATACCGGGCATGATCGTGGCAGTGTTCAAGATTACAGAGAGATGATGTGGTACAGGTTGGCGTAGGTGTAATCTCTATGATATGATTGTAGGGTGTAGATACGCATTGAAGGATATTTTCTTTTTCTTGATTCGTGTGATGGGTATCTACAAGGTTGTTAGAGAATAATAATGGTTTTTATTCTAATAAAGAAGGTCAATATTTGTGATACCAATTAGGTATATTCCACGATGGATCTAACCATATGTATTTGGCATCATAAAAATCGACGCTTTCTTTTCACGGGCAGAGTAGTAAGGTTATACACATTAGACTATGTTTGGATTGACTAAAATAAAGTTGTAGCAGCTAAAAAAGCTCTAACCAATCCAGATAAACTAGCTTAGGGCGTCTCCAGTGGTCTCACTTAGAGCTAGCTAAGTCAAATTCTTACTCATTGAAAGGGTGTACCCAGTGCAGAGAGCTCCCGCTCTATGCGGAGTCTGGAGAAGGGTATTAGTGGCAAGTCTTATCCTCGCCTGTGCAATGCGATGAGACCGTGACTCGAACCCGGGACCTTCCGGTCACAGGCGGTAAGACTCTACCACTTACACCAAGCCCGCCCTTCAAATTTTTACTCGTTGAATAATGCAAAAAAGAAGAGGCCAGCGTGGAGCCGAGAGATAGTCTTGCACATTTCACTCTCTCTCTCACACGACACGGTATGCCTAGTGGTTGTTGCTCTCCGCCTCTCCTTCACGTTTGTCAACTTAAAGTTAGTGCTAGCTTATATTGTTGGAGATGTGCCTCTTATAGTTTACTTTTGAACTATTCAATCACCTAGCTTAAAAAAAAACTCTATTAACGGGCTTCATTCGGTTATTGCAACTTAGAGCATCTCCAAGAATTTCCAAAACCCACTCCCAATCATGATTTCTTTTGCAAGACTAAAAAAACGCTCTCCAACAACTCTCCATTTCAACTTCTAATCTTTCTACACTTGAAAAAATCGACCCAACCACGTGGAAATATATGCGCATATCGGTCGGGCAATAATTATACGGAATGACGTGGAGAGGAATAAGGAGAAGGACAGAGTTCCCAATGCAAATGTACAAGAGAGAAAGAAAGCATAAAAATGGTTAGTGTGTGTCGATAGAATATCATTGGCAGTCCTCCGAGGGGTATCCCACGAATGTAGATTGATCGGCAGAGATACGTGTAATCGAGAACAAGAAGGCAACAGAGACACAAGAGTTAGACAGGTTCAGGCCGTCAGCACAACGTAATACCCTACTCCTGTGGTCTGTTGGATTGTATTGGCTATCGTTTGATATTGCGTGTGTTTTGAGGGGGTCCCTGCCCGCCTTATATGGTCTAGGGGGCAGGGTTACAAGTCGGTTAGATCTAGGAAATAACCGGAAAGTAATAACATATTACAGGAATCATGGGATCATACATATCCTAACAGATCTCGTAGTATCTTCAAGATATCTTCTCGGTGTCTTGCGGGGCGCGCCGAGCAGCGCCGTGCTCCGCAAGGCTTTGTCTTGTGGGCTGGGTCACCCCTAGGGGTGCAGTCCATGTGGTCTGCCGTGGGTATCCGGGGTCATATCCCCCATAGCTAGTCCCCGAGCACCTTGTATCCGTTGTGCAACATCGTCTTGAGCTTGTCCGAGCAAGTGTGAACAAAGTCGAGCAGTCAGACTCATGGTCTGACCATTGTGATGAGTCGCCGAGCAGTTGTGAACCATCATCGAGCAGTTGTGAACCATCGCCGAGCAGTGCATCCCAAGTAAGGCTTGCCATAAGGATATAAGGAGCTCAAGTTCAAAATCGAAAATTTCCTCGCAGTGGACCAAGTGTGCCCACTTAGAGTCTGACCACGAGAAAGGGAGATAGTCTTCTTCAACTTCAGAAGACACGGAGTCTTCCAGATTAAAGCAAACACACTCACCGTGAGGTGAAGTGTGCCCACTTAGTCCCCGAGCCTAACAGTAGGTGACGTAGTCACATGGTGCCAGAGTCCAAAGTAGAAGAAAAGCAGAAGACCAGCCGAGCAAGCAGCCAGTCCCTGGGCGGAGCCCCAAAATGAGAAAAGCACATTCACCGCAAGGTGAAGTGTGCCCACTTAGTCCCCAAGCCTAACAGTAGGTGACGTGGTCACGTGGTGCCGGGGTCAGAAACAACAATGAACAAAAGAAAGTCCCCAGTGTGGAGAGAAACCAAGTCATAGTGATTGACGCAGTCCTCAAGCCACTAATGGAAACCTTGGAGAAATCAAATCATGGAAAAAAAACCAGAGTAGTGGCTGTACAGCAGGAGTTACTTAGCCTTAATGGATTGCGGAGAAGTCGGTGAATATTCGGTGAGTAGTAACAAATTGCAGCGAAAAATGGGCGATATGGGCTGCAGTTGTGCGGAAGCCCAGGTAACGGCCTGTCATACCACTTTAGAGAATTCGGAGAGGCGCAAATCATGGAGCGGTTTCCCAAAAACCCTTGAATGCGAAAAGTGGGGGAGTGCTTTATAACTGCGCCGCCGCACTCCGCGCTCCCACCTTTGCCACTTCACCACTTCATCTTCCTCCTCAACCCTCGCGCTTCCCAATTCATATTCACATGCGCTTCCGCCGCTAATCCCAAACCAGATCTGAGAGATGGCGCTGAAGAGGAGAGTTGGAAACCTGAAGAAGGCGGCCACCGGGGCCAGCCATGACAATGAGTGGGTGTCGTCACTCATGGGGGAGGCAGAGATGAAAGGGATGGTGGAGGCGGGTGTTCTTCCTGACCGTGTCACCGCCGGATGGCGGCCGGCCAATGGTAAACCCTTCCCGATGCCGCATACCGACGAAGCCGTAGTATTTGAAGATTATTTCTAGTGTGGGTTAGGATTTCCCATTCATCATTTCTTGCGGGGTCTGTTGGAGTTCTGGGAGTGAGTCTGTGCAATCTCCATCGAAACACCATCTTGCACATCTCTATTTTTATCCATTTCTGCAAGGCGTATCTCAGAATTCTCCCCCACTTCAACCTCTTCTGACACCTGTTCTGGCTGAAGAAGAAGGGCGGCGACGGTTCCAAAGTGGTCGACGGTGTGTATCTGCATCTCCATGATGGGATGGAGGGCGAGTACATCACTGTACCACTGAACACCTTGCTGAAGGGGTGGAACGCCAGGTGGTTCTACATGAAGCAGAGCCATCTTGACATCCGCTGCGACATCGACCACATTCCGGAGAACCAGAAGAGCTGGTCGGAGAAGCCGAGCAGTGCTGATATGGATTAGGTGAGGGAGCTCCTCAGCCTAATAAAGGGCATAAAGATGAACGGTGGACTGGTGGCGGCGAGCTTCATAGTACGCCGTGTCCAGCCCTATAAGGAGAGGGCCCACGTGGGTTTTGACTTCAAGGGGGACACTGACGGCACCCGAGAGAGGACGGAGAGGCTATCAAGAGATGATGTAATATGCTGAGCAGCCAAACTATTCGCTCTGAATGTCTCGTTCAGCGTGTCAGGGCAGACGAGAGCCTTCAACTGCACGAACCCACCTCCTCAGGTAAAATTCTCAACTGCTTGTTCCTGATGCTTTTTATCCTGTACCGTTGCCGAGCAGTGAGCTGATTCACTTGTGGAAAGATCCATTCGTAGGAACGTGCGGCGTACTTCTCGGGCATGCTGAGGAGCGATTGGCCGAAGGCAGTGGATGCCCGGCCAACTACTCAGCCAGAGGAAGGTGCCGTCAGCTCCTCGTCAGAGTCTGAAGGCGCAGGCGCTGGTCGGACGGAGAGTCCCCCCAGGTGTTAGAGAAAGTCTAGGAGAAAAGGGCGGCGATAGATGAGCTGGCCTGGAAGAAGAGGAAGATGGTGGGTGTAGCTCCCCGCATGCCGCGCGACATCTCGCTTGGCGGTGATCAGACCACTTAGACGCAGAGTGCAGTGATGTTCGAGTGGTCAGACGACGACGGGGCTCCAGTGGCTCCTCCTCCGAGCGCTGAGGCGCCGCCGCGCAACACGCGCGTGGAGGTGCCATCGAAAGGAGGGGAGGGAGTCCCTGAGCAATAGGCGAAGGAAGTCCCCGAGCAGCAGGCGAACGGGGTCCCCGAGCAACAGGCGGAGGAGAGGTCAACGGTGAGGGCCGTGAGACCTCCAGCCCAAGGCACGCGGGTTGATCCTAGAGCCATGCCTAGGGGCTTGGGGAGGCAGCACCAGTTCAGAACCGTATACAGGGAGGCCGACGTGTAAGTATCCTTGCCTTGAATTCATTTTGCTGTCGGATCCTTATGGTTACGGTGATTGACGAGCTAATCTGATGCAGAGTGAAGCGTCCAGATGATTTGGATCCATCCGTCTAGACTAGCGAACAGCCGGGGCTGGTCCCAGCGCGGAGGCAATGCCGGAAGACCCCGTCTCGGAGTCATCGGACGCTCGATAACGTATGAAGGAATCGACCGCTGCTGTTGATGGACTTGGCGGCGGAGAACGGTTGGCGACGACGGCGGACAAGTCGGTGGCCACGGCCGGGGCAACAGTGGGAGCCGCCAGGTCTTTGGAGGCGGATGCTGGAGTTGCCGACGCCATGCTGGAGTCTGGGGCGAAGAAACTGATAGTGCCAGAGGAGTAGGCGGCATTCCCAGAGACGTCAGAGGGCGTGGTCGGATATGCTATGCGGCCACCGAGCCCTAGGTGGCGCCACCAGCTGCGGAGGAAGAGGACGAGTTGGAAGAGATTGAGCGTGAGGAAGCACGACCTCAAGCCGTCCGTATCCTCCGCAAGCGGGGCGATGAGGTGGTGGTCGTGGAAGAGGAGGACACCACCAGGGAGGTGAGGAGGCTAGAGTCCACCCTTTCCACAGCCATGAAGTAGATCAAGGTTAGTATTGTGTCATCAATGTTCGTCTTTGACATTAGAGATTGGAGTTCTTCATAATCTTGGTGCTTTTGCAGGGCATAGCATGAACTGCTGAACAACAGCGGCAGCTGATCAAGAGGATGGAGCCCTCGCCAAGGAGAACACGAAGCTGAAGGAGCAATGAAGCTTATGGAGAAAAAAGTCCATTGGGCCTAGCGCGAGTGGGATCTTGCTGAATCTAACGTGTGGGATCTGGAATACCAAAAGGGGGCTTTATCCGAGTAGCTGGTGACCATGTCTAAGCAGTTGCGGGGTAGCTCTGAGTAGCTGGAACACAGCTCCAAGCAGCTAAGAAGCCTCTCCGAGCAGAAAAAGGTACTGCGGATCGGTGGACTTGTTCTGTATTACCGAACAACTTTAATGTTGTTGACGATCGTCACTTTTGTAGAGCAAGATGCAGAGCTCGGCCAGTTGTGTCAGGTCATCAGTCAGCTCTAGGAGGAGAAGGGGAAGGTGTCTGGGTGAGCAGAGAAACTGGCCAAGGAGCTGAAAGGTTAGTAGTTCATGGTCGGAGTTATAGCCGAAGTGATTTCTTCGTTTGATGGATCCTTTTGGTGCCTGCAGAATACCATCGAAGGACCAAGGCGCAATTCAACGTGCTGGAGCTGGACGTGCAAACCCAGAGGAGAAAACTTGATGCCGTGGTGGCCGGAGTCAGGCCGGTGCTTGACTGCATCGATATGGAGGCAGCTCCTCAGCCCAACGACAGGCCGCCTCCTCCGGACACCATCATCGACAGATGCAAGGCGGCGTGGGAGAACTTCAAGAGCTTCAACAAAGACGCCACTATCTTCGCCGTGACCTATGCCTTGGCGGTGGTCCGGTCTCATTACCCTACCATCGATCTTCAAGCGATAGGGGCCGCATTCGCCAGAGGGACTGGTGCGACGAAGTAGCAGCAACTGGAAGATGAGGTGGAGGACGCGGCGAAGAAGCTAGCCGGCGACGTCGACCTGTTCAGCGAGGTGGATGGTGACCGCCAAGCCCAATGACCTACTCAGAGAGTAATCTGTAATAGCTGGAGAGGATAGTTAAGTGCGTGAGGGCGTAAACAAACATTTATGTCTGTGTATAAATGTTGTAAAGTGACATGTGCATGTTTATGTAGTTTGCCAGTTTTTTGGCGAAAAATAGATGTAGTGTTAACCCTAAAGCAATTATATGTGGTATAAGTATCTTCCGAGCAGTTAGTTCATTACTGGGCTCTTGGCCTTGGCTAGCCCGTATTCTATAACGTCGAGCGCGGATCCCGTCAACGTGTAGGAGGAACAGGCGTGACCAAGAAACCATAGCCGACCACCCATAACGCAGAGTGCAGAGCCCGTAGCACGTGTAGGGAGAGATCAGAGACTGGGTCTTCTCGAAAGAACACAGAGCAGAACGTGTGCTGCTCGGTGGTTGGTGAAATATCTTGGAGATATGGAGAAACGTGGCGGAGCGTTTATGGAGATCACGTATTGGAGTTTGTTAAGGCGTAGCTTAGAGCTAGCGATCGCAAATGGAGATTAAACCGTAATGGAGAAATAATAGAGACAAATTATGGCGACAAAAACTTCATTCATTATGGAGTGGAGAGTATATATCTGGATCGTTTCAAGGATAGAAACGTATAAGGTGCTCAATATGCCATGAATTGGGGATATCGATTTTGTCCAAGTCACATAGCCGGTAAGACCCTGGTCGGGTAACCTCTTTGACCACATAAGGCCCTTCCCAAGGGGAGGAGAGCTTGTGCATCCCTTTGGTTTTCTGTTTTCTACGGAAAACGAGGTCGCTGACAGCAAATGAACGACCTTAGATGTTGCGGTTGTAGTATCTTCGCAAGTCTTCTAGGTATTTGGCTGTGCGGATGCAAGTGATCAGACATTCTTCTTTGACCCTATCGATGTCCTCTGTCCAAACAGCTGTGGCTTGCTCTTCATTATAATGTTCCACCCTAGGTGCTCGGAAGGCAATGTCCACTGGAAGTATGGCTTCTGAGCCATAGACCAAAAAGTACAGAGACACACCAGTACTGCGACTAGCTTGAGTGCGCAGTCCCCAGACCATAGCTGGGAGCTCTTTGAGACATCTGCCTGGATGCTTTTCCTCTTTCTGATATAGCCTCTTTTTGAGGGCATCAAGGATCATGCTGTTCGCCCGTTCGACCTGGCCGTTGGCTCTAGGATGGACAATGGAGACGTATTTGACAGAGATGCATCGGTCTTCGCAGAAGTCTCAAAAATGATGACCAGTGAACATAGTTCTGAGGTCGGTGATAATGCTATTCGGGAGACCGAATCTGTGGATGATATCTTCGAAGAGCTCGACTGCCTTCTTTGCAGTGGCCGAAACAAGCGGTTTTTATTCGATCCACTTGGAGAACTTATCAATGGCGACATACACATACCAGAAACCACCTAGCGCTGGCTTGAAAGGCCCAATCATGTCTAGTCCCCAGCATGCGAAAGGCCAAGAAGCTAGGATGGTCTGCAATTCCTGCGCCGGCACGTGTATCTGCTTGGCAAAAAATTGACATCCTTCACAATGTCAGACGAGGTCTTCTGCGTCGGCGATGGCCGTGGGCCAATAAATACTAGCTCGGAAAGCTTTGCCGACCAGGTTTCTTGAGGCCGCGTGATTGCCACAGAAACCAGAGTGAATTTTGAGAAGTAGTTTCACTCCCTCTTCTTGGGTGATGCATTTCTGCAGTATCCCTTCCTTAGCACTTTTCCTCATCAAGTTCCCATCTACCAGCACGTAATGCTTACTTCAATGGATTAGGCGTTCAGTTTTGGTCTTGTCGGCGGGTACATCGGCGCTGGTGAGGTACTTGATGAACTGTTCTCTCCAGTCGGCGGCCGGCGAAGGTATTGTAAGTACCAACTGCTCGGCAGTGGGGATTTCTTGAACTTCCTTCTCTTCCTTAATGGACGGCGTAAAGAGGTCTTGAATGAAGACCCCAGGTAGAATTGCGGCGCGAGAAGAGACTATCTTAGATAGGTTGTCGGTGAGCTGATTTTAATCTCGTACCATGTGGTGGTACTCGATGCCATAGAACTTCCCTTCGAGTTTCCTGATTTTGACGTAATATGCGTCCATCTTCTCACTGGAATAGGACCCGTCTTTGTTGAGCTGGTTGATAACCAGCGTGGAGTCTCCGTATACCATGAGGCATTTGACGCCGAGCTCGACGGCTATACGGAGTCCATGAAGACATGCTTCATATTCGGCGGCGTTGTTGGAGGCTAGAAAATGAATTTGGAGAACGTATCGGAGCTTGTCCTTGGTTGGCGTGATGAATAAAATGCCAGCACCAGCACCATTGATGTTGAGGGTGCCATCGAAGTACATCACCCAGTGCTCGAGGCAAGTAGCGAGGATGGGCTCTTGTATCTCGGTCCACTCAGCGATGAAGTAAGCGAGCGCCTATGACTTGATGGTAGGCCTGCTTCTTAATTCAATGGAGTAAGTGTCAAGCTCGATAGCCCACTTGATAATGTGGCCATTGGCCTCTTTGTTGCGGAGGATGTCCCTTAGAGGGAACTCGGTGACCACGGCGATCTTGTAATACTCGAAGTAATGGCGGAGTTTGCGCGACGTGACCAGAATGGCGTATAGCAGTTTCTGAACTTGAGGATAATGAGTTTTGGACTCATTAAGGACCTCGCTGATGAAGTAGACCGGACGTTGCACCTTATAGGCATGTCGGCTTCCTCGTGCTCGACGACGATAGCTGTGCTAGCGACACGAGAAGTGGCGACGATGTAGATCAATAGGGTTTCATCTGGTCAAGGCACCGTAATCAACTCACCAATCCCCTTAGGCGGCTTACGATTGAACTTGGAGCAGAGGTCATGATGATGGAGTCCTTGGACGAAGGCGGTGATAACCTCAGCTTCCGTGATGTTGGGAACAGAATTCCTCATCTTAGAAAAGCGTCTGATGTAGCTACGGAGGAGCTTGGATGGCTTCTGGTAGATGCAGTTCAGATCGTGCTTAGTGCCCGGCCGAGTGCACGTAGCCATGTAGTTATCGGTGAAGACCTTCTTTAGCTCTTCCTAGGATCCGATGGAGTTTGGGGCAAGGCTTGTGAACCAGTTCATCGCAGTTGGTGTGAGCATGACGGGAAGATAGTTCGCCATGATGCTGGTATCTCCCTCGGTGGCGCACACAGCAGTGGCGTACGCCTATAGCCACTGTGTGGGGTTCATCCGTCCCTCGTAGGGCTCGACCCAGGTGATTTTGAAACCACGGGGCCACTAGAGTGTTCGGAGTGCCCTTATGAATGCTTGGGGCCCTTCGGGATTGTCACCGTCGTGATCTGCAGCATTGCCAGCGCTAAGCGGCTGGAGGGCAGCATCCGGATTTCCAAATTCTTGCTCGTACTCTTGACGTCGGCGTACTTCTTCTTCATGGCGAGAGAAACGGCGCCCGTCGATATGACGTCGCGCGTCTCGGAGATTGTTGATGTGCGCTCGAACATCTTGCTCGACCTCTTGGCCGTGTTGGCGAGGGTAGCCGATGCGGTCCCCCCTAGCTCCCCCCTAGAGGGGTTGTCCATCATCATGATTCTGGTCGGCGAAATGACTTCTGCTGGGGCGGCGATTAGATCTTGGGGCGGTGGATCGGCGAATCAAGCTCATCGAGTATGAAGGTCTCTGATCCTAACGGATCTCATTGACCTGGCAATGCGCCGCTTTGAGCATGGCGGTGACCTTGGCGACCTCGGGTGTCTGCTCGAGCCGGGCGAGCTCATTGGTAGCCATGGCCAAGTTGGCGCTTGGGGTCTTGTAGACGTCGTGGCCGTCAACACGGACAAATTTGTCATCGAGGTTGCGTTGGAGTGGGCGTGGCCTTCCTTGCGAGTCGAGCTGATCGTTGCGAGCAGCCTCGGCTAGCACAAGGGCAGCCTCATTTGCTTAGCGCTGTGCACGGTTGACATTCCTATTGACGCGAGCGGCGTGGTCCTCCTCGGTTTCCCTGTCCTGTGGGGGGCTATCGATGCTGACATTGAAAATTCCGCCTCCACGGTAGGGTGGGAAAGGAGGTTGTACGGCGGTGGTTTCGGCGACAGTCTCCGTAGAGCCCTGGGACTCGGAGTCTGGATTTTCCTCCAGGATGGTTTGGAGGGATGCCTCAGGGCATTGGCCGATGTGTAGCATGTTGATAGTCGGCGAGAGCTGATCGGCGGTCTGGTCGGCGAGAGGATGGATATCTGTAACCTGGTCGGCGAATTTGCCCCTTAGGGCATCTTGATAGGTGGCGACGACGCTGGTGAGCCCAAAGGGTAGGGCCGTAACCCTTGGTGTTTCCTGATCAGCCTCCGATAGATCTGAATCGGAGGGTGGTCGACGCTGAACCAGAGTGGTCAGAGCCGATTCTACGATGGAGAGGCAATCGGCGAGCTTCTGGCCAACCTGATCGATGGATGCGATCAGATCGTCGTTGTTGATTTGCCTCCTCGGGTAGAGGGGGAGCGGGCGGTGAATTGTCGATGAAGACGACCTCGGAGGTGGTTCCGAGATCGGATCTACAGTCGCAGGTGTTGGGGTGATTGTCGCAGAATCGATCTGCACCGACACGATGAGCTCTCCGACTCCGTCAGCGTTGATGATCCAGGAGATCGATCCGACCGTAAAGATTTGGCCAGGCTGTGGGAGGGACGAAGAGCCTGTAAAACGTACCATCTTGTTTGATATGGAAACAGCACGCACATCCCTATCTAGCGCGCCAACTGTCGACAGAATATCGTCGGCAGTCCTCCGAGGGATATCCCACGAAGGTAGATTGATCGACAGAGATGCGTGTAATCGAGAACAAAAAGGCAACAGAGACACAAGAGTTAGACAGGTTTAGGCCGTCAGCACGATGTAATACCCTACTCCTGTGGTCTGTTGGATTGTATTGGCTATCGTATGATATTGCGTGTGTTTTGAGGGGGTCTCTATCCGCCTTATATAGTATAGGGGGCAGGGTTACAAGTCGGTTAGATCTAAGAAATAACCGAAAAGTAATAACATATTACAGGAATCATGGAATCATACGTATCCTAACAGATCTCGTAGTATCTTCAGAATATCTTTCCGGTGTCTTGTGGGGCGCGCCCAGCAACGCCTAGCTCCGTAAGGCTTCGTCTTGTGGGCTGGGTCATCCCTGGGGGCGCAGTCCATATGGCCTGTCGTGGGTATCCGGGGTCGTATCCCCACAGTGTGATTTATAAAAATCCGAGATTCTTGATGTAAAAATTGTCTTGTAGTACATCTTAGGCGTGAGGTTTTGGTAACGGTTGAGGAACCCAATAAAATATGCACTCAACTTTTTTAGCCAAACTCGTTGATTTACCAACTACCAGCTGACTTTTCAGGAACTAAAAAGTTTTTTGCTGATCTAAACGAGGCTACGTCTTTAGCGTTAATTACTACTCTGCATCGATGGAAGAAGGAAACTCTAGCACAGTATTATATTTAGTCTCTAAAGTTTGATCAATTATAAATAAAAAAGTATTAACATTTATGATATCAAATAAGTATTATTAGATTAGTTATGAAATGTATTTTTATAATAAATTAACTTAGAGCCATAAATATAAATATCATTAACTAGAAACTTAGTCAAACATGAATCACTTTAACTAACACATAACTCATAGTTGTATTTTTTTTTGACGGAGTACTCAAACTGGGACGTTTCTTAATAACATTAAATGCATGATCTGAACACTATTTTGTCCTAGAATGTATTAATAAATTTAATGAGATCACAGAAGTAGTATATTCTAATACCAATCTAGCAACCCACATATTTGTGTGTGTTATTTTTCCAGACTAATTTATTTTTGAAAGTTATTGACAATTAGACCTTTATATGTTTAATCGGATATTACCGAAAATGACAAGTATTTATGGCCAAAGGTGGTACTATTATTAATATAGCGTGGTATAGACAGCATTCAAAATCAGGCACATACGACGTGACAACATGTATACTGATGTATACTTTACGCAAAGGGCGCAATAAAGATATATTCCTTATCTAAAAAAAACATTATTGGCTTGTCTCATGGATAGTATATTTTAAAAAGTAGGAAATTTAGCTCTACATGTCGGGTCTGCTAACAAGACAAATAAAAAAATATTAAATCTTTTAGATGAAAACGCTATTAAAGCTTATGAAATTTTTTATTAATCTCGATGGTGTTCTCGGTTGTATTCGCCCCGCATAGCCCATGTCTATGTGAGCTGGTCTCTCCCTGCCCCTATAACGTTGTCAACTTTCAACAAGGAAAAAAATATAAACTTATTAAAATTCTGTTACCAAAACTGCACTCCAACTTGATGTGTGACAGGCTCACAGGCTGGAGTTTTCTAAAATTAAATAATAGTGTCCATAATCTTTGGGTTCAATGACACCACGCGAGACAGTAACAATAAATCTACTTGATCACATAGTCTACTCCGCAGTTATTTGTACAATAGAATTTGTTCATTGTCGTCTAATGGACATTCCCTCGCTCTCTCCGTCCGAATGAAGTAGTAGTATTCGTATTACTTTTTGTTGGGTGCAACGTAGCAAATCGTTGGTGTACAACCGTTCTCCGGAGAAGACGATCCAGTGGACTACGGACTCGCCTCCATTGTCGCCTGTGCAGGGCCACCACAGGTCACGCCGCCATGGGGGATGCATCGCTGGTGGACAACCATTCGGCGAAGACTACCCAGAGGACGACGGACTCGCCTCCGTTGTCGCCTATGCAAGGGCCACCACATGTAACGCCGCCATGGGGGACAACCCGGCCTCATGGATTCCGAGGCGCACCTTGACCCTGCGCTGGTCGGGGCTGCCACCCCAGGACACACAACAGTCGTGGCTTCCATGGACACCGTCAACCATACTTCATCCCCTCAAACGACCTCCACCGACAGACGCCTCAAGCGCTTCACCGAACGAGTCACAAAGGTGAGGCAACTGCTACTCCTGGAGCTGCCCGGCGATGATGCAGCCCACGGCGGACGTGCACTGCCCGCTCCCCTAGAGCAGGTGGATAACGGCGCAGAGCATGTCTCATATCCCAGCGTCCGAGCGATGTGAACACCTTCTCTTTGAAGCGCTTGGGTCTAACCAGTGAGATGCCCTCTCCGCCCACGTCAGCCATAAAGGCGTACGAAGGAATCTTCAGCGGTGACCCCGGCAATATGCAGGCGCTTCGTGAGTTGTTCCCACTTGACATCGACGTGGGTGCGCGCAAACGCCGCCGCCGCCGAACGGCAGTGTCCAGGCATAGGTCTCCTAGCCGCCACCGCCGCAATTCGGGTTGATCAGTATCCAATGTAACAATATAAGTTTCAGTACACTAGGGAGGTTCTAAACGTCCATGTAAAATTCTTCTGAGTTCTAGGGCGCCACTAAAGCGTGTTATATCAAACTGTTTTAATTTATTTATCTTAATACAAAGACGCGCAAGCCTTTTACGTGATCGAGAAAAAATATAGCAAATCGTTAAAATAGTTCATCGGCGGTTGGTTCACTTCACATCAAGATATGATTTAGATTAACAATAGAGCCTGGGAAATGTTCCAATATAATACCGATTGGGCATCAAGATGATAGTTACAAAACTAGTAAATAAATAAATAGTAGAAGTTGACCAGAAGAAGCTTTCGATAATATCGCACTGGTCAAAATATTTCAACCTCAAGATAAATTAAGATAAAAATTCGACCCCTTAAATTAATGCCATGAACAGTTCTTTTTATCAAATTAATATTACATCCGTCTCAAAATAAATCAATTCCTAGAATCACACTATGTCAAACTATCCTAAGTTTTGCGTTCATAAGAGAAGTGTCGGTGTTTCGGACCGGGGGACCTCTATCAACTAGTGAATTTGAACTGCGTGCCCCTAATCCCGGATGGTGATGCAAAGAGACACAAGGTTTATACTGGTTCAGGCAATCGATGCCCGATGTCCAGTCTGAGAGATCGATCTTGTATTCCTTGCACCGAAGTGCTAGTAGTAGGGGGTTACAAGCACAGGGAGAGAGAGAGCTAATCCCAGGTCTCGGCGAGGTGTCGTGTGGGCTGCTTGAGACGTTGCTCTCAGGCAGCTGGGATGTGTATGTGTGTGAGCTACCAGGTGTTCTCCCTCTATCTCCCTTCTAAGGGGTCCAAGTCCTCTCCTTTTATAGTTGAAGGGAGGACAAGGACAGTACATGTACTGACTATACGGCGTCGTGCCAACAGAGGCGGTGTGTCCGAGCCCTGTGGCCTGTTCCTGTGGCGGCGTGGTCGTCGGAGTGGTCCGTCCTTGGAGCACTGGGGCGACGTGTTGGTCACGTCCGACCCTGTGCATTATGGGAGCTTCTGGGCTACCTCGGAGCAGGTGCGGCGGCCAGGACGCGGATCGCTGTGGATTGGCGGCGCGTGAGGCCGAGACTTCGGTCAGTGCCGAGGCTGCACTGCAGTGGGGGTCTCGGCGAGCATGAACCCCGAGATAGCCGAGACCTTGGTGTATAGTGCCGAGGCTCCGAGAGGGCGGCTGGTCTGGCGCGCTGGCTTGGAGGCGATGATGACCCGGGCCAAGTAGTCCGTGCGATGTTGTTTTCTAGGCGGGGATCGTGGGGCACAGTGCAGTGTGGGCGCTGATCGAGGGCACATTGTCAGAACACAGTGGCCGGTAATCCCTGCCGCGCCCTGTCCCAGCCGGTATGGCGTTGATGCGACCTTAGGTCCCGTCGGTCATTCTGTGGTGTCAAGCCATCGTCCGGCTGAGATTGCGGGAGTGGTTGAAGTATTAATGGGACATGACGTGCTGTCAGGAGGGTCGATCGAAGCGGGGGCGACGGACTATGGATAACCTGGCCTCGTGCAATACGGAGAAGGAGGCCTTACGTGAGACGGAGGGCGGAACCTCGCGCGAGACGGAGATTGGACTCCTTGCCGAGGCCTTCGGTGAAGAGCCTCGCGCGAGGCGGAGATTGTGTTCCCCGCCGAGGCCTTCCGTGGAGAGCCTCGCGTGAGGCGGAGATTGCGTCAGGACGTCGAGACCTTCTGCGCGAGGCTCGAGATGAGGCGGAGAGCCTGGCGGGCTCGGACGTGGCGGGTGAGGGGCCCACGGCTTACCTTCTAGCTTTGTATTTTGATGGGACTTAAGTGACCCCTTTGATGTTTGCTCGGGAAACCCCGTCCTAAGGTACCCGACAGTAGCCCCCGAGCCTCCGGGGGAGTGCGTGCACTCTCCCTGATGGTTCGCCGAGGCTTCGTTTATTCCCGCTCCCGTAGGAATTAGGTTTTGTTTCTTGAGGTTCCGGTGGGTGTAGCCCCCGAGGCCCTGGAGGAGTGGAGTTACTCCTCCAGGGGCTTTTTTCGTTTTCGCGTTTGAGCGAGGAGTTTTTATCGCATTTGCCGAGCCCACAAGCGCAAGTTCGGGTTGCGAGGGTCTCGTCGAGGCTGCAGGAAAAGCCCTCTAGCCTCCACACGGAGCGAGAGGTCCGTCAGGGATCCCCTTGACTTTGTGTATGACCCTCATGCTTCCTTTTCGCTCGGAAGGAGGGGTGGAATGTGCCAGGATACCCTCGATGGGCACGAGCGTGGGCACTTCCGGTGAGCTGTTATCGGGTAGTCCGAGTGGAGGCCCGAACCCCATTCGCTAAGGGTCGGCTAGCGGTCCGGAGATGCACTCCAAGAGTACCAGAGGGTTTCTCTAGTGGGTGCCGAGGCCGTTCGCTGGGCCTCGGTGGCTCGGTGCCTCCCTACGGTGGGATCCTATTCGGAGACTTCCCTGTCGGTCTCGGACATGACTTAGGACGCCCCGAGCGATCGAGCGATCGTTCGCTCGGGCCTCGGCCATTCGTAGGCTCGCCCCAAGGTATTCCCTGACTCTATTGCCCTGGGGCGACTGTTGAAACCTCTAGAGGCCCAGCCCTTGAACCCCTGGACCATAACGGGCTCGGTGCCCTTTATCGTATTTATAACGGAACTTCTAGCGTGGACTTAGACCGTTTGTCTTTGTCTTGGGCGCAGGAGGAGCCCCCGAGCCTCCGCTAGGAGCAGGAGGGCGGTCAGGGGTCCCCTGGCTTTTTCATCCGACCCTCACATATCCTTTTCGTTCGGACGGAGGGTTTGTTTGCCGAGCCCATTCTAGTGCGAGCCGGAGCCGCTGGTCTCGGCTAGGTTGCAGGAAGAGCCCCTAGCCTGTGCGCGGAGCGAGAGGGCCATCGGGAGTTCCCCTGGCTTTTTATACGCCCCTCGCGCGTGAGGGTTTGTTTGCCGAGGCCCCTTTGGGTGCCAACCAGGGTCGTGGGGTCTCGGCGTATCTGCAGGAAGAGCCCCCTAGCCTCTGCACAGGGCGAGAGGGCCGTTAGGAGCTCCCCTGTCTTTTTGTATGGCCCTCACACTTCCTTTTCGCTCGGAAGGAGGGTTTGTTTTGCCGAGCCCCTTTGAGTGCGAGCCGGGGTCGCCGGGTCTCGGCAAGGTTACAGGAAGAGCCCCTTAGCCCCTGCATAGAGCGAGAAGGCTGTCAGGGGTTCCCCTGACTTTTTATACGACCCTCATGCTTCCTTTTCGCTCGGAAGGATGGGTGGAATGTGCCTCGCTACCCTCGGTGGGCACGAGCGGTGGCACCTCCGGTGAGCTATTTCCGGGTAGTCCGAGTGGAGGCCCGAACCCCGTTCGCTAGGGGACGGCTAGTGGTCCAGAGACACACTCCAAGAGTACCTGAGGATTTCTCTAGTGGGTGCCAAGGCCGTTCGCTGGGCCTTGGTGGCTCGGTGCCTCCCTACGGTGGGATCCCATTCAGAGACCTTCCTGCCGGTCTCGGACACGACTTTGGGCGTCCCAAGCGTTTCGCTTGCTTGGGTCTCGGCCCCGTATAGGCTCACCCGTGGTCGTCCCTGACTCTGTTATCCTAGGGCGGCTATCGAAACCTCTAGGGGCCCATCCTTCGAACCCCTGGACCGTAATAGGCTCAGAGCCTGGTTCCTTCATATGAAAGGAATAGACCATGGGGAATATCTTCCCTATTGGCTCGGCAATGGGTGGCACACCTTTTGAGGCGGTTACCTGGGGAGGCAAAATGACGCCTGCTGTCGTAATGGCCGAGCGTGACATGGTGGATGGGACGTAACTGTTCTCGCATTTAATGAGGGAGACGTGGGCGCGTGGGCTGGCGAAATCGGCTCGTGGTTAACTGCGCCGGATCGGGGGGGGGGACTTCCCCGATTTCGTCGCCCGTTCGTTTCACCTCCTCCCTGCATAAATACCCGAAGAGTCCCACCCCTCCTCGTCTTACCTTGCCTGCATTAGCACTACCTCCGTCGAGCCGTCGCTTGAGCAGCGGGTGCCGGTGAGAAGAGGGGAGAAGAGCGAGCCTAGGGAGAAAGTGAGGAAAAAGTAAGAGCGTGGGAGAGAGAGAAAAAACTCACCACCGCACCCGATTCCTCCATCGCACCCATGGACGGCGACATCGTCATTGTCGAGGCGGACCCCTGGGATCCGTCGAATGCCACCGAGGAGATGCTTCAGTCACTTGTCGATGGCGGACTCCTTCGCCTGGTGACAGACCCCACCAGGTCGGAGTGGATTGCTCCGTACGGTGAGCCAGAGCCGAGGCCCCACGACGGCTACGTCGTAAGCTTCGTCTCCTTTCACGAGCGTGGCCTCGGCATCCCGGTAGATCGGTTCATGCGGGCGCTCCCGCATTACTATGGCGTGGAGCTCCACAACTTCAATCCCAACTCCATCGCTCAAGCGGCTATCTTTGTTGCCGTCTGCGAGGGGTACTTGGGGATTGCTCCCCATTGGGAGTTGTGGCTCCACCTATTCCGGTGCGGGGCACACTACCAAGCCGACGGGCACGTCGGGTACGAGGAAGGCGACGAGGGCCGGTGGCTGCACTCTCCAAGTGCGCCAGGACCGCCTGCACCTCTACATTCCGGCCCAGCTCGCGTCATCCAATCGCCGGTGGTACACGAGTTGGTTCTACCTTCGCAATGACGACGGAGGACTTCCCCCTATACTGGGCGGATTGTGGGGAGTTGCCCGAAGAGATGGAAGTACGGTGTCCTGAAGGATGACCAGCCCAAGCTGCAGCCGCTTCTGGAGGGGCTGGCGAGGCTGCGGGGCCACGGTCTCACCGCGGCTGTAGTCGTGGCCGCCTTCCACCGTCGGAGGGTGCTGCCGCTGATGGCTCGGCGGCGGCGGCTGTTCGAGATGAAGCCGGGTGAGCCCATTGAGGGCACCCGGATGTCTTCCTCCGCCCTTTCCGACGAGGAAATTCTTCGTCGGGTGGGGGAGACGGTAGAGGCGAAGCTGAGGGGCGGCAACTTGACCCCTATCGCTATGCGGCCGTCGCGGGGGTTCCTCTCGCTGGTAAGTCATGTGCCGCTTGTAGCCTCCGAGCCTCCTCAGTCTCCCCTTACCCCTTGTTTCCTTATGCGCGTCCGTCGTTCCTGCAGGGGATGAGGGACGTACGCTCATCTCCGCCGCCCATTCCCGAGGACGCGAGGCGGTGGGCGATCAACCACGCGCACGCTGATGCGCAGAAAAAGCAGAAAGACGCCAAGGCGGCGAAGCGCACGAAGCAAATCCTCACGCGCGAGGAGCTGGATAAGCGCCGCCGTCAACAATGGAAGGATGGTCTCCCGTTGGAGGAATCCCCATCGACGTCGCTGTCGATGGAGGCCTCGGACGGGGATGACAGGGACGAGGTGGGGCGAGGTCCCCTGGGCCATCTCCCTGACGTAGTGGAGGTGGTGCCCGGGGCGATGGCAAGCAGCCCGGCACTCCCGGGAGGAGGAGGAGAAACGGACCCGGGGTCGGCGGTTGTCCGCTCCGGGGCCGAGGCTGACATGCTCGAGGCACGGGCGTTGGGCAAACGGGCCATCAGCCCAGTGGGCTCGGCGGCTGTGGTGGAACAAGTGGCGGTGGAGGCAACACCACCGCCCTCGCAGAGGACCGAAGGGGCGCCGGAGTCCATTGAGGACCGACCGGCGCCGATGGACACGGAGGCGACGCCTCTGCCGCCGCCTCCGCTGTTGCGGACGAGGTTTGCCGTGGCAAAATGTTTGCCACCCCGTTCAAGGTAAGAGTATTTTTGGCAGGGTCATAGTGTCTTCCGTTCGCCCTTTTGGTCTTGCGCTGACCCTGTCGGTTATTTTTCCTTAGTCGGAAGCGGCCTGCGGACGAGCTTCCCTTGGCGCCCCTTAAGGCGCTCAAGGCGAGCCCCGGCTCCTCCGCCCACTGGGTGGTGGAGGCACAAGCCGCTATCCAACGCGGCGCGGCGTCGGCAAGGGTCGATCCGAAGGAGCCGGCGTCCCAAGGAGGGGCTGCCGAGGCGGCCCCTACACAGACGAGGGAGGGAGTGCCTCCACCCCGTGAGGGCGAGGCTCACGAGTTGGATGGGGCCGGCATGCCCTTGGTTGCCGAGGCCCCCGGGGTCTCCGGGGCTAAGGCGACGGAGGCCAGGGCATCCAAGACCGCCGAGACCACAATGGCTGTGGTCGGTGTTTCTGCGTCCTCCGAGGCCACGATGGCGGAGGCCGGAGCCCCCGAGACCACCAAGGCCATCGTGATGGCGGTGAGACCGTCTGTCCAAGAGGCGGAGATGAAGGCGGCGGAGGCCTTGGTGGCGCCCTTGCTTCAGGGGCCACCGTTGTTGCGAGAGAGCGCCCGGGAGACGGAGGTCTATCCGATCTCCTCCGACGATACTTCGTGGGCGCGGGAGGTGGTCGACGCCAAGGATGCCGGTGCCATGGGACAGCCGGCGCCGATCTTGGACGAGGGAAACTCGGCCCTCGTGCGGGTGCGACCCGAGCCTCGCGGGTGGGATCACCCGCGGGTATTGTGGCGGAGCCAGGACGACCCTGAGGGGGAGCCTCTGTTCGCCCTCGAGGACGCAGCCGAGGGCGGGCGCTGGGGCACCTTCGAGCAATATCGTCAGCTGGCGGAGTGGTCGCTATGGACGACCCTGTCCGTGGTGGCCGACGACCTGCCCGGAGTCGCCCAGGTTTGCGTTTTCCTTTCTCGCGCGATGTTGTCCTTTTTTGGTTTTGTTACAATCAATGACCCCTATTCTGCTTCCCCAGGAGCTCGAGACCCGGTCCCTTGGGAAGTCGGTCTTTCTCTGGCGGGAGAGGGGCGTCTGGGACCAGCTTCAGCGGCAGGAGGGCCTTCTCGCCGGTGCCAACGAGCTCCTGTCGGCGCGGAGCGTAGAGGTAGAGGACCTCCACCTTCGTTGTGCCGACGCGAAGGTCAAGGTGGCCACGGCCCAGACGCAGCTCGCCCCTCTGGTGGCACGGGTCAAGGAGTTGGAGGAGGAGCTCACCCGCGTGGTCAGCGATCGGGATGCCTTCAGGGGCTGAGCCACTGATGCTACGGCCTCGACCGCGGCTCTTGCGGGGCAGCTGGAGGCGGAACAGAGGGCGCACCAGCTGACGAAAGGTGCCTTGGATGAGGCCCTTGCTGCAGCTGAGGCCTCGTGGACCGAGGCTGTGGTTTGGAGGGGGACGGTCGAGGGTGAGTCTTAGTCCCCTCATTTTGTTTTCTTTTCCTTATGTTCGCTCCCTAACTCCCTTGTGTGACGCAGAGCTGGGGAGTGAAGCTTCCAGGGTGGCCGAGGCTTCTCGGGTCGAGGCCCAGCGCTTGAAAGAGGAGGTCGAGGCTTCCAGGGCCGAGGCCCTGCGCTGGAAGGAGAAAGCCGAGGCCTGTCAGGTCGAGACTCGACACTGGGAGCTGAAGGCCAAGGGTGAGTTCCATGGGCTTCCTCTCCTAATTTAGGTTGTTTTTTTCCTCGCTCAACCTTACTCTGTTCTCCATGGTGTAGAGTCAGAGGCGGAGGTTACTCGGGCAGCCGAGGCTTCCAGCACGGTGCAGACGGTGCTCGATAACGAGATTGGGGAGCATGAGGCGCTGAAACATGTTGCCCTTTCTGCCTGCAAGGCCTTGGAGGTTGAAGGGGTTCAGTCAGGCAGCTCCCTAGGAAGTCGTTTGATCGCGCTGAGCAACCAGATGCTCGAGCGGCTCCGAGGAGTGCTGCACACGGGTGTTAAGCGCGCGCTGGCCGTCATCTCTTCTCACTACGTCTGCGTCGACCTCCCGGCCATCAGTGATGGGTATGTCCTGCCTGATGAGGAGGAGGAGGCTGACGCGATGGTCATGAAGCTGATGGAGGTGGCGGAAGGCCCTGGCACAGCGCTGGCGATGCTCTTCGAAGAGGAGGTGGTTCCTCCCCTACCATCTGCCGGTGCTGAAGGCCCTAAGCCTTGATCTGGGCCCTGGGGGCTATGTAAAAATAGAGTAGGAGTTATTTTTGTATCGTAACGCTTGTGGCCGTCGAGGCCTTTGTTTTTGAAGTATTTGTGTTTCTTAGTTGTTTTTCTCATGTTTCCGAGCCTCTGCCCTGTGTTGCTCCTGATCAGATTTCGCTTTGCAAAACACCCCCTTGGGCCCTAAGTCGTCCCTTGGGCGAGAGGTAGTGAGGGAGTGCCGTAGCCTGGAGGCGTAGGCCATCTCGCGACTCTACCGGCCTCTTGCTTAGGAAATAGACCTTGGTCCGAGGGGTTTTTACAACCGATTCGTCAGAGCATGCTAGAGTCTTGGCGTAGGAATTTTTGAGAAAAACGACTGAAGAATGGTGCGTGGGACCTAGGGGGAGTCCCCCATCTAGCCCCCGAGGGAGGCTTGGTTCTACCGAGGCAGAGCCGAGCCTCCCTTGTCGTGTTACTGTATTGCCGAGACCTACGATGGGCTCGGGGGGTTTCTCGAAATATTAGACCAACTAAAGAATGCGTTTTAATTGTATTTCAAGAAACGACATATACAATGCTTGAAAATTTAGGGATAAAAGCGACGTAGTTGTTCTATGTTCCAAGCATTGGTGAAGACTTCGCCCTTCTCGTTGGCCAGCTTGTAGGTCCCGGGCTTTAGTACTTGGGCGATGATGTACGGCCCTTCCCACGGTGGTCTCTAGGAGCTCTCGGAGTTCACCGTGGACCCGCCGCCCCTCCGTGGTAGAAGGCTCAGGCATCGCGTGGACCAGCATTGCCGCTGCGCCACGACGTTCTGGCTGACGCGATTGAAGACTGGGGGTTGCTCGCTCCCTTCGTCGTCGTGGATGCGATGATGTACATCGCGGGCCCTTCGTCGGGCTCCTCCGCCTTCGCCGCGACCTCGCTGCTCCTGTTCGAGAGAGTCTCGAAGCTGTTGTAGAAGGAGTCGGTCCTGTTCGACCTTGGCCTGGAGCTCACGGAGCTATTCCAGGTCTGGACGTTGAGGTCGCGCAAGAGCAGGGTTCTCATTCCGTGCTGCCGGTAGGACAATGCGCGGAGGTGTGGCGGCGCCTGTACCTGGGCGAAGCGGGGAACGGCTACCCGCCCCCTCGTCTTCCTCACCCTCCCTCGGCATCCCGAGCCCGACGTGGAAACACTCGCGAGTGGGGTCGTAGGTGCCCTCGTTGTCGGAGTCGGAGTAGCCGAAGCAGTAGTCGCTTGCGGCCAGGAAACGGCGCATAGCCCCAGGGTCATGGAGTCCAGAGAAATCCACTCCGGGCCATGCCTTGTCCTCCTCCGAGGAGTCGGCGTGGGTGCCCAGGTCGAGAGTGAAGCGCTGGCGGTGTTCTGGGGATCCTTGTGAGCGACGGCGTAAGCGTAAGCATAAGAGGTGGCGGCATTTCTCAACCCAAAGGGGTATGAGGATGGTGCCATCGCCGGACTTTGCTCCGCCGAAACTGGCTCTTCAGGGAGTGGTGGAGCGGAGCTTGGTGACTGGGCGTCGCCATGTGCCACCGGCATTTTTCCTTTGTCCAAGCTCAGGCTAGACAGGTCCCCAGCCAGGGAGCCTGTGCCAATAGCTGGTCGTAGGATGTCGGCGGGGAGCGGCGTGCCATCCTGGATTCGAGTAGCATCGGGGTGGTCTTGCTCGCGTCGTGCCTAGCGAGCACGGCGAGAGCGGCCACCCGGGCGCCGCCTGCGCCGGGGCTGCCGGTGCGTGACGTCGCCGTCGGTTGGTGGGGCTCGAGGCGTGAGGAGTACCATGTCGTACTCATGCCCCAGAGACATGAACTCTAGGCCCCCGAACTAGATCACCATGCCGAGACGTAACGGTCGTACGGGGTCTGCCATCCGGAACTTGTTGGGATGACGAAACTGACACGCAGACGCCCCTACCCGGCGCGCCAACTGTCGGTGTTTCGGACCGGGGGTCCTCTACCAACTAGTGAATTTGAACTGCGTGCCCCTAATTCCGGATGGTGATGCAAAGAGACACAAGGTTTATACTGGTTCAGGCAATCGATGCCCTACGTCCAGTCTGAGAGATCGATCTTGTATTCCTTGCACCGAAGTGCTAGTAGTAGGGGGTTACAAGAACAGGGAGAGAGGGAGTTAATCCCAGGTCTCGACGAGGTGTCGTGTGGGCTGCTTGAGACGTTGCTCTCAGGCGGCTGGGATGTGTATGTGTGTGAGCTACCAGGTGTTCTCCCTCTATCTCCCTTCTAAGGGGTCCAAGTCCTCTCCTTTTATAGTTGAAGGGAGGACAAGGACAGTACATGTGCTGACTATACGGCGTCGTGCCAACAGAGGCGGTGTGTCCGAGCCCTGTGGCCTGTTCCTGTGGCGGCGTGGTCGTCGGAGTGGTCCGTCCTTGGAGCACTGGGGCGACGTGTTGGTCACGTCCGACCCTGTGCATTATGGGAGCTTCTGGGCTACCTCGGAGCAGGTGCGGCGGCCAGGACGCGGATCGCTGTGGATTGGCAGCGCGTGAGGCCGAGACTTCGGTCAGTGCCGAGGCTGCACCGCAGTGGGGGTCTCGGCGAGCACGAACCCCGAGATAGTCGAGACCTTGGTGTATAGTGCCGAGGCTCCGAGAGGACGGCTAGTCTGGCGCGCTGGCTTGGAGGCGATGATGACCCGGGCCAAGTAGTCCGCGCGATGTTGTTTTCTAGGCGGGGATCGCGGGGCACAGTGTAGTGTGGGCGCTGATCATGGGCACAGTGTCAGAACACAGTGGCCGGTAATCCCTGCCGCGCCCTGTCCCAGCCGGTATGGCGTTGATGCGACCTTAGGTCCCGTCGGTCATTCTGTGGTGTCAAGCCGTCGTCCGGCTGAGATTGCGGGAGTGGTTGAAGTATTAATGGGACATGACGTGCTGTCAGGAGGGTCGGTCGAAGCGGGGGCGACGGACTATGGATAACCTGGCCTCGCGCAATACGGAGAATGAGGCCTTACGTGAGACGGAGGGCGGAGCCTCGCGCGAGACGGAGATCGGACTCCTTGCCGAGGCCTTCCGTGAAGAGCCTCGCGCGAGGCGGAGATTGTGTTCCCCGCCGAGGCCTTCCGTGGAGAGCCTCGCACGAGGCGGAGATTGCGTCAGGACGCCGAGACCTTCTGCGCGAGGCTCGAGATGAGGCGGAGAGCCTGGCGGGCTCGGACGTGGCGGGTGAGGGGCCCATGGCTTACCTTCTAGCTTTGTATTTTGATGGGACTTAAGTGACCCCTTTGATGTTCGCTCGGAGTACCCCGTCCTAAGGTACCCGACAAGAAGTATCCTAAATTTTGTCTAACTTTATATAAAAGGGTAATAACATCCATGGCACCAAATAAGTATATTATAAAAATATATTTTATGATGTATATAATGGTACTAATTTAGTGTCATAAATATTGTGGTGTTCATTTTTTTTCTCTTTGATTTAGGATAACTCTAAAAAGATTTAATTTTAGATGGAGGGAGTATATTTATAGTGTCACAACAGTTGGCTTTCTGTCTCTCACGCGTGGAATGTATTTTTTTTGTAGAATGAAGAATAATGGTCGAATTATGCTTCTTCAATTCATTCATTGAGCCCATTCAATTTATTCCGTAGTAACCTTATCAAGCAACATGTAGCATGTTCGCTTGGCTTATAAGCAATACTTTTTTAGCCAACATAAATAGTATTTTTCTATCACAATAAATCAGCCAATAGTACTTTCAGTCATAACTTATCAGCCAAGCGAACAGAGCCATGTTAGTCGGACATAATCTTCATTCAATCCATGACACCGCATGATAGCAGCGTATGAAAGCAATAATCGATCCCATCCACATCCACTCGATCCAAGTTTGCGTACGGTTATTCATGAGGCCGCGCGTTTGCGTACGAGGTGAGCTGTCCTGACGACCATGAAGCATGCAAGTAGGACGATCTCTCTTGCATGGATGCAAATATTCTCAATCGCATTTATATTTTACGGGCTCGTTAGCGTTGGGACGTCCGGACATACGGGGCATCTGCAGTTCATTTTCCGGCGCCGTTTTATGGGCCTGCATCACCCTGACCATCACCAACATTGAGAAGAGGGAGAGGAGGCAGCGGATGCCCAACCGACGTCGAGGGAACGAAGGCGAGGAGGAAGATGCACACCCGATCTAGTTTTGAAATATTCAGATGCAACACTTGCAACATACGTGTGAAGACAGGAGAAATATTTAAAACATGCATCTAAAATACTTGAAAAAACATCTCAAAACACTTGTAAAATATATGCAACATCTAGATAAAATGCATGTAACATATGTGTGAAACATATGTAACATCCAAATAAACACACTTGCAACATACATCTGGAAAAAACAGATGAAACATTAGGAACAGAAGCTTGCAACATATGTGTACAACCCTTGCGACATATGTGACATCCCGATCTACTTTGCAACATCCATATGAAAACAATTACAACTTACCTACGAACATCTAAAATACTTGAAACATAAGGCTTGTAACATGTGTTTTCACCCTTTCTTCCGTACGGCGCAGCGCAGAGCAGGGAACGGCCGGTTCCGGTCAGCCAATGGCGAGGACGGTGGCGTGGCCTGGTAGCGGCCAGCTGCGCCTGCGCTTGGCTTAGGCCCGGCCAACAATGCCTCGTCTCCTGGCTGTCTGGCCTGGACGTGGCGAAGAACGGAGCATGGCATGGCGCTGCGGGAACGGAGGTGCCGCAGGGAATGGCGTCGGCGGCGGCGGCGTGGCAAAGCGGAGCGGGTGGACGGCCGTATGACAGATGAGCACGGAGTGGGAAGACGAGTGCGGAGTGAGGAGATTTGATTTTTTTTTCCGGATGAGCACGGAGTGGGAAGACGAGTGCGTAGAGAGGAATTGATACACTGTGTGTGAATGTGAATTGCACCGGCGGCGGCGAACGGCCACGTACAGCGAAGTGAGTGGTGAGCACCCTTTGGTTGACCATGCATTATGCGGCACATACACGCGCACGTCAGTATGCATCAAGCCACAAATGTTTGTGCTAGCTTTAATTTGTGCTTCGATATGCTTTTAGTCGCTCGCTCGTCACACGAGTCATGATCGGTCTAGAAACACACGGATAAACTATTACTCATCTGCGCTACAGGAGCGCACGGTCTGAATGTCTGATTAAGCCAGCACAAGTTGATTAAACATGGTCATATTCGAGCATAACCCAGTACCCACGCCCCCTCCTCCCTCCGCACCCTAGTGTCCCAGTGGGGCACGACGGACCCTCAGCGAGCGCTCGCCGGTCTCCCAGGAAGGCGGCCCGGATCTGCCCGCTAGGCACCCCCGACAGACGACGCCGGCGAGAGAACCCGGCGGTGACTGGGGTATGGTAGTGTAGGGGCCCACGCCTATGGGACCAGCGCCAGGAGCCACACCGGCACCATCGATCCCGACCATGCGTGGAGGCATGTTGGCGCCACAGACAACCGGTGTTTGACCATCTATACGATAATCAAAGATAAAGATTGTCCGTGTGTGTGGCATAGACTGCGGCCGGTCGGGTAGGCCGATGCCTTGTACTCCTGCTGCCAAGGAAACGTCCAATCAGCCTCGACCATACTTTGGTCTATCTGACCATGAGATGGGATGTTTGCATTCAGGGACTAAAGTTTAGGAGATATCATGTGAGGTTTATGGAGTGTTCGGATACTAATAAAAAAATAAATTATAGAGGATCCGTCAGTAATACGCGAGACGAATTTATTAAGCCTGATTAATCCATCATTAGCACATGTTTACGGTAGCACCACATTGTCAAATCATGGACTAATGAGGCTTTAAAAATTCGTCTTGCAAAACAGTCTCAATCTATGCATTTAGTTTCATAAATAATCTATATTTAATACTTCATATATATGTCTAAACATTCAATCGAATCGCGACTAAGATTAGGACGTGCAAACAAACACCCTAGCTCCGGTCACTAACGGAGCAATTCTGACCTGTCTTTTCGCCTCCGATGGAGCTGGCTGGCTAGCTAACGATGCCAATGACTACAGGGTATGCGTCGGCGTCTCTCATGCAGTTCAACCGTCCCTTTCGAAGTTCCAATCCCAGCGCAGAGTCATTTCAATTACCCACCTCGTTTGCCTCGCAATGTCAATTCATATTTGTTATCAACTGAAACTGGTAAGAAGGGATCGGATCAACAATTATACAATACTGTGTCTTGCACGGGACTGGCCATTACATTGTACGTTTCAGCTTAATTCGCAACTAATTAAATTATGGGTCGGCTCAGGCACTTTCTTGTCTCGTGGCGAACTGTTTCTTTTTCTTTTAAGAAATATCGTATAGACATGGACACTATAGAGTTGCAGGCACCAACCAATTTAACCCAAAAAATTTAAGTTGATAGGAGAGGTGAGCAATTCATTTTTCTTTTTAGAATATAGTATATATATGGACACTACTGAGTTGCATGCACCAACCAGCTCAACCTAAAATCGTATAGACATGGACACTATTGAGTTGCATGCACCAACTAATTCAACTCTACTCTATTAAGTTGCTTGCACAAACCAATTCAACTCAAAAGCTTAATAAGCTGAGATGATGGGGAGATGTGAGCAATTCATTTTTATTTTCAGAAATCCAGCATAGATATGGACAATATTGAGTCGCATGCACCAACCAGTTCAACCCAAAACATTATAGACATGGACACTATTGAGTTGCATGCACCAGTCGGTTCAACCGACACTATTAAGTCGAGAAGTGAGCAATTCATTTTTATTTTCACAAATCCAGCATAGATATGGATACTATTGAGTAGGATGCACCAACCAGTTCAGCTCAAAACATTATAGACATGGACACTATTGAGTTGCATGCACCAACCGGTTCAACCTGACACTACTATTGAGTTGGATGCACCAACCAATTCCCAAAACATTATAGACATGGATACTATTGAGTTGCATGCACCAACCGGTTCAACCGGACACTATTAAGTTGTCTGCACCAATCAGTTCAACCCAAAAGCGTCTCTAGCATGGAATAGGAGCATGGAATAATTGTTTTATTTGATTATGCCTATCAGAATTTGAAGTTGATACCTTTGGCTTTGATATGCATGCACCAACCAATTTGAACCCAAAAGCTTGCTAATGAAGAGAGATGAACAATTCATTTATACTTCAATAGACACTCGTATAAAGAACAAACATATACTCACCCCTTATAAACATATGCATGCACGCAATCCTACCATCAGTCCCTTGTTGACATTGCCTACCACTAAAGAATAGTGTTAGCCTCATCGCATAAAAAAGAAAGAAAGAATAGTTAGCCACAAATGTGGCGCCTGTGCTATAGGAGTACACTATCTTCACAATTTATGATGTGGACGAGTTTATAATTAAACTTCTAGCGAGACTAAAGTAATAAGACTTTGAAATTTTAAATTGTAAGGTGTTCGATGTTATTGAGAACGTCCATCCATATCTAGACTAGCGGCCGTGCATATCTACACGGATGTAAGAACATCCACATCTGAATACTCACTTTGTAATTGTGTACTCGTATATGAAGAATGGTAGCTTGTAGCCTAGCACCAAAAGCATCAGAAAGCGAAACTAAAAAATAAAAATAAAAATCATTTTGTCATATTAATAAATCAATCGGTTTTTGTGCATGTTTGGTTGATGCAGTCGTTGAGGTCGTGTTCATTCCTTGGTCTTAAAAAGTTACATTGTAGCATAATGGATTCACGGATACATAAATCCTGAAATAGACAATAGAAGTTAACTAGAATTTATTACTGGTAGGCACACTGATTTCCAACGCAAAATAAAAAGAAGGCAAATAACTACAATAATATACTCTCTTCATTCTAAATTGCAAGTCGGTCAAAAATGGCTTACGGTTTGAAATGGGGAGTATATAGATTTTTTTGAGGAAAGGAGGGAGTATATAGATGAGTGAAGTAATATAGTATTATTTTTCTAAACGAACCGGCACCAGATGTGTCAATTTTTATTTTGTAAAGAAGAGGAGTTAGAGTGCAGTGGAGCAACGGGCGGTGGCGATTTAGTGGCAGGAGATGGAGACGAAAGGCTTGCGAGAATGTCGATTCTCGATTGGATAGGCGGAGGATGGACAGTCAATGATGGAGGTGACGTGCGCTTGGGACCGATGAGGGAATGTTGTCCGCTCGGGCATAGGAGCGAAGACTCTAAGACCAATCTCAGTGGAGTTTCACGAGAGTTTTATGTATGTT
This sequence comes from Miscanthus lutarioriparius, assembly GCA_904845875.1. Lineage (NCBI taxonomy): Eukaryota > Viridiplantae > Streptophyta > Magnoliopsida > Poales > Poaceae > Miscanthus > Miscanthus lutarioriparius. Next base: position 134,685,066 of record CAJGYO010000007.1, on the reverse strand, counting down.
AAACATGCTGACCGGCCAAATGATGTTGAACGTCATTGTTTCCAAGAATCTCATATGTTGAAAACAATGTAGACAAGTTTCATCCTCATAAAATTTATTTTATTTTATTTTTACACGAGGAACCTCCCCATTCCCATTGAAATCAACGGGAATACAACATTCGAGAGTTTTACAGAGAAAAAGCTAAGAGCGTTAAGACGAGGCAACATAGCTGCTCGAACACATTCGTCTGCATGAGACGATATACAGAGGAGATTGAAAGGTTCAACATAAAGAAGAAAAGAGCCTTAACAACTAAAGACCCTATCAGGCAACAAAAGTAGTTTGCTAGAGATCACAGAAGTATCAACAGAGCCATAACCACTCTCAGATCAATATGCATCAGGCAGGCTTCATCTGTCTTGGTCATCATTCTGTCCATCCTTCAGCAGGAGCTGCCCTTGCTTCGTCTTTTTCTTGGTCATCAGTTTCACCGCTATCGCCAGCATTGTGTTCACACCCGCCACCAGAGCATCTCTGTTAGCCTCCATTAAAAGACCTGCTCAGTAACTCATAAGCGAACATGCATAGCACACAATCGTAACAGGATTGGTCATAGATTTGCCTTCAAAATAGATAGTTTCGCGTTTTCCAAATGACCCAGCATATAGCTGCAATGCCCAAAGTATGAAAAAGTCTGCCAGCAGGGAGCCAAAGTTCACACCAATTCCAGCACTGATTAAGGGATTTAGGAATGTTATTTGCACCAATAGCATGAGCTACAACAGCCCAGACAGCTTTTGCAGTGCTGCATTGAAAAAGATGATGCTGTACATTCTCATTTTCATTACAGAAGTAGCAAGTAGGGCTTCCAGACCATCTCCTCCTAATCAATCTTTGGTGAGGATTGCAATTCATCTCATGAAACTTTTATAATCTCTCTCTTCATCAATAACATACTATGCCACAACAACTTATTTAATGCCCGTGATACTCCCATAAAACCCCATTGAGTCATTGAGACTTTCCTCACGCCAATCCTAGTGACGTCTCAGTTTTGAAAACTCCATGCGTTGAGAACAATGTAGACTAATTTTATCTCTACGAAACTCATTTTACTCGTACGAGACTTCAATTATCTCTCTTTATTAATATTATGTCATATCAACATATTTGCTAAATTGTTATATCTTATTTAATATTTATAAAACGCTCGTGAAACCGACTGAAATTAGTCTACCACAAAACTATATAATATACTTGATTGACGGCTTGACGCACGTGCGAACCCAACCAGATTAAATAAAAGTGTAGGAAACAAGTGCCTGCGCGCACGAATGGATGTGACCAGTGTGATGGTGGCATGGTGCGGCTCCAATTCCCGTTTCCCGGCCACTCCCAGTACCGGCGTGGCCGCGTGGGTCCCAGGCCACCAGCACATAGTATAGGAGTAGATCATGGGCCTACCAGTGGTGTCAGTCAGATCTGGCGCTATGTAAAACTGCGCCGCCGTGGCCGCCGCCGCACTTTGACTTGACGACAGGGACGCATACATTGACGACAAGCCGCAGCGGTGACTCTGACGAGTGACGACCAAGCAAGCGAGCATTGATGCCGCGCCGCCGCTGCCGCTATCAGCGAAGGAACTGCACCACGCGAGACAAAGGCTGTGTTTAGTTCAAAAAGATTCCTAAAAAAAATGCTACAGTAGTCATCACATCGAATCTTACGATACGTGTATTGAGCATTAAATATAGACGAAAAAAATTAATTACACAGTTTAGTTGAAAATCGTGAGACGAACATTTTGAGCCTAATTAGTACATGATTAAACACTAATAGTCAAATAAAAACAAAAGTGCTGCAGTAGCCAAATTCTCAAATTTCGTGAACAGAAAGAAACGTTCGGCGGCGAGGGAGGATTGTCAGAGCCGTTCCTTTCGCAACACCGTACCGGTGGTGACCGGTGAGGTGAGAACGCTAGCTAGATACTAGCTCTAGCTGTCGGTCTCCGTTCATCTTCTGCAGGCTTCCCGAAAATGTCAGCATTATGATTCAAGAGCTGTTGAGAAAAGATGAACTCCGTAGTAGTCCGTAACCGGACCAGTTTGGCGGTAATCTTCGTCTCTTTGAATTGAAAACACGTAGTACGCCAAACGGCCAAAGGTATCTCGACCACGACGACTGCGGCGTACGTGCGGCCGGCGGTCAGCGCCGGCATTGGGCAGGTCGCCCCCACTCAACTCTCGAGAAGCTTTGGCTTTACGTGCTAGGTCCAGTTTAGTTGCAAAAAAAATTTGCAAAATTTTTTAAGATTTCCCGTCACATCGAATCTTTGGATGCATGCATGAAGTATTAAATATAAATAAAAAATAAAACTAATTACACAGTTTTGACGAAATCCACGAGACGAATCTTTTAAGCCTAATTAGACTATGATTGGACACTATTTGCCAAATAACAACGAAAACCGCTACAGTAGCATTTCGCCAAATTTTTGGGCATCTAAACAAGGCCCTAGCTAGACGCAATAATCAGGCTAACTGAAGCTCAGCTGGTTGGATTTCTTACGGTGGAATGTACTCATCCGGGCTTAGGTCCTAACTTGACGCTATTCTTTCAACCTATGGTGACTTCGTCAATCTCAAAATTTGTCGGTGGTGCTTATAGGGTAGGATGAATGTGTGCGCTTGTGTATGTGAGTGTCTGCATCTGTAACTGGATCTCACAAATAGATGCAATAATCTCACCAATGCGATAATAATTGGCGCGTGTGTTTTGCCCACAGAGTTAAAGTGCAAACGACATAAGACTTGTCCAACAGCTGACCAAATGCAATCATCTGAACGTGATCGGAGCTGCGCGCGGGTGATCGGAGCTGACCAAATGTTGGAACGAGCATGAGAATGGAATGTTGGTGCGCGGCTCTTCGCCTCGCGATCTCACGTTGCACCCGCTGTAGACGGACGACCCCGGCCAGGCAAAAGCACTGCACTAGTGCACTGCTGACTGCACAAGTGCACACCACAGCCAAAGCCCCGCACAGAAGACAGACGGTAGGGGTGGATTTAGATGGAATAGCCGAATAGGTATGGATTTCATGTAGCACTATTTACCAATTTTTAATTTGAGATTGAATATGAATACAAATATTACCGGATGTGCAAATTTGCATTCGGATTCACATTTAGATACCTACTTGCTTGATCTCAGTAGTTTTAGTGCGTAGAACAAAATCAATGCACGTGGCCATTTACATATGAATATAGAACAAATGTAAATAGACAACTCATCAGAAATAACATGTTTATTAATAAATACTTAAGTAATTAAAAATATAAAAATATATAAAGTTAGTATTTTCAATACATCAAAATATTTGTCAATAAATCAATTAAATTATATAAAAATAATGTCATCAATATATAAATAAACTAAAAGTATTTCATGATTGAACATATTAAAATTAATTCAGACTTACCTTTATATATTATTAGTAATACTAAAATTAGTATAATTTTATTAGTAATAGAGATAACTTCTAAATAGTTTAGATGATGCATATCAGTTGTAATATTAAAATTAATATCATGTATATTGGTAATTACTCATAGACATATATAAGTTCAAATGGTTTCACCGGGAATTTTGTTCTTTGCAATTTTCACCTAGTTTGACCAAAACCAAAGATGATCCCTGTTCTTTTTTTTTCGAAACAGACTCCCTCATTCATTCATTCATTCAGGAGGTGCAGGATTACAATCTTCTGTCAACAAGTGATCAATGCAAGTTGGGGCTACAAGCCACTCACCCAACCTGATGACACTTGTGACTTGCTTAGCTAACAAATGGGCTACTCGGTTACAAGACCGGTTGGCATACAATAAGATAAATTCATTAAAGTTAAAGCTAAGCTCTCTAATCTCCCCCAGGATCGGCTCCAGATATGATCTCTGAAAGTCCTCGATCCCGGGCTGCTAGCAAGCCATCTCTGCAGGCAAGAGCCTCCATCGTCAGTGCGTCCAGTCCCTGGCCAACATCTGCATAGATAGCTCCATCCACATTGCATTTTGTGCCACCCTGCCGGCGGAGGCTTCCACCGGTGATTAGCTGTGCCTTGCTTCACTATCTTCATCACCTGGGCTAGCTGCCGGCGGATGATTTTCACTGTCGGTTCGAAAGCCAGCGGGGCATATTGGGACATCAAACCTTCGGTGAAAATTGTTTTCACTCCATCAGTTTGATGTCTGATGTGCGCCACCTACTCACCAACCGGTAGAGAAAATTGTTTTCACCGAGGATTGAACCGGAGGTGAAAATGGCCTAGTAAAACCCCCTTCCCCTCCTTTTAGTCGTCATTCCCTTCACCTTTTTACCTCTAACTCGCACCTTTATTTCACCATTGTTGGGGCCATTTTCCACCAATATGTTCATGGAGACTCCCAAATCTAGAAGGATACACATCACTTCTTGTTTTAAAGTTGGTAACTATCAACCCTTTAAATTCTAGCTTACTGCTTTGGCTAAATGTGATTGAAAGCATATTTCTTCCTTTTAGAGGGTTTCCTGCAACCAACTGATTATGGAGGCTCCTAAATTTTGAAGATTGCACATCAAAACAACTTACTTTAAGGTTAGTATAGCATCTAATTTAATTGTTAGCTTACACTATTTCCAATATATTGAGATGAACGTGATGGAGAGCCTCTATAATTTAATTTCTTCATCGTAGAGGATAATTTTATAAAGAATTGTCCAACAAGGCTCCCAAATTGTGAAGATAGCATATCACCAACATTATTACTTTAAGGTTGGTATATTGCCACTCATTTAATTTACTTGTTCTAGAAGACATTTTTCATTACATTGAATAGTCGTTTTGATGCCATACATTTTTAGGATAAAATTTCATTAAATTGACAGTTAGATTCTTAAGGGACATTTTTCATTAAATTTAATGACATATATATTAGTAGGGTCTATATCGTACTCGTAATGCTATTCACAGATGGATGTACTTGGATCCTATATCTACCAAGTTCATGGAAGGCACCGATTTATGGCCTCGCTCCACAATCCCAAAACCCTAAACTTCCATTTCAATCCCCATCGCCTCACCTTTCAGGTCTCTCCTCTCCCAACATTGCCCCCGCAGCCTGAACCTTAACCCATTGCATGACCTCCTCCTAAATCTGACCACCACCACATCATCCTCACCCATTTCACTGCCCTATACTCTTATTAGTCTTGCGTTCATCGATGGAATGACTGTTCTACTTCTATCCACACGATGTCATTGGATCACGTTCGAGAAGGCCACATATATGCCATAGCACGACCTAGGGCATGATTGGTTTCATGTTCCAACCTAGCATGGCTAGAACCAGTCAACCAGGCCAACATCAACCATCCATGCTTGATGGATACGAAAGCACTTCATTGGTTGTCTACTTGCATGTAGCTCAGCCCATGAGAAAAGTTGATTGGTTGCCTCTTGCCTCACATCCCCGCTCTCTCATTCTGCGCAGTTCAAGCTCTAACATGGCGCCATGTTGGTCATACAACCAATAAACTTGATGGATTTCAATCTCATTTCTCCGAAGCCCGGCCGATGGGTACCTCCTGCATCTCCCAAGTCAGATCCAAACTGTTCCTCAACCAACCAAACATCTCAAATCTGCATCACAAGCCAGATTAAGCCTAATCCACCCAACCAATCACACCCTAGCGACTGTGGAGCGAGAGCGTTAACGCTTGTTTGTGACTGGAGGGATTTGTCGGGTATCGGTATTAGGGATACCCGAAGAAGAGATATGAGGACCGCGGACGATGACTCGCCTAGATAATCAAGGACGTACTTCAGTCTCGATCGACCCCAAAGGGACGGTCTTTGTCTGGCCCGACCCTGAGGGCACGGGCCCCATGTCGCCCGACCCCGAAGGTACGGGAGCCATCTCACTTGACCCTGAGGGCACGGGCTCCGCCTCATCCGACCCTGAGGGCACGGGCCCCGTGTCACCCGACCCCAGGGGTACGGGAGCCATCTTGCTCGACGGGGAGGGCACGGGCTCTGTCTCGCCCGACCCCTAGGGTGCGGGCTTCGTCTCACTCGACGGGGACCCATACCGCCTCCAACCACTACGGGTCTGAGGGTACGACCCCGTGGTCAAACTTCTGACACCGAAAGGGAAGCGGGCACGTCTCGACGTTACCCATGGCCACGTCATCCCACGCCCGAGGGTTCACATCGCCAATAATGATGGGTGCGTGGTCGCTATGCTGCCTACTCCCCGTACGACCACTGACAGGCACGACCGTTCACCACGCCATCCGCCGGGACAGGATGGGACTCCACAACTAGCTGATGATACCGGGGCATGGCACTAGTGGTGAACAGGAGCCCGACATGGAGCCATCCCCTGTCACCATCTACAGCGTTGATGGGACCCGCATGAAGAAAAAGAAGGACCCAGTGGCCCTAGAGGTCTTTTTCTCCCTTGCTTTTCTCCTTCTTTCTCTCTATAACCTACGCCTTTCCCTTCACCTATAAAAGAGGAAGCATGACACCCCAAGAAGAAAAGAGGAGCACACGGCTAAACAAACTCTCAGCACTCTTCAACCCTTCCACCAGAGACCTGGGATCCGCTCCCTCTCTCGCCCATTTGTAACCCCTACTACAAACTAAGTGCCGGTAACATGAGCAGCAGCACACTAGACGTAGGGACATTCCACCCGAAATAGTATAAATTCTTGTGTCCTCCGAGCACACCATCCGGGCTAGACACGCAGATACAAATTTACTAGCCGGTGATCCAAAACACCGACAGTTGGTGCGCTAGGAAGGGGCTTTTTGTGCGTCTCGACGTCCACATCAGGCCTCAGATGGCTAGTCACGGCGTCAGCTGAATCCTAGGTGCGCACGTGCGCTTTGGGAACTTGGATTTCATCATCACGATGGAGGGAGAGTTGGCACAGGTCTCCGCCGCCATCCAGCCTCTCCACTCTGCCGGCCTCGACGCGATCGTCGAGGCGCTTGAGGAGCTGCAGCTGCACATGTCAGAGGCTCGCGTCCCTAGGAGCGACAAGCTCCTCGGCTTCGATTACGAGAGGCTAGAGCGCTAGCTCAATGCCTTCCTGAGACCCTGACCGTCCTAGGAGGACCTACGCTGCCTCACCTTCTCGTTCGCCAACATCATGACATAGCTTGCCAGAAGGGAACCGCTCTCCCCATAATACCTCATCCAGAGCGCCCCGATAGCGTTCCTGTTCGGTCTACGCAATGCTATGGGACCGTTGGCCACCTCGTGGCGCAGCGCATGCACCCATCCCCTACGAATGATGAGTTCATGGGGATGACCGAATACATCGTAGAATCTTTCCACGACCTTCTCGTGGGAGATTCAGAGTCGCCCTCTGACTCTGACTCCAGCAGGGGGAGCCATCACCCCTCGCGAGAATGTTTTATGGTAGGTACCCTCGAGGGACGCATCGAAAGCATCCACGAGTGAGGGGCTACCACACCAAACGACCTTCACAATGAGGTCGAGGGAGATGCAGGGGCCCGCCTCACCTACGGGTGGAGCAGCTGAGGGCGCAGCACATGGAACTCAATGATGTGCGACTCTAGCTGGAGCAAGAGCGCGTGAAGCTTGAGAAAGAGATCGAGCGCCGCAGAGATGGTGGGTGTGCACATGCCATGGCCTATGATATGAACCGGAGGATCATCAAAGATGATGGATCCCTCCCACACTTTGCCCGGGCAAGCCAGAACATCGCTGCCACGATGGCCTTACTCCAAGGGCTTCCAAAACCCATGACACCCGAGGATCATCGGACCCATCACGAGATCCGCACATTGCTCGAGTGCGCGGCAGTGCAGCAGGCGGAGAGCTCGCTGTCTCGGCGACGCGAGCTCGATGCCAGTTAGCGTGCGCCCTAGGGATGACATGTCAGGGACGTGTCTATCCACCAGGTGCTGCGTGGCGGTGGGGGTACGCCGTGGCACTAGTGCATGAGCATCTCAGCCTCCACCATGACGCACAAAACACCATGGATGCCCGTAGGCGTTGATGAAGCAACAAGAGAGAGGAAGCTGGTCGTGGCTACCACCCTCATCGTGGTGGACGCTACGACAGCGGCAAGGACCGGAGCCCGAGCCCCGACTTGTCAGGGCCTCAGGCCTTCGACCGACACATCCTCAACGCCGCCTTCCCACCGCGGTACCGACCGCCGGCCAACATCCCAAAATACTCTAGGGAGACGAACCCCGGACTATGGCTCGAGGATTACCAACTTGCTTGCCAAGCCGGTGGAGCGGATAGTGATAGTTTCACTATGCGCAACCTTCCATTGTTCCTGACCGATTTAGCGCAAACATGGTTGGAGCACCTTTCGCCCAACCAGATTCAAAGTTGGGCAGACTTAAAGGAGGTTTTCATAGGAAACTTCTAGGGCACCTACGCGCGTCCTAGGAACCTGTGGGATCTCAAAAACTATCGACAGAAGTTTGGGGAAACTCTTCATGAGTACATCCAGCGCTTCTCCCGACAGTGCAACGAGCTGCCCGACGTCGCCGACGCCGGCGTTATAGGATCCTTCCTGTCTGGGACCACCTACGAGTCCCTAGTTCATAAGCTGGGACACAAGGGCCCACGAACAACCAAGGAGCTCCTCGACATCGCCACCAGCCATGCCTCAGGCGAGTAGGCAGTTGGAGCAATTTTTTACCTCCCCAAGGGAAGGCGAAGCGGGACGAGGATGCCAGCGAAGGCGCCTCTAACCGCCCCAACAAGAAGAAGAACAAGCAGCGACGCGAGGGCTCGCTCGTGGCCACTACTGACTGCAAGGGGGGTCAGTAGCCACTGAGGGTACCCCAGACCACTTCGAGAAGCTGCTCGAAGGGCCATGCCCGAACCATGCCTTCCCTGTCAAGCACATATACAAAGACTACGCCCTCATGAAGCGGTTCCTGTCCGGTGGCTCCAACATGGGGGAGCATAGGAAGGAGTCCAAGCCAGCAACAGATGACGCCAAGGGGAAGGACGATAGCTTTCCAACGCCGGATGGCTGCCTCATGATCTTCGGAGGGTCGGCGGCCTATGACTCCAAGCGTTGCCAGAAGCTTGCACGTCGTGAGGTCTATATGACCGAGCTGGCCACGCCTTCCTTCCTTCGATGATCGGAGTCCGCCATCACCTTTGATCAGACCGACCACCTGAAAAGCGTCCCGCAGTCGAGAAGGTACCCGCTCGTGGTTGACCCAATCGTTGGCACGAAGCGGCTCACCAAGGTGCTGATGGATGGAGGCCGTGCACTCAACATCATGTACGCTGAGATGCTCAACTCCATGGGCATCGATCGGTCGAGCATTCGGCCGACCAGGGCGCCTTTCCATGGCATCGCGCCTAGAAAGCAGGCCATGCCACTCGGGCAGATCGATCTACCCATCACCTTCGGGAATCCGACCAATTACAGGACGGAGACCCTTACCTTCGAGGTGCTTGGGTTCCACGGGACCTACCACGCCATCCTGGGATGTCCATGCTATATGAAGTTCATGGCCATCCCCAACTACACCTATCTAAAGTTGAAGATGTCTCTGGAAATTGATGAACACAAAACAAAGAACATGCAGTCAAGGGTGGGAAAGTTAAAGGCGAATGTGCAATATGATTGCAGAGCACTTACTTTAAGTCTTCAATAATTATGTCCCGGGTCAGAGTCGATGTTGTCTGTCCTGGTAAACGCGTTGGGACTGCTGGATGCAGTTTCATGACAACACCAATAACATCTGTGCATAGCATCTAGAACATTAGGAACTGCCGCATTTAGGCTAGAGTGTATGATCTACGAAGGAGCTTACCAATAAAATTCGGGTGCTCTCTTACATGCTGATGTATTTCATTGAAAGGGACAACTGTATAAACAAACTGTGGGAACATGTCTGATGGGATATCTTCCAGTACCACTCTAGTGTAGCAAGTGAATTCAATCATGCTATTTCCACGAACAGGCATGTAGGAATACTTAGCATTTTTAACCCTAAACCTGCTAATGGTGTACACCTTGCCAGCCTCTATGAGAGGGCTCTTTTCCTGCACTTCATCTCTTGGAATTTCAGCGTACATAACACCTCCCTGCAATGATTTTGTACAATAAAAGGCGGATTACATGGAGCAAAAGGAAATCTAGGTACACAAAGCTTTGAAGTGACTAAGGGCATAAGCAACTACAGTGTATGGAAAATGTAGACATAAATAGAAAATGTTATAAACCCACACCTCTTTATCAGTGAGAATGAGGTCAACATGCAGGATAGGGCCATTCTCATTCCTACCAGTGAAATCCCACTTTCTGATAACTCGAACATAGACAGAAGTCTAGATGTCTCTTGGCTTTAGATTTGCTAAGAGAGTGGGGGCAGGCGTACGAGCCATATCATGCACCTGTTTTTTATAGGAAGAAGATGAATCTCTGACATGAACAAACTAGGAAATTGTGGTGAACACATTAAATTAATAAGGTGCAAATAAATGTGTAAGGAATGACAGTAATTATGTATGTACAGCAATGAAGCATGCCATGCATAGCTAGCAGACGATACAAATGGAGAGGAAGACATGTTAATACACATACACAATTAACCGGTATATCAACATATAATACAATCAGCAAATACTTGAAACGATCTATCATGTACTTGGCTCGGCATGTGGGACACAAGCAAGTATTTCTTTGTACACAATATTCTTGGTTTCATCTGTACAATTTCCATTTTCGTCCTCTATCAGAATTTTTAGCCCCTTTTTCGAACTTACACGTGAAAGAGCCACATAGAGTTGCCCATGTGTGAAAACCGGTTTTTTAAGATAGATGCCAACGTAAGAAAACGTCTGCCCTTGGCTCTTGTTAATGGTCATAGCATAACATACTTTAATTGGGAACTGACGTCTATGGAGAACAAATGGCCATTTTTTATTTTTTAGTGTTAGAGAAATCCGAGGGACAAGGACGGTCTGACCAGCGTGGGTAGACACACAACACAGACACATATACAAACACAACACAAGAAGAAGAAATAATGCACAGTACACAAAGCATCAAGTCACCTTGGATATTTCGTAAGGCTAGAGCAGCACAAGGACGAAGGAGTAGGATGGAATCCGCACAATGCACTTGTAACACATGAACCAATATGAAGAGACCTGAAAATCAAAGGAGACCGCAAAACTAAACAGCACACATGTACGTGGATATCTAACACATCACACGTGACAAAAACGGAAGACCTGTGCGGGCAACATACAAGAAAAAAAGGGACACAACCAGTTGAAACATACCCTAAGCTCATAGGAAATAACTGGCCAAGCAGCTAACACTACGAAGAGAATCAGGAAAACATGCAAGCAAAATGTAAGCATTCTGATGGCCGCCGTACACTGAAATGAAGAACGCTGAACCTCTAAATTTTTCGTAAGAACGACACAAATGCAAGGACATTCTTCCTAAGAACCACACAAATGTAAGGAGACAGCAAACATGGCATTTGAACCCGCAAACAAAGCAAACTAAATTACCGACTATCAGAGCAAGCTAAGGTCCCTCCATAGCGCATCTACAACAAGCACCTACATAGTAGATCCGGAGCGATGCAACGGCAGGCAAGAAACCTGCAAACAAAGTGAAGTATTAGTACACACAACAGAGGAGAAATCAAATCAGAAAACAAAAGAAAGCAAAACAGGAACAAAGAAATCGATGACAGAGACGGAGAAAAACCCTGTGGAGAGCACACCATCATGAAGTGCAGCTCCCAAACCATACCAAAAGAGCACAGGAGGAGAAGAAAAGAGACGCGGCGGGAAGCACGGAAAAGGAAGCGGGAGCAACAAGGGCCATGGCGCGGGCAGGAGGAATAGGGCAGAGGCGGTCGAACTGTAGCGTGGAAACGGCAGGCGCAAGAAATACGCGGACACTGCAGCCAAGAAACAGGGCAACGAAGCACGGGCGGCGGAATCGGCCAAGACGATCAGGGCAGAGGCGCCTAGAACAGGGCAGAGCCACCACTGTAGCACGCAAAGCCTAGGCGGAAACAATAGATGAAGACCGCTGCCAAGAATGAGGGCAACGATGAACGCACGACGTAGGGCGGCCATAGGAGCACCGGGCAGGAGGAACAATGGCCCAGGAAAGGGCAAAGGCAAGGAAGAGAGAAGGGCAGGAGGAAACGAAGGCACAGGCGGAACAAATCGGTAAGGCAGAAACCAAATCGGAAAGCAAAATTAAGGAGGAGAAAAGGAGAGGGAGCAAACCCAGGACAACGGAGGAGCACGGGACCCACGGAGGCGTCAACGATGGCGACGGCGGAGAGCACAGAGCGGACGAGGACGACACAAACGCGGAAAGGGTGACAGAGAGACCAAGGGAACAAGCTGTGGGAGCAGTGGGATGGGAACTAGGAACAACGAAGGCAGGCCCACGGGAGCGGGCAAGTTTGCACACTAAATGGAACGGGCCTCAGCCGTCAAAACGGAAATCAAACAGCACAAATTAAGTTTGCTACCGTGGACGCCCTGAACGTTGGCCAAAGTAATCTGCTTTAATAAGAGTAGATTCATATTTGTTATCAACTGAAACTGGTAAGAAGGGATCGGACCAACAATTATACAATACTGTGTATAGTGTTATAATGTCCCAGCTGACTGAATAAGAAATAATGTACACTAATCTGGTCTTGCACGGGACTGGCCATTACATTGTACGTTTCAGCTTAATTCACAACTAATTAAATTATGGGTCGGCTCAGGCACTTTCTTGTCTCGTGGCGAACTGTTTCTTTTTCTTTTCAGAAATATCGTATAGACATGGACACTATAGAGTTCCAGGCACCAGCCAGTTTAACCCAAAGGCTTAAGTTGATAGGAGAGGTGAGCAATTCATTTTTCTTTTCAGAATATAGTATATATATGGACACTATTGAGTTGCATGCACCAACCAGCTCAACCCAAAATCGTATAGACATGGACATTATTGAGTTGCATGCACCAACCAATTCAACCCTACTCTATTAAGTTGCTTGCACAAACTAATTCAACTCAAAAGCTTAATAAGCTGAGATGATGGGGAGATGTGAGCAATTCATTTTTATTTTCAGAAATCTAGCATAGATATGGACAATATTGAGTCGCATGCACTAACCAGTTCAACCCAAAACATTATAGACATGGACACTATTGAGTTACATGCACCAATCGGTTCAACCGACACTATTAAGTCGAGAAGTGAGCAATTCATTTTTATTTTCACAAATCCATCATAGATATGGATACTATTGAGTTGGATGCACCAAACAGTTCAACCCAAAATATTATAGACATGGACACTATTGAGTTGTATGCACCAACTGGTTCAACCCGGCACTACTATTGAGTTGGATGCATCAACCAGTTCCCAAAACATTATAGACATGGACACTATTGAGTTGCATGCACCAACCGGTTCAACCCGACACTATTAAGTTGTCTGCACCAATCAGTTCAACCCAAAAGCGTCTTTGGCGTGGAATAGGAGCATGGAATAATTGTTTTATTTGATTATGCCTACCAGAATTTGAACTTGAGACCTCTGGCTTTGATATGCATGCACCAACCAATTAAAACCCAAAGGCTTGCTGATAAAGAGTATGGATGAAAATGGTACGAATATTTATTTGACAGTCCGTTCGACCGAACAAATATGAACACTTATCTGGATAGTTACTCGGATATCCGGTTTTTTTTCGGATACGGATACTAAAACGGATATCTTAGGCGGATATCAAATACGGATGTAATATCATCGATATTCGGCGGATATCGGATAATCCGGATAAGTATCGGATATATCCGGATATTTAAAAACGGATATTATCCGGATATTTATTCAAAATTTAAAAATCACAAATTTGAAACATCCAAACTATCTCAAATGGAAAGTTGACCAAAACAACAATTGTAGATCTTGATGAGTTGAACAAACTTGGTATTCAAAACTTTTCAATTTGAAGTCATTTAGAGTTCATAATACTAGAGTCAAAGTGTTGTTTTTTCATTTGACCAAATTTGACTTGGTCAAACTTGCTCAAATGAGACACTAAATGACCTCAGATGAAAAAACTCTGAATACCAAGTTTGATCATCTCAGCAAGATCTACAATTGTTACATAGCTCATTTTCCCATTTGATAAAGTTTTATCAAACACTAGTCATAAATTCTTAAATCTCATATAGACTTTCTGAAACTATGTCACACACTTATGAAATTTGAACTATATTTTGTTCAAACTTTCTCAAATGAAAAAATGGCCTATATAAGGATTGTATATCTTGATGAGATGAACAAATTTGGTATTCAAAACTTTTCAATTTGAGACAATCTAGGGTTCCGAAAACTAGTTTGTAAACATCGAAATTTAAAAATCACAAATTTGAACCATCCAAACTATCTCAAATGGAAAGTTGACCAAAACAAAAATTGTAGATCTTGATGAGTTGAACAAACTTGGTATTCAAAACTTTTCAATTTGAAGTCATTTAGAGTTCATAATACTAGAGTCAAAGTGTTGTTTTTTCATTTGACCAAATTTGACTTGGTCAAACTTGCTCAAATGAGACACTCAATGACCTCAGATGAAAACACTCTGAATACCAAGTTTGATCATCTCAGCAAGATATACAATTGTTACATAGCTCATTTTCCCATTTGAGAAAGTTTTATCAAACACTAGTCACAAATTCTTGAATCTCATATAGACTTTCTGAAACTATGTCACACACTTGTGAAATTTGAACTACATTTTGTTCAAACTTTCTCAAATGAAAAAATAGCCTATATAAGGATTGTAGATCTTGATGAGCTGAACAAACTTGGTATTCAAAACTTTTCAATTTGAGACAATCTAGGGTTCCGAAAACTAGTTTGTAAGCATCGAAATTTAAAAATCACAAATTTGAACCGTCCAAACTATCTCAAATGGAAAGTTGACAAAAACAAGAATTGTAGATCTTGATGAGTTGAACAAACTTGGTATTCAAAACTTTTCAATTTGAAGTCATTTAGAGTTCATAATACTAGAGTCAAAGTGTTGTTTTTTCATTTGACCAAATTTGACTTGGTCAAACTTGCTCAAATGAGACACTAAATGACCTCAGATGAAAAAACTCTGAATACCAAGTTTGATCATCTCAGCAAGATATACAATTGTTACATAGCTCATTTTCACATTTGAGAAAGTTTTATCAAACACTAGTCACAAATTCTTAAATCTCATACAGACTTTCTAAAACTATGTCACACACTTGTGAAATTTGAACTACATTTTGTTCAAACTTTCTCAAAATGAAAAAATGGCCTATATAAGGATTGTAGATCTTGAATCCATGACCATGACTCCATGAGACCCATGAAGCAATGTGCTTGGCTATTTCTACTCATGCCACGAAGATTGGTGCTTATATGATGTTTGATGTATGATGTATCTGTATCTTTATCTTATTTGTTGCTTTACTCTTTAGTCTTTCGACTTAATCTAGATGGATTATGGACTCATAGAGTGGTGTAATGGTTTGCGCACGTATGATATATATATATATATATATATATATATATATATATATATATATATATATATATATATATATATATATATATATATATGCTGCTTTTACTAAATATCCGAATAGATATTTGTATCCGACCTTCTCCGAATCCGATTCATACCGTATTCGATACTCATTATTCGTATCCGTAACCGAGTCAATCCATATTCGTATATGTATCCGAACGCTATCCGTGTCCGAATCCGAATCCGAACAGAAATATGAAAACAAATATAATATGAGTGATATCCGTTCGTATCCGATCCGTTTTCATCCCTAATAAAGAGAGATGAACAATTCATTTATACTTCAACAGACACTCGTATAAAGAACAAACATATACTCACCCCTTATAAACCTATGCCTGCACGCAATCCTACCATCAGTCCCTTGTTGACATTGCCTACCACTAAAGAATAGTGTTAGCCTCGTCGCATAAAAAAGAAAGAAAGAATAGTTAGCCACAAATGTGGCGCCTGTGCTATAGGAGTACACTATCTTCACAATTTATGATGTGGTCGAGTTTATAATTAAACTTCTAGCGAGACTAAAGTAATAAGACTTTGAAATTTTAAATTGTAAGGTGTTCGATGTTATTGAGAACGTCCATCCATATCTAGACCAGCGGCCGTGCATATCTACACGGATGTAAGAACATCCACATCTGAATACTCACTTTGTAATTGTGTACTCGTATATGAAGAATGGTAGCTTGTAGCCTGGAACCAAAAGCATCAGAAAGCGAAACTAAAAAATAAAAATAAAAATCATTTTGTCATATTAATAAATCAATCGGTTTTTGTGCATGTTTGGTTGATGCAGTCGTTGAGGTCGTGTTCATTCCTTGGTCTTAAAAAGTTACATTGTAGCATAATGGATTCACGGATACATAAATCCTGAAATAGACAATAGAAGTTAACTAGAATTTATTACCGGTAGGCACACTGATTTCCAACGCAAAATAAAAAGAAGGCAAATAACTACAATAATATACTCTCTTCATTCTAAATTGCAAGTCGGTCAAAAATGGCTTACAGTTTGAAACGAAGAGTATATAGATTTTTTTTGAGGAAAGGCACAACAGGAAACAGCTGATTTGTCGGGAGCAAAAAAATTTGCCGGGTGCTTTTTATCGGGCACCCGACAAAGGAATTCTTTGCCGGGTGCCAGGCCTGGCGGCACCCGGCAAATAAAGGCCTTCGGCAAAGCAGCCTTTGCCGGGTGCCGAGCACGCGGCAAATTCCAGCCGTCGGCAAAAATTAGTCTTTGCCGGGTGTTGGCCACTTTAAGCAAAATATGGTCACCAAGCAAAGGTGGCTCTGCTTGACGCAATGACCACATTTGCCGTCAGCTTTTGCGGGTGCCATGTTATTGTTAGGCACCCGCAAAAAATTTTTTATTTTTTTAAATTTTTTTTTGCGGGTGCCCCATGACCGGCAATTTTAAACAAAGGCTTCTTTGTCGGGTGCCCGGGGTGGCACCCGATAAAATTTTTTTTGTTTTTTTTACCCCATTTTTTTGTGGGGACTTGCTATAGTAAATATATCCCTATTTCAAAATTTGGGACAATTATGAGTTTTTTAACTATATTTTCTTAATTTTTTCCGTTTCATTGAATTTTTCCGACTATTCCAAATTTGAACTGCAGGTACATGAAATAATGGAATTTGGTCATTCAAAAAATAGTATTCATGATATTTACGCTATGTCGAGGTCGTATGCAGGAAGTGACATGAAATGTCGTGCATCATGTTGTCGTAACATGACGATGTACTCGCGGGGGAAGTTTATTTAAATTATATAAAATCCAAACGATGTCCGAAAATCACGAAACTTGTCGATGTGTCTTGTTATCACATGTGGAGGCCCTAGTAAAAAATTGAGAAAGTTTCAAGCAAGTTGCGACGTCGGCTGCCTAAAACCCAGACATCTCCGCCGCCCTCGCGCTCCGCCGCGCCCGCGCCTCGCCGGTCCGCCGCGCCCGCGCCTCTCCCGTGCCTCGCCCGCGCCTTGCTCTGCCTTGAGTCCGGCGACCATGCGGCGCCAGCTGCAGCGCCCAGCGCCGCGTGGCGCAGCGCGACAATGGCGCGCGCCCGGCGCACGGCCGGCGCTCCGCCGAATCCAGCTGCCCCCTGCCCCTGACGACCCGACGCGGCGCCGGCGCTCTGCTTGGCCCCCATGCCCCCCTGCCCGGACGCAAGCAGCGCTGGCCACTGCTGCCCCCTCACCGGCCGCCCCCGACGAGGCCGGCTGCCCGTGGGTCCCGCCACGGCCAAGAGAGAGGAGGTAGGTGGAAGAAGGGAGGAGGAAGGAAGAAGAAGAAAAAGAAGGGGGAGGAGGAAGAGGAAAAAAGAGAAGGGGAGGAGGAAGAAGAGGAAGAAAGAGAAGGGGAGGAGGAAGAAGAGGAAGGTGCCGACCCGACCGCCCGTCGATCCCCGCACCGTTCCGACCGGCCGTTGATCCTCGCGCTGCTACGGTCATCCCCGCCGTCGTCGCCGGCCCTCGCTCTTGCCGTTCTTGCCGCCAAGGTAAGCCCTACCCTTGTAGTGTTAGTAGTAGTAGTTAGTAGTGTTAGTAGTAGTTAGTTGTAGTGTTAGTAGTAGTAGTTAGTAGTTTTAGTTGTAGTGTTAGTTGTAATTAGTTGTAGTGTTAGTAGTAGTAGTTAGTAGTTTTAGTTGTAGTGTTAGTTGTAGTAGTTAGTAGTGTTAGTTGTAGGGTTAGTAAACAGTAGTAGTTAGTAAGTAGTAGTGGTTAGTAGTAGTAGTTGTTAATAGTTAAGTAGTTCTTACTATTAGCATTGTTAGTAGTTAAGTAGTTGTTAGTAGTAGTGTTAGTAGTAGTTGTAGGGTTAGTAGTAATTGTTGTTGTACTACTTCAATACTTTCATGTGCATGGAAAGATAACTAAAGTACATGGCTCATCTTGATATATTGGTGGTTGTTGGCCTTCGTGTCCATGTTTGGTATATATGTGGTTGTTGGCCTTCGTGCCATGTTTGGTATATATGTGGTTGTTGGCCTTCGTGCCATGTTTTTTGCAGGTTTTGGGAACCTCCCGTGCAAGGGGGAGGTCTTTGCAAATTTTGAGTCGACACTAACCATTTTTGCCCTTTTTTGCAGGAGGAGGACCTGTGGGAGGGACTCAGCGACCCCGATCGTCTTCGTCGGCGCTGCGGGTCTTCCTGCACCGCGTCGACTCGCCACTGCACCGACTCTCCACCGCCCCGCTACCCGGACCTCACCGCCACCCTATGTATAACCCCTCTATCAAGAAGATGGGCTACAAGGGAGGTTGGTGATAGACTTAACCGAGGCGATTGGAATGGAAGTAGACAATGAAAGGGTTGATGACGAGGAAGAAGGAGATGAGGTGCAAAATGTCAAGGACATAGAAATGCTTGAGCGATTACATTTAGATGATGACGATGAAGGCAACATTGAACCTTCGGACAGTCTTGTTTATTTGGACAATTTTGATAGTGATGACGAGACATATGATCCAGATAATCCCAATAATGATGATTACTTCTAATACATGTAATACTATGTTATTTTGTAATCGTGTTTTGTTTATTTGCTTAGCATCTATTTCTAATACATGTAATGATGTCTTGTTTGTTTCTTTTTAATTGCAGGTGATTGAACAAAGATGGCGGGCGGCAGTGGGCCAAGGAACGTGAACTCAAGGTACCAGAGGGCACGTGAGGACGCAGATGCCGGAGAGAACGCATCGGATGGGAGGAGGCAGAGGGCCAGGAGCAGCGGCAGCGGGAGCGGCAGCAGGAGGGGCCGGCCTCCTCTAGTTAGGCCGCGTGACGTGCCAGAGGAGCGCCGTACCATGGACTCCTCGGAGGACGAGCAGGTTCTGGCGACGGACGAGGTTCGGGCGACGGACAGCGAGGGAGAGGCATAGGAGGGTGGCGAGGCCGGAAGTAGTTCCACTGCCTCTACTGTGGCTAGCCCCTACTTGCGAGGTCCCTCAAAACTCCCTAGGCCTCCGCTTCCTCCCCTACGCCCAGTGATCCGCCCCCAGGGGGATAGGTAACTAACTTTAGATTTAATCATAGCTACTTCATATAACCTGTTGAAAATTATCAGAGAAACTAATAATGTTTGTTAATGACTTGTGCAGGCACTGGGAGGTTGTGTCGCCTGGTGACTCACGCAACCCCAACCACATCTTGGGGCTTGTGTGTAGGCACTATTACCCCGGCATTGTCACACACAAGGGGACTGTGGGGCCGGCCAAATCGTGGGACCACTACAAATCTGCCCTCGACGCAGATTATGAAGACAAGCAGGAGCGGGTCAGGAGAGAATTTTGGGTAAGTCTCGTTCGCACAACTTTGATCAATACATCGCATTCATTTGACACTTTTTGACATAATGAATTGATACATTGTGTCTGTCTCTCAGACTTTTTCAGTGTGAAGAGGGACGGGGAGGAGAGGGCGGAGAAGAACTTGGTGAAAAGTGCAGGAAGCGCGATCAGTGACATGCACTACGAGGAGGCGCCTCACTTGCATCATCAAGTACTCACGCCACGCGACTTGGTCGAAAGTCAACAAGAGACAGGCAGACGGATGCCTCGACCGGGAACAGTTCCTTGAGGTAAATGAAGAATAATACTTGATTCGTTTTGAGATTAAGTAGCTTTCATTTGGTCGTCTTACATCTCAAATTTTTATGACATGTAGATGATTCCATGGTGGTGCGAGTCCTTTTTGCCATTCGCTGGGAGATGATCGTGGGACAGGTGGTTCACAGAGGGTTATATCCAGAACACGAAGCCCATCGGGAGCGGGCTTTAAAGTGACGGGCCCCACACACCACCAAGGCAGCCATGACCTCGGCAGCATACAAGCAAGCTTAGGTACATGAATTCATTTTAGTATTCGACGCTCCATTCGCATGTTTCTTCTAATCATCTTGTTGTCTTTCTCGCATCGGCGTCGCATGATGGCCACCTTTGTCCACGTTCATGGCGTATGGATCGCCCGCAAGGGAAAGGACTTCTGCTATCACCTTCAGCCCGGATGACCCACCCGAGTCGACAAAGAACCCGAGCGCCCACACACCGCATCAACTCCTACGCTGCGTCGGAGGCAAGGTCGGTCCAGGGGCCGATCGGGATCCGAGCACCGACGACATTAATGGCACGACTGTCATGAGGATCGGACAGGGCAAGAAGCATGGGCGGATCTGGCTTGGCGATGGCACCCTCGAGTCCGGCTCTGTTCCTCCCTCTCCCAGATCCGAGCAAGTACCCGAGCGGAGGCCCGGCCATCACGTGGCCGTCCCTCACATGCAAATGGTCAACGCACTCTAGGTTAGTCCAATTTAACTCTTCGTACATTGATCTTTACATAACTTAGTTACCTTTACATTACTAAAACATTTGATTGAAATGTTGCAGGCCGAGAACGAGAGGATGGCTCAGGAGCTGCGGGACCTGGCGGCGAGGACTGAGGTGGCCGAGCAGGAAAGACAAGCCAAGCGGGCCGAGCGGGAGAGACAGGCCAAGCAGCTGGCGGAGATTACGATGTTCCTGCTGAACTTTGGGCAAGTGAACGGTGTACCTATGCCGATGTTCGCTCCAGCACCGCCGCCAGTTGTAGCTAGTCCAGTGAGTATGAATCCATATTGCTTCGACTAGTGCTTTCATTAGATGACCCACTCTAAGCGCCTGAATCTCTTGTCCTTTATTCAGCCTCCGTCGGCGGGTTCGAATAACCCATCTCAGGCGCAAGCAGGCGGTGCCGAGTTTCCTTCACCAGGCACTCATTTTCCTCCCCACCTTTAGTTTGTATCTCTTTTTCATCGCTTGATGGACATGTGATGCACTGTGATCCACTATCGACTTGTTTCAATGGTAATTGGACCTATTATGTTTGTGATGTCGTGTATGTGAGGTATTGTATTCGTGATGTGATATATCTGTGTGGGATTGAGTTTGTGATGAGATGTATGTGATATATATGTGCTATATTGTCTTTGTGATGCTTCAGATGTGATATATATCTTTTATATGCTGTGTTTGTGATTATAGAATCAAAAAACAAAATAAAAAAATTAATTTTTGAGGCTTTGCCGGGTGCCACTGCCCGCCTCGCAAACAGGAATTCTGAAAAGAATTCTCAGCTTTTTTCAACCGACAAAGGGTGCCCCATGACGGGTGCATGACCCGCACGACAAAAGAAATTAAAAAAAACTCTTTGCCGGGTGCCCCCGCGGTGTGACACCCGGCAAAGAAATTATAAAAAAAAAATAAAAAAATCTTTGCCGGGTGCCTCCCCGGCATGGCACCCGGCAAAGAAAATTTGAAAAAAAAAAAAAAAAATATTTGCCGTGTGCCTCTAACATGGCACCAGGCAAAGCAAGGGATGACGGAGCCGGCGCCGTAACGACCACTTTTCTTTGCTGGGTGCCGGGTTTGCACTCGGCAAAGTCTTTGCCGGGTGCCCGATAAAAAACACCCGGCAAAAGAATCTTTGCCGATTAACTTTTTGCCGGAGACTCTTTGCCGAGTGCTGCACCCAGCAAAGGCTTTGCCGAGTGCAAAGTAGCCTTTACCGGGTGCATTCGGCACCCGGCAAAGCGCCTGAATCCAGTAGTGGGGAGTATATATATAGATGAGTGAAGTAATATAGTATTATTTTTCTAAACGAACCGGCACCAGATGTGTCAATTTTTATTTTGTAAAGAAGAGGAGTTAGAGTGCAGTGGAGCAACAGGCGGTGGCGATTTAGTGGCAGGAGATGGAGACGAAAGGCTCGCGAGAATGTCGATTCTCGATTGGATAGGCGGAGGATGGACAGTCAATGATGGAGGTGACGTGCGCTTGGGACCGACGAGGGGATGTTGTCCGCTCGGGCATAGGGGCGGAGACTGACCAATCTGAATGGAGTTTCACGAGAGTTTTATGTACGTTAAACATGCTGACTGGCCAAATGACGTTGAATGTCATTGTTTTCCAGAATCTTATACGTTGAAAACAATGTAGACAAGTTTCATCCCCATAAAATTCATTTTATTTTATTTTTACTCGAGGAACCTCCCCATTCCCATTGAAATCAACGGAAATACAACATTCGAGAGTTTTACAGAGAAAAAGCTAAGAGCGTTAAGACGAGGCAACATAGCTGCTCGAACACATTCGTCTGCATGAGACGATATACAGAGGAGGTTGAAAGGTTCAACATAAAGAAGAAAAGAGCCTTAACAGCTAAAGACCCTATCAGGCAACAAAAGTAGTTTGCTAGAGATCACAGAAGTATCAACAGAGCCATAACCACTCTCAGATCAATATGCATCAGGCAGGCTTCATCTGTCTTGGTCATCATTCTGTCCATCCTTCAGCAGGAGATGCCCTTGCTTCGCCTTTTTCTTGGTCATCAGTTTCACCGCTATCGCCAGCATTGTGTTCACACCCGCCACCAGAGCATCTTTGTTAGCCTCCATTAAAAGACCTGCCCAGTAACTCATAAGCGAACATGCATAGCACACAATCGTAGCAGGATTGGTCATAGATTTGCCTTCAAAATAGATAGTTTCGCGTTTTCCAAATGACCCAGCATATAGCTGCAATGCCCAAAGTATGAAAAAGTCTGCCAGCAGGGAGCCAAAGTTCACACCGATTCCAGCACTGATTAAGGGATTTAGGAATGTTCTTTGCACCAATAGCATGAGCTACAACAGCCTAGACAGCTTTTGCAGTGCTGCATTGAAAAAGATGATGCTGTACATTCTCATTTTCATTACAGAAGTAGCAAGTAGGTCTTCCAGACCATCTCCTCCTAATCATGCTATCTTTGGTGAGGATTGCATTTCATCTCATGAAACTTTTATAATCTCTCTCTTCATCAATAACATACTATGCCACAACAACTTATTTAATGCCCGTGATACTCCCATAAAACCCCATTGAGTCATTTAGACTTTCCTCACGCCAATCCTAGTGACGTCTCAGTTTTGAAAACTCCATGCGTTGAGAACAATGTAGACTAATTTTATCCCTAAGAAACTCATTTTACTCGAATGAGACTTTGATTATCTCTCTTTATTAATATCATGTCATATCAACATATTTGCTAAATTGTTATATCTTATTTAATATTTATAAAACTCTCATGGAACCGACTGAAATTAGTCTACCACAAAACTATATAATATACTTGATTGACGGCTTGACGCACGTGCGAACCCAACCAGATTAAATAAAAGTGTAGGAAAACAAGAGCCTGCGCGCACGAATGGATGTGACCAGTGTGATGGTGGCATGGTGCGGCTCCAATTCCCGTTTCCCGGCCACTCCCTGTACCGGCGTGGCCGCGTGGGTCCCAGGCCACCAGCACATAGTATAGGAGTAGATCATGGGCGCCGGCGGTGTCAGTCAGATCTGGCGCTATGTAAAACTGCGCCGCCGTGGCCGCCGCCGCACTTTGACTTGACGACAGGGACGCGTACATTGACGACAAGCCGCAGCGGTGACTCTGACGAGTGACGACCAAGCAAGCGAGCATTGATGCCGCACCGCCGCTGCCGCTATCAGCGAAGGAACTGCACCGCGCGAGACAAAGAAACGTTCGGCGGCGAGGGAGGATTGTCAGAGCCGTTCCTTTCGCGACACCGTACCGGTGGTGACCGGTGAGGTGAGAACGCTAGCTAGATACTAGCTCTAGCTGTCGGTCTCCGTTCATCTTCTGCAGGCTTCCCGAAAATGTCAGCATTATGATTCAAGAGCTGTTGAGAAAAGATGAACTCCGTAGTAGTCCGTAACCGGACCAGTTTGGCGGTAATCTTCGTCAATCTCAAAATTTGTCGGAGGTGCTTATAGGGTAGGATGAATGTGTGCGCTCGTGTATGTGAGTGTCTGCATCTGTACGTGGGTATCACAAATAGATGCGATAATAATTGGCGCGTGTGTTTTGCCCACAGAGTTAAAGTGCAGACGACAAAAGACTTGTCCAACAGCTGACCAAATGCAATCATCTGAACGTGATCGGAGCTGCGCGCGGGTGGGGGTGGAATGAAGCCATTCTTACCATACCTGCATGCGCTGCGGTCGCCGCGCCGCCCGCCGCCGCGGGCATCCGTCGAGAATGTTGGAACGAGCATGAGAATGGAATGTTGGTGCGCGGCTCTTCGCCTCGCGATCTCACGTTGCACCCGCTGTAGACGGACGACCCCGGCCAGGCAAAAGCACTGCACTAGTGCACTGCTGACTGCACAAGTGCACACCACAGCCAAAGCCCCGCACAGAAGACAGACGGTAGGGGTGGATTTAGATGGAATAGCCGAATAGGTATGGATTTCATGTAGCACTATTTACCAATTTTTAATTTGAGATTGAATATGAATACAAATATTGCCGGATGTGCACGCAAAACAGATACTTTGCATTCGGATTCACATTTAGACACCTACTTGCTTGATCTCAGTAGTTTTAGTGCGTAGAACAAAATCAATGCACGTGGCCACTTACATATGAGTATAGAACAAATGTAAATAGACAACTCATCAGAAATAACATGTTTATTAATAAATACTTAAGTAATTAAAAATATATAAATATATAAAGTTAGTATTTTCAATACATCAAAATATTTGTCAATAAATCAATTAAATTATATAAAAATAATGTCATCAATATATAAAGAAACTAAAAGTATTTCATGATTGAACATATTAAAATTAATTCAGACTTACCTTTATATATTATTAGTAATACTAAAATTAGTATAATTTTATTAGTAATAGAGATAACTTCTAAATAGTTTAGATGATGCATATCAGTTGTAATATTAAAATTAATATCATGTATATTGGTAATTACTCATAGACATATATAAGTTCAAATGGTTTCACCGGGAATTTTGTTCTTTGCAATTTTCACCTAGTTTGACCAAAACCAAAGATGATCCCTGTTCTTTTTTTTCGAATCAGACTCCCTCATTCATTCATTCATTCATTCAGGAGGTGCAGGATTACAATCTTCTGTCAACAAGTGATCAATGCAAGTTGGGGCTACAAGCCACTCACCCAACCTGATGACACTTGTGACTTGCTTAGCTAACAAATGGGCTACTCGGTTACAAGACCGGTTGGCATACAATAAGATAAATTCATTAAAGTTAAAGCTAAGCTCTCTAATCTCCCCCAGGATCGGCTCCAGATATGATCTCTGAAAGTCCTCGATCCCGGGCTGCTAGCAAGCCATCTCTGCAGGCAAGAGCCTCCATCGTCAGTGCGTCCAGTCCCTGGCCAACATCTGCATAGATAGCTCCATCCACATTGCATTTGTGCCACCCTGCCGGCGGAGGCTTCCACCGGTGATTAGCTGTGCCTTGCTTCACTATCTTCATCACCTGGGCTAGCTGCCGGCGGATGATTTTCACTGTCGGTTCGAAAGCCAGCGGGGCATATTGGGACATCAAACCTTCGGTGAAAATTGTTTTCACTCCATCAGTTTGATGTCTGATGTGCGCCACCTACTCACCAACCGGTAGAGAAAATTGTTTTCACCGAGGATTGAACCGGAGGTGAAAATGGCCTAGTAAAACCCCTCCCCTCCTTTTTAGTCGTCATTCCTCCACCTTTTTACCTCTAACTCGCACCTTTATTTCACCATTGTTGGGGCCATTTTCCACCAATATGTTCATGGAGACTCCCAAATCTAGAAAGATACACATCACTTCTTGTTTTAAAGTTGGTAACTATCAACCCTTTAAATTCTAGCTTACTGCTTTGGCTAAATGTGATTGAAAGCATATTTCTTCCTTTTAGAGGGTTTCCTGCAACCAACTGATTATGGAGGCTCCTAAATTTTGAAGATTGCACATCAAAACAACTTACTTTAAGGTTAGTATAGCATCTAATTTAATTGTTAGCTTACACTATTTCCAATATATTGAGATGAACGTGATGGAGAGCCTCTATAATTTAATTTCTTCATCGTAGAGGATAATTTTATAAAGAATTATCCAACAAGGCTCCCAAATTGTGAAGATAGCATATCACCAACATTATTACTTTAAGGTTGGTATATTGCCACTCATTTAATTTACTTGTTCTAGAAGACATTTTTCATTACATTGAATAGTCGTTTTGATGCCATACATTTTTAGGATAAAATTTCATTAAATTGACAGTTAGATTCTTAAGGGACATTTTTCATTAAATTTAATGACATATATATTAGTAGGGTCTATATCGTACTCGTAATGCTATTCATAGATGGATGTACTTGGATCCTATATGTACCAAGTTCATGGAAGGCACCGATTTATGGCCTCGCTCCACAATCCCAAAACCCTAAACTTCCATTTCAATCCCCATCGCCTCACCTTTCAGGTCTCTCCTCTCCCAACATTGCCCCCGCAGCCTGAACCTTAACCCGTTGCATGACCTCCTCCTAAATCTGACCACCACCACATCATCCTCACCCATTTCACTGCCCTATACTCTTATTAGTCTTGCGTTCATCGATGGAATGACTGTTCCACTTCTATCCACACGATGTCATTGGATCACGTTCGAGAAGGCCACATATATGCCATAGCACGACCTAGGGCATGATTGGTTTCGTGTTCCAACCTAGCATGGCTAGAACCAGTCAACCAGGCCAACATCAACCATCCATGCTTGATGGATACGAAAGCACTTCATTGGTTGTCTACTTGCATGTAGCTCAGCCCATGAGAGAAGTTGATTGGTTGCCTCTTGCCTCACATCCCCGCTCTCTCATTCTGCGCAGTTCAAGCTCTAACATGGCGCCATGTTGGTCATACAACCAATAAACTTGACGGATTTCAATCTCATTTCTCCGAAGCCCAGCCGATGGGTACCTCCTGCATCTCCCAAGTCAGATCCAAACCGTTCCTCAACCAACCAAACATCTCAAATCTACATCACAAGCCAGATTAAGCCTAATCCACCCAACCAATCACACCCTAGCGACTGTGGAGCGAGAGCGTTAACGCTTGTTTGTGACTGGAGGGATTTGTCGGGTATCGGTATTAGCGATACCCGAAGAAGGGATATGAGGACCGCGGACGATGACTCGCCTAGATAATCAAGGACGTACTTCAGTCTCGATCGGCACCAAAGGGACGGTCTTTGTCTGGCTCGACCCTGAGGGCACGGGCCCCATGTCGCCCGACCCCGAGGGTACGGGAGCCATCTCACCTGACCTAGGGCACGGGCTCCGCCTCATCCGACCCTGAGGGCACGGACCCCGTGTCACCCGACCCCAGGGGTACGGGAGCCATCTTGCTCGACGGGGAGGGCACGGGCTCTGTCTCGCCCGACCCCTAGGGCGCGGGCTCCGTCTCGCTCGACGGGGACCCATACCGCCTCCAACCACTACGGGTCTGAGGGTACGACCCCGTGGTCAAACTTCTGACACCGAAAGGGAAGCGGGCACGTCTCGACGTTACCCATGGCCACGTCAGCCCACGCCCGAGGGTTCACATCTCCAATAATGATGGGTGTGTGGTCGTTGTGCTGCCTACTCCCCATACGACCGTTTACCACGCCATCCGCTGGGACAGGATGGGACTCCACAACTAGCTGATGATACCGGGGCATGGCACTAGTGGTGAACAGGAGCCCGACGTGGAGCCATCCCTGTCACCATCTACAGCGTTGATGGGACCCGCATGAAGAAAAAGAAGGACCCGGTGGCCCTAGAGGCCTTTTTCTCCCTCGCTTTTCTCCTTCTTTCTCTCTATAACCTACGCCTTTCCCTTCACCTATAAAAGAGGAAGCATGACACCCCAAGAAGAAAAGAGGAGCACACGGCTAAACAAACTCTCAGCACTCTTCAACCCTTCCACCAGAGACCTGGGATCCGCTCCCTCTCTCGCCCATTTGTAACCCCTACTACAAACTAAGTGCCGATAACATGAGCAGCAGCACACTAGACGTAGGGACATTCCACCCAAAATAGTATAAATTCTCGTGTCCTCCGAGCACACCATCCGGGCTAGACACGTAGATACAAATTTACTAGACGGTGATCCAAAACACCGACAGTTGGAGCGTCAGGAAGGGGCTTTTTGTGCGTCTCAACGTCCACATCAGGCCTCGGATGGCTAGTCACGGCGTCAGTTGAATCCTAGGTGCGCACATGCGCTTTGGGAACTTGGATTTCATCATCACGATGGAGGGAGAGTTGGCACAGGTCTCCGCCACCATCCAGCCTCTCCACTCTGCCGGCCTCAACGCGATCGTCGAGGCGCTTGAGGAGCTGCAGCTGCACGTGCCGGAGGCTCGCGTCCCCAGGAGCAACTAGCTCCTCAGCTTCGATTACGGGAGGCTAGAGCGCTAGCTCAATGCCTTCCTGAGACCCTGACTGTCCCAGGAGGACCTACGCTGCCTCACTTTCTCGTTCGCCAACATCATGACATAGCTTGCCAGAAGGGAACCGCTCTCCCCATAATACCTCATCCGGAGCGCCCCGATAGCATTCCTGTTCGGTCTGCGCAATGCTATGGGACCGTTGGCCACCTCGTGGCGCAGCGCATGTACCCATCCCCTACGAACGATGAGTTCATGGGGATGACCGAATACATCATAGAATCTTTCCACGACCTTCTTGTGGGAGATTCAGAGTCGCCCTCTGACTCTGACTCCAGCAGGGGGAGCCATCACCCCTCGCGAGAATGTTTTATGGTAGGTACCCTCGAGGGACGCATCGAAAGCATCCATGAGTGAGGGGCTACCACACCAAATGACCTTGACAACAAGGTCGAGGGAGATGCAGGGGGCCCGCCTCACCTACGGGTGGAGCAGCTGAGGGCGTAGCACATGGAACTCAAGGATGTGCGACTCTAGCTGGAGCAAGAGCGCGCGGAGCTTGAGAAAGAGATCGAGGGCCGCGGAGATGGTGGGTGTGCACATGCCATGGCCTATGATATGAACCGGAGGATCATCAAAGACGATGGATCCCTCCCACACTTTGCCCGGGCAAGCCAGAACATCGCTGCCGCAGTGGCCTTACTCCAAGGGCTTCCAAAACCCACGACACCCGAGGATCATCGGACCCATCACGAGATCCACACATGGCTCGAGTGCGCGGTGGTGCAGCAGGCGGAGAGCTCATTGTCTCGGCGACGCGAGCTCGATGCCAGTTAGCGTGCGCCCTCGGGATGACATGTCAGGGACGTGTCTATCCACCAGGTGCCGCGTGGCGGTGGGGGAACGCTGTGGCACTGGTGCATGAGCATCTCAGCCTCCACCATGACGCACAAAACACCATGGATGCCCGTAGGCGTTGATGAAGCAACGAGAGAGAGAGGAAGCTGGCCACGGCTACCACCCTCATCGCGGTGGACGCTATGACAGCGGCGAGGACCGGAGCCCGAGCCTCGACTTGTCAGGGCCTCAGGCCTTCGGCCGACACATCCTCAACGCCGCCTTCCCACCGCGGTACCGACCGCCGGCCAACATCCCAAAATACTCTAGGGAGATGAACCCCGGACTATGGCTCGAGGATTACCAACTTGCTTGCCAAGCCGGTGGAGCGGATAGTGATAGTTTCACTATGCGCAACCTTCCATTGTTCCTGGCCGATTCAGCGCAAACATGGTTGGAGCACCTTTCGCCCAACCGGATTCAAAGTTGGGCAGACTTAAAGGAGGTTTTCGTAGGAAACTTCTAGGGCACCTACGCGCGTCCTAGGAACCTGTGGGATCTCAAAAACTATCGACAGAAGTTTGGGGAAACTCTTCATGAGTACATCCAGCGCTTCTCCCGATAGTGCAACGAGCTGCCCGACGTCGCCGACACCGACGTTATAGGAGCCTTCCTGTCTGGGACCACCTGCGAGTCCCTAATTCACAAGCTGGGACACAAGGGCCCATGAACAACCAAGGAGCTCCTCGACATCGCCACCAGCCATGCCTCAGGCAAGTAGGCAGTTGGAGCAATTTTTTACTGCCCCAAGGGCAAGGCGAAGCGGGACGAGGATGCCAACGAAGGTGCCTCTAACCGCCCCAACAAGAAGAAGAACAAGCAGCGACGCGAGGGCTCGCTCGTGGCCACTACTGACCACAAGGTGGGTCAGTAGCCACTGAGGGTACCCTAGACCACTTCAAAAAGCTACTCGAAGGGCCATGCCTGAACCATGCCTTCCCCATCAAGCACATATACAAAGACTGCGCCCTCATGAAGCGGTTCCTGTCCGGTGGCTCCAACAAGGGGGAGCATAGGAAGGAGCCCAAGCCAGCAATAGATGACGCCAAGGGGAAGGACGATAACTTTCCAACGCCGGATGGCTGCCTCATGATCTTCGGAGGGTTGGCGGCCTATGACTCTAAGCATCGCTAGAAGCTTGCACGCCACGAGGTCTATACGGCCGAACCAGCCACGCCTTCCTTCCTTCGATGATTGAAGTCCGCCATCACCTTTGATCAGACCGACCACCCAAAAAGCATCCCGCAGTCAAGAAGGTACCCGCTCGTGGTCGACCCAATCATTGGCACGAAGCGGCTCACCAAGGTGCTGATGGATGGAGGCCGTGGACTCAACATCATGTACGCTGAGATGCTCAACTCCATGGGCATCGATCGGTCGAGCATTCGGCCGACCAGGGCGCCTTTCCACTGCATCGCGCCTAGAAAGCAGGCCATGCCACTCGGGCAGATCGATCTGCCCATCACCTTCAGGAATCCGACCAATTATAGGACGGAGACGCTTACCTTCGAGGTGCTTGGGTTCCACGGGACCTACCACGCCATCCTGGGATGTCCATGCTATGCGAAGTTCATGGCCATCCCCAACTACACCTATCTAAAGTTGAAGATGCTGGGTCCGCGTGGGGTGATCACCGTCGGCAGCTCCTTCCAGCGCGCCTACGAGTGTGAGGTCAAGTGCTGCGAACACGCCGCAATGATTGTCACCTCCAAAGAGCTCGCAGCCATCATGGAGGAGATTGTCGAAGAAGCACCCAACCCCAAGCGGTCGGCTGGGTCTTTCGAGCCCGTGGAAGGCACCAAGGAGGTCCTCATAGACCCTAGCAGCTCTGAGGGTAAAGTGGTGCGCATCGGCACCACGCTTTCCTCCAAATAGAAAAGCACACTCGTTGACTTTCTCCACGCCAACAGAGACATCTTTGCATGGAGACCCTTGGACATGCCAAGCATTTCAAGAGAAGTCACCAAGCACGCCTTGAAAATCATGCCAGGCTCCAAGCCGGTGAAGCAGCGCCTGCGTTGCTTCGACGAGGAGAAACGTAGGTCCATCAGCGAGGAGATTACGAAGCTTTTGGCGGCAGGATTGATCAAGGAGGTGTATCATCCTGAGTGGTTAGCCAATCCTATTCTTGTAAGAAAAAAGAGTGGGAAATGGAGAGTGTGTGTTGACTACATGGGTCTCAACAAAGTGTGTCCAAAGGATCTGTTTCCTTTGCCGCGCATAGACCAGGTAGTCAACTCGACCTCAGGGTGAGAAACCCTTTGCTTCCTTAATGCGTACTCCAGGTACCATCAAATCACGATGAAAGAGTCCGACCAGCTCGCGACGTCTTTCATCACCCCGTTCGGGTCATTCTGCTACGACACAATGCCGTTCGGTCTGAAAAACGCGGGGGGCTACATATCAGCATTGTATGCTCAAGTGTTCTAGGGACCTCATCGGGCAAACCGTTGAGGCCTACATGGATGACATCATGGTCAAGTCCAAACGGGCTAACTAGCTCATAGCCGACCTAGAGCAGACCTTCATGAAACTCCGAGCAAATGGCATCAAACTCAACCCCGAGAAATGCATTTTCGGGGTCCTGAGGGATATGCTGTTGGGTTTTATCATCTCCGAGCATGGCATTGAAGCTGACCCAGAGAAGATCTTGGCCATCATAAGGATGGGCCCAATTCAGAACATAAAGGGTGTACAACGAGTTATAGGGTGTCTCACCGCTCTCAGCTGCTTTATCTCATGCCTCGGCGAATGAGGTCTCCCCCTCTATCGGCTTCTGAAGAAAGCCGACCGTTTCGAGTGGACGCCCAAGACCTAGGAGGCGCTTGATAAGGTCAAGCAGCTCCTAACGAAGGCCCTAATCCTGATTCCCCCGACCGATGGGGAATCACTCCTACTCTACATTGCAGCCACCACGCAAGTGGTCAGCGCCGCCCTGGTGGTTGAGCGGGAAGAAGAGGGTCACGCCCTCAAAGTACAATGTCCCATGTACTTCGTTAGCGAGGTCTTGTCCGATTCCAAGACTCGCTACCCCCAAATCTAGAAACTCCTATACGCCGTCCTGGTCACGAAGAGGAAGTTGTGTCACTACTTTGAGTCGCATCCGGTGATGGTCGTGATCTCCTTCCCACTCGGCGAGGTTGTCCAAAACCATGATGCCATAGGAAGAATCACGAAGTGGGCACTCAAACTGATGGGTCAGGGCATTTCATATGCCCCTCGGATGGCCATCAAGTCCTAAGTGCTGGCCGATTTCATCGCAGAATGGACCGAGATCCAAATGCCACCACCAGCCATCGACCAGGAGTACCGGACGATGTACTTCGATGGATCGCTGATGAAGAAAGGCGCTGGCATGGGGCTGGTCTTTGTTTTGCCCCTCGGGGTACGCATGAGGTGCATGGTTCGCATCCATTTCCCTACCTCCAACAATGTGGCTGAATATGAGGCACTCATCAACGGCCTACGCATCGCCGTTGAGTTGGGCATCCGATGGCTTGACGTCTGGGGTGACTCTCAGCTGGTCATTGACCAAGTCATGAAGGAGTCAAGCGACCACAATGCCAAGATAGCTGCGTATTGCTGAGAAGTCAGCCAACTGGAGGATAAGTTCGATGGTCTCGAGCTCAATCACATCCCAAGGTGACTCAATGAAGCAGCCGACGCGCTGGCAAAGATGGCGTCTAGCCGAGAGCCGGTGCCAGCAATCAGTACAAGCCCTCAGTCCACTACGAGGAGCCAGAACAGACTGGTGACAGGCCGCCTGCCCTAGGCTTGGGGTGAAAGGTCCTAATGGCTAGAGGGGGGTGAATAGCCTAATAAAATTCTACAACAACACTTAACAAAATATGTTAGACAATTTTGCGGCGAAGCGAGTGTTGCGCTAGCCTACTAAAATGCAAGCCACCTACCACAATTCTATTTCGAATAGTGTATGTCCACACAATAGCTATGACACTTAGCTAAATTAGTGTGCTCTCAAAGACTAACTAAAGAGCAACACTAATCAAACAAACAAGCTCTCACAACTAGCTACACTAAAGAGCTTGATAACTAGTTTGCGGTAATGTAAGAGTGAGCAAGAGAGTTATACCGCCGTGTAGTGGTAGGAACCAATCAATCATAATAATGAATACCAATGTAGACCAATCACCTCAGAATCAAATGATGAACATAATGATTTTTACCGAGGTTCACTTGCTTGCCGGCAAGCTAGTCCTCGTTGTGGCGATTCACTCACTTGGAGGTTCACGCGCTGATTGGCATCACTCGCCAAACCCTCAATAGGGTGCCGCACAACCAACACAAGATGAGGATCACACAAGCCACAAGCAATTTACTAGAGTACCTTTTGGCGCTCCGTCGGGGAAAGGTCAAGAACCCCTCACAATCACCACGATCGAAGTCGGAGACAATCACCTCCTCCACTCAACGATCCTTGCTGCTCCAAGCCGTCTAGGTGGCGGCAACCACCAAGAGTAACAAGCGAAATCCGTAGCGAAACACAATCACCAAGTGCCTCTAGATGCAATCACTCAAGCAATGCACTTGGATTCACTCCCAATCTCACTATGATGATGAATCAATGATCTAGATGAGTGGGAGAGCTTTGGCTAAGCTCACAAGTATGCTATGTCAATAGAAATGGCCAAGAGAGTGAGCTTGAGCCGGCCATGGGGCTTAAATAGAAGCCCCCACAAAATAGAGCCATTGTACCCCTTCACTGGGCATAGCGCGGGGTGACCGGACGCTCCGGTCCGATCGACCGGACGCTAGCCCTCAGCGTCCGGTCACGTGATTCACGTCACGTGTCCCCTGCTTCAAATGTTGTTCGTTAGATTTCAACGGTCGTCTACTGACCGGACGCGTCAGTTAGAAAGTGACCGGACGTTGGACTTCAGCGTCTGGTCGTTTCCAGTAAGCTCCCCGAGGCATATTTCTTCGACCGAACGCGTCCGGTCCACCTTGACCGGACACAGACTAGCGTCCGGTGCTCAACCCTAACCACTATGCCGTCTGACATCATGACTGGACACAGCCTTTCAGCGTCCGGTCGCTGAGTGACCCAGCGTCTTGTGCAATACCCTCGGCACTGCGCAGACCCGTCAGTTTGACCGAACACACGCAACCAGGGTCCGGTGCTTTTAGACCCAGCGTCCGGTCAGAAGACCGAAGCCAGCGTCTTCATGATCAACTCGTTTTCACTTCTAACTTCTTCACCCTTGCTCCAATGTGCCAACCACAAGAATTTGCATCCGGCGCAATAGAAAATAGGCATTCCATTTTCCCGAAAGCGCCTAATCCCATGAGTTAGAGCATCTAGTGGCAGTTTGATAACCGCATTTCGATACGAGTTTCACCCCTCTTAATAGTATGGCTATCAATCCTAAATGTGATCACACTCTCTAAGTGTCTTGATCACCAAAACAAAATAGCTCTTACAAATTATACCTTTGCCTTGAGCCTTTTTGTTTTTCTCTTTCTTCTTTCCAAGTCGAAGCACTTAATCATCACCATGCCATCATCTTTATCATGCTATGATCTTCATTTGCTTCACCACTTGGAGTGTGCTCCTATCTCATGATCACTTGATAAACTAGGTTAGCACTTAGGGTTTCATCAATTCACCAAAACCAAACTAGAGCTTTCATGGGGGCTAACCGACCATTGGCTCCTTTCGACCCCAAAGTTATGGAGCTTGACGAAGATCCAGCGATAGAGCCCGACCCTCTAGCCGACTAGAGGACGCCTTACCTCGACTACCTCCTTCGTGAGGCACTACCGATGGACAAAACAGAGGCTCGGTGGCTCACGCATCTCGACGTGACCCATGGCCACGTCAGTCCACGCCCGAGGGTTCACATCACCAACAGTGACGGGTGCGTGGTCGCTGTGTTCCCTACTCTCTGTACGGCCACTGACAGACACGTCGGTTCGCCACGCTGTCTGCGGAGATGGGATGGGACGCCACGACCAGCTGATGATGCCGAGGCATGGCACCAATGGTGAACAGGAGCCCGATGTGGAGCCATCCCCGTCACCATCTACAGCATCGGTGGGACCCACATAAAGGAGAAGGACCCGGTGGCCCTGGAGGCTTTCTTCTCCCTCGCTTTTCTCCTTCTTTCTCTCTGTAACCTGCACCTTCCCCTTCACCTATAAAAGGGGAAGCAGGATGCTCCAAGAAGAAAAGAGGAGCACACGACTGAACAAACTCTCAGCACTCTTCAACCCTTCCACCAGAGACTTGGGATCCGCTCCCTCTCTCGCTCGTTTGTAACTCTACTACAAACTAAGTGCCGGTAACACAAGTAGTAGCACACTGGACGTAGGGACATTCCGCCCGAACCACAATAAATCCTTCACTATGTGAAAAATAGTTTATAGCAATGGGGCTTTTTTAGGGGCGACTGGCATTGGAGCAGCCCCTACAGTGGCGTGCTCAGACTCCAGCATAGCAGCCGCCCCTACAAATGGCATAGTGGGGGCGGCTGGTAATACGAGCCATACCTACAAATGCGTTGATTTGTAGGGGCGGCTAATATGTAGAGACGGCTATTACCAGCCGCCCTTGCTGTGTCCATTTATAGGGACGGCTGAATCACCAGCCGCCTCTATAAATGCCCTTTGTATATATAGCAGCCACCTTCTTTTACCTCGGGCCACTCTCTCCAACCCGAGCAAAAAAGGTTGGGAGGCCTTGGGCTCCTCTCAAAAATTGTTCTACTAAGAGGAGAGGTTTTGATCTCAAATACTTTGGTGGAGAGGTTGTACAAGGTAAGAAAATGCTATTCTAAACCTTTATTTGAAGTTTTAATGGTTGGTTAGTGATCGTAATTAGAGTTTTGGTTTTCTCTCTCTTCTATGGTGCTTGAGCTTTGTATGAAGCAAATTAGACTCTAGTTTTGAAGCTATTAGTGTAAATTAGTTAGATAAATGATATTACACCATTTATTGGTCGATCTTGCTTGATTTTAGTTGAGATTACACACTAGTTTCATGTATGTTTCATGTACATGTAGATTTAGATCTAGATCTAGGGTTTTTTAATTTTTATTTTGTAAATTTATGTTTCATGAAATTGGAATAGGGTTTGCATGAAAGGTAGTGGGTAAAATATTAATTGTTGCAAATTGTTGTCTTTGAAATTATTTATTCTAATTAATAAATATTTTTTTAATTATTTATTGATAAATAGGCCATTAATTAATTACCCTCTACCATGGTGTGTGTTTGATGTGCTTCATGTAATTTTATTTTATATTTATATTTATATATATCTAAAGTATATAGAATTATTGTTAAGTAATTAATTATTAATTTGATTCCTTTACATATATATCTGAATTATTAGTCCTTTAATGTATTTTCTTTGATTGTTGTGTTTTAAAAGATGGAGTACAGGAAGTCTTGGATGTATGGTTCGTTAAGGTTCAAGGCAGGTTTCTGTGAAGAGGTGGACAAATTTATTGAAGCCGCAGAGAAGCATGCAACGACGTTGAGAGAGAATAAGGATATAATTATTTATCCATGCAAAGATTGCAAGAACCTTATGGCATGGACAGATATGAGTATCATCAGAGAACATTTGATTGTGTGAGGATTTGTTGAGGACTACACAGTGTGGATTTATCATGGTGAAACAACGGTTGTTGATAATGACGACAATGATGAAGAAGATGACGCCGAAACCCTAGAATATCTATCCCAATACTCAGAAGAGCTTGATATACAAATGGATCCTGAGTTTGGCAATGAACAAGGTGGTGATGCTGGTGGTTGTGATGGTAACGATGAAGGTGGTGCTAATAATAATGGGGGAGCACATGTTGGTGATGAAGATGATTTGGAGGAAATGATTCGGGTCCTTGGACCAGAGATTTTACTAAAGAGCCCGAAAGGTCTAGAAAATTTAGAAATGATGACAAAAGCATCGAAGGAGATTGTGTATGGTATTGAAAAGGGCTGTCCAACACATTGGACATTGCTACGTTTTGTGCTTGAGCTACTCATCCTGAAGGCTAATTACGGCTGATCAGACTATAGTTTCAATGATCTATTGTGTCTCCTATCATGGGTGCTGCCACAACCAAACTCAGTTCCCGCCAACACATACCAAGCAAAGAAGGTCATAAGTCCATTGACAATGGGGGTTGAAAAATTCCAAGCATGCCCCAACCACTTTATCCTTTTTCGTGGCGAGCCGGTACAAGAACAATGACCTTTACGGTGGGGACGAAGCCTCCATGAGGGAAAAGAGGAATAAGAAGGGTACGAAAAATGTGGTATAGGAATCTCAGCCCCCAGAGGACACTCCATTAGGCAATGATGCAAAGCAGAGAAGAATTCCTGCCTTGGTAATGTGGTACCTGCCAGTGACCTACTGCTTGAGACGTATCTTCCTAAACCCTAAAGAAGTCATACTCATGACATGGTGGGGTGATGAGTGCAAGGTGGATGATGATAAGATTGCACAACCAGCTGATTGTAGTCAGTGGCAAAGGATCGATGAGAAGCATAAAGAATTCAGCGATGACCCAAGGAATGTACTGTTTGGCTTGAGCACCGATGGAATGAATCCCTTCAATCAGAGGATGAGCGACCATAGCACTTGGCCAATGATCTTGACCATGTACAACATCCCAACGTGGTTGTGTCAGAAGAGAAAGTACCTTCTCCTCACTATTCTTATTTTTGGCCCGAAACAACCAGACATTGATATAGACATGTTCCTCGAGCCTTTAATGCAAGAAATGGAGAGGCTATGGAGGCATGGGGAGCCGATGTACGATGCGTTCTGAAAGGAGGACTTCATATGTAGAGCAATAATATTTGTTACTACCAATGATTACTTCGTGTTGTTTGCTTTGTCTGGACAGATTAAAGGGAAGACGGGATGCTTAGTTTGCTTGGAGGGTACTACATGGGTGTTCCTGGATGCATCCAAGAAGATAGTTTACCTAAGCAACCGACACTTCTTAAAGACAAGTCACAAGTACCGCAGCAAATTGATCTTTAGATTTTATGACAACACCCTAGAGATTGAACCCCCTCCGAAGAGACGTCATAACAGAGAACACATGTACAGAATGGTAAAAAACATACGCGTCATCTATGGAAAGAAGAATCCGGATGGGACGAATAGAGATAAAAGCACACCTCCTGTCGAAGGCGTACCTTTCAAGAAACAATCGATCTTCTTTCAGTATCTGCCTTATTGGCCATACTTGGAGGTCGCCCATGCCATTGATACTATGCACGTGTAGAAGAATGTCTTTGAGAGTCTCATTGCTACCTTGATGGACACAGGCAAGTCAAAGGATGGTCTGAAATCACGAAAAGACAGGTGCAGCTAAACGTGATGCCACAGCTTCACCCGGTACCTGAGGCTAATGGAAAATACACTCTGCCCATGGTGTGCTTCAACCTCACACCAGAAGAGAAGAGAGCTATATGCACTTTCCTGAGGGGTGTCAAAGTCTCGACTGGTTTTCAGCGAATGTGAAGAAGCTAGTGTCGATGAAGGACTTGTCAATAGCACACTACAAGGCTCATGATTGTCATGTGATGCTGACAGTGTTTCTACCTATTGCAATCAGGGCTATAAAGCCAGAGTTCTTGAAAATGGCCATCACCCACATGTGCTACTTCTTTTTGAAGATCTCATAGAAGACGATTGGCAAGAAAGAGCTGAGTGACCTACATAAATTTGTGGTGGAGACACAAAACCAACTAGAGATGTGTTTACCTCCTGCTTTTTTTATATAATGCCACATCTCCTGATTCACATGGTTCATCAGATACAGGCGCTGGGCCCTTGCTACTTGCATGAAATGTGGTCCTACAAGCGGTTTATGTCGGTTCTAAGCCGATACGTGCATAATCGAGCATACCCAGAGGGCTCCATGATAGAGGGTTATAGTACTAAAGAAGTCATCGAGTGCTGTCAAGAGTACCTATAAGTATAGAAAGGGATTAGTAAACCCGATTCTCATCACAAAGGTAGGCTGGCTAGGAAGGGCACTAGTGATAGAAAAGTGTTCATCGACCATGATTATAAAGAAGTGAGTCGGGTGCATTATAGTGTCTTGCAGAGTACACAACTAATGCAACCGTACATTGATGAATACTTGGCTATCATTATGGTGGAGAGAAATGGCCGTTCAGATGATTGGGTCATGAAACAGCACAAGCAACAACTAACTACATGGTTGAAGGACCAAAACATACCGCCTGGAGAAACCATAGACTCTATTACCATCAGTAGGTTGGCGGAGGGGCCATCGAGACAAGTGACATTTTGGAAAGCTTATGACATCAATGGGTACACGTACTATACCCACGCAAAGGATAGTAAATATGTGAACCAAAACAGCGGCATTCGAATAGAAGCTCTCGATGAAGTGGGGCGAAAGATCCAATACTTTGGCATCATTAAAGAGATATGGGAAGATGACTATGGAAGGGATATAACGAGTGGCCCTATTTCGATGCCGCTGGATCAAACAACACCAACTAAACGAGATCGGATTGAGAATCCTAGACCTCGAGAATCTAGGCTACCAAGATGACCCTTAGGTTCTCGCTTCACATGTCGCATAAGTTTTCTATATGCCTGACCCACAAAGTAACCGCCCCCCAAAGAAGAAGACAAAGCACGTGGTTGTCTCCAGGAAACAGCACATTATCGGAGTTGATGGTGTGGACGATATTGAAGCTTACAATAACTACGATGAGATGCCGCTATTCACAGACTTTCCTAAGAAGATCAGTGTTGTGGAAAAGAACCTACCCAAAGACATATTGCCATAGGAACAAAAAGGTGTCAAGGAAAAAGTCGTTACAGTGGGCTAGCTAGTTGTTGAACATGGAGTGTTTGTGTAAGTGTATGTGTTTGTAAGACTTCATTTATGCATGTGTGTGAGACTATATATTTATGTATGTGTGTGAGACTATATATTTATGTATGGGTGTGAGACTACATTTATGTATGTGTGTGAGACTATCCTTTGCAACATTTAGATGAACCTATTGCAACATCCACTCTATTACTACTAAAACAGTTGTAACATGTAGACACTTGAAACATGCATTTATTACTACTGCAACATGTTCGGACTACTGTTGAAACACTTAAAACAAGCACTTAACATTTTATGAAATGACGAAATGACCAAAATAAAAGTTGGAGATCTTGATGAGTTATACAACTTTTATATTCATCACCTTTACAACTAAAATCATTTAGTGGTTGAAAATCAGATTTGAAGTTGTTATTTTCTGAAATTCAAAATTTGAATTGTCCAAAATTAGTGACAAAGATAGATGACCAGACTAAAATGATAGAGCATGATTTTAGAAAATTTTAGAAAAAAACCATCACATTTAGAGTTAGTATGAGGGAGAAAAACTAGTTACAAGTTTTAGCCACAGATTAAAAAGAGAAATCACACTTGTTCATCATTGATCATCATGAACAGTTGTGAATTTTCTTTTTAATCTCTAGGTAAAATTTGTAACTGGTCTTTCTCCCTCATCCTAACTCCAAATGTAATGATTTTTTTCTAAAATTTTCTAAAATCATGCCCTATCAAGTTACTGTGTTGATTTGGTCATTCTTTTCGTTTAACAAAGTTTGAGCAATTCAAATTTTCAAATTAAAAAAATAACAAGTTCTAACAAGAATTTGAAACACCAAATGATTTCAGCTAAAAAGTGATGAATACCAAAGATGTATAACTCATCAAGATCTATAACTTTTATTTTGGTTATTTCTTCATCTGAAAAAGTAATAGTAAATATTATTTACAAATCAGCATATCTATCGTATAGTTCGTGAAACTGTGAGTGATATATGAATTTGTAAACAATGTTTACTAATACTTTGTCGAATAAAGAAGTGACCAAAATAAAAGTTGTAGATAGTGATGAGTTCAACAACTTTTATGTTCACGACTTTTGTAGTTCAAATTATTTAAGGTTTCAAAATTTTGTTTAAAATTGCTATTTGTTGAAATTTAAAATTTGAACTATTCAAATTTTGTCAAATGAAAAGATAAACAAAATAAAAGTTATAGATAGTGATGTGTTCAACAATTTTTATGTTCATGACTTTCTTATTTGAAATCATTTAAGATTTCAAAATCTTATTTGAATTTGACATTTATTGAAATTCAAAATTTGAACTGTTCAAATTTAGTCAAATGAAACAATGACCAAAATATAAGTTGTACATTTTAATGAGTTCTACAACTTTGATGTTTATAAAATTTTCATTTGAGCTCATTTAGTGGAGATGAAATTGTTTTAGTTGTTTTAAATTTCAAATTTTCAAATTTTAAAATATTCATTTTGTAAAGAACAAAATATAGAATTATATATTTTCTATATAAAAAATGTATATATAGATACATTTATATATATAGAATAATCAGAAAACAAATATATACAGTTATATATAAAGAAAAATGAATATATATAGAACAAGTAATAAAAATAAATTGAAAAATATTTGTAGGGGCGGCTCACTCACCAGCTGCCCCTACAAATAGTCCCCAGTATAAATATAGGGCACGTCAAAATTTGGCTAAGTTTGGGCGCTCTTCTTCCTTGCGGACGTCGTCAGGCTGCCGAATAGCCCCCCCCCTCGCCGCCACCGTCTCCGTGCCCTAGCGCCGCTTCCTCTCACCTCCGTCGTCCTCCTATGACCGCCTCCGTCGCCCACCACGCTTCGTCCCCCAAACGCTGCCTTTCCCCAAGCCGGCTGCCACGACGGCTAGGGTTTGCGTGAGAGCTCACACAGCCACGTGGTTGCCGCCGCCCCATCCGTTTTGGACCTCGACCTCCATCCTCACCGGCCCTTGCACGCCCGGCCGTACACTTCGGTAGTCATCCCCACCACCAGCGCCTCCTCCTCTTTGACCTCACCGGCCCTTGCGCGCCCATCCGTGTGCTCTGGTAGTCGTCTCCGCCACCGACGGCGCCTCCTCTCTGACCTCTCCTCTGGCTGCCGGCCCCCGCGCATCGCTGCCGTCTTCTACAAGTAAGCCCAACCCCTTCTCCTCCATTCCCCGGCCCTGCATTTCTCAATTGTGTGCTGTACAGAGATAAAAGATAGAATATTTTGAATTCTTGCTATGCTTGCTGATACTAATTGTGTGGTATGTGTAACAACCCAAAATCTATACCCCAAAAATACCAGCTATAAATTTTTTCTCAAGAATCCCATGTGATGATGAGTGCCATGTATAGAAACCCAACCTAAGAGATGCATTAGGTCTAACCTAACCCCTGTCAACATATAAGCATGGCATGTCATTAGATAACTGTGTTTATTAATTTCCAACAAATATAATGTTGCATACATTGTTAAATTCAAAATATGATTTGAATTTCCATTTGAGTTATGATTGCTAAACAACTCTAATCAAATAATAAACCATAAAGTTATTATTAAACAAAATTCCCTAAACTCCAATGAATAAGTCACCTCAGTTGTGAAATCAAATTTCAAACCGAATTTGAATTCAAACAAATGGAAATGAAATGAAAAATAGAAAAGGAAGAAGAGAAGAAGGCCTCCCAGCCAGCTGCTCGGCCCAACCTGCTCGGCCCGCGCCGGCCAGCTAGCCTCAGCACGCGCGCACGCGGCCCAGGAAGCCGGCCCAGGAAGCCGCTCACGCCCGCGCACCCGTCAGCCCCGCCAGCAGTCGCTGCCACATTGGCCCCGCGCGTCAGCCGCGCGCTGCCCACCCGCGCGCTTATCAGCTTCGCCCGCAGCCGCTGCCAACGGACCCCGCCTGTCAGCGCTACTGTGCTTCTTCCCCACGCCGCGCTCAAACCACCGCGCGACAGAGCCCCGACAGCAATGGCAGGGTGGGCCAGGGGGTCACGCCCGGGGCATGCCCCTGTCCCCTTGCGCCGCGCCCACGCAACCACGCGCGCACCGTTGGATGCAAGCGTGCGCATCCGATCACCCCTCGGCCTCCATCCGCCGATCACCGAGCTCCATGGCCGAGCTCGGCTATAAAACCCCAGCCCCAGAGCCCTAGCGCTCGTCC
Organism: Miscanthus lutarioriparius; assembly: GCA_904845875.1. NCBI lineage: Eukaryota > Viridiplantae > Streptophyta > Magnoliopsida > Poales > Poaceae > Miscanthus > Miscanthus lutarioriparius. Next base: position 134,641,197 of record CAJGYO010000007.1, on the reverse strand, counting down.
TATCGCCCCGCCGCCATCGTGGTGGCCATCCACTGCGCACCCGAGCCAAGAGAGAGGAGGGAGAAGGGGAAGAAGGGGGAAAACGCCGAGGCCACTGCCGGGAGGAGGACCGGGAGCACGCCGGAGTTCGAAGCACCGCCACAGGTCGACACTGCACGGCTTCCGGAGCTACACGGCCACAACTCATCACGGCACCGCTATCCTATCATCTATGACACCTACGGTGAGCCTCTCGCTGCTGAGACCCCTCCTAGCCCCATGGACGCCGTAGCCGAGCACACGCACGCCACACTCACGACGCCGCCGCCATGGCACAGCCACCACTGGTGCATCCGGCCGCCGCGCTGGACCAAGACACAGCCGTAGAGGATCACCATGACGCCTGGAGATTAGCCGCGTAGACCGAGTCGTCGATAGCCGGCCATAGCACCCTAGCCACGAGCACTGGACCCCGGCCGGAGCTCCGCCGTGCACCGCCACCGCGACCAGCCAACAGGGAAGCCGTCCAGCCACCGCCCTAGCATCACCAGGACACTCGCCATGGTAAGGCCGAGCCGTTGCCCACCTTAGTTGAACGCCCGCGCCACTGGAAGGGGGTCGCCGGCGAGCACCGCCACGCCGAGCCGCCGATCGCCGTGGCCAACACCTTGGGGAAGCTCTGGCCGCCCCTTGACCCCACAGACGCAGTCACCATGACCCGGGGAAGCTTTTCCCCTCTCCAATCGGACACCAGCACTGCCACGGGGGCTCACCGGGCGCTCGCCATCGACGGGAGCACCGCCGCGGAAGAAAACAGGGGAACACCACCCCCCCTCACCGGCTACCCGTGCGTAGGCTCGGTGCACATGAGCCAAGCCAAGGAGAAGAGACGGTGGACTTGGTCCACCATGCGCCCTGCCGTAGGTCCATGGACCATAAGCGCTGGTCCACCGTGGGCCACACGGTGTGAGCTGCGCTGTGGACGAAGCCCAATAAGGGCCCATGGCCGTGACATGGCTGTGCCACAGCCTGCCACGTGTCTGGCCCGGCCCGGCCCAGACCGGCCCTACCCAAAGCCCAACCGGCCCATTTGAGACCCAGCCCGTGTTGACCGTTGACCGGTCAACGTTGACCATTGACCTGGCCCCACATGTCAGCGACATAGTGTTGCTGGACCCACACGTCAGACGATGACGTCATGCTGGCGTCGTGATGATGTCACGCGGGACCCACATGTCAGAAGCTAGTGCAGCCGAGGTGACGTCATGCTGACGTCACGCTGACATCAGATGATGACGTCAGCAGCCCTGGCCCCACACGTCAGTGACCCTGACCGTTGACCAAAGACCATTGACTGTTGACTCGCCGTTGACTTTGACTGGACCCACCTGTTAGTGACTCAATAGCCTCTGGCCCCACCTGTCGGTGAGCATGACGTTGATGACGTCATGCTGATGTCAGCTAGACCCCACCTGTCAGCTTGGAACCATCATGCTGACATCAGCAAGCCATGTGGACCAACCACAGCGTGACACGTGTCAGCCCAGGATTAATTTAACCTTTTTCATTTTCAGAAATGGAATTAATCTTCGGAAATTCATAACTAATTCATACGACCTCGGAAAAATACGAAACTAGGACCAAATTCATCTAAAATCGAGCCCTACGCAATGGACCCATGTTTGAGTGCATTTGGCTCTTTTGAATTTTCATTGCTTCTTTGTGCTATTCTATAGACGTCGCTAACGCGACCATAATGTGGTCGTTTGCAGACTCGGAGGAGAACCGGATGGACGAGGATCGTGAGTACCGTGAGGAGTACGGAGACGACTACACTGAAGGTGCCACATCCCACCCAATCTCGTAGCACCTATTACGCATGGCTAATATAGAAATGCTAGCGCTTACTTTATTGTTATGATCACACTATGATAGGACTTGCATGGTAGTATGCTTTCTTGATGGCCTTTACCTTGACGCAACCTTACCCCTGCTCACCCTGCTGTTAGGCTAGTCACACGCTTGCTATTATATTTCATTGCTTATTACTTCTACTACGCTTACACTACATTGATGCGTGGTGGAAACTGGTGATTGGGGAGAGTGCTGCGTGTGTGACTTGGGTGCGTGGAGGGTGAGGGTTGTGTCGACCAAGTTGGAGTATACGACGAGCCTGGGGCAAGTCTTGCCGTGGGGTGCTACCTGGGAACCCCTGGAATGGATACATGTGGTGGGTAAATGGTATATGAGGTGGCCCTGAGTGTGAACCTGTGATGGGAGGAGCCCAGGGTGGAGGTGCTGTGGTGGCACAGTAAATGGAAACCCTGATGAAGATATTCTGGCTTGGTCATCCCTAAGGACTTACTAGTACTCAGATTCACCGGGAAGCCTTACATACCACTCGCCCTATATGGTGCGGGACGGCCGGACTACTTAGTAGGATATTGCCACTACCGCTAGGTTGTTAGCAGACAGTGTAAGGAGGTACGAGGTGCGGAGGATTTCCCCCACACCCTTCCGAGACTTCATGGAGACCTTGTGGACCCGGCTCATGACTCACAGTTTCAGCCACCCCAGACCGGACTTGGGGTGTACCAGGGCTGAATGGTAGAGTGGCATTATCCTAGGCTAGCAAGCGGCCGGAATCAGCCTAGTTGACGACGGTCAGCGAGGAAGGCGGATCTTGTGGTTATGTAGAACCTCTGCAGAGTGTATGCTTGATCAATCGATACATATGCTGACTTGTCGGCTATGGACCTTTCCTGGGTTTCGCTTAAACTAGATAGTGAGATGAGTCTTTCTTTTCTCCCCTTGGGATGAGTGTTTGGACGTAGCCAGGGGCTACAGGCCTTGAGACAGTGCCGAGAGGGAGTTGGCCTGTCGACTGAGCGATGGAATGGGTGTGGTATGGTGATGGTGTGGATATAGTGGTATATCGATCCCAGGATCGAAACCTGGCTCTGGAATGGGAATGGGGTGGAATGTGTGAGAATGGTGTTAAAACTTGACCAACTATTATTATGAACTTGATATCCTAATACATAGGAAACCCCAGCTTTATAGGTTCCTTTTGATTATATCCAACTTGCATCCAATTTCCACAAAGCAATGCTCATATGGTTGGGAGTGGCCAGTACAAATCGTACTGATAAATTTTGGCACACAGGTTCTGCTGAGGAGTATAGCTCCGAGGAGTTTGATGGTTGAGGGGTTCGTTTCTACGCTCGAGTTTGGCGATCTTATCTTCAAGCTATTCTGAATGAATGCTACTTTTGATTCCGCCAATGCCGCGATGTAATAAATTATGTAATTCCGCACTATTTGTACTCTGATATTATCGTTGTATGGATGTGATATTCGACTGGAATTTGGGTAATATGATCTACAACGGTCTTATTACACTTTGACTCTATGGATTTCCCTTTGTGGAAATCGGGGTTGTTTCAGTATGCTTCTGGATGACTTGCTGCTACTTATGCACCGGTGCCTGCATGTGCTATTTATCTACATGTGAATAAAACACTTAAAACAAAGAAAGCTATGTTTAATTTTCAGGAATGCGCCATGAATAATATTTGCTTGGACTGATTTTTATTGATTTATTGCTATTGTGGCTGGAAAAGGTACCCTAGATAACTTTATAATGTCATGGTGTAACTGAAGCATGTACTGTGAATGTGAAATAGGAAAGTACAGTGCCATGTTACCTCACTGAACTGTTGCTATCGCATTGGGGTAGCTTAGCTACTGCTTTCCTTGAGATCTCATATCCAAAGACCAAATGGTCCATAGAGATACAGCAGGTGTTAGTGTTACAGCACTGATCATGATAAGCAACTGCAAGAATGATGGGATATTGTGTTGGGCTACAAAATATGCACTAGGACTGTCATTGTCTGGAGTAGCACACTTTGAGGCATCCAAAATGTTGTGGGATTAGTTAAAAAAAGTTTGTCCCCTGGTTTTAACTTTGGTACACTGGCTGTTTTTGTTTATTTTCGTCTCGACACATAGATGAACTCTTGGGTAGAACAAAGTTTTCTTTGACATATTGTTGTTTGTTTTCTTGGAAGCGTCAAGGGCACTCATGTTAGTATTGTAGTTTTTTATACCCTTTTAGCATGTCTGCTACTAAATTTTCAATGAAGGAATTTGGGAGTCGTTGTGATGCAGAAAATATGTAAATTGAGTAGCTTACACCCAAATTAGAATAAATATGTGCTACAATTGATGTGTTCTGCAAAAAAATTTGTGGTGTAGAAAAATATAAACTGAAAATTTTGTACTTGCATGGTTTCATCTCTCTTTGGCACTTTATCGCTTGGAAATTCAAAGCAAAACAATATTTTTTAAACAATAGGATATTTTAGAGCTTAATATATTTTATATTTGACTTCTGTATGACATGTACTAATTGCAGGGAACATCTAATGGAATGATGTTACAACATCAATATAACATTCTTATTTTATATTGTTAATAGTATCGACACTCGAAAACCAATTTTCATTGTTTTTTCTCCCTGTAAATTAAAGGGAAAGCAAATTAAAGGCTCATCAATGGATCATTATATATATTTGTGCTTTTAGTGTTTAATGTTCATAAGCATGTATTACGAGGGAACTGCAACTGCAACTATAAATTTGAAATGTCATTTTTTGTGCATTCTACTACACTGCTGCTTTTGTTTATACTACTACACTGTTGCTTTTTTGGCCTACTTGTACTAGTCTATTATATGGTCAGCAATATATATGGTCACTAGTTCATCGATTTTCTGCTAATAATAAGACCAAAGCTGCTGTTTTTTGGCAGGCAGCAGCTGATTTGTTTAGCCTAGTCCAACTACTTCAACTACTCTTCTTCTCTTCTCTCCTACTACTTCTATATTTACCAGCAGTTGCTCTTTTTTTGGGTAGGCAGCATTTTGACTATTTTTGTCCAACTCTCCTCTCCTCTCTTTGGCCAATGATGAAATTGTCCAACTCCAGAAATTATCTTTGATATGAAGAGGGGATGATCAAGAACTTGTGAGGAACTTGGCATCATTACCAGCCGCCCCTACATTACCTTCTCCTCTCTTCTCTGTTATGATGCATTGATGCTCCAAGTTTATGATCAAATGATGATTGATATGTTTTTGAGGCCTCTACTACTGCTACTACTCGTTTTTTTGGTATATTGTTGTTTTATAGAACTACTTTAGTTTATAGACCTTTTTAATTTCTTATACCTTCTCACGTATCTAAAGCACACTTTCTTGCATCTAATAGAACAAAGCGTGAAATAATATCGCGGACACCAAACAGTGCAGCCTGATGTCCCGAGCATGATGAGTAGCCAACCTATGAAGAGCAAGCACAAACAAATTTTAATTACCCTAGACAGTGGAAACTGGATGCCAAAGAGATAGCTGCTGGAAATACCCTTTGGGAGAAAGAGGACATCCGTGCGAAGAAACTAAGGCAAGAGTCTCTTAAGGTTTCGGCATATGTTGTCCTAGCTTTTAAAAATCTCTAACAGCACTCTACTATATGGCTACCATACAACTTCGAATAAGTTCAACTCTATACTTAAAGTTTTGTTCGATATATTTTATTCGATGCAAAAGAGTTTATCTAGTTCTATGATTAAATTCATGCAGCAACCACTGGATTTGTATAGGCGTCGATGTCGAGAGGAGTATGGCATGGGTCTTTGATTCAATAGATAGAGACCCGGTGACATACAAATACTTCATATCGATTCTCAAGACGTATACATATCGACAATCCTCATTAGCTTATATGTTTGTATACATACTTGTAACGTTTACTTTTGGATACTAACAAGTTGTATTTGCTAAAATAATCCAAACAGGGCATTCAGGTTCTATGTCAATGAACATCACGGAAGGCATGATCCAGTAAGGAAGAAAAGGCTGGCTATAAAAACACTATGTGTGGTAAGTGTAACTTACTTTAGTACTCTATTACATGGCTATCAAAAGCATTACTTAACATTTATATGTGCAAAACACATAGTGCCCCAAGCAGAAGATTATGAGTGTACATTGTGGATACTATGTATATTCTATGATGAGAAACACCGGTGTCTACAGGAGACAAGTTTAAACCTCTTCACCCGTAGTATAAAAACTTCGCACATGATATGAAATACTAAACCGAAACTTGTTCTCTTGTAGTGGAAAGAAGAGAAAGAAATGAAAAGAGACCCATACAAGGATGACCAACTCTTAGAGCTCGTTGACGACCTTTGCAACTTTATATTGGATCAGATTGTACACGTCAAAGGCACCTACCATGATCGAGATTCTGACTTAGGTATAAATCCTTAATACCAACACATTCGTGAGACTGAAAGGCTAGCTCTAGGCCATTGATAACAATGTGTATGAAATTTGACATTGGTCTTACCTTGTGTGACGGTTTGGACTTGTGGAACGAATTAGATTTGTGAACTATGTCTATTTAATGATGGATTGTATATATATTCTTGTGAATTGGACTTGTAATGGTAGTTTATATAATGCTCTTGTGCTTGTGGTCAGATTTTAATTATATATGTTCTGGTCATATTTGAATTATATATATGTGTGTGTTCTGGTCGAATTTGAATTGTAATAAATTTGATTTTTTGGCGGAAAAATGTACTGTAGGGACGGTTCTAGACTGAACCGCCCCTACAAATAGGTATTATAGGGGCGGCTGGTACTACAGCTGCCCCTACAAATCGATTTGTAGGGGCGGCTGATAACATCAGCCACGTTATCAGCTGCCCCTACAAATCGATTTGTAAGGACGGTCTGGGAACCGCCCTACAAATGCATAATTTGTAGAGACGGTATGGTAGGGGCGGTTGACCGAGCCGTCTCTACAATGCCTCACCAGCCGCCCTAGAAATCATTCCTGTAGTAATGCTTGTGTCATTCGAGCACACCATCCGGACCAGACGCGCAGATACAAATTTATTCGTCGGTGATCCAAAACACCAATAGGATTATACGCTAATCACTACAAGAATTATGTCGGTACATGATGGTATTACCTCTAGAATGAACCATCACATATGACATAATTCTATGATGATCTCTTATAAGGTCACCGGTGAATCGTCATGTATCACCGTATTTCGTGTAGTGAACGTGGCAACCGTATATGATTAAAAAAAGAATGTGGCTACCATGACGTGTATGTTTCTTTGCTAAAGCCTCGAAACTCGAAATCTCTACAAACTACTGCTGGCTATAAATAGTAGCAGCCGGCTAACAAGCTAGGCAGCACGTAATTGGAGCTAGTCCAGTCAGTGGGCAAGATCGTCCCACCTGTAAAATGTAGAAATTATATCAAGAAAAGAAAAAAAATACATCTAATTTGAGGTGCCCGTCTTGTTCTGTCTTCCGGGTCATTTCTTCCTTTCCGTCAACCTTTTTTCTCGCGCCCAAACAGGAATTTTCTCGTTCTGGAAAAGATACTCTCCACCACAATCGATTGCAAAAGGACATGAATGTATGTTCACCACGTCGAATTGTCCAGCCATTTTTCTTTTCTTGGATTCTAGATTCATTTCATGTTCTTTCTTTCTTTTATTGTTTTTCTAATTGCCCATTCATTGATGCTGTTCGTGCCCACGCATGCAGCCCATGACAAGCGAGCATGGAGGAGCCTAGTTCTTGATCCTATCTCCCAACATGCTTGACGAACGCGACGACGAACGTGGGTCGAACGCCGCATGCCAATGCGGTTGATCTCATTCCTATTATTAAATCCGTAGCGATTCGGGTGGTTGATTTTTGTTGATCATGCACAAGCGATCCAAATCCTGCGAGCCGTACAGCAAGATGGAGGAGCGCGTCGGGTGCACCAGCAATGCCGCGACGTCCTGCGACGACTCCGCCACCGGCAGGGCGCCATCGTCGGTGGCCGCCGCGGCGCAGTGCTCCACGGTGTCGGTGTTCCTCGCCAAGATCAACGGCGCCGCGCGCCTCGTCACCGCCGTCTGGAGCAAGAGCCTCATCAACCAGTCCTTCACCATCTCCATCGACCGGCCCGGCGCCGGCGAGAGCGACGGGCCGGTCACCCACAAGGTGGAGCTGAAGCCGTGGCCGTTCTGGAGCAAGAAGGGCGGCAAGGCGCTGGACGTGGGCGGCGGCGACCGCGTCGACATGTTCTGGGACCTGCGCTCGGCCAAGTTCGCGGGGGCGGGCAGCAGCCCGGAGCCCGCCGGCGGCTACTATGTCGCGCTGGTCAGCAACGACGAGGTCGTCCTCCTGCTCGGCGACTGCAAGAAGGACGCGTACAAGCGGACCAAGGCCCGGCCGTCGCTGGAGGACGCCGTGCTGGTGTGCCGCCGGGAGAGCGTCTTCGGTCGCCGCAGCTTCGCGGCGCGCGCGCGGCTCGACGCCAGGAGGAGCAAGGAGCACGAGATCGTCATCGAGTACGCGCTCGCCGCCGCGGGCTCCAGCAGGGATCCCGAGATGTGGGTCACGGTGGACGGCTTCGTGCTGCTGCACGTCAAGAGCCTGCAGTGGAAGTTCCGGGGCAACGAGACGCTGCTCGTCGACCAGGCGCCGGTGCAGGTCATCTGGGACGTGCACGACTGGCTCTTCGCTGGCCCGGGCACGCAGGCGGTCTTCGTCTTCAAGCCTGGCGCGCCGCCGGAAATCCAAGAGGACAGCGGAGGGAATGGCATCCAGGGTGAAGGGACTGACTTCTGTTTCTTCCTCCAGGCATGGAGGACGGAATGAGGCGGTGACATATAGGATAGGGGTGAAATCTGAAGGGTAAGGCAATCATATCGACTGATCCGTTGATATGAATGACATTGAAAGCTTATCCAGCTTTACAAATTTGTAACAAGGAACACTTCAAGTGAATCGAAGTTTCTGTCACTGGAAATTCAATCCAATCACACCAGATGTAATACAACACTAGAGCTTTGTTTACACTGCAATGTAACTGACATAGAGAAGATATCAGGGAATATAAGCAACAACTGCGAAGTGTTTTTAAGTCATAGCAGATACAACAAGAGCACCAAATTCATGGCATTGGCTCTGATGGCCACATTCATTCATTCCACCAGAAAAGTTGTGTAGAGCCCAAAGAACTGCTTATTCTAGAAGAAGTCATGACTATCATCATATCATAGCAACTAAACTTCTAGTTTCCATCTCGCCTTGGTTACCAATTATAGCTTAACTATTTCCTCCACCGGCATAAAAGCACTGCAATGTGCAATCTCAAATGCCTGATCATGGCAACAAAAATAGGAAATAAAAAAAGGTGTGTTGCATCTAGATGATCATCCTTCGTTCACTCCATCACAGCGACACCGCCAGCTGCCTTTATCTTCCCTATGATTGCTTCCGCTTCCTCCTTTGTGAGCGATTGCTTCAGAATGACTGGGGCCTTCTCCACTAGTTCCTTTGCCTCCTTGAGCCCCAAATCCGTAAATGTTCTGATCTCCTTGATAATCTTGATCTTTGCAGCAGCATCGAATTTCTCCAACTTGACATCGAAGACTGTCTTCTCAACTTTTTTCTCCTCAGCCTTCCCAGCACCGGCCCCAGAACCACCCTGAGCACCAAAACTGAAACCCTGGCCAGATATCGCCTGTGGCGGCTCTTGGTTCAGTCTGAAGAGAAGGGCTGGGGCAATCTGTTTGATGTCCTCAGGAGGGAGGGCAGCAATGCGGTCAGCTAGATCCACAACTTTGTCTGACGGTGGCGGCATAGGCCCATATGGGTCGTATACATCAGGGTACTTGTACTTCTTAGCACCCGTGTCCTTTGCAGCCTCAGTGCTGTATAGATGAGCGCAAATTACCGAAAGGCGACTCCCAGAGGATGATTTTGAAAGACATAGTCGCCGAGCTATTGTACAGAGACTCATCCTAATATCAGTTATGTGAGTGCAATATTCTCCGCCTGCACCATAACAAACAAGAATCAATACTAAATGAGACTTGAACAAAAACTTTCAGAGTGCACCCTGAATCCATAAACATCTTGAAGCACACATATATATGCATGTATAAACATAATAGTTTAAATGGAATCAGCTGCAGATAGTCACAAATCCAGCGCTGCTAGGTGGCGTTCGGGATTGGAGTCGCCATTTTACAAGTTTTTAAGGTATTTCATTGAAACCAATACAAAGCATAATAACTTGTGCCAGAAATGTATCTCTTTCATATCAAAATTTTCCCATTCTTTTCCCAATCTCCTAGTTTCTAACTTTCTGTATTCTGCACGGGAGCACAGCGATATGCAGCGAGAGCAACAGATACAGCGAACTGCTCAAGGTCGTCTATTCAAGGGCAGGGCAGGGGAGGGCGTACCAGATGGATGTTCGTCGCCGGTGAAGCGCCCGACGAAGAGGGCGGCGCCGCTCGCCCAGCCGCCGCCAGGAAGCCACGAGAGAGCGAGAGAGGTAAACGGCAGTGGGAGCCTGGGAGGTGAACGGGAGAGGAGGTAGGTCTGTTAGATCGACTCGATCGGTACGCCCAGTAGGCCCAGCAAGGAAGCAACGGGCCTACGGATAGGAGCACTCGTGAGAAAGAACAAGCCCGTTTTCTTTATCGGAAATGCTTGCACAGGTCGTCTGTCCCGTTCGGGTACGTGCCTTCTTGGACCAGCGTACAGGGCTTATCTACGTCTCTTCTGCTCTGGACATTTCTCCACTCCCTACTCACGTCAGTGTCTAAGCATCACCGCGCATACACGCCGTCCCACTCTGCCCCTACCGCGCCCTCTTCTCCCACCGCGTGCCCGTCCCCCACCATGCACGCACCCATCGCTGGCAGCGCCCCATCTCCAGCGAGCGGACGGGCTGGACGACTGCAGCCGAGCGGCGGCGGCACTGGAGGAGAAGCCGTGCCGACAGGAGCGAGCCTGGGCAGCAAGCAGACGCGGAATAATCGCAAGAGGCCCGACGGGCTGACGTCTTGCAGCGGAGGTGTACGTTGGGCCGACGTCTTCCCTGACCCAAGCTTATTGTCTACAGCAGTTCGCCACCAAGTACGTCGTGGCCGCCGGTGACACCGTGTTTCAAGTGTTTGGTCTGAATATTGCAAAAGTATATATGAGATGTTGCATATGTTGCAATGACAATATACGCATGTTGCGTGCGTATGTTTTCAATTGTTTCAGGCGTTTTCAGTAAGTGTTTCATCTGAATGTTGCAAAAGTAGATCTGGATGTTAAATATGTTGCAATGACAAAATACGCATGTTGCAAGCCTATGTTTAAAGTGTTTTAAGTGTTTGAGACGTATGTTGCAAATGTTTCATCTGAATGTTTCGAAAGTAGATCTTGGTATTGCATATGTTGCAAATGGCTATACACGCATATTTCAAGTGTTTCATCTGCCTTCATATAGAGAGAATTGTATTTTTAACGGCCCAAACAACGTGCTTCGCAAAACTACCAGAGGCAAATGTTTTGGCTGCTATTTTTACGAAAGCAACGTTTGGAACGCTAATTTTGTGAAGCACGTTGTTTGGGCCGTTAAAAATGCAATTTTCTCCTTCATATGTATGTTGCGATGTTTCATCTGGATGTTTTAAAAGTAGATCGGGTGTTGCACATGCTGCATTGGCACCGATGGCTGGTGGACGGTAGCATGTCGCATATCTTCGCCTCCTACCTCGCCCCTTCCTCGCACGGCGCGCCTCACCCTCTCCTCTCCTCTACCTCCTCTCCCTTCTCTTCCCTCCATCTCCGGTCGTAGTTCGAGCTCGGCCCACGAGCGGACGGAGTCACGAACATCGGGTAAGCACAGGGGCAGGCTCGGCCAATGAGCGCACGGAGTCGCGGACGTCCGGTAGGCGCAGCTGCAGGCACGGGACGAACATCCAGGCACTAGACATTCCGTTTTTTATTTTGTATTATATGTTTCTCTTTTTCTTGTAATAAATCTTTGTGGTTAGTTCGAGTTATCATTCATCAATGTATGGAAGTACGAGTATTAAGTTTCCAACAAACCAACTGCTAGTAGGAAGGAAACAAGTCATTTGCATGTTTGAAACTCATATTGATTTGACTGGAGGTCATATATTTATTTATTTCGACATTTTTTGTTATAAGTTGTATCATCACTTTGTTCGATCGGACACACCCAACGCTTTTAAAAACGGCCCCTATCCAAGTTACAACTTTTCACGAAAAATGTTTCATATTTTTACTAAGAAATATTCTAGAAATGTATATGTGATATATTCAATAATATGAACTTTTTTGGTTTCATGAGAGAAATGTTACATCTTCGGCTTCATTATAAACTTATTCCATTAAATAATTATTTTATGGAAGATATAAAGGATAAATTTTAGAAAATAAAAGTTGTATGCATGTTGATTCCATTTTACTGAATTAATTCAAAGTAACACAATGGTTCAAATGGTTATAAAGTAAATCAGAGTTGTATAAAAGATTAATATGTTTCATAAAGCTTTGAATCTATAATTGGTTTCTCACACACCACCTCAGCCAACCATTGTCCGCCACATGGCCCATCTACGTGATGCTCCCATCCTCACATAGCATGCTTTATAGTCAATGTTATTTTAGGTTAATTAGTGGTAGAGCCCGGCCTTTAGCCTATGTAGTATTATTAAAATAAGGAAGAAATGCAGTTTTTAGTTTTGACCATTGATCTATTGCCAAAATCTGATTTTGGCATCAAACTTAGAAACTATATTTTATTGATGAACTATGGAAACCGAACAAATTTAGCCCTTTAGCCAATGACCAAAGGTGGTTTGCCTCTATGTATTTTTCAAAAAAAATGTGGTTTAATCTCTGAAAACTCATAAAATCCATTTTAAATCACAAGAGTACAAAAACTAGTGCCAAATGTTTCCAAGAATATAATCTATGGGCCTGTTCGGATGCCATGTAAAGCTGTTGTTGTATGCGGGGTCAATGGTGTCCTCGCAAAGTATTGTAAGTGTTGGTTGTACCAACCGCTTTACTGATATTTGTGCTATATTTGGAGGTATTTGTGTCTTCTTTGTTCCTATTTCTAGTGTTTAAATGTTTGTAGTTGTGACCATTATTTATTTATAATATTATTTAGCACTTTACTTTTTGTTGATCACATGATGTTTGAGCCACTGCCTTGTTTGAAACCTAGTTACTTAGTCTAGTGATCAAAGTAAAGTAAAGCAGTAGACAGCTTAGAGACAATCTTTAGAACATGGCATATGCAAGGTTTGTGTTGCCTTTTTTTTGTGACTGGTTTGTGTTGCCTTTGAGATCTTCCATGTACACGAAGTCTATTGGCTCCTTTTGGTCCATTTACTGGCCTAATATAACACAAAATAGTAAGGTAAATGAATATCCAGCGCAAAGCAAACAATAAAGCTCTAGGAAAAAAGAACAAATAAGATTCAAATAGAGCAACAATTGTGGCAGAACCGCCTAATCTAATGCTCTCCCAAGAGTACTTATCTTCCATTAGACACTAAGTACCCAAAAGAGTGCATTAAATCATGCCGTTCCGTCGAGCACACCCTAATAGAGAACTCGAAAATCCATATTTTCCTATTCGGATCATAAATGAGAAAATAAAGCTTACAACATTCTTAGTCATGTCTTACATCACTTTATTATAACATCAGGGTACTTAAACAAGTTGAATGCAACAGTGGGATTAAAACAGTTTACATGTAAACGATTTTATACATTTCAAGTTCACAAGTTTTATCTTGCAGTGGGAAATAAACATATGATTAGAGTTATAGCGGAAACAAAGATTAATTTAATGACATAGTGAAGTATTAACATAGTGGACATTTATACACAAGAGATGCTAGCAGATTTTTACATCTTTTCTTATAAAAATCTTTAGTGAGGGTTATAAATAAACACTATGACCGTAGCGCGAAAGGAATCATTTCTGAGCCCACCAGAAGATTTACACACACAAGAGTCAGCTCTATGTATACTTCGGTCACCTGCAACAGGGGGAATCAAACCCTGAGTACTCGATTGTACTCAGCAAGACTTACCCGACAGGAGAAAAAATAAAAGACTCCAGTGGGTTATTGCATCTGCAGGAAGCATTACTAACCGTGCATCCTTATATTCAATTTTATTAGCAGTCATCATTAGTTCGTTAGCTAACCACTCTATGTAAGCACCTATGCTATTTTCAAGCAGGTGGTAAACAATCAGAACCATTTTACCATCTTTCATATTTCAGTTCTTACTACGGTGCTCGGCCATAGCCAAGTCGGTACCGTCTCAGAAAAACGGCGATTCGTGAATCAATGTATCTCAGCTAGGTACCCTGAAACACAGGCTCCGCTTGTACCCTAGGCATAAACGGAACCAACTCGTCCCACTCCTATCAAGGGGTCCAGGTCCCGTCCAAACTTGGACTCCAAGACCCCAACACCTGAGACACAGTCTCAGTATGGTACTTAGACCTCCACCTAATACCCACCCCTAAAAGTTAGTCTAGAAAGAGCCGGAACCCATGACAAGAGAGTAACAAGTCTTCCCGCTTTCATAAGCAAGTATGTGCTCAGGATAATAAGTTTGTGACCTGACTATCATTCACAGCAATGGACGGTCCTCAATAGACACAGGCGGAATAAGTGCAACCTGAACCTCACACGATTGCCTAACCGAATCCAGATCCAAAGTACAATTCTCCCCGATCTCCAATTATTATCTATATATATTTCATGTGATAATAACCCGATAATAGTAACAATAACATCTTTTCCTATCTCTCGTGAGTGACAGGTAATCGCTCGACTTCTACCGGATCCTATAGTATAGCAATCTACACGATCCTGTCATACTAGTAAGACTCATGGGATAAGGATATATGTATATGCAAGTGGGTTTCATTTAACTCCTCAAAACTTAATGCACAACATGAAATAAAATGTAGAATATTAGAGGTTATGCACCGAGGCTTGCCTGGGCAAGATATAACAAGGATTAGCATTCCATCATGGCAACATGATCACAAAGGCTCCATATTTTCTGCTTTTCCGATCGACTCCATGATCCATCGTTGTCCCTATTATGATATACGTAGAGGCAACTGAAAGGTCCTAATGGCTAGAGGGGGGGTGAATAGCCTATTAAAAATTTCTACAACAACACTTAAGGTGTTTAGACAATTTTTAGCAAGTGTTGCACTAGCCTACTAAAATTGCAAGCCATCTACTACAACTCTAGTTTATATAGTTTCTATCCACAAAATAGCTATGAACACTACACTAAGTTGTTAGGCTCTCAAATGCTAATTAAAGAGCCACACTAACCAAACTAACAATTTCATAAATAGCTACACTAAAGAGCTTGACAACTAGTTAGATTATTATCTTGAAGAGAGCAAGATAGTTATAAAATACCTTCTTGATCATGATTTGAACCAATCAATCAAAAGGATAAATACCAATCACCTACGGAATCAAATGATGACACAATGTTTTTTTATCGAAACTAATTTAGAAAATGCTTAGAAAAGGAAAAAGCTAGTCCTCAATTGTGGTGATTCACCACTTGGAGGCTCACGTGCTCATTGGCATCACACGCCAAACCCTTAATAGGTGCGCCGCATAACCAACACAAGATAAGGATCACACAAGCCATGAGTAATTTACTAGAGTACCTTTTGGCTCTCCTATTCCTACGAGAAAATGTCAAGAACCCTCATAATCACCACGATCGAGCACGGGGAGATCAATCGATCAACCTCCACTCAATGATCCTCATTGCTCCAAGCCATCTAGGTGGCGGCAACCACCAAGAGTAACAGAAAATCCACCACCATCATGGCTAAAAACACGAACACCAAGTGCCTCTAGATACAAACACTCAAGCAATGCACTTGGATTCTCTCCCAATCTCAAAAAATGATAAATCAATGATGGAGATGAGTGGGAGGGTTTGGCTAAGTCTCACAAGGAGACAATGTCAATGCAAATGGCTAAGAGAGTGAGCTTGAGCTCGCCATGGGGTTTAAATAGAAGCCCCATGAAATAGAGCCGTTGTACCCCTTCACTAGGCACTCTCGTCGGGTGACCGGACGCTCGCCACCACGATCGATGAGACCCACTCGCCAAAATAGTGCAAGGATAAGAGAGTTAAGGTGAGTTCCACGATATCATCAATCTTTCTTCAACCAACCCTGGCGCTTACCCCCAACGGTCAAGTGAAGATCGGACCGCGTCGCTGTGAGCAAACCGGACGATTTGACCTAGCAGTGCTTGGCCGTTTGAGGAGGAAGGTTCCACTCGCGATCGGGATACTACTCGTCACCACGAATCGACCGAGCCCGAGTTGGGGATTTAGAAGTGGATGGTTTCACGAATTTCTTCTTCCGTGGCCTCGCCATGTCGGCGGACCGACGCACCCACTCAAAGATCCGGTCAAAGACCAACGACCGTGGAGGCGTCTGAGAGGCGCTTTCGGTTAGTGAGGGGAACGGGGTCCAGATTGAGAGGCAAAGTCCGTCCACTCTGTGAAGGCAACTCGGTCTTTTTCATATAGGGTGGCGAGATAGCATCGCGGTGGCACCGTTGTTCGATCATCCAGTAGTGAATTGAGCGGCGAGATACTCCGCACGGTAAAGTTTCTTACTCTTGCTCCCAAGTGCTAAACACAATGTTTATCACCTTTGTGCATGTGTGTTAGCGTATTTTCACAAATATTTTTAAGGGTGTTAGCACTCCACTAGATCCTAAATGCATATGCAATGAGTTAGAGCATCTAGTGACACTTTGATAACGGGCAATGGCCGATAGCCGAAGTTTCACCCTCTTAATAGTATGGCTATCGATCCTAAATGTGATCACACTCGCAAATGGTCTCAATCACGTTTTTAAGCAAAAAATAGCTCTTACCAGTTTATACCTTTGCCTTGAGCCTAAAGTTTTCTTTCTTCTTTTCAAGTCCAAACACTTGATCATTACCATGGCATCACCATCATCATGTCAGCGTTTCTAAGGAAGTTTCAGAAATTTTAACCACTTGAAATGCGCTACCTATCTCATGATCACTTTGATAAACTAGGTTAGCACTTAGGGTATCATCAATTCACCAAAACATGAAACTAGAGCTTAAGAAAGAACGTTAGAATTCAAAATGCCAAATTAACCAATGGCAACACTCTTTTAACTCTAAGAACAACGATTACGCTTGAACAAGCTAACGAGCTAGCTCTAATGACTAACGCACTAGGCTACGTATCCACGTCATCAAGTAAGGCTTCATTTCCAGAAAATGTTTTAGTTCTACAATCCTAAGGTGTTTTGGCATTTTATTGATTAAATATATATATTCGAACTAGGGCTTATTTAGCTACCCTAACAAATTAATTATTATGGAACTATAAAAATTACAGTGAACATCTAAAAATGTTAGGAATTTTCTATAAAAATTCCAGAGCCAACACTACTACCAATTCCTCATAATAATTCCTACAAGTTGATGTTTTAACAATATTAAGTGCTACACACAATTAATTAGATTACTTTTGAAATTTCCATGAAACTATGAGAACAAAATACTATTTTTAAATTGGGAGATCATGATTTTAGGAACTGAACAAAATTGGTTTCATATTTTTTGAGTCAACTACACAAATTTATTTTTGAATTTACAAGTTTGCCTTAGAAACTAATTTAAAATGCTTAGCTCAAAAGGAAAAGGGCAAGCTCGACAATCAATTTACATCAATAGATAGAATTTTTAGAAAACTTTTGGTATCAATTTCTTTTTTAATTTAAATGGTCGCGATGGCCCAACAGAGATTAGACAAGATTTATCTTAGTACAAGATACAAGCGGCGACTTTGGAGGAAAAAAGCCCTTTGAGCTTTTAGAGATTAAAGGACTAAAAATATTCGCTACCATCACGATTTTGATGGTTAAACCCTCGGATGTTTTCACCTTTACCACGGAAGATCCTAGGATCCCCACGCCGCATCGGACGCAGAGATTGGCCTTGTCATTGCTAGAGGTGGGACTTGGGGTGGTTACGCCGGGCAATCAAGACATCGCCACGCATTTAAAGTAAGAGGCCAACCACCATCTACGGCTAAACACGCGAGGATGGGTGGCGTTAGGGCTTAGAGACACTTAGCGCAAGCACGGTCCGTGGTGGCGAGCGGCTATCCGTGGTGGCGGTGTGACTATTCACGGACGAGTCAAAAGAGCTAACGAGACGTGATATGAGATATGTGAGGGAGTAATTAAAGGGCTTATTTTCATAATCTATTCAAGAATTAGATAAGTTGAGAAGGAGAAATGCGGAGAATTATATTGTATAGTTGTAGAAGTGTTCGTGCACATTTTCATGCGTGGCGAGCTCAAGCTCGCCCAAGATGTGGGTCGATCATGTAGCCCGCCATGCCGAGATCCGAGTTCGGCCTAGCCAAAATAGTGCAAGCAAAATATTTAGAGAGAGTTAAGGCATGTCAAAAGATACGAGACCGAGCAATTGAACCGCTACCGGCCCAAGTCCCCTCTAGTCACCCCAAAAGGGCCCAGTGTTTCGTCCAAGCTAAAAGAAGGCGTAATCAAGAAGAAAATGAATTAGCTTTATTCTTTCAGCAGTTTGGTTTGGCCGGGCTTGACGAGGATGGGGTGCCTAATTAATTCCAATATACTACTCACGCCACGAGTTGAATTATCATTTGAGTTCATCTAGGGATTTATAGGTTGTCACATAGCATAAGCATTTTTATAACATGATGACATTTCGACTTAATGCTGAAAAGAATGATGAGTTTCATATAGATTGGGGACATGATCTTGGTTTCCAACTCTAAACGGGTTATGAGGGATATTAAATGAAATGGGAAACAAAGAGCGAAGCACATGCATTTAAATTGAATTTTATCTACATAGCATTCTTGAAACAATGCAATGAAGCTTGCCACTGAGTTAATAAAGTGCTCACTTTTGCCAAAAAGAAACTAATAGCAAGTGGACACCCACTTCAACCATGCAGCCAAACCCAATTTAGCTTGTATTTTTATGTGGCTTCCATTGGCATTGACAAATTTCCTCTGGCATCTCAAAACTTAAAGCCAAAATTCAGCATTTCAAATTTGACATTGGCAAGATTTAAATTGACTTCTTTCTAGATGAAATTGAATTGAGGGCCAAAATAGTTGAAAAGTTGCAGTTTTTGTCAAGCACCGGTAATGAAGAGTCAAATGGTGACGCACGCGCGTTTTACGACAAAAGCAAAGGGTGCCGATCATTTTATTAGAAGTTCAACCATTCCTACTAACCTAAAGTCATTGCATTGTCAAATTTGAAGTGAGCAATGTCATGAGTGAGCAACCCGAGAGGGAGATAAAGGATGTCAACTTAGGTCGTCGGATTTCAAGATCTATTTAACGATCAACAACATGGTAGATGCGTTCTAAGGAAGTTTGAGAATTTTAGAGAGAACAAGGGCGTTCGCCCAACACCACTACAACCGCATGTCCACCACTACAACCGCATGTCCAAGTTCTCGCTTAGAGGCAACCAAACGTACCAAAACATGAAACTAGTGTTTAAGAAATTCGTAATTAGAATTCAAATGCCAAAATAACATTGTCCAACATTGTTTTTCGACTTAAAAAAAGATACAGGGTTCAAGGTTCCTGACTTAACATCCGTGAACATTCGTCATCACAAGTGATTTTAAGAGGTTTATACTTAGTAACTTCAACCAAGAAATGGCTATGCCATAGCCGATACTTTATACTAAACCATAGGAACAAAATACTTGAAAAGCAGGAATTTCGGGTTATTTTGCTCAATATATAAGTCAAAATAGCATTTTAAACATAAGTTGAAATAACTTAGCGTATTCAAGAAAAGGTTCTTTTTAGTTTGATTGGTATTTTGATGATCTCAAGAACACTAGTTAAAAAACATTTGTAGGCGGAAATTAAAGTTGCATTTTCAACTATACCACTTGCTCATCATCTTTACTTAAGTACTATACAAGTTATATTTTATTTTTGTTTATATAAACGAGTACCAGAGCAAGACAAACAATTGACCGCGGCTTATCCCATTTTTCTTGTTAGGATTTTCATTAGCAGCTCCGGCGGCTACGGCAGCTCGTAAGTTAACTTGGGCATTTATTTGAGTCCGAAAAGTGAGTCACATAGCGCTTCTGGAGTGGCTTATCTCGTTGGCGCCGCGCACCGAGGGCGCTATTCCTTTGCGTCCGGGAAAACTTGGTTGGCTAATCCTCGAGGACCTTAATGCCGGGGCGCTAAGCAAGGTCTTTGTTTTCGCCAAGGTGTTACAACAATAGATAGATTGCGCATCGCGGAAAACGCTGTTTTGGTATCAATTTCTTTTTTTTAATTTAAATGAATTCGTTATGAATGCTTAGAGATTAGACCAGATTTATCTTAGTACAAGATACAAGAAAAATATGTATGGAGGAAAAATCACCTTTGGAAACTAGCTAAAGGACTAAAATTATCTGGCTTCAATATTTTGATGGTTAAAGATATCTACGTTAATTTTAATTTTAATGGCCAAAATAGGACTCCAGAGATTGGCCTTGGCGGCGGCTAGAGGCGTTCTTCCAGGGCCGCGCGCCGGCCTGGGGAAGACGACAGCGCGTGCAGCACGTCTGTGACTTCTGTGCGGTGCGCCGCCATGTCGCTCACCAGGCTGCTGGACTTCCACTGCATGAGGCCGTGCCACCCGATATGGCACGGTGAATCTTTCTTCAGCCAGCACGGCAGGCACACCGGCTCGGCGGCTCCGGCGAGCAGCAAGCACCTCGAGCGGAAGCTGAACGGCGAGAGGTTCTTGGCCGTGTTCGACAACGTCGACCCGCGCAAGAAGCGAGTCATAGACGCCATCATGCCGGCCCTGCGGCGCGGCCGGACAGGGAGCAGGATCATCGTGACTGGCAGCGACAAGCACGTCGTGGACCTCGGCACGACGGAGCCAATCATCCTGCGGCCGCTGCCACCGGAGGAGTACTGGTTCTTCTTCAAGGCGCACGCGTTCGGCGGCGCGGACGACGCCGAGGCGGACCCACGGCTGGCGGCGGAGGGACAGGCCATCGCCAGGAGGCTGCGCCTGCGCTGCTCCTTCATCGGCGACAAGGCCGTGGGCGCGCTGCTGAGGTCCCGCCCGGACCACAGGCTGTGGCGCCGGGTGCTGGCCGCCAGCCACGCCGAGTCCTCGTGGTTCGCCAATGGCGACTACTCCGTATGTAGCCGCCACGGCCGGCAGCCTCCTCCCTCCGCACGTGACGGTGCGCGGCGTCGCTGTCTCTGGCTCGCCAGTGAGAGGGCTCGTCGGCCTCCAAGCCGCCACTTTGACAGCTCCCGCTGACGCTGACGGCGGCGGCGGCCGACTGGAATTGCCAGTGCTGCTCTGCAAGTCGGTCTTCCCCTCCTACTGCCTGTACTACACCGCTTATTGCACGATCGATACAGATAGCAAACAGTAAAAATCTTGCATACAAATAGCAATGCAATTCAAAATCACCTTTTTTCCTTCAAACTTTTGGGTTTACGAGTTCGAAGCGCTCTTTTGAGTTGCACAAGGGGAAAAAAACTGCAAGCATGAACAGTGACGTGCAGTTCGTGAATGGCATATTTGCAAATGGTCATGAAGAAATTCTGAAAATTCTGATTCGCGTATCCGTATCAGTGCAGAACCATTCAGAAACTTTGACCCGCTTCTCCATTTCAGAGAAGAACCGTTCTGAGTCTGAAGTTAACGATATTTTGACAAAAGCAGGATGGCTGCTGCTTGACTATTTCACTGATTGAATTTACTGATTTCGAATTTAAAGGGAGAACATTTATGTTTACAATGAACTCGGTGATTCCCTTGGAGCACCGTTAGCATTGACCAAGGAAGATGACGACGATGATGATGATGGCAAAATGCAGAATCACAGGACCTTCAGCAGCTGAACCTCAAACACCAGTGGCTCCTTGGCATGAGACAGCAGACTTCGCCGCGGTCCAAACTACAAGTTGAACCAAAAACAAGCCGAAGAGCAATCGTAAGTCAGCTGTAAAAACCATCAGAATTGTGCAAAATCTACATTTTACAGGTAATGTACTAATGTTCCTTCAAATCAAATCTAGATAAAAGAGTACAGCATCGAGATCGTGCACCTCTTCTGGTATGGGCTTCAATGTCTCACTGATGTAGCCTACTTCAGGAGGAATCAGAGCCCTCCTCTTGCCTGCACAGTGCACACCAAGTCATGAAAAAGGTTAGAATAAAATGGCAGTCCTAAAACCATAGTGTCAACCATCAAGATTCACATCATTATAAGGAAAAAAACTGAACAATTAATTTAGTATGCTGCCTGCAACTGGAACTAAGCTGGTATCCAAATTACCTCCGGCCTTCATCCCAATTAGGACGTCTTTCAAGCCTCGAATCATCTGAACAGCACATAAGCTAGACATCACAACAAACGAACTCACAGAACTAGAAACTGCAGCTGAGTGCACCTAGAGGGTATCTACACTCCTGAAGAATGTGGGGGAAATTTTCAGGAGTGAAGCTTGTAACCTCTTCTCCGCCAAGTGCAAGTGTCACCGGCTTGCTCTCACCGCTGAACTGGTCCACCGTGCTGAGTTGCAGCAGACAGGGAACACGCGGTGAGGCCACCAGATAACTGGACTCGATCTAACTGAAACTGCTACACGTTTTCAGTGTATGTACTGAACAACTCTGGCATTAGAATTCCACACACCTATGCACGAAATAACCGTTTGCGCGGCGGCAGACGTAGTTGAACTGCACCAGATCGCCATCCCGTGCCTCAGGCCCCTCCCCATCGACGACATCTTCAGATCAAGAAGCGCAGTTCGTCCATGAGCAATCAGAAACATAACTGAAACACTGTGCGACTGACAGCAACTCACTGCTACCAGTACAGTACCTTCGAGTATGACTCCGCTGTCCAGCTTCCGGTACCTGAAAACTTCAAAACGGAATCAAGAGATCAGATTGCGTGACCACTGGAAAGATCTGTATAGCTGCGACGACTCGTTCCGCGTTACCTGATAATATAAGGCTCCGACATCGCTGCTTGCGCCGGCATGGAGAGGGCCACAGCACCAAGAACCGCCAGCTCTGAAACTGCCCTCCGCCTAGAGAGCGCACAGGTTGCCTTCAGGGACGAAGCCTTACTGCGGCGTGCCGGCGGGATCTTCTTCGGTTCCGATGGCGACGGACACCTGCATCTGATTCAAAGAACTCCCGGACGGGGCCAAC
Source organism: Miscanthus lutarioriparius (assembly GCA_904845875.1). Lineage (NCBI taxonomy): Eukaryota > Viridiplantae > Streptophyta > Magnoliopsida > Poales > Poaceae > Miscanthus > Miscanthus lutarioriparius. The sequence goes on along the minus strand of CAJGYO010000007.1, from coordinate 134,617,974 downwards.
AGAGCACTGAAATTATAAAAACTGGACACAATTTTTTTTCTCGTCTTGACTGTAGGAGGAGATGGCGTTCGGCATTACATTGGAGACGAGGAAGCGCACGGGAATAGATTGGCGAGTGACGTGAGCGACGCAGACTCCATCGTTGCAGCTTCGAGGTCGAGCAACTGGATAATGGATTAATGGGTGTCGGCCCAGCCGATGAAAAGGGATAACGATTTATTTAATAAAGGAGGACATGTGAACAGCCTTACCATCTCGACGAGATGGCCGAGTTGGTCTAAGGCGCCAGATTAAGGTTCTGGTCCGAAAGGGCGTGGGTTCAAATCCCACTCTCGTCAATTTTTTTTCTCCTTATAGTCATGACTTTTTTTTAAGTTTTTTTCCATATGGTCCAGTAATAGTCTTATTTGATTTTAGTTACCAATTTTTCCCCTGTAGTTATGACTTCCATGAATATTTTTCATGTTATTTTATTTTAAAAAAATCTTTCTACTTGTAGTTATGACCTCTAGGAATGTAACTCTTTAAAAGGAGTAGTAAATATGCTCGTGAAATTAAACTATTGTTCGTCTAATCATATCATTTAAACACCATATAAATGGTACACTATGATATGTTGTTTCCATTTAGTCCGTCATTCATCTCGTTTAATTGATAGTTTACCTAAATAAATAGCCAAACGGCGGGTCTTTAGGAGAACACAGGACATAATGGGGAAAACATCGCCAACCTATAAGCTCGAACATAAATAGTTAAGTTGGTATAGGCACCCGGCTAAGCTGGGTTTGGCTCTGTAGTTTGTCACGCTGTCAAAACCGACTAGGCCGGCTTTGCAACCCTGAACCCTGCTAAGCTGGGTTTACTTATGTGTTTTAAATACTACTGTTTGTAGAATTTTATATGAAGTTGGTCATTCCAGATTTTCAATTAATATATTGAACTACGTAAACTCGTAGTGTCAGTCATTTTGTATTTCATATGAAATATCATTACTTGGCGCGGGGAATTCACCTAGTCTAGTTATTATTGTTGTTGTAGAGAATAGATAGGATAGCCCATAAAACAGATAGGACAATCGGTTATAAAATGATATTATGCTAGTTTTGTTTATATTTAATGAGGTGACATACTAGCAAAAATGATGGCATGGCACATAAATTATGAAAAAGAGAGATGAGATGAGCAGCGTGCACTCAGCGCATTGAAAATTGATTAAAACTCCATTGAGAACGTTTTTCTTCCTCACAAGTTAGAAAATTGAGTGAAACTTCAACGAAAATGTTTCATTTTATAATACCAACATTTAAATATGTAGGCCACGTTTGGTTCGCGGTCACATTTTGCCGCACATTGCACGCCACAGTTTCGGCGACCGTTTGGTTGGGTGCCGGACTTGCGGCATGCCACGACATGAGCACAGGGCCGTAGTACATTTTCAACACCACACCCTGCAAAAAGTGTGGCGAGGAAAATTGCCACCGCAGCCTTGGCGCCGCCCCTGCTGTGGCTCGGCGCGCTTAGGCGTAGGCCAAACAGGCCCCGTAGGCACGTGAAACTGAATAAAACTGTGAAACGTAAGTCTTTGATTTACTTCACCGTCCAATTCCAAATCTAGCACCTGGAGTATTTTTAGGGAATATATCTAGCACCTGGAAGCTGTAATGGTACAATCTTTCTACGTGTCAGGTTGTCACACCCGATTTTAAGGATAAAATGGGATGCATAATCTTATGCGCGTCTAGAAATTAGTCACACACATAAGCCAATAAATTATAGATAGTATCATCACAAGTGTTTATTACATCACGAATAATATGACATAGTCTTCACATAAATACAACATAAGTATAAAGATAACTCTCTCGCAGAAGCTCCATAGCACAGGGACGTCAACTGGTTGACGACAAGTCTAATAATCCTTAGGAAAAGTCGTCATTACTATTGCAATCTGTTATCGATCCGGGATTTTTATCCAAATAATGAAAATAAACAAGCATAAGTATATGTCGTACTCAACAAGTGTAACATGGGGTTCATGAGGCTCAAAAGGCTTGACATAGGTTTAACAACATTTAGCTTTTAGTTGTCATAGTTTTAGCATAAGAGTAACAACAAGTTGTTTTAATCCTAAAGTAAAACACATGATCAATATAAACATGAGTAATATATAGCAAAAACAATTACTTAATAGTGATCATCTATTCTATAAGGGTTCCTAGGCCGCTCGTGATCATGAGCACGGTTGTTATAACAGTTTTACACTCTGCAGAGGTTGTACACTTTCACTGTGAGTCATGATACCCATATGCCCTGGTTTATAACTCCCAAAACATTTTTAAGGTGAGCAGGCAGAGTACACTATGAAGCATTTCAAAGGTTCATCTAACAAGTTAGGGCCGCTAGATTTCCAATTGGCAAGCAGATATAGAAACCCCCTATCGAATTGCACAATTCCTTCATGGCTATACACATAAGAGTAGAGGCTGTCATATACCCATCTCGGCAAGCCCCTCTTGCGCCATAAAGGTAACCACTAACAAGTTAGAAAAGATCCTCATACTTGACTAAAGCCAGAGCCATGTGGCCCTCATAGTTGTACTATAAGTCCCGGATGATCACTTACAGATAAGTCCTTAGGGAGAGGAATCTTAAGCATTTAGAAAAGTAGTTAAACATTCCAGCCCCCTTTTTCCAAGTTACTAAAAGTCATGTTTTACTGTTTATTGCATATACCATTAATCAAATTATAAGATCATGGTTTAGTTGAGCACTAGCAAAGCTACCCAATGCATATCCCATATGAGTCAAGACATAAGTACAATTCTAGGAAATCTTTATCATGGTGACACATGCAAACATGGATTGATTATTAAAGTGAATAGGTAATAAGGATGATCTCATGCTATACTTGCCTTGATCAAAGTGTTCCTCCTGATCCTGCTCGTTAAAGTAGTACTCTTGATCACCAACGAATTGCTCACCGTCTATACTCGATAATCACAGCAACATACCAGCATCCAGAGCAGTCATGCATAGCAAACAAAGACTATAGATTAAAACAGTACACCAACAACAGATAAAATCAAGATAAAAAGTTTATAAAACGAATCTACGTCTCACTAGAAACACACAGACGCGGAGATCATGAAAATCAGAGCTAAAATAAACAATTTATGAATTAAATTAAACAAGATTTTCTTTAATAAAATAATAAGTTAAATCTAACATTGAATTTCAAAAGTTGAAAACATACTTAACGGTAGTTTTAACACGTAGATTACGCAAATTACGAATCTAACGCAACTTGAACTAATCAAATCGGAGTTAAAACGAAGATTTTATGGTCTAAATAAAACTAGTGACAAAACTGTACATAGATGAAAGCATATTTTGGATCTAACCGAAGAAACTAAATTTTCAAAAGAAGAAAACGTATTTTGAATATAACAGAGAGAATCTACGCTTTCTGAAAGAGAAAACATATTCTGCAGCCTAACAAGAGAAACTACCCTTTTTGGAAGAGAAAACGTATTCTAGGAATACGCTTTGGACCGCGGGTTTGAATCTACAAACGTGGGGGGTTCTTTTGCAAAACTATCGGCCGAAACATTACCGGTGAATATCGGTCGTTGGATTGATGATGGATGACTGAGAATAGACCAGAGAGAGCAGACCGACGACGGGCTGGCGGTGGCGCCATGGCCGAAGACGGGAAGCTCGCCGGCATAATTGGATACCGGCCTACGGGTCACGACAGCACGAAGCGAGGGCACCGGAAGACAGAGAAAGCGATGGCGAACTCACCACGACGAAAAACTACGGCGTGGAGTGGACGGAGGCGGCGCGCGGCTCGGGATGGTGGACGGCGGACGGCAGCGTGGTGACTCGGCGAGGTAGCGGCTTTGGCGAGACTTGATAGAGAGGCGGCGCGGTGCGTGGAGTCGGTATTTAAGGCCAAGGAGACGTGGGGGCGCACGCACACGGGCGGAGTCAGGGCGCGGGGTCTCGGCGGAGTTCGGTGCGGACACGTGAGGAAGACGACGCGTCTGACAGAGCGGGCCTACCCGTCAACGAGACATGCGGAAGAAAGGAGCGGCGCGGGCGACGCGGCTGCTTGCTAGGCCGGCCCAAGACAGAAGCGCGAGGAAGGAGCTGAGCCGCTGCGAGGAAGCGGGGAAAGCGGGAGCGGGCCTGCTGGCCTGTGGGAGAGGAAAGCGAAGCTGGGCCTGCAAGGAGAAGAAAAGGCCGAGCTGGGCCATATGCCAGGGAGAGGGAGAAAAAGAGAAATAATTTTCTTTTTATTTTCTTAAACACATTTTCAAATTCAATTCAATTCAAATTCAAATTCCTTTGCAATTTTGATCAAACCAAGCATAAAAAAAATGCAGCAGCATGTATGCACAAACATGAAGCTAGACCTTATATTTGATTTTTAATTTTAACAAAGGTTTTTATTTTTCTAAATTTAAATACTCATAAAATGCATAAATAACTCATTTTCATCCATTTTCAAATGATGCAAATTTTCATCTACATGGACCGAGCTGCCTCTGCCTGTATGCGGCAACCCTTTTTTTTTTTCCTTCGTCCATCACCGCCCCAGCGTTCTCCCTCTCGCTCGCTCTCTCTCTCTCTCTCTCGTGGGCCGTGGCGACGCCTTGGCGGCCGTCGCTGCCGCCTAGGCCAGGTGCCCAGGTCTTCTCCGGCCCCTTCGCCGGCGAAGAGCACCACCTGGTACGCCCTCCCCTCGCTCTTCCCTTCCTGTCGCGCGAAAACGGTTCACCACCCAAACCCTAACTTAGTATTTGTATTCGGATCTGATCTAGTTACAAGTGTATATGCATGTATTACGGCTACTAACTTCGATTGCTTTGCAAAATATATGTACACCCATGTCCTTTACTGGGTCCGCCCCTGCTTTTCACCGTGGAGATGCTCCGAGATCATGTTGAAATATCATGCGAAATGGAGTTCGGTTGTCAGCACAAAGTGGCAGATCTCTGTGCCATTTGTTGTATGTGCTGTTTGTTATATGATTGGCACCATTTTAGCCAGACCACTGGTTGAATCTACATCTGTTGGCAAACAGTTTAGATTCGGTGACTGCATATATCATGGAGAATAGGAATTATCTCTCGATGGAATTGGAAATGCATAGATGTTATCCTGATGATGGAACTGATCTTAGTCTTGAACCTCTATTACCAGCTTGTGAAGCAAAGGTTATCCCTGCAGTCTTTTTTGTTGGGAGAAAACTTGCATAGGACTTTCCTGCTTCTATGCAGATATAGGGATCGCATCACTAACTTGAAGTTGGAGTAGAAATGGACAGTGAAATAAAGCTGCACTGAGAGATGGACACTAGCATACCTGATGGAAGCTAAAATAACAAGTGTTTAGTGTAAAAAAAATGCTGATTTGTCCTTGATGTAGTCCAGTGATCTGAAATTGAAGATAAGGTTGGATGGGTTTAATATCTAACATGGGAGTGGTCAATAGTGCATTGTAAATGGTAGGGAGGGAGGGCAAAGCATGTTGGTTGCATACCATGCTTTGAGTGTCGTATATGTTCCTTTTTTTTTAGAACTTGTGAATTTGATATGCTTGTGCACCTTTTACTATTTCCACCAATAAGGTTAGTTGATTTTGATACATAATCATTTAATCTCTATCACGATAGCCCAGTACTGTTTTCCTCTATGAATGATCCTTTTTTTGTAGGGGGGCTGGGGGTCTCATCTTATTGTGATTCATAGAGCCTTGCATCTGTAGTACAGAGCATCTCCAGCAGCTCCCCAATACAATCCCTCATCCCCACAAACCTGTCATATTGGGGGAGATGAGTTGATTTCATCGCTCCAACAGCTCACCTCAAATAGAGGGGGAGTTGCATCCCCCCAATACTGTGGACCCCATGATAACTGTCACTTTTCTTGTTCCCTGCACACTGCCCACACCAGACCGCCATGGTCGCCGTCCTCCAAGCTACTCAGCAACCACCGCCGCCGTAGGGTTTTGGACAAGTGTGTGCGCCGGTATTGTGTGCATGTGGCTGGCTCGTGGATCTGAACACTTGCTCCTTTCCCGCGCTGCTGCTGGTAATGAGGACGCCTCCACCTCGACACCTCGCCTGTGCAGGGCGCGGGCGAGCAGGGAGCCAGCGGAGTCCGTGAGGACGAGGAGGCCCAGGGAGGGGAGGATGCGGAGGGCCACAAGCCAGAGGAGGATAGAGACTGCGAGGAGGGCCAGGTGGAGGAAAGCGGGGATCCCTGGGCCGTGGCGGCGAAGCGGAGGAGGAGGGCGGTGGCCGAGAGCAGCGTGAGGGGCGGGGAAAGTGCTAGCGGGGTGGGGAGCGGCGGGGAAGAAACACCCTGCTGGAGAGAAAGAGGAAAGTTAATAAAAAATTGTAATCTGACATGTGGGTCCTATGTATTGGGGAAGAATATTGGTGATCTGCTGGAGCATCTCCCCCAATATTCCAAAAAAGCAGTATCGGTGACCATCAAGACCATCCTATTGGGATGAATTATTGGTGAGCTGCTGGAGATGCTCTTCAATATTCATTTCTGGAAGAAGTTTAGAACTCTTTATTACTTCATCAAAGTGGTGCATCCATAATGGTTTTGATGTTAGTTAGAACATGCTGGTGCGCATTTGATTCTGTATCTGTGTTCTACGTTTACTTTCAGCCATTTACGAATGGATTCACATAGCAGTATCAAACCCTTATGATGTTAATTGCTCTAGTGGAAACTTTTATGTTGGACACTAAAGGGCATATTTTTATCTCAGTACAATTTTGTATCAGCAAGCCCTGTCTTGCTTTTTTTTTGTTGCATAGTGATTACTGACCAAACCTTTACCTTGGACAGAATTGTAGATTGCATCCTTGGCATGGACTGTAACAATGATGATCTTGATAAGCAGAATGAAGCAACGGAAACTCAAATATTCATTCCTCAAGACGCCCAAGGGATTATCCTTGCTTTTCTTCCTGGCAGGGATGTTGTCAAGTCCCGCAGTGTGTGCAAGTTCTGGCAAGACTGTGTTGAAGAACCTAGTTTTGTGGACCGTCACCTGAATAATTCTTGCCGCTTCCACCAGTCCATTGCTTGTTTCACCTCGCTTGATCATGGCCTAGTCCACATGTACACATTTGATCCTGCCACAATGAATTTCAGAAGCGTGGAGCTTGTATTCTCAAGTAGGTTTAACATGTCAGGCCCCTGCAATGGCTTGGTGTGTGCCTATGATATAAAAGGCGATGCTGAGGTCTTGAATCCCACAACAAGGAAGCATTTTAGGCTCCCAGATTCAGTACTCAAGTTACAGTCTCTTTACTCTGAATATTTTGTTGGATTTGTGCCCTCCACAAAAGAGTACAAGGTGGTCTCTATCCGTCACCGTGTGCGGTTCTTGACATTTGAAATATGCACTATTGGTGCACTGTCATGGAGGACAATACATGAATCTGCAGAGCTCCTAAAGGCAACAAAGGCAGTCATTGTTAATGATGGCATGTATTGGCTACTTCTTAACGAGGCTTCCTCCCATTTGTGTCGAGAAATCCTGACACTCAACCTGACAGATGAGAGTTTCTCAAAAATAGCCATCCCAGATGCTGTAAAAAACCATAATTTGGAACTATTTGAAGGGGAAGGAAAGCTTTGTTTGTTGTCAACACATTCTGATGGATCTAACAATATAGTGTCAGATATTTGGGTGGCAAACTTGACTAGTCAAGACTGGATCCACTTGCAGACTATCGTTCCTCGGATGCCTGTGGGCATAAGCCCATTTTTCCAGCTCAAGACTAAGATCTTCTTTGGCAACCAGAAGAGACTCCTCTGTGTAGATCTTCAGGATGGTACAGTTTCATACATCAACATGCCTCCTGGTGAGACTTTGATATCTTGTGGCATGTTTGTGGAGAGCTTTGCACCTGCTGTGACAGGTATGGTGAGCTCGACTGCAGCATCGTATGGTATCCGTTCTTGTCTGGCTGAACCATCCTCGGCGGACCCTGGGCCATCTTTCCGTGGCACAGGATCATCCTCTGCAAGCCGTGGGCGATCTTCTGGTCTCACTGGATGGTCCTCAGCTGACCTTGAGCAATCCTTTAAGAGAACAAAGAGAACGACAAACATGCAGTGGAAGATATCAAAACATAGAGCAAGCTAGGAGCACCTGGCATGATCTATGGATTATCTAGGCTGTACAGCAGTTGGTTCCTTTTGCCTCATACAAGCTGCCATCTTTTGTGTAGAAGGTGCAATGTTGTACTTGCTCATTGCTATGGTACCATTGAAACCAACCGGCAATGCTGTACTTGCTCATTGCTATGGTGCCATTGAAATCAATAAACATCAAGATCAAGTGACGTGGCTTTGACTATAATCTATGCCTTTGGGCAATTGGTCTACTCCTGCTTTGTGGGGTTTATACAGTTGAAAAATGTTGAGGTGGTTGTTTGCTTTGTACTAGTAAACTGTATCTGTATGTATGCGTTGCATTTGTAAACAAACTGGACGAGTACAAGTGTTGCTTATACATGTAGACCATACAAACTGAAGGCTCGCTCTAAAGTTGAAGATATTTTTGTTTCATTTACATCATGCTGCTCCGTGCTCACACAGTGGGCAACGACAGCGATGGCGGGAAGCCGAAGTATGGCCAGGAGCACTCGCCAGCAGCACTGCCGGCGCACCGTGCCCGGCAGATCTTCTGGAGCTGGAAACTCTTGACGTCGATCTTGAAGAGCTCAGCGTCCCTGACGCGGTGGCTCGCCATGAATACTGGTTTTTCCTCGCTGACTTCAATGATGAGGCACCCGTTGCCCGTGCCCCGGAGGTAGAAAGGGCGGTGGTCTGACGGCCACGGCAGCGGGATCGTCTTCTCCAGCTGCCACCGCCGCGCGTCGCTGCCGCCGGCTTCCGTGTCGTGCACGATCGTATAGTAGTGCAGATTGGCTTTGCCGCCGGGGTGGTGGAAGCCGTGCGCAAAGACGCCCAGCTTCCCGTCCGGGGCCTCCACGACGGCGACGTGCTCCTCCCAGTAGCCGGCCGGCGACGGGATGACCTCGAGGGAGAGCTCCATGGTGCGCGCGTCGAGCACGAGCCAGCGGCTGGTGAGGCAGTCCACCCAGTAGAAGCGGCCGTGCGCGTAGTGGCGGCGGTTCCAGACGGCGCTGATGGGGCAGCTGAACGGGGAGCGGTGCCTGCGCCAGACGAAGCAGTGCGGCGACTCGAGCGCGCGCCACTGGCCGTCGCGCGACGAGAAGGCGAAGGCGATCATCTTCCTCGGGGAGCGGGCCGTCCAGAACACGGTGAGAGGCGGGTCGGCGTCGGCGTCGTCCGCGCCGCAGGCGGTCTCGGCGTCGGCGGGCGCGAAGAAGGGCTCGCACGCGCGGCGGCCGCCGAAGACGGTGAGCACGCTGTGGACGGTGTCGGCGAGGTCGTCCGGGATGGGCGGGAGCAGGACGTAGCGGCGGGACAGCGGGTCGCAGACGGCGAGCTCGGTGAAGACGGTGCTCCCGGTGGCCGACGGCACGCGGTCGAGGAGGAAGCGGCCGTCGCGGTAGTCCCGGACCATCCACTCGGCCGTCGCGGTCGCCTCAGACCCAGCCGCGGCGGAGGGGTCCGCCGCCGCGGCCAGGAGGAACCCGAAGGAGAAGTCGGCCGCGGCGGCGACGGCGCTGGCGGCGGACGCCGCCGGGTGCGGCGGCTCGGCGGGGTGGAAGTCCGTGCCGCCGCCGCCGCGCGCACCGTCGGGGACGAGGGGGAAGGTGAAGACCCCGAGGAGCGAGCCGGGGTCCCGGTGCAGCGAGCGGTGGCGGCGGAGGAAGCGCGGGGAGGAGACGCGCGCGCGGAAGGCGCAGCTCGCCGCCGCGGCGCGCGCCAGCGCGGAGCGCGACGGCAGGCGGAGCAGGATCTCGTCCGTGATGTCGTCGGGGAGCTCACGGGCCGGCTCCTCTCCGTCTCCCTCGCTGCCGCAGTCGCCTGCCTCGCGGCCGGCCATGGCGCACTGGCTGTGCTGAGCCGAGCTGCGACCTCAGAGCAGGTTGGGCTTGGGAGGGGAGGTGTGCGCTGTGACTGACTGGGACTGGGTGAAAGAGAGGCGTGGCGTGAGCTGGAACTGGATGTGTATATGCGTGCGTGCTGCGCGGGCGAATAATTTATGTTATCCAGCGAGCGAGTGAGCGAGAGATGTGGTTGTGGCGTGGTGGACCACGTGGCGAATCGCCAAAGTCGCGTCATGTGGGCCCATGGTCAGAGTCGAGGGCCTGGCCTGCTGAGACCGAACCGAGGGCATCTCCGAGGCTTCAGCTACCAAAGCTCATATTTTATCGCTTAAATACTACTCCAAATATAAGACAAACTCTTTAATAATCTAACTCTAATATTTCATCATAGATCCCACATCATTTTTCCCCTCACCCACACACAATGGACCCCAATAATAGCTTTTCTTTATCATAATCTAAACTCTAAATATTTCATCATAGACCCCACATCATTTTTCCCCCTCCCCACACACACCACACAATGGACCTCAATAATAACTTCGTACTTTGTTTTTTAGCCCAACCGAAAAATGACTCTTTCTATTCTCTCTCTTTCGTGTGAGCAAAATATTAAAATGGATGAGTTGAAATTTCTTGAGAGCGAAGTTGTTGGCCCGAGGTCATGTTGAACCTCCTTTATTGGCTGGAGTCCCAATAATCAAATAGCAGAGCATGCCACACATGTGTTGTCTATTATAATTCAACTCATCATTTGCGGTGAAGATTGTGCTCCCTCCGCTAGACTTGTACTCATCATTTTAAGTCACATTTTTAAATTTAAAAATAACAATGAAATTTATGACATTAAATTAATATCATTAACTAGAAAAATATATATATATATATAAGTAATACACTATTAAAATATCGTATTCAGGCGTGATGGAAGGCGGAGCAGGAGATCCTGAAATAAGTCAACGAGAAAATTGTAAAGAGGGGCAATGCTAGTCAGCCTGATTAGCTGCGCTACTTCTGCTAGCTGCATTGTGGGGCCTACGATGTTTGGACAAATGCTATACCCAAATTACTACTTCTATCCCTAGTACTATTTGTTGATGAATACATATTGCTCCTGCTGCTAAATACTGTACACACACGATTTGTTTTTTTTCTGTTTGAAAATTTGAACCTCCATCGCATCACAAACAGGTCATAGAAATGGAGATCATGCTATCCCGGTTGAAGTTTCGTAGCAGTGTCTAGCAGGAGAAAATACATGCACGGGATATTTACCTGCCTTGCCTTTTTAGCAAGAGGTGCCATCAACTATCTTATTTTTTCTCTATATATCTTGAATTATTGATTATCGATGCTTGCTTAATGTTCTGCACTTCAACAATGACACGACGCATAGACCAAAATGAGTGCGTGATGATCCAGATATTCAAAAGGCCTAGTCAAAAGGCCTAGTCATATCAATTAAGGCTGAACCAATTTGGTTTTGGGATCCAACGTGCATGCACTGCAACGAAGTTCCAAGGAAGGGTCAATACGTGCATTCATGCATGTCTGCTAATTATGGATGAGTGCATAAGGAAAAAAAATGGACACGTTTTGTTCCGGTTCGGCTTGGGATGATATGTGGAATTTTTCAATTAAAAAGTAGTGTTAGCCGGACTAGAGTAGTTTAATTTAGTTTGATGTCTAGAACTCGTTACACTAAATCATCCTAATTGAATCAAACCCACCTGTTATTATATTTTATCATGTCTTGTATCGTCATACCCTACTTTTGTTTTATGGTCTTCGTTGTTTTAATGATAATGAAGTTTTAGAGCGATTAGATCAGGCTGAGCAGTCTATAGCCGTTGCACGTCCAAGGTTCCACCTAGACACGTGTGGGTTACTGGGGTAGTGTCGTCTTTCGTGTCGTCGGCTCGTCGTTGCCAAATTGGTTGCAGACAAAGTCACAAAACTGGTGGCTGCCGACGGCATGGGATGTTTGCTGCTATACGGTATGGCCCGGCCCGCCGTCATTTTCATCATAAAAAAAAAAAACGGTGTACCCGCCATAGTTTAAGTATTCCCTCCATAGAAAAGAAATATAGATTATCATTTTTTCAGAAATCAAATTTAATTAAATCTACATACTACTACTAACATTTATGATACCCAATCATATAATATATTTCTACAATAAACCTATTTAGAGATATAAATGTTTAATATAATTTTATATAAATTTGGTCAGGCTAAAAAAATGATTTGATTTAAATTCTAGAATCGTATCTTTTGGGATAGAGCACGTCCCATTTGTTTGAGATATATGTCAGGAGTATATCACACAAATTTGACAACACTAATACGCAAAGTCTATATAGGTTTTTCTCTGTTATTGTATTTTTCTATAAAATTGAACTGATTTTTTTATTAAATTTCTATATGAATTTCTGTAAATTTCTGTGTTTCAAAAGGATCCAAATAAAAACGGAGGCCACTATCATCTGCTGGTACATCAAGTATCAACGATAAGTACTATGCGGTTTTGGTGGAGCCAAGTCCCGTTCATCTGATCTGGATGCCGTAGAACGAAGAAGCAGTGGTCCAAAATTAATAAAGCTCGTGGTGTCCTATTCACGCACCTATCCTACGAGCGTGACAGGTTTTGGTGTCACCCATTGTGCTGCACTGCTACACACACCTCCAAAATTATACTTTTTTTTTACGAATAGACGAGGAACATTTTCAGTTTTAACTTCTGAGGGGACGTGACAAAATGTCTAGCTACCAGCCCAACCTGAACCGCTGGATGACAACACGTGTAATGATGTTTATTGGGTCAGCTAACTAACTAGGTCAAATAACAGTGCTAGCCTACTCTCGCTCGCACAATATTCTTCACCGCCGTTTCATTATTGATGTTGACAATTTTTGCTGAGTCAGGAGGTCCCGATCATTGTGGTTGTGGATGTGTGGCTCGGATGGGAATGCTTTCGTGATCCTTGCAAGCAAATAAATGGGATGTCAACAGAAGCACGGAGGGGCCGGGGAGCATCCACCACCACGCAAAGTGAGAAGCTTCTTGGAGATCGCCGGTCAGGAACTCAGGATGCTGGGCGTTTGAATGAACAAGAGCTATTTTGTTCTTTTGGGGCGGGAGTGAGACAAATCTATACTTCTAATGCCAGTTACCATGTTTTTATCTTCTGCCTAGGTTGGTCATCGATCCCTGTTTTTATTTTCTGTCTAGGTTGGTCATCCGTCGCTATATACCATGACCTGGTAACCACGACATCTATCCATATTTTAGAAGATGGTTTGGTTAGAGCATCTCCAACCGTCTTTCTTAAATCTACTTTCTAAATCCTGATTTGATGGGTCATTCTTCTAATAAAAATCATTTTCTTTCTCTCCATCCTACAACAAATTCTCTATATCTTATTCGGCATTCTGGAGATCGCTCTTTATCTTTGACGAGTGAGAAAACATGAATAGAGAATGGAATATTTGGAGATCTAGCTGAATAAAATTGTTGAAAGAGATTTCTACACCAAAATCTCTACTTCTATCAATATAAAATGATATAAAGAAGCTCTTGGAGTTGCTCTTATATACTCTCTCTCCATCTTGAAAATATAATTAAGTGATTTAAGTTTTATCTAAGTCATACAGTATGTATGAAGTATGACCAAATTAGATAACAATAATTTTAAGATATCAAATGAGCATCATTAAATACATTTTTAGAAATATATTTTCATAATATACCTCTTTAGTACGGTAGATGTTATTACCCTTCTACATGAATTTAGTTAAATTTACGATAGCTTGGTTTATAATAAAATATAGTCTCTTAAATTTTAAGATGGAGAGAGTATTGCACATCCGATTTGACCATCTATCCCGGTTATTATAGCTCTTTTTTATGTTCTGTTTTTTTATCCTTAGCTAATCATGTTGCTAGATTATATTTTTTTACATCTATAAATGCCTTAACATTGTTTTAAACTTGCTTCAACGATCTATATACAAAACATAACTCAACGTATGCGACAAAATAATTCAACATTTTATGTTAACTAGCAAATATGTCGGTGCGTTGCAGTGGGAGACAAAAAAGAAATATCAGATACTCGACTTGTTCGCTTTAGCTTGCTGCATAGCTGTAGCAGCTGCAACAAGTGCTACTTTTGATGTTGTCAGTGGTTGTTGCACCAATCACAAACGAACGACGTATCTATTTACTTTTTATCCTTTCTTAAAATTTAAAAGTTGTACTTTATTTATGATGATCATGACATTCAATATAAGTAAATATTAGCAATAATATGACAATGTCTTATTAATTATATATTGAATTAAAATATAACCTTGATACAATTTTTTGTTGTAAGGCATAAACATATATTTACTCGTAATTATATCATAACTTTAGTTTTCATACTATTGAGGTGTTGACAAAGTTAGATATTAAGTTCCATGACTTCTTTTGAAGATCCACAAAAATATGTGATTTTAATATTTTATTAAAGTCGGTAAGGGGATAGTTGTCCTCGTGTTAAGATTTGGTCTCTCTATTGATGAGTATGAAGTATGACCGAGACCTCTCTCGATTTTCACATGTCAGCGCTTGTCAAGAGTTGAACAACTTGGAGATTTGCACTGATATATGCGGATAACTTAGAAAAACATTTAATTTAATTAGATTGAATGACAAACGGCTCAAAGATTTTAGTTTGCAGTTCGATTAGTTAGACCATCAACTGATTTATGTTATAATAATAATTTATTCTTAATCAAAATTACATTGATAACTTATAGTGATACTAATATTCCTTGTTGCGTATTGGTTGAAGTTCGAAAGGCCCATAATACTATGTTTATTATTTACTTTATCTTTTTATAAGAAAAACAGAGTTACATATTAGAAGAGAAAAATAAAAAAATGATGGAAAAGAGACGGGACGTAGACAGGGCACAACTGGGGCAGCACTTTGCCACATCCTTGAGACGGGACCGTACGAAGTACGGATTGTGAAACACATCCGAACGATGGAAAAGAAAGAGAAGAAACGGAGACGGAAACTAAAAAAGAACACGGATAAAATACTGTTTATCGGCTGGACGAAAATTTGATTTGAAGCCAGACATAGATTATTATTTCTTTTCTATTTCGACTAAACTTCCTATTCAGATTTAGGATCGGAGAGATCTATTTGGATTAGGATTTCTACCTATCTACTAGTATATTGCCCGTGCTCACGCCACGGTGATATCTAAAAAAAATCATAAAACTAAAAATAAATGAACTGATGAAAGAAACAAAAATTCGCAAACAAATGACATTAACATTGTGGTATCTATAGCCGAAATAAGTCTCATACCTTGGTGTTCTAGGCAACATCATCCACTAACTTTCCAATGCCCACATCTAGAACAACATTAGTATGAATTGATTGCAATTCAAATTTGAATAGAAGCTATTATAGCTAGTTTTCTGCTGCAAACTTGCTTACATTCCAAATCTGGAAGGGTATACCGTATACGTCAAAAGGTTTCCTCATCTCCAGCATCTTGCTCTTCAAACTTATATTTCCATAGGCTTGATTTTACATCTTAAAATGTTTTTTTAAGAATGCTCAGTAAGCAACCAAGAAATCAGTTATTATCATTGAACTTGAACTAAAGACCTGGCCACCGCTGGTGACTGAGCACCAAATTGACCGTTTGTTACATAGAGATAGAGTTGAGGGTTTCACACATACCTGAAGGTCAGTGTCATCAAATAACACCAGGAAACACTACAGAAATTTCATCTGAGCCTGAATCTTTCCAAGCGTTCTCCTTCCTCTCACGAAAGTTGAGTTTCAGTATCTTTGCAGGATATATATACTCTGAAATAATCAAATTCAACTACTGCAACTATTACCATCGAGGAAAAAAACTAAGGAGATATGCATATTTGCTAACGATTAGAGATAGACAACATAGTCAATAAAAGTCGACCATCAGAGACCAACAAATCAAAAGTGTACTAACAGATTGGGGTACTGCCCTTCTGGTTCCTTGAGGTAGATTTTGTCATTCAGATAATTCTGTGTTGACAGCCTCAGCTTGCATCTTGTTGCCTTGTTCTTTCAAAGCTGGTAAAAAGCACCGTGATATTATTGCATCCAGGATTTTCATGAACCGTGATCCATATTTCCTGTGAAGTACAAAAACAGCAATCTGAAAGAGCATAAGAACCCCAACTAACCACATTGCACACAAACAGGAGGTCTTGAAGCAGATTCCTACCATGAGGAAAGTGTGAAGGGAACAGGCAGTGGCTGTAGTAGCTGGTAGAGAATTGAGGATGACGTACATCTTTGATTTCTGTCTGTAAATGAAGTTAGGGAGAGTCACCTTTCTGTCCTACACCCCTACTGCAATAGGCCAGTCTACTGCATAGAGGCTTATATCTTATGAAAATTCATGAATTCAGATAGATGCAGGTATGGAACAAGCACACAACAAGAAAAGAAGTGCACACACCTGAATCATTGCCCCATACAGTTTGACATATGCAACGACCTATGTTAGATAACTTTCGGTGCTCTCGAGTTGTCCTTTTTCTTCCTGGTAACCTATCAGTCTGTAATAATCTCTATTTCGTGCCTGTGCCTACAAAATTACAGATATTATGAGAAAAATAACCAACGCCTTGTTTAGATTGCAAGTTTTTTCACTCTCTCTCTATCATATCAAATCTTTAGACACATGCATGGAGTATTAAATGTAGATAAAAAAATAACTAATTACAGTGTTTAATTGTAAATTACGAGACGAATCTTTTGAGCCTAGTTAAGCCATGATTGGACAATAATTGTCAAATACAAACGAAAGTGCTACAGTGCCAAATACTGATTCTTAACCCCAATCTAAACAAGGCCCAAAGCTCAATAAATTTATATAAAACAGTGGGTGACAGTGTGGTCATAGCTTGGTCCACAAATCTGCTGCACAAAATTGTTAAAAATGCATTAGAAATAATTCTGAGCATTGCTTATAATCTATTAGGGTGTTTTCTCATGGCATCCCATATAGGAGTCGGAAATAAACAAATTCCAAATATATTACAGAGTTCATACCATGCAGTCTTATATTTAACGCATGCAGATGGTTTGGAACCGTGTATATGCAAATTCTGTAATGGACAACGCTGAGGATTTAACACCATAGACTAATCAGAAGTGACAACACTGAGGATTTAACACAATAGCTATTCCTTAGCATGTTGTTTTGAATGAAATGCAGCAAAATTGGTTCATTAAATTGTGATAAGGAGTTAATGAATTCAACTGGGGAACAATTAGAAGTATCTACACAGAACGACCAAGCACGTTGCAGCTATTAACCAAGATTTGAGGTTCTCACTTGTCAAAATGATCAGTGTGGTGTCCTCTGGCTCCTTGAACCTTAGTGTCAGCTTCTTCAAGAATCCGTTCTTGTCCTCCCCGTTGTATGGCACGGCAGCCGCTTCTTCTTGGCCTCCTTGAGATCAGGCGTTTTGGCTTCCCGTGCATCCTTGAGCGACCTGAGAATTGAGATATCGATGAGCTATGCGTCAGCCTCCTCGAGCAGTCGCGGTAGGCCTCCCTGGAGGAACGACGGCGTAGGGCTTGGAGCCACCACCGCCGCCACCGAAAATCTGCGCGAGGAGCAGCGGCCGCTTCCCTAGCGGACATGACGGCGTAGAGTTCTCGTTGACGAAGACGATGAGCCCGTCGAGGCCGAGGTCCGAGAGCGTGCCGCCGTCACTACTGGAGTTGGACGAGAGACGCAGTGCCTCCTCGTAGGAGAGTGACGCGGCGAGTGCGCCGGCGGCATCGACGCCCACGAGGGCGCCGGAGAAGGTCCGATCCACATCTTCTGAGGATAGAGAGACATCTGAGGATAGAGAGGCAGAGGGAGAAATTTAGGGGAGAGAAGAGAGAGAAATGAGCACCGTGCCGCCGCTTCCCTTCCACGTCGCCATCGTGTCCGCTCCCGTGCCGCCGACGGTCGGATCCTGCGTGGTGGTGGCTGGGAAACCCTAGCCGTGTCGGGAACCAGGAGCGGCGGCGTGTGATGTTTTTTTTCTTCCACGGTTGCTCTAGACGGAAAAAAGGCAACGTGAGGGATCGAACCGTGCACTTCTAGGCGCGGGCGTGCGGGGGCTTGACGCAGGCGTGGGAGATGAGGGGTGAGGAGGTTGACACACTGGATGCTAACCGTTGGATTTAAGTGAGTAAGGAGAGAGAAGACTTAGACTAAATCTAGATAATTCATTTTAAAGGTGTTGATTTTCTGGGTATACTTTTCTGGGTGGATGGATGGGGGCTCTCTCTTGGATTCTCAAATCTCAATTACCTCACTAGGACCTTACTCTTCTTGGCACTCTCAAGGGTGTTTCTCAGCTGTTGGAATGAGCAAAAGTGATCCCTCGAGTGAATAGAGAAAGTATTTATAACCCTCATTCAAAACAAACCGTTATGTGCCACTACGGGGTGGCCGGACGCTCCGGTCAGTTCTCCCCGCAACCAAGCAGTTAAGTTGTGACCGGACACTGACCAACGTCCGGTCAGCACTGACCGGACACGTCTGGTCACGAAAACTGCCCTCTGGAACCTTACTGATGATGACCGGACTCTGGAACCCAGCGTCCGGTCACTTTGCTGCTCAGCGTCCGATCAGTAGCCGGAACCTGACCAGCGTCCGGTCAGCACTAACCGGACGCATTCGATCAGGATTCTCCCTCTCTGGAACCTTACTGGAGTTGACCAGACTCTGGCACTCAGCGTCCAGTCACATTTCACTCAGCGTCCGGTCGCATCCAGACGACTTCTCCTTGATCAAATGAACTGACCGGACTCCGCGTCAACGTCCGGTCAAACCGGAACCAGCGTTCGGTCAATATTTGACCCTCCATTCTCTTCCAACTCGCAATCATATGTGAATGAAGTTCGCTCCAATTGATCTTAGGGCTATTTAGGAGCTACCTAGTGCTAGATTTGACAAGTGTGCACCACACCTAACCCACTAGACTCACCTAGGTCAAGCTACCCGTCCATACCCCCCTTAATAGTACGGCCAAAGGAAAAACACAGTCCTAAACTACTCTAAGTGTCTCTTCAACACCAAACGACACTTAGAACAAGTTTATTCTTAACCTTGTCGTCCATCATTTGAAAACCGAAACGATTTCCATCGTAGGGGCATGACAACCATGATTGCCCAATCAATTGTCATTACCATGACCTAACTTAATTGCATCTCAAAACACACGTTAGTCATAATAATCTCGTATTGTCATTAATCACCGAAACCCAACTAGGGGCCTATATGCTTTCAATCTCCCTCTTTTTGGTGATTGATGACAATACAACCTCGAGTACGTAAAAGAGATGAGGTTTTCAACATGCTTGGTTCATATAAGCTTTTGACAATAAGAACAAAAGAGTTAGGCAAGCTTATATGACCCAAGCCAACATGATGTACTCAATAGATATGAAATAAGCAAGAGTACAAGAAATAAAGCTCATTTGCATCGGAGTAAAACGCGGAAGCAAAGCAAATGAGCATTACCAAGTGACATGACATATATAAAGATTCAAAGTAGAGAGCACACATGTCACATATCACATAAATATCACGATCACATTAATATCATGATTACGATCACACTTATGTAGTTCAATGCATAAGAGTAGACATGAATGCATAATAAGTATCACACATAAAAAGCCAAATGTAATAGATAAGCTCCCCCTAGATATGTCGCTCCCCCTAAGTCAAACATACTCGATCCCTCTCCCCCTTTGGCATCAAACACCAAAACCTAAGGGTCGGTCGGCGGGGCTACAGCGGATGAGTCGGGCCCTGAGGTGCGATGAGCGATCTAGAACTGTGTGCCATCTGACCCTAAGCTTTGAGCAGTCTGACCCTCTGTGGCTGGAAGCGACGCTGAAGCAGTCTAGGTCGGATCAGGGACTGGTGCGGCCTGTGACTCTGCAGGTATGACTATGCCAGGCGGCTCTGATGATGCAACTGATGAAGGAAACATCTCTATAGTCCCCGTAATAGGAGCAACTGTGGAAGGACCAGGGATATGTAGCTCTAGCAGAGTAGGCTGCCCTATCAACTCGCTGAAGGTAGCACCAAGGCTCCTGGTAACTGGGGTGAGCACTGAGGAACTCTGAGGTGGAGTGAAGCCTGTCTATAGAGGTGTGAACTGTGGGGCTAGCACTGGTGAGGCAAACCACTGGGACACCTGCTCTGTAGGTGAAGGAAACTATGTCGCTGGCTGCCCCTGACTCTGAAGCCCACTGGGCCATACAACTAGAGACGACATGCTGCATAAATCCAAGTAACTGCTACTACTGCTGGATAGCCTGCTGCTTTTGCTGGAACTCGTCCTTCCGGGCCTGAAACTGTGCAAATATAGTTACGGTCTCCTATGCCTGGCAAGCCTAATCCTGCCTCATCCGCTCAAGTATAGCAAGAAGAGCGGGGTCTGCCTGTGGTGCATGTGGAGCTGAACTGGAGCTACCGGCCTCATGGTCATTTTGTCGAGGAGGCATCTGAGGGATATCTTGATAGTCATCATCTGAGCTGTCGCTAGGGTCACTCTCGACCATACCCTCCTGCTAAGCATCTAACTGCTCCTCCTCTGTAGCTGCAATGCCCCTGATAGTCTCATCCAGCTGGCCTACAGTCTCAGGCACCTCTGGGCGATGGCGTGGCTGGCTAGGTGCACTCGGCCTGCTATGACGGAGCATCTAGGTCAAGTTATATGTAGGAAACTCGGTAGTAGCACCAGAATACTCTACCAACATCTCTAGAGGCCTCACTGTAACTGCCCTGTGAATCAGAAAGGTAATCCAGTGTGCATAAGGTAGCTATCTATGTCCTTTGAATCCCTCTGCAAGGGTATCCTCCATCTCAGAAAGGATGACATCCCATACATCAAAGACTGCCTACTGCATCAGGGCATTCAGTAGCCACAACTAAATGTGAGTCAATCCCTCATGATATCCCATCCTTGGAAGCAGGGTCCTCCTCATGATAGCATCTAGCAGTTTGGCTATAGGAGTAAGATCCCTGGGTGTTCTGCTCGACCCCTCGCGCGAATAGCTCTGTGAAGCAAGGGCGAACCAGATTTGTAGGAGGCGCAAGATCGCCATGAGG
Source organism: Miscanthus lutarioriparius (assembly GCA_904845875.1). NCBI lineage: Eukaryota > Viridiplantae > Streptophyta > Magnoliopsida > Poales > Poaceae > Miscanthus > Miscanthus lutarioriparius. The sequence continues at coordinate 134,596,763 of CAJGYO010000007.1, read as the reverse complement.
GCGTCTAGGAGGCTCTGTGTGTCCATAGCAAACCTCATGAATGCGGATGGGTGAATCCTATAGCCTGAGTATCTCCCTGACCCTAAAGCTTATCAGCCTGTAGTCTCGGCCTCTGAATGCAAAGTGAATGAACCTGTGAGCTGGGTCAATCCAAAGTGTAGCATAGAACTCTTGGACCCAAGATGGAACATATCTACCTATCCGTCCAAGTAAATCTGTCAGCCCTGGCAAGTAAGAGAGGTGTGGACGTATCTGCTCTCCTGCAGCTGCTACAATTGCCTCAATAGAACAGACCCTCTGTGACCTAAATATAACCCCACTGTTAAGATATGCATTATAAAAATCTTCCTGTAGTGGTGTGTAGAAACCCTCAGAAGCACGCTCATCCCTCCTAGGCGGGAACCACTCCTCGAACTGCACAAATCTGAGCTATTGCACCTGCTTGGCCGTGGCGGCCCTCAAGTCTAGATGAGTCACTGGAGGCGGACCCTATGATCTAGGAGGCGGACGAGAACCCCTCTGCTGTGTCTCTGCCCTTAGAGTCACCTGGGTACGAGTATGATCAGAGCGGCGTAACTGTGGCTGAGGTCCTTGCTCTGTCTCCTTGGTCTACTCTGCCTCCTGTGTCTGCTGCTGTGGCTCCCCTGAGGCTAAGTCTCCTCCAAAGCAACACGGCGTCCCTCAAGCATGATAGTCCCAGCTGGACTACCATGATGACGCTCAACCTGCTCTATAGCTGCCCTCTATGCTGGTGAAAGCTGATCTGCAATCTGGACTCCACTCCTAGCACCTTCTCTCTCTGCACACTCTATGGTGGTTGCAACTGCGGCTGCTCTTCCTATATCAGTATCTGCATACTTCCGCTTCTTTGATGTGATCTTATTCGTCGCCTTGCCTTTCACATCGGTAGGCAAGCGAGGCAGAGGCCTCGGATCTTCATCACCTGGACCACCTCCGGCGTTCTTGACACGAGCCATCTAGGACGATCTGTTGCCTCAGACAAGAAACAACTATCACTGACACTCCTAAGGCTTGGCCTCGATCCGTACTCACGAGCTTGGCCCCGAGTTGATTGACAACTACCAAAGTGACCTCAGAAACATCGACTCGTTGCATGTTAGAATAGATCAGATATATGAATAATTTCAATATACATCTAGAGATACAAAACCCTAAGAAAGCAAGCAATAGATATGAAATTGGAAACGAGGGCTTGCTACCTAACGAACCGGTGAACCGAAGAGAAGAGGAACGACACGCGGGGAACCACCGAATCGGCAATTAGGGTTAGGGTTGGCAATGCGCAGTAGATCGGCCGTGGAGAATGCAATGGCAGTGCTGGCGTGGTGGCAGGGAGCAAGGCGCGACGCGGCGCTGGAGCAGGGCACGGCGGTGCGGGAGGCAGCGAGGCACGCAGAGCAGTGGCGCGGTCGAGCTATAGTGGCGCGGGCGCTGGAGCTTGCAGCGGTGCGAGAGCTACGCGGGCGCTGGAGCTTGGGGCGCGGCGTGGGCAGGTGGCTCGTTGAGGTCGCGATAGCTCGGCGATGTCGGCACGTTGCGGTGGATGCGGAATAGGTCAAGCACCGGCATGATTTTATAGTGGCCCCCAACGTGACGGGAATGGAAAAGAATAAGAGTTCGGTACCCGCACGATATCTAGTGACCGGACGCTCCAGTGGCAACGACCGGATGCGGCCACCCAGAGTCCGGTCGACTCCAGAGAGGTCCAAAACCTCTCGAGTCGCGACCGGACGCATCCGATCATAACTGACCGGACGCAGCCAGAGTCCGGTCGATCCTGTCTTTGTCTTCTTCCTTTGACCGGACACAGGATCACCTTCTGACCGGACGTAGGGAGAACACTGTTCCAGCGTCCGGTCACTCCTTCGCAGCAACGGTTCACCACCTATGAACTGACCGGACGCTGGACTTCAGAGTCTGGCGCAATATCTGGTCACTCTTTTTCAGCAAATCTTCAAAGTCCTTCGTCTTCCTGTTCCTAATCAAGTCTCAACTTCAATAAGACCCAAATAAACACCAATTGAGACTGATGTGAGTGACCTCTCTCGAACCCTCAAAATTTTCAAAATATTTTGCCTTAGGCTATAATTCTTTTTAAGAAAATAGGTAATAAAAGGGTGATTGAAGAGAAACGACAAAACAACATTCATGTATATGTAATGCAATACTTGAAAGTAATTCTAGTTGCTTGTCAAGTTTGATCCAAGGTTAAGCTTCTTCACATGCTTTTCGGCAGTTATCTTAACCATGTTATACAAGCCCTAAGTGCATTACCACAAAGTAAACATGTTGTATATTACAATGCAATACAAAGGACAACACAAGCTCATTTTCTAGTGAAGTTGCTAAAATCAAGCACATTGAGCTCATTCCTTAACCGACAAAATGTTGCCTCATCTAGCGGTTTAGTGAAGATATCCACCAATTGATCCTCGGTCCTTACACCTTCTAGTGAAATATCATTCTTAGCAACATGATCTCTAAGAAAGTGATGGCGGATACCTATGTGCTTGGTGTGAGAATGTTGAACCGGATTATTAGCAAGTTTTATCGCACTCTCATTATCACACAAAAGATGTACTTTTTCTAGAACTACACCATAGTCTAGCAAAGTTTGTTTCATATAAAGTATTTGTGCACAACAAGCTCCCGTGGCAATGTATTCCGCTTCGGCGGTGGACAAAGTCACACTAGTTTGTTTCTTGGAGGACCAAGACACAAGTGATCTACCAAGCAAATGGCACCCTCCGGATGTACTTTTTCTATCAACTTTGCAACCGGCATAATCCGAATCGGAATAGCCAACTAATTTAAATCTAGCTCCTTTAGGATACTAAAGGCCAATGCTTGGTGTGTGCTTAAAATACCTAAGGATTCTTTTAACGGCAATGAAATGAGCTTTCTTAGGATTAGCTTAAAATCTAGCACACACACACACACACTAAATATGATGTCGGGCCTAGATACGGTTAAATATAACAAGCTATCAATCATAGAACGGTAGAGAGTTTGATCAACCGTTTTATCTCCCTCATCTAGGTCTAGATGTCTATTAGATGGCATTGGTGTCTTGATTGGCTTACATTCATCCATATTAAACTTCTTGAAAAGATCCTTGGTATACTTTTCTTGAGAGATGAAAATCCCTTCTCTCATTTGCTTGACTTGAAAACGAAGAAAGAATGTAAGCTCTCCAATCATTGACATATCGAACTCCTTCGACATCAATTTACCAAACTCTTTGCAAGAATCTTCATTTGATGATTCAAAGATGATATCATCAATATATACTTGACAAATAAAGATATATCCACCAAGCTTCTTGGTGAATAGTGTGGTGTCGACCTTCCCAATGGTAAAGCCCTTCTCAATGAGGAAATCCTGAAGACGCTCATACCAAGCTCTCGGGGCTTGCTTAAGCCCATATAACGCCTTGGACAATCTATAAACATGATTAGGATATCTAGGGTCTTCAAACCCGGGAGGTTGATCAACATAGACTAGTTCATTTATAAAGCCATTTAAAAATGCACTTTTCACATCCATTTGATATAGTTTCATTTCATGATGTGATGCATATGCAAGGAGGATACGAATGGCTTCTAGTTTTACAACCGATGCAAAGGTCTCTCCAAAATCTAACCCTTCAACTTGAGAGAATCCCTTTACAACTAGTTTTGCCTTGTTCCTCACAACAACGCCTTGATCAACTTGCTTATTGCGGAATACCCACTTTGTTCCAATGACTCTTGCACATTGTGGTCGCTCTTTAAGAGTCCAAACTTCATTGCGGGCGAAGTTGTTCAACTCTTCATGCATAGCATTTATCTAATTTGAATCTTGAAGAGCTTCTTCTACCTTGGTAGGCTCAAAGCAAGAGACGAAAGAGTGATGTTCAATAAATGAAGCAAGTTTTTGAGATTGAGTCATTACACCCTTTGATGGACTCCCTATGATGAGATCTTGTGGATGAGCTTGTAATAGAGGTGAATTTCTTCTATCAACCACTTGAAGGGGAGGTTGTGGAGCATCAACATCTTGTGCTTGTGTCACCATTTGCTCATAGGAGACATGAGTATCTTCATTTTCTACTCTCCCATCTTTATCACCATCTTGTGGCACATTTGATGAAGAAGGTGGATTAATCATTTGTACATTCTCTTCATCATCTTGAGGCTTGATGTCTACAACCGGAATGTTCTTCATAGCCTCCCTCAATGGTTCATCACCTACATCATCAAGATTCTCATGTGCTCCTTGGGAGCCGTTAGATTTATTAAATTCCACATCATATGTTTCTTCAACCAAGCCGATGGCATGATTACATACTCTATATGTTTTGGACTTTGATAAGTAACCAACAAGAAAATTAATATCACAATGTCTTTAAAACTTCCATAGGTGTTGCCGCTTCTCATAGATATAGCATTTACAACCAAACACCCTAAAGAATGAGACGTCTAGCTTCTTCCCATTGAGCAACTCATAAGGTGTCTTGCTAAGAAACTTTTGAAGAAATAGGCGGTTGGATGCATAACATGCGGTGTTGATAGCTTCCACCCATAAAGCTTTAGGTGTGTTGTACTCATCTAGCATTGTTCTTGCAAGTGTGATTAATGTCCCGTTCTTTCTCTCAACTACACCATTTTGTTGAGTATATGTTGCGGAGACCTCATGCTTGATCCCAACTTCATCACAATAGGCTTCAATGTTTGTGTTATCAAATTCTTTCCCATTATTGCTTCTAATCTTCTTAAGCTTCACCTCAAACTCATTTTGTGCTCTCTTGGCAAATTTCTTGAAGCATGATGCAACTTTGGATTTGTCATGAAGGAAGAACACCCATGTGTATCTTGAGTAGTCATCAACAATCACAAGACAATAAAGATTTCCTCTTAAACTCTTGTATGTTGTTGGTCCAAATAAGTCCATGTGAAGGAGCTCTAGCACTCTTGTGGTTGACATGAAAGCCTTTGTAGGATGAGTGTTTGCAACTTGTTTGCCGGCTTGACATGCACTACAAAGCTTATCCTTCTCAAACTTCACATCCTTCAACCCTCTCACCAAATCATTCTTCATTAGCTTCTTGAGTGAGCTCATCTCAATATGAGCAAGTCTTCTATGCCGTAGCCATCCAAGTATTGTTTTGGTGAATAGACATGTCTTCAAATTAGCATCTTTAGAGGTGAAGTCCACTAAATATAGGTTGTTGTATCTAAATCCCTTGAATATCACTTGATCATCATCTTTCTTGATACAGCCACTTTCTTCTCGGTAAATAGGCATTGAAAGCCAAGATCATACAATTGTCCAATGGATAGCAAGTTAAAACTCAATGAAGCAACATATAACACATTTGAGATTGAATGATCATTTGATATTGCCACTTTGCCCAACCCTTTAACTTTGCCCTTTGAATTATCTCCAAATATGATTCTTTCTTGTCCATCTACTTCTTCATCTAGTGAGCTGAACATACGAGGATCACCGGTCATATGTTGTGTGCAACCACTATCAATTACCCAATGACTTCCACCGATCTTGTAGTTCACCTACACATAAGAGATCAAGCTTTAGGAACCCAAACTTGTTGAGGGCCCTTTACTTTCTCAACAAGTGATTTTACAACCCAAATTTTCTTAGGCCTATTCTTGTTGGGAGGTCCTAAGAACATAACTTTCATCTTTCCACTAGAGTCCTTTCTAAGCATGTAATGAGCATTGAAAGCAAAGGGTCTAGCATGCTTGGGCAAGGGTTGTGGTGGTGGAGTTTGACACTCATGGGCAAAGTGGCCTTCTTGTCCACACTCAAAATACCTCTTTGGCTTTGGCTTTGACTTGTGTTGTTGTTGTTGAGCTTGAGCCTTCTTCTCTTGGTTTGTCAAATACACAATGCCACTTCTATCCATCTTCATGACGGTATTCATTAGTAGCTCACTTTGAAGATGCTTACCTCTTGTAAAGTTGCTTAATCCAATCTTGAGATGCTCTTTCTCTAACTTGAGCTTCTTGTTCTCTTCCTTGAGTGCATCATTATTTTTCTCTTCCTTGAGTTTCTTGTTCTCTTCTTTGAGCTTCTCATTCTCAAGAATCAAATCACCATCATGATCAAGAGTTTCTAGCACTATAGTGTTGGTGGTTTTAAGCTCTTCAAGATCTTTCTTGAGCTTTTCATTATCATGATTGAGCTTGACATACTCATCATAGTTGTCGGTTTCAACCACTTGCTTGCCTTTACCACTAGATCCTTGCTCAATGCTCTCAACAATTAAATCACCACATGATGTAGCTATATCAATCTTAACAACATCGTTAGTAGCATCATGTGGCTCATTGGATAAATTTTTTTAGCAATAACAAGATTATCATGATTGATCTTGAGAGTTGTATATTCTTCTTTTAGCATATTATGGCTAGTGATGAGCTCATTATGTATCCTCTCAAGTTTATCATGTTTATCTTTAAGCTCTTTCTTAGAAGATTTGAGCTCCTTGAGTTTGGATGACATAGCATCATTTGCTTCTCTAAGCTCAACACTAGCCTTTTCCGCTATGTCACATTTAGCTAAAAGAGAGTCATTCTTAATCTCAAGCTTTTCATTCTTAGCTCTAGTCTTTCTAATGATCTTAGTGTATTGATTTAGCAATTTAACAAGATCATCATATGAAGGTGATTTATATTCATCATCATCACTATCACTATCACTATCATCATTGTTAGTATGATCATCACCACTACTATCATCATCATTTGATACCTTTCGTTCACCCTTGGCTATAAGGCATAGGTGTGTAGAGGATGATGGCGGTGGTGTCAGTGAAGATGATGAGGAGTCAATCACAATGGCGGCCACCTTCTCGTTGTCACTATTATCATCAGATGAGCAACTAGATAAATCAATATCCGTGAGCCAATTCATCGATGATGTATGCCTTCCTATTTTTCTTCTTCTTGTGGAAGTCATTCTTCTTGCTATCTTTCTTCTTGTATGGCTTGTTTTTCTTCTTTTCATCTTAATCTTCATCATTTGAGTCATCTTTCTTGCCCTTATTCTTCTTCTTGTACTTGTCTTTCTTGGGCTTGGTGCATTGATGTGCTAGATAACCAAGTTCTCCACAATTATAGCAATCCATATCGGAGATTGGCTTCCTTCTAGTGCTAGTGAAGAACTTTTTTTTCCATCGAACTTGATGCCACTCTTGTTGAGCTTCTTTAGCATCTTGGCGGTTCTTCTCACCATGAGAGCAAGACTTGCATCATCAACTTCATCATCACTTGAGCTCTCATACTCAATTCTTGCTTTGCCCTTCACTTGGCTAGCCTTGAATGCTAAGTCTTTGTCTTTCTTCTTGGTAGAGGATGAGTCATCTTGTGGTGTGATGTGTATGTACATCTCATGAGCATTGATCTTTCTCAAGATTTGAGTCGGTGTAGCGGTGGAAAGATCACCTTGATGAAGCACGGTCACATTATGCCCATATTTATCAATGGGGAGGACACTTAAGATTTTTCTTACAACATCGGATGGTTGCATTTGAGTGGGTCCAAGCCCATTGACTTCCTCTACAAGAACATTCAAGCGTGAGTACATTTCATTAGCACTCTCTTTAGAAAGCATCTCAAAAGTACGAGATGATAGCGTTCCTTACGCTCGCTCTTAGTTCTCTCATAGAGCGCACAAATGTCCAACCATAGTGCATGGGCGTCCTTGCGGTTCATCACCCGGTTAAACACATCTTTGCAAAGGCCTCTAAAGATGGTGTTTCGAGCCTTTGCATTCCATTTCTCATAGTTCACTTCATCGCATTGAAGGTGCGTGGGATCCTGAGGTTTTGGGAATCCTTGTGAGGCGGCTCTAAGTATTCCAACATCTAGAGCTTGTAAATACGCCTCTATGTGAATTTTCTAATAAGAAAAATTATCCCCCTCAAAGATAGAAGGAGGTCCATCCCCGTGAGACATCTTTTTTCTAGGCGGTTAAGCCTAAATACGTGAGCACAAGGCTCTGATACCAATTGAAAGGATCAAGATGCCCAAGAGGGGGGGGTGAATTGGGCTAATTCTAAAATTCTTTGCAATAATTAAATTCTACACTTGGCCCACTTCACCTCTTGTGCCTAGAAAGTGTTTCTAATATTCTACCGCACAAAAGTTTTGCAACCTAAGTTCTAATCCTACTCTAGCATGATAAGTCTATGAATGTAAAAACAAGAATTGAATTGCTCAAAGTAAATGTTTGAAGTAAAGAGAGAAAGAGTAACGCGGTGATGTTTTGCCAAGGTATCGGAGAGTCGCCACTCCCCACTAGTCCTCGTTGGAGCACCTGAGCAAGGGTGTAGCTCCCCCTTGATCCTCGTAAGGATCAAGTGCTCTCTATGGGGTGATTCTTCGACACTCCATCGTGGTGAATCACCCACAACCGCTCACAACTTGAGTTGAGTCATCCACAAGCTCCGCTGGATGATTACCAAACTCCCAATCACCACCAAACCGTCTAGATGATGGCGATCACCAAGAGTAACAAGCACGAACTCTCACTTGACCACGACAAGCCTAATGAGAAGAGTGGATGCACACTTTGCTACTCTTACTTTCACTAATGAGGCCTCTCTCTTGGATTCTCAAATCTCAATCACCTTACTAGGACCTTGCTCTTCTTAGCACTCTCAAGGGTGTTTCTCAGCTGTTGAAATGAGCAAAAGTGATCCCTTGAGTGAACCTAGGAAGTATTTATAACCCCTCATTCAAAACGAACCGTTATGTGCCACTGCGGGATGACCGGATGCTCCAGTCATGGTGACCGGACGCTCTGGCCAGTTCTTCCCGCAACCAAGCAGTTAAGTTGTGACCGGACACTGACCAGCGTTCAGTCAACACTGACTGAACGCGTCCGGTCACGAAAACTGCCCTCTGGAACCTTACTGATGTTGACCGGACTCTAGAACCCAGCGTCCGGTCACTTTGCTGCTCAGCGTGGGTCCGGTCAGTAGCCGGAACCTGACCAGCGTCCGGTCAGCACTGATCGGACGTGTCCGATCAGAATTCTCCCTCTCTGGAACCTTACTGGAGTTGACCGGACTCTGGCACCCAGCATCCGGTCACATTTCACTCAGTGTTCGGTCGCATCCAGACGACTTCTCCTTGATCAAATGAACTGACCGGACTCTGCGCCAGCGGCCGGTCACACCGGAACCAGCGTCTGGTCAACATTTGACCCTCCATTCACTTTCAACTCGTAATCATATGTGAATGAAGTTCGCTCCAATTGATCTTAGGGCTATTTAGGAGCTACCTAGTGCTAGATTTGACAAGTGTGCACCACACCTAACCCAGTAGACTCACCTAGGTCAAGCTACCCGTCCATACCCCCTTAATAGTACGGCCAAAGGAAAAACACAGTCCTAAACTACTCTAAGTGTCTCTTCAACACTAAACGACACTTAGAACAAGTCTATCCTTAACCTTGTCGTCCATCCTTTGAAACCCGAAACGATTTCCATCGTAGGGGCATGACAACCATGATTGCCCAATCAATTGTCATTACCATGACCTAACTTAATTGCATCTGCAAAACACACGTTAGTCATAGTAATCTCATATTATCATTAATCACCGAAACCCAACTAAAGGCCTAGATACTTTCAGGTAGATAGATATATATTACTTTAAGATTGTGTATATTTTAGAATTGGACTCCGTATCACGCTAGACAAGAGCTATTCTAACTCTTATGAGCACCGGTTATATATATAAGTCCGGACGGAAGAAAGTGTCTATTGTCCCGTAGTTAAAGGGAGATGGATAAAAAAAATGGATGGACGAAAAAAATGGGCTGAAATTTTGCCTCTTTATTATTATGTATAGATATAGAAATTTGAAACAACGTGTCTTTTTGGTTGCAAAGTCAATTTTTACATAAAATTAAAAGATTTCGCATGCAATTGCTTTAATTCCGAAATTCTGACAATATCTTCCAAAATTTTGGCAGACTCTCTTGTTAGCAAACCGAGTATCAACCTTGCTTGTCTTATCAAAATATCAACTTGCCCTAAGATTGGCATGCAAAAATTAGTCTTCAACCAAGCAGGCTCAACATATCTAAAATGCTGAAAAGCCATACATTCCGAGCTATCCATCTAGTATGGTATTGTAGCATGAATATCATCTCAAACACCGAAGGTGTTACCCAAAAAAAAACGCCGAAAGGTGTGTAAGTTCAAATCTCCAGGAAATCCAGTTAACCCAGCCTAGCCTAATGTTTTTTTTTTTTTTTTTTGTAAAGCGGGGCCGAAAGAGCCATGGGCCAAACCTTATGCATCTGGCGGTCAGGGCTGGCCAGGCTCAACTCTTGGGCTGAACCTTCCTTTCCCGCATAGGCAACAGGCCCAAACCAGAAACCACTATCGGGCCGAGGTAAGCAAACGGCTAAACCCCCAACCCATTTCGAAACCCCTCCTCCAACCTCGTCCGACCCTTCTCCCCTCTCCCCTCTCCGCCGCCGCCACCATGCTCCGAGCCGCCCTCACCTCCGGCGGCGTCCGCCTCACCGCCCTCGTACCCTGCCACCTCGGTCGCCTCTTCTCATCCTCTTCCTCATCATCATCCACCATCGCCGCCCTCTTCTCTGACCCCACCCCGCCCGCTGACCCGGCCGCCGCGATCCAGTCCGCCGGCGTCGACCTCTCCCACCCGGACACCGTCCCCGCGCTCCTCCTCGACCCGGGGCTCGCGGGAAACTACCCCGCGGCCTCACGGTTCTTCTCTTGGGCCGCCTCCGACCCCGCCGCCAAGGCCGCCCTCAACTCCCGGTCCTTCAACTCCATGCTCAAGCTCGCCGCCGCGCACGGCGACGCCCAGCGCTTCTGGTCCCTCGTCACCTCCATGCGGTCCAAGGGCTACGGAATCTCCAAGGCCGCCTTCCGTGCCGCCTCCGAGAGCTTCCGGGCCAAGGACATGGCCAGGGACGCCGACCTTCTCCAGGACGCCTTCGCCGCGCACGGCAGGAACGCGGCGGCGGCCGAGGTATGCAAAATTCTCCGGGCGCCGGGCAAGGATGACTCCTCAAAGCTGGACATGCTGAGTGAATCGGGCGTTGAGGTGGCTGATGAATTGGTGGCATTGGTGGTGGAGAAGGTCCGGCAGTTCCCACGGCAGGCGATGGTGTTCTTCCAGTGGGTGGAGCAGTCGGCTGGGTCTGGAATTGGTTGGGGCAAGGTTTACAATGCAATGGCAAAGGTTCTCGGCCGTGAGGACTGCATCCAGGAGTTCCACGAGGTCTTGCGGAAGATGAGGGGTAAGGGGCTTGAGATGGATCGGGATGTGTATGTTACTGTCACCGACAGGTTCCTCAAGAGGAAGATGGTTGAGGATGCAGTGGACCTGTTCCGATTCATGGCAAGCAGACCAGAGAAGCTCTCGGAGGAGGATTTTGTCGTCCTGCTGAAGAAGGTTGTGGTGACTGGTGATTTGGATCTTAAGTTGGTAACAAGGGTCGTGAGGTACTATCAGCATGCGGGCAATGAGGTCAAAGCCTTGGCCTTTGATTCTGTTCTCAAGTCATTGAGGAGTGTGGCGAGGCTTGGGGAGAGTGGTAGAGTGCTCATGGCGATGAAGGAAGGTGGCTTTGCACCAGACAGTGTCGACCATGAGAAAGCTATTCTTGCAATGTGTGATGCTGGCAATCTTGAAGAAGCACACAAGTATTTGGTTGATGTGGAACAGTCAGGGCATAAGTTAGGTTCAAAGGTATGGTCTTCTTTAGTTCAGAAGTATTCTCTTGGTGAAAATGTTGACACTGCAGTGTCATGTTTCCATGAAATGCTGGAAAGAAGCGGCAACGACAACGAGAATGTGGGTTCTGCTCTTGAGGCGCTGGTTTCTGGATTATGTAAGAAGAAAGGGGCAAAGGAAGCATTCAAAGTTCTGAAGAACCTGATGTCTGAAAAGAATGTAGTTCCTTGGCAGACAACCTACAAGTATTTGATCCACAAGTTGATCCGCCAAGGGCATCTAAAACAAGCATTTGAAGTGCTAGGTTTGATGAAAAGTCACGGCTATCCATCATTTATTGATCCTTGTATCACACATATTTCAAAGTCTGGGACAGTGGATGATGCCCTGGGCCTGTTCAATGCAACATCATCAAAAGGGTTGCCATCAAGAACAACTTATGTGCGCTTGTTTCAAGCTTTGTTGAAAGAAGATAGGCATGAAGTTGCACAGCAGCTGCTTTCCCAGTCTCCTGCTAGCATCCAGAACCATGCTGATGTTCGTGATGTTTTCAGTAGGATCAAGATAGAAGAGCCCATTCCAGCGGCATTGGCAGATGGCTGATATGAGGCCTAATTCAGCTTTTGATGGCCATATTTCGAATGACATTTTGAATTTGCCCTTTTGATGTTGTAATAGTGCTTTGAGCTGAGATCAACTTGTGTGTTATAAACTTGTTTGCTCAATTGTTTGACTACTATTCTCCAAAGAAATAAGTTATGCCTTTTAAATTTCTTTGTCATTTCTTTATGTTTGATCCACCATATTTCCATACCTTCTGTTGGCAGTTAGCTGTCGTGTGAATCAATATAGCTTGTAGTTTTGTGCTGCTTTGTTATTCAAAGATACAAGTTTGGTTCTTATCCAATTTAACATGCACGTATACATTTATTATTTGGATAAGCTGTGAGCCTGTGACACGAAATATGAATTCTTTCATCTTAGCTCCGTTGAATCTTGTGATAAGTTTTGATTGTATATTACACAACTCTACTTGAACTAACGCTGAATTAATGAAGTGTGAGATCCAATTTACCGTGTGACCTTGCTGACTGAGGATATAGATGGAAAGTGGTTATTTGGATCCCCAGCTAAAACACCTCGAGATCTTTGTGGGCAAGGATTTCCTTGCTAGCACAGGAGAGCCACCTGGCCTGGCAGGGCTGGGCAAGATGAGCAAAGCAAGGTGAGGCAAGCTTGGTAAAGAAAGCAAGCACGCCATGAATTACTATCCTTTTGCCACATTTTGCCGAATCCAGCCTTCGAAAGAGCCGCCTACGCCGCTGGACCCGCGAAGACGCTGTACTGTCTACTGTGCATCTTCCCTTTCAATTCCCTCGCTACTCAGCTTTCTCCAAATCTCACAATCGAAATCTTGTAATCTGAGCGTCGGCACGAAGTATAAGTGTCGACATGTACCTAGGTCGATCCATAGGAACCCACTCGGGTTCGGTTTCGAATTCAGAGGGAGAGAATCAAGTGTATAAAAGGAAACCCGCCGCGGCGGCACTGCGGCACCGAACCGACCGCATCCACTCCCACAAGGACAAGGCCCGAAACGACTCGATCGCAGCCTCCGCCGCAAGAAACGAGGCGACAGCCGATGTCGGTGCCGGACGAGGCGGCGGTGGACGACGTCCGGCCGGTGGCCATGATGAAGAAGTCGGCGTGGACCAAGGAGGAGGACGCGGTGCTGCGGGAGCAGGTCCGGCTGCACGGCCCGCAGAACTGGGCGGCCATCAGCGAGGCGCTGGCCGGGCGCAACCCCAAGTCGTGCCGCCTCCGGTGGTGCCAGCACCTGAGCCCCATCGTCGACACCAGCAGCCCCTTCTCCCTCCAAGAGGACGAGAGGATCATCGCGCTCTACCGCCTGTACCCCAACAAGTGGGCCACCATCGCGGGCTTCCTCCCGGGCCGCACCGACAACGCCGTCAAGAACCGCTGGCACTCCGTCCTCAGCAAGGTGTACCAGCAGCAGCGGCGGCGGGCGGCTGCACCCATCCACCTCCTCCGCCTCCCCGACGGGACGCTAGCTCTGTTTCCTTTGGCGCCGGGGGATGTCGGCAGAGGCATCACCATCCCAGTGCTCCGCCACCCGCCGCCGACCGGGGTTGATCTGAGCGGCGAGTGCCTGAAGCTGTTTCCGCTGGTGGCAGGTGATCTCGTCAGGGGCAACAATGCGAGCGAGGCGGCGGCGATGGATGTGGATTGCAGCACCGACGAATTGCTCGTCGAGCTGAGGCTCTGGTCGTCCACGAACCTCGAGGGCGGCGTTCAAGGCGATGGTGCAGGCAGTTCGGGGGCCCGAGATTCTCTTGTATCTGTATCTGCCTGAAATTCTTTGTTGTCCTTTCTCCTTTGATCCCTTGGTTGTCCTTGTTCTGAACTTCTGATCTGTAACAGATTTCCATGACAGACTGAACTTGATGTCGGATAGGACAGAGGTCACTAATCTAGTAAGCAAGGAAAGTTTTTTTTTTAAAGAAAAGTCTGCCGCTTAATTAAGTATAGAAAAGAGAGTGTTTTATGAACACGTGGCATTCATTGGGTCAATCACACCGGTCCTAAACCAAAGTAGATACACCCCTCCCATAGTTCAGTTTTTTCACCCCCCAAAAGAAAAAGCCCTGCGTCTTTACACAATGTCCTCTTTGGTCATGGAGGCAACCTGCTGTGCCGTCTTGAACTCGTTCTAAAAAATCTTCATATTCCTCTCATTTCACAAGTTCCACACAATATATATTAGTATTCCATTGAAATGTATGCATTCCTGTTTTGGGATCTTGCTTGCTGCATCTTCTTACAATTCGGCAATGCAGGCGGGGTCCTGCTGCGGCAGCTGCACCATGAGATTTTCCCAAGATAACACTTGGGCCCAAACGGCCTATGCAAAGGGGCAAAGCAAAGAGAGATGAAGCCCTGTCTCCAAAGGTCCATTACACAAAAACACAATGTTCTTAATGAGGCCATCCCCTTTTTTGCAGGCCGTTAGGACTTTGTTGTGCATTAAGATCCAAGCGTGCAGTTTGCATTTGTTTTCTGCTTGCGCCTTCCAGATGAGTTCGTGCTTGAATTTTCGATGGGATCCTCTGAATTGAATCAAGTATACCGAACGTGTGGAGTAAACTCCATCGGCTATCCACTTCCAAGTGATTGTGTCCTGCACGTCAAGCTGCAGCTGCACCCCTTGCAATCTGATCCAAAGCCCGATAAATTCTTGCAGCTGTGTTGTTGTTGTCACGTGCGCCCGCAGCGATCGGATCCAATTGCCATTGTGTAGTTCCTGACTCACTGTCCTATTCTTCCTGCGCACTAGCTGGAACAGGTGTGGCGCTAAGTATATGGGCGCTTCTCCATCAAGCCAAATATGATGCCAGAAGCGAGCCTTGTTACCGTTTCTGATTGTGACTGTGGTAGAGGAGTTGAAAAGGAAGCGGTCTGTGTTGTTGCACGGTACTTCCGTTCCCACCCATGGCTCTGAGTCATCTACCCATTCTTGCCACAGCCATCCGAGGCGAAGAGCTCTCCCAAATCTTTCTAGGTCCGGCACTCCCAATCCTCCCAGCTACTTAGGCTTGCACACTGTTGAAGCAAATCTTTCTAGGTCCGGCACTCCCAATCCTTCCAGCTCCTTAGGCTTGCACACTGTTGAAGCAAGGAAAGTTTTGATCGATGTTCTTGCATTTTGTTGTCTTTCAATTCCTGAGACTGCATTACAAACTTTTTTGCTCAAACAATTGTTTGCAGTATTCCCCAAAGAAACGAGTTACACTTTCCTATTTTCTATATACACAACTCTACTTGAACTAACACTGAACTAATTAATAAGTGTGAGAACATATCTAGGGCTATCTGTGCAAAAACTCTTTTCACATTGGCTAGCCATCTGTGCAAAAGTTGGCCACCAGCAGTAATGGTAATAGCTGAAACAAACTGTGACGCTAACGGACTATTGCTGATCATGTCCACAGCTGACAGTTGCTATCATACCTGAATCAATCCATGATGACCTTACGGCAGTTAGCTTGAACCTGGAATTGCATTTCACAGATACAAGTCATTGTTACTGTTGTTCCAGATCAAAGACATTAATTTACATTACTTGGGTGAGATGAAGTTCCTCTGAGCATTTATCGTTTCTGTCTTGAGCCAGGGTTGCTTCAGCGATTTATTTACTGGAATGAGGAATCAGTTGGTTTTCAAAAGGGTTACCTTTCCTTGATGTGACCTCCTTCTCGACTTCTGAAAAGATCTCCCTCAGCCTGTTTGCGGAATTCATCATGACATTCTTTGCAGACTTCTTCTGATGCTTAGTGCCCTTCAACCAGGCAATCCCTAACAAAACCTTGATGCTGCAGCTGTTTGGTCTCAAGGGCGTGCTAGTCATGTGGTACTTCAATTGGATCTGCAATTTCAGCAAGCACCAACTGTTACCTGAAAAATTGAGTAAAACATCCGAGTGCTTTCATCGAGCTCTGCTTTCATGATCTTACACTGGAGTAGTCTTCATTCTGGACACCTTGGAGGGTCATCACCTCCTCGACAATCCAGTCATTTTGATTCGGTAAGTTATACTTTTGCTGAGTGGTCGTTGCTTCCCCTCCATATCTTGACAAGCTTTTGTCAAACCGAAAGCTTATACGACGTTGGTATACATTACGGTTTAGCAGCTCCCATTCTGTAGCTGAGTAGTCAACACAACCGGCTCTCTCCATCACTTTGTGTTCCAGTGGACCTCCAGAGAACATCTCCATTAAGGCACTGACCTGCAAATACAGAATTTGATTAGATTTCAACAGAAGCATTTGAGCCCCTGCATTTATGAGGTTCCAGACGTGTTTTCATTGGCAAGGCACAAGACTCACGTCGACAGAAAGAACTGCCGAGTAGACTTCTGACATTTTTACATCTTCGTTGGCCAATAGAGAACCTTCTTCATACGGGTTCTCTTTCAGTTCAGGTTCTTTATCGATCATCTCACCTTTTTGTTCCAGACCTGGTGACCGCATTTTCCAAATTGCCATAATAATTCTGTCAAAAAGTTGTTTGATACATTAACATAACTATTTGACAAGAAAAGCTTATATTGCAATAATAATGGAAGAATGGGACCAAACAATGTATAACAAGCTACCACTAAGGGATCTTAATAATATAAAATAAATTATTATTAATACACTATTTTTGTTCCAGAAAATTTGGGAAGGATGACTTATTTCGAATGTTCAATTGTGTATGAACGTTCATATAGTTTAGAGAGAAGTATTTGTGTTTGTGAAGCTCATTTCAAAATAGGCTTCCTTAAAAATTCCTTTGAAACCACACAAAAGAAAGGCATTTTTAACAACTTATGTAACGACTATAACCAAGGAAATTTGAAAATCCTGAAAAGTTTTGATGTATCTTTGAATGCCTTCATCAAGGAACCAAGAAAAACACCAAGCTCACTGAGGTGAAAGAATCCCTGGTTAGAGCATTGGTTCTTTCTCATCGCTCTAGAATGATCCTGCCCTTTAAATCCAAAGACCCTAGCCACATTGCGTTCTGTTAATGTAATGGGAACAGATTGCTCAGTTCACCAATTTGAGTTTTAGCATGAACATTGAGACAAATTGTAACCAATCTGGCTACCAGGAAATTGCTTCAGATTTCTGTTCGCTGGGTCCAGTCTGGGAAATCAACTTAGTTGCTTGTTACCACTGAAAAGCCAGGTCCTGGTTTGGACCTTGGATATGTATATTTAAGTACTCACCTGAAGAAATTTTAGTTTCCTTTTAAAACTATTATTTATACATGATGTAACCTATTTCATGACTTCTTTTAGGCAGGATGACATCCACAGAAAACTATTATTTAAATAGGATGGTTTTTTATTTCGGTATTGCAAAAATTTCGTCCACCACCGAAATTACCGAATTTCTCGAAATTCGGCCGAAATTTCGCCGAAATTTATTTAGAGACCAGCACATGAAGTATGCTTTTTCTAAAAAAAATTAGATATAAACAAATATTAGTATGATTTATGACTACACATCTATTGGATAGAAGAATATGCAATATAAACAATAGAAAATATGAGTCTACACTTATATAAAACATGTATCAGTGTATTACGAATTTTTGGGGTTTTCTTTCGGCGACCACCGAAATTACAGAAATTCGGGAAATTTCGCCGAAATTTTGAACCTAGGGGACTATTTCAGTCATTGCATCAGAAAGACAGCAAGCTCTATAGAGAAAAGAGGCAGGAAACTGGGTTGTAGGCCATCATACTACGGCAAGCAAACACCAGTTATTACCTTAAATACCTATACTGAATGATGAAGAAATTCGAGATATCTTTTTTTCCTGCCATGTTTTTATTTATGTGATGTCATTGATTGTTGAAGATATTCTTTCAGGACTCAGGGACTCAGGATACAAAATTTGCATAAAGCATTAATGGCAATCCTTATTGAAAGGCACTTTATCTATTGGTGTGATACAATGATCGATAAAGCATATCTTTAAAACTTTAACCTGTAATAATCTTAAACAAATGTACAGTAGGGTTTCATATCTCTTTGGAATCTTCATATCAGCATGGAATGAAAAGAAAGGGGGGGTAAAGGAATGATACATACCTGTGAGCATCATTGAATGAAACAAATGTCTGAAAATGGAACTTCAGTCTCCCTTGAGGATCCAGTGCTTTGGCGCCATGCCTGGCTTCAAAACCTCTGTCCTTGCGAAGGATGATCATCAATGATGGACTGCCGACTGTTGCTAGTTTCGGTGGAACAACCTGGATGTCATCGATATCTTCCCAAAGGAAGAAAAACTTGGTTTTCCGGCCAAATATATTGGAATAGAATCCAGTTATTCTTGGGGAAAGAAAGAGGCGCCCCTATGAAAAATGATAACTACCTCAGTTCTTGATTAGTCTGACCAAAACTAGATGCAAAAGATCGAAATAAGATAACAAACTGTGGCGAGTACCAGTGTGCAACACATCATCAAAAGTGTTTGTGCAACATATCATCAAATTCAAAAGTGTTCAGAAATGACACCAATTTATCATGAACCATGATAAAACAGAGCACAACTCTTATGTTGTTTTTCTTTTAATTTTTAATGAGCTAAGGTTCCAATGAGACAAAAAAAAGGAACTTCATATGCATGATCTATATTGGTTTATTTCACATATGCAAGATATCAGGAATGGCACTGTATATTGGACGATGAAAATAAAGGAACATATTTCAAAATACTATTAACTATTCTGAGTAAAATTTCAGTAGTACCATGAACAAATGAATCAATGACAAGTCAAGACATTCTAAGATAGTCCCTCCGTTCCAAATTTGTTATGTATCTACACATATGTTATATTTAGATGCATAGCAAAATAAATGTACCAAAAAAGTCAAAGCGACTTATCATTTGGAACGGAGGGAGTAGAACATGTAGTGAAGCCCGATTACCTGAAGTGGCATTTTCCGTTTTAGATGGCAGGTGAAATCATCAATGAGAAATTCTTCATGGGGAAGGCTGAAGAGCTTACGGTATGCAGAATTTGTCTGAGCTGAGCGCAATTGCATCTGAACATTCAGTTATGCAAGTTCAGTAAAAGAATGCATTGTGCAAGCATTAAAACAAATTCAGAGAACTTTTCCCCAGATCAAATTCTGGACAACTCATACCTTCTTGCCAACTTCTTTCCCCATTTTTTCCAGATAATTCATAACAACTTCAGTCCCCCGCGAATTGTTCAAAAAGATCCGCAGATGCAATTTGGGCTGGTGCCCTTGGGGAAACCTTCCATCAAGAGGAAGCCACATGTCACCCAAATCTGACAAATTGTTTTTCACAAAGTTGACTTCTGTTTGACCAATAGGAATTTCATTGCTTGCCCCATCTGAATCATGCACAACCACGTCCAATCTTGCTGGCGGGTCGTCCATCGCATCAAATTCAAATATTTCTGTAGAGTTGAAAAATCAAAGAATCAGGCAAATCTGAGAGGTCAAGAGGATGAAAGTGCTTCCAGCATGCCATTTCCAGCTGTCCTTTTAAACTTGTGGGATGAGATAAACTTATAATGTAGAAGCAGCACTTACCATTCCATTTTGGTTCAGAAGTCTGGTATTTGACTGAGCTGGTTTTCCTCTTTCCATTGCAGGTAAAAACTACGTAAGGATCAGGAAAACCAGGTGTACCTGCACTTACTACACCGCTTCCCTCAATAAGTGCAATAGTCAACAACCAACCATCTCCATGAGCTTTGACCCCATGATCACTACCTAATGTTGAGACAAGAAAAACGGAAATTAGATGACTGGCCATAGGGAATGGATAATTTTGCAAGTTACAGTGAAAATGAATGATAATAGCTTTTAAAGATGATTATTTTTTTAGTAAAGTCATTTAGAGGACTAAGGGAATCTTACAAAGGACTAGATAGAGGAGAGTAGTGAAAAGAAAATATTTGCTTCATTTTGGATTAACTCATTAACATTTACAGGATAACCTAGATCGGCCATCAGAAAGACATGTCAATATCAGCCATCACACAGAGATGATTACTGGCTTACCACGCTGTTTCCAGGCCTGCAAAAAACGTCGCCCTACTTTGATGATATTATGCCCCTGGATGATCACAATAAGACAAAATACAATCTCTCCAATGGAATCTGGAAGATCAATACCAAAATATTCAAGACCGCCATGCACCACATTAGGCTTGGCTAGATGAAGATGTGTAATGATATACAGTGCTGTACTGAGAGAGCATATGAATGCAAAGCTTCCAAGGAAGCGGGCAACCAGCTTCCAGTTTGATTCATTCTGCGTCTGCAGTGATGCTAAAATCTTATCTTTGGAATTAGCATCGTCAAGTTCAGCTACTTTAATTTTCCGGGACAGTACCTCAGAGAAATGTGAATAACCCTCTGCAAGGCCTTGTTTCGCTCCATTCTCTATCATTCCTTTCAGCATTGTACTCTGAACAAAGTTCAGACGCCAACTTACAGTAAGTTGTGTGGTCTGTTCTTCTAAGGGCAACTGGGAACCAGATATTATACGGTACAATATCTCGACCTTGAAACAATTGCCACAGGGAACATCAGGAGTGCTAACACTAGACAAAACTGCAAAAGAACTTCCAGTTGCCTTCAAGTATTTCTGCTCTTCTGTGGCTTTAACAGATTTAACTAATTTGCTAGCGGCTTTTGTATAAGTTATCGTTCGTTTTAAACAATTCTCGTTATTGTCATGCCTCCAGGGCTCAATTTGAAATCCATTTGTTCCTTGAAGTTCAGAAACTTCTGGCCAGAAATCTGAAGTTCCAGAAAACAACAATGAATTCAGTTCAGCTGGTGCAATAATGTAAGATTGGTCCACTAAAACACCACCAGGCAAGTTTGCCGGCATTTCACAAGCTTGGTCTTTGGACTCCATATTTTTCAGTAGTTCATCAAGACTGACCTCAGACAGTGTGCAACCCTCGCCATTTTCACGACACTCAGAATTCATTTGTGTGTTTCGAAACTGGTCTACGGACACAGGATCTGATGCTACAGAACGTGTAGCTTCAGCAGATTTCCGGAAGTATCGAGACATGACCTCCACTACTGATGATGTATCAGCGATGGCACTACCATCGTCTTCTTCAGGCTCCAGAAGAATAGATTGCTCTGTGCTGACACAAGACGGTGGCCCTGTGCTTCTAGGGCCTCGGACCTCCATCATGCTTTGGTTGAAGCCATCCACACTTTTGCGGCATGCCCGATCAATGCTGGTAAAGGCTGACAGATCCAGGCTACTAGCAGTAGCTGATAATGACGAGTCATTAGTTTCAACTGACCTGTGTGAGCTGCATGATATATCATCAATAAGTTGTGGTGGAGCTTGATGTGCGTCGTCACAAAGGGTGGCCCTAACCGATAAGTATACTCTCAGGCAAATTTCACCTGCAAGGAAATATGATTGAACAGTGAATAATGCTAGCTTCAGTCACCACAGTCCACAGCATTCTACTCTGCAGAAATTTGAAATGATCTTCTCAACAGCAAAGCATTCATCAGAACAGGGATAAAAAAAAACTGCTGAGGATTGGGGACAAAGACTTGTGATATGGAAAATCACTCAATTAAAGAGGATTTGGCGCATTGCTATGGGAAGTAGAAAAATCTTGACTATGAACAACTTGATCAAGGCGTTATGATTTTATTTCCCTGAACAAGTAGAACGCCTATCATGAGGTTGGAATCCATGTGCAGAGCAAGCATCCATTCTCCTACCCACATCTCCTTGGTATCTGTTTCGACTGCTTTGAACCATATCATCATTGATGAAGCATTGATTTCCATGGCATGCAAGAGGAAAAATCGGATGCAAGCAGGGAGTACCGCGCCTTTTCTTCCTGAACTTGGCGGCGCCGCTCCTGGGCTGGAGCTGGTACCACCTGGTGCCGAGACTCAGGTCGTCCGTCTCCATGATGGCGGTGAGGGGCATCCTTACCCGGCCCAGGAACTCGGCGCCGAAGAAGCGGTCCTCGTTGAGCACGGAGACGACGAGCTCCTCGGCGACGTCGCCAACGAGGAACCCGAACTCCTCGTCCCACACGGGGCTGAGGCTCCGCTTCACCACCGTGGTCGCCCGCGGTCGGCGCCTCCCGAGCTGCAGCCGCACGTAGGGGTCGCTGGAGCCGTTGAGGTAGATGGCCGGCAGGCCCCGCGCCTCGATCACGTGCACGCGCAGCAGCATCGGCGCGTCGTGGCGGCCGGGCTCCGGGGGACCACCCGGCGGGCCCGATGGCCTCGCCATCCGGCCGGGGCCTCCTCGGGGACGGACGAGCGCTGCGACGGTGCGACGAGGAGAGAGAGAGAGAAAGAGATCGAGCAGCAATGGCGGTTCCGCGACCTCCGAGGAATTGGGGATTTGCCGATTTGGATGAGGCGCGGGGGGGGGGGGGAGGCGGGGGTGCGATTGCCCGCGGTCGTTTGAATTCGGGAGGTGTTTGGGGGGAGGCATTTCGCGAGCCGTTGGATCTGAGGGAAGGGGGTGGTTCCAGCCTAACACGTGGACGCCTGCTCCGATAGGCTCGGGACGCCTCAGGTTTATATAAACTGAAATAAACGGCATTAATCGAGGCAGCAACTTCTCTTTAAACGAGTATGAGCTGTGCTCCGCTGTGATTTTCCCACAGTGGCTGCAGTGTACTCCCTCCATCTCAAAATAAATGCACATCTTATGAATTGAGAAATCAAACTTTTGCTAAGTTTAACCAAATAAATACAAAAAAAATTGCTAATGTTTATGGTGTGCAATAAATATCATTAGGGTATGCAGTCATTGGTCTCGAGAAGGATATTACTCCATATTTTACATGGGACAACAATCAAAAGGCAAATTTTTGAGTTGTAACGGGGCAAAATACGACATGCAAAATAACTTCAGATGGTCAGCTTCTTGATTTGCTAAGGGCATCTCAACGGGTAAAGCTCCTAATGATAGTAGGAAGATGTGAGGAAGGGGATGAGAGGCTGGGGTTGAAAAAAAAACCAAGGTAAGGGAACTCTTGTACTTGCTGCAATATTGAGCCATCCATAATTGATGCTTGTCCCTCACAGGAAAAGCAAATCTGCAGCAGTTGAAGCCTCCTCGAGCCATCCAAAAACAATTGTTGAACCATCCACAATGCCTCATTCAAGCCCAGGGGTAACCACTAGAAGGATGGCTTCTCTGGCTCCATTCGCTGGTCTGAAACTTGACTGAAAAACACTGTTCCGGCTAAATTGTTGTGAGAGAAAAATATTGTTCGGCTGATTTGGTGAACAGTAAACTGAGAGGGGGAGCAGCCGGCTGGCTGGTCAAACCAGACCAGCGAACTGCCCCTCTTTCTCCAACTAGCCCAAGAGTAACAACTAGCAGAATGTCAACAATCTCACCTGGAGGAATTAATCGTAGGCTCATCATTGAGTAGATGAATTACTAATGTAGTACTTTTACCGTGACAGTGGTCTTTTGTGTGAACAAATGTCATGCTGTACCTTTAAAAAAAATGTCATGCTGTAATTTGTCAACATTGCTGAAATTTGTGTTAATGTCATGCTGAAAGTGTTGCTGAGAAGAAGTGTTATATCCTCTCAAAATAGTCTTACATGTCATTGTACATCCTGCTATAGTTAGCCTGTTTGCTTGCTCGTAAACGATCGTAAATTTCCAGCCGGGAATAGTGTTTTTCTCTCACACCAAACCAGCCAGCAGTAAATAATCCACGATACGATACGGCCTCCCGAACAGGCTAAGTGTTGTTAAATTGGGGCTTAAGATATGCTGAAATGAAACCCGGAAGTGCAGCCGTACTGTTGTCCAATTGTTTCTCAGCTCTAGTTAACGGTGAGTTAACAGATATGGTAGAAATAAGTAAGAGTGATTTTTTGATGCTATTTTTCTAAAGCTGCGATGCTATTTTTCTAAACTTTAGATCTTTTAATGGTACCAATCCAATTTTCCAAGTGCAAATGAGGGGAAATCGTAGTTCAGGATGAATACAAATTGTTCTTTTCTCCTCTGTTACCGCGCAGTCAAGCACACACTGTCAAAAGTACATGGAAACAGAACAGCTCCGACCAGAGTTATTACCAGACTAACACGCACGGAAGCAGATAACGTATGATTTACAGAAGCAAAGAGCATCTGGTGCAAAACTACTAAATTCTCGAATGGTTTCTCCCACTGGTCATCTTGACAATCCTCCTCACTAAAATTGTGAATAGCAGAAAAAGAGGAGATGCCTGGAGCCTGAACATAAATAGCTGGTTTCTTTCGCCCTTTTGCATCGCATCTGACTGAGCTCCCTGATGATACACGCCATATGCATTTGTCCGTTGCATCAGCATCATACATTACTCTTTGCCAAAATCTGCACTGTAATGTGCACTCGATTCCAGCTTTTTTGCATCATTGAGCTTCCGCACAGCCTGAAATGAAAGATGCAGGGATTGAGTGTTAATGTGTAACCCCCACTATGCAAAGGTACACAAGATTGGAGTGTAAGACAGTGCACCTTCATGAAGTCTTCGTGGACTACATAATCTCTCTCTGCACGAATTGCAGCCATACCAGCTTCAGTGCACACGTTCCGAAGATCAGCCCCATTGAAACCCTAAAACCAAGAGAGTAAGGTGAAACTATACAATTGGATTAGAGGTTAGATATGATAATACAACTCACTCACTTCAGCTAGTTTTACAACTGCTTCGTAATCAATTTCCCCATGCTTGGCGATACCAGCTGCATGGATTTTCAGAACTTCCATTCTTGATTGCTCGTTGGGTAGCGGAATTTCAATCTTCCTGTCTAAACGTCCAGGACGTAGGAGCGCGGGGTCCAGAACATCAGGTCGATTCGTGGCCATGATCATCTTTACCTGTTCAAGCCAAATATCCTTGTCAAACTGAATTCATACAGAAACAGCAAGACACAAGCTGCTCTATGTAACAATCATAGAAAATACAAGGTAAATAGAGTGTCATGAGTATTGTGTCAAGCAAGTGAAAAATCAATATTGAAGCGGATTCTGAAAAGTGGCATCATGTTACTAGTAACTTTGATTGTGCCTATTTAGCTAACCATGCAGAGCCTACCAAGCATACAAATTGCTAACTTTATAGAGTATGTAGACTCTGGAAAAACAAGAACGCTGGTGTTGACAGATATTTCGTGAAAATTATACACCGATTACAGGATTGGGAGAGCACGGTAAAATAACATTTTAAACAGTTAAACCTGCCTCAGTTCTAAAACCCCAAAAATCAGAGTTTACACAAATGATAAAGCAGCAACATAAAGGTAATATACCTTTCGGCATCCAATATTCCAATTATTCAAATAAAGTTTCATTAATGGGCCTGTTCGCTGGTTGGTGCTGGTGCTGGTTTGGGCTGGCTAGTGCTGGTTTTTTGTGAGAGGAAAACACTGTTGGCTGGCTGGTTTGGGCTGGCTGAAACCAACAAGCGAACAGGCTGATTATATTACAAATTCCAACAGTAAACATGCATTTGCTCAACAGTACTATCAAATGGAGCTTGCAAAATCGAGAAGTTACAACAGTAAATCACATGGTAATGTTCTTCCAGGTGTTATATATCCAATAAATGTGGAGTGCATAAATTTGGTTAGATCAACTTCCATTTAAAGATAGCATTACCGTTATACCTAAAAAATATGAGTTATCTAAATAAAAAATTTACCTTTCCTAGCTCGTCAAATCCGTCTAATTGGTTAAGGAGCTCCATCAACGTCCGCTGGATCTCACGATCAGCACTAGTTCCCTCACTAAATCTTCGCCCACCAATGGCATCAATTTCATCCATGAAGATGATGCATGGCTAGATAAGAAAAAATTGACATGAAAAGAACAAATATCATGAGTGATGGAACTAAAATGAATGATGATACAAGTCAGGTAAGGGAAGTGCATTATTGATTTGGTAGTGCCCCGACAGGAATTCAAATGAAGTAATTGATCCGAGTGATTTTTCTCATGCAAAGATGATAATTTGAAAAGTATTTCTTCTCATGCAACACTAACAATGAGATCCACACATTAAGTAATGATCAGTTTTATTAGTAAAGCACATCTTCCATATTGCATTGGTGGGAAATATTTTTATGACACAATATGTTCATCAAATAAACTATTGTAGTAATGTATACCAGCTTGCATAGCTACTTTAGACGCACAGCTTCAGGGAATATATCAATATACCATGGTAGTGTCTTCCAGATAAATGAAAGATCAGTTCAGAACCATTAGGTTTGCAGGAACTGAAAAAGAGTAACATCAAGCCTTTGATACTTACTTGGTGATCCCGTGCATAGCCAAACATTTCTCTAATCAAACGTGCACTTTCTCCAATGTATTTGTCGATAATAGCACTTGAAACAATCTGTTTTTAGACATTATGTAAGCAACATATTTGAAGTGTAAGAAATACTGAATGCCATCAATGAAGTGAAAAGCCACACACCTTCAGAAAGTTAGCATCGATGTTACTTGCGATAGCCCTTGCCAATAGGGTCTTCCCAGTTCCTGGAGGACCGTAGAGTAGAACACCCTGGATGAGTAAATCAAACAAGCATTGATATCCAGTCAGAACATTAGACATTAATCTCTTTCACCTCATATGCATAATTGGGATCTAAACACATATTTGTGTTTACCTTAGGAGGCTTAATTCCCACACGAAGAAAGAGTTCAGGGTTCATAAGAGGTAACTCAATGGACTCCCTGAGCTCTCTAATCTGATCAGACAAACCGCCTACAGCGGAGTAACTGACATTTCCTGGATCTTCATGAAGCATGTTATATACCACAGGATCCACCTGAAGGATTTTCATTCCACATCATCAAAATACATTTTTCCATTGAAAACATTTGTTCTTCAACAGAAAAAAAAACTAAGAATAGATGAAGAAAAATACATAAAATGACTGATAAGCATACCTCCCGTGGAAGAGTGCGCATTATTGTCAAGGTCGTCATGTCAAGTACAACACGAGTTCCAGACGTCAACTTCTCCTTGTCCACTTTACTTCGGCAACCGACCACGTATCGGGGACCACTGCTGGCCTTCACAATAACTGAAGAGACAGGTGTTTCAGTGTTCAGCTTTATATCGTTGATAAATATAAAACAGAAACTAAAAGTGGTACTTGATGTAGACGTGCCAAAGAAAATACAAAATAGTCAGTTGGTGACTATAGATTAACAGCAGTATTCTCATTCATTGCTACCAAGGAGAGAGGAATGGCAAAAACAGATACGAGTATGTGTTCCTTTATAGTGGGGAAAGAATTGACTCTGAAGCCTGTAAACTGTGTACATGGATACAGATCCAAAGACACAGGAAATGCACTGGACTTACAGCGTTCATTATCAAGAGGTCGGAGAACCTCTCCAATTATTTGCCCCACGCTCTGCAGAGACTTCAAGTCATCTTCAGTCTTGGTAAAATCCTTCTTTGCATTTTTAAGGCTTTCTCTCACTGCATGGAAGGGGACAAGCAAATCATACTAGTTAAATTGGAATGAGAGTTTCAGAAAACAAACAAACAATGTATTTTGGCAATTCTTAGATTAACCTCTAAGAACAAAAGCTATTGTGGAGCACCAATGCTGATAGTTTTGGCTGTGCATCAAATTTACAAATGAAAAATAATAGTAATAGAGTACAGTAGGCTCATAGCAACAGTATAAGACTAACAGAGAAGAAACCAAAGCTTGCGATGGGAAGAAATTTAAACCAGGGAACTGGGGCAATTCAAGCTTATAAGGATTTATTAAACATAAACAGATGACTCTTGGTACACAACATATAAATCCCTAGCTCTCAAAACACATTACCAATAATCAGATACAGAGAACAGAGTTAGGAGCATTTGCACCATATGATTTTCTTAAACAGACATCATGCAGTTAGCATGCTGAGAAGTGGGACAACTCTTGGATTGCGGCAGCTGTAACCAAGCTCAAGCTCAGGATACATGCTACTTTTGCCATGGAATTCTATACCCCTCAAAACTGAAATCGATCCAAAAAAATGTAGAGGATCCACGCACAAAAGCTCTAAGAAAATTGAAGTTTCGCACTTCAATAAAAGAATTGCCGGTGTCTAATTGATGCCCCAACAAGTCTTTAATTGTTTATCTGCAAACGCTTGAATGACCAAACAAGCAAAGTTTTGTGAGTGATCAACAAATAGTACGCAGCTCAACCAGGGTGAGAGGGAAATATTGGGGCCAATTATCCTAGCAATCGCTACCAAGATTAACCAGACTAAGTACTAAGCCACTTCGTACTTGCAGAATTTCAGATCCACATAAGGCCTTGTTTGGATGTTATAGTATTCACCTCAATCCACATGTGTTGGTGTGAACTGGGGTGAAATTTAGTTCAAGTTCTACTCCAATCCACCTCAACACATGTGGATTAAGGTGACTACGAACATCCAAACAAGGCCTAAAGCAACCAGTCCCCACACGGCCAGATTTAGCGCTCCAACCCCAAATCTACTGAATCAACAGCTGCCAAAACCTAACGCCACAAGTCCCGATCTAGCACGGAAGGAGCCGCGAAGCAAATCATCACCAACCCCTAGTAAAGCCTCGAAATCAACGAGTACGCCGCGCCACGGCCAGCGAATCTACATAGAAACTACTCGACATCCGAACCTCCAGCTAGATCCCGCGCACACAGCCACAAAACCCCCTAGTGAGACACGGGAATCGACCGCCCCCGAACCCTAGGGACACTAGAGTCGAGCAAGGTGGGTGAGGGCAGGAAGTGGAGGGGGAGGACTCACCGGTTCCGACGCGCGACTCGAGCTCCCTGCAGTTGAGCAGCTTCTTGCGGTAGTCGGTGATGGCTGCCCGTCGGCGTGCGGCGGCGGCGTCCTCCCCGTCGGCCATCTCGTCGTCCCGCAGTCTCTCTCTCGCGCAGGTTTTGCTTCCGTCGCAAGAAGAGAATCGCGCAGGTTACGTAAAATCGACTAGGGCGCTTTACGGCTTATCTACTGACTGCAGAGCTCACGATGCCGGCCTGAGCTGAACACGGTGACATCTTTTCGGCCCGCAAAGTGTTTTAGGTGTTTCTTTGGGCCACTGGGCCGGAGTGGGCTATACTATTTCCCTGAAACTTCTAGACAGGCTTAGGTCGGATCAGGAACACTGTTGTACTTCCATGTGATGTGAACTTGTCTTTCTCCAAAAAAACAAAAAAACAAAAACAAAAAACAAATGTGATGTGAACTTGTTAAAAAAAGTTGTGAATATGTGAACTTGTTAATATGCTTCCATGTGATCTTGTTTATTACTATTGAAAACATGCTTACATTGGAGGATAGGATGTCTCTTATCCAGTTCATGTGAACTAGTGCCTTTGACCCGAGCAAAATTGCAAGTAGCACATGCTTCCGTCATTCTTACCTGTTTGATGCTTATATTGATATTATATTGCACCTTTTTCTTCATTTGCATCACTCTCATCTATACTTATTTCAGAGAATGAAGGCTCAAGAAGTCAAGATACATAAATAATTTCACACACATCATCTTTTGCCCAGCAGCCCAAGTATACAAAGAATCTGGTGTCTAACAGTAACATATTGACATGTAAAAGCACTATCAGTGTGGTGTGGCGGTAGAGGCGTGGTGCATGACTCCACCACCTGGACTTAAATCTCAGTGTGCATATATATTGATGTTCGTGAAGTTTAATGGTTGCATGTCATTCGGTATGGTATTAGGAATATTTAGGATGAAAGGTCAGTTAAAATGTTAGTGGCAATACCTATTCCCACGTTTTGAGGCTGGAGGAAACTTGCATATAAGTGGAGTCGAAATATAAAGTGAATTACCCAATTTCTCATTAGTTTAATATTTTTGGGTTAAGCTGATTATTGTTGGCCACCAATACCTTAAAACAAATTGACGTGGAAGCAACGGACAATATTTTTAGTACTAGTGGAGGGGCGCGCGCCATCGCGCCCAGATGCAGTCACAATTTCGAGGTAAACAGAACAGTAACATGGACATAGTTGACTGAAGCATAATTATACAGCTATTGTACATGGATTTATTCCTGGAACGTGTCCAAGGGGTTTTGAGTGTATGAACAAGCAAGGACCTAGTTTGCTAGGTGGAAGAGTAGAGTAGCTATACAGAGCCATTACAGGATATTGAGCAGTTCGCATCCTGTGAAAAATGTTACTGGTATTCTTAGCGTGGACTAAATTAGAAGACTTATTTATCAGAACTATTTGGCTTCAAGGATCTTAGAAAACATATTTAGAGGAGTGTAAATTTTGGGGGAACGAAATGCTATTTTAGAAATAGCAGGTGATACCCTAGTAGCCTGGATACTGTAGAGTGCACAAGCGCAAGAGCAATCATCCAAGTCCACATAAGCATTACCGGTTACAGCTAACTAACCATAGTTGTAGGTGCATCAGCCTGAATATTATACAACCAACAGGCTTCGACAACGGCGTCTCCAATATTTCTACAGTTTTTTTTTAATTCGTGGCTGATCTTGGGGGTCTAATGCAGCTCCCTGCGCAGAAGAATGAAGCTGGTACTTTGTTCGCGGGAGGAGCCTGTGTTAACATAAACTGAGTTATTAACGGAACAAATAACAATATTTCAGTGGACTGATAGTCTCTGGGATGAGTGTACTGCCGAAAATAGTGTGATGCTGTATATATATTATATTAATTATGTTGACCAAGGAAGAAAGTAGGAAACGAAGTAGTAAACATTTTTTGGGTGCAGAGCTGGTGTACAAACAAAGGATTTACTGAAGATGGTATATGGTCTGTGTTGTACATTGACTAATACTGTAAAAAAAAAGGGCGTACCCAGTGCAGAGAGCTCCCGCTCTGTGCGGGGTCTGGGGAAGGGTGTTAGTGGCAAGCCTTACCCTCGCTTGTGCAATGCGAGGAGACCGCGACTCGAACCCGGGACCTTCCGGTCACAGGCGGTAAGAGTCTACCGCTTGCACCAGGCCCGCCCTTCACATTGACTAATACTGTAAGTTAGGAAAATAAATACATTGTATGATAATATGCAGAAGCAGTGTATGCCACAATCATAATATGCAGAACCATGGTATTTTCTCTCTCTATTAGCATAGGAAAACTAAATCAATGTCGCAAGGGTTGCTTCAATGTCCATTAATCGGTTTCAGTCCACAAAGATGGTGCAATCAGAGTATGTCGAAGAGAACTATGAGATAGATCACTTAAGTAACTGACCCTTTTAGAGTAATCTAAAAGGAGCACAACACATAACGATTCTCTAAATTGCACTGTTAAATCCTAGGACATTTATTGGTGCTCAGAATCCTGAAGTATGTTCCACAGCAACTGCACTGTCTATACATCCACCAAATCAAATCATACTGGAGTTCAGTTCAATGTGTATAGCATCCAAATTCACTTAGGTGGTATATCCTTTGTGGTGGGCAAACAGATCCAAATGGTTGCAGTTTTTTTTTTTTCAATAGAAATAGTATAAGAAATACTATATTTATAATAGAAGTCAAGTAAAATAAAGCGAACATAATACCCTGAATTACTATGGCTGTGCGAACTGCATCCCTAAATGATATTGTTACATATTCTTAGATCATTGGATTCGATAGTAAAGTCATGAGTGTGATAGGTGAGTCATATAGTGACATCTAGCTTAAGATTCCTTGTGGGAACTGCCCTTTGGTTGATGCTTTTGATGCTTGGAGGAAACAGATCTAGGCCTGTGATTTATGTTTACATGTATGTGTGCAGGTACATTTGCCTGAATGGATTTAAGCACTGTTACCTGGAAATACAACTTTTACCTCTTTGATGGAGGCTCCTGTAGTGCACCACCTGGGTTATTGTTACCACCTGGTACTATGTGTCCTACGTTCGAACTGTTATCATCCATAATTTCCTACAAAGTAAAATAGCGAAAATTTGTAAGGATCAGATGCACTGAAGGATATAATAATTGTGATCTAGTAATCTATGAGTCATGGATTACCGGTGCATGAATCGGTAGATTCAGTCAACTTTACCTTTGACAACGAAAGGGCACAACATATTTGTTTACCTGGGCACAACAACGTGGCAGGGCTACAATGCCGCAAGGACGTCACTGCATTCACCGGCCGGCACAGCAGGTAAGTCTACAGGACAACTGACGCCAAGGCCAAACGCTGGGGGAAAAAAATTAACTGAAACAGAAACGAAATTAGGAGCACTGAATATGTAATTATCAATGAGGAATTAAGACCACATGGCCCCTAATTTGTGGCCAAACCGGTGTGATCCCAGACCTGGAACAGCGAGCGAAGTTCGAACACAAATAGAACGAAGAGGAATCACCAGCCGGGGCAAGCACAGACTAATGACGACGCGGAGCTAGGACCGCGAAACCTGAAGGCAGCACGAATGGACAGATATGAAACGAAAGGAAACCAAAATATCAGATCCAGAGCACAGAACATGGAAAAAATCAGAGGACCATGAGCTGCAAAAATGTGGGGAGACCACTGTGCTAAACTACAAATCAAAGACACACAGGATCCATAAGCTCTGGGGAAACGGGAACCACCGTGGTCTAGCACAGCAGTACGCACCTTGGTAATAACCCTAGATGAGCGCAGGCAGCGTCGTATTCCGCGATGTGCGAACGAAATGGGGAGGCGGCAAAGTCAGCCCCCCGCACGGTTAACAGCTTGGACGACGCTGGGAGGATACGAGACGGAAGCGCGAGCTGGACACAGAACCGGCGAGCTCGGCGACGGCGAGCAGAGGCATGCGGCGGCGGTGTGGAATCGGATCAGGACGGAAGCAGGGGGAGGCAGCCCCCCGCACGGCTCACAACTTGGACCGCGCTAGGAGGGCGGCAAACGGGAACCTGAGCTGGGTACAGAACCGGCGAAGTCGGCGAGGGCGAGCAGAGGCAGGCGGCGGCGGTGACGAATTGGATGAGGACGGAAGCATCGAGGAGAATGGGGAAGAGGCCGCAGAAGCTGAAATCCCAGGTATATATATGCGGGGCCTTTCTTACCGTAGAGAAGCCAGAATTACAGGCTGCGGACAAAGGGAAGCGGCCAAGAGCAGGATCTTGCGGCAGGAGCCTGAACCGTGAGATTGGGAGATCCAACGAACAAAAAAAAATTGGCCAACGTGGACACGGCTTCTATCTTAGGAGCTAATGGGTTTCGTGGGGTTAAATTGCTCATGGGTGTTTGAGTTCAATTACACGAACGAACTACCCCTCCTTGTTTGTTCAGTCAAGCTCTCTGCCACTACTGATAATAATGTACGAGGGAAAATATCTTTTTCAGAAAAAAAAAAGAAAAGAAACTATAGAGATGCACACGCAACACAAGTTTGAAGGCACATATATGTTATGTGTACAGGACCACAAACTTGGAAAGAAACATTTATTAAACTTGGCAGGCCGTACAGGCCCCGAATTCTAGTCTAGGGTAAAAAACCCACATCCAATCACATAATTGTATTCACGATCACAGGCTGACCATACAGAGCTCAAAGATTTGTCTCACACAACCAAAGCCGTGTAATTAATTATTTTTTTATCTACATTTAATGTTTCATGCATGTGTCTAAAAATTGATGTGATAGAAAAATAGTGAAAAAACTTGGAATTTTGATGGATCTAAACAAGGCCTGGGAAAGAAACATTTATTAAACTTGGCAGGCCGTACAGGCCCCGAATTCTAGTCTAGGGTAAAAAAACCACATCCAATCACATAATTGTATTCACATACCCTGCAGGCTGACCATACGGAGCTCACAGTCACACTCACATCGAGGAGCCAGTGTAGACTTTAGGAATTGTTGTGTTCATATTTAGCACTCCGCAGTTTCATCTCCGTCCGTCCGTCCGTCCGTCCGTCTTCTCCATTTGATCAAACTCACCGAGTCATCGTCTGTGTTAGCTAGAGTCCGTTTGATTAGTTTGGATTGGACCTGAAACCATTCCAATTGGTAGTTGTTTTAGAAACCCGTTCTGAAGGAACCGAACGAACCCTTAGCTAGGTGGCTAGGAAACCTTTGGCGTGTTTGGATTGGACCTAAAAACCATTCCAATTGGTAGTTGAAATCAGAAACCCGTTCTGAAGGATTTTTCTCCGAACGATCGGTAGAGCAATATTTTTGGCTAGGAAACCTCGAGTCCACTGCTCCATTTCAAACATCAAATTAAGTACAAACAACAAAGAGATGGCAATGGAGGCTAGGAGGGTGTACTGGCAAGTGCTGAACTGATGTAGTATCACGGATTCATTAAAAATATGAGATGGTAGGCACTCATGGTCCGCGCCTAGTAAGCAGAATCTAATTCATAAGATTTGTAGGTAATTAACCAATTGTTTTGTGTTATGATTTGAAAGTAGGGCTTTGCTGCAGTACAACCAAGTGATTGTGAGCCGTTCATTTATTTCAATATTTTCTTTTTTTTCCCTTTTCTTAGGTTAATTAATTAATTTAAAAAACTAAAAATCAACGGTTCAGATTTATTTGATATATTACCTCCTTATAGGTAAAGTTTGTACCTTAGCACTGCTCTTGAAAGTATTTTTATGTTAATTGTTGAACGCTATAGGTTAGTATTATAGGAGTGTCGATGTTTGACCATCGATAGCCCGCGCACGAAGTCTCCGAGGCAAGTATGTTAAGCTCAGCGTATGCGGAACTCGACGTGAGAAGCGAAAAAAGACGATCGATTTATTCGGTTCAGCCCCCTCGACCGTGATCGAGTAATAGCCCTACGTCCAGTCGGCGTTAGCCTTTGCGTTGAATTGATTGTGTGTTGTTGTTGTATTCTCTCGTGCTCCCGATCTAAGGAGACCTGCCCTCCTTTATATAGTCAGGAGGCCAGAGTCCTAGTCGGTTTACAATATAGAGTCCTAGTAGGATTACAAGGTAATATTACTACTAGGATTACATGGAAGAAATTCTAATCAAACTAGATCTCCTCTCTTCCTTGCAGTGTATCCCGTGGGTCCCACATCGACAATGAGCATTTATTATTCTATTTTCTAGCCCGGTAAAATCTACTTTAGAGTTTGGAACAGGCCCGAATTTTATCGGCACGGCCTGAAACTTAGCATTTGTTTTTTAAGGGTGGAGACTTGCAGGCAACAGGCCAACAACATCTTTATTCGCTGTCGCTCTTGAACTGGCGCCACAACATCCGGGGTGGGAATATTTCATAGAATATGCTAGCAGCTGAAAATGATAAGAGCTGAAAGACTGCTAGCCAACCTAATCTTACAAGGACGATTAGCCAGGGGAACAAAACAACAAATGTCAACCGAGAACAAACAGGGCATCCGCAAAATCCATATGCTCTTTCTTGGGTATCAGGAAAAAATCAAATAGGCCTCCTCGCCAGCGTCGCAAATTTGGATCGATTTCTATTTAATGTAACAACTTAGCTTACAGTACACTAGAGATGATCTGAGCTTCTATGTAAATTTTTACCAACCTCTAGGATGTCCGAAGGCGTGTTGTACTGAACTTTTTCTCTATCTTTATACGAAGATACGTAAACCTTTTACTTGATCGAGAGAAAAAAATGCATACAATTGTATTGACAACAAAATATTATATGTTCAAAGTACTTTAAATATGTTGTACATTGTAAATGGGATAAAACACACTCCCGATGTATGGAGTATTTTTCAGAAAAGATGACAAGAGATTTGCCACAGTTTTTGTTAGACAAAAAATTAAAGAAAATATGAAAAAGAATAAAGAATACAACTAGACGTACCTCCAACCTTCACCCTATCTCCCCAACTAATCAAAACTATTGGCTGAGAGCTAGCTGGGCTCTTTTGGGCTCCGGCTCCGCGCTATAGTATTGAAGGAGTTGGAGGAGCCACAAATCATGGATTCTCTCAACTCCACGTTAGGTTTGGCGGGAAAGAGAAAAAGGCTCATGTAAACATCGCTCATATAGTACAAGATGTAGGAGGAACTAGAGTAAAAAAAATTATACTAAACATGTCCTAAGGTAATTCGATCAATGAATGAAGCCCATAGTCGCAAAAAATGAATAAGGGTAGAGACCACAGGGCAGTCCCAACCACACGGCCAACAACTAATAGTTGATTAACCACTAAAGAAACAACCAAAGAGAAAGCAAACCACTGAATATAAAAAATGACTTTTACATAAATACTATATAGCATAGCGGGATTGAGCCTGAACAATGGACAGAAGATATAGGCACCGCCACTCCGCCAGGTTATAAACATCGTGTACTCCCTCAATCCATAATGCAAGGCATATTTAGGCTGTTCAATACACGTGTGGCCATCAGATTAAGGTACTGTTTGACAATCTCATCATCACGGTTCTAGATAATGATATAGAATCTAGACTCCAGATAAAAAAAATAGAAGGTGTTGAATCTCATTTTTATGGTAATTATTTTGTATAGTGAGAATGAGAATATTCAAATAGCAGATTTTATGTAGATAGCTGGATTATAAAATGATCTCATTATTATTTTTTTATCTAAATCACATTTACTTAGGAGATGATTTGTTGACATGAACTTCGGTTACATAGCAACAACGACAATATCACCCAAGGCCGCACACACGGTATAGGCACGCAGCGGAGATAGGTCCAAACAATGAGACCAACTAGCAAGTCGGCTACGTAGATCTGACGCTCGTTCTTCGCCTAAAAAGAAAGTCTACACAGTACACACCTCTTGTCGAGGAGTAACATGGCATGGTTACCCTAGGGTTAGCAGGGCCACATAGAGTGCCAACAAATCTCGTCGAGGGAGACATTGAACATCAGGGGTAGAGAAGCTAAAGGTAGGAGAAGGAGGTAATAGATCGATTTTTTGATCCATTGTGTATGGAATACCTCAATTAGTCGTGACCCTCTGATATGTAGAGAGGAGAGTGGTCTTATATCAGTAGAAAACCTATCACACACGAAATCTGAAAGTTTCCTACATGATTGGGCAAGTTTCCATAAATGTAGATTTTGATTTTAGCTTGGTCTATGAAAACTAGCTTAGCCAATTTCTTTGGGGAAGCTCATCCATATTGTGCAAACCGATTTAGCTGACTTCTGTTGGGTGATTTTTTTCGGCATTTTTTCACATGAACTCCAAATCAGGTTCTACATATATGTTTTTTTTATCGTCTCATCAGAGGAATGCATTTGGTGAAATCTATTATGCACGTTAACAAAGTTATGGAAACTAGCTTAGTCGATTTTTTTTAATAAGTCGACCCGGAGCTTAGTCGATTTTGGAACTATTCCCTTTTGACAATTTTAGCTGTTAATAAGATCCAAAAAGGCCTAATATAAGCATTATATATCGGCTATATGACAAAAACTGTATTATCGGATTTGTTTTCAAAAGTATTTTCTTACAATATTGATTTTTAAAATATTAGCAAAAAATATATAAGAGAAATATCCTGTCAAATTAAGTATTCCTTATAATTTTTATATGGAGAGAATACGTAGACAATGATTTTTCTTACCGTTTATATATAGTAGAAAAAGAAAAGATATTTCCATTTCGGTCGTGTGTGAAAAAGTGGACCAGTGTGAATTGTACTTGTATGGCTTGACGCGCTTCCCCTTCTGGTCTGAGCAAACAGTCATACACACTGACGCCAGCGCGATCAGCGCACGGAAGGAAGGCCGTGGCAGCAAAGACGCGCAGGGGAGCACACCACCAGGGAACAAATACACCTTCAGGTGGCTTCCCTCCGACCACCGACTGAATCTACCTCGCTTCGCGCCTCCGGTTCTGGACCGGGCCCGTCGAATCTGTGCTCGGGATCGCCTCTTCCCGTGGCAATGGGGGGCGATTCCAAGGACGCCGTCAAGCAGCCCAGCCTCCTCATGGAGCAAGGTGCGTGCTTTCTTGCTGGAGCAAAGCTTCGCGCCGTTTCTCGGGGCTTCTTTGCGGTCGTTGCGGTGTTCTGTCTTTCTGACTTCGCTATGTTAATCATTCTAATCACGTAGTCATAGATCTAGCCAGGTACATCTTGTAAATGGATAGCATGTCCTAGTACATGAACTAGACAGAGATTAGAGGGAGGAGTAGTGCTAGGTTACCGACCATCGTAGGCCTTCGATCCAGAGACGTCTGCCATGGGCGTTGCGTCGGTGTCTGCGCGAGGGCAGCGACGGTCGGTGATGGGCGGTGGCGACCGGCGGTGAAGACCGGTGGCGGCGTAGTGCAGTGGTGGTGGTGACGCAGTCCGGTGGCGGCGTAGCTGGTGGCTTCCCATCACTGACTGCGCGCCCTCTAGATCGGATTAGGAATTTCGGTGGGGAGCTCGGCTCAGGAGAACCTCGTGTGTAGAGCCGCCGGCCTCCACCTCTATTTATTGCGCAGTGTGACAGGGGCTCTCCATCCATAGTGGGCTGGACGCCCTCGATCAGGGCGCTGATCAAAGGCCCAACTAGACCGTTGGGCCCAGTTTGAGATTAGAGATCAATCTAACAATCTCTCCCTTGATCTCCTACCATCTTTTAATTTCATATCATTTACTTTTGTTCATTCCATTACAGATTAGCGCATAGAGCATGTTTCATCATCACGATCAATTGCCGATAGATTTAATAGCTACAACACATCACTCTGTTCTGAAATAGATACTTAACTTTGGGCCTTTTTTTGTCCAGAAATTATAGGCTTTCCCTTAAACCCATGGCGGCTACATGTTCTCTGAACACGTTGGGTGGTAAGCCTTTTATAAGCGGATCCATGAGCATCTTTTCGGTACTTATATGCTCAAGACTTATGACATGATCTCAGGCTTTATCTTTCACAACATAATACTTTATGTCAATGTGTTTGGCAGCACCACTTGACTTATTGTTGTGAGCATACTGTACTGTCGGATTATTATCGCAGTATAACTTAAGTGGTCTATAGATGTCGTCAACCACCTTCAAACCGGGTATGAACTTCTTTAGCCAGTTCACCTGCCCCGTTGCCTCATAACACGCTATAAACTCGGCATACATTGTGGACGATGTAGTGACGGTTTGCTTTGAGCTTTTTCATGAAATAGCTCCCCCTGCGAGAGTGAATACATATCCAGACGTAGATTTTCTATCATCTCCCGCATAATCAGAATATGAATATCCCACTATATGGAGTGAATCAGATCTTCTATACGTCATCATGAGACTTTTCATTCATTGCAAATAACGCAAGACTTTCTTTACTAATTTTCAGTGTTTTGTTCCAGGATTGCTCTGGAATCTGCCAAGTAACCCGGTAACAAATGCCAAGTCAGGGCGCGTACATACTTGAGCATATTGCAAGCTTCCGATAGCTGAAGCATATGGAACCGCTTTCATTTGATCGATCTCATATTGATTCCTGGGGCATTGAAAATCCCCATATATGTCTCCCTTGACTATAGGAGAAGGTGAGGGACTACATTTGTGCATACTGAATTTCTTTAAGATCCTTTCTATGTATGCCTTTTGTGACAGTCCTAATATCCTTTTACTTCTATCTCGGTGAATCTCGATCCCTAGAACGAACGAGGCTTCACCAAGATCTTTTATATCAAAATTTGAGGATAAATTTTTTTTTGTCTCCAGTAGTAGACTGATATCACTACTAGCAAGTAAGATATCGTCCACATACAGGACAAGAAAGATAAACTTCTCATTCTTAAACTTTGCATAGACACAATTGTCCTCAACATTCCCTTTAAACCCAAAATTCCTTATTGTCTGATCAAACTTCAAGTACCACTGTCTTGAAGCTTGTTTTAATCCATAAATGGATTTCTTTAGGCGGCATCCCATTCGTTCTTTTTCTTCCATGACAAAACCTTTCGATTGTGCCATGTAAACATTTTTCTCCAAGTCTCCATTGAGAAATGCTGTCTTTACATCCATCTGATGTAATTCTAAATCGTAATGTGCTACTAATGCCATTATGATTCTGAAAGAATCTTTACATGAGACTGAAGAAAATGTCTCATTGTAATCAATCCTTTCTCTTTGTGTAAAGCCTTTTGCCACAAGTCGCGCTTTATATCTCTCTATATTTCCTTGAGAGTCAAGTTTTATTTTGTAGACCCATTTACAGCCTACTGTTTTGGCTTCTTTAGGAATTATTTCTAAGTCCCAAACTTTATTGGCATTCATAGATTTTATTTCATCTTTCATGGCCTCAAGCCACTTTGATGAATGATCACTTCTCATGGCTTCTTCAAATGAGGTGGGATCATCCTCCATTTGAAATTTCTCAGTATTGTATACTTCATAGTCAGCAGGAATAGCTGATTTTCTAACTCTTTGAGACCTTCTAGGGGCCTCCACATTTTGCACATCTTCTATTTGAGACTGTTGTTGCTCCCCCTCATGTGTGGCAATAGGTTCTACAGGATCCGGAAGAATAGGTTCCTCATCGTCATTCATTGTTACCACAGGCGGAATAACAACAGTTCTGGTACCATAGTATCTTGCACTATCGGTGCAGCGACAGCAGGTAGTGAGAAAAATGGCTCATGAAAAATGGCGCATACACCCACTTCTCTTCAAGGTCAATTTCTCGAGCTACCATGCCCCCCCCTCATCATTTCATCCTCTAGGAAGACAGCATGTCTCGTTTCCACAATTTTTGTATGTCTGTCTACACAGTAGAAATGAAAACCTTTTGACTTTTCTAGGTAGCCAATAAAATGGCAACTTACTATTTTGGGATCTAACTTTCTAATGTTTGGGTTAAATACTTTAGCCTTGATAGGGCTCCCCCCACACGTAAGTGGTTTAGTGAGGGTACTCTTTCTGTCCACAACTCATACGGTGTTTTAGGCACCGACTTACTTGGTACTCTATTGAGAATATGAATGGCGGTTTTTAACGCCTCCATCCACAGGCTCAAC
The DNA here is from genome assembly GCA_904845875.1 of Miscanthus lutarioriparius. Classification (NCBI taxonomy): domain Eukaryota; kingdom Viridiplantae; phylum Streptophyta; class Magnoliopsida; order Poales; family Poaceae; genus Miscanthus; species Miscanthus lutarioriparius. Next base: position 134,555,511 of record CAJGYO010000007.1, on the reverse strand, counting down.
GGTAAGGTGGAGTAACTTATCATACTGCGTACCATATCCATCAGGGTACGATTGCGTCTTTCAGCTACTCCATTCTGCTGAGGTTCGCCTGGTGTAGAATACTGGGCTACTATGCCATTCTCCTGTAAGAACCTTGTAAAAGGTCCAGGAACTTGGCCATATGGGGTATGCCGACCGTAGTACTCTCCCCATGGTCGGACCTGACTATCTTAATCTTTAAATTGTGTTGGTTTTCAACTTCTGTCTTAAATTGTGTTGGCTTAGTTTGTAGCATGATCTGGTCACACCGTCAATCGATCATGTTAGTTATTGTTTGTTCGACGTATGTTGTAATCGGTTGGAAGGGGAATAGTTGCGCGCCTTCATTGCCCCGGTTACACCCGATCTTGGGCAGGAAGCGCTCACGCTTGCGTCCGCGTGAAAACAAATCTGTCTTCCGGTTCCTACGCCTGGACCAAACAAGATAAGTAAATCAAAGATTTCCTTTCCGTTGCTGGCGTGGAACCATTCCATTTACGTCACGTTGCTTTTGGTAGAACCAAACACCACCTTAGTTCATAGTGTTTTGGTAGCCTTGCTCCATAGTCTGTACTACCCACATGTCCACATATGTCCATACGTTTCTCCTCCAACTAAAAAGATTAAAAGTAAGACTATTTTTTATGACTTTTTTTGATCGCTCCTCCCTTCCGGCCATGCGATACCCCGCGCGATAGAAAAATAAATTGTCATCCCTACGATCCCCGCCTGCTTTGAAGGAAATAAATCGATCACCTGAGGCCACATGCATGGAAGAAAACAATAATCATGCATGGAAGGAAACAATTGACAAAGATCAAGCAAGACTCCTCCCTTCCGGCCATGCGATACCCCGCGCGATAGAAAAAGAAACTACCATCCCTGCGATCCCCACCTGCTTTGAAGGAAACAAATCGATCACCTGAGGCCACATGCATAGAAGGAAACAATAATCGTGCATGGAAGGAAACAATTGGCAAAGATCAAGCAAGACGACTCAATGAGGTTGTCCCTTAATTTTAGTGTTTCCAGCATATAGACCTGAAATTAAAAAGTGACTGTTTTTTTAGAACATCAGTGGTGTCAAATAAAAGATGTGCAGGTTATACATGGTGAGACTGGTGAACCTTCTGCAATTTCCTAAACGAATATTTCCACCATTCGTATATAGGTCCATTCCCCTGCGTTTCTTCGTGCTCTAATTAGCATATAATATGAAAGTATTGTCGTGTTTATCACGACTTCCAGTTAACTACTCCCATTAGCATATACTTCATCTGCCCCAAAATATAAGTGGTTATGGGATGTGTGCAGGTCAAACTTTCTCAACTTCGACTAGGTTTGTAAAAAATACGTGCAACATTTAACAATCAATTGGTCGACTCCTGATGCCACATGCATGTAAAAAATACCTGTATTATAATTGGTCGAAGTTAAAAAAAAGTTGACTTCTCGGGAAGTGAGAATAAATTCTATTTTGGGACAGATGGGGTATATGATAGCAGTATTGAAAATATTTTAACAACCAAGTTTGTCTCTGTCTTATTGGTAAGCTTAGACATCATAATGGCATAAAAAATTTCGACTCTCATAGACACCCTCATGGATCAGTGCAAAGCATCCTAATCCTACAGCATACATAAATGACAACCTTAAAGACCATCTTAGATGTTCTGACATTAAAGTATATACATGCAGACACATAGGCATGGTGGTGCAAGTGAGCAGCCGGCATGAGTTGAGAGTTAGGGGTGTTTGATCCCAGGACTAAACTTTAGTCCCTGTCACATTGAATTTTTAGATATCAATTAGGAGGACTAAAAATGAGTTAATTATAAAACTAATTACATAAGTTATGGCTAATTCGCTTGCCAGCGCCGTGTATAGGATGGTATGGAGATACGGTGGAACTTATTCGTGGATTTATTGGCGCACGAAAAAATGGATATCGAAAATCTCTTCTTGCCGGTATAAAAAATGATCTTAGCCGCATCACGAAAAGATCTACACAGTAGAGTTTATGAGCCTGTGACGCCATGCTCTCTATGACTGTGTAAATTTCACGAACTTAGTTTTTTGATTAAATGTCACTTTAACGTCGGTCATATACTTTTACAGTATTGTTATCTTATCGTGCGATCCGTGTGTTTTTAGTATAAAAGTTTAGCTGTCCCGTAGCAACGTACAGGCATGAATCTATTTACATATATACTCGAACATGTGTATACATGATTATATGGAGATGCAGTGGAACTTATTCATGGATTTATTGGCGCATGAAAGAAATGGATATCGTAGAATTCTTTCTGCCGATATAAAATATTATCTTAACCGTATCACGAAAAAGTCTATACAGTAGAGTTTGTGAGCCTGCGACGTCGCGCTCTCCGTGACTGTTAATTTTACGAACTTTGCTTTTTGAATTAAATGTCACTTTGACGTCGATATTTAATTTAACAATATTGTTATCTTATCGTGTGATCCGTGCGTTTTTAGTACAAAAGATTTAGTTGTCCCATAGCAACGCACGGGCACGCTACCTATGACTATATACATATGACTAAATTTCTGAAAATGTTTTATTGCTACCGTTGCTTCAGTGTCGTTAGATGTAATACATGATTATTTATTCATCAACTTAATCTGTAACTTGTTGATTGATTCTGGGAAACAATATGACCATATTTTCGTTTGTTTCAGAATATGCACAGGGCTATCCCAAAGAAACACTGGTGCGTTTCCTTAAGGCTAGAGAGTGGAACGTATCTAAGGCTCATAAAATGGTAACAGTACAAGTTTCTCAACAGTGGATGAAGTGACCAGTGAATTTAATTACTAATATGTTTGCTTATATAGATTGTAGATTCTTTGAATTGGGGGATTTAAAATGAAATTAATAGTGTGCTGGAGGTGAGTCATCCTGTCTAGAATGTAATCCTTCCAGATATATATACTGTGCATGTTAATCAGAAAGCTACCAAAGATTCCCTTAAAATTCTATGATTCTGGTCTTAACCTAATCATTTCTCATTTTGATTATTTATTTTATTATTGCAGCAATATCTACCTATTTGTGTATATTTGTATAGCAAAATTCTCATCTTTTTTGTTCTGATCAATGTTTGCACTGTCCATCTGCAGAGACCTATAGTTCCAGTAGCGCCCTGTTCGTTTGGGCTTGTTTGGCTGATAAGTCATGGTTGAAAGTACTGTTGACTGATTTGGTGTGAGAGAAAAGTAATATTCATTGGCTGAAAAACTACGGCTTATAAGCCAAACAAGCACAAACGAATATGGCGTAGATTTATACAGATCAATACGTGATTCACAACTTATTGGCCTGTCAGGATACACAAAGGAGGTATAGCTGTTTACTTCCAATAATAAAATCTGTGTTGGTTGAACCATTACCCTATATGAATTGATTATGAACCAGTCATCTGTGTGTGTTGAAATAGACATGCCTTTTTACTGTTAGTATTCTAAGGTTACCATATTCTTGGACTTAATTTGTCTATCTCCTTGTTGAAATTATTAAAACAGAGTACTTTGATTTTCAGTTTTCAATAGGAAAGTTAAATATGCTGAATGAAGATGGCACTGAAGAGGTTAAAGTTTTAACTTATGTTGGTTGTCAAACTTTCACGGAATGATGTGCTACTAACAACAACGTGGGTTATTAAGGTCTGTAGTTTCAAAGTATGATATGGTGGCATACAAGTTTTACTTGAACTGTGATAACTACAGTTGACTCGACATTGTTTGGTTATTATGGTCTGTAGGATCATAGGTGATGTTTTCACTAGGGATCTGTGATAACTGCAGTTGACCTGACAATATTTTGTTAGCAAGAACTGTAGGATCTTATGTGATAATTTCTCACCTTTGGGTTTGCCTTTCTTGATATTTCTCACCTGTGGGCAACATCAGAGTCATTAGCTTCCCATTTATATACCACAATAGTCTAGTCTGTGTTCGTCAAGGCTCTTAGTTTTTTTTAAATATTGGCAAACTTCTACCGCAATTGTTAAGTTGCATGTGGCAGTTGTTATAGTAATTTTCTTCTTTCTATCTTTGTTTCGATAATTTTTTCTGTCTTTGTTTCTCTCATTGGCAGGGTCTCCCAGTTTTTGGCATTGGTGTTGGACATAGCACATATGACAAAGCTTCGGTAATTACTCTGATGCTTGCTATTTGTTTAGTAGGCTACAGCTACAGCCAAAATCATGAAACTGGCTGCTTTTAGCCTTTTACTGTATGTTGCGGAAACGTTTATCTTTCAGAGGTTGATATAAGCTTTGACTGTAGTACACAATCAGTTAGTGACCCTATCGGATACCATAAAAAGGGGTACCCTAAGCAAGAACCGAAAAGATTCCTTAGGCCTTGCTTATATCAATGCAAAAGGACGATCACGAGGTCTCGGGTAATTCTCCGATTCGCCCGAGGCCCGCACCGCAAAGGCCTCGGACAAAAGGCCGACTCTCCGCCTCGCCGAGGCCCTCTCGCCCGAGACCCCGCCCCGCTAGGCCTCGGACGGGTTACCGATTCTTCGACTCACTAGAGGCCGGCTCGGCAACAACCTCGTCGCCTCCGTCTCGACCGACTTCTCTGACAAAACGTCATGCGTCCAACCACTCCCGCAACATCAGCCGCACGTCGACGCAGTGCAGCAGAGCGGTCGACGGGACGGGAGACAGGACTGAGCAGGGGTTACCGGCCACTGTGCTCAGCACTGCGCCCATGACTGGCGCCCGTACTGCACTTTGCTACCTAATTCCTGCTCCAGGAACAGCGCGGCGTGGGGAGTCAAGTTCGGGTCACTATAGCCTCGGAATCACTGTATAGGACCAACTGCTCCCTCCAAGCCTCGGCAATCCACTTCAGGGTCTCGGCAGCCTCGGGATTTGCGCCCGCCAAGCCCCCCACGATGGCTCGGCCTCGGCACCAACTGAGCCTCGGCTTTTTACACTGTGAACGTACAGCGACCGGCACGTCGTCGGCCATGCCCTGCGCCAAGCTATCACTGGAGCTCCCACGTCGCACAAGATCGGGTGTGACCGGCGTGTTGCTCCAGTGCATCAAGGACAAGACCACTCCGTTGACCATGCCGCCACAGTAGCAAGCTACAGGACTCAGACACGCCACCTCCGCTCACAAGACACTGCATAGCAAACACATGTATCACCCTGCCCCCCTCTTCAACTATAAAAGGAGAGACCGGGGCCGTTTCTAGGGAAAAAAAGATAGACGAGCACTCGCGTAGGCTCACGTAGATTCAGACACACGCTTCCCCACTGCCTGAGAGCAACGTCTCAAGCAGCCCGCACCGCTCCACACAGAGACTTGGGACTAGCTCTCTCTCGCCCAGCTTGTAACCCCCCTACTACAATCACTTCGGTGCAAGGAATACAAGATCGATCTCTCAGACTGGACGTAGGGCACCGATTGCCTGAACCAGTATAAACATTGTGTCTCTTTGCATCACCATCCGGGATTAGGGGCACGCAGTTCAAATCCACTAGTTGGTTGAGGACCCCCTGGTCCGAAACACTGACAATTGGCGCGCCAGGTAGGGGCTACTACGTGTTAGCTTAATCGTCCCAACAAGTTCCGGATGGCAGACCCCATACGCGCACTACGTCTCGGCACGGTGATCTGGTTTGGGAGCCTAGAGTTCATGTCTCTAGGATGTGAATACGACCTAGTACTCCTCCCACCCAGAGCCCCTTTGGCCGACGATGGCATCACGCACCCGCAGCCCAGGCGAGGCGCGGCGCCGGCCAGCTCTCGTCGCTTTTCGCCAGCACGACGCGGATGGGACCACCCCGACACCGCAAGACGAGCTCGAGGCGACGCGCGCGCGCTCCCGCCGGTATCCCATTCCATTTGTTGAGTACAGAGTCCACGGTTGGGGACCTGTCTAGCTTAAGCCTGGGCAGGGGAAAGACACCGGTGACGTGTAGCGACGCCCCGTCATCAAGTTCCGCACCGCCACCGCCTGAGGAGCCAACTCCGGCGGAGCAGGGCCCGGCAATGGCACCATCCCCGTACCCCTTCGGGTTGAGAAATGCCACCGCCACCTTTGCTTCCGCCTACGCTTCTACTCACACGGAGCCCTCAGGAGGCCACCAACATTTCGTCCTTGACCTCTCCGCCACAACCTCGGCTCACACCCATGCTGACTCCTCGGAGGAGGACGAGGTGTGGGCCGGAGCAGATTTCTTCGGACTTCACGACCCCCAAGCTATGCGCCTCTTCTTGGCCGCAAGCGACTACCGCTTCGGCTACTCCGACTCGATGACGAAGGCACTTATGATCCCACTCGAGAGTGCTTCCACATCGGGCTCGAGATGCCAGGAGCAAGTAATGAGAGTGAAGGGGCAGGCAACCGCTCCCCACTCCACCAAGGGGCAGGCGACACCACACCTCCGCTCGTTGAGCCTCGGGCAGCATGGAACGAGAACGCCGCCCCCGAGGAACTTCGATGCCTAGACCTGGAGCAGCTCCGTGAACTCCAGGCAAAAGTCGACCAAGATCGACTCCTGCTGCAGCAGCTCTGAGACACTCTCGAGCAGGAGCAGCGAGGTCACGGTGATGGCAGAGGAGCCCGACGGAGGGCCCGCGATGTCCACCGCCGCATCAATAATGACGAAGGCACCCGGGCGGCGTCGTGGTCCCTCATCGACGGCATGGTGGCCTATGATTCCTGCCTCTACGTCCCGCTGGCGTCACCACTACTACCGAAAATCATGACCGCCGTGCATGAGGACGGCCACGAGGCTGTGCAGCACACCGTGCACCGCCTCCGCCGCGACTTCCACTTCCCCAACATGCGCCGCATGGTCTAGGGCTACGTCCAAGCTTGCTCCACCTGCCAGCGATACAAATCGAAACATCTTCATCTGGCTGGCCTACTCATGCCGCTGCCGGTCCCAAAGGCGGTCTGGACCGACATCGGTCTGAACTTCGTGGAGGCGCTGCCATGCGTTGGGGGAAAATCTATCATACTGACAGTGGTGGATCATTTCAACAAGTATTGCCACTTCATTCCCCTGGCTCACCCGTATTCTATAGAGTCCATGGCCTAGGCTTTCTTCATTGACATTGTTCGACTCCACGACATGCCTCAGTCAATGGTGTCCGACCGCGATCCGGTGTTCACTTCCAAGTTCTGGAGGGAGCTGATGCGCCTCATGGGTGCCAAGCTGCACATGACAACGGCTTTTCATCCGCAATCGGATGGTCAGACGGAGGCAGTCAACCACGTCATTGTCATGTACCTACGCTGCTTCACCGGCGACCAGCCCCGTCAGTGGCTTCGCTGGCTGCCGTGGGCGGAATACATCTACAACACGACCTATCAAACTTTGCTCTGCGACACGCCGTTCCGGATGGTCTACGGCCGAGACCCGCCTACCATTCAGTCCTATGAGCCGGGCGAGACTCGTGTCGCTGCCGTCGCCAAGAGCATGGCAGACCGCGACGAGTTACTGGAGGACGTCCGCTACCGGCTTGAACAAGCCCAGGCAATACAGAAGCTGCACTATGACAAGCTGCACCGACAAGTCTCCTACGCGGTGGGCGACTGGGTTTTACTCCGTCTACGCCATCGCCCGGCCGCTTCACTGCCCCAGGCGACCACAGGGAAGCTGAAGCCTCGTTTCTTCAGGCCGTACCGCGTCACCGAGCTCATCAATGAGGTTGCCGTGCGCCTCGCCTTGCTTCCGCACACTAGGCTGCACGACATCTTCCACATCGGCCTCCTCAAGAAGTTCATCGGTGATCTGACAGCTACACCGCCACCTCTTCCGGTCATCCACAACGGCGCCGCTGTTCCGGAGCCCGAACGGGCAGTGCGCATCCGCCTGGCTCGCGGCGTTCGATAGGTGCTCATCCAATGGAAGGGAGAAACCGCGGCCTCTGCAACCTGGGAAGATGTGGACTCCTTCCTCCACAAGTACCCTGCGTTCCAGCTCGAGGACGAGCTGCTCGTCGAGGGGGGGAGAGATGTCATGTGGGGCCACGCCTATACAAGGAAACGGCGCGCCCGGGATGGCCGCAGAGCTACTGAGGATCTAGGCGCGGTCACCATGCAGGCAGGCGCGCCAGCTGAAGATATGGCGTGATCTCCAGGCATGCAGGTCAGGAAGAAATGGCAAGTAGCTAGAAGGAAATAATAGCCGATCAAGGCCTTAGAATTAGGAGCAATTAGCTCCAATTTGTAGTGCCGAATGGCCTATATATGAGAATCATCAGGATGAATAAGAATCAAGCAAGAACTATTACCAAATCTCTCTTCTTCTTCCTCCAAACCGACTGGAGCTGAGGGGCAAAACCTCGCCCAGCTACCATGGATCGCGGCTACGAACTCCGTAGCCGGGGTCTTGCTAGTCTCGGACCTGACGTCCTTGATAATACCACTGATGCTCAGACCTATGGTTTTTTAGTAAGATTTTAGTAGGAACTGATGACAGTTAATTTGAGCATGCTGCTAGGTTGTGAAGCCCTTGTTGCAGGAGAGGACAAAAAAGAAGGTTAAAGTTTTGAGTGGCTGTGGGAGAGATGAACTTCTGAAGGTAATTAAATATCTGGAAATATATTCTTCCTTGCTGGCTGTCTTTTCACTTGGATCCTTCATTTCTGGGTGCAATATTATCCGTACTTTGCGCACGTGTATTTTTTCGTTCAGTAAAACAGTTGGCGATGCTTAACATTTGTAGATTATGGACTACTCGTCACTTCCCCATTTCTGCCGCCGGGAGGGCTCTGGATCATCAAAGCATTCATCCCCTGACGTCGACAGGCTTCTCCCTTGACCATCCATTCCACAAAGAACTTTACGATCATATCAAAGGATTAGCATGCCCCCAAGGATGGTCATCTGCGGCAACTGAGCTCTTCATTTCTATATTTTGGTTGACAGTCCCCAGTTGCCTGGGGAATATAGTAGCAAAGTCCTGCATTTGCATGACGCAAGCTTGAGTTTATAGTTGCAGAGGCTGAGAGATAAACCAGTCAGTGTATGTATATTAGATTCACATGATACATGTAGCCATAATCACCTTTTTGTTAGTATATAACCAACACATTACACACATATTTTAGCTGTTTTAAAGGAGGAAATCCATGGAAGCGTCTTTGACAAAGTTTTTCGCGTGCCATTTTCCATACTTGATGACTTCTATTTGCAGTTTCAATGAACTGAGCTGTGGGAGTGAGTAGGATGGGGTATGGGGCGTGGACCTGTGAACAAGCAGGTGCAGCATTGCTTTTCTGGACTCTGGAGAGCAGTGAGCACGCTTGCAGCTTCTTGCCATTCATGTACTACTTACTGGCGAACATGTCGAAGAGCAGCCCGGAAGCCGGCGCCGGGGCCGACCTGCTCGAGAAACGGTTCTTGCTTGTACCTCCGGCCACGGCAGCCACGACGCGGTGCTATCGCCGAGATCGCTCACAGATACACGCCGCCTGCATCTACTCATCAGCCACCCCAGCAACGTGGACGTCAGTAGCATGTAATCTTGGAGAGATCGCCCGGTTCTGATCACTGCGCGTGTTCGCAGAGTTGCGGCTGCGCGACAGGGACCATGCGGATCGTGTGCTCCAGGCTCCAGCCCACGAAGGCGATGGACCAGGACCATCCCGCACCTGAATCGAGGGCTTGATTAATTATAGAGGCGTGCTTCCGATTTATATTCCACATGGAAGCTTGTGATTCTACCTAGAGTACAGTTTTTTGTGGTTGCTCTCTCATAACAGAATTCTTACGAGAGACAATTTACAAAAAAGAAGTGATATTTCAGATCCCACTTGCCTTTTTTTTGTAGTGAACAGGAATCCATTCGGCATTTATTCTTTGATTGCTGTGTAGCTATGAGTGTTTGGAGTTTGGTTGCTGAGGTGTTAGGTGAGAATATCGGTGCGGACTATGAGTCTGTAGCTAAGCTGTGGGTTGCGAATAAGAAACATGTGGTTACTAATGTGATTTCATCTGCTGTTTTGTGGTCCTTATGGAAGTTAAGAAATGAAATTTGCTTTCAGGGGGTGTTTTGGCTAGGTACAAAGATGGTGCTGATCAGGATTGCAAAGATGCTAAGAGGCTGGTTTTCAATGTTCAAGCGGGAGATTGGAGTGTTGCTGGAGAGCAGAATAGTCAGGATGGAAGAATTGTCAAGGCGCCCGCACAGATCGAGTGGAAGGAGGAGGTGGCAACGGACCTGGAAACCATGGTGGACTCGGTGATGCAGGATTAGAGAGCAAAGCGAGCCAGCCGCCAAGAAACTGTTGGGATGGGGGAATGAGATCAAGGTTGGAGACATTGGCATTGCAATCTTCGGCTCCGGGCTCCGTAGCTGTGATTCAGTCTGAGGAAACGCAAGAAAGGATTTGTAATAATCAGTGCGAGTGTCATTTGTGTGCTCGTCTATAACGTTTTGACCATTTGGCTTGTTTGCTGTGCTTTGAACTGTAAACTCTGGCGGGCGCGCCCCCGCTGTGCTGAATGCTGTTAAGTGCTTTATGCAAATAAAGCAGGGAAACCTTTCATCTTAAAAAAAATCGAGGGCTTGATTAAGGACCATCGCTCGGCCGCTTTCCACCGCTGTGCTGCCCCCGCCTTCATGCCTGGACGCACGGCGTCACGGGCACGGTGGCGCCGCTGGGTGTACGAGCCTACGAGGTGAGAGAACCCAAGATCGTGTTGCTTGCGACGAAGCTGTTAGGTTCTTCGATTACATTTATATAAACGTATTCACGCACCATCATCATCTGAGCGCATCTGGTGTAGTGGTATCATAGTACCCTCCCACGGTACTGACCGGGGTTCGATTCCCCGGATGCGCACTAACTATATATTTTTTTTGTCAACGTTTAACCTCATCCTCGTTATTTTCAGTGTTTTCGTATCATGAGCAAACACCGTAAAACCGTAATGTTTTCCACATAGAATTGTGGTTAATCATGAACTTTTAACCTTATCCTCATTATTTTCTGTGTTTTGGTACCATGAACATTGAGCAAACACCGTAAAAAATCATAATGTTTTGGAAAAAGTCTAGATCACCTCCAAGGTTTGGCACCCTGGTTAATCCACCCCCTAAGGTTTAAAACCGTCTAATCTACACCCTAAACTTTTCTAAACCGTTTAACTAACCCCTGGTTGGTTTTAGGGTGGTTTTGAGGGGCTGTTTTGCTCAGGTGGCAATCCACCGTGGCAGAGAATGACATGGTGGCGCTAGGCCATTTGTTTTGGTGGCAAGGGATGGGTATTTCCCTCTAGGAGTTTCATTGTCTGCTCATTTTGGTACCAAATAGACAGAAGACTTAGCATTTTGGAGGCAATTTTTGACAATATATCTAGAGACAATTTTTGATAGCATATACAGAGGCATTTGTACATGATTTCAGCTAGATTACTAAAGACCTGCATGCCTGAGCAGCTATACACAAAAGAAGGCATGTTCGACTTAGCATATCCAGAGGCATTTGTACATGATTCCAGCTAGATTAAGACTTACATGCCTAAGCAGCTATACACAAAAGAAGGCATGTTTGAGTAGCTGTACACAAAAGCTTGCATTTGTAACCACTGCGGTCATTCCTATGCACAAAAGCTTGGCATTTGTATGCACAAAAGCTTTGGCATTTGTATGCACAAAAGCTTGGCCTACATATTCACAACCTAACATGAGTCAAGGCTTTTAGTAGTTGTCCCCAAACAGCAGGTGTTGCACTTGGATATGGACACATCAGCTAGAAAGTCTTTGAGCACAGCTTGCTTGATAAGACCCACCTTCCAAGTTGGGTTATCCTTTATCTGCTTGTAGTAGTGTTTTGCAATCCTTGTGGAAGTCACCAATTTGTTGTCCCTCCTGGGTGGGCAGGTGCGGTCATCACGAAATGTGACAACCTTGAACCATTCTGACCTATTAGTCTTTGATCCATATATAAGCCAGTTGCAACCTTCCCAACTACAGGTAGTCCTTACCTTTGATTTCTCACCCTTGATGAAATTCAGATGCCTATGTGTCTTCAACCCATACTTTACTAATGCTTTCTTGAACTGTCTACTGCACCTAAAAGCCATCCCAAGAGCAAACACAGTAATTGGTGCTTTGTTATCATACCATTCTCCGACTCTTCCACCTATCGGTTTCTCCTTCACTGTTTTTCCTCATATGAGTACTCCTCACTTGAATCACAATATGGATCTGCCTGGGTCTTGAAGTTTATTGGTTCTTCTTCTTCAACCATCACCAAAACTTTCTCTGTGATTTCTCCAAGTCGACTACCATGCGACCAACTTTCTTAGCCTTGATGTTCCTCCCGATTTCCTTAGCAAACTTCCTCAATTGTACTTTGCTTCTTCATCATCCGCAGAAACTGTCCTCCTCATCGTAGGTTGCTTGTAATCTTCATCCGAGGAGTCATCTCGATTCAACTACATTGATCCAATCTGTAACATTCTTCCTCTCCCGCTTCTTCTTGTTTACGATCAACGCCATCTTCTTCTCATCGCTGTAATTTCATGAGAATTATACAACCACTCTTCATCACCATGAGCACATTGCTCTTCTTCATCAACAGACCATCGCTGCATTTTTCGAACTCCTAATTCCTCGGCATAAATATCGCAATTTTAGCATAGCTTGTGCCATTCGCCATCGGTGACATGACGATCATCAACTAGTAGCACTAGCCCATTTGATGACTCTTTGCCCGGTTTCAGCCAATGCATCCCGACAACATTATCAATTTTGAAGTGATCCTCTAGGTGCCCTTTGATCTCGTGTAGCGAAATCTTGTCGAGTTCTATGTAACTCATACCAATGTCTCCGCGTAGCGTTACAAGATGAGCCCATCAATGCTCTTCGAAAGACCCACCAAAGTGGAACCGAATAAAGAAGAGTATCACCGTTGTCCATCCTACAACACATCGATTAATGACAATGAACAAAACTCACAATAAATATAGTATAATTGCAGTTTAGAATCAACAAATTAAAAAAAAAGAAATAGCGGTGCTTCAATGTACCATCTTGTTTGTTAGCATATAAGGCAAAGCATAGGCAAGATGTGGTCATCTCAAGGATTGTATCATCTTTGGCTCAAGTAACGCTTGCAAACAACATTATCATCTTCGGTGTGTTTTTTGGAAAATGTATCACCATCTTTTGCTTGCAGAAAAATGTAGGTTGCCAATTTCTAATGCTAGTGTTACTTTGTAGTTCGATGAACAGCGAACGCGGCATCTTTGAGCAATACAATTGCTATTTCTTAAAAAAGGCAGAGAAAAACAATCTAGTTGCAACATGGAATTATAGACATTTAGTTTCAGTAACAGGCAGCCTGGATGGTTTAGAAGTTCCACTACCTAGCGCAAGGCCATCTATACGCTCAAACGCACAAAATTAATTTGTTGAAACGCTCTACTCTTTCTTTCGTTGCATTGCTTTCATCGGTTGGTGCCGTACCACCACACCAACATGGGCACGCATGCATTAAACTCGTAACTAAGATATGTTGTCAATATGAACAAATGTGTGTATCTTTGAATCATCGCAAGATACTTAAAGCTCCGAGATTGGAACCGAAAATCTTTCTTATTGATTGGGGAGGAGTATGAGTGGCCTCACCGACCAATGAGGTGAAGGTGGCGCCTGGCTTGATGATGGCCCGATGTGGAGGCGGAGGTTGCGCCCGCTGTGCCTGGAGGCGCGATCTTGCACCGCAGACCGACCGGAGGCGCAGGCGGCACTGGCGCGGGATCGGAGGCGAGGTGGCACCGCGCTGGATCGGACGCGAGGCCGCTTGGCGGCACCGGCTTGAAGCGGAGCCTGCCGCGGCTTTGAGGCGAGGCGGCGACTTGGAGCAGAGGCAGGCGTGGCGTGGAGGTGAAGCGTGGCGCTGCCTGGTGTGTAGGCGGCGCTCGACTTCAGCGGAGCCCGACAAGCGCGAAAAGGCATGACTGCTTTTGCGTCTTGGCGGAGAGGGCAAGAGAGGGGATTGGATTTTTTTGCTTTCAGGCGTCCTCCTCTCGCCACGGTGGATTGCCGGTGAGCACAACAGCCCCAAAACCACCCAAAATACCACCTAGGGGGTTAGTTAAACGGTTTAAGAAAGTTTAGGGTGTAGATTAGACGGTTTTAAACCTCAGGGGGTGGATTAACCAGGGTACCAAACCTTGGGGGTGTTGTAGACTTTTTCCTAATGTTTTCCACAGAGAAGTGTGCTTAATCACGAGCAAAGATTTTCCCCCATGTGTCAAAATTGTGCTTAGTAAAAAACTCCTCGCTTTCCATGTGATGTAAAAAGTTGTCAAAGAAGGTGGAAGCTAAAAGGGATGCCTTTTCGTTCTTTTTTTATCAGGTTTCAGATACCAACCTTTGTGCAAGGACCAAAAGAAAAAAAAGGCCCATTGGCTCGTCAGCTCTTCCAAAAGTCAGGCCATGAGGGAGAAACGTTGCCAATAGTTCTTTCGGTTTCTGCAGCTGCTGCCCAGTGCCCACATGTTCGGTTTGCAGGCTAACTGGCTAAGTCTAGCCTGTCAAAATGGGCCTGACTTTTTTCTGAAGGATCTCTTGGCTTTACAAAAAAGCAATGGCTGGTGAGTCACAGGAATCTGCTTGAGCAGTTCTTGTCTAAGGTTGAAACTTTACAGGAGCCGCCATGTTATGACGGTATGTATGTTTTTCATGAATTGTTGAATCGTTTTGAGAAGCAAAGCATCACAAAAAAAACCCCACCTTGGAAAGACTGTTTGCAAGCAGCAGAAGATTACGGGGTTTCTTTTCTATGCTCTGCAAGTGATCCTTAACTTCAGCGCATCAGTTTGTGCTTCAGAGATTGCATGCAGTGACAGGCTTGTGACTAATCAGTTCAGATGCCTTGAGTGTCATATGCATATATATAGGACAATGATTCTACACTACTTACTGGGGAAGGAAAGCCTCCAAGTTCAAAACCATGTCTGTCCAGAAATTATTTGGTAAAAAGGCAAAAGGCATGAATAGTGATTCAAAGATCCAGGTAGCAATTCTCCAGTGCGAACAGAAATCTGGTGAGTGGTGTATATGGAGCCCTCGCCTGGATTTTTTAGACCTGATTTTTTTTTCGAAATTGGGGAAAATAAAAGACGGTAAATTATCACAAGGATTTTGTAAGGTAAAACACGGAGAACAATGGAATACTGATCTTTTTGGAGACTCAAGAGGTAACCTTGATGTTTCAGTTTGTAAAGGGATCAGGCTGAACTCTGAAATATGAGGCTTGAATTTATTCAGAAAAAGGAGAAATTCATCTGATGCAAGGAAAACTAAAATTCTGAACCGTCTCCGAATCATCCATTGAATTTTGCAATAGCGCGATTTTCTATGAAGAGAATTGTGTTAGTAAACTGCATGCACCTGTCCTGGAGCAGCTAGCTAGCTCTTCATAAGCGCCGTGAGCCCATGAGCATCCAGTTCAAGAAGCATGGATCTAACACACTATACAGTGAGCAGGCATGTAGGTGCTAATCTGCGGTCATGTCCCTAATGCTAGAAAAAACAATGTACATGAAAGAAGCGCAGCCGAGTACTGTACAATCCACCCCCACGCTCCAAGTCTCTGCAAATTCATCAAAAACACAAACAATTCAAAAACACCGCATAAATAATTTAATCGAGATCAACGACACGATTTCGTGCAGCTACATGGATATATACACCACTCATATTGCATTGAGACGTGTGCTACACACCGTCTAGTCCACGGAAAAAAAAAATCCGAAGTACTAAATGGTGTGCCACACACCCCGATACACACTATGCTTGGTGTTGGATGATAGTGCTACCCTCCACTTGTGGTTGTTGTGGATGGGAAAGATGAGAGGAGCCGATCGAGGAACCAAGAACCAAGAGCATGTAGTACCTTGAAGGGCAGGAGAGGATGCGGCGGCGCCGACGACGGCAGGAGCCCCTTGAGGCCGATGTTAATGGAGACGCTGCCGTCGGGCTTGAAGAGGCCGTAGTGCCGCTCGGTGGTGGGTCCCGGCTTGAGGTTCTCATTGAAGAGCGCGAAGATGTAGGCCTTGGCCACCCGGTCGGGCCTGTAGGGCGTCCCCTTGCGCAGGAAGAGCCGCTTCCTGAGGTTGCGGTCGTACGTGACGGCGTTCTCCATGTTGGCGCCGGCCTCGGTGGCGTCGCCGGCGGACGCCCATCCGGTCTCGGCCACCCGCACCTCCATGCCCGAGTATCCCGCGGCCTCGAGCGCGAAGTAGGCGGCGTCCAGCTGGGCGTCGAACATGTTGTCGTAGTGCAGGCCGGTCTTGGGGTCGACGATGCCGGCGTTGGGCTTGAAGAGCGCGTAGTTGATGTCGATGTGCGACGGGTCGCTCATGTAGGCGAGGAACGGGTAGGCGTTGACGTAGAAGGGCGCGCCGGTCTTGGAGAAGAAGTCGAGCAGCGGGCGGAGGTACACCATGAGCTCGTCTTTGAAGACGCAGGCGGAGGGCGGGTAGGAGTTGGCGAAGACGCCCTCCGAGTGCGGCGTGGAGAGCTCGATCTTGGTGTCCAGCCGGAGCATCCTGAGCGCGTCGTGCACGTTGAGCACGGCGCCGACGAGCGCCTCGGCGAGCCCCGTGTCCGCCCCGCCCAGCACCTCGTTGCCGACCGTGATGCCGACGATGCGCGTGGACGGGTAGTACGGCTGCACGTTCTCGTTCAGCCAGTCCATGGCCTTGGCCGGGTTGGCGGCCATGTCCTTGAGGAATTCGTTCGGGATGGCCACCACGAGGTTGAGCCCCGTGCCACGGAACGCGTCCAGCACCTTGTGCTCCGCGTCGTAGATCTTCACGTTGCGGATCTTGGCCAGCTTCAGCAGCCGCACCACCACCTCCGGCGGCGGCAGGTTGTCGGCGATGCGGCCGTAGTTGATCCCGTACGTGCCCACGAACGAGTGGATGCCACCTGCGGAGTTGAGTTGAGCGCATGCCAGCCACGGCATGCATCGGGCGACGATCATCAGGGTCAGTCAAGTCAAATGAATTAAAAGAACCAATCGATCGATCAATCGATGGATGGATCAGCAGAGCAGCCTACCTTGATCGGAGCGGTGGGAGATGTTGTTGTTGGTGACTTGCTGAGCGTGGCAGGGGAAGGCGAGGAGGCAGCAGAACAGGAGCAGCAGGAGCCGGCGGCGGCGCCCGTCGCCGGACTTCCACCGCGGCGGCGCCATCACCGCCGTCGTCTCCCAGCAGTCCAACTGGCGGAGCAGCAGCAGCGAGGAGGAGCTCGGTGGCGAGAGGCGCAAGCGCAGCAGGAGGAGGGAGGCGTGGTCGCAGCGAGGCGCGCGGGCATTAGAGCAGGCGGGCGGCGTGCGGGGCACGTTGCGTGGCGCGCGGGGCACGGCGGCGGCACGGCCATGGATGGATCCCGCGCGCGGTTTAATTAGTACTTCTCCCCCGCGCGCACGCTGGCCCTCTCCGGCGAGCTAGGTGGCCGGTTGCTTGCTCGGCCGGGCTCGGTGGGAGTGCCTGCCAGGGGTTGCCAAGAATGGAATGGTGGTGGCCGAGGGGGAATGGTATCGGGTCTCTTGCGTTGCCTTCCCTCAGTTGCCTGCGCAGCTGCGCGCCCGCGGCTCTCCGCATGCGACGTGTCTGCTGCGCTCCCTGCTCTGCTCGGCACTCAGCCGGTTCAGCCTCACCATTGAGCTGAGCTACGGCTCAGTTCTTCTCAGGGATGCAAGGATCGGAGGAAAGCAAAGCAAGCGAGCAAGTGAAAGAAATGGGATTCTGACAGCACGCGAAAAGGCACATGATACGAGATTCAGAGCAGAAACCACGTCAGAGGATAAGAAGCATGGAGCAAATTTTGCGTCAAAGCAGAACAAACTGATGAACAAGTGTGCTATTGATGCTGATGGTGCAAATTTGCACCTGAATTATATGATAGTGTGTAACAACTTTAGTTTTTGGATCTTTGGGAGCCAGATGAGGTAGCACGTGTTTATTTCTCTATATATCCTTCTCTGTTTCTACTAGGACTAGGAAATCAGGCACAAACCTTTCAGTCTCCACCATGCTTTCTACTAGTTCAGTGCACGGACGCCCATACACCTTTAGCTTTAGCCTTTTCAGTTTTTTTCAAATGCTCTAAATAACACTAGTGGTCTATTAAGTATTTGAGCAAAAAATTGGTGTCTAAACTGAAACATGGTCTTTTGGCACAGAACTGGCCAGTTGTCTGCCCTGCGCAATGAGTTCCCTGGAAATTAGGAAGACTTGCATCCATTTATCTGACGAGACGACACAACTTTGTGCATCAGCTAGCAGGGAGGAAACAATTGTGTGGCCTATGTTCCATTCACAGAAAGTGACAAGACATGCCTCTACATCTCTTGATGAAAAGGTTCCAAGCAATGCAAGGATAAATATTCTGATAAGGAGATGGTGGAAAAAGACACAGATGAGGTGCGACGCTAACTGCTAATGTACTCATCAAAAGAAAAACAGGGTAAGCCTTCAGAGAAGTGTCTCCTCTATTGATATATTCCTGCCAGCGATTTTCGAAAAGAAAAGGGCTTCAGAGAAGTGCAATCAGCATAAAGGAGATGCATAAAAAGTGTTACCCTATTGTGTGATTATTACATGATGGAAAAAGCCATGTCAGCTCCACATAGGAAAAAAGAACACAAATGTAAAGACCTACCAAAGCACAAAGCAATCGCCAATTCTGTTTCCCAATCTTCTAGTGGTGCTTGACCTACCAGTGGAGATGTAATCATATACGATTGGCCTTGCAAACCCTGATTTGGACCTTGTGATGTCCTAGAGGCAAATGTAGACATGTATTGTTAGATTTTGCACAATTGAGGGGCAAGATGGGAATATGGGATGCAGCGACAGTGATGACCATTGGATGCACCTCCCTGTCCTGTGTCCCCACGCTTCATTTTCACCACCAGACAAGCCTCGACACTATGTATGATTGTGTTGTTATCACCACTATGTATATATAGATAGATTGTTACTGTGTATAGCAGACTTGGTCCAGCTCACTGCATCCACAAGCCAGTGTCACACAAGACCCAGGCCCACCGAAGCCCATAACCAATAAAGGTCTCGGGCCTAACTCAACCCAAAAGATTAGTTTGATAGGTGAGCGGGACTCTACCTTATGTGGTGTGCTCCTTCACCATCAACTTCCGATGCAAGACTAAAATTAACAATCTTCTCCATCACAAACCATGCCCAACTCTATGAAAGACGTTATCCACAGTGCCAGAGCTCGTAGCAAAATGTGTGTTGGGGGGGAGGGGGGCAATTTGTAATGTTGAATCCCGTTCTAGGAATTCAACCCAGCTAAACACAAAAGAAGAGTTAGGTATTCACACCAACCTAGTTCCAAGGCCGACTAAAGTTCACCAAAGCTCAGGTTTAGATTCTTGTTTAGGAGTACTATAAGTTGGTCCGACCAACCTTGCGAGATCCAACAGTCTAAAAATTATGTATATTTGTTTATTTGTGAGTGGTAGCCTATCACGTTCACATAGTTGATATTAGTTACAATGATTGATCTATAAACTCATATGTATAAGCCAAATGGATTTACCAGTGTATACTATAAAATCTAGTCTAATATTTGGGCGAAACAAATAACTTTCAATTTTGAAACTCACTAATTTTGTTCTTACTACATGTTTCTTTTTATTTTAAATATGTGAAAGCTCTAGTTTAATTTTGGTGAATTGATGAAACCCTAAGTGCTAACCTAGTTTATCAAGTGATCATGAGATAGGTAGCACACTCCGAGTGGTGAAGCAAATGAAGATCATAGCATGATGATGATGATGGCATGGTGATGATCAAGTGCTTTGACTTGGAAAGAAGAAAGAGAAAAACAAAAAGCTCAAGGCAAAGGTATATTTTGTAGGAGCTATTTTGTTTTGGTGATCAAGACACTTAGAGAGTGTCATCACATTTAGGATTGATAGCCGTACTATTAAGAGGGGTGAAACTCGTATCGAAATGCGGTTATCAAAGTGCCACTAGATGTTCTAACTCATTGCATATGCATTTAGGACCTAGTGAAATGCTAACACCCTTGAAAATGTTTGAGAAAATATGCTAACACATGTGCACAAGGTGATACACTTGGTGGTTGGCACATTTGAACAAGGGTGAAGAAGTTAGAGGTGAAACGGAGTTGGTCGCAATGATGCTGGCGTCGGTCTTCTGACCGGACGCTGGGTCACTCAGCGATCGGACTCTGAAAGGCTGCGTCCGGTCGAGCTGTCAGACGGCACAGTGATTAGTGTTAAGCACCGGACGCTGGGCTGTGTCCGATCAAGCGTGACCGGACGCGTCCGGTCGGCAAAAATAGGATTTGGACCCTTACTGGAAACGACCGGACGCTGAGGGTCCAGCGTCCGGTCAGCTTTGTCGGAGCGTTCGGTCAACTTTTCGACCGTTGAGATCAAACGTTCACAGTTGAACGCAGGTGACATGTGGCCACCATTGGGCGACCGGACGCTGAGGACCAGCGTCCGGTCAATATGACCGGAGCGTCCGATCGGCCCGTGTTTAGCCCAGTGAAGGGGTACAACGGCTCTATTTCGTGGGGGCTTCTATTTAAGCCCCATGGCCGGCTCAAGCTCACTCTCTTGGCCATTTGCATTGACATAACAACCTTGTGAGCTTAGCCAAAGCCCTCCCACTCATTTCCATCATAGATTAAACATCTTTGTGAGATTGGGAGTGATCCAAGTGCATTGCTTGAGTGATTGCATCTAGAGGCACTTGGTGTTCGTGTTTCGCTGTGGATTTTGCTTGTTACTCTTGGTGGTTGCCGCCACCTAGACGGTTTGGAGCAGCGATGATTGTTGAGCGGAGGGTGGTGATTGTCTCCGGCTCCGATCGTGGTGATTGTGAGGGGTTCTTAACATTTCCCGGTGGAGCGCCAAAAGGTACTCTAGTGGATTGCTCGTGGCTTGTGTGATCCTTATCTTGTGTTGGTTGTGCGGCACCCTATTGAGGGTTTGGCGTGTGATGCCAATTAGCGCGTGAACCTCCAAGTGAGTGAATCACCACGACGAGGAGTAGCTTGCCGGCAAGCAAGTGAACCTCGGTAAAAAATCATTGTGTTCATCATTTGATTCCAAGGTGATTGGTCTTCATTGTTATCCACACTTGTGATTGATTGGTTCATACATCTACACGGCGGTATAACCTTCTTGCCTACTCTTTACATTACCGCAAACTAGTTGTCAAGCTCTTTAGTGTAACTAGTTGTGAGAGCTTGTTAGTTTGGTTAGTGTGGCTCTTTAGTTAGCCTTTGAGAGCACACTAACTTAGTGCAGTAATATAGCTATTGTGTGAATATACTCCATCTAAACTAGAATTGTGGTAGGTGGCTTGCATTTTGGTAGGCTAGCGCAAAACTCGCTTCGCC
This sequence comes from Miscanthus lutarioriparius, assembly GCA_904845875.1. Taxonomy (NCBI): domain Eukaryota; kingdom Viridiplantae; phylum Streptophyta; class Magnoliopsida; order Poales; family Poaceae; genus Miscanthus; species Miscanthus lutarioriparius. Next base: position 134,534,062 of record CAJGYO010000007.1, on the reverse strand, counting down.
TCATAATTGTCTAATCTTTTTGTTAAGTGTTGTTGTAGAAATTTTATTAGGCTATTCAACTATTGGGAAGATCACTTGTCTCATGGTCATCAAAGAAGCAAAATAGTGTTGCATTATCAACCGCCGAAGCCGAATACATATCCACCGGTAGTTGTTGTGCACAAGTACTTTGGATGAAGGCCACTTTGAGTGACTTTGGAATCAAGTTCAAGAAAGTGCCATTGTTATGTGACAATGAGAGTGCAATCAAGTTAACCAACAATCCGGTTCAACATGCAAGAACAAAGCACATTGATGTCCACCATCATTTCATAAGAGATCACCAATAAAAAGGGGACATTTGCATTGAGAGTGTAGGCACCGAAGATCAACTTGCCGATATATTCACCAAGCCATTGGATCTGAAAAGGTTTTGCAAGCTAAGGAATGAGTTGAACATATTGGATTTCTCAAACATGTGTTGATGCACCCCCCCATTTATATGACATGCCTCTCCTTCGAGCAATCCAAGGTAAAAATTGATTGGCATGGCATACATCCTTGCTAAGGACATGTTTAGTGTATCTAATCATCTCTCTATTTTATTAGGCTCATTCATGAAAATTAAAATGAATTTGATGTTTATATGGTATCACTATTGCTTCTATGCTTGAGTTGATCTAGTGATAGCATATGACATGCTTATGGGCTTGTAAACCTAGTGTTTAATCTAGAAAATATGCTCTAAGTGTTTAACTCAACATGGTATAAGATAACCCGTTTTAGGAGGTGTGAAGAAGCTTGTCCTTGGATCAAACCGAGTTAAATATCTTTGGCAAATATTCTAGTTTGAACCAAATTTGGGAAAATGATCCTCACCCCATTGATTGACATTGATAATCTCGACCGTACAAATGGTATTATCTACATTTTTGAACCTTTGTGGTCATTGATGACAAAGGGGGAGAGAATGGTGTACAAAGATAGTGAAAAGATAACAAAGGGGGAGAGTAATAAAGATATAAGTGATAGGGGGAGAACTTGAAATAAGCAAGAGATAGAGATATAACAAAGGAAATGGATCAATTAGAATCTTGAGCACACAAATAGGGGGAGCAAGCTCATGAACTTGTATGGTGCATTTGAATGTGCATTCCATATGTTTGCTTGCATGGCACAAGTTTTAAATTTCAATATCCATGCTTGTGTGGTGTATGCTAGTTGTAGGCTTGAATGATGGAATGAAAAACTAGCATGCATAGGGTATCTAATGATTTCATTTCCAAGTGTTGTTTCCAAGTGTTATCAAGCTAAACATGATGCTAAGGATGGTATATTGGTGCACTCCGATTGGTATCACGCTTCAAAGGTCCATCTTTTATACCTTAGCATCATTTGGTAGACATTGTCTCATATATTTCCTATCTAAGCATATGTGCAAGCTTCAATCCAAACTCTTAGCACATATGTAGGGGGAGCAATTGCTACCATATAGGATTCATGAAACTTGTCCATATCCTTTTACACATGGTAAATATGCTAGGACAAGCAACATGGATTCAATTGAATTTTAATTCATATCTTTGTATAAGGGTTGTCATCAATTACCAAAAAGGGGGAGATTGAAAGCTCTAGTTTGGTTTTGGTGAATTGATGAAACCCTAAGTGTTAACCTAGTTTATCAAGTGATCATGAGATAGGTAGCACACTCTGAGTGGTGAAGCAAATGAAGATCATAGCATGATGATGATGATGATGGCATGGTGATGATCAAGTGCTTCGTCTTGGAAAGAAGAAAGAGAAAAACAAAAAGCTCAAGGCAAATGTATATTTTGTAGGAGCTATTTTGTTTTGGTGATCAAGACACTTAGAGAGTGTGATCACATTTAGGATTGATAGCCGTACTATTAAGAGGGGTGAAACTCATATCGAAATACGATTATCAAAGTGCCACTAGATGTTCTAACTCATTGCATATGCATTTAGGATCTAGTGAAATGCTAACACCCTTGAAAATGTTTGAGAAAATATGCTAACACATGTGCATAAGGTGATACACTTGGTGGTTGGCACATTTGAACAAGGGTGAAGAAGTTAGAGGTGAAACGGAGTTGGTCGCAATGATGCTGGCGTCGGTCTTCTGACCGGACGCTGGGTCACTCAGCGATCGGATGCTGAAAGGCTACGTCCGGTCGAGCTGTCAGACGACACAGTGATTAGGGTTAAGCACCGGACGCTGGGCTATGTCCGATCAAGCATGACCGAACGCGTCCGGTTGGCAAAAATAGGATTTGGACCCTTACTGGAAACGACCGGACGCTGAGGGTCCAGCATCCAGTCAGCTCTGTCGGAGCGCCCGGTCAACTTTTTGACCGTTGAGATCAAACATTCACAGTTGAACGCAGGTGACACGTGGCCACCATCGGGCGAGCGGACGCTGAGGACCAGCGTCCGGTCAATATGACCGGAGCGTCCGGTCGGCCCGTGTTCCACCCAGTGAAGGGGTACAACGGCTCTATTTCGTGTGGGGCTTCTATTTAAGCCCCATGGCCGGCTCAAGCTCACTCTCTTGGCCATTTGCATTGACATAGCAACCTTGTGAGCTTAGCCAAAGCCCTCCCACTCATTTCCATCATAGATTAAACATCTTTGTGAGATTGGGAGTGATCCAAGTGCATTGCTTGAGTGATTGCATCTAGAGGCACTTGGTGTTCGTGTTTCGCTGCGGATTTCGCTTGTTACTCTTGGTGGTTGCCGCCACCTAGACGGCTTGGAGCAGCGAGGATCGTTGAGCGGAGGGTGGTGATTCTCTGGCTCCGATCATGGTGATTGTGAGGGGTTCTTGACCTTTCCCTGGCGGAGCAACAAAAGGTACTCTAGTGGATTGCTCGTGGCTTGTGTGATCCTCATCTTGTGTTGGTTGTGCGGCACCCTATTGAGGGTTTGGCGTGTGATGCCAATTAGCGCGTGAACCTCCAAGTGAGTGAATCGCCACAACGAGAAGTAGCTTGCCGGCAAGCAAGTGAACCTCGGTAAAAAATTATTGTGTTCATCATTTGATTCTGAGGTGATTGGTCTTCATTGTTATCCACACTTGTGATTGATTGGTTCATACATCTACACGGTGGTATAACCTTCTTGCCTACTCTTTACATTACCGCAAACTAGTTGTCAAGCTCTTTAGTGTAACTGGTTGTGAGAGCTTGTTAGTTTGGTTAGTGTGGCTCTTTAGTTAGCCTTTGAGAGCACACTAACTTAGTGTAGTGATATAGCTATTGTGTGGATATACTCCATCTAAACTAGAATTGTGGTAGGTGGCTTGCATTTTGGTAGGCTAGCGCAAAACTCGCTTCGCCTCATAATTGTCTAATCCTTTTGTTAAGTGTTGTTGTAGAAATTTTATTAGGCTATTCACCCCCCCTCTAGCCATTAGGACCTTTCAATATGCCACTGCCTTTACTTTGGTCACTAATTGTCTACTTGCTCTCTCCAAAAACCAAAGAGCACATTATGTTATTGCCCCCGCTAGCCTGCTGTACCAAGCTGAGGACTCTGAATTGCCCCCTTTTCTAAAAAGAAGAGCAAGAATACAAATCAAAGTTGAGGTAAAACCTACAAATAAAATGCGCTAGTGGAAACCGGTTGTAATTTTTTCAAGGGACCTCAAGTGTGGGTATTGGCGCAACATATGCCAAAACCAATGTTTAGGCTCTGCAAAGTCCAAACGTGTGATCTGTTGTGCCGAATAACCATGATATATAGGGTTTCCTTGGCTACCTTATTTTCATAATAGCAGTAGAGGCAAGGAAACAAGATACATTAATTTAAAAGGTAACATACCCAGAGTATGCGAACTGATCATAGATCAGTTGGTTAGGTTCCTTGTGGTGGATCCTGTCCATCCGAGTTTAAGTCCTCGACTTGGCACGGGTGCTCGCATTTTCCTGGATTTATTCCAGAATTTAACGGCGCTATGCTTTCAGTGATAGGCGACGTCCCCGTCGACAGCAAGGCGCCAGTGGTGACTTCATGAATCTCGAGATCTATCGTCTCAGTCCTTCGGAGGTGCTCATAGGGGTAGGGTTTGCGTATAGGTGTTCATAGGGGTGAGTGTGCGTGCGTGTTGTGAGAGTCTGCGTTGTACTGTGTAATTCTCAAAAAAAAATATACCCAGAGTATGCATAATAAAGAGATTAGGGGGACATCTAGTTCCTTGGCCAGCGCTGGCCTCGCCTAGCCCAGTGAATCAATACATGTTTGGTTGGCTGACAGTTCTCGGTTTCTGCACTGTCTAGGCCAACGTGAGTGAGCCAGAACTGCTCTCCGATGTTGGCGAGGCGAGGGTGTTTGCAAACTAACCAAACGCCCCCTAGGTGCACCGTCAATGCATGTAGATAAAAGAGCATTGCGGAAGGAGAATTGAAGTGTGGCTAGATGACTAACCATCTTCATATCTCCTGTAAACTGAATCCACAAATCATTCTCGTTACCTTTTAAATGTTGAAAGTTAATGTGCTACTCTATGACATCGTTGGTCAGCCTTTTTCTCCAACATCAATGCTCTTTAGTCGTTGCCCTCATATGCACCAATGTGACCGTTGCCCAACACAAGCCTTAGGCGCCTCCCTAGCGTCTAAGTTGCCCCGTTGCTCGACTGCCTCCCCTTTCTTCCCCGAAGGTCGATGGCTCTGACAACCTCTCCTCCTCACCCTTCCCTAATCCAGTTAATATGGTGCCCTGGATCCACCCATGCCCACACTAACCACTGGTAGGCAATGGTGCTTCCATCGTTTCATCACTTCACCGTCCATCACCAAGCCAGCCTCTCACTGGGGATGCGAGGTCTAGGTGGTCAGAAAGAAAACTTACATGTAACCCACCTGTCATGGTCCTCTTCTTTGTTGAGTGGAGGTGGCGGTGTTGTGCTCCATGATTCTTTGTGAAATAAATTTAAGTGAAACAAATTTAACTCTTTATAATTCAATTTTCATTGGAAAAGGATGAGTAGCAGCTTAGGTAGCATTTGATGTTTTAGAGATGTTTAGGTTGCATGATCTTGCTTTTTTTCTTAGACCACAAGATTCTTTTTCAAGGATTTAAGAACAGGAAATCTAGGAATAAAGAACTGGAGACAACAAGTTAAAAGGAAACCGTAGAGAAAAACAAACGAAAAAGGAAACATTGAAAAGACAGCGAGATTGGGAACGAGTAACCACCTCCAGCCCAAACACAGTCACCACCACCTACATCCCATGTTGTCTCCTCTCCTTCCATCGCCATAGGTGGCCCTTCTCCGTGGAAGCCGGTGGGCTGCCGCCTCTCTTATCCCTCTCACTGAGCTCCTCCGCATCGCCATTCCCTAGCACTCCCCACGGGCGAGGTAAAGAAACCATCTTTCCACCTTCTCCCACCCCCTCCGGCCCCATAGGTGCCACCGGCATTTCTCTTGCGGTTGCTTGGCCTAGATCTGCGCGCATTCGGCATTTCTGGTGTGTAGATCTCGTGTGTACCTCGATTCCCTCAGTGGGTGGATGTTGGTATTTATTAACTTGTCACTTGTTTTAATAGCCACCTATTAACTACCTACATCTCCTAACATTACTTTACTAGGTTGTCATCCCTAGTGATGGTGCCAGAGATGCTTGTTGGCGTTGCCTAGCATCACTACTAGAATGATACTAAGTAGTTCTTTATCATCTTATGTGACTAGAAAGAATATATATATATATGAATGAAAAAGGATCTGCAAGCGCACAGATAATATACCATTATAGCACTTCACCCAAGAGTATTTCAGGTGTCGTTATTTATATTTTTACCACGGGAAAGGTCTAGCATGGACATGTATTGATAACTTATACTATTGAAGGAGAAGTAAACCTTAACAAATACTCTACTCATAACAGGGATAAGTCATAGGATAAGAGATATATAATAAGTAATGATAATGATAAATCACTCAGAGCACTCCTTTCTAAGGCAATAGCATGGTCATGTAAAATATTAAAGGAATAATTCCTAAGTCATTCTTAATTACAAGTCAAACCATACATTTATTAGTACAATCACACCTAGTAATTATGGCTAAGATCATCGTCATATCTACACATAAGGGATATTACTAAGGAAGATTGAGGGCAGAGCTCGTTCTACCTTCGTAATCGGACCCTATGCGCACCTCTATTCGGGGAGTGGACTACAAAGGACTCAACAGGAGTGTCACATCCACGATCTACCACATGACCTAAAATATAGGGTGTATCCACAGGTAAACAATGTATAAGCACCACGCTTACACAATGTTGACCACCCACCCCGTGTACTTTAGAGTGAGCGCTATACGAACTTGTGCATAAATCACTCAGAGCACTCCTTTCTAAGGCAATAGTATGGTCAGGTAGAATATTAGAGGAATAATTCCTAAGTCACTCTTAATTACAAGTCAAAGCATACATTGATTTGTGCAATTACACCTAGTAATCATGGCTAAGATCATCTTCATATCTACACATAAGGGATATTACTAGGGAAGAGTAAGAACAGAGCTTATATTCCTTCATAATCAGATCATACGTGCTACCGACATCGGGGAGTGGACTACAAAGGACTCAATGGGAGTGTCACGTTCGTGATCTACCACATGACCCAGAATATAGGTTGTATCCACAGGTAAATAATGTATAAGCACCACGCTTATACAATGTCGACCACCCACCCGTGGTACCTTAGAGTGAGCGCTATATGAATTTATGCATGAACATGATGATAATCCAACTATACTAAGCATATATCAAAGTAGACGATGAACATTATAATGAAGAACATGAATAAGATGAATACTAATATTGTCATAACAATTGTAGCTAGCATATAAAAATAATCGAGATACAAAAGAGAGAGGGGGTATAAAGATTATACCAAACCACGCTCTTGACACAATCAGGAATCCAAGTGAAGCTTGCTTGCCTCCCTCTAGACCTAGCCTAACTAGCTATGCCCTAGAATATGGTGGAGCTCTAAGGATGATTAGGGTTTTTGTCTTCTCAAATAACTTGATGACTAGAGTTATGCCTGGGGGGAGAGGCAGGGGCTGGATTATATAGCCCTGAGGGTCCAACGTGAGCCCTTGGATCAAACCGACTTAAGCAACGACCTAGATGCATCATCAAAGGCGGTTGGAGACCGACATACAAAGCTGGCTGATAGGTGGGCCCATGGGGGGCCGGGCGGCCTGACAGTGGGGCCGGACGGCCCTACATGTCATCCCCTTGCTTTCTACTTCGGTGACGTGGCTTCTGGAGTGTTCTAGAGTCTTCCCACGTAGGTACCACGGCGAAGCTCTATATTTTTGTTTGACGATTAGGTCATCCTTGGTGATTTTCTGATTAAACCCTGCTGAAAACACAGATTCACCAAAACTCATGGAATTTATTAGTTTAAAACCCTAGACCTTTGTTGGTGATCTCAATTGTGCCCTTATACATGTTTTATTGATGGTTTATAATGGTTGTTAACTACCATCAATAAACCCCCCCAAGCTTAACCTTTGCTAGTCCCTTAGCAAAGCTAAACTTAGTAAAATAGATCAGGAGTTGCTTCAATGCTCTCACTCCTCAAAAGTACACATACGTTCAAACAAGAATTCTCATCTGGATTAAAATAAACCGATCTGACTTTCAAACTTACCCATATTACCTTCAACTATGGGGCTCCTTAGCCTTCACTTGGGTCTTGAGTAATTGAAAGACAGAAAAATCAAGTCAAGCACTATGTCTCAAGTTTTTTGCTCAACCATTATTCTAGAGTTTTTATAGGTTTTTAAAATAAAACTCAGAGCTTCCATTGTATGATACTCTCAGATCTCTCAATATATGTGGTATTTGTGGATCCTCACCAAGACAATAATAATGTTATGCCTTTCTCTTCCTACAACTAAGGCTTATGTGGAGCTCATAGGAGTGGAAAAAGCATGAAAGAGCATACTTACAATATATATATTGTAAAGTCAAACCTCGGATCCAAAGAGAGTTAAGTCATACAATCAAATCAAGATGTGCATGTGTGTGGATGTATATGGTGGCTAACCTAATTCTACTTTGCTCCTTGAAAACATATCTCTCTTTTGAAATTGGAAACAACTTCGCAAGAAAACATGGGCTATCTTATTCATCTCTTTTTTTAGGCGGGCATCTAAGTACCCATTGTTTTAAATATCTCGGACACTCGTCCATTTTTCAATACTTTTTCTTTCTCTTTTTTTTATGAATAACTTTTGCTTAGCCACATGCTTCTTTTCTGCAACAAAACTTTTCAGAGACAGCAACAAGATCTTGGAGCATTTATTTGGTGGATATCCTATAGGATATATTTTTGGTGTTTTCTCCTAGTGTAGGAGTAAAACATTTTTGGGTGGATTTAGATGGAATGGCATGTTTTTGCGCCTACCCTAGTGTAGGAGTAGTGCATATGTGGGTGTTGTGTAAGTGATCTTGATTTTAAGAGCATGACAAACCTCTCATAAGGGTTAACAAAGCTTGACTAAACTCAATGCAATGCAAGTAGCATATATGAGGAAGTTTTTCTATTCTAAATATCATATATGGCTCTGGTAGGAATTCAAGCTTTATCATACAGGAGCTCATTATGTAGCATTTTTCTGTTTTTTAAAAGATAAATATTCGGAACTTTAGTATCACTTGGAACAAGATAAATAGCAGCTCAGACCTTCTCATATCATATCCGTCAATTACCTAAACTTAGATCAAGCATATGCTACCCACGAGTTGCAAGTTCAGAGTAAATTCTTATATCAAGACAGTCGTATCCAAAACTCGGGAGAATTCAAGGCTAAAAACTAGGTACTTGAAAGGAATTACAACAGAGCAACTATTCATCATTTCCATTGTAAGAGATTATCTCAGAGTCTAATTATTTATTCAACACTTAAGAATCAAACTAAACACACCTTTTTATTTTGTTTTCAGGTTTTAAGATCACACCTTACTAATATATATATATATATATAACTAGCTAGGACAAATTTTTATTTTGTTTTAGTTTGTTATGCATCTTTTTATTTCTTTAACTAATATAAAGCAAACTCAAAAACAGTAAAACTAAAGGAAAGAAATACTTAGCTAGATACACGGGGGATGCTCCCCCCAAGTTGGATGTTGCTGTGGTCAATTTTTGAATGTTGAGTGATCCTTCTCGGAGCAGGTTTGTCGGCGTATGTCCTTCTCATTCATCCAGAAGTTGGGTTCCTCATGTGTAGCGAGTACCGCAACGGTTAAGCAAGATGTACTTTGGGTGGATGAAGATAGCCATGTAAACTTGCTCTTGATCTTATGTGTCATCCTGCAAAATACTCCAACAAGAACACCAAAACTTATGGCATAGATTAGGATAAGGGGTTAGCGGTCAGCTATTCAAAGATTTGTTGTCCTTGTGGGTTTAGATAGATTTTCTTTTGGCAAAATTTTAGCAAGATGTCCATTTAATATTAATATTAATATTATTATTATTACAATGCAGAAGAAAAATATGCATGCTCAGTATTTTTATTTTTATGCCACCACAGTGAATACTTCCGTAGGTGTTTACACACCGTAGATTTATACACATGGGGCTTAGGATTTTTATAATGCAATAATGAAATTTTTATTCTCTTTTACTAATGCAATGCTAATGTAGAAAAGTAAATATGCTAAAGAAACAAATAATTTATGCAATGCTAGAAAGTAAATATGTATAACTACCGTTGTTACCTCACGGTGAGGGTTCGGATTTCTAAATCCTTCAGACAGGACTTGACTGGAGAGAAGTCCTTCATTCCTTGGGTGCATCATCCGGTCTCAGCGGTGGAGACTCAGATAACTGCACTTCTTATGATGGTGATTCCGATGATGATGTCACATTTTCTTTCCACACCTGCCTAGACTGTGGACTTGTCTTAGGCGGAGTAGGTTCATCTTTCACAGGTGCTTCAGGTTCTTTATCTTCCCATTTATTCCATCAGGGTTGGTTCCTTTGACGTTGGGATGATCGACATCTCCTCCTGGAGCGGCTCTTCTTCGGTTGTTCATAAGTAGTATAACTATTGAAATAACAGCGTACCTTTTCTCTAGGGAATTGAAAGTGGACTTGTCCAGATCCGACGTAGATGATCGCGTTGTTGGTGTTGAGGAATGGTCTTCCAAGGATGATGGGTGTATCGTCTTCTTCGTCTCTCATGTCCAAGACCATGAAATTGGCAAGGGCATAGTGATCTTATATTCTTGCCATAACGTCCCTTGCTATTCCCTCATGGAATTGGATTGATTGGTTCGCCATTTGCAACTGCATATATGTAGAGAACAAAGGTTCATTTCCAAATAAATATTCATACGTTACCTTGGACATTATATTGACGCTCGATCCAATGTCATAGAAGGTCTTGTGGAAGATTCTTTTTCCAATGGTACACTTAATCATCGGTATGCTAGGATCATCCTTCTTAGCATGGAATGGTGAAGCGAGGAGGTGGTCGTACTCAGATCGAAGTGTGTTGATCATGTTGACCGTTTCTTCTTATGGTTGACTGTTCTTGTTTTTCCTCCTTCGGTTCTTCTTCTTCTTGGTTACTGTTGTATCTTCGGGCAGGTATGCCTTTTGTGGATGACTAGGAGATTGTAAGATGCGGTTCTTGAACGAGAACTTCTCTTTCTTGTCCTTGATTGTGAAACAGATCTTGGCACTATCCACGTAGATGATGGCCTTCGCGGTGCTCAAGAAAGGTCGGCCCAAGATAATGGGTGCCCTTACATCTCCACCTATTTCCAATACCACAAAGTCTACGGGGACATAGGATTGTCGTACTCGGACAATGGCATCTTCAAGGACTCCCTTGGGATAACAGAGTGACTAATCTGCAAGCTACAAATGTATATTTGTGTACAACAAAGAATCTCCTAAAATTGTCTCATAAATTACCTTAGGCATGATGTTGACACTTGCTCCAAAGTCACAGATAGCTTCCTGAAAGATGTGCGGTCTAATGGTGATGGAGATGACAGGTTTCCCTGGATCACCTTTCTTGTTAGGCAAGGTGTAATCTATCCACCTTCCCGTCGATGGCTCCGTGTAGTAGTAAGCTGCATTGTGAATATCGACAAGATTTGTAGTTTCTAAATCTTTCGGCTGCCTCAGAATGTTACCTTTGTTGGACAGAGGAACAGCAACCGCCAGCTGAGCTATTTGTGATTCTATCATTTTATTAAAGCTACGCTGGTTCTTAATGGCAGAAGCAAAGCTATCCATTCTATTATTTATGTTTTCTAATATTTTATCATTGGTGGCTACCTTCTAAGATAATCCTTCCATAAGTCTAGATTGTCCAATAATTAATTCTCTCAAGGGTGGTTGATTGAAGTTATTATAATTATTACCTTGAGGGTTAACTTGGTAGCTCGGCCTCTGTTGTTGGTTCCATCCTTGATTTTATTGAGGACGATAGTAGTTGTTGTTGACAAAGTTCACATCCTTTTGGGTTTTAGGACAGCTATTCCCTAAATGCCTAGTATTGCCACATACTTCACACGTCATGCATAAATCATGAATGTGCATGACTTCTTGCTTTTCATTGGCTCGCTCTTCAAGCATCTTCATTAGTAGATCCATCTTAGCAGATAGCATGTCTACCTCCTTGAGTTGATGCATACCTCCACCTCTCTTGTGGGTCTAAACTCGTTCTTCGTTCCAACCTTGGTTGGAGGCCATCTTCTCTACAAGAGCTGTCACAGCTGGGAGTGTGAGTGACAAGAATGCACCTCCAGCAGCAGTATCCATAGTCTCACGGGTACTGTTGGTCAACCCATGGTAGAACATCAACATGAGTAGCCAATTCTCCATCCTATGATGAGGACATTCGAAGATATAGTCTTGAAAGCGTTCCCATGCCTCAGAGACAGATTCATCATGTTGTTGCTAAAAACTTGAAATTCTCCCACGCAGAGCATTGGTCTTGCCCATGGGAAAGAACTTTGTTAGGAAGGCAGTGGAGCAATTATCCCATGTAGTGTTTCTATCTTTGTTTGCGTAGAACCACTGCTTCGCCTTCACCAAAAGTGAAAATGGAAAGAGGCAAAGTTGTATGGCATCCTTGGTTACTCTCTTGATGGTGAAAGTGCTGCAGATCTCCAGAAAGTGTTGGAGATGTGCACTCGCATCTTCATGTGCCTTTCCACAAAATTGGCTCACTTGCACCATATTGATGAGAGCTGGCTTGAGCTCGAATCTATTGTCTCCCACAGTGACTGTGGGTCCTATCCGGATGTTGGCAGTGGTTGGAGCAGAGAATTCGCGGAGAGTCTTGTCAGCCATGGCTTCAAATTCTGGTGTTAAGCTTCACCTTATATGGTTGTTTTCTAACTCTAAAGCTAAAACTTTTTGAGTTTAGCCTTTGTCCTATTAAGTAGTGCTTCTATATCATCTCTGTAGTTTGTCGGAAGGTCAAAACGGGTCATACATTACCCTGCATAAGATACACAAGTAGACAAAGCAAGGGTAATCCTGTTTGAGCAGAGGTCAATGGTTATTTCGATCACATCAATAAGTATAAGTTTATCAATACTTCCTTTGTCTAGCTACCTTCCCCGACAACGGCGTCAGAAATACTTGTTGGTATTTATTAACTTATCACTTGTTTTAATAGCCACCTATTAATTACCTACATCTCCTAACATTACTTTACTAGGTTGTCATCTCTATTGATGGTGCCAGAGATGCTTGTTGGTGCTGCCTAGCATCACTACTAGAATGATACTAAGTAGTTCTTTATCATCTTATGTGACTAGAAAGAATATATATACATGAATAAAAAAGGATCTACAAGCGCACATATAATATATCATTGTAGCACTTCAACTGAGAGTATTCTAGGTATCGTTATTTATATTTTTACCACGGGAAAGGTCTAACATGGACATGTATTGATAACTTATACTATTGAAGGAGAAGTAAACCTTAACAAATACTCTACTCATAACAGGGCTAAGTCATATGATAAGAAATATATATAATAAGTAACGATAATGATAAATCACTTAGAGCACTCCTTTCTAAGGCAATACCATGGTCAGATAGAATATTAGAGGAATAATTCCTAAGCCATTCTTAATTATAAGTCAAAGTAGTAACACCTCTGGTGTTACGAGCTTGCTTAGCATCGAGATTTAGGTCCGAGAGGGATTAGCCTAACAAGTTTTTGGGTTTTAAAAATTTATAACGCACATGAAATGATAAGCAAATCCTATGTGACTCACTTTTGTGGACTCAAATAAATATCCAAGTTAACTTACTTGATGCGTAAAGTGCTAATGAAAATCCTAACAAGAAAAATGGGATAAGTCGTTTTAATTGTTTGGCATGAAAAACAATTTATATAAACAAAAATAAAATATAACTTGTGTGTAATACTTAAGTAAAGATGACGAGCAAGTGGTGTAGTTGAAGATGCAACTTTAAATTGTGAAAATAAATGTTGTTAACTAGTGTTCTTGGGAGCTCAAAAATCAAATTTAAAGTTAAGATAAGCTCTTTTCGTTAAGTCGGCAAACACTTAAACTATTGTTTAAAATGCCATTTTTGGCGAATTATATTGAGCAAAATAATTAAATAGTGCTTAAGTATTTTGTTCCTATGGTCTAGTATGAAGTATGGGCTATCACATGTAGGATTTCTTGGTTGAAGTTACTAAGGTATGGACCTCTTAAAAATTGTGGCAACAAGTGTTCATGGATGTTATGTCCAAATTGAACCCTTGTCTTTTCTAAGTCAGAAAAGAGTGTTGGACCATGCTCACTCTCTGGCCATGCTCGTTGCTCAGACGAGAAGCCCTTAGTGGCTACTAGAATCTTGAACTCTTGTTTTAATCTCAACTGGGCTCTAAGCGGTTGGTTTTCATGCTTTAAAATTCGTGCTTCGCATGTGTCTGGCTATTCGGCCAGGAGTGCATGGTCACCATGTTCGGTGCGCGCCATGGCTGCCTCTGGCTGTGCACGTGTGCGGCTGGGAACAAATGCTACAGCGGCCGGGTGAGTCAGAGGCGTGGGACAGCTCCATGAGCAGTGACGTGGCTTGAGACAAGGAGGGCAACGGGTGGGGTAGCCACGCAGCAGGGTGGCAGCAGCGACCGAGGGGCGAGTGCCGAGGCCATCGGCCAACAGTAGGAGTCACAGCCAAATGTGGCCAAGCCACAGCCACGCCGCAGCCAGGCCATACGTAGCCTACCGCATCACGACGCCGCACAGGCACCCCTAAGGGCTCCACCCAAGCATTAACCACGCGACCCTTGCCCTCGCTCGTGAGGTTGTGTCCTCGTGTTGCCATGCCTTGTCGGGTCTTGGCTGGGTCACCTCCGCCAGGGCCACTCCCTGCGACGTGGTGGTGGCAGTGCGCCGCTCTCCTCTCCCCTACATAATCACCAACTCAAGCCCTCCTAGTCCAATTCCTCGCACCAGTAGGTAGCTTAGCAAGTTAGCTAGGAGTCGCATTCTCATCGAGCCTAGCCGTGGTCTGTCAGCAGTCAATTTTGGTTTCTCCTCGCCGCCAGTCATGTGCGCCACCGTGACCAGAGGGTTGGGGGTAAGGCCCGTAGGAGTGGTAACAATTCAATTGGTCATAACCCTGAACTCGTCTTGACTCTCTCTATCCGGTGCTCGCACTATTTTGGCCAAGGAACTCATCGGCGACGTGGTGACGCGTCGGTGTTCGGGTTCGAGGCATCGCCGCCATGCCAGGGCGCACGTGGCTAGACTACCTCAGCTTTTCCTTGCCTCAACTATCACCGCAACATGAATTCTGGTGAGCTACTGGTGCTTATCCGCTATCTCTACCACCCTCATAGAATGTTAAGCCGCCGGAATAGTCATGCCGCCTCCGCGGATAGCCGCTCGTCGCTGCAGCCCACGACAGTGCGCCTTTGAGTCCCTAACCACCACCCTGTCGTGTGCGTTTAGCTGTAGATGGTAGTTGACCGCTTGCCCCTGTCTTAGAGAGCCTAGGTTGCTCGGCGTAGCTACCCTATGTCGTTGGGCGCACCGGCAAGCACGGGGATTCCAGGGACCTGCCCGTGGTGAGGACGAAAACAACCAAGGGCTTGGTCGCAAAACCACTACCGATAGGAACAGTACACATGGTAGTCGTACTATTACCTCAAAGTTCGAGGGCTTCTCTACAAAAGCATCGTCGCGCACGGGCCCCCGACCTTGAGCCGCGTTGGGCCGTTGCGCCGCGCGCGTGGCCGCGCCGCGCTGGGCTACTGGGCCGAATGCTTGCCACCGGCCCTTTTTGTTTTCTAAAGTATTTTCTAATTTAGTTTCTAAGGTAAACTTTTAAATTCAATTTAAAATTGTGTAGTTAACCGAAAATTATGAAACCAATTTTGTTAGGTTCCTAAAATCATGATCCATCTGCTAGTATATTTTGTTCATATAGTTTTATAATATTTTCAGGAGTGATCTAATTAATTTGAGATGCTTAATATTGTTAAGATATAAACTTGAATGATTTTTGTGATAAATTGGTGATAGTTCTGCCTCTGAAACTTTCAGAGTAAATTCCTAACATTATTAGGTGCTCACTGTAATTTTTGTAGCTCTATGATAATTAGTTTGCTAAGGTAGCTAAATGAGCCCTAGTTTAAAAATATATATTTAATCAATAAAATGCCAAAGCACCTTAGGGTTGTAGAACTAAAACATTTTCCAAAAATAACGTCTTACTTGATGACGTGGATACGTAGACTAGTATGTTAATCATTAAAGCTAACTATTTAGCTTGCGGAGCGTAATCGTATTTTACTGTTGCAGTTAACGTTGGTTAATTACGTTTTCTGCGTTGCATCCACGTATATCATAATAGGAACAACGATGAATCGTTGAGTCGACCGGAAACATAGAAAAGATGGTGCCCGATGATTGTGTTGCCATGATGGAATGCTAACTTTTGGTTATATCTTACCCAGGCAAACCCCGGTGCATAACCCCTATTATTCTGCACTTTATTTTATGCTTGCGCATTAAGTTTTAAGGAGTTGAATGAAAACCACTTGCATATATATCCTTATCCTATGAGTCCTACTAGTATGTCAGAATCGTCTAGATGGCTATGCTATAGGATTCGTTAGAAGTCGAGTGATTACCTGTCACTCACGAGAGATAGGAAAGATATTATTGTTGTTATTATATCACTATCACATGGAATATATATGGATGATAATTAGAGACCGGGCGAAATGGTACTTGGATCTGGACTTGGTTAGGCATTTGAGCAAGACTCGAATTGTATTTGTTCCACCTATGTCGATTAAGAACCGTCGGTTGTTGTGGATGGTAGATAGGTCACAGAATTATTATTCTGAGCACATACTTGCTTATGCGAACGGGAAGGCTCGTTACGCTCTTGTCTTGAGATCTAGCTCTTTCTGGACCGACTAATTGGAGGTGGGAAAACGTGGAGGTCTAAGAACCATACTGAGACTGGGTCTCAAGTGTGGGGGATTGGAGTCCAAGTTTGGATGGGGACCTAGACCCTATGACAGGAGTAGAATTTGTTGATCTTTTTTGTGCCTGGGGAACAAACGGGGCGTGTGTTTCGGGGTTCATTGATTCGTGAATTGCCATTTCTGTGAGACAGTACTGACTTGGCTATGGTCTAGCACCGTAGTAAGAACTGGAATATGAAAGATGGTAAAATGGTTCTGGTTGCTCACCACTTGCTTATAAGTAGCATAGGAGCTTACATAGAATGGATAGTTAATGAACTAATGATGACTGCTAATAAAACTTGGAACACAAGGATGCATTATTAGTAATGCTTCTGCAGATGCAATAACTCACAAGCCAAATAAGCCTTGCATATCCTTGGAATCTTTTATTTTCCTCCTATCGGGTAAGTCTTGCTGAGTACAATCGAGTACTTAGGGTTTTATTTCCCCTGTTGCAGGTGATCGGAGGATACTTAGAGCTGACTCATGTGTGGAAACCTCCTGGTGGGCTCAGAGAGGATTTCTTTCACGCTACGACCGTAGTGTTTATTTATAACCCTCACTAAAGGTTTTTATAAGAAATGATGTAAAATTTGCTAGCATCTCTTGTATAAAAATATCCACTATGTTAATGCTCCACCATATCATTAAATTAATCTTTGCTTCCTCTGTAACTCTAATAATATTGTTATATTTCGCTGTTATAATCAATTGAGGTAATATTCTTCTACTGTAATAAAGTGATGTAAGAAATGGCTTAAGAATGTTGTAAGCTTTATTCTCTTATTTATGATCCTGATGAAAAATATGGATTTTTGAGTTTTTCCTTGGGGTGTGCTCGATGGAACTGCGTAGTTTAGTGTCCTCTCTTGAGTACTTAGTGTCTAATGGAAGACAAGTACACCTAGGAGGCATTAGATTTGGCAGTTCTGCCATAGGTGGTATCAGAGCATAAATGAGGAAATAAAGCTTCAAAACCCCTTTTCTAAACTAAAATTTGACAACCTATTTTGTAAAAAGTTAGGGCGTTTAACTATGAAATATATAAGTTGCCCTATTGCTATGGTTAAGCATCCGGAATAGGTTTAACTAGGCTTTCTCTAGTGGACTGACTCTCACATAGTATATGATCTTTAAGTCAGTCGCGCTAGTAATGCCTTAGTCATCGTGACCGTATTGCTGGTAGATGCGCCCTTCATAGATGTCACGCGAGTCGTATTGTGGATGACTGACCGACCCTTGTTCGGGAATTACCACTGAATTGTGGGTCATGCTTCGCGTTCGCCCGTGGTTCACGCCTACCGTGACCCACGTCTCTCCGTGCTCCTTTCTACGCTCTTGTTGGATCCTTGCCCTGCAGCCGTACTACTCATTAATGGCCTCGGACATCGCTCGCCTCGAACGCACGAAAAATACGGTCGATTCATTTGTAGTAGCCCCGCGCAAGAACAGAAGGTGGACGGCGCCAGGACCACTGACCGCTCTGCCATTATAAGCAGGGCCTGGCCTAACCATTGGTACCACCACTCGATGCACTCCAGCTCGCCTAGCTTTTCCTTTTGAGCAAGCTTTTCACTCAATCCTCCCTTGCAACCACCCACCAGGGATGGCAGGAGCCTAGGTTAGCAGTTACTGCCTGAACACTGAGGGTTTTCCCAAAATCCTGTATGCTACCCTGCAAAAACTTAGAGTCAAAGATCGTCCTGAGTATGAGGGCCGTGAGTATGAAAAGCATGGCACTGAGCGATGTAAAGTTATTGTCTATATTGGAAAGAGTGAGGAGTTTTCCGACATCACTGAAGCCTGGAATATTACCGCAACTGGGTTTTGCTTCGCATCGATACCTACCAAGTTGTGGCCTGCAAAGCCTTGTGGCACCTTTGCCAGATCTATAAAGAGCCCATTGCTCGTACCCCCATGAGGTTCTTTCTGCCTTCAGAAAAGAATCGATGGGTATGGAGGGCTCGCATGGAGGCTTTGCAAGGGTGGGATGCGTAAGAAGACAGCCCAACCGTGGTGCACTTGACCACGTACCTGCTTGCTCTAGATGAGCAGTATGACCGGCAAGCCTCAGAGCTGAGGAAGTGCCTCCGATGAGCCAAGGAAGCCGAGATCTTCTCTAGGATGCTCCAAGTGCAACTTGCTGAAGCGCATGCCAGTGTGGTAGCCACAGAGAGTCAGGAGACTACCATGTCGAAAGCCCTAAAGGAGGCTGAAAATCGGCATGCCCATCAGTTGGGAGAGGCTTACCTTGTCACCAGGGCCAAGCGTAGATCGCTGGCCATGGAATGGCAGGAACCCTTGATCTTGGAGGGAATCCTTGTCCACCCGCCAAAAGAGAACCAGTGTTGTAGTATCGCCAACCCCCCCAGCCACGAAAGTGTCAGAAGTAGGGTCTTTGCTTCCCCTCACTCAGCCACTGCTAAGAGAGGAGGCAGATCCATAGCCAGGGCGGTAAAGGAATCCGCCGAGCCCGAGAATGAAGATGTGTGGTCCGACAAAGCATATTAGTTGCCTTGGGAAGATATACCCGTAGTTAGTGGTGTCTTTCGTCGTTGTCCTCTAGTATTGTAATATTTTCGTTGTATTTCGTTCGTAGTTATTGAGATCGTCTGGTCGTAGGGAAGGTGAACGATGTGTCGACAATGGGAGAATGAGTGCCTATATGTTGTACCAGTATAAGGACATTTGGAATGTGCATTTTCTTTATTTCATTGTGTTTATTGCGTCCATCTACCCTTAGGTCTCGTTAGATGTGCTTAGGGTTTTCAAGGACAATGTTAAGTGGGCTACAAGAGAAGTTACTATTGAGGTGCGAGTAGACCAGCCATGATTGGATAACAGAGGGCATTGTATCAACTAATTGTAGATGTCCCAACAGAACACTTGAATATCTTTAAATCAAATCCATTGTGGGATTTGAATTCCTTGTCCCTTGTTGCGAATGGAACCTTGTTGCCTAGATCTTTCCTTGCAATACTCCTCTGATTCTGTGGTCTAACCCCACCGCCTTCATTGCGTGTAAGTTGATAATAGTTGCCTTGTTAATAGCTTATGGTGCCGCGATGAAACCGAGGGCCCATGTGGAACAGCTGCCACATGGTGACGCTGCTCGGCACATGCTGGTATCGAGGTTGTTGACCAAGTACCTTTGCCAAGTTACACCGCCCTACCATTCTTGATACAAAATATTCTTCTTGGAAATATTCAGGTGTTCAAACGGGAAATCCACAACGGGTTGATGAAATAGTGTTCCCCCAAAGTAACCAAGAGAATGTGGTTTTGGAGGAAGCACGTATGTCGTGACCTCAGTTCATACAAAATGTTAGTCCTCGGGTAATAGGGAGTGATTGGAAAAGCCTGAGTGGACATCATGTCCCAAGCCCTGTGTCCAGCTCAACCACGTCATGCACGCCGATCACTATTGCCACGTGCCCTGCAGATGTCGTCAGTGTCAGCGTCCCCTAGTACCCTGTTCTCACGTAAGCACGGCATTATGCCGCATCCACCGTACTCGTGCACTGTGCGCTTCCCTTTTTCCCGGCATCCTGTTCGCTCTTGATCCTCGCCCTCGTCCCCATATCGGACCCCCTCATGTTTTCCTCTTTTGGGGACATGGCCGCCCACACGCCTCCTCGTCGAGCGAACCCCCTCTCATTTCCTTTTTCCTCCCTCCACTCAAGCTCGTTTAGGGAGCACACCATGGATGACGCTCTCCCCACCTCGTGGCCCTCTAGTGTTTCCCTTCCACTCCGTTTGCACTTCTCGGTGTGCTGCACCACCACCTCTGTTCGCCACTATTAGATTCCCTTGGCCCTTGCTCTCCTCCTTCATCTCCATCCCCTCGAATCCAAAGCAGAGCTACGAGATCCAGTTGCCGCTCGTAGAACTAGGGTCGCCAGTCAGAGGTGATTGTGTAATTTGAGAAGAAGAAGAAGGGATCTAAATTTTTGTCAAATGAGTTCAAGTCCACCTTTGGTTAGTTTGGTCTTAGGGTTCACGATGTTTGAGTTCTCAGTCTCCTATTTCTGGATCTGTTGGACATACGCCATGTTTTGGATAATTATTTTCTTGTTGTTTCTCCATTGTCCTCGTCTATCTTGACTTCTAGATTAAGCCTTTGTTGTACTAGGTTGCTCTTAACCTTGTATCTCTAAATCTCTATGTGGTTTAGTGTTCGACGTCGTGTAATCTTTCATGTAATTTCTTCTGCGAAGTGTAATCGCATTTTCCCTTTCTGATTCTTATTTCGAATCTCAGGACGAGATTCCTTTAAGGGGGGAAGATTGTAAAACCCCTGGTGTTACGAGCTTGCTTAGCACCGAGATTTAGGTCCGAGAGGGATTAGCCTAACAAGTTTTTAGGTTTTAAAAATTTATAACGCACGTGAAATGATAAGCGAATCCTATGTGACTCACTTTTGTGGACTCAAATAAATATCCAAGTTAACTTACTTGGTGCGTAAAGTGCTAATGAAAATCCTAACGAGAAAAATGGGATAAGTCATTTTAATTGTTTGGCATGAAAAACAATTTATATAAACAAAAATAAAATATAACTTGTGTGTAATACTTAAGTAAAGATGACGAGCAAGTGGTGTAGTTGAAGATGCAACTTTAAATTGTGAAAATAAATGTTGTTAACTAGTGTTCTTGGGAGCTCAAAAATCAAATTTGAAGTTAAGATAAACTCTTTTCGTTAAGTCGGCAAACACTTGAACTATTGTTTAAAATACCATTTTTGGTGAATTATATTGAGCAAAATAGTTAAATAGTGCTTACGTATTTCGTTCCTATGGTCTAGTATGAAGTATGGGCTATCACATGTAGGATTTCTTGGTTGAAGTTACTAAGGTATGGACCTCTTAAAAATTGTGGCAATAAGTGTTCATGGATGTTATGTCCAAATTGAACCCTTGTCTTTTCTAAGTCAGAAAAGAGTGTTGGACAATGCTATTTTGGCGTTTAAGTTCTAACTAAAATGCATAAACACTAGCTTCGTGATTTTGTAGTGTTAGTTGCCTCTAAGTGAGTACTTTAGCATGGTGAAGTCCACGGATGAGTTGGAGTTGTCGTGGCATCGCAGAAATTACCCTAACTTTGTTAGAACACGCTGTCGATCTTGTTTTGGGCTTCGGTCGTGAACTGGCGTTCAGCACGATGAGCTCCTATTGGCACCTGTCTATCTCCCACGATGCTCACTCTCCGGCCATGCTCGTTGCTCGAACGAGAAGCCCTTAGTGGCTACTAGAATCTTGAACTCTTGTTTTAATCTCAATTGGGCTCTAAGCGGTTGGTTTTGACGCTTTAAAATTTGTGCTTCGCATGTGTCTGGCCGTTCGCCCGGGAGTGCGTGGTCACCGTGTTCGGTGCACGCTGTGGCTACCTCTAGCCGTGCGTGTGTGTGGGCAGGTTGTTGGTGGCCGCCCTCGGCCTGGCTGCGGTGTGGCCGTGGCTTGACCACCTTCGGCTGCGACGCCTGCTGCTGGCCGAAGGCCTTGGCACTCGTCCCTCAACCACCACTGCCACCCTACTGCATGGCTGCCCCACACACTACCCTCCTTGTCTCGAGCCATGCCACTACTCATGGCGCTGTCCCACGTCCTCCGACTCACCCAGCCGCTATAGCATTTGTACCCAGCCGCACAACCCACCTACCAAGCCCGAGCTCGACGTCGTACGTAGTCTACCACATTGCGATGCCGTGTTGTAGCTTACACATGGCCGCACAGGCACCCCTAAGGGCTCCACCTGAGCATTAACCATGCGACCCTTGCCCTTGCTCATGAGGTTGTGTCCTCATGTTGCCATGCCTTGTCGGGTCTTTGGCCGGGTCACCTCCGCCGGGGCCACTCCCTGCAATGTGGCAGTGGCAGTGCACCGCTCTCCTCTCCTCTTCATTATCACCAACTCAAGCCCTCCTAGTCCAATTCCTCGCATCGGTGGGTAGCTTAGCAAGTTAGCTAGGTGTTGCATTCTCATCGAGCCCATCCGTGGTCTGTCAACAGTCAATTTTGGTTTCTCCTCACCGTCGGTCATGTGCACCATCGTGACCAGAGGGTTATGGGTAAGGCCCGTAGGAGTGGTAATAGTTTAATTGGTCATAACCCTAAACTCGCCTTGACTCCCTCTATCCGGCGCTCACACTGTTTTGGCCAGGGAACTCGTCAGCGACGTGGTGACGTCGGTGTCCAGCTTGGGGCGTCGCTGCCGTGCTCGGGCACATGTGGCTAGGCCACCTTAGCTTTTCCTTGCCTCAACCGTCATTGCAGCATGAATTCCAATGAGCTACTGATGCTTATCCACTATCTCTACCACCCCGATAGAAACTTAGGCCACCGGAATAGTCACGTCGTTGCTGTGGATAGCCGCTCACCGCTGCAGCCCACAACAGTGCGCCTTTGAGTCTCTAACCACCACCCTGTCGTGTGTGTTTAGCCGTAGATGGTGGTCGACCCCTTACTCCTGTCTTAGAGAGCCTAGGTTGCGCGGCGTAGCTACCCTATGCCGTCGGCCACCGCGCCGACGAGCACGGGGATTACAGGGACCTGCTCGTGGTGAGGACAAAAATAACCGAGGGCTTGGTCGCAAAGCCACTACCGATAGGAACAGTACACATGGTAGTCGTACTATTACCTCGAAGCTCGGGGGCTTCTCTACAAAATCGTCGTCGCGCATGGGCCCCCTGGCCTTGAGCCGTGTTGGGCCGTTGCGACGTGCGCATGGCCGCGCCGCGCTAGGCTGCTGGGCCGAATGCTTGCCACCGGCCCTTTTTATTTTCTAAAGCATTTTCTAATTTAGTTTCTAAGGTAAACTTGTAAATTCAATATAAAATTGTGTAGTTAACCAAAAATTGTGAAACCAATTTTGTTAGGTTCCTAAAATCATGATCCATCTGCTAGTATATTTTGTTCACATAGTTTTATAATATTTTCAGGAGTGATCTAATTAATTTGAGATGCTTAATATTGTTAAGATATAAACTTGAAGGAATTTTTGTGATAAATTGGTAATAATGTTGGCCCTGAAACTTTCAGAGTAACTTTCTAACATTATTAGGTGCTCACTGTAATTTTTCTAGCTCCATGATAATTAGTTTGCTAAGGTAGCTAAATAAGTCCTAGTTTAAAAATATATATTTAATCAATAAAATGCCAAAGCACCTTAGGGTTGTAGAACTAATACATTTTCCAAAAATAACGTCTTACTTGATGACGTGGATACGTAGACTAGTACGTTAATCATTAAAGCTAACTATTTAGCTTGCGGAGCGTAATCGTATTTTAGAGTTGCAGTTACCGTTGGTTAACTACGTTTTCTGCGTTGCATCCACGTATATCATAATAGGAACAATGATGGATCGTGGAGTCGACCGGAAAAGTAGAAAAGATGGTGCCTTATGGTTGTGTCGCCATGATGGAATGCTAACTTTTGGTTATATCTTACCCAGGCTAGCCCCGGTGCATAATCCCTATTATTCTGCACTTTTATTTTATGCTTGTGCATTAAGTTTTAAGGAGTTGAATGAAAATTACTTGCATATATATCCTTATCCTATGAGTCCTACTAGTATATCAGAATCGTCTAGATGGCTATGCTATAGGATTCGTTATAAGTCGAGTGATTACCTGTCACTCGCGAGAGATAGGAAAGATATTATTGTTGTTATTATGTCACTATCACATGGAATATATATGGATGATAATTGGAGACCGGGCGGAATGGTACTTGGATCTTTTCGAACCGACTGACTGGAGGCGGGAAAATGTGGAGGTCTAAGCACCATACTGAAACCGGGTCTCTAGTGTGGGGGCTTAGAGTCCAAGTTTGGATGGGGACCTGGACCCTGTGATAGGAGTAGAATGGGTTGGTCTTTTTTGTGCCTAGGGTACAAACAGGGCGTGTGTTTCGGGGTTCATTGATTCACGAATCGCCATTTCTATGAGATGGTACCGACTTGGTTATGGTCTAGCACCGTAGTAAGAACTGGAATATGAAAGATGATAAAATGGTTCTGGTTGCTCACCACCTGCTTGTAAGTAGCATAGGAGCTTACATAGAATGGATAGTTAATGAACTAATGATGACTGCTAATAAAACTTGGAACACAAGGATGCATTATTAGTAATGCTTCTGCAGATGCAATAACCCACAAGCCAAATAAGCCTTACATATCCTTGGAGTCTTTTATTTTCCTCCTATCGGGTAAGTCTTGCTGAGTATAATCAAGTACTCAGGGTTTTATTTCCCCTATTGTAGGTGATCAGAGGATACTTAGAGCTGACTCTTGTGTGTGGAAACCTCCTGGTGGGCTCAGAGAGGATTCCTTTCATGCTACGACCGTAGTGTTTATTTATAACCCTCACTAAAGGTTTTTATAAGAAAAGATGTAAAATCTGCTAGCATCTCTTGTATAAAAATGTCCACTATGTTAATGCTCCACCATGTCATTAAATTAATCTTTACTTCATCTGTAACTCTAATAACATTGTTATATTCCGCTGTTATAATCAATTGAGGTAATATTCTACTACTGTAATAAAGTGATGTAAGAAATGACACTCCTGATGAAAAAATGTAGATTTTCGAGTTCTCCCTTGGGGTGTACTCGACGGAACTACGTAGTTTAGTATCCTCTCTTGAGTACTTAGTGTCTAATGGAAGACAAGTACTCCTAGGAGATATTAGATTAGGCGGTTCTACCATAAAAGCATGCATTGATTAGTGTAATTATACGTAGTAATCATGGCTAAGATCATCTTCATATCTATACATAAGGGATATTACTAGGGAAGAGTAAGAACAAAGCTTATCTTCCTTCGTAATCAGATCTTACGTGTTACCTACATCGAGGAGTGGACTACAAAGGACTCAATAGGAGTGTCACGTCCGTGATCTACCACATGACCTAGAATAACTTCGATTGCTTTGCAAAAATTATTGGGTGTACATGTGTACACCCATGTCCTTTACTGGGTCCACCCCTGCCAGTGGGAAGCCCGCAATGCCTAGCTTAGGGGGCCAGGGTGAGGAAGAGCATGGGGAGAAGGGCAATGAGGACAACTCAGGGGAGAGCGAGGTGATCAACCCGCCAGAAGAGGCTGGCGGGGAGGCCACCTCGCCTATGGAAGGTAGGAAGCCTCGCCTTTACAAGGTGAGCTCTTGACGGCGATGTCTTGTAATGCTTTTGTGGCTATCTTCTTCATCTACAGTTGCGTTCATTATGTAACTTTTAGGGGAATCAAAGCCATGGACCTAAGGCTATCAAATCTAAGAGCCCAAGGAGTGGAGATGAAGGTCAGACAAGGAGAAAAGCTCCCAATTTTTCTCTTCCTAAGGCACCCATTGTCCAGGTGTCCCATGGTGACGTTAGTGTTGCCAGTAATGTAAGCAGTTCTACATTATGATGCACTATGTTTCAATATCTTCACTGGTCAGCAGAAGAGCCTGTAGCCTAGTGGTTGCAAGCGCTTTAGTAGCACCTTTGGGTCTTGAGTTCGACTTCTCGTGGGAGCGAATTTAGGCGGGTTAAAAAAAAATCCCCTCGTCGGCAAAGCTGGGGTTCGGCAAAGCTGGGGTTCAGGGATTTTCTCAGCTTGCAAGGTTGGTGTCTTCTACCTTAATAGCAATGCCCTGAGCCTTGGGGAGGTCATACCCCGCGGGTTCAAGGATTTTCTCAGCTTACAAGGTTGATGTCTTCTACCTTAATAGCAATGGCCTGAGCCCTTGGGGAGGTCATACCCCTGGCGGGTTGATGTTTAAATATATTCACTAGTTATGTGGATATCTAGAATCAGCTTCCTGCCCAATCCAGTTGGATCTTACATGACTTGTTTCACTTTTATCAGAAAGCTGGCAATACCTTACATGACTTGTTTCACTTTTATCAGAAAGCTGGCAATAATGAATCTCGCTCATCTCCCATGGATGCAACATTGCTGGATGACTCCAAGTAAGTTGCTTCTTTCCTTTCTATTAAGATCAGAATATCTTGGGAGAAGGAATGTAGTAATAGACTAATAGTGTATTAGTATTATATGCGCCCCGAATAAATATGTTCACCACGAATTATGATACTGGAGAACTCTAGACTAATAGTGCATTAGTATATATGCCCCGAATGAATATGTTCACAACGAATTACAGTACTGGAGAACTCTACCAGAGACATCATTTAGAGCCCCCAGTAGGAATAGTACATGCACGCCTGGGCGAGTTCGACAGTGTGTCCATGCTACGCATCTGGGATATGTGCATAAATTCGTGCGCGCTGCTTGTAAAACAGAAAGAAACCATGCTAAAAAAAGTCATTATATAGCTTCATCTGGCATAAACATATCCATACGATGTCCTAGACAAATCCTGGTGCATCATAGACTGGATATAAAATGATCTAATACAGCTATATATTTGAAGAGTCACTTACGCTATTTATATTTTAACTCAGATCCAGGGAGAAAAGGAAAACTCAAAAGCCATCAGCACAGCTCTCTTCCATCAAAAGAGATGAAGAACAGTCAAATGGTGAGAGGGCAAAACCTCGAAAAGTTGGCAGCACTCCATCATACGGTTTCACCTTCAAGTGCGATGAGAGATCTGAAAAAAGAAGAGAGGTAACACTGTCTTTAGCTGTTTTATTTGCTGATTGCATTTTGAAATATGCATGTTGCCAACTTTGTTTACCCAATTCTGCAATCAAACAGTTCTATTCGAAGCTTGAGGAGAAGATTCATGCAAGAGAGTTAGAAATAAGCAATTTGCAAGCGAAATCAAAGGTACCCTTATGTTCCTTTCTTTTGGGAAATGTTGCCTTCCAACATCACATCTCTTATGTTGCTTGCTGATATATTTCTGTAAAATGCACAGGAAACTGAAGAAGCAGAACTCAAAATGCTGAGAAAGAGTTTGAATTTCAAGGCAACACCAATGCCAAGCTTGTATAAGGAACCAACTCCTGCCAAGGTTGAATTGAAAAAGGTAACTTAGTGATTATGAGTCATGGCTATCTACAGTATCTTATACTTTGAGTGAACTCATGACTGACATGCCTTATGAGCATGTGTGGAATCATCACTCATACAGTGTAAATTCCATCAGTTTTAGTCACCCACAGCCTTTCTTGCCTTTTCGGAATATATATTTCACACAATCATTTTAAAAGAGGAGGTGAAGTTGAAACTACCATATAGTTTAGCTGGAACCTGGAAGGCTTAATTTTTTCTGATGTAAAAACCTGTTATCTAAGTGTAGATGGTAACCGCAGTCGGTATTTTGTTTTTCTCTATTTATGACTTTCCTGATGCAATGATTTCATGTGTGTACTAAATTTTCTGTTCGCGGTCATCTTGAGTGGCAGAATTTATACAGGGCCTTGACATGAACAATACAGGAACACCGACTTGTTTGGCTTCATAGCGTCCATAGAAATACTTATTTCCAGTTGGAACACACTACTCAAATAATCTCTTGCCTGTTAACCAATGATTACCAGTCGTTCGATTAATCACGATTAATCGTCCTAATCGGTCCCTGGTGACCGATTAGAGGTACCGTCAACTTATACAAGTCACCAGATTAATTGTGATTAATCGCGATTAATTGTCCTAGTTGGTCCCATGGCGACTAGGTTCGAGTAGACGACTTGTAAACATTGCTGTTAACAGAAATTTGATAATTGTTTGGCGACCAGTGGCTCTCCTATTTTAAGTCCTTGTTTCTTTGGCATCGATCAACTTTATTGTCATCATTCTTTGGTGCTTTGCTGATATGATTGTTTAGTCCAAATATTGCATTTATAATTAGTCAAGCACATGACAATGCACCAGAAAACCTTGTCAAAAATGGATGAGGAGCCAAATTATACATACCATCAGCACTCAGCAACTACCAGGCTTGCAGGACAGACGAGATACTCGAATGTATCTTACTAATTTAGTTTTGATATGTGTAGTAGAAGCTAATGGGCCTGCTACCTTACTGGTTAGCAGGGCTCAAGTAGCACACAAGGTCCTGGGTTCGACCCCCTTTGTTGGCTGTAGTCCTGAGTTATATGTGTAACCGCCTTAGTTGCTTTAAACGAGATGCACATGGACGCAAGCATGTGTCCTGGGCACTCGGTGGCATGTCTAGGGCAGCCGCTCTTCGGGGTGGTTTTCCGTCTGTGCGCGAGAAGCTTCTTAAATCTTAATGCAATGCCGTGGTGGGGCAGTCTTTTCCCTGCATGTTGATTTTTTATATGTGTAGTAGAAGAGTCCTCTCTTTTTTAATACATGCACATATACTACTGGACAAATATGGAGTTTGTATTTCAAACAAACCTTATGTGTTTCAGCATTGCTATTTGCTGTAGATCCCCCCAACTAAAGCTAAATCACCAAAGCTTGGTCGTTCTAAAAACAAGTCCACACCAGAGACTGAAGAAGATGCTACTACGGACCAACCTGCCCGCCTGAGCTTCGAGGAAAAGGTTTCTCAAAATGGTGTGAAAAAATCAACCCCGTTGAATTCAGCAAAGAAGCCCCAGAGGGAGTCACTCCCCAGTCTGCCATCTGAAGAAACTGGTCCGCTTGATGCCACCTCAAGGCAGCGAAAGAACACCAAACTCAATGCAGTTAATGCTCAGGAGACAGGATCAGCTACAGGACAGGTACAAGGAAGTGAGACGAAAACAGATTCTGTTCAGGGGCCAATTGAAGCTGGAGCTAATCCTAATGAACAAGACGTCAGCGAACAGAGTGCTGTTTAGTGAAGATCACGGTGACCAAAACCAACTGATTTGTGATGGATGGTGGCGTGCCTCAGCTTTGTATAATATTGTGCTTGCCTGCTAGAGTAACTTGTGGCCTGCATTATGTTATGTGATATATACTCCTGTTTTGTTTTCCTGGAATTGAGCCTGGTACGTTGCTTATCAATCTAGATAGCTTTTGTTCATAATCTACAGATATATCCAAATTGTCCCAAGTCATTTGCAGTTGGTCGCAAGTGCATTCATTATAACCTCCTAATAAGTCCTAGTTGTGTTGCCAGATGGTAACATCCAAATTCTGCAGCCCTGATTAATGAGATTTCATTTCAATATCCAGGGCTCTAGACCATAGCAAGAGAATACTGAACTTGTGGTCATGAGACAGCTTTTTTTATTTTTTGCCTGTGTACTTGAAACGGCTTCATACCTTAGAACTTGTGCCTCCTATCCAAATCTACCTTTTGTTTTTCAGAATTAGCCCCTTCTGTGAAGAAGAATGTCCCCTGATCTTCGATTGTGTACTTCGCTAAATAGCATTGTTCAATTGATAATTTGAACTTCGATTGTGTACTGGATATTTGTCATCTGCGTAGCGTGCCTGTCGAATAGTATTTCTTCGCTTTGCATAGGATAATGCTACCTTCATCTGTGGCTCTCCTGTTTTATCCGTAGAAAGCTAGAGAGTGGGCAAAATCAGCACACCTGCCTAATGGCCTTGGAACTTGCCTACTAATCGATGATGAGGGCTGTGGCTCAGTGGTCTGAGGTACTGCTGGCTGCTGAAGGATGGAGCTTGAACAGGTGCTCTTCAGTTTGTCATGTGCAATGCTGCTAGGCAGGAGTCATCATGGGTCGTTTCAAATTTCAATCATTGGAACCTCTTGGTGGTCACTTCGCTGTATCTAATTGAATCATTAGCTGCTGCTTCTCGTTTGCTGCCGATGCATCATATATAACTTGCTCTTACCACGAATCTGACTCGCACGTTAACACGCAAAAATAAGTAATGGGTACATACAAATGTTTAAGATCACTTCCAATGTGCATTTTTATTTTTACAACCTTCAGAATTTATCTTTTGGACAGTGTTTTTCACGTAATATATCATTTTTATATAGCTATAAAACTCTGCTTGCAATTTAACTATTTATTTTCCTCAAAATACATAAACGGTGACTATTTTCAAACAAATTATGCCTAGAATTTTCAAACGAAGGGACTAGGGAGTTAAGGGAGGCCAGGAATTTTTCCTAGCCTGATGAGTGCTCCATCCTGTTGCGACTGGCTCGACGTCGCTTGCACCTCCTGGCGAACCACCGGAACATCAGCGGTGGCTGTTGGTCTCCTTGCGCCCAGACTGATCGAAGCACAGAACAAACAGGAACTCAACCTCGGACCGCGATTCACAGATCACCACAGGAAACCAAAACCACAAGAGAAGACTCACGCACGAGAGAGGGGCATCCATCCTTTGTGCAACCGCAACCGCAGCCTGATTGACTGAAGGCCGCGAGTCGCCGGAGGCCTTGCGCAAGATTTCGCCCTGGAAATCGACCCAGCGGTCGTGCAGCTGGCCAGGCCTGCCGAAGAAAAACGAGGGCTTCTATTTGCAGGGAGCAGTTTTGGCTATTGATGCAGATTCTTCTTGAAATGAACTAGAACCACTACGAAACACCTAATTTAGATGATTCCCGGTCCTAGTTCAAAATAGAAAAACATTTCTAATCACTGCAAAACACCTATTTGGAATATTCTCATTCCTAGTTCAAAAGTCAAACAGAGAAATGTTTCGACGTGTTCCACAGAGAATCGCTAGGGATTCTAGAGATCCACTTTAGAATCCAAAATGTTCTAGCATTCAAACGCACCTTTAATATAATTCTAATCTATCTATTCCATATTATTTCGTAATCTAGTCCATATGATTCACACTTACGATTATTTTGTTTTAATTTTTTTTCAGGACAATTTTTTTCACGCTCGACAGTTCAGAAAGCCATAACTCAAAAGTGTCATAGTTATGACAAACAAAATTGTATAATACTCCATCAATTCCAAATTATAAGTCGCTTTTATAAGTCGCTTTGACTTTTTGGATTCATCTATTTGCTATGTATCTAGATATATTATCATATCTAGCTGCATAACAAAATGGATCTACTAAAAAATCAAAGTGACTTATAATTTGAAACGGATGGAGTACTACATATGATATCTATAGCCAGTACAAAGTCAACAAACCAGGAAATAGCTCATTCCTAGTCAATAAAAAAAATCTTTTAGCAAGAATTCAAACATGAGCAGCTGCCCCTCAATACTTGAAGATAGCCTTGGCCACAATAAATGCATCAGCAAGACTGGCTGAAAAACACAGTTCCGGCTGAATTGTTGTGAGAAAAACACTGTTCCGACTGAAAAAAGAAGGCGAACAAGCCGAATATGGACTAAGCCAAACAGGGCCAATGTGTATTTTGAGGATTTGGGGTTCGATAAACTATCAATACATCCCATAGAATCTACTTGCATGCACAAAAATGTTATAAATCCAAGGCAAGCACAAAGTTTGAACATAAACACATATTTCATTTATTCATAGAGGGTCAACAAGCTTGCAGCACTCAACAATCTGCCTGTAAAAATTGGGATCTGGCAAAAAAACAACCATACAAGGTTGTCAAGGCAAGGCTTCTAGTATGCGCCTCGCAGTGGCCAAGATCACCATGAACACCAGGCATCCCAAAGAGACTGTAAAAAAGATGCGACCCTACATGACCCTTACACACCATGGAGAACATCACACACAACACATCAAGAGTTAAAACAAACTCAAAAGTCGACAACCAAACACACTGCACAAGTCCACAGACGCTCCAGCATGCATCAGCAGCCCTGGAAACGATGTCCTACACCAGCACCTGGTGGTTGAGTTAGAATTGTGATAGTCCAGAGCTGCCACTGGATCGCGGACACCTGCAACTTCATAACCAGGAAGCAGTAAAACGAAAAAGGACTTGGACACTATGGCAACCTAAAAAACCTTATGACTATAAAGGCAAGGACCAGTGTCTGGATAGAGGGGCAGAATGCCAGTGATGGCAGCCAAGGCTCAAAAAACAGATAAACCCCCTGAGAGGTGATCTGTGAAAAACGAGCACTTGGCAAGAAAGCACCCCCTAAAACAACTGGTCCTTGAACAATGCGGAAGCCCACCATCATGACTCGCATGTGACTATGCAAGCCAAAAACCTGAAGATCATCTGGTTGCGCTACTGCTACGGTCGTATATCTGCATCTGGAAGTGGTCCCAGTACACATGAGCCCTTCCAGCAATGGACCATCTTGTCTGCCTATGCAAGGATGTCACACCACCAGAGCTTCTTCTCCAGCGATGCAATGTTGTGGTTGCCAATCATGTTGCAGAACTGAAGATTGAGGCCCTCTAGAGACTGGCCAAGGTTGCCCAAGAACGGCACGCTCTTCTGAGTAACCTTAGAGCAACCAGACAGTGAGAGAACACGGAGCTTGAGGTGACTTGCAGATGCCAAGATGGCAACACCATAGTCACTAACCATGCAGTTTGAAAGATCAAGCTCGGCAAGCTCGGTGCAGCTCTCAGACATGGTGAAGAGGCTAGCATCTGTTATCTTGCTGCAACCCTCAAGGCTGACTTTCTTCAGAGATTTTCCATGTCCCTTCACCAGGGAGGAGACAGCCACATCTGTGATGTTCTTGCAACCACTCAAGTCAACCTTGATCAGACCAGCTTCAGAAGACTGGATCAATGGAAGAAGCCCATTGTCAGTGACCTCACCAAGACCACTCAGGTCAACCTGCTCTAACTGAGGGCAAATCATCCCCACCACAGCCAAGCTTGCATCAGTGAAACCTGGGCAATCCTTGATTGTAAGGAAACGAAGTGATCGGCAAAGAGGAAGTTGTGCAGGCGCAGAGCAGATATCCTTGATCCCCATGCATTTCACCAAAGAGAGAGCCCTGAACTTCTGGCTGCAGTTGAGGAGGAAAGCAAGAATACCGACAAGAGTAACCCGGTTGCATTCCTCAAGCTGCAAGTTCTCAAACACCTTTGCTGATTCTGTGAATGCCTTAAGGCCAGCATCCGACACATGTCCACACTTCCTGAGGTAAAGCTGCTTCAAGCTTGGGCAGAACTTGGCAATAGAAGCGAGCGCAAGATCAGTGACTCCAGGGCAAGAGGTAACACTCATGCACCTCAGATTCTGCAGGCCAGCAGCATTAGCCATCACCCAGAAACCCCTCTCACCAACAGTAGCAAGACGAGTAAGTATAAGGTCAGTGACAGCCTTCCCATAGTATCCAATCACAGCAAGCGAAGCATCAGTTATGTTCAATCCCTGGAGCCGGATCTTAGCAAGTGAAGCGGTAGCAGAGCACACCAGACTGGAGATGCCTTGGTCACCAACAAGAGGGCAGTTCTTGATGTTCACAGCTTGCAGCTTCACGCAGCTGCGGCCAATGGCCCTCAGGCCCTCATTGGCAACACCGGAGCATGCCTCAATGGTCAGAGACACCAAGTTGGGGCACCCCTGCGCAACAGCGGCGAGGCCCTTGTCTGTGATGAGGGGGCATCGAGAGATATCCAGACGCTCCAGCGAGGGGCACCCGGCGGCGATCTCCGCAAGCCCAGCATCGGTGATAAGAGGCACATCCCAGAGCGCCAGCGAGCCGAGGTTGGGGCTGCCGCGTGCAACCGCCGAGAGTCCTTGGTCCGTGACGCCACGGGTCGGGTGGCTACCGCGGACAGCGAGCTTCTCCAGCCCGCCGCGGGATCCGGCGACGACGGCCATGGCGGACAGGCGGACGTCGGTGGCCTCCTTGCCCTCCAGGACCCTGTCAACGGCGCACCGATCCGCGGGGGACTTCTCCTTATCCTCCTCCTCCATGACGAACTCCTCGTTCAGGTCGGGCAGCGACGGGGTGTCCGCCGCCGCCGCCGCCGCGGCCTGGCCGAGCTCGGAGGCCCGGATGCTGCCGAGGAGCGCGAGCCAGCGGCGGGAGACGCAGGCGGAGGCGCCGCGGCCGCGGCCGCCGGGCACGCGGCGCAGGATCTCGAAGAGGCACTCGTCCGGGAGCGCGTCGAGCGACGGCAGCGGCAGCGGCAGCTGCTGCCTCTGCTTCTTGGCCACCCTCACGCACTCCGCCGCCGCCGCAGCGACCGCGGTCGCGGCCACCAGCGTGCGCTTCCGCTGCTGCACGGCGCCGCGGCAGAAGAGCCTCGCCAGCTCAGCCGGCGCCGAGACGAGGCATCCGCCATCTGATCCATCCAAGAAGCAACCAATTAGCCATCAGAACGGAATAACAAAGGTAATCGTCTCGTCCCAACATGAATCTCAAATCAATCGACAAAACTCCGAACAGAAGAAGAATAAAGAAGAGGTCTTTCGCCCTCTCACCCCCGTAAGCGTAGAGCGCAGGCATGTCTCCGAATCTCCCAAGACCAAAGGGACCCCTTCCCCTCCCACTCGAATCAAGACCAGAAGAACGAACAAGAGCACGGTCACCGCCGGATCTGAGGCGCCGGAGAGGGCCGGAAGCATTTACAGCCCACCGGAGCAAGGAAAACAGAGCCCTATCGCCGCCGGCGACAGGGAAAAAAGGGAGCAAAGGAAGGGAGGGGGAAGGGGAACCTCTGTGGGGAGAGGAGGGGAGGAGGAGACCGACCTGAAGAGGAAAAGAGATGGGAGAGGAATATAGGCAGCCGAGTCGTTAGAGAGAGAAAGGGAGGCAGGGGGATGGGATGAGAGAGGAAGTGGGGGGCTGGCCCGCTTGCGTGTGCGCCGGATCGGGGGCGAAAGGAGGAGAGCACGCGCACGGCGCGCCAGCGCACGGCGCACCCCTGGCGCGCCCAAGGGACAGAGCGTGGGCGTGGCGGGGGCCTCGGCGTCGCGTCGCGTGCCCCTCGACCCCCGTGGGCCGTGGCGCCGAGTCGCAGTGCACCGCACGCGGCGAGCTGGATTCATTGAACCTCCGCGCTGGACAGGTACGGCGTAGGGTAGGGGGGTCGTTTGGGATGGATGCAGATGCAGATGCAGATGCAGATGCATACGAGTAAGCACCAGTCCAGTCTAGTACATACATGCATGTCGATCTTGAGCGTGATAATAGTTTTTAAAATAATTAGCAAAACATGTCCGTACGATAAGTACGTTTTTTATAAAATTTAAATGAGCTAAAATAATTTATCTAATTACTGGTTGCTCATTCTGTTCTAAAGTGATTGTACATTCTGCTTTTTCAAAAAATCAACCATTTTAAGTTTGACAAAATGTATATAAAGTATGATCAGGCCCCCACAAAACACAACTACAGTAAAGTTCTTGTGAAGTTGTGCCTTGCGGTTGTAGCCGCAGCAGCAAAGGTTTTGTCGTTTTTGTTTTCTAAGAAACAATTTTAACTAAATATATATTGAAAAATATTAATATATGTGGTACGTAATTAGTTTTATTGGAAAGATCTTTGAATTAGGTTTTTTAATAAATTTATTTGGAGTTACGAATGTTACGCGTATTTTCTATAAATCGAGTCAAACTTGTGGCACGCACACCAACGACGACAGTTATTTTGGGATGGAGGAAATATTATTTCTTTCATTTTAGATTGTAAGTCGTTCTAACATTTTCAAGTATATATATTTTTCTACTTATCTAGATATATATATTATGT
The DNA here is from genome assembly GCA_904845875.1 of Miscanthus lutarioriparius. Classification (NCBI taxonomy): domain Eukaryota; kingdom Viridiplantae; phylum Streptophyta; class Magnoliopsida; order Poales; family Poaceae; genus Miscanthus; species Miscanthus lutarioriparius. Next base: position 134,498,109 of record CAJGYO010000007.1, on the reverse strand, counting down.
CTAGTTGCATAATAGTAAAAACTATGCTTCTAAAAAGACACAACAACTTACAACTTGAACGGAGGGAGTACTAGATTAATATTGGAATATATTTTCATAATAAATATGTTAAAAGATGCTAATGTTGATAATACTTTCTATAAATCTAGTCAAACTTAAAAAATATTTGGCTCCTCAAATAACAAGATGTGCCGTTATTTTTGGGACTAACATGTCATCTATGGCTAATATAAGAACTCATTCATATAATAGTCAGAATTGATACATTATGCATCATTAATACATTATCTTCCAATTCTCTTACAAGATTTCTTTAAACCCATAATATAGCTACTTGTAAGTTTGCAACCAGTTCACTTCTTTCTCATTTGCTCTCTCTCCATCTCAACGCAAATCTGATACAAATTTGATGTGACAATTCATACATCCTACTTATGTCACTTATTATATTTTCTCTAAGTTGTTAGTCAATCTATCCCAAAAAAGAATATAAATATTATTTTTCAAAGAGTCAAACAACGCCAGGTTCAACATATATAAAAAAGCTACTAATATTTATGATACATAATAAATATCATTTGATTGGCAATAACATATATTTTCATAATAAACTTGTTTGGAGGTACAAATATTAATATTATTTTCTATAAACTCAGCTAAACTTGAGATTGATCGACTACTTAAAAAAAGAGATTTTTATTTCTTTTTAGATGTATGGAGTACATGCTCTTTAGTTGACCAGCTTGTTTTTTTGGGTTGGCTGTGGCTACAATTGCACCAGCTCTTAGGCACATAAGAAGCAGCTTCGGACCTACAGCCAGTAGCCAAAAGAAGCTAAAGCGAGCACATCCACTATCTAATTATTTTCTTTTGATTTTATCTTCTTCCATCTAAAATTGTTTGAATTGATGAATGAAACATCATTCTTGTATACATAGTATATCACTGTGTCCTTTCATATCTAACCATACTTGCCTTGAAGAAAAAAAAAGAGAGATAAAGAACCAAGGAGTCCAGGGGCAAAGGAGACAGAAAACCATGTTAGAGCATCTCCGGCAATTTATAATACCCCTTCACAAAACTTTGTAGACGCCGTCATGGAAAACCGTAGGCTAACAGCTCCAAAAATCAACATGCAATCCATTCGTGTTGCAGAAAATGAAGAATCCCGCAGGGGAAGATATGTGTGTTCACATGACTTCATATTGGTGTTAGCGTGGGCTTTTTTTCAATTTCTCGCATTTTTTCCTTTCTGGCACTAAGTTTCTGTTTCTGTTGCCGTCGCCGACCTATCTGGACACCGATCACCGCTTTCTTGTATATTTATTTACTTATTTAGATTTCGACGATCACCACTTTCTAGTAATTCCAACTTATTAAAAGCAGGCGGAGCTAGTCAAAACTACCTTTTGGAACCGAATTACTTGAACAATACTACCTCCGTCCTAAAAAAATGCAATTGTGAGTTGCGTGTCGGTTAAAGTGTTTCACATTTGATCAAGTTTCTAGTAAATAATATTCACATTTATGGCTCTAAATAAATTTGTTATGAAAATATATTTCGTAATTAATCTAATGATATTTATTTGACATTATAAATATTTATACTTTTTTTTATAATTGGTCAAACTTGATATACTAAAACATGGTACTGTTATAGAATTGCATTCTTTTAGAGACGGAGGTAGTAGTGTTTTTAACTACTTACTAATTGTCATTAATTTTTTGTAACACCCTCGGTGTTACGCCCTAAAAAACCACTAAACCATGTCATGGGCATCATGTTTATGTGATAAAGTGTGTAAATCAATTTCTTGTAATATAAAATGACTAATAAAAATGTTAAATGAAAGTTGATTCAATAGCTCATGTATATCAAGTAGAGGTGAAAACTAATTTTTATTGAGCAAAAGTATTATAGAACATATGTGTGACACCTAAATAAGGATTGAAGTATAAACTCTATAGAGGACAATGCAACTCTTGTCTTAGAAAAACAATATTGCTAGCTAGTATTTCTAATAGCTTAGAAAAGAAACTTGAAATCAAATTTAGTCCAAGACAATGCAATGCAATGTTGATGAATTAATTCTAGAAAAAAAAACTAGATAAAGATCAATGCTGTGTTTTTTATCCTTATGGTAGACTGATTTACCCTTTTTAGCATGGTCAATGTAGTTTAGCTTCAACTGTGTTAGATTAGTTTTTAGATGTGCTTTAAAATCCGTGCACGTCATATGCCTAGCCTGTGTGCATGGTCACCTCGCGCGGCCGCTCGGCGTCACGCGGCTAGCCGCGCCCCGGGCGCCGCGATGCCGAGCCCGGTCGGCCTGCCAGGCCGTGGGTCGGCTCAAAGAAGTCAGCCATCATCGCCACCTGGCTCGCCGCCGTCGCGCCGCCGCCCACCTCGTTGCCATCTTTGTTGCCGCTTGTTGCCGCCCCCTCGCCTCGAATCGTGGTGGTGTTGTTGACCCTCTCGCCTGCACGCACGTAGGCTTTGTCCCGGCTGCCACCGTCGTCGCGTCGCCATCGCGTCTGCGCCCCTATAGCTCTACGCCGCTGCTTGGTCCTGTCGGTGTTGCCACGGTCGCGCGCGCACATGGAACACTCGCTGCCCGGGCCGTGGCCATGCTCGTAGCCACGGTGTTCCCACGTGCGCCCAAGCCGCCGCGACAAATGTACCCTCCAACAGCCATCGTCTTTAACTACGTCGCGCCGAGCGCAGGCTGACCTCCCTCCCCTCCTTGTCATTTTTACCTAACGCGACGTCGTTCATTAAATCCAGCAGGGAGAGGTCACCATCGCCCGATTCATCACGCCCCTAGCTCCGCCATTAACCCCCTTAGCCATCTGACCCCATCCAGCCTTGAAGCGAGCACGGCCAAGCTCCCATTTGGAGTTTTTCCCCACTGCTGTGCCGATAAGGCCGAGCTCGGCCATTGCCATGGGCAGTCCTCCATCTGTCCACCCCGACCCAATCCAAGTGCACCGCTAGCTTCGCTTCCACCTCTACGTCACCCTGCGCTCCTTAGCCGTACCTCTACCGCTACCCCGGCGCTGCTGACGCTGTCGTGTCCGCCGCGGTGCACCACCGTGCCGCTCGGTCGCATGTGGCCGGCCTCGCTCGGGCAGTCCTCGGCCATACCATCACCTCGGCCAGGTCCATGGTGAGCCTCTGCTGCTCGCACGCTAGCTGGTTAAGCCGGTAGTTGTCCTAGTTCACCGGAACGCCGCCGCCATCGCCGTGGTTTGTCCGCCGACATAGAGGAGCCACTGTAGTTCGTCTATGGTGTCCTAATCGCTGCCCATCGTTGCACGTTGGCTCGTAGATGAGCATGGCTCTGGAGATGCGCCATAGGGGTCCCCAGTTGGGCGGCGTAGCTGCTCAGTGCCGGTCAATGCCGCGCTGATGAGCGCGGGGACGTCGGGGACCAATTTGTTGCGAAGACGGATTAATGCGAGGGCTTCCTAGCATAAGCGTTGTCTATAGGAATAGTGCACAAATGGGTCACGTTAATATCGGATATGAAAGGTCCTAGTGGCTAGAGGGGGGTGAATAGCCTAATAAAAATTTCTACAACAACACTTAGCGAACCGGTTAGACAATTATGAGGCGAAGCAAGTGTTGCGCTAGCCTACTAAAATTACAAGCCACCTACCATAATTCTAGTTTATATAGTTTCTATCCACACAATAGCTATGTCACTACACTAAGTTAGTGTGCTCTTAAAGACTAACTAAAGAGCCACACTAACCAAACTAACAAGCTCTCACAACTAACTACACTAAAGAGCTTGACAACTACTTTGCGGTAATGTAAAGAAAGTAAGCAAAATGGTTATACCGCCGTGTCGAGGAAGGAGCTAATCAATCACAAGAATAAATACCAATAAAGACCAATCACATCGGAATCAAATGATGACACAATGATTTTTTACCGAGGTTCATTTGCTTGCCGGCAAGCTAGTCCTCGTTGTGGCAATACACTCACTTGGAGGTTCACGCGCTAATTGGCATCACATGCCAAACCTTCAATAGGGTGCCGCACACCAACACAAGATGAGGATCACACAAGCCACGAGCAATCCACTAGAGTGTCTTTTGGCTCTCCGTCGGGGAAAGGTCAAGAACCCCTCACAATCACCACGATCGGAGCCAGAGACAATCACCACCCTCCGCTCGACGATCCTCGCTGCTCCAAGCCATCTAGGTGGCGGCAACCACCAAGAGTAACAAGTGAATCCCCTAGCAAAACATGAACACCAAGTGCCTCTAGATGCAAACACTCAAGCAATGCACTTGGATTCACTCTCAATCTCATAAAGATGATGAATCAATGATGGAGATGAGTGAGAGGACTTTGGCCAAGCTCACAAGGTTGTTATGTCAATGCTAATGGCCAAGAGAGTGATCTTGAGATGGCCATGGGGCTTAAATAGAAGCCCCCATGAAATAGAGCCGTTGGGCTCCTCACTGCACTGAACACGGGCCGATCGGACGCACCGGTCAGATTGACCAGATGCTGGACCTCATCGTCTGGTTGCGCGATGCACGCCACGTGTCCCCTCTCTTCAAATACTGAGCGCTCGACCCCAACGATTAATTGATGACCGGACGCGCTGCTGCGAAGTGACCGGACGCAGGACCTCAGCGTCCGGTCGTTTCCAGTAAGCATCCAGAAGCAAAAAATTACGACCGGACTCACCCAGCGTCCAGTCACTCGGCATCTCCTCTGTGCGCTGCCACGTCAGCATGACCGGACGCACCCCTCCAGCATCCGGTCACAAAGTGACCCAGCGTCTGATCAGAGACCGACGCCAGCTTCTACTGATCGGACGCGCCAGTCCAACCGAGGCCAGCGTTCGGTCACTTACAGTGACCTCCGTCTTTTCTTTATAGGGCGCCGGTGGCACCGTCGGACTATCCACACTCTACGGACGGACACTCCACCGGTGAAGTTCCTAACCCTTGCTCAAATGTGCCAACCACCAAGTGTATCATCTTGTGCACATGTGTTAGTATATTTTCACAAACATTTTTAAGGGTGTTAACACTCCACTAGATCCTAAATGCATATGCAATGAGTTAGAGCATCTAGTGGCACTTTGATAACCGTATTTCGATACGAGTTTCACCCCTCTTAATAGTACAGCTATCGATCCTAAATGTGGTCACACTCACTAAGTGTCTTGATCACCAAAACAAAATAGCTCATACCATTTATACTTTTGCCTTGAGCCTTTTATTTTTCTCTTTCTTCTTTTCAAGTCCAAGCACTTGATCATCACCATGGCATCACCGTCATCATGTCATGACCTTCATTTGCTTCACCACTTGGAAGGTGTTACCTATCTTATGATCACTTTAGCACTTAGGGTTTAATCAATTCACCAAAACCAAACTAAAGCTTTTAGGATAGCGCGAGGACGTTTCTACAAAAGCACCATCGCGCGTAGCCTTCCCCGTCATGGGCCGCCTCGCGCGTGGGCCACGCCCGCGCGGGCCACGCATTTGTGGGCCACGCGGTCGAATTTGTTTTTCTTTTTCTTAAGGAATTAGTAATAGCTTTCTATTTTAATTTCTGAGCTAGATCTGTATAATTGATATAAATTCGTGTAGGTGTCCAAAAATTACGAAACAAATTTTGTTAGGTTCCTAAAATTGTGATCTATCTGGTAGTATAGATAGATCATGCATATCTATGTTGATACTAAGGGCTATTAAATCGTTTGAAAGTGCTTAATATTATTAGGGTAATTATTGTAGGAATTTTTATGGTAAATAGGTGATAGCTTTGATCCTAAAAATTTTACAGTAGATTCATTGTATTATTATGTGCTTACTGTAATTTTTGTGGCCCTAATATAGCTTGTTTATTAGGATATCTACATATCCATTAAACCTTTAATTTGAATAAGAGCATAACTTTGATTTAGGAAATTAAACACTTGTTAGGGTGAGCTTGACACTTTATTTGATAGAGCTGATAGTTAGCTTAGTATCTTAGTCATTAGAGCTAGCTTAGTATCTTAACATGTGTACTCTTATTTTAAGAGTTGTTGTTGTCTAAAAGCTAAGTTGTTGCATCATCATCGCATGCATATAGATAACCAGTCGGCGGACATCGTGACCACCGACGATCACGAGTTTGAGGAGATCATCAAGGAGTACGAGGAGGAGATTCTCGTGTATGAGGAGATCCCGGAGCCACCACTGACTGACGCAGTTGACACCGCGCCTGTCCAAGGCAAGCCCGGGTGCATAACCCCTTATTTTTATAATCACTGTATATATATGTTATGTGCATTTACGTTACAGAAATCTTATGAAAACCACCTGCATAGATATAATTGTTCTATGAGTCCTACTAGTATAGGTTCGATTAGCTGCTATGCTTAGGTTTTCAATAACGTGAATAACCTGTCTTTACTCACAACAGGTGATTATTATAATTATTCTCATGATAAAAATGATGAAAGAAAAATATAGACCGGACAGGGATGTGGTATGGGTATTGGTGGGTGTAATAGGTTACGTCCCGTGGCCAACGGGGATTAGCTTGGTTACACTGTTTCCCTATCCGTGTCGATTGCGGACCGTCCGTTGCTGTGGATGGTAGTCAGGTCACAGACTTTTTATCCCGAGTACATACTTGCTTATGAGAGTGGGAAGACTTGTTACGTTCTTGTCGTGGATTTCAGCTCTTTTTCGGACCGACTGATTGGAGACGGAGAAATGTGGATGTCTAAGCACCATATTAACACCGGGTCTTAAGTGTGGGGGCTTGGAGTCCAAATTTGGAAGGGGGCCTGTACCTCTCGACATGAGTGGAATGGGTTGGTCTTGTTTGTGTCTGAGGTACAAACGGGACGTGTGTTTCGGGGTAGCCAGCTAGGATACAATGGTTCGCGAATCGCCGTTTCTGTGAGACGGTACGACTTGGCTATGGTCTGGCACCGTAGTAAGAACTGGAAGATGAAAGATGATAAAATAGTTCTGATTACTCAACCTTTGCTTAAAAGTAGAACATGTGCTTACCTAGAATGGTTAGTTAATGAAGTAATCATGACTGCTAATTAAACTTGATCTTAAGGACGTACTTATAGTAATGCTTTTCGCAAATAAAAAGAAAACAGCAAACCCATATTGCCTATCATACCCATTGGAGTCGCGAAACTATTCCCACTAGTCGGGTAAATCTTGCGAGTACATTATGTACTCAGAATTTATTTTATCCTGTTGTAGGTGCAGCTTGAGGAGTAGCTCTGGTGTGGAGGATTCTTTTGGTGGGCACAGACGGATTCTTGTATCGTTTCTGCTAGATGTTTATTTTTATTCCGCTGTTTAATTATCACACTCTAAACCCTGATATTGTAATAAATAATTTCTAAGAACTCTTGTTATATGAAATGTACTAAGTATTGTAAGCTTGTACTCATTATTGGATTCTGGAGGTAAAACGTGGATTGATTCGAGTTCTTCCGTGGGGTGTGCTCGATGGAACTGTCTCGATGTAGCTAACTTTTGAGATGCTTAGTGTCTAGTGGAAGACGAGCACATCCAAAAACGTATTATTTCGGATGGTTCTGCCACACTTTCCATATAGTTGGATCTTAAAACAGTTAACACCAAGCCAGGTACGGTTGTAAAAAAACTAATAAAATGCAGTTTAATAAAATTGGATATATAAAGAGTGAGCATCCTAATGATGACTAATTATTCTCTTTACTTAAAATGATAATATTCTCTCTCCACATTAAAGTATACAATTGTGGCCTCCACTAAACTCTCTTATCTTTTTTCTGGATAAGGTTATGTTCATCGGATTAACAACAGTACAACATACATGCATGCTTGTTTGGTACAGATCGAGGTGATATATGGATTTCTCTTTCGGGTAACGTTAATATGTTCATTGTGTTGAACAAACGAAGAAACGCTTTTTAGCTGCAATTATCGACCGCTTACAAAACGCTATTACGCGTAGTGTAATGTGAGAACGCCTCACAAGAGTCGTGAAAGAAATACATAGAGCAGAAAACGAACGAGATGGCATCTTTCTAGTGCTATAGATGGGGAAAAAATAAATAGAAATTGTCATATTCGGTTAAAGCCTCGTTTGGCAGAGCTTTACTTTACTGAAGCTATTTTTTTTGTTTCAGCTCCACGAACAACTCTACTAGTGGAGCTGAAGCGGTTTTGGTAAATTATTTGGCAAAATGGCTTCCCTGTGAGAGTATATTTTTAGGGGCCTGGAGGAGGAGCCGGGAGAAGCCACTATTTTTGGCTCCTTCCCACCCCAAAGCTATGTGAGAGCACGTTTTTAGGGGCTTCATCGGTGAAGCCGTTTTATTTTACCCCGTTTGATAGAAAACGGCTCCAAACGGCTCTAGAAGCCGCTAGAGAAGCCCTGCCAAACGGGACCTAAATCTCTTTGACGCTGACCACGTATATACACATATAAATGAGAAAATTATATATTAAATCAAAATAACATTCATTTAAGATGGGATTTGGATACTATATCTGTCCTAAAAAATATAATTTTACATTTTAATTGAGTCAAGCTTCTTCAAACTTAACTAGCATTATAGAAAATATTAGTATTATAATACTTATGACTTTAAAAGATATATTATAAACATATAATTTTACTGAGGTAGTCATCTTTTGAACTCGGGAACGGAAATTCTCTAACTAGAACTAGAATAGAACAACAGAAGCGCCTAGTTTTGGTACCAGAAGTTCTCACTGCATGCAAAACGCTTTCCCAGGGTCCCCGCGCGTCACTCCTGTAACGTCACACCCCTGGGCGCGTGCAGCGAACCTAGCCCCCTCCTCCTCTCCCTTTCCCTCTCACCCGCCTACCCCACCCACCACCACCCACCGAGAGCCTCCAGCAAGCACCCGGGCCGGATGCGCTGCACACCCACCCACTCCTTCGAGTTGTGATTCTCGCCTATCCTCTCCAAAGCGTACCAGTAGTAGCCCAGGTGCATGGTTTGCATTGCATCGCACGTATTATAACGCCGCCACTTGTGCCTAACTAACATATAATCCTCCGCGTGCTTGCCGCGTTAAGTGATTAGTGGAGATACGCTGGATCCGCTCCATTTGTCGTGTTGTTGATCTGCAACGTTGAGACACGGTCTTCGAAGTGCACCTCCGGCCACTCCACTCTTTGTTTAGTTGTTTACTCCCTCGGCCCCAAGAATAATGTGATTGTCGTTTCTCCATGAGTCCATTAATTGTAATTTAGCTAAAAAAAATAAAATTTATAGTGCATAATAAGTGTCATTAGTTTAGTTATAAAATTTATTTTTATAATCAACTAATATCTACTAGCTACTACTTCAAACAGCAACAGCCGGCTGGAAAATCCTCTACTTATCTGACTGAGTCTGTCTACGTGGCTATGCCTTTTATTGGAATATTTGTCTTCTTTTTCCTGAAAAAAAAAGTAGTCGTCAAAGTCTAACAACACTGACCGCAAAAAATTCATCACGACTACTCTTCTGCATCCTAACAAAAAAAAAACACTCAACTTGCGCCGTGCTAATTGCTTATGATTAAGCTGGTGACCTGGTGTGGCTCCTCCGCGACCAAGTTGTTGGGTCGTCGATGCATGATTTGCTCTCGAAACACTTGTTTAACGACCTTCTGATGATGATGCGTGAAGTAATCGGTGACGACCGAAATGACGGGAAGTTTCCAGCCTAGGTCCGTTCGCGTGTCTTTAAACTCGACTTAATCCGCTTCTTTTTTTATCCGGAACAGTGTTTTTCTCTCACAAATTTCTCCAGCATTCCTTCAAACCATCCAAATTCCTCCAGCGAACAGGTCTTGACAGCCACCATCAGCATTCGTTTGGACCATCATCATCGGCCGTATCGTTTAATCAGCAACAGCGTTAGGATCAGCATCGTTTTTCCATCCAGCCCGAAAAGGGCCATCGTCATCGCGCAGGAGGAACCGAGTGAAGCGCACCTGGTCATGCATGCCCGTTTCTGCTCGGGAGAGATCTGTTAGGTTGTTCGGCGTTTCTTCGGATGGAGCGCGTCCGGCGGAGGGCGGACGGAATCCCGTCCCGCCGCCCCGTCCTGATCTGCGCACATGGGCATGGGCGTCCAAGGCTCGAAGAAGCGAGCGGCATCTGCAGATCAGCCGATGCGATGCGCTGTCTCTGCTGGTGTGTCCAGCGTAGAGCGTACGGACTGGACAGATTCGGGGGAGAAAAATATCTCGGTCCCCTTTGGGTTGCCAGAACGTAACGACTGGCTCTGAGCAGCGTTGCTACTGTAAGGCACAGTCACAGAGGGCATGAGATTAGAGGGTGCACAGAGCACAGAACACACACATGGCGTTGCGTGTGTGCAGGGCGCAGCTGATCCTGTGCGCACGGAGACGGAGGGCCTCAGGGATGGAACAACCGAACAACCGAGAGGGACGAAGCGGGCAAACGGCCGCCCCGCCGCCTCGCATTCCCATCCCGTGCGCACGCGGGCAGTTTGCTTTGCTCGGTGGTGATGGCCAGAGTTGACGATGGGGGGTCGGGGGTACGCACTTGCCGATGCCGTTGCGGCGTTGCCCGTTGTCACTTCCCTTTCGCCGTCGCGGTCGCGATCGCGTTCCGTTCGACTAGTAGTCACAGCAGTGCAGAGGGCACCGGCGCGGGGACCCGGGGGCATGGCCCCGCCCGACGCCCGTGCAGCGCAGGGCCGCTCCTACGCCTACGCGGCGCGCCCTGGATCACGCGCCCGCGCACGCGTCGCTGTCGGCGTCGGGGCACGCATGCCACTGCCAGTCTGCCTCCCCACCCATCCATCCACCTCTGCAGCAGCTATGGCTGGCCAGCGGTTCGAAGCGCCACGCTACTCCGTACTCGGCGATCCCCTCCCTGCTTTTTTTCCCCTTTTTTCTGCGATGATTTCCCAAGGATTCCATTCCATCCACGCGAGGCAGGTGCGTGCGCTCCACCGCCGATCGCACGCACATGGACGGAATTGGAATGGGAAATCGTCGAATCGAAGCCGGCTCCGGGTTCCCGTGGTTCGCGTGGCGAAACCGAGTAAAAAAAACGGGGAAAACTGTCGCCGTCGGTGCTGCCGCCCGGCGCGACACCACTGCTCTCGTGGAGAGGGGGACGGGGAGAGTTCACACTTCGCCGTCGCGCGTTCGCTCGGAGGGAGACCGACGCACTGGCTGGGCTGGCTGCCTGGTTCTGACTGGACCTGGGACCGGGAGCGTTATCTCCAACTCCGATGGTGGGGAGGAGCAGGAGCCAGGAGGGGAAAGTGAACGCTCACTCCGAATCCGAGACCGTTCCTTTCCTGCACGTGTGTTACACCCGTGGAGTCGAGGACCGTGTCACTGGTGACGAAGAGGATAGAAGGACTCACTTATATTATAATTTTATAGTTGGGGATTCGGACGCGGCGCGTTCGGTGTGGAGAGCCCATCTGAATAATGAGTATCGAATACGGTATGAATAATTCGGAGAAGGCCGGATACAAATATCTATTCGGATATTGAGTAAAAGCAATATATATATATATCCCGCGCAAACCATTACTTCACTCTATGAGTCCATAATCCATCTAAATTAAACCGAAAGACTAAAGAGTAAAGCAACAAATAAGATAAAGGATACATCATACATCAAACATCATATAAGCACCAATCTTCATGGCATGAGTAGAAATACAAGCACATTGCTTCTGGGTCTCATGGAGTCATGGTCATGGATTCAAGATCTACAATCCTTATATAGGCTATTTTTTCATTTTGAGAAAGTTTGAACAAAATGTAGTTCAAATTTCACAAGTGTGTGACATAGTTTTGGAAATCCGGATGATTTAAGAATTTGTGACTAGTGTTTGGGCCTCAAATGGGAAAATGAGCTATGATTGGATATCTTGCGATGATCAAACTTGGTATTCAGAGTTTTTTCAGCTGAGGTCATTTAGTGTCTCATTTGAGCAAGTTTGACCAAGTCAAATTTGGTCAAATGAAAAACAACACTTTGACTCTAGTATTATGAACTCTAAATGCCTTCAAATTGAAAAGTTTTGAATACCAAGTTTGTTCAACTCATCAAGATCTACAATTCTTGTTTTGGTCAACTTTCCATTTGAGATAGTTTTGACGGTTCAAATTTGTGATTTTTAAATTTCGATGCTTACAAACCGGGCGGAACCCTAGATTGTCTCAAATTGAAAAGTTTTGAATACCAAGTTTGTTCAGCTCATCAAGATCTACAATCCTTTTATAGGCTATTTTTTCATTTGAGAAAGTTTGAATAAAATGTAGTTCAAATTTCACAAGTGTGTGACATAGTTTCAGAAAGTCTATATGAGATTCAAGAATTTATGACTAGTGTTTGATAAAACTTTCTCAAATGGGAAAATGAGCTATGTAACAATTGTATATCTTGCTGAGATGATCAAACTTGGTATTCAGAGTTTTTTCATCTGAGGTCATTTAGTGTCTCATTTGAGCAAGTTTGACCAAGTCAAATTTGATCAAATGAAAAAACAACACTTTGACTCTAGTATTATGAACTCTAAATGACTTCAAATTGAAAAGTTTTGAATACCAAGTTTGTTCAACTCATCAAGATCTACAATTTTTGTTTTGGTCAACTTTCCATTTGAGATAGTTTGGACGGTTCAAATTTGTGATTTTTAAATTTCGACGTTTACAAACTAGTTTTCGGAACCCTAAATTGTCTCAAATTGAAAAGTTTTGAATACCAAATTTGTTCATATCATCAAGATATACAATCCTTATATAGGCCATTTTTTCATTTGAGAAAGTTTGAACAAAATATAGTTCAAATTTCACAAGTGTGTGACATAGTTTCAGAAAGTCTATATGAGATTCAAGAATTTATGACTAGTGTTTGATAAAACTTTCTCAAATGGGAAAATGAGCTATGTAACAATTGTAGATCTTGCTGAGATGATCAAACTTGGTATTCAGAGTTTTTCATCCGAGGTCATTTAGTGTCTCATTTGAGCAAGTTTGACCAAGTCAAATTTGGTCAAATGAAAAAAATAACACTTTAACTCTAGTATTATGAACTCTAAATGACTTCAAATTGAAAAGTTTTGAATACCAAGTTTGTTCAACTCATCAAGATCTACAATTGTTGTTTTGGTCAACTTTCCATTTGAGATAGTTTGGATGATTCAAATTTATGATTTTTAAATTTTGAATAAATATCCAGGATAATATCCGTTTTAAATATCCGAATATATCCGATACTTATCCAGGATTATCCGATATCCGCCGGATATCGATGATATTACATCCGTATTTGATATCCGCCTAAAATTTGAAAAAAAAACCGGATATCCGAAAGTAATTATATAGAAGATAAGTGTTCATATTTGTTTTATTCGATTTTCGAATAAATAACCGCTTTTCATCCATAGTCATTGGTGACGAAGAGGATAGAGGACTGGGAAATGGGAAGTTGGGCTGCGCGACAGTGTGGAGAGCCCAGAGCCCCCTTCACTAATCGGCCCAACTAGTTTGGGCTCCGCATGCACCGCGCGCAACTCCACTCTCGAACGGGAACAGGCCGACACTTCGGAGCGAAAATTGGGCTCGAGTCCACGTTGGAATCCCGGATGCCTTCAGCCTAGCGGGCCTAGAGAGGATTGGAATGCGATGCCCTGGGTTCGCTCCTTCTACCATCCAATACAAACCCTCTTTATTATTTTCCATGTCATTGGCTGATCGGTGGTTGGCGCGCTGTAGCCTTATGAATGCTCTGGACCGGGCGTCACGAGACGCTCTGTAGTTGTTGTTGGGCCACGAAGCCATCTCAACAACTCAGGCTCCTTCATTTCTAAAAAAAAATTGCTCAACCACTTATTCCTATCCACTCGTTCATCTTCTTATCGCTCTTATCCGCTCGCCTGCCACCTCCGAGCACACAACCGCTGGCCCTTCGAGGTGCACCGCTCGGCCAGTGGCCTTGGCAGGCACGACGCTCAGCCTTCTTCCCTGCTATAACACCCTCGGTGTTACACAGCGAACCACTTGCTAAAACATATCATGAGCACCATACTTAAGTGATATTGTATGTGGTGTGATGGATAGGTAAATCATTGTACCTTAGACGAGTCGTAAAAACGTAAAACAAAAAGTTAATTCACGATTTATAAAGTTAGCAAGTAGAGATGTTAAGTAATTTTTATTGAACAAAAACGCTATAAAACATATATGTCACACCTTAATAAAGTTTGAAGTACACATTTTGTAGAAGATAGTGCAACTTTTTATTTAACAAGATAATAAAACTAGCTAACATTTCTAATAACTTGAAAATCGAATTTGAAGTAAATCCAACCCAAGACTTAGTCAATTTCTTAAGTCTGAAAACAGATTGACAAAGCTATATTTGATAATTTATTTTGTAAAAATTAAGTTTAGGAGTGGTGTCGTTCTTTAGCTCTTATTGATAGCCTAAAGTGTCCCTCTTTAGAGTAGTGAAGGTGGTTTGGGGATTGGATCAACTGTGTAGTTGTTTTGAACGCTTTAAAATCGCACACAACGTGTTCTCGGGCTGTTTTTTCCCGGTTGGACGCGATCACCATGGCGAGCGGCCTAGACGTCATAAATGGCGCTTTCGGCGTGCAATAGCCGCTGCGTTGGCGTCGAGTCGGAGCTGCCGCGCTATGCCGCATCATAGCCACCTCGAGCTGCCGCCACGAGAGCCATGGTCGCCGACCGCCACGCCACGCCGCCGCCTCGCTTCGTTGTTGTTGTTTGGTTGCCTCGCCGTGCCACGCCACGACAGCGCGCTGTTGTTGTTGCCGTTGCATTGCCGCCGCGCTCGCTAGGCCGCGCCATCGCCCGCATGGATGGACGCCGTGACGACGAGGCCGAACCGCCGTCGCCATGCCATTTATAGCACTGCAGCGCGGGCCACGCCGACCTCGAGCGCGTGTCGTCGGCTAGTGCCGTCTATGGTCACCCTGGCCGCGTCAACCGTTTCTCGCCAAGCAAGCACAGTCCGAACCTTAACTGCGTCCCCACCGTCTCCCGCCCCTCCCCTGTCCTCTTCTTTGCTGCCGCCGCCGAGCCGCGCCAGCCCGCCTGCATACGAGAAGCCATCCCCCATCAATTCCACGTACCTGCGCTTGCGCTCTCCCGTCCTCTCACCCGTCCCCACCCAGACTTGAACCGTGTAAGGCCAAGCTTCAATTTGGAGCTTCGCCCCGCCACCGCGCCGTTAAGACCCGTCACCGCCCTCACCGTGGCTAGCCCCCTCCTCAACGTCTTGAGCCAAATTAGCTGCACCACAAGCCCCGCCTAGAACCCATCCTCGTTGTGCGCACCTAAGCCGCGCCTCTACCGATGCCTCCTCGCCGCACGGCACGACCATGTAGTTGTGGTTCGCCATCGAGCTCGCCGCATGCATGCGGTCAGGCTCGCTCAGGGCATCTCCGGCCGAACCATCACCTCCGCTAGGTCAGTGGTGAGTCCCTGTTGCTCACCCACTATGGCCGAACCATCCCTACTACCTTGTTAATACTATGGCTCACCGAAACACCATCACCATTGCCGTAGGGTGCCTGCCGTTGTGGAGAGGCCCTTCTACTGCGTCTCAGTTCGTGCAGCCGCCACCCATTGCTTCACATCAAACCCTAGGTGAGCATCGGCCTCATAGATAGGTCAGCGTGGGTCCCGTGTGGCCGGCACAAGCGCTAGTGCCACCGCTCGCCGCGCCGACGCACGCGGGGATCGTCGAGGACCATATCATTGTAAAGGAGGGATATTATGAGGGTGTTCTTGCAAAGTTGTTGTCTATAGGAATAGTACTATCAGCGCTGTTCGAATACTAGGTAGCGCAGGCGTCTCTCGCAAAGCGCTATTGTGGGGTCTCTCCCCAGCAAGGGGCGGCTGCAGGTAAGGCGTGAGTAGCGCGCACATGCCAAGTGGGCCAAGTCCGCGTGGTTATGGGTCGCGCTGGTGAATTCGTTTTCCCTTTTCTTAAGGAATTAGAAATAGCTTTATGTTTTAATTTCTGAGCTAAACTTTGAAAATTAATATCAATTCGCATAGGTGTCCAAAAATTATGAAATAAATTTTGTTGAGTTCCTAAAAATGTTGTCTATCTGATGGTATGACTAGATTATGCAGGTCTAAATTGATGCTAAGGCTTATTAAATCATTTGAGAGTGTTTAACATTATTTAGGTTAATATTTGTAGGATTTTTTGTGGCAAATTGGTAATAGTTTTTTTTCATGAAATTTTTACAGTAGGTTCATTGTATTATTATGTGCTCACTATAATTTTTGTGGCCCTAGAATAGATCGAGAAATAAGGTAGTTAGGTGTTCCTTGTTTTAATATACATTAAATCATTAATAAAAGAAGAAATGTATTTTAGTCGCTAAGATAATACTTGAATGTATCATACCTATTTAGTGGAAAGGATGGGTAGCTTAGCATCTTAGTCATTAGAGTTAGCTTAGTAGCTTGGTAGATATATTGTTATTTTAAGAGTTGTTGTTGTTGTCGTAATACTAAGTGTTGCATCATCATCGTTTGCATGTAGAGAACGAGTTGGTGCAGTTCGTGACCGCGGACGAGCAGGAGTACATGGAGGTGAGCGAGGAGTACGAGGAGGAGGTTATCGCACGGGAGGGAGCCCTAGAGCCACCAGTGACTGACTTTGCTGACATCTCGCGTGCCCATGGGAAGCCCCGGTGCATAACCCTTATTTTGAATAATCACTATATATATGTGTGTGTGTGATGTGCATTTACATTATAGGCTTATTGTTGAAACTACATGCATAGATATACCTACCTATGAGTCCTACTAGCTTAGGTCAAGTAGCTGCTATGCTTAGATTTTTCAGTAGCGTGAGTAACCTGTCGTTACTCACAGTAGGTAATTATTATTACTGCTCTCATAATAAAATGGTGAAAGGAAAATGGAGACCGGGCAGGGATATGGTATGAGTATTGGTGGGTGTAATAGGTTGTGTCCCGCGACCAATGGGGCATAGCGTGCTTACACTATTTCCCTATTCGTGTCGGTTAAGGACCGTCCGTTGCTGTGAATGGTAGTCAGGTCACAGACTTATTATCCTGAGTACATACTTGCTTATGGGAGCGGGAAGGCTCGTTGCTATCTTATCGTGGGTTCTGGCTCTTTTTGGACCGACTGATTGGCAACAGGGATGGTGGAGGTCTAAGCACCACACTAAGTCCAGGACTCAGGAGTGGGGGCTTGGAGTCCAAGTTTGGACGGGGACCTGGACCCCTTAGTAGGAGAGTGGTGGGTTAGTCTTGCTTGTGCCTGGGGTACAAGCGGGTCTTGTGTTTTGGGGTACCCAGCTGGGATACATTGGTTCGTGAATCGCTGTGTGATGCGGTACGACTTGGCTATGTTCTAGCACCGTAGTAAGAACAGGAAGATGAAAAATAATGAATGGATCTGATTGCTCAACTCATGTTTGAAAGCAGAATAGGTGCTTACATAGAATGGTTAGGTAATGAACTAATCATGATTGCTAATAAAACACATACCTAAGGATTCACTACTAGTAATGCTTTTCACAAAAAGGAAGCCCAACAAACCATAAATCTTATCATATCCATTGGAGTCGGGAAATTATTTCCACTAGTCGGGTAAGTCTTGCGAGTATATTGTGTACTCAGGGTTTATTTCCCCTTGTTGCAGGTGCAGCTTGAGGAGTGGCTATTGTGTGGAGGATTCTTCTAGTGGGCACAGACGGAACCTTGTATCTTATCGTTAGTTGTTTATTTCAATTCCGCTGTTAAAATTTCACACTCTGAACTTGGTATTGTAATAATGTATTTTTGAGAACCCTGGTTGTATGAAATGGACTAAGTACTGTAAGCTCGTTCTCTTTATTGGATCCTGGATGAAAAACGTGGATTTTTCAAGTTCTCCCTCGGGGTGTGCTCGATGGAACCGTCTGATGTAGCCAACTTTCAGAGTGCTTAGTGTCTAGCGAAAGACGAGTGCCTCTGAAAGCGTGCTATTTCGGGCGGTTTTGCCACCGGTGGTATCAGAGCCAATAATGAGTTACGAGTTTCATAACCCTTTTAAAAAAACTTAAAATTGGACCAACAAAAGTTTTGCGAAAAGTAGGATGCGATAAATTATGTAAATAAGTATAAGCCATAGCAATACGGTTTATGTAGGATAGTGGCACTGGTTTTATCTAACGAAAGTTTCTGCAGGTACACTAACTTACGTTACGTAAGAATCGACTAGAATACGGTAATGATTGTACGATGTGCCAAATTTTTTTGCGAATGCCGATATATTCGGCTTGAGTGAACATATAGGTTGATGCATGCATCATGATAGGGGAATCTTGTTAATTTAACCTCTACCACATGTATAATTTTGGTCAGTGAATTAATCTAATAACTAAAAAGAATGTTTCGTCTAAAAGCCTTATTATTTCTCTAATTTCTTATTCCTGATCTGGAGGTGTTGTCCCTAATGGTGAGTTCCTATCTGTTTACAGATTAACCTGAGGTTCGGTCATGGGAGCACCAGTGCTGGGGCGGGCTATGGCCTTGGCAATGGGCAAGATGAAAGTGGTCATGGCAATGAGAACGGCAATGGGGAGAGCCACGAGGCGCCACTCCTTGCTCCTCCTCCTCCGCCACCACCACCTCCGATGACTCATGCTGAGATGATGGCGGAGATGCTGGCTACTCGACGCGAGTCAGCCTGTGCCTTGGAGATGCTAGCCCAGGCGATTAGTGGCTTCGCCCATGGGGCCACAGAGGCAATGGCGGGTACAGGGGTGGTTCTCGCGGTCCCAAGGGGCCCTATTCTTACCATGACTTCCTGAAGACGCACCCACCCACGTTCACGCCAACCGCTGAGCCTCTAGATGTGGAGCATTGGCTTCGTATTCTAGAGCAGAAGTTTTAGCTGCTCACTGTCACGGAAGAGCAGAAGGTGTGCTTTGCCGCACAACAGCTTGTAGGGTCTGCCAGTGCATGGCGGGATACTTTCAATGCCATGCAGTCGGCGGACCACCGTGTGACTTGGTAGGAGTTTACTGCTACTTTTAGAGAGTACTACATTCCTGGTGGTGTGCTGAATAGGAAGTTGATGGAGTTCTTAGACCTGAAGCATGGGACCATGTCTATGATGTAGTATGTGAACAAGTTCAACCATCTGACACATTATGCTAGGATCCACGTCGATACTGATGAGAAGAATAGGGACCGTTTCTATCGCAACCTCTCTTAGAGTCTACAGAAGGAGCTATACACTAGGAACTACTAGACTTTTGGTGCTATGATGAATACTGCTATTGCCATGAAAGGACTTCAGCGTGACTCTCAGGATGAGTGGAAGTGCAAGCGGGTGATCACTTGATCTTGTAGTCACCCATAGGCTCAGAAGGTATAGGTTGTCAGGAGGATGTCCTATCACCCTCCGGGTGGACAGCCATCCCATCAGTCTCAGCAGGCTTACCAGGCACCTCCCACCCAGTATCGTGCGCCTACTTAGCAAGTGCAACAGCAGTCTCAGGGATAGCAGGTTCCACCTCATCAGGGACAGGGGAACAAGTCTGGTGCTTGTTTCAAGTGTGGCAGTTGTGCTTTAATACTCGAACGGACATAGTTAGATTAGTGCTAGCCACTCACACTTACCGCCTCTAGTTCATCTTGCTGCCTGGGCGAGGCATAGATGTAATTTTGGGCATGAACTGGTTATGAGTTTATGGGGTAGTCTTGAACCTTAAGCGGAGAGTTGTTGAGTTATGGCTTCCTTCTTCGGAGGATAGGATGTCTCTTCTTATGCCCTCAGATCCCGCCTTACCAGTTGTTGCTCATGCTGAAGCTTCTCCTGCTCTTGCCTCTATTCCTGTGGTGTATGTGTTTCTAGGTGTCTTCCCAGAAGATCTACCCAGGTTACCACCGGATAGGGTGGTGGAGTTTACCATTGAGTTAGAACCTAGCACTGCTCCTATTTTGCGGCGTCCTTACTGCATGGCTCCTAAATAACTAGCAGAAATGAAGAAGCAGTTAGAAGAATTGTTGAAAATGGAATTCATCCGACCTAGCTCTTCATCGTGGGGTTGTCCAGCCATTTTTGTGAAAAAGAAGGATGGTACTCTTCTGATGTGTGTGGATTACCACCCTCTCAATGCGGTAACCATTAAGAACAAGTATCCTTTACCTTGTATTGATACTTTGTTTGATCAATTAGCTGGTACAAAAGTGTTTTCCAAGATTGATCTTCGTTCAGGTTATCATCAAATTAAGATCAGACCACAAGATGTACCAAAGACAGCTTTCTCTACTAGGTATGAGCTATATGAATACCTAGTCATGTCTTTTGGTCTCACTAATGCTCCTGCATTCTTCATGTATCTCATGAATTTAGTCTTCATGCTGGAGTTGGACAAGTTTGTAGTGGTGTTTATTGATGATATTTTGATATACTCCAAGAACATTGAAGAGCATGCCCAACATCTCTGAATAGTACTGGCTCGATTGAGAGAACATAAGTTGTATGCCAAATTCAGCAAGTGTGAGTTTTGGTTAGATCGAGTGCAGTTTTTGGGGCATGTTCTGACACCTAAAGGCATCTCGGTAGATCCAAGCAAGGTGCATGATGTTCTAAATTGGAAATCTCCCAAGTCAGTTTATCAGATTCGTTAGTTCCTTGGTCTTGCTGCCCTGACCTCCAAAATAGCCCAATTAATGACTAAGTTGCTCTAGAAAAATGTCAAGTTTGTATGGAGTCTAGCTTGTGAAGAAGCTTTCCAAGCTCTAAAGCATTTTCTTACCACTGCTCCTGTTCTTGCCCAACTAGATATTGACAAGCCATTTGATGTGTATTGTGATGCCTAAAGGACTGGATTGGGATGCGTGCTTATGTAGGATGGACGTGTGATAGCTTATGCTTCACGCCAGCTGAAAAAGCACGAGGTGAATAATCCCACCCATGATTTAGAGCTGGCTGCTGTGGTGCACGCTCTAAAAATTTGGAGGCATTATTTGTTGGGAAATAAAGTGCATATTTATATGGATCACAAGAGCCTCAAAAATATTTTCACTCAGTCTGAGCTGAACATGAGGTAACGGAGATGGCTGGAGCTAATCATGGATTATAATTTGGAGGTTCATTACCATCCTAGAAAAGCTAGTGTCGTAGCTGATGCTTTGAGCCGGAAGTCGCATCAAGTTGAAGAAGAATCTTTGTCTCTCAACCATGCTGAGGTGCTAGCTCACATTGCTCTAGTCTAGGATTTACTTGAGCAAATTATCAGCAAACAAAGGCAGGATACTTCAGGAATTCCTCACATTAAGGAGTTAATTGCCGAAGAACGTGGTCCACATTTTAGTATTGATGATCAAGGTGTAGTGAGGTTCAAGAATAGATTGGTTGTTCCGCCAAGTGAGGAGCTTAGAAGAAAGATTTTGGATGAAGCTCATCATTCCAAGTTGTCCATCCATCTAGGAAGTAACAAGATGTACCATGATTTGTGCCACTTGTATTGGTGGTCAAATATGAAGCAGGATATCACCAAGTATGTCGCGGAATGCGACACTTGTGGAAGAGTTAAGACAGATCATATGCATACACTGAGATTTTTGCAGCCCTTGCCTATCCCTGTTTGGAAATGGAAGGAGATTTTCATGGATTTCATTGTGGGTTTACCCCGTACGTCCAAGGGCTATGACTCTATTTGGGTCATTGTGGACCATCTCACTACGTCCACTCATTTTCTTTTGGTGGATACCAGATATTTAGCCAAGAAGTATGCCAAGTTGTATTTTGACCGGATTGTGACCCTGCAAGGAGTTTCTCTCACTATCATCTCTGATAGAGGGTCAGTCTTTGTCTCTCATTTCTAGGAGCAACTCTAGAAATGCCTTGGTACCTGTCTTCTCTAAAGTTTAGCTTATCATCCGTAGATGGATGAGCAAACAGAAAGGGTAAATTAGGTACTTGAAGATATGTTGATGGCTTGTGTCATCTCTTTTCCTGAGAAGTGGGACGAATGCTTGAACTTACCTAAGTTTTCTTACAACAATAGCTATCAAGAAAGCATTCATATGGCACCATTTGAAGCTCTGTATGGAAAGAAATGTAGGACACCACTTAACTGGGTTGAAGTAGGTGACCATGGATATTTTGGGTCCGATTTTATCGAAGAAGCTCGAGAGCAAGTTAGTATTATTCAGAGCCATTTGAAGGCAGCTCAAAGTCATCAGAAAACTTATACAGACAAGAGAAGAAGGCCCTTGCAATTTGAAGATGGTGAGCATGTGTATTTGAAGGTATCTCCCTTGAGAGGTGTGCATTGATTTGGTGTCCATGGGAAGTTAGCTCCTCGTTATGTTAGGCCTTATAAGGTTTTGGAGCGATGTGGTCCGGTTGCTTATCGTCTCCAGCTTCTAGATATTTTGTCAGCAGTACATAATGTCTTCCATGTTTCCTAGTTGAAAAAGTGTTTGTGAGTCCCAGATGAAGCGGTGGAAATTGAAGACCTTCCTCTTCAATCGGATCTCTCTTATATTGAGCATCTTGTCAAGATCTTAGATGAAAAAGAAACAGTGACTAGAAATAATGTGGTGAAGTTTTATAAAGTTCAGCGGCAAAATCACTCAAAGGATGAAGCAACGTGGGAGCAAGAAAGCTATATCTTGAAGCATTATCCCCACCTTCTTTCTAGTTCACCGAGGTAATTGTTTAAATCGAAATGTAATTTTTATCTCTTTTTCCCACACTAGGCACATAAAATCTCAGGATGAGATTTTGTTTAAGGGGGGAAGAGACACCCTCGGTGTTACACAGTGAATCACTTGCTAAAACATGTCATGAGCATCATACTTAAGTGATATTGCATGTGGTGTGATGGATAGGTAAAGCATTGTAACTTAAACGAGTCATAAAAACGTAAAACGAAAAGTTAATTCATGATTTATAAAGTTAGCAAGTAGAGATGTTAACTAATTTTTATTGAACAAAAACACTATAAAACATATATGTGACACCTTAATAAAGTTTGAAATACACATTTTGTAGAAGATAATGCAACTTTTGTATTAACAAGATAATAATGCCAGCTAACATTTCTAATAGCTTGGAAATTGAATTTGAAGCAAATCCATCTCAAGACTTAGTCAATTTCTTAAGTGTGAAAATAGATAGACAAAGCTATGCTTGGTAATTTATTCTGTAAAAATTGAGTTTAGGAGTAGTGTTGTTCTTTAGCTCTTGTTGATAGCCTAATGTGCCCTCTTTAGAGTAGTGAAGGTGGTTTGGGGATTGGATCAACTGTTTAGTTGTTTCAAACACTTTAAAATCCGTGCACAACGTGTTCTCGGGCTGTTTTTTCTCGGCTGGACATGATCACCATGCCGAGCGGCCTCAACATTGTGGTGCTCGGTTCACGCAAGTGAGCGTGTGGCCATGCGTTGGCCGGCCGGAGCTGCCCGCGCTTTGGTAGCATCACTGGCCGCCTTAGGCCGTGGCCGTGTGGAGCTGTCGCTGCCCAGCTTGCCAGATCGTGTTGCCCCCGCCTGCTGCTGTTACCACGCATTGCTGCTGCCCTCCATGCCGCACCATGACAACACCGCTGCCGCTGCCGCTGCCGATGCCGTCGCATCGCTACGCTGCGCTGCGCCACTGGCCCGCCTAGACGCTGCACGCATGAGGCCAAACTGCCGTCGCCATGCCATTTATGGCACTGTGGCACGCGGGCCACGCTGACCTCGAGCGCGCGTCATCGGCTAGTGCTAGTTGTGGTTGCTTCGATCGCATCAATCGCGTCCCGCCAAGCAAGCATAGGCCGAGCCATAACTACATCCCCACCATCTCATGTCCCTCCCCAGTCCTCTTCTTTGCTGCTGCCGCTGAGCCACGCTAGCCTGCCTGCATGCGAGAATCCATCCCCCGTCAATTTCACATGCCTACACCTGCGCTCTCCCGTCCTCTCGAAGCCTGCCCCCACCTAGACTTGAACCATGCAAGGCCAAGCTCCAATTTGGAACTTCGCCCTGCCATTACGCTGTTAAGACCCATCATTGCCCTCAAGGTGGCCAGCCCCCTCCTCAACATCTCGAGCCAAATTAGCTACACCATTAGCCCTGCCAAGAACCCCTCCTCATTGTATGCACCTAAGCTGTACCTCTACTATTGCCTCCTCGCCGCTGGCACGGCCGTGTCGCTGTGGATCGCCATCGAGCTTGCCGCGTGCACATGGTCGGGCTCGGTCGGGGCATCTCCGGTCGAACCATCACCTTCGCAAGGTCAGTGGTGAGTCCCTATTGCTCACTCACTATCCCTATTGCCTTGTTAGTACTGTGGCTCACCGAAACGCCGTCGCCATTGTCGTAGGGTGCCCACCGTCGTGGAGAGGCCCTTCTATCGCGTCTCAGTTTGTGTAGCCGCCACCCATCGCTTCGCGTCAAACCCTAGGTGAGCGTCGGCCTCATAGATAGGTCAGCGTAGGTCCCGTGTGGCCGACGCAAGCTCTAGTGCCACCGCTCGCCGCGCCGGCCCACGCGGGGATGGTCGAGGACCATATCGTTGTAAAGGAGGGAGATTGCGAGGGTGTTCTTGTAAAGTTGCTGTCTATAGGAATAGTGCGAACAGCGCCATGCGAATACTAGGTAGCGTAGGGCCGTCTCTGCAAAAACGCTAGCGCGTGAGCTATCTCCCGCCGTGGGCCGACCTATGTGCATGGGCCGCGCGTGTGCACGTGCGCTGCGCGTAAGTGGGCCGAGTCCGCATGGTTGTGGGTCGCGCTGGTGAATTCGTTTATCCTTTTCTTAAGGAATTAGAAATAGCTTTATGTTTTAATTTCTGAGCTGAACTTTGAAAATTAATATCAATTCGCATAGGTGTCCAAAAATTATGAAATAAATTTTGTTGAGTTCCTAAAAATGTTGTCTATCTGATGGTATGACTAGATTATGCAGGTCTGAGTTGATGCTAAGGCTTATTAAATCATTTGAGAGTGTTTAACATTATTTAGGTTAAAATTTGTAGGAATTTTTGTGGCAAATTGGTAATAGTTTTGTTCATGAAATTTTTACAGTAGGTTCATTATATTATTATGTGCTCACTATAAATTTTGTGGCCCTAGAATAGACCGAGAAATAAGGTAGTTAATTGCTCCTTGTTTTAATATACATTAAATCGTTAATAAAAGAAGAAATGTATTTTAGTTGCTAAGATAATACTTGAATGTTTCATACCTATTTAGTGGAAAGGATGGGTAGCTTAGCATCTTAGTCATTAGAGTTAGCTTAGTAGCTTGGTAGATGTCACTACGCTAGATTTGCACATCATTGTCGGCCTCATCACTGCCGAATTTGTGAGAACCGACAGTGATGTACCTTCACTGCCGGTTATGAGCTTGAAAATAAAAAAATGATTGGTGCTAGACTAAAACCGGCAGTGAAGGACCACGTCACTGCCGGTTTATGGATTAAACCGGCAGTGTTTTGGTGGGCACTCATCACTGTCGGTTTAAACCAAGAGCCGACAGTGATTGGGCACTATCACTGTCGGTTCTAGCCAAGAACCGACGGTGATAAGCCTACAACACAAAAAGGCTGCAGCCGTCCTCTCATTCCTCCTCTCTTCCATCCCGAGAACAGAGGTGCACGTTTGGACCCTTCCCTCCATTGTTGCGGCTGCTACTCACCATGAAGCTAGTGCTTGGATTTTGAAGAATGGCTTGATCTTTTTGCTTTAAGGTTAGTAACAAACATCCACTCCATTGATTTTGTTGCTTAATTAGCTTTGTTTTGATGGCTACATTGCTTGATTCTCATTCCAGTTCTTTCTCCATTCTAGAGAGCACTTTTCCAATTGGACATTTGTGCAAGGCTCCAATTGTGGTGAATCCATCATCTAAAAGGTTGGTGTCTATGAACACATTTAAATTCCTAGCTAATTATTCCATGGTGGTCAAGATCATCATTGTTAGTATGTGATGCTATAATTAGTTCTTAGAAGTAGAGTAGAATAGTTGTTCTTCAATATTGTGCAATAATTGTTTTTTACTATGATTTTCAATTTATAGGGCCGGGGCTACCAATTTCAAATTTTTAATAATTAGTGTACAATAATGTTTTTCAAAAATGGTACTTTCGAGCTACAATTGTTGTTCATGAAGCTCGATTTCTTATTAATTCTTTGTAATTACTGTCTCAGTATTTTTTGTGCAGAGATGGATCGAGAGTGGATGCATCTATCCCAAATGGACAAGCGGTACATGCATGGCATCAGCCAGTTTATCACCGATGCCAAAGCCCATGCTGGGAATGGGAACCCTATCTTCTGCCCATGCAAAGATTGCAAGAATCATAGGAATTTTCATCAAATTGAGTCTATACGATCGCACTTGATTACTAGGGGGTTCATGCCAAACTATACGATATGGACTATGCATGGCGAGGTTGGTGTGAATGTTCTTCAAGAAAATGATGATGATGTGGACATGCCTGACGTAGCCATCCACGATGCTGACGAGGAACCCGGTGTCAACATGGAACCTATGGCCACAGTTAATAATGTGTTTAGGAACACGCTAGTTGATGACATCGAGGATAACGATGGCATTTCTCAGCTGCTACGTAATGTAGAGACCGGATGTCTTAGTGAAAGACAGTTGAGAAAGCTAGAGAAAATGAGACAAGATGGCAAAACACCATTGTATAGGAATTGTCCAATGAGCAAACTGGAAGCCGACATTATGCTGTTAGAGTTCAAATCAACAAACGGATTGAGCGATAAAGGCTTCGATCAGTTGTTAGGTATAATAAGGAAAATGCTCCTAGAAAAAAACAAGTTGCCAGAAAAGACATACTTGGTCAAGCAAATGATCTGTCCCATCGGCCTCGAGGTTGAAAAAATCCGCACATGTTCCAATGATTGCATATTGTACCGTGGAGAAAAATACAAAGACTTGGACAAGTGCCCCAAGTGTGAAGCTCCACGGTACAAGGAAGGGCCGTCAGATGAGGGTACCAAGACCAGAGGATGTCCCATAAAGGTCGTTTGGTATTTCCCTATAGCTCCCCGGGTGCATAGGCTGTTTGCATGGGCAAAGTCAGCCGAGCTATTGCGCTGGCATGGCGAAGAGCGTAAGAAAGATACAATGATGAGGCACCCCATCGATGGGCATGACTGGAGGACTGTCAATACTATGTTCTATAAGGACATCGGTGGAGAGGTAAGGCACCTTTGGTTTGCTTTGAGCACAGATGGGATGAATCCTTTCGACTAGGTTAGAAGCAATCATAGCACCTGGCCAGTGACGCTCTGTATATACAACCTTCCACCTTGGGTCTGTATGAAGCGGTCGTGCATCTAGATGCCACTACTGATCCAAGGGCCAAGACTGCCTGGGAATGACATCGATGTGTTTCTGGAACTAGTGATCGATGAACTAGTTGAGATATTTGAAAAGGGTGTGCCGGATGTTTGGGACGCGTATACAACGTGGTCCAAGAATGTAGGTAAACAACATTCTTTGCTTTACTACTTGGACTACTCTAATTCTATAAGTGCCAACAATGTAGGTAAACAACGTTCTCCAAGAAAACCAAGGCCGCCAACAAAAGGCAAATTGCTTGACAATATGACACAATCTATGGGAAGAAGGTTGCCAATTTGAAATTGCTGAAGGCAAGAGGAGGCTAGAGAAGCCTCATACAAGTCGCTAAGCTAGCTTCTAAAGTGGCCTTATCACTAGGAAGAACATGCCCATTCTAACTCACTGGAAACACTACAAGAATGATGAAAGCCAATTAAAAGAATTCATGGGCAAGTTGTCTGTAAGTAATTTGATACCTTGCATATGTATTTGGTACTTCATATAAGTTGCTATATCAAATGCTAATACCTAAATCTGATGGGTGATTGACTTCTGTAGGTTAGGTTGGCAGTTGATGACAAGCATGAGCCAACAGTGAAAGCCTACAACAATATGCTCCAAAGTGTTGTACGCCAGAGTACATATTTGTTGAAGAAGAAGTACTTCAATGGTATACCAGCTAATGAAGTCAGAACAACTTCCCCTGTTGCTAATCTTACTGATGAGCAGTGGCTTGAACTCATGAAGTTGTGGTCTAGTGCAAAAGCAAAGGTACGATGATGGTCCAAACAACAAACTCTACTGTTTCATCTCTATGTCTGAAACTTACATGTTTGCCTTATAGGAAACGGCTAAGAAAAACAAGAAAAACCATGCTAAGGTCAGGCACCATCAAGCGACAGGATCTTGCAGCTACATCTCACATTTGTATGCATATGTAAGTGCTACAACTCTGGTTCAATACATTGTATCTTATGAAAACATGCATATCTATTTCCTATAAATTAGTCTAGATACAAAAGCTAATTTTCCTACATTTCACGCTTAAAATTAATATAGAGGGAGAAAACCAAGGATAGAGAAGTGGATGCAGTGGAGATGTTCAAGGAATGCCATACCAGCAAAGAGGTCAAAGAAACAGTTGTAAGTACCTGCACATGTGATTGATGGACAGGGTATATATGTCAATTTTTGCTCATGTACAGTTGCTGCTGGATGGAATTAGTACATGGAAGGATGTTCATATGCTTAAATGTTGTGTGTGGATGGTTCTATCTATGCTTATGAAATGGAAAATTTTACCTATGTGCTTCTTTGGATGGGATTTGTACATAGACAAGATGTTCATAAGTTTACACCTATATATGCAATCATATGTTCTTTGTGCATGGTCTATGCCCTGTCAAATCGAAAGTTGTTCCTATATAATTCTTTGGATGGATTAGTACATAGACTAAATATTCATATGTATGCACTTATATGTGAAGTCATATGTTTTCGTGTGCATGGTCCTATTGTTGTTGTGAAATGGATAGGATATTCATCTCTGATGTGCCATGTGAAGTTATTGTTAACTATGTTCATGTACTTAAACATATATACATCAATATGTTTGTGATGATTTTCATGTCTGCTTGTGAAATGGACTCCATAGTTATCTTATCCTTTTTCCACATTGCTTGTGTGAGGGTCGCCATGGAAAATATGTTGGCCCCAATTTGCTCAAGATTTAGAAACACCAAGATCTAGTCTCGAGATTGTCTCCAAGGTTCTCTCACAAACCAGTGCAGCCTCTACATTCCTCAAGAATGCTGGTATTGAAACACCAGTAAGCAAATCTGCTACATCAGCTGCAAGAGAAGCACAACTAAGAGAATAGGTGCAGGCCAAAAAGCAATGGGTTGATCTACTTCAAGAAGAATTAGACTACCTGAAGAAGAAAGCTGAAGAAACAGAAGAATCAATGGCCAAGACCCAAGAAGAAGTGCGCAAGGCCTAGCAAGAGATGGAGGAGTTCAAGAAGAAACAAGAAGCTAATGATCTGTTACTTCAGCACATCTTGAACCTCAACTCAGGTAATCGAGCTACTTAGCTTGCTCCTGTGCAGCTCGGGTTCCTTGGAGTGCCATGGAGTGCTGCTGAGCAGTGGAGTGGTGGTGCTGTTGGTCCTCATAATAAGTTACTAAAGTTGGTCTATCAGTTATGTTGCCTGTGAACTTGTCTATGGTTTGGTACCTTTGCTTTGGAACTTGGTCTATTGGATGTGTGTGAACTTGTTTCCCATGTTAGGGAACTCTGGTTGTTTTTGAACATAAATTTGTGTTGTATGAAACTATGTTGGTGCTTGATGAATAAACTTGTGCTGCATGTGTATGGGATTAGTGCTCGGGCCTAACAATAATGGTACTGCCTGTGAATTATATCGAATTCATCAAATCTATACTATGACGAAAACAAACGTCACTAAGTAACAGTCGCCACATCATCTCTAACTTGCTGCCACGTCATCTCCAACGTCTTGCCATGTCATCTTACATGCTGCCACATAAACGAGCATGAGAGCGCCATGTGTCAACCTGCAAACAGTACACGTGTCAACCTCCTCGTCAAACACGTGTCAACATCCTCATCATACACATGTACACATCTCCATCATACACGTGTCCACTAGAACACCTGCTGAAATAGATCAGTGACGGAGGGGAAAGCATCATGGATGTAACTCTATCTGTGTTGAAAAACACTAAAGCGTCACTGTGCAACAAATGTGACGCTACAAAGATGACGATCAAAATTTCGTCATAAGTTCGTCACAGATATGTTTTGATGACGTTATTTGCATGTACTGTGACAAAAATGAATCATCTCAGAAGTGAACTTTTTTTGTAGTGGTACAAAAAGGAACATGTCACGATCAAGGGAGTACTTATCGCTACAATGACCGACCTACCAGGTCGAGGTTCGTTGTCCGGAGAGAAGACAAAAGGCTATACTGGATGTGTCGAGTGCTTGGATGACACCGATGTGGTAAATCTGCCAAATAACTTAAAGATAGTTTATATGGGACATCGTAGGTTCCTACCTAAGGATCACCCTTACCGCAAGAACAGAAAAGATTTCAACGGTACTATTGAGAAACGCTTAGCTCCAAAATATCGAGACGAGCCTGTGATACTTCGAGAACTCAACAAACTGGAGGTTATCCTTGGGAAGGGGGACAATGCAGTAGCAGCGCTTGATGGGAGCGTTTGGAAGAAAAAATCAGTTTTTTGGAAACTACCTTACTGGCCATTTCTGAGTGTACGCCACTGTCTTGATCCCATGCACATCACTAAAAAGGTGTGCGCTAACACTCTTAACACCTTGATGGACACCGGGGGGACATCAAAGGATTCACTAGCCACATGCTTGGACAAGCAACACTTGGGAATCAGGAAGGAGCTGCATCCCATGGAGCTAGAGAATGGCCAGTTCGAACTTCTGGTTGCGTCATGGACATTGAAGAAGGAAGAAAAGCGTGCGCTTATTTCTTTCTTCAATGAACTCAAAGTCCCGACGGGCTACTGTGCGAACCCGAAGAGGCTAGTGAACATGAGAGAACTCAAGTTCAACTATGGCCCTATGAAGGCCCATGACTGTCATGTCAATATGACTCAGTTGCTCCCTGTTGCCCTGCGTGGTATCCTCCCCCAAAGGTCCACGCCCCAATCATAAAGCTTTGCTCGTTCTTCAACGCGATCTCAAAAAATGTCATTGATGTGTCCACGCTAGAGCAGCTGCAGCAGGACATAGCCGAAACTCTCGTTAGGCTTGATATGCATTTCCCGCCGACTTACTTTGATATCTCATTGCATTTGCTCATTCATCTTGTTGACCAAATTAGAGCCTTTGGCCCAATGTACCTGCATCAGATGTTTCCTTTCGAAAGATTGATGAAAGTTTTCAGGAGGTATGTTAGAAACAGATTCAGGCCAGAAGGGGGCATGGTTGAAGGATGGTCAATGAGGAGGCCATTGAGTTCTGCACATATTATCTAGACATCAAAAGGGTCGGAGTCCCAGAATCTTGTCATGAGGGAAGACTATGTGGCAAAGGAACGATTGGGGAGATATCTGTTATAGTAGACGACCCTGTTTCTTTCAGACAGGCACAATTTGCTGTTCTCCAGCAAGCCATGGGTGTGATGTCATACATTGATGAGCACAGGCAATCGCTGCAAACTCTGTATCTGAGCAGGTCACAGGCTTGGCTGGATAAAAAAACATGAGGAGGAATTTGTCAGCTGGTTGCGACGTCGCTTGCTTGGAATAAAGTTGGGTAATCAACTAAATGCCTTAGCCAAGGGACCTTCGAGTACATATCTTAAGTATCAAGGGTATGAGATCAATGGATTCACATTTTACATAAAAAGCAAGATGGAAAGAGCACATACCAAAATTGTGGTGTTCGTTTTGATGCTCATGATGAGAATGGCAACGTGCAGGCGACATACTATGGTTTCATAGAGGAGATATGGGAGCTAGCCTATGGTCCATTAAAGTCACCTCTTTTTCGCTGCCAGTGGGTCTGGCTCGAGGAAATCAACACTGACAACAAAGGGTTCACTGCTGTTGATCTCACTAAGACCGCATACAGAGATGATCCCTTTGTCCTTGCAAGAGATGTTATGCAAGTCTTCTATGCAAGGGACAACAAGACAAAAGGAAGGATAAAAGTAGTCCTAGAAGGGAAAAGGAAAATTGTCGATGTCGATGGAGTGACAAACGAAGAAGACTATAGGGACTATTAGAAAATGCCTCTATTCAGGGCGAACGTAACCTCTACCTATCCTTCAAGAGGGCGACGAACCTGCTTATGTACGAATTGATCACAATGAGGCTCTCATTGTTAATGCACCTAAAGATAGTTAGATTATTGTTAACTATGTAATCATTATGCAGACGTTGTATCAGTAATTCGCACTGAATATTTAATTTATATTTTGTGCGCATCTCTATAATTTAATTATTGACTATATAATCAAATATTAAGATGATGTTCACAAACACTATTATTTGATAAATATAGACCATTAATTAATTATCATAGAATTAAATAATCAAGACACAAATTTTTATGTTATTTTAGAATATAAACTAACTGCATTATTTCTATTAATAAATAAATAAAGAAAAACAAAATAAGCGAACTCCCTATCCTAGCTCAGCGGTTAAGGCCACGCACGCTGTACACTGAGACCCGCGCTCGAATCCCAGGTGGTCCAAACTTTTTTGATTTTACATTTATTATTTAGTAGTGCATTACAATGGGATAAAAGAAAAAAATAAAACCATTCTACCGAACTCCCTATCCTAACTCAGCGGTTAAGGCCGCGAACTCCCTATCCTAACTCAAATCTCAGGCGGGCCAAACTTTTTTATATTTTTTACAAAAAGGCTGTGATGGTAGGCTCAAACCGATATTGTTTTTTTATATTTTTTTACTAAAAGTTGGCGGCAGGGCCCTTCACTGTCGATTTTGGTTCTAAAACTGGCAGTGATAGCTTCTATCACTGTTGGTTGCTCAAACCGACACAGAAGGGTCCATTCACTGTTGGTTTTTAAACTAAAACCGACAGTGATGTGTAGACGCTCCTCACATGCCAACAGTGCTCCCATGACCACAACAGTTGGAACACTGCTCCCACCTACCCCGACAACTTTAATTTAGAAATAAAAATGTACCACGACTGCTAGCCCCTATAAAATGGCCCTCGGCCAGGAGCTAGCCTCTCCATGCATGTTGGTTTCAGCCAGGCCTTATCAGCCATGATATAATGTTTTCCTCTCACAACAAACCATATATATCATTATGCATCGTAGTCCACCAAAATGGTGCACACATGAGGTACTAGAAGAATGCTACTGAAGATAGAGCAACGCTGAAGATTGGAGATGCCACGAGATTCATAGAGCCATCCGCTGTGGTGCCGAG
The DNA here is from genome assembly GCA_904845875.1 of Miscanthus lutarioriparius. NCBI lineage: Eukaryota > Viridiplantae > Streptophyta > Magnoliopsida > Poales > Poaceae > Miscanthus > Miscanthus lutarioriparius. The sequence continues at coordinate 134,464,769 of CAJGYO010000007.1, read as the reverse complement.
CTAAATCCGATGTGCTCTGGACTGTACCAAAAAAAGGCCATGTACAGCAGAGGCATGGATTCATCGATGCCACCTTATCATCTCCAACCGGTATAGCTTGTAGACCACCTCGGTGCTGTTGTTTGAACCCTAGTTGGTGCAAGAAGAATGCTACTGAGGTGGTTAAATTATAATGTGTTGATACACATTGATGGTAACATTGACCTGTACGCAAATAGGTCTTTGTTATCGTATATGGAATTTTAGTGTAAGGTCTTTGTTATCGTAAATGTAACTTATTTCTAATTTTTTGTAATTTTTTGATGTATTTCATTACTATCTAAATAAATATATCATTTTGTTAAAACTTTCTCACTGTAGTATCTAAATAAATATATCCTTTACATATATGTACCTTCACTATCGATTTTATTTAGAAATTGATAGTGATAGCCACCTTCACTGTCGGTTCTATTTAAAAACCGGCAGTGATGTCCATGCCCCCCTATATAAAATAAATTGCCGGCCACATACATCGATCCCACCCACCCACAAACTCTCTCAGTCTCATTTCTCACGTTTCACTCTCACTTCTCAAGACATCCACTCTCTCTCTACGTGATTTGGTCATGGCTCTTGTATTTTTAATGGTATTGATATGTTGTCTTCTCCAATATTCTATCTATATTCATTTGATCTATATTTATATTCATGTTTCTTTGCATTCTGTATTTATATATATTCTTATTCCTTGCATTCGATCTATATTTAATTATATCACCACATTTTACTTGGAAGAATTTTTTTGTGCATATATTTTATGTTCATATTTTTTCATTTTATCGATTAGGTGGTATGAACAACGGAACTCCCCCACCACAAGAATCAGGTTTCCACCCTGGCGATGAGCCATTCGCTCCTAATGTGTCCATTCCACGGTTCCCTATTCCAGCGATTGTATGAAATATTTTCCAACATCTTTTATTTTTTATGCTAACAAATAAGTGTAATTAGTTTAATATCATTGTTGCATGCATATATGTCGCAGACTATATCCCTAATAGATTGGCTGCGAACAACACTTAGCTGGTTCTTTATCTCGGACATCATCGAGAACATGACATCTAATGCAAGTGGTCGGCTATGGACGTGTGAACTCAGTTTTTTCATCCCTGTGAGGGGTTCAAATCATCGGAACCATATCCACGGGACGAGAATACAGAGCCCAGACATGATAAGTGCCCAATTAAATGCCGTGCGCATCTGTTTAGAAGCACTTCGACGTATTTGCTATGATATGCCTGATTTCTCATACTTCAAGGCACTTGCTTTGAATGCTGGTGATATCCCCGTCCCATAAGCAAGCGAATGATTTGCGAGCTACAACCATGCGGATGTCGTAAAATGGTCACTTATACCTAAGTCATGGTTATTTGTTGTTTATTATTGTAATAACATTTTCTAATTTTTTTTCTCCGCATGCAGATTGCGCTATAGGACTTTACCTATGCTGCATGTGGCTTGTGGGCCATTCTAGACCAAGCTACGGAGCAACTCGGGTACGCTTGGGACTTCTGCAATGGAAACCTCAGCCAGCTCACTATAGAAGGACGCCAGTACTGCATAAGGATTACTAACAAGGGCAGTGGTCGTTTAGTATGTTACATTTATGGCCGACCATTCTTTTGGTATTGTGAGGCACGAGAGAGTGCACTCATACGAGCATTGGACTTCATCGATACAAGCGGATACATAATCGTGACATCAATTACCATATATGGCTATCAGAGGCATGTTAGTGTGCGTGGCCCGATCGATACTGGCAGTGATTCCGATAGTAATTAATGTTTATTTAGCTATGTTTTCAAGGTCGTAGTTTAATTAGGTTCTAATTTTAATATGTACGGCTTTGTGTGTTTAATTATTGTCATGCATGTAATTCGCGTAACATTTGTTGGGCAACTAGAAATATATATTCTGGTGTCGTATTGGTCTCAAAATTATTCTCAGGCTTGCACGTGCCACGTGTGAAGAAAACACCAAGTTTGGGATTTTTTGGAGATGGTTTGCTACTTTCTGAGGTTTAATTGAATTTTCGCGCGACGACACCTACTAATTATAGGTTGAACTGAGTCTACCCACGAAAAGATACAGAATGATGCCAAACTTTTACACAGGCTCTAATGTACCCTAGAGATAAGAATTTTGTGGAGGTAGATGAAAAAATCTATTGGGTCCAAGATGAAATTCACCATCTTTTGTCTCATTTGGCACAGAGAAAAATATAATAAATACAAAAATGATCAGAAAATCCTAAGATCATGTGTGGAGTCTTAATTTGGGTGTACATGCTTGCCAAAAAATTTTAAGCCATTTCGACATATGCGGAGTATACATGCTTCACAGAGATACATGTGCCCTTTCATCGAACCATGACTATACACATAGGTTATCAAGATTTCTATGGGTCATAGGCATTCTAGTGTCGTATTGGTCTCAAACGTTTTCTTAGGCTTGCACGTGCCACGTGTGAAGGAAACACCAAGTTTGAGATTTTTTGGAGATAGTTTGCTACTTTCTGAGGTTTAATTGAATTTCCGCATGACAACACCTATTAATTATAGGTTGAACTGAGTTTACCCACAAAAAGATCTGGAATGGTGCCAGACTTTTACATAGGCTCTAATGTGCCCTAGGGATAAGAATTTTGTGGTGGTGGATGAAAAAAACTGTTGGGTCCAAGATGAAATTCACCCTCTTTTGTCTCATTCAGCACACAAAAAAATATAATTAATAAAAAAATGATTAGAAAAACCTAAGATCCTGTGTGGAATCTTAATTTGGGTGTACAAGCTTGCCAAAAAAAATTTAAGCCATTTCAACATAGGATTACATATGCTTCTATTTATTTAGTATATAAAATAATTTTTTTAATATATATAAACATCACTGTCGGTTTCAAAAAACGGCAGTGATGAGAAGAAACCGTCAGTGATGCTTGTTATCACTGTCGATTTATTTTGAAAACCGGTAGTGATATATAAAAAATTAAAAAAAATTATGCCAGCCCTCGGGTTTGAGCTCGGGTCTCGGGCTACAGAGTTCATACACTTAACCGCTACGCTAGTATATGATGTGTGCCAAGTTATTTATTTTATCTTTTTGACCTTTTGATCGCTTAATAAATTATAAAATCAAACCAAAAAAGGGGTCGCCCAGGATTCAAACACGGGTATCGGGGGCTAAGTTGTGGGGTCTTAACCGTTGAGACAGTATGAGGTATTCGAAAGAAGTGGAAAAGATAAGTTACTTATGCTGTAACCGCTACATGGCAATCACTGCTAGTTTAAAGAATGGCCCGACAGTGATGTACCCCCATCACTGTCGGTTTCTACTTACAACCGGCTGTGATGTACCCCCAGTACTGTCGGTTTCTAATTAGAACCGACAGTGATGAGGTATGGTATAAAAGCCCGCCATGGGTTGAAAAATTTCAACCCCGCGCCAACCGTTCCTAGCCCTGCGCTCCTCTTCTTCGACGCCAACGCCCGTGCACCGCCCCATGCCGGAGCACCCGTCCACCGCCCCCACGCCGCCATTCCTAGCCCGCGCTCTCTTCTTCGACGACGACACCGTGCCGCCCCACGTTGAGCACCCGTCCATCGCTTCCAGCCGCCATTCCGCCCGCTCCTCTTCTTCTTCTTCGACGCCTGCACCCCCCACGCCAGAAAGCACCCATCCACCGCCTTCGCGCCGCCATTCCCAGCCCCACGCTCCTCTTCTTCGACGCCGACACCGCACCGCCCCACGCCGAGCACCCATCCCCCGCTAGCGCCATTCCTAGCCCCCTCCTCTTCTTTCCGCCGACGCCGCGTAACGCCCCACGCCGGAGCACCACCCGCTCCATCGCCGACGCGAGAGCACCACCAAGGCCTTCAGGAGCACGCACGGACAACTGCTTTCCCACCCCCACGGTGAGTGCTTGGCTCACTGCCCGCTAAGTGTTCGATGAAATGCCCCACTGTTGTTGTCTTCCCAATAGCAGCCGATTCCTATTCGATTGAGTTACATGCTGTTACTTCTTGGTTTAGCTATCCTTATATGTACATGTTGTTACATAAACCAGTTAGTTTTTCCCTGAAGAGATTATGCTACCTACTGATTTGTTGAGGACCTAGTAATCATAGACCTAAACTGTTTAAGAACCATTGGTGTTATTTGCATGTTATCGCAACAAGTTATTCCCTCGAGTCACAGCTAAGTGACCTTTTGCGTTGTGTGCAGTCTAAGTATTTAAACATTGATCATCAACACCTCTTGACATAGTTAGATTGAATATGTGACAATGATATGAGCATATCTGTCTCGAATAGTAGTTGCATAATGTTATGATATCTCTGTACTTTGTAATTATTGCAAGCAATGGAAACTAGCAGTCAATGGAAACTTACCACATGCTTAATTTACTTAAATGTATAGACAACCATGGCATGGTATGTAGTGCATGTTGGTCACATGCCTGGGATTTATCAAACCTGGAAAGATTGATATGCTCAAGTCAATCGCTACCCTAGTAATTTGCACAAAAATACAACACAGAAGCTAAAGCCTTGAGGGCCTACTATAGTCATCCAGCCTACCTTGCAAACCATGGGCAACCGGCCTACTATGGTCCAATGAATGCAAACCATGGCCATCCGCTGGCACTGGAGATCGAAGAGAAGCCACCCGCCGAAGATGTGAAGATTAGGAGAATTGCTCCTTGGTCTTGGAAAGATGTCATGCTTTTATTTATGGCTATGGTCATCACTTTTCTTATTTGGAAGTTGATGTAGGCTTAGTTTCATAGAAGAGTAGGTGGACTTTGTTGTATGTGGTCAATCAAACAATGAATTTGTTATAGGTGAACATATGCTATTATTTGACTTTGTTGTATGTGGACTTATTATTAGACTTTGCATTAAACATATTATATATATATATGAACATATGCTATTAGTAGTTGTCCACGGCCAAAACTAACCACGATCATGTCACAGCCATGACTCATTGTCGCCTGTTACCCCGTCGCCGAAGAATTGATCGGCAACAAGAAACGGCTGATATCGCTGGGATGGGAGAGCCGCATGATTCGACAAACGGTGATGGTGTCAATCAGGTCGGTGAGAACGAGCAGCCATGGACCCCGTCTGGCCTGCTCGATCTGGGTCAAAATGACCAAGAGGGTCATGTAACTTTGGTATCATGTCAGTATATAGCCACACACGCTAATCAATTGAGAGGGCCATAGCTTACTTGGTGTCTCTAGCAGGAGCCTCCACCGACCGAGGAGCCAGAGGGTTTGGGTAGCAGGAAGGCTAGATCCAAGTGAGGCGTGTCAAAGATTCCTATTAGTAGGAATGCACACTGGCACATTACTGAGTTCGATGAATTCAGGGATCCACTCTCACCGCCTATAGCTTTGACCAAATGCAAGACTATCCTTGGGTTACTTGTTAGGGACTTCATCCCGATTAAGTATAGGAAGTGGATTGGGAAGATGATGACCGGTGGAGGGTTCCCGAAAGCGAGAAGGATTACATATGGGATGTCAAGATCCTAGAGTATTTCACTTTCCCAGCCAAGTATGATAGGGAGTTAGTCAAGAAAAAAGCAAAAGATATCATGGGGACATGTTTCAAGAATTTCAAGGGGACATTGTACAAGAATTTTGTCCTCCAAAATAAAGAGCTAGATTTCGATGGTGGATAGTTTAGCAAGTAGAAGGACTTATGGCAGAATTTCAAGGAATACAGGTTATCCGAGGAGTACTTAGAACTGAGCAGGAAGACTAAGGAGAATTCGTCAGAAAGCAACGAATCCTCATCATCTCGGCTCTCGTGGCTACGCCAAGAAGATGCCAAAATTTGAAGCAGAACTTCAAAAGATGGATTGCCTTGCTGAGGAAGGCGTTTAGGTTGAGACTGCCGATTGGGAGCCCAGATCGGTATTATACTGTATGGGGAGAAATATACGGCATGCCGAGGATGGAAGCTTTAGCTCCTCAAATCAACCCATGAGCGAACTCATCCAGAGGATCTCCCAGGTAACTGAGGAGGTGAGGCAAGGGACTCGCACTTCTAATAGGGAGAAAGACGTGCTCACCCAAGCACTCGAAACCAAGGAGCACCCTGGTCGCACTAGAGGAACCGGTGTTGTTCCTTGGAAACTAGCATTCCCCCAAGAATCTAACACTTACCAGAGCCGCTCGAGGGGTAGAGCGGAACATGAGGCAGAGTATTTGAGTAGACTAAAAGAGATGGAAGACAGAATGGAAGCACGGATTGAGGCGACCGTTGAAGCGTGAGTCGAGCAAATTTTATTGTCCAAGGGGTCAGTAGTACCATAAAACCCTACTCCTACTGCCTTTAGCCCACAATTTAGGGGTCGCAGCAGCTGCGGATCGACCCCGCTCGACGAAGAAGAGGCAAATGTGCCTCATCCGGTGGACGCCATCACTAAACCCGTCAATGTTAGGTTGTACATCTATCAGGAATGGACAAAGGACAAGGTGGCGCTCGGCCAGGCCTAGCCTGCGGGAGACGGGACAATTAATGGCCGCCCAATTCCACTAGGGTACGCTCGCGTCACCATTGATAGAATACTTGATAAGAAGTATAACAAGATACCCATTGAGTACCCTGTAGCGGAAGATAGGCCGAAACTTGGTCAAAACAAGGGCTCTCAAGTGGCCTGGCACAAGCGCTTCATTAAGCTTGACCATCAATTGTCCTCTGATGATGAGGATGACTGTGAGTCTTCGCCCACCCGCGATGATCACTCACCATCTCCCAACAGAGATCACTCCCCTCCTCATTCGGAGCCATCACCCCCGAGAAGACAAAGGTCTCTTTCTATTCCTCCTCATCTGACTCCATCTTCATCAGCCTCGAGAAAAGAGACTCCTCCTCCTCCATCTTCATCAACGCCGGGAAAATAGAATTCTCGTCGTCATCCTCCTCCTCCACCTCAACCCAAAACAAGATCAAGGACATCCTCACAGTCACAGAAAAGGTCCTTGGATTCGGTCGCTAATGCTCCCAAAGTGGACCAACAGAAAAGAAAAAGGCCATTCAATGACAGCATTACCACCTTGATGAAAGAAAAATTTACAGCACACATCTCGAAGGAAGATTGTGTTAGTTTCTTCAATCTATGTGCCTCACTGCCTCCGTTTTTGTTGAAGTCCGAATTCGAAAGGCAAACACAAAATAAATACGCTACAACAAGAGACGAAGAAATACACAATAAAGATTTAAGGAACATTATGAAGTTAGTCGAAGACAACCCTGATTTAACCATGAAGAGGCCGCGAACATCTATTATGATGTACAAGGGACGGGAACACCGGTAATGAAGTATGAAAGGGGCAATCTTTTGGTTCCCGATCATGAGTATAAAAATCTGACAACATATATGCGCTAGTTACATGAATATTACATGGCTCAAGCAACAGAGACGAACGACTTTGGTTTTGAGGTTATTATCCATTCGCCACTTGTTTTCCAATATCCTAAAGAAGAGAAGTTCGATGTCGAGTGGGAGTGCTTGTTCTAGCCATACCAGAAACGCTCTCTCGATGTTCAAATGTTGACGCTGTGGACTATGTAAGTACCCTACATGCACGATATTACAATTAACTACTCTCTCGAGACACAAATTGTTAACTTTTGAGCACTTCCTATGATTTTATGTAGGTGTATAGAAAAATTTTGCATTCTAAAAAGCAAATGGGATTACATAGGCTTCTTGGACCCCATGCGAGTCAATGAGAGGACATGTCTAGGCCTCTATCGATGTGACGTGGAAGACCTAAAACAGAGATTGATTGTTGTTTTCGACGAATTTACGATGAAGAAGAAACCCACATACTGCTAGCCTACAACTGCGAATATGTGTTCTCGGCTTTTAATTTTATGCTTCTTTTTTCGTTAAGATTATTCGATAATTAGGATTCTGTGATTGTAGCAACCATTTCGTCTTCATTTGTGTTAATCTTACCAAAAATCTGCTCGAGGTGTGGGACTCGAAGAAAAAACCATTTCATCATCTGGATGCACTGGTGACAGTGCTGAATTAGTAAGCGATCCTAATAACTATTATTTTCAAATCACACATACCGCTTTCTAATGTTTCTCCTTTTAATGTTGCTCAGTGTCCGAAGAAGACATATCGGTGGGACGCCGGTCCCATTCAAGGTTGTCGAAATGGAGGGGAAGTACCTATCATAGCCGGCGGGAAACAATGAATGCGGGTTTTATGTAATGTGGGCAATGCTTCGCTATATCGGTAGGAAATTGGAAGAAGCCGATAAGTTGGTGTGTATAATCCTCATTTCATTTATGTCTGTTAATAATTCAACAAAATGATTTACTATTCCTCTTTGGATATCATCTTTTTTGAACGACAGCGTAAGAAATATAAGCACGGAAGGCTGCTAGACATGGAGATCGTCGCACTACAATCGAAGCTGGCAAAATTCATCTTAGCCGAGGTATTGGAAAAAGATGGAGTATTTTCCATTGCACAATCCGTGAAGTACAAGGACCAGTATGGCCTAGAGTGGCTCGCCAGATTATTGTAAGAAGTCCAAGAAGCATGTGTGAAGTCCAAGAACATTTCTTTTTTATTTTGAGGGATCGAGATGTGGATAAGAACATTTGAATTGTAATTGTAACATTTGTAATGTTTAATATTGATGGACCTGTCGTCTACGTAGCGTATATAAAGCGAAACCCGATTCCACAAAAAAAAAATATAAATTAAAATAAATTATAAAACAATAAAATACGAACGGGCCATCACCGCCGGTTAGCAACAAACCGGCAGTGTTGTCGTAACCATCACTGCCGGTTAGAAGCAAACCGACAGTGTTGGCTTGCTCAACACTTCCGGCTTGAACCATGAACTGACACTGATAGTTACGAGAACACTGCCAGTTTGATCCATGAACCGACACTGATATTTACTACAACACTGCCGGTTTGATCCATGAACTGACGGTGTATGCTTGCTCAACACTGCTGGCTTGAGCCAAGAACCGACACTCTTGAAGCAACCTTCACTGTCGGTTGGCACTACAAACCAGCAGTGTTGTTCAACTGGACACTGCCGGGTGGAGCCAGGAATCGACACTGTTTCCTGTAGATCAATGTCGGTTTTTAAGGACCGACAGTGATGTCAACCTCGCATCACTGCCGGTATGCCACTGTCAGTTCAAAATCCAGCAGTGAAGTGGGTTTTTGAACCGGTAGTGATGTCCAGATCTGGGGTAGTGTGTATTGTTATTTTAAGAGTTGTTGTTGTCATAATACTAAGTGTTGCATCATCATTGCATGCATGTAGAGAACGAGTTGGTAGGATTCATGACCGCGGTCGAGCAGGAGTACGAGGAGGTGATCGAGGAGTATGAGGAGGAGGTTCTCGTATAGGAGGGAGCCTCGGAGCCACTAGTGACTGACTTTGCTGACACCCCGCCTGCCCAAGGCAAGCCCCGATGCAATAATCACTGGATATATATATATATATATATGTATATATATGTGTGTGTGTGATGTGCATTTATGTTACAGGCTTATTGTTGAAACTACATGCATAGATATACCTACCTATGAGTCCTACTTGGTTAGGTCGAGTAGCTGCTATGCTTAGGTTTTTCTGTAGCGTGAGTAACCTACCGTTACTAACAGTAGGTAATTATTATTACTGCTCTCATAATAAAATGGTGAAAGGAAAATGAAGACCGGGCAAGGATATGGTACGGGTATTGATGGGTGTAATAGGTTGTGTCCCACGACCAACGGGGCATAGCATGGTTACATTGTTTTCCCTATCTGTGTCGGTTAAGGACCGTTCGTTGCTGTGGATGGTAGTTAGTTCATAGACTTATTATCCTGAGCACATACTTGCTTATGGGAGCGGAAAGGCTCGTTGCTCTCTTGTCATGGGTTCTTGCTCTTTTCGGACCAACTGATTGGGGTGGGGATGGTGGAGGTCTAAGCACCACACAGAGTTTGGGACTCAGGAGTGGGGGCTTGGAGTCCAAGTTTGGACAGGGACCTAGACCCCTTGACATGAGAGTGGTGGGTTGGTCTTGCTTGTGCTTGGAGTATAAGCGGGGCATGTGTTTCGGGGTACACAGGTGGGATACATTGGTTCGTGAATCATCGCGTGATGCGGTACGACTTGGCTATGGTCTAGCACCATAGTAAGAACTGAAAGATGAAGGATGATAAATGGATCTAATTGCTCAACTCATGCTTGAAAGTAGAACATGTGCTTACATAGAATGGTTAGCTAATGAACTAATCATGACTACTAATAAAACACATACATAAGGATTCACTACTAGTAATATTTTTCATAAAAAGGAAACCCAGCAAACCATAAAGCTTATCATATCCTTTGGAGTCGGAAAATTATTTCCACTAGTCGGATAAGTCTTGCGAGTACATTGTGTACTCAGGGTTTATTTTTCCTTGTTGCAGGTGCAGCTTGAGAAGTGGCTATTGTGTGGAGGATTCTTCTGGTGGGCACAGATGGATCCTTGTATCTTATCGTTAGTTGTTTATTTCAATTCCGCTATTAAAATGTCGTACTCTGAACTTGGTATTGTAATAATGTGTTTTCGAGAACCCTGGTTGTATGAAATGGACTAAGTATTGTAAGCTCGTTCTTATTATTCGATCCTGGATGAAAAATATGGATTTTTCGAGTTCTCCCTCGGGGTGTGCTCGACGGAACCGCGCGGAAGATGAACGCCTTCGGAAGCGTGCTATTTTGGGTGGTTCTGCCACACCTACCAGGCGCGGCGCGCTGCAACCCTCTCTAAGTCACGCGGCCATGACCTCCTTGTTGCTCGTGTGGTTGATGCCTCACCTTCCATGACGTGCAGCCACTGCCGCCGGCCCGCCGCCTACAGGCGCCACCGGGCCGCTACCTCCGGTGAACACCACACACCAACAAGCCTCCATTCTTTCGAGCAGCAAGGAGATGTTGTGTTGAAAGCGCATGTTGCAAGAGTATGTTTCAATTATTTTAGATGTTTCAGAGGTATGTTGCAAATGTTTCATATCAATGTTGCAAAAATAGATCGTGATGTTGCACATGTTGCAATAGTTGTACAAGTATGTTGCAAGCACCCATTCTAAATATTTCATCCATTTTTTTAGGCATATGTTGCAAGTGTGCTGTAACAGAACCGACCAATTATACGAAATTAAGTAAGAAAATCATCCGCCAGAGCAGACGATTTAGCAAACTTAAGCCTGTATAACCCGGTAGTCCGTGAAATCACGAAGGATTTCAAACCAACTCACATCCCAGCCAAGATCGTAATAAGTTTAGCGGCCACCATCATATATTACATAGAAGTTCGCATCTCAGATACATCAGAGTTTAAAACATAGTTATTACAAAATGAGTTCGAATAAAAGTAGCAGAAGCCATTTGTTTAAAACCACACACACTCACACGGAGTTCAAATACAGTGCCAGCTGATGATCATTTCCAACAAAAGCATTAGACGAGACGTAAGGAATGACCATGCCCATGGTCCTAAGCATCACCCATCGCAGGATAAAGGCAGTTGATACAGTAGCCGTAATACATCTGCCCATCTGCAACAAGTGGGAATAAAACCCTGAGTACGAGAAGGTACTCAGCTAGACTTACCCGACATAACCAAAAATAAAGTGACACCAAGGATTATGAAGGACTTTATAGTAGGGTAGCTGACTCATTTGCAAAAAGAGGCATTTTTAGCATTTCAAGAACCTTTCAAAAGCATTATTGTCAAGTTAATTATTTATAACCTATCGACTAGATTTGCACCTACACTAGAGCAAACATCATTAAGCAAATAATGATAACCAATGATCATTAACAACTTCCATAATGTCATATTCATTATAACTGTCCAAGTGTTCTATCAATATTACTACGATGAAGTCACTCAAGTCAAGTGCTCACTATCCAGGAGCGATGGCGATTCAAATCGATTCCTAACCAGCTGGTGATTTATTCCTTACACAAACCTCACTTACCCGCTAAAGTGAGGTATTGATCACCGAGTCAACTATCCAGGAGTCTCGAGTTTGCCAGGAACCACATGTACCCGGGGGCCGACCGACTGCACTTTGGTCTTATCATCTCGCCCCCGTGTCCTACCACACCTGCTCCGGCACAGTGCGCTGCGGGCAATCTACTCGGCCCGAATAATCTTCCAGCTTCGCGGTCAGAAGGTACTTTATCCGACCAGCTAAATGTAAGGCATGCGTTCAACATGACTCGAGGCCCAACAACGGTCGGTCCTTAATCGACACAGACAGAAAGCACTACAGTTCAAAACTCTGTAAGTCTCCGTCGGTCTCAACTTCATTTAACACTTAGTTATACCATGATATATAGTTATCCAAGTAGATCCAGGTAACCACCTATAGCTCGCAGGTGACAGGAAATCACCCGACTTCTACCGGTCTAAGCCAGCTAAGCATTGACTCGACTGCGGATACCAGGGTAATAAGGATATGGTATAACAAAGGTAGACAAGGTATAATGCAGCAACGGTTGCAAACAACTCCTGAACGTAATGCATCAATTAAAGTAAAGCAGTTAATTAATAATTGCAAACCAGAGAGAAAATGCTCCGGGGCTTGCCTCTCTCGAAGGAGCTCGGGTGGTGATCGGGGCACTCTGGAAGTTCCTCAACGTCCTCCTCATTGGCTTCGGGCACTTCCTGCGGCTGCACCTCGAGCTGCTCCTCGGGCTTCTCGGGTATGACGACTGGGTTCTAGGTTTGCGATCCTGTATGATGCAATGTGCGTAAGTGCTTATGCAATCGGTGCATCGGATGAGATGAATACAATGGATATGCTTGAATGCAAGGTATTAAACATCATCCAAGAATATATACTACAAGCACATGTCATCTACTGCCTTCTCTTCTACTACTAATATGCTAAGTCAACACATCTTATTAATGCTTCAAAGATACACCAAAGCTTCACTAATTTCTTAATCACACATAAAGCAACACTTGATTAAACCCTAATTAATAATAATAGGTTTGAATAGCAACATGTATTTTTATTGCTTAGAAAAATCTTAGAAAATTACCATAGCACAGTACTACCCTAAGTAGTCTACCATCAAATTTTAGGGCATTTGAATAAGTGGAATAGCCTACACAAAAATAACAAGCTATGGCATGATTATGAACATGAAAATACTTTGTACTGTGAAAAGTGTCAAACAACAGAGGGAATATTTTTCCTATGTTCTACACAGCAAATAATCACTGCACAAAAATTATCACATGCATGTTTTATACAAATTTTGCTCTCTAGCAAAAATAACAAAAATCAGCCATTAAAGGCACTTGAACTACACCTCAAAATTTTTCTACAGTACATGCATGACACATATTTTTCCTAGGAAGTACATTACACAATAAGAGTAACAAACTTGGAATCATATTTTTCTGATACATATAGGATTTACTAACCATTTTACAAGATATCAGCAATATAAAGAATTAATTAAATCTCTATAGAAAAGTATCTAAAAATGACATACAATAATTTTATCATGTAGATATGGTGATAAGGAACCTAGAAAATTTTATTTCAACAGATTTGGAGCAAATTTGAGTATACAAACATTTTCCAAATCATTTCTCTTTCCAAATAATAAAAGAAAACTGAAAACGAAATTTTTCTATCACTACTGGGCCGACCCGTGGAAACCAACTGGCCCATGGCCACTTTCGGCCTGCGCAGTCCGAGAGAAGGGGAGGGCGGCGGCCTGGCTCGGGGCTTAGGCCCAAGCCAGCCTGGCCCAGCTCGGTCGGGCAAAGAGCCACGCCACGCCGTCGTCGAGACGACACGGCGGTGCGGGCTCTGCCAGCGGGACGGCGGCCATTGCCAGCCGGGTTCGGCAAGTGGGCGAGCGCGTGGGGTTCATAAGGAGGTGATGAACCCGAGCAGGCAATTGAAAAGGGGTGGAGGAGGGAAAGAGGATGCGTTCCACGGTGGCCGAGCACGGCGGCGCCATGACTGGCGGCGGCGAAACACGCAAAGGGCTCTACCTTGGCTCAAAAGGCATCACAGCCATGAGCACCAGGTGCCGGAGAGCGGGGCGGAGCTAGGTGCGCTTGATTGCGGGTAGTGGTGGAGTGTTGGCGGCGAATATCTCCGGCGGGGGCTGCGGTGGCGCTCGGTGGCAAGAGAACAGAGCTCGTGCGGGCGAAGCAAAGAGGCAGCGCGGGAGAGTGGAGTGACGAGCGCAACGGCTTCAGCAGATGAAGGTGGGCGCATGGGAGCGGAGGTAGGGCCATGGTCGCATGCATGGCGCGGCGTCGCTGGCGCATGGTCGCCATATGTGGCGGTCGCGGCCTCGACGCGATCGGCGCTGCGCGGGCGATGACAATGGGAAGAGTAGAGTAGCGAGTGACGATGGTTTGGGCTGGGACAAGGCAGGCGGCGAAGCGACGGAGCAGGGTGACAGAGTCGAGCTTGGGCCGGCCGTGGGCCGAAGAGGGCGGCTGGCCTATTAAGCGAAAATGAAATAATTTCCTTTTTATTTCTCAAACAAACAGAATTCAAATCCCATTTCGAGCCATTTAAAAGCATTTTCATAAATTGGTGTTAAAATGAAATTTGTTCCATTTTTCAATATCTACAACTTTGCTTTTATGACCAAAGTCAAATTCCAAATAGATTTTGATTACCAAATTAAACTAAATATTAATTCAAAACCCTAATTTTGGAGAATTATTTTTAAAGCAAAATTTGGCAATAATTTAAATATAAACTTTGCTCCAAAAATTGTGCTAAATAATTCTAGATGATTTACAATCATAGCCAAACATGTTTTACTAACCTAGCAAGCATAATTTGGGCAAAAATAACTCTAAACAAGTGTACGCAACATTCTTGTTTCACGAGCATATTTCAAATGTTTCGAAGCAGGGTTTCAGTTATTATTTACATGATTAGGCATGTATTATTAGGATGCTTAATGATGCATAATATGTATGATTTGTAGTGCCTAAATGCTGGTCATAACACCGGGGTGTTACATGTGCTTATTTGGATGTTGTATTTTTTCACACATATGTTGCAAGAGTATGGTCGAAATGTTTCAGTTGTTTTAGTTTTATGTTGCAATAAGTGTTTTATGTTGCAAGTTGCCAGTGTTTTATCTGGATATTGTATACATTTCACACACATGTTGTAAGTGTATGAATGTTTCATCTACTTCAAATGTATGTTGCGTTCAAATGTTTCATATTGCAAGTGTTTCGTATTTTAGAGGTATGTTCAGAGAGTCATAGGGCACGACACGGGCATCACAGGAAGGGGCGCGGCGAGCCAGGAACTGACGGATGGGGTGTGTAGCACGCCTAGGGTCCTGCGGACGGGGTGTGGTCGTCCTCGTCCCGGCTCTCGGGTCCTGACCGTGTTGATAGAGAGGAGAGGGTGAGGGGAAAGGAGCGGCGGGCGCAGGACGGAGCGAGAAGGATGGGGGCGGGGTACGCGTGTGTGGTGGGACGAGGCAGACGGGGAAGCTACAACGATACGGTGGGAGTGCAGCGCACCGGGCCATTCGGTACCATCCGATGAAAACCAAACCCATTGAATGTCCAGGCGCTATCAATTCCATATGTCATATCGCTGTATGAGCGCTTATATACTGCCAAAGACACTTGGTTATTATTCACTAAAAAGGGCACTTGTGTCCGCACTAACGCACCTACGTGTTCTTCAACAGTTTTTGTCTACATACGATAAGCGGTTGAGCGCATTGGTTCCTCGATGCAAGCCCCTCCTGCAATGTCTTTTTTATTCTTTTAATAATACAATCTACCTATTATCTAAAAAATTACAAGTTTCCTGCAAATTACAAAAAAAAATATAGTCTGTTCCTGCTATTTTTTTAAAAAATAACCTATTACCATTCTTTGCTTAAATGACTTTGCAAAGTTGTACTACTAGAAAACACTTTTAAGTAAAATCGTGAATGGTCTACTACCTGTTAAATGGTTTTCTTTGAGTTCGTTTACCCACAAAACAATTTTGAGTTAATAAAAAGAAAGTATGATTTTATATTAAAATCATTTGCAACTAGAACCATTATTTAGGCTAGTCCCAGTGGAGAGGTTCATAGCGTTGTTTCCAAGAATGTCACATCAAATGAAACGCGATGAAACTTGAATGAAACAACCACTCTAAGTACATAGTTTCATTCTATAGTTTCATAAACATTTAATTTCATAACTCATTGCGAGTGGGTAACTGTATCAAGAGAGTTCTATGCCTACGAAACTCATCATAAAAAATGCCTACGTGGTAGCTTATTAAATACGGATGAAACTCCCCCTGAGACTGGCCTTAGAAGTCGTTCAATATCATTTCTGAGTTTTCCATGCCATTTTGTCTTTTTGATTTTTTTATCGATTATAAAGGATCTAGAGATCTCTAAAAATCTTGTAACTTTCTAGATAGATGCTAAAAATAAGCACAATCCATATTAATTGTATCTGGCTTTATAGATTCTGTAGTTTCAAAATTGAAATTCTTCTCGAGATACTATATTTAAGTTTTCCATTAAACTGTTTATTAGCCCCCAAAACATATTTTGAAAATCCTTGAAAAATCATCCGAATGCGGAATGCATAGTTCTGAAAGTACTAATTTGTCATATGTTTTCTCATAATTCGTGCCCAAGTGAAATCCAAGTTCCTTAACAAAGTACTCTCTCCATCCCAAATTGTAAGACGTTTGATTTTTTTGCCCCAAGTTTGACCACTCGTCTTATTTCAAAAAATTTGTGCAAATATAGTCAAATTTAAGTCATTCTTAAAAAATTTTTATTAATAAACCAAACCACGACGAAAGAAGTGATATTTTACATAAATTTTTGAATAAGACAAGTGGTCAAACTTGGTGTCAAAAAAGTCAAACGTCTTACAATTTGGAATGGATTGAGTACATGTCAAAATTAGTCTTTTTAAAAAAATTAAAATTTAAAAAAATCAAAAGAAGCTTATCTTTTTGTGCATGCTAAAGGTATTGTAAATGTGTGATTAATGACAGGTTCATAATTTTTTGGGATGTTTTTTGGATTGGTCAATAGTTAAAAACTTGTTCTTTTTTGTTGCGTTTGTCATAATTGTGACTGATTCTTCATCCAATGAAGAAGTACGAAGCTGGATTTTTTTTCATTATCTAATTTTTTTTTGTAATCCTCCGTGAATTACACGTCTCGTGTGTACAGGACCGTTCCTTTCTGCATGTGTGTTAGACCCGTGGACCAGGTCACTGGTGAAGAATAAGACAGTAGAAAGCGCGCGCCCTTGCGCGCGTGTGTAAATACAGATAGAGGATATATGTTTTTTTTTATGGAGTGGAAACCAGTCTAAAGTAATACACAAATTTAAAGAGGACTACATAGACATATGTTACAGGTAGTGATATATTTTAGAGTTTGATGAATTCATCTTTGATTGCCTCTTGAATAGCCTCTGGGGAGAGCGTAGTCTGCTAAATTTGCGATGGCAAGCTTGTTCTAACTGCATGAGTTCAATGAGGGTGTTGTCATCTTCTTCAGTAATTGTGAGATTGGGGTAGCGATAGTCATTCATCGTCGTTGAGGGGGATTTCGTTTCTTCCTGTGAAAAGAGTTGTACCTAGGTTTAGTAAGAAAAGGGTATCAAAAGTGCATAACAGAGTTTCAAAATCTTACGGCACAACGGAAATATATGATGAGTAGAGGTAGGCAATAGGCTGAAACCAAAGCAATATATATATATATATATATATATATATATATATATATATATATATATATATATATATATATATATATATATATATATATATATATATATACACACACACCCCTTAATAATAAAGAGGTAAAAATTTGCGGCTATTTTGTTCGTCCATCGCCCCCTAACCACAGCCTGTTTGTTTGGCTGTGGCTTGTCGTAAATGATCGTAAATTTTCAGCCGGAACAGTATTTTTCTCTCACACAAACCAGCCACCAGTACTTCTTCACGAACCAGCCAACCGAACAGGCCAACTTCATGAATGTGCAAATTATCTCTCTTCACATTTATCTATATCTCCCATGTTATATTTATAAACGACATATGTATGACATCTTGAAATAATCAGAATATAACTAGAAATTCTAATCCAAATACAAGACGTATTGATCGGATTTCTTTTGTGTTTATTTTGAAAACTAAGGCCCCATGTGTCGTATACGAACCGAACTCGCTCACGTCACGTCACAACCTCTCGCTTGTCAACGAGATACATGCAACTCAGATTTGTTAATTATTTCCTTTTGGCAACATGTGTGCATGAGCACGACACACGTAGTTTTATCAAAATACGTGACTTTGGTTCGACCTCGGAGATCGAAAGGTACGGCGTGGAAGCAAAGAAACTCTATTTGGTCTTCTGTGTTCTGAACTCCTCGCCCCTCCCGCAGCTTCTTATCGGCCTGCATCCCGTTCGTCCTCGTGACCATGAGACCGTGGAGCTCCGCCACCGCCTCCCGCGCGCGCCGTGCCTCGTGGCCATCTTGGTCGCCACGGTCGCATCTGCCACCGTGTCAACCTCCCACCACAACACGTCCGCGCAATCCCTCGGCTGCTGGATTTGCTGAATGGGCTTCTTCTCGCGCTCCGATGATGCCGCCGCCTGGCCTCGCGTCAGCAGCGGCGACGGCCCGCCGCCTGAGGCGCTTGGCGGCTTCAGGTCCAGTGCCGGCGTGGTCGACGGCCAACTCGATGTGCAGAACATCGTGCGTGGTCAAGTCGGATCGGAGCTGCAGCCATGGACGGACCCACAGGGTACGCTGGGTGGGCTACCGCATACCCTAGGGTTCATGTGTAAGTGAACCAGAATATAAATTTTTATGTAAGAAAAAAAGAAAAAAGCTTACTACCTGGTGGACACGCCCAAGTACCCGACGCCTCCCAGCCGTTCGGCTTCTGTGCGGGCACGTGAACTCGCGCATACGGCGCTCGGCGCAGTTACTCCGCTCCACCTGGCTCGAAACCTCACCGGTCCCACGCATTGACTCACGCGCACCGCCTGCAACCATCCCGCTGGATCGTCGCAACGCGCAAGCGGCAGAGTCGAATCCACGCGGTCACGCCGACGCCATCACGGAACGACGCCACGCGCCCACCGCCCACGCGGCCACGACGGTCGCCGACTCGCCAGACTCGGAGGCGCGCCCGCGGCGAAGCCCGACGTCGGAGGGCCTGCAACGTTATCGTCTCGGCCGGCTACCGCTCGGTGAGATACTGAGACGCACAGCGACAGATAGGTTTAAGATTAATCTTCTATTCTTCTTCTTACTTGTGTACTTAAATAGTTTTAATTATTTATGTATGAGTCATTTTTTTCCAGTTCGTGAGTTCATTCATCCACATCACTGCATCAGATCAATAATTAGCATCCGGTCATTAGTCCATCATATCCTATGACTTGTGAGCTTTCTAACCGAAAGTTCCAAACAGATCGATTCTATATTATGAATTATTTGGGTTTCATTTTGAACAATTTATATCGAGATTTATCGTCGTTTGTAGCTTAATCTTTTAATTTAAGGCTCATCATATTATTTAATGTAGTTGGTTTTACCGAATTAGAATATAGTTTTATCAAATTATAAATGGTTTATCGAATTGCATAAATTTTTTTTACGACATAACCTGTGATAAAATCCTCCTCCGTCACTGGCTGCAGCTCACGTATGAAGTTGGACGCTCCTCGCGCAGTCATGCTGGCTGCCGTACTGGTTTGGTTTATGGAAACATATGTGGACTAAAAGCCCAAAACTAAAGCCCGTAAACACTGAAAGTGCCACGGCCCAGGCCCGTAAGACAATTTTCTTTTATTTTTCCGTATTTCCTTCTACCACCGTGGCACTGTACCAAAGATTTTACTGTCTTTTTTTCACTCCTCTTTAATTGCCTTGCCTGATTTTTATTGTTGTTCAGATAGCATGTATTTTTTAGAGACATTTTAATAGAAATCGTTTTCTATATATTGCTACCTGACGAGATCTAACATATGGGTATGTTAAGCCTCGGGATCAAAGGTTCCCGGGGGCTACACCCATCGGGTGCGCTCGCGTGCACCCTCCGCCTAAGGAAAAGGGCCAAGCCCAAGCACGCCCGCCGCCTCTGCTCAACGCTCGGGGGTTCGCCCAAGCCCCATCCCGACCGACGAGAGCCTGGACCTGACCCTTGGCTCCTTCTCGGCCTTTAGCACCAGCCAAGGCTCGGCGCAAGAAGACGACGCCCCATGCCACCAAGGCTCGAGGGCTCCCAGGCGCTGCCCCTTGGGTGTGGCCCTGTCGGCCGCTCCCCCGACAGGGTCACACAGGGGGCGTGACACAAGAAGACAAACTCCTCCTCCGTGGCCTCCAGGGGCTCGGGGGCTCCTGGGCCCACGTGTCAGCCCCTCGAGCTGGCCTCCCACGCCACCGAGAAGACTCCAAAAGGTGCGCCCGGGGAAGGCCGGTCCAAGCCGATAGAACCTGACACGTAGGGTGTCAGAGCAGAGCAGCCAGACGACGCCCAGAGCTTCTCGGCTCCATGCCATCTCCACGGTCCACAAGACGCCGCTGCAAGACTCTCCTAGAGTCCGGTGCATGTAGACCATAGACTAATCCCCCAAACTATCATGTACCCGACCTATCTCAGAATATAAGGGGAGGCGGATCCTAGAGGGGGAGGACGATCGAAGGACGATCATTCGAGCATCAGTCGATCATTCAACCAGAGGGGTGATCCTAGACGATCGCACCGCTCTCCACCGATCCGCTCTCGCCCGGCACCGAGGGAAGAGCAACCCAGAGAGGGGCACCGAAAGCTCCTCCACTCCCATCGTCTTCCTCCTCTCCGACGAGGGGAGGACTCCACCGGTGGTGAGGCAACCTCAGGATTAGCGCCGAGCTAATCCCCTACCAAATCTCTTCCTACACTCGATTGTAACCCCTGATTTTGGGTGCTTCTGAGTATTAGGATCATCAACTGCTGGACATAGGGCATCATCGCCCCGAACTAGGATAAACTGTTGCATCCTCTCTGTGATTCTTGTGTTCTTGAGTCCACCCGTGCCACCGAAGATACATACTCTGACACCAACTTGAACAATAATGCTTGCCGTGGTTTTGACCCAACGACAAATGGCGTGCCAGGTAGGGGGCTGCATCAAGTGCGATTCGGGCTCTACGATGGCCAGAGCCACCCACCTCATCGTCGGAGCGAGCGGCGCCGCCCCAGACTATGACGTCCGCTTCCCTGTCAAGTTCTTTGTCATAGCCAGCGCTTTTACTCTAGTCTAGGTCCTCAACTTTGGGAGCCTAGCCTACATCACCCACTCCGCCTGGACTCTTGGGAGCAGATCTCGAGGTTCTGGCCTATCAGATACAGCGCAGTCTGGGTCCTAACCCCACCGTGTCAGAGCGCCGCCAGATGTTCTACATGCTAGCCAACGTCCATCATCAGATCATCACCGGCGAGGTGCTCCCACCGCTGGACCGCTTCTAGTACTACCTCCTGGACCTGTCTTTCGGGATCTAGAACGCGGCGGTCTCCTTTTAGCTAGAGCTAGAGCACCTCGTCAGCCGTGAGGCGCCATGTAGCGTCATCCTCTCCAGCGCGGTGGGGACGGACGTCCCCTCGCTGCGCACCTTCCTTGAGATATTAATAGGTATATATAACAATTATATTATTTTGTTTATACTATCTCTTTTAACAAGCCTAAATTTTTTAAAATTATATACTACTATGTTGTGACATGTTAAGTCAGGGGGGGTATGGCCCCCCTAGCTCTGCCACTTGTCACCTCGGCGCTGAGCCATGTAACAAAGGAAAGTTGAAGATAGTACAAAACAATATGATGACTTGAAGATAGTACAGTACATGGATTATAAGCAATGTAACGAAGAAAATCGAAATGCAGCTAAAATTGCAAGGCAAGATCCAACGTAATGGTCATGCTCTGGAGATAATCTCTTGTATTTCTTCACCTCTTCCATCACCACCTCTAGGATATGGCCAACCCAATCGAATTCATTGATCTTTTATACATCACGTAGGCTATGAAGATACTTCAAGGTCACTGCATTTATTGTGCTCGTAAATAAACAGACCCAAAGCTAGAAGCAAGAAAGCCTTCATGAATCAATCCCTATCCGAACTCAACTTGAGCACCTCTATGCACGTTTTCATCTTAGCCCTATCACCGTCCCTATATTCAACATAGATTTTGTCATACACTCAATGTGGGCCCCTGGCTATGGACCAAGCTGACCAAGTGAGGCACAGCGCAGAGCCATGTGTGGGCCTGTAGTGCCTCCTACGCACAGTCTGGGGAGGGCGCGGCACGACTAGGAGGGGGCACGGCCATGGAGGACCACCACCGCCTGAGCAGGGATCCGCCAATCAAGGGGAGTAAGAATAGAATAGGAAAAGTAGTAAGGGTGTGCTAAGTAAGATTAGATTAAGGTTTGTTACGGAAGAGACTCAAATCTATAAAGGTTCTTTAGAAAATAGGGTTGCTTAAGAACCAAGTCTTCAAGGACTATAAAGAGAAGGGGCTTGTAACCATTCAATCTTAAGGAAGCAAGTAATCTAATACCACTTCCTCTTCCCTAGCCCCTCCCCTCTCTCCTGACCACGCACCCGCCACCCCCTCCCCCCCCCCACAGTGGGCACCATCACACCCCCTCTGCCCACGATGTAGCACATATCGAAGAAGCCGAAGGGGCCACCAATGGAGACCTGGCCAAGATCGGCTGCCGCGGTGCGGAAGGTGTCATGGATTGCGATGTACACTGGGAGGGCAAGCCACGTCATGGTGGTGCCAGAGTCAGGATGACGCCACGGTGACCCATGTATGGGTCTAGTTGGAGGTCACGCTCAGTCACACCCGGCACGCGCGTGCCACCCACGCTGGCGCCGATAAGCCACACATAGTAGAATGTGTCCATGTTCGGGTTCCATACCGTGGGGGGTGAAGGACGCTGGCGGGGAGGTCTCCACGGTGTCGCCACCGAAGGTGAGGGTGGAGGAGTGGGAGCCGGGGCTTGACAAGACGTCAAGGAGACAATAGGAGAAGCTCGTGGTGTTGTAGCCGAGAGCAGCAATCTGGCTCGGGCACGATATTTGGCCACGATCGAGGCCTAGGATCCCCGCGCCCGGCGCCCCGAACAGGCCCTTATTATCATCGCCACAGCCGATCGACAGGTGTGGAACCTGGACGCCGCCCGCGAAGGTCATCATCTCCTTGATGAAGTCTCCCACCGTCGTAGAGCCGTCCCCACAGCCCACGGCGTAGACGCACGTCATGCGCTTCGCGTCGCCGCCGCCGGATCGTCCCAGCGCTTGGCAATCTGGCACGTCGTACCCCATTTCGCAGTATGATGTCGAGTGTTGCGGGTCGAACACGGGACCGGACTATGGGTATCACCGTCGGCATGGCTGGCACGTGGTTGCCCGTGTCCAGCGCCAGCAGCGCCTCGACACCCGGCGTGCCCACCGCGATCTTGGCGATGTATGTTGGCTTCGCCAAGGAACCACTCAAACACACACACGCCAACGCTCTTGGCGAGAGGTAGAAGAAGCACCCGTAGAGGAGCTATTTTTTTATAGATATGAGGAGTCAGAACTATTTTTACATGTAGAGTAGAAGCTACTTTTGATCCTTCTGCTCTGGCTCCAACAATGGTTCCTGTGGAGGAGCTGTTGGAGTAGGAGCCATGCCAAACATGCACTTAGTTTTGTTCAAAGTTAAACTTGCTTATCTTTACTAACATCATTTATAGATAACAATACAAATAATCATTTACAAAATTAAGTATATTAATTAGATAAACCAAGGAAAAAATATTTGGGCAGTGCATTTAATGATATTGTACATGTTAATATGTTTTTATATAAACTTAGTCAAAAGTTGAGAAGTTTGATCGGCAACAAAATAACCCTATATTGTATAAATGATAAAAGGTCAGTTATGAGTCGCTTGCTTCGATCAGAAGTGACCTTGAGTTTTGCCAATGCCGCAGGGGTTGGTGGTTATATATGAGAAGGGAAAAGGAGCTAGCGAGAAGGTTGCTTTGGTCAGCAAATTAAGAGCATCTCAAAAAGTCTTTCTAAAACTTATTCTCTAAACCATCGTAAGAAAATCATTTGAAAAAGAAAATCGTTTTCCACACTTGATGGAGTTAAACTCGTTGTCCATCTTTAGCTAGAGAGAGAATTTCAGAATAGATGATAGCTATATTTGGATATTCACTGAGAGAGAAATAATTTTTTAATAATATTTTTCAATGAATAATTATAAATATAGAAGCTGCTATATAAAAATTTGAGATATGGTACCCTGTTGGTAGGTGAGCTCCCGACTGGGGAGATGTCGGCAGCTCACGGGCCGACAGGATCACATACGACGACATAGCAGCGCCGTGCTGTCGGCGACGACGGGGATCCTATCGGCTTCTGGTGTGCCGAATGGTTATGTCGGCCTGTGGAATACCGACAAGAACCTGATGACGTCCTGCTCGATGACCCCCAAGCTGCCCTGTAAAAAGAAGGTCCAAAACCATCCGGGCCTGGAGAGCTGTGTCGATCCATCGTTTTCAGGGCTTCCAGTGTTTCCTGCTCGGTGAAGGGAGCCGTGAGTTCACTAGAAAGCTGATGCTGATTGTGGAACAGGGAGCCGACGTCGAAGATCCACACAGAGGACCCTGGCTGTCCTATGATTGCGCTGAAGTAGTCCGTTAAAGCTTGCAGCTTCCCATCATGGTTGGCGATGGTTGTCCGGTTGTCCCCTGAACCTCCACGAACCGGATGTTGTTGCTGCGCATGCGTACAGTCACCTGCGCGTGATGGAAGGCGGTGTTGGCGTCGCCCTCCTTCATAGCGCAGAATTTGCTTCGTTGCTTCCAGTAGGCAGCTTTCGCCTTGACTGCCTGGGCGAGGGAGTCATGACAGAATTTGCGAGCCTGTAGTTCATCGGTAGACAGTGCTGTGGAAAGGGATACTATCGGCTTCTGGTTGGCCGACAGGTACTGTCGGCCCGTGTACAACCCGCGTGGCGTTGCCCCCCGCCACGGCCGCCGCCTTCGAGATGATCCATGCTGCCCTCCGCTTGTCTCGCTGGAGGCGACACGCGAGGAACTCAGCTGCGGTGGCGTTCACGACCATGGTTGTTAGCAAGCGAGCAGCAGTCACTTGCTGGATCAGTATGTAGAAGTGATATGGAGTGAGTGATTCCATGGCTGCAGGGGGGTGGTGGTTATATGGCTGCAAGGAGATTAATGAGGCCGCGTCTCCAGCGAGAGTGACGCCATGGATAGCATGCAGCAAGCAGATACAGCAGGCGGCTGTAGCTACAACAAAAGATTAGAGATAGACTACATATACACTAGGCGGCTGTAGCTAGAACAAAAGATTATTAACGATATATAAATCTAAAGTTAACTAATTTTAACGTGGATAATAATATTAACTAGTATTTTATTTTATTTACATACTGTAGCAGACCGCACAGTGATGCACAGGATACAAGTAGGCAGAGCCAGAGCCATGTGGAGCCGAACCAAATGAGTCCTAAGTTTTATTCAAAGTCAAACTTGGTTAGCTTTATTAACTAGATTTAATTATAGATAAAGATACAAACATCTACAACATTCAATAGGTTCATTAGATATGGGAAAAAAAATTTGGGTTGTGCATTTAAAGATATTGTACATGTTAATATGTTTTTGTATAAACATAGTCAAAAGTTGAGAAGTTTGACTGGGAACAAAATAATATTATATTGTTAATAGAATAATACAAGCTGGTGTTGTTTTTTTTATGAAAGAGCCCGATAGCGTCATGTAAACACCTAATCTGAACGCTTATATATAAAACAACTCATCGTGTGCATTCTCAAAATCTATAGTTTACAAGATTAAAAATATGATATCAAAATTTAGATTAGTGACATCGTAACATATGAGCTGCAACCACAGCTACCATAGTTTAAGCTACGATGTTAACGAAATGCATATTGAATATGCACAGGGTTGCCATGCAAATCCCCTCAAGAAAAAGCGTTGCCATGCAAAGGGAAAAAAACGGATGGAGATAAAAAGATATGTATAAGTAATTGACAAGTCTATCACAATTATATCTTATATAAGATTCTAACTTATGCATGAGCACGGGTTGATGGACTATCTAGTGCACCTACTTACTATTATTACACATTATAAATATTATTATTTTTCATATGTTTAATTAGTCAAACTTGAGATGAATTAACTTATGTAAATCAAGAATGAATGTGACTCATTGAAAAACGAAAATGATATTCCTTTTGAGACGAACCGACAGAGGTGTACATATATGAGTACTCAATTATGCGATCAATCGACCCCTGCTCTTCCTCTCTCAACAGCTATTTGGCGCGAACCCAACACGCTGGCCGTCGACGTCGTGCACGACATGGAACCCCTGCAGCTGGATGTTGCCGAAGATGGAGACACCACGGTCACCGCTGCCGGCAAACGCGAAGCACATGGTGCCCTTGGAGTACACGGGGATGAGGTAGTTCTGGGGAGGGAGCTTCACCTCGACGCTGCCGGCGAAGTGCATCGACACAGCAGGCACCTTCACAAGTCCGTGCACGCTATAGCAGGTGTCGAAGAAGCCAAAGGGGCCGCCCGGGGAGGGCCAGCCGAGGTTCGTCACTGTCGCCGCTCGAAAGGCGTCGCGAAATGCGGTGTACGTAGGGCCAGCGAGGCGGGTCACAGCAGTGCCGGAGTCCACGATGACGCCGCCGTGGCCCGTGGACGAGTAAGGCTGTTGGGGAACTGTCCCTAACAGAACGAAATATGGGGCGGAGGCCTCCGGCACAGGCCGAAGGCTAAGCCCCGCGGAGAACAGAGGTGAACACACAGAGTGAGGCCCACCAAATCTAGGGTTTCATAAATAAGGTTCAACTAACTCTTACATGGGGTTCACCATCCCCTTTTTATAGGTCACTGTACAAAAAAAAACTCTTTTACAAAAATACCCTCTGCCACATACTTAGGATATTCCTGCACTCAAGCTATACTTCCGGGGCCAACTTGGGGCTTCTCTTTTACCAACAGCCTTGCTGCATGGGCCTTGGGCGGCGCCCATGGGAGGCTCATCAACTGGCAGAGGCTCCTGCCGACCTTTCCGGTCTTGCCCTGTTATCTGCCTCCGCGCGACTTGATCCCGGTGCCCGCGCTCTGCACCCTGCATATAGGAGTGTAAGTTATAGATTTTTTAGGTCGAGTAGAGTAGGTATGGTTTGAGACGGGCAAAAACATACAAATTTTGACTTGAGGCATAGGTGGCAGGAAATGGAGCAAAGGTTTGTACATATAGCACTGAACATATTCATTTTGAATTATTAGTATTGAGCCATAGCAAATAACTTGCATGTCGGCAACATAAATACAAAAAAGGAAAGCAAAGTACTACAATTGTATCTATAATGGAAAATTAGGCACTCAGCAGGCAATTGCTGACTGAAGAGTTGGCATGATGGAAAAAACACAACACAACCGCTTTGAACAGACTGCGCTAATATAAATCAGAATTAGAGGGGAGAACAGTAGGACAGCTGACCTGCTGCCATGCGACGCCGCTTGCCTGCTTGCCCATTGGCTGCTGCTGAGACACACAAGCGTACAGGTGATGGCCTTTTGCTGTTGCAGTCCTCCAATCAAGCGTACATGCTGTTGCTGAGACAGTAGAATGGCCTTTTTGTTCCTATCACATCGCACACAAACTACTCAAAGCAGGTTATTTGATGCAGATTATAAAGAAATAAAAATGGAAAAAACACACATGTTCTGAAGTCAATAATCAAAGGCAATTTAGCCTTGACATTGAGGAAAAGGAAATTCGACGTCATCCAAAGAAATAACTCATCGATCTACACATGGTAAAAGAACCGAGACCATGTGTTCTCAATAATATGGGGTACCTAAGAAAATAGATGATTACCAAAGCTGGGAGCGTAGCCATGCACAGATCGGACCAGGGCAGAACCTCTTTTCTGAATTTCTCTGTAAATTTCGAATTGGAGTCATGGTAGTACTGCAGCACTTACTATGGCCATGAACCACAGTAACACTGGCCAAGCAAAGACTGAAAGCACGAAATCAAATCGAAAAAAACCAGCTGCAACAGCAGAACCTGATACTGTACATCAGTCTTTAGAGCAAGAGGGCGGACAACAAACGACATGAACAATAGTTTAGTAGCATAGGCAGGAAAAGAATAGCACAATTTATGAACTAGCACAAAGCATAATTATTAGGTAAAATTGAATTTAATATGTGGTATGTGTTATGGTCAAATTTCCTCACATAGTTCCAAGGTATGAAGGCAAATGAGAGATCACAATACCTTGGGTTCCTCTAGCTACAACAGCACAGCGACGAATTGCGGTACCACTCTCACAAGCATCCCAGGTTGGCCTACAGCCACAACACTGTACACTATATCAAACACTAAGGATTGCGGCTAAGTGACCATAGTGAGATGACAACCATCCAAATTGCCTACACCAATTACAGAAAATTCCTACGTAGATTGGAAATGTTGAAGGGCGATAAAGAAGAGATTCATGAAGGCAATAGATGCAGAACTGGAGCGACAAACACAAGGAAGCTCAATCCAGCAAGTACATGTGCATATAATTTTTTTTACATGAACTTGAAACTAAAGAAAATTAAATTGAACCATGGTAGTCCGTACAATTAAAAGTAGTGAACCAGAAATAAAGCAAAGCATTATTACTTCGTACCAAAAAATATAAACAGTCAGCACATGTAGATTGATTGAATCCCACGAAGAACAAATCAAGGTCCAGGTAAAACAACCAAAAATTTGAATTAAAACCTATAGAAGGAATTCCTCAACATATAGGACCCCAGCCCACGAGGAACACACGTAGTTTACTGCTCCAAGTACCAGGATCCTGGCAGGGCGGCACACATACGGGATATGCACCGAATCAGATCGGCAAGGTAATCCTAGGGCATAGAAAGAAGCATGATAGGATGTCTTTTTTGTTCCGTTATCAATTAGGAGGTAGGACAAAAAAATGGGAAAAAGAAGATAAGAGTGAGCCTCAGAAATAAACAAAATGGCATCATTTCATCGCTTTAAGGTAACCACAGCATGTAATGGATAGACCCCATCCTTTACATAGAATTAGCAATCTGATGGTTGTCATCTGAACCATGAAAACATCATGTAAATATATGTGGGAACAGAAAGAAGCATAGGAGGATAATAAGAAAAGGATTTGAAAAATAAGGGAAGCAAGATATAGCCTCATAAATCTTTGAGTTGGGTAAGCACAACATGGAATTGAGAAGAGCCATTCATCAAAAAAATAAAGGTGTTGGCACATACAGAAAAGAATATAGATAGGAGAGGGGTGCAGTGGCAAGAAATTGCATTTAAGAGAACATAGGGAAGGGGATATTGTATAAATATGCTGTGGACCTTTAAAGATCATCAACCCATATTCCCAAGTAACATGAGACTTCATTTTCATCACAGGCTTTAGAACAGCAAAGATTTCCATCGCCTGGACAGTTGTCACTTGACAGTGTGACATCACTATATGAACCATCGGAAAAAACAATGGGTTTCACACGCATCTAGCACTCAAATCAGCAGCGAATCCGAAGTACAAAGCAGCATACAGGAATGAAATTTCCGAGATAATTGTGTGCATTAGAATCCAAATTAGCAAATGTAAATCTTCTCAAAGGTATTAAGTCTCTTCTATGAATCAAATAGAGGTATGGCAGAAGAAAAACAAAAGCTCTAGCATCGTAACCGAAAACATATGGCTCAAGAAAATACTTGCAAAAAAGCGACTCATGGCCAAAGGTGAAGCTCCAAGGAGAGAGGGGGAGAGGGGGTGGGGGAGAGAGGGAGGGAGCACCAACAATCCAGCGGAGGTATAGACATGGTACATAGCTAAGGAAAGGTGTGTCCCTCCAGAGGGGGAAAAGAGGGGCTGAAATCAAAATCAATGCCCCGCTGAACTTTACAACCAGCGCAGGTTGCAGCGGTGGCGGACCACATGGACATGCAGAGAAAGAAGGAAGTACCTTAGGGAGGAGGCATAGACTACTGGTTGGCGACTGACGCAGGTACAATGGGGCTACGACAATGCTCGGCCAGAGGATGAGATAGACAACTTACCGATCTACGTAGCAAACAATGAACATATGGGCACTGAAGGCAAGGACACTATCGCTCAATGGCTTGTTCATCCCAAATGGCCACCCACAAGCCATCAGACCTGATAACGGTAGGTCTTGCCTGTTGGCAACAAACGTGATGGACACGCAGGGCCTGGCCATCGACAATCAATGTGAAGCAACGATAGCTCACATACTCGGCCTCAGTATTGGTAATAGCACACCACCTGTACACCACAACGTCATCATCCATCAAAGGAGATTGCAGTCAAGTATTGCATGAGGACCCATCGGTTATCTGCATCATATCTGACTACAAAAACTAAGAGAACATGCAGCAGGCATGTGAAAAAACAATGAAGAAACAACGAATAGAAGCCTAAGATTTGAGAAACATACCATGATGAATATAGTCGATGGTTCGTCAGCGTGGCCACACTGGTTGCTATATTTTCTATTGCGGCCACACTGGTTGGTGACGGAGACCAGCTGAATTGTAGAGCCTAAAGTTAAGAACACCGATATTCTGGCAGAAATCATGAAAGAGAAATCCAAACAATTTTTTATCAGGGTAACTGTGTTCCGTGTTTATCATACTGAAATTAATCCACACAAATCCAATGGAATCATCACGTCTGATGATTCTCATACCATTCCAGTTTTGACATGTACCATGATAAATCTCGTCTGCGGTAGCTGGTGGGTATTCCGTGCATATTTATAACTTGTGTTTTTTCCCCCAAATCAAGCAGTACCACAGCAAGGGATAATCTAACTAATCAATGCCGCGGCACCGAATCCTAGAGAAAAAATCGCAAGCTATAGAATCAACTCAGTACCCTGATGACGATAAAACTCATAACACAATTGGATGAAAAATCCAAGCAGGACGAACCGAAGCTGCCAAGAATGTTTAAAATAGAAGCATGCCAAGTAAAGAAGAGTCCAAAAACGTGGTAACCATATCCATCAACAATGTTATCCTGCCTGGCCAGTTACTGTAATTGTAGGCAGAGTAGTATTCGTACCTCTAAAGTAGAACTACACATGACACAGCTGGTTAGTCTGGCACCTAACCAAAACATCAAATGTGATGCTGGATTCTCATATTGGACATTACAGGGTACACCAGTGCACCCTGTCTTTAATAGCTATACTAACTGTGCACAATGTTTCAGACTGCACCGAAATATCAAGAACTATATTTCTTTTTTCTTTTTCTTTTTTCTCGCACAAAGGAACTATATTTGTTGTAAAACAAAAACAAAAACTATAAGAACATGCACAGAAGGTAAAGGTGAAAAAGAAATCATGAACCTAGGAATGGTTGCTGCTACAATGGTACCCAAATTGCCAGCTGAAGACATTGGGCATTGTTCTTCCAAAAAAAAATTAGAGCAGCACATTTTCCAATGTATGGGGAACATAAAAAAAAGGAAAGAATTTACCTCGGTTGACCAGAACATGATTTGGGCAGGGTAATTAAAGTAGGCGAGGGAGCCCTTGGTGAGGCCACTGCAGCCCATGAGGACGACCGAGAGCCGCACGTAGGCCCACCACAGGTTCACCATGTACTTCATCGTGAACCCCTCTAGGCGTATCGGAGCCAGGTACACGAATCCCTGCACGAAGGAGATAAAGGGGACTTAGGGGAGTTTTATAGGTGACCATACAAAGGCAAAGCAAGTTCACGGAGGAAGGAATAAAACAGAGAATGGACTTACAGAAGTTGGTAGGGAAGGAAAGAGCAGTCTGTGGCAATAGACCTTTGCCATCATATCGAATGACATACAACCAGTTACCATATGCTGTCTTGACCAATGCATCAGCAAACAGGTGCAAAAAACAATGAAGTTCTAATCAGCGGTGTTTTATAGAAAAAGAACAACCTCAGCATAGAGCTAATTAACCCTATGCTGTGAACACCAGAACGTGGGATGCAAATACAAAATATTAGATAAATAATGCGAACAAATGCTAACTATATTTATATTGGTGATAGAGGGCAGATTTAACTGACAATAAATAGTATGTGGCCCACATGAGCCAAATGGTAAATTATTCAGTAGGGACTTGAGCTCAATTTGTTCAAACATTTTTTGGTAGAAGGGCTACACAATCGTTGCACACTGAAGTTTGCAAAATCAGGCTGCATTTCCTTCCGAGTTCTGATATGTTGAGGGAATACACTGGAAATAAATTTGATCAAGTATTGTAGGACCAAATAAATGAATGTACTCTCACAGCAATTTAAATATTATTTTTGGTGGCAAGAAGTTTTTGCTCTGGAATGTGAATTAGATATGTTATCCCAAGATGAATGAACAGGCATACAAGGACAGCTGTACATATCCACGAACAACATTGCAATAGGCATCGACAACTACAAAAATGAAGTAAATAACTAAAGGAGATTTAAATACCTTGATCAGTTGGTCAGCAGAGAGAAGCCCAAGAATCAATTTACATTTCCAAGTCGCAGCTGCTTAAAAAAAAGGACGCATGAATGAATTTAGGAAGGTAAAGGTAAGTTAATTCTTAGCAGAGAAGGGGTCACTTGATAGGGTAAGAAGCATCAGTCTGGAACCATGTTTCAGAGGCCTGGAAAAGTTCAGCAGGATGGAAATCATGTAATTAGGCCCAATATATTATTGAGCACTATTCATGTATCATCTGCAGCCATGTCTAGAAGGTAATACGACACATAGGGCATCAACCAAGAACAAGAGTGATCCATGAACTTCCTGCTGCTAGAAATCATGCTATAAAAAACAAGAAGACCAACCAAATGCGAAATCATGTCATAAAAAACAAGACCAACCAAATGCTCACCAGTGTAGGAAGTGTTAATCTCTTCTAATCACATGGTCATAGATCTAGCCGGGTATTTCTTGTAAATGAATAGCATGTCCTAGTGCAGGAACTAGACAGAGAATAGAGGGAGAAGTAGTGCTAGGTTACCGACCATCGTAGGCCTTCGATCCAGAGGCATCTGCCATAGGCGTTGCGTCGGTGTTTGCGCGAGGGCAGCGACGGTCGGTGAAGACGGGTGGCGGCGCAGTGCAGTGCTGGCGGTGACGCAGTCCGGTGGCGGTGCGCCTGGTGGCTTCCCGTCACTGGCTGCGCACCCTCTAGATCGGATTAGGGTTTGTCGGTGGGGAGCTCGGCTCAGGCGAACCTCGTGACTTGAGCCGCCGGCCCCACCTCTATTTATTACGCAGTGTAACAAGGGCCCTCCAGCCATAGTGGGCTGGGCGCCCCCGATCAGGGCGCGGATCAAAGGCCCAACTGGACCGTTGGGCCCAGTTTGAGATTAGAGATCAATCTAACAATCTCCCCCTTGATCTCCTACCATCTTTCAATTTCATATCATTTACTTCTTTTCATTCCATTATAGATTAGCGCATAGAGCATGTTTCATCGTCACAGTCAATTACCAATAGATTTAACAGCTACAACACACCACTCTGTTCTGAAATAGATACTTAACTTTGGGCCTTCTTTTGTCCAGGAATTATAGGCTTTCCCTTAAACCCATGCCGGCTACATGTTCTCTGAACACGTTGGGTGGTAAGCCTTTTGTAAGCGGATCCGCGAGCATCTTTTCGGTACTTATATGCTCCAGACTTATGACATGATCCTGGACTTTATCTTTCACAACATAATACTTTATGTCAATGTGTTTGGCAGCACCACTTGACTTATTATTGTAAGCATACTGTACTACCAGATTATTATCGTAGTATAACTTAAGTGGTCTATAGATGTCGTCAACCACCTTCAAACCGGGTATGAACGTCTTTAGCCAGTTCACCTGTCCCGTTGCCTCATAACACGCAACAAACTCGACATACATTGTGGACGATGTAGTGACGGTTTGCTTTGAGCTTTTATATGAAATAGCTCCCCCTGCGAGAGTGAATACATATCCAGACGTGGATTTTCTATCATCTCCCGCATAATCAGAATCTGAATATCCCACTATATTGAGTGAATTAGATCTTCTATATGTCATCATGAGGTTTTTCGTTCCTTGCAAATAACGCAAGACTTTCTTTACTAATTTCCAGTGTTCTGTTCTAGGATTGCTCTGGAATCTACCAAGTAACCCGGTAACAAATGCCAAGTCAGGGCGCGTACATACTTGAGCATATTGTAAACTTTCGACAGCTGAAGCATATGGAACTGCTTTCATTTGATCAATCTCATATTGGTTCTAGGGCATTAAAAATCTCCATATATGTCGCCCTTGACTATAGGAGCAGGTGAGGGACTACATTTGTGCATACTAAATTTCTTTATGATCCTTTCTATGTATGCTTTTTGTGACAGTCCTAATACCCCTTTACTTCTATCTCGATGAATCTCGATCCCTAGAACGAACGAGGCTTCACCAATATCTTTCATATCAAATTTTAAGGACAAAAACTTCTTTGTCTCCAGTAGTAGACTGACATCACTACTAGCAAGTAAGATATCGTCCACATACAGGACAAGGAAGATAAACTTCCCATTCTTAAACTTTATATAGACACAATTGTCCTCAACATTCTCTTTAAACCCAAAATTCCTTATTGTCTGATCAAACTTCAAGTACCACTGTCTTAAAGCTTGTTTTAATCCATAAATGGATTTCTTTAGGTGGCATCCCATTCGTTGTTTTCCTTGCATGACAAAACCCTTCGGTTGTGCCATGTAAACATTTTCCTCCAAGTCTCCGTTGAGAAATGCTGTCTTTACATCCATCTGATGTAATTCTAAATCGTAATGTGCCACTAATGCCATTATGATTCTGAAGGAATCTTTACATGAGATTGGAGAAAATGTCTCATTGTAATCAATCCTTTCTCTGTGCGTAAAGCCTTTTGCCACAAGTCGCGCTTTATATCTCTCTATATTTCCTTGAGAGTCAAGTTTTATTTTGTAGACCCATTTACAGCCTACTGTTTTGGCTCCTTTAGGAATTATTTCTAAATCCCAAACTTTATTGGCATTCATAGATTTCATTCCATCTTCTATGGCCTCAAGCCACTTTGATGAATGATCATTTCTCATGGCTTCTTCAAATAAGGTGGGATCATCCGCCATTTAAAATTCCTCAGTGTTGTATACTTCATAGTCAGCAGGAATAACTGATTTTTTAACTCTTTGAGACCTTCTAGGGGCCTCCATATTTGGCACATCTTTTATTTGAGGCTGTTGTTGCTCCCTCTTATGTGTGGCAATAGGTTCTACAGGATCCTGAAGAACATGTTCCTCATCGTCATTCATTGTTGCCATAGGCGGAATAACAACAGGTGCTGACACCACAGTATCTTGCACTGTCGGTGCAGCGATAGCAGGTAGTGAGAAAAATGGCTCATGAATCATCGGAGTGGGCGCATACACCCGCTTCTCTTCAAGGTCAATTTCTCGAGCTACCATGCTCCCCCTCATCATTTTATCCTCTAGGAAGACAGCGTGTCTCGTTTTCACAAACTTTGTATGTCTGTCTGGACAGTAGAAACAAAAGCATTTTGACTTTTCTGGGTAGCCAATAAAATGGCAACATACTGTTTTGGGATCTAGCTTCCCAATGTTTGGGTTAAATACTTTAGCCTCAGTAGAACTCCCCCACACACGTAAGTGGTTTAGTGAGGGTACTCTTCCTATCCACAACTCATACGGTGTTTTGGGCACTGACTTACTTGGTACTCTAATGAGAATATGAATGATGATTTTTAATGCCTTCATCCACAGGCTCAACGGTAAGGTGGAGTAACTTATCATACTGCGCACCATATCTATCAGGGTACGATTGTGTCTTTCAGCTACTCCATTCTGCTGAGGTTCGCCCGATGTAGAATACTGGGCTACTATGCCATTCTCCTGTAAGAACCTTGTAAAAGGTCCAAGAACTTGGCCATATGGGGTATGCCGACCGTAGTACTCCCCCACGGTTGGACCGGACTATCTTAATCTTTAAATTGTGTTGGTTTTCAACTTCTGTCTTAAATATCTTAAATTTATCCAATGCTTTTGTTCTTTTTTTGATTGGATAAATGTAGCCATAACGGGAGTAATCATCTGTGAATGTTATGAACGAATCATAACCATCCACACTCTTTACAGGAAATAGACCATAGATGTCTGTGTGAATAATCTGTAAAATTCGTGCGCTTCGTTTGGCATCTTTCTTAATTTTCTTTACATACTTTTCTTTTATGCATTCTCTGTATTGTTCTAAATCTGAGAACTCTAATGGAGGAAGTGTATCATTCTTAACTAGTCTTTCTATTCTCCCCTCGAAATATGGCCTAAATGATAGTGCCATAATTTCGATAACGCATCGTGTGCTCTCTTTCATTTTCTGTTTATATCCGCAGACGAGGATACATTGTCATTGTCGCACGCAACGTTCCAATCATCGCATACAACATTCACATTATCACGTAGTGATAACAAATAAAGCTCATTTTGTAAGATAGCAAGACCAACACATGTATTATTAAATGTTATCTTACATTTGTCATTTCCAAAATGGCAATCATATCCATCATTGTCCAAGCATGAAACACTAGTCAAGTTTCTCTGTAAGGTGAGAACATAAAGTACATCTCTAAGTAAAAGTGTGAAGCCATCAGTAAGCTCTAGAGAAAGATCGCCAACGGCTTCAACATCTGCTCGGACTCCATTTGCAACTTTAACATGTCTTTCTCTTCTTTGCGTAGTCCTCGTCGAACGGAATCCCTGTAAAGAATTAGCAACATGAACAGTTGCACCTGAGTCAATCCACCAAGTAGATTTCAAATACTGTACATACAGGGATTCATTTATGAACGTAATAATGTTTTCATCTTTCTTTGCCATGATCATCTTTAAGTAATCGGGACAATCTTTCTTATAATGTCCCATCTTCTTACAATAGAGACACTGGTCTTTCTCTACTGTGAACTTCTTCTGCTGAGGCTGATGCAACATGGGACCCTTTCCCTTTGACTTTGAGGAGTTAGCATTATTATTCTTTTTCTTGTTGTCTTTCACATAATTGATAGTACCACCATTGACAGCTTTCATTCTCTCCTCCTCTTGCACACACATAGCCATGAGCCTCTCTAAGTCTCATTTCTCGGGCTGTATGTTGTAGTTGACAACAAAAGTGTCAAATTCCTTTGGCAAGGAAGCAAAAATCAGATGGATAAGAAACTCTTCCTTGAGAGCTAGATCCATTGGTTTTAGCTTGGATGCCAAATTGCTCATCCTTAGTATGTGCTCTCTTATGCCACCATTTCCAGAGTACCTCTCTGTCACCAGCTGCTTTATCAGCTGGGTAGCATGTCTTTGAAGAGCCAATGAACTGACTCTTTATTCTATCGAGGTACTCGGTGACCATGTCACACTCTGGGATTGAGCCCACAATTGCAGGCTCAATCGTGTTCTTTATCATAGCCAAACATTTCTTGTTGGCAGTGACCTACTTCCTATGCTCAAGGTCATAGGACATCTTTTGGTATGCAAAATCACTCTCTCTAGTCGCCCAAGCAGCATCAGTCTCGTTTGTCTCCCTCACTGGTGCCACAGGCTCAATAGGACACGGTGAGGTGACTACCTAGTCCACCTCAGCCAAGATAAAGGCTAGGTCAATCTTTTTCTTCCACTCCATGTAGTTGTCACCTTTGAGAGTGGGGATCTCTTTGATACAACCCATCAAGTTGTATCCGCCTGAAAACACAATTCATATAAAGTGAGAACATAAATAATAACAACAATTGCATGTTTTAGTCCAACGTTGGTCAAAATTAAAATATACAATTGTCCTCTACACTAATTCTACATCACCGTTGGGCAGAAATAGAATTAATGCATGACAAAACTCATAAATAACATCATAATATTGTCATTACTCAACGTTGGTCAAAATAATAACAATATTATAATAAACTAAAAACATATCTATTTTTTAAAATTAAATTCTCCGTTGATTCGAATTTAATAATGAAAATAACAACTTTAAATACGCAGCGGAAAGTGTAAATATTCTCATTATTATTTTTGTAGAAACTTTGTAGTACTGTACTTTTCTCTGAACAAAATTATCGTTGGATCAAAATTATGCAGAGTTGGACATCAAAATTCATTTGAAATTCATCAAATATGTATCAAAAAAGTTTGTGGAAAAATAAAACAAAAGAACTGTTTCACTGTGTTTGTGGCCATTTCGGCCCAAAACAGCAAAAACCGGCCCACGGCCGTTCACGCACTCCCCCGCGCCCAGGCCGCAACCTAGGCCTGGGCCAGGAAAGCAGCCTCGCGCTCGCGCGCACCTGGGCCGAAAGGCGGCCCGATCAGCGCTAGCCGTTCATTTTGATCCAATGGCCGTCCGTGCGCGTCGCCAGATCAAAACGGCGACCTCAGTGCCTCCGCTGAAACCCTAGCGGCATTCTCCTCCACCCTTTCTCTCTCTTCACCTCTCTCCTCAGCGCAGCGCAGCGGCGACCGAGCAAAGACGAGAGCGAAGATGGCGCCGTCACCGGTCCCCTTGCCGGCGTGCGCGCTCCCTAGCTGGTGAGCACGCCGCCGTCGAGCGGTCTGGGCGGCGGTGCCCTGTTCCCCTCCAAAACCCTAGATCTGACCCTGATCTCCTCCTTCTCTGTCTCGGAGACGATGACGGTGCCGTCGTCGGCCCTCTCGGCCGTCAAGCGCTCCCAGCAGTGAGCGCGCCATTGTCAAAGCAGCTTGCCTGGCGCCCTTGGTTCGAGCACACCGCTGCGCGCGCCGACATAGGCAGGCGGCAAAAGACCTTTGTCTTGGCGGCGAGGTAGGCCTCTTCCCCTTCCCCTTTTCTTTTCTTTGATTTTCCTTTCTTCTTTTCTCGGATCTATCCGATTTAGGGTTAGGGATGGGGTTAGGATGGAGATTAGGGTTTGGTTAGGGTTAGGGTTTCTTTTCCCGATTCGATTCGTTCGATTCGGTTCATCTATTTCATTTGATTTCTTTTCTTTTCTATTCGTACCCATACCGAGATCTACTCAAAATAATCTTGCTCTGGTACCATTGTTA
The DNA here is from genome assembly GCA_904845875.1 of Miscanthus lutarioriparius. Lineage (NCBI taxonomy): Eukaryota > Viridiplantae > Streptophyta > Magnoliopsida > Poales > Poaceae > Miscanthus > Miscanthus lutarioriparius. The sequence continues at coordinate 134,425,426 of CAJGYO010000007.1, read as the reverse complement.
ATCTCTTCTAATCACATGGTCATAGATCTAGCCGGGTACTTCTTGTAAATGAATAGCATGTCCTAGTACATGAACTAGATAGAGAATAGAGGGAGGAGTGGTGCTAGGTTACCAACCATCATAGGCCTTCGATCCAGAGGCGTCTGCCATGGGCGTTGCGTCGGTGTCTGTGTGAGGGCAGCGATGGTCGGTGAAGACTGGTGGTGGTGCAGTGCAGTGTTGGCGGTGATGCAGTCCAGTGGCGGCGCGGCTGGTGGCTTCCCGTCACTGGCTGTGCACCCTCTAGATAGGATTAGGGTTTGTCGGTGGGGAGCTCGGCTCAGGCAAACCTCATGACTTGAGCCGCCGGCCACCACCTCTATTTATTGCGCAGTGTGACAGGGGCCCTCCAGCCATAGTGGGCTAGGAGCCCCCGATCAGGGCGTGGATCAAAGGCCCAACTGGACCGTTGGGCCTAGTTTGGGATTAGAGATCAATCTAACAGGAAGCACCTACGACGTGGAAGTTCAACAAATCCCATTGCGTAAAGTTGTAGCAACGAATAGAAGCAGTATAACAAATTAGTAAAATCCTGTAACATAGGAAAAGCATAAGGAAAAAAATAGAGCACAGTGCTGCTGGGAAGAAGGAAAACTGAGCAGTCACATTACACAGGGCACCGTAGAAGAATGATAGGTCACATGAAGCACTGGTTTGAAGCATTGGACAAAGCGGTGAGGCCCGCGATCGTAGTTACGGTGCAGCACACCCAAATCAAGTACCTGCGGAACCACATTCGACCGAAACCGAATGGAGGGCCGCAACGGGGATGAATCCCATCCATAAGAGCGGTGAGGAGGGGAGAGGAGAGCTGAGTGGCACCATGGAAGAGGAGCCGAGGAAGAGGAGAGTCGCCACTACCTGGATGTGATCCCGAGGAAGGCCTCGCGCACCTAGGCGGCCGGGGTGCACCGCTAGGGCTTTCCCGCGCCGAGGCTCGCACAGAGGGAGGGTCGACCGCACAGTGCTGGGAGAGGCAGACGCCGGCACGCAAGGCGAAACCCTAGGTTGGCGCTGCCATTGCGCTGGGGGCTCGCCATTGCTGTGCGGCGTGAGGAGGGCATGGAGGAGGAGAAGGGCGGCTGCCGCCGCGCCGAGTCCCGGCCACCGTGGAGGTCCGCTCGCTCTGCTGCCCTGCCCGTGTCAGGAGAGATAGGGAGAGAGAGGGGGGGAAGAGAAGGGACTGCCGGGACTCACACATGCGGGGGACGGAGGGGGAGGGGGAGGGGGGCGGCATTGCGCCGGCTGCGGGGGGCGTCATCGGCCCGTCGCCGCCGCCACGGGAGAGACCGAGAGAGAGGATTGGAGTGGTGTGTGGCTGTGTGCGTTTTTTTGCGATGAGGAGGGGAGGGAGCGCGAGATATTTTTGTGGACGACGTTTTGCGGGCGACGTGGCTGAACATCGGCCAAGCAAGGGAAATTCGGGAGACGTGGCTCAACCTGAGAATTTGGGGTGACGTGTCGTAGCTGAGCTGCTAGGGTGAAACATCGGTTTGGAGAGGTTAATGGGGAAATGGGAAGTTGGGGGCTGTACAATAGTACGGAGAGCCACAACCCCTTTCTTAATCAGCCGAACTAGTTTGGGCTCCCAATGCGCCGGTCGCATTCCACGCTAGAATGGAAACATTCCGACAGTTTAAGACCTTGTTCGTTTGTCAGCAATATCAAAGGTGTTAAAAGGAGATTGGAGGAGGTTGAGGAAGATTTTGACATGTAGGAAATTTAATTACCTCCCATCCCTTTTAATCATCTTAGTTTTGAGATAAAAAGACAGCTCTAAGAGGAAACGTCGCATACCACTGAAAGCACAGCGCCGTTAATTCTTAGAAAATTCCCTCCTACGAAAAGTTGAACTCAGGACCTAACGTGCTACTGAGGCTCTTGTAACCACTAGGCTATAGGCTCTTTCGCAGTGCTCTTGAGTCTTCTGGATGAATATTGTTATATACTTATATTTATGGTTAAAATTCTCTAAATAGAAGCCGCTGATGGAGGGATGTATGCTGGCAACCTGTTGAAACTAATGCTATGATGTGAAGAACTCTGCTACATTAGAGGGCCTGTTCGGCTGGTATTAAAGCCGGCTAATAAATCGGCTGAACCTGTTTTGTTATGAGAGAAAAATAATGTAGATTCTAGCTGATAAGCCGGCTAATAAGTTCAAGCGAACAGGGCCATATATGGCTGTCTTTGGCGTGGACCCGTGGTGAAGGCCCTGCGAGGCTGCGATTGATTTTAAACTAGCAACTTTAACGAACCTCTTTGATTGGTTTAAAAGGTCTTGTCTTCTAGGATTTGTTAATGGAGGTTTCTTCCCCCCTTTTCATTAGTCATTGCATGTGCTTTTGTTATTGTTGTGTTCCTGTGGCGTTGTCGGTGTGTACTTTTGTTGCGAGTGTGTTATTGTTGAGAACTTGAGAGTTACCTTAGTCGTGGACCGCGTGTATAGTTGTCCCGACGGGCTTGGCACGCTGGGCCGGCACTGGCCCGGTCCGAAAAGGCACGGCCCAGGCCCGGTGCGGCACGGCCTGCCTCATGCCCGTGCCTAGCACGGCCCGGCATCGTGCCCGTGTCTGGGCCTCCACAGTGGCCTGTAGTGCTGGCCCGGGCACGGCACGGTTTTTGGGCTGGCACGATGCGGCCCGATTATTTTAGATCGTTGGATTTCCTCTGGATGAATCACAACCGTTGGATCACAAAACCTAACTATCTTCCCACACCTCTGAATTTCCCGTCCACACCGCCGCTCCCTCCGACTCCTTCACGCCGCTCCCTCTGACTCCTTCACGCACTCGCTCTCCCTCACGCGCTTCGCTCCGAGCCCGCCGCTCCCGTTTCTCCACTCCCTCCCGCGGGTTCTCCTTCACTGCAGCGGCTTTGTGGCAAGGCGTGGAGGCGGCGCGGCTCGCCTGACGCAGCGTGGTGGCAGCGGCAAGCGCGTAGCGGCGGGATCTGCAGCGGCGGCGAGCTCGTGGCAACGGCAATGGCAACGGCGCCGCGCTGAGCGGAGGCCGCATGGGGCTCGCGGTGGTGCGGCATGACGCGGCGACGGCATGGGGCATACAGTGGCGTGGCGCGCGGCGACGCGCGCGCCGAGCCAGGGCCGGCACGGGCACTAGGGGCCGCCGTGCCCAGCGGCACGGTTCAACGGCCGTAGTGCCGTGCCTGGGCCGCGACCTTGGCACGGCGACACGATACGGCACGGCACGGTAGCGCCGCCATGCCTCGCCGTGCTGTGCCTCGGCGTGCCAGTGCCGTGCCGTGCCTGGGCGGCCCGTTTGGACAACTATAACCGCGTGGTCGTAGTAGGTTGTGTAGGTTCCATCTGTAATCCCTTCGGGGGGTCGTTATTCGCCAACCTGGATGTTCTTCTTTATTACGGTGTAATATAATCCGTAGCTTTCCTTCTCGGTTGATTGCAAAACATCGTCAGGACTCAGGAGTCAATGAGACGATGAACAATCTCTCCGGCCTTTCAGTGCATGTGGCGTGAATGTGGACGCCAAAGGCCAAAGGGCCCTGTACGGTAAAACTTTATGTTCGTGATGTACACTCATGGCATCGAATGATTTAGTGGAGGAAATACTCGGAATTCAAGGTATGACAATCGTCATACCTTGTCACACTGAGAGCTCACTTGTTTACACAGATGGTGTTTGGTTTGTTCTTGGGTAACATAACTGAAAAATTGAATCAATTCACTGGGGTTTGATTGGTGGGATAATTGGTTCCAGACGACTTTGTTTGGAGCGGACGTGGTAACAGTATTGCTGAGAAAAGGGTCGAGGAGCGGCGGTACCGGCAATGAATAGAGCGCTATTTGATTACACGGTATCTCGTAACACGAAGGACCGAAACAAACATCCGTATCGTTATCCTGGCCCGGGAGCAATTAGATTACGTTACATTCTACTGAACCAAACACTTCGGTTATTTGGGTGGAGTATTTGTTGGTGATTACAAATAATGAAATAAGGAAGCTTCCTGCCGCGTGTTGATAGACCGGAAGCTTCCTGCCGTATTTGTTGGTGATTACTATTAAGGGGCATTGATGTCCCGTTGGGATAGACCAGAAAAGGCGGTGGAGTTGCGCGCTCGTTGATAGCGACGTGCTATGTGTGTTGTCCGTGTCGATCATAGAAACAACAAAATGACCTCCTATGTTGTATTTCATCTGTCCTAAAATAAATGCACATATGATATTACAAAAGTCAATCAATCTTAAATTTTTATTAAATATATATAAAAAATACTAATGTTTATAATACCAATAAGCATCATTAAATTAATCACAATATATTTTTTTATACTAAATCTATTTAGACCTATAAATATGGATACTATTTTTTTAAATTAGCTAAACTTAAAATTAGTTGACTTTTTAAAATGTGGGATGCTCATATATTGAGGCGTAGGAGTAGGAGCTGCAGACAGCCAAAGAGACGTTACATCGTCTCTGATGCTGCCACGTGACCTCTGACAGTAGTAGATGCCTACTTTCCGTCTCTCTCCAACGGGACACCACGCGTATTCACGTTTCATGGATTCTGAATGATTTGAAAATCTTAGTTTTTTTCTTTGCTGATATCAGGATGGAGATCGTGCGTATATTTATGTAATGTAATCTATATAGGTGTGTACACGTTCTTCTACATTGTCCTGTAAGTGGGTTATTACTCAACTCTGTGTTTAGGGTGTCTTCTTTTCACAGCTAGCTAGCATTATTATGTTCAAATATTATTAGCAAAATTATCGTACCCCTCTGTTCTAAATTATAAGTTGTTCTGACTTTTCTAAAACATAGTTTTATGAATCTAGACACTATTGTATAACTATGTGCGTAGCAAAAGCTATATATTTAGAAAAGCTAGAACGGTTAATACCATATGTTTAAATACGGTAAATATTTTTTTTTCCAAGGAGGACGCTGTCGGCAATCGTAGGTTTGCTGAAGAGAGACACAGACGGCACATTTGGTCGATGCTACCATGTGAATTCTGAGTTCTGACAGTAGATGCCTACTATTCCACGGGATACCACGCCGATCGAACACGTTCCACGCAAATTCTCATTATCGAAAATTCTCAGTGATTTGAGATCTTAAATTTGTATTCTCCCTGATATCGCCATGGAGATAGTGCATATCTATCTAATGTGATTTTATGGGTGTTCACAAATGTCATCAGCATGGAGAATGACGCCATGGGTGTCTACAAATAGCTTGCTCTCCATCTCATCTTTACAAAACCAGCTCATACAACTGCCTCTCTCAAGCTCCTCGGATCAAGATAGCTTGGCTCATAGCCATAATTCTTCCACGCCACCCATGATGGCTACCCCCACCAGCGATGACGAACTTGTCCAAGCTCATGCTGAGCTTTGGTACCACACCTTCGCCTACCTCAAGTCCATGGCGCTGCAAAGCGCCATCAAGCTCGGAATTCCCACCGCCATCCATCTTTGTGGCGGCGCCGCCTCCCTGTCTGACCTACAGGCTGCGCCACTCCCTGTCCCTGCAAGCAAATGGCCATGCGTGTCTCGCCTCATGAAGCTGTTAGCCGTCTCGGGGATATTCAAAGAGGGCGAGCCAGGCGTGTACTGTCTCACCCGGTGTCACGCCCCTCCTCGTGGACGACGTCGCCGTCGTCGACGGCGGCGGCGGTGACACGGCATGCCAGTCCCAGTTCACGGTCGCGGCCACTTCACCGTTCCATTTTGCGGCGTCTCAGCGCCTCCCCGAGTGGCTCCAGAGCGAGGACGACCATGCCGCGGCGGAGACGCCGTTCATGATGGCGCATGGGGCGGGGTTCTTTGGCGTTGCAGGCCGTGACTTGGAGTTCGGTGCGCTGTTCAACGAGTCCATGGCCGCCGACAGCCGCTTCGTGGCGGAGATCCTCGCGCGCCGGTGCGGCGGGACGTTTGCGGGGGTAACGTCTCTCGTCGACGTCGGAGGCGGTGACGGAACGACGGCCAGGGCCATTGCAAAGGCCTTCCCGCATGTGAGATGCTCGGTGCTGGAGCTTCCCTAGGTGGTGGACAAGGTGCCGGTTCATGGTACTGTGGAGTTTGTTGCAGGTGACATGATGGAGTTCGTCCCTCCGGCTGATGTTGTGTTACTCAAGGTATGAGTAGTTATTATATATTAATCTTTTGACCTCATTTCATTTTCTTTTGTCTTTTATTAAGACATGCGGATTTTTATGCACAGTTAATTTTAAGGACAAAAAATGTGTGAGGGCCATTCGCACGGAAACACCCGTGCGGACGTATGGCTGACAGGTGGGCCATGTAGCATTAGACTTACCATACGTGTGTTTAAGATGATAACATGGCTCACGTATTAGCTGTATAGTCCGCATGACGTCTTGGTAGGGATGGTCCGCACCGAATTGTATTTCTGAATTGATGAACTTATGGGATTAGCAAACTATCTTATTACAGCTTGTGTTGCATAATTGGAGTGATGAGGATTGTGTTAGAATCTTGAAACAATCAATGTTAGCTATTTCTACTCGAGAACCAAAAGGAAAGGTGGTAATCATAGATACTGTGGCAAGCTCGGCGTCCAAACAGTCACTTGAAGCCCAACTTTTGATGGATCTATGCATGATGATGCTAACAACAGGTGAAGAGCGAGACGAGGAGAAGTGGTATAAGTTATTATTGGATGCAAGGTTTAGTGGATATAAGATTAGCCACATATTTGGGTCTCGATCACTCATTGAGGTCTATCCATAGACGTTAGTTGTGTATGCCAAATGCCCAAATTTCTATATGGGCAAGAATGAGGACAATGGCTTTCTCTATTGTACCATTATTATGCCCCTACAAAGAGGCAGTTTGGGTGTCTTTGTTTAGCCCGTACCTCCTCTGTTGTGGCTTTTTGTATTGTTTCTGTTTGATCTAATAATGGAATTGTCAAACGATTTTGTTCCATTAAAAATACTTAGGCCACATTTAGTTCCAAAAAATTTTGGTTTTTGCCCATCACATCGAATCTTTGGACGCATGCATGGAGCATTAAATGTAGACGAAAAAAAACTAATTGCACAGTTGGGTGAGAAATCGCGAGACGAAACTTTCGAACCTAATTAGTCCATGATTAGACACTAATTGCCAAATACAAACGAAAGTGCTACAGTTGCAAAACCCAAAAAAATTCGCGAACTAAACGTGGCCTTACTACAACATTTGGTCCTTCCACACTAGAACACTAGAGTACATGCATGGTACTCTGTCGTCCTCCGAACCAACTTTGTGTACTTACGTGTTAACTGTTGCCGAACACGTCAACAGTGTTAGGATTTTTTTTTTCACCTCTCGCGATAAGCACAATAGATGCAAGTAGAAAAACAGAAGGTACACACTTAATATTGATGATTACAATGAAAAGCTCCTACCAATATATATTCTGGACAAGACTTAAGAGTTTCATTGCTCCAACGCTGTGGACCATTGTCGGGTCCGAATCCGGCGTCCCTGCTGAAATTGGACTCAGCATCGGGTAATCGATAGTGATGGGCTTGCCCTTGCCTATTATTGTCGGTTCCTAGACCAACAGTGATAATAAGATATCATTGTTGAGTAAAGGCTAGATCCGACATTGATAGGATGATGGCCACTATCGGGCCAAGCCTATACCTAACATTGTTAACCATAGCCCCATTTCCATTTTTATCAATGTATATTTGATTATTGAATTTAAATATAGACTACTGTCTAATATTTGATATTATTATAAAGTTTGAATCTCCATCACACGATTCGATAATGAATGTATCATAATTAAAAACCCATACAAAATACATAAAGATAAACTCGATATAAACCAAGTGCTATAAGGTACAAACCAAATTCCATATAAATATAATTACATAAGTTACTGGTAAATAAACATCAAAATGAGACCATATAAGATCCAAATAATTCTAACTAATCTACACAGCATGATTTTAGGAAAAAATATAACTGGTTTCATATTTTTCTGAGATAAAATAAAATTCATATGAATTTTCTAAGGTTATAACATATTTTGGGATTTTAAATTTCATGTTTAAAAAATAGATAGTTTTCTGGAGATTTACTCTGTAACTTTTAACTTTTCCCCTGAACTATGGAAATCAGGACGCATGCTATGGGCAGGCCTCCACGCTAGCTAGCGAAGCCCATGACGAGGGCCCAAAGCCCCAAACGTGCGCTCCACTAACGGTAGTCCCGTCCGTACTCATGCGAAATTTGGTTGGCTGAGTGTTTGCTCTCAGTCTCAAAATAAACACACATTTGCAAACTGATCATGGTTAGATTTTTTGGCAGAACCTGATCATTCGGGTTTAAGTTCTCGACTTAGCACGGGTATTCGTATTTTTTAGATTTATTTCAGGATTTAACGGCGCTATGCTTTTTATGGTAGACGACGTCCCTGTCGACGGCGAGACGCCTGTGGTGACTTCGTGAATCTCGAGATCTGCTGGCATAGTCCTTCTGAGGTACTCATTGGGGTAGAGTTGTGTACGTGTGTTTATAGGGGTGAGTATGCGTGCATGTTGTGGACATCAACGTTGTACTGTGTAATTCTTGAAAAAAATAAACACACATCTTCTTTCCATAAAAAATAAAAACACATTTTTCTTTTCAAGAAGTTAAATCTTGGCTGGTTTTTGCTCTCTCTGTCTCAAAATGAATGCATCATTTCCCTTTTCAAGAAGGTAAATTTTTTAAAATTTGATCAAATATATATAAAGATATATTAATATTTATCATGTATAATAACTATCATTAGATTAAGCACAAAATATATTTTTAATAAACTTGTTAGAAATATAAATGTTGATATTATATTTTATATTACTAATCAAATTTATTAAAATTCATTTCTTAAGAAATGAGATATGTGTTTATTTTGGAACGGAGGGAGTAACTAGTTCGTCGCACGTAACTTTGAGGTCTGTTTGGTTGGCTAATCCTTGCTCAACTAGACTCGCCGCATACAACTTTAAGGTGTTTGGTTACCAGCACCAGAGTTGAACTTACTTCTCAAATACGGATTTCTAGCTTCATTGGTTGGCCTACATCTACTGGCTGCTTCAGTTGTGTAATAGTAAACCAACTCATAACAATAACCGCAGCCTGCACCTACAACCTAAGAGAAAACGAAAAAGTTGTGCTGAGTGTGTTCGGTCGTCCAGACGCTCCGCGACACCAGCTCAATGACTTAACAATTGTATCCTCTCCAACACTCGGACGCTTCCGTTTTCTAGATGGTTTCCAACACTCGAACGCGTCCGTTCCACGGCACCGTTGCCGCACTCTACCGCGCCGCCTCGGCGTTCTCCTTGACATCCGAGTGTCCGCCGGCTGGCATCTCCACCGCGCCCGAGTGTGATCCCCCGTCTTCCTCCATCTCCATCGCGCGTCCAACCCGCCACGGTCCCCCGCCTTCCTTCATCTCCGCCGCGGCCTTCTCCAGCGCACGGACGGCCTTTTCCACCGGAGCGGTGACAACTCACGCCAGATCCGTTGCAACCTTCTCCACACTGGCAAGCTCTACACCAGTGAACTTTACACGCCAACAAGCCTCCATTCCCAATCAGCAAGGATATATTGCGCTGAAAGCGCATGTTGCAAATATATGTTTCATGTGTTTCAGATGTTTTAGAGTATGTTGCAAGTGTTTCGTATCGGTGTTGTAAAAGTAGATGGGGATGTTGCACGTGTTGCAATGACTATGCACGTATGTTTTAAATGTATGTTCTAAATATTTCATCTGTATCAAACATATGTTTCAAGTGTTTTCATCTGGATGTTGGAAAAGTATATATGGACGTTGCATATACATGCATGTTGCAAGCGTATGCTTAAAGTGTTTTACGTGTTTCATATGTCTGTTGCAAGTATTTCATATGAATGTTGCGTATGTTTACAGTGGTTTTAAGTGTTTTTCAGGAGTTTTGCAAGTGTTTCATACGCATATTTCAAATATTGCATCTATCTCCTTTTGTATGTTATAACTGTTGCATCTGAATGTTTTAAAAGTAGATCGAGTGTTGCATATGAAATGCGTGTGGGAAGCGGCTGTGGCGCGGGCGACGTCTGGGGCCACACGGGCCCACTGCTAGGGCGCTCGCTCGCAAGCCCGACACATTGAGGTGCTCACTCATTCGTTGAGTGGGTACATAGTGACGCTAGCGTCCCGGATCGGACGTTAGGCAGCCGATTAGTCTGAGTGTTACCTTTTGATACACGAGATTTATTTCCAGAGACATCTGCTGGTGTGCAGCGGGCGCGCGCTCGGGCCTCCGCCCTGCCTCGAGACAATCACTTGCACGAACTCACACAACAGCCACGAGCTCACGAACAAGAAGCACGCACACGAGTGAGTGACAAGACATGCGCATCACTGGACCTTGACCTCGGTGACGTTCCGCTTGCGCTCCCCGGTGCGCGGCACGGTGACGTACAGCACGCCGTCCTTCACCTCGGCGGTGATCCCCTCGGCGCGCGCGTCGTCCGGGAGCAGCAGGCTGGCGTGGTACCCGCTGGCCGACCACCACTCGCCGCCGTCGTCGCCGCCCAGCTCCTCCCCGTGCTCCCGCTTCTCGCCCTCGATGACCAGCACCCCGTCCTCCACGGCCACGCGCACGTCGTCCTTGCCGAGCCCCGGCACTTCGAACCGCAGCCGGTACCGCGCCTCGTCCTCGCGCACCTTCCCCGACAGCAGCCGCGATGGCGCCAGGCGCTCCAGCGGGCGGATCAGGGTCTCCGCCACCTGCGACAGCGCGCTCCCGAGACCTGCATGCGCCAATGCATGCATGCATACGCGTTAGTCAGTGTCCATGGCCGGCCGCCGGCCGGCCGGCGTGCATGGGGGTGTTGCTCAACCAAGATGGCAGGTGCGAAGGCCGTACCGTCGACGAGGCGGAACGGGGTGAAGTCGCGGAGGTCACGCCACGCCCAGCGGCCGCTGCGGCGTGCTGGGGCAGAGCGCTCCGACACGGCAACCTCCCGGCGGTTCGCCTCGCCTGAGGCGGCAGAGTCGGCTGCCGACGTTGAGAAAAGGGCGCGAAGTTTCGAATCTGTCGCCCGGGCTGCGGCGTACGCCGGCCTCGCCAGCGCCTGCGCGCGGCCGGCGAGGGCTCTGTTGAGGCACAGGCGAGCTAAAGCCATGTCAAAGCCTTCGCCGAGCTTCTTGATTGTCGCTTCGTCGCTCTGCTGGGTCACCGTCCTTCAGTCTCGCTCTGTTTAGAGATGTAGATGGCGATTGTGTGCATATAAAGCGGCAGAGGAGGCTACACGCGCAAGCTGAGAAGGCCGGAGAGGCGTCTGGAAAGGAGACGGCCCCTTCCATCACCTTCCGGGCGCGACTGAGGATCCATGGAAAGCAGATTTGACACAAAGAGGATACATAATTGACGCCTGCTTGCTTTGCTACCAGAATTTGACATGCCAAATCTTTATATTTAGAGCAACTCCAACATCTATATTTGACTATTTTAATAAAAAAGAGAGAGTTCAACAGCTATTGTATATGGCTTTCTAAAATAGCAAGTCATGTATATCGAAATTCTCGCATGCTAGATATAGCTTGCATGTGCCGCTAGCCATTCATCTCACCCTATTAGAAAGGTTGTTGGAGTTTTCTATTTTTTTTTTGTTGGGATTTCTATGTTAGAGGTTGGCTAAATCATAAGTTTAGCCATCTATTTTTATCAACTCTATTGGAGTTGCTCTTAGCAAACAAAAGTCAGGTAAAATGCTTGCGAAAGATTCTTCAAGTAAGTTTTTTTTTAAACAGTCAAATTGCAGCTAAAAACTTTGGCTAGCCCTAATTTTGGCCACCAACCTATCACAGGCTCAAGGCTGCTCCCACTATTTGTGTTTCTTTTTGTTCCCTGCAGACGTTCTAATTTCTTTACGAAAGCTAACGTGATACATAGTACTGTACTCAGTATAAAACAATGGACTCCTAAACTGAACGCTGTTTGCACAATTACTAGTAACAAGAAACAAAGAATATTTTACATTTGCTCAAGAGGTATGCCATCCTGTCTCTGAGAATCCACATTCATCACGACACAGGCTTTCGCAGCTTACTAAAGTTGCGTACATTTCAGCGATTCATAAGGTGACATCAAACAGCACACTTCCAATAACCAACTCTAGTCGTATAGGCCTTCCTGCTCCCAGCTAACCACGAGGAAACCCACCATTTCCTGACAGGAGACAACCCAGGGAGGTCAATGCATTGTCTAAACAGGACGCGTATGTCAAAAAATGGAAGATGGCATGTAGCTTTTCAAGGTATCTTACACCAAGAGGGATTGGTTGTGGAAATGATTTCGAGCTTCCGAGCAGGCTCTCATATGTAGCATTACAACTGCAGTCACCAGGCAGATATTAGTGCAAAAGGCAGTCCGAAGCTATCCTAATTTCAAAGTATTAAACAAGATTTCACACTGCTGGTGCACCACTATCAAACTATCCACAGGGTAGCAAGGAGATTACTATATATAAATAGCATATCATCGATAACCACAATATATCAAAACCCTGAGGCATTTCAAATGACAATTCAAAGAGTGGCAGAAACCACAACTGGTTCATTTCCAAGCATGAAGCGAAGAAGGTATTTCACAAAACTAACACTACAACATCGAGTTAATATTTTGGCCACTGCAAAGACGTAGAAAATTTAAGACGTAGACGTACCCTAAAAAAAGGAAACTTGGAGAACTAACCTTATTTTTGGTTCTTGACTTTGTTGACCCTGAGAATTACGCCTTCGCTTCCCAATCCATTGCTGTCTAGTCTGGTGCCATAGTAGAAGACCTATGTTTGTACAAGTATGGGGACAGAATATCAGTTAATGAACCATCAGTGGTTTTATTGCTTTATAATATCTAAAACCACGAGTGGTTCTCCCTCAGCGCCTACCTTTTAGGGTTGGGATTCGAGAGTCATAAGAGCAAACAATTGACATTTGGCCATGTGGCCACTGTCAGGGTTCAGTTGGCCTATTGCCAAATAAAAACTTACTTGAGACTGTTTGTCACAATATATTTTTTCCTGCTATGGAGACCAAAAAGGGTTTAGATGGCTTATTGCTAGATTATAGGCTGCATAGACAACATGTAACACTAATTAGTTACCAATTATAGGAGAATAGCTGAGTTCTAAAAACTGCTACTGCATACAGTCATGCTAGGTAATAATTTGCATAGGACATCCATCACATGGCATCTTGTAAAATTGCTATTTTGCTGGATTTTCTGGAGCACAAACACACCATACTGAAATGCAGTTTAAATAAGCATGAACGGAACTCCAACAAACAAATATTGGTCTCAAACTCATGGGAGTATGGAACAAACAATCAAACATTGTAAATTAGTGCACCATAAATTGATATGAGCACCATCTGTTCTGGAGATGTAGATATGTTAACTAGTTTACCTTGATTTACAAATTCATTTGGGGAGCTGCTACTTCCAGAAGCATGCTGATCATTAGGTTGTGCTGCTGTGCTGATTGAAGACATACTATGTCGGGATTGCAAAGCACTGTTCTCCATTTCGTGCGGGCTTGAACTCCAAAAGTCGTCAGATAAATTGCGCCTTTTTACTGAGCGCCCTTGAATTCTTAAACCTTTTGTAGGCTCATCAACAGCTATTATCGGAGTAGGTTGGGCACAACCAAAACAACCTCTGCTCTGTTGCAAAGCCAGGATTGACCAAGACATGATTAGTACTACAAGGTACTTGACGAGTAACAGCACAAATAAAAAAAAGGTTACATTGGAAACAAACAGTCACATAATTCCAAATGTGGAATAGTACAAGTTCAGAACCAACTCCTAGGCCCAGCTTGAACTCATCAGTCTGAAATTATAGGACATTCAATAAGTAAATAGTACAGACATGCACCCAATCGAGGCCGCACTGGTGCTGGACCTCCTCGACACACAAGTGATCCACCAGGCAGTTCCTTTTCCACATGGCTGACACCCAAGAAACTCACAATCACTGGGAGTTTGAACAATAGAAGGGAAAGGGCTTTTTCATCCTGCCATGCCCTGACCTCACTAACTGCTTCACGATTAACATGTGGGACATGCCCTTGGAAGTTGGCATCATCACCCGGCCAGCAAGATCGCCAGGCTCATGAATCTCTCCCTTTCCCTGGTGCCATGATGATCTTGATGCCCTGCTCCCACTTTGGCCAAGGTTGCGTGTTATAGTCTTGAAATGGTAAGTTGCCAGGCATGACCAGACTATTCATTTTCTGTTGCTTAATGGGCTTGTTGTGAAAGAACCTTCAGGAGGATATTGTTACTGTGCTGGTGCTTAAAATTTGAAGTTTATACTTAGATTGGATGTCAAGCTCAGAGCAATACCAGTGATTTTTAATATACGAAGACATCTGTGCTACTTTAGTCAGCTATGGCACCATTTCTAGGTTATAACTTACAAGGGGGAGCAGGGGATCTAGATCAGAGTGGCACCAGTAAAGTGAGAGCTTCATAAGTGTGGAAACTACCCGGACTAATTCGGTGCCAAGGGCATGTCCTGCGTGTAAACTGTGAGAGAGGCAATGCAGTTCAGGCATGGCTGGTTGATAGAGCCATTTCACTTCTCTAGTTCTCCAATCTGGACCCTGAGTGATGATGAGTTTCTTGGGCGTGAGCCATGTGGCTGCACAAAGAAGCAAGGAGCTGCCTTTACCGATCACTTGTGCTTCATTTGTGTGGAGGAGGTTCAGCTTGGCAATGGCGGAGCTTAGTGATAGTGAGGGTCATAGTGGGCCATGCCCCCCCAAAAAAAAAAAAAAAAAAAGCTAGAAAAATTATTAAAGAATGTCTTAGTTTCACCACTTTAATTAGAGCTAATGAAATACTAATCTACCCCCTCTTCTCATATTTCATATTATATTGGCCAAGCTCCGCCACTGCAGCTTGGGGCTGGTGTGCTGTGCGGAAGCAGCCTCGACCAAGCATGTGTCAACAAATATTACCCTGGTAACAATTAAATGATACACTAGAATATTAATAGAGGGGAGCAAACGTATGTTTTTCTTTTCTATCGCTCCGGTTACTTGTGGAGGACATTGATTGCAAGCCTCAGACCAATCACAAAGTGTAGGGTGATAACCAGCATTGCTGGAAGATCACCAAATATGATGATCAGAGATAATGGCCAGTGTAGAAGCAACCAGAATAAAATAGCAAATCAATCATCCATTTCATACAGCTAACTGTAATAAGGCCAGTCTATTTTTCCTTTATATGAGTTAGGTTGTCTAGAGCTAACAGCTAACTGTGTTTTTAAGACTAACAACCATTTTGGAACCTGCTAAGTGGTAGCTATCCATTTAAACAGATACTGAGATTACTCACGGTAACATATTTCATCAAGGGATACAGCGCAGAGCCAATCGCGTCGATACAGGTAAACCCAATCCACAACCAATCACATCAGAGCAGCAGGAAGCAGACAAGCCCAGCAATCAACTGACCGCGCGTAGTAGAGGGAGGGCGGGAGAGAGGGTGGCTTACCCAACGCAGGCGACGCAGCGGCGCACCCAGGAGGAGAGCGACCCGCAGCTCAGCAGCATAGCATCCGGTTCCCGCGCGCCGGCAGCGCCGGCGCCGGTGGCTAGGCTACGAAAGTCGAGCCCGCGCCCGCGCCCGCGATCCCCGGAACCCTAGCCTTGGCCGGCACCGGCCGGCTAGTGATTCACCTGGCGTCGCCGGACAGGAAAGAGCAAAAAATAAATCCCTCGCTCTCGCTTCCTGTTGCTTGACGAAGATTTATTCCGTTTTCCTCCTCGTCCTCTCTCGCCTCGATTAGATGATGCGGCGTGCTGCGATAATGGCGGCCTCCCTCCTTATCTGCAGCAGCTCACTTGGCTTTCGGGAGGGCGAAGGGGAGGAATCATTGCGGCCGCCCGGCTGGATGGGCCCCGCTGGCGCCGTACGTGGAGCGATCGGAGGCGTCCGAGGAAAGATCAACGGCTGGAAGGGTGCTGCAAAAGGACGGGCGGGTCCCCAGTCGTTTCAGTTCAGCCTGGCCGAGGTTAACGATCGGGATTACGTGTGGCTTTAATCGCGACGGGGAATCTTTAGAGTTCTAGGCCGAAATCCTGGCGTGCAAGTCGCTTCAGGCAGCCGTGGGCAAAGTTGAAACCAAAAAATATCTGTTACTTTGATGAGGTTTCCAAACACTTTCAATAAAACCCTCTCGTAGAAGTATGTTAACAATATTTTCGGTCATATTTGTGGATACTATTTCTTTACGAAATAGAGGTTCACTTCGACTTTACTATTTTCCAGCCAACGCACTCTACTCAAATTGAAGGAAATTGTTTGGCCCCTATTCTATTTATTTATTAAGGGAGGGTACATTGAAATAAGAGTTGGCCAGGTCCTCTAAAAAGAAAAGAAGAAACTACTAAGAATAGATAAATGCCGTTGGTTTTATCGTACTACGATATCTTTTATTTTTGTTTTTGGCCATGATTGTCAGGGCGTCAATGCCAAGCCTCGAACCTTACAATTATTATGATTGGCACAATAAATTAGCATAAGCATCAGCATAAGCCAAATTTCAGTGAAGCGAATAGAGCATCTCCGCCCTGTTCGCTCAGATTCGTGCCGTCCGCCTGGACGTCGCGTCCGGACGTGGCTCCCTACTCCACCCCGTCCACTCAGATTCATGCGCTGCCCACGCCCGCCCCGAAAGTTGCCTGGATGGCCGGATGACTCAGCCCTCGCCCCCGGCTCAATCCCCGCACGAACGCATCGGGCGCCGATCCACCTCCACCGCGTTCAGACTCCTCTGCTGAGAAATCGCGCGGGCCTCTTTGACACCGGCGCCGCACGACCTACGCGTCCTCCCCACACCGCCGGTGCCGCCCTGCACCTCCTCTCCATGTTGTTGGCCTCGGCGTGGCCCTACCGCCCTCGTTGACACCAATTGCAACGGTCTGCACTTGCAACATAAAACACTCGTTGCAATCTACGACTAAAATAGATAAAACATTTAGAACATACATTTACAACATAAGTGTATAGTCACTGCAACATATGCAACATTCATATAAAACACTTGCAACATACGTCTGAAACAGATGAAACATATTTTGAATAGACGCTTGCAACATACCTCTGAAACACTTACAATGTATGCAACATCCCGATCTATTTTTGCAACACCCATATGAAATACTTGCAACATACTTCTGAAACAACTGAAACACTTGAACATACGTTTGCAACATACGCTTCTTCCTGTCGTGGTGTCTTTGGCCGACCGCGAGAGACGATGTCCCGATCGGCGACGACCTTCTACTGGTGGCGTGGTGCACGTCGTGCCCGAGACTGGCGAGCGCGGATTGGGGTGCGACGGTGGATGGTCGTGGCACGAGGCGGAGTGGGGTGGTGTGGCGCAGGATGGGGCACGTGACGAGGAATGGTCGTGGCGACGAGGCGGAGTGGGGCGGCCGGGCATAGGATGGGTGCGCGCAGGGGGATGGCTGCGGCGGCGAGGCAGAGTGAGACGAGCAAACGGCCACATGTGGGGAGATATTCTTTTTGAGAGAGCGCGTCCAAGCGGATGGACATCCTCAGTACTTCATTATCGTTTCGTATCACTTTCTTTATCGCACGGAAACATGTGTTAAATAAACACGCCGCTGTATTAGAGTTGGGAGGAGGAGAAATCACTTCTTTTATAAGGATTTTCATTAGATTAGAAACATCTTGCATGAATAAAGTTTAGGGCAGGTTCATTGGGTATTCTAAGTCGGTATAAAGAGGAGAGAGAGAAAATAAACGAGGTGCAATATATTGGAGAGAAGATGCTGGTTTAGAACCATTTTGCATCGGTTGTTTTCTTTCTTTATCATCCCACCTTTCTCATTCTCTCACCACTCATATATTGATTGCTCACCTAACTACCTAGGTCATGTTCGCTTATCTTGTAATCCGTACTTTTCAGCTTGTTTTTCAGGCGGAACAATGTTTTTCTCTCACAACAAATCAGCTGGAACAGTGTTTCAGCTTTTTTCAGCGAAGCGAACGGGGCCCTAGTGGTTTATTTGTTGCGAGTCCCACTCTAAAGCAACTCAAAGAGACACTTTATATTTTCCTAATTTATAAGAATAGAGATTTTAGTAAAAATAACATTCCAACATTCTCTTTATTTGGATCTCTAAATATAAACATCCCCTATTCTAGTTTTCTCGCTAGCCAAAGATGATGAACAAGGATGGCTCTCTAGTACACACCACATATAGAAAAGTTGTTGAAAATACAAAGATATAAAAAGCAACTTTTACTTAAATACCCCCCTAAATAATAATTTAGAGAGTAAATTTAAAAAGGCTCTCGAAGATGCTCTTAGTATATGCTGGAAATTTTGGAGACTTTTTGCTAACAAAACTCCTATTGACATGTCAACTTCTGTGAGTCCCATTCTAACTTGAATATTTTACGAGCCAAGGCCCTTAAGAGCATCTCCAAGACTCTTTTTAAGGCTCATCCTCTAAACATCATTTAGAAAGTTATTTGTATAAAAGTTGCTTTCTATATCTTTCCACTCTTCAATAGTTTTTTATATCTTATGTGCACCCTAGAACCATTCTCGATCTCTAACTTTGGCTAGAGATAATTTCAACGATTAAACCAGATTTTAGGATTTTTAATTGCACTATTTTTCATGTGCAAATATTTGGATAAATTTCTAAAAATTATTTTTATGATTTTTGTATATTATCTTAAAAAATATGTCTAAGACGATTTACCTCGTTGAAATTTCAATTTAGTTCAATTTAGCTCCTTTGATGTGGCACCACATTGACAAAACCATCATCAAAATCATTTAGGTTGCAAAATCAAACATTTTTTAAAGTGGAGAGAGGTTAAAAGAAGAGCTTTTTACCTGTATGGTCCTAGAAAAAAAATGCATTTTCCTTGTATGACCCTTTTATTTCTGAACTTACCTGTATGGCCCCAAAACGAATTCCCTTCCTTCTATGGCCTTCCATCCATTTTGGGCACTTGACGGTGTTAAGTCTAGGGTGAAATGACCATTATACCCCTGGAGAAAAAAAATAAAATACAAAGTTTTGTTTGTTTGTTGTACATTTGGAGAAATATTAAGCAAACAAATTCACATATAATAGTACATAATAAGACACATAATCAAGTACACAAATACATTACAATAAAGTGAGCTTATCATGATAAAAATTACACAAATGCATTGTAATTAATCATAGGTTGACACATAAATTGTTGACAGAATCACCATAGTTCCAGTCTCACATAAATAAGGCCTTACATAAATAAGGTCACACAAAAGACATACATTGTTCTCCATACAACGTGCGAATTCAATATATATATCACAAATCAAAGGCTAAGCTTTCTTTTGCTTCACGTGCTCATGGCAGGGCTGCTAGGAAGTTCTGTCTTGCTTCTTGTATCAATCGATTGGCTATCAAGTGGCACCTTAGGAATGTCTACGTCTTTTTTTTCTTTCGAAGGACTAGCTTCTTCTTGATGGGTTTGAGCTTCCTTTTACCTTGAGCAGATCGATGTTCGTGTGAAGCAATAGAGAGTGCTTTGGGCTAATTTGACCCACTTCTTGACCTACAAATGTTATACATTGCCAATGGTTTAGATAAGAGGGAAAAATTGAATGAATCAATAAAATTCAAAATTACCAAAAATGCTTTTAAGTTAGAAAAAGAGATCCATACAAAAGCATAACAAATATCCAACATTCCATAGTTCACAGGAGGGCATCACAGGTACAAGTTAACATACGCATGTCTAGTTCATAGTTTCATACATTGTCTCCGGGATGGCATACCTAGTAGGAGGAAGCGATGATGGCATCTTGAGCGCCGCGTGCTCCCGCCCTCCCTGCCAAGCGTCGCCGTCTTGCAGTAGTAGCATCACACAGCCCTTGAATCGGGCGTAGCGCCGCAGCGAGCTCGCACTGCTGCGCCCGTGATTCCTCGCCTTGCCACACACAACATGTGTGCCCTCTTCTACCCTGCCCATGCACTGGCTTGAGCCCCATCTGCGCTTGGGATTGGCACCCTGCTGGGCGCTCGCGCTCGCGCGGCGCGGCCGCACAGACCAAGCCGCCACCGCCGCCGGGAGAAGGAAAAATGAATCCCTTGGTGTCGATTGCATATTTGGGGGAGCCGCGGGATGAGTCAGCCACACCGGGCTGCTCGTGCTTGCTGGAGGTGTTGGCCGCGCTGGGCTACCTAAAGGGGAGGCCGGCTACTGATGGACTGGGGCCGGGCTAGCCGCGCGTGCTCCACCAGCCGGGCAAAGGTGGATCCGGGGCCGGAGATCCCGTCGGCTCCCTCCCCCGTCGCTCGGTCTCGATTGGATGCGGTGGTATTGGCTGAAAGAGCAGAAGGGCAATTTAGACATTTCACGCATCAACCAGTAGGCGAACTAACAAAATACGCTTGACAAAAGACCATAGAAGGAAGAAAATTTCGTTTTCAGGCCATACAAGTTAAAAAAGGGTCGTACAAGGAAGATGCATCTTTCCAAGGCCATACACTGGTTTTGTCGATGAAATAAGTAAATCGGACGACTGCAATAGATGATCAAAAGAAAATTTCCTTAAGAGTTTGTAGGAGATGAAAAGTGGGCTTTTGCCCATGCTATAAGCTTAGAAAGGGTGTTTTGTGTGGGCTCACCTAAACCTTTCCTACCAATTCATTTTTATTTTCGTCATCGGGCATTCTACTTCTAAGTTCTAAAAGCATCTCCAACGGTTTGGTATACCCACCCAAATATTTTTTTTTTGCATGTTGAGGTAAAAACACTTCAATAGTTCTTTATCTCAACTTCCAATCTATATGGGCTTTGAAAAATGGAGGCATCCGCTGAAAAAGGTACGCGACAACAAAATACACGGTCGCTCTCCACTGCCCCTGAGTACAACCACTGCCTCCACCTGGAAGTTCATTGGATTGGATCTTCATCGGCCCCGTTCGCGTGCTCTTAAACCCGGCTTGATCCGCTTTTTTTTCATCTAGAACAGTATTTTCCTCTCACAGATTCCTCCAGAATTCCTCCAAACCATCCAAATTCCTTCAGAACCATACCATCTGAACGGGGCCAATTGTAGCTAGTGCGTTCTTTTGAATAAAACTTGCAAAAAGAAAGATTTGGATTGACATTTATCGAAACCACTTCATTTCTTACTATGTATCCAACAAATCGTTGCACCACCTGTCAACATAACGTCTTATTTGATCTACCCTTTTTGTTTGTGCCAATCATGATTACATTCAAATGGGTATGAGACCCTAAAGAAGATGTATTGCTGGTCATCGAAACATAGCTTACAAATACTTAAGAAGAGGTGTTGAATAGTTTCATTTCTACTGCAAAATACACAAGGCTTGTTCCCATTCTAATTCCTTTTTAATATAAATTATCTTCAGCTAAAATCGACCACCTCTTAATGAATAACATAAACTTTTTAGTTTCATTGGTATCTTTAAATATCCCTTGAGACTTAAATGCCCTGACAAGATGTTTATACATGATTTTTTTTGTAAACTTATCATTATTTTAAGGAGCCAACAAAACCTATCCCATCCAATTTATAGGTTAATGTTCATGAATCACAACTCTTGCTATTAAGTTATTCCACCTAGCCATATTAATTCCCACTAAAGCCCTACCAAAGGAGACATTTAGAGAAATAACCCCTAGAGTATTTGCTAGAGTAGCATGTTTATGTCATACTGTGGTCTTGTTCGCTTCGCTGAAAAAACAAGCAGAAACATTGTTCCGGCTGATTTGTTGTGAGAGAAAAACACTGTTCTGGCTGAAAAAACAAGCTGAAAAAACGGATTACAAGAGAAGCGAACATGGTTGGATATCCCACTTTGAGAGGATATGCACCCTGCCAAAGTATCTTCCCATACCATTATTTAAGACCCTGTTAGGACAATGTCCTCCGACCATGCGGTGCGGACGTGCGGTGTGCGAGACACGGTGATAGACTCGTGATACATACAATCCTCTTGTTAGTTCAGTCCGGTGACGGCGAGAGCTAACCATGCGGTGTTTGGTGGGATTATGCGATTCCCTCAACTGTTGTCAAGGAAAACGCAGTTCCAAATAGGGCCAAGTACTATCTCTTAATTTAAATTTTCCTAAGCTCATGAAATGATCCTTCTCTCCCAAAAACCAATCTAGAAACAAAAATCACCAAGTTTTTTTGTAACTTGTGATAATGTCTTGTCTTTAGTGTAGTTATTTCTTAGCAGCTCCAGCCGAATACCATGTTCAATGCATAATTTAAAAAGGCATTTGCTTCACGACATTTAATTTTGTAAATCAAGTTTATGTATATGCAACACCCCTGGTGTTAAATACCTGATTAGCGATATGTTAAAGATAATAAAACTTGATTAGTAAGATTCATGTGCTCTTTAATGATCTTTTGTTTGTAATACTAAAAATGTAGAGTAAAAGTTCTTTTAAATTATGGCCAACTTAAATCTTTTTAGGGAAAGACAAATCTTTTGTCAGTAATAAAATGTACACGAATAGTGTTGCTTAAGTGCTTTGCATGAACCTAAGTGTATTTTGATCGTACGTGGTGTTTGCATAATGTTTGAAATCAAAAGAGCACAAAATGGCAAGGCTTTATTTGTTTGTATCACCATTTGTTAATATAGGGTCAACATATGTGATGTCAACCAAATTTTTTTTGTGCTTAAACATCTCTAAATGAGTTTGCGAACAAAAGTTATTTAGGGTTCATGTTAGAAAAATGTGGAGAAAATGATTAAAAATGCCAAAAGCCTTATCTTGTTTTAATTGCTCAATAGCTTTTTGGAGGATAAATAAATAATTATTTTATATAGAAATTATAAATAAGTTGGTGTGAAAAACTTAGTTTAAGTTTTGTACCTTGTGGTGGAGTGCTTGTTCGTGCCTAGTTTGATTGTTTGATAGGTTAATTAGTGCTTCAAAGTTTGAATAAAATATTGTTTTCTGGATGACTTAGAAAGTTTCTAAGTGCTTAGTGTTTTCGCTGACACTGCTAACTTTGGCCCTAATTAACCACTAATTTGCTGTCCTAATGACCTTGGTCCCTTAAGCAAAGTTGTATTCTACAATTTCATGAAGATCTTTTGTATGGGACGTGGGACTAGTTCTTGACCAAACTCGCTGCACCGGACGTCAAAGAGGGCCACATGGCCACTGCCGCGTCCACGCCCTACTCTGACCTCGCCCATGCCCTGCCTCGCCCACGTCGCGCCCCTGCTCGCGCCCATGGCCGCCCATGCTATGCTGCTCCCCCTCCATGCCTTCTTCTGCATGCCCAGCTCGCCCAGCTCACTCACTCGCCCTCCCCCTCCCTCCCTTGGCCTCTCCCTTGCTCTGCTGCTCGTAAGCACCCGCCATGGCCGCACCAAGCTCCAACTCGAGCTCCTGCCACCGCCATTTTCGCCGCTCCGCCCTGCTCTGTACTCGACCACGGCACCCCCTCCACCTCCTCGTTGCGTGCGCGTCCCTCCACGTAGTCGCCGCCGCGCCACCACCGCCGTGGGCGCACGCGCGAGCAACCGCGCTCTGCCCGACGCCAGGGTCCCAGCCGCGCGTCACTGCCATGTGGACCTCGCGGGCACCATGCCCTTGCCTGCCGGCTGCTCTGCCGCCGCTGGTAGCGCCGCCATCGCCTGCCGCCATCGTTGTGCCCGCTGCGGCACGTGGCCCCATCACTACGAGCTGTGGCCGGGCGTGCCGTGGCCTCCTGCACCTACGGCCAGGACCGCCGCCGCCCCCGCACGCCTCTCTGGCCATCAAGTCACCGCCGTCGGAGCTCCACCGGCCGGAGGCGAGCCGCCCGAGTGTGTCCTCTGCTCCGTGCAATCGAGAGGAAGAAGAAGACAAGAATAGAAGCTTTTCCAGGGTTCCAGATGTAAATCCATGACTCACATGAATAGTGCTACATAGTGTGTGATGTACCATGGGTTGGTTTGATAAAACTATAGGGACCTCAGTGCAAAGTGTTTGTCTTTTATGGTTTTCCTTTTCTTTTATGTTTTATTCGGCTAAAACTTTAAAAATTCGTAGTAAATCATAGAAAAATCATAAAAAACCAAACCAGTTTTGTTACACTCCACATAACTAGATCTATGTAGTAGATACATAATATGACATGTTTTAGTACAAAAGTTTTGCTATAGATATTTGCCTATGCTTTTTAATGCTAAATTCATATATGTTGTTATATGAATCCAATTGCTGTGAAATTTTTATGGTAGGTTACTTGTTGCATGCTTGTGCTATCGTAAAAAATTTATATCCAATGGATGTTTATTTACTGAGTTATTGATTTATCATGTGTCACATGCCTTTATTGCTTTTAAGTCTTAATTAAATGCTAGTAAATAATCTACTTATCAAGAAATTATAAAATTCATACTGTAGCTTTGTTTAGTTAAGATGTGCCTTCCATAAAATTTTCACCTCCAAAATAGATGTTTGGCGCCACACCTTTTTATTCCATGTTTATATGTAACTAAACCATCCAGTTTAATAATTACTTAATCTTATGTTTGCCACATGCTTTATATATTGTTTATGCCACTGGTTAGCTAAGTACAATGTTAGTTAACTCTGGTTAGCAGTGGTTATATGCGTAGCATGTTGCTTGGTCCTGCACTTGTGTGTTTAATGCAATAATCAACTCACGAGCAAGTCCCAATGAGAGAGGATGGGAGTGGAAATTAGAACGTTTAATACCCTAGTTTATCCATGTCGATGTGTTGCTTGTCTTGTAAGTTTGTAATGCCTGTGTGTATGCTTGTTTGACTTAAGCATGCATTGCATTTATGCATATCATTTAGGAACGATGATGGATCGATGGGTCAACACAAGGATGTTGGCGTCAAACGAGAAGATGATGAATGATGAAAGTCCTGAAGATGACTGTTGGATCACATCCCGAAGATGGAGCCAACTAACTTAGTGTTAATAAGCTACCCAGGCAAGCCCCGGTGCATAACCCCTATTTTTCAAGCTCATATTATTATGTTATTGTGCATTAAGTTGCAGGAGTTGCTTGAAACCCACCTGCATAAATATTCTATCATATGAGTCGTACTAGTATGACTGGAATCACGTAGTATGCCATGCTATAGGACCTATGGTAGAAGTCGAGTGATGGACTGTCACTCGCGAGAGATAGGTCATAGCTATTATGTTACTACTATCACATGGACTTGAGATGCGAGATAATAATTGGAGACTAGGCGGGACTATGTACTTTGGTTTGGATGTGGTTAGTTATAGCAACAGAGCGAGGCTCTAGTTGCATTAGTCCCGCCTGTGTAGATTAAGGACCATACCATTGGTAGCATTATGGCAAGTTTTAAGGTACCAAACACATAACAGGGGCCTAAGTTACACTTGACCGTGAAGCTAAGTACTTTCCTACGACTCAGGGTCCCTAAAAAGTTTATTGGAGTGTTACACTAGCCATTCGAGGAGTTGTTAGGAGGCAAGGAATGTCCATGGTAAAACTTATGAGGGGAAACTCGTCGCCGCTCGGTGGGGCGAGCCTCATAGGGTGGGTTCCCTGGGATGGTTTGGTTACTTTTAGACCTGGGTCATATGAGAGGAAAGGTAGCCTTGAACTTGCTCCTTCGAGAAGTACGAGCGTGTGTTTGGGATTACCCAGCTAGATGTACATTGATTGCAATCGCCACCCTCCTCGGATATGGATACCACTTGTTGTATCACTGCCGTCATAGCTAATGCAACTAGAACATGGGGATGATGAGGCTACTACTAGATGATGAAAAATATTCTGATTGCTTATCACATGCTTGAAAGTAGTTCAGATGCTTACCTATAATAGTTAAGTAATGAACTTGTTGTGATTGCTAAAACTTTGAATATAATGATGTACTATTAGTAATGCTCCTCTGCAAAACAACTAAATAGCTAGCAAAATAGCCCCTGCATATCCTTGAGAGTCGAGAGACTACTCCCACCTAGTCGGGTAAGTCTTGCGGAGTACATTGTGTACTTAGTGTTTTATTTCCCCCTATTGCAGGTAACAGGTGGATGCTGGAGCTAACTATTGTTGTGTGTGGATACCTCTTGGTGGACTCAGCGAGGCTTCCTTTATCATCACGATCGTAGAAGCTTTATTCTTATATTCCTACTTCTGCTTCAATATTCAAAACTATTAATTTCCGCTACTTTTGTATAAAATAACCCTTCTTTTGCTACTTTTATGAATTATGTTTTAACTCTGATTTTATGTAACATTGTGATGTATGAAATGGTTAAAAATGTTGTAAGCTCTATTCACTTATTTATGATCATGATGAAAATGTGGTTATTTGAGTTCTTCCTTCGGGTGGGCTCGACAGACTATCGGGTTTAACTTGGTCTCTTGTGTACTTAGTGTCAAATGGCTGACAAGTGTAACACCCTCGATGTTACGCCCTAAACAAATTACTAAAACATGTCATGAGCATCATATTTATGTGATAACGCATGTGGTAGAATGTGTGGATGAATTTTTTTTGTAACTTAAGATGATCAATAAAAATGTTAAATGAAAAGCTACTCCATAATTCATGTATATCAAGTAGGGTTGAAAACCAGTTTTTATTGAACAAAAACACTATCAAACATATATGTAGCACTTAAATAAAGTTTGGAGTATGGACTTTGTAGATGGTAATGAAATCCTTGTTGTTGAAAAATAACTTCACTAGCTAATGCTTCTAATGGCCTAAAAATGCAACATGGAATCAAGTTCAGCTCAAAGACTTAGAATATTTTCAAGTTTATAGATAGCAAGACAATACCATGTTTGGCAATTTATTTTGTGAAATCGAGTTAAGGGATGGTGTCATGTTTTAGCTCGGGTTGGTAGCCTCACATGCCATCTTGAGCATGGTGAAGATGGTTTAGGTCTAGAAGCAACTGTTTAGTTGTTATAGGCACTTTAAATTTCGTGCAAGATGTGATTTTGGGCTAGTTCATTGGGTGAGCGTGGTCACCATGTCTCAGGGGCGCTACGTCACCACGTCGGCTCGCTCTGCGCATGCACGTGCACTGCCACGCGTGGCTGACTGTGACTACCCTATCCTGGCCGCCACTAGCTCTACCGCGTGGAGCCGCCGCCGCTGCTCGAACGGCAGAGTGGCACGGCCGCCTACCTCACTGTGCTGCCGCCCTGCCGACCCACCTCGTACCGTGACGTAGCTGCTGCAGGTGCATCGCCTCACTGTCACATCCGTGCCTCCCTCTGCACCCCTACCCCGCTGCTGGCCCGGTTTGGTGCACACCGTTGCCGCGTGCGCGTGGTGGAGCTCACCGTTGTCTTGCCATTTATGTCACTGCGATCGCGCGGGCCATGTCGGTCAATGGACGCACGTGCTTGTCCGATTGCATCTGCGTGTGTGATGCCTTGATCGCGCCTATCACATCCTGCCAAGGCAAGGCCATGTTGAGCCCACCTGCCGGCCCCGTCTCCCTCTTTCTCTCTGCTGACCGCTGTCGAGCCACGCCACCAAATTACCCAGCTATCGATCACTTCCATTCAATTCATCGCATCCATGGCTTCACTATCACATCCTCTCGCTGCTCGACCCTACCTAGCCATGAAGAAGGCACTGCCAAAGTCCAATTTGGAGCTTTTCCCCACCGCCGTGCCATTAAGGCCGCGCTCAGCCATGGTCGAGGGCAGCCCTCCTACCGCCATCCTGAACCAATTCACCTACACCACTAGCTTCGCCTTGACTCCTTCTTCACCCTATGTGCCTTAGCCGAACTGCTACCGCAATCACCTCCTCATCGTCGCAGACACGACCGTGCGGCCACAGTGCGGCGCCGCATGGCTCGACCACACGTGGCCAACCCTTCTCCATCACCCTCTTCACCACCCATAACCTCGGCCAGGTCCACGGTAGTCTCCTGATGCTCACTTGCTAACCAGTTAGGTGCTTAGTTGCTGCTCGGCGTAGGCGGTGGGACCATAGTTGAATGGCGGCCTAACCGACGAGCTAGTGCGGGTCTCTGGTGGCCGGTGTGGCCACCCCATGCCACTGCTCACCGTGCCACCGGGCATGGGTTAGCCGACGGTGCGCGCGGGTGAATTCCAGGGAATACGGGGGGTTAAGTGAGAAGGTCTGAGAGAGGAGAAAATAGTGTTAGTACTTAGTTTTAAATTGGGAAGGAGTTCGAGATCTCTTTTGCAAAATCGCCAGCACGTGCGGGCTGCGTGTGTGGGCCGTGCAGGAATTAGAAATGGTTTTCTAAGGAATTAGAAATGACCATAGTTCGAGATCACTTTTCCTTTTTTTCTAAGGAATTAGAAATGGTTTTCTAATTTAATTTCTGAGCTGATCTTTGGTCATGAATACAAAATCATGTAGGTGTCCAAAAATTGTGAAACAAATTTTGTTAGATTCCTAAAGTTGTGATCTATCTGTTGGTGTATTTAGTTCATACTTATATGTGTTGATATTAGGAGTTATTAATTTGTTTGAGAATGCTTAATAATATTAAGTGAATTATTGTAAGAATTTTTATGGTAAATTGGTGATAGCTTTAGTCCTAAAATTTTTATGGTAGTGTTTACACCAAAATTTGATAAGATTATCCTGGAAAAGAAGAGATCGGTTGATGATGTCAAAAGCAAAAAAGTCTCCTAATTAAGGGATATTTACGGGCCGACTAGGAAATATTTTTTAATATATTTGAAAGAGACATGACGTCCAGGTGCATATCACGATGAAAGAAATAAGGACACGTATCAAACAAGAAAGCTTAATCAGCAAGGATTTTGCATAAGGGAAATTAGAGTACATGTATCTTGATATTTTTTTGTTATCTAGTCGTGTTTGTTTATGGCTCTTATCAGCCCAGGGTATAAATATAAACCCTGGCTATTGTATCCAGACATCTCTCAATTAATCAAAACAGTCTTTACCTTTTCGGCTTCATGCCAAACCTTAGAAGTAGGAGTAATGTAGATCTCGGTGAGTTCTTCAACAAGTAGGACTGCCATCGGTTAAGTTTGACCTCCAGCTTGTCTATAAGTACCATCACGACTTATATTGTTGCTTGTAAGGCTGCATCAGTTGATTGACCTCTTGCAAGTCGTAGTATAAGTTAGTTATCGATCCTTATCTAGTTCAAGTACGGCTGCCATCGGTTAAGCTCGACTTCTCGAATTAGATTAAGGTCAAGTTACCCGCTCTATCTAAGGGTCGCATCCTTCGGGCAGATTCATTAAGTTACCGATCTTGCTGATGTTCTTATTATCATTAGTTTCAGCAATATCAACCTGCCCGATTGAGATCGATCTAGATTGGCCTCACATCCTTTTAGTCCATCGTTTATTTTGCTATATTGTGATAATTTTTACTTTGAACGATGGATTATGTTTTTATCGACCGTTCTACTTCGATCTTGATCGTGCATAGTATGCGACCAAGGCATGTCTGATCTTGAGTAGGTTTACTAGCTAGTTGAATCTGGTCTATAGCTCGCTATTATGGTTGTAACGATCCGTTTGATCCCCACTGTTAGCACTTTAAATCAGAGTATGCTAGTTGGTAGATTTACTTTCGACTAGGCATGACCTTGGTTGTTTGCTATCAAACATGGAAGCTTCATCAACAAGGATTCTGCATAAGGGAAATTAGAGTCCATGTATCTTGATATTTCTTTTTGTTATCTAGTCATGTTCATTTAGGACTCTTATCAGCCCAGAGTATAAATATAAACCCCTGCTATTATATCCAGACATCTCTCAATCAATCAAAACAGTATTTACCTTTTTGGCTTCACGTCAAACCTTAGGAGTAGAAGTAATGTAGATCTCGGTGAGTTCTTGAACAAGCAGGGCTGCCATCGGTTAAGTTTGACCTCCAGCTTGTCTATAAGTACCATCACAATTTATATTGTTGCTTGTAAGGCTGCATCAGTTGATTGACCTCTTGCAAGTCGTAGTATAAGTTAGTTATCGATCCTTATCTAGTTCAAGTACGGCTGCCATCAGTTAAGCTCGACTTCTCGAATTAGATTAAGGTCAAGTTACCCGCTCTACCTAAGGGTGGCATCCTTCGGGTAGATTCATTAAATTACCGATCTTGCTGATGTTCTTATTGTCATTAGTTGCAGTAAAATCAACCTGCCGGATCGAGATCGATCTAGATTAGCCTCACATCCTTTTAGTCCATCGTTTATTTTGCTATATTGTTATAATTTTTACTTTAAATGATGGATTATGTTTTATCGGCCGTTCTACTTTGATCTTGATTGTGCATAGTACGCGACCAAGGTATGTCTGATCTTAAGTAGGTTTACTAGCTAGTTGAATCTGGTCTATAGCTCGCTATTATGTCTGTAACGATCCGTTCGATCCTCACTGTTAGCACTTTAAATCAAAGTATGCTAGTTGATATATTTGCTTTCGGCCAGGCCTGACCTTGGCTGTTTGCTATGCCTGCATCGGCTAAATAGCCGATTGCCTGCACTTTAACGCTCATAGTATGTTTTTATGATTCTGTTAAATGTGAATAGATCTGTTTACTTTAAAGGTTTAATATGTTATCTTTATTATGGCTACCATCAATCCGGTCGAACCCACTGTTAAAGATAATAGGCTAGATTTGATGAGTTTATAAATCTATTCATATTAAATAGTCGATTGTTCACATGTTATGTCTCTATCTTCTCTGTATCGGCATTTAGCCGATTACTTGAGCTTATCATGCTTATTTGTTTCTCAGTCATCTGCTGTTTATGTTCGTTATTTATACTTATGAATTAACCGATTTCATGATTGTTTTCATCTGTTAAATTACCAATCATGCTCATTAATATTATTGGCTCGATACTTTATATCGATCATGCTCTATTTAGCTGGTAATGTTTATTTATCACTTTATTGTCAAATATTGACTATGTAGTCGATGGCCATATCAATCGGCTGTTTAGCCGATTTGCCTGTGCTTTCAAACATATAACATGTCTTTTATGAACATGTTAATATATAAATGGTTTTATAGATTCTTTGATTTTAGTTTGTTATTATTATCGTAGCTGCATCGATCTGATCGAACCTCACTGATGATGGTAACAGATTAGATTTAGAGCGTTTGTAGATCCATTTGTATTAGACAGTCGATTTGTTCGCATGTTATATCCTTTCTCGTTAAACTTATCGGTTCAATGCTTTACACTGGTTATGTCCATTTAGCCGATGATGTTTTCATGAGCATTGTTTATTTCGATTCGTATCATTATCGTTTAATATTAGCCGATAATCCTTGATTCAAAGGTCTTCATTCCATGAATACGCTAGATATCGACTATTTACTCGATAGCCCCATTGAATCGGCTATTTGGCCACATATTGGAACTATCTAGTGCAATACCGACATGTTTCACCTTAAACTACTGATTATTCTCTCCTTATCAATTGCAGGGTCAAAGTGACTAGCACGCCTTTGGCCCCAAAACTGATCGTTCTTGTGTTGAAGCTAAGCAGATCTTCAGATTCACTCTGTCAAGATCGTCCGGCTTGTTGTGTGTTGATTGCATCGCCACATTTTTGCACCAACATGTAGCTTCATTGTATTATTATGTGCACACTGTAATTTTTGTAGCCTTAGAATAGACTAAGCATTAGGGTAATTAAATGCTCTTTGTTTCAATATACATTAAATCACTAGTAAAAATAAAGATATATCCTTAATTTGTCAAGGTATGGGTTTGTTAGTTGAATCCAACACTTTGCTTGATGAAGATGATAGTTAGCTTAGTATCTTAGTCATTAGAACTAGCTTAGTAGCATGGTGTGCGTATTCTTATTTTAAGAGTTGTTGTTGCCTAAATGCTAAATGGTTGCATCATCATCGCATGCATGTAGAGAACGAGTTGGTGGAGATAGTGACCACAGACGATCGCGAGTTCGAGGAGATCGTCGAGGAATACGAGGAGGAGGTCCTCGTGAGGGAGGAGGTCCCGAAGCCACCATTGACTGACTCGGCTGACACCGCGCCTGCCCAAGGCAAGCCCCGGTGCATAACCCTTATTTTTTATTATCACTATATATATGTGATGTGCATTTATGTTATAGTAATTTTATGGAAACCACATGCATAGATATATTTGTCCTATGAGTCTTACTAGTGCAGGTTCGAGTAGTTGCTTTGCTTAGGTTTTAAGTAGCATGAGTAACTTGCCATTACTCACAATAGGTGATTATTACGATTACTCTCATGATAAAAATGATGAAAGGAAAATGGAGACTAGGCAGGGATATGGTATGGGTATTGGTGGGTATAACGAGTTGTGTCCCGCGACCACGGGGCTTAGGTTGATTACACTATTTCCCCTGTCCGTGTCGATTGAGGACCGTCCGTTGCTGTGGATGGTAGTCAGGTCATAGACTTATTATCCTAGGCACATACATGCTTATGGGAGCAGGAAGGCTCGTTACACTCTTGTCATGGGTTCTGGCTCTTTTCGGACCGACTGATTAGAGGCGGGGAAAGGTGGAGGTCTAAGCACCATATTGAGACCGGGTCTCAAGTGTGGGGGCTTGGAGTCTAAGTTTAGACGGGGACCTAGACCCCTCGACAGGAGTGAAATGGGTTGGTCTCGTTTGTGCCTGGGGTACAAGTAAGGCATGCGTTTAGGGGTACCCAGCTAGGATACATTGGTTCATGAATCGCTGTTTCCGTCAGATGGTATGACTTGGCGATGGTCTAGCACCATAGTAAGAACTAGAATATGAAAGATGGTAAATTGGTTCTGATTGTTCAACCCTTGCTTGAAAGTAGAACAGTGCTTACCTAGTATGGTTAGCTAATGAAGAAATCATGACTGCTAATTAAACTTAATCTTAAGGACGTACTTCTAGTAATGCTTTTCACAAATAAAAAGAAAATAGCAAACCCATATTGCCTATAATACCCCTTGGAGTCGGGAAACTATTCCTACTAGTCGTGTAAGTCTTGCGAGTACATTGTGTACTCAGGCTTTATTTTACCCTATTGCAAGTGCAGCTTGAGAAGTAGCTCTTGTGTGGAGGATTCTTCTAGTGGGCACAGACGGATCCTTGTATCATTTCTGCTAGATGTTTATTTTTATTCCGTTGTTTAATTATCACATTCTGAACCCTGGTATTGTAATAAATAATTTTCAAGAACTCTTGTTGTATGAAATGGACTAAGTATTGTAAGCTCGTACTCATTATTGGATTCTGGAGGTGTAAGTCATGAATGATGATCATCTGACTTCGCCAACGAAGCCTAAGTGTGTACACTTCACCTAAGGAGGAGAATTTTTAAATGTTAAACTTGAGCTCCTTACATCCTTCTGGCAAGCCTCACTTGGCTAAGTCCGAGATCAGGTCACATGATAAATTGGCTGGCTTCAATTTCCACCAATCAGATTACCAGTTAAACTAGTCGGCACTTTATTCTATTAATTAGATTACCAGTTAAACTGGTCGGCACTTCATTTTGTTGATTGGATTACTAGTTAAACTAGTCAGATTGCCAGATTTGCTGGCTGACTCCAAGTTAAACTGCTCGGACTTGCCCAAGATGGCGTTGCTCAGCGGATACAAGGCGCTCGGGGACTAGCTGTGGGGGTATAACCCTAGGTACCCATGGCAATGGACATGGGCCACACCGCCAGGGGAGGTCTAGCCCATAAGATCAAGGCCTATAGTGCCCAGTTCTGGTCGGCGTGCAACGCAAGGCAATCAGAAGACATCTTGGCGATAAAGGAAGATCTTTTCGGATATGATAGATATCGTATTCCTTGCAAATACTTACCATATAACCGAATAGATCTAGGCCTAGACCGACTTGTAACCCTACCCCTAGACTATATAAGCCGGGTAGGGACCCCCTCGAATTCATCTCATATTCAATACAATCCAACAAAGACACAGGACGTAGGGTATTACGTCGATCAGACGGCCCGAACCTGTCTAAATCGCTATCTCTGCGCTTTGTATCACCATCCGATTCCTATTACGTGCACCTCCACCGATCATCTACTACCGTGGGTATACCCCTCGGTAGACTATCAACCAGATTTTGTCGATAGTGGCATGCCAGGTAGGGGGTGTGCGTGCTGATTCCATGGCCAACCAGATGGTCACTTTCTCGAGCTCCATGGCCTTTCCCGAGCCGGGCCAGATCTTCACGGTGGGATCCATGACTTGGGTCATCGGCCCTGATGGCAGCGGGGAAATCATGGAGGCAATGCAGGATCACCCTGCGTCGATCGTGCCAACATCTACAATGACATCTTCGACCCCGACGCCTCTCCGCTGGATTAAGAGATCCATCAACAATAACAATATGATCAAAGCTATCGATTGGGTCACAGAGCGCTTAGCGGAATGTCAGCTCCTCGTGGATTCGGTCTTAGATTGATCTACAACGAGCAATGAACCTCCTACACTCCAAGGTCACCATGCCACCAACATCAAACGCCCCGCTCGTGCACGCCATCCGAGGTGGTAAGATGAAGATTTGGTGATCACGACAACTCTAGAAGGGCGTACCGTTCAACGCCGACCACTCCCTGCCCCAACAGAGAGCATGCCGAGGCCCTATCCTTTTGGGCTAGTGGGTGCAGATCTGATCTGCTAGGACGCCATGCACCATCTTTTCGCCAACCACGCCGAGCGTAGCCATGTCAATGACCTCTATCAGATCGATTTCATTGAGGCTGACCAACCTACGCCAATGATAAACATGGTGCAAATCCAAACAGATCTTCTGGATGACATGCTCCATACAATCCTGGAGGATAGCCCCGAGCTATACTCCAAGGGCTCTACCAGCACCTGCCCACCTTTCCCTCCAGGCTTTGGGAGAGAGCTCTTCATGGTTAGCCACGATAGCGTTGCTATCGATGGAGAGACCAGTGTCCAGCACTGTGAACATGAAACTAGGAACGCCGATCGCCAATGGCATCGCAATGAAGAAGACACCGTCCAAGCTGCCAAAGGTGATCCGCTGCCTCTCGCTCATAATCTCCAACAGGAGTTCCTCATGGTGGACAAATAGCAAGTGGAGCAGATGCTGAGCGCCAATCTGGCTATGGCCACCCATGAGTTGGCCCAACTCCTACCAACGCCGGAGGTACTCAAGATTCAAGCGTTGCTTAAAGCAGCTCAGGTCCAAGTCAACGACATCCGAAACCCAGCTCTATCTTATTAGACAGCGACCGCACGTAGTCGTAACCCTTGTAGTTTTTCACTGTGATGGGGGCAGTCATTACCATAGCGACTAGATCGTCCAAGGGGGGGTCCAGGGGCAATGTTGCCATCAATCCCAGATCACAAGGACCATGAAATTAGTGACCAGCTCGTAACACCAACCAGGAGGTTAATCAACCGTGCGCGATGACGCCCACGACCGCATCAACACAAATCTCGATGCTCGCAATGGCATCGAGAATAGTCGTGCCCAATGACATCAGGCAGAACTCCAACGCCGATAGGAGTACGACGACCAACACGGTGACCCCATCGGCCTTCGACCACTCCCCGCTATCGAGCCAATGGGACCCCGCCCCTTCATAGCAAGGTTGCGAGATATACAGTGGCCCGCAGGCTTCAAGATCTTCAGGGCCAATCCCTACGATGGCAAGGCTAACCCCGAGCAGTGGATGCAGCTCTACGAGATCACCGTACATGCCGTCGGGGGAAACAACGATGTAATGGCTTATGGGCCTAAGGGAGGATTCCATCGAATCTTGGGATGATCTCAAGAAAGTCTTCATCGAGAATTACATGGCAATGTGCCAGCAGCCTAGCACAAAATATGATCTAGAGAAACTCCATCAGACCTCTAGGGAACCTCTCCGAAGCTACATCAGGCGCTTCTTCGAAACAAGGAACACCATCCCCAACATTGGGGACAGCGAGGCCATCTCTGCTTTCACCAGAGGATTCCATCACCATCAAGAGCTGCGCTCCAAACTTTATCGCAAGAGGCCATAGACCATCGGCAAACTCCTCAAGGTTGCAAACTCGTACGCAGATTCTGAAGAAGCTGATCGATAGTTCAAGGATGATGTTACTTGTGCTTCCCGCTCGCATCGCCACCCATGTCGTGATGATGATCGCCATGAAGAACGGTGTTATGAAGATCGCGACAGGCATTACGATGATCGCAAATGCCGGCATAATGATTGGCTAGAGGGATCGAGGACTACACCGCCACATCACCGCCGATCGGAAAACTTCATCAACAACGTAGAGCAGTCGCGCGCTAAACGCAGTTTCAATGCTACCTATGAAAAGCTCCTCGATGATCCGTGCCCAATTCACAAGAACAGCAAGCACAGCATGTGGCAATGCTATGGCATGGCCAAAGCTTTTCACGATGAAGAGAAGAAACGGCAGACACGTAAGGACGACGAATCAGACGATGGCAAGGAGGAGGAACGTCCTAAGGATGCACGGCATGCTTTCTAAGATGCCAACAAGACCATTGCCACAATCTTCGGAGGACACACCGCCTCCGAGGGAAAATGCTAGTAGAAGCTTACCGCTTGGCAGGTCATAGTACGACACGGTCACTGATCCCAAATATCTAGACTGGTCGGAGCATCATATCACATTTAGTAGGGCCGACCAGTGGGCAGATATCCCATACCCAGGGCATTTTCCACTCATGCTGGATCCAATCATCCACAACGTGTGGTTCAAGAAGGTCCTCATCGATGGTGGGAGTGCCCTCAATGTCATCTTCGCCGGAGCCCTAACTGAGTTAGGACTCACTAAAGGCGATCTTGTTCCTGTTGAATCTCCATTCTGGGTATTATACTTGGCAGAGCATCTAGTTTGGCACCACCAACCACTTCCGTACTGAGTACGTGAACTTCTTTGTGGTAGACTTCGACACCGCCTACCACGCCATCCTTGGCCGATCAGCGCTTGCCAAGTTCATGGCCATGCCCCATTATGTCTATCTAGTGTTGAAGATTCCAACATAGTAGGGCATCCTCACCCTGCGCATCAACGTCTCTACCACTTATGACTGCGAAAGAGAAGGACTCGCCCTCGCCGAAGCAATGGATCTCTCAGCAAGAATGGAGGTTTGCATTGCTGGCTCCAAGAAGGCCCATATGACATAAAGGCTACAACCCGACCCGAGTCATATGGGCTTTGTGGTCAAGACGGTGTCGATATCCATAGATCATGGCACTTTGAACACCTTAGGTGTTTCTATCCTCCAGAAGTTCTACTAAAGATATGTCCCTTTTTATGCATATATGCATCTCAATAATGATTTTATCCCTGATGTTTTCCATAATTTTTCTCAAGTTATTTATTTCTCCATGCTAAACATCTTTAAGATGACGCATCCTATCACCCTTCATTTTGCCGACCAGCCACGTTCTCCTTCGTGTTATCCAGAAGAAGTCCTGTTCTCGGTCTAGCACCTAAACATGCAAGGGTAATAGTGCTCTGCATCATGGGCATTCGGCAGTGGCTCCTCGGCAATACCTATATTCCTAAGCGCGCATAGGAGCTAAGCTCTTAACGCCATGGGGTGTGGAATAGCCGGGGCATATAACAAGATAAAGGACTAACAATGCATTGTTAATATTAAATATTAACATTTCGTACATCTTAAACATAATGTTTCATACATAGCTGTTCGGCATAACACAGATAAATTTGTTACATGTCATCATGGTTGAGGATCAGCATCGCCGAATAGATCCAAGTCGTCTGCCAGCTTGATTGCTGAATCAGAGACCTCCTCCTCCAGCGCGGTGATTTGCTCGTCGCTTAGATTTTGGGCAAAGCCACCATCGATTCGTTCGAGCTTCACCGAGGGGTAGAATGACAGAACAACTGCCAGTGCATGGCTCACGGTAGAACAAGCGATGCCACGAGCATAATGCTTGAAGTTGTCCAGCGCCGACCTTCACCTCTCCACGATGACATCTGACTGCGGTCGCCTATCGGGCTCTGGCAACTGTGGGTCGATGAGGTCCAGCACGGGCTTTATCCCATCGGTCATGACCTTCATTGTCTCTTTACTGGCCTCCAGCCAAAGCGTGAAGTTGAAGAACTACGCCTGACTATTGGTTCGAATCACTGCAGACAAGGAGGGCAATCGTCTTAAAAAGCTTCTCATAGCAAGATGAGTATTAACATGAAGAATAACTCACGTTGCAGTTCATCGACGAGTCATTTTTCCACCGTCCGAGCTTCATCCCTTTGTTTCTCCACTAGCGCTGTGGCGTCCCGCGCTAGCAGAGCTTGGGTCTCTGCCTCCGCCTTAGCGTCATGCGCCAAGCGTGTTTCGGTTTCCACCTCCACCTTGGCAGCACGCGCCAAACCCGCTTCGGCCTTCGCCTGCCTCAGAGCTCCAACAAGCTCTACACCAATAAAAGATTTCGGTTAGCATGGGCAAACTAAAGATATGAAAGCAACACACCGAAAGGCCGAAGGCCTTACTTTTTTTCTCGACTTACACCATTGCCTAGCTGATTCTTTAGCTCCCAGTTCTCCACTTCAAGTTGAGTCTTTTCTGCTCGTAGCTTATCCTAGTCGGCGTGTGCTCCAGCCAGCATCTTCTCCAGAGTCTTCACAGACTCGCGTAACCTTTGGTTTTCGACAACCGACGGATCCGCCTATTCTAGCTGGCATCTATGGCTCTTGGAGATCTTCATTACCTCCTGTGGTGACTAGTAGTTAATAGGCATAATCTATAATCTCAATTGGTTACGCAGACTGACTTACTTCAATTTGACTAGACACCGACGCTAGTCTAGCCCTGAGCTTCTTCACCTGCTTGCTTGCCTCCTCTTCCTCCACCACCTCCATCATATCTCCACAACATACAAAGGTCCACAAAAGCTGAGGAGGAGGATCCCGGGTATTTGGCACTTCACGCTCAATTTCTTCAATCACCTCAGCGGACTCCCTCGCCTGCCTCGGTGCTCGGTCAGCTCGTGGTCAAACGAAAGGGATAAGTTCCATCCCTGGCATCTGAGCTTGGGGATTGGCCCTTAGCTCTGGGTGACTGCTCGGCTCGACAGCAACATCTTCGTTCATTCGCTCCGGGTGCTCGGGGACATCGTCTTGGGGACCAACGAGGTCTGCAGGTGCCTCTCGTGTTTCTTCTAGCTATCCCACCTCAGTACCCTGAGCAGCAGCTGTCGTGGCACTTGGCTCGACCACCCGCCGAGCAGCACTATCGTGAAGCTCCTCGGCGATGTTTCCCTGCAACATGATGTCTTATCATCGATACTTCCACACTGGTTTTGCTTGGACTAAGTCTAGAGCAGAAACACTTACTTGTTGGACCGCCTGCGTGTAGCTATGAATGGCCGAGGCTTTTTGGAGCTCCCCTGCCCTCCAGTTGCTGTTATAAATCTAGAGAACACTGGAGGAGGCCGGTTCACCTCCGGTGCTTCTGTCCTTGTCACGGTGGCCCTCTTAGCCTAAGCCTCTCGTCTAGGCTCAAGGACTTTGCCTTGAGTGGATCTCTGGCTGGTGACACCTTGGGCTAGCCAGTCGGAGGCTCTGGAGGTTGGTGCCGGAGCAGCCATCCACACAGCTCACCGCTGCAGCGTCTCGCCTGTGTCTTCATCATCATCCAACCAGTCCGCGATGACTTGTCGGCTGGTCGGGGGCTTTCTCATTGAGATTCCCACCCTTGGGTGCTGGCGGATTGTTCGTTTTCTTCTTCTTCTTTGCCGGCTCTTCTAGGGCTGGCTCTTTCCCGCGTGGCGCTGTCGACGCTTGGGAGGTTTCTCCCCACATCGTCGGATGAGGACGACGAACTGCTCTCCAATGGCGAAACAGCAGGAACCTGGGTCGAACGGGCATCTACGCCCTTCGGCCAGGTGCCATCCAGCACGTCGGAGACATACACAGCATGATCCTGCCCATAAGTTTTCAAGAAGACATTTTAACATCTTCAAGATTTGACGTTATAAGGATTTCAAATGGTACACTCTTACCCATGGAGGTGGATTCGTGATGTTGTATGCCTTCTGCTGCCCCATATTGTTCAGTTGGGTGTTAGTTGAAAAAAGCTCCAGGGGGCGAGCATAGGCGACATCTGAACTTATCCTCTCGGGGGCTTCCCGAGCGGTATCTTCATCACCTACGTATTCATATGCAGGGTGGACTCTCTTCTTGCTCAGCTGAATTCGACGGCAGACGAAGTTGATGGCTACACCAACTCCGTTAAGATTGTTTCGCATCTGACCCAGAATCTGTAGAAGCTCAGCGACCTAGGTCATCTCCTCACCGTTCGGTCTTGCTGACCAGTTTGCACTTGGCATTGCTAAGTGGTCTATGCCGGCAGGCAGGCTCGGTTCAGCATTTCTAATATAAAACCACTTAGCATTCCATCCTTTCAACGACATGTTGAGAGGCACTTGTATGTATTCTCTAACCATTCCATCCCTCAACTGCAGATAAACACCGCCAACCACTTTGGGGGACCCAGATCCAGAAAAGCATTTGAGGCAAAAGAAATAGCAAAAAAGATTGAAGTGCGGAGCGATTTCGATGAATGCTTCGCATAGATTAATGAAGGGGGAGATATGAAGGATACTGTTGGGATGGAGATGGCATAGGCTAATGCCGTAGTAACCAAGAAGTTTCCGCATGAAAGGATGAGCAGGAATCCCAAATCTGTGAACAAAATAAGCCATGAATACAACGAGTTCAATGGTATCGGGGGTCGGGAATGGTTCACTTGCAGCAGTGCGCCATTTGGTGGTTGCTTGATCATGCGGGACGCCTTCGAACACCATTCCTTCTAGGATCTTCTGGGTGGTCATAGATTTGACCCACTCCTGGTCACGACGGACCTCATCGGTACTCTCTGCCACCTCCCTCCCTGGCTTCTTCGGGCTCGAGCAGCCATGTTTCTTCTCGCCCTTCGCCATGGATCGGATTTGATTCGATTTAGCTGCGATTTCGATTACGGAGATCTTACGGTTGCGTCTATAGTAGTGTGCGAGAAGGTGAAGCACCGAGTACTCTGCGGTTGCGAGGAAGAAGGTGTCCTAATGTGAAATGAGGAGAGTGCGCCGCCGCGGGTGAATTGAAATAGTTCGACCCTGACCCTTTATCTTCAGGGTTTTTGGGAAACCGCGCTGATCCCACCGCATTGTTCGCCCCCCTCCGTAATATTTGCGCCTCCTCCTTCGCACCCCTCAAACTTCTCCGTCAATTGCTATTTGGGCCGGTATAATGGGCCCCTGGGCATACTGAACGTTTGAGCCTGCTTCGTCGGTTTATATCTCCAAATTTCTCCACGGTCTCATATTTTTGCCACGGTCTCCATATTTCGCCACGGTCTCCAAGTTTCTCCACGGTCTCCAAGTTTCTCCACGGTCTCCAATTTTCACCATGGTCTCCAATTTTTGCCACGGTTCTCCATTTTCGCCAATGTTCGCCACGGTATAGTGATAAGCACTCTCCATGTTCTCTAAATTTCTCCATGTTCTCCAAATCTCTCCATGTTCTCTAAATTTCTCCAAATTTCTCCATGTTCTCTAAATCTCTCCATGTTCTCTAATTTCGCCATGGTATAGTGCTAAGCACTCTCCAAAGTTCGCCATGGTTAATTGCTAAGTACTCTCTCTATTTTTAAGTGCTCAGCACTCTCCAAATTTTACTCCTATGTCCGGTGCTAAGCATGGAGATTTTTTTCTTTATACAAATATGAATAAACTCCAAATAAACATAAACTGGTCTGCAGGATATAAAATTCACCGATACATTGCTCCTGATAAACTCCGCTCTGTTTTCTTCATCACCGAGTTTATATATTTTATTTTTAAATCATGTACTACCCATCCTATATATTTGTATTGCAGGATCATTGTCTGGGTGGTCGCACCATCTGGCCTTCGGATTTCTCCATCGATCAATTGGTCGGACCACTAGATTCATGACTTCGTCGTCGACCTGTTGATCGGACCTTTCGGCATTCACTTCTACTCGGCGCTCACTTCGCGTCGACTAGTTGGTTGGGTTGCTCGATACTTGATTCTTCGACAACCAACTGGTCGGATTGTCTATCGTTTTCATCGTCAGATAC
Organism: Miscanthus lutarioriparius; assembly: GCA_904845875.1. NCBI lineage: Eukaryota > Viridiplantae > Streptophyta > Magnoliopsida > Poales > Poaceae > Miscanthus > Miscanthus lutarioriparius. The sequence continues at coordinate 134,383,240 of CAJGYO010000007.1, read as the reverse complement.
GCTAGGGGCTCACTAGCTAAGATGGGGACTTCGTCTGCCGATTCGCTTGTTGGCTTACTACGTTTTACCGATGCTGCATGTCATGTGTGATATCAAGGTTTTTCATGCTGTCCAGATCAGGGTGCTGATCTTGGGCGGCACGTCAGGGGCTTTGATAAGTATATCTATTGTAGCAATCCCGTGCTAAGCACTTTCTGTTTTCTCCACATTTTACCCCTCGGTGTTATTGAATTTTACTCCACGTACCCAGTGCTAAGCGCGGGGACTTCGTCTTTTACACTTCATTTTTTGATCCTGCTACAAGATGTTTCTTTATTTTACAGCATGCTCGGAGACTAAGTGTGTACACTTCACCTTACGGTGAATGTACTATTTTTTTTCTTACTGGTTTTTAGCTAAGTGGGGACTAGTTGTGCTCCTAGCTAAGCTGGGAGTTGGTTATCTTGACTAACTGGTCGTCGAAATTCTTTGAAGAAGACACCAGGTGTCTTCTTCACCTACTGTCAGGCTCGGGGACTACAATGTATATATTGCACCTTGCGGCGCATATATCAGTACTAATATCCTCTATGCATACGTCATGAATGATGATCATCTGACTTCGTCAACGAAGCCTAAGTGTGTACACTTCATCTAAGGTGGAGAATTTTTAAATTTTAAACTTGAGCTCCTTACATCCTTCTGGCAAGCCTTACTTGGCTAAGTTCAAGATCAGGTCACATGATAAATTGGCTGGCTTCAATTTCCACCGGTCGGATTACCAGTTAAATTGGTCGGCACTTTATTATGTTGATTAGATTACCGGTTAAACTGGTCGGATATTACCAGTTAAACTGGTCGGCATTTCATTTTGTTGATTGGATTACCAGTTAAACTGGTCAGATTGCAAGATTTGCTGGCTGACTCCAAGTTAAACTGCTCGGACTAGCTCAAGACGGCGTTGCTCAGCGGATACAAGGCGCTCGGGGACTAGCTATGGGGGGTATAACCCCAGGTACCCACGGCAATGGACATGGGCCGCACTGCCAGGGGAGGTCCAGTCCATAAGATCAAGGCCTACGGTGCCCAGTTCTGGTCGACGTGCACCGCAAGGCAATCAGAAGACATCTTGGCGATGAAGGAAGGTCTTTTCGGATATGATAGATATCGTATTCCTCATAAATACTTACCATATAATCGAATAGATCTAGGCCTAGATCGACTTGTAACCATACCCCCAGACTATATAAGACGGGTATGAACCCCCCTCGAATTCATCTCATATTCAATACAATCCAACAAAGACACAGGACGTAGGGTATTACGTCGATCAGACGGCCCGGACATGTCTAAATCGCTGTCTCTGCGCCTTGTGTCACCATCTGGTTCTTATTACACGCACCTCCACCGATCATCTACTACTACGGGTATACCACTCGGTAGACTGCCGACCAGATTTCGTCGACAGGAGGTAAAACGTGGATTGATTCGAGTTCTCCCGTGGGGTGTGCTCGACGGAACTGTCCGATGTAGCTAACTTTCGGGCTGCTTAGTATCTAGTGGAAGACGAGCGCCTCCAAAAGTATGTTATTTCGGACGGATTCTGCTACAACAAGTACACTTGGGATTAGGTTAAATTGGGCGATTCTGCCATAGTATACCTAAACCATCCTGATACTTTTATTAGCAGATAACGAGGCCACTTGGCAAGTCTACTCTATTTTCCTAGTTCCTACACCATCTGTTTTATTTTCTTTCAGCTATTGTTGTGCTAAAACATACTCCCTCCGTCCCCAAATAAATAAATTTGTAAGTCAAACTATCTTAAGTTTTGACTAACTTTATAGGAAAGGGTAACAACATCTATAATATAAAATGAGCACATTATGAAAATATATTCTATGGTATATCTAATGATACTAATTTGATGTCATAAATCTTAATAGGATTTTTCTAGAAATTCAGTCAAATGTTCTAAAAAACATGTTAACCTTATATAGTTATTTAATCTTTTTTTCTCAATATTTACATAGATAGATAGAGTGGCTGGCTGCTTCTTCATTTGATGTGAATGAGCAGTCCACACGAAATGCATGTACATATCACGCTGTACCTATGGTCAATGTATGATCCATTTAAATCATCAGTCCTACCACACATATATCTATCTATGTACAACTTAAGCTTCCGGAGAGACCAAAAACAAGGATGATTGTCACTTTGGTCGCCGGGTGTCCATTTCAAATCCATCAAGTTTTATCAACTGGAACTTCCAGCCATTGATACTGACCATGTCAAATTTACCGTGAGAAACTTTATCACTACATGCCACAGATATGTTAACCTGCCATTGATATTGACCATGCCAAATTTACCGTGAGAAATTGGAAGAAGCCAAATGCCACGTGCAACTGTTCACTGCTCTTGACCTATTTCGCCGGTTCGACACATTCAAGGAGACGGACGGTGGCGCTCCGGCCGGGTCTCAACATCTTCGCCAACATCAGCGACGAGGAGTTCAGTCGCAACTAGAAATGTCGCACGATAGAGCGGCACAACAACACTGCTCGGATGGCCCATGAAAATTAAAGGCACGACTGCAAAGGTCAGCTGTGCATGGGCCCAGTCGAGGACCAGGGGGCTGCAGCTCATGCTGGGCGTTCACCGTGACAAGCGCGCTGGAGAGCCACCACCACGTCATCAGAGGGGGCGAGGGGCGAACAACGAGGAACCGGCCGCGCAGCTGTTAGAGCAGGAGCTCGTGGATTGCGATACCACAACCAAATTGTAAAATATAATGAAATGTAAGTATGTATTAGCAAAACCTAAAAATTTAGTAAATTTATTTTAATATGGTAGACCATGAAGTTTAGACTAATAATTTTTTATTCTAATATGTTTTTGTAGGATTTTATTGTCTACATCTTTCTTAATAAAAATATAGATATGAAACTATATATGAAGTATAAAAATGTTGCTGTATTGTTATTAGGGGGGCATGCCCCTGGCTTCGCCCCTATTTCGAGTATGTGAGCAAGATTGGCTTGGCATCGTCGGCCTCCTACCCTTACAGGGAATGGATGGCACATGCCAGGCCAGTGCCACATCACGCGTCAGTGGCGGAGGCACAGGGTATGCCGGGTATGCACCGGCATACCCTGTCTGACCGGCATGTACTAATAACATATATGTATTATATATCTGTATTTGTATTAAAAAAAAGAAAGAAATCACTTGGATCACAGATGACGCTATATCCATCACGGAAGCAGGAAGTTAGAAGGCCCATGAGGCCAGTTCGCGGCAAGGTTATCCTCGGACCTTTCACTTTTTGGCTGTTATCTCGATCCATCGATTTGTTAAAAAAAATCTCGATCCATCGATCGGAGCTTAGGAGTCACGGTTCACGGAACATGCTGCCCCCTGACTGACTGTTGACGCCAGCGTGACGGTGACGCCCTGGTTTTGGTGGCCGGTGCCCTGCTGCCTCCGGTCACTCGTGTGCAGTTTGCAGTTTGCACGACCACACAGTCACATAGGCTTGCTGATTCACTATTTCTCCCTGGTAAAATTTAATCTTCTACTCTTCGTCTTATTATAGAAAATTATTATCTACTTTCATAGCTACTCCCTCCATTTCAATTTATAAGATATTTTGATTTTTTTAGATACATTACTTTTATATAAGTATTGTATATATAAGTGCATAGTAAAACTTATGTATCTCGAAAAGTCAAAACGTCTTATAATTTGAAATGGAGGAAGTATTTGCTAACATCACAAACAACAAATTGATTAATTATTTAGCATTGTGTTTTTTAATATTTATCCTCTTCTGAAGAGAAACTCTCTCAGTTAAGCTTTTCGAAATAAAGAGGCACAAAGTGTATCAATGGTTTATGAGCATCTCAAATTGGTGTTGCTTCTACCCGTGGCAATGGCAAGTGTTGAAAGTATTTTCTGTAATGGTTTTAGTGACAACAAAGTTATGAAATATGGTGGAGATAGTCTTTTAGATGATTGTCTAGTCACTTTCACTGAGCGGAATATTTTCTTTGAAGTTGATGAAGATGATATAATCAAGATATTTATGTCCCTTCGAAAGCGTCAAATAAAATAGTCAGAAATAGAGTTGTAAGTCTCTTGTACTCTTTTACTCCTATATTTCAATTATCGGTATGGCTTTTGAACTATTTATATTGTATTTAGTGGATGGTTTTAACCTAACTAATCCATAAATTTAAGCTTTATTGTGTTATTTAGTGCACTTATATCGAATCATGCAGTCGTTTTTACAATTATTACTGAATTACTAATATGAATTTACTGAATTGTATATGAAAATTTTTAGGTGGCGTACCCTGATCTAAAATCCAGATTCGCCACTGTCACGCGTGGACCTGATCATGCGAGGCTTCGAGGAGGTGCCACCCGCTCGAGGAGGTGCCACCCCCTCAATGAGTTCCAAATGCTTGCAGCAGTTACCTTCAGGCCCGTCGTGGTTTCTATCGCCGTCAAAGAGCACAACAACAATTTCGCAGACTATGAGGGCGGCGTGTACCAGTCGGGGCAAGTGCGGAACTGTGTGAACGATCACGAGCTATTTGTTACTCGTCGGTTACGGCTACGACCACTACATCCTCAAAAATTCCTTCGGAGAAGACTAGGGGACGAGGGCTACATGCTCCTGCCGCACGATCGGACCTGCGGGCGGCATCCTGAATACCTCGAGATGGCCTCTGACTGGTCGAGGTGCACTCTCTGCAGATAGGTTACTAGTAGCGAGGACTGGTCTGTGGTGCTTTAGCAATGTGGTGTGCTGCAGGCGTGGTTCCTAAACACGCGTGCGCCTAATTAATCTGCATGTACTGTGTTTGATGGATGGATCTTTTGCTGGTGTGAGATGTTGTTTGTGTCCCTTTCATTTATTTAGTTTGATGCATCTTTTTTTTTCAAAAACGTTTCGATGCATCTTTTGGATTACGAGATTTGGTCATGGGGCATCGGATAGTGTGCAAAACGAAGGCACGCATGTCCCTTTGGTTCCCAATTACTCCCTCAATTTTGTTATTATAGAACAACTTTTTTAGTTCAAAAATATTGTTCTAAAATCAACAACAAAAAAGGGAGGTAGTAAGTACTCCTTTCATCCCGAATTATAAGTCATTTCAACTTTTCTTGGAAGTCAAAAAATCTCAAATTTGACTAAATTTATATAATAAAATAATAACATTTATGATACGAACTAAGTATCATAAAATCTTTTATTAATTATATTTTCATAGTATGCATATTTGATGTCGTAGATCTTTATAAAAAAAATTAAAATGACTTGTAATTTAGAACGGAGTAGGATTGAGTCATCATCACGATTGTCCTAGGAGGCCCGCCAGTTTGACATAGCAAATAGCCCAAAATACCCATTAGAAACAATCTTTATCATAGGTTGGAAATGCATACATTTTCATCTCAAATTTACCATATTACATTAGCAACATTTTGTATTCTAAAATTCTCCGGCAACAAACAGAAGTGACGTTCAGATCCACGTGTGTGCTTCATCTCCAGGAAATGGCGCTACCTCCGGACTCTGTTTCAGTTTAGCAATGCACCGGCAAACCTATATAAAACAAGTAAAAAGTAACAAGTAAACCTGCCTGTTTTTTTCAAAACAAAAAATATATATAACAAGTAAAAAGTAACGTATGAGAACATAGACAGTGGTACCATTACGATCAGGAGCGGATCTACAGTAAAGCATCGGGGTTCACCGACCCCGATGACTTCCGTAGAACCAGCGATACCCCCTGTATTCTCACCATGTTGGACCCCAGTGAAATTAAATATTGACCCCAACAACTGTGCAGCCCAGTGCAAAGGGCAGCAGGCCGCAAACGCAAAAGCCCAATATGAATACATGGATGGACATCGTGTAGCCAATAAACAATAGAAGCGAAGAAGCTAACAAGCCCAAAAATCATGTCGTCGATTACTCTGCCTAGACCGGCCGCCGCCTAATGCTTCGTCTTTCTGATTCAACTTCTAGGTTTCTTCCTTTGCGATCGCCCCCTCACTGTAATCATCAATATAGCCTGACGCTACAGCCTGCAGATATCGCCGTATCTTGTCGTGGCCGGCACCGGCGTGATGTTGGCTGATTGGAGCAATATCAACATGTCAGGTAAGGAAATATACACATGGCTGCAGGCTGCTTGCCTGTTATTCAATATCTACTTTAGTGTTTAATTGTGTTCACTAATTTGATAGCCAATCAAAGCACAATGGAAGGATTCTTGAAAGGAAAAAATCCCCCTATGATGATCACTACAAATATGATTGCTCGAACCCAATTATTGATTTGTAGTTTACAAAATTTAATGATCGTTTTAATGAGGTAAATTCTGAATTGCTTACCTATGTTGCTGCTTTCAATCCCAAGAATTCTTTTGATGCTTTCAAATTTGAGAGTTCGATGGAGTTGGCAAATGCATATCCTAGTGAATTGATTCAAATGAGCCAGACGATCTTAGTCTTGAGCTTCTTATTTACATTGATAATGTGCGAGCCGATGCAAGTATTTTAGCTCGTTAAGTTAACGAGCTGGCTAGCTCGAGCCATCTCGCGAGCTAAACATGCCAAATATTTTATAGTTCGACAACCTAAACCAGTAGCAATTGAGCTTAATTTTATGTTATATGTATGACACTTGAGTCCAGAATTGATGTATGCTATGCATTAAAAACTTATTTATTTACTTGGCATGATGTATGCATGGAATAATTAGTATCTATTGATTTGTGCATTGGTTGCAACGGTTAACAAGCCAGCTCGTGAGCCAAATGGAGCTGGCTTGCAAGCTAAACGAGCCGAGCCGAGCTAGAGTTTTAGCTCGTTTGCTTAACGAGCCGAGCCGAGCCAACTTGTTATCCTTACGAGCTATAACGAGCCGAGTCGAGCCAGCTCGTTATCCTTACGAGCTATATAACCAAGCTCTACCACACCTCTGTGAAAATTTGCAAGTTTTAATCTACATAATAATATTTCAATTAGGATCATAAGATGTGAACAACTCCTATATGCGTCATGTGAAGTTAACCAAAGCGGTTGGGTGATCACATGAATCACCATTTAGATCATTACTGAACCGTAGTGTCCCAAATATGCATACAAGTGAGTGGTTCATTTTCCTCCAAACATTTCCAGATTTTCCTTTGGACAATACCCATGATATGGAACGAGAATGCAGAATTGGTGGTGGGAAAATCTAGTCTATTTTGCAAAGTTGACCTTGCAAGTTGGAACCAGAACAAGTAAATCGATAAGTACAGGCTCAAAGTAAAAATAAAAAGAGATGGCAGGAAGGGTGGAGGCGAGCCCACGTTCCACAGAGCAGGGCTCCCAATCGCGGAGCGCCTAGGCAACAGTGGCAAGTACACCGCTGTGGCGGATTGCCCCGGTTACGACTCTGTGGGAAACCCAGTCTAGAAATCAGGGGGCTATAGCTGATATACAGACCCGGCTTCCGGGTTCACAACGTGGGCTCAAGCCCAGCTTTCCCCTCCTACCATCTCTGGGACATGGGCTGTGGCGTGCTTACTTGAGACGGCTTTCATTGGGCTGGAGAAACGATGCGTGACTAACAAGTAACAAGACAACACGAGAAAGCTGTCTGTTCAGTGTCCGCGTAACGTGCAGTATGTAATTCTCCAGCCCGGCCCGGCCCGTGGCCCTCTCTACCTTGCACGCCTCCCGCCCGGACGTCCGTTCCGATTCGAATCGGGAAACGGCGTCGGCGAGGCGGTGCTCCTGATCCTTTATTGGTAGCGGCAGGCAAGTCAGAGTCAGAGATGAGATGGGAACCGCCTGCTACCGACAGCGCCCCTCGCCGGCCTGGCCGTCGATCGCCGCCTTCCGACGATGGTGGCCGGTCTGAATCCTGTATATATAGGGGGGGAAAATGAGTCCGGGGATTCCATACATCGATCCTCTCGCTTGGTGTGAACATTTTAGACTCGGCTGGTTCCTCTCATTATACTGCAATATTTACGATTAAGAGCCATTGCCAGCTTCAAAACGACTGAATCTTTCAGTAGTACAAACCGTTCTATCTACACACCAGTACCTCTGTAGATTGTAGAACATGCTCTGCAGCATCGCCTGATGTAGCATGCATGTTGCTGAAAACTGAACTGGAAGTCCTCAACGAGACGGTTGTGGTAACTTCTGATTGCCAGAATTTTTGTAACTTCTGATTCTGATTCCAGGTGGGTACAAGTTACAAAAATTCCAATCTCTGGGACTATAAGCTGTATGAAGGTTTTAATCTCCAATATTCCAACTAGAATCATAAGATATGGAAAGCTCCTTTGTGTCATGTAAGGCTAAAGCAGCTCGGTGATATCACATATTCACTTGAACCACCATTTAGACCTTTACTGAACTGTAGTGTCACAAATCTGCATATAAGTTACATGATTGATTAATTTTTCCTCAAAGCATTTTCTAGATTTTCCTTGGGACAATACCCATACTATGGAATCGTTGTGCAGGATATCATTCGCTACAGGGAAGCCTGGCAAAGTTTAAGACCTTGTGAGCAGAATAAGTACAGGCTCAGCAGGTTAAGCAATTCCCATTGCATCATCCAAATAGATATACTTCTCGTCATTGAGGAAAAAGATTAAGTAACTATATATGATTGGTCAACATGGATTGGAAAACATACGAGTGAGGTTCAACAAGAGTTCAACATTATGTCATCGTGAGGCCAGAGGTTCAATCTCATCAACATTAAGATATGAGCAATGTTTCCTCTCTCTTCCATGTTTTATTAGTTTATTTACTCTGGTTGGCCTAGGTTTCATGGAACCTCATAAATGTCTCAAAGCCAAAAGCCCAACCGCTACTTTTTGGAGGTGCTTTTTTTGAAGGAAAAAGACAGTCTTCATTTTTGAAAGCTTGGTTTGAGGCTACTTTTAGCTTTATGCTTCGCTTTTCAAAATTGGTGGAATAAAAAGCTCTTCCATAGTTGTTTAAAGAGAGATAAAGATAAAATGTATATTTTATACTTGTTTAACCAAACAGCTTTCACTTTTTCTTGTTTCACTTACCCATAGCAGTACTTTTTCACATTCCATGACCCACATGATTTTCTCCCACACCACACTCAACCAAAGCAGGGCATAATAATCCCAATAACTTTACTGTGTTTCAGCACAACAATAGCTGAAAGGAAAAAAACAGATGGTGTAGGAAGGGTTCTAATTTCTAAAGAAAATAGGTTTTAGACAATAGATGATCAACAAAATTCATGTTAAGCCCACCAGTTGACTCTCTCCATTCCCTTATATTAAGAAAAGAACACATGTGAGGAAGAGTGGCAAAGGAGTTCTTATTTTGCCACTGCGTTAATTTAGGAGCAAGGGTATTGCACAGTTAAGATGCATCATGTGTCCAATATACCTGATTGGAGAGATCAATCGCTTTGTTCGTTTTGGGCTGGTTTATTGATAAGTCATGAATTTTGATTTGGTGAGAAAAATATTATTGTTTATTGAAAAAGTACGGCTTATAAGCCAAACAAGAAACTTGATAATATCATTACTATTAAGAATATCATTACTATTAACTCTGTTTAGCAACTCCCTGTATTCCTTGTCAGATACTTGTAGCTCCTTCCTAAGCTCCGTAATAAGACTGTCTTTTTCCTGAGACGGTGCGCATTCAAACATTTATGAGGTTCCATGAAACCTAGGCCAACCAGAGTAAACAAACTAATAACATGAAGAGACAAGAGGGTATACCCATGTTATAGCATCAGATTGAACCTTGAATGCTTTAAGAACTCAACAATATGCTTCTTGCTCAAGCTGATGTATTTGTGTTTCCATATCTGTCTGAGGTTGAACTCTAGTATACAGAGAAGCACCAATAGTATCTCTTCCATTACCAGTGATACATACGTCCACTGTTCTTTCGGTATCCATATAAACACAAGTAGGGCCGGGATGCCTTCTGTCTGCAGATCAAACGCATGCATATTTCAATGGTGTACCAGTTTGTAATGGCTTCGTATGTGCAAAGAACTCATGAGATTTTGAGTAGTGCCTTGGTCGGTAGACAAGGGAACAATATTCTAGAGCTAACCACACGTATGTACGTGAAGATTTTTGTTAACCCTCTCTTTGGATATGATTAACCTAGCAGTGCAATTTGTATTACTACTAGTAGTATATGGTAACTGGGAATTCCTACATGGTTTTACCCAAAGTAGTTGTATAATTGTGTGATTCTATTACCGACTGGAGTACAGTATGGAAGAGAATCAAGGGTTTGGTTTTACGATCAATGAGTGTTATAGAAAAACATATTCCTTTGATCAAACATGGACATTAAAGTTTCTTGGCATTTGGACAGAGATAAGCTTAGCTGAAGAGGGGGGAAAAAATTTATAGTGTGCTAATGCTTGATAAGCTGGTGGATCCATAGTCGTTTTTCTCTGATGGATGATCTCACCATCTGCTGTCATTTGACATGATGCTGAATAGCCTCTTGGTCCTGGAAAAACATCTTAAATCTGAATCTCTTAATCGTAAATATTGCACTACTGAAAGATTCAGTCTTTTTGCAGCAGAGGATATGGTATGGAATCCCCGGACTAATTTTTTCCCCCCTATATATACAGGATTCAGACCGGCCACCATCGTCGGAAGGCGGCGATCGACGGCCAGGCCGGCGAGGGGCGCTGTCGGTAGCAGGCGGTTCCCATCTCATCTCTGACTCTGACTTGCCTGCCGCTACCAATAAAGGATCAGGAGCACCGCCTCGCCGACGCCGTTTCCCGATTCGAATCGGAACGGACGTCCGGGCGGGAGGCGTGCAAGGTAGAGAGGGCCACGGGCCGGGCTGGAGAATTACATACTGCACGTTACGCGGACACTGAACAGACAGCTTTCTCGTGTTGTCTTGTTACTTGTTAGTCCCGCATCGTTTCTCCAGCCCAATGAAAGCCGGCTCAAGTAAGCACGCCACAGCCCATGTCCCAGAGATGGTAGGAGGGGAAAGCTGGGCTTGAGCCCACGTTGTGAACCCGGAAGCCGGGTCTGTATATCAGCTATAGCCCCCTGATTTCTAGACTGGGTTTCCCACAGAGTCGTAACCGGGGCAATCCGCCACAGCGGTGTACTTGCCACTGTTGCCTAGGCGCTCCGCGATTGGGAGCCCTGCTCTGTGGAACGTGGGCTCGCCTCCACCCTTCCTGCCATCTCTTTTTATTTTTACTTTGAGCCTGTACTTATTGATTTACTTGTTCTGGTTCCAACTTGCAAGGTCAACTTTGCAAAATAGACTAGATTTTCCCACCACCAATTCTGCATTCTCGTTCCATATCATGGGTATTGTCCAAAGGAAAATCTGGAAATGTTTGGAGGAAAATGAACCACTCACTTGTATGCATATTTGGGACACTACGGTTCAGTAATGATCTAAATGGTGATTCATGTGATCACCCAACCGCTTTGGTTAACTTCACATGACGCGTATAGGAGTTGTTCACATCTTATGATCCTAATTGAAATATTATTATGTAGATTAAAACTTGCAAATTTTCACAGAGGTGTGGTAGAGCTTGGCTATATAGCTCGTAAGGATAACGAGCCGGCTCGACTCGGCTCGTTATAGCTCGTAAGGATAACAAGCTGACTAGGCTCAGCTTAATAAGCAAACGAGCTAAAACTCAAGCTCGGCTCGGCTCGTTTAGCTCGCGAGCCAGCTCCATTTGCCTCGCGAGCTGGCTTGTTAACTGTTGCAACCAATGCACAAATCAATAGATACTAATTATTTCATGCATACACCATGACAAGTAAATAAATAAGTTTTTAATGCATAGCATACATCAATTCTAGACTCAAGTCTCATACATATAACATAAAATTAAGCTCAATTGCTACTAGTTTAGGTTGTCGAACTATAAAATATTTGGCATGTTTAACTCGCGAGATGGCATGCGAGCCAGCTCGAGCTAGCCAGCTCGTTAACTTAACGAGCTAAAATACTAGCTCAACTCGTTAAGAAAAGTAACTGAACGGCTATCTAACTTGTTAGACTCCCTCTGTCCCTAAATATTCGTCTCTACGGTTTGCGTGCTGATATATTTGACTAGATTTGTAAAAAATATTTTCGTCAAAAAAAGATATAAAAAATATTAGCAATATTTATATTTCTAAATAAATTTATTATGAAAATAGATTCAATAATCTATCTAATGATATTAATTTTATATATATTTAGTCAAAGTTATGTAAGCAGGAACTAGAATAGAGCAGAGATCAAAGCAGCAAGCATGGGGAATAGGATAGTTCAGAAAAATCTCATTAGAACAGGAAGTGCTTAAGGAGTAGATTACAACTATGTTCATTCATGAATCTCTCTCTCCGCTCAAATCGGCACATATACTACTCGGACACGTCTCTCCTGGCTGACGGTGCTCACACCCACTCTGGGCCTTGGGCTCGTATGTTGGGCCGCCGTTCACGTGCACCTCGTCTTGGCCCAAGAGCGGTGTTGTCGTGGACGGCGTCTTCTTCTTCTCTGCCTGAGGGCAATGGCAATGTGTTGCTGACATTTACCCCCTCGATCAGAACCAGCTTGCCCCAAGCTGGCGCTCGAGGGAACCGTTGCCGAAGTTGCTCCAGGTCCTCCCATGTCGCCAGCGATGGTGATAAGTCGGACCACTGGATCAACGCCTGGAGACGAACAGCAGTTCCTGACTTGGCGACGCGCTTCTGCAGAATACGTTCTGGTACCTGCAAGCCATCGAGTGAGTCTGGTAATTGTTCAGCTGATTGACTTACGGGTACAGCGCCCTTGAGCTAAGACACATGAAAGATGGGATGAACTGATGATGGTGGCAACTGCAACTTGTAAGCAACAGGCCCGATCTTCTCCGTGATCAGATACGGTCCAAAGAACCTGTATGACAATTTTTGATTGGAACGAGCAGCAACTAAAGATTGTACATACGGCTGCAGCTTGACATACACCCATGTGCCAATATCAAAGGATCGCTCAGTGCGGTTCTTATCTGCCTGCATCTTCATACGATTCTTGGCACGAGCTAGATGCTGCTGAATGAGTGACTGCATCATTGTTCTCTGTTGATACCAATCATCCAAAGCGGAAACCGAGCAAGCAGACGCTGCATCAATGCCCAATTGCCTCGGTGACTGGCCGTACAGCACATAGAAGGGTGACTGCTGCAAAGCTGAATGCCAGGTTGTATTATACCAGAACTCAGCCAAATGAAGCCAGTCAAACCACTTAGAAGGAGCTGCATTAGCGAAACACCGCAAAAACGTTTCCATGCACTGATTGACTCTCTCGTCTGACCGTTGGACTGCGGATGATATGCAGAACTCATCCGAAGTTCCACTCCAGCAAGGCGAAATAACTCTTTCCATAACATGCTGGTAAAAACTTTGTCGCGGTCAGAAACAATAGCAGTGGGGAGACCATGGAGCTTATACATATGCATCATGAACTGTTTGGCGACCGATAAGGCAGTAAAGGGATGCTTAAGAGCAACAAAGTGGCTGTACTTGGAAAACAGATCTACTACCACCAGTATGCAGTCAAAGCCATGAGAGTTGGGCAAGCCCTCAACAAAGTCCAATGAAATTACCTGCCAGGCAGATGTCGGTGTCTCCAGAGGTTGTAAGAGTCCCAGATACTTGACATGTTCCGTCTTGGCTTGCTGATAGGTAGGACAGCTATGAACGAAAAGATCAACATGTTTCCGAAGACCAGACCAAGCAAAGAATTCCTGCAGGCGCTTGGTTGTAGCTGGAATGCCTGAGTGTCCCCCGAGCGGTGAGCTGCGGAAAGCTCTAATGATTTGTTGCTGTAATTCGGCATTGTTACCCACCCAAATCCTATTGTTGTGACGTATAATACCATCCTTTAAGACAAACTGGCCAAAACCTGCAGTGGAAGTTGTCAACTTGGCCAATAGGTGTTGTGCTTGAGGATCACTGTTGTATCCATGCGCCACCTCGGTACACCACTGCGGTGTAGCCACTGAAATTGCACAACAGACCCCATTATCATGGACACGTCGAGATAGAGCGTCAGCTGCGGTGTTCTCTATGCCTTTCTTATATATATACAATGCGGTAGCGCAGGCCCAGAAGCTTGGTAAAAACTCGTTGTTGCCACACAGTATTAAGTCTTTGATCATTGAGATGAGTTAAGGATTTCTGGTCGGTGAAAATGATGAATTCGGCCAGTTGCAAATACGAACGCCACTACTCCACTGCAGTTAGAATTGCTAGATATTCTTTCTCATAAATGGACAATCCTTGTGTCATGGGTCCCAGGGGCTTGCTCACATAGGCCAATGGGTGGCCATCCTTGATTAATACTGCTCCCACCCCCGTCTGGCAAGCATCAGTCTCGATGCCAAACGGTTTACTGAAATTAGGAATACCGAGCACCGGTGCCGAGCACAGAGCCTGTTTCAACGCTTCAACAGCTGCCTGATGCTCCGTTGTCCAGACAAAGAGCTGATTCTTCTTAAGGAGTTGAGTTAAAGGCCGAGCAAGTATGGAGAAATGACGCACAAACTTGCGATAGAAACCAGCTAACCCTAGAAATCCGCGGAGTTCCCATGTGTTCGCCGGTGTAGGCCAATGCTGTACTGCAGACACCTTATCTGGATCAATTCTAACACCTTGAGCACTGAGGATGTGTCCCAGATAGTGAATTTCCTGCTGAGCAAATCTGCATTTCTTTAATTTAACGACCCACTGATCCTTTGCTAACAGGGACAATACCAGACGCAAATGTTCCAGATGATCTGTGTAGGATGAACTGAACACCAGAATGTCGTCGAAGAAGACTATTGCACATTGGCGAAGCACTGGCGCCAGCGTCACATTCATGGCGCCCTGGAATTTTGCTGGGGCTCCGGTGGCACCAAACGGAACTACGCAAAACTCAAAGTGGCCAGCGTGAGTGGAGAACGCCGTCTTATACTCTTCATCGGGCTGTAGCCTGATCTGATGGTACCCTGAATGGAGATCGAGCACCGAGAACCATGAGGCCGATCCCAACTCATCAACCAATTGGTCAAACACTGGTATAGGGTAAACAGATTTGACGGTCATGGCGTTGAGGTAACGGTAATCCACGCAGAAACGCCAGGATCCATCTTTTTAACGCACGAGCAGAACCGGCGAAGAGAATGGCAACTTGCTTGGCTGAATCAAACTCTGACTGAGCATGTTGTTAACCTGACGCTCAATCTCATCCTTGAGGTTGGGTGGATAACGGTAAGCCCTTATGTTCACTGGCGTGGCACCACTGATAAGAGGTATGGCATGGTCGCACGCTCGCTTGGGTGGCAAAGAGTTGGGGACTTGAAAAACAGAAGGAAATTCGGCCAACAAAGCTGCAACATCATCAGGCAACTGAGCTGCATCGTGGTTGCTGTCCGGGGTGTCAATTGCAAGAAGCTGAACCACGAGCTCTGTATCAGAGACGGATGTAAGACCCTGGAGTACCACCGTATCACCCTTGTAAGGAATAGACAACCATTTGGCCTGCCAGTGTACCTCCATTGGACTGTATAGCTCAATCAATGCCCAAAATAAGGTCATATGATTCCAATGACAAGATACGGAGGTCATGCTGAAACTGGTAGTCCCCCAATGAAAAGCAGCAGCCAAGTACAGCTTCTGAGCAGTGGATCAAGTGTCCATTAGCGACCTTTACTGATGCCATCAGCGGTGTACGATGCAGTTGGGGCAATTGTTCAGTAACTGACGCAGCCAGAAAAGAGGCCGAACCGCCGGAATTGATCAGCACTGTGACAGGAAGACCCTGAAGTTTACCATGGAACTGAATGGTCTGTCTACCTCGGGTACCTCTCAACGCATCAGATGATAGAGCCAAACATAGGTGCTCTGGCTGATCCACCGGAGAGTCCTGCTCTTCCTCAGTACTGCCAGGTATCTCTTCCGGATGAAATAGATCCCATACTTCTTGCATTGCATGCAATGAGATAGTTGTCGCACACTTGTGACCGCGAAAACACTTCTGTGCACAGACGTCACAGAGACCCCTGGCTCGCCTGTAGGATCGCAGCTTTGAAAGCTTGTCATCAGTGTCAGGAGCGGTCGCCTTGGGCAACGGCTTGTCCCCAGCAGCGGCAGCAGCCGGCAATGGCCGTGTTGCAGGCACAGCCGAGCGCATTGCCGACTTGAAGCTTGCTCCACGATCATGAGCGTGGAATTCACTCCTCTTGTTGGAATCGGCCATCTCCTCCTGCAATAAGGTAAGCGTGTACGCAGTATCCAGATCGGAAGGACGCTGTAAAGCAACTACCATGCGAATATCATGCCTAAAGCCGTCCACAAATCTGGTGGTGTAATAGTGGAGATCAGGCTTTGGCTGGTAGGCTTTGAGTTGATCAAACAAGGTGGAGAAACGCTCAACATAGTCAGTGACCGTGGAGGATTGGTGGATGTGGAACATTTGGCGTGACAATCTGTCACGCTGGTCACGACCGAACCGATCATGGAGAAGTTTACATAAGTCAGACCAAGGAATACAATCGGGTTGCTCGATGGACTCAATCCAACGAGCAGCAGCGCCGAGAAAGTGCATACGGGACACTTTGACCCACCGGCGAGGGGTACATCATACATCTCAAAGTAATCTTCTGCTTGGGAAATCCATAAGCGTGTGGTTTCATCCTCATAGAAAGGAAAATTGAGCTTAGGCAGGCGACCATTGTCGTTGTGGTGGTGGTTTTCGGGTGGATGACCATGGGGTTGGGTTTCAGGAACGGCTCCATGCAACATAGATGTACCAACATGGGGATTCAGTTGCATACCATTGGCCGGGGAATGGAATTGAGGAGAATTCCCCCCAAATCCATCCACCCGTGTAGTCATGATGACGTGGTGCCCGCTGGGCCGAGAAGCCGTGTTGTTCGCAGATGTGTTCGTGGCGGTCTGCTCCAACAGATTTGGTGTAGAGGAGATCACTCTCGTCGAAGCCGTAGATTGGGCGAGGAAGGATCGATCCCAGTACTTGTTCAACTTGTCGACCTTGAGCTTGAGGTCGTCCACCGCGCCCTCCAAATCCTGACGCCAGGCCTCCAGATCCCCGGCCGCTTTGGCGATGATGCTGACACGATAGTCATGGCGCTTGTCCACCTCGGAGATGAGCGTGGACTGGCAGAGCTCGGAGTCGGTGATGCGACGCTCCCAGTTCAGATCGGAGTCGGCGAGGCGCTTGGTGATGTTGGTGTCGAACTCGACGATGCGGGTGGTGATGGTGTCGTCCACCTCGGTGAAGCGGAGGTCGAGCTTGCGGCTGCTGTCAGTGAACCGCTCGTCGAGCTTGCGGTCCGACTCCGCGAACCGCTTATCGATCTGCGACTTCTGCTCCTTGAAGAGACGATGCATCTCATCCAGGAGCAACTTCGAATCGGGATTCATGGCTCCTCTGCTGCGAGCGAAACGGGTGAAATGTGGGTGTGGCGGCGGCGGCAGTGGGGTTTGGCGATCCAGGACCTAGAGCCGAATCGGAGCTCTCGCGGACTGGGGAATTACGAGAGTCCAAATCGAATCGAAATCGATCGGACTGCACCGACCCGAGGCGTTTGCCAGAGATCGACGAAACGGGGAAAAATTGGTGTAGCGTGGGCGGGATCGAAGGATCTTTGAGAGTTCCATAAATATTCTTCTAATCCTTTTTTAATAGACGGGGAAAAATCCTCCCCATTAATTCTTAATATTTACTTCTAATCTTATAGCATTTAGAAAACTCCGCTCCCTTCCGCGTAACTTTACGACGAAGCCACGCGCGGAAATACTCCACCCTTCTCCTATCCGTCTCTGCATACTGCATGGGAAGGCAAGCACTCGAAGGCAGGGCAGCCCGTGTGGGCGTCGCGGACGGCGACGACGTGTTGCGCTGTCGAAATGCAGCGGCTGCCGGCCTCTGCAGCTTTGCCTGTTTTCGGCAGGCGCCACGCCACGCGTGTGACGAAGGTTGTGGCCTCCTCTCCTCAGCTTGCCCTCACGGGCCAGGCGCCACCATGTGTGCTCATAGCGGCGCGCCAGCACGTGTCAGCAGTCAAAAGGATGAGGTGTAGCCTTTGCAAAGAGATGATCGATCTCACTAACACTGAGGCACTGTACAGTGTCTTTGGCATGCCTGCCTATAACAGGACAGTGAAAGACTGAGCACCCAAATCACTCGTCAGGTGTCTTGGCTCAACACACGCGAAGCTTCCGCTGCTCCTCGCCTTCCCTCGAGCCTCTGTAGCCGCCACTTACTGTTTGCTTGCCTGGTGGCCGGCCGTTGTTGCCTGCTTGCCTGGTTGTCGACTACTGGGCTAGGGCAACACGACGGATGCAAGCGGCGGCGGCGTGGATACGCACGGCGACAAAGAGGTTCGCGTGGAAAAAAAAAGGACTGCAGGAAAAAAAGTCAGATGGGATCGGCATTCGATTTTTATAGAAGTCAAATATTATGAACTATCAGAGATGAACTTCTTTTTTTCTCTAAAAACTTTTTAGGAGTTGGTAAATATAGATTTTTTAGGAAGAATATTTAGGGAACTCTTGAAGATGCTCTCAGCAGGAACTAGAATAGAGCGGAGATCGAAGCAGCAAGCATGGGGAATAGGATAGTTCAGATGAATCTCATTAGAACAGGAAGTGCTTAAGGAGTAGATTACAACTCTGTTCATTCGTGAATCTCTCTCCGCTCAGATCGGCACATATACTACTCGGACACGCCTCTCCTGGCTGACGGTGCTCACACCCACTCTGGGCCTTGGGCTCGTATTGTGGGCCGCCGTTCACGTGCACCTCGTCTTGGCCCAAGGGCGGTGTTGTCGTGGACGGCGTCTTCTTCTCTGCCTGAGGGCAATGGCAATGTATTGCTGACAAGTTGCTTCTCAGAAAGCGAAAACGATAATTATAAAGAGACGGAGGGAGCATGTGAGTATAAAATCCTTATTACAAATAAGGCAAGGTCATCTTGACGGTATTGATCAAATCCTGGATTAGACTGATATCTGCCAAGTATATCGGATGTGAAGGCCAAGTCCGGGCTGATTAAAGCACTGTAATGTAACAAGTTCATCACAACCCTCGCAAGAAAAAAAAAGGAACAAGCTGATTACAACAAGTACAAATAACCACACACGAACACGCATTAGTCGGGCAATGGCTGAACCACCAGCAAAGCCACGTTTGACCACATGACTCAGCAAATCACACACATACAGACCTTGAAGTTGCTGTTCGTATTTTCTTGCTTGAGTGGATTGCTGCTACTGCGGTGGGTCGTCCGTCGTCCCTGGCAGCACCATGCCGCTGAACCAGTGGTTCTCACACGGGTAGGCGGAGCAGAACGTCTGCAGCGCCGTCATGAGCAGCAGCCCGACGGAGGCGATCAGCGTCAGCACCTTCCACGACCTGAACACGTACTTCCTGAGCAGCTTCCTCAGCCGCGCCGCCGCGCTCCTGCTCCGGTGCGCGTTCACCGCCGAGATGACGGCGTCCAGCTTGGGCACCTTGGTGAGCCGCGTCGCCCGGGCCATCCCGTTCCACATGCCCGCGGCCTCCTTGTTGCTCTTCATGTGGTTCACCACCACGCCGCTCCGCCGCAGGATCTTCACGTCCTTGGAGGTGTCGATGATGCCGTTCATCAGCTCCATGTAGCGCGCCAGCACCAGCGGCCCGCGCACGACCACAGCCTCGTAGGCCACCAGGTTGCGCAGCACCACCTCCGTGTTGGCGTCCAGCGTGATGACGGGGAGCCGCAGCGTCGCCGTCGCACGGTCGAAGGCGATCCCCTCGATGCCGCCCTCGGGCGCCGGCGTGAACCGGACGCCGCACCGGGCCAGCGCCTCCACCGACGGGATGCGGATCTCGTCCGCCCGCGGCGCCGTGATGGCACCCTCCTCCGGGGCCTGCTCCGCGGCGCCTCCGTTGAGCTGGGCCTCCACGTCCACGGACTGCATCAGCTTGCCGAGCACCGGCACCAGCGCGGCCAGCGCCGGCGCCTTGCGCGAGATCTCCCCGACCACCTTGATGAGGTGCTTCTTGATGAACCGCACCGGCGCCACGTTGAGCCTGGACGCCTGCGACACGAACTGCTTCACCTTGTCGTAGTCTTCCTCCTCCTCCTCCAGCGTCTTCTTCATCGCCTGCTGCGCCTCGACATCGTCCGAGAACACCTCCTCGCCATCGGCCGCCGGAGCGGGTGCCTCCTCCTCCTCCACCACCTGGTCACCACCGCCGGTGGTACTGTCGTCCAAGAGAGTGGCGTCCGGGACGAGGAAGTGGTACAGGACCTCCAGCAGGTGCGCGTGCTTGGCCAGGTCGCCGATGGCCCCCGCCCCGCGCTTATTGTTGGCGGCGTCGCTGATCTTGAAGGGGGACACGTCCATGATGAACCGGAAGACGACGGCGTGCAGCGCCTTGGCAGCCTCGTGCCGGGTGCTGTGGCGGAGCTCCAGCGTCCTGGCGAAGACGAAGAGCGGGATCTGGTTCTCCAGCATCATGGCGTCGCACACGACGGTGTTGATCCAGTTGGCCGACGAGGACACCACGTCCGTGGCCTCGTGGCGGCGGTAGTTCTCGATGAAGTCGAGCAAGAAGCAGGCGTCGATGGCCATCATCCATGCCAGAGTCGTGTCGTTCAGGTCCAGGAACCTGTGGTATATCGCCCGTATCTTGAGCTCGAGGCCGCCGACAAGGAAGCGGTCCTTGAGATGCTCGATGGTGTGGCCGCCGGCGAATAGCATCTCGAAGCGCTTGGCGCCGGCGAGCTTGAAGCGCTGCATGTCCATGAGCTCGGGGCGGGACTGGTGGTACGGGCCCAGCGAGAAGACGTGCGGCGCGTACGCCTCCGGGTTGGTGTCGCGGAGCGGGCGCGGGACGCTGAACACCTTGGCGGCCGCGCCCAGCGCCTCCGCCGTCTCGTGCCGCAGGCTCTTCTCCACCCAGCCCACCCAACGCTTCTCGTCCTCGCTCTGCTCCTCCACGTCCTCCAGCGCGAACGACCTCGCCCGTGGCTGCTGCGGCTCCGACAAGGACGACATCGCGCTAAACACTTACACTAGTAGTATATTATTTTATTATTAATCTCAGCTGGGGCTTTGGCTATATGAGCATGAGCTCAAGAGGCCTCGCACACATGCAAAGCTGCTAATGACAAGTTATTGTTTATATAGGCCCCGTTTGCTTCGTTAAAAAATAAATCGAAACATTGTTTCGGCTAATTTGCTACGAGAGAAAAATATTATTTCGATTAAAAAAATAAGCTGAAAAAGACGAATTATAGGAGAACCGAACAAGGTCTTAGTTGTTAATGAGGGGTTTAGATATTTTACCTGAGACACAAATAAAGATGCCAAGCGCACATACACATAGGAACGATCATGGCTGTGTTCTAGACCTAGGCTTGCTAGCCAGGTAAGCCAGGGCTGTTAAAACCTGACTCCCGTAATGCAAGAGAGTGTTTTTTTTAAACGTAGTGCAAGAGAGTGTTGTTTAGTTAGTTCATCTTAGCTAAGCCTGGATTGTCAAGATTGTGATCGGTTGGTTGGTTAGCTCGTACTGCTACAGTAAAGATTTATAGGGGCGGCCAAAGAGGGTTTGTAGGGGCGGTTTGGCCACCCACCCCTACCAAACCGTTTCTACAAATAGCCGATTTGTATGAGTGGTTCCCAAGCCATCCTTATAAATCGATTTGTAGAGGCAACCGCCCCCTACAATTATATTTGTAGGGGCGACTATAACACCAGCTGCCCCTATAATTCCTATTTATAGGGGCGATTAAATTTACAACCGCCCCTACACTGTTTTTCCCGTAAAAAAATTTAAAATTTCAGTATCAAATTTGGCCAGATCATATATATATATATATATATATATATATATATATATATATATATATATATATATATATATATATATATATATATATATATAGGGAAATGATTTCCTACTTCCAGAGAGTAGTTACTCCCATATATATATCTCTAGATTTAGGGCATATATGGCCCGACGAAGTGTATGTAGATGGAGTATATTATCATACTAGATCATCTAAGATACTATGTATGACAAGTATGTATGTATACTTAGAGTATATAGTTATACTTATTTTATATGCTACTATCATAGTATTATATAATATATTAAAAATATGTGCTCTTTTAAAAATTTTCACATAGTAAAGATCTGGAGTATCTTAATATTAGTATGTCAACATACTCAAATTGATAAATAAGTATGTACACATACGCAACGTGATTTATTGATTATCGAAGTAACTACTTCCGGGAGTATATAAAATGCACTATATATATATATATATATATATATATATATATATATATATATATATATATATATATATTCAGTAGCCAGCTCCAAAATAAGTTATTCTGTAGCCACCTCCATTTACGATAATTTTATATACTAATTTACGATAATGTCAATACATATTTACGATAGTTGGGTTACTATAACACATGGAGATATTTACCATAACGTTATAGTAAACCACTTAGTAAGGAGTTACTATAATCTTGTAAATTAACATAGTAATTATCGTAACTCAAGGTGGCTACAAAATCAGGGTAGTAGTTCTATATATATATATATATATATAACTAATTAAAACTATACTAGGTCTCCCAAAAAAAAGGCCCCCGCTGAGAGACTACAACCATTGTGCACCAATGAAATTATACCCAGGATTACCGTATCATTAAAATCTATGGCTCATAATCCTTTCTCACAGGCTTCAACTTGATCCGATGGCCAACGTTATTTGGATCTCCCCTGTCCAGGCTTCAACGCACGCCTCACACATCCCAGCTACGGTAAAATAGAAACCAATGAAAGTTGATCAAGGCAAATATGAAAGTCAATCAAGGCAAATAGGAAGGAGGGATCCGTGCCCGCAGGCTATGGTAAAATGGAAACCAATGGAAGTCAATCAAGGCAAATATGAAAGTCAATCAAGGCAAATAGGAAGGAGGGATCCATGACTCCGATCAAGACAATTTTCAGAATTGTCATTATAATAAGAAAAATCCACGCTGAGCCCGGCCCCATCTGACACGCCCCTTCCAAAACTCTCCGTGCTGTTCTGGTATTGCGTCAATAAGGAATGGCGACAGACCTGCCAACATACCCACTCGCATGTTTCCGTCAAGAACACGTGGGACCTGGTTTGGTGCCCCATGCGTTAGTAGGAGCAGTGGAGCGTCTGCAGCGTGGCTAAACCTAGAAAGGTCTGCCCCTTTCTTCTCATAAAATACCAACGGCGGCACCATGGACAAGGAAGCAAAACATGTCACTTACAGTCCGGGCCCACAGAGAGGAGGTCGATGAAGAGGTTTAGCACATTTGGTATCAAAAAGAGGAGTTAGACCACTGTGTTATAAAAGTAACACACTACACGCCCCGACCGAGTTTACAAAATAAACGAACCGACTTGACACGTGATTATGAAAATAAAAGGCCATTATGAAATAGAATACCCAAGCTAGAGACAATTAGTTTTGTTCTAATTTTAGATATATAGCTTTTGCTATGCACCTAAATATACATTATGTCTATATACATAGTAAAAACTACTTCCTCCATTCTAAATTATAAGTCACTTTGATTTTTTTGGTACATCCATTTTGTTATGCATCTAGATATAATAATATGTCTAGATACATAGAAAAATAGATTAACAAAAAAAGTCAAAGCGACTTATAATTTGGAATAGAGGGAGTATGTATCTAGAAAAGCTGGAACAACTTATAATTTAAAACAGATGGAGTACTTAAAACTTACTTGATAAATCAGTTGATTATGTCAAGAAGAAATGCTTTTTTTTTTCTTTTATCTAATAATTTTCATTAGTTAGCTTTCTAATAGCAAAAAATTATCTGAAGAAAGAAAAACAGGATGGGAGAGAGGGAGAAACCGAGGAACAACCAGATAAATATCCATCGCGGTTGCGCACATATATTTACGACTATATCTACTATTTAATTTTAAAAAAGATCAAATACAATTTTTTCTTTCATTTATCAAAAGTGAATTATAGAGTTACTTTAAGAAGCTATATCTACTTTAAGAAGCTTGGTACGACATCTTTGATTATTTAGGATGAAGTTTGCATGAAGTGGCCATGAAGATCTCCAAGACATGTTTAAGGACTTAGGCATATTGTAAATTATATGATTAATGCGAGAAATAACTTTATTATGTCTTGTTATGTGTAAGTGTTTCCCAAATTGTATATACATGGTCACATATAATTGTGAGAAAGTTGAACTATGGAAAAAAAATCGTTGTTTGATTGTTTCCATGTACATCCCTGAATGAAGCCGTAGCATTAGCACGAGCACTATACTAGTATATATATATCTCGCTCCAGCGGGGCGCAGCCCGACGCGCTACCAGCCCCGACAATGACCCCACCTACCGTAAATTCATTCCGCAGCCGTAAGGGCCTGTTTGGAACGAATGAATCCAAAACGCAGGAATAGGAAAAAACACAGGAATAAGGTATGATGAAAAGTGAAAAAACTACGGGATTTCAAAACACATGAACAGAAAATTTAGGTTGTTTGAAACACATGAATTTATAACATAGGAATTATAATATGTTAGGCAAATATGGGTACTAATTACTATATCTATTAGGCACGAATATGACCCACCATGGTCTTCTCGCCTTAACTGCTCTTTTTTCCCTCCACTTCGTCGCTGTGGTCCATGCTCATGATGCTATGCTCCTAGATGACACCTGCCGCCATCTCGTAATCACTCATTTGCTCGAGCAATCACGAAGGAAAAGAAAACAAGGGATTGGAGTGGATTCTTTTCTTCCCGTGAAATCGACATCTAGCTATAGGAATCCAAAGGAAAGGAAATCTCAATTTCTCCATTCCAAACACACTCAGGGCTCGTTTGGAACGTAGGATAGGCAAAGGAATTTCACGGGAATGCAAATCCTTTACCTTGATGATGTCATGTGGTGTTTGATCAAAGGAACGAGCTGTACCATTCCAAAGAAAAGTCTTCCTTTCACCTAGAAAACACAGGAATGAAAACATCCACTACTATCTCTTGTTTTCCATTTCTTCACGAAGTTGAAGACACTCATGCTCACTAATACTAGTTGGTGCAGGCTTTCAAGAAGACAAAGGACAAAGCACTCATTGATTAACACTCTAAAGTAGGGTCCATGGTCTGTGCAAACATCAGCACGCCATCATGTTTACCACTAACCTCTAAATTCCTATGCTGCTTAGAATCCTTTGTTCCAAACACCAAATCTTTTAAAATTCCTATGTTTTTCATTCCTCAGTTATGCACATACATTTCTTTCCTATTCCTGTATTTCTTCCCGTTCCTCTGTTTTGTATTTCTCCGTTACAAACAGACCCTCAAAAGTTTCCTTTCCTCCATCTCTTGATTCCTACTATTTTCCTTTGAAAATCCAACAATCCAAACGGGCCCTAAACGTGATTTGCGCGAAGCCTGACGCAACACAGGATCCGGTGACCCCATTCCCGCAACCGTAACATGCTCCGTACATTAATAAATATTACACAATTCCTATCTATCAGTCGCCTGATTTTTTTAAGTCCATTCAGGCGACGCCGTGCACTCGTGCCATCACTGGTGCGTTCCGTGGTGCTAGAAAAGCTGGTGCACGGTCGGAGCGACGGACGCTGTTGCAGCACGCGTGCACTTGCGAATGCTGAAGCTATGCGATGGAGCATGTATGAGGCAAAAGAGGCGGATTTCCTTGATGCTCCTATCATTAACGTGCTGAGTAGTAGTAGTAGGCTAGTAGCAGCTAGATTGTTTTGTTAATTGTTTTTTGTCATACTATATTAATTTTTTGTCCTTGTCTATCTACAGATAACAATTGTATAATGTTAAATGTCTTTGTACCGACGTAGGTCAAAAATTTTCAGGTCCTTGGTTTTGTCTAGCGGGTTTTTATTCTTGAACCTGAAAATTGTAGATTACGACCTACAGAAATTACGATAAACTAAAGCTACAATTTTAACATAAAACATGTGCAATAACCGTCGCCTGAAATGAAGTTAAAATTCAGGCACCTGAATTTTAGCAACTCCCTAAATATTATATTAAATGCGTCATCACGGCATTAGTGTCCCGAGGTTCCGCAGCGCCAGCGAGGTTACTACTATTTCACAACCGTAAAAGTTGGCACTTTCCTGATACAGTAAAAGCTGCATGCAACCGCAAAAGCTCCATGCAACCGTAACAGTTGTATCTTTTTTATCCTTTATGGTTCCAGCAGAAATTTTCTGGGATTAGTAGTAAGATTCTTTTCTCCTACGTAACTGTTTACGAAGTATATTTTAACCAAACAGTAAAATCAATGATTCCTAAAGAGACAGAGTGAAATATTATACGGTTGGAGTAGTAATTTAGAGCTTTCTCATAGTAAATCATCGAGAAAATAATACAAATCAAATACTAAGAGTAATATTAATGCTACTGTAAGGTAGCCGACGAACCGGGTGTCCCTGCATGCACATGCATGTCTCTCCTACCTACCGTTAAAATGTTTAATCTCAATTAATGCTACGGTAAGGTAGCCGACGAACCAGGTGTCCCTGCATGCAAATGCATGTCTCTACTTGCCTGGCATCGCACGTCCTGAAACCGTAAAAACATTAGTAACTCAAACCATGGAGCAGAGTTTCCTCCTGCATTAACCGTAAATGCCTATAATTAAGGTAGTTAATGCTTTGTTTCTTTCTAATTATGGATGGAGACGGAGTGCTGACGCCTTATAATTATGTGATTATCTGGAATGGTTTCTTAATGAACTAATAATTTAAATTGAAGATTATTTATTACATAAAAATCAGGAAAACGGGTCAACATTTAAAATTCTTTTTCACTACAATTTGGCGTTATCAAGCAGTTTACACAATTTAAGATAGTTCTGTCCACGACGTAGTTCATCCATAAAGTAAAAAACAACTGTTCCAAAACTGAAACCGTAAAAATGCACGTATGGCAATACGATACAGTATATCATGGTAGAAGTAACATTGGAGCAGTAATTTGGTGCTTTCCAGTAGTAAGAAGCCAGAGAGTAACAAGAATCAAACAGTAATAATTCCTCGTACATCATTAGTACATTGTACATGAATTTTTTAACCAAAATCAAACAAACTCATTTATATTTTGTACAAACAAAATCCATCAAAAAGATCTAGCAGCCGCTGTTCCTAGGATTTGTACCCACAGATCCACATCTGTGCCAGTCGTTGGCAACAACGCATTTCTTGGGAACAATTTCCCTGCAGCTAGCTTACCGTGGAGCCCGTGGCCAGCATGAGCATCGCACGCCAGGATCCGCAGGGTACAGGAGCGCCGCCAGGAGGGTTGGGAAAAGACTCCACTGCCGCTGCCGGAAGGGAGAAGGGGCCGCGTCGGACGTCCAAGCCGATGGAGAGGGCGCCGACCAGCCCATGCAGGTTCGAGTAGATGGTATGCTTAGGTCATCAGTAGCGTGAATAACTTGCTATTGCTCATAATAAGGGATTATTATTACTCTCATAATAAAATGATGAAAGGAAAAATAGAGATTGAGTAGGATTATGGTATGTGTATTGGTGGGTGTAATAGGTTGTGTCTTGCGTCCAACGGGGTTTAGCTTGGTTACACTATTTTCTCTGTTCGTGTCGATTAAGGACTGCCCGTTGCTGTAGATGGTAGTCATGTCACAGACTTATTATCCTAAGCACATACTTTCTTATGGGAGCGCGAAGGCTCGTTACACTCTTGTCGTGGGTTCCAGCTCTTTCTGGACCGACTGATTGGAGACGGGGAAAGGTGGAGGTCTAAGCATCATATTGAGACCGGGTCTCAAGTGTGGGGCTTAGAGTCAAATTTTGGATGGGGACCTAGACCTTGTGACAGGAGTGAAATGAGTTGGTCTTGTTTGTGTCTAGGGTACAAACAGGGCATGTGTTTTGAGGTACCCAGCTGGGATATATTGGTTCGCGAATTATTGTTTATGTGAGACAGTATGACTTGGCTATGGTCTAGCACCGTAGTAAGAACTGGAAGATGAAAGATGGTAAATGGTTCTGATTGCTCCACCCTTGCTTAAAAGTAGAACATGTGCTTACCTAAAATGGTTAGCTAATGAAGTAATCATAACTGATAATAAAACTTGACTGTAAGTATGATCTATTAGTAATGCTTTACACAAACAAAAAGAAAACAACAAACCCATATTACCTATCATATACTTGAGAGTCGAGAAACTATTTCCAGTAGTCGAGTAAGTTTTGCGCATATATTGTGTACTCAGGGTTTATTTTACCCCTGTTGCAGGTGCAGCTTGAGGAGTAGTGTAACACCCCAGTGTTACCTCCTTATTTAGCACCGTAATTTAGGCATAAGAAAAATTTCTGAAGCGAGTTTCCTCGGATTTTTAATTTAAAATGTACCGGAGGCGATAAACGAATCCTGTGTGACTTAGTTTCATGGACTCAAATAAACGCTTAAGTTAATTTGCGCAGAGCGTAGAAATAACTGGGAATGTCGAACGACGATGCTAGCGAACGGTTTGTTCTGTTAGATTAAGTACGAAAAGCAATTTTTATAAATAAAATAAAATCCATTAATAAATAGAACGATACATATATACTCATGGGATTATTTTGATAAGCACGAATAGACGAGAGAGAGAGCGCAACCGCTTCGTTTATTTTTCTTGGCGTACAACGTACTCGTTATATGAAAATTATTATCGTCACGTCTCTCATCGTGGCTCTGCATTGCTCTGCATCACGATGTGTCCGTTTGCCTGCGCCCCTGTCCTTCTCTCACTCGCTTGCGTCGTGTCCGATATTTTTATGTAGCGCCTGTCGCACCGATCATTCAAGCAGCAACAGGTCCTTTTTCTTTTCTCCGCTCTATCTCGTGCGCCTGTTTTCAATGCCTCGGGTATTGTCCCTTTGCCTGCCTTGAGCGGTCTCATCCTCACCTGCCTCTGCTTGTCCTTGTCACCTCTGCCGGCCACGCTGCATCGTCCTACCTTGTCTCCTCGTCGTGCTCGGAATTGGTGGCGTACTCGCACAAGTTTCTCGCTTTTCCTCTGCTCGTCCTTGCCTGCCTTGCCTGTATCGGCTTTATGTCTACGCTGCCCTGGGTTCGCATTCAAATGAGGGCCGAATCCTCCCAGCCCTTTTCTGTCCTGTCTGCCTCCGTCTCTATTTGCTTTTCCGAGCCGAGCACCCGCCTGTGCGGCATCCGCAATCACCGTGCCTCCCACCGCACTCGGCTCCGCCGCCTCCCTTGCTCTCCCTTCCGTGCGCCCATGAGCCGCAGCGCTGCTCCACCTCCACGCCGGTCCTTCCCCGTGCGCGTGCCCCGACCCCGCGCGGACCTACGGTTCCTCGGCGTGCCTGAGCCATGTGCGCCGAGCTCCTCGCGCCCACGCGCTGCAGCCCGCAGCACCCCGCCACCTCCCCCTATTTTCCCGGTGTGCCGTGGCCGTCCAACGTTCGCGCGCAGCTCCGCTTCGCCTCGACCGCAGCTCCACGCCGCCGTTTTTGCTCACGTGCCTACGCGCGTGACTCTGCGGTCCCGCTGCGCTGCCCCGCTGTCTTAGCTCCGCGCTAGCTCGCACCTTTCCCGCGCCACTGCATCGCCTCCCGCTGCTGGTCTCGGCGTGTCAGCGCACGCCATGGCCGCATCCGTGTTGCCGCGCACCATGCTCCTTGGAGCCCCGTCCCACGCCTGGAACGCCACACCGCTCACGAGCGCCGTCCCTTTCCTTCCCCCTCGCCGGACCGCGTTGCCCACATTGCGTGACCGCAACCGCCCTGGTGCGCCATGGCCACCGTCGTCGCCTCCGGAGCCGCCGCCGCCGCCATCCTCTGCGCCGTCTGCCGTCCTCGCCGTGGCTGGAGCTCCACGCTCTAGCTCAGGACGAGCCACGTCCTCCAGCGGCTGCGCCCGGCATCGGGCAAGCCATCAGTCCGCCTCCCCACCACCGTCGACGAGCGAGCGGCCGGATTTCGCCGCCGGCCAATGGCTCTGCTCCGTGCTCTGCAATTGGGGAGAAAGAGAAGGTCAGAAAATGTGATTTAGGTGGAAGCCAGGGGGTAAATGAACTTATCAGTGGGTGTACAAAATAGTAGTTAGGCCTTGTCGTAATTTAAGGAAAGTTCAGGGGCCGTTTCGCATATGTGCCGCGCCACTTGCCCGCTTGGGCCGCTCGCGCCAGCGCTGGGCCGGCCTACCGCGTGCGTCTGTGGGCCACTCGTTGCTTGCGCCTGGGCTGGCCTTGGTCCGCTTGCGCCTGGGCCGGTCAGGTGTCTCTACCGCCTGGGCCTCTGGCCAGCCTATTTCCATGCGGCTGGATTGCCGTCGCGCCTGGGCCGCGCGTGCGCGAATTTCTGAGTTGGGCTGAATAATTAGCTGCTGGCCCTTTTAGAGTTCTAAAGCAGTTGTCAATTTAGTTGATGAAATAACTTGTAAAAATTGTAGTAAATCATAGAAAAATCATAAAAATGCCAAACCAGTTGTATTGAGTTTCTAAAATCATGAGCTACCTGTTAGTAGATTGTGTTCACATAGTTTGATAATATTTTTGGGAGCTATATAATTAAATTAAGATACTTAACATTATAAAAATATAAACTTGTAGGATTTTTTTTGATCGATTGGTAATAGTGTTGAATCTGAAATTGTTACAGTAGGCTCCTAGCAATATTAGGTACTCACTGTAATTTTTGTAGCTCTGGAATAATTAGTTTGCTAAATAGATAACGATGCCCTATTGCAAATAAAGATTAAATTGATAGAATGAAATAAAGAAACACCTTGGGTTTATATAACTAAAATAATTGTTGGAAAATTACGTCTTATTGACAACATGGATATGTAGCCTAAATACGGTCATCGTTAGCACTAGCTCGTTAACGTGAGAGGCGTAAATCGTATTTTTCAAGTCACGGTTGCAGTCGATTAATTATGTCTTTGCATTGCATCGCAGTGCATATCATATAGGTACGATGATGGGTCAATAAATCAAATGGAAGGATGATTGGGGATCCGAAGATGGTGTAATGGTATTCTCTCCAGGAGATAATGCAATGGGTTTTCTATTCAGTTGATTGTGGATGATCTTACCCAGGCAAGCCCCGGTGCATAACCCCTACTTTTCTGCAGTTTAAATTATATTTGTGCATTAAGTTTTAAGGAGTTGAATGAAACCCACTTGCATATATATCTTTATCCTATGAGTCTTACTAGTATGACACGATCGTGTAGATTGCTATGCTATAGGACTCCGATAGAAGTCGAGTGATTGCCTATCACTCGCGAGAGATAGGAAATATATTATTGGATTATTATCACTTGGAAAATATAAATGATGGAACGAAAATTGGTGACCAGACAGGGATATGGTTTGGGTATTGGTGGGTGTAAGAGGTTGTGTCGTCGTTGACATGGGGCATGGCTTGGTTACACTGCTTTCCCTGTCTGTGTCGATTAAGGACCAATCGTTGCATAAGACTCTAGGCAGGTCACAGACTTATTATCCCAAGCATATACTTGTGTATCGGCGCTTGGAAGACTTGTTGCTCCCTTGTCGCGGATCCGGCTCTTTCCGGACCGACTGTCAGTGTCGATGAAATATGGTCGGCAGTCTACCTAGGGGTATGTCCAAGGTAGTAGATTATCGACAGACAGGTGCGCAAGCTACGAACAAGATGATGACGCAAGACAGACACGAGGTTTTATCCAGGTTCGGCCGCCGTGAGGGCGTAATACCTACGTTATGCGCCTGATTGTATTGCTGTATGTCAATGAGATGTGTTTTTTAGAGGGGTCCCCTGCCCGCCATATATTGTCTGGGGGGCAGGGTTACAGATTTGGAAACTAATCCTAACCAGTTACAATTGCCATAGGTGGCCGGATAAGGATTCCTATTCTAACCGACCAGGATCTTGCTTGATCTCCAAATCTGCCTTGATTCCTTGCGCGGGACTCCAAACAGATTGATCGAGCCGCGCGTCGTCTTCTAGTGGGCCAGACCCCCTGGTCCGGGCCGGCCCGAGCCTAGCCGTAAGGGTATAGGGGTTAATACCCCCACAGCTAGTCCCCGAGCACCATGTATTATGCTGCGACACGCCGTTCGATCTCCTTCGGCTAATGCGACCTGTTTTCATGTCATCTCCAACTAGTTGAAACATTGACCAAGCGAATGTGCCACTATTCTGGTCAGGATAGAAAGCAGTAGTCCACGATTATAGCCAAAGATTGCGGTTGTCCGAAGAATGCATGGTGCTCTAAAAAAGAAAAAATTTTCTTTCCCTATCAAGTGTGCCCACTTGTATTTCTGAAAAGAAATGTAAGTAACCCTTGGATAATAATAGTTTGAGCCAACAATCAGAGCGTAGGGGTCGATAAAACACATTCACCGCAAGGTGAAGTGTGCCCACTTAGTTCCTGAGCTTGGTAGTAGGTGACATAGGCACGTGGTGCCAGGGTCTAAAAAGAATTCCCAATTAAATTGAGAATCCAATCGTCGTACAGGCGATACGAGATGCACCGGCAGGTGCATCGTACCGATGTAGTCCCCGAACTTGCTGGAAGGCGAAGTATGAGCCTTGTACCAAGGTCTAAGTAAATGCCTCTCAACTGTATGTGAGTACAAGTCACATGTAGCTGAGGAGAGCTGTCTCCAAGCACTGTTCGAAGAGTGGTTGGGGCAGTCCCCGAGCATGAGGGTGATCGAAACAGTCCCGAGCATGTAGTGGTCTGGTCAGTCCCCGAGCACGACGGTGGTCTGGTCAGTCCCTGAGCACGACGGTGGTCTGGACAGTCCCCGAGCATGATGGTGGTCTGGATAGTCCCCGAGCATGAGAAGTGCTGCGAAAAACCATATGCCACTGGTACTATTATCTTTTGTATTGAATTACTTGCCCTGTCAAGTCCAATCTGACATGTCTGGTCAAAAAAGTAGATGGGTATAGCACGTCATACTGCCTTCTTGTCTTTTCAAGCAAACAATTGCGTGGCACCTGTCAGTAGGTGCGTCAGCGTGGGCCCTCTCACACTGGTAACGAAGATGCGCATATATTGGCATAGATCTCGAGGCTGTGAAAACAACTATCTGCGGCGCGTGCGCACGTCTCCCAAGAATCTCGGGCAGACGAAACCGCACAACTCTTGGGTTAAATACAATATAGGATAGGTAAGTTACTTTTTACCACACCCCATTGCCATTCGCAGCCACACCCATCTTCTTCCTCTTGCCAACCCTAATACCAATCAATCCTCCACCAGTTCCTCGTTCATCAACGAGGCCAGATTCATGGCGAAAAGCGACGCGCAGAAGAAAGCCAGAGTCATGGCGAAGGAGTGGTGGAAATCGAGAAGTAACGAGCAGACCATTGAAGACCTCGTCACCATGGGAGTACTCCACAACAAGGAGCTCATAGGATGGCGTGCGCCGGAGGGCGAGGGGTATCCCGATCCACAACCAGGTGAGATCGTGGTGTTCGAGGACTTCTTTAAGCGGGGATTTGGGGTTCCTGTTCATCCTTTTCTTCAAGGGCTCTGTCTTTACTACGAGATTGGGATTTGCAATCTACATCCCAACTCGATCCTCCTTGTCGCCACTTTCATTCATCTTTGCGAAGCATATGGCAGCTTCCAGCCCCATTTTGATTTTTTCTGCCATCTCTTCTGTCTGTGGAAAAAAGGAAGCGGCGGATCGAAGATTGCCGGAGGTGTGTACCTCAACCTCCGTGATGGAATGAAGCCCCAGTACCTACACTGCCCATGGAACACGTCGCTTGACGACTGGTACAAGAAATGGTTCTACATCCGCGAAGAGCCGAACACAATCACACTGTGCAACGTGGGGTTCATTCTGGAGAAGAAAACAAGCTGGTCAGAGAAGCTCGAGCACCTAGAACAGATTCTAGAAATATTTGGGATGATTCCATGGAAGAAATTGGATCGTCCAAGGGTGGTCGGGAGCTTCATCAGCAGACGGATCCAGCCCTGCTAGAGGAGGGTACATCCTGGCTATGAGTACCAAGGTAGCGTAGACCCGACAAGGACGAGGCAGGAGGCGCTTGACAAGAACGAAGTTAGAGCCAGAATTGGAGAGCTGTTTAACTTAGCTGATCCAAATTATGTTAGATTGAGCGACATCGAGCACGCTTTCAAGCTCGCCCAACCTCCCCCAAAGGTAACTCATCTTGCCTTGTACCCGTAGTCTTATATTGTAGTAGAAACTTACTGTGTATCTCCTATTTGTTTCCCAGATTAATGGTCGAGATAGAGCGACAGTGTTTGTGTCGCCACCCCCTAGTGTAGATTGGCCACAAGTATCTGTCCCAGCCGCCCAGACCAGCGTCGGGATCGAGGACGTCGACTGGGCGGCACTCGAAGCTGGAGAGGAGGCGGCAGCCAAAGCTGCTGGTAAGCGGCATGCAGCTTGCAAGCGTCGTCAAGCGATTTTTACCTTGTCAAACGATGACGCAGAGGAGGGAGAGGATGCAGACACCTTTCGAATCGTCCCTCGAAAGAGGAGGAGGCAACTGGAGTCAATGGAACAAGGTGGCTCCTCCATGTCGGTGGGACCTACGTCGCCCACCACCGCAGCGTGAAAGACAAGCGGCGGAGGGGTCGAGCACCAAGGCCCAGCGACAGTGCTGGATATAGAGGGAGACCAGGAGTCACCCGCACAGCACGTGGAGCGAGCACGGCCGAAGAGACGCGCCTTCGCCACATCCTTCCGTGCCTCCAACATGTAAGTATTTGTAACCTTGATGTAAGCCAATCAATTTGCATTGAATATAATTGCCTTCTAAACGTATCTCTGATGTACTAGATCGGCCTCCACCGAAAATCCAGACCAGCTCGTCGGGAGCGACGTGGCTCCGCCAGTAATTTCAGAGCAGACTGCCCAGCAGCCGGCCATCGAGGACCCCGTAGCAGAAGATCTGTCGGGGCCACAGTAAACAAACAGTCGGGCAACAGTCCCCGAGCAGTAGGTCGAGGGAAGAGCCGAGCCGAGCACGTTTGCTCCGAGCGCTAAACCTGCTGAGGGCAACACCTCAGCATCAAGGGTAATAGATCAGACCGAGGAGCAGCAACCAAAGGTGGGAGCACAGAGCACGTTTGTCAATGCTACAGCCCATGGGAAAGCCATAGTAATCGCAGAAGCTGCTAAAGCCAGACCAGCACCGAGATCCGAAGAAGAGCCCGAAGAGGACGAAGTAGAAGAGGTCCTGGGGCGTCCGTAGGACAAGCGACAACATGTGTATGTGTTGTGTTGGCGGAACGACCAATGGGTTATTCATGAGGAAATCTCAGAGGTCAAAGAGACCAAGAAAGTTGAACGAGCGGCGAAACAACTGGTGACGGAAGTCCAGGTATGATTTGCTTCGCCACCTGATTTTGCTGTCTAGTCAGACTTTCTTACTTATCTTTTGCACACAGGACTTATTGAAGACCGCAAGGTACCGTAAGAAATGCTTCGACCAGATTGAGGGAATCACTGCAAGCAATAAAGAGCTGACGGCAGAAGTGGAATACTTGTGCCACCAACTTGAAGCCGCCAATCATGAGAGGACGGAGCAAGAGTCCCAGAACCAGAACCTGGTCGTCCAGCTCAGTAACAAAGAGCAGGAAAGAACAAGTAAGTAGTCACTTTTTCACAACGAGTGCATGACAATTGTTGTTGCGTTGTCGGTAGTAACAGCTATAGTGCAGGCTTAGAAGCCAAAGTGATCTGTCTCCGAGAGGAGAATAGTCGTGCGGTCGTGGAGTGTGATCGCCTGAAGGAGGACAATAGAAAACTGGAGCACGACCAGTCGTAGCTCTAGGACCACACGACCAAGATGAAAGAGGAACTGAAAAGTAAGTTTTCCAAACCCCTTTGCTCACTTTTGTTGCCCGCCTTATCTTGTCGTGGTATGACGTTTTAATAGCTTGTGCGGTTTCCAGTTATAAAAGTCAATGCCAAGAAGCATATGGAGGTCGTGATAAAAGATCATGATGGCTGGAAGGTGCAGTGCCAAGAGATCACCAAGGATCGGGACACATGAAAAAATAGGTGCCAGGAAGTGGCAACGGGCATTTTGTCGATCCTCAACCTCATTGATCCAGCACTTACAGAAGACGTGCCAAGGACGCCATAGCTTGGACTGGTCGATAGATGCCGAAAGGCATGGGGATGGTTCCAGGAGTTCGTGAAGGAGGCAGGTGAGTACACAGGCGCACATGTGCTAAGCATGGTACATGCTCACTACCCCTTGATCGATCTCAAGCTCCTGGAAGCTAGATACCCGAAGGAGGTAGATCCAGACAAGGCTAAGGAGCTTCGGATGACCCAGCTGGACTTGTCGGCAAAAATAATTGACGACATTAACCTGTGTGGAGGCGGGACATCACCTGTACAGGGTACGCCATCAAGAAGTCAGCTAGAGGGGCCATCATTTTTAAGCCAACCGGTGAAGCCTGCGGTCTCGACCTACCAGGCATCGACAGGGCCATCTTCTTCAGCTCGACCAGTACAAGAGTCCCCAAGACTCGAGCACGATGTCAGGCCTGGCGAGCAGCAGGTGCCGCGTGACCTGACCAGCCAATAGTATAGGCTATAGCTGTGGAAGAAGATGTAGTTGTGTTATTGTAAACTTGGACCCTTTCAGGCAAGCTTGTAATAACGTAACTGTATATCTGCATAAGCTTGTTTGTTTTGTAGAAAACGTATTTAAGCTTGAATATCGTGTTGGTGTAACTAAGTGAGAACATGTTAGCGTTCTGTTTAGTTGTACCATTTTAGTCAACACATCATCCTAAAAAGTTTGTATGGCCCTGGTTTGCCCTGTGGTCGGAGTGTGAGGTGCGTAGCCTGTGCACACGTAGACGCACACAAGTCAAACCAGAGGGGACCTACCGATCACCCGTAGCGTAGAGAGCAGATCCCATGCATGCGTTGGGAGGAACCAGAGACAGGGCCTGCTCTGAAAACCCGAGAAGGAATGGTGGTCGGTTTTGACTGGTTGAGTTAGAATAACAATAGACTTCGAAGTGACACATTAAAGTGGTCGGAGAAAATCATAATAGCTTTATTGAATTAAATTGAAAGTACAAGAGGAGTACATATCTTAGTAGTTAAGCATAGAAATGCCTAAGCTTGTTGATGTGCCATGAATTGGGTATGTCTGTACCGTCCAGGTGAGCTAACCTGTAAGACGTTGGTCGTGTAACCTCCTTGATCACGAAGGGCCCTTCCCATGGAGTTGCGAGTTTGTGGACACCAGCCTGATTCGTCTTTCACTTCAGGACTAGGTCCCCAACCATGAAGAATTGCTCCTTAACATTCTTGTTGTAGTACCTGCGTAAAACAGCAAGGTATTTTGCTGTACGTATACAGGAATCGAGCCGCTTCTCTTCTGCACTATTCACTTCTAACTCCCGTACTTCATTGGCCTTGTCTTCATCGAAATTATCTACCCGTGCTGATCTGAAGGCTATATTGGCTGGGAGCACTGCCTCAGCGCCATAAACCATAAAGTATGGTGATACGCCGGTATTGAGACTAGGCTGGGTTCTGAGACCCCAGACCACGGCTGGTAACTCTTTGAGCCATATTCCGGGAGCTTTATCATTTTCCCTGTACATCCTCGTCTTAAGTGCGTCTAAGATCATGCCATTTGCCCGCTCAACCTGTCCATTAGCTCTAGGGTGCGCCACCGAGACGTATTTCACTACTATGCTCCTTTCATCGCAGAAGTCCCAAAAAGCATTCCCGGTGAACTGAGTACCCAGATCAGTGATGATGCTATTGGGTATGCCGAAGCGGTGGATGACCTAGTCGATGAACGTGACAGCCTTTTCTGAAGATGCCTGGACCAGAGGCATGTACTCTATCCACTTGGAAAATTTGTCGATCAGCACAAAGACGCATGTAAATTTCCCAGGAGCCAGTTTGAAAGGCCCGATCATATCCAGTCCCCAGCATGCGAAGGGCCAAGAGGCTGGTATTGTCTGAATCTTGTGTGCTGGTACGTGGATTCTCTTGGCGAAGAACTGACAACCTTCACAATGGCGGACTAGCTTCTCTGCATCAGCTACGGCTGACGACCAATAGAACCCTGCTCGGAAAGCCTTGCCAACCAGCGTTCTCGAGGCCGCGTGGTTGCCACAGGAGCCAGAGTGGATTTGGTCCAGGAGACGTTCACCATCCTCCTGGGTTATACACTTCATCAAGATTTCCTCCTTTGCGTTCTTGCACCATAATTTGCCATCGACGAGCAGATACTGCTTACTACAATGCATCAGGCGTTCATTTTCTATCCGATCGGTGTAACTGCTACCATCTGTCAGGTACTTGATGAAAGGTACTCTCCAGTCAGGCTCCTTAGTGGTCGGTGGTGGTTCGGTGGTGTTTGACGCCAGAATCGTAGCCACCAATAGCTGGTCTGGAGGCTTGTCGACCGTGGGATCTTCCTCTTCGATGGAAGGCGTGAGCAGGTCTTGAACAAATACGCCATGTGGGATTTTGGCTCGGGATGATCCTAACTTTGACCGCGCATCTGCTGCTTGATTTTTGTCCCGGACCACATGTGTGTACTCGATGCCATAGAACTTGCCTTCTAGCTTTCTGATCGATTTGCAGTATGCATCCATCTTTTCACTAGTCGTATCCCAGTCCTTGTTGAGTTGGTTGATGACCAGAGCTGAGTACCCATAGACATAGAGATGTTTGACACCAGGCTCGACCACAATGCGCAGATCATGTAGGCATGCTTCGTACTCGGCAGCGTTATTAGACGCCGGGAAATAAATCCTGAGGATGTATTGGAGCTGCTCCTTGGATGGCGACACGAAGAGGACTCCTGCTCCTGCGCTGTCGATGTTGAGAGAGCCGTTGAAGTACATCTTCCAATACTCGGCAGGCCCCTGAGAGGCAGGTGTGCTTAAGTCTGTCCACTCGATGATGAAATCGACAAGTGCCTAAGACTTGATTGTAGTACGGCTTGCAAATTCCAAGGAGAAAGGGCATAGCTCCATTGCCCATTTGATGATGCGCCCGTTCGCGTCCTTGTTGCGAATGATGTCTCCCAAAGGGTACTCGGTCATGACCACCACACGATATCCGTCAAAGTAGTGTTTCAACTTTCGAGATGTAATCAGTATGGCGTAGATCAATTTCTAAATCTGTGGGTACCTGGTCTTGAATTCATTGAGTACCTCACTAATGAAATAGATTGGTCGCTGTACCTTGTAGACGTGGCCGGGCTCGTCGCGTTCGACCACCATGGCAGTGGAGACCACTCGGTTAGTTGCCGCAATGTAAAGTAGGAGGGTTTCGTCTTCTCTAGGAGCAGTGAGGACCGGAGGTGATGTAAGGTATTGTTTCAGCTGTGTAAAGGCAGCATCTGCTTCCTCTGACCACTCAAATTTCTTGGTTGCTTTGAGCAGCTTGAAAAACGGTAGTCCCTTTTCGCCTAATCTTGATATAAAACGACTAAGGGTAGCCATGCATCCGGTGAGCTTCTGAACATCCTTCACCTTTTTAGGTGGCTTCATGTCTAAGACAACTTTTACCTTCTCTGGGTTAGGGCGTATGCCGTCGTGACTGACGACGTTGCCAAGCAATATACCAGAAGGAACACCAAAGATACACTTCTTTGGGTTTAATTTCCACTGGAATTTGTTAAGAGCTGTAAAGGTACGTTCAAGATCATTAACAAGGGTGTATGCTTCCTTGGTTTTAACAACTACATCATCAACATAAGCCTCGACGAGGTCGTCTTTTATCTCGTCGTTGAGGCAGGCCTGTATGGCACGTTGGTAGGTAGCCCCGGCATTCTTTAGCTCGAACGACATGGTCGGGTAGCAGTAAGCACCGAAGGGCGTGATGAAGGATGTCTTGATCTGGTCGTCCTCTTTGAGAGCGATCTGGTGATAACCAGAGTAGCAATCGAGAAAGGAAAGCAACTCACAATCGGCAGTTGAATCTATGACCTCGTCTATGCGAGGTAAGCCGAAGGGGTCTTTAGGGCAGTGTTTGTTGAGATCAGTGTAATCAACGCACATTCTCCATTCATTATTCTTTTTGCGTACAAGGACCGGGTTGGCTAACCACTCCGGATGATACACTTCTTTGATAAATCCAGCTGTCAAAAGCCGTGTAACTTCTACCCTAATAGCCTCCTTTTTGTCGCGAGTGAGCCGTCGTAGCTTTTGATTGATAGGTTTGGCCTTGCCGTCGACATTTAAGGAGTGCTCGATCAAGTTCTGAGGTACACTGGGTATGTCAGTGGGTTTCCATGCGAACACGCTCACATTGCTCCTCAAGAACCTGACGAGCGCGTCTTCCTATTTAGTATCCAAGTTGGCCCGGATAAGGGCCGTTTTGCTAGGATCACCGTCGACCAGCTGGATTACTTTGTGCTCTTTGGACTTGATGTTCTTGCGTGGGGCCTCGAGCTCTGGGATCTCTAGGTGGTCGGCTGGGGTCTTCTTGGCGTCGAGCGTGGTCTCGGCCATGCGAATAGAGAGGTCGTGAGCCTCTGCTATTTTGAAGCTGTCATCCTCGCAGGTGTAAGCTGCGTACACATTGCCCTTGAGAGTTAGAACCCCTTCTCAGTAGGCATCTTGAGTACCAAATACCTGTAGTGAGGTATGGCCATGAACTTGGTGAGCGCTGGTCGACGAAGGATAGCATGGTAGGTGCCTTCGAAGTCGGCGACCATGAAGTTGATGTAGTCGGTGCGAAAGTGGTCTGGGGTACCAAATTGCACAGGTAGCGTGATCTGCCCGAGAGGAGTAGAGCTCTGTCCGGGGAGAACACCCCAGAACTGCGCCTCGTATGGCTTGAGATCAGCCTGGGTTATCTTCAAAGCTGGCAAACTGTTCTTGAACAGTATATCAATGGAGCTGCCGCCGTCAATCTGCACTCTGCCGAACTGGACCTTGTTGATACAAGGATCGAGGACCAGAGGAAAACATCCTGGCTCAGGTATTGCGGCCCATTGGTCCTTTCTGCTGAAAGAGATCTCACGGTGAGACCAAGGAGGGAGCCGTGGATCGGCGATGAGGTTGTCGGCGTTGGCCACGTTCAAGCAAGCGCGGGTGAGCAACTTGCTTTCTCGTTTGGTCTCGATGGACACTTTGCCTCCAATGATGGTGTGGACGTGATCGGTTGGCTTGACGTACTTGTGACGGGGATCTGCGTCTTGATCATCATTGTCCTCATTGCGCTGTTCCCCTGCGTCGTTAGGCTTGTTGGACGTATCCGGAGCTTGTTGACGCGTGTAGATAGACTTAAGAACGCGACAATTCTCCATGGTATGGTTTGACTTGGGGTGGAGCTGGCAAGGTCCTTTCAATGCTTTGGTGTAGTCTTCTTCGTAGTTGCGACGTCCGCCACCTTTCTTAATGGTGTTGACCTCACTGTCATCTTCCCGAGCACGCTTGCCCCTGTAATCGTCACGGCGATTACACCGCTGATTACGCTGGTCGCGGTGGTCGCGGGGGTCGTTGCGCTAGTTGCGGCGATCAAAATTGTCGTTCCGACCACGGTTGCCGCGGTAGTCGTCGCGGTGTGGAGGGTGGTCAGAGCGTGGAACCCTTGCTGCTTCTTCAATGATTATCTTTTTAGCATCGTCGGCATCCGCATATTTCTTGGCAGTGGCCAGGAGTGCTGTGACTGATTCAGGTCTCTTGCGGAGGAGTTTGTCCCATAGGGCATCGTGGAAGCGGAGACCAGTGATGAAAGCCTTAATTGCCTCATTGTCGGAGATTGACGGGACCTTGATGTGCATCTCCGAGAAACGACGGACGTACTTGCGTAGTGGCTCATCTTTCCGATCTCAAATCCGCTGCAGATCATATTTATTGCCGGGTTGCTCGCAAGTAGCAATGAAGTTGTCGATGAAAGCTTGCTTGAGCTCTTGCCAAGAATCGAAGTAGTTTGCCGACAAGCTGACCAGCCATTGGTGGCCTGCATGGCCGACAGCGACTGGGAAGTAGTTAGACATGACATGCTCATCAGCCATGGCTGATCTGCACACAGTTTCGTAGAGCATGACCCATAATTCTGGGGTTCTCCTTGCCGTCGTACTTCTAAAGTTTTTCAAGCTTGAAGTTCTTGGGCCATATGACTTAGCGAAGGTGTGGAGTAAACTGGTTCAAACCCGGAGGGCCATGGGTAGTATCATATTCCATAGGGCGATAGCTTTCGTGGGATGCACGATCATTGGCTCTTTGATTAATGCGATCACGCAGATCGTGTTCTCCGAGGTAATCGTAGAGATCGTTATTGCCACTCTGGATAACCCTGCGACCGCGGTTATCACAACGATTATCGTGGTTGTCTCAGCGGTTGTCATCCCGGTAGCCACGGTGATTGTTGTCCCGACCACCATCATGGCCACCGTTCCCGCCTTGACGGTTGTCTGATGGGTCGTTGTTGCGCGAGCCACGTTGGTTGGGTGGCTGTGAGCGACTTGAGTACTGGCAGCTGTGGCTTGATTCGACTGAGACGGATGGAGCCCGGGCTTGATTTACAATCTCTGCGGTCTGGGCCATAGCAACCGTCAAGTAAGCTTATATATCATCACGAACTGCCTAGGTTTCTAGGGTATTGGGTAGTCGTTGCATCGTCGCCATAGCAACAGCTACGTTGGCGCTTGGGGTCCTGAAGACCTGCTTGTCCCCCACCCTATCAAAGGCATTGTTAAGGTCGCGTGGCTGGACCCTTATGCGTCGTGCCTCCTCTTCAGCCTCGGCTTCGATTTGTCGGTGATTAAACCGGTCAATATTGCGTGCTTTGCATGCTAGCCTTTCTTGTTCTATTTCACCGACAGCCGGCGGTTCGTCATTACTGACAACGTTGATCAAGTCTCCTCGCCTTGGTGGGAAGGATGGGAATCGTGGGAACCCCGGGGCATGGTCTGGGATATCCAGATCGTATTCAACGCCTTCATCGTCATGATGCTGGAGCTCGGTGTGGATGGAGTCATTAGATGCGGTGCTAGACAGGGAGCTTGAGCCACCCTCTCGAACTGTGTGGACCGATCCTTCTTAAAACTCCTCGATCCGGACCATGTTGACGAAGTTGCATGGTCTTGGCCAAGATCGTTGCATATTGCATGCATAGTTGGAAGCAGTGTTTCACAGGCCGTAGGGCTGAGCCTGGTAATTCTCCATCGAGGTTTCGTATTCGGAGAGCCGAAGACCCATCGCGAGGGCTGACCGGTGACGAATGGAGCGCCCTTCAGGAGTAGATGTGACCACAAGATCCGTATCGAGTCATGCAGAACAACTGCCTCGAGCTGGTCGGGTAGATCTATTGTGGGTAGTGGTTACCTGCTCATTAGGTTGACTTTGAATCGAACTTACCAGAGCTAGGGTTTCGGCAAGTTTGGCGTTGACCCGATCGAT
Source organism: Miscanthus lutarioriparius (assembly GCA_904845875.1). Taxonomy (NCBI): domain Eukaryota; kingdom Viridiplantae; phylum Streptophyta; class Magnoliopsida; order Poales; family Poaceae; genus Miscanthus; species Miscanthus lutarioriparius. The sequence continues at coordinate 134,339,729 of CAJGYO010000007.1, read as the reverse complement.
GGAGTCGAGCAGGTCGGTGTTGTCGATGTACCTCCCCTTATAGCGAGGAAGCGAGCGACGGGTTGTCGACGTGGCCGAAGACGATGCTGGTGCAGCCGGAGCCAGATCCAACGTGGTCGAAGCCATAGCCGATGTCGATGAAGCAGTGGTCAACGCAGATTGGATCCGCGCCTCCTCCGTGGTCATTGCGATGAGGATGTCGGAGCCCGTGGTCCAGGTGATCTGGCCGATGGTGAACGTGAGGCCATTCGGCGTAGCCATGGATTCGGGGATGATGACCATCTTGTTCTTCCGGGAAGCGATACGCACACCCCCTACCTGGCGCGACTGGTCGTGCGCCAGTTTTCTATTGTCCTCCTTCAGGCGATCACACTCCACGACCGCACGACTATTCTCCCCTACCTGGCGCGCCACTGTCGACGAAATATGGTCGGCAGTCTACCTAGGGGTATGCCCAAGGTAGTAAATTATCGGCAGACAGGTGCGCAAGCTACGAACAAGATGATGACGCAAGACAGACACGAGGTTTTATCCAGGTTCGGCCGCCGTGAGGGCGTAATACCTACGTCCTGCGCCTGATTGTATTGACGTATGTCAATGAGATTTGTTTTTTAGAGGGGTCCCCTGCCCGCCTTATATAGTCTGGGGGGCAGGGTTACAGATCTGGAAACTAATCCTAACCAGTTACAATTGCCATAGGTGGCTAGATAAGGATTCCTATTCTAACCGACCAGGATCTTACTTGATCTCCAAATCTACCTTGATTCCTTGCGCGGGACTCCAAACAGGTTGGCCGGGCCGCGCGTCGTCTTCTAGTGGGCCAGACCCCCTGGTCCGGGTCGGCCCGAGCCTAGCCATAAGGGTATAGGGGTTAATACCCCCACAGTCAGGGTTTCTTTTTGGTGGAGGAGGTCCTTGCACCGCACTGAGTCCGGGACTCAGGGGCGGGGGCTTGGAGTCCTAGTTTGGATGGGGATCTGGACACCCGGGATAGGAGAGTGATGGGTTGGTCCTGCTTGTGCCTGGGGTACAAGCGGGGCGTGTGTTTTTGGGGTACCTAGCTGGGGGCATTGATTCGCGAATCGCCAGCGTTCCGGTACGGCTTGTCTACGGTTTAGCATCGTAGTAAGAATTGAAGAGGAAAGATGGAAGATGGAAAAAGAAAATCTGATTGCTTACCACCTGCTTGAAAGTAGCACATGTGCTTACATAGAATGGTTAGTTAATGAACCAATGCGGCTATTAATAAAAATCAAATATAAGGATGCATGCTTAGTAATGCTTCCTGCAAATGCAATAAACCCACAAGGCAGATAGCATTGCATATCCTTGGAGTCTTTTCTTTCCTCCTGTCGGGTAAATCTTGCTGAGTACAATTGAGTACTCAGGGTTTTATTCCCCCTGTTGCAGGTGTCAGGTGGAGGCTAAAGCTGACCTTTGTGTGTGGATTCTTCCTGGTGGGCTCAGAGAGGATTTCCTTTACGTTGCGATCGTAGTCTTTATTTATCACTCTCACCAAATGCTTTTATAAATGAAAGTTTCATAATTTGTTGTCGTAGTTTATATATCAATACTTCATCATGTCATGAATAGATATTTATTTTCGCTGTAATTCTGATCACATGTTTATATTCCGCTGTTCAATTAAATTATTCATAACTCTGATAATATGATTACATTACACTGTTATAATAATAAATATTATACTCTCATGTACATGTAAAGTGATGTAAGAAATGGTTAAGATTGATGTAAGCTTTATTCTCTCATTTGTGATCCTGATGGCAAAAATGTGGATTTTTGGGTTCTCCCCTGGGGTGTGCCTGACGGAACCGAGTAATTTAGTGTTCTCCCCCGAGTGCTTAGTGTCTAATGGAAGACAAGCACTCCTGGGAGGCATTAGATTAGGCGGTTCTACCACAAGTAGCTCTTGTGTGGAGGATTCTTCTGGTGGGCACAGATGGATCCTTATATCATTTTCGCTAGATGTTTATTTTTATTCCACTATTTAATTATCGCACTCTGAACTCTGGTATTATAATAAATAATTTTCAAGAACTCTTGTTGTATGAAATGGACTAAGTATTGTAAGCTCGTACTCATTATTAGATTCTGGATTTAAACGTGGATTGTTTTGAGTTCTCCCTTGGGGTGTGCTCGACGGAACTGTCCGATGTAGCTCACTTTCGAGGTGCTTAGTGTCTAGTGGAAGACGAGCGTCTTCAAAAGCGTGTTATTTCGGGCGGTTCTACCACAATCACATTCACAAGTTCACAAGTCTGATCACATTCACAAGTCCGATCACATTATATACACAAGTCCGATAACATTCAGAAGTCCAATCACATTCCATTCACAAGTCCAATCAACGGCCTAAGCCTAGCCTTTCCCACTCATGAAGATGTTGGTACTGAGGATTCCTACCTAAGTCGGATGATGGGTCATGGTAAGTACCTCTAACATGCACAATCTGGTCCATTATGAAGTTGCAAAGGTCACCAACGAGGTCCAAGAGGTTGTCATCTTTGTGTGGATCATTTCTCACAACTTTCTCATCTTGCCACTACAAGAAAATAAGTTTAGGTTTAGTATTTCATAACATATATGTGTGTTTTGTACCAAGTTTGTATACTACAGGTGAAGAGGATCAAACTTACCCTACAGGGGTGTCTCCTGTAGGTAGTGGTGTTACTTATGATACTGCATACGTAATATCTACAATGTACACTCTCGGGCTTCTATTTGGGGCACTATGTGTTTTGCATATAAAAATGTTAAGTAATGCTTTTGACAGCAACATAATGGAAGTACTAAAGTAAGTTTCACTTACCGCACTTTTTGTTTTGACACACATGTTTTCCTTCCTTTGTGGATCATGCCTCCCTTTATGTGTTTTAACGTAGAACCTGTACACTCTGTTCGAATGAATTTAACAAATGCAACTTGTTAGTATCCAAAAGTGAATGCTAAGCATATATATAGAAACATATAAGAGGATTGTCGATATGTATACGTCTTGAGAATCGCTTTGAAGTCTTTGTATGTGTTTGGGCTCTTATCTATTGAATTAAAGACCCATGCCATGCCCATCCCGACATCGACGCCTATAGCAATCCAATGGTTGCTACATGAATTTAATCATAGAAATGGATAAGCTCTTTTGCATTGAACAAAACAATATGTATTCTCCAAGCTTTAAGTATACAGTTGAACTTACTCAAAGTTGTATGGCAGCCAGTATACAGTTGAACTTACTCAAAGTTGTATGGCAGCCATATAGTGGTGTTATGTTGGAGATGTTTCAAAGCTAGGGAAATGTACGCCACAACCTTAAGGGACGCCTCCCTTATTTCCTTATTTTGGATTTTCTCTTTCTCCTCAATGGTCTCTACAGCAGCTAGCTCTTTGCAATCCAGTGTCCACTGTTTGGTGTAAGTAAAGGTCATCTGTGCTTTGCATTGAGGGTCTAAGTACCCATCTCGCACACTTGGCATTTGTTTTGAATTGTGAACTTGCATTCTACAAATCATGGCGTGGGTTAGTTATAACAAAATCCAAAGATTAGAATCATATCATATGAAGAGGACAAGGACTTATAGGCAATATGTGCGAACTAGATTCATTTCCATTTCTCCGAGGTGAAAGGCTGTCTGCATGTCATTAAAGTCAACCCAAATGTGTTGGGGGGAAGCATGCTTGTATGATTTGTATTTTCGTCTAGAGAACACGCAAGTACCAATCATAGAACCTTTTTATTCTAAGTGGTAGGTGCTGGATGTCCTAGTTTGGTAGGAAGGGCTTGCCTCTTTCATAGGTTCTCGGGCAATCCTTGGACCATTTGGTATCATCAACATTTGGATACCTCTTTGTCGGTTGCCGGATGCATCTGAGGGCCTCATCGGATGCTGGGACTTCTTCTAACTTGGTTCTTAGGCTTAAACTAGTCATGGGCATACTACTTGTGTGTCGACATTATGTCTTTTATCGACTTATAAATTGGCCTTATGGTGATTGGAATCTATTTTTGAATTTCTGGCTCCTTGTGGGCATCTTCTTGTTGTTCATGTACCGGGTCCGCATTAGGCCCTTGCTCCTTACTAGGCAGAGAAGGCTGTGGCATCTCATCAGACCCTTGCTCATTATGAGGCGGAGAAGGTTGTGGCATCTTAGGCATCTGCTCGCTAGGAGGTGGGGAAGACTATGGCATCTCAGGAAGTGGTGGTCATGAGATGGTGAAAGTATGCCCCCCTCCTCAAGGACTCCCTCCACACATTCAATAGGTCATGAAGATGCAGTTAATATAATGTCTCGTCTGTGCCACAGGATGAACTGGTTCATTACTTCTCCGAGAAACTGATGTCCATCAGGAGTTGGGTGGTCTATGCGCCACTACATGAATTCGGGCTTCACGGTATGCACCTCGACCCTAGTGTAGTCCGGTGGGATCCTGTTATTGTGATGCTGGCTGCTAGGAGGATGTGCCACACCCGTTTCCACCTCCATCATAGTTTTTTACCTACCGATAAGAACCACCTAGGTGCAAGTAGTTGGTTCCTGTATGCGATCGATGGGGGTTGTGGCTGCAGTGGAACCTTGGCTGCTAGGAACTTCTAGAGGGCTGCCAAGTAATGGTAGTTCTCTCAGCGGATCCATTACTGTCCATGGCTCTGTAGACAATCCTTGCTCCTCTAGTGCCTTTGTAACTAGAGCCTTCACTTGGACCTCAAGACTAGCCTCCCAGTCTCTGCCATATTTCTTGTACATGTGGCTGTCCTCTTCGAATCCATACTTCCACGTCGTTCTTTTCCCTAACCCTGTGACATGGCCTATGTGCTCGGGGTTTCACAAGGCAAGGCTAAGCTCTTCCCTCTATCTAGAAGTCTTGAATGAGCCCTTCTCTTTCTCTTCATCATATTTCAGTATCTTCGATACTACCTATTCGGTCTTGGGTTATCAAACTTTAGCGTGTTGGATCCTTCTAGACTCCATTCTAGGATCTAGTTACTTTCACGCCTCGAAACCCCCTTCAAGTTGTATGCCCCAGATTTAGTGGCCTCTTCCTCCATCTTTCTAAACATCACCTCCTTGCTACGGTAACCACCGGGACCTAGGCGATGGTGGTGCACGTTCTTCTTCGCTAGCTCGGTGTTACAGGCACTGAGGGCCAATGCCTCCGGTGTAGTCTTCTGAGCCATGAGGTTCTCACATTGACTAGGAGTTATATGGCCAAACTCGTTGAAGGGGGTTAACCCCTTTTGGATATACCTCTTGTTGAGGTCCAACTTCCAACGTCGGAATGCCTCTCCCATTTGTTTTAGAGCTACATGTTTTACCCGTGCAAGGGATCCCTATGGAAATCTAGAATTGACCAACAACTTTTTCTCCCATAGGGTTCTCTTTGTCTCGTCTAGTACATCTTTCTAGGTTGGGACTACTGGGTTCAACTCATCTCTTACTACTGCCCTGATCGCGTTATGAAATCGTCCTATGCATTCTGCCGGCTCAATGATCTCCTCTGCTGGGCCGACCTCTGTTATCACATATAGTGCCTTATCTAGATATTGGTTTTTTTTTCTATCCCCCCATTTCCTCTTTGGCTTTTCACTCAAATTCATGGGTTCAGGTTGTGGAGCAGAGGCGCTATTGTCTAGCTCTGTGGTTGTTGCCCCCCGTCGCCCTTCCTCTGTTATGCCTTGTCCGGTGAGATGTCACCGATGTCATCGTCTCTTTCGAGTTTTAGGAGGAGGGGCCTATTCAGGAGGTCAAAGTGTTAGTAATTATAACACGATCAAAGCATTAGCAAAATTTACAAAATAAGGCTTCATCCGTACTTCTTTATTTGGGTCAAAATCCTTGTCCAGGTCCTCCTCCATTGGCCTCTGTCTGACTTCACATGGGAAAGGATCCTATGGACTTTCATATGCCTCTTCTTCATCCTCGTCATCATCGTCATCGTCATCATCGTCGTCATCATCATCTTCCCCTCTAGCAACCTCTCCTGCTCTTCCCTCTTCTCCCCCTCCCTTTCTTCCAATCTCATCAGCCTCCTCATCGAACGGGTCTTGACTAAGCATCACTGCTAAATAATTTTCTAGGTCCTTATTGAACTGCTCCTCAGTAAGTGTCTCTTGTTCTACCACTTCAAAGGTTGCCCCGTGCTTAGGGCTTTGGGTTGCATCATGTGTTGTCCGTGTCATTGTGTGTTTTGTTCTAATACATGCAAGAAGATTGACTTTGGAGATGCCAGAAAGGTTTTGATAAAACAACAATAGAAGTAGAAGTTGGAGTAGTAGTAGTAGTATTAGTAGTATTAGGAGTATTAGGAGGAGGAGGAGGAATAGTAGTAGTAGCAGCAGTAGAAACATGTCAATCAACGAGCCATAAATGAATCCAATAAAATAGCAATAAAAGAAGTAGGTCAGGCCTCAAAATATGTCAATCATCATTTGATCAAGAACTTAAAGCATGAAGGCATCATAACAGAGAAGTGAGTGAAGGTAATGTAGGGGCGGCTGGTAATGATGCCAAGTTCCTCACAAGTTTTGATCATCAGCTCATATTCCATATAATGTATGGAGTTGGACAATTTCATCATAGGCAAAAGAGATGAGAGGAGAGTTGGCCAAAAAATTGCAACTGGTCCTTGCCAAATAATAGTAGTAGAAGTACCAGAAGTAGTAGAAGTAGTAGTGGTAGTGGTTGTGGTAGTAGTAGTAGGAGGAGGAGGAGGAGGAGGAGGAGTGGTAGTGGTAGTGGTAGTGGTAGTAGAAGTAGAAGTAGTAGTAAAAGTAGTAGAGGTAGTGGTAGTGGTAGTGGTACTAGTAGTAGTAGGAGGAGGAGGAGGATGAGAAGTAGTAGTAGTAGAAGTAGTAGTGGTAGTAGTAGTAGCAACAGCAGCAGTACTAGAAGTAGTGCTAGTAGTATATAAGAGAGAAGAGAGCAGTACAAGTAGTAGGAGTAGGAGTTGTAGTAGTAGTAGAAGGGAGAAGAGAGCAGTAGCACCAATATTGCAGCAGCAAATTCAAGAGATTCAGCAAATCATCATTGCATGAAAGCCCTTTGCCTCATTTTTGAAGTCACATTATTCATCTCATAAGCAGATAGGAGAAAGAAAGAAAGAAAGATAGAGATGAGCGAGAGGGAGGGAGGAAGGTTCTAGAAAAAAATTCTTAGTTGGCCCAGGACTACTAGGTCCTACCCCCAAACTAAAACAAATTAAAAGACAACTCATTTGCCTAACTAGAAGTAGTAGTAGAAATAATTTTTGGGAGGTGCTCTCATATTAGTAAAAAAACATCACCGGCAAAGGGCTTGTGCTCAGTTCAAGTAGTAGTAGTAGTATAAAAAACATCACCGACAAAGGGCTCTCAATCAGTTTGGAGGTTTCCTCCTAAAACAATCGTATCCCACATCAAATTATTTACATACTCAAGCCAAAAGAACTAAAAAAACATAGCATTTTATGGCCTAAAAAGAGAATTGCTACTTTCTGAATAGATATGGACTTTAGAATTTCATAGCAGCAAGTACATATCCAGATTAGCATACAGACCAAGTTTCATAATTTTTGGACAACTACAATAGGAGATATGAAAACAGCAAAAGTTATAAGCCTAAACAAGTTAGCATACGTAGAGAACATATCTGGGCCTAAGAAAATTACTACTGAATCTAGATACTCAAGATAGCATACTGTAAAGTTTTCATACCTTTTGGAGCCATGAAACTTCAGAATAAAAAATGATAAGCTAACAAGCATTTTATCTAGGATTAATAGAACTGCACATAAAAATTTATGAAACAACATGATACATATTTTTCTCAAATAGAACGCATCAAGAGAAAGCTAATAAAATTGAGCTCACAACTTTTGGATACTTCTAACACCTGTTATGCATTTTGTAAACTAAATAAGCACTTAACTTAGATAAAAGATAATAAAATTGAGTTCACATCTAGGCAGCAGTACAGGGTGTGAATTTTAGTTGGCAAGCTTATGAAGTTGGCCCAAAAGAAGTTGTACAGGGTGTGAATTTCCCAACAAAAACATTGCTTTAAGCATCCATGTTCTCAAACAAAAAACATATAACTAGTTGGGTTGCTGGACAAGCACAAATGTTTACTGCCTTTACTTTTCATGTTCTCAAATAAGGCCATTATAGCAAGAACAATAATACTACTGCCACCACCACACGTCACCAAATTGAGTTCATAGCTAATGCAAAGTATCACATTACCAAACTGATGCAAAGTAAAGATTTATAGGAGCCAATTAAATAGCTAATCAACCATATTTCTAATAAACAAAGAAAGGAATACCATAATGCCTACTGTTCAGCTGCAAAAAAATAGCAGCTTTGGTTTAACTAGAAAAAGAACTATAATATTAGCAAAATTCCCGATGTTCAAATTAACTGAAACTCAAAGAAGCTAATAATCAACATAGATGACCATCATTCACATAATTATTTCAGTTTCACCACAAATTCACACAATTATTTCAGTTTAACTAGAAAAAGAACTATAAGTGCATGCTCTGTTCTTCCTCAGTAACCCATCACTACAGGAATTGAGGCGAAAGGGATAAATGTAGGCGAAGGGTTGGGGCATACCAAGGGTATGGCGGCCGTCAAAGCTTGAGGTCAAAGAGGGAGCACCGGGGGAGGTCGAGGTCACTGAGGGAGCATCAGGAGAGGTCAGAGCACGCAGGCCGGCGACGTCGTCGAAGATAGAGGTCGGTGAGGGAGTGCCGGTGGCGGAGCTAGAGCACACGGCCAGGTCGGGAAGCACAAACCGTAGCCCCCATGAGGTCGTCAGAGAGTGCGTGTGGGTCGGGGTGGTCGGAACTCTAGGTCGGAGAGGGATCTGCGATGGTGACGGGGATGGCAGGCAAAGCGCACGGCCAGGCCAGGGGAGCACAAACCCTAGCCCCCATCAAGGTCATCAGAGCGCTTGCACGGGCCAGCGAGGTCAGAGATCAAGGTCTAAGACCGAGCAGCGGCAGGCTGGTCGGCCATGCGAGCTCTTGCAAACCCTAGCCGCCGTGGTGGCCTAGGGAAAGGCAGCATTTGGAGCATGGAGGAGGCCTAGGGGATGGAGGCGATTATGGGAGGAAGGCGGTAGTAGGCCACAAAGATGGTGGCGGCGGCGGGAGAAAATTTGGCAGCCTAACGACGTCCGCGAGGAAGAAGATGCCCAAGACTTGGTGAGATTTTGGCCAGGCGTGGGCTCTGGAATATATATCCAGAGTCATTTGTAGGGGTGGCTCTAAAGACCAGTCGCCCCTACAAATGCATTTGTAGGGGCGGTTTCTGATTCAGCCACCCCTACAAATATTTTCGTATATTTTTAAATATTACTTCTGCATATTTTTTATAAATATGTAAATGTATAAATAAATGTATAAATGTAATAAAAATAATTTGCCATATTTTTCCATACACATAAAAAATTACTTGCTTATATATAGATATAATGATACATTTTATTTTGTAAAATAAAAAAAAATATTTAAAAATTTTAAAATTTGAATTTATGAACTTCGAATTGAATTTTAAGACAAAAAATGATCTAAAATGAAAATGTTGTAAACATCAAAGTTGTAGAACTCATCAAGATGTACAACTTTCATTTTGATCATATTTTCATGTGACTCAGTTTGAACAGTTCAAATTTTTAATTTAAAAAAATAGTAGCTTCAAACAAAATTTTGAAACCCTAAATGATTTCAGATGGAAAAATCGTGAATATAAAAGTTGTAGAACTCATGAAGATATACAACTTTCATTTTGGTCATATTTTCATGTGACTTCGTTTGAATAATCCAAATTTTGAATTTCAAAAAATTACAACTTCAATCAAGATTTTGAAACTCTAAATGAATTCCCCTGAAAAAGTCATGAATAGAAAAGTTGTAGAACTCATCAAGATCTACAATTTTTATTTTAGTCATTTGTTCATCCGACAAAGTGGTAGTATGCATTGTTCACAAATCAACATCTCGTACTACCACTTGATGTTGATTTGTGAATAATGCGTACTACCATTTTGTCGGATGAACAAGTGTGATTTCTCTTTTGAATTTCTGGCTAAAACTTGTAACCAGTCTTTCTCCCTCATACTAACTCCAAATTTGATGATTCTTTTTTCTAAAATTTTCTAAAATCATGCTCTATCAATTTTTTTAATCATCTAATCATGTGACTTTGTTTGAAAAATTTAAATTTTAAATTTTAAAAATGTGGAAACTTGAAACAACATATGATTTCAAATGAAAAAGTTATGAACATAAAAGTTATAGAGCTCATCAAGTTCTATAACTTTTATTTTGGTCTTTCCTTCATCCGACACAGTGAATTCAACGTATCGCACACACATACATAAATGTAGTCTCACACATGTACATAAATGTAGTCTCACACCGTTACACAAACATCGTCCACACCATCTTAGCCTGTAACAACTTTCCCCTTGACACCTTTTCGCACCCATTGCAATATATCTTTGGGCAGGTTCTTTTCTTCTACAACTTCGATCTTCTTAGGAAAGTCTATGAATAGATGCATTTCAGTGTAGTTGTTGTACTCTTCAACATCGTCCACGCCATCAACTCTGATAATGTGCTATTTCCCGGAGACAACCACGTGCTTTGTCTTCTTCTTTGGATGGAGGTTAGTTTGCGGGTCAGGTAAATAGAAAACTTGTGCGACACGTGAACCGAGCACCCAAGGGTCATCTTGGTAGCCTAGATTGTCGAGGTCCACGACTGTCAACCCGATCTCATTGACTTGGTGTTGTTTGATCTAGCGGCATCGAAATAGGGCCATTCGTATATTCATTCCATAGTCAAGTTCCCATATGTCATCAATGATGCCAAAGAATGAGATCTTTCGCCCCAATGTGTCGAGCGCTTCTATTCAAACGCCGCTATTTTGGTTCACACACGTACTATCCTTTGCGTGGGTATAGTACGTGTACCCATTGATATCATAAGCTTGCCAAGATATGACTTGTCTCGATGGCCCCCTCGCCAACCTACTAATGGTAATATCATATGTGGTTCCTTCAGTCGGTATGTTTTGGTCCTTCAACCATGTAGTGAATCGTTGCTTGTGCTGTTTCATGACCCACTCGTCTGTGCGGCTATTACTCTTCTCCCTAATGATAGCCAAGTGTTCATCAATGTATGGTTCCATCAGTTCTGTACTCTACTTGACACTGTAATGCGTTTGACTCACTTCTTTGTAATCCTCGTCGATGAACACTTTTCGCCCCCTGGTGCCCTTCCCAGCCAGCCTACCCTTGTGACGAGAATCGGGTTTACCAATCCCTTTCTGCCCTTTTAGGTACTCTTGATAGCACTCGATGACTTTTTTAGTACTGTATCCCTCTATCATGGAGCCCTCTAGGTATGCTCGATTATGCACGTATCGGTTAAGAACCGACATGAACCGCTCGTAAGACCACATTTCATGCAAGTAGCAAGGGCCCAACGCCTCTATCTGATGAACCGTGTGAATCATGAGATGTGGCATTATATAAAAAAAGCGGGAGATAAACACATCTCAAGCTAGTTTTGGGTCTCCACCATGAAATCATGTAGGCCACTTAGCTCTTTTTTATCAATCGTCTTTTGTGAGAACTTTGAAAAGAAGTAGCACATGCGGGTGATGGTCATTTTGAGAAACTCTAGCTTTGTAGCCCTGATTGCAATAGGTAGGAATACTATGATCATGGCATGACAATCATGAGCCTTGAAGCGTGTTATTGATAGGTCCTTCATAGACACTAGCCTCTTCATGTTTGCTGAAAACCCAGTCAGAACTTTGACCCCCCTCAAGAAAGTGCACATCGCCCTCCTCTCTTTCGGGGTCAAGTTAAAGCTAGCCTTGGGCATAGTGTATTTTCCATTACCCTCAGATACCGGGTGAAGCTCTACCTTTACATTTAGCTGCACCATGTCTTTCCATGATTTCAGACCATCCTTTGTCTTGCCTATGTCCATCAAGGTAGCAATGAGACTCTCAAAGACATTCTTCTACACGTGCATAGCATCAATGGCATGGGGGACCTCCAAGTCCGACCAATAAGGCAGATACTAAAAGAAGATCGACTGTTTGTTGAAAGGTACGTTGGCGATAGGAGGTGTGCTTCTATCTTTGTTTGTCCCATCTAGATTCTTCTTTTCGAGGATGACACGTATGTTTTTCACCATTTCGAACACGTATTGCCCATTTTGACATCTCTTTGGAGGGGGTTCATTCTCTAGGGTGTTGTCATAATATCTAAAGTACATCTTGTTGTGGTATTTGTGAGTTGTCTTTAAGAAGTGTCGGTACCTTAGGTAGACTGTCTTCTTGGATGCATCCAAATACACCCATGCAGTACCTTCCAAGCATACTAAGCATCCCATCTTCCCTTTGATCTATCCAAACAAAGCAAATAACATGGGGTAATCATTGGTAGTAACAAAGATCATGGCTCTATATATGAAGTCCTCCTTTCTAAATGCATCGTACATCGGCTCCCTATGCCTCTATAGCCTCTCCATTTCTTGCATCAAAGGCTCGAGGAACACATCTATGTCAATGCCTGGTTATTTCAGACCTTGAATGAGAATAGTGAGGAGAAGGTACTTTCTCTTCTGACACAACCACATTGGGATGTTGTACATGGTTAAGATCATTGGCCATGTGATGTGGTCGCTGGTCCTCTCATTGAATGGATTCATTCCATCGGTGCTCAAGCCGAACCGTATATTCCTTCGGTCATCGCTAAATTCTATGTGTTTCGCATCGAAGTGTTCCCACTGAGTACCATCGGCCAGGTGTGCAATCACATCATCACCCACCTTGGGCTCATCATCCCACCATGTCATGAGTGCAGCTTCCTTAGGGTTTAGGAAGATATGCCTTAAGCGGTCGACCACTGGCAGGTACCACATGACCAAGGCAGGAATTCTTTTTTGCTTTGCATCGTTGCCTAATGGAGTGTCCTCTAGGGGTTGAGAATCTTGTACTAACTTTTTCCCACCCTTCTTCCTCTTCTTCCCCATGGAGGCTTCTTCCCTGTCGTAAAGGTCATTGTTCTTGTACCGACTAGCACCATACCTAGGATATTTATCTAGTGACTTGAACGTATCGCCATGAAAAAGGATACAATGGTTGGGGCAACCCCCATTGTCAATGGATTTATAACCTTCTTCACTTGGTATGTGTTGGCGAGAACTAAGTTTGGCTGTGGCAGCAACCATGATAGGAGACACAATAGATCATTGAAACTATAGTTTGACCAGCTGTACTTAGCCTTCAGGATGAGTAGCTCAAGCACAAATCATAGCCCTGTCTAGTTTTTTGGACAACCCTTTTCAACACCATACACAGTCTCCTTCGATGCTTTTTTCACCCTTTCCAAATTTTCTAGACCTTTCGGGCTCTTTAGTAAAATCTCTGGTCCAATGGACCGAAGCATGTCCTCCAAATCATCATCATCGTCTTCATCACCGACATGTGCTCCACCATCATTATTGGCACCAGCTTCGGCGTTACCATCCTAATCGCCAGCATCTCCACCTTGCTCAAGGTAATCATTAGCCATTTGTGCACCAAGCTTTGCTACATATTGGTCCAGGTAACCTAGGGTTTCGGTGTCATCTTCTTCTGGATCAACGTCGTCAACAACCGTTTCACCATGATGAATCCACACTATGTAGTCCTTAACAAATCCTCACATAATCAAGTGTGATCTGATGATCGTCACATCTTTGAATGCTAGATGATTCTTGCAATCTCTACATGGACAAATAATTGAATCTTTATTCTATTTCAACGTCTTTACATGGTTCTCTGCGGCTTCAAGAAATTTATCCACTTCCTCACGAAAACCTGGCTTATACCTTAATGCACCATACATCCAAGACTACATGTACTCCAACTTATACGACAGCTATAAAAAAATAAAGGACTAATTATTCACAGATATATAACTAGCAGTTTCCTGAAAACCCATTCTAGAGAACAATTAATGACCTAATTAAAAAAATATTTAATTCTCCACTTTAATATCTTGGTTACAATAACAAACAATTACAAAGATTATTAGCAACAATTAAAATTTTACACACTATCCTTCATGCAAAATGTAATTAATAATAATAAAACCAAACCCTAGCTCTAGATCTAGATCTACAAGACACATCCATTAAACTAACTAATAAACCATTAAAATCAAGCAAGACCCACTAAATAAGGGTGTAATCTTATTCCGCTAACTAATTTACCCTAGAACCTTCAAAACTTTGGTCTAATTTGCTTCATAAATGGCTCAAGCACCATAGAAGAGAGAGAAAAGCAAAACCCTAATCACTCACTAACCAACCATTAAAACTTCCAAAAAATGTTTGGAATAGCATTTTCTTACCTTCTATAACATCTCCACCAAAGGAAATGAGATCAAAACCTCCCCCTTGAAAGAGCAATTTTTGGGAGGTGCCTAAGGCCCCCTTTCCTTCCTCTCTCGGGCTATAGAAACTAGCCAGAGGAGGAAAAAGGGGCGTCAGCCATTTATACTGGGGGCTTTTTATGTGCGGCTGGTAATTGAGCCACCCCTACAAATTGAATAGTAGTGGCGGCTAGTGAATGAGCCACCCCTACAAATCGACATATTTGTAGGGGCGGATTGTATCACCAGTCGCCCCTACTGTTTGATTTGTAGGGACGGCTGCTGATGGAGCCACCCCTACAAAAAAGGGCCTGTTGCTACAAATCGATTCTGTAGTAGTGTCGGATACATTCAACTTGTACTCCCTCCATTCCAAATTATAAAATGTTTCATCCTTTTTTAGTTAGTAGCTTTTGCTATGCACTTAGAGAAACACTATGTCTAGATATATACAGTAAAAGAAATGTACTAGAAAAGCCAAAGCGTATGTCTTATAGCTTAGAACAAAGGGAGTACTTGTGAAGGTAAGATCGCCGCCTCCTTATCAAGTACAGACCATGCAAAAACACATTCAATCCAACATCACCACTGAAATCAATCAAGAATGGTGTTGCAAGACATCCAAGTATCCAACAGTGTCCATATTGGGCATACACAGATAGTGCCATTGTTGGGAGTGACGTGGAGGTCATCCCACATGCAGCCGGGGGTAGAGGACAGACAGGATAGGAAGTCGGCACAATGACCATTTTGCATGCAATCTAGGGTGAATGCGAGGGGAGTTGAGGAGATGTGGTATGGCTGCGTAGCCAAGCCTACCTCACAGAGAATGACCACCCCTCATGTTTATAGTGGGCCTAGCTTAGGGGTGGTCGATGGTGAAAGGTCCTAATGGATAGAGGGGGGTGAATAGCCTATAAAAATTTCTACAATAACATTTAAGCCAAGTGATTAGACAAATATAAAGCGAAGCGAGGGTTGCGCTAGCCTACTAAAAATGCAAGCCTCCTATCCACAATTCTAGTTGCTATGATCTCTAATTCACACAGAAGTGGCTATGTCACTACCACTAAGTTAGTGAGCTCTCAAAGACTAACTAAAGAGCCTCACTAACCACTAGATAAGACACAAGCTAGCTCTCAAAACTAATTACACTAAAGAGCTTAGCTACACTAGGAATATAAGTACAAGAGTGAGGTACCGAAGATATACTGACATGGCAAGCGACAATCAATCAATCACAATGAATACTAATAGAATCCTTGGAGACAATGATGGCACAAGATTTTTCACCGAGATTCACTTGCTTGCCGACAAGCTAATCCCCGTTGTGGTGATTCACTCACTTGGAGGTTCACACGCTAATAGGCATCACACGCCTAACCCGCAATCGGATGGCGCACAATCAACACAAGATGAGGATCACACAAGCCTCGAGCAATCCACTCGAGTATCTTTTGGCTCGCCGCCAGGCAAAGGTCAAGAACCCCTCACAATCACCATGATTAGAGCCGAAGACAAGCACCTTCCTCCGCTCAATGATCCTTGCTACACCAAGCCATCTAGGTAGCGGCAACCACCAAGAGAAACAAGCGAATCCCGTAGCGAACCACAATCATCAAGTGCCTCTAAATGCAATCACACAAAGCAATACACTTGGATGCTCTCAATTCTCACCAAATGATGAATCAATCAAGTAGGATGAGTGAGAGAGAGATGGCTATGCTCACTAGGTTGTATTCTCAACAGAAATGGCCAAGAGAGTGAGCAAGAGCTGGCCACACGACTTATATAGGCAGCCCAAAAGAAAAGAGCCATTGGCCCTCTGATTGGGGATGCTTTGGGGTGACCGAACGCACCGATCAAGCTAACTAGACACGTGACGCCCAACGTCTGGTCACATGATGTCGTCCATGTGTCCCCTGCTTTAGACCACATTTGTTGATTTCCAACGGTTGATTTCAGCCGCACGAGCACTTAAGTGGCGATCAGACACGCCGATACGACAATCGAATGCACCACGCTAGAGTTAGGTCCACATATTCCCGCGCGCCAACTTCACACGACCAGATGCACCGCTCCCTTCACCTGACACTGCACCACCACACATCAGGTCAACTCTAGAGAGGTTCTATAGCCACAAAACTATGACCAAACATGTTCGCTCACCCGCGATTGGATGCACGCCAGAGTCCGGTCCTCCTTTGCTTCTCACAGACGCTTGAGTCAGCGTATGTCAGCCCTGACTAGATGCAGGCCTTGCGCATTTGATCACAAACACTGTTCAGCATTCGGTCTCACACCGAGATCGAGCCCTTCACTTCTATAAGAGATCGGACACACCCCTCCGAGTCCAGTCACTTCGGAACTAGAGTCCAGTCAGTGAAAACAGCGCCACCTCTTCTCCAACTTCGCCACCCTTGCTCAAATGTGTTAACCACCAAGTGTTTCACCTTGTGCACGTGTGTTAGCATATTTTCACAAACATTTTCAAGGGTGTTAGCACTCACTAGAATCCAAATGCATATGCAATGAGTTAGAACATCTAGTAGCATTTTGATAACCGCATTTCGATACGAGTTTTACCTCTCTCAATAGTACAGCTATCTATCATAAATGTGATCACTCTCTCTAAGTGTCTCGATCACCAGAACAAAGAGCTCCTATCAAGTTTCATCTTTGCCTTGAGCTTATTGTTTTTCTCTTTCTTCTTTTCCAAGCCCGAGCATTTGATCATCACCATGCCATCACCATAATCATGATCTTCATTTGCTCCATCACTTGGAATGTGCCACCTATCTCATAATCACTTAGAGCAATAGGTTAGCACTTAGGATTTCATCAATTCACCAAAACCAAACTAGAGCTTTCAATCTCCCCCTTTTTGGTAATTGATGACAACTCTTTCACAAAGATATAAACTGAAATTCAATTGAATCCATGTTGCTTGCCCAAGCATATTTACCATGTGTAAAAGAATATGAACAAGTTTCATGAACCCCAATTGGTAGCATTTGCTCCCCCTACATATGTGCTAAGAGTTTGGATTGAAGCTTGCACATATGCATAGATTGCAAATGTGGGAGGGCAATGTCTACCAAATGATGCTAAGATATAAGAGATGGACCTTTGAAGCGTGATACCAATTGGAGTGCACCAATAATACCATCCTTAGCACCATTGTTAGTTAGATACCACTTGGAATTACTTACAAAACACAAACACTAGATACCTTATGAGATCACATTATATGCAAGGCTCTAGTACCACTTGAAACATAAAACCAAGGCATATCTAACTATCCTATGCATGCTAGTTTTTCATTTCATCAATCAATCTTACAACTAGCATACACCACACAAGCATGTATATTGAATTTAAAACTTGTGCCATGCAAGCAAACCTTTGTAATGCACATTCAAATGCAACATACAAGTTTATGAGCTTGCTCCCCCTACTTGTGTGCTCAAATTTTAATTGATACCCTTACTTTCATATTTCTCCCCCTATGTCATCTTTTCACTATCTTTGTGTATTACTTCTCCCCCTTTGTCATCAATGACCACAAAGGTTCATTTTAGATAGGTTAAGATTATCAATGTCAAACAATAGGGTGAGAATCATTTTCTCAAATTTGGTTCAATCTAGAACACTTGCCAAAGATATTTAACTCGGTTTGATTCAAGGACAAGCTTCTTCACATCTCATTTCAAGGGTTGTCTTGACCATGTTGAGTTAAACACTTATAGCTCATTTTCTAGATCAAACACTAGGTTCACAAGCCCCCAAACATGTCATATGCTACCACTAGATCAAGTCAAGCATAGAAGCAATAGTGGTACCATACAAGCATCAAATTCATTTGATTTTCATGAATGAGCCTATAAAACATGAGGAATGACTAGATGAACTAAACAAGTCCTTAGCAAATGATGTATGCCATGCTAATCAACTTTTACCTTGGTTGCTCGAAGGAGAGGCATGTCATATAAGTCGGGGTGCATCAACATATATTTGAGAAATATAATATGTTCAACTCATTTCTTAGCTTGCAAAACCTCTTCTCATATAGTGTCTTGGTGAATATGTCGGCAAGTTGATCTTCGGTGCCCACACTCTTAATGCAAATGTCCCCTTTTTGTTGATGATCTCTTATGAAATGGTGACGGATATCAATGTGCATTGTTCTTGCATGTTGAACCAGATTGTTGGTAAGCTTGATAGCACTCTCATTGTCACATAGCAATGGCACTTTCTTGAACTTGATTCCAAAGTCATTCAAGGTGGCCATCATCTAAAGTATTTGTGCACAACAACTACTAGCGGATATGTATTCGGCTTCAACGGTTGATAATGCAACACTATTTTGCTTCTTTGATGACCATGAAACAAGTGATCTTCTCAATAATTGACATGTGCCTGATGTGCTCTTTCTCTCAACTTTGCATCCCGCATAGTTGGAGTTCGAATATCTAATAAATTCAAAACTTGCTCCTTTAGGATACCATAAACCAACATTTTATGTATGCTTCAAGTACCTCAATATTCTCTTTGTTGCCTTCAAATGACTCTCTTGGTGAGGCTTGAAATCTTGCACACATGCACACACTAAACATGACATTCGGCGTTGATGCGGTCACATAGAGTAGGCTTCCAATCATAGAATGATAAAACTTTTGATCTACCATGTTACCACTTGCATCACTATACAAATTACCATTTGTTCCCATGGGTGTACTAATAGACTTGGCATCAACCATTCTAGACTTCTTGAGCATGTCTTTGACGTACTTGCCTTGACTCATAAATGTACCATTCTTCAATTGCTTGATTTGAAGACCAAGGAAGTAACTCAACTCTTCAATCATGGACATCTCAAACTCATTAGCCATCATCTTCCCAAACTCTTCACAAAAATCTTGATTGGTTGATCCAAAGATAATGTCATCAACATATATTTACAACACAAACAAGTCCTTGCCAATCCTCTTGGTGAAAAGAGTGGTGTCAACCTTACCCATAAAGAATCTCTTGGAGAGGAGAAAATCCCTTAATATCTCATACCATGCTCTAGGTGCTTGCTTCAAACCATACAATGTCTTTCTTAGCTTGTAAACATGGTTGGGTTTCTTGTCATCTTCAAAACTGGGTGGTTGCTCAACATATACTTCTTGATTGATGTAGCCATTGAGAAATGCACTCTTGACATCCATTTGATAGAGCTTGATGTTATGGGCACAAGCATAAGCTAATAAGATCATAATTACTTCCAATCTTGCAATCGGGGCATATGTTTCACCAAAGTTAAGACCCTCTACTTGAGTGTAACCTTGTGCTACCAATCTTGCTTTGTTCCTTACTACTATCCCATCTTAATCTTGGTTGTTGCGAAAGACCCATTTGGTTCTAATCACATTGTGTCCCTTTGGCCTCTCAACTAACTCTCATACTTGATTTCTAGTGAAGTTGTTTAACTCTTCATGCATAGCATTGACCCAATCAACATCCTTTAAGGCTTCTTCTATCTTCTTTGGTTCAATGGATGATACAAATGAGAAATGCTCATAAAATGAAGCCAGTATTGATCTTGTTTGCACACCTCTAGAAATATCTCCAATAATAGTGTCCAATAGATGATCCCTTGCAATATTGGTTGGTTGGAGAATTGGAACTTGATTGCTTGAACTTGGTTGAGATGATGTACTAGCCACTTGTTGATCTTGCACATTGTCATGAGAGCCACTTGTACTTGCTTGATTTGTATCATCTTACACATTTGAGTTTGAGAGCACTTGCACTTGATCATTTTCTTCATCTATCACTTGCCTAGGTCTCAAGTCACCAACATCCATATTATTCATGGCATTTGAAAGTTGAATGCCTCTAACATCGTCAAGATTCTCATTTTCATCTTGGGAACCCTTGGTTTTATCAAATTCAACATCATGTACCTCCTCAAGAGTACCACTAGCCAAATTCCAAACTCTATAGGCTTTGCTAGTTGTTGAGTATCCAAGCAAGAATCCTTCGTCACGTTTCTTGTCAAACTTATTCAATCTAGTGCATTTCTTCAATATATAGCATTTTCAACACAAAACCTAAAAATATGCAATATTTGGCTTTCTACCATTCAAGAGCTCATAAGGTGCCTTTTCTTTTAATGGGTGACAATAGAGGCGGTTACTACAATAGCAAGCCATGTTGATTACTTTGGCCCAAAAGGATTGACTCACATTGTACTCACTAAGCATAGACCTTCCCATATCAATAAGTGTTCTATTTTTCCTCTCAACAAGGCCATTTGATTGTGGAGTGTACTTGGCCGAGAATTGATGTCTAATTCTAAATTTATCACACAAATCGTCAATTCTAGTGTTCTCAAACTCACTATCATTGTCACTTCTAACTCTCTTGATGGTTGTTTTAAATTCATTGTGAATGCCCTTGACAAATGACTTAAAAGTTGCAAACACATCACTCTTTTCCACTAGAAAGAATACCCAAGTGTATCTAGTATAGTCATCCACTATCACAAAGCCATATTTATTTCCACCGATGCTAGTGTATTGTGTTGGCCCAAACAAGTCCATGTGTAATAACTCAAATGCTTTACTAGTGCTCATCATGCTTTTCTTAGGATGGGTGTTTCCAACTTGTTTGCCGGCTTGACAAGAGCTACAAAGCTTATCCTTCTCAAACACAACATCTTTCAAGCCTCTAACCAAGTCATGCTTAACCAATCTATTCAATTGTTTCATTCCAACATGACCAAGCCTTCTATGCCATAACCAACCCATACTAGACTTAGTGAATAAGCATGTTGACAATTGAGCTTCACTAGCATTGAAATCAACCAAGTATAGATTCTCATATCTAAAGCCTTTGAAGATCAAGTTAGAGCCATCTACACTTATGATCTCTACATCATCTACTCCAAATATGCATTTGAATCCAATATCACACAATTGAGCCACAAAAAGCAAATTATAGTTCAAGCTCTCTACTAGCAACACATTGGAAATGCTCATGTCATTGGATATTGAAATCTTACCAAGCCCTTTGACCTTGCCTTTGCCATTGTCACCAAATGTGATATTATCATAACCATTGCCATCATTGGTGTTGATTAAGTTAAACATTCTTGCATCACTGGTCATGTGTTGAGTACACCCACTATCAAGAACCCAATGCCTTCCTTTGACTTTGTAATTGACCTACAAAAGAAGATCAATTCTTTTTAGGTACCCAAACTTGCTTGGGTCCTTGAAGGTTAGTTACTAAGCTCTTTGGTATCCAAATGGCTTTCTTCTTTGAGCCCATCCATGGTGCACCAATGAATTTAGCATGAACACCATTAGTACCCTTAGTAAGCACATAGAAAGAATCAAGTTTAATTGAGGATACATTAGCTTCTGATTTCTTGTTTATGCATTTTTGCTCTATATGACCAACTTGCTTGCAACTAGTGCAAAACCGACCATTGTTCTTCACAAAACTAGTCTTATGAGGAGCAAAGGCCCCCTTGCCTTTCTTGAGGGTATAGCCCAATCTCTCTTTGTAGAGAGAAGCTCTTTGGCTACCCAAGCATATAAGCAGTCCTCTCCACCATAGGCTTTGCCTAAGGCAAGAGTGAGCTTATTGACCTCCTTCTTCATGGTCTCATTATCAACCATAAGTGAGGCATCACAAGTGAAACCATCACTCATAGGTGAAGTGGAAGTGGATGATGAGCTACATGAAGGGTTAGCGGGAGCAACAACAATAGGCTTATAGAAAGATTCATCAATTATGTCACATGTTAAGCCTTTGTCACATGTTACAACATGCTCCTTCTTATTTTGCTCATCAAGTAGAGAGGAATGAGCTTTTTAAGCTTCTTGTGAGCCTTGCCAAGCTTCTCATGGGCTTCCTCTAGCCTCTCATGAGATGCATTGAGCTCATCAAAGGCTTGCTTAAGGGCTTTTAATTCCTTATGCAAGTCTTTGCATTTCCTTCTCTTAATGTCAAAATATTCTTTAAGCATCTTCTAACATTTCAATTAGTTCATCTTTAGTGGGTTCATCATCATTATCACTTTCACTTTCATTATCATGTTCATCATCACATCCATCATCACAAGTTTGTACCTTAGTGGCCTTAGCCATGAAGCATGTAGATGGAGTGTCAAAGAGAGAAGGCTTCTCATTTATAGCAATGCTTGTAAGAGCCTTCTTCTTAGAGGTCTTGTCATCATCACTATCATCATCATCATCACTTGAGGAAGCATCACTATCCCAAGTGACCACATATGAACCACCCTTTTTCTTCTTGAAGGTCATATTGTCCTTTTTCACCTTTTTCTCCTTCTTGCTCTTCTTGTCATCATCATCATTGTCGATATTGTATGGGCATTGAGCAACAAGATAATCCTTGCTTCCGCACTTGAAGCACCTTCTTGACTTTTCCTTGTTCTTGGATGAAGACTTATTACTTCTAGCACGATAGCCCTTCTTCACCATGAACTTACCAAATCTCTTCACAAAGAGAGCCATCTTCTCATCATCATCATCATCCCAAGAGAATGAACCTTCATCTTCACTTGATGTGTCTTGCTTGGCCTTGCCCTTGGATGATGTGGCTTTGAATGTCACACTCTTCTTCTTCTCATCTTTCTTCTTCTTCTTTTCTTTCTTCTCATTATCAGCTCTATATGTATCATCAGTCATCATATCTCCCAACACATGGTTTGGTGTCATGGTGTCCAAACCACTCCTCACTAAAATAGTGACCAGTGTGCCAAATCTTGAAGGTAAGCATCTCAAGAACTTGTGGGAGAAGTCCTTGTCCTTCAACACTTCTCCAAGTGCTTTGAGATCATTGACAAGCGCTTGAAGCCTATGGAACATCTCGGCACACTCTCATCTTCCTTTATCTTGGAGCTAGCAAACTTCTCCTTGAGAATATATGCCTCGGCACCCTTCACCGTTTGTGTGCCCTCAAATGACTCCTCCAACTTCCTCCATGCCTCATGAGCCATCTCAATGTTCTTAATTTACTCAAATGTCCTCTCATCCAATGCATCATGAATGGCACTAAGAGCAATATTATTGTTTTAGAGCAATACTTCTGAAAGGATTAAGATGCCCAAGAGGGGGGTGAATTGGGCTAATTCTAAATTCTTTGCAATAATTAAGTCCTACACTTAGCCCACTTCACCCCTTGTGCCTAGAATGTGTTTCTATTGTTCTAACGCACAAAAGTTCTTCACCTTAGGTTCCAATCCTACTCTAGCATGGCAATTCTAGGAATGTAAAGACATGAAATGAATTGCTCATATCTAAATGCTTAAAGTAAAGAGAGGGAAAGGAACGCGGTGATGTTTTCTTGAGGTATCGAAGAGTCACCACTCCCCACTAGTCCTCGTTGGAGCACCCGCGCAAGGGTGTAGCTCCCCCTTGATTTGTGCAAGGATCAAGTGCTCCCTACGGGCTAATTCTTTGACACTCTATCGTGGTGAATCGCCCACAACCGCTCACAACTTGAGTTGGGTCATCCACAAGCTCCGTCGGATGATCACCAAGCTCCCAATCACCACTGAGCCATCTAGGTGATGGCGATCACCAAGAGTAACAAGAACAAACTCTCACTTAACCATGACAACCCTAATGAGAAAGGTGGATGCACACTTGCTACTCTCCTTGCACTAATGAGGACCTTAATCTTGGATTCTTAAATCTCAATCACCACACTAGGCTCTTGCTCTCCCTTGCACTCTCAAGATGTTTCTTAGCTGAACAAATGGGCAAGAGACCTCCCTTGGATGAGTAGAGTAAGTATTTATACCCCCTCATTCAAAACATAACGTTTGAAGGCTGAGTCAGCACTCTGCGGGGTGACAGGATGCTCCAGTCAGGGTGATCAGACGCTCCAGTTAGTTATATCCACCACTATGTCAGAAAGAGCCATTAAGCTCTGACCAGACTCTGTCCAGCGTCCGGTCAGCACTGACCGGATGCGTCCGGTCAAGAAAAATGCTCTTTAAAACCGTACTGATGTTGACCGGACGCTGGCACCTAGAGTCCGGTCACTTCACTGTTCAGCGTCCGGTCAGTTAGCGGATCCTGACTAGCGTCCGGTCAGCACCTACCGAACGCGTTCAGTCAGGAAAAAGTCTCTCTGGAACCTCTCTGGAGTTGACCGAACGCAGGACCCCAGCGTTCGGTGCACCTTCACTCAGCATCCGATCAGTACCAGATGACTTCTGTTGATCAAATAAACTGACCGAACTAACCCTCCAGTGTCTGGTCAATCATTTGACCCTCCATTCACTTCCAACTCGAAATCCTATGTGAATGAAGTTTACACCAATTGATCTTAGGGCTATTTCTGAGCTATCTAGTGCTAGGTTTGAGAAGTGTGCACCACACCTAACCCACTAGACTCACCTAGGTTAAGCTACTAGTCCATACCCCCCATAATAGTATAGCCAAAGGAAAAACAAGGTCCTGAACTACTCTAAGTGTCTCTCCAACACCAAATGACACTTAGAACTAGTCCGTCCTTAACCTTGTCGTCCATCCTTTGAAAACCAAAACAATTTCCATCGACAAGGGCATGACAAACATGATTGCCCAATCAATTGCCATTACCATGACCTAACTCAAATTGCCTCTACAAAACACATGTTAGTCATAGTAAACTCGTGTCGTCATTAATCATCGAAACCCAACTAGGGGCCTAGATGCTTTCAATTTCCCCTTTTTGGTGATTGATGACAACACAACCTCGAGTATATAAAAGATATGAGTGAGGTTTTCAACATGCTTTGTTCATATAAGCTTTTGACAATAAGAACAAAAGGGGTTAAACATGCTTATATGACCCAAGCCAACATGGTGTACTCAAAAGATATGAATTAAGCATGAGTACTTGGAATAAAGCTCATTTGAATTGGAGTAAAAACACGGAAGCAAAGCAAATGAGCATAACAAAGTGACATAACATATATATATATATATGTATCAATGTAGAGAGCACACATGTCACATAAGTCTCACCATCACATGTATAAAGTGCAATGCATGAAAGTAAACGTGAATGCATGAAGCATCACACACAAAGAACCAAAAGAGACAAATCAATGCTCCCCTAAATCTAACATACTCGCTCCTTCTCCCCCTTTGGCGTCAAGCACCAAAACCTAAGGGTCAGAATTTCGTCCCGTGCCGAGGACACACGCAGCAAGCCAGAAGGGTCCGCTCGATGGAGCAGATCCACCTAGCTTCAGCGTAGGGGTGGTCGACCCTGCGCAATCCTCCCGAGGCGTGCCAGTCAATTTGACCCTGCAATTGACAAGGAGAGAAAGTTTATCAGTAATTAAGGGCGGAACATGCCGGTGTTGCTAGACAGTCCCGAATGTGCGGCTCTGAGAGCCGATATGAGAGGAGATAGACTAAATAGTCGATTCCAGCATATTCATAAGAATAAATCGGTTAAAGCTTATGGGGTTGCATAAGAAGAATCGGTTACCATTCAGAATAAATATCATTTAAGCAAACATTAATCAATGGCAATAAGATGTCAATGACGGTCGGTTTATACTGAGCCAATGATTACAAGTAACTGAACTCCTATTTATATAAAGAAACAATTCAACACCACTTAAACATTTAATAAAGATAGATCTAATGAACATGTTAGATCTCATCTATCGCCATGACCAGTGGGGCATGAGGCAGAATCATTCAGGCCGTAGAAACAACAATAGACTCGACGACCCTAACTCATTACTAATATCAGTGCGGCATGAGGCAGAATCATGCAGGCCATAATACAATAATAAGATAATGGGGCTAACACATCTTTCAACTTATCTCTACTTCAATGATCTCGTAATGTGAACTATTCATGAAAGCGCTCGATATCGGCTAAACAGCCGATTCAGGCATAGCGCACAGTTAAGGTCATGCCTTCTCAGGAACGGGCCTACCAACTAATGATCCCCACTCCATGGTGCCAACAGTGGGGTGAGAGGCAGAATCCCACAGGCCATGATGATGAGCCATGGAACGGTTTTCGTTAACTAATAGATCTACTCGAGATTGAACATGCCTTAACCGCACGCCATGCACGATTAAGATTGACGCAAAACAGCCAATAAAAACATAACTCATCGCTTAAGATGTAGATTCGATCAATTTTAGATTGGCAAACGATGAGTTAAACAAGATATAAGGCCAATCTAGATCAATCTCAATCGGGCAGAGTGATATTGTTGTAATTAGATGAACAATGAAAGCAATAAGCAATATCCGTAACTTAATGAATCTACCAAAGACTGCCATACTAAGGTAGAGCCGATAACTTGACCTTGATCTAATTCAAGCAGTGGGGTGTGAGGCAGAATCACACAAGCCATACTTGAATTAGACAAGAGTCGATAACTAGTCTATACCAAAGCCGCAGTGGGCGTTGATCGGATCGATGCAGCCATACGAACAGAGGTATAAACCATGACGGTACTTATAGATAAGCAGTGGAGGTCGACCGGATCGATGTAGCCGTACTCGCTGAAGAACTCGCCGAGATCTACTCTGCTCCTACTCCTAAGGGGTGGCCGGAGCCGAAAAAGTAATTGACTTGTATTTGATTGATTGGATGTCTTACAATAGCCGGGGTTTGGTTTTTATACCCGGGGTCTAGACATGAATCCTACTCAAGCATGATTTGTTACAATCTTTGGTATGAAAAAAATATTCCTATCTTAAGATAACTTGGACTCTGATCTTTCCCCTTTTGTAGAGTCTGATATGTATTTTTTTATGCCAGTCATATCCCATCATCGTCATCTGCTGACGTCATTCAGAAAGAATTGATCCAGTGTCACCTTCGATCCAGCAGGTACCAATCTTCACTCCATTGACTCCTTGATTGGCATAACTCTGGAAGGCTGCGAGTTCACGCGCTCTTCTGCCAAATTTTGGTGTAAACACATGCCCCCCAATTTTGGGATAAAATGATTTTATCCCAAAATTCTAGTTCACTGGTTTACACGCCGCAACTGCACTATCCGAGATATATGTGTGACTCCTGATTCCTCGGCCCAAGTTCTATATAACAACCCAACAGTATCTTTTACAATCCACAAGGCCTGTTTGCTTTCTCCTTCTTCCTGAACCAACTCCAACAGCCGACGCCGTCATCGCCAAGGCCTCAAACCCTAGCAAATCCGCCGTTTCCTTGAGCCATCTTTCAAGTTACCTTTGTCGGATCCGAACCTGCTCCGATCGTAATGGCGACCAATGACCACGTTCCTGAGGTATGTTTTCAAATTTCCACTCTCCAAGTGCCGGCCATTACCCTGTATTCCTTTCCCTCTTGAACTTACTTTATTCGATTTCTAGGAAATGAGGAACGAGATCTTGATTTCATCAGCTGTCGTCCCTAATGCTTATTTCCTCGAGCCTATGGGTGATCCTAATCCATCCAATTTTATCCGCCAAGAAACCAACCAGATCCCCTTTAAACAGTCGGCAGTAGATTCGTCTTCCTAGAACAAAACTCCCTTTAGAAACTGGCCCAAAGCGCCTAAGGGATGGAGAAATTGGTTTTGTAGGGTATCCGCGAAAAAGGGCGAAGACTAGGAGCTTTATGATCTGAACCAGTGCTTAACACTTTCATTGTCTGAGATGGAGAGGAATGATTCACTCTTGATCTCTGCTTCTTATTTCTGGTCTAATGCTCTGAATGCTTTTGTTTTTGGCCATGGCCCAATGACCATTACTCTAGCCGATGTGTACATGTTGATCGGCCTCAGAATCACTAGACCAGTACAACCTTATGAGTACTTGGGTGCTAGCTCCAAAAGACTGGCCAAGATAGCAGACTGCACCGGATGGGCAAGTTACATTCTGAATCATGTTGAAGACGAATCATCTGTCAGCTATCGTGAATACGTGGCCTTTCTAAATATGTGGTTGGAGAGATTCGTCTTTTGTGGGTCATCTTGTGGTCTGACTTACAATCACAAATTTATGGCGGAGCACCTGGCATTAGGCCAGGGTATCCCTCTCAGAAAATATCTGCTAGGAGCTGCCTATCATTTGATGTACTAGGTGACTGCCCAATTACTGAAGAATGAACCAATGCAGGCTATCAGCGGCCCTTGGTGGCTGATATAGTTGTGGCTCAATTTGTACATGCACAAGATTATAAGGCCTGATCTCAGTGACTTGAGCTTTCCTTCCTCTACTTTTGATGAAGAATATAGAGGCGAAGGAGGAAGAACTCGACAGTGTACGAACTATGGTGAGGCTGCATCGGCCATAACCATTGACTTCGATGTTGGACACCTCTTCAAAAAGTTTTATAGAGGGTTTGATGCGGCTGTCCTAACCTGGCTACCTTATAATGAGGATGATGAATTGCCTTTTCCATTCACATTCTGATTTGAATCCAGCTGTTCAGACGAGACAGCGGCTGCGATCTTCAATTCCTTCATCAAGCCCTGTGTTCTCCTAGCCAAATTCCGTCATGGTCGTGGCAAGATGATTAAAGGTTCCTCTATCCCAGGCAATCCTCCAACTTATAAGTTTTACAACCCTTCTTTTGTGGCCCACCAGTTTGGTCTCGGTCAACTTCCTCCTCGCTCGTTCTTTAAGAACATTCTGAAGCCAAGAGAAGATATCAGCGATGTGCTGGAAGCTTCCAGAGTCTTTCAATTGGGATCAGACCTTCCTTTTTTCTCTTTGCATGACTGGGTCAGGGTCAGCTTTTCTTCCAGTCTCTTTGATTCCTGGTGGCAAGATTGGTGTTCCCGTCTCTTTTGTGGACCAGTCCACCCTTTGTGCATAGCTCTGGACGGGGAATTCGCTTCTGACAGTGAGGTAACCTATCATTCCCTTTTTCGAGAGATCATTTTGGGTGAATTCTCTTGCCAATTGCTCTAAAATGACCCTTTTAGGACATCGAATTTGATCCTCTGAGCTTGGATAGGAGAGGGCATTCCATAGATTACTAGCTGCCATGTCTAGTTTCAAGGATGGGA
The DNA here is from genome assembly GCA_904845875.1 of Miscanthus lutarioriparius. Lineage (NCBI taxonomy): Eukaryota > Viridiplantae > Streptophyta > Magnoliopsida > Poales > Poaceae > Miscanthus > Miscanthus lutarioriparius. The sequence goes on along the minus strand of CAJGYO010000007.1, from coordinate 134,310,265 downwards.
CCAATTGCACCTTCCCTGAAACAATTGATGAGAACCCATGCTACTCCCATAATCATGACATGTCAATCCCCAAAGCGCAAGGCGGTTCCAGGGGCAACCCAAAAAACTACCACTGGGAAAAGACTTCGTAGAACAAGATCATCAGCTGCTCAGGTAAATAGTTCATCTTCTTCTCAAAAATGAGATTCAATTACTGATTTCGTTCTTTCTCAGCTATCGAGCATTGCGTCCCAACCTGCCCTGGGTGCAGAACTGCTGTCTCAGGCGTTCGACTAAGCACTAGCTGAACCTCCATCGGCTGATCCGCAAAAGGAGCCAATCTCGATTGAAACAACTGATCCTTCCATATCAGCAGAAAATGTGAGTTTTACTCTTGACACTCAACTTCCCAATTTACTCAGTTTTCCACTCTTTATTTGACTATTCATCATGCCAGATACTCTCTGAGGAAACACTTGTGCAAGAACAGGAACTTGGTAGTTCACCTACCAACAACGATCTCGCTGATGTTGGGAACAACTCTGTTGTTGATACCCACACTGCCGATTCCCCGATTCGGCATACACTTGATGGTGAGAAAACTATATGCTTTGTCCATTTCTCTGCAGCGAGTATAAATTAACATCCTTTCGATATTGCAGATACCGACATTGAGATTTCTGAGCCGATTCAACCAGATATTACTGGTGTATCGTTAGCTACTCCCCTTCTTCTGATAGAGGCTACCACAAAGAAGGTACCATATCTTTTCATCATTCATTCTGCGATAAGCCGATTCAAATCTCTTAATCAAGATTTCCCCTATCTATAGGCACTCGATCCTCCGGCCTAGAGTTGTTCTTTCAATCTTGAGGAGTATTTCGATGAAGACGAAATCAGATCATTAGCCACTTCCTCTGTTGAATCTTTGTCAGAGGAGACTTTAAACCGGCTGAAAGATAGCCGATTTGATCCAAGACACTGAATCAATACAGAAAGTCTTTTTGACCATTAACGGTGATCCATCTCCAGCTCTCTCCAAGGTCTTGTCGCATTTGCCTATTTTCAAAGATCAGGCCTTGAAGGCGAAAATGATCCAAAGGAACTTGTCCAATCGTGAAGCCTTGCTGGCCAGAAGGGACTCCAATAGGCAAGAAGTTAAAGAGCTGACGTAGTCGATCGATGCTTTGAAGAATTCTTCCCTCAGGACTGATCCAAAGTTGTCCCAACTAGAAGTCAAGCGTGCAGAACTTGAGAGGGAGCTGAACAATGTGAAGGCTGCCATAGATCATCGCAAGTCCATTCTGGTCCAAATACCCGATGTCATCAGTCAGAAGAAGCAGGAACTGTTGGCCAGAGTAAAAGAGAGCAGAACCATCCGTGGTAGCCTTGAGAACGCTCCCAGAACAGTCGAAGAATATGAGCACAAGGTTGCAGAAGCTAATGCTATTCGGCTTGCAATTTTTAAAAGTCATTCAGGATGTTTCGGGCTTGTAATTCATAGGTTAACATACATGTCTTGTGTGTGATGCTCTAGTTTATGACTGTGAATGTTTCTTGCCCTTTTGTTTTTCGCTCTATAGGCGATACATCTCATATCGGCTATTATTATCTACGAAGATGTTTACTTTTTTTACTAGAGGCGATACCCTCCTGGTACCAGCTATTAGAGCCGAGAATGAATCAGCTATCAGTCGTTGATCAGATGCTTGGATGACGTCCCACAGAACTTTTCAATATAAAAAGGTCAGACGAGCACTCAACCTAGGTCAAGCGTCCTATTAGGCGAAACAGAACTTCTCTTAAGAAATCCATTAACTCTGAATCGCACTTACACTTTAACTCAGCCTTCACATACGTCAGCCTAAACCCAAACCCATCTCCAAGACTTAATACTCCTTTTCCTTTGATCCAACGGCCGACGTGAAGCTATGACTTTTCTACTAAAACAAACTCTCGGAGCCGATCGCTTGCATCGGCTGTTGGCCTTCATGGTTGATTTTAATGAAGCCTCCTTCCCACGTCTTGCCAGAGAAATATTCGAAATCTCCCAGTTCCCAAAAGACTGGATCGGTTGTTGCAATGCTCACAGAGTCATTAGCGCGAACCAATTCGACATCATCTCCATGCCATTGAATCAAACACTGATGCATGGTCGATGGTATGCAGCAATTTGCGTGGATCCAGTCACGACCGAGGAGTAAACTATATGACCCCTTTCCATCAATGACAAAGAATATGGTGGGTAGAGTCTTGCTTCCAATTGTTAGTTCGACGTTTATTGCCCCCTGGGTCTTAGACGTGTTACCTCCGAAGTCTCTGAGCATCATGTCGGTTTCCAACAGATCTTCTGGTCCTTTGCCAAGCTTACGAAAAGTAGTATAAGGCATAAGATTGACAGATGCACCTCCGTCCACCAACATCTTGCTCATCGGCTTTCTATCAACAAGACCTTTCATATACAACGCCTTCAAGTGCCGATGTTTGACTGGTCTGTCAAATATCGCTTGCTGCAGGACTGTCAACTTGGCAACCATCTCTTCATACTCTGATTCATCAAAATCCAAATAAACTTCTTGATTTGCCGGAGCTCTGAACTCTGATGGCAACAGAAAAACCATTTGGATATTAGCCGATGGTTACTTTCTATCAGCTATTTGCTTGGCACGCTATACTTGAGGTTTACCGGATACTTGAGCCTGTTCCAACTCTTTGTTCTTTAGGCGCTGCACCCTTCTCCTCTAACTTCTTGTCAATCCTCCGAGGCACCATTGGCCTTCCTGCCAGACATGCTCCCTTTGGTTGCTTCCTTCTTCATGATCAGCCCAGTCTTGGTCAACAACTCTTTTTCTCAGTCGATCATGAATACTTTTATTTTTTAAGCGCCGATCCATGTTATTATAATGATATTCATCCTGGGCATGGATAGACCGGCGGTTGATCTGAGATTGCCTAAACTTCATATATTGATTGCTGCATTCTGGACAATCATGTCTAGTAGGCAATTTCAAGCCTTCGTTCCAGCAGTATCTGAAGAAAGGACAATTCCAGTGTGATTCAGCTTGCTTCCTTTCATACCTCTCTGCTTCCAGTTGACGCTGGTATTCTTGATCCTCTAACCATCGCTGATAATCCTTTTCCTTCTGCCACTGCCACTTATTCAACAAGATTCGAGATGTAATTCGCGGCTTTGTTGCTCCATCCTTTGATGCTTCCCCTTGTTCATATCAGCTCTTTTGCTGATCGTGATGTTTTCTAATCTCTCTGTACTCATCAGCCGATATTTGCATCTTAGAATCAACTGTTCTGGCTTCTCTTGATTTGGACCGATGCTAGAACCTTAGTTTTTCCTTTGAATAGCCTGACATCAACCATGTTTTGATCTCCTGGGAAAGGATTATCATCAACTTTCATCTTCTGAGGCATATCAAACTTGAGCCTTCCTTGCTGAATAGCTCTCTGTATGTGCTGCCAGAAAATTCTCCATTCGTTGGTGGAATGAGAAGTAGCATTATGAAACTTGCAAAACTTTTTATTCTTTAAGTGTTCAGGGGGCAACATAACATGATTGTCTGACAATTTGATCTGGCCCTTCTCAAGTAAGAAGTCAAAAAGCTTGTCCGATTTTGTGACATCAAAGTCATAGCTCTCCTCGACTCCTCTTCTCCAAGGATTTGGTACCATCACTATCTTCTTGCCCCAATTCCATTCAGCTACAGCAACCTCTTCCTCCTCATCTTCATAGCTATCGTCAACCGAATATGGATTATAGGCTTCGGCTACTATGGTACTTTTCTGGAATCGGGTATCCCTGAGCATACTCTGGAATTGGCTATTGAGCGTTGTCACTCGTTGAGCCAATTGACCTAGGTTGTCAAACTCTTGCCCTAGCAACTTTTATTTCCACATTGGTAGCATTCCCTAGACAGCTAAAGCAGCTAACTGATCATCTGCCAAGTTCAATGAGAAGCACAGGTTCCTAGTCTCTCGGAATCTCTGAAGAAACTCAGTGCCCGATTCATTAGTCCTCTATCTTATGGTTGTCAAATCGGTTATCTTCTTTTCTCCAGTCCCAGGGTAAAAATATGTATGCAACTTCTTCTCCAGGTCAACCCAGTTGGCAATGGAGTTGACTGGTAGTGACGAGAACCAAGTGAAGGCTGGTCCTGACAGGGATAAGGAGAAGAAACGAACTCGATGGACATCCTCAACTGATGCTTCGCCCAATTGTGTAAGATACCGACTAACATATTGTATTATGCTTGTACTGTCTTGACCAGTGAACTTGGCGAACTCTGGGAGCCTATAATTCGTAGGAAGAGCGACCAAATCATACCACTCTAGATATGGGCGTTTGTACAAAAAGGTCAGCCCTTTTGGCTTTAGGCTGAACTGATTCTTCATCATCTCGGTCACCTTCATCAACAACTCGTCAGCTTGCGGATTTGGATTCCTCGGTATTTGCTGACCCATCTGTGGATTGAAATCCCGTGTGCCTTGATACCCTAGATTCGGTATCATGTGGAGAGTGTTACAATCTATGCCATAGTGATACCCTTGTAGAATCTCAATCTGCTAGGTCCTCTGCTCTCTTGCTACTTGAAGTCTCTGATTGTAGACATAAGGATCTATATCTCTACGGATCCTTTGAACTGACGGTGCTATTTTTTGAGCCGACGATGGTATGTGGCCTGATGTGCCAAAATTGATCACCTGGTTCTGACTTTGCCCCGCTGGCTATTGCACATGCTGTACTGGTGGTCCAGAATTGTACTGTGTCTGATTTGCAACAGTTCCTTGAGTTTGTTCAGGTGATTCCTGAACTGTCTGGACATCACCACTACTAGCTAGTGCTGCTTCTTGATGGCTGGTGCCAACTTTATTAGTCCCTTGTATAGACGGATCTAGAATATTGTAATAAATCGATCCGCCTTGACCAACTGGGAATCCATGAATCGCTTCTTTCATTGCATTGTGGAATGCGTCAACAAAAGCTTCAATGCGGCTTGATAGAGCATCCCGAACAGATTTGTCTGTGGCTTCCGTAAAGAAACGCCTGTCTTCAGCTTCGACTGTTGTCTGCCCATGTAGTAGAACTCTTGGTAGTGGAAATTTCTAAATAATGGTGTTGTCATGTGTTTTGGTGTAGGACAACAAACACTTCTTCTGAAATTCTTCTGTAGCTTTGTTGATGGTATCCTTATCTTCATCAGGTAGGTCTTCATAACGCGCCATAAGGATGTTGTCGTTGTTGTGAACCGCGATGATGATTGTGGTGTCCCACCGAGCGTGCCAGAAACGTGTGTTGACACAGAATTTTGTCCCATGCCGAGGACACACGCAGCAAGCCAGAAGGGTCCACTCGATGGAGCAGATCCGCCTAGCTTCAGCGCAGGGGTGGTCGATCCTGCGCAATCCTCCCGAGGCGTGCCAGTCAATTTGACCCTGCAATTGATAAGGAGAGAAAGTTTATCAGTATTTAAGGGCGAAACATGCCGGTGTTGCCAGACAGTCCCGAATGTGCGGCTCTGAGAGCCGATATGAGAGGAGATAGACTAAATAGTCAATTCCAGCATATTCATAAGAATAAATCGGTTAAAGCTTATGGGGTTGCATAAGAAGAATCGATTATCATTCAGAATAAATATCATTTAAGCAAACATTAATCAATGGCAATAAGATGTCAATGACGGTCGGTTTATACTGAGCTAATGATTACAAGTAATCGAACTCCTATTTATATAAAGAAACAATTCAACACCACTTAAACATTTAATAAAGATAGATCTAATGAACATGTTAGATCTCATCTATCGCCATGACCAGTGGGGCATGAGGTAGAACCATGCAGGCCGTAGAAACAATAATAGACTCGACGACCCTAACTCATTACTAATATCAGTGGGGCATGAGGCAGAATCATGCAGGCCGTAATACAATAATAGGATAATGGGGCTAACACATCTTTCAACTTATCTCTACTTCAATGATCTCGTAATGTGAACTGTTCGTGAAAGCGCTCGATATCAGCTAAACAACCGATTCAGGCATAGCGCACAGTTAAGGTCATGCCTTCTCAGTAAGGGGCCTACCAACTAACGATCCCCACTCCACGGTGCCAACAGTGGGGTGAGAGGCAGAATCCCCGCAGCCATGATGATGAGCCATGAAACGGTTTTCGTTAACTAATAGATCTACTCGAGATCGAACATGCCTTAACCGCACGCCATGCACGATTAAGATTGACGCAAAACAGCCGATAAAAACATAACTCATCGCTTAAGATGTAGATTCGATCAATTTTAGATTGGCAAACGATGAGTTAAACAAGATATAAGGCCAATCCAGATCAATCTCAATCAGGCAGAGTGATATTGCTGTAATTAGATGAACAATGAAAGCAATAAGCAATATCGGTAACTTAATGAATCTACCAAAGACTACCATACTAAGGTAGAGCCGATAACTTGACCTTGATCTAATTCAAGCAGTGGGGTGTGAGGCAGAATCACACAGACCATACTTGAATTAGACAAGAGTTGATAACTAGTCTATACCAAAGCCGCAGTGGGGGTCGACCGGATCGATGCAGCCATACGAACAGAGGTATAAACCATGACGATACTTACAGACAAGCAGTGAAGGTCGACCAGATCGATGTAGCCATACTCGCTGAAGAACTCACCGAGATCTACTCTACTCCTACTCCTAAGGGGTGGCCAAAGCCGAAAAAGTAATTGACTTGTATTTGATTGATTAGATGTCTTACAATAGCCAGGGCTTGGTTTTTATACCCGGGGTCTAGACATGAATCCTACTCGAGCACGACTTGTTACAATCTTTGGTATGAAAGAAATATTCCTATCTTAAGATAACTTGGACTCTGATCTTTCCCCTTTTGTAGAGTCTGATATATATTTTTTTATGGCAGTCATATCCCATCATCGTCATCTGCTGACGTCATTCGGAAAGAATTGATCCAGTGTCACATTCGATCCAACATGTACCAACCTTCACTCCATCGACTCCTTGATTGGCATAACTCTGGAAGCCAATGAGTTCCCGCGCTCTTCTCCCAAATTTTGGTATAAACACATCTAGAGGTGTGAAACCCTAAGAAGCAAGCAGTAGATAAGTAATTGAAAGCGATGGCTTGCTACCTGATGAAATCCGATGAACCAGCAACCAACGAGCAAAGGAGAGGATCACAGGCACCACCGAAATCGACAAGGATACGCCTAGGGTTAGGGTTTGGCGCCATGAAGCGATGCGGTGGCTAAGAGTGCACGACAGTGCAATGCAGACTTGGGTGCGGGCGTGGTGAGGTAGTGCGGGCGTGGGTGCAACGGCACGACGATGGAGGCGGGTGTGGTGGCGTGGCAGCACGACACAGGCGTGGGCGTGGCTAGGACAAGCGTGGGCACAGACGGGGTGAGCTCAGGTGCTGGCACGATAAGGTTGGCACAGACGTGAGCGTGGGCCCTACGAGGCTGGCGCTGGCGGTCGCGCAGCAAGATAGGTGGCGGCGCTGGTGCACGGCGGTGGAAGCATAGGCGTGAGCGCGGTGCGGCGAGGGCAAGGCGCGGGCATGGCAGAGTCACAAGCAGAGCAGATGCTATGGCGCGACGACGAAGGCAGGCACGGGCATGGGCACGGGCACAGTGGTGCAGGTGGAGCAGGCATGATGGCGCGATGTTGAAGGCAGGCGCAGGCATGGATGCCCTAGATGCGATTGAGAAAAAACAATTTAAGGTGGCCCCCATGTGACAGAGGAGATAAGGAAATTAGATTCACTTGGATTCAACTGACCGGACGCACCGGTGGCAATGATCGGACGCTGCCACCCGGAGTCCGATCGACAACAGAGAGGTCCAAAACCCCTCAAGTCACGACCGGATGCGTCTGGTCCCTCATGATCAGACGCACAACAGAGTCCGGTCGGTTCTGACATCTTCTTCTTCGTTTGACCGGACGTAGGGACATCTTCACACCAGACGCTGGATGAACACTGTGCAGCATCCGGTCACTCCTATGCTGCATCTATTCACCTCCTGTGAACTGATCGGACGCTGGAAGCAGAGTCCAGTGCAGCGTCCGGTCGCCATTTTTTTAGCAAATCTTCAAAGTTCCTTCGCGCTGCCTTTTCCCAATCAAGTCCCAACTTCAATAAGACTCAAATAAACACCAATTATGACTGATGTGAGAGACCTCTCTTAAATCCTCAAATTTTTCAAAGTATTTTGCCTTAGACTATAATTCTTTTTAAGAAAAAATGCAATAAAAAGGGCGATGAGCACCATGTGACCACACAAGAGGATTTTATGACCAATAGGAGCTTCAAATGCTCTCCCTATTTGTGGATAAACACAGCGGGTGCTCAATACATAACTGAAAAGAAACGACAAAGTAACACACATACACATGCAATGCAATACTTGAAAGTAATTCTAATTGCTTGTCAAGTTTGATCCAAGGTTAAGCTTCTTCACACGCTTTTCGGTGGTTATCTTAACCATGTTAGACAAGCCCTAAGTGCATTACTAAAAATTAAACATGTTGTATATTACAATGCAATGCAAGGGACAACACAAGCTCATTTTTAGTGAAGTTACTAAAGTCAAGCACATTGAGCTTATTCAACCGACAAAATGTAGCCACATCTAGCGGTTTAGTGAAGATATCCGCCAATTGATCCTCGGTCCTTACACCTTCTAGTGATATATCATTTTTAGCAACATGATCTCTAAGAAAGTGATGGCGGATATCTATGTGCATGGTGCAAGAGTGTTGAACCGAATTATTAGCAAGCTTTACCGCGCTCTCATTGTCACACAAAAGAGGTACCTTTTCTAGAACTACACCACAGTCTAGCAAAGTTTGCTTCATGTAAAGAATTTGTGCACAACAAACACCCGTGGCAATGTATTCCGCCTCGGCGGTGGATAATGCCACACTATTTTGCTTCTTAGAGGTCTAAGACACTAGTGATCTACTAAGCAAATGGCACCCTCCGGATGTGCTTTTTCTATCAATTTTGCAACCGGCATAATCTGAATCGGAATAGCCAACTAGTTGAAATCTAGCCCCTTTGGAATACCAAAGACCAATGTTTGGTGTGTGCTTAAGGTACCTAAGGATTCTTTTAACGGCAACCATGTGAGCCTCCTTAGGACTAGCTTGAAATCTAGCACACATACACACACTAAACATAATGTCGGGCCTAGATGCGGTCAAGTATAATAAACTACCAATCATAGAATGATAGAGAGTTTGATCAACCGATTTACCTCCCTCATCTAGGTTGAGATGTCCATTAGATGGCATTGGTGTCTTGATTGGCTTACATTCATCCATTTTGAACCTCTTGAGAAGGTCCTTAGTGTATTTTTCTTGAGAGATGAAAATCTCTTGTCTCATTTGCTTGACTTGAAAACCAAAAAGAATGTAAGCTCTCTAATCATAGACATCTCGAACTCCTTTGACATCAATTCACCAAACTCTTTGCAATAGTCTTCATTTGATGAGCCAAATATTATATCACCAATATATACTTGACAAATAAAGATCTCTCTATCAACCTTCTTAGTGAATAGTGTGATATCAACCTTCCCAATGGTGAATCCCTTCTCAAAGAGGAAATTCCAAAGGCGCTCATACCAAGCTCTTGGGGCTTGCTTAAGCCCATATAGCGCCTTGGACAACCTATAAACATGATTAGGATATCAAGGGTCTTCAAACCCAGGAGGTTCATCAACATAGACTAGTTCATTTATGAAACCATTTAAAAATACACTTTTAACATCCATTTGATATAATTTCATTTCATGACGCAATGCATATGCAAGGAGGATACGAATGGCTTCAAGTCTTGCAATCGGTGCAAAGGTCTCTTCAAAATCGAACCCTTCAACTTGAGAGAACTCCTTTGCAACTAGTCTTGCCTTGTTCCTCACAACTATGCCTTGATCCTCTTGCTTGTTGTGGAACACCCACTTTGTTCCAATTATTCTTGCACCTTGTGGTCGCTCTTCAAGTGTCCAAACTTCATTGCAGGTGAAGTTGTTCAACTCTTCATGGCATTTATCCAATCTGGATCTTGAAGAGCTTCTTCTACCTTTTTAGGCTCAATGCAAGAAACAAACGTGTGATGTTTAATAAATGAAGCAAGTTTTTGAGTGTGAGCCATTACACCCCTTGAAGGACTCCCTATGATGAGATCTTGTGGATGTGTTTGTAGTAGAGGTGAATTTCTTCTATCAACCACTTGAGGGGGAGGTTGTGGAGCATCAACATCTTGAGCTTGTGCCACAATTTAATCATGAGAGACATGAGTATCTTCATTTTCTACCCTCCCATCTTTATCATCATCTTGTGGCACATTTGATGAAGAAGGTGGATCAATCACTTGTACATCATCTTCATCATCTTTGGGCTTGATGTCTCCAACCAGAATGTTCTTCATGGCCTCCCTCAATGGTTCATCATCTACATTATCAAGATTCTCATGTGCTCCTTGGGAGCCGTTAGATTCATCAAATTCCACATCATATGTTCCTTCAACCAAGCCGGTGGTATGATTAAATACTCGATATGCTTTAAAGTTTGATGAGTAACCAACAAGAAAGCCAATATCACAACGTCTTTGGAACTTCCCTAGGTGTTGCCGCTTCTTGTAGATGCAGCATTTGCAACCAAACATCTGAAAGAATGATATATCCACCTTCTTCACATTGAGCAACTCATAAGGGGTCTTGCCAAGAAACTTTTGAAGAAATTGACTATTGGATGCATAACATGCGGTGTTGATAGCTTCCGCCCATAGAGCTTCAGGTGTATTGTACTCATCAAGCATTATTCTTGCAAGTGTATTAAGTGTCTAGTTCTTTCTCTCTACTACACCATTTTGTTGAGGAGTATACGTTGCGGAGGCCTCATGCTTGATTCCAACTTCATCACAATAAGCTTCAATGTTTGTGTTGTCAAATTATTTTCCATTGTCACTTCTTATCTTCTTGAGCTTCACTTCAAATTCATTTTATGCTCTCTTGGCAAACTTCTAGAAATATGATGCCACTTCGGTCTTGTCATAAAGGAAGAACATCCAAGTATATCTAGAGTAGTCATCAACAATCACAAGACAATAGAGATTTCCTCCCAAACTCTTGTAAGTTGTTGATCCAAATAGATTCATATGAAGGAGCTCTAGTACTCTTGTTGTTGACATATAAGCTTTTGTAGGATGAGTGTTTGTAACTTGCTTGCTGGCTTGACATGCACTACAAAGCTTGTCCTTCTCAAATTTCACATCCTCCAAACCTCTCACCAATTCATTCTTCATTAGCTTCTTGAGTGAGCTCATCCCAACATATGCAAGTCTTCTATGCCATAGCCACCCAAGTGATGTTTTGGTGAATAGGCGTGTCTTCAAGTTTACATCTTCGGAGGTGAAATCCACTAGATATAGGTTGTTGTATCTAAAACCCTTGAATATAACTTGATCGTCATCTTTCTTAGACACAACCACTTCCTTCTCGGTGAACAAACATTAAAAGCCAAGATCACACAATTAACCAACGGATAGCAAGTTGAAGCTCAATGAAGCAACATATAACACATTTGATATTACAACTTTGCCCAACCCTTGAACTTTGCCCATTGAATTGTCACCAAATATAATCCTTTCTTGACCATCTACTTCTTCATCTAGTGAGGTGAACATACGAGGATCACCGGTCATATGTTGAGTGCAACCACTATCAATAACCCAATGACTTCCACCGGTCTTGTAGTTCACCTACACATAAGAGATCAAGCTTGTTGTTTAGGGACCCAAACTTGATGGAGGCCCTTGACTTTCTCAACTAGTGACTTTACAACCTAGATTTTCTTAGTTCTATTTTTGTTGGGAGGACCTAAGAACATGACTTTTATTTTTCCACTACAATCCTTTCTAAGCATGTAATGAGCATTGAAGGCAAAGGGTCTAGCATGCTTGGACAAGGGTTGTGGTGGTTGAGTTTGACACTCATGGGCAAAGTGACCTTCTTGTCCACACTCAAAACATCTCTTTGGCTTAGGCTTTTACTTGTGTTGTTGTTAATGTTGAGCTTGAGCTTTCTTTTCTTGATTTGCCAAGTACCCAATACCACTTCTATTCATCTTCACCACGGTGTTCATGAGTAGCTCACTTTGGAGATATTGGCCTCTTGTGAACTTGCTCAAACCGGTCTTGAGATGTTCTTTCTCCAACTTGAGCTTCTTGTTTTCCTGTCTAAGTTCATCATGATTTTTCTCCATCTTGAGTCTCTTGTTCTCTTCTTTAAGCTTATCATTCTTAAGAGCTATATCACAATCATTTGCAAGATTTTCTATCACAATTGTCTTGGCGGTTGATAGCTTTTCAAGATCTTTCTTGAGCTTTTCATTCTCATTCTTGAGCTTGACATACTCATCAAAGTTGTTGGACTCAACCACTTGCTTGCCTTTGCTACTAGAACCTTGCTCAATGCTCTCAACAATCAAGTCATCACATGATGTAGCTATATCAATCTTAACAACATTGTTAGTAGCATCATGTGGCTCATTGGATAATAACTCATGAGAAACAACAAGATTATCATGATTAACCTTAAGATTGGTGTACTCTTCTTTTAGCAAATTATAGCTAGTGGTGAGCTCATTATGTATCCCCTCAAGTTTATCATGTTTTTCTTTAAGCTCCTTTTTAGAGGATTTGAGCTCCTTGAGTTTGGATGACATAGTTTTATTTTTTTCTCCAAGCTCAACACTAGCTTTTTTGGCTATGTCATATTTTGCTAAGAGTGAGTCATTCTCAAGTTCTAGCTTTTTATTTTTTGCTCTTGTCTTTCTAATGATTTTAGTGTATTGGTTTAGCAACTTGACAAGATCATCATAAGAAGGTGATTCAAATTCTTCATCACTATCAGTATCATCATTGCTATCATTATCATCACTACTACTATCATCATCATTTTGTACCTTTCATTCACCCTTGGCCATAAGGCATAGGTGTGTAGAGGATGACGGCGGCGGTGTTGGTGAAGATAGTGAAGAATCAATTACAATAGCGGCCACCTTCTCGTTCTCATTCTCACTTTCATCATCGGATGAGCCACTTGATGAATCAATATATATGAGTCAATCACCAACAATGTATGCCTTACCATTCTTCTTCTTCTTGTGAAATTCCTTCTTCTTGCCATTGTTCTTTTTGTATGGCTTGTTCTACTTCTTCTCATCATCATCTTCATCACTTGAGTCGTCTTTCTTGCCCTTGTACTTCTTCTTGTACTTGTCTTTCTTGGGTTTGGGGCATTGATGAGCTAGATGACAAATTTCTCCACAATTATAGCAATCCATTTCGGAGATGGGCTTCCTTCTATTACTAGTGAAGAATTTCTTCTTCTTGCCATCAAACTTGACCCCATTCTTGGTGAGCTTCTTGAGCATCTTGGCGGTTCTTCTCACCATGAGAGCAAGACTTGCATCATCAATTTTATCATCACTTGAGCTATCATGATCAACTCTTGTTTTGCCCTTCTTCTCTTGGCTAGCCTTCAATGCCAAATCTTTCTTCTTGGTGGAAGAAGAGCCATCTTGTGGTGTGATGTGCATGTATATCTCATGTGCATTGATCTTCCCTAATATTTGAGTTGATGTAGTGGCAGAAAGATCACCCTGATGAAGCATCGTCACAATATGCCCATATTTGTCAATGGAGAGGACATAAGATCTTTCTTACAACATCGGAGGGTTGCATTTGTGTGAGTCCAAGCCCATTGACTTCCTCTACAAGAACATTTAAGCATGAATACATCTCATTAGCACTTTCTCTAGGAAGCATCTCAAATGAATTAAGCTTTTTCATTACAAGGTGGTAGTGTTCCTCACGCTCACTATTGGTTCCCTCATGGAGCGCACAAATGTCCAACCATAGTGCATGGGCGTCTTTGTGGTTCCGCATACGGTTAAAAACAACCTTGCAAAGGCCTCTAAAGAGGGTGTTTCTAGCCTTTGCATTCCATTTCTCATAATTAACTTCATCGCCTTAAAGATTTGTGGGATCCTTAGGTTTTGGGAAGCCTTGTGAGGCAGCTCTAAGAACTCCAACATCTAAGGCTTCTAGATATGCCTCCATGCGAATTTTCCAATAAGGAAAATCATCTCCCTCAAAGATAGGAGGGGGTCCATCACCATAGGACATCTTGCTCTAGGTGGTTAAGCCTAATTTAGTGAGCACGAGCCTCCGATACCAATTGAAAGGATCAAGATGCCCAAGAGGGAGCTTAATTGGGCTAATTCTAAATTCTTTGCAATAATTAAGTCCTACACTTAGCCCACTTCACCCCTTATGCCTAGAATGTGTTTCTATTGTTCTAACGCACAAAAGTTTTGCACCCTAGGTTCCAATCCTACTCTAGCATGGCAAATCTAGGAATGTAAAGACATGAAATGAATTGCTCAAATCTAAATGCTTAAAGTAAAGAGAGGGAAAGGAACGTGGTGATATTTTTCCGAGGTATTGGAGAGTCGCCACTCCCCACTAGTCCTTGTTGGAGCACCCGCACAAGGATGTAGCTCCCCCTTGATCCATGCAAGGATCAAGTGCTCTCTATGGGTTGATTCCTTGACACTCCATCGCGGTAAATCACCCACAACCGCTCACAACTTAAGTTGGGTCATCCACAAGCTCCGCCGGATGATCACCAAGCTCCCAATCACCACCGAGCCGTCTAGGTGATGGCGATCACCAAGAGTAACAAGCACAAACTCTCACTTGACCACAACAAGCCTAATGAGAAGGGTGGATGCACACATGCTACTCTCCTTGCACTAATGAGGACCTTAATCTTGGATTCTTAAATCTCAATCACCTCACTAGGCTCTTGCTCTCCCTTGCACTCTCAAGGTGTTTCTCAGTTGAACTAATGGGCAAGAGACCTCTCTTGGACGAGTGGAGTAAGTATTTATACCCCCTCATTCAAAACATAACGTTTAGAGGCTGAGTCAGCACTCTGTGGGGTGACCGAATGCTCTGATCAGGGTGACTAGACGCTACGGTCAGTTATACCCGCCACTGTGTCAGAAAGAGCCATTAAGCTCTAACCGGACTTTGACCAATGTCTGATCAGCACTGACCGGACGCGTCTGGTCAAGAAAAATGCTCTCTGAAACCTTACTGATGTTGACCGGATGCTGGCACCCAGAGTCCGGTCACTTCACTATTCAGCGTCCGGTCAGTTACCGGATCCTAACCAGCGTCCGATCAGCACCTACCGGACGCGTCTGGTCAGGAAAAAGTCTCTCTAGAACCTCTCTGGAGTTGACCGGATGTAGGACCCCAGCGTCCGGTGCACCTTCACTCAGCGTTTGGTCAGTACCAGACGACTTCTGTTGATCAAATAAACTAACCGAATTCACCCTCCAGCGTCCGGTCACAACCAGACCCGCGTCCGGTCAATCATTTGACCATCCATTCACTTTCAACATGAAATCATATGTGAATGAAGTTTACTCCAATTGATCTTAGGGCTATTCCTGAGCTACCTAGTGCTAGGTTTGACAAGTGTGCACCACACCTAACCCACCAGACTCACCTAGGTCAAGCTACTAGTCCATACCCCCCTTAATAGTACGACCAAAGGAAAAACAAGGTCCTAAACTACTCTAAGTGTCTCTCCAACACCAAACGATACTTAGAACTAGTCTGTCCTTAACCTTGTCGTCTATCCTTTGAAAACAAAAATGATTTCCATCAACAGGGGCATGACAAACATGATTGCCCAATCAATTGCCATTACCATGACCTAACTCAAATTGCCTCTGCAAAACACACGTTAGTCATAGTAAACCTGTGTCGTCATTAATCATCAAAACCCAACTAAGGGCCTAGATGCTTTCAACTTCTTCAACCACGGTGGGAGCTTCCGTATTGGCAACCTCAATCTTGGTCTCTACTACCTTCCACATCTTTCTATTGATTGACTTGATGTAAGTGGTTATCTTTGCCTTCCAATATGGATAATTCACGCCATCAAATTGGGGTGGCTTCTTGGTGTTGTTGATTAGAGCCATTTTGACACCGAAGGTTGTTAAGCTTCAAATCAAGGTGACCATGGCTCTGATACCACTTGAAAGGTCCTAATGGCTAGAGGGGGGTGAATAGCCTATAAAAATTTATACAACAACACTTAAGCCAAGTGGTTAGACAAATATGAAGTGAAGCGAGTGTTGCCCTAGCCTACTAAAAATACAAGCCTCCTATCCACAATTCTAGTTCCTAGGATCTCTAATTCAAACACAAGAGGCTATGTCACTACCACTAAGTTAGTGAGCTCTCAAAGACTAACTAAAGAGTCTCACTAACCACTAGACAAGACACAAGCTAGCTCTCAAAACTAATTAGACTAAAGAGCTTAGCTACACTAGGAATATAAGTACAAGAGTGAGATAGCGAAGATATACCAACGTTGCAAGCAACAATCAATCAATCACAATGAATACCAGTGAAATCCTCGAAGACAATGATGACATAAGATTTTTCGCCGAGGTTCACTTGCTTGCCGGCAAGCTAGCCCCCGTTGTGGTGATTCACTCACTTGAAGGTTCACGTGCTAATAGGCATCACATGCCTAACCCGCAATCGGGTGATGCACAACCAACACAAGATGAGGATCACACAAGCCACGAGTAATCCACTAGAGTACCTTTTGGCTCTCCGCCGGGGAAAGGTCAAGAACCCATCACAATCACCATGATCGGAGCCAGAGACAAGCACCTTCCTCAGCTCGATGATCCTCACTGCACCAAGCTGTCTAGGTGGCGGCAACCACCAAAAGAAACAAGCGAATCCCGCAGTGAAACACAATCACCAAGTGCCTCTAGATGCAATCACTCAAAGCAATGCACTTGGATGCTCTCAATTCTTACCAAATGATGAATCAATCAAGTAGGATGAGTGAGAGAGAGATGGCTATGTTCACTAGGATGTATTCTCAATAGAAATGGCCAAGAGAGTGAGCAAGAGCCGACCACACGACTTATATAGATAGCCCAAAAGAAAAGAGTTGTTGGCCCTCTGATTGGGGGTGCCTCGGGGCGACCGAACGCACCGGTCGAACTGACCGGATGCGTGACGCCCAGCATCCGGTCACACGATGTCGTCCACATGTCCCCTGCTTCGACCACATTCGTCGATTTCCAACGGTCGATTTTAGCCGTGCGAGCACTTAAGTGGCGATTAGACGCGTCGATACGACGATCAGACGTACCATGCTAGAGTCAGGTCCACATATTCCTGCGCGCCAAATTCACATGACTGGATGCGCCGCTCCCTTCGCCTGACGCTGCGCCACCGCGCGTTAGGTCAACTCCAGAGAGGTTCTAGAGCTGCAAAACCACAACCGGACACGTCTACTCACCCGTGATCGGACGCGCGGTAGAGTCCGGTCATCCTTTGCTTCTCATAGACACTTGCGTCAGTGTAGTCAGCCCTGATCGGATGCAGGCCCTACGCGTTCGATCACAAACATTGTTTAGCATCTGGTCTCACACCGAGACTGGGCCCTTCACTGCTATAAGCGATCAGATGCACCCCTCCGAGTCCGGTCACTTCAGAACCAGAGTCCGGTCATTGAAAACAACGCCACCTCTTCTCCAACTTCGCCACCCTTGCTCAAATGTGCTAACCACCAAGTGTTTCACCTTGTGCACGTGTGTTAGCATATTTTCACAAACATTTTCAAGGGTGTTAGCACTCACTAGAATCTAAATGCATATGCAATGAGTTAGAATATCTAGTGGCACTTTGATAACCGCATTTCGATACGAGTTTCATCCCTCTTAATAGTATGGCTATCTATCCTAAATGTGATCACACTCACTAAGTGTCTCGATCACCAGAACAAAGGGCTCCTATCAAGTTTCACCTTTGTCTTGAGCTTATTGGTTTTCTCTTTCTTCTTTTCCAAGCCCGAGCATTTGATTATCACCAAGCCATCACCATCATCATAATCTTTATTTGCTCCATCACTTGGAATGTGCCACTTATCTCATAATCGCTTAGAGCAATAGGTTACCACATAGGGTTTCATCAATTCACCAAAACCAAACTAGAGCTTTTAGGTAGCTTACCTAGGCTAGGCTTTCAGACCTAAACAGGTGACCAAATATATCAAAGTTTGCATTGCTTGAGCATGGACATAGCTAGGCCATGAAACCAAACACACCCCATATGTATAAACGTACACACACACATCCTAACTCTATGAACACCATGCCAAGTATGGATTTGAACCCAATAGACATATTGCATTACAAGAAACCTAACCAACTAAAACACATGCTCACTTTGTCAAGTTTTTATGGAATCATAGGATATTGTCATGGGTCAATTATTATTGGTTCTAAGTGTTGGACCAACGCATGTGCCACGGCGGCCTGGCCATGCGCACTGGAGGGGGTGACGGCTCCTCTAGACCCGTCGGCCTCCTCCCCCTTGGAGGAGTTCAGATAGAAAAAGGATTAGGTATAGGAGTAGATAAGACTAAAAATAAAAAATAGAGTTTGTTAGGAAACTGAATTCCATATCTATAAGGATTATATTTATGTTGCTTGGTAGATAAGTCCCAGTGAACTATAAATATAGGGGAGACGTAGTCTGTGACTTGAACAAGGAAATAGAGAATTCTCCTCATATTCTCTCGCTGCCCTAAAGCTCCTGGCACCACCCACCCTTGGTCGACGCCCTGCCACCCCCTGCTGCCCTAGGCCGCCGCCCCTCCCTCTCCCTCTTCCTCTCTACCACCCTAACACCCTCCAATCAATCTATGCCCCTCACAAATATAGATATTAAATCTAAGTAAAACTTGAATATGTTGCACTGGAGGCTATAAGCAAATTAACCCTGGATAATTCAAATGTTTTGTTTGACTACAACTTATAGGACCATACATTCATATGTACTCGATACGGAGTGTTCTTTTCAAGTTTAATCCACCTACCAAACAAATTAAGTTTTCCATTTTGTTCTTTTCCACTATTAATTCAGAATTTTAGTTTTCACAAAATTAGTTGAATAGTTCTTACTCATAATCCAATATGTTTAGTGCAAACTTTGTATACATTTTAGTTGTAGATCTATAAATTATATTAGGCTTGTAATAATTAGTAATTTTATTATTATGATGACACCTTGTTGTTTAATAGAATTTTTTACATTCAAGTGCCTTTGAATATCCTCACAAAACGCCTGTTAATATAACAAATATCTTGTGGAGCATTAATTTTCTCATTACACTTTTTACATTCAAGTGGTTCTAGACATTTGGTCCCAGTATATATATGTAGTAGCAAGTGAAGTTAATACGATATGCATGCAAAAATTAGTTGCCAAAATCCTGCACAGTGTGTACTCTAATTATTTTTCTTCCTTCGCTAGAGAAGGCAAGAATGAACAATCATAGAGTCTAATCGTTATTTACTTTTCTACACATAGCTAGGATTAGCTACGGATTCTCAAAACAAAAAAAAACTAGGATTAGCTACATGCATGATTTACAAAACACACACCACATGCTTAGACGTGGTTACAATCAAAACCACCGTGTTGGATACCGTTGATGTCAATATTATTATTTTTCTCTAGAAAACATGAAAAATGTGAGCATATATTATCATTGTTTAATATGTTTATGATCTTTTATATTTCTCTGGTAATACTTTGCATATACATATTCTTTTTATATGTATTCTAGTTGTCTCGGGAATCTTGAGTGTATTTTCGTCTTGTCATGCACTTAGGGCAGTCCTAATGACGAAACTACTACTTGTTAATTTCTATAACACATGCCATGTGATATAGACACCACTTGAGAAACTACAACTCACAATACACGGACTCTAAAGCCTTCCGCAATGTGGTGATATGATGCTAGAAAAAAGAAAATGTGCTCCACGTATAAAAACAGGAACCACTCTTTCTCTATGCCTCTGCGTGGAGCATCACTGCCGGCACCTCACACCCTGTTGTTGCTCTCCCTGGTTTTTTCTCTTGTGCACACCACTTCTCACCTCTACCATTTCTCTACTCTGCGGTACAAACGAATATTGTTTATTAGTAGAGTTTTGCTCGGGTGGACCTCTTCATAATTTGCACGAATCTTGAAGCAGGCTGATAATAATTTTAATTTATTTTGTAATGGATCTGGTATGGGCTCAGCCCTACCCATGTCCAAAACAAGTCCAGCCCCTGCCCATCCATCACTTTCGGATGCGATCGTTCTGAAATCACGACAGCTGGTGGATTCCGTTTGGGTTCGTCGTGCAGCATCGCGTGGGAACGGGCGGCGGCACCGACCGAGACTGCCTCCGCCGCGCCGCATCCCCCGCCCCTGCATTCCGGCCCTTTTCTCCTCGACCGCTGCCATGCTGCAGCTGTTAGGATAATAGGCAATTTCCATGTCATTTTAATTCCATAAATCAACAGCATGATGATGACATATAAACAATTATTAATCATTGTAATCATGATATCGATTATATCCATGGTGAAAATACATGCTAGATCATATATCATGTGAAACTTATAAAGATCAAAAGCATGAGAACTTGATTCATGAATAACAGAGAGAAACAGATGGCATGATATACATCTCATATCTGCAACAAGCATAAAGCTATATACGGTACAAATGAGCAGAAGAAGGAAACACATATGCAGAGCAGATTTCTAGCATGAACAGACATAAGCATATTTCTAGCATGAACAGATATAAGATATGAAGCAAACTGATGAACTGCTGAAACATGTAGAACATAAAACAGAAAGATGATGAAACAATCATACCCTCCCATCCGCGATTCTGAAGTTCCAGCAACGTCCCTTGTCATGCCGTAGAAGAAGAAGGTGTTTCCTCCTCCGGAAGAAGATGGTGGCGCGGCGATCGGGAAGAAGACGGCGTGGGCGTCACGAGAGCGAAGACTCTTGAGGCGTCGCGAGACGCTCCCCAAAAACCTAATTGGCGATCCCCCGAGCAAGGTCTCGAACGACAAGGGCTTCGGAGGCACCTGCCCTCTCGCTTCTCCGTGCGCGCAGAGTTACGAGATGAGGAAGGCCATCAAGCAACTGAACCGTATCTCTGGATGAGTACTCTCTCTTTAACTGGAGTTGGAAGATTAACAGGAAAAGCCGAGAGGTCCCGGAGGAATGCGCCGAGACGGCGGGAGATCAGGAGTCAGACTGGCTTCAAGTTGAAACTCCCGTGGTTAGTGGGTATTAAAAAGATAACACGCCACGCCCGCCACGCCACGCCACGGCCCGTGCCCGGCCCGGCCGGCGGCGGCGGCGGCGGCGCGCGCGCGTGTGGCACGCCTTTGTCCGTTTCTCAATTTCTCAAATTAGACGGATCAATTCCAATCATTTAAGTTGAGTCAACGTCCTTTTAACTTCCAATCCGGTATAAATAGTAATACCCACAATTATAAGCCATAGAGTTATTGATTTATTAAATTTATAAATGGGTCTAGCCCATAATAAATCCAACAGCAGCCCCTGCCTCCTCGTACCCACGAGCCACGAGTCCGCGACCCTTTTCTCCTCTTTCGTCGTCGCCACATATGCAAATCCTCTTCCCAAATCCTACTCCTACGGTGATCGGTGGCGGCGGCATGGCGGAGGCACATTCGGTAGCTGCGCGGCGCCGACTCCGCCGCCGTCCGTCCACACGATGCACGCGACAACGAAACAGCACGAGCACGTGACGGAGCGAGGCAACTGGACTGGACAGGATACATCCACAACTATCGGCCTGGGCTGGTCTGGACTTCCTATGAGCATGGATAGGGCCGGGCCCTGATAACACCCACAGGATGAATTAAATTCAATTACAATGGCTACTTTAAGATTTGTGCAGTTTCAAAAAAGGGTCCACCAGAGCAAAACTCTTATTAGTATTGGAAGCGAATCCTTAACTTGCACCGCTCCCTATTTTCTAACTTTGGCATCAATAGTCGCAGCATGGAGAGTGAAGCTCTAATGTTCTCTTTGTATTTCTAGCATCACTTCTACAACACATTGTGGAAGGCCTAACTGTGGCTACATGATAAACTCCAATGGTCATCTTTATCCTCTCTCCCAATCATCCTCCTCTCCACTCTCTTATTCGGTCTTGGTATCGGTCATGCCTATCCAATGGATTTCATGTAGTTTCTTAAACTTTGGTTTTTGTTGCAAGACCCGGTTTTGCATTAGACCCGGTTTCTTGTATTTTTTCACTTTTTTAAAAAAATATATATTGTTGACACATCAACAAAATATCCTACGTGGAACCATATGGCAACTATCCTAGTCATAGCATTGGATTTCCCTTAAGTATATTATACTGGTTACTAATAATAGGGAGTATCTCTTAGCAATGTTGTCTCTAATATTAATTTTATACAATTAAGACACTATATGCTCTCTATTATTGGAGTATGGAGGCGATGCTTTTTCAGCGTCCGGCACAATGTTTGCTTTATCTAAAAAAAATCACTTGTGTGAACGCTATGGACCTAAACGGTTTAAGGTAAAGAAGGATACACGAATAGACTCGTGAATGAAAGATTTAGGCCCCGTTTGGCAGGGCTTCACTTCACTAGTGAAGCCATTTTTTTTGGCTTCAGCTCCACGAACAGTTTCACCGGTGGAGCTGAAGCGGTTTTGGTAAACCGTTTGGCAAAATGGCTTCCCTGTGAGAGCATGTTTTTAGGGGCCTGGAGGAGGAGCCGGAAGAAGCTACTATTTTTGGCTCCTTCCCACCCTAAAGCTCTGTGAGAGCACGTTTTTAGGGGCTTCATTGGTGGAGCCGTTTTATTTTACCCCGTTTGGCAGAAAACGGCTCCAAACGGCTCCTAAAGCCGCTAGAGAAGCCCTGCCAAACGGGGCCTTAGTTTCTTGTTGGACATGGATTGGACTCGCAATGCAACAGGCTCCCCATATTGATTTTCGACGCTGTTAGTTCCACTTCTCATAGGGGGACTACATGTTCTTCTTTGCGCTACAGTCATATCTGACATAGCTCTGGCTCCAAGCTTCGCATCAGATAATAGATTTGTAAGCTAAAACCAAGAACATTGAGACTTATTTTTTTATAGAGTAGTGCGCTCGTGTATGTGAGCGTTTGCGTCTGTAACTGAGTCTCGCAAAAAGAAAGAAAGAAAGAAAATAGCTCAACTAATCAACAACTCATATGTGTATCCCACAACTCTATAGCTACGAATTTTGGAGTTGTTGGAACTCTGAGAAACAAGGTCTGCGACTAGTATGGCTGTATGGGCACAGATATAGCATACTTTTGTTGAGTTGTTCTCATGTTCTGTTGCGTGAGAGTATAGATTTCGTTTAGTGAGTGATTAAGGGTCCTCCATTGGGACAATTCCTTGTTTATCACAATTGAACACTGAAATCTCACTCTTAATAAACTTGTAATCCCCCAGTTGCTGAGATCGAAATCTGTGGGCACTTTATGTCACTGCTATCCAACTGAGGTAATGCTGTTTGTTTTCAATAGAAACTTTCAACTGATACCAAAAAAATTACAGCAAGGCGATGCAAACATTTTGAAATCAATTCCGCGACCTAATAAGGCCTTGTTTCGACGTAGTCGGATCCGCATCAATCCACATGTGTGGGGTGTGGATTGGAGTGGAACTTAAACTAAATTACACCCCTATCCGACCAACACGTGTGGATTGAGATGAATCCGACAACATTCAAACAAGACCTAAATAAAGTTTTGGTGCTAAAGACAACCATAGTACTGACTATCAATTTGTAGACTACCATCACCTATTGGCTCAAAATTATCTGGCCAGTTTCTCCAAACATTGAAATACTACAGTAATCAAATTAAATATCGTGTATCATCTGGCCCCTGAACAAACCAGGTATGATGAAGCCACTAGACAACTTGGTAGATAGCCTACATAGGTAGTGTTTAGTTCTAGAAAATTTTGCAAAATTTTTCAAGATTCTCCGTCACATCGAATCTTTAGACGCATGCATGAAGCATTAAATATAAATAAAAAAATAAAACTAATTACACAGTTTAAACGAAATCCACAAGACGAATCTTTTAAGCCTAATTAGACTATGATTGGACACTAATTGTCAAATAACAACGAAAAATGCTACAGTAACATTTTGCAAAAAAATTCGGCATCTAAACACAGCCATAGTACTTCCTCAGTCAATTTATCTCCTTCATCTAAGCAAATTTTTTTCCAAAAGTTTCTTTCGTATTAGTCTGGGACCACGGGTTTGGCTTTTCGTACGTACTGCACATTTAACGCTCATTGGCTGCTCCTTATCTGCATTTATTACCCCTTGGCTGCTCATTGGCTTTGACTCCTTGGCTGCTCCTTGCCTTAAATGTAAATCGGCGTTGTTTACTACTTCTTGGTCATTATGCCGAAGGCTAATATGATGAAGACTTATGGACGGAGAGTACATGATATTTTCGTGCACATAGCCACAAGGGCCAACTCCCCTGAAACCCAGGGCGGCGCATCCGATTCGCTGTTCACTGAAGGCGACCAGATCACCAGCTTATTCTATTCCATTTTGCAATTTTGGCAATCAGGGAATTGGATGCATTTACGTGCCCCCATTCAGACCAGACTACAGCCATATATGCATTGCTATATCATTGGGCGGAGCCACATTTTAATAGACAATAACAATGACTCTGGACCAATTCATTGAATTGTAAGCATCGATTTTTCCCCCCCAAGAGACCATCCTATATATGATTCTCTAGCAAGACTCTTATATACTACAATGATATCAATGGCTCAATTTTCTAAAATCGTCCCCAGATGTTTATGATACAATCTCTCCGTCTTTTCACCACTCAATATTTTAGCGCCTGCAGTCTTGCCATTGGATGTTCTTGAAGATGTGAGTTACGGGCAAGGATGAGAGTGGCTGTCCTGGAGGTGATTGATCTTGTATTCCATTCTTGAATGGGATTGCCATATTTTGTTCTAGCATTTCTTCCTCTTCCTCACTTGATTTTGGCTGCATCATATTTGATCCAACATTGTTATTTAAAATTGATGGATATATAAAGTACAAAACATATAAATATAGATATAAAGTAAAGATAAAAACACCGAAGCCAACAGCAAAGAAGCGAATCAAGCATAGCAAGAGAGGCTTTGACAAAAAATGTAAATAAGGAATTTTCAGTTTAACCTGATTACAAAAAACTAACTTCCGTCATTTACTTTCAGGGTGCATATAATATGTCCCCATTCATTTTGGCACGTGTGTTAGTACATGAATGGATTGGTTCATCTACTTTGCAATTCCAATAGGACAAATTCAACTTTGGCCACAGCCCGTGGGTTCCACAAATATCATTATGTTCCATTGCAAGATTTGCAACCACAGAATTGGGTGCTTGCATGCATTTGTGTAAACCCC
This sequence comes from Miscanthus lutarioriparius, assembly GCA_904845875.1. Classification (NCBI taxonomy): domain Eukaryota; kingdom Viridiplantae; phylum Streptophyta; class Magnoliopsida; order Poales; family Poaceae; genus Miscanthus; species Miscanthus lutarioriparius. The sequence continues at coordinate 134,284,800 of CAJGYO010000007.1, read as the reverse complement.
GTTCAGACTATAGAGCCATGGTTATGATACAATCTCTTCATCCTATCTCTATTCAACATTTTTGTGCCTACAATCTTCTCACTAGACCATTCGTCAATCTTGAGGATGCGAGCGACAGGCGTGGACGAGTGGCTCCTGGAAGTATATATGCACTTAGAAGTGGTCGATCTTTTATTCAATTCTTGAAGGGGATTGTTGTATTTCGTTCTAGCATTTTTTTTTCTCCTCCAACCTGATTTTTTTTATGCATCAGATATTGTCCTAAATTTTTGTTTTAAAAACGGTGTTTATATGAAGTAAACAATAAAAATCATAAAAAGTAAACCATGAAAAATATGCATGTGTTTCTTCCAATACCAGGTCATCGTGTACCCTCTATGTTGGTAGCTTGCAACATATAAGCAAAGCTGCTCATGAAGATGTCATGAGTGAAGGGCACTTAACTTTGCCATTTCCGAAAAAGAAAGCAGAGCATTTAATGACAACAGTCATCTTTAGTAGCAAAAGAAAAGAAAAAAAAATGAAGCTAACAGCAGAGAAGGTAAATCAAGTATAGCAAAAGAGAGGCTTCGGTAAAAGTGGTAATTACGGGATTTCCCCTTTAACCTGGATACAAAGCCAAACATAAACTCCATGATTTACTTTTAGGAAGCTTGTAAAATATCCCCATTCATTTTGGTGCATGTTTATTAATACATGGATCAATCTTGGCTAGGTTTCAATTATTTGGGACAAAACAACATTGGTTATATGCCGCGGGTTCCATATATGTTATTATATTCGATTGCAAGATTTGCAGCCACATAATTGTTTGCTTTCAAGCATTCACATACCCCCTTTCAGACTATAGCCATGGTTATGATACAATCTATTCATCCTTTCTCCATTCAAAATTTTGCAACTACAATGTTCTCACTAGGCCATTGATAGATATTGAGGATGCCAGCGACAGGCGAGGGATTAGTGGATCCTAAAAGTATATATGCGCTTAGAAGTGGATGAGGTTGGATTCGATTCTTGAGGGGGATTGCTATATTTCACTCTAGCATTTCTTCATTCTCCGCACTTGATTTTCTGCACATCAGATTTTATCCAAAAAAAATTATTTAAAGATGGTGGGTATATAAAGTAAAACATGATGTTTTATTTTTGAGTGTTCCTGTTTAAAAAGCTAAATTCCATCATCATTTTAGGAGCACGGGCAATCTGAAATCAACGCAATCGTTGTATTTTTTATGAAAATTTTGCCAAGTTTGAATGAGGTGCTGGTTTTCATCAGGGAGGAGCTACACCTTTGGTGTTTGGCTAGGGCACAAGAGGTCTCTCATCTCTTTGCCCTGGTGCGGTTGCGCCAAGTGACAATTGATGTTTGGCTGAGGTCATTTTTAATGTTTTGAGTTTAGTGTCGAGCTTGTATTTTCTGGTTCGAGTGTTTTTTGCCTGTTTTGGTGTACGGATTACAATTTACAAACCATTTCTTCTTCTTAATATAATGATACACAGATCTCCTGCGTGTTCGCGAAAAACATGCAAATATATATATATATGCATGTTTTAAGAGTTTCCAATACCAGAATTGTATTTATACTTGTGTTAAAGTTTGTTAATTTTAATATTAAATTGAGGTTGTACAATCACCCTTTTATATAAGTCTCAAACTATGTCTTCGTGTACCCTCCCCATGCTGGTGGCTTGCAACAGTGGTGAAGCTGTTCATGGATACATACCCAATGGGTATTGCTATCCCATACCCGCACCCGCTAAGGAAAAGTTTACCAGCTCCAGCACCCGTACCCGCATGCAGGTACAAAACTTTGCCCATACCCGTACCCGCGCGGGTAATCATACCCGATGGGTAACCCACACCCAATAGCACACCTGAGCTTAGACATCAAACCAAAACAATCCAATAGGATAAACCAAAATGTTTTGTTACTAGCGTGTGTCAAATTCGATGGAAGCAAAGTGTTCAATTCAACCGCCAACATCCAAACCAAGAAATAAATAAATTTATGCGCCATCAAAATTCTTTTCAAGGATAAATACTCCAATCAGATAGCATGTGCTATTTATAGCATCTTTGCTGTACAACGCCATGCGAATACTAGAAAGGACTAGCATGAACTGGAAGGCAATGCAAACAACAAAAGAGCAGTCGCTGGCTCAGGCACTCAGCCTTGTTCTAGCCCTCCAGAATCCAGATCGAGTAGTCACAGGACAACGTCGCTTCGCGAGTCAGACTGGATACTGGAGGCGGCAGGAGGCAAGCAAGTGACGACTCGCAAACTCCAACTAGGTGAAGGCGTGGTGCGCGTATGGTGTGGCTGCGGCCAACAGGCGGAGGCGCTCAGGCGTGGCACTGCGGCGGCCAACAGGAAGACGGAGGGGGAGAGGAATAGGTTGAGGTAGGGTTTCAGATCAACTTTGAGTATATATATGTTTCTTAGTTGGGCCGGGCCGCAACTTTCTTTGAGCTATCTTGGGCTGAATTGATAAGACCAACTTATATAGCGGGTATAAATTACCCACGGGTATATGGGTATGGGTAGTATGAACCCTCACCCGAACCCGCTCTACCCGCTGGGTAGAGAATTTTGCCCATTAACGTACCCACGGGTGAAGAAATCTTCCCATACCCGCCTCATTATCAGGTAAAACCCATCGGGTACTCGGGTTTCGGGTACCCATTGCCATCTTTATTCATGGAGATGTCATGAGATGAGGTACGCTTAATTTTGCCATCTTAGAAAAGAGAATGTGCATGTGCATGTGCATTTAATGACAACAGCCAACTTTATTAGTAGCAAAAAAGAACTAAACTTGTAGCGATAGAAGAGAAGTGAAATCAAGTATATCGATAAAAGCTTCAGTAAAAATTGTAATAAGGAATTTTACCTTTAACTATTATTCTCATGATCTTTGAGAACAATAACCATACTTAGTTGAATAGAAATATTTAACTTACTCTACTAGGCGGTAAACATGTGAAAAGAAGCTAAATACGCCTAAGCTTAAGCCTAACAAAGCGACAGTAATATAAGTTAAAACTAGGATCATATGACAACTAGATGATACAATATCCGCAACCATAATGAAGTGCTTAAATGTGAATACAGAATTCAAAGATAGTGATGGGAGAATATCTGATGTCACATAGACGCGGTAGGGAGGTGAATAATTTTACTGAAATATTTTACAAACTAAAGCAGTGGATCATGGTATTGTCATGTATCCATAATAAGGAATTCAGAGGCTAAAGTTTTGTTTCGAGGTAAAATTCAATTTATTCCATAGTGTCAACTAAGATGATAAGGCGAATGATAATTAGCAGGACCTTTTAAAAATTTTGGGGAAAGATTTATCTTTTAAATACTAATACAACTAACCTCAATGTTTATATGATCCATAATATACAAGTTAAAGAAAAAGGTACTCAATGCTTGATGGCACCAAGATGTGAACTGTATGTGGAAAAATGAAGACACCATAAACTTGGAAGAGGGTTACATACCCTATGAATTTGGGCAGAGAAATCATGTAGAAATGCCAATTTGTTGTTTTAACTTATGTATATTTACTATGACATTTTAGCAAACACCTTAAGTTTATGACAGCCTAGAAGTAAACGCATCACAAAAATCGTTCATTGCCATGGGCAGTTCGCACTTAGACTGGTAGTTTGACACATAAGCTTCACCACAGATGAACGAAACAAAACAAAGTAGGAGAAAAATGTGTCTGATACCTGAAATTGGTTTTCATGATGGAGCTGATGGCACTTCGCTGAGCGATGTGCCCGGAGATGACTGCAATCCACATTGTGACATTCCACTCCGTCGCCGCCGCGAACGTTCAGTGCGCTTCTGTCTTGGACTTCCCGGGCGACAGGCGAGCTGCCGCTGGATAACTCGAGGCTGACCACGCCGGCGTCGGTCTTGAGCGCCGAGCGAGTGGAGCAGGCACAGGAACGGTTCCTGGCGGAGCAGTCGCAGGGCGCGGCGGTGCACTCGAAGTCGAAGGCGTGGTTGAGAAGGTGGCGGTCACGGTGGCCCTGGCGCCCGTGGAGGCTGGGATCCCAGGCGCATAGAACGGTGGGGAGAGATGAAGGTAGAGGAGAGCTGGTGGCGGCCCAATCCGATTTGCGCGGTGGAGGATTGCGGACACGGTTGAGGAGAAGAGGCAGCGGTTGCCGGCTGGTGATGGAGGGAGGAGCAGCGGGGGGCGGGGAGAGGAGACGGCGGTGGGCACGGGCGCACGGGAAGAAGCAGCAGCGGTGCCGGTGAACGAGGCGGAGGAGAAAGCTGGGCCGCTGGCCTGCTTCCTGGCCCAACAGATGTCGCCAGACTGCTGCTGCTTGCCGGTTGGCCCGTGCACTCATCCTTCGCGTATGAAGCGTTTTTCGAGTATAAAACGGAAAACCCCATAAATGTTGGTATAAAATATTAGGATAATTCTTATTTTCTCTAAAATTTGGAATTCGAAACCATAATGTCCAGTCATAAGTACACACTGCAAAATAGAAACCAGTGTGTCCGATCGTAAATACATGTCGTCGTCTCGTCGAGCATAGGAACCACCACTGTGTGTAAAATGACATCAATTTATATTAAAAAATGCTAGCAATTTAGTCGTGGAAACCGTTTTAAAAATCGATGTTCTAGGTAAAAAATTATCGTAGAGAAACAAAAGAACATGCTATCCAGGAGTACATGCAACTTTATCCAAGGATGTCAGGTACGTACTCAGGTGGTGAAAATGCTACCTGCAATACTGCCTGCCGTTTGTGAAGGCAAGGAGCCAAGGAGGAGAGATAATTGACAGAGGATTAGAGTCAGAGCATCTCCACAAGTCTTCTTTCCTAATCCCAATAAGAAAATACTATTATTTTAAAGATATTGTAGCTTCAGCAGTTTCCTAAATCCAACTCCAATGAGAAAAAAAATTCTCAGTCCCTCAAATCATAACCTCTCACCCCTCAAATAAAGGGGATACTTCTCCTCTCCCAATCCATTATTTTTTTTATTCGGGATTGAATTTTCTCGTTCTACTGAAAAGAAGACCTTCAAAATCACAAAACACGTTTTGTATCTCCTCCAATAACTAGTTTTTGGGGTTGAAGTTTTCTCCTACTCTGCAGACGTTCTTAGAGGTGGTGCATGCCATCAGTATTAGATATTTATTGGGATGGGTCTGTGGTTCAGTGGTAGGACTGTCCAGTGAGATGCTACCTATAAGGGATCAAACTCTGGTGTCTCTGGAATTTTTCTAGAAAAATTTAGGGTATACGCACGCGTACGCGACCGGTGGTACTGCGCATTTCTCGAGCACGGGATGCTAGAGAGCCTTCCATTCTCTTCTTTGTGTGTGTATAGACATGCATGCTTGTGTGCGTGTGGTGTGAGTGTAGAGTGCGTGATTTGTGTGTTGTTTTTATAATCTCGTTGATTTTCAAAGCTCTGTGCCGAGCGCATACGAACCCGGTATCAACTGTTTATGACTCCGTGCAGCTTCTTTGCGGTATCACGACCGGGGGGCCTGGCTGCTTCGTACAGTGAACTTGCTCCTCCCACCGCGGGCGGGCGTCATCGCCATCGTCCATGGATGGATAGTTTGGATACCCAGACGCAGCTGTAAAAGCCAAAAGGTTACGTGCCGGTCGTCGTCCTGGACTGGACCCAGCTCTGTGGTGCGTGCGGTGAGAGGTGGTGAGGTCATCCCGTGCGTAGCGCCCCCGCGGTGGTCGGCTGGCGTCGTCGGTCGTGATGTAGGGAATTGCCAGATTTGGACGGCCGATGATGTCTTGATGTTGCCGTCGTAGGGCCGCCAGCCACGGCGGCTCTCTATTCTCCAGCTGCTACTCCTACTGTGCAGGACGCGCGCGGTTTCAACTTTCGAGATCTGAAGACCTCAACTTTGCTGCCATGCCATCCGGTTTCTTCACCTTAACCCACCAGAGACGAAAGATGAAGTGGTCAATCGCAGTTGAGCGTGAGATCATCACAATTCACAAGGGCCGCGGTGGTCGGTGGATGCATGGTGCGTTGCCACGGCCATCTCCAGTTCTCCACTGGTAACCAAGGCCCAAGGGGGTCGAGGTCAACTACCAAGTTTGCAACATTTTGAAGGCTAATACTCTTAGTAGAATATTAGCGTCCGACCGTCCGTTGCTCTACAACACACGCACGCAGTGGCTTTCGCCTTCATAAGTTTGTAGCGAATTTATTATTATATTCATTCATTTATAAGCTGGGGGTCACGGTCGATAAGAAAGGTATATAGGTGTTGCTTGCACCGCAATCTAGCTTGAATGAATCAACAGAAAACAACAGCAATGGGTGAGGAAAATGACAGGTACTCCCTCTGTTCTAAATTATAAGTCGCTTTTACTTTTTTGATACATCTATTTTATTATGCATCTAGATATAATAATATGTCTAGATATATAACAAAATAGATCAACTAAAAAAGTCAAAGCGACTTATAATTCAAAACGAATGGGATAATAATTGATTAACAAGTGACTTGCCCACTCCCTTCCTCGCATCTTCATGCCATCTTCGTATTATAAATGTACGAGTACTGCCTTGATTATTCAGGAGACACGGTTTTTAATCCATAACGTCAGCACTATTCTCTTTATGTGATCTTGGGACTTTGATGTTGATGTTACTATCAGTTTGTCTCAACATGTCCACATCATCCCTACTAACTACCATATCATCTCCCACTAATATCCATGTCATTTCACTGACTTTCAACTTTTTAGTTGCTATCCACATCAAGTTAATTTCATCCCAAATTCTTCACATTCCTCGTACAAACCCCGAAGTATCTTCCCGTTTGATAGAGTTGTGCTCCCATAGTCCTTTCCATGAAAAAATGGATTTACTGTCCTCATATATAAGTGTATAAACATATAAATAAAAAAAGATTAAATAAAGTGCCATTGCAAAAGTACTAGTACTAATATTGGACATTTTTTGTAAGACAAGTGCGACAATAAAGTCCTATATCATATAATAAAAAAAGATTAAATAAAGTGCCATTGCAAAAGTACTAGTACTAATATTGGACATTTTTTGTAAGACAAGTGCGACAATAAAGTCCTATATCATATACTCTTATAAAGCTAAACCCCACCAGATGATTTCTCTCTTCATGCAAGGTATCCACATCATTCCCCACTAAGTTACCCCACTAAATGTTATATCTCTTCGTGCATTTGTCCACATCATTTTCCACTAAGTCCATGCCATCCTTTATTGATTACAAAAAAATGTCCATGCCATCTCTATCATGTGAAAATACTTTAAATCTTTAATCTATTAACATACAAGTCATCTACATACGCTATTTGTTTCCTAACCTATTTCTCTATAATATAATCAAATATTCTATTGGTTTTTCTTCTACTAGCTTACCGATTAACATGCAAGTCAAATTCATATATATGTATACACAATATACGAAATACCATATAGTAATGCTATGTATATAACAAATTTAGGCGGTGTTCGGCTGGCTGGTCAGCCGGCTTGTTCTGCTTTTTTTTCCCCACCGGAGCAATATTTTTCTCTCACAATATTTCAGCATAAACAGTATTTTCCAGCATAAACAGTAAGTAATCCTTACCAACCGAACACTGCCTTATTTTTCAGCAAATCCCGCGGCATCGCGCACGGTATACTTATAGTATCATTAGGGAATATTCCATCACAAGAGATTATTATAAGAATTAAGAAATGTCCCACTGCTTTCTTTAGTACTGAGATATGATTATATTCGATTCCTACCTGCCGTTGTTAATGAACATGAGAATCAGGCAGCAGTCCCTTTTTTCAGGAGATGCGAGAAGTGCACAGTGTCCCTTTTTCTCAAGAGACCCAACGCAACAGCCAGCGCACCATTCAGATTAGTTAAACTAGTAGTAGTACTCCAGACACAAATGTGAGCATTTGAAGCGTTTAAAATTTAACCGTAAATACGAACTTAATTGTGCTAACTAAGAGCTGGCCCGACATTTAATTTCTTATTAATCCCTAGGGAAAAAACGTTGAAATGATTGCATTTGTGGACGAAAGCAGCAGTAACAATGTTCCTTGCGCCAAGAAAGAAAAATAAAATGAAACCAAGCCAAAGATCCCATTATATTTCTTTTTAGAAAGAACGGGCATTGTGCCGATTGCACTGCGTATATATAAAAGGAACCACATTTTTTTATTTCGCTCCTGATTCGCATGCTCCGCGTACTTTATTACGAGCTCTTTGGAGAAGTGGAACTTAATAAACATAAAAAAAAAAACTACGTAGAGAAGTGGACAAAAGGGACCTTCCTCGCACAAGCTGTCACTACTACCGCAAGAATCTATAGGCGCCGCCCTAAGCAACCGCATCTGGTAGGGACGGTTCGCAAGCCATCCATATAAATCGATTCGTAGGAGCGGCCGATGTTACGAGCCGTCTCTATAAAAAATTTGCAGGGACGGCTAATAACACCAGCCGTCTTTACAATTTAGATTTACAAGGACGGCTGTGACAACAACCGTCATTTATAATTTCTATTTGTTAGGACGGTTAAATATAGAACCGCTCCTATAGTATCTTTTTCCGCAAAAAATCAGATTTGTAAATTTAAATCTGATCGGAACATATATACATATATGATTCACAAGGACATTATATAAACAACTAATTTACAAGATATATACATGTACATATATAATTCACAAGAACATTTTATCCAATAAGATTACAAGTCCAAATCACAAGAACATATATAATTCATCATTACATTAACATAATTCACAAGTCCGATCATTCCATAAGTCTGATAACATTACCAATGTCATATTCCATTCACAAGTCCAATCAACGGCCTAAGCCTAGCCTTTCTCACTCACGAAGATGTTGGTACTGAGGATGCCTACCTAATTCGGACGCTCGGTCATGGTAAATGCCTCTGACGTGTACAATCTGGTCCATTATAAAGTTGCAAAGGTCGCCGACGAGCTCCAAGAGGTTGTCATCTTTGTGTGGATCATTTTTCACACCTTTCTCATCTTGCCACTACAAGAAAACAAGTTTAGGCATATCTAAAAATAGTGGGCATATCTAAATAAAGTTGGCATATATAAACACAGTGGGCATATATGAAATCTGTGAGCATATAAAAAAGCGAGCATATATAAAAACAGTGAGCATATCTAAACACAGTGACCATATCTAAACACAGTGAGCATATAAAGAGGTTGAGGAGGTTCAAACTTACCCTACAGGGGTGTCTCCTATACGTAGTGGTGTTACTCATCATATTGCATGCGTAGTATCCACAATGTAAACTCATGGGCTTCTGCTTGGGGCACTGTGTGTTTCGCATATAAAAATGTTAAGTAATGCTTTTGACAGCAACGTAATGGAGTACTAAAGTAAGTTACACTTACCGCACATAGTGTTTTGACACACAGGTTATGCTTCCTTTATGGATCATGCCTCCCTTTGTGAGTCTTAACATAGTACCTATACGTCCTATTCGAATGAATTTAACAAATGCAACTTGTTAGTATCCAAAAGTGAACGTTACATGGTATATGAGAGGATTGTCGATATGTATACGTCTTGAGAATCGCTACGAAGTCTTTGTATGTCGCTGGGTCCTTGTCTATTGAATCGAAGACCCACGCCATGCCCATCCCGACAACGACGCCTATACAAATCCAATGACGACTGCATGAATTTAATCATAGAAATCGATAAGCTCATTTGCATCCAACAAAACATTGTGTATTGTTAAAGCTTTAAGTATATAGTTGGACTTACTCGAAGTTGTATGGCAGCCATATAACTTGATTTTTTGGAGGTATTTAAAAGCTAGGGCTATGTACGCCGCTATCTTAAGGGTCGCCGTCCTTATTTCCTTGTTCTGGATTTCCTCTTTCTCCTCAACGGTCTTTTCAACAGCTACCTCTTTGCAATCTAGTTTTTATTCTTTGGCGTAATTGAAGTTTGGCTGTGCTATACATTGAGGGTCTACGTACCCCGCTCACACACTTGGCATTTGTTTTGAAATATGCACTTGCATTCTACAAATCATACCGTGGGTTAGTTACAATAAAATCCAAAGATTAGAATCATATTATATCAAGAGGGCAAGGACTTACAGGCATCACATGCGAACTAGATTCATTCCTATTTCTCTGAGGTGAAACATTGTCTGGACGTCATTGAAGTCAAAGGCAATTATCCCATCTGGGCCTCCAAATGTGTTGGTGGGGAAGCATGCTTCTATGATTTCTATTTTTGTTTAGAGAGCACGCAAGTACCAATCATGGAACCTTTTCATTCCAAGTGGTAGGCGCTGGATGTCCCGGTTTGGTAGGAAGAGCTTGCCTCTTTCATTGGTTTTCGGGCAATCCTTTGACCATTTGGTGTCATCAACATTTGGATACCTCTTTGCTGGTTTCTGAATGCGGCTGAGGGCCTCCTCGGATGGTGGGACTTCTTTGATTTGGTTCTCATGCTTGAACTGGTCATGGCCATACCACTTGCATGTCGACATGATGTCTTTTATCGGCATATAAATTGGCCTTATGGTGATTGGAATCTGTTGCCGAATTTCTGGCTCCTTGCGGGCACCCTCTTGTGCATGAACTTCTTCTGGAGGCATGTGCTCACTAGGAGGCCCTTGCTCCTTACGAGGCGAAGAAGGTTGTGGCATCTCAGGGACGTGCTCGCTAGGAGGCAGGGAAGAATGTGGTATCTCAGGCAAGTGGTGGTCACCAAACGGTGAAAGTATCTCCCCCGCCTCAAAAAGTCCCTCCAAACGTTGAACAGGCGGCAAAGAAGCAGTCAATATAATATCCCATTTGTGCCAGAGGATGAACTGGTTCATTACTTCTCTGAGTAACCCTAGTCCCTCGGGAGTTGGGTAGTCTATCTTCCACTGCATGAACTCGGGCTTTATGGTATGCACCTCGATCCTAGTGTAGTCCGGCGAGATCTTATTATGGTGATGCATGTCGTCAGGAGGATGTGCCACACCCTTTTGTGTAACACCCCTAGTGTTACGAGCTTGCTTAACACCAAGATTTAGGTCCGAGAGGGATTAGCCTTACAAGTTTTTGGGTTTTAAAAATTTATAACGCACGTGAGACGAAAAACAATTTCTATAAACAAGGATAAAACATAACTTGTATTTGGTACTTAAATAAAAATTGAAGTACAAATTTAGTAGATGGAAATGCAACTTTAACTTTTGAAAAATAAATGTTGTTAACTAGTGTTTTGGGAGCTCAAAAATCGAATCCGAAATTTAAATAGAACTTTTCGTTGAATCGGCAAGAAGTCGAAATTGTAGTTAAAGTGTCATTTTTGGCGAATTATATTGAGCAAAATAGTAAAATGATGCTTAAATATTTTGCTCCTATGTGTAGTACAAGGTATGGACTATTACATGAAGTATGTGTTGGTTGAAGTTAGCAAGGTTTAGACCTATTAAAAATTATGGCAAAAGAGTTAATGGTTACTTAGCCCCAACCGAAATCCTTAACTTTTCTAAGCATGGAAAAGTAGTAAGACAATGCTATTTTGACATTTAATTTCTAACAAAAATGTTTAAACACTAGCTGCATGTTTTGGTATTGTTGATTGCACCAAAGTGAGTGCTTGAGCATGGCATAGGTCAAAGTTGTGTTGGAGGTCACGTTGCTCTCGTAAAAATTGCCCAAACTTCGTTGGAACGCGCTATAAACCTTGTTGTTGGCGCTCTGTTCATGAACCGACACTCCAGCGACGAACCCAAGTTGGCATCCTTTTATCTCCCGCTCTGGTTGCTCTCAGGTCATGACGATTGCTCTGCTAGCTAGCTGGTAGTGTCGACTTTATTATAGTAGGATTGGTTGGGCTTCGGTTGAGATGATCGGCATTCTTTGCTTCGCTTTAAAATGTGTGCACGGCACCGAGCGCAGCCGCTCGGCCTAAGTCCACGGTCACCGCGTGCGCGAACGCTATGGGCGTCGGTCTCAAGCCGTGGCTGGGTCACAGCCATGGATCAGCCGTGTGCATGGATGGTGCCTCGCAGCGCCTCGGCTTGGCATTGGCCAGCCCCAGCTAGCCACGGTATGGCTCTCGCTGTGCCATGAGCTAGGCCGAGCCGAGGCTATGGCTACCGTCGCTTGGTCGATGTGGCGTCCGCCTCACCCCTCGTATCACCTACCGCATCGTGCCCTTAGCGTATGCCGCTGCCGCCATGCCTAGTCGTTGGCCCGGTCATAGGGGTGATGGGATGCCTTCTTGCCTCATTTGCCCTCGCTAGCTGACGCCGGTGCGACCGGCTCGGGTCCGGTCGCTCCAATTCAAGCGCGTTGCGCTGAACCGCCTGGTCTCATCACCTGTGTGCATGAGCTCGCTCTGCCACCATCGACTAGAGCTCCGCTTTAACACGCCCTACCCGTCGAGCTCATCCGCATGCTTTTCCCCACGACGTGGCCTCAACCTGTGCACCGTGTCTGCCTTTCAAATTCGCCAAGCCCATGGTTTCTCAGCCCATCTCCTCACGTCAGTAAGAAGCAGAGGGAGTTAGCTAGACGCCCCACTCTCGTCGGGTCCAGCGGTGGTCCGGCCATGGCCAATTTTGGATTTTGCTCATCGCCGGTCATGTGCGCCGTCGTGACCAGAGGGTTGAGGGTAAGGACCGTAGAAGTGGTAACAGTTCAATTGCTCGTAACACTAAACTCGCCTTGACTCCCTCCATCCGGTGCTCGTGCTATTTTGGCCAGGAACTCATCAGCAATGTGGTGACGCGTCGGTGTCCATCCTGGAGCACCGTCGCCCCGGTGGCTCGCACATGGCCAGATCGCCACAACGCTCCCCAGCTTCAACCGTCAGTAGAGCATGCACCACGGTGAGCTACCGATGCTTCTCCGCCATCTCTACCTTACCATGAGGGCGTAGGCTCGCCGAAACAGTCGCGCCACCACCGTGGATAGCCACTCACCACTACAACCCGCGACAGTGCGCCTCCGAGTCCCTAACCGCCATCCATCCTTGCGCGGTTAGCTGTAGATGGTGGTCGGTCCCTTAATTCCATCATAGCGAGCCTAGTTTGCCCGGCGTAACCGCCTTGTGCCATCGACCGCCGCGCCAACGCGCGCGGGGATTCCAGGGATCTCCCCGTGGTAAAGGCGAAAACATCTGAGGGTTTAGTTGCAAAGTTACTGACGGTAGGAATAGTACGCATAGTAGTCGTATTAATCTCTGAAAGCTCAGGGGCCTTTCTACAAAACGGCCAACGCGCGCGGGCGCCCACGGCTTTGGGCCGTACTTGGCTGCTGCGACGCGCGCGTAGCCGCGCCGTGCTAGGCTACCAGGCCTAAAAGGGTCGCTGCCGACCCTTTCCTTTTTCTAATGTATTTTCTAATTTAGTTTCTAAGGTAAACTTATAAATTCAATATAAAATCTGATAGTTAACCAAAAATTGTGAAACCAATTTTGTTAACTTTCTAAAATCATGATCTATCTGCTAGTATATTTTTTCACATAGTTTTATAATATTTTCAAGAGTTATCTAATTAATTTAAAATGCTTAATATTATAAGATATAAACTTGTATAAACTTTTATGATAAATTGGTGATAGTGTTGGCTCTGAAACTTTCACAGTAAATTCCTAACATTATTAAGTGCTCACTGTAATTTTTGTAGATCCATAATAATTTGTTTGCTAACGTAGCAAAATGAGCCCTTGTTTACACCAAAATTTGAAAGGAAAGTCACGGAGACCCAGAAGCTCCCAAAATCATATCAAGGGATCAGTTGCGGGCAGATCAGAAACAGCTGATTCGGACGCAAAAACTAGAATCGGCTTTCTTCGGACAACGCCAGCAGATGACGACAGAGGCTACTCTCGATGCCAGAACGAAAATATGTTGGACTCTACAAAAAGGGAAAGATTAGAGTCCAAGTTATCTTAAATTAGGAATTTTTCTTTAGAGTCAAAATTTATGATGAGTCGTGCTTAGATAGAAGTCGTACGCTGGTCCCGGGTATAAATACCAAACCCCGGCTATTATAAGAGGCACACAATCAATTAAATACAAGTCAATTACTTTTTTGGCTCTGGCCACCCCTTAGGAGTAGGAGTAGAGTATATCTCGACAAGTTCTTCGGCAAGTACGGCTGTATCGATCCGATCGACCTCCACTGCTTGTTGTAAGTACCGTCATGGTTTATACCTCTATTCGTATGGCTGCATCGATCTAGTCGACCCCCACTGCAGCTCTGGTATAAGCTAGTTATCGACTCTTGCCTAATTCAAGTATGGCCTATGTGATTTTGCCTCACACCCCACTGCTTGAATTGGATCAAGATCAAGTTATCGGCTCTATCTTAGAGTGGCAGTCTTTGGTAGAATCATTAAGTTACCGATATTGCTTATTGCTTTCATTGCTTATCTAATTACAACAATATTACTCTACCCGATTGAGATTGATTTAGATCGGTCTTATATCTTATTTGACTCATCGTTTGCTAATCCAAAACTGATCTGATCTACACTTTAAACGATGAGCTATGTTTTTCATCGGCTGTTTTATATCAATCTTAATCGTGTATAGCGTGCGGTTAAGGCATGTTCGATCTTGAGTAGATCTATCGGTTAGCGAGAACCGTTTCATGGTCCGTTATCATGGCCTGTGGGATTCTGCCTCTCACCCCACTGTTAGCACCGTGGAGTGGGGATCGTTAGTTGGTAGATCCGTTCATGAGAAGACGTGACCTTAACTATGCGCTATGCCTGAATCGGTTGTTTAGCCGATATCGAGCGCTTTCATGAACAGTTCACATCACGAGACCGTTGAAGTAGAGATAAGTTGAAAGATGTGTTAGCCCCATAATCTTATTATTATATTACGGCCTGCATGATTCTGCCTCATGCCCCACTGATATTAGTAATGAGTTAGGGTCATCAAGTCTATTGTTGTTTTTACGGCCTGCATGATTCTGCCTCATGCCCCACTGGTCATGGTGATAGATGAGATCTAACATGTTCATTAGATTTATCTTTATTAAATGGTTAAGTGATGTTGAATTGTTTCTTTATATAAAAAGGAGTACGGTTACTCGTAATCATTGCCTCAGTATGGACCGATCATCATTGATATCTTATTGCCATTGATTAACATTTGTTTAAATGATATTTATCCTGAATGATAATAGATTCTTCTCATACGACTCCATAAGCTCTAACTGACTCATTCTCATGAATATACTGGAATCGGCTATTTAGCCGATTTCCTTTCATATCGGCTCTCATAGCCGTACATTCGGGACTGTCTGGCAACACTGGCAAGTTCCGCCCTTAATTACTGATGATCTTTCTCTCCTTGTCAATTGCAGGGTCAAATTGACGGGCACGCCTCGAGAGGATTGCACAGGATCGCCCATCCCTGCGCTGAAGCTAGGCGGATCTGCTCCATCGAGCGGATCCTTCCGGCTTGCTGCGTATGTCCTCGGCACGGGACAAAATTCTGTGTCGAC
This sequence comes from Miscanthus lutarioriparius, assembly GCA_904845875.1. Lineage (NCBI taxonomy): Eukaryota > Viridiplantae > Streptophyta > Magnoliopsida > Poales > Poaceae > Miscanthus > Miscanthus lutarioriparius. Next base: position 134,269,270 of record CAJGYO010000007.1, on the reverse strand, counting down.
AGCCCTAGATCAAAAATATATATTTAATCAATAAAATGCCAAAACACCTTGGGATCTTAAAACTAAACATTTTTCTAGAGGCAAAGCCTTACTTGACGACGTGGATACGTAGACTAGTACGTTAGTCATTAAAGCTAGCTCGTTAGCTTGCGGAGCGTAATCGTATTTTAGAGTTGCAGTTACCATTGATTAATTGTATCTCTGCGTTGCATCCACGTATATCATAATAGGAACAATGATGGATCGTGAAGATGATCAAAGTAGCAGAAAAGATGGTGCCTGATGATCGTGTCGCCACGATGGAATGCTAAGTTTTGGTTATATCTTACCCAGGCAAGCCCCGATGCATAACCCCTATTATTCTACACTTTATTTTATGCTTGTGCATTAAGTTTTAAGTAGTTGAATGAAACCACTTGTGTGTGTATATATATCCTTATCCTATGAGCCCTACTAGTATGTCAGGATCATGTAGATTGCTATGCTATAGGATTCGGTAGAAGTTGAGTGATTATCTGTCACTCACGAGAGATAGGAAATATATTATTGTTGTTATTATATTACTATCACATGGAATACATATGGATGATAATTGGAGACTGGGTGGAATGGTACTTTGGATCTAGACTTGGTTACGCATTCGAGCGAGGCTCAGATTGCACTTGTTCCACCTATGTCAATTGAGGACCGTCCGTTGTTGTGGATGGTAGTCAGGTCACAGACTTATTATTCTGAGCACATACTTGCTTATGGGAGCCAGAAGGCTCATTACGCTCTTGTCGTGGGTTCCGGCTCTTTCTAGACCGACTAATTGGAGGCGGGGAAAGGTGGAGGTCTAAGCACCATACTGAGATTGGGTCTCAAGTATGGGGGCTTAGAGTCCAAGTTTGGATGGGGACCTGGATCCCGTGACAGGAGTGGAATGGGTTGGTCTTGTTTGTGCCTGGGGTACAAACGGGGCGTGTGTTTCAGGGTACCCAGCTGGGATACATTGGTTCGCGAATCGCCATTTCTGTGAGATGGTACTGACTTGGCTATGGTCTAGCACCATAGTAAGAACTGGAATATGAAAGATGATAAATTGGTTCTGATTGCTTATCACCTGCTTGAAAGTAGCATAGGTGCTAACATAGAATGGTTAGTTAATGAACTAATGATGACGGCTAATAAAATTGAATATAAGGACGCACGTTTAGTAATGCTTCCTGCAGATGCAATAACCCACAAGCCAAATAAGCCTTGCATATTCTTGGAGTCTTTTATTTTTCTTCTGTCAGGTAAGTCTTGCTGAGTACAATCGAGTACTCAGGGTTTTATTTCCCCTGTTGCAGGTGATCAGAGGATACATAGAGCTGACTCTTGTGTGTGGAAACCTCCTGATGGGCTCAGAGAGGATTCCTTCCCCGCTACGACCGTAGTGTTTATTTATAACCCTCACTAATGGCTTTTATAAGAAAAGATGAAAAATTTACTAGCATCTCTTGTATAAAAATGTCCAGTATGTTAATGCTCCATCATATCATTAAATTAATTTTTGCTTTCACTGTAACTCTGATAACATTGTTATATCCTGCTGTTATAATCCATTGAGGTAATATTCTGTTACTATAATACAGTGATGTAAGAAATGACTTAAGAATATTGTAAGCTTTATTCTCTCATTTATGATCCTGATGAAAAAATATGGATTTTTGAGTTCTCCCTTAGGGCATGCTCGATGGAATTGCGTAGTTTAGTGTCCTCTCTTGAATATTTAGTGTCTAATAGAAGACAAGTACTTCTGGGAGGCATTAGATTCGGTGGTTCTGTCACACTTTGCCACCCCCATCATAGTGTTCTGCCTGTCGATGAGAATCACCAAGGTGCAACTAGTTGGTTCCCATATGGGATCGATGGGGGTTGTGGCTGCAGTGAAACCTTGGCTGCTAGGAACATCTAGAGGGCTGCCAACTAATGCTAGTTCTCTCTCGACGGCGCCATTACTGTCCTTGGCTCCATATACAGTACTTGCTCCTCCAGCGCCTTCGCAACTAGTGCCTTCACGGTGAGCTCAAGATTAGACTCTCGGTCTCTGTCATGTTTCTTGTACATGTGTTGGTCTACTTTGAATCAATGCTTCCAGGTCGTTCTTTTCCGTAGCCCCCTGGTGCGGCCTTTGTGCTCGGGGTTTCCCAAGGCAAGTCTAAGCTCGTCGCACTCTCTAGAAGGCTTAAATGAGCCATTCTCCTTGTCTTCGACATATGTCAGTATCTTTGATATTGTCTGTTCCATCTCAGGGTTATATTTTCAGTATGCTTCTAGGTCATTTTTCTGTATTTTGGTCATATTTTCATGTGACAAAGTTTCGACAAATCAAATTTTGAATTTTAACAAATGACAAGTTCAAACTAGATTATGAAACACCAAATGATTTCAGCCGAAAAAGTGATGAATACCAAAGTTGTAGAACTCATCAAAATATACAACTTTTATTTTGGCTATTTCTTTATTTGACAAAGTGTTAGCAAACATTGTTCACGAATTATCATATCTCTCGTCTAGTTTCATAAACTTTGTGTGACAAAACATGATTTTGTGACCAATGTTTTCTAATAATTTGTCAAATGAAGAATTGACCAAAATAAAAGTTGTAGATCTTGATGAGTTCTACAACTTTTATATTGATAACTTTTTCAGCTGAGATCATTTAGTGTTTAAAAATCTAGTTTCAAGTTGTAGTTTTCGGAAATTCAAAATTTGAATAGTTCAAACAAAGTCACATGAAAAAATGAACAAACTAATAGCAGTAAGAACACACCAAATGGTTAGAGCATGATTTTAGAAAATTTTAGAAAATAACCATCCCATTTTCATGTGATGAACAAGTGTGAATTCTTTTTTTAATCCCTGGCTAAAACTTGTGACCAGTATTTCTCCCTTGTACTAACTCCAAATGGGATGGTTTTTTTCTAAAATTTTGTAAAATCATGCTCTAACCATTTATTGTGTTTTTACTGCTATTAGTTTGTTCATCTTTTCACGTGACTTTATTTGAACAATTTAAATTTTGAATTTCAAAAAACTACAACTTGAAACCAGATTTTTAAACACTAAATGATCTTAGCTGAAAAATCATCAATATAAAGTTGTAGCTCTATTAAATTATTGTGGTCATGTTCTCATGTGACTTTATTTGAAAAAATCATATTTTGAATTCCAAAAATATGGAAACATGGAACAACATATTGAAGGAGCATATGGATTCAAATGAAAAAGTCATGAACATAAAAGTTGTAGAACTCATCAATCTCTAAAACTTTTGTTTTGGTCATATTTTTATGTGACTAAATTTAAACAATTCAAATTTTGAATTATAATAAATGATATATTCGAACAAAATTTTGAGACACCAAATGATTTGAACTAAAAAAGTCATGAACATAAACGTTGTAGAACTCATCAAGACCTACAACTTTTATTTTGGTCATTTCTTTATTTGATAAAGTGATAGTAATATTGTTCACAAAACTTACGTATCTCTCGTATAGTTTATGAAACTATATGAGAGATGTAAAATTTATGAACAATGTTCTTATCACTTTGTTGGACGAACAAATGACCAAAATAGAAGTTTTAGATCTTGATAAGTTATACAACTTTTATATTCATGACATTTTCAGCTGAAATCACTCTTTGAAAATATTGTTTAAAGTTGTCATTTTATGAAATTCAAAATTTGAACTTTTCAAACTAAGTCACGTGAAAAAAAATGATCAAAATGAAAGTTGTAAATCTTGATGAGTTTTAGAACTTTGATGTTTACAACATTTTCATTTTAGGTCATTTTCTGTCTTAAAATTCAATTCAAAGCTCACAAATTCAAATTTTTTATTTTTAAATATAATTTTTTTATTTAAAAAAACAAAATGTATCATTATATATATCAGCGAGTTGTTTTTTATGTGTACGAGCAAATATAGCAAAATGTTTTTAATACATTTATATATACATTTATAAAAAATATATGCAGAACTAATATTTAAAAATTTACTAAATTATTTGTAGGGGCGGCTGGTGAGTGATCCGGTCCTACAAATCAACCTATTTGTAGAGGCGGCTGGTCTCATGAGACCCGGCGGGGGCACCGTAGGGGCGGCTAAAAAAGGTGCAGTTGCTACGAACTAGTTCTGTAGTAGTGTGAACATGCCCTGCCTGTCCAACACAACAGTCAATAGCCATGTATCCGTTCCTGAACGAACGAACGAACCAACCAACACAGTAGCTTCGCCGGCCAAGCATCAAGCAATGCAAGCCCTGGTTTGTTTGTTTGTTTCTCTGCCGATGCTGATTCGCATGCCCGTCTCCCTGCATTGGCATGCATTGCCGGCACGAGTTTGGAAAGTGGACAGAGGAATCTTCCTTGCAGTAGCAGTAGCAATCGGACATCGGACAGGCGACAGCCAGCCCCAGCAGCCCATGTCCTTCTTGCGCAAAGGAAAAGGGGACTCCAGCAGAGTGGGAACTCGAAAATGGACAGAAATGTGCGCCCCAGGCAGTGCCACATGCTGGTAATGGTGCGTCCTTCTTTGCTCCCCTTTCCCGACCGACTGATTACACTGCTCCCCTCCGTTTCTTTAGGATTTATTACTTAAACTTTGTAGACATTTCACTAACATCTGCTCTTTCAGCTCTGAATCATTAGTTATTTCGATTTGTCTAAATATATAGTTTTTGCCATGTATCTAGACAATAGGGTATATCTAGTTTTATAGAAGAAAAAAAAGCTATATACACCATGAAACACTAAAAGGACTTACAATTTGAAACAGGTGCAGTAATCAAATTTTATGCATGTATGGTTGTATGCTTGGCACATGAAATTATTTACACTAACCTTTTAATCGAACATTCGTTTTATAGTATACTCACAAACTAGTTGACGGAGACCAAAGTCTAGAACTTTCTAATAAACTAGACGTTGGAACATAAAAGGCTACATATTATTCTATCAGGTCTAGAACTTCTTGGCAGAGAGTCAAACAGGAACTTCTAGACACCAAAACATTTTACGGACCCCAAATCATGTTGATCCAAGTGCTTGCGTGTCTCTCATGTTAGCACAGGTTTCAGTTAGTTTGAGCACTTAAAACATGTCGAACCATTCATGTTACATCGACATACATATACTCAAGATAAAAAAAGGTATGCCCATTTCAAAAACTTGAGTATTGAGTATCTTTGTATGTCATTTCTTCTTAATATATCTTCATAAGTGTTTGCAATAATCTATGTCTCATTCTTTTTAACCAATGCAACATAATTTTCAGCTTGTATCTTGAACCATTTCAACACATGTGAGTTCAATTCATGGCTTTCACTTCCACTTATGATACAACAATTATTTGGTCCTCCACAAAATATGACTCCTCATAGCTCGATTAGTTATCGGTTCATTTCAAGTACCCTCTTCTTTCACTTAGACATGGACCATGGTACCTCTGTTTCCAAGCCGTCACTTGCACTTCACATTGCTTAGTACCTCCAAACAATTTCCTTGCCACCTTCACCTTATTGAGTACAATGTCTTGAATCAACATTGAGCACTCAATTGAAATATATGTGATCCTTGCTTGAATGTCTTCTTTAATATGAATCTTGAGATCAGTCAAGTTTCAATGTTTTCCTTTCTTGAAATATGGTGACTTGATCAACTTTGTCCTTGAATATGAGCACCATCAATGTGATCAAGTAACTGTACTTGCCCTTTGATGAATATGAAATTTGATATCATCATTGTTAATTTGATATGGCAGGCCCTTCATGTAAAAACAATCCATATGTAGTCACTCATGTCTCATTATTTGTTCTTAAATAATGTTTGCCTTCTTCATCAATCATTAAATCCTAATTTTGATAATACACAGCATGTACAAGCTTCATGTGTAAGATCAACTGATATGCATCACACCATGTCTCTTTCTATACACTCTTCGCATATGCTTGTTATATTTTCACTTATTCAAGTTTTATTCATTCTCCTATCTTGGTCAATACCAATCAACTACCAATCTCTTCCTATTCATGCAAAACAAGCCACTACTGAGACCAAACCGTATTCATTTCACTTTGTCTCTTTTTCTTATTAATATGCCCAATTCTTCATTTGAGATATGACACGAGTTTTGATATGATCTTTAGCAATGGCACCTATCCAAAGACTCATCAAACTAACCAAGCACACTGACGACAATGTTGTGAGAAACCGACAACAGAGAAAAGCTACAAGCACCGCCCAAGGCGGTGGCGGTGTGGTGGCTTGTCGATGACGATGGACAAGCCCGCCCAAGCACCGCTGTGAGATCCCCACCCCTGCGGCACACTGACGAGCGCTCTGTGATGGCTCGCTGTCGGGCGGTGTCGCTATTGTATGGGTGGGGGGTGTAAAGAAACCAACCATCATCTGTGTAATCAGTGGTTTGATGTTTTAGAATACCCTTAAGGGCTTCCATAAAAATGTGGAGTTGGCACCCAACTCTCCTTTTTTTTTCTAGAATACAGTTTATGGCATTAGCTTATTTGCCAAACAATGTCCAAGTAGAGTTAAAAAAATAAATAGGGCAGAACAGTCACAAATATTCCCTTGGGTGGCCCTTTTCGAAGCCCAATCATCCTAGCCTTTAGCATCTTGTTTTGTGTAGGTGAGTGATTTTTTTGCGTGGGATCTTGTCCTTTTTTTCCTCCTGCGTGGTCACGTACTCACGTTGGTTGTAAGCTCGTTTGTATCTCTCTAGATAAACTTTTGTAACTTTTTTGCCTCGTTGATAAACTATGTGCTCATTTTGTGTAGGGTCTTGTCATTTTCTTCTTGTAGACTCTTTCTTCTCTTCTTTCATCATGTTCGCTGGTTGGTTTCAACCAGTCTTATTCAACTAGCCAACAGTGTTTTTCTCAAAAAAAAAGTCAGCACCAGCCAGCCCAAACCAACACCAGCACCAACAAGCGAACAGGGTGTTTATACAAACATATGTATCAGTTTCGTGTAGGCGAGTTTCGTAGCCCACGGTTAATTGGTAGAGAGCAAGATAGTAAATTTTACCAGGTGGCGTATAAAATAAGGTAATTTCCACAAATATAAACAAAGCTTCGTAGGCCATGGTTAGTTGGGTAGAGAGTTCCACAGGGTACTCAGAAGACAAGCCTAGGCCGGCAGGGTAACGGTAACCAAAGAAGAAGGTACGACCGAGGTGAAGGCTCTTCCGGTGGTCGTCGTCGGCCATCCGTCTCCAGCCCAATCCAGAAAACGAATCGACGTCCGCGTTCCCGTACCGTACCGCGATGACGAGCTCCGATCACGCCGTCGCGGAGCCATTAGCCCCGTTCACACGGCACCCTCTTTTTATCCTAGCCACGAATTTGCCGCCCCTTTTAACCTTCTCCTTTTCCGATGTAGAAATTTCATGTGAACGGGGCCGTGTCGTGTAGACCAACCACGTCACACGTCGTGCTGAAGCAGGGACTTTGATTTTTTTTTTCTTTTCCTCTTCGGATAAAATGGCAGCATATTTACAGAGCAGAGTTTCCTTCCTCGCTCAAACGAAAAAAATAATTAATCTACAAACGCAAATATAAATAAAAAAGAAAAAAACTAAAATTCTATTAACAAATCCTCCGTCTGCAAGAGGATGAACCCCCCGAAGTCAACAGCCTGCCTACCGAACAACGCTAACGGCGAACGAACGAAACAAAGAGAAGCAACCAATCGAGCTCTCTCCGCCTCTCCGGCCGCGGACGAAACGGCGCGCGGAGGCCGGCCGCGGCCGAGGCCAGGAGGTCAGTAGGAGCAGGTGAACCGGTGCGCGGAGCGGTCGCGGAGCATGCCGCGGTAGAGCGCCTCCCGGTTGGCCGGCATCATGCGGTCCTCCGACCCCGCCGTGTCCCTGCAGGTGGACGCCGACGACGACGACGGCGACGTTGACGACGCGGCGGCGGCGGCAGCGGGCGGGTGGCGGCGGGCGGGCGGTGCGCCCTCATTGTCGACGACATCGGCCGCGAACCGCACCCGTCTCTCGCCCCTGCGTCTCCTCGCCTTCGCCTTCCCCCCGCGCGTCCGCCTCTCTGCGTGCGCAGCGGCGAGCAAGGAACAGAGCTGTGAGAATCCCGTCCGCCGCAAGCGAAAAAACAAGCGCCGCCGACGAGAAGAAGAAGAGCGACGGGTCTCGTTATCTCGTACCTGACGACGTGAGGCAGGGGCGCAGGGCGTGTTCCGTGGCGCCCTCCTCCGGCTCCGGCTCGGCGTCGTGGGAGAGGTGCGCGCGGCAGAGCGAGAAGATGACGAGGGAGCCGGAGAACGCGACGGCCGTGGCGGCGGCGAGCGCGAGGGAGCCTCCCATCGACGACGAGGAGGAGGAGGGAGACATGGATGGCGTTTCCGCGGTCAAGCCTTCGCGCGGTAGGTGGGCGGGGCGGGCGGCGTGCTCTCGGCTTCCGCTTTCCTTCTCCTTGACGGCTGGACTCGCTGGTCGCTGCGCTGCTGCTGGTCCGCTTTGATTTTTCGGGACGGCGCGGCGTGGTGCGTGTGCGGGGGAGCCGCTGACGCCCGCGCGAGGGGGTAATAAAGGCGCGCGCTGGCGCTGCCGTGCGGGCAAGAGGGCCGCGGCTGCCTGCGGTCCCGACTGGGTCCAAACTCCAAGGTAATTACGTCTAATCTGATGTGATCTGCTTTTTCGAGCTGACGCCGACGGTTCATCCGGTTATTCTCTGGGGCCTTGTTTGTTTAGATTGCAAGTTTTTTTCATTTTTTTTCTATCACATCAAATCTTTAACACATGTATGGAGTATTAAATGTAGATAAAAAAATAACTAATTATATAGTTTGATTGTAAATTACGAGATGAATCTTTTGAGACTAGTTAGGCTATAATTAAACAATAATTATCAAATATAAACGAAAATGCTAGAGTATTAAATACTGATTCTTAACCCGATCAAGGCCTGGGGCTTTCATACAGAGCCCGCGGCGAGCTGGAGCTGGAGGTGGACAAAATCGCGAACGGCCCTGGCTGGCGCCTGAGGTGCACGCACCTGCTTTTCACGGGCCCGGGTCGGCTGCGCCTGCGCGGTCTGTTCTCAATTTTTTGGCACGAGATAGGGGTGATAATTTGCTTTGAAACCTTTTTTTTTTGCCTGTTTACTGTTCCCTTGGCTGTAAATATCAAGTAATTTCTCCCACGTTTCAGGATTTTTCCACGCTCGTGATGCTAGACTTCACCGCTTTAATTTGTCGATGAAAATGTGCCAGCATGCACCTGATTTTTTCTATTTTGTTGATAAAAATATCGTTATATTCACATTCACATGGTCCATATCTATTTCTAGGCACAGAAAAAAATGGAATGATCCAACCGTACCGTATAGGTCTATAAATTTTTCATTGACGCTTCAACAAGACGGAATACTTTTCAGACGATATTCTTTGGTTCTAAAAATACATTGACAGCATTCCCATTCTTGAATGAGTTAGTCTTTTTTTTAAGTGTTAACGTTTTACTCAAGGCAATGGGTTAGACAATTGCAATGTTTTTCTTGAACAAATCGGCTGACAGTGTCCATTTCTATTGATATAACAGAAATTATTACAAGCAGATAGCCTTGGGAGGCTACCTACAGTAAGAAGAAAAAGCAGCACACCTCAACAACTAAAACTAGGAAGTCGGTTGGGTAAAGAACAACACACATCATACACCCATATTGTAAAAAACTCTACAACAACACATGCCCACTGCAACAAACACCACAAAAGCTAGTCCAACTCCACATACCACAGTCCCACCAACAACCAATGGTCCGATATATATATGTACCGGACTAGCCACTTGATCGATGACAAGATCGGTAGTGTTGGTCAATGGCAAGATCAGTAGTGAAATGGGGTGCTTGTAGCAAACACAGGCAGAGGATATTGCATGCCTTGGGGCATTTGGCCCCCTCCCCTATTTATCAAATCCCTTTAACAATAATTAATGGTTATATTTTTTCACTCTTTATAGCTCTAATGCTTACCACCCCTATATCTTATAACAAAAAAATAACTAAATTAGGTTCCATTATATAATGGCATATAATTTTTAATAATAATAACAACAATAGATATTTAACCCGCTTAAGCATTCACTAAACCACAAGGCGAGAACACACACTATTACTCTAATTGAGAAGCTATATGGGAATGACAATTTAGAAAACATGCCAGTACAGAAAAAAAAAAGTAAACATTAGCAAGTAACGATAAGGACTTATTGGTTGACCGGTGTTTGAAGGAACTCGTTGTGGCAAGCGCCGCCTTGTCCATCAAACAGTCATCATGCCACCTATAGTATACGCTAAGTGAAGATCGTTGCCAATGCATGCCTAGTGCACTGAATTGTCACATGGAAGACGAGTAGTCAAGGTGGACTCAAGAATCGGAACGTTGCAATGGAAACACGTAGGTGATCGGTGAATGCTTGCACGATGATTCTTGTGGCTAGTCAAGAAACTAAAAAACAACAACCGGGACTTAAGCTAATTGGGCTTAGTGACTAATTACTAATTAGGGACTCTTAATGTTAGAGGGTCTGGCTTGGTTGCGCCACTTGCACCGACCCTAGTATGTTGAGCCACTAGATAGGAAGAGCCATATAGGACTTCGACATGAAGATATACATTGGCCGTGTAGGCCAAGAAACGAAATTAAAGGTCGTACGTAGTGCTATCACTATCGGACTCCTTGAGTTTGCCAAGTGCCCAAAACACTCGGCAAAAGACATAAAACACTCGGCAAATGGTTCGTCGAGTGTAACACTCGGCGAACAGCACTCGTCAAAAAAAATGACGACAAAGCCAACTTTACCGAGTGTTTTTTATTGGCAAAGCCTTTGCCGAGTGCCCGACACTCGGCAAAGCCTTTGCCGAGTGCCCGACACTCGGCAAAGTTGAAACCGAAAAAAACCCGAAATAAATGAGAATTTTTACCCAAAAAAATGGAATTTTTTTATCGATGGAGGCCCCCACCGGCCAGCGCCCACCCATCTGCGACATTTTTCGCGTGAATTTCATGACTACGCGGCCGACACGATTCGAACCCGAGACCTCCCGCTGTGCACGTACAACCTCTATCACTACACCACACTCTCACGTGTGTCCGGATTCCGTTTTAGTTCCCAATATATTATACTAAATCGAATGTAAATTGCATGTTTGAGGCCCTAAACGAATTCAAATAAAAAATTATAAACTACAAAGTTTCATAACTTTTCGAGATCTACACTTTTAGTTTAGAAAGTTTTTCCATCCGAGGTCGTTTACAAAATTTGAATTTTAAAATTTTGAAATTCAAACATAGTTTTGCATGACAAGACGTTTTCAAATCAAAAGGTTGTAAACTACAAAGTTTCATAACTTTTCGAGATCTACACTTTTAGTTTAGAAAGTTTTTCCATCCGAGGTCGTTTACAAAATTTGAATTTTAAAAATTTGAAATTCAAACACAGTTTTGCATGACAAGATTTTTCAAATCAAAAAGTTGTCAACTACAATGTTTCATAACTTTTCGAGATCTACAGAGTTTATTTTGGTTGTTTTTTCATCTGAGGTTGTTTGAAAAGTTCAAATTTTAAAATTTTAAAATTCAAACGCAGTTTTGCATGACAAGATGTTTTCAAATCAAAAAGTTGTCAATTACAAAGTTTCATAACTTTTCGAGATCTACAAAGTTTATTTTGGTTGTTTGGTCATCTGTTCATCCGACATGGTCGTTCTAACATTGTTCACAAATATTATATATCTCTCTTGTAGTTTCATAAACTACAAGAGAGATATGTTAGATTTGTGAACAAATTTATTTTCACTTTGTCGTATGAAGAAAAGACCAAAATAAACATTGTACATCTTGATGAGTTATACAACTTTGTAGTTGAAAACTTTTTTATTTGAATTAATTTACTGCTTTAAAATATGATTTGAAATTTTTTTTGCCGAGTGTAAAAAAATAACACTCGGCAAAGAAGCTCTTTGCCGAGTGTAAAAAAAAACACGGCAAAGAAGCTCTTTACCGAGTGTTAAAAAAAATACTCGGCAAAGAGCCTCTTTGCCGAGTGTCAAAAAAAAAACCGAGTGCCTGAAACACAACACTCGGCAAACCACCTCGCACTCGGTAAAGAGCCGGTCTCCAGTAGCGTATGATACACCGATCAAATAAAACTGATGATTTTAATACATAAGGAAAAACATCGTTGTGTGCTCTGAAAAAGAAAAAAAACATAATTTCCCTCTCGAACAAAAAAAAATGCTAGTGCACATATATACTTCTTCGAGAAAACAATGTGCATTATTTCGTGATCCTTGCTATGTGAAACATATTCTTCCAATGAGGTCATTTGACGTTAACAATCCCTGAGGAGTTGGCACCACAAAGGCATAATGCAGCCACAAACCGCCCCAGCAATAAAATAAGAAGACTTGTTCTCAGGAGATGTCGCCTTTGCTGCGGTTGAACGGTCGATGATTTGTTAAATGAACGGAGCAGGAAGGGTACCGAGTACCGACAGCATAGGAGTACTAGTTAGAGATGTGCCGGTACAGTCTGTAGAGCACAAAGTCAAACAGCTTTGCGTCGTCGCTCGGAAGTCGGAACGCATGAATCTCACATGCACCATTAGAAATTTGGGGAAATTTCTGGTGTGTCGTTAAAAAAGATCGTCATGTCTTGTGAGCTTCTGAAAAAGTTAAACGGTCTTCAGCGTTACTGCTCCAATTTTTTTGTGCCCTCCATGCCACTGCCGTCAGTTTGGGCTCTAACGCCGTCAAACTGCAGGTGTGAAAAGTCGAAAATACCCTTAATTCTAAATATGCCATTAAATTTTTTTGAGCATCTTAACGACTTCAAATGAAAAAAATTCAAAACTAGAAAGTCGTAGATCTCGTCGAGATCTATAATTTTCATATAAAAATTATCTTTATTTAATTTTGCAAAAAAATATATGATTTGATATGATTAATATATCTTAGAAAGTTGAAGTGGTGCGGTCCCTTAGAAATTGATCGTAGTACGGCTTGCGAATTCCAGGAAAAAAGGGCATAACTCCATTGCCCACTTGACAATGTGTCCGTTCGCATCCTTGTTGCTAATTATGTCTCGCAGAGGGTACTCAGTCATGACCACCACACGATATCCGTCGAAGTAATGTTTCAACTTTCGGGATGTTATCAGTATGGCATAGATTAATTTCTGAATCTGTGGGTACCTGGTCTTGGATTCATTGAGCACCTCACTTATGAAATAGATTGGGCGTTGTACCTTGTAGACATGGCCGGGCTCGTCGCGTTCGACCACCATGGCCGTGGAAACCACTCGATTAGTTGCCGCAATGTAAAGCAGGAGTGTTTCGTCTTCTTTGGAAGCAGTGAGGACCGGAGGTGACGTAAGGTATTGTTTCAGCTGTGTGAAGGCAGCGTCTGCTTCCTCTGACCACTCATACTTCTCGGATGCTTTGAGCAGTTTAAATAACGGTAATCCTTTTTGCCTAATCTTGATATGAAACGGCTGAGAGCAGCCATGCATCCGGTAAGCTTCTGAACATCCTTCACCTTTTTGGGCGGCTTCATGTCCAAGACAGCTTTGACTTTTTTCGGGTTAGGGCGTATGCCGTCGTGACTGACGACGTTGCCAAGTAGTATGACGGAAGGAACATCAAAGATACACTTCTTTGGGTTTAATTTCTATTGGAATGTGTTAAGGGCTGCAAAGGTGCGTTCCAGGTTGTCAACAAGGGTATGCGCTTCCTTGGTTTTGACAACCACATCATCAACATAAGCCTCGACGAGGTCGTCTTTTATTTCATCTTTGAGGCAAGCCTGTATAGCGCGTTGGTAGGTAGCCCCGGCATTTTTGAGCCCAAACGATATGGTCGTGTAGCAGTAGGCGCCGAAAGGAGTGATAAAAGATGTCTTGATCTGGTCGTCCTTTTTTAGAGCGATCTGGTGATAACCAGAGTAGCAATCGAATAAGGAAAGTAGCTCGCAACCGGCAGTTGAATCTACGACCTCGTCTATGCAAGGTAAGTCGAAGGGGTCCTTAGGGCAGTGTTTGTTGAGATCAGTATAATCAACGCACATTCTCCATTCATTATTCTTTTTGCGTACAAGAACCGGGTTGGATAACCACTCCGGATGATACACTTCTTTAATAAATCCGGCTGTCAAAAGCCGTGTAACTTCTACCCTAATCGCCTCCTTCTTGTCGCGAGAGAACCGTCGTAGCTTCTGCTTGATAGGTTTGGCCTTGCCGTTGACATTCAAGGAGTGCTCGATCAAGTTCCGAGGTACACTGGGCATGTCAGCAGGTTTCCATGCGAACACATCCATGTTGCTCCTCAAGAACCTGACGAGCGCGTCTTCCTATTTGGGATCCAAGTTGGCCCCGATAAGGGCCGTTTTGCTGGGATCGCCGTCGACCAGCTGGATCACCTTGTGCTCCTTGGACTTAGTGTTCTTGCGTGGAGCCTCGAGCTCTGGGATCTTCAGGTGGTCGGCCGAGGTCTTCCTGGCGTCGAGCATGGTCGCGGTCATGCGAATAGAGAGGTCATGAGCCTCTGCCACTCTGAAACTATCGTCCTCGCAGGTATAAGCTACGTATACATTGCCCCTGAGAGTTAGAACTCCCTTCTCGGTAGGCATCTTCAGCACTAGATACCTGTAATGAGGTATGGCCATGAACTTGGTGAGCGATGGTCGACCCAGGATAGCATGGTAGGTACCGTCGAAGTCAGCGACCACAAAGTTGACGTAGTCGGTGCGAAAGTGGTCTGGGGTCCCAAACTACACAAGTAACGTGATCTGCCCGAGAGGTGTAGAGCTCTGTCCGGGGAGAACACCCCAGAACTGTGCCTCGTATGGCTTGAGATCCGCCTGGGTTATCTTCAGGGCCGGCAGACTGTTCTTGAACAGTATATCGATGGAGCTGCCGCCATCAATCAACACTCTGTCGAATTGAACTTTGTTGATACAAGGATCAAGGACCAGGGGAAAACGTCCTGGCTCGGGTATTGCGGCCCATTGGTCTTTTCTGCTGAAGGAGATCTCACGGTGAGACCAAGGAGGGAGCCATGGATCGACGATAAGGTTGTCGGTGTTGGCCACGTTCAAGCAAGCACGGGCGAGCAGCTTGCGTTCTTGCTTGGTCTCGATGGACACTTTGCCTCCAATGATGGTGTGTACGTGATCGGTTGGCTTGACATACTTGTAACGGGGATCTGCGTCATCATCGTCGTTGTCCTCGTTACGCTGTTCCCCTGCATCGTTAGGCTTGTTGGACGTGTCCGGAGCCTGTTGACGCGTGTAGATAGACTTGAGAACGCGATAGTTCTCCATGGTGTGGTTTGACTTGGGATGGAGCTGGCAGGGCCCCTTCAATGCTTTGGCGTAATCTTCTTCGTAGTTACGACGCCCGCCCCCTTTTTTGATGGTGTTGACTTCGCCATCGTCTTCCCGAGCACGCTTGCCCCTGTAATCGTCACGGCGGTTATGTCGCTGATTACGTTGGTCGTGGTGGTCGTGGGAGTTGTTGCGCTGGTTGCGGCGGTCAAAATTGTCGCTCCGACCACGATTGCCGCGGTAGTCGTCGCGATGTGGGGGGTGGTCGGAGCGTGGAACCCTTGCTGCTTCTTCGATAATTATCTTTTTAGCGTCGTCGGCGTCCGCATATTTCTTAGCGGTGGCAGGAGCGCTGTGACCGACTCAGGCCTCTTGCGAAGGAGCTTGTCCCTTAGAGCGTCGTGGAAGCGGAGGCCAGTGATGAAAGCCTCGATTGCCTCGCTGTCGGATATTGACGGGACCTTGATGCGCATCTCCGAGAAACGCCGGACGTACTCACGCAGCGGCTCATCTTTCCGGTCTCGAATCCGCTGCAGATCATATTTGTTGCCGGGTTGCTCGCAAGTGGCAATGAAGTTGTCGATGAAAGCTTGCCTGAGTTCTTGCCAGGAATCGAAGTAGTTTGCCGGCAAGCTGACTAGCCACTGGTGACCTGCATGACCAACAGCTACTAGAAAGTAGTTAGACATGACGTGCTCGTCAGCCATGGCTGATCTGCACGCGGTTTCATAGAGCATGACCCATAATTCGGGGTTCTCCTTGCCGTCATACTTCTGAAGTTTTTTGAGCTTGAAGTTCTTGGGCCATATGACTTGGCGAAGGTACGGAGTAAACTGCTTCAAACCCGGCGGGGCGTGAGCAGTATCATATTCCATACAGTGATAGCTCTCGTGGGATGCATGATCGTTGGCTCTCTGGTTGATGCGATCACGCAGATCACGTCCTCCGAGGTAGTGGCATAGATCGTTATTGCCATCGCGGCGATCTCGGTTGCCATCCAGATTAGCTCTGCGACCATGGTTGTCGCGGCGGTTGTCGTCTCGGACGTTGCGGCGATTGTCCTGTCGACGGCGGTTGTCATCTCGACCGCCATCATGGCCGCCGTTTCTGCCTTGACGGTTATCTGATGGGTCGTTGTTGCGCGAGCCACGTAGATTGGGTGGCTGTGAGCGGCATGAGTACTGGCAGCTGTGGCTTGACTTGACTGAGATGGAGGGAGCCTGAGCTTGATTTACAATCTCTACGGTCTGGGCCATAGCAGCCGTCAGATAGGCTTGTATTTCATCGCGAACTGCCTGAGTTTCCAGGGTATTGGGTAGCCGTTGCATTGTCGCCATAGCGACGGCTACGTTGGCGCTTGGGGTCCTGAAGACCTGTTTGTCCCCACCCTGTCGAAACCATTGTTGAGGTCGCGTGGCTGGACCCTTATGCGTCGTGCCTCCTCTTCTGCTTCAGCTTCGATTTGTCGGCGATTAAACCGGCCAATATTACGTGCTTCGCGTGCAATCCTTTCCTATTCTGTTTCACCGACTGCTAGTGGTTCATCATTACTAACAACATTGATCAAATCCCCTCATCTTGGTGGGAAGAACGGGAATTGTGGGTACCCTGGGGCGTGGTCTGGGATATCCAGATCGTATTCAACGCCTTCATCATCGTGATGCTAGAGCTCAGTGTGGTCGGAGGCATTGGATGCGATGCCAGACGAGGAGCTAGAGTCACCCTCTTGGACTATGTGGACGGATCCTTCTTGATAATCCTCAATCTGGACCATGTTGATGAAATTTCGTGGCTTCGACTGAGGTCGACACAGATCCAAGCGGCGTTGTATATTACACGCGTAGTTGGAGGCAAAGTTTACAGAGGCCATGAAATTTGGGCTCGGTAGTTCTCCGTCAAGGCTTCAGACTCGGAGAGTTGGAGACCCAAATCACGAGGTCGGCCGGCGACAATGAGCGCGCCTTGAGAGAGTAGATATGACCACGAGATATGTACCAAGTCGTAGGGACGATCGCCCGAGCCGGTCGGGTAGATCTGTTGTGGGAAGCGGTTACCTGCTCATTAGGTCCAATTTGAATTGAACTTACCAGAGCTAGGGTTTCAGCGAGCTTGGTGCCAACCCGATCGATGGAGTCGAGCATGTCGGTGTTGTCGATCTGCCTCCCTTTGTAGCGGGGAAGCAAACGACGGATTGTCGGCGTGGCTCAAAGCGATGCGGGCGTGGTCGGAGCCAGATTCATCATGGTCAGAGCCGTATCCACCGTGGTCGGAGCCGTAGCCGATGCAGGTGAAGCAGCGGTCGACGCAGATTGAATCCGCGCCTCCTCCATGATCGTGGCGATGAAGTCGTCGGAGCCGGTGGTCCAGGTGATCTGACCGATGGTGAACGTGAGGTCGTTCGGCGTAGCCATGAAGCCGGGGATGATGACCATCTTGTTCGCTTGGAGAGCAGTACGCACACCCCCTACCTGGCGCGCCACTGTCGATGAAATATGGTCGGTAGTCTACCCAGGGATATACCCAAAGTAGTAGATTGTCGGTAGACAGATGCGCAAGCCACAAACAAGATGGTGACGCAAGACACACGAGGTTTTATCCAGGTTCGGCCGCCGAGAAGGTGTAATACCTACGTCCTGCGTCTGATTGTATTGTTGTATGTCAATGAGAGATGTTTTTAGAGGTCCCCTGCCCGCCTTATATAGTTCGAGGGGCAGGGTTACAGATCTGGAAACTAATCCTAGTTAGTTACAATTGCTATAGGTGACCAGATAAGGATTCCTATTCTAACCGACCAAGATCTTGCTTGATCGCCAAATCTGTCTTGACTCCTTGCGCGGGACTCCGAACAGGTTGGTCGGGCCGCGCGTCGTCTTTTGGTGGACCGGACCCACTGATCCGGGCCGGCTCAATCTTAGCCGTAAGGGTATAGGGGTTAATACCCCCACAGCTCCCCGCTGGATCGCTCCAGCGACGCGCGATGAACCCTCGTATCATTGGTCGAGGGCTTGTTTCCCTCGATGGCAGCCGCGCATCCCTTTTTGTGGTCAATAGTCTCCGAACCAAACCTTGCCGGGGAGACCTAAAAAGGAAGGACACGCGGCGGGAAAAACCCTCGTTGCGGGGGTTACTAGCCGCCACGAGGTTAGTTAGTAGGGCCAAGCGTGAAGGTCGATTGACAGGTGGGGGTGGAGCTAAGGTCGCCTCCCCCCAACATGTACGAATTGAGCACGTATTTGATTAAGGAGAAAAAGAAGCTTATAAAAAATACCATAATAAGGAGATATAAAATTAAAAGAGCAGGTGGTGATGTGGCCTCTAAAAGATTGCCGACAAATTCTTGAATGTAGCACAGTCCTAAGATTTGGTCTCATCCAACCAACTTGACCTGGACTAAAGTGTCTAGTAAAAAAAACTCGTTTGTGCTATGTTTTGTGCAGCATACCACATTGTCGCGTTAGTGCAGAAAGCAGGTAGGATTTGTTTGGATGTAGATGGCACATGAACCCACGTTTATAGAGAATCAGAAATGGCATCTCGTATTGAGAGACTTGCGTGACACGATGCTGGGAGTCAAATTTAGAGACCTAAAAATAATACTTTCTAAGTTTTAAGATCAGAACTAGAAACCACGCGCAGCGTTGCCGCGCACCTGCAAGTGTTAGGCTAGCCCGCAATGCCAACGTGGAGTGGAGCGCGGCTTTGCCGTGCCCTTGCTACAGCAGCGAACCGATCAAGACAACAAAATGATTTGATGTGGCTTGGAGATCTATCCAAACCTAAATTTTGACATATCGGAGAAACAAGTAGTTAAGTAGCAGCAGTGTACATACTTCAGAATTGACTTCAAATTGGCATCAGTGTACATAATGCTATAGAGTCCGGCCATGGTAAAGATCAATGCGCATGGAGAATATGTGGCTCAAACTAGCGTTATTGCTAGAAGTCAAGATATTGTCTGCTTAACAACTTGGCAGTAGATGTAGCATTGTCCATTGGTCGGCTAGCATCAAACTGTTCATGATCTAGTATTTTTTATTCAGATTCAGTTTCCATCTTACAGTTTTAGATTTTAGATGCTGCTCCTCTTCTTGATCTCTGAAAACTTAGAAGAACCTTTGAGATGTCTTAATTGGCTAGAGGGGGTGAATAGCCTAATTTAAAAACTACAAACCACTACACAAACTTGTTAAACAACTAATTGGCTATAAAGTTTTTTGCACTAGCTCTAACAAGTGTTACAAGCCTCCTATCCTAATAATTCTAGTTGCTATAATCTCTAAGACAATCAATGGCTAAGTCACTAAGAGCTCTCAAATCTAGCTACACTAAAGAGCTCAACTAGGTGACAAGCTAAACTAGCAAATGTAAGACAAGCTCTCAAAACTAGTTACACTAAAGAGCTTGTTACAACTAGTTTGCAGGAATGTAAACGAGTGAGCAAGATGATTATACCGCCGCGTAGATGAGATGAACCAATCAATCAATCAACACAATATGAATACCAGGAGAAATCCAATGGTAAGAGACAAGTGATTTTTCTCCCGAGGTTCATGTGCTTGCCGGCACGCTAGTCTCCGTTGTGTCGACCAACACTTGGTGGTTCGGCGGCTAAGAGGTGTTGCACGAACCTTGTCCACACGTTGGACACTGCAAGAATCGACCCACAAGTGAAGTAACTCAATAACACGAGCAATTTACTAGAACTACCTTGCGGCGCTTCGCCGGGAAGGTGCAATACCCTTCACAAGATCATCGGAGCCGGCCATGAACAATCACTAACACGTGCCGAACCTCCACCGCTGCTCCAAGCCATTTAGGTGGCGGCAACCACCAAGAGTAACAAGAAATCTGCAGCCACAACGATTCCCAAGTGCCACTAGATGCAATCACTCAAGCAAATACACTTGAAATCACTCAATCTCACTTTGGATTCACAATCAAGCAAGAGAGATGAGTGGGAGGGAGTATGCTCAGCTCACAAGGATGTCAAGAATGTCAAAAGTCCAAGAGAGATGCCTTGGAGCCGACCCCCATCTATTTATGGACCTCCCAACGAAATATAGCCGTGGCTCTGCTCGCGGGCTAACCGGACGCTGCGACCGAATGCTGCCCTGCGTTCGGTCGGGTGAGTCCGTTCACCCGATGGCTGCCACGAGTCCCCCGTTTGAACCAGAGCCGCTCGATCTCAACGGTCAAAACTCGATCGCTCGCATGTTAAGTTGTGACCGGACTCGCTGATGGAAATGACCAGACGCCGCGCCAACATAGTCCGGTCAACTCCAGTAAGCATCCAGAGAGGATTTTTCTGGACCGGACGTGTCCGGTCGCAAGCGACCTGACGCGCCCAGCGTACGGTCAGTTCAACGTTCCTCTCCGCGCGCTTGCGAGCTGATATCAGCGTACGTAAACACTTGACCTGATGCGGCCCCTGCGCGTCCAGTCACACGCTGGCGCCAGAGTCTGCTCGATCGAAAAAGTGACCAAACGCGCCGATGGCAGCGTCCGGTCGTTCCTCGCCCTTCTCGGCCACAGCACGCCCCGGCTAAAAATGACCGGACGTGCCCGGGGTGAGTCCGGTCACCCCGCGGCCAACGTCCGGTCGTGGACTTCCTCCTTTTTTTCTAAGTCCACAACCACTTCATCCTTGCTTCCAAGTTGCTAACCACAAAGTATAGAACTTGTGTGCACGTGTGTTAGCATTTTTCAAAGCATTTTACAAGGGTCAAGGTTAGCACACTAGGTTCCTAAATGCATATGCAAGAATCATGTCACCTAGTGGCACTTGATAAACCATTTAGCCAGAGATTTTCCCTCTTTATAGTATGGCTATCGATCCTAAGTGCACTTACACCCTCTATGGTGTCTTAAGTGCCAAAACAAAAACCTATCATATATACCTTTACCTTGATCTTCTCGGTTTTTATTTTTCTCTTTCTTCTTTTTCAAGTTAGAGCCTGATCATCATCAACACATGTCCATCTTCATCACCATGGACCTCATCTTGCTCAATCACTTGGATCGCACCAACCTAGCTCATATCACCGCTCATGACAAAGGTTAATGCTAGGTTTCATCAATTATCCAAAACCAAACTAGGGCTTTCAATCTCCCCCTTTTTGGTAATTGATGACAACCTATTTACAAAGATATTCAATGAAATTTTCTTGGATTCATGTTGCTTGCCCAAGCATATTACCATATGTAAAAGATTATGGACAAGTTTCATCAATCCAAATTGGTAGTATTAGCTTCCCCTACATATGTGCTAAGAGTTTAGATTTGAAAGCTTGTACATATGCATGAATTTAAAGTTTGGAAGAGTAATAGCTACCAAATGATGCTAAGGTGTAAAAAATAGACCTTTGAAGCGTGATACCAATCGGAGTTGCCAATATACACCATCCTTAGCACCATTAGTAACTAGACATTTGCAAAAACTAGAAAAGCCCGTGAGATCAACATTATAAGAAAGGATCTAGTTTTTATATGATAAGCACAAGTCTAGTTACCTTTTCTATGCATGCTAGTTTTTCATTTCATCAATCATTTTATATGATCTAGCATACACCACATAAGCATGAATATGGAATTTAAAACTTGTGCCATGCAAGCAAACATATGTAATGCACATACAAATGCAACATATAAGTTTATGAGCTTGCTCCCCCAACCTGTGTGCTTCAAATTTTAATTGATCCCCTTATAATGTTATTTTATTTGTTTGCTCCCCCTATCACTTACTATCTTTGTGAATTCTCTCCTCCTTTGTCAACAATTAGCATAAAAGATGAGCTCAAATTTTAGATAGGTTGGGGTGAAACCATGTGAAGTAAGGATCATTTTTCCAAATTGGTTCAATCTAAATCACTTGCAAAAGATATTTAACTCGGTTTGATCCAAGGACAAGCTTCTTCACACCTCCAAATAAGGGTTATCATGCACCATGTTGAGTTAAATATTTATAGCTCATTTTCTAGATTAAACACTAGGTTCACAAGCCCACAAATATGTCATACACTACCACTAGATCATTTCAAACATACAAGCAATAGTGGTACTATACAGGCATCAAATTTATTTGATTTTCATGGATGATCCTAAGACATGATAGGAATGACTAAATACACTAAATAAGTCTTTAGCAAAGGATAAATGACATGTGAATCAATTTTATCTTGCTTTGCTCGAAGGAGAGGCATGTCATATAATGGGGGTGCATCAACACATATTTGAGAAGTCAAGTATGTTCAATTTATTTCTTAGCTTGCAAAACCTCTTCTCATCAAGTGGCTTGGTGAAGATATCGGCAACTTGATCATCGATGCCCACACTCTCAATACAAATATCCCCTTTTTATTGGTGATCTCTAGTGAAATGGTGGCGGATATTTATATGCTTTGTTCTTGCATATTGAACTAGATTGTTGATGAGCTTGATAGCACTCTCATTGTCACATAGCAATGGAACTTATTTGAATTTGATTCCAAAGTCACTCAAAGTAGCCCTCATCTAAAGTAATTGAGCACAACAACTACCGGCCAAAATGTACTCCGCTTCGGCGGTTGAAAGTGCTACACTATTTTGCTTTTTTGATGAACATGACACAAGTGATCTTCTCAATAATTGAGAATGTGCCTGATGTGCTCTTTCTCTCAACTTTGCATCCCGCATAATCGGAGTCCGAATATCCAATCAATTCAAAACTTGCTCCTTTAGAATACCACAATTCAACATTTTGTGTATGCTTCAAGTACCTCAAAATTCTCTTTGTTGCCTTCAAATGACTCTCTCTTGATGAGGTTTAAAATCTTGCATACATGCATACACTAAACATCACATTCGGCCTTGATGCGGTCACATAGAGTAGGCTTCCAATCATAGACCGATACATCTTTTGATCCACCATATTGCCACTAGCATCACTAACCAAGCTTTTATTTGTCCTCATTGGTGTACTAATAGCTTTAGCATCATCCATTCCAAACTTCTTGAGCATGTCTTTGATGTGCTTGCCTTGACTCACAAATGTGTCATTCTTCATTTGCTTGATTTGAAGACAAGGAAGTAATTAAGCTCTCCAATCATAAATATCTCAAACTCACTTACCATCATCTTTTCAAACACCTCACAAAGATCTTAACTGGTTGATTCAAATATGATATCATCAACATAGATTTGCAACACAAACAAGTCATTGCCTAACTTCTTGGTGAAGAGAGTGGTGTCCACCTTTCCCATCTTAAATCCCTTAGAGGGTAGAAAATCCCTCAATCTCTCATACCATGCTCTTGGTGCTTGTTTCAATCCATACAAAGTCTTTCTCAACTTATAGACATGGTTGCGTTTCTTCTCATCTTTAAAACCAGAAAGTTGCGCAACATACACAAGCTCATTGATGTACCCATTGAGAAATGTACTTTTCACATCTATTTGGTACAACTTGATGTTGTGGACACAAGCATAGGCTAACAAGGTCTTAATTGTTTCCAATCTTGCAACTAGGGCATATGTTTCTCCAAAGTCAATACCTTCAACTTGAGTGTAACCTTGAGCTACTAATGTTGCTTTGTTCCTTACAACTATCCCATCTTGATCTTACTTGTTCCGAAAGACCCACTTGGTTCCAATCACATTATAGTCCTTAGGCCTCTCAACTAACTCCCATACTTGATTTCTTGTGAAGTTGTTTAGTTCTTCATGCATAGCATTTACCCAATCAACATCCTTCAAAGCTTCATCTATCTTCTTTGGTTCAAGGGATGACACAAATGAGAAGTGTTCACAAAATGATGCCAATCTTGATCTTGTTTGTACACCTCTTGAGATATCACCAATGATAGAATCCAATGGATGATCTCTTGTAACATTGGTTGGTTAGAGGACTTGAACTTGATTGCTTGTACTTGGTTGGTCATTTGGTTGAGATGATGTACTAGCCACTTGTTGATCTTGCACTTGAGATGATGAACTAGCTTGATTTTGATCATGAGAATCACTAGCTTGCATATTTGAGTTAGAGAGCACTTGATTCTTGTCATCTTTAACTTCAATCACTTCTTTAGACCTTATGTCATCAACATCCATCTTCTTCGTTGCATTGGCCAATTATGTGTCTCTCACATCATCTAGATTCTTATCTTTCTCTTGGAAACCATTGGTTTCATCAAATTTTATATCATGAACCTACTCAAGAGTACCACTAGCCAAATTCCAAACTCTATAAGCCTTGCTAGTAGTGGAGTAACCAAGCAAGAAACATTCATCGTATTTCTTCTCAAACTTGTTCAATCTAGTGCATTTCTTCAATATGTAGCTTTTGCAACAAAAAACCCGAAAGTATGCAATATTGGGCTTTCTTCTATTCAAGAGCTCATATGATTTCTTCTCCATCATGGGATGACAATAGAGGCGGTTGCTATAGTAGCCAGCCGTGTTGATTGCTTCGGCCCAAAATGTATGACTCACATTTTACTCACTCAACATTGATCTTGCCATATCAATCAAGGTTCTATTCTTCCTCTCAGCTAGGCCATTTGATTGTGTAGTGTACTTGACCAAAAATTGATGTCTAATTTCAAACTCATCACACAAATCATCAACTTTTGTGTTCTTGAATTCACTTCCATCGTCACTTCTCACTTTCTTGATGAAACTCATTGTGAATTCTCTTGATGAATATCTTAAAGGCTGCAAACACGTCACCCATGTATATCTAGTGAAATCATCCACAATCACAAATCCATACTTGTTGCCACCAATACTTGTATATGTAGTTGGCCCAAACAAATCCATATGCAAAAACTCAAATGCCTTAGATGTGCTTACCATGCTCTTCTTAGATGTGTGTTACTAATCTGCTTTCCGGCTTGACATGCACTGTATAGCTTATCCTTCTCAAATGTGACATCTTTCGAGCCCCTAACTAGATCATGCTTAATCAATTTATTCAATTATTTTATTCCAACATGACCAAACTTTCTATGCCATAACCAATCTATACTAGACTTAGTGAGTAAACATATTGACAATTAACCTTTACTACTATTGAAATCAACCAAATATAGATCGTCATATCTGAATCCTGGCCAGAGTCGAGGCGTGCCGCCCGTCCTGCAGGGGAGACCAACAAAGGCACGTGTGCACTGTGTACAAATGACGGTGCATGAACCGGGCCCTTCTTGTTAGGGTGGGTGCCACTGCCAAAGCACCATCGTGGGCAAGGCATGCCCACGTCGGTCTGTTCCCTTTCAGGCGTTCTGGTTTCAGCTCCTTCCGAGCTTCTAGAAGACTAGAACATTACATGGAAAAAAAGGCATCCACGAAGTTTGTCAGTTGCCTCCTGCTTTCCTCGCACTATATCTCTGGATCTCTCCAGTTCGGTCTTTTGAACTAACGAAACTTCGTGTGAACCCTAAAGCAGAGCATAGCAGAACAGACCGGAACCTATCTGAACACTTTTGCTTTACATAAACGGCGCAATTACACATATTAACAAACCTCGTGGATCTCCTGTGTACTAGTACTCTAGATCACAGACTACGTTCCCTGACTCCCTGAGCATACGAGAATTTCATAGTCCTACACGCTCTCAACGATTTCAGGACCAATCTGGAATCTGCCGTACTGCTCGGCGGTGCTGCGCTGCGGCTGCAAAAATGTCGTCTCACAATTTACTGTAGCAAAAGCCAAAAAAGCTGCAGCTGTAGTTGCAGCGATCTCCAGGAATACACAAACCTTTTTTTCCTCTCATCGGGTCTGTCCAGCAATGCACCATCACTCCAGTCGCGCTCCACGAAATCTGTAGCTGGGATTGCGTTGGCTTATGAACAGGCATCAGTTTACTGTCTCTTAGGCCTTATTTAGATCCCGCGCGTAAAAATTTAGGATATCACATCATATGTTACATGAGGTTTCGTATGGGGTATTCGAATACTAATAAAAAATAAATTACAGAATCCGCCAGTGAACCACAAGACGAATTTATTAAGCCTAATTAATCTATCACTACCACATGGTTACTGTAGCACTTTATTGTCAAATTATGGACTAATTAAGCTTAAAAAATTCGTCTCGTAAATTAGTCGCAAACTATATAATTAGTTATTTTTTAGTATATATTTAATATTCTATGTATGTGTCCAACGCATTCAATGTGATAGGATGTAAAATTTTGGGGTTGAAACTAAAAGGGCTTAATACATCTCTCGAACAAGTCAGGTACCATATTTGTGAGCTGCGCACTTATGCAATACAGGTCGATCATGACGACACTTGGTATATATGGTAAACAAATACATACGTATATATATGGTAGCAGGCGGGCAGCACACTTTTATGCAGGGCAAGAGCGAGCTCAATATAAAGACAAAATCTCAGAAGCACAAGCAGTTAGAGTATGTCGAACAACACACCACTGTAACGGTTGCAAGTTGTGTCAACAAAATCGTCTCAAGCACCTTACTAGGTGCAGGGTGCAGGAGATGCCCTGTACACTGAAACATATAGAGTTATAGACCCGATGAGAGGAAATCAGGGTCAAAACAGAAAGATAAAACCAACTTGAATCCATATTATGCTGCAATGTTTTGGGTGGTACATACCCAATTATCCCTTGTATGTTTTATGTTAGTGTTCTGTCATTTATAGCATATAGACCATGTTCGCTTCTTTTATAATCCGTCTTTTTCAGCTTGTTTTTTCAGCCGGAATAGTGTTTTTCTTTCACAACAAATCAGCCGGAACAGTATTTCGGCTTGTTTTTTCAGCGAAGCGAACGGGGCCATAATGAGTTACATTTTCCAATACATTAAATTAAACAACTTTAAACTAGAAAACATATCCCTAGCATCTTATTCCACCTTGAAATCCATGATGAGAGAAGGGAAAATTCAGTGCACATAGAAAAAAAATGGAATCATGAAAGACAAATATTGAAATGGTTGAATCAGTACGATACATACGTGTATGTTAATTTTCAACTGAAAAAAAAATCTAGGAATCAGGTGCCTCTCACAGCCAAAGAAAGGGAGCAAGGAAAAAAAATGGTTACACATGAATACGATGGCAGTTCCTTCTGAAATAAAAGTGAATTCAAGCTGAAGAGTTTAGTGATTTTATGAAATCAGCTTCCTGCTACATTCCTAGCAAGAACTAGCCTTACCTAGCCAAATAATGAACAGGCAACCTATTCGACTTTATTTCCATCATAATACACGGTGCTAATCAAGTAATGCTGACATGAACATTAATTACCAAGGCACAAGAAACAGGCAAGTTTCAGAACAAACACCTAGTAGATAGCGCAAACCATATGGCACTGAGGTCAGTTAATTCGATCAAATTAAGCTGCTAGGAGAATCTCAAACTTTCACTGTTTAATATACTTCAAAACACGAACAGTTTCTAGCAGTCCCAATGAAGATACCATATTACCATGCAACTTGCCAAGAACTTATCTTTGACGAAATATTCTTGGTTCGTTATGAGATCTGTCAATCAGAAGAATTCAACAACTTCCCTGATGGATTAGCTAGTCACAGCTAAGGTATGATGCAATCTAGTTGTAGTGCATCCTTCCATCTATATGATTGGATCATAATCATCATAGCTTAAATCAACATTGAATAAATTCCAAAAATCCTAGTGCAATCCCCTAATCCGAACTCCTGCGGTTGATAAGGAGTTCTTAAGTGCAAACTGAAAATACAGAATATTGCCAAAATCTGCAAAAGAAGTATATATAGAAATAGCAGTAGTAGAGGCTTACAAAGAAGGCCAACTACCTGCATTCCAATATGGGCCCTTGATGGTTTGACAGGTATCACATTTTTATTTCTGCCAATAAGAATGAGAATGCCCTGCATTAACTGTATCCTGAGGCCAAAATACTATCTCACACTCCAGGGTCATTAAGTTAGCACCTACTCAACGAGGAAGATCATGCCTCAACACTATCTATACAGTCAGCCGCTGATATGCAGAATCTACAAAGTCACTTAATCTAGGGAGAGACTTTTCTTCATTGTCTCATAAACAAGATAGGTAATACTTGCAGCTGGCACCACTTTAAGAAGATTTGGTACAAGCCCTTTGTAAAATCCAGAAACTCCCTCATGCCGCAGAGTTCTCCGAAAACAATCAGTCATCCCTCTATATGGATCCTCTGAATTGGCTGGCTGAGCTTGCATTCTGCAAATAACATTAATGAAAAGGAGCATATGAGCATGTGTGAAGGACAGACCTTCATGGTTGTACAAGCCTACATTGCTATCAATGAAATCTACCGCTTACCTTGTTCTGATGACTTGTAAAGGATATACACATGTGGCTCCTAGCGCTCCAGAGACTGTTCCACAGCCCAACTGTACCAAAGGGCCAGGATCTACATCAGAAAATCATAACTTAGTAACACCGGATGAGAAGGGTGGAAGTACAAACAGATCCTGGTAGAAGTGTACCATTGTCCTTGAGGACATATGTCTTGGACATTTCTTTCAGTGTTTCATAAACAGTAAGATCAATTCCAGCATACGGGACCATGCCAAGCAATGATGGAACAAGGCCTCTGTAGAACGCTCGGGGACCTTCATGTATCCATATATCCCTTGATAGTGCGCCAAGGCTAGGAATTCTGCCTCCCTCATAAGTCTGCAGACGAGTCTTCACCAAATCAATGGGATAAATCACTGTCTGTGCGATAGCACCAGCCAAACCCCCCGCCATGAGACGCCCAGAAGTACCAATGTCACTCTTATTTTCTCCTTTACTTTTCATTATGTATTCTTTAAGCATTTCATAGGTGTAGAATCTTATAGCACTTTCTGGAGCAACTTTTACCACATTCAGTCCATTCCCTCTAAAAAATCCCAGTAGACCACCTTCTCTCCATATCCCCTTAACCGCATCTAGAACTGTAGTACGGTTCGTTTGCACTTGCATATTTACTTTGAGGCGATCAAGAGGTGCAGTTGCAGTACGAGATGCTGCACCAGCAATGCCTCCTGCAATCAGATATTTGCTTGCACCTACATGTTTACTTATTCCTTCCGGTATAGCGGCCTGCTCACCAATATCTACAAGGCAGACTCTTTCCCAGTGATGATATATGTTTTCAATGGTTGCTTCATGAGGATAAAGCAAAAGAAAATCTCTCCATTCCTCAAAAGTAATAATACCATCGTTGTCCTTATCCACATGCTCAACAAATCTTGCAAGCTCTTCATCATCAATTTCTATACCTGCAAACAGTAAACTGGTATACTTGTAAGACATATCACAAAGACTAGATTTATCAGCCAGCTCTTCGGAACATAGCTATTTACAATTACTACCAGTTTCGACAGATACACCGCACTGCGTTATTCAAAGCTAAAAAAAACTTCACATACAAGGAACTACTTCCTATTTTCAGAATGGTGACTTAGACAGTTATTAAGATATCAGTTATTAAGATATCGAAACTGATTAAAATTTTGAAATGGTGAAGCACATTGCAATGCTAAAATGGAAGCATTGCATGTTATGATGGGCATTCCAAGTACTAGTCCATAAACTGCTGGCATTGGCTCAGGGCTGTCCTGCAACTGATTTGAATGGCACACAGCACATGAACATTCAGATACCTTCCAATCAACCATATTGTATGCCCTCAACCTCCCCCTCAAGGTTTCAGACTTTCAGCTACATTTACCAGGTCACTCAACGGGACTAATCTTCTCACAGCTGTCAGCAACAACCAGTCGTAGAATTTCCACATGGGGACTGCCTAAACTTATCCAAGCCATAAACCTCCCTGGTGAAAAAAAAAAATCTGAGCATCATAACCACCACCATCAATACTTACTCCAACTCTCTAACTCAACTCATGAAGTATTCATTGCCTTATAGTTTCAATTTCCAAGGGAAACAATAAAGCTCAAGTAGCAACAAATAGAACTGAACTCAATTTATCATAGTTGTCATCTACAATTCTCATGTCAAAAAAGGACTTTCTCAAAGCTGACATTAGGAAACGTGGTAAAGAATTTCAATATTAGGAAACCCCAAACTTTGCCACTCTGATACTTACAGCCAGAGTTGAGGATTGGCACGAATGAATGACTTATTTTACCACAAAAAGAAACTATCCCATGCAGTATGTCTCCATCAATACTTTGTGTTGCATCCTAATCACCAAATTTGGAGAGAAAAAAAGGATACCCAAATTATGAAAGGGCCTCTATCTTAGTTACCTATTTTAAGGAGCCCATGTCCCTATGGCATCACTAGAAGTCTAGAACCATCACAAGGAACACTTAAATTTGTAGCTCAGGAAAACACTATTTTATTCACAGAGTCTCACACTCTCTCACTCAACCTCATTCGAGTATTCGACACCATCACAGAATCGAGCTATGGTGGTGGAATAGAGGAATCACTAAAAGGAAGGAATAAGGTACTCGCAAAAACAAATGAAGGAATAAGGCGAGGAGCGTTGGCATTGCAGTTACCAGCCTTGACGAGCGCGTGCCAGAGCTCCTCGGGCAGGATACATCCGTTGTGCTCGACGTCGATGGCCTGGAAGATGCGGTAGAGCTCGAGCTCCTTGTCGTCCATGTACCTCCGGAAGTCGTCGTAGCCGACGCGGCCGTCGCGGTCGCGGTCGCAGGCCCGGAGCAGCGCGCGCGCGTAGTCCTCGGCGCCCGCGCCGCCGGTCGTCCCCTCGGGGACGCGCAGCGCGACGAGGCCGGCCACGATCTGCGCGTGGTCGAGGTGGCCCCGCCCCGCCGCGTCGAAGAAGCCGAAGACGCCGCGGATCCGCGCCTCCCGCTCCGCCTCCGTCTCCCGCAGCGCCAGCAGCACATGCTCCATCGTCGCCGCCGCCGGCCCCAACGCGTGCGCTGGGCCGCCGCACCCTATCGCTCCCCTCGCTGCCGCCGCCGCGGGCTGAGCCGTCGTGGCGGCCGGAGACGCCGCCGCGGTGGTCGTCGCGGCTGCCGCTGGGCGGGGCTCCACCGCCTGGACTGCCGCGCCGGACATGGCTCCGGCGGCGGCGACGGCGGGGAAAGGGGGCAGGCGCAAGCGCAAAGCAAGCGAAGCGAGCAAGGAGGTGGCGAGGCGCTGTGCTGTGCTGCGGTGACGGACTGACGGCGGTGTTGAATTGAAACTTTTTTTTTTGACTCAGTGTTGAATTGAAACTTGAGAAGGGTGGTTTGCAGCCGTTTGCGTCTGTCTCGTCTCCCGAGGGAAAGCGAATATGCCTCGCAACCCTGACAATTCGGACCAGATATCGAACCAGCTAATCAGTAATGACTAGCAAATTTGTGCGTACGTGGCGACAGAAGAAAAACCTAGCAGATGTCAATAAAAAACAATGACAAAAATAATACATATCTATTTATGATTTATCATTTTTTTATAAATTTCAAGTCCATAATTTATTTTATAATGACCGACATCTATAATATAAGTTCATGTTTGCAATAATATAATAATGTTCTATTAAGCCTGTGTCAATTTAAAATACCACATTTACAACTTTTTTGTCGCAAACCATAAAAGTAACAATATTTAAACTTAAATATAGAACAACTTTAATTTTAATACTATCTAGTGTTGCTATAGTTAAATATTGAGAGCTCTGTGGCTTTTTTGAGAACTCATAAAATATGTAATTCTAATATCTAATTAAAGTCGATAAGAAGTTAGTTGTTGATGACTCAAGGATTGGTTTGTTCGCCGATGATTATGACGAGAGACCCCTCTCAATTTTTTACATAGCAGACTTCGTCGGGAATTGTAGAGATAGATTTATTTAGACTGGATTAGTGAACAAACTGCTTAAGATTTTAATTAACGGTTTGATTAGTTCGACCTGTGCCTGATTTTAATGAGAATAAATTTTGTTTGTAATCAAAATTATATCAATAAATTGATGGTGGAAATCATTATTTCTTAGATCCATGGATCAAAGATCCATAATACCGTATTTATATTTGTATTTTATGTTTACAAAAAGGAAATTAAGAAACTACCGATCAAAAGAAGAGGGTAGGGGAAAAAAACTCACACCTAAAACGATTCCAGAGGAATTGTGACCCGGCAGACCCATGCAAGCCTAGAGGATTTAGCCTGTTCGTTTGTTGGTTTCAGTCAGTCCAAATCAGCTAATCAACAATATTTTTTCTCATAATAAACCAGCACCAACAAGGCCAAACCAAAACCGACCAGCCGTTGAGTTCGAGGAAGTACGTGAGTTCGAAGGCGGAGGATCGATCGGCGACGACCCGTCCGTCACTCGACCCGCCGATTCCCGATCGAGATGCTGGGAGCGCAGCTGGGCGAGTCGCGAGAGAATTGCCCGCGCACTGGCGCGGATGGCTAAGAAGACGGTGGTGGACGACAAGGTGCTGGTCGACTGCCTGAAGGACGTCTCGCGCGCCGGCGCGCTTCTACAGGCCGACGTCCCAGCGGGGTCCGGGCCCGGCACGTCCACGTGCATGCTGCGCCGCATCGGCCTCCTTGGCTTCAAGATCGCGCCAATGCTCGACCTCCGCGTCGCTCCGACGAGCACCGACTGCACCATCGAGATGCTGTCGTTCAAGGTGTATCCCTCCTCATCAAATGTATGTTCCGATCCTCCTTTGTTTTGATCCGAAGCTTCGCTTGTTTAGACGCCTGTTCAACAGTTCTTCTTCGCAGGTGTATCTAATCTGGTAGTGCTTAATTACTTTCCACAATTTTTTTTTCTTGTGTCGTCCACTTCCCACTTATTTTTGCATCTTGGGTCTCTAAGGCCTTGTTTAGTTTCAGGTGTCAAGTTTTGGGGTGTCATATGGGGATGTCATATGGGGTGTTTGGATGCTAATAAAAAAAAATAAATTATAGAATCCGTAAGTAAATCGTGAGACGAATTTATTAAGTCTAATTAATCCGTCATTAGCATATGTGTTACTGTAACACTTTATTGTCAATTTATGGCTAATTAGGTTTAAAAGATTTGTCTTGCAAAGTAGTCACAATCTGTGTAATTAGTTATTTTTTAGTCTATATTTAATACTTTATACATATACCAAATATTCGATGAGATAGGGTGTACTGTGTACACTTTTAGAGATGAACTATACGAGGCCTGGAAACCCGCTGATCAAAGGCACATTTTTTTTTTTACCGGGAAACTCATACTTTGCTGCCATGGAGGGACGGGCCGACGGGGACTCCCGAAGTGAACTTCCACATTTACTGAACGCCTCCCGATGAGACCGAGAGGCGGCAACATCAGGCCGATGAGGCCGAAAGCGGCGGACGTTCTGGCAAAGGCACGCTGGACAACGAAGAGAAGATGAGCGACGTGATGAAAGATTGCAGCCGGCCACAGGTACCGCGAACAAAAACGTGATTAGATCTAGATCTAAAAAAAAAAAAAAAAAAAACAGCCGCCGATTCGGCGCGGCAGGAACAGCCAATGAGACAATCAAGGACGCCTACTCATATTTTTATGGATGTTTGGCTAGGGACAAGTCACAGGACGGCAGGAGGCTTACTGTTATGGATGTTTGCGATCGGGATCGAGGGATCGGGATACAATACATGCAGCGAGGAGGTAGAGTTTGACTCCGACAAGAGATGGACTTTGACTCCGGTGGAAAATAACTTTTCAATTTTGATAGAGCAAATCAAGTGTTTTGGAATTTGCGGGCATCAATATGGTGGACGTATTATGTTATGGAAAGTAAAAAGCCCGGTTCAATATGGCTTTGTTATATAAAAAGTAAAATAAGATTTTGTTTAATTTATTTTCTATTTGAATTAAGATTCCTATTCCTATTTAAGCTCGGAGAGATCTATTTGTCATAATAAGTCTAGACGAAAGAAACTCTTGACTACCGGTAATTAGAGGAGGTGGACAAAAAAAATGGATGAACGAAAAAAGATGTCCGAAAATTTTGCCGCTTTATTAGTAGGTATAGATTTTTATATTTATTATCAAAATATCATGATATATACTGTAACTGACAAAACGTTACTGGAAAGAGTAATATAAAACCGGCCCTGAAGATGGCCTTAATAAGCTAAGCACAACTGATCTCTTTTTGCTTTGTTTCATGGCTCCGATGGATGACACAGGAGGCGTCATCGGAGACACCGATGGTTAACACGTGCGTGTGCTTTTGCAAGTGGCCGTTGTAACTACCTCCAAGCAACACAAAATCCAGTGGAGCTCACTTTGCTCCAAGTGTTTGCTCCGGTCAGCAAACTGGCCGGTGCAGGGTCAAAAACACCAAGAAGAATTTGTGGGTCGTGGCTTGACAAGTCGCTTCGCTCCCGCCGTCCCACGGCGTCTAGAACGTGGTAAGTGGCGCCGGGGACCCGTCGGTGGCAAATTGGCGATGCTATCGCGCTCAG
Source organism: Miscanthus lutarioriparius (assembly GCA_904845875.1). Taxonomy (NCBI): domain Eukaryota; kingdom Viridiplantae; phylum Streptophyta; class Magnoliopsida; order Poales; family Poaceae; genus Miscanthus; species Miscanthus lutarioriparius. Next base: position 134,234,500 of record CAJGYO010000007.1, on the reverse strand, counting down.
GCCAAACTAAGATATCATTAGCCACTAGTTAATTTGTACTGAAATGGGGAGATAGACAATGGACGAATATGATGGGGGTGGGGGTGGGGGGTGGGGGGGGGGGGCACAAACTGAAACAAGAGTGCGTCTGATACATATTCTATCATATTTATGAGCTGTTTGGACGAGATTCGGCTCCAGCTTCTCTGAAGAGAATCACTTCCGACGAGCAAAACACTCAAAATGCCAACCGATTCAGGTGGAAATTAGGAGAGAGTCATTTTTCTATTTACACTAGGAGGTGCGAGCTTAAAAAAATCCGCTTCACCTTGCTCCCTGCTATATTCTTGTGGAGATTAGTAGAGAATCATTTCTCATCAACTTCCTACCCTGCTCCCTTTAAAGAATCTAATAGAACTACACTGTCAGAGAATCAAAGAGCAAAGCTCTCCCAAACGAAACCAGTCCACTTACGAATATATAGACGTAGGTAGTATTTTATTTCTCCACGGACGGACTCATGAACCTAATCCATCTATAGGTCACACCGCTCACTTGTAGTTCACCGAATCAATTCTCATTGGCTTCTCACCATGGTTCCTCCTAAATCACTCCATCCGTTGGAGTTGGATGTTTTCTTTCTGTCCTCTCTGAAGGGTTATTTGGATTGGTACCATTCAATCCTTGCTTCTCGTGATCTCACAAATCCAAGAAAGGTCAAGCAATAGCACAATAGATCGAGAAGCAACAACTAAGAAGGGTGGGCCCCCACCCGATTCTCCTTCACACACCCCACCGACACCTCTCTCTCTGCTAGTCCCACCACTCCTCCTCTCCCTTCAACCAATCAGGCTTCCCACACCATGGCGGTGCCCTTCCTCCCAAAAAAGACTCCTTTTTCCTCTCATATCACGCAAGTTTAATACAACACGCCTTTGCGACGTCCTAGGTGGTCATAAGTGCAGTAGATGGACGCTCGGACCCTCCTTAATGTACTAATGACGTGTTTTAGGGCTTTGGTCAATAACGTTATTATGGCTCGTTTGGAAGAGCTTTAACTTTAGCTTGTCTGAAGAGAATCACTCATAACTAACCAAACACTTAAAATGTCAAGTCCCTGTTATACGGTGAGGATCAGCAGGAATCAATTCTCATCACCATCTCAGCATGGTTCCTCCTAAATCACTCCATCCGTTGGAGTTGGATGTTTTCTTTCCGGTGTTTTTAGGAAGGAGACCGACTCTTTCCTTTGCAATGCCGCAGCTACTTCCTTGTTCGTGTGAGAATGCTCTATTCCAAACGGGCCCTTAACTGAAAACTCCCAGCAAACAAAATGAGTCACAGCCACCCCGCTCCTGGGCTCCTGGCTCAACGTTGCGTCTTCGCCGTGGCCCAATTAGTTGGCATCGGTGTCCGGCGCCCCCAGCGGCCCAGCCCCCCACCACTCGGCGACTCCCGCTGACACAGACTCGATCGGAGCGTGGCGGCGGCGCGGTGCTTCTCCTCCGCGGCTCTGCGCGCGGTCGTGGCGGCAGCTGCAGCGGGGCGGCGGCGGCGTGCGTCCCTGCTGTGAGCTTCATCGCCCCGTGTCTGTACCTCTCGTTGGTTGCCTCGTATCCCTACATATTCTTCTCTGAGCGCGCCTCTTCCCATGTCGCAGTAGGACGGAATCAAACCCTAACCCTAGCTTCCTCCACCGCGCCTTCCTCGTGAGGCCGTATACATGGACGCGAAGGACATACTAGGGCTTCCGAAGACCCCCTTCTCGTCCTCCCAGGAGAAGAAGTCGCGGCCGCCCAAGGAGCCGCAGCGCAAGCCTGATGGCGTCTCGCGCGAGGTATTTCTTAACCCGGCGCCTAGTCGCTGCTGCAGGCCTGCGATGCTGATAAAATCATGGAGATGTAGGTCTATGCCCTCACTGGAGGGGTGGGAATGGCCCCGCTCATGCCGACCATCGAGGCATCGCACCTGAAGCGACGGCCTGCTGCGGAGAAAGAGAAGGTGAGGGAGTACAATTCTTCTCACACCTATTGGAAATTGGATAGCTTCTGAGCTGCGCTGAGAAAGCTACTCATAAACCACACACTTGGAAATTTGGTGAAGTACATTGCTTATGTAATTTGAACCTGGAAAACTAAAATGCTGACCACTTCATATACACATACTGTTTGGATTGCCAATAAAAATAGCTTTATGTTACCAGATTAAGTTTCTCATGTGCGTTGGGTCCACATGAACTTGTTAACCTGTAACATGTTTTTATATATATGAAACCCCTTAGACTACAAATAAATATCCTAGTTCATAATCAGCAGAAGTGCAGTTAGAGTCAAGCTTATATAGAACTACTAACTTTGTATTCACCGTTCATTCACTCTGTCCGGTGAAGATTTGTGCATTGGATTTGTGGCATATTTGTGAAATGTTACATTTGTTACCCATAGCAAAGCAATTCAGCATTGATGTGAACTTCTCATAGAATGCAGAAGATGACTACACTTATCTAGTTATCTGGCTGTTTGGTGGTATTGGAGCCAGGGGCCACTTTAGTCGATTTGACAAAACCATTTTAATATCTTATGCAGGTAGCATGGCAGTGGTTACCTTTCACGTCGTCTGCACGAACTGATAACCTTCAACTCTATCACTGGGTCTGTATCTTGCTCTACTAATGTGCTGTATGTTGAAAAATAGTATGATTTACTCACACAGTCACACAATAACTAGTTCTCACCAATTCGATTTTTCAGGTTAGAGTTGTTAATGGTGTTCAGCCAACTGGTGATTATCAGTTTGCAAAATATAACAAGGTAAGAACTATATTATGTTAGGTACATAATTGAGCAAGAAGCCTTTCCTTGCAAAACCCTGTGTCCCTATCTTTATTTATCCTTCTGATTTTGCAGAAGGCGGATGTTGTCAAATATACGGATGAGGAGTACGAGAAGTATTTAGTTGACCCTGTAGGTACTACTTAGTACTTACAATAATTTTTTGGAAACTTAGTGTCTGATTTGTTTCTGAGCTTACGTTTTTGTGCTACCTACACTTCATATCCTGGAAAGAGCGAATCTGGCATGTCACAAATGTTCATTTTCATATGGTTTTCTAGTTATAGTATATTAGAAACTGAATTATAGTTTAGCTCCCTTTCCCATCTTAACAAGATATTCTAACTTCTAAACATCCGTTTGATATTGCATTTGTCTTTGTTAGCATGGCATGCTTGTTACTCCTGTTCCATTTTATAAGGCGCTAGTTGGAATGACTCGGTCTCCTAAATTACACTTTGACCATTCATTTACTTTATATTATAATATGTATGCTTATAAACTTGTGATTATTGGATAGTACAATTGCTTACAAATCTAACCCCTCCAAGTTTGTATTATAATAGTTAAAAATTATTTGTCAAATTATTGGTCAAAGTTTTTAAAGTTTGAATCTTGATATGCGTGTGCGCCTTATAAAAGGGAACGGAGGTAGTAACATATAGGCGGTGACCCTACTGCTGCAGATCTTGTAGGGGTAGTACCCATCCATGTGAAAGTTCTTTGGAGTATTTAAATTCATAAACGAAAGCTTTCATATTCTGCTATTGGAATATGTGTTGTCAGACAATAAATATACCTATTATTTATACCCAAACTTAAAAACAGAATTTCTTTTTGCAGTGGTATGACCTTTTTGCTGAAGGTTTATTGGTTTAATAAATAAACTTATGTTAGAAATTTTGAAATCTTCAGTCATGTTTTTACCTTACTGTATGTATACACTATGTTCAGTAATTTGTCTACTTTAACAGAAGCATTTCTAGAATAGAACAAATAGACATATGTCAAAAAAAATTTACCTTACTGTATGTATACAATATTGTTCAGTAATTTGTCTACTTTAACAGAAGCATTTCTAGAATAGAACCAATGAACATATGTCTAATTTTGGTCTGCAGTCATTTTGGATATTCATGAACTTATTGATTTTTGGGGGTTTAAATTTTTAGGATTTTTTCCCCACATTCTTTCCGAAGTTCTAAAAGAAATATGTGGTGTACCTATTTCAGGATTGGAGCAAGGAAGAAACAGATCAGCTATTTGAGTTATGTGAAAGATTTGACCTTCGCTTCATAGTAATAGCAGATAGGTTTCCAACTGCTCGCAGTGTGGAAGATCTGAAGAGTCGTTACTATTCTGGTAATTCAATCATGATATCTTTGGGGTCAGAATGTCAAATAGAACATGCTTTGTGAATTTTCTTGCATTTTTAATCTTTGTTTATATATGCATTAGACTAAAGGCTATTGGCCCTGCTTTTATATTGAGAGCAATTAAATATGCATTTTTTTTGCTCAGGAGCAAACATTGGTGATGTATTTTTGGTTGTTCTGTTTATATTCAATGTACAAGTAATTATTCATCAGTGGACAGTAACCTTTCTATCACAACGAGTAAGATATTTGCATGCGCTCTTGTATCATAGATGTTCTAAAATCTAAACTGCTCTCTTGCAACTTCTTTTTTACTTCTTTTAAATTGATGAAGAAAGTCTTGAAAATTGCCATTGCATTTGGTCTGCTATACAATGTACTTTATTTGTACACACCTTTCTTTGTACTATGTTATGTTACCAGAAGTTAGGTGGCATCATGACTTGCTATTCACCTATTCAATCAATTATTATTGATAATCATGTATGCACAATTTGTGTGTATTTCCACCATCTCAATCTATATGGTATACCTTACCTCTATAGTCATCGTCTTTTTTATTTTTGCAGCTTCTCGGACTCTTCTAATTCATAGAGCTAGGTCATTCGAAGATGTTTCTGGGAATCCCCTTGTGAAGGTAGTGCTTAATTCTCTTCCCTAATTAAAAGTAATTACTTCAAAGTCATGATAAATTTTGTCCTGTACTTACATATGTCCACTGTTTGTTCTCAGGATGCCTACGATGCTGCTCATGAGACTGAGAGGAAGCGTGCATTATCAGCACTTCTCTCCCAAACAAAGCAGCAAGAACGAAAGGATGCCGAGGTGAGAAATTTGCTGATTTTTGCAGTTTTGCTATTTGCTAGATTCTGTTGTTGTGTGTACCTGACTACCAAGTGTTGCATTTTCAGACTTTAGCAGAAGCAAAACGTATTATGGAATCTCGTGCTGCTAGCAAAGTGAGTAACCAATCCATGTTATTACATGTCCTATAGCACAAATAATCTAATGCAATAAGTTTTTAATGATAATTATAATTTGTATGGTATTTGTGGGATGAATTTCTTTTGTGAAGCAACTGATGGTAAAACATGAGAAAATTGGATATTTGGGGCTCAAAAGATTGACTCCTTGATTATGTTGCCACTCAGGTGGATGACAAATGTGTCCATCTGTGTCTATGAATGTGGGTCCAATGGCAAATCTGCAAAAGGCCAATGTCTTGAGTCCTAAGTATCCAAATCTAGATGTTTATTATTTTTTTGAAATTAAATAGCACTTTTAATTTGTAGTTTTGGACATTTCAGGTGCTTGCCAATGTTGTTCATCAATTCCCTTTTCTATTTCAATTGGTACTTTCAAGAGTAAATGGACACTGCTTGATGCTAATGCTATGGATTGTTAAATGTCTAATTGTTTGATACTTTGTAGAATGTTGATGAAGCTGTAATGCCTCCGAGCTCTGATAATGCTATGGTTCCTGTTGATGGTGTATCTCCTTCAAGCAGCACTCATCCATCTTTAGCACATCCAAATACAACAGCTAACACCTTGATACCTAATTCACTACGAACGGTAATCCTGAAACTATTTCTGGTTAAGTCTTATGGTTGATTAATTTACATTTTAAGTTACGTTGACAGATGTTCTTTTTACCCTGAAGAAGCTACAGTGATAATTTTATTATGCAACAAGATCAGCCGTAATTCAGCTTATCACTCTCAAATTTTACTATGCATCTGTGTCAGCACTCACCACTGCTCAGTGACATCTAAATGAGAATAAATCACATACATTCAGATCCAATTATATATATTATTTCAGTGTTGATTCCTGCACTAGATCTGATATCACCTTAATTTTTATTATAAAGGTTTTGTCAGGACATTGAGGTTACATGAATACATTGTCCCACTAAGTGAAACTTGGATAAATGCCATATTGCCATGTGGTGTCGGGAATCATATATCAACCTCACAGCGAGTGGCACTTTTGAAAATGCATACCTCATAGTGGAATTTATTCAAGCTTTCCATTAGAAGTACTGAACTACTGATGTTGTGTTCAAGAAAAATGTTGTGTTGGAAGGCACAAAATAGGTGCCACATTTGCAAATCCCTTTTTGCCACTATCTGTAGATATATGGCGCATCAGGTTCATAATCAGGTGCAAAAATGAATCCATTTGCATGTCTGAACTGTATTCTTGTTCTAATAGTGATGCATTGAGTAGTGCAGTTCATCTTTCTACTTTCATTTTTATGGGCTTAAGTAGACCCGTCTCTCCTTTCAAATGTATAAATCATTAAATACAAATAGATCCTATTTATTTTTGAAAGATGATTGTAATAGCGTGTTTCGCCGATTCTATGAAATATAGCTGCCTCTTAGTGGTAAACACAGAACAAATAGACCTACTATTAATATGCCACTGGTGACTGGTGACCACATCTCACCTTATCTGGTTAACTGCAGTGTAAACATTGTTCATCTATCTGCATTTTTCTTATATATGCATATGACCTGTATACTTTCTCTTTCAGCTTCGAGTGTATTTGAGAACCCATGCGCTTGACCAAATGGTCCAAGCAGTAGGTGCTTCAGCTGGCCTTAGAGTTATCAAAAGGGTTGATCAGACACTGCAAGAGCTAGGGGTTTGTTCTGTACTTGATGCACACAAAATTAATTTGTGAAATAGCATAAATATATTTCAGCAACCATATTTTTTAGGTGAATTTGAAGCCTAAGGTTCCAACGAAAGCAGTTTGTGTAGAACATATTGAACTTCGGAATGAGCTACTCACATTGCTTAACCTACAAAAGCAGGTACACTTTTTAAGGCTGAGCATCCATGTTCTTTAGCTTTTTGCAACTTGCATATACTTTTAACCTTATAAATTTGCATTAGGTTGCAGAAGTTTTGATTCCCAATTTTGATCTTTTTTCCGAAGCACCTGTTGAATAAGATGGGAAGGAAAAAAAGGGGAAACTAAGCATATCTTCAAATATTTGTTCTTTCCCTTCAGCTAACAGTTCCCTTTTGTTTTTTATGTTAATAGCTGCAAACTAAAGAGGCTGAAGTTTCAGCTAACCGGGAAAGTTCCTTCACAGAGGCACCAAGCACACCTAAGGTATATAATATAATATATGAATTACCTGCCTTTTTCTCTTTTTATCATTGTGGACCTGTTGTAGGATAATGTGAAGTCATAAACCTTGGGGAGTAGGCTTCCTCTTATTATCTGTTGCAGAGATATGGCTGTCACAAGTAGTTCCTTGATAGAAGATATATGAAGAGCTTAGTGGGGTATTAACAGGGTCGTGCAAAACAATGACAATATATGTTAATTCACAGCACTTCAAGATCCAAATATCCTGTTAACTGAAATGTTTAGTGGAACCATCTAAAAAGGTCTAGTGGAAAATTATTGCCGAGACAGAGTGAATTATGTTCCCCCTTTTGCGGTAAAAGTTATGCTTGCTGGCTAGTGCTTTATTAGGTTCCAACAATTAGTTGCTTTCTATTTAACAACATTATTGTGTATTTATTTGCAGCGTTCTAATAGGGACATTGATCGGCCCTTCATCCCTGATACAATTGGGTTTACAGGTATTTAAAAGCGGACACTTCAGTTTTTAACGCCTTTCGTCTTCAATATGAGGGGTTGCCTATTAATATTTTGCATCATCGTGCTTCATGTGACTTCAGGTGAAAGAGCAGGCAAACGGGACCACAAGCGGAAGGTTTGTTGTTTTTTCCCTTTAACTCTGCTTGTAAACTCTGCTCGGTTTCTTTTATGGTACATGCACGTCTTTGAATTGAAGCATCCATGCTGTTTCTACAATGTCTGTTAGATTACAGACGATTTAATGGATGCCTAGTATTTCCTACTACTATGGACCTATATGAGTTCAATTCATCTTTTCATCTGCTTTTAACTATGTTATGGTTTCATTTCATCTCAAATCATTTTTGCCAGTCCATGGGAAGATTTGTAGATGCGCCTCCATCACCACCCCAGTCCAAGCGGCCTAGAAAATTGAAGGGATCTGACTGATAATGCTGTTCAAATAGCAGGGGCGAAAACTCTGTAGTCAAACAACCAGGTATGCCATATATAAGGGCGTACCAGAGCTCCCGCTCTGTGTGGGGTCTGGGGAAGGGTGTCAGTGACAAACCTTACCCTATGCCATGCGAGACCGCGACTCGAACCCGGGACCTTCCGGTCACAGGCGGTAAGACTACCGTTTGCACCAGGCCGCCCTTCTAAGTATGCCATATACTTCTGGGTGGACCTAGAATCATGTCGGTTTTGGATTTGTAATTTGTAATGTATCTATTATTGTCATGTATGTACAGAGATAACTGTGAGATCAAAATCGTTACTCTTCAGCAGATTTCTGAATTCTGAGTTTGGCGAAGCCCGACAATTCCGTTTTTTTTCTCCTGTCCAACCAGCACGATCAATCGGCTCACCCTATAGACGTGATGTTCAACAAACAGATTTAAGAGCCCGCCTGTGCCTGTTTGCTCACTCATACCTTGCCACGAGCTCATCTGGTAGCTACTTTAGGGCTTGTTTGGTTTGATGGTGATTGGAGTGAGATTGAAGGAGACCAAATCTCCTATAAATCAAACTTGAAGTTATTTGAAACTTCTTTATACTATTTAAAAAACTCCGCACATGTTTGCTTCAGTCTGGACTAGAGGGCGAAACTTCTCTTGAAATCTATCTGTTTCTCATTTTCAAAACGGAAATGCTACATGCAAGGCGTACCTCTATCCGAACGCTCCTTCGTGGGCCTGCATGCTAGCCAAATTGACCTCTGCTTGCTCATTTTTTTTTTACAAGTATAATGTCCGTGCTAACGTCACGGTTTTATCTTGGAGATCCATATGAAAACAATCAATGATTTTTTTTCATAGTTTAACTTTTACACAATTGTATTTGAGCATGTCTACAATCCGAGAAACACTTTTGCATACTCATATTAATTATCTAAGTTACATTCTGCCTAAGTCCTTAATCATGACTTAGAGATCTTTAGGAAAGCTGTCAAAACATTGGTTTGCACGGCTCTTCAAAATATCCATTAAGAATTCTATCATCAGTGAAGTTGATAGCTTTACATGGCAGATAATAAGCTAAATTATTAATTTCCTCGTCGTAACAGCTCCTGACGCCTGTCATTCATAAATCGTACCCATAAGTAAAACTCGCAAAGTGCAAGCAATGGCAGCGGCGATCTTGGTGTTGTAGACCGGGCATCCAGCAGGCGCCCGCCTCCACCATAAATCAAGTAGTGTAGTCCTAAAAATTATGGACCAGTCTAAAAATCGATTTTCAGTAGCGTATAATGATTAGATTAGTATTAGCAATTGTTTATAGCTAAACTCTAAGACATGAAAGTCATCGGGGATCAGAAAACTTACATAACCACGAGAGATGGCAGCTGTGAAAAGACATCTGGAATTGAGACCTCCAACTTATTGTGTGATAAATCCCTGAAAATATATCAGAATTCAGAAACACAAATTTATCTTCACCGACTAAAATTCACTGCAGAATTAACGTGACTGAAAACATGTAGTTACAGATACTCGAGTGCTTTGAGTTTGGCAAAGTAAAATGATACATCTCTGTTCAACCCGCTAAATGAAAGGTGTCTGTGTAAACATCCAAAAGTTCAGATGTCATAATTCAGATGAAAGTGCTGTTTATACTGAAAGCATACCTGCGATGTTGGTGATATCGCTTAGCGCATCGCGTGTATCCCTGGGCGTAGACATTGCGAAGTACCAGCGAGGATCTTCAGCCGGCAGTAGCGACGGGCAACACGGTTTCCTCCAAGATAAGATAACTGGGTACAGATTTAAATGAATATTTGGTTTGGCACAGAATTAATTTGGCATTATGTGTCATACAAATTTAACAGACTCGTAAATTGGCATACCTTGACATCAAAATTAAGCTAAAAACATATGTTATTTGTGTTAGCTATAAGCTGTGCTAGTAACTGAATCTATAACCAGAGTACCAGACAGAGCACATGACTGGAACTTCAAAGCATGAAAGTCAAGAGGACCACATAGTAGCATCTTTAAAAACATGCAAGGGAGGTATATCTTTTTTCTCTTTCCTTCTATTTATTTTTCTTTCATATAGACAGACCCCAAAAGTGAGTACTGATATGTAGCTCAAGCATTCATCATAGTCATGCAATGAAATTCAGAACAATTATAACAAACCAGGATTATTGATCATGGGATAGTTACTCTTGTCCCATCTAAATACTGAACTTTTGGTTTCGGTAAATTGAGTTGTATATAGAATTCTATAGTACCTCAGTTCACAAATAAAAAGAATTCTAACATTTGCAACACATGAATATTATTTAGTATTTTTTATATCAGTCAAGTTGTAGTGTTGCACACTGGCACTGGTACATATTGATCTAGAATGAAAAAAAATATTGTTGACATCTAATCCATTAGATGGTGGAAAAAAGAAGTGACTTCTCATATGAAAAAACTTGAGAAAGAAAAAGGCTCCATATTTACGAAGATACTTTATTTGAACTCAATGCATTTTTTTTGCATATTATCAGATTTAGCACATGACTACAACTGAAACTGAAACCAGACAGAGCACATGTTTTCTAGTTTTTTAGTAGTAACATAGTGTGTTAACTGCGGCCAGGGTCAAGCCATCAAGCTCCTTTGGTTCGCTGCTAATTTTTTACAACTTTTCACTCCCAGAGTTTTTAGAACAAATGCAGAGTATTTGTCACATTAGAAATCGTTCATGATCGGACTTCAGAGTCCCTATGATACTGATAGTAGACATTGTGAAGTACCTGCGATGACAATGAGATGTGGCCGGCCAGATCTTCTGCCGGCTAGTCCGTAGATGCAGCCGGGCTGCCCGAGTTTAGTGGCCAGCTGCGCGTTCGTCGCGGCGCCGGGGTTATGGCTGGCCAGCCGGCAGTAGCGACAGGCAGCAGGGTTTCCTCACCACGTCCGGCAAACTGGGCAATATAGCAATGAAAGCATGCCGTCGTTCAGGCAGATGAAGGTTGCACGTTGTGCGATGATGCGAGGTCGGCGCTCTGAGTAGCAAGATGCTATTGCAAATTGCAGTGACTAAGATTCATGGCATATCTGAGAGATTTGCATTTATAATTAAGTACGTGGGCAATGTCACCGACGGTCACATGGATCTCACCGTCGTTCAGACCCAGCTCACCAGGCACCGCGGCTTCCTCCACCCCTCCGCGAAGGGTGTGGGCGCGGGCGATCGGCGGCGCCGCGCCACGACATACGGCCACTGCGGCTTCCTTCTCCCCTCCGCAAAGGGCGTGGGCGCGTACGGGCACCGCGGCTTCCTCCTCTCCATGAAGGGTGTGGGCGTGGGCACGGGCGATTGGAATGTTTCAACGTCGAACGGCACGGCGGCGGCCCGGAAGGTTTTGAACGCGTTTTTTTATTCGGTGATGATTGGCTTCGAGCGTTAAATCGCAGTTGCGGCGGGTCGCGGCGTGCGGCATGCGAGGAGGGCGCGAGGGTGAGAAGCCTGGCATCCCACATCTAACCGTGGTCATCGGATTTTGTTTATGTGTTTTATTAGCCCTTAATTTTAATGCAGATAAATTACTGTGTGCATTTTTCTGGGTGCACAATGGTTGGAGGTTCTCAGCGGAGGACTTTTTTCTGGGAAGACCTAGTACAATTTTGATTGATCCATTATAGTAGAGACTATTAATCACTGCATTTCTGTGGTTTGCCTGGGTAGTCGCGTGCGATTTGGGTAAAACAAAGACATTAGCCATTAACGACGCTACTCCGTACGAATTCCATAATTTCCACTGCAAATCCTTTTTTTTCTAAATTTCCCCCACGGTGAAAGCTTTGTTTGACCATATAATAAGAATGATTTTTTTAATAGAAGGATTGAACCCAGCTTCATCCCTTAGCACTAAGGGAATCGGACCACTTTTTTCGACCGAAAGAAGAATTATATTAGATATAATACCTGGGTACATCAACACGCTACGAGCACTCTGGATTACACAAATATCCAGAAACTGATTTTCATCTAAATTATACCCACACTGTGAATACCTCCAGATCTCAAAACCAAACTTGTACGACGCTTTGCAGTATGGATGACCGCACAGGCAAACACTCGGCAAAAGGACTGAGAACGGATGCCCAACGAACGACGGTCAATATTTATATAGGCGGAGTTAAGAAACTTCTTCTTTCTTGTGTCTTTCCTTCTCGTTTTTCGGCAAGGATGCTGACGCCGTAGTTGTCGTCCCCATCTTCAACAGAGCCGACATGGAGAAAACGGTTCCACCCTACCATCTCGTCGTCGCCGGAGAGGAGGAAGAGGAGAAGATAAATCCCCAAAACCAAGATGGAGAGACTCTAACCCTAAGGACTCGATCTACTGAAAAAATTTATTAAAAACGATGGATCCCTACTCCCTCTGGCCTCCGGCGATATGCCGGAGGAGGAGGGAGGGGACCAGTGGTGGTGGAGGTGGGGAGCGGCGTCGCGTGGGGAATCAGACCACTCAGTATCATAAAACATGTTCAACTTAAAACTCAATTCTAACATTATTTGGCTATCAAAGGAAGAAAAAAAATACATAGTCGCCGCTTCTAGCTCCTGGCATACTTTGATCTAAAAAGATGCATACTCGCGTTGCTACGGGTATTGTAAATGAATTCGAATAAAATTAGGGTCTGTTTAGGATTGCTCTGTTCCAATTTTTCGAGCTCTGCTCCACCAATTCCACCGCAGAGCAGCTGCACTTTGGAGTTACTGGAGCAGGTGGACCTGTTTGACATTTAGCTCTGCTCCGCTTACAGGAATGGGAGGTTTTGGTTGTAATGGCCAATTTTGCCCTTGGACGTTGTATGTTGTATTTTATTATTTTTAAAATCATTTGCAACAAAATGATCAATTTTATAAAAAAAATAAACTCTTTCATATTTGCAGTATCACATATGAATGCCTGGTAATAAAAGAAACTATATAAATAAATGTTGTATACTCCGTCAGTTCACATTAGTACGTCATCCAAAGAATAATGAACGCATTCTGCCGTGGCAATTTCCATGAAAACGAAAAGGCAGCAACGTGATCCCCCGCCCACCCCGCGTCTATCTCCAGTGCTGCAATTCGTCGAACAGATAGCATGCGCTAGTAGACAAGATCTTGCATCTGGTGAGCGCGGAGGCAGTATCTGCGCCGTCCCACGAACAATCCACGGGGAGCATTGCGGTGCAGCCATCGGGTTCCCATGCGCCGAGCTCGATGCTTGTGTTGCGGCCGGCAACGCTTGTAGCACGTGGCACGGAAGCACGTCATGGCCGTGGTGCGCCCGGTGCGCGGAGGAGGCTAGTGTCTAGCTCGTGGCCCAGGCGGAGGTTGCGGGTGCATGCCGCGGCCGTGAGGAGCGCCGCCGCTCCGGTGGCCATTGCAGAGAGGGGAGGAGCCGATGATGGCCATGGCACTGCTACCGGTGGCGGCGCGGCGGTGCTTTTTCCCGTGGACGAGAGAGAAACGTGCGGAGGAAGGGGAGAAAGAAAAGAAAGAACCAAAGGGGTACTGTGTAACCGGTGAGGGCGCGGGGTGAGATGCCTGGCATCCCTTGCAAATTTTTGCAATCTGGACGCCGTAGCACGTTTTGTTTGTATTTGACAAACTTTGTTCGATTATGGACTAACTAGGCTCAAAAAATTCGTCTCGTGATTTACAACCAAACTGTGTAATTAGTTATTTTTTTTACCTACATTTAATACTCCATGCATGCGTCCAAAAATTGATGTGATGGAGAGAGAGTGAAAAAACTTAGAATTTTGAGGCAATCTAAACAAGACCCACATCTAACTGTGGTCATTGATTTGATTTAGATGTTTTATTAGCATTTGATTTTAATACGGATAAATTACTGTGTATATTTTCTTAGATGTACAATAGTTGAAGACTCTCAGTGGAAGATTTTTTCTCAGAGGACCTAGTGCAATTTTGATAGATGAGCGAGTGGATAGCGATGGCTGACAGACGCAAAAATGGCTTACGGATACAGGGGAAACTGCGATGTACTGATATGGGAGGACTCGGGTCGTCGGCGATGAGTAATCAATGATACATTGCAGACACAGGTCCTATGATTAGATTTTTTTACGCCTATCGATTAATTTAAAAAGGCATTTTGGGCTGTTCAGCCATGAAACTAGATGATGGATGTAGGTCCTGCTTTAATTGGTCAAGCAATTGGTTTGCATGTGTGACCTTGATGTAAAGGGCTCACTGGCACACTAATAGCAATACTGGACAAGATGGGACCAAGCTAACTAAACTAACGCCGGAGTAAGCCTGCTCAGATCGGTACTAATACTATTTAATTCATCGGATGACAATTTATTTTTCTGTAGCATACGACATAATAATTTGATGTTTTGTATTATATTGCATTTTGATGATGTTTTTCTGATGTTATTTTTTTGTGTGGGCCCATAAATACTATAATATTTTTTAAAATACTTCCGTCAACGCACGGGTAGTTTTGCTGGTGCTAAATAAAAGGGACAATCTATTTAGCTATCGGCTCATCATAAGCGCATACAACATATGCACACAGCGAAGCACGGTTAATCCTCATCTTCAAGTGCTCCTATGAAGGAGTGGAGCACTCGATGAATAGTCACTTTTTTTTGTGCTCAAGCTCCTAATTAAAAAGGGCTCCTGCTCCTTTACTATTCAAGCTAAAAAAAAGATTTTTCTTCGTAAACTGTTTGGCAGGATTTATCCGACTCTTTGGTAAAAGCTGCTGTCGCAGCCGGAGCCGAAGCTATGCCATTAACCGGAACTCCCAGCGAACAAAATGAGTCACAGGCTCACAGACACTGCCACCCCCACTCCTGGGCTCCTGGCCCAACCTCGCGTCCTCGCTGTGGCCCAATTAGTTGGCATCGGTGTCCCGCGCCCCCAGCGGCCCAGCCCCCCACCACTCGGCAACTCCCACACACAGACTCGACCGGAGCGTGGCGGCGGCGCGGTGCTATCTCCTCCGCGGCTCTGCGCGCAGTCGTGGCGGCGGCTGCGGCGTGCGTCCCTGCTGTGAGCTTCATCGCCCCGTGTCAGGCTAGCTTAGGCTGACAGTGGGCCACAACGTCGGCCGCACGACCCGGAATTTGGACAATCCTCGCGGGCCGCGGCTCGCGCAGCCCTCTCTCGCTCCCATGGATCCACCGCAAGAGTCGGCCGCCGCCGGCCGCAAGCGGCGCCGGCGAGGGGGCGTCCGGAATCGCAAAAAGCTTTCCTCGCAGAAGGGGCTTCCTCCAGCGGCTGCGCCCCCAACGCCGGCGTCCCCACCGGTCAAGCGGCGGCGCAAGGACATCGCTAGCCAGGCCGCCGCCATGCCGAAGAGAGGCAACACCTCGAGCCTACTGGACAAGGTAATCTATCTTACCCGGATGGCCGGATTGGAGGGATTGTTCAGTGGTGCAGTAGAGGGTTTGGGTTGCAAACTATATCGAATCCCTCTCCTGCTTATTGGGGACAACAAAAATCTATGTATGTGCAACGCCAGTGTTAACAAGTGTGCTTTATGTGATGATTAGTGTATTAGTGTTTTTATATAGTATATGACGGTCAGTTCTGTGATATTGTGCTGGTAGTCCTTTTGCATCTCTGATTATGACAAGCTGCAGAAAAAAAAAGCATAACTAAATGAAGGAAAGCCCCTTGTTCTGTGCATTGCTGTATCTTAGTGCATTGCTCCAGTTCGCACAAAAAAAAAACAGTTGGTGTTCATTTGGTTCTACTTCATAAATTTAGCACTGTGAATTCTTGATGGCAGGAGTTGTTAAGCACTTAAACCTGACTTACATCTATATGGCTTCATTATAGAGTTTATCCCTGTTTGGTACTTTCATTGTTTTCTGTGAACTAACCAATCTGTTAATCTGTTTGTTGTTTGCTGACATCTTAGATGCGTGCAAGGTTATCTGGTGGTCATTTCAGAATGTTAAACGAGAAGCTATACACTTGCAGGTTTGCATTCTCGCATCACACTTGTTTTTGATTGATTTTTTTATGTCTTGATGAATGGCTTGAATGCTATACTTTCTGTGATTGTATATGACAATCATTAGACAATGCATACATGGTTGTCTGTTATCTCCTATTCTCTACAAATGATGATAATTCATGATAGTGATATTGTGTCTCATTACCTCCTACTTTCTGTGATTTGCTAATGCTAACAATTTCCCCATATGACTTTATATGCTGGTCGCCTTATCATTAGTAAAGCATACTGTACTGAATTACTAAAGGTCTGTTAGACCTTGGAATCCATAGACAGCAGAGCTTCACTTATCACGTTTCATTCACATCTTCACATATATATTCTTTATCTTTCTCAGTGGAGAGGATGCGTTTGACTACTTCAAAAATGACCCTAATCTTTTTGATGTGGTACGTTATTATTTTATTCTTGCTTTAATACTAGTATCTGTCTCAAAAATTTATTGCTGTGATTATTATGCAAAAAAGGATTCATTCAAGCAACTAATTAACCATGAGGTTACATGCTTGAATTCACGTTTCTCTCTTAGTATCATACAGGATATCAAGAGCAGATGTCACACTGGCCTGAACAGCCAGCGAATGTAATAATCAATTGGTTGAAGAGTCACAATGCATCATGGACTGTTGCTGATTTTGGCTGTGGTAAGATTAATCTTACTGTCCTGTAGCTGGTGCTTCTTGCAAGTTTCCTCCTTGTTACATCTTTTTATTTCCCTGGCACAATTATGAGAATACTATTCAATTATTCATATTTCCCAGGCAATGCCGCAGTTGCAAAAAATGTGAAGAACAAGGTTTTCTCCATTGATCTTGTTTCAGATGATCCTTCAGTGATTGCTTGTGATATGGCTCATGTAAGCACTGGCTGCAAACTGCATAATACCTTTCTTATGATTTGCACTGTTAGCTATCTGTCCTTCTGTTAGCTATCTGTCCTTCTGTTAGCTATCTGTCCTTTATGTTAGTTTGCTAAACGTTTTCCTGGTGGTTCTTTGCCATCCTTGTGGTTTTTGCATGATTCTTGGTAATGGTTGAGAACAACATCGCGGGGGTTTGTTGCATGAGCAAGAATGGTCCATATTTTGACAATATTTTTGTACAAGACCATTTCAGCGCTACTCATTTTTTACGAACCTGCAGAGTTGCAGTTGAACAGTTTATCTACCATGGTACTATGTTTTTACGTGAATAAAGAATTTCTAGAACTATATTTCCTTGATGTTAATATTCGATTTTTTATTTTTTGGTAAAAGCTAGCCTAATTGAATATTTAGTTTTGATGGATGAGTTGCAGGTAACATAGCGAAGATAATGTAGTTTCTTTGAGGTGATGTGCATCGATTAAGCAAAAACTTTGTTTTATGTATTCTTTAATATGACATAATTGCATCAGTGTCGCATTCACTAACTTATAGGAAATTGAAGTGTCTGATGACCGAGTTAGAACGATAGATCACTTATTGTTCATTGTTCGTTGATGATCCTTCACTTCACCAAATGAGTTCCTATGGTTCTTATGAGACCCTCCCCTTTTTCTCTCTAAAAAAAAAGATTGATTAGTAACAACATCCAATATTTTGTCACCATCCTAGTGTTGAATTAATTTTAAGACACATGACTTCTCTATTCGAAGCAATGTTTTCAGGTCGTCCGATTAATCGCGATTAGTCGTCCTGGTCGGTCCCTGGTGTTCGATTAGCTCGACTAGAAAGCTGGTTGTCCGATTAGTCGACGACTAGGACAGGGACGACCAGTTTGGTTACTCTGTTTTTGGGCCTGTTTAACTGGGCGGACATGTGGGACTATTGAATGTCAATGTTTGTGACTTTGTGTTGAACACTTTAGCTTATCTGTACTTGAACTAATTTGGTTATGTAATATGCCGGCTGTGTGGCTGCTATAGTACGCTAAATGTTAGTTATTTTGCTCTGCAAAAGGTTTCATTGTGTTTCAAATCAACGTCAAGATCAAGACTGCATTAGTGTCACCAGCTAAACACTAATGCAGTCTTGATGCTTGCTTTATTGTGTATATATGTCCCCTGGTATACATGGACGACTAGATGGACGACCAGGGTCGACTAATCGGCCTGGTCGACGACTAATCGTGATTAGTCTCCTGGTCGATCCCATGGCGACCAGGTTCGACCAGACGACCTAAAAACATTGATTCGAAGAGAGTGTCCAAAGAGATCTCCTGTTCTTCCATTATATATTCTGCCTTTTTTCCAGGATGAACCTAGGAGTAGTCAGACTGAATAAAATGTTCACTGAATCTTTGACTAGTGTGCAAATAATTAATTGAACTAAACTTCTTCCTTCTTTTTTTTTTGGCATCTCTGCAGACTCCATTGGAGCCATCTTCTATAGATGTTGCAATATTTTGTCTTTCTTTGATGGGAATCAACTATCCAAGTTACTTAGAGGAAGCAAATAGGGTTCTCAAGCCAAGGTTTGCTTAACCTTTAGCTGCTGCAACTCTTACTGCAAAGGGGCTACTTCTTGTTTTCTTTACTTATAGATTTGTTTATGCAGTGGTTGGCTTGTTATTGCTGAAGTGCGAAGTAGGCTAGACCCGAACAATGGAGGTGCTGATCCTGAAAAGTTTTCTAAAGCCATTATCCAGCTTGGCTTTTCGCTTGTTTCAAAGGTTTGTTTTTTCACCTGACTTCTTAATTTGATATATTATTATGAAGTACTTGTATATACAATAAGCGCCTGCAAGTACTGAAACATGTGGTGCTAACTAGCATTGGTTCTCTATGGACCCAATCAATCTACTTTCCAGTCTCCAGAATTGTATATGTAAGATCGACCATATGGCCTTGTTGTGTATGCCTTCCTGGGCCCACAATATTGGCGACGCAAGAAGCACATCGGCAAGCATTAGGCATGTTTAGAGCATCTCTAAGAGTCTTTCTTAAACTCACTATCTAAATCATCATTTGGACAGGCATTTGAATAAAGTAGCTCTCTATATTTTTTCACCCTCCAACTTGTCTATATCTTGTACGCACTATAGAGAGCCAACCCCGCTCTCCATCTTTAGCTAGCGAGAAATCCGTAATAAAGGATAGCTTTATTTGGAGATCTAATTAAAGAAGCTGTTGGAGGGTATTTTCCACCAAAATCTCTATTCCTATCAATTAGGTAGGATATAAAGAGGTTCTTCGAGTTGCTCTTAGAGATAGAGTTGGATTGGAAGTTAAGTTAGCTAATTGTTAGGAGATTAGTTAGCCTTGGTTTAGTTGAGATTGGTTGTAAAACTTGAATATGTTTTAATGGCCTAATGGGCCAACCTTATATATATGAAGGGTAGCTGATCAGGAAAATCAAACAAGAGTTATTATTATTATTTTTTTTGCGGAAAAACAAGAGTTAATTTATTTGACATAATTCTCCAGAGCCTCCTTGAGAGGACAAACACGCTCCGCCTCTTGCTGCAACGTATATAAGAATCATTCATGGCCTGATAAAAGAGCACATCAAATGCTTGCCTGTGAATTTCTTCAATTTGATATTTTGGTTCACTTGCAGAGTTGCAGTTTTTGGCTGAAAATTAATATATCTTGCTTGCATGATCCATTCCATTCATTGTTGTCTCCTGGTTTATTTTTTGTTATGGTTTGTGTGGTGTCTAACACAAGATAGTGTGTGTGGGTAAATACCATATGACAGGCACAACTATATTGTATCATCACGGTTCACGGACATTATATCCTGTAGAATGAAAATAGCTGGGTTACCTAAATATATGGTGGCGCTATGTGGCTCCAATGTATTGAGTAATATTAGATTATGACTCTGAGAGCTTTGCTCGTTGCATCCTTGCAATACTCCTGGGAACTAATCAGTTTGTTAACTACTATTTGTGGAGCTGGTATGCAATGCTGGTTTGTGAAAAATTTGCATTGATTTGCGATTGCCATGTTTTACATGTGAACCTCTGTAATGGACTAGAAGTTTGTTCAGTCCCTTCCATTCTGACACCTTCATAATTTCTGATATACGGTGCATTTTTTTATTGATGGAAGATTACACTCCATTTGCTTGATAGTAGATGATTCTGATAATACTTTCTAATTGGCAATTGGTATCATTTCTGCAGGATGTGAAAAATAAAATGTTCATTCTTTTCTGCTTCAGGAAAAAGGTTAGTTTCAGTTTTTGCTACCTTAACTACCTAGATCACTTGGCCTTCATGCTGAATTCAGTGGCTTACCATGCCCCTGCAGGAAAAAAGTAAGGTGGCAAAGAGCATCGATTGGCCCCAGTTGAAACCGTGCTTGTACAAACGGCGATGAGCCGATTGTCTCATATCCACAAGTAATACTGTACTTGTAGTAGAGCTCTTTAAAAGTTTCGTCAAACTGAAGTGTCATGTCTAGATTAGGTCCTCCGTACCTGTATGGCTGCATCTGTATGTCAGGCTATTCCATTATTTTTCACATTAGCTGCGTCTTTCATGTATGGAAGCAGATCATATATAATTCAAGTCTATGTTTCACATGCTGCAAATTTTGTGTATGGTCCAGCGAACGAACATCTGGACCATTTTCATTTTTCAATCTGGAATTCTGGATCAGCTTGAAAAAAAAATGTGCTTCGGAGCTTGTAGGATCCAGCTCAAATTTGAACTGAATCCCCAGGATCTGATTTGAACGGCGATCTAGATTTTCTAGGATAGATGAGGCCTAGTGGCTATTTGGCATGGCTCCGGTTTTGGCTCCTGTAGCAGCTTCTGCAAAGGAGCTGGACTAAACACTTTAGAAGGAGTATTTTTTTAATAAACAGTAGTGGAGTTTTTTTTTATAAGCAGTAGTGGAGTCAAAGCTGTTTTTAGAAGGAGGAGCCTTTTGTTCTTAGGAGGAGCTTTTTTTAATGAACTGTAGAGGAGCCTGAGCTGTCTTGAGGTTAAGAGCTGAAGCTACAAAGATGGCCCTCAGTGCTTAGGCTCTTTCGTCGGAGCACTTGAGGAGGTGCCTTGCCAGGGGGCCCTAGTGTATTTTCTCCCTATGTACAATTGAGGTCGTCGTTGTAGAGCAGCTGCTGGAGACGTCAGTTAGGCGTGTTTGATATCGTGGTCCTTCCCGGCCCGGCCGAGTGGTCTGGCTGTGGCCAGCTTAAGCCCGGCTCGAATGGATACGGTAACCTTGCATCTGGAATATGGTGACGTTACCTCCCCTCACTCTCTTGTCGGCATTCGAGCACTTGCCAGGCGTCACGGACCAGCTGCTCCTCCACCACAGCCATCGCCGCACACGTCCTCGTCGCGGCCGAACACGTAGAAGGCCTCGCGCAGCTCGTGCTCGGTGGCCTCCTTGTGCTCCAGCAGATCCTCCATGCATGCCCAGCTTGAGCACCGGCATGGGTGGCATGGCTGGCATCGGCCGGCGACACCATGCCCAGCTTGAGCACCGGCAGCACCTCCCTCTCGCAAGGCGGTTGACCCGACGGCCGGTGGCCTGCCGGCGCGCGCGCACGTGAGCGGCGGCGGTGCAAGGCGGCGGCACCGCTGCGGGGCCCGCGGGCTGCGGCAGTGCCGGCCTGGACATGAGCGGCGAGGCCGGCCACTCGCGGGTGCCTGAGACGGCGGCGGCGTGGCGCGTTCCGGCGAACCGGGGTCCCAGAGTTGGCAACCAAATGGAGGAAGAGCACCAGGGACCTATCACAGACATGACTACGGTGATGGTCGAGGCGAAGGCCGCTCGAGTGTGGCCGGCCACGTGCGCGCTGGACGGGTGGCGGTGCTCCGAGGGCGTGTCCTCCTCGCCGCAACCGGCCGCGCACGGGTCCTCCTCGCCTCCACCGCCGCGCGCGGCGGCTGAGCAGGGCGCAGGGCGCGGCGCCGGACGTCGCACGGCGCCTCGCCACCGCGGGGCAGCAGCACGAGCTCGCCGTGTCCTAGCGCGAGCTCGACACGAAGCGGTGCCGGCGTCGGTGACGAAGGAGCGGGCCTCCGCCGTGTCCCAGTAGACGGAGAAGAAGGGAGCGGTGAGAGCCGGGAGGTGACTCTACGTCGCACTCGAGCACTCAAGCGAGCCAAGCCGCCAAAAAACGGAGGGGGATGTGGTTTCCCGGGAGCCAGGAGAGAGGAGTTTTGCATGAGCTAGGCCTGGCCCGATGGTGAGTCCAGGATATCGAACAGGGCGACTTGCAGCACGAGAGCGCAGCCAGGCTGCCGGACCAGCCCATCAAACACGCCCTTACAACCCCATTAGAGCGGGGACATCGAGCAATGTTTAATTCACTGTTCAGAGCCTAAACGATATGGGTGGCCTTTATTTAGGCGTACAGTGCACCTAGTACACTGCATACTTATAAAATAATAGTATTAAATATTTTATTTATAAAAATAATATTTGAACATCATCAGATTACATAGCGATGGTCCCAAGAGTGAAAAGGAGGATGGTTCCTCACTCTCGTCCCCCACGGATACCGACGAGAACTATTTTCTCATTTCAATCTTCGTAGAGGCTGTGCAGTTTGGCGGAGCTCCTAGAACGGTTTTCCGGATGAATCTAGAGCTTTGCCAAACAATATTTTTACTAAGAAGTAATTCTTTACTAATTATGTAAAGTGATTGTCTGAAATGATTAAATGAACTAGACGGCTGAGAGCTGAAAAAATTAGTTTCTCCGAATTTACTCCACGTACATAATCACTGTACGAACACAGTTTACTTTAGGCATAGGGAATCAATTTCAATTAGAGAATCACATCTCATAGAGAGTTTTCATATAGAGAATCTAAAGCACCAAGAGCTCTGACAAACTAGCCTTAAATCTGCTCCGTCTCCATCCTCTAATAGAAAAATTGCTCACAGAAAATCAGTCCCGATGTCAGTGCACCATGACCTAGGGGCTGTTTGGAGAGGAGCTGCAACCTCATGCGTCCGAACGATTGCTGCCTGAGCAGCTGGTTGTCTGGGACTGGCAGTATCCCAAGCAAACACGCCCGATCCATGTCAAAAGCAAAGCACGAGCTGGCCCAGGCCGCCTCCTGCCCGCCAACGAGACGCTCCACGCTTCCTTCTCAACACGGGCCGCTCGCGCTCCTTCTACCAGCCCGCTTCGGTGCTTGCTTACTCGAGGCCCACCGTTTCCGGTCCTCTTGGACTTGGTTGGGCCTTCTTCCCACCTCCCGGCCGGCCCGCCGCGCAGTTCCAGTTTCGCCTCTCGTCGCCGGCCCCGGCGAGCTCCGCCTCCTTGATCTCCCCCGACCAGCAGCTTCCCCACTCCCCAGCCTCGCACGCCCCCTTCGCCGGCGCCGTCATGGCGTTCGGCAGACGGAGCCCCAGGTCCTCGCGGCACCCTCCCGCGCTCGCCATCGTCACGGCGCTACTCCTCGCCTTCCTCTTCTCCGCCGCCGCGTCGTCCACCGACGCGATGCACAACAACAACTGGGCCGTGCTCGTGTGCACCTCCCGCTTCTGGTGAGCCCTCTTCATCCTCCTCGTCTGCCCCTGCCTGGCTGGGGATCCAATCCGGTTCTATCCTACTGGATAGGCATAACTTCGGTGGGTTTCGTGTGAGGGACTAGTAGAATACCAAATAGGGCGCGGCTTAGGGCCTGTTTGATACACATGGCTAATTACTAGCTGGGCTAAAAATCACCTCAAATTAGCTATGGTTGTCTAGCTACTTGGCTAACTACTAGTTGAACATTTGGCTAAAAAATTAGCCCACCTATGAGCTCTCCTATTTTGATGCACTAGAGCAACTTTAGTTAATTTTTAGCTAGCTAGCTAGCAATTAGCTCTTGTATCCAAACATGCCCTTAGTGAAGTTGATTGAATTCACGGCGCTGGTCAGAGAGCTTGTCGTGTGCTCATGTGACATCTAATTGGTGTCGGATCACACAAATGATACTGTGTATTAATTAGTGTGTGGTTTTTGGAACTCTTTCCCATAGATAATGAATCGAAGTTCGCATTTGCCTGTACCGGTAGCAGTAGTTGTTTGCATGGATCATAGAACTTCCAGCGAGAGAGAGCATTGGCTTCTCAAACTTCCAACTAAGAGCTCGTTTGGATATCTGGAATTTGGTGGATTCAGAATCATATTGTTTGGGCAGTCTGTTTGGCTCTGTTTAGAACTAAAACAACAATTCCAATCAATTCAGTGAAGCCCACCAGACCAAGATAAGATTCATGGTTCGAAAAGTGGAAAGTCCAATTCCATTTTATTCTACTATTTACTCGCCTGCTGCCCCTGTCATTGGAAGTATCTGACCTATTCCTTGTAACCGTTAGACAACCACGAGTCCACGACATCGTTAGAGGAGCACTATTGAGCATGCCTGCTCGGCTGCTCAAAGATGCTGGAAAAGCATTCAAATTCAGTGGACCCAAATGGGCCGCATAGTATTGGTTTACTGATTTTGCTGCAATACCTGAGATTTATTGCAAAAATCTAGAATGATTTGGCAGTTGTTCTCAATGAGGGATAATCCAACAACAGTTCTGCCATTTTGTCGCAGGTTAAGAATAATCATGCTTCAAAAGTCAAGTGCTTTGAGTAACTATGTGAGTTCAGTTGTGACTAACCAACCTAACAAGGTCAAAAGTTCTTAAACACAGTATTGATCTAGATAGATACAGTTTTGCATGTCTGTTCAGTTGTAGGTGACTTAATCGTGTTAGAGATATCTCCATTTCGGATGCATGTCATGTTCTCAGTCTAATCTAACAGTAGCATTAAGCTAGGTGGATAATGCTTTACATTATTTGCGCATAACTCTTACTAATTATTATTTTTAACGTTCCCAGGTTTAATTATCGACATATGGCGAATACATTGTCCCTGTACAGGTATCGCATTAATTTGGTTTCATGTGGAATTATTAATCTATTCTCTGTTTAGTGTCTACAACTTATTCCATATTGTTGCCTTTTGTTTCCTTTCAGGACTGTTAAGAGATTAGGAATACCTGATGAGCGAATCATACTTATGTTGGCGGACGATATGGCCTGTAACCCTAGGAACAGCTATCCTGCCCAAGTTTTCAATAATGAGAACCACCAGCTAAATCTCTATGGTGACAATGTTGAGGTGAACCTCTGCATTCTGTAAATATTGTTACTGAACCATAACATGTACGTAGTGTCTAAGAACACTACACAGTGCACCTCACAATGTTCACTTAAGTGCACATAATGCTTGTCTGATCCGAGTGTTTGAAAACATTAGAAAATCATAATACTTTGAATTTTTGCTCTTTTTTTACTTTCTATGACAGGTCGATTATCGAGGGTATGAGGTGACAGTTGAAAATTTCTTGAGAGTATTGACTGGTCGACATGAAAGTGCTGTACCAAGATCGAAGCGTGTCCTTAGTGATGAAGGAAGTCATATACTTTTGTACATGACTGGACATGGTGGTGATGAATTTTTGAAGTTCCAAGATTCTGAAGAGCTTCAGAGCCATGACTTAGCAGATGCTGTGAAGCAAATGAAGGAGAAGCATAGGTGGTTTATTCTTTGTCAGTTTATTTTATTTTTTCTTCACATTTTACTATACAAGATTCCCATAGGTAAAATCAACGAATTTTCAAGAATCAAATGCTTCCTTACCATCTTCAGTTTGCAATAGTTGGTTTTGATCTATTCTCTTTTATCTGTCTTTCAGATTTAAAGAGCTGCTGATAATGGTAGATACCTGCCAAGCTGCTACTCTCTTTTCGCAGGTTCGTTTCACTGGTAGAAATGCATCTTGTAATATAAATATGGGCCATGGCAATTTAGATCATATTACTGTAGGCTACTAGGTTTAGACAAGATGTGGCACAGATACACATTCTCTGTATGTAAATACTATACCTATATGTATGTAGCCATACCTGACATATTTAATATCTGCAGCTTCAATCACCTGGTGTTTTGGCGATTGGTAGTAGCATGAAGGGTGAAAACTCATATTCTCACCATCTTGATTCAGATGTGAGAACATCCTTTCCATTTACAGTTTTGACAGATATTCTCTATAACTTCATTTTGGCTTAAGTACTTTTCATCAAGCTGATCAATCTGATCTATTGTTGTGGCAGATAGGTGTTTCTGTTGTGGATAGGTTTACCTATTATACACTTGCTTTCTTTGAGAAACTGAACATGTATAGCAATGCCTCACTGAACAGGTACAAGTGTAAAACAAACTTTAAACAGTGTTGCTGATCTTATGCATATTGATCCATAAGTACTTTTAACTGCTGTATTCCAAACTTAATGTTCTCACATGTTTTTTGTAAGATAAAACTTTTCCATGAGGAATGTGTTATGCCTCTTTTAGGTCTTATTGGGATGTGCATTGAATCCAAATGGTTGGCTCATTTTGCATTAAGATAAGATGTTGAGTCTGTTGTGCCATTTGAAGATTTGCATGTGATATGATGTTAGTAGAAGGGATATGTCGGCACACTATCTTTGGTACCACATAAGAAACTGAAATCCACTGCTGGCAACTGGCAAATTTTATCAAATCTGCTATTCTGTGGTTACATTGGATCCTGTATTGTGGGACATAAGCATAGCATCTAATTTTTTACATCAAGCACGACAAAATATGAAAATGGGCTCTACAGGTCATAGAGGGTATGCAACTCTTTAGAATAACTTCTGAAAGAAGCCACCGTAAACTGTCATACAAATTACTGTTATTTTCTTTCTCAGACAGGCAGAAGAGCTGCCCGTCATTGTATTATGTACACAGTAGTAAAGATCAGCCCACCAATTACTATTCTTATTGCATGCTCGAACATTGTTTATGTTGATTTTACTTACCTTTGGGAATCTATCGTGAAATTCTGCTGCTAAACTTTGGTAACATTCAACTATGTTATGTTAGAAACAATGTATATGTTCATATTGTATTTTGATAGCCTTCTCATTTCGTATGCTGCAGTCTTTTCACCTCATACAATCCTTCCATGCTGATGTCTACTGCGTATTATCGAATGGATCTTTATGAGCGGCCCTTAAATGAGGTAATGAGACAGTATATATTTCTGGATTCTAATTAACCACTCTTGTTCACACAAATATTTTTCTCTTTATTTTCTGTCATTGATCAGGTGCCTGTGACAAATTTCTTTGGATCAGTCATGAAGACTCTCCACACAGATTCAGCCTACACAGGTTTCTTGGCTGCACATGACTATGCAACTCCCTTGTCCGTCGGAGATAATCTTGATGATCATTTCATGTTAAAGGACAGATCTACCCCAAGAAGATCAAACATAGAAAAGGTGAATTCTAGTTTGAGTAAGTTTTGAGAGAGCTAAAATAGTGGTACTAGCGTCTAGGTCTACTTGGTTGAATCATTGAGTATCCTAGACGGTCTTGTTCTAATTCTCTTATGCTATTATTGTTCTCCTTTCTATAGTTCTGATGACTGTCAAGCTTTGTCTCGAAAAAAGAAAGTTTTGAGATGCTAATACTTTACAAATTGCAACATGCAGGAGGCACAATTAACGCCTCATGGATGGACTGAAGTTCTGCTTGAACAGCTGGAGGGAAAGAATACTGACACTGTTGTGATGTATGGTCTGGGAGGTATGGGTATATTGTTGGCACTTTCAACTTGGTTATCAATGTAGGCGCTAAAAACAGTTCTGTTCACACACGCTATCCAAGAACACCCAATATGCTTGGGAGGTTCTTTTGTTTTATTTGTCTTGGTTTTTAAATTCATTAACGTCAATTAGAGTTCTCTAGAAATTGCTGTGTGTAGTTCTTTAGAAATTACTGTGTTATTACTCTTTTAACATGATCTTTTGGGAATGATTTGTGCATCACATATCTCCATCAGTCTGGTTGTTTTGATAGCCATTTGAGTAGCTTCTCTCCTTGCAACTTTTGATATATTAATTACTATATACTCCATCCGTCCACAAAAGAATGCAATTATGGGAAACGTGTCGGTCGAAGTAGCTCAAGTTTGACCAAGTTTATAGTAAATAGTATTAGTATTTATGTCTCCAAATAAATTTATTATAAAAATATATTCTATAACTAATCTAATGGTATTTATTTTGTTTCATGAGTGTTAGTACCTTTTATTATAATTTTATTCAAAGTTTAAACTGTTTGAGTTCTCGAAATGTGAGAATTGCATTCTTTTATGGACTTAGGGAGTACATATCCAGGTCTTGGATGCTGGAATAATAGTCCAACGTTTAATTTTCTGGAAGCTTGTTGCATGATGAGGTTTTCTAACAGGAAGACCTATCTGCATGCACATTAGCCCATATACGATGTGTAATAAAAAAAATCTAGGTAAACAGGGCAAATATCACGTCAATAGTGGAAGGACCATATACTGTATACTATCCATTTATATCATGGAAAACGATCATTGTTACCAAAGAAGCATTTTCTTTGTGAGGCCCCGTTCGACTTGACTTAAAAGCCGGCTTGTTCGGCTTCTTTTTTCAGCCGGAACAGTGTTTTTCTCTCACAACAATTCAGTTTTGGCTTGTTTTTTCAGCCAATTTCAGCTAAGCGAACGGGGAACTGTAGTTTAGTGCATTGCAGGATACATATAGCCATTTCTACTTTTGACATAATTTTGTTAAGTCCCATACAATACAAATTTACTACTTCTGTATGACGGTGTCAGCTCATAGGATTCACAAGTAAGTGTGTTTAGCCAGACTTGCCCCAGCCTGCCATGTTTTTTGTCCACTTTATGGTTTCTGGGGTAAACTGTAAGTGTAAGATTTTACAGTTGAGTTCACTGTTATTTGATAATATGATGCCATGTATTTTAAGTTCATGTATGAAGCCATGGTCCGATCATCCGATGGTGCTGCAACAGAGTTCTTCTGTCCTTTTGGAGCATTGCCTTGTACTAGCAATTACTCTCTAGTCCCTACATTCCAAATTATAATATGTTTTGGTTTTTCTAGATTAATAGTTTTTGCTGTACGCTTAGATACACATAAACTATGTCTAGATGTATAATAAAAACAATAGATCTAGAAAAAACCAAAACATTATGCCATGTATTCGTTACATTACATTACATTTGACTCGTCGAGAGCGAAGAGGAGAAAGAATGTGTCGCGGTCGTGATATTCCGGCCGGTGCATGGTCGTTTTCGGCGGAGAGGATGCATGATGAGGGCATGTACAACGTCCTTTCAGTTAAGTGGAAAGTGCTATCTATTAAAATGGCAACAAAGTGGTATACAAATCGATATTCATAACTGATCTTAGCTACATACAAAACATTAAACTGCTTGGATATTCATAATCCATCTTTAAAACGGCAATACAATGGTATACAAATCAGATTCTGTCTCTTAGAGACGATGACTCCTTTTTTGTGGGTTGTACATGCCCTGATATCATCTATCAGCCACGGACCAACGTACGGTACGGTGCGTGTGCCTTGACGCTGACCCTATACCATATCATGCGTCGTCGTAGGAGTAGTAGTACGTACGTGCTAGCGGCAAGCGCGACGGCGACGGCGACGCAACTACCGTACCGAACCACGGAATTTAAACTAGGGCGACGCCTGATTTATTAGGAACAACGACGATCCAAGCAAACGCTGCGCTTTGTGTCGCTCTCGATCAGTTCGTCCTCTCTCTGTCTCTGATGAGATAGTGAGAGGGATATATGCGCTTCCATCATCGTCACTCATCTCTCTCTCTCTCGATCTGTATCATCTGCATGCAATCAGCGTCGTCGATGGAACCGAGAAACCGGCCGGTCGGCTAGCCGCGGCACAAATTGAAGGACCTATTAGCTAGCTAGCTCATAATTTGTAGGATTCTTCTCTCATCTACTATTACGTAGTAGTACTCCCTCTATATATTTGCCTCTCTCGCCTACGCTGTGACGGACGACAAGGACGGACTAACCATGCTTAATTGCTTACTAATGTAACGGCCGATGTCTATACTAGATTATATTATAATATTTAATTAATCACTGAACAAAATGCGTACGTACGTACGTCTGTCATGTAGTCTTGTCGTCTTATTAGCTAGGTACGTAAGTCGGCGTTTTCACGTTGTCTCATCCGACCGGAAATGGACAGCTGAGATCCATCGTCTAGCGACCGCTCTACTACTACACCTCTACTACTCGATCATCGTCCATGGATGCCTTCTATCCATCTCGATGATTCCTATGCATAACAGTGACTCCTCCTCCGACCCACAGCTACTACGTACCTTCGTCTGTGTGTCGCCGCAGAGCCCTAACGACATCGATCCATCGGCTTCTTGTCATCGCAACCTTTTGTTGCATTTTCTGCCGTTTGGTAAAAAAACCTAAGGAAAATGCATGGGCGCGGATATAATATAAATAAACAAAAGGGGCATGAATATAATCATTATTATTTATTCATGCACAATGTTGGTGTTCTTTTTGCATGCGATCCGTTGGACATTGCAACTTTTACAGCCTTTTTGGGCTGCCCAATGAGAAATATGGTCCGATCAACAGGCCATTTTGGGCCCTGCTATTTGCTGCCCACGCTTGTTGCTGAGTTGCGAATAATAGTTTATGAATTAGAGACTGATATATAGACATAGATGTGTGAAAACTAAATTTGCAAGGTTCATTCTTTTTAGGTGCGTGATGTTGATATAGCCTTGATTACCATATATGTGTTTGATCTAACTTTGCAATATATAGCTTCCACTTAAACAGTCGTTAATGCCTACTTACATTGCATGTTATTTGCCAAATAAAGAGGTCGACGTCCGGTGCGATCACAACGAAATCATGTCCTTGTAAAAAAAACGAAACCATGTCCTGAGGCGAGAGTGTAAGCTTAGGGATGTCTAGAAATTAGTTCATTTTAATTTTGCACTCTAATCCATACATAGAAAATGCTAATAAGCTTTTGGAAATCTGTCCAAGCAAGCCCTTATAAAGTACTAATGTTACAAGGGCCTCCTCTACAAACCTGACATGCATTGAAATTACCACTGGGCACCAATGCAAAATATAATCTGTGCGCACATGCCTGGCGCAAACCTGCAACGTTCGAACTGGCCTGATTTTTCCGAGTGCATGATCGAAGATGTAGAGGAGAGAGATGGCGAGCGAGAGAGTCAGAGAGAGGAAGACGAAACAATAGACCCAGCCACCAAGGCCCGGTTTTGTTGTGGCGTGGTGGACTGGTGGGCTAGCTGTGGCTGTGGCGCACCATGGCCTGGCGCTGGGCGCTGGGCGCTGCGCGCTGGTGGCTCCATCCACTCCACGCACGAGAAAGCTAGTGTGTATACGGTTGGAGTTGATCCCAGTGATTAAAGCTAGCTTTATTGCGCTGTCCCCAGATTTGTCCTTGCGGCCTCAGCTTTCCAAGGAAAGATAACAACAAAGTTAAAAACAGATGGCTAGACCCTAGAAAGATGTTGCTAGGGCAAAACCGTGCAATTACGGCACAGCTGACCATATCCTACTTGCCCTTTTTTCTCCTTTCACCAAACCACACTTTGATGCCCTACTGATGATCTCCACATAGGACCCATGAATGTAAAGACTGGAAAGTGCCCAACTAATAGAGCTCGATCTTGTCAACACTAGTAATCCATCTCCTGCAAGATGCCAGATTAGTAGACTACAAACCTTTTCTTTGTGGCAAGCGTGTTATCCAGCATCTGTCGTCGCTCCAGCCTCCAGGGATGGCCAGAGATACCCCGTTCGGCTTGCTAAAACTTAACTGAAACTAGACTGAAAACACTATTCTGGACTGAATTGTTGTGAGAAAAAACATTGTTCCAACTGAAGAAAAAAAAAAAGCCAAATAAGCCGGTTTTAAGGTAAGCCGAGTCCATGATAATGGACTGGACTACAACTACAAGTAACAGATTCCCAAGTTCCCAACGTTTTCCGACGCACTTTCTTTTTCTTATGATGATGCTGGAACTTATCTATAGTACTAGTATATACATATTCTACTGCACCATGCATGTCGGTTTGCCGCCTTGAGTGGATTAATCTATACAAAATCCAAACACATATAAAACGAGGGGGGTGGGGGGGAGGACAACTCGAGATCAAGCAGATTCCGGTTCCTCGCTAAGGTCCATTATTTTGCCGGAAATGATTTTTGGGAGCCCAGCTTAGTCATATATGGTCCCAAAACAACTTCTCTTTGTCCACTGCGCCAGGCAACATCAAACAAATTCCTAACGCGAGTGATGATTAAAAAAAATAATTCAGACTCCGGAGATGTACCTCAGGTTACAGGAAACTGAGGAACAGATAACTGCTGCAAACATGCAAGGGCTTCAAATCAAATCCAAATACAGTACACTACATGCTCCTTTTTTTTGACTATATATATACCTGCATTTTAAAGATACCTTTCCACAATGTGTGACAAAGGGTGTAGTAAGTACCAGACAGTGTCAGAGGACAAGATCTCACAGAACCATCTTATGCTCCGGTGAGAAGTGATCGATCGACTGACACATGCCCGTGGAGCCAGGCCGTAGATGTACTGCAGGTACCTGTTTCTCATTAATTGACTCAACAAGGGCAACGAACTTCATCAATTTAATTCACCTTTTCATTTCACACAGCTTAACTTCTGTAGCAACGGGGGTGGTTGCTTGCCTGGTAAAATATGACCCACACCTCACCGGTTTATTGCAGAGCAAAGCTTCATTTTGGTATCACAGGAAGGCCTAGTACCCCCAGTCATGCAAATGAGACTGCTTAGAGATAGGAGTGCATGACCACAATGAAATTTACATATACTACGAACACACCCGTTACAACTGATTCTTTTTTTTCTTTTCCGAAAAAACACGCCTGTGAAAGTGTACGACATTCCATAGTGCGACTTCCTGACTTATATTAGCAAGCAGGCATAAGTCAAAACCCATTAAGATACTTCAAACCCAAGCAATGCGTGCAAAATGATACTTCCAAACAAAATGGCAACAATTTTTCAGGAAAGCACCCAAACGGGAAAGTTTTGGGCAAAAGAGCGAACACAACATTTAAGTGTGCAAAGTAGCAAACTGCAACGAAACACATTTTCAGCAAAGACTCCAGCTCCCTTTCAAAGAACCCAAAATCACTTTGAATGTTTGGATACAGCAAAGGATCTAGTCTTATTATAAACATGTGTCAAGCTTATTGCTGAAGCAGACTACCATAAACCTATAGAGCTGTTGTCTTATTAATATAGTTTCTGAGATTGACAAAAGAAAGCCAAGTTCAAGCGAAATGAAATTTTCTACAAATTAAAGCACATGAGTTGATCAATGGAGAAGAAATGAAGTTAGGTATATAAAGATTACTATAGCCCAACAGTATACCCTTTTTCCAACTTGATTTCTATTGTGAAAAATGTTGCAAAGCCAAATGTAAAACATACTATCAAATTCTCCACTGAGCAACAATTCAGTCTACTCCTATATTATAACAGTGTCAGGAAAAAAACTATTATATTTCTTTACCGAATAAATATCGATCAACTGAGCACACACTATCGTCATCACCAGCCTGTACCTGCAGCAACCTCAGACAAGCTTAAATGCCAACCAACTCCAAGCAATTCCAGAGCTAACACCCCAGGACAAGGGCAACCTTGTCAATTCTCTTACAGATCGCACTGAAGAAATCACTCTAAACGCACAGTCTATATTCAGTTAAAGAACAATTCCTTGTAAATTTCAACATTCCATTACATATTTATTTATAGAGAACAAAATTGGGTGATGCAACACAACTAGAGATTCCAAATGAAGCAAAAGAATTTTGACGTTATGTCATTATCTAAAAAATACGCAGAAAATATTCCGACACCCTAAGTTTCAGCACAAGTCTTACCTATATGCTTTGTGGTGGTGTCCATGCGTCCAGTGGTACTCAACCATATGACTGGCCCCAGTAGCTCTGGAAAAGGAGATGAAGTTAATCCAAAACAGATGTACATTAACCCTACATAAACAACTACTAAGCAATAGACGACTATGTGGATCCACTTAGGGTTGCCCCACAAATAAATGTGGCAGCCATGGGTGTAGGTGAGAGTGTTTATTACCACTGTACTAGCAGGGAAGGTGGTTATGCTATGCATACACACAGTTCACCGACAGCCACACCTGCAGACACCATGTGGCCCCCCTTCAGTTGCCACTCCCCTGATTTCTCTCATCTTTTGCCCTATATAGTTTATCCATTGACACACGCTTGGTATACTGCTCTTGGCCCCAGCACCCCTGCTCTCCAGTCAGTGTATGCCGCCTTCTATCATGGTGACGTGGTGACTGGTGAGTGAAAACTAGGTCAGACATATTCTCCACTCCCTTCCTCTCTGACAGGTATCTTACTACCTACACAGCTAACCACATTTATCACGCACTGCAGAAGCAAGTACAGGCTGGGCAGTTTATATTCACTCAAACCAGCCCGTTCCTTCCCCACACGGCCACCCACACTTCAGTTCATAGGCGCCCCAGCAGAGCTCATCTCTGACTTGTGTGTCCTTCTCCATGACAGAGAATCTCCACTCCAGGAAAATGGTACAGCCAAAGAAGTTTCGTGGAGTTCGGCAGCGCCACTGGGGTTCCTGGGTCTCCGAGATCAGGCATCCCCTCCTGTAAGGCCTTCTATCCCTATAATTTTTAGGGAAGAACATAAACCACTGATGCGACCATAATTCTGAATTGCAATGTACGTATATTTTTGTGATGCATACAGTAAGAGGAGGGTCTGGCTGGGCACCTTCGAGACTGCTGAGGAGGCAGCAAGAGCATATGACGAGGCTGCTGTGCTGATGAGCGGCCGCAACGCCAAGACCAACTTCCCAGTCCAAAGGAGCAGCACAGGGGAGCCTACCCCAGCTGCGGGAAGGGACGCTCGCAGCAACGCCGGCAGCGGCTCCTCTACCGCCAACCTGTCCCAGATTCTCAGTGCAAAGCTCCGCAAATGCTGCAAGGCGCCATCGCCATCCCTGACCTGTCTCCGCCTTGACCCTGAGAAGTCCCACATTGGTGTTTGGCAGAAGCGCGCAGGAGCCCGTGGTGACTCCAACTGGGTCATGACCGTGGAGCTCAACAAAGGTGCATCCACTGATGCTGCATCACAGTCCACATCAGCAACAACTGCTCCACCAGCCACCCCGATGGATGACGAGGAGAGGATCGCCCTGCAAATGATCGAAGAGTTGCTGAGCAGCAGCAGCCCAGCTTCACCCTCGCATGGAGATGACCAAGGTCGCTTCATCATCTGAAAAAACATCGATCAAACAGCACAAGTCACCATCCCAGATCGGAGTTTCACTAGGCTGGTTGGTACACAAGCAGTTCAGGTTACTTCAGTAATATAGATATATATGTCTATTACTAAATCCAACTTACAAGAACTATAAAGTTTGCAGTTGTGTGCAGTTCTATGTACTTGTGAAAAGCTCTACATGCACATGTTCCTGTCAAGATACTTTGTTACACATCAATGTCAGTGATATAATTGCTTATAAAGGAAATAAATAGATTATGATTGTGTTATTGTTCATCCTTTGCTTGGATCCTAATGTCAAACTCAGTTGAGAAATCTCAACACAGTTCTAAAAAAATAGAGAGTAGAGTCTTACTTTATTTCTTCAAACGAAGAACCAAGGCTGAACAAATAAATCTCAAAACAGGATGAAGGTGATGTTTGTGAATAAGACCTTTGCTTTTATGATAGAATGGTTTGAAGGTCCATGCTCTATGAGATATCATCACTATGGCATACAAGACAAACCAACAAGTAGACAACACATTTCTTTAATCATATCAACTAAATCAGTCACTCTAGTGAAGGCAGTTATGCAGAAAAGAGTAGAATTCAGTGAGGAGAACAAGATGCAAATCATTTCATTAAAAAAAGGTATCCATTAGAAACTCAAGGTTTGGCATTGGTTATCTGAAAACACACATTTTGGCACTTCTAACATCATCTCGCAGGCACAAGGAATGTGGTGTTTTTGGACGTCCAATTCCACATCACCAGGCACCACTGAACACTAATTGAGAATAGAACATTTAAAGATACCCTCTTCTGCCAATCTTGTATTAATGAATAGGTCATGCACTATGTTCAGCATCATGTAACCATCAAAAGCTTTACAATGTGGACGTAGAGATGCACTAAGGGTGAGAGCAATGAACCCAGCGTATGGACCATCAAGGTGTGCAACAAACACTTTAAAGGCCTTAAAGTCATATTTCTCCTCATTAAATAAGCAAATGTAATATATATAGATAATTGATAATCATGATAGGCTACTACAGACAAATGTCATAATGACCAGCATAACATTTGCCATCAGACTAGGAACAATCAATATTCAGGTCTCAAAATTTTGGCATCTGGCTCCAGTATCCCATGGTGGGAATCAGAGTTACAATACCATGCCAGAATTGAGGTCTTCATGTGCTGTTTCATCTTGAATGCATATGATCTTAAATTATTAATAATAGAAGATGAGGGGGTCTTTAAACCTTGATAAAATACAGATACAAAGATAATATAACAACCCAATCTGTCAATCCACTGGAATTTTCACAACCCGTACAAGGACTCAGATTATTATTTTCGAGCATCAAAACATTACTAGAAATATCCACAAGAAAGTCCCATCACATGTCATTATGACCTAAAAGGCAGCCATACAATTAGATACATATACATTAGTGAAAATAACTGACATTGTGGTGATTCATCCACCACAGTGGGTAGTAAACCCATGATCAGCAATCCTTGACATTAAGAACCCCTACAAATTTGTGTTTAAGGAGGACCTTAGGTCCTCCTGCGTTTGGCTAGATGCTTTTAGTTAATTTTTCTTGTTCCCCCCTCCCTGTAAGTATGTAACCACCTTGTGTTTATATTTATAAAATCACTGTGGGGAACTCCCCCACAGTCTGTGGCGTTCAAAAAAAAGGAACCCCTACCAACTTGTATCTTAGCAGGGATGCAAACATGACAATGACAAGTCAAAAGAAAAGGATCAAGGTAGCCCTACATATGAGTGCAATAGATAACAAGTTAACAAAGAAAGACACAGTAAGTGTACTGTTTTCTTTTCCAGAACTCAAAGAGCAGACAGCCAAAAAAGCAATTATCAGCTCCATGGTTGGATTTGGAGGTTGGTGCAAAGCATGCAGTCAATGCTAAGGGCCCAGCCAGTTAGTTGGTCAGTCGCAATGTACGATTGTATTAGAGAAGAATAAAACAGAAGGAAACTAGATTCTCGCCATAGTTGATCCATACTGAGTTCTGTGTCATAATATAACTAAATAGCAACTTTGAGGCCTGAAGGTCTGTCATTTTGAGAGACTTTCTGGATAGCTACATAAAAGAGCTGAGTTATTTCAAGATAGTTAAGATGCTTGTTTTATATCTAGTCCTTGTCTACACTGTGAAGGTTTGAAAGGTAATGGACTATCTCCATTTTTGTTCCCACTTTTTTTTCTACAACGGTCAAACCGAATTTCATTACCAGGGAGTAACAAAATTACAAGAGTTTAGTGAGACACAAAGCAGTTTGGACACTGAAACAAAAACGCCGTCACCTCCGAACACGAAGGATTCAGCCGATTAGGCACTGCTAACTGTGCAAGAGAAAATTGTTCCCACTACTTATGTTTATCTCAATCACATGTTTCGTATGAAGTTATGTTTGATAACTTCAGTCCATTCATTGGGCACTAGCTGGTTTCCCTTAAAATTTCTTGTCACCTATTACCACCATTGTTATCTCCTTGCAATCATCTTTCTCGCCACAACATTCGCTAAGGTAATATCTTAACAATGTGCATGTAGTATCAAATAACTCATTCTGTCATTGTGCTAGAACAAAACAGAAGAACATGATCTTCGAGAAACAGAAATTACATACAGAGACATGTATCCTAGCTTGGTTTAGGTGAACTCATCTTTCAAAGTTTAAGAAGATGGTATCTATGAATTGCTCATCGGTCACTTATATAATCCAAACTGATCGAAATTAGTATGTGCACTGCATGGTATAAAGCTAATCAATAGACGATTATATAATTAAGAATTTGGTAGAAACGTGCCGTGCATCCAGCACCAATAGTAGACTATAACACAGACAGTATGTGAAATTTGATGGTCTGACCATAAAATTTAGAGGTATGACATGAACATCTCCAATTTTTCTGCTATTCTGTTTCTGTGCTCGATAATTTCTGGTACCACATTAGCTGGTTAAGGAACTTCTATGATGCAAAAGCATGCATTGAATATGTCCAGCAAGATAGCTGTAGTGGTCCCTTAACATTAACTCAATCCTTTGCATCTATCCTATTCAAATAGACCAGTGATGTCATCTTAATTAAGATTGTGAAGCACGTCACATTAACTTATTCACTTTGTGATGGTGTAGTTTTGTCATACACTAGATCTACCCAGAATGGTTTAAATAAAGATCAAATGCAGTACGTGTCAATTAATTAAACAGCATACCAAGGGTAAACATGGTAGAACGTTTCTGCAATTGTAAAGGGATATTTGTACATAGAAACTATAGCTTGTGGAACAGAAAATTATTGAATGTTGCAATAGTTAGAATGAATAATATGTTCTACCTGCTAATTTGTTATTCCACTGAATCTTTTATTTTTTTGCACTCAAACTATTGCTAGTAACCTTTCCAAAAGCACGTGAATGTTCCTAAACCTTGCATCAGATACGCAGGGAGTGAACAGAAAATGAATGCAAAAGGTAGCGATTGAAAATTCACAATAAGGAGTAAATTGGATGCAAAAAAATGTTACAGAGTGTGGGTTCAGCTATATTTCCAGCATAGTTACTTCTCATCAAATTGTTATATTGTCAGATTCAGCACAGCATCTTTGGCTACCAATGAGCTACAGACAGTTTACCAACCCATATACTAGACATCTGGTAAGGACAACCACTAGAGCGTAAGATCCAACCTGCCCCTTTGAGTAGGGATAGGTACCGCAGGTCCACAACATAGTGGTCCTGAAGTACTTTCTAATCTTTCTTGATGTTATTTTGTTTATTCAGATCAGCATACACCTCACTACTCTTATGGAATTGTACATGGTAACATTCAACCAAAACCACAATAATACTTTCAGTTTTCAGTAATACAGCACTATTCCGATTTGAATCTCCCTTCGCCAATATAACTGAATGAAATAACTCAGGAGGTGAAAGAATATTCTGGTAGCCTACAAGATATAATAAAGCTACTAATTGATTTTCAATCCAACTACATGTCCATTTGAGGATAAAAAAAAACTAGAGGCACACATAAAACATAGTAGAAAATGCAGCACAGGGAAAGTCAACTGTATCATATGCATTTGACTTACATTTTATTGAATTTTATAATGTATCTTATTTATGTTTCTTGAATGAATTGATCTCAGACATCATGCATTGAGAAATAATCTTGGACTGTTTGCCCCTGTTGGGTCTGCACATGCTTCAAATTCAGGAACAGTATGAACTCTAGAGATAACCAACTTATCCTTTAGGTAGATAGACAGATCTTCAAACGAGTTGAAAAGACATTCCAGAAAAACATGCAAAAATGTCATATTTCGTTTCAAGATAGATTGAGAGCAACTCTTTCACACATGTTGGTCAAGAACAAGACCTAGAACTCAATTTTCTCTTCCTCTCGCTACCAACATAAACACCAGCTGTATATCTTGAATTTGCAAGTTCCCGGGGTATCGGTGCACCTGCAGTCTTCAGAACCTGAACAAGCTCTTTGAAAATCCTTCTATCCTCCTCATTCACAAACACAACAGCCATACCCTCCTCACCCATCCGAGATGCCCTTCCAACTTGGTGAATATATTCATCAATGGAATTTGGTATGTCAAACAATATCACTTGACGTACTTTCAGGAGATCCATTCCACGCCCCAGGACACCAGTAGAAACAACGACAGATACTTCTCCTGTCAAAAACCTTCTCAAATTCTCTCTTCTCTCTTTCATTGTCTTCTCGCCATGGATAGAAACAACCTCTAATCCAGTAGCAACAGTAATTGCTTCAGACAACAGATCAGCTCCGACTCTGGAACTCACAAACACAACAGCAGGAGGTTTAAAATGTTGCTTGCTTTTCATTATCTCAAAAATCTTCTGCTTCTTCTTCTTAGACTCCACCCAAATGACCACTTGTTTAACTGATTTGGTTGGTCTGTTTGGGTTCCCACAAGAGATACTTATCACATTCTTAGCCAGTGAGTAAGACATCTTCTCAACTTCCAAATGTAATGTTGCTGAAAACATCATAACCTGTGGGTGTGAAAGTGACTGAAAAATCTGCATGGCCTGATCCCTGAATCCCCTCTCCAGCAAGCAGTCCACCTCATCCAAAACGAATACAGAAACATAGGTAAGGTCAACATTGTGTTTCATGAGAAGATCAATTAGCCTCCCAGGGGTGCCAACAATTAACTCAATACCATTTTCAATTCTGTAAATTTGCTGAGGCAATGGATCTCCACCGACAACTAGAGCAGTTTTGAAAGGCAAACCTTTACCAAGCACTTTTGCTTGCTCTTCTACCTGCAGGCATAGCTCTCGAGTTGGAGCAAGAACTATAGCCAATGGTCCTTGATTGCTTGTGCATTCTTGTGATCTTACTCGTGAACAATGAGCAATTATGGGAATTAGAAAAGATGCAGTTTTCCCTGAACCAGTCTCAGCAGAAACAAGTAAGCTTCTATTACTCATTGATGCAGGGATAACTTGCATCTGCACTGGAGTAGGCATACAATATCCCGCAGTCTCAAGATTGTGCACAAGCTTCTCAGGAAGACCACAGGCAGAGAAACACATGATTGGATCAGGAACAGCATCACCCTTGACACAAATGTCAAGTTTACTCCTCAGTGAACTGATCCGGCTGTCAGCTAAAGTAGGTATATTTGGAAAATTAATGTCCTTAATACAGAAGCTCTCATCGCCCAAAGGAAGGTTCACACGCTTTGCTGCTTTTACTACTGGCTTTGTTTTAGCAGCGATCCGAGCAAGAAGAATTGTCTTGCATTCCATACTGCAGATGTCATCATCAGTCTGATCACATATATATTCACCATATCTGCCACAAACAACACAGCGAGGCTCCTCAGGAAGAGCTTCTCTCTGCTCAAAGCATCTTTCCTTCACAGGTAAATCTGCAAGTAACATATAGATATATGAGGGAAAAGACATTGATATCTGATCGAAATGCACAGAATAGACATAAGAACTGCATAACTAGCAGCCAAAAAAACATAACAAAATGGCCATCAGCTAAAACAGTGAGCCAGCAGGGACAGGAGATTTCATTATTTGGTATTTGACCTGCTAATTACTGAACATCAAGTCAAGAAGGAAGTTGTAGCTTTACCACATAGTTTTAAGGACCATAAAAAGATCTCTGTAAAGTGTAAACAAATATTAAGTGCCATGCATTTTTCTTTGTTGTAGAGTTTTTCCTTCCTCTCTTTTCTGTCACGTTCACAATAATGTGGGATTTCGAGAAACGTGCAGCAACCAATCCAGTACAATTACCTTCCAACTCATTATTATCCGATGATGAAACAACAAAACTATCAGCTGATTGGTTCTCCCCTTGCTCCATTCAGTCAACTGCACAGAGGAAAGGGAGATACGATCAGCTCAGACACCTCAAACATTAACCCAACCAATATTTAGGAAGCGAAGCGGCCAAATGTTAGGTCATATTTCCAAGAGAAACATGAAATTTCGACAGGTTTCAACTGCTGTCTATGATTTGTATTCTATACGAATAGAATACGGATTTAAGTTAAAGCACACATCTCGTTACCTGCAACTCGTGGGTCGCAACGCCGCCGACCTCGCACGGTCACGGCCAAAGCGCCTACGGTTCGAGCCTTTGCCGCCCCTAGGGTTTGGAAGTTGAGGGCGGAGGCACCGGGGGCGGCAACGGCTCCTGCTTTCTCGCGAGGCGCGGGGCACAGCGGGTTCCTGAGGCGGTTGGCCGCAACGGCGCGTCCGGTGAGATCGAGACCCCCCACACACCGACCTCGCCCGTCGGCTGCGATTTCCCGCAAAGGGCGCTGCCGACAACTCCGCTTCAACCAGGCAGAGAGGTAGGCTCGCCACTGCAACGCCTCGCGGCTCCGGAATCCGGATCACGGTGCGGCGGCCGGCGAAGAAGGTGCTGCGGCCTGCGGGTGAAACGGCGAGAATTGAGAAGAGAGCACGCGCGTCCTGGTCTGCGGCGTGCGTGCGGGTGTGAGAACCCACGACGAGGGATGGTGGGCCTGTTTGTTTCGAAGGCCGTATGGACGGAAGTGACTGTACCTGATGGGCCTTTTGTCTCTGTTGCAGTGTGGATCGGGCATTGCTTGTCTACAGGTCGTACTATTT
Source organism: Miscanthus lutarioriparius (assembly GCA_904845875.1). Taxonomy (NCBI): domain Eukaryota; kingdom Viridiplantae; phylum Streptophyta; class Magnoliopsida; order Poales; family Poaceae; genus Miscanthus; species Miscanthus lutarioriparius. Next base: position 134,191,828 of record CAJGYO010000007.1, on the reverse strand, counting down.
GAGCTTGTGTTCTATTTTCCGTGGGCCAAGTGAGTTCAAGTGAAATGTTTTCGGTTTCTCTCCTGTTTTTTTTTCTCCTTTTTCTTTCTGATGACTATAACTGAGTACATTACACCATGAGAAATAGTTTCACAATATTACAATTTTCATATTGTTAAACTATATATCTCTACTATAAGAGACCAATCAGAATTATGCTCAATCCACCTAGAAATTTGTCCCCCACAGAGATGACGTTTCCTCCATGCACACTAGATTGTGCACCCAGAAAACCCCTCGTATGAAAACCAACGATCAGATATGTTCTGAGGAGGCTTCACCACGATCATGCGGCCATGGATAGTCTTCAGCGCATCGCCCTAGGCTTCAACGCAACGCCCCACCTCCCTCGCCCACCCGCGCCGCGACCACACCCACACGCGATCAGCGCGCCGCGATAAAGGAATGATTTGGCATGAGAAAGGAAGGAATTGCCGTGGTAAAGGAAGAAATTGCCGGACCCTGTGGCCCGTGCCCCCCGCACTCCGCCCCCATCGTGCCGCAAGGCCGCGCCGCCGCCGCCGCCGTCGTGGCCCGTCCCGCCACCCCTCCTCGCCTCCTGGTGGCGATCATGACCCGCGTGGGCGCGCCGGACCTGCTATCCGGTGGCGCCTGCCGCGCCTGCTCTTCGTGGCGCGCCATGGCGCGAGACCCGGCCGGAGCACCGCGAGACTGGGACACTCCAACTCTTGGCGTACCAGTACACACAGAGCTCGTCGGCATCCTGGAGGTCGCCACCAAGTTGTCTCAGAGCAGATCAAGGCCGTACCACTCCCCGAGTTTGCTGATGAGGACCATCTCTTGTTCCTCGCTGATGTAAAATTTCTTTTCCCTATCCCTTCGATCTTGTCTGGCTGTTTGTCGTGAGTAAATGTCCATTGACCTTTTAATTAGCGCCTTATTGATGCTAAAGGTTAATTAGGTTATGGTACTAGGACTAGGAGGCGTTGTATATTCGCATCAGATCCTCCCGAATTTGCTTATTTAAAGATAGTTTCGGTGAATGTGTTTCTTTTTCATTTCTGTAGATAGGTTCCAGATTCCTGTTAGCTTGCATATGGATGCTTTGCAAATTTTCTTTTTGTGATGTTCAATTGTAATGTGCTATCGCAGAGATTATAGTAGAGATAAGAATCTACAAATGATGGTGAGCGTACCTGTAGTGCTTTTTATGTTTATTATATTTAGTTGGCACATTTGTTTCTTCTTGACATTATGCATTTACCTGATGATATGATACTAACATTGAAGAGATGTAATGATTCAAAGGAATAATGTTGCTTGCGCCCAGTCTGTAGAAAATAAAGATCTAGATTTTTCTGGGATAAGATTTATGGCCTTTTTCTGGGTAACTCATGGTGAAGCTTCTAGCACTGACAGCTTAGGAACAGCCATATTAGTTAATGAACTTGCATTCTGAATTGGCCAGTGAAAAGCAAACACAAATTACAAAAAAAAAAGATATGTCTAAACCAATGATAATGTATGTGAATTTGATAGGCTACGCCTGTGGCAATTTTTGGTGCAATGTTGAAGCTACTATTATGCTTTTTCTGTAGTTTTCAAGGTTTAACTTTTGGTATTGCAAATGAGTTTTCAAGCTACTATTGTTGGATGAACGGCTCCCACGCAGAGCTCCATCTCCAGTAGAGGAGGATGAAGATGACGATGAGGAGGAAGAGTGGGTTGAAGTTGACCCAAGTGAGATGGAGTTGGCTGATGATTCTACTTCAAACATACAAGAAGCATGGGTTTTTTCGTACCTAACAGTGAATACTTGAAGGATCCCAGCGGTCTTCTTAATTATGTCTAACTGAAGGGTATACATTTTCATCGGATTAAAATCAAATATTGTGTGTGTGCAAACATGCAGTTTAATGTTCACGTTGAATTGGTTATCCTACCTGCAGGTGAAGCATCATTTTATCTTCCTCTGTTGCATGCAGTGACAGATGCTTCTTCAGTCTAGAGGCTGTCAGGAAACACATGGATGCAAAGGGGCATTGCAAGTTGCGGTATGGAGATGGTGGAGATGATGAAGATGCAGACCTCGAGGATTTCTATGATTATAGCAGCAGGTTTTGTTAAGCTCAACTCTATGTTACTAAGTTTGTTGTTTTTAAACGGTCGATGCTTATTCCTGTTTTTTCTTCTTCTAAGCACCATGGAAACATTTCTGAAATAAATGGGTGTTCATTTGGGAATTGAGTAATTGGCCATCCCTTAGCGCTCTATGTAGGGAATGATCATACTGAGACCATATTCATTTGAAGGTCGGATTGCACTGTGAATTGTAGTCATAATAAGCTATACTTCATGGGTTCACAAATCAAGCAGTTCATCAATATTCTTCCATACTCCCTTATTCTATTTCTGGACTTTGTATTTCAGAATTATACTAAGGTTGTGACTGTTCTTCATGGGTTCACACATACGGTTTATTTTGGAGGAGGAACTCGATGCTTCTGGGTCTTGAAACATGGAAGCTGAGAGCTTATCAAAGCAAGGTTAATGACCAGAGTTGTAGCAATTATTATATCAGACTTATTGGCTGTCAAGTGATTCGCTTTTATGCCTTAGATCATTGAAAAATCGATTTTATAAAAAATATTTTTTGTTTGCATTTTACTATTTTAATTAATAATCCAACATGGCTCTACTTTTCCTTTTTTATATATTCAACCATAATGAGCTGCAAATAACAATTATCTGGTGCAACATGCTCTAACCCTGGTAAGCTCTGTTTTTTTTAATTTTTTTGCTTCAACTTTGTCAAGGTGATCTTGATATTTAGTTTAAGAAGACAACTGATTATTTATGACAATTTCAAGGCCAGGGATTATGTAAATAGTATAATGGTTATATACTGTGGAATGAGTGGCCACTCGATTCTTTCTAAACCTATTCATATGTGCTGGAGAAAAACAACTACTACTTCAAAATAAAGAGTCATTTGTGTTTTTTTCCACTGACTGCTCTTCAAAGTTATTTTTGATAAGGTAGTAAAACTTCTGCATGTTTATTATTGCAATAGCCATAACACTCCTTTGGATTGGTCTGTTTCGTCTCATGCATAACTCTTTTTAGGATCAAATGAGTCTGAGATATATGTAATTTCCATTTAGTATTTTTCTCGTGCTCTGAACCAATTTGCATTGTTAGAAATATTAATTAGCATATTATGTTTCGTCTCCTGTGACCGGAAAGTTCTGGGTTCGAGTCGTGGTCTCCTTGCATTGCACAGGCGAGGGTAAGGCTTGCCACTAACACCCTTCCCAGACCCTCGCACAGAGCGAGAGCTCTCTACACTGGGTATGCCCTTTTTTTAATTCTGGAGTACTGTTCTATGTCACTTTTCTCATGTTTTGACCAAATTCTCTTTTATGTAACTTAGATTTAAGTTCTCAGAAGCCATTTTAGTTATTATACAAGGTCTTATGATTTTGTTTTGGTAGTAAATAGTGAAAGGGTGCTAACCAATAGCCACAGAAATAAGCAGGGCATTATATAAGGAGCAGTCCAAGGTACTGCCGTAGCACCAGGAGTCACTATTTTTCTTGTTTGGTTCTAAGTCAAAGAACTCTAGATGAAAATGCAACTCTGCATGAAGATTGGAAACCTCCCTCGGACCTATCAATGACCATGCCAGAGTCAAGATCATCCAAGGGTGCTAAAGTTCCACCTTAAATTGAAGATTTGGTTATGTTGCTAATAGACAAGACGCAAAAGGTTAGGTGCAGGTCGAGGTTCATCCTCAACAGAAAAATTCAGAACACATCCAAGAGATAGATTTTTTTTTGTAAAAAATTTACTATAGTCTTATGTTTTGAATTTGTAACCCCATATAAATTATATTAGAAACGATACGATGTGGGGGACTCCTAAAAATGTTCATTGTTTTCTTCCAAGAAATTAATTTTGAAAGACACATGCATGTCGCACGTCCACGTCTACTAGAGCTTAGAACTTGCTTTACCGCGTATTTAATTATTAAGTATGCAATGTGATAATGATATATGTGTCGGGTTCATAAACCCAGGGTCCCCTAGGGACAGGCTTCCACGCCGGTGCTCGGCCCAAACAGGCAGCACACAACTCTTGGGCCGGTCCGAGAGTCTAAAAACAACGGGCCGGAAGGGCGGTCCAGTCACCGACCGGAAGGTCTAGACGAAGAGGAACAGCGCCCGCTCGTCAACTACTTCGGCCCACCTCTCCGACCGGAGCGCTTGCTTCAGGCTCCAGCCGCCTCCGGACGGCCTCTCCGATCGGAAGGCTTGGCCCAAAGCGCTACTTCCGACTCCAACCCCGCGTCGTCGACCGGGGGGCACAGAAACCCTGCTCATCGCTCTTCTCCGACTAGCGCGGCCATAACCGACTGGGGCCATCCGACCGGGGATGCCCGCTCAGAAGGAGCCAGGGGCGAACGGAGAAAGCAAGCCAGGACGCGTAAGTCAAACCATGATACCATGGACCATACCCTGTACACCTGCAGGAACAATACTCTGCAACCACCCTGACACAAACAGTATTGTAGGCGTCGACATTTTCCTCTACAGTATTATAGGCACCATTAAAACTCCCGTACGGTAGGGCCCCCCACGTGTCTCCGGGTATCGATAGTGTTGTGAGCGCCGGGATTTACCGTATGGGGTGAACGTGGTGACACTCCTCACATGTCTCTAGGCATCAAACATTATCTACAGGTACCGACGTCTACCATTCCTGAAGAAGGCAAACACAACCTCCACTACTAGAAATGTGTTCATCAATGACGATTCAGTCGTGACGCTTACAAATTTCATCATAGAACAAGCGTTTTCTATGACGAAATTTCTAGCTTCGTCATAAGTAACAAGTGACGGAGCTTTGGCACGAAGAATAATGACAAAAACAAAAGAACCGTCATAAAACAACAAAACTAAATCATCATAGATCGTTTGGCTCGTGTACCACCTCGAGGACGTGGCGCCGTGGTCCCACCAGCAGGTCCCACCTCGAGGACGTGGCGATGTGGTCCCACAATTGGGTCCCAACCTCGAAGAAGTGGCGATGCGGTCCCACCTGTGGGTCTCAGCCTGAGGACGTGGTGGCGAAAAAGTGGGGCAGCGTGGCCCACACGGTCTAGGTGGACCTGCATCCTTCCGCCTCCCTTTTTTTTGCCAAAAAATAGCGCACGCAAGGAGATTCGAACCCGTGCTGCTAGACATGTTGGTGCGTTACCACTGGAGCACTCGCCGTTTTGTGATAAAGGCATGCATGTTTTTCTATTTGTAAACGTATAACATGATAATTGATGATTTTTTTCCTAAATTTTTCTAAAATCATTCTCTATCAATTTATTTTGTTGGTTTTGTCAATATATACATATGAAAAATTTGAGCAATTTAAAATTTGAATTTAAAAAAAATGCAACTTCAAACAAGATTTTGGTTCCCCAAATGATTTCAGCTGAAAAAGTGATAAATACCAAAGTTAAAAAACTCATCAAGATCTACAACTTTTGTATTGTTCATTTCTTCATATGATAAAGTGGTAACGACATTGTTCACAAATGTGACACATCTCTCACGAGGTTTTATAAACTATATGAGACATGTGTAAGATTAGTGAACAATGTGTGCTAAGAATTTGTCAAATGAAAAAATGACCAAAATAAAAGTTGTATATATTCATGAGTTGAACAACTTTGGTATTCATCGCTTTTTATGTTGAAATCAATTTGGGTCTCAAATTTTGGTTTAAACTTGTCGTTTTTCAAAATTTCAAATTTGAAAGGTTCAAATTTTGTCAAATGACAAGATGACTGAAATAAAAGTTGTAGATATTAATTAGTTGAACAACTTTGGTATTCATCACTTTTTATGTTGAAATCATTTTGAGTCTCAAATTTTGGTTCGAACTTGTTGTTTTTCAAAAATTCCAATTTGAAAGGTTCAAATTTTGTCAAATGACAAGATGACTAAAATAAAAGTTGTAGATATTAATGAGTTGAACAACTTTGGTATTCATCATTTTTTATGTTGAAATCATTTTGGGTCTCAAATTTTGGTTCGAACTTGTCATTTTTTAAAATTTCAAATTTAAAAGGTTCAAATTTTGTCAAATGACAAGATGATCAAAATAAAAGTTATAGATCTTGATGAGTTGAACAACTTTTGTATTCATCACTTTTGCATATGAAATCATTTAGGGTTTGAAAATTTGGTTTGAACTTGTCAAATTTCAAATTTCAAATTTTAAAATGTGTAAAACATTGTCACATCCAAGTTTGACGTGCTGAGAAGCCTAAAGACTAGCCACCCCTACAAATAGAACAGCAGGGGCGGCTGGTAATACGAGCCACCTCTACAAATAGGTCTAATTTATAGGGGCGACTCACTCACCAGCCACCCCCGGTGTAAGTATTTGTAGGGGCGGCTGGTGATTCAACCGCCCCTACAAATGCCCGACGCCCAAACCAAAATATCATTTGCCCTCCCCCCTCTCTCTCTCCTTCTCAACTCTTCCTTCCCCTCTCTCTCTCTCTCTCTCGCAGCACCTCCCTCCTCTCTCGAGCCCCCCTCCTCCATCTCTCCCCACGCCGCCCTCCTCTCTCCCCACGCGGTGACCCTCCCTCTCCAATGGGCGACGGTGTCGCACCCCTTCCTCCTCCTCCAGGCCGGCAATCAGACCGGATCCGAGGCGCATCGTGGCATCGACATCGCCACAAAAGCCCATCTCACGCTCCCCACACTCTCTCCTCCTACCCCATTCCTTCCGCCTCCTCCCTCGCGCTACTGGCTCACGGAGCCCAGCGTCTCGCCCATGCCCAGCCCTCTGCAGTAATCGCTTGCACTACCCTGATCCCTTTGGTTTTCATTGGTTCGTCCCCTTCCTAGGCATCTGGGGTCTCCAATCTGGTGTTCTCGCTCTAGCCTCCCAGTAGTTGTAGACGACTCTGGGTGGTGGTATTGGCCTCTTGGGGCCGAGGAATCGGGTGCTAGATCTATGCGAATCATATCGTGGGCATCCGGCACTTCATCTCGCGTGCTTCACCGAAGTCGTCGTTGTAGATCCCCTCTGCATTTCATTGGGTGGAGATCCTCCATTCCAACCTAAGTCGATTTTGTTTGTTTCCTTTTGTTTTGCTTGTTACGACGCCGCTAGGTTGCTAGTTGTGTTCTCGCAGAACCATTTCCTCGTTGTCTATGATCCCTAGAATGCAAAATCTAGCCTTATTAATCTATTGTGGGTTTGGGTATTATATTGAAGAAATTAGCAACAAAGCCTCCTGATTTTGTTCTCGTAATAATGTGATTTTGTTTCAAGTGAATTCACTAGATTGGTCGACTATTGTCACTTCGTCGATTGGGATTGAAACGTGCTCTCGGTAATTGTTGAATCAGAACCATTTGTTATGTAACTAAGTCGTCATCTTTGGAATTTGCGAGAATCCTCGATGGTCTGCCGCAAGGGGCATTAACCGACTTTACCAAGAGAACTCTCCACAACCATCTGTTTGTAAGTATTTTGGTGAACTCTTTGTTTGTTTGCTAGTTTCTTTAAATTGCATCCATATTCAATCTTCTTATCATGTGATTTTATTTCCACATATTCATCTTGGGTGCACCATCACAATATGGAATCGGATTGGAATCTATTGCTCATGCTTAAAACAAATCATAGTAAACATGCTTAGCTTTGTTGGAATCTACATTATCTCCATCAAGTGATGCTTAAAACAAATCATTTTTAAATGTAACTACGCGTTGTAATGCATATGCACTGTATCTAGGTTGCTTCAAAAAGTACAAATCTTTGCTTTGCTTTATTGAGTTGTTTTTTTCTTTTTTGCGTGCTAGACGTCTAAAGGTGGGAGACAAGCCACTCCTCCTCACAGTATCAATATTTATGCGAGGTAATATGACTTGCTAGACTAAAACTATACCATGTTTATAGTTTGGATAAGATCAGTTCCTTCTGATTTGTATCTTGAGTATATGTGCACTTAAATGCCCGCAAATATGCAAATGTTAGGACATGGGCATATGACTTGCCAATTGTAGTAATTGGTACTTGACAATTTGTATCTCTAACATATAGGAATCTACGAGTGTACTATATTTTAGCGACTTCAAGAACCTATTTTTAGTTGACATCATGCTTTTATATATTGACGGTGGGAGGTCCTTGCCCTTTTATTAATCGGAATATCTGTTAATCATTTGAAATCATTGCCGAAGGTTCTAGTGCACTAGGTCTTCCTGCATAAAATGGAGCCTACCTATATACACTATTTTTTAAGTTCTGATTTTCTCATAATTATGGTAATGCACATGTTGATGCAATGTAAAACACATCTCCCATGAAATTTGGAATGCTAGTTTAATTTCTATGCACTCAATTTTTCTTGGTGAGCTCTTTTTCTTCCGTGTACATGACAGATTATGAGAATAGGCATGGTGCTCTTGCGGTCGGTGGATCTGCAAGACAATGTTTGCATCTGCATTGGACATTAGCTGTAGTAATAATATTAATAAATTATGCAACCATCCAGAAGGCTCTAAACGACATCAGTACCTAAAGGAGGTCCATTGCTCCCAATGCATGAGGGAATAAATATACAGGAGGGTGATATCTTCTAACTCACTGTTTATCTTTGACATTCTTCATACTTTTGCACCAATGTTGTATGTTCCAGGTGCTCCTCTAGGTTCAACTATGATCCCAATGGTTCTACCAGATGGCCGTCTTGTATACATGTAAGTATTTCTTCTATCCTAAGTATTATTCTATAAAGCTTATACATCATACATTACATTACATTGATTTGCTAGCGTAAGCACAACACCGCTTACATCGCTCCCCAATGTTGTTGTTGTAAACCAGTTGGTGGGAGTCCATTGATAAACATATGGTGGTTTGTCGTTAATACATACATTTTACAGAGAAGAAATGGTTTTATCAATGTGTGCTTATAACATAAAGTCATAAAGTTATCCAAAGAGTAATGGCGAGGGATGTAAAAAGTGTGGCACACCTACCAAATGCCTTGTCTCTGTTAAAACACATGTAATCTATTTAGTATCCGTGGCTCTTAAATTTGACAAGAGGCAGACCTAGAGAATCTAGGTGAAAAGAGTATCTCTGTTGTAGAAGTAGTTTTTGTGAAATTTTTTTTGGTCCTTGCATCATTTTTTCTTCGTCTCATCTTAGATCTTAAGAGCAGTTCTATGAACCAACTGTTGCAGTGATATTACCCTGTTGATTCCCTTCATATTTTCCTTGGTCTATGGCAGACCACAGCCTGTAGGGCAGCAGCCTGTGCCTATGACTTCGCCTCCGCCACAGAAAGGGGGTCGTCATAATGGTGGCAGCGGTGGTGGTGGATCCAGCTCTGGTAGAAGGCGTCAGAGGGGAGATAAAAGTGGTAGTAGTAACAACAACAGCCGCAGGGGTCGGCACCGTCCCTATTGATGTTTGCAGTGACATTGTTAGCGCTTAGAAATTAGAACCTAATATACATTTAGAGTATCTCTGCTGTAACAGTACAACCATGCAGGCTACCAACTAATGCTGGAAACCATACTTTCTAGTAGTTATTTTCGTCGTGCATCTCGTGTCTGTAACACTTGTAGATTGTCAGGATGCTTGATTTGAATTTTATATATATATATATATATATATATATATATATATATATGTTTTGGTCGAATTTGAATTGTAAATTTGATTTTTTTAGCGAAAAAATGTACTGTAGGGGCGGTTGGTACTGTAGCCGCCCCTACAAATCGATTTGCAGAGGCGGCTGCTGTTATCAGCTGCCCCTACAAATCGTTTTGTAGGGGCGGCTACAGTACCAACCGCCCATACAAATCGATTTGTAGGGGCGGCTAGTAACACCAGCCGCCCCTATAAATGTATGATTTGTAGCCACCCTTTCATAGGGGCGGTTGGCTGAGCCACCTCTACAAACAATCTATAGCCGCCCCTAAAAAGTGTTTTTCACGTAGTGATTTCTCATATTGGATAAATTTCATTTTTGTTGCATCTCATCAATCTTGTGGAAATTTAAATATTTGTGATACAGAATCATTGTACGCATGTGTCTATAATAGTTTATAAATAAAAAGTAAATCTACTACTAGTAGTACCTATATATTTTACTAATGTATTAAATATTTAACTGAGCCATAGCTCAAGCACTAGTTATGTAGTTTTGATCAGTTTTGATGTTCTGAAGCATTGCACACATATATGTGATTCTGCATGTCACACTATCCTGCATATTTACTTGTTTTTTAGTACATCAGCTAGTTTGTTCCTTATGCACATGTCCTTATGTGTTCTTGTGCTATTATAATAAGACTTAGAGAACGTGGACCTAGTATCTAAAGAAATTTGTTTAGTCGGATAACAATCCGTTTTCTTGCTATTGCCAAGAGAATTGACAATTCTACTTATTCATGCTCATATGTGCAGTGGAGGAAGCAAGCATGGCTTGAGCAGCAAAGATGGACATGGAGACCTGTCGAAAAATTGAGAATGGGTCGGTTCCCTTTCTATTTGATTGTTGTTTTCTATTCGATCAATGTGAACCGCACACTTAATCCTCTGTTTCGCCCCTTTTCAAGATTACTTCATTATATTTGCTCGAAACCTTAACTATTGATTTTGATTTATAATCATTGTATGAATGTGCCTGAAACCTTAACTATTGATGCCGAGGAAAAGCTGGCGAGGACACAAAAGGAGATGGAGGAGTACTAAGATGTCGACAGAGATAAGCAACAAGGCAATGGAGGAGAACAATGTCTTTGCTCAAGCGTATCTTGGCCATCAACAATGCTTCTTCGACATGAGCGCCGTCAGTAGCTCTTGGTTCATTAAGCAAGGGTCCTTTGGTGATTTTGTTTATGTAGTAACTTATGTTCTTTGGTGGTTGGCAACTTTTTATTATTTTCTGTGATGTTAATGTGAACCGAGATGAAACTAGTAGTTCAAATGTGATGTCTAGTGAGTTATGTGAACCGAGTTTAGAATAGTTGATTAAGTTGTTGGTCATTGGAATATGGATCTCATTAATTTATGGAAGCTTTTGGTCATTCCAAAGATTATTTGCATTCTCGTAATGAAATCGGCATGTGCACTTGTGATGAATTATCTGATCTTTCGTGACGATTTGGTAATTGATTCTGATGACGAATTTCTATTTACTTCAAATGACGAAAATGAGAACCTATCACAAAGAAGCCTTGTGGCCCAATAAAATTGGACACATGGACCATCCACATCATTGGCCACGCCACCGCCACGTGGTCGGACACGTCACCTGCAATGTGGATGCGCCACATGGACAAGACACGTCAGCTGCCAGCGTGGCAGACGTCATCTGGCCGCCTAACAGATGGCAAGTCATGACGAAAAAGGGGCTATATCAATGACGAAAATAGATTGTCATAGAAAGAATACACTTCTATGACGACGACTTGCTTAATGAACCAAATAGATGTGACGCACATAGATGTGACGCACATCTATGACGAAAATAGACGTTTCGTCATGGTAGGTAAAATATGACGCGCATTCAATGACGAATACCATATCATCACAAATTCATCATAAAATAATATATGTGACGATTTTGGAGTCTTCAGTGACGAAAGAAGAGCATCATTGATGTACACATCCCTAGTAGTGCTCCCACATGCATCTGACATTCTACAGTAACATCAACATAGTGTTGTAGGCGCCTATCATTATCTTGTACCCGTCGGCATGGGCAACAAAGCTCAGTAGCATACATACCCTCACTTGTAAAGCCATCCCCTTTATCTATAAAAGGGGATGCGCTCCCTCCAACAAAGGAGAGCTTTTTTCTCTCTGAGGCCCCCTTTGAAGAGCCTTTCTCAGATTCATTAGGTCAACCAAGTTCTCTAGTCTACAACCACAGAACCACCAGGTTCGGACCTCAAGCACACGCTTGAACACTTAGCTCATAGCGTAGCTCCAGTCGCTCTCGACCCTTCCGACCGGAGCCGACCGAACCTCTTGTACACCCCATCTTTCTCCTTCTTGTTTGTAACCTCACTGCAGACTTCGAGCACCTAGGCTCAGAAATAAAGTCACTGACCGACCCAAACTGGACGTAGGGCATGTTGCCTGAACCAGTATAAACCCTGTGTCATTGAGTGCTAGGCCACCTCCGATTACAACGTATGGTAAAACTACAAATATTTACTAGTCATACTACAAATATTTACTAGTTGGTCACATTCTGCACCGACAGTTGGTGCCGTCCGTGAGGAAGACGTTGTACGTTCAACACTTTTTGGTCATCGGATGGCCCACTTTCCCACCACCCATCGCCGTGGCAGGCTCGGGTGATACGATTCGCTTTGGCTCGCTGGATTTTCCGCACTCTCACCGGCTGGGATGCGGGTCCCATCCGTCTTCGAGCCATCCCAGGCCTTCCTCTCCGGAAGCCTGGACTTCGTCCCCGACCGGCTCGGTGAATTGCACCTCCGCAAGGAGGCTCACATCCCGGCACCCGTCGGAGGGGCGCCGTCCATCAACTCCGGGACACACGACTTCGACGACGCGGCATCTGCGCTTCTTTTCGAGCAAACTCTCTGCTCAAACCTCGCTGTGAGTAATGTACACGCTGTTATTTACTTACTATTCTATATCTTCCGCCGATTACCCGATGGAACCCTATTGTCCCCGACGCAACCGCTGTACGACCAGTTCCCCTACGGCTTCACGTCTTCCGTGGACGCATATGTCCGGGGGCTCCAAAGGATGCCAGCACCACCCCCTCTCGCATCCGAATTCATGGGAATGGCGAGCTATGCTCCCACCTATTTCCTTGACCTCATGGATAACGATGGTGAGAGTGACGGCTCCAGCATTGGCGACATGGCGCCTAGCCACCATCCATCCCGGGAGTGCACCATGGCGAACGCTCCGGGACACCCATCGGCGGAAGCAGAGTCCTCACGGACTCACACCTCTCTAGACCCTCACGTGGAGACCCCCGAGCTCACACTTGAGCACGGGGAGGAACTACGACAACAGTGGCTGCATCAGCCACCGACTGCGCCACCACGCTCGGCGCACCTCGTTGCGCCCCGTGCGCGTAGACCGGCGAGCGATGCTCGGGGTCGCGCCCATCGGGTCCAGCACAACACCATGGACAGGGGAACGATCCCCCATAGTTCGCTCGGGCGAACCAGAACATCGCCGCGGCGGCAATGCTTCTGCGTGGCTTGTCCGAGCCGCACGACCCTCATGAACAGGTGATCCACGGAAACCTCCGGACACTAGTGGAGACCGCCGCCATTCAACAAGCCGAGTGTTCCGTATTACGACGCCGACTCACGGCCTCACTCCCCATTAGGGGAACGGGAACGCAGCAGATGGGACGCTCCACCTGATCGCCACTACAATCATCGAGCATGGCATAGGAGGCTGCATTGGCACCTCGTCTTGACCTAATGACCACTTCGTACCGACCGCCTGTGTATGCACGGCTCGGACTGAGCCGAGGCACACGCAGCAGCGACCGGAGTCCTAGCCCTGATGGCTCGAGACCGGGGACCTCTGTCCAAAACCCCCAACAAATGCCACCCCCGCAGCTGCTACGACGAACTCGGGGCAAGGGCAAAGCCAAGAGCTAGGGTCAGGACGAGGGCCCCTCCACGCAGAGGGGGAAAAAGAACAGAAAGAGTCGCCACCGACCGACCAACTCCGCGTTGGTCGACACGGCTGATCACGTAGGCACGCAGCCCCAGCAGGACCCTCCGGGCCACTTCCACGAGCTCATAGAGAGCTCGTGCACCAACCACGATTACCCCGTAAAACACCTCTATAAGGACTGCCAGCTCCTCAAGCGCCTTCTACGACAGACCGATAGGCCAAAGAAAGAAAAATGCGAAGAAGCAGCAACCGTGAAAGGGGGGCATGGCGGGCAAGGATCCGGATGACTAAAGAATGAAGTGATCCGACCGGACGCCTACCGACCGAAGGACAACAATGACGCCCCTCTCTCTGAACGCTTGGAACAGCTATGTCGCTTTTTTCCCCTAAGTTTCAGTCTTACCATTGTTTACTTAGCGTACGCTCCTATAAGAGCACCCCGACCCAAACACTCTTTCGGCCCGGGGCGCTCGGGGTCTCCACTAGGGTACACTACTACCTCTCTGTTTTATTTACTATCATATGGTGAAATTCCTTCCTACCCAACCAAAAGCATAGCTTGTTCCTTCAATTTGCTTTACGTAGCTTTGCTTTAGAAACATTCTGACCAATCGCACCCCGCCTTTCCCTACGGTTATGAACAGCCGAGCCTCGCGGGCCATGCCCTAGGCTCCCAAGGTCGCAGACTACAGGACAAACAGGCAGGTATGAGAAAGAAAGAATAAAGAAACAAAATTATGCTAAGGAAAAAACTAAGGAACAAAAGGGGAACATGCTTCCTCGAACGGAGTGACTCCATTATAGAAAACGAAACAGACCATAGTTATTAAAACACATAGGAATGTTTACATAGGGGCTCCCCCATGAATTTAAACTTTCTAACACTCACTAAACTACTTATATTTTACAAGTTATTGGACCGGCCCGGCGACATCTGCTGTCAGTGCGACCGACGAGGGCGCGGGCTGCTCACTCCCCAGCGGCGCGACATTTGGCTCGGTCGAGGCCGGGGCAACATTCACCTCCGACCCAGGATCTGCGTCGTCCGCAGGCTGGGCAGCATCCTCCCCACGCATGCTTCTGGCCATATCTTCATGATGGATGTCCATCACCCACTGGACAGAGACCTGATCTGCCACCGACCTTGCGTGCGGCAGCAAGCCCTCCTTGATCAACTGGATGTTCTCCATGCTCAAGCCTTCAGCATACCCGCTGTAGATGGCAGCGAAGTCCAGGTTTGGGTGGTGCGTCGCCACCGAAGTTAGCACCCCCGACGCCCCATAGAATAGCCCGCTCCTGATAAGGTCCCGAACCGCATCTGGGACCTCTGCTGGCTGGACGGCGGGCGTGCTAGTGCTTGGCGCCGACCCGAAGATGTCCAAGATGACAAGCTGGGCAACGTTGCAGATCTGGTCAAGGTCCCCCTCGAGAGCACATCACTCTTCATGGGACTTGGCCAGTTCCTCCGCATTCTGGCTGAAGGTCGCCTTGATCGTCTCCAGGTCCCGCTCCAGCGTCTTTAGCTTTCCACCTAGCTCTGTGAGAAGAGCGACAAGCTCAGAAATAGGCTAAAGGAAAAAACCAACAACAAAAAATAGAAAAGGTACGTACCGACGCGGAAGTTCTCAAGGGTCGAGAGATCCTCTGCCTGTCGGGCCGCCTGCTTGCGCAACCAGGCACTCGCGTCCTCCGTCCCTATCACTCGGCCCCGGAGCACGAGTAGCTCCTGGTCCGCCTCCGACCGGGGCTTCCGCTCTCCGCCCAGGGCCTTCGCGCCGACTCTAGGGCGTTTTGCGTCGACACCAAAGCGGCCCGCTCCGGCTCAAGGGCTACCAAGGACTCTCGCAGCGCCGCCTTGGTGTCCACCAGGGATGTCCGCAACCCCACCTCGGTCTCCGCCTTAGGGGCCTTCTCCGCCTCAAGCCCTTGCTCGGTGGTAGTCGTCCGCTCAGCTGCACGCTACCCCTCTGCCCGTGCCATGGTCGCCTCGGGCGCTCGGTCCTAGGACTCGCGATGGGCGGACGCTAGCTAACGCTCGAGCTCAGCCATCCGGGTGTGATCCATTTGGAGAAAGTGGGACTTGCGGGACGACGTCCTCTTCAGTCTCTATGAAAAACATACATGCTAAGGCAACCAACAAAAGATTCGGAGGTCAAGGACAAGTACGCAAAACTCACCTCCGCGGCAAGCGGTAGGTCAACCTCAACTAACTGCTGAGTGGACTTAACCCGCTCCTGGGAGTCTCCGAGCTTCGCGGACAGATTAGTGAGTTTGGACACCGCGGCGTGCCCTTGCTCCCCAAGGATGTCCCAGAGCTGACACTCCTAGGAATCCTAGAGGACGAACCGCACCTTTGCCGGGTCCTCAGGGCAGGGCCACTCCAGGTCACCCTCCGACAACCCACTGGAGGGCCCAGCCTCTGACTGGACCACCGCCAGCTCTCGCGACAACACCGGCGGCTCCGCCATATCATCCGCCTCATCATCAGACAAGATATCCACCACCTCGGTTGCATGGACCACTGCCGGACGCTCCGACTCCATCCCTGCCACGCTCTCCCCCAGCGCCTTCGGCTCCGACCACGCGGGTGAGTCGTGCAGCCCTCCGCATGGCGAGGCAGGGAGCTCGGTCTCCCTCTCATATTCTACCGCGACTGGTGGAGGAAGGGCCACGAGGGTTACTTCTGACGCAGCCTCCGCCGTCGGCACCAGAATCGCCGTCAATACCGATGCCGCCGCTATCGCTGTGGTAGCAACCGCCCCCGAAAGGGAAGGGCTCACCACCGCCATCCTGCTCCCCCCGCCGCTCGTCGCGACACACTGCAGGGTGGGCCTCCATGCCTCCCGCACGGGAGTTGGGGCGATGCTCAACCCCCATCCCCCGGCCACTAACAGAGGGCGCATGTAAGTCACACTCCAAAGAAAAACTCAACAGCAAAAGATTGGAAAGAAACAAAGTAAAAACGTACCGGGAGGCAAGCGGCAAGACTCTAAAGGCAAGACCCAGCGTCGACGAGCCTACAGGGCACGGGCCGCTCCCGAGCTATGACCCACGCCCTCTCGCTTCGGCGAGGGACGGAATCATCCCAACCGGCTCCTGTCCGACCTACGGGTCACCGCGACTCTTGGCTCGGGACTCCCCGACCGAAGCGGCGGGTGGGACATCCTCTGGCTGCAAGTCACGCGATGCGCGGGTGCCAGTCTGCTCCTCTATCGCAGAACCGACCAATTTATAAGAACACAAGTACAACGGCGGCCCGCAAGCGGTCGCACTGTCATACTTGAGCCCATATAAACCCGGTAGTCTGTCGAGTACCACGACGGGTCTCGATAAATGATTGACAACAACCAAGATCGTACATGATTCAACATACATGTCACATATTACATAAAGTTCACAGATACATTTTCATCATCAGAGTATGAAACACAATTATTACAAACCGAGTTTGATAGATAAAAGCGGAAGTAAATTAAGTTTGAAAGTAAAGTTTACAACATAGTTTAATACAGTGCCAAAATATGATCACGGTCCACAAAAGCATATAGAAGGATTAATAAGAAGCTTGCCCAAGGCTTACTCCTCATCAACAGCGGGATAGAAGCAACTCTTGCAATAACCATGATATACAGTTCCATCTGCAACAATGGGAAATAAAACCCTAAGTACAAGAAGGTACTCAGCTAGACTTATCCGTCATAAACCAGAAATAATTTGAATCCAAGGATTATGCAAGGCTGTATAAGTGGGGATAGCTTGACAACGTTTTGCATAAAAGTGATTGACTCAGTTATATAATTATGATTCCTTTAACAAGTTAATTATAACTATCCATCTCTAGATTAGCAACTATCCTATGCCAAACATGTGGTATATCATTTTAAAAGCATACAATAGTAACCATAGCACGTATTGTAATTCCATATTCGTTCGAACCATCATGTTCCATAATACAATTACTACGATGCTGGAGCTAGCCAAGTTTCTCACTATCCAGGAGAGACGGTGATTCGAATCGATTTCAACCAGCTGGGAATTTATTCCTAACACAAACCCACACTTTCCCCGTCGGGGTCGCGTCGGGTCACCTTTGGTACAACTCAGGTACACATTTTGTGGGTCCATACCGCGCCGCACAATCTAGGACACCAGATGCTAGGACGTTCAGGCCTAGCCTGCCCTTGGGCTCAGTCTGATCACCCCCCGCAAGGAGCGTACAACAGAACGGGGCCTGGCCTGAGTTGAGCTACTCGGCTTCGTGGTCGGAACGAGTTATTCGGCCAGCTAAGTGATAGGCATGCGTTCAATCTTGTCAGAAGGTCCAACAAAGGTACGGTCCTTAATCGACACAGACAGAATCACATGAGTCATCATACCATAGACTCCGTCCGGCCTCGATTTACTTTTTCACCCATGGTTCTTTTCTATGATAGAAAATATAGCCAACCGTGCTTTGGTATCCACCTATATCTCGCAGGTGACAGGAAATCACCCGACTTCTACCGGTCTAAGCATGGCTAAGCATATATTCGATCTTGGACCTATATAGGGTGAAAGGTGTATATATCTGGACAAGGTAGTTCCATGCATCGAGTGTTTCCATTCAACTCTTATAACCTAATGCATCAATTATAAGTACCTAAGTAATCATTTGTAAAATATTAGGAGACTTATAATGCTCCGGGGCTTGCCTCTCAGAAAGGAAGTGGGGTGGTGGTCAGGACACTCTGGAAGCTCTTCAGGATTCTGCTCCTCGCCTTCAGGAGCTGCGACTTGAGGATTCTCCTGCTGGTCCCCTTCCTCTACTTCGTTGAATTCTAGCAACGTTATTTCTTCCTCCGATCCTAGATGCATAAATATGGCATAAGATATTGTGAATGCAAATATGTTAACAAGTGTGGTATGATGATACATGAAGAATGCATTCTTGCAAATATTCTTAACAGCATGTGGTTTAAGTAACAATAGTGCATCGCATTTACTGAGTAGGTGCATATCTCTTCTTGATTATGTAATTAACTACTTCAACAATGCATATACTGTTTCACAAATAGTAGCTACTTGTTTTACTCATAACTGGAGTTCTAATTATCCAAATACAGTGATCCTAGACTTTCTAGAAAGCTTACAAAATTATCTACAACTCTTATTTAACTCATAAAAGCTAATTCACAACTTATGTTAGACAAAACAGACAATCATATCAGTGCTGTCCAGAAATTCCAGAGAGCAAGCAATTCGGAAATGCTAACTTTAAACAGTTGTAACTCCTAAACCGTTTGACCTATGGTCCTAAAATTTTAACACAAGACATATGATGAAGTTATCTACAACTTTGTTATTAACCATTTTTACAGCAAACAACATTTTTATCATGCAACTTATCAAACTACAAAATCTGTCCGGAAACTATTCCAATTCGCATTAGGAAGCAACAATACTTCTACTTCATATAAGTATTCAAATTTTTACAACACAAAGCCTACCAACAGTTCAAACATACCAAATACACTCAAGAAAATAACCAACATATACTAGATGTACTTCATAAATTCTCAAAAATTTACAGTGCCTTACTAATGCTACCAAAAGACTATTGTAAAAGTTTTATGTCATTTTATCAAGTAAAACATTCTATGCAAAAATTACAAGGCAGAAAGGCTTAAAATAGCATAAATAGAAAACCATAGTGAAAAGTGTCAAGCAACAGATTTTTATATTTTTATTAGCATCCCTATAGTACTAGGATAACCTCCAACAAATTTCATGAATATTGGACTCATAAATAATTTATAAAAATTCATACAAGGATCCCCTAATTATAAAAGGAAAATCTATAACTACAAATCTATATATGCACTGATCCTCAAATTTTTACCAGAGCTCATACATGTCAAGCACAGCTTACCACAAAAATTTCATAATTTTTAGAGCACAGGAACTCCAGATATAAAATAAACAAGTTTGCATGCATTCCAAAAACACATTTCAAGTTTCAATTTAAATCTTCCAAGATTTCTACTGCAAGTGTCAATATTATATTTTTTCTAAATACTACACTTCCTAAGGAACACTACAAAATTTATTTCACAATTTTTTTTGTCTACAAGGCCCAACTTATCAAATTTCAAAGATTGTACCAAACCTATAATTAAATGACCTATACTACTTTCACCAGTCGCTGAGAGCTGGGTACCGCCTGACAGTGAACCCCACGCGTCAGTGGTACAGAAGCAGAGCAGCGGCGCTGCACGACATTGCGCGGCCACGGCTCGTCGACAGCGAGCTTCGCCGGCGATGACATCAACACTACATGACCCTCGTGACCTAGCGCACCATTGAGCTACTTGGTGGGGCCTCTCGCCGACGCTAACTACGACGACGGCGGCCATGGCGGCTCGGAGGAGCTAGACGGCGGCGCTACGCCGGTGGAGACCACGGCGACTCCATCTAAGGCTCGGACGAGCATCGACAAACTACGTTGAACCTATTGCGCGCTCTATCGTGGCCTAGGGTGGTCAGATTTGGTCGGACCACGGCGACGGAGGGTGGCGGCGGAGCAATGGCGACGGCCATGCGTGGCGAGGAGGCTTACCGTGCGGTTATGGCAAGCAAAGCAGGTGCGGTGGGATGGTGCGAGCACAGTGGGGTGGCTGTGGTGATGGAGGAGCAACGAGGGCGAGCTGGCTCCGGCGATGGCAACGGCAGCAGGCTCTCAGTGCTGCGGCTGCTGTGGCGAGTGAAGAAAGAAGGCCGAGGAAATGGAATGGCGAGCGCGGGGCAGTGCGGGCGGGTGCTGGCGAGGTTAAGGCGCGCGCTGGCCTGCCTTGGCTACACGTGGTGGGGCGCCAGCGACGCGTGGCGTCCGCTGGCTTCCATGCGGTGCGCAAGCCCTAACGGTGTCGGCCACTGAATGGCGTCGATCAGTTCATCAGTTAAGCGATGCAATGCCTGACAACGAGTTTTGACAACGATTTAACTGCTAAACCGTAGCTCCATAGTGCAAATGATCTAAATGACTTTTGTAGACCTATGTACCAGCTCCATTTGTTGTTAAAGAATCATGCTCTAATTCGCAACCAAAATCGAGTTATGTCACCCTAAAGGTCAGCTTGTCAGGCTGTTCGTCATCCAGACTTAGAAAAATATTGTTGAGTGTTGAAATGGTTGTTTTTTCTGATTCTTGTGAGACCAATTCAAGTAGGTTAGGAGCTAAACCAGTCAATGACCCAAAAATAAAAGTTGTTCCCCTTGCCAAACACTACAACTTTGCTTTAGTGACCACCTCCATGCAAGGTCTCTAACACATAGTTCAAACTTGGTCAAACAGGCTACATTCAAATGATGACTTGAACAAGAACTATGACTTAGTGATCTATTTAGCCCTAGTCATGAATACCAAAGTTATTCATAATGATACTCTAAACTTGTTTAAGCTAATTGCAAGGTCACCCAATCATTTCATGCATTGGTCACACATAGGGCTATCCAGGTCAACACATGTAACATTATTTAAGTGCTTGATCATGAAAGGTGACATTCATGAACAATGTTCCATTTGCTAACCTAAGTGTTGCAAACATGTTTTTGTGACTCATATCAACCAATCACATGTATACACTCATAATCATATGCATATTCATATGAAAACATGAAATACTAAGAAATGTTGCACATGTTTCAATTGAATGTTTCAAGTGTAAATGCATATATATGAATGCTTGATGCTCATGCTCATGCTATGCACGTCAAGTTATGCAAGGCTAACACCTAGGGTGTTACAGCCCCTCCCCTTATAAAAATCTCGTCCTGAGATTTGCAAGACCTACCATTCTTGGAAAAGACGGGATAAACTTCACGTAAAAATCCTCTCGTTCCCACGTAGCATCTTGTTCACTATGATTGTTCCACACCACCTTATAGAACTTAATAATCTTACTCCGTGTTACTCTTTCCATCTCTTCTAATACTCGAATTGGCTTTTCCTCATAGGTCAAATCCGATTGAAGCTGTACATTGGTGGGTGCAATAGCTTCTTCAGGTACACGAAGACATTTCTTTAATTGAGAAACATGGAAGACATCAAAGATTGCACTCATTTCTAGTGGAAGTTGTAACTTATAAGCAACATTTCGTTTCTGTTCCAAAATCTTGTATGGCCCCACATATCTAGGTGAAAGCTTCTTTTTCATCCCAAATCTCTTCACCCCTTTCATGGATGATACTTTCAAGTATACATAGTCACCTACTTCAAATGTCAGTGGTCTTCTTCTTTTATCAACATAACTCTTTTGTCTCGATTGAGCTGCTTTCATATGCTGTTGGATAACACGTACTTGCTCTTCGGCTTCATTGACAAAGTCAATACCAAAGTATCTCCTTTCACCGGGCTCAATCCAATTCAACGGAGTTCTACATTTTCTGCCATACAAGGCTTCAAATGGAGCCATCTTGATACTTGCTTGATAACTGTTGTTATAGGAGAACTCAGCTAAAGGTAACCATTTCTCCCACGAACCTTTTGAAGATATAACACAAGCTCTTATCAAATCTTCCAAGATTTGGTTCACTCGCTCTGTTTGTCCTGAAGTTTGTGGATGATATGCTGAACTTCTGATTAGCTTAGTTCCCAAAGCCTGGTGCAAGTGCTCCCAGAAACGAGCTATGAATTGTGGTCCTCGATCTGAGATTATGGTCCTAGGTACTCCATGTAGTCTCACGATCTGAGAAACATACAGTTCGGCGTGTTTCGCTACGCGGTCTGTGGTGTTCACCGGTATAAAATGTGCTGACTTGGTGAGATGATCTACAATGACCCATATGGAATCATGTCCTCGAGGTGTCATTGGAAGGCCTGTGATAAAGTCCATACTGATTTCCTCCCATTTCCAACCTGGAATAGGCAATGGCTGAAGTAATCCGGTAGATTTCATATGAACAGCTTTTACTCTGCTGCAGTTGTCGCATCTAGCGACATAAGCTGCGATCTCTTTCTTCATCTTAGTCCACCAAAAACGGGTTTTCAAATCTTGGTACATCTTACTACTACCGGGATGAATAGACAATTTGAACGAGTGAGCTTCATCTAAAATTTGGTTCCTAAGCTCACGGTCTTTTGGCACCACAAGTTGGTCCTCAAACTATAACACACCTCTTTCGTCCAATCTGAAATGCTTGGTCTCTTGCTCTTGCATTTTTCTCTTGATGTGACTTATTCCTACATCTTTCTGCTGCAACTCTATGATTTTGCTTTCAAGTGAATAACTGATCGTGATATTATGCAGTACAACAGGATGTAGCAAATTAAATCCATCTTCCAATAATGCTTCCATAGTGTTGCAATGAGACTTTCGACTGAGTGCATCTGCTACTACATTAGCTTTTCCCGGATGGTAATGCACTTCTAAATTGTAGTCCTTAATTAGCTCTAACCATCTTCGTTGTCTCATGTTCAGCTCTGGTTGGGTAAATATATACTTGAGACTTTTGTGGTCAGTATATATATGACATACATTGCCAACAAATAATGTCTCCATATCTTTAATGTATGAACAACTGCTGCAAGTTCTAAATCATGCGTGGGGTAGTTGACTTCATGCTTTCTCAACTGCCGAGAAGCATATGCAATGACTCTTCCTTCTTGCATAAGCACACACCCCAAACCTATTCTCGATGCATCACAAAATACATCAAAAGGCTTTTTAATGTCTGGTTGTGCTAGAACAGGTGTTGTAGTTAATAGAGTTCTGAGGGTGTGAAAAGCTGCTTCACATTCTAGCGTCCATTTGTACTTCTCATCTTTCTGAAGTAGTCTAGTCATTGGCTTAGCTATCTTTGAGAAATCTGAAATGAAACGACGATAATATCCTGCTAACCCTAGAAAACTCCAAACTTCATGAACCGAAGTTGGGGCTTTCCAATCCATGACCTTTTGTACTTTTGATGGGTCTACCGAGATTCCATCCCTTGATAAGATGTGACCTAAGAAAGGTACCTTGCTCAACCAAAATTCACACTTACTAAACTTTGCGTATAGCTTATGCTCCCTCAATCTGGATAGGACAATCCTCAGATGCTCTTCATGATCTGACTCATTTTCTGAATAAATCAATATATCATCGATAAACACGACCACGAACTTGTCAAGCTCGGGCATGAATACCGAATTCATCAGGTACATGAAGTAGGCAGGAGCATTTGTTAGTCCAAAAGACATAACCAAATACTCATATAAGCCGTACCTAGTGGAAAAAGCAGTTTTGGGTATATCCTCTGGCCTGATATTTATCTGGTGATAGCCTGATCTCAAGTCAATTTTTGAGAACACCTTTGCTTTTGCCAACTGATCAAACAAGATGTCGATGCGGGGCAACGGGTATTTGTTCTTGATGGTCACAGCATTGAGTGGTCTGTAATCTACGCACATTCTTAGTGACTTGTCCTTCTTTTTCACAAATAATGCTGGACATCCCCATGGAGATGAGCTAGGTTGGATAAGACCCTTGTCCAACAGATCCTGTAATTGAACCTTAAGTTCTGTTAACTCATTGGGTGGCATTCTATAGGGCCTTCTTGATATGGGTGCCGTACCTGGCACTAACTCAATCTTAAATTCCACCTCCCTATCATGTGGTAAGCCTGGTAATTCCTCTGGAAATACATCTAGAAACTCACAAACCACTGGGATATCACAAAGTGTGGTGGTTTGGATAGCACAAGCTAAATGTTGGAGTTCAAAATTGTGGGAGAGTGGTACTAGAAAAGCATTCCCTCCCGTGGGTTCTCTCAACATAATAGTACGGGTTCTGGTGTCAATGAGAACACCATGATCCTTCATCAAATTCATGCCTAAGATTACACTTATCGATAACCTAGGCAATATTATCAAATCCGTTGTATACTCCCTCCCTTTATAGAGATGAGCACATTTTTTACTATCTTATTTGTAGCAATAGTTGCCCCTGTAGAATTTATACTATAACCCCCTTTGCTTACTTCAATTATTTCTTAATCATGCCTAGATGCGAATGCTTGACTCATAAAGGAATGAGAAGCTCCCGAATCAAATAAAACAACAGCGGGATGCTTGTTGACGAGAAACATACCAGCCGTGACAACTTCACCAGCGGGCACTTCCTCAACAGCGGTATAATGCACGTATCCTAGACGTGCCCTTGTGTTCGCCTGCCTCTGATTGTTCTAATTTGGGTTGCCATTCTTCTTGGGGTGGGGGCATTCCTTGGCCCAATGACCCATTTGATTGCAGTTGAAACATGGCTGATTATTCCTAGGTCCTATGGAGCTCCCCTGACTGCCAGTCCCTTTTGGTAAGGCAATAGTGAATGCCTTACGGAATGGTTTCTGTGGCCTGCTATTCTGAGCTTTAGGTGGTGGAGGCCTAAACTTGGATGCAGGTGGACGGAATTGTGGCCTAGCTGTGATAGGTGCTCTTGCATGTGAAGATCCGGAGGCACCTACCTCATATGCCCTCTTGCGACCCTTAGCATCTGCATGCATATTATTGTGGTTTTCCTGGGTCAAGGCATCACTAATAAACTCATTGTAAGTAGTGCACTTGGAATTGGCCATGGTCTTCATTAGTTTCGTGCCCAGACCCCGCTTGAAGCTCTCTATCTTCTTCTCCTCAGTATCCACAAAACCTGGAGCATACCTGGACAGGTTGTTGAATGCGTGCATGTATTCTGTGAGAGTCTTCGTCCCCTGAGTGAGCCTCATGAATTCAGCCGCTTTCATGCGCATTAGGCCCGGGGGAATATGATATCCCCTAAAAGCCAGCTTGAATAGTTCCCATGTCACTCGTGCATTAGTAGGTAGAGATGACAAGAAATGTGTCCACCAGATTCCTGCTGGTCCTTGCAGCTGATGAGAAGCATACTCAGCTTTCAGATGCTCAGTGACCCTTAGCAGACGAAACTTCTGCTCAATGGTGTTGAGCCACTCGTCAGCCTATAGTGGTTCCTCAGCCACCTTGAAGATAGGAGGCTTTGTATCCAGAAATTCCTTGAATGTATTGTGCTGATTTGGCTCAGCCCCTTGTTGCTCTGGGTGGCCACAAGCGGTGTTCTGCGCAATGAGGCGCAGAGCTTCTTCCATTGTCCTTTGGCTCCCCAAGAATTGAGCAAAGAACTCCTGAGCAGACGGCAGCGGCGGTGGTGGTAAGTCATCACCATTGCCATCATGACTGCTACCCGCTCCTGCACGGGTGCGTGTCATCTGCGAAGTTGCAACAATAAGCGATTATTGGTTGATGTCACAAGATTGCAGATGGATTTATAATCATGCCAAACTGAAATTACTGGAGAAAATTCTCAAATTCGCAATAAAAACAGAGGCATAACAATTCATTCTCGCATCATGACACCACCAACTTTATCACTTATCGGACTCGCACCATGTTAACATACTAGTCACTAGGTGACTCTAATCTTCATTAAGATCACTGTCAAGGTCGGAGATAGGATCATCCTCATTCTCTGGTTCCACTTCTTTCTCGTCCTAGCCGTCATCTTGTACTAATATTTCTGAATCTTCGTCTTCCTTACTAAGGATCGGGTGTAGTTGGTTGTTCAAATTATGCACCTCATGCTGAAAACCCATCACTACATGCTGGGCCCGTGCAAGCTGCTGGCTCAAGTCCCTTTATTCCAGTGATAGAGGGGCGGTTCATGGTACCCCGCAAAGTGCAAAACTCTCCACAGCAGAGTAGGAGTTCCAAAAACCATCAGGACTTCTCACATCCAACTGGTGCTGCCATCGGTACTATCAACATGTACACTTTTGTGAGACAAGGCCATAATGGATAAGAGTTACATAACCGAGTAAGAAATTTATAAGGGGAGGAACAATGTAATTATTTGAATGATAATTATCATGATGCATGCTCGTTCCGTACGTCCTCACAAACTTAGGAAAAAATTGTTTCTAGCGGTAGACACGGTAGCATACATACGTTCTCTCATATATAGCGTAACTAGTCGAGCTACATGTTTCGTTGTTAGTGTACCTGCATAAGAATTTCATTTCAGCCCAAACCCATAATGAAATATGTAGAATGTAAATTTAAATACTTCCATATATGTATACCCATACATATACTTCCGTATCAAACTACCCGATAACAATTTAAACCCACAATTAAATACGCACCATATACACATGCAAGGATGCATACATAGCCGTACCAAAGCTAACTCTCCCCGACCGCACGCTCTCATCTTGCGGTCATGCCACTCATTATCTTACCTTGGTGTAGAGGCATTTGATCCATACATTACCATTCAAGTGAATGGCATCCATACAATGGCACGCCGTATGGACGATGAAGTAAAAAACCCCCATGTTAGTACTTAAATAGCCACCTAATAGTCCTTAATTTGGGCATAAGAAAAGTGATCATTGGCACACTTTAGATTTCAAATACCTATTATATAGCTATCAGTTGCTAGAGAAGGGTTTTTGGAAAACAAAAACTTTTGTTTTAAATACACATGTGACAATTAACGTTGAATCTTGCTCTGATGCCAGCTGTCGCAGAACCGACCAATTTATAAGAACACAAGTACAATGGCGGCCGCAAGTGGTCGCACTATCATACATGAGCCCATATAAACCCGGTAGTCTATCGAGTACC
This sequence comes from Miscanthus lutarioriparius, assembly GCA_904845875.1. Classification (NCBI taxonomy): domain Eukaryota; kingdom Viridiplantae; phylum Streptophyta; class Magnoliopsida; order Poales; family Poaceae; genus Miscanthus; species Miscanthus lutarioriparius. Next base: position 134,164,461 of record CAJGYO010000007.1, on the reverse strand, counting down.
ACGACGGGTCTCGATAAACGATTGACAACAACCAAGATCGTACATGATTCAACATACATGTCACATATTACATAAAGTTCACAGATACATTTTCATCATCAAAGTATGAAACACAGTTATTACAAACCAAGTTTGATAGATAAAAGCGGAAGTAAATTAAGTTTGAAAGTAAAGTTTCCAACATAGTTTAATACAGTGCCAAAATATGATCACGGTCCACAAAAGCATATAGAAGGATTAATAAGAAGCTTGCCCAAGGCTTACTCCTCATCCACAGCGGGATAGAAGCAACTCTTACAATAACCATGATATACAGTTCCATCTGCAACAATGGGAAATAAAACCCTAAGTACAAGAAGGTACTCAGCTAGACTTACCCGTCATAAACCAGAAATAATTTGACTCCAAGGATTATGCAAGGCTGTATAAGTGGGGATAGCTTGATAACGTTTTGCATAAAAGTGATTGACTCAGTTATATAATTATGATTCCTTTAACAAGTTAATTATAACTATCCATCTCTAGATTAGCAACTATCCTGTGCCAAACATGTGGTATATCATTTTAAAAGCATACAATAGTAACCATAGTAGGTATTGTAATTCCATATTCGTTCGAACCATCATGTTCCATAATACAATTACTACGATGCTAGAGCTAGCCAAGTTTCTCACTATCTGGGAGAGACGGCGATTCAAATCGATTTCAACCAACTAGGAATTTATTCCTAACACAAACCCACACTTCCTCCGTCGGGGTCACGTCGGGTCACCTTTGGTACAACTCAGGTACACATTTCGTGGGTCCGTACCGCGTCGCACAATCTAGGACACCAGATGCCAGGACGTTCAGGCCTAGCCTGCTCTTGGGCTCAGTCTGATCGCCCCCCGTAAGGAGCGCACAATAGAACGGGGCCCGGCCTGAGTTGAGCTACTCGGCTTTATGGTCGGAACGAGTTATCCGACCAGCTAAGTGATAGTCATGCATTCAATCTTGTCAGAAGGTCAAACAATGGTACGGTCCTTAATCGGCACAGACGAAATCACATGAGTCATCCTACCATAGACTCCGTCTGGCCTCGATTTACTTTTTCACCCATGGTTCTTTTCCACGATAGCAAATATAGCCAATCGTGCTTTGGTATCCACCTATATCTCGCAGGTGACAGGAAATCACCCGACTTCTACCGGTCTAAGCATGGCTAAGCATATATTCGATCCTAGACCTATACAGGGTGAAAGGTGTATATATCTGGACAACGTAGTTCCATGCATCAAGTGTTTCCATTCAACTCTTATAACCTAATGCATCAATCATAAGTACTTAAGTAATCATTTGTAAAATATTAGGAGACTTATAATGCTCCGGGGCTTGCCTCTCAGAAAGGAAGTGGGGCGGTGGTCAGGACACTCTGGAAGCTCTTTAGGATTCTGCTCCTCGCCTTCAGGAGCTGCGATTTGAGGATTCTCCTGCTGGTCCCCTTCCTCTACTTTGTCGAATTCCAGCAACGTTATTTCTTCCTCCGATCCTAGATGCATGAATATGGCATAAGATATTGCGAATGCAAATATGTTAACAAGTGTGGTATGATGATACATGAAGAATGCATTCTTGCAAATATTCTTAATAGCATGTGGTTTAAGTAACAACAGTGCATCGTGTTTACTAAGTAGGTGCATATCTCTTCTTGATTATGTAATTAACTACTTCAATAATGCATCTACTATTTCACAAACAGCAGCTACTTGTTTTACTCATAACTGGAGTTCTAATTATCCAAATGCAGTGATCCTAGACTTTCTGGAAAGCTTAAAAAATTGTCTACGACTCTTATTTAACTCATAAAAGCTAATTCACAACTTACTTTAGCTAAAATAGACAATCATATCAGTGCTGTCCAGAAATTCTAGAGAGCAAGTAATTCAGAAATACTAACTTTAAACAGTTGTTACTCCTAAACCGTTTGACCTATGGTCCTGAAATTTTAACACAAGACATATAATAAAGTTATCTACAACTTTGTTATTAACCATTTTTACAGCAAACAACATTTTTATCATGCAACTTATCAAACTACAGAATCTGTTCGGAAACTATTCCAATTCTTATTAGGAAGCAACAATACTTCTACTTCATATAAGTATTCAAATTTTTACAACACAAAGCCTACCAACAGTTCAAACATACCAAATACACTCAAGAAAATCTAATGGTGAAGTCCAAACTATTTCTTTAAATGTCTTTATTATTTTATTTAGATACTTAGGTTAAATAACCAACATATACTATATGTACTTCATAAATTCTCAAAAATTTACAGTGCCTTACTAATACTACCAAAAGACTACTGTAAAAAGTTTTATGCCATTTTATCAAGTAAAACATTCTATGCAAAAATGACACGGCAGAAAGGCTTAAAATAGCATAAATAGAAAATCGTAGTGAAAAGTGTCAAGCAATAGATTTTTATATTTTTATTAGCATCCCTATAGTACTAGGATTACCTCCAACAAATTTCATAAATATTGGACTCATAAATAATTTATAAAAATTCATACAAGGATCCCCTAATTATAAAAGGAAAATCTATAACTACAAATCTATACATGCACTAATTCTCAAATTTTTACCAGAGCTCATACATGTCAAGCACAGCTTACCACAAAAATTTCATAATTTTTGGAGCACATGAACTCTAGATATAAAATAAACAAGTTTGCATGCATTCCAAAAACACATTTCAAGTTTCAATTTAAATCTTCCAAGATTTCTACTGCAAGTGTCAATATTATATTTTTCCTAAATACTACACTTCCCAAGGAACACTACAAAATTTATTTCACAATTTGTTTTGTCTACAAGGCCCAACTTATCAAATTTCAAAGATTGTACCAAAACTGTAATTAAATGACCTATCCTACTTTCACCAGTCGCTGACAGCTGGGTACCGCCTGACAGTGAACCCCACGCGTTAGTGGTACAGAAGCAGAGCAGCGGCGCTGCGCGACATTGCGCGGCCACGGCTCGTCGACGGCGAGCTTCGCCGAAGATGACATCAACACTACATGACCCTCGTGACCTAGTGCACCTATTGAGCTACTTGGTGGGGCCTCTCGCCGGCGCTAACTACGACGACGGCAGCCATGGCGGTCGGAGGAGATGGACGGCGGCGCTACGCCGGTGGAGACCACGATGACTCCATCTAAGGCTCGGACGAGCATCAACAAACTACGTTGAACCTATTGCGCGCTCTATCGTGGCCTACGGTGGTCGGATTTGGTCGGACCACGGCAACAGAGGGTGGCGGCGGAGCAATGGCGACGGCCGTGCATGGCGAGGAGGCTTACCGTGCGGTTACGGCAAGCAAAGCAGGTGCAGTGGGATGGTGCGAGCACGGTGGGGTGGCTATGGTGACGGAGGAGCAACGAGGGCGAGCTGGCTCCGGCGATGGCGACGGCGGTAGGCTCTCGGTGTTGCGGCTGCTGCGGCGGGTGAAGAAAGAAGGCCGAGGAAATGGAATGGCGAGCGCGGGGCAGTGCGGGCGGGTGCTGGCGAGGTTAGGGCACGTGCTGGCCTGCCTTGGCCACACGTGGCGGGGCGCCGATGACGCGCGGCGTCCGCTGGCTTCCACGCGGCGCGCAAGCCCTGACGGTGTCGGCCACTGAATGGCGTCGATCAGTTCATCAGTTAAGCGATGCAATGCCTGACAGCGAGTTTTGACAACGATTTAACTGCTAAACCGTAGTTCCATAGTGCAAATGACCTAAATGACTTTTGTAGACCTATGTACCAGCTCCATTTGTTGTTAAAGAATCATGCTCTAATTCGCAACCGAAATTGAGTTATGTCACCCTAAAGGTCAGCTTGTCAGGCTGTTCGTCATCCAGACTTAGAAAAATATTATTAAGTGTTGAAATGGTTGTTTTTCTGATTCTTGTGAGACCAATTCAAGTAGGTTAGGAGCTAAACCAGTCAATGACCCAAAAATAAAAGTTGTTCCCCTTGCCAAACACTACAACTTTGCTTTAGTGACCACCTCCATGCAAGGTCTCTAACACATAGTTCAAACTTGGTCAAACAGGCTACATTCAAATGATGACTTGAACAAGAACTATGACTTAGTGATCTATTTAGCCCTAGTCATGAATACCAAAGTTGTTTATAATGATACTCTAAACCTGTTTAAGATAATTGCAAGGTCACCCAATCATTTTCATGCATTGGTCACACATAGGGCTATCCAGGTCCACATGTAACATTACTTAAGTGCTTGATCATGAAAGGTGACATTCATGAACTATGTTCCATTTGCTAACCTAAGTGTTGCTAACATGTTTTTGTGACTCATATCAACCAATCACATGTATACACTCATAATCATATGCATATTCATATGAAAACATGAAATACTAAGAAATGTTGCACATGTTTCAATTGAATGTTTCAAGTGTAAATGCATATATATATGAATGCTTGATGATCATGCTCATGCTATGCAAGTCAAGTTATGCAAGGCTAACACCTAGGGTGTTACATCCTCAGACCGCCCGGCTTGCTCGACCGCATTCGCGGCAGAGGGCCTCCCCTGGCTGTGAGTCGCACGTTGGCACCGGTCCCGGCAACGTGCAAGTGCCAGTCCGCTGCTCAGACCGCTCGACTTGCTCGGCCGCGTCCCCCATAGATGGCGATGGGACCGCCGCCACCGCCAAAGGGCGCGATGACCGTGTTCGCTTTGTCGCCCGTTCACCGACGGCATCTGCGCTTGCCACCCGCTTCCTTGGTGCGGTAGCCACCGCACGCCGCGCGGCCTCCTGCTCATCACCATCGGACGTCGCCGCAGGGTCACGACGCTCCATTGAGGTCACAACGACCTCCCGACTTCCCTCCTCCTCGGAGAAAACCATGTCATCCACATTCATGGGGTCCCCCGACTCAAGCTCGGACTTGACATCACTCTTCCTCTCCCCAACCTTCACGTGTCGGGCAACCCCCTTCTCCTTCTTGTACTTCCGGTGGGCCACCTCGGCCTTCTTCTTCTTCCTGGCATCTGTCGCCTCCTTCTGAGTGGCCTGCTTGGACACGCCCTCTGGACCCTTGGGAAGGTGCGGCCGGGACTTGTAATTTCCAAGCCCCTGCGGAACATGTGACTCCCAATCAAAAAATATACATATAGGAAAAGCAGAGGAAGACATGCGGGCTAAAGAGAAGGGAGCATACCAGGGTGGACACGATTGAGGAGTTGAAAGGCACAGGTCTCCCTTCGACCCTCTCTCTGGGCTTCAGCTACAGCACTCGGCCAAGGCGACTCCAGACCTCGTCGTCCGACAGATCCTCCGGCGACGCGCGGTCCGGGTCCGACGGGCCGCTGTACAGCCACATTGGTCGCATCCTCTCCGCCAACGGCACGACCTGGCGATGGTACAGGGTGTGGAACACCCACACCCTGTTAAGGCCGTGCTTTATGAGCTTTCAGAGCTCCTCCTCGATGACCCCCACCTTATGCTTCTCCTTTTTGGCACAACCCCACGACCAACTATCCTACTTCTTCGGCCTCCCACTGGTGAATACCGGGAACGGCGCCGCTGCCGGATTCCTGATGTAGAACCACTCCCCATGCCACCCCCGGTTGGAGTCGTAGGGGAGGTGCGCGGGATACAAGTCTCCCACACCAGGTTTTCTCTACAAGGCGACACCCCCACTGGCGCGACCTCGACGGGTCCCCCACCGTCAAGGCTCTCGGGGAGAAGAGCCATCGGAAGAAATCCACGTGTGGCTCCATCTCGAGAAAAGCCTCACAGACGGTGATGAAACCGATGATGTGCAGCACTCTCGTCGGATTAAGATGCTACTGCTCCAGACCCCACTCGTTGAGGAGCCCGCGTAGGAACCAGTGCGTGGGGTATCCCAGCCCGCGCTCGTGGAAGGTGAGGATGGAAACCACCTCGTCGGGCCAAGGTTACGAGGACTCCTCTCGCCCGGGAACCCTCCAGTGTGCCACCTCCTTCGGCGGTAGAAATCCCTTCGCGACGAAGGACTTCAACACCGACTCCCTCACGGTGGATGGCCTCTAGTCCGACATTGCGCTTCGAGGATTGGTGAGTTCTTCTCTTCTCGCTCTCTCCCCTTTCTCTCCTAGAAACCACCGAGGCTCTCAGGAACGCTCATGGCAAGAAGGAAGAGGAAAGGAGGCGGTAGATGAGGAACTGGCTAAAGAATGGGGCAAAAACCCTCTTGTAACACCCTGCCTCAGGGCTTAATAGGATTAATAGGATACTCGTACCAATAAGTTGCAACTTCTTTTCTGAAAGTCCATCTCTTAAGAACTCCAAGGTTAAGCGTGCTTGGCCTAGAGCGATGGGTGACCGACCGGGAAGTTCTTCCCGGGGCGCATGAGTGAGGATAAAGTGCGCAGAAAAGACTGGTGTTGGTCTGTGAGGGCAGTCTATGTCCTAGAAAAGCTATCAGATGTAAGCGGGCCTGGCCTCGAGGAGGCGGAACATTACAGAATGGTATCGGAGCCGACCCTTGAGGTTTCACGGGTGCGTGTGTCAGTTGCATAGGCATGGTGCGCATGGCTGGTGTGGACCTAGAGTGGTCACCCAGCATGGCACATGCGCTGGCACTGGACACACGGACGTGGCCAAGAGGGAACGTTCGGCCTGGGGTTGATCGATGAGGACGTCGGTCTCCTAAGGGGGTGAGGATGTAACACCCCGGCTCAGGGCTTAATAGGATTAATAGGATACTCGTACCAATAAGTTACAACTTCTTTTCTGAAAGCTCATCTCTTAAGAACTCCAAGGTTAAGTGTGCTTGGCCTGGAGCGATGGGTGACCGACCAGGAAGTTCTTCCCGGGGGCGCATGAGTGAGGATAAAGTCGTCAGAAAAGACTGGTGTTGGTCTGTGAGGGCAGTCTATGTCCTAGGAAAGCTATCAGATGTAAGCGGGCCTGGCCTCGAGGAGGAGCGGGACATTACACCTCTCCCTTCTCCTACTTAAGGAAAAGGGATCAACAATTAGGAAAGGGCGCGCTGATCGGGGAAGGCAAAACAGCGGAGCGAGAAACACTCTCCCTCTCCCATTTGAATGCAGATAAGACGCACCCTGACCGATGAGACGTGCCCTGCCCGATCGAACGATTCCTGATCAGACGAGACATGGCTTGGGCAGAGCCCACCACTACCGCATGACCAACCACTACCGCACGCCGGGCATGAAAACCAAAGCACCACTGCACGCGGGTGGCACCCTACTTCCCCAGGCCAGGCCTGGAGAAACCCAAACGAGATCTCCGCCGGCGGAGATCATCGGACCCCCTAAGTCGATCAAATCACTCAGGATAGACACCAAGAGACAGGTAAGGAAGCGAAGGGGCGCCCCATGTAGGCCATGCCAGCTCCGTCACAAACGACGAGCATGGGTCTCGGTCGAACATTTCCGATCGAAGCTCTCCGAACCCCGTCACTCAAGTCATCAAGGTAAAAACTACAAACCCTCTATTTCCTTATAATCATTTCATACATCCATACGCACATTCATTCCATACGCCCGTGCCTCCCGGACGATTTGGGCCCTGAACCGCCCGGGGGCTCGAGAACTAAGCATCGCACGTGCAGCGAAATGCATCACAATGCTCCATGTTGTGTCACGAAGCGGCGGTTGCCTCATTCGACATAAGCAACCAACAGAGCCAGAGAAGAAAATTGTAGATGAGCCCTATGCGGCCCTCACCCGATCTGGCAGACTAGGGTCATCTTAACCTTCTCATTCGATCCTAAACCTCTCGCCAAGCCCACAGAATCTCCATCGAGGGGAGGCCGTTAGGCCACCTAGGTCGGTCTCTAGAACGACCCAGGCATCTACCGGGTAGCAGGTAAAGGAGTAGTAGAATGTCACAAGAGGACTATGCCGACCCCGTCACGAACGACGGACCCGGATTTCGCTCGATCACACCCGTTAGCGAACTCACCGAGCGCGTCACTCGAGCTCGAGCGATCGGGACAAGCGACAAAACTCAGCCCCTCCAATTGTGAGGAACCGAGGATGGGGTAACGCACATAACTCACACCGACCCCTACTAAAGCCCAGCAAAGCTCGGGGGCTCAAGACACAAAAAGCCTAGGTCTGAGACCCCAATCTCGCTCCATCCGACTACGCTTCCGACTGCGCTCCAAACACCTAGGTCTGCGACCCCGATCTCGCCCCATCCGGCTACGCTTCTGACTGCGCTCCAAAGACACCTGGGTCTGCGACCCCGATCTCGCCCCATCCGGCTACGCTTTTGACTGCGCTCCAAGCACCTAGGTCCGCGACCCTGATCTCGCCCCGTGACTCCGATTCACCCGATCCCACGGCGCGCACCGACGCCAGGATTAGTAAGCTCTGTCTTATCCAAACTAACTACCTCACCCTATCCCATGGCGCGCACCGACGCCAGGATCCATGAGCTCCCTCTCACCCAATCTCTCGAGTGACTAAAACACCTTGGCTGCACAACGACGCCCTGGTTAGAACAAACTCCATCTCAAACTAAAAACATGCACACACGCCCGCTAAACCAAACACCCCCAGACGGTTCTACCCGAACCGCCCGGGGGCTCGGGAAGCTGCGCACCACCGATGAAATGGAAACCTCCCCATCGACAAGATAGGAAAACCCCCAGACGGTTACGCTTCGCCGAACCGCCCGGGGCTCGAAACTACACCCATGGGTGCGCTCGCGCGCACCACCGGCAAGACAAAGATCCCTCGGACGATTCTGCCCGAATCACCTGGAAGCTCGGGGGCTCCTATCGGGTTCATAAACCCGGGGTCCCTTAGGGACCGGCTTCCACGCTGGGGCTCGGCCTAAACAGGCAGCACAGAACTCATGGGCCGGCCCGAGAGTCTAAAAACAACGGACCGGAAGGGCGGTCCAGTCACCGATCGGAAGGTCTGGACGAAGAGGAACGGCGCCCGCTCGTCAACTACTTTGGCCCACCTCTCCGACCGGAGCGCTTGCTTCAGGCTCCAGCCGCCTTCGGACAGCCTCTCCAATCGGAAGGCCTGGCCCAAAGCGTTACTTCCGACTCTGACCCCGCATCGTCGACCGGGGGGCACAGAAACCCTGCTCACCGCTCTTCTCCGACTGGTGCGGCCAGAACCGACTGGGGCCATCCGACCGGGGACGCCCGCTCGGAAGGAGTCAGGGGCGAACAGAGAAAGCAAGCCAGGGCGCGTAAGTCAAACCATGATACCAGAGACCATACCCTGTACACCTGCAGGAACAGTACTCTGCAACCACCCTGACACAAACAGTATTGTAGGCACTGACATTTTCCTCTACAGTATTCTATGCGCCGTTAAAACTCCCGTATGGTAAGGCCCTCCACGTGCCTCCGGGTATCGATAGTGTTGTGGGCGCCGGGATTTACCGTATGGGGTGAACATGGTGACACTCCTCACATGCCTCTAGGCATCAAATAGTATCTACAGGTACCGACGTCTACCATTGCTGAAGAAGGCAACACAACCTCCCACATGCATCTGACATTCTACAGTACATCAATAGTGTTGTAGGCGCCTACCATTATCTTATACCCGTCGGCATGGGCAACAAAGTTCATTAGCATACGTACCCTCACTTGTAAAGCCATCCCCTTTATCTATAAAAGGGGATGTGCTCTCTTCAACAAAGGAGAGGCTTTTCTCTCTCTGAGGCCCCCTTTGAAGAGCCTTTCTCAGATTCATCAGGTCAACCAAGTTCTCTAGTCCACAACCACAGAACCACCAGGTTCAGACCTCAAGCACACGCTTGAACACTTAGCTCATAGCGTAGCTCCAGTTGCTCTCGGTCCTTCCGACCGGAGCCGACCGGACCTCTTATACACCCCATCTTTCTCCTTCTCGTTTGTAACCCCACTGCAGACTTCGAGCACTTGGGCTCAGGAATAAAGTCAATGACCGACCCAAACTGGACGTAGGGCACGTTGCCTGAACCAGTATAAACCCTGTGTCATTGAGTGCTAGGCCACCTCCGATCACAACGTACGACAAAACTATAAATATTTACTAGTTAGTCACATTCTGCACCGACAATATGTGATGATGATACGGTGGAGGTTATTTCCCCTGCTCAGGTCAGGATTCATGGAAAATTCCAATTATACATGTAGTTGTATTGTAATTAGTAGAGTTGCAGCGCAATTATCCATAAAGGAAAACATTGGAATATAGGTCGTGTTTAGTTCCAAAATTTTTTCCAAAAAGTGCTACAGTAGCCATCATATCGAATCTTGTGATACGTGCATGGAGCATTAAATGTAGATGAAAAAAATTAATTGCACAGTTTGGTTGAAAATTACGAGACGAACGTTTTGAGCCTAATTAGTCCATCATTGAACACTAATTACCAAATAAAAACGAAAGTGTTACAGTAGCCAAATTTCCAAACTTCACCCAACTAAACAAGGCCGTAATTGAGGGAGTACCAGTTTGTGCTTGTGGTATCTTTCGGTGGTTCTAATTTCAACCCGAATATTGTCGTAGCGTTAGTACGAGCACACTATGTATTTATAGTAATTGATAGTCTAAGATATAAATGTTTGAATTAGAATAAAACTAGAACTACAAACTTTATGAAACAGGAAAGTACTATATTTGCATGAATGTAGCTGTTCCAGGTCAATATATTTGTGTGATCTAACATTATGTCCCAGTTTTTAGCTGAAGGGGGAAAAAGATCAAAGGTATTAAGGTATGATGTGATGTGAATATACCAAAATGGTAGTGCGGTACACCAGGGCCGAAGATGGTCGCCAGATATGGTCGCGAAGGATGGTATGAAATGGAGTGTGGCAAAGTTAAAGTTAAAATTAAAATGTAAAACCAAATTAGTCCGTACCACATCGTCGTCTCTCCCAGCTCCCTGAACTTGGTACCTACTGTCATGGCCACCACCGATGCAAAGTCACATAAATCACAGTGGTGTGGTGCAGCAACGTGTGAAACAATGGTCTGTTTGGCATAGCTCATAATAATTTTTTACCAACCACTTATTTTTTAAAGTAGCTTCATGAGTGAAGCTGTTTTTCACCTCCTCTCACAAAGACATGAGTTGAGATGAAGTTGAAAATAGTAGCTTATCCTAACTCTCTCTCAGTCTCCTTTATGAGCTGTTGGTGAAGTTTTTTGTCAAACACTTTTTTCAAAACAGTTCAGTTTCACTAAAAAAAACTGCTTGTAAAGATGTTTTCCAAAAAAAAAAAAAGCTTCACTGAAGCTGAGCTTGTGGCTAACAGGTCCTATATCTTTTCTAAAGCTAATCTCAACTACAAGTCTATCTTAACATACAAGCCATTCACATTATAACCCACTAATTGTTCACATCATCTTTCACTAATAGTCATGTCATCGATATCCTACTAACTTCAAAAGCTCATAATGCAAGCTATCTACATCATATCCATTTTATTTCATTTTAAAATTTTCCTAATCTCCGCAGCAACGTACGAAATATCTTGTAGTTATAAGGTATATATGTGTGATGGTCCAAACCATGAAGAAACGGCATCGAAGAGCATTTGTGTACGCTGCCGTGTGAAGCTCTGCGTTTTAACCAAATCGAAAACTCCAGCTAGGGAGCGGTAGAGGCTATGCGTTTTAGCCAAATCTAAAACTCCAGGTAGCTCTGCGTGACTGCGTTTTAGCCAAATCGAAACCGCAGAGCCGTAGAGCCCATCATCTTGTTCGTTTCGCAAGGACTCATAGTTCCCATGAGAATATGCAACGATTCAACGAACAAGGTAGGTGCCGCCGGCTGGCTGGCTGGCTATCAACATCAACGATCCCTGTCCTTCGGAGGCCACGTTCGCGGTCCCGCTCCCGTCCCGGTTGTTTGCTTCACGGATCGAAACAGCTGCGCGGTTGGCCGGGATGACAAAACCGAGTGGTAGATCATTTCTTTGCGCGATCGTTTGCTGTGCCGCAGAGATAGGCGTGCGATATGGCGGATGCAACAACGCAGTGGCAGTATCAATCAATGTATCATCGTGTGACAGTGTGACCCGATACTATCGCTTAACCGTTCATTAAAATTCTACTACACATCACAGTTTGAATATCTTAAGAAAAATGAAAATGAGATCCAGTAAGTCCTTGAGCATTTTGGCATCTCCGTCCCTTTACGATTACGAAAGAAGATTCATAAAAACTCCTCTTGTCTAAGTCATCCGTAGGGTGAGAAAAAAAGAGGAAATAAATTCTATGCGACACCGTCACACAGCACCCTATGTACGACATCCTATGATTGTCGACATATGTCCCTAGGTCCCACCAGGCAAGCAACCACCAGTGGCGTGTGGTTGAGCCGAGCCCGCATTTTCCATGAACCAGTAAATCCAAACTAGCAGATAGGGTACATGTTACATGATGACAGGATGTCACACGCGGGTGCTATGCGACAATGTCGCATAGAATTTATTTTCAAAAAAAAAGAGTCTTAAGGACCTCCTAAGGTCAAAAGAGTTAGGACCAAACCTCAAGCTTGAGGTCTCTCCTTAACGCTTTAAAAATTTAGAGTTGTGGGAGAAAGAGGTGCCTAAACTCGGGTCAGAGCTCCGTTGCGACTAACGGCGATGCCACGGCCGCATCGTGCACGGTGACCTAGCTAGTTGGAGTAGAGTAGAGTAGATAAACAGGAGTGACAACAGGGGGCGTGGCCTTGTGCGGGTGGACGATAGCTCTTGCACCAACAGATCTCGCTCTAGCAGTGGCGAAAGAGGGTAGGGGCGATGGGGGACGGGCAAGAGAGGGCTGGGACAATAACAGGGAGAGAAGGTTACGCTGAGGATACGTGAAGAGAAGAAAAGAGGACAGTAGAATTTTTATGTGTAATATATATGTGGGTCCTGTTGACCTACATAACTTTTTATTAGAAGAGAGAAAGATCTCTTCACATATAGGTCACAACTTAAGATTAAGGTTGGCCACACACATTACGGGATACTCTAAAAGATGTCTAGAATTTGTAAGTGTTTAGTGAAAACACATGCGAAATAATTGTGTGTTGCATGTGTGTACCACATGGCACAAAGCATATGTGTCATTTTTTTAATGTGAAAAAACATTTAGTGCTCAACTGTTTTACTTGGCAAGTGGGATTACATAATTTGTCGTTTTTATATATAAAGACCGCGCCCGATTGACACTGTGTATGTACTTTTCAACACATCCAACACAAAAGTGAACTCACTTGACCTAAGTGACTGACTAAAATATCTAGAAAAGTTAACCTTATCTAACCCACTTTTTCACGAGATCTCGACCACGCTAAGAGCACGAGAACTCGTGAGAACTATGAACATAATTTCACATTCTCTTTTTAAGGAATCTTTGAGGACCCACCAAACTGCCCCTTTCTTCCCACAAACATCACTGTCTCGATAAGCAAGAGGCTTCGTCTCAAGTCAACTTAGACCAGAGGAGACCTTGACTCACGCGGGCCGCGGCGCTGGGCTGCCGGTTCGCCGCGGCCGGAGCTGCACATGGGACGCGATCGCTGCCGGCCGCCGGCCGCCGCAGAGGATCCGATCGACTCGCCGCCGGCCTTGCATGAACGCCTCGGCCTAGCTTGCTCCGTCGACCCCCTGCATCGGCGTAGCAGTCGCGTGCCGATGCCGATGCCAACGCGTAGAGACGCTTCGTTCGTTGGCTTTGTTCTGTTGCGAGGAGAGAAGAGAGTGGCCAACGGCGGCAGGGGATCGGAGGGGAGCGCGCAAAGATTATTCTCTCGTGCGCAGCAGAGAAGACACGGTCGGACTGTCGGAGGGTAAGAGCCTAAGAGGGGGGCATCGCCTGGCATATTCGCTCTGGGTATTGGATATTCCTTCCCCCAAACGGAATAATGCTTCGAATCTTCTGTGGCCTGGCCCGTATGGTGACCTGGCTTTGGACTTGGTGCATGTGAAGCCTCGAATATGTCAAGCGTACCCCAGCGGCTTATTTTGCATCGGATCTTCTTTGGACATTCTCTACAGTTCAATAGTTCATATAGTACACTGAAATTTTCGCTACGTACAATAGAACACAGGGTAATGTTGTCATGGCTAGTATCGCCCATAAATTCAAGCGGAGGCTAGTTTGCCTACAGATTGTGGTGGTAAATTCTTCAAAAAAAACGCAGCAGAAAAGTAGCTCTGCCTTGATACATCATCTCATCTCGCGTTGAAGATCGAAGTAGAAACGCGTGGCAATCCAAATAATAAAGGTCAATAGGTACGTGCATCATTGATGGGATTGGACCATGTGGGAGAGAGGGCTGGGAGAGAGAAGGTTATGTTGAGGACACGAGAAGAGAAGAAAAGAGGACACTAGAATTTTTATGTGTAATATATATGTGGGTCATGTCGACCTACATAATTTTTTATTATAAGAGAGAAAGATCTCTTCACATATAGGTCACAACTTAAGACTAAGGCTGGCTACACACATCACGGGATACTCTAAAAGATGTCTAGAATTTGTAAGTGTATAGTGAAAACATATGCGAAATAATTGTGTGTTGCATGTGTGTACCATAGGACACAAAGCATATGTGTCATTTTTTACAAACTGTTCAACATTAGTTTTTAGCGAGGGCTTATCGGTCGTGATCATGTTTTTTTTCTCACAACAAAACCAAGACCAAAGTAGGACTTATCGGTCAAAAATCAACCAATGAAGGTGTGTTAATGTGAAAGACCATTTAGTGCTCAACCGTTTTACTTGGCAAGTGGGATTACATAATTTGTCATTTTTATATATAAAGACAGCGCGGATTGACACTGTGCATGTACTTTTCAGCACATCCAACACAAAAAGTGAACTCACTTGACCTAAGTGACTGACTAAAGTATCCAAGAAAGTTGACCCTATCTAACCCACTTTTTCGCCGAGATCTCGAACACGCTAAGAGCACGAGAACTCGTGAGAACTATGAACAGTAATTTCACATTCCCTTTTTAAGGAATCTTTGAGAGCCCACCAAACTGGCCCTTTCATACCACAAACATCACTGTCTCGATAAGCTAGAGTCTGCGTCTCAAGTCAACTTGACCAGAGGAGACCTTGACTCACGCGGGCCGCCGCGCCGGGCTGCCGGTTCGCCGCGGCCGGAGCTGCACGTGGGACGCGATCGCCGCCGGCCTTGCATGAACGCCTCTGCCTAGCTTGCTCCGTCGACCCCCGGCATCGGCATAGCAGTCGCGAGCCGATGCCGATGCGTGGAGACGCTTGGTTCGTTGGCTTTGTTCTGTTGCGAGGAGAGAAGAGAGTGGGCAACGGCGGCAGGGGATCGGAGGGGAGCGCGCAAAGACTATTCTCTCGTGCACAGCAGAGAAGACACGGTCGGACCGTCGGAGGGAAAGAGGGGGCATCGCCTGGCATATCCGCTCTGGGTATTGGATATTCCTTCCCCCAAACGGAATAATGCTTGGAATCTTCCGCGGCCTGGCCCGTATTACCTGGCTTTGGACTTGGTGCATGTGAAGCCTCGAATATGTCAAGCGTACCCAGCGGCTTGCCCTATCTTATTTTGCATCGGGTCTTCTTTGGACATTCTCTACAGTTCAATAGTTCATATAGTACACTGAAATTTTCGCTACGTACAATAGAACACAGGGTAATGTTGTCATGGCTAGTATCGCCCACAAATTCAAGCGGAGGCTAGTTTGCCTACAGATTGTGGTGGTAAATTCTTCAAAAAAAAAAACGTAGCAGAAAAGTAGCTCTGCCTTGATACATCATCTCATCTCGCGTTGAAGATCGAAGTAGAAACGCGTGGCAATCCAAATAATAAAGGTCAATAGGTACGTGCATCATTGATGGCATTGGACCATGTGGGAGAGTTGCACACGGAATGAAGTTTTGATCTGCTCAACTCTGCCTGATTAAGAAATGCGTCTTGTCGTATTAACTCAAACAATAATGCAGTCCATTATTTATGTAAGTGCCAAGAAATGAAGTAAATGGTGACAGTGACGTGCGAGGAGTAGGGTGTCTCGCGGCGATATTCCGTGGACGATATTTTGTGGTAACCTTCGGATTTGAATCAGAGTGTTGGTTTAAGAATAGGATATCCCATAGAAGCGTTCGACATTGTTGTGTCTACAACGTGTAGAATGGCATTATTCTAAGTCGTCTCCCCAAGTTGGGGCTTGCAAGCTAATAAAGCCAACCAACTAAAAACTAAGAAACCAGTAAACCTCTTTCCTTTAGTAGCTGGTTTTGCACATTGGACCAAGACCACAATACGCCATTTCTTAATGAGCAAGGACATACAGGGACAACGATGGATCCTTTTAATTGAGATTACCTAGTTTTTAAAATACTTATTTGTATATTTCTATATTAGCCTTGGGTCAAAAAAATATCTGCATTGACATTTAGTTGATAGCATGTTTTGCTGAGCTAAAACAAGAAGCGTTCTCACAAAAATAAAAACAAGGGCATGTTTGGTTCGTGACCAGAATGTGCCATGCCCCAGGTTAATCATGCCACAGTTTTTCTGGTAGCTGTTTGGTTCGCTGCCACAGTTACAACTGCCACACTTTCTTAGCACACTGTCCCACATGTCATAGACTTATTTTCTTGCCAAACTTTGTCACAAGTGTGGCTTCAATTTTCCTCGCCGAACTTTCTCTGGCAGTCACAGTTTGTCATAGACTTATTTTCTTCCAAACTTTGCCACAAGTGTGGCTTCAATTTTCCTCGCCGAACTTTCTCTGGCAGTCACAGTTTGCCAAAGGTTTGACATGGCAAACTACGGCACCAACCAATCAGGCCCCAAATCTCTAACCAATTATATCTATAAATTGAAACATGTATCATGAGCCAATAAGCGAACAACACATAACGCATGACATTGCTGTCTCGAAAGTCGAAAAGTCCAAACATCATATTGTATCAAAATTCATGACGAAAAGCAAAAGGGATGTTGGGACCTACAAAAAGTTCGAAGTCCAGGATCAATAGAAAATACTAGTGCCTCCAATCTTATTTTCTTTTTGTCTAAAAACAGGTCATAATTTTCTTTTTTTTTTTATATAAAACTTTGGATGCAAGTCTTCAACGTTTTTTTTTATAACTGCAAGTCTTCATCATTGTGTGCTCAGGTCCTTCGTGCGCCTAAATAATTGGGGAGTCACCTTATCAATTATAGCCCACAAATGACGTCGCCATTTAATTTGTACGCCCTTTGGGTGCCCCTACCATTTTGGTCCTACTCCGTAGTACCAAACTGAACTCATCCAAAGTGACGAAGCCGCGCGTCACGAATAAAATCGCCACGGCCGCGCGAGATATCGTCGTCCACTCGTCCGGAATATTCTGAGCTTCCCATCACCACCCCGCATATCCTCCGTTTGTCTTCGTCCTCCTCTGCATCCGCCCCCTATTTATCTCTCCTCTGCCCGCCTCTCAACCGCACCCACACTCCCAATTCCACCACGAATCCTCCACCACGCACTCCGATCGAATTCTGGTTCCTCCTCACAAAATCACAATGAAGTTCGGCAAGAGCCTGAACAACCAGATCGTGGAGACGCTCCCGGACTGGCGCGACAAGTTCCTGTCCTACAAGGACCTCAAGAAGCGGCTCAAGCAAATCGGCTCCGGCGCCGGCGCCGGCGAGCGGCGGAGCAAGCGCCAGCGCGTGGGGGACGGCGGCGGCGGCTCCTCACCGGCGATGACCCCGGAGGAGGCCGGCTTTGTCGCCCTCCTCGACGCCGAGCTCGATAAGTTTAACGCCTTCTTCCTCGAGAAGGAGGAGGACTACGTCATCCGGCTGAAGGTAATTGCTTGACCGCAGAGGATCGATTCCTTGATCCAATTGCCCCCTCTCTCTCTAGGCGAATATTGGTCTGATTCCTGTGTGGGTCGTCGGATTGAGGGGACGCAGGAGTTACAGGACAGGGTGGTGAGCGCCGCGGAGACGGGGTCGGCGGAGGAGCTGCTGCGGGTGCGGAAGGAGATCGTCGACTTCCACGGCGAGATGGTCCTGCTCGAGAACTACAGCGCGCTCAACTACACCGGTAAGCACGCGCTCCCCTGCCGCACCCTGTTCTCGTTACCACTTGTCATGTTAGGTTAGAATAATAATTGATTGAGATCTGCAACAGTGTAGTCCCCTTACAACGTACGACGGTAGGGAGTATTGTATGGTATCGTATGACACATTATTTTATATACGATTTTAAAATTGATCCGGTCAATCTATTTTATAATATATGTTAAATATTATTAGTTGATTTGACAGTAGCTTGACCTAATAAGTTTGAGATGTGCCTCATAGGATACCTGAACTATAGATTTAAAGTCACCTTAGAAAGTCACGGACAAAATGTTCTACACGACTACAAATTTGAACTGCATTGTTCATTTTGTAAATGTCACCATTCTCTCCTCGTGCCAAAAGGTCCTGACTGTCTAGTTTTTGCATTGAATTCAAACAGATTGGTCATACTCATCAATGCACATAAGTATCACAATTTTCCAAATTTGTTGAACTTCCCGTTTTACTTGCAAGGCTAGAGTACTAGTGAAACATGAAAACTTCCACCACCGTGGGTCATGTGCTAAAAGTGTGGTTTCATTAGACTGTGGGACGATAATGAAAAGTCTTTATTCACCACTATGTGTCACGTGCTATAAGTGTGGTTCCCACAAAACTTTGTGGAACGATGTCAATGACTCAAATCAACTTAAAAATATTTAAGACTAGCAAATTTAAGGACTAATGGACTAATGACACTATTTGACTCTTTTAGCTAGACATGGAATAACCATTTATCTTAATTTTTTGAAATAACCATTTTTTCTTGTGTTATGCATAATGTTTTCTCAATGAAAAAACTCTTTGTTACTCCTATGTTGAACCTTTTCTCTTCGGTGTCATGCATAATCAGCTTTTCGCATCGAAAGTGAAACTGAAGTACTGGACTAAAGTTGTAGCTTTGAGCCTTTGACCATACTGTACTTGAACGTTCTATTAAAATTAGGTCTTAACATTGGAGCTCCGAAGATGCACATCTTGGTGCTTTCAGTACACTTAAATGAATGTTTCATGTTTTACTAAGATATATTATTTTCTGGTTTTATGTACTTATATACACTTTCGTGTACAATAACTGAAGTGGAAGATACCTCTATCTGGAAAAAAGTTATGTCTGCAAAATTGTTCCCTTTTCTTGATAAAGAATTGGTTTGGTATTCTGGATTATGGTCTAGAACACATTTTGGTTATATACATGTAAAATATCAAAATTCATTTTAGCTATTTAAAGAAGTTCTAGTAAGCTTTCTAATTCGTAGAAGTTAGGTGGGTTTACAGCCATGTTCTTTACACATATCGTCTTGGCAGATTTCCATTTTTCTCTCCTTAATAAGGTGCAACAATGGATGATTCTGTTGGTAATATTAGTAGTAGTGAACTTGAACAAAGAAAAAGCTCCTTATTAGTTTTAGCTGCTCGGCCGGTTCGTGCTATTGCCAATTGCGCTTGTGACTGACAGAGTTATGCTCTGTTTAACCAGGACTGGTCAAGATCCTCAAGAAGTACGACAAGAGGACCGGCGCACTGATCCGCCTGCCCTTCATCCAGAACGTAATGCTGGAGCCGTTCTGCGCTACTGACGTCCTGTACAAGCTCGTCAAGGAGTGCGAGGAGATGCTGGACCAGCTCCTGCCGCGAAACCAGCGGTCTGTGCCATGCGAAGACGACGGGAAAGAAGGCAGCGACAGCGACAACAAGCCGGCGAAGCCCAGCGCCTCGCTGGCCAACGGCAATGGCACTGGGGACATGGAGCTGGAGGAAATCGAGGACATGGAAAGCATGTACATGAAGAGCACGGTGGCCGCACTCAGGGCGCTCAAGGAGATAAGGAGCGGGAGCTCCACAGTGAGCGCATTCTCCCTGCCGCCACTACGGTGAGGGCCGAACTCGCTGCCGCCGTTGCGGATGACGGGGGTGATTGACATGTTGTGCTGTGCATACAACTTGCTTCTAATCCTTGCACTGCTGCTCATCCGTGCCTCGTGGGCTCGTGGCTTGTGCTCAAAGAAGATTTGCCACTTCGTTGCTGTGTCATGTACACAATGTTTGCTTCATACATAACGTCGAAGTGTTGTAAAATTAGGTTAAAGAAAGCGGAAATAGTCTGGTGAGGGCGTTCGTCGAATGCCTCCCGATCCGGACGCCTTCCAAGGCCTTCGGACCGACCCAACAGGCCTGTTGTCGTCTATCTTTGTTCCTTCACTAATAAAAAAAATACAGAGCGACATTTTCCGTCGCTCGCCCGCTCCCCTGCTCTACTTAGCTTTGTCGTCGATCGCTGTTGTTCGAGCTTTCCCCACCGCCGGGTGCCGCCGGCCGCCCCATTGAGGTCACGGTGACGGCGCTGCAGCGCCACCACAGCGCAAGCTCAGCAGGCCCTAGCGCTGCCCCTCCTGCCTCGCCTACTTAGCTTTGTCGGAGGAGGCCAGGCTGCATGTTTGCCAGTACATTTCAAATGTTTCATATTGCAAGTGTTTCATACGGTTGCTGCAAAAGTAGATCGGTATGTTGCATATGTTTAATGGTTGTACACATATGTTGCAAGAGTTTTTTCCAATGTTTCATCTGTTTTTCATACGTATGTTGCAAGTGTGTTTATCTGGATGTTGCATATGTTTCAGACATATGTTGCAAGTGTTTTATCTGAATGTTGCGTATGTTTGCAATGTTTTCAAGTGTTTTTTAGGTGTTTCAGACGTATGTTTTAAGTGTTTTATCTATCTTTTTTAGATGTTGCAAGTGTTGCATCTGGATGTTTCAAAAGTAGGTCGAGTGTTGCACATGCGATGCACGTGGCAAGCGGGAGGGGCGCGAGCGGTCCCCGTGTGGGTGCGTGGGGTGGGCGGCGTGGGCTCTCGCGTGGGCGCGGTTGACGCAAGTGCGGGCGTCCGTCAGGACATCCGGACGCTAGCAGTGCCATAAAGAAAGTAACTATACTTCCATAAGTCACAAATGTATATGTCACCACCACTGGGTATAAATTCTGTTGTAGTACACTAGTACATGAACAACTTTTCCATATTACTCTCTCCATGTCAAATTATAAGACATTTCAGCTTTAAATACATGTTTAGAAAAGCCAAAGCACCTTATAATTTGGAATGGCGACAGTAGATTCTTAGATTAGAGTATTGTAAACTCGCGTTATGAGGCCACGCCGCTAGGATACTTAGAGCAAGTATAATAACAGGTTGAATACTGAGGTGGAGGAGAGAAGAGAGATGAGAGAGGAGAAGCGGGTTGTAAACTTGCAATCATCTTACACACAAGAACTAAGAAACTTTATGAGAGAGACAAGTGGGCCATGTATTGATGATGAAGAGCTAACTACTATATAAGTGGGCTAAGAGATAGACTAAAAAGATCCTTACAGTCGGCTGTATTATTAGCCTTGCTCTTAGGCCAAAGTTGGTTCACTATTTCAGAATTTACTTTTCGCTTCTTTTTTAAGATGATAGAAAAACAGAAACAATCTGTATTCTTATTTTTAAAGAATTGAAAGCATTATCCCCTAATTTGGTTTTAGTGATCAATAATGACATTATTTTTTACTATAATCTCATTGGATTGCTTTAAAGGATATTAGTGAAAAATAAAGATGATAAGTGTTGCTCGTTGGAAGATGTACTCCCTCCGTCCAAAAATGATACTCTAGTTTTTGTTCTAGGTCATATTATTTTCATTCTGATATCCCAAAATAAATGATAGTCTAGCTTTGTTCTAAGTTAAATAATTTTAATTTTGATCAAGTTTAGAGAAGATTATTGACATTTATGAAACCAAATAGTACTTCATGAAACTCTTTAGTGACAAATAAAGTTACTAAGAGTAAAAATGCACAAGGGTTCCATTAACTTTTGATAGGGTTTCATTAAGTTTAGAGAGGATGTCATCTAGGTTTATCAACTCTCAAACTATATTTTGAGTTTCTAAACTGTCCTTTGTTTGGCCCATCCGACATGGCATGTGCATTCAACTGCCAGTGTGGCAGACGGACGTATAAAGTGCAATTAGCCCCCCTCATCATACCTCCCTCTCTCCCTGGCCTCCTGTGCCACCACCACCACGACGATGTCACCTGCCACGCTGCCCGTGCCTCTCTCGCACTCGCTGGCAACCCTGCCCTCTAGCGACCTCCAAGGCTGCCCATACCTCTCTTGCTTCTGCTCACGCTTACCAGCGCCCCCCTGAAAGCCCTAGTTTGGTTTTGGTAATTGAGTGCTAACCATGCGGACTAATGCTTCATTGATTTTGATTAGTTAGGATCCACTTGATGGTGATGAGCAAGACATAGGAGTGATGGAGATCAAGATCACATACATGCAAGTGTTCATCAAATGGAGAGAAGATGAAGCAAAAGCAAACCACAAGGCAAAGTTATATGTTAGGGTTGTGCTTTTGCCAACCAAGATGCAATATAGTGCACAATTAGGTTTAGGATAGATAGTACTACTATAAAGAGTAAAAATCTTTAGTTGCAATGGTTATCTAGTGTCACTAAGTGAGTTTTATTTGCATATGCATTACGCCTACTGACGTGGTGAGGTGCAAGAGAAAACCCTTTTGAAAACGTTTGTAAAATGCTAAATCACTTGCACAAGTTGTTGGAACACTTGAGAAGTTGGCACCTTTGAAAAAGGGTGAGAAAACAAGGTGTTTGGGGTGTTCTGGTGGGTACCGGATCATTCCGGTGGTGCCCCACTGAAAGCACCAGATCAAGTGTTGCCCAGTAAAGGCTGAACAGAGGCTAGGTTAAGTAGCCAGTGCTCAACCCTAAGAACCACCAGATGATGCGCTTACACTATTCCTAATGCGGGAGATTTGAACAGAGACACGAGAGTGTTTGATGCTAGGCACCGGATCAATATAATTGGCCAAAAATCGGTTCTAGAACCTTACCGGGCGACACCGGATTAGTCTGGTGGTTAGGGTTGGCCTAACACCGGACTATGAGTTACAAGGTTTGGACCGTTGGAGTTAATGGCTAGTATCTGAAGTCGATCATTGGGGAAGGCACCAGATTAGTTCGGCGCTGCCGTTTGCGAGGCACCTGATCGTCCGGTGCTCCCGACTTCTGTGCATCTTGGGCATAACGGCTAGTTGTCTTGTGGGCTCTATAAATACTAGTGTGGCCGACTCTTTTGAGCCTCTTGGCATGCGCTGATATTAGTGCATACATAAAGCTCAAGCAGACACTTCAACTCACTTGCTACATGCGATTGGGGAACCTTCAATGGAGCAAGGGAGGTTTGTCCACGATCTGGTGAGTGAGTGAATGCTACATGCGACAGTTGGAGAAGGGGAGAGGGTATAAATACCCCTCCCCACTTTTTAAACGGTACAGGTTAAATGCAGAAGTTTCGTACTCAACCACATAACTTCCACGCTCAGACGCGGAACTTCCGTCCGTGCAACTTCCACGAAGGCCAGAAAGAATAGGAGTTGGGCTTTTTTGGCTTTGGTTTGGCTTGGGGCTTTGTTGTTTTTGTGAATAAGTAAAGAGCACATGATTCCCTTTAAGCTTGCCATTTGTGTCCCTCTTGACGGTACAACTTTTACTATATTCAAATTCAAAATAGAAACATAAAGTAGTCTTCAATCGTCAACACACCACAATGATTTGAATTGGGGGGTCTCCTTGTGTTGTCATGTTCCCAAGTACACTTATGATCTGTCCATAACTCACAAATATCATTAGATCCTTAATTACATCGTCATCAATGCGTCAAAACTCACTTAGGGCCCTAGATGCACTTTCAGCAACTTCACGCACGGCCGTCGTAGTCAAGAGCACGAGCACGTGTCGCGCCCACTCTGTAAATAGTATCAGAGATTTAATATCTATATCATATTCGCATCCAAATACTAAAATATATATATATATATATATACTAGCTATATGATTACATCTTATATCAGCACACTCGACGCTCACCTTACTACTCTCCCTTAACGTGTGGAAGACAGGGAGGATGACCGCATAGAAGTTAGACAAACACAAGAATTTTCTTGCAAAAAAACATACACGCTGGTTGCACAGTGTACATGCCACATTAGATCTAAGGCAAAACGACAAAAAAAATGCAATTTGAGAGTTTATGTTACTAGAACCCTCAAAAATCAATGGACCCTGGGGCATTTTACTCTAAAAAATGGCATGTGACATACAGCTCACCGCCTCAGGGCAGTATAGAGAGCTTACACAACAATGTTTTACATCAACAAATCTAGCGAGGTGTAGCTATCCTAAGAAACATGTATATTGTACATTGTACACGCTACGGGCTTCATAGGGTCATGGTTCTGATGGTCATCTCCTTAAGTGTAGTAACAGATCTGTGGAACAACTTCAGACTACGTCCAACTTTGTCCTGCAGGGCCAATAAAAAGAAGGTTTTAATACTCCAGACCAAATTAATCATCATAATCTATGTGAAAGCATCTTTGCTCTTTTAAATTTATGTTTAGCTATTGAACAACCAAATCCATATACTTCGATTTCTTGTTAGTAGTGTAGCAGCATATCCCAGCATTAGACGTCTAATTTCTAGGTGCCAAGAGTAAGAACACCATGGTAGCCACCTAAAAGCCCTAGTATATAGTACATATATGAGCTTTACCTCTTTCAAATGCTCTAGTCTCTCCAGCACAGGAAGGAGTTCATCAGAAAATGAAGAAAGACCTTTTGCAGAAGCACTGCAAAAACAGAGAAAATTGTTGACTTTTCTAATGTAAGAACAGAATAGTGAGCTATAAACCTTTAGTTAAACTGATAAGCATTCTTACTCGTCCTGAAAATGAATAAGGAGAATAGTAACGGCACATTCCGTTATTTGGAGTAGAAGGGTTATAAGCTGGTCTCGGTTGCCAGCCATGCAACACAAATCTATCATTGCAATGTACCTCCTGCAAATAAATAAATAAATAAACTGTTACAGCACATATTGTTGAAGGATTAGCTAGACAAGATCTACCAGCGTCAGAACAAAAATAATTGAGAAGATTCTGAGACAAAAATAAGTGCTTACCTCTTACGGATGTTATCATTGGGAGAGATGCAATCTTGCTTCATGCATACTTTTATTATCTCATCAACCTCCTTTCTGGACAACTCATTCAAGTCACGGATCTAGATAACAAACTCAGACAAGTTAGCTTTAGTTATTGCAGGAAAAGTATGAACTACTACAGAATTCCAGATAATAGTGAACATTTCACTCAACTCCATATCTGTATTTCGAGTTCATGTTGCCATGCATAACTTATCTTCTCCATAATTTAACCCGTTAAAACAAAATTCACTTCAAGTAAATTTGTGACCATGCAGGTCAGAAACACCAATACCTTGTTTAATAGCATATATTTTTCTTCGCCTACTCTTTCCAGGGCAAGTGTTACTGAATTCAGAAGATCAGAAACCATTTGTAGTGTTGGGTGCTGCTGATCACTATTATGGCCATACGAAACCTGCAAATTCAAGGTGTTGCAAATACAGTCAGTGTCAAAAGATTTGGACATAAGCTAATCCCTCTGCCCCTCATTTGTGCTGCCTGATTTTCTTTTAAGAAAAACTCAACTTGCAACAACCACATTTTTCTTAGCAGAGAGAAGGTTTCAAGTATTACTCACTTGAAATCGCATGTTCTTCTTTGTAGCCAGAACATAAAGATAAGAGACAAGGCTGAAGCAAAGACCAAATGCTATCAATTCTGACTTATGATTCTGGTAGCAGCATGTAGAAGTATTAGAAAAGTTATATGTGTGCATAAAGCCATCATTACAAGATAACTATTATAAAGAGGACTAGCTCACCTCAATCATGTTTGGTGATTGCATAAAATTTAGAGACCCAAAGTCGAGGCTAAAAAGAGAATGCATCAAGGAAAATAGATCTTGAATATAGCTGCATTCCTCATTTTCCTCATACGCCCAAACCTACAAAGTTGTTAGCACCTCTGAACCTCTACAGCAGATTACAAGTGGCCAAAATCAAATACAAAGTGAATAGCAAACCTTGCTGAGAATAGAAACCGCCATGCTAAGCTGTTCCAATGTGAGCAAATTAGCTCCAGTCATGTTCTCCCTTAAAATGCTATTAAAAACCGACTGATGCTGCTTCGCGAAGTCCACTATCTCTCGTACAATCTTGTTCTTCACCTGAATCAAGAGTTAAACTTTATAAGGGACATTAATATGGAAAATTCACAGAAAAACTAAGGACAGATGCATCGTGTAAAATTCATCACCAAGTAAGGCAACAAAGGTGATGTGATTCCTAAGGCAAGATTCTCAAAATTTCAAACTTCACAGCAGTTAGGTTATGTAGCATCCAGCTATCAAAACTCCACATATATACCAGATACAGTTTCCTCTTAGTTGACAGTACATTGTAAAGTTAAATTACATGTACCATTGACCCAGTAACAAACCACAGATACCAATTTAATTCATTGATGTTTTTTTCAAATTTATCACAATAAAATTCTACGATGATTGTAATCTAACACTCAGTTCAGTTAGGAGAAAAACCAATAATGTTTAGCAAACGCCCTACATACATATGTCAGGCAAAAAATCTGGATATTCAAAATAAGCTAACCTCCAGAAAATCAGCCGAGTCCACAAGCGATGTAAAAGAGGTGACTATTCGCAGTACAGGTGTAATAAGTGACCTCTTCTTGTCAATTTCACCAGTCCGTTCATTTATGATTTTGGAGATTGCCCTTGGATTGCCCTAACAATATACAAAACTGTAAGTGTGAATTCATAAACCATATATAGTTATATTTGGGAGCAAGTGGCACCTTTTTCTGCCCACCCATGAGGTTGCATGATGAAAGATTTTGTAAAGCACCCATGGACAACAGAATCTGAGCGCCATGTTTGCCATAATGATGACTTATTCTCAGCAGTAATGAAAACTGAGCATCAACAGTGCAAAACCGCTGTGAAGATTCCGATGCCAATGACGAATCCTGGAAAATATCCAGAAAACTGATGACACAACATATCTGGGTAAAATTCCAGACACGAAGAGGGGCAGGATGAATAGATTATCACAACAAAACCTGCATGAGGCATTTTCTAGACAAACCATTTTCATTTTCAAAGTGATTCATAGCTCATCTTTAGCATATATAATGTCTACTACAAGAGGAAAATGATACATGGTTCAGGGTTCATAAAACATGACAGAAGTTTGTGCACCGCCTTTCATCATAAAAAAACAGAGAATAACTAGAGTTCCAGAAATTATGAATATTCTCGAATACAGTTCCAAAACAAATATCAATCAATTTGGAGCAAGTTCAGATATCCAAATACCTTGTATAGCGGCAAAATGTTAATGTAACTTTAGCCCCATATATCCAACTAAACTTAAACACACAATTCATTGTTCAACATATAAAGAAATAAAAGACACATTAATTTGAAAAGATTGTGCCCAAGCAGTTAGTGCTAAATAAAGTATGCACAATGCTGTACATATGTGAATAGCTCAGATAATACGGCAATGGAAAAGGATGATACCATATTTGCATCTATACTGTTTGCTGTGAAAACAAACACAAACAAGAATGGCATGCTATCAAATAGGATATTAAATCAATACAAAAAAAAAATCTATTCTAAATAAACTGAGAAAATTGTCCATTATAAATCCCTTCTTGAAGTTGAAACAAGAAAAGCAAAACCAGCAAGCTTGGCAATTAGGTAGATGCATTGAAAATCCTTTAGTTTTCCAGAACGTCCTACCCTCTCTTCCCATCTAAAGGATTGGCAGTTCCCCCTGCGACACCTTAGCATGCACTATCCAACTCTTACCAGGTCACCAATGTAAGTTACAGTTCTCCTATTTTCACATTACCCACCCGAGCATGCATAAAAAGAAAGAGTCCACAGAGTCATTTGTTTTCAAGAAAATCAGTAAATATGAAAGTGGCGTGAATGCATGATAGCTAAAGCCTCTAACTAGGACAGCAGATTTCAAAATGGAAAAAAAAACAAGATAGAGTAGTGGCAATACATACCTTTGACAAATAGTTTGTAACATCACTCAGACATGATCTAAGAATCCCTCGACTTTGAAGTTGATTTAAGAAATACTTTTCATGGTCAATACTAATTAATGCATCAAGAACATAAAAGGAAATTGCTTTCCCAGCTTCACTACCATGGACAGCATCCTTAGTAACCTGTAACAAGAATACAAAGAATGAACGGAGTATCAGATTACCTGTATGGTCAACCATTTGACTGGTTTGTTTAATCATCTTCAAACCCCAACAAGATGTGATGTTATAGTTGGTCAAAAGCACTAAGAGTATGGGTGACCAAAGAGCCAGCCCATCTATCTTTCACATCAAGAGATAAGGATTAGGAAACAGATTGGATCAGTTGGTTTTTAGGACAATTATTAAGTTATTAGCTGCCTGCTCTATATATACAGAGGCATGGCGCCATAGCGGTCATTGGGAATCGAGCAATCAATGAAGAATTAGTCCCAAGTATTCCCAATAGTCTAGTCTTCCTCCAAGCCAATTATGCCCAGCTATCTTCCTGGCAGTGTTATCCCTAATGATCTTATACTTTGCCTTGGGATCTCAGAAATTATAAGTGGGAACGTTTGATGATTGAGAACCAGCTAGCTGATAGAATGAAGAGTCAGTCAATTACAAATTAAAAATGGAATTCGGCAAAAATAAACACAATAACATTGGAACTACTGTGACAAAATATATCCAGATACAAATCTCGCATGCAAATATACAACAGATGTCCCTTTGAGTTCCCTTAGCACCATATCCAAACAAAACTATCAACTGCCTATTATAGTTCTACTTTAACAATATTGTTAAGAGTATATTCGGTACGTAGGATACTGTAACCTAGTACTACCATATGTGTCGGGGGAGGTGTCTTGTCTCCCAAGTCTCTGTACTCTATATATACCGCTTGAGAGGCTCAATGCATTATACCAAATCCTTCCTGCTTTCAGATATGATACACAGCTCTAATGTGTATTCAAGTTTATTTTACTATCACAGCATGGCAAGTATTTAGAATAAAGCGTGTCAACAAAGTAGGCAGTAACTCATTCCTGGATTAAGTGCCTATGGAGTTAAAAGAATAAATGTACTGGAATCGGCAGTGATGTAAAAGAAACTGATAGGGACCAGAAGCTATCTTTAGTACAATGTTCAGAATCATATTGCACTACAAAATAAAAATGTGATGTAACACACAGTCACACACATGTTTTTTACTGATTTGTATAACAGCTATGGTTTTGTTCTAGGAATGCTCAGTTTTCATATCCTTAATTTCTATGCTCGTCAAGAGACGTAAAACCTTTTAATTATACATGAATACCTTTTGTTGTTTATCTCATATTGTTACTTTATTAGGGTCATCAATTGCTGCTAAAATTTGGATATTTTTTTATGGTAGTTCCATACTGTAACCAGTGTTAGGTTGGCGTGTTAAAGGTGATGACAGGCTGAGTTACTGATATCACCAATCCATGCCACCAGGCAGACATGCTAACGATTTACAGTGAATTATGTTTCCCTTGCACAAACACAAACATATTAAAAATATGCGTCACATGAACAGAATGACATACCAAATCGATGATAGCTTGAGCTTCCTTCCTTATGATGGAAAAGTTGGCATGTGCTAATTCATTGTGCTCCTTGAGAACCTTTAGAAGGACAAAGAACTATCAGGCAATAGTCACTATATAAAAGGAAGTAAGGTAATGCAACAGAGATGGACCTTTTGAAGAGTGATGTCCTCATCATCACCCTCTTGCTCCTCCAGTAGCAAGAACCGAAGAACAGATGGAGGGACATCAGACTCAAGAATGCTACTACAATACTGAAAATAACTCAGTAGTAATGCATATTGCCTGCAGAGTGCGACTGAAGGTCAGTATTCACAGAAGGTGAAGAAGAACATTGAAACAAGGAGTCGGTTAGTGGCGCTAACAGTCACCAACTACATCTACATTACCGTCTTCTCAAGGTTTCAGATGATTCATTTCTTAGCGTTGCCATCACAAGCTTGAATAGCAATGAGTTACAAGCTGCATTTGGTAGCTGCTTTGACGAAATAACGTCAAGGCAAGTAACTGCATCAGAATCTGTACCAGCTGGGCATATGAATCTTTCATCCCGCAGTTTAGCCATACAGGTCAACGATACCTTAAAATGACCACCCAAATAAGTTCAGAACAGGTACACAAGGTGTGGTACAAGACTAGGAGAATGGAATTTAACAAATAAGAACAAGCTTCTTACATTCGTTAAAACATATGCCATTTTCACTGAACAATCTGGAGATGTCGTGGCATTCAATGAAGCATTAAGCAGCCTGCATAAATCAATATTGGTACAGTTATCGAAATAATAGTTTTTCATTTTGCATGAAGGGAGGCACCACTCACTCAAACAATAGCTGAGAACGGTCCTCAAATAATGACATCCTTCTTGATACAGCAACCTGGTTTTCATAAACAGAAATCAGCGCATCACATAAAATTTTCCAACCTACACAAAGGATAAGCAGATGAGGATAAACCCAACTCACTTCAACAATCTGTGACCAGCCAGTTAACATGTGAAGCTGGGCAGCCTGCTCTTCAAGATTTTTGTTATATCGCCAAGCCCATTTCAGCAAATGATGAAATGATTCTTTTAGTCCGGCTTTCTCATTCTCGCTTAATTGTGGGTTCAATTCTTGTGACATCTAAATAACAAAAGAGCAAATTAATTAAACACAAGATCAATTTTGAAAGAAAAAATCAAACATAAAAAGGACACATAGAAATGAACACACAACCTGGAGAAGTTTTTCATGGAAAGCATCAAGATCAATCAGTCGATCACCTCTCTCTGAATAATAATATACACCACCGTTTTCAAAAGTTGCAGAGTTCCTTAGGATCTCTTCAATCTGTGCACCAAAATATAGTGAGAACTAAAAATAAAAATAAAAACCTAAGGAACTGGAAGTTTAAAGGCCATACCTTCGATTCAATTCCCAGGTTGGAAAGCAGCTGTGGATACTTCATTGAAGTGTCCGGACATCTGAACTGTAGAACCTCAAGCAAGTCCAAAACCTAAGTGCAATGTTTCAAGTGATATAAGGTTCTGGATAATGGATATGTAGATCAAATATCAAACTTGACCAGCAAATGAATGAGGTTTTAAACTCTCCTTATCTAACTAGTTTTTAAAAACCATATGTGGTGTATGGTGTGCATGTCACTGCAGATTTCAATGACCACATGAAAGCAAGCTTAATATAAGAACTAAAGAACCATGACAGTATACAGAAACATAACTTTGCACAAACAAAACTTAAAAAGGTTAAAAATCCACGAAAAAATGTATATATAAGACACGATTTATTCATCACCAAGAAAAAAAAACAGCAGACTCTTTAGTCCCAAGCAATTTGGTGCAGGCTAGAGATGAAAACTAACAAGAGACACCATTGACAAGAAACAAAAGTTTAAAAGAAAAAAACATAAAAAGGAGAGTGATAAGCTAGGTTATGTCTTGGGCACATGGATTGCTGGTTTCCATTCCACACCTCCTATGCAAGGATTCATCACCTTGAAAAAAAAGGAAATGAGGGAGTGGGGGGATAACAGATGCCTAATGTTACCTTATTCCTCTTTGCTGGTACATCGCTGATGCTAGTCAAAGCACGTGAATCGAACAAACTTGTGCTCTGGAAGTTCTCAGCACACTGACCAAAAGTATGATAAAGAATAGCCACACAGGCTTCCCTGTATACAGATGATGATATATCGGATATATGTAATGCCAGTGCTAACATCTTTAGCAACCATGCCCTCTGAAAATGAACAAATCAAGGTTTTAACAGAATGAAAAATATATGGCAGGAGACTATCAAAAGCAATAGCAGCCTAAAAACAGCCATGCACCTAAATTTTGCTGTTCAAATGCAATTTATAAATAGCAGAATTTCAATGTTTCGAATATGCAATCATGTATGACTGGAGCACTGTTACTACTGTGCCGATCCAATTGTAACCCCAGTAGTAACTACTGTGCCATTTATCAAGGATAATTCAAATTGGCATCATGAAACATTAGCAAAGGTTACATGCACACTTGCACTTCTATTAATTTCTCAGTGTCCTAAGTAATTAAGATTTTGACGAAAGAAGAAAGCTCAATGTATACCTCATGGAGCATGCTGATACGAAGAGATTGGTTACTGTTCCTTTTCGGGAGCGGTGTCACTCCGATGGTTCCAACATGCTGGCATTAGTGGGCAAGGAAAATATGAGTTCTAACTAAATGTTGTTATAATGATGCAAAAGAACAGACAAGAAATTAAACCTTAGAAAAGAACTGGTACTTCTTTGTACTCAGGAGATCCATAACAGGCCCACAAGTTAAAGGATCAAGACATAACTCATAGAGAAGCTGAATTAAGATGGAGAAAATCCAATTATAACATAAAAATAAGATGAAAATCTCACATCTGACTACTAAGCCAAAAAAATCAAACCTGAAAACTGAATTCGTGCAGTAAGGCATTTATATCTGGCTTTGTCGCTTTTCAAGATTGTCAAGGATTATCTTCAAACAACTGAGATATAACGAGGTGAGTTGAATTGAATTAATAAAATATATCACTACACAATAAAGGCAGACTCTGGAGTTAACCTGTAGTGGGATTTTGGTTTTAGAACCGTTTGCTCAATGGATCCATTGACATCAAATCCCAAGAGCAAATGTGTAATGTTTGGAGCTGGACGACAAATATTGTCAACAAGCAACTGCATATATATAATTGATTAGCATAATTAAAACACAGCCCGTTAAATGGATCTCCAAGGTCAAAGGAAATACAAATCACAACCTGCAGTATTAGAACTCCAACATCATCTTTCGTGTCTTCTATGACCTGAAAATCATCAAACCGGAACTCCAAGCAAGCAGCATAATCTTCTATTACCATTTTTCCAACATCAGCTTTCAAAAGCAACTGTACCAAACCAACTATTCTAGAACTGCCGTAAAAATAAACAAGCCGTAAGAACACAAATAAGCAAACTAGCATACTACAATTTGTTACAGAAATTTTATATATGGAATTAAAAGTAGACATTTAATAGCTAAGTGGCAGCACAAAGGAAAAACATAAGTAATTTGAATATACCTCAGGATGCCCATAATTTTGATAGAACACTGTTGAATTTGGGGAAGATAATCATATCGTACAAACTCTAGCAATGCTACAATCTGTCTATGACTTTGAGCTAATATAACATCCAATGGCTGCATAATCCCAAATGAAAGCAGAAAAACAGTTAGATGAAGTAACGACCAGGCAAAACCCCACAGTTGAGATAGAAGAAGTGCAAAACCTGGTAGAGTGGCCGAAAAATATCAGCAAGAGCCATATCTCTCTCCATGACAAGAATAAATATCTCAAGAGATAGATGGACAGCTTTCTCCAAAATGATACCGTATGTTTGGGTAGTTCGCTCATTGGTAAGAGAGTCAACACCTACTAATATGATGTTCATAATATTCCGGAAAGCAACTTTCCCACTCATGAAATCCTGAGTCAGAATTCCACAACCACAAATTATAAATAATGTACAAATAGAGGTGCAATAGAAGTATATGCAAAACTTTAGTATATCTTTAAACATACATACATACATACATGGGATAAAACATATGCCATAGAGCAAAAGGCAAACAAGCAAGCACTTATCCACCTAAGCAAAGCATATTAATTCAGGTGATCTGAAGGACATAAACATATATTTCTCTGCTAAAGTTAAAGAAAAGCTTTTCAAACAAGAACATCACCATATATATTGTGATTTGTGAACATGAAATATCAAATCAGTAGTACATTCTAGAAAGAACAATTATTTTTTAGCTCATACTACTGCTATAAAGAAAGTATACGTGGAAAGAAATCTCACAGCTCACTATTTGACTGGTGACCCTAGTTAGTGTTCTCTGGCCTACAGTTCTGAATACAGCAGACAATATGTATTTGTCTATGTTTGTTAGCAATATTCAGATAAATAGCCTTCCAAGTTCATACATAATCCTAACCATAGCACACAGCTCCACCTCTACTATGTGATCCTGAAAACATGCTAAATGCCTGTCAACACTAAAAAAGGGTGTATCCAGTGCAGAGAGCTCCCGCTCTGTACGGGGTCTGGGGAAGGGTGTTAGTGGCAAGCCTTACCCTCGCCTGTGCAATGCGAGGAGACCGCGACTCGAACCCGGGACCTTCCGGTCACAGGCGGTAAGACTCTACCGCTTGCACCAGGCCCGCCCTTCAAATGCCTGTCAACACTAGCTAAGAAATATTATAGGCACATCAAGGAGGGAATCTTCAGTAAGGAGTGTGCAACATTTGCAATGAAAAGTGTTCCAATAGCAACATGATTTTCAATCAACTTCCAAGTAGTATAAATAATCCCAGACTGAGCATCAGTAATATGTTATCAATTAGGGGAAATCAGTACATGGACATACTTTGAGTAGTTCTAGCAGAGGAAGCTGTCTCTCAATAGAGGAAGGA
Organism: Miscanthus lutarioriparius; assembly: GCA_904845875.1. Classification (NCBI taxonomy): domain Eukaryota; kingdom Viridiplantae; phylum Streptophyta; class Magnoliopsida; order Poales; family Poaceae; genus Miscanthus; species Miscanthus lutarioriparius. The sequence continues at coordinate 134,129,794 of CAJGYO010000007.1, read as the reverse complement.
GCTAATGTGTTCACAGAAGCATAAATATTATCATCTTTTATGTCATACATGCTCAAAACCCTGTATAAACAATAGTCAATTAGTTACCAAGTGGACTGCTGCATTTTACGGCAAAAAATGTCTCAGGGGTTAGTAGATAAAAAAAGAAGCTATCCTGTTATAAGGGCGTATTTGCATCATCAGGGTTCACATTGCATGGTTCCCCATCCAAAAAAAAAAAAAGATAAGCAATTAGATTTTCAAACAAAAAATCATTCTACTCACATGCGGAAATGCTCCAAGCAGGCAAGTGAGAGCTCCCATTTTTCCAGGGGGTCAGCATAAGCTCTTTGAGGAAAAGGACCAAAGACATCCTCATAAACAAACTTAAAGATACCCATGAACCTGTTAGAAAAAGTATCTTACTCTCAAAGATGTTGAAGGTGAGGATATGAAACAAAAAAATCAGTTAAAAGTATGCACCTCCGGCCTTTGTCACTTATATTTCTTTCTTCTACAATAAGTGCATTGATCAATCTGAGGAAAGATATGGTTGAGGGGTAACTCTCCCTCCTCGCTTCTACTTCATTCAACTCAAACCTCATATCATAGACCTACCACCAACATAGAACGATTGGATATTGTATATTTTTCTCGAATAGATTAGAGATTATAGTAGTATTTTCCATATGAATATTAGTAGACCTTATGTTAGATTCCGCTGATAGTTGATTTTACACCAAAGATCAAACAAAAGAAAGATGACCACCTATCATTAAGGGTTTGGCCAGAATAGATTGAATTCAATTATTCCATGTATATTTATTATTGACTCATAGGTTGAACGAAAATAAATGAGCAAAAAATGAATTGAGTTGCAACATCAACAATCTTTAGTTTTTGTTTTCCAATGCATCAGATATTCAGATGGCAGGCACCAAATCCTCCGATAGAGGAAGCTGTAGATGCTTTAAGACCTAAGAAACAGGCCTTGCTTCACATAAACTAAGTGTTTCGATAGTTTTTTCATTAAAAACTAACACTAAGGACAAAAGGCAACTAGTAAAATGCATAACGGTCTGAATTTTTTTATTTTTAACCTTTTCCAATTAATAGTTTAAAATAAGGGCGTACCCAGTGCAGAGAGCTCCCGCTCTGTGCGGGGTCCGGGGAAGGGTGTTAGTGGCAAGCCTTACCCTCACCTGTACAATGCAAGGAGACCGCGACTCAAACCCGGGACCTTCCGGTCACAGGCGGTAAGACTCTACCACTTGCACCAGGCCCGCCCTTCTAATAGTTTAAAATAACCCACCTAAAAACAACATTTGCAAATCTCAACCTTTTGACCGTACCAAGTAGCTGACATGGCACCGGGCTTGTCATGCTGAAGGCTTTGACGCAACAGCGCTATCACACCAGTCCGCATGGTGTAGCATCCACACTTAAAATGCTTCTCTCCACGCGCCGCTCGTCTTCCACTCCATCTCTTCTTCCTCCTGCTATTAACGCGGCTCGCCCATGCGTGGTTCAGGAGGAAAAGAGAGAGAGAGATGGATGAAGACAAGCGGCACATCGTTTTTTTAACTGTGGCTGCCACGCCAAGTGGACTGGCACGATAGTGCTACCGCTCCAATGTGTTCCGCACAAGCCTGGCACCATGTCACCCAGTTGCACCAGCGTGGCAACATTGTCGTGCCGATGCATGCAGCGCGGCAGCGTGGTCCTGTCGCGCCACAACGCTTGGTGCTGCCAAAAGAGTTAGATTTGCAAATATATATATTTTTTGAGTGGGTTATTTTTAACATATTATTTTAAAATAAGTTTACAAAATATCGCTCCGTCTCGGGTGCAAAAACAGAGATCAAAGACTCTGTCCTCACTTTGATATTGTTTCCATATTGAGGGGGTCGAAGGCATCAACCCTCGACCCGGGAACGTCATCCCTGACCCAGGTACACGGGGTCATTTTCGACCATGCTGTGTAAAAACTTCTCGTGAGTAGCATATCACGTTCCTCGATCCCATCAACTGGGAAACTTTGTGACTATGCTCCAGGGTATCAATAAACTTTAATTGCTGCTTCCATTGCATCATTCAAGCGATGGGTACCAAGCCTTTCCTTAGAAGAAGCTGACCAGTTAAGAACCAGAACTTGCATTACCTAACCTAAGTGCTTGCTAGTTGTCATAAATAATTGGCATTCTAAGAAAGTTGTGGTTTTAGAGATTAGGTATTAAGGCAACCAAAACAAGATAGAACAAGGGAATAAACATCAAATAGTAAAATCATATAAACTGAGAAGTAGTTGAGTCTCAACTATAAAATATAAACCACAATCAATTAATCAAACATAGTAGCGTCCAGATGAGAGCACTAAGGGTAAGGGAAATGATAGACTAGAGACCTAGATGCAAGGTTGAGAGCTATATGAAACACTAAATGTGTCATTATTGAATATTATTCACAAATTCATTGTTTGTCACAACAGAGAAAAAAAAACTTTGCATACTAGGTTAATTTTCCTATATCATTGTACTTAACAAAAAATATGTGAAAAAGAAGAAAATAGGATTTTTTTTTAATACTCCGTCCGTTCACAAAATAGTGTCATTTGGGGTGGCATTCAGTCAACGTGTTTCAACTTTGACCATAAACGTTGCTTTTTAACATATCAGTTTAAATTTTTAAAACGGTATAGCTAGATTTTATCTTGAAAAAAAAATTCATAATACATTAACATTACAGATTTGATATTATCCATATGTTTTACGTAAGCAATTAGTGGTCAAAGTAATAGGTTGATGGTTGTGTAGACTGTTGAGGCCCAAAACGACACTTTTATGACTAGAGGAATTATGTTGCTTTGCTTGAGGACCTAAAAAATGAGTTAGAAAGTAGCCAGTAAAATTAGGAAATTAGTGAAATGGTGAACTTTAAGGGTACCTGTGTTGCTGTATGGTGACCTAATGGAGCCGTAACCACCGGAAGATCATATTGCTCAAGATAATTCCAAATAGCATCTTTTAGTAGGGGTGACACTTTGATAAATGCAGTTATTGAATTTCGCAAAGCCCCCTGCACATGTTTCAAGCACATATTACGAGAAAACAAAACTGCCACCTAACTAAAAAAAGAAAGGATGCCAGATGTACAGATTGACTCAAAACATAAATGCTTGTACCTTCAAGTACGGAGGCACATTTTCATAGCTGAGAAGCTTGAATAAAGGTTCAATGTCAGGGAACCACTTCTTGCGTTCCATAGGATTCCCATTTTCCACCACCTACATGTTCACAATCTAATGATTTAACTAATCAAGTAGACAATTCAAAGCAACTTCCTTTGAGAAAACAAATCACAGCAGCAACAGTAATCATTATGCATGATGAAAAGAGCACTTTATGAGACACATAGCGCATCTGGCATAACAAGCTACTTGGTAGTAGTAATTTATGGCCATTACAGCTGAGGGACCAGGAGCATATTGATTCATTGAAATTTCTACTAAGCTTCCAGAACCTCGATGCAGCTTTAAGCCTACAGAACCTCTCAAATGGGTTATAAGGATAAGCAAGACTGATATACTGAGACAACGGCTGATTAAATTTTCTGATTTTTCATTTTTCAAAGAAACATGCATAGCTGATGATGTTCAGTCACAACTACAGAACTGGAGTGTAAAAGAGATGCAGCAAAATCATGAAATCCACAACATAGGCTATGATGCCACAACTTCAGGATGATGATATAGCCATGGAAAGTGGAGGGTAATGCTAAAGGTAATATATATAGTGATTCCAAATTCATCATCGTCAGAGGTGCAAGTGCAGTTTACTGTGAACAAAGCTGACCAAGATGAACAAAACAAGTGAATAAGTGCAAGATATCTCACACCTTCTGAAGAACAGCTAAATATGCAACAAGTGCCTGTGCATCCCCCTCAGGAAAATCAGGCAGTATGTTTGCAGAAGATTGAATTGATTTTTTGAACTTCTCCTCATAGATAGATAAGCAATCAAACAAAGTGCTCCAACCCACTGAACGGTAAGTTTTTCCCTGGAGAAGCTCATAGACTTTGGCAGCACCAACTTTGGTGGAAGCCTGACAAAATTGTTCAGTCAGCGCAAACAATGGAAAACTGAACAGAGCGGTAACCATAATGCATACCAAAGTACTGAGAAGTCCAAGGAAGGCCACAAGAGTTTGTGTGTTGGTGTGGTCTTCTCCTGCATATATAACAAAGGTCCACAGTTCCTCATTTCCATTCCCTAGTTCAGGCTCTTTCTGAAGAGAAGACACACAAAAAAAAATGTTATTGCTATGTGAACTTCTCAAACCAAAACACAGTAAATAAAAAAAAGGAACATTCGAGAGATCATAAAAAATATCATGCCTTGTTGAGAACGATGGACACGCAGTTTTGCACATATAGTAGACTGAAAAAAGGCTAATCAAATAGATGTGTTCAATAGAAATGCAGTAACCTTACGAGCATCTAATGTGCTTTCAAAATATCATTACTGCTTCATGTACATTTGTAAGATCAAATCACGGGGTTCGAAGTGATGCCGAGAAAATATTCAAAATCCACAAATGAAATTGTATGATCATGCTTCTGATGGTCACAGATGGGAGCAGTTACTAGACTAGAGAGAAAATTTTAACCTTGAATCAGAAATGAGTCAAGAGTCTACAAAACAGTCAAACTAAACGTTGCATTATACTACAAAGGCCAACAGTAGTTGAAATAGATGCATCAGTTACATTTCATCACATGTCATCGTTGCATAGTAAGTGTCTGACTGCCTCGAGGGTATCCAACTCAGTAAAAGAAATATTGGTCGTGAGAAAGAGAAACAACAATCGAGCTTGGACACATGTTGCTAGAATCTGACTCGGACTCAAGTTCACAAACCGGCAAAAAGAAAAATGAACACTGGTGTCCTAGTAGCATTTGATAGTCATTCAATTTATCATTGATATAGGCCCTAGAAAGGTATTTCGAAAGGTTTTTACATCCCAAAATGACTCATGAGTGCAGAATGTTGTGTGCACATGCAAAAAGTTTTTTTTTTAAAAAAAAGTCCACTTTGCCCAGGACACAGAGAAGCAAAAAGACAGCAATGCAGGAATAATGCATGATGCATCTTTTGATTTCTACTTTTACTTTGCAACAATGCATTTGCATCTATTGCCCAGGAAGAACTAGCACTAGCTATTACCAAGTGGTCACACAAGATGACATAAATATATCATTATAAAAAAAAGACAAGATTAACACATGGGAGGACACTAGACCCATGTCAAGCTAAATCATACTTGTTTTCAGGTCCACAGATTTGATTTGACTATATAAAGGACAGAAGCATTACCTGATAGATTTCTCTAACTAGTTCCAGCAGGGATACAAAAGGCTCATTAGTAGGCTCATCAACTTGTTCCCCATTTCTACCAAGATCTTCCCGATGACCCCGCGGTGGCCCATATGGACTGAGGGCAGTCATTGCTTTCTCCTTAATTTCCTTTATCTGTCAAGAAGATAATATTATCAATTTTGCACACAGAATGAAGAAAGTTACTTGCATGTTATCCCCATCGTAGGACACTAATCATATAGTGACCACCAGAGGTTGCAAGACAGGAAAATGGATACTCCCTCCCTTTAAATATATGACACCACTGACTTTCGCACATGACGTTTGACCATTTGTCTTTTAGGAAAAAAACTATGTAAGTATTATTTATTTTGTTGTGAGTTGTGACTTGTTATATCACTAAAGATACTGCCAGCATGACTTATATTCTTGCATATTTGCAATAAATATTTCAATAAGACGAATGGTCAAAGCTTCTGTGAAAAAGCCAACAGTGTCATATATGTTTACAAACGGAGGGAGTATTCTACTAGGGTTTTTTCCTCAAACAAGAGTATTCTACTAGGTTACTATATGCTTCAATGAAGTACTCCTCTAACCTTATCTCTAGAAGTAGGGTGGGAAATAAAGCACATCATTAGCTTGTGAGTGTAGCCAGTGTACATGTAGACAATGTCCTCATCATCATTCTGCATTAGATGAGAAGAAATAATGATGACCAAGAAAAGATACTGTACTATATTATCTAAATAAAACATGTTTGATTGGAAACAAACTTTGACCACTAAGGCACTAATACATGAGAATTATCAACACTGGCGACAAGAAATACTAACTCCTCTTTCGGTGGAACCAATCTATGATTCTACATATATCAGTGGACAAAGCTTTGATAACGGACGTAAATACAATAGTAGCATGATCAAATTCAAAAATGAGCATGTTCTGTTGCCATTACAAAGGGTCAGGATAAAATGAAACAATTTTTTGGTTGGTTGGTTGGGTCACTCTGCCGGCCTGCCCTATGGAGACGTTAGGTTGGCTGCACCAAGACGAGACACATAATACATGGAAACAAGGCATTGCCATGGTGTTCATTTACAGAAGGATACTCTACTAGCCTACCTTATCTGCTTTAAGATATACTAATATCATATAATATGCACTAATCATGTTTGGCAGAACCTGCTCCCCATATAAGGCCGACTTGCACGGTTCCCATGGGCTTGGATTTCAAGAGAGCAAGGATTTCAAATTGAGGAAAGATTATGACTGGAATGAAGCTAGAAACAACAACAAAAAACCTAATGGAACCAACAGAAGTCAACTAGATAAAGATGGAATTTTTTTAATTTGCTTCTAGTATGTCACAATGCAAATCAAACTAATACAATTGGTAGAGACAACAGATAAAAATGACAAACAAAGGGGAAACATACAGAGAAATTTACTGGGGCAAGATTATGCAAACACATTAGAATATAATGCGTGGAGGACACGAAACATTTCAAAAAAAAAATTAAAAAAATATATTTGCACAACCCTTAGGACCATGGTTAGCTGGACAAGTGGACATACGGTGGAATGAGACTGCATTGGAATCCAGATTTGGTATAAGACTGCATTGAAACCCAGATTTGCTATACCTGGTATGCAGCTGTTTTCAAAACTTGCTCCCGCAAAAACTCAAAAGAATTTTGACGACAGATAATTTCAAGACATGACCAAATATCTGACATTTCTCTTGAATTACTTCGATCTTGAGTTAGCATCAAATGAACAGACCATGCAAGTCTCACAACACCAACAAACCCTTCAATAGTCGTATTGTTACCTGTCCTCATCACCTAAAAGAAATCATAGATTGCAATGATAAAACATTTGTATGTTCGATCAAAGTATTAAACAGTGATCAGTGAAGATGCACATATCAAAGCTTACAAGTTCATGAAATTCGCGTCTAAATGAGGAATCAGACGATGACAATGATGCTTTCTCAGGAGTACTTAGGGCATCAGAAATAAAAGTTGCCACAAGAGAGAACAGAACTCCATAGGTGATCTGCAATGATAAAGTTAGTAACTTTTTGTATCAACATAGCATTATACAGATGCACACAAACAACATGTCAACAACCATCATGCCATTCCAAAGTAATTGGTTCAAACTTCAAACCTGGAGCTCCACACTACTATTTTGATTTGCTTCAGCTGCACAGTCTTTCAATATTGAAAATACATCCTTAACCTCTCTGGGGCCTAAATGAAATTGCATAAAGCATTAGTCCTTGCTTCCCATAAATTGACATGTCCAAAAGGTTATACAAGCACAGCACGAAGGCTCATGCCAATGAATGATTAACATCACCTGGTAAGCGCTAGGAAAAAAAAGTTCAATTTGATAAGAGGCAATAAGAGGCAATTTAAAATAAGTTTTAACTTACTCATTAGTTTAATAAGTGCAGAGAGAGCGAGGCAGTGGCTCAAACTTAATCTCTCTCTTGAGACAATTGCCCTTCTTTCCACAAGAGCCCCTCTGAAATCAAGCACATAACGCTCAGAGCTCGGTCGGCCAATTCCAGCTGGTTCTTCCCGGTTCAGCTCCTTTATGGAAAGTTAAATATACCTCAATCATTGTTTCTCACAAAGAAAAAGAACTAAACCTTTGAAGGTGCATTTTTAAAATGATTTTTAAGCTGTACTAGTTGCTAAGAAGTAGCTGGAATTAACTAGCTTCGGATATAGCTGCAAAGAAAATAATAAACAGACCAGGGAGAAGCCAGCACAAACCAACATAAGCCCACCAAGCTTAGTATAGAAGATCAACCCCTGCCCTTGTACACTATTTTACATGTTGTTAAGCCGTTAAACTTGAGCCCAAAGGAACCATTCTTTGAGTGCTGAGTTTACAGAATGTGGCCTTAACATCACCATGATAGTTTTTTTTTTCAAAAATGTGCCCAATTCAATTTGTTAAACAAAAATGAAAAGGCATGCAAATGGTGTATTCAAGTTTTATCAGGTCCAACCTTTACAAGGGCAATTATCCGTTGCCGAAGACCATCATTAAATAAAGGCTGGATTTGCTCCTCGATTTCAGACATCAGATCAGCATCAAGACCTTGGTCAAGTGCAACAGACTACAAAAGTCATGAAAAAAACATCAAAATCATCCTTCAAGAAAAGTTATTCCACAATTAGAATGAAAATGATTAGTATATTACTCGCAACAGAATGTACAGAGCGGTTATAAGATCCCTTCTCTCCATGTACCATAGGCCAGCTGCAAGTCTATATATTTCCAATGGCTCTCGACCATACAAAACCCACTGAAAAATCACCACATGGATGCATGTAAGATGGTCAAAAAACAGTTCAAACTTGGCTAATAACAATAGAGCAATGAACTTGAATTCTGCAAATCATACCTCTCTGTTAGCATCAACTAGCAAACGAACACACTCAATCTCATTAAGATTGAGTTCATCACTTAACTTAAGCGCCTGAAAAACACATAGATATAAATTTGAAGTCTTGAGAAAAGCAAAAGTGAAACTGCTAAATACAGTTGTCATAAATCAAAGGCATAAGTAGATCAATAGACAAAAATACAGGTCATGCTCTCATGGGGATTCGTAGAGACAAATAAAAAGACAGGTTGTGCCTCAGGGGATTCATAATTATTAAGAGCACGTGGTAAAGATTTGCGGGTGCAACCACAGGTAAGAACCCAGCTAGCACAGTAGAGTGCAGAATATATTGCACTTGTTTTATCACCGATAAATCATGTGATATACTTTTGTTGTACAACTTTAAGCGTATGATGTGAAAAGATAAAAGCCTACAGGAAAAGGTGGTAGCTTGAGCATTGCTCTCCACTTAATAATAGTAATAATGTTGCACGAGGCCAGGAATCTATAAGCATGTTCATACTTTTACTACCCGGTGTTCAAGTTAGCAACATCCTAGCATTTAATTAGCAAGGCATTGATGTGATAAACACACTATCTTCTCAATCCTTTGAGAAAAAAGAGTCATCAAGTGTTAGACTGTCAAATATGGTATTAATCCATCATATTAAGCCCAGTGCTACCAAGTACCAAAAGCCAACCTTTTCCACAGAACATTGTAGTAGAAGCCACATTCCACTATCATCCCCACTCCCCAAAAGCCAAAAAAAATTGCAGACACTAAAGTCCCAATCAAATTGTGGTATGGATGTATGATAGAATTGAAACTCAGGTTGAGCTGTTAAGTTATAATAGTCAAGGGAATTAGTGTAATCTCCTAGTCTTTTCTCTCTTGTGTCTCTCGGACTCTATATATAGTTGCCATTGGGCCTCAATACAACCATCCAATTCAGTCTCCCTTATTCGTAACATGAGCCACTAGTCCACCATAACATAAAATCCTGGCACTCATCTGTTCCAAAATGTAGGTCATTTTAGTCTTGGTCCAAGTCAATCGTATCTAAAATTCTAAATTTTACCAAGTTTACAGAAAAATATACTAATGTCTACAAAAACAATAAATGCTATCAAGACAGTTCATGCTGAATTTGACAAAAGTAATTCACTGTTGTAAATGTTAGTGCATTTTCTACACCCTTGATCAAAGTTAGAAGTTTGACTTAAGACAAAACTAAAACGGCCTACACTTCAAACGGAGGGAGAATAAGGGCCTGTTTGGATCACCTCGGAACTAGTTCGTAGAACTATTTGCTAGGTGACTAAAGTTCAGTTGATAAAGTTTAGCCCAGTGTTTTATTTGGAATTTTGGATACATGGACTAATACCAGTCCACTTTGAGCTCTCTCTTGTGCCATCTAGTGAACCAGTTGTTAGTGGAGGTATGGATTCAACTTTAGTCTAACTGTTAGTCCATCTGTTTGGATGGCCTAGGACTAAACTTTAGTGGTATCCATACAGGCCCTAACATAAGGAAAACAAACTTTACAAATGATAAAGTTCAATACTGCGATGTTCAGTACCAGACTACACAGAAACAAAATACGAAAGTAAAATATAGTTCGTCTCAACAGGAATCAGAAGTCACAGGTTTACAAATGATGAAGTTATTTTAGTTCTCTATCAGAGACTAGTTCGAATAAAGAGGTTTGCACCGTGATGTACTAGCTAAAGGATAAAGCACCATTCTCATTCAGTGCTCTAATTAAGGGAACAAGCATTCAATCCAACCTTATCATAGACATCATAATCAAGCGACATTGGCTAAATGAGTGTACACTACACCAAGTTACTGGGAAGGATGGACAGAGAGCTTACAGTCTGCACGTCTGTGTCATCAAGAGTGATGGGCGGCATGCCTGGGAGCCGCACCTCCTTGCTCTCCACCTGAGTCCGATCAGACGCCTTCGGCCCCTGTCCACACACGCCAAAAACCCAGCTTAATCAAACCGAATTCTGAGGCAGACCTAATAAATCCTAGTACAATCAAGCGAATGTCCAGCATAGGGGGTGCACCGGATAGGAGAGTAGCGTGCGGAACGCGGGGGCGGCGTCGCGGACGGCGTGGAGGAGCTCCACGCGCTGCGCCGGCGACGGCGCCGCGGAGCCCAGCAGCGCCGCCTCGATGACAGAGAGGAGCTCGCGCGGCGGAAGCGGTGCCATCGCCGGAGAACAAACCCGGTCGCCGGCCGGAATCCTAGGAGGTCGGCGGAATGGGAGGGTACGGAAGGGATTTCAAAACCCTAGTGAGCGAGCACGGGGCAGGCGGGCTTCTGGGGTTTTCTGGGGGGCTCAGTGAAACCCCTTCGGAGACCGCAGTAGGCTGTTCATCGAGACAGACGAGAAGAGCGTGGTCGTGTAGCAAAGACGCGCCGGCGGCTGTGGCATCTCCGCATCTGGGCCGTCCAGAAGTTTGGAAGGTTGGCCTGTTGGACACGCGCGGTCCAAAACGCGCTAATACCTTCCTTTCTAGCTACTCGTAATAAAAATATTTTCAATCCTGGTAATAAAACGATTCCCTAATTTACCTTTTGAAAAATAAAATAATAATCCCTCTAATACTTTTAAATAACTCCATAAAATAAACTTTGGCAAATTTCTCCTTCAGCCAGTAAATACGCAGTGTGCGTTTCACACCACATCATGTCCCAACGGCATTTCCCCTCTCACTATGTTTTCAAGTCCCTCTCCTGTGCTTCTTGTGCCCTAGCTTAGCTGCCTCCTATCCGATGGGTTGCCTGTGACCGGCAACAAGTTTGAACTTTTAGTAACCAAATATTATAAACTATTGGAGAAAAGCAAATAAACTAGCTCCCTACTCAATCTAGACACTTGGTATAATCCATGATTTGGTAAGTATTCTTTAAAGAATTTATTGGAAATGCTCTAATAGTACCACCGTTTCATGTGAAATTTCCTCGTGTCCAAAACAAGTGTTTTTTCTTAATTTACATCAATTAAGCTTTTTCATTTCCATGAAATGGCATTATCCAAGATTTTTGCGTGGTTCTTGCTTAAGGACGATCATTTTCTATCTTCTATGCCTATATAGAGAATGATTTCTCTACAAATTCGTCAAGCCCAAAGTTTTCACATGGTAACCTATAAAAGCAAATTCACCATAAATGAACAATCATGTAGCTTATTGTAGCTACACATATAATGGTAGATTAATGCATAAAATAGAATACTATAGAACAGGAATTACTTGACAGTCTTAGACCTATAGTTCATCATAAATAATATCTCGATCTCTTTTTTTTTTTATAATGGGTGTCTTGATCGAGAGATCTTGATGAATGGCAATCTTAAATAAAAGGCAGCAAACAGGGGTCCCCTGAATGCTATTAGGCCTTCCACAGCGTGGGAGTAGAGCTAGCAAGAAAATTGGGCCCCAAGACCAAAACTGGGTTCTTCAATTGTTGTAATGTGCAGAGCTGTTAGCATCGATCGCTGGTGCCGCGCCAATTTGGTGTGAGCAAGGAAGTACTCATGAAATTGTATTATATTGTTTCAACACCGGAGCAAGTTCTTTGCCCTGTTCGCTTGGCTGATAAGCCATGGCTGAAAGTACTGTTGACTGATTTGTTGTGAGAGAGAAATATTATTCGTTGGCTGAAAAAAGTATGGCTTATAAGCCAGGCGAACAGGCCGCTTGTCACGCTCCTCATTTTGTTGGCATCGATAGAAGTTGGAATCGCTACCTATAGTTGGAGGAGTGATTCCCAAATTTTATGTCTCCTCTATAAGCATCACTCAAGCTTCACGTGGTGGATTATATCCCATCACATTCCCAACAAAACATCATTACCACAGTACAAAATTATTAGTTGATCTATGCCACCTTAGTCACTAAGCAAATTCCTTATAAATATGAGGAATGCTCCAGTCATATAGAGGGGTGACTTAACAACATGATCGTAGAAGATTTCTTATAAATATGAGGAATGCTCCAGTCATATAGAGGGGTGACTTGACAACATGATCGTAGAAGATGGGTTGCTTGCTCAAACAAATGCTCCATATAAGAAAAGTACGTTACCAATCGGAAGAAGTCAAGTACATGTCAATACCAATGTTTTTAGCACTCACTTGTAAATAAATGACATATCAACCATGCAAAACCACACCGGCGATGTTGAACAAGGCGACAACACTCGCATATTGCGTGGCATCTGTTTGTCAAAGGTCGAACCATGTGTGTCCCTGGACAATGAGTAAAATATGCAAGGTCCTCAGTCATCACGTAGGGAATATGGTGACACACGAGAGCACCTACAAGGCAACAAGCACTGCATGAGCTTTGCATCGTACATGTACTGGCTAGCACCAGCCACCGGATGTATGCATGCACCGTATGCATACACCGGTGCCCAACGGCCATCTAGAATAACACATCTGGCATCTCGACAACTATAGCCTTATTAGTATAATGCTCGTACTAACGCTACGGTTTTATCTTGGAGATGCACATGAAAACAAGGAAACAACGACATTTTCGATAGTTTAAGTCACACTCAATTGTATATAACCGTGTATATTATCTGGAAAATGCTCATGCATAACAAGGCATAATAAAGTCATGTCTTGCACATTACAGCTAATTTATTTGTTGCAGTAGATTTTGAAGTTCTCCAGGGATATTATCTGTACATTCATTTGCACTGCTCTTTAAAATGTCCACTGTGAATTCCGTCCTCAGTGAATGCGACCTCTGTGAATGATAGATAATAAGTTAACTTATTAATTTGCTATATAGCCTACAAAATATACATAGAAATTATATATGCTTGCAGTGCTGATAAATGACAATCTTTCGCCGTTCCACGACTTTAGGAAGTTGTATACAAGGAAGCCAGCCAATTTTCTAGGGAAGAAGAGAGCAAGTGTTTGTTTATTGTAGATAAATCAAATGACTATTTGATAAAAAAAAAGATAAAAAATAAAATAAGTTTTTACCAGTACTGGCTTTTTAGAATCTTTTTTTTGAATTCACGACGCTAGACAAAAATATTGTCGTTCCATGCAAGATTTGCCAAACTCATGGCGAGATTGAAATGATTCAAAATATTATTCAATGTAGGTATATAGGGCATGCTTGGATCATCACTCATGTGCCATAGATTTGGAGCATGTGGATCCATAATATACACAATTTTGTTACTCGTGTCTATTATGAATAAAGTATAGTTCCTATCTCGAAAATATGGCAATATAACCTGTAAACAAACACCAAGATTGTAAGTGATAAACAAAATATAACTTTTTAAAGAAGTTTACAAAAAATATATCTTACAGTACTGCAATTTTGAATTTTGTAGTCCATATCAGGCCAGCATTCAAGCAATTTTGCTAGTTCTTTACAGTCTATCTTGTCACAACACCGGGATCTCTCCTAAACTGAGTTATGGGCGGTTGATTTTGCAAAATATAATATTATTCGATTAATTACTACAATTATATATACACATGAAGGGAACAATTATACCAACTTACAACAAATTGGAGGTCCATGAAGTGGTTTTTGTCTTTCTCCAACAATAAGGATTTGTTGTACGCAGCCATCCGAACAGCCATGTTGAAGCAATCATGATCCATCTCTGTGTTCTCATCTAAAATATCTCTAATTTTTCTGGGACTTAAAGAAATTGGGTATGGTCGTGTGCTTCGAACCCACTCTTTGCTAAAAAACAAGGACAAGGAAAAAATTACTTATTGTAGCAATTCTAGCACGGGCAATGAAAATATCTAAATTAAAACAAAACAATTTTCTTTAAAATGACTTACTCCAAAGGTTCAGCATCAGCCATCAAATGAATGTTTACGTAAATTGTAGACAATAGGTCTTCCTTGTCCATGTTATTGTACCCGACAGTAAAATAGATATGTCGTCCATATCATTGAGCATTATGACACCATCATCCAGATTATGGCTGGTCTCATTATCTTGCACATCATCCTATAACCCTCTCGCTATGTTTAATGGGGAGTTATACAAGATCGCAGGTAGCTTGAACCTAAAGTTACTTATGTCATCCTGAAAATATGAGTCCTGATATATTAACAAGTCCAAAAAATGATTATGTTTAGAAATATTCCTATGAAATTACATGGGTCACATGGTCAGATAAAGAAGCTCAGTCCAATATTCCATAAAATTAATCATCCATAAACCACAACTTACACTATACAATATTGGAAAAATAAAATATGAGTGATACAGATACCGTTGCTGGTACGACAATGGCATATACACAACAAGTTAGTTGATCCTTTACCTATCTGTCTGCACTCTTTTGATGTTCTTATGTTTTTTTTGGCCAAGATGCCACTCTGATACCCTTTACCCATTTTTTTGGTTCAGCTGTTTATGCCCTGCTGCACGTTTTATTAGTCTTTCTATTCCTATTAAGTGCTATGACCGAAACACTAAGATTTAGAAAGGGATATTAACGATTTTTTTACAAAATAGTATGTATTTGTATATATATCAATTATTAAGCCATACCGTATATTCGAGATCTTGCCATTGTGACATATTTTCTTCGAAAGAATCCAAAACATGTATCTCACCTTCTGAAGCATTGACAACCGCTATGTACCAATGAAACTTCACAATATTAATTGGAAGGAACACCTACAATAATAGAGTTTTATCTAAATTTTTTCTATATGTTTCAATCAACAAAAAAATAGCATATATTAGATCTTGTGGTCAAGCTTACCATATCAGTGTCTAAATAATTTTTGACTCATGTTTGAATCTTGTCATCTTTACTATAGTTCAATGTCGTCGCATCAGTCGCGCCGTAGCAATTGAGTAATAAATGTATTCTCATGTAAACATATCCACCTTTTCTATGAAGTAGGTGTTCTTCATGCCGCATCAATTGGATATACGCACTTATGACCTGCAATTTTTTAATTTGTCAAATAAAAAATTAGCATATTTTCTGCATGGACATCAGTTAATTAATTTAAAAACAGTGTTAAACATGCTTATAGAGCCATTGACTTGCGTATGATCATTGAAAAGGCAATCCATGTCATCTCTATCTACCCAAGCATCATCGATTCGGACGAGTAAAGTTTTCAATTGTTTTCCTTTTATGTATTCAATTACCTGAGCATCTTCTTGTGCACACTCATAATCTACATAGAAAATATTTATATATTATAATTAATTAATTCCTAGATATAAAGAAATAAGATACAATTGAGGACGTCTTACCTTCAGGCAGGACATTTGCATTGTTTGCCTTCTTAGGTTTATTATATCGAGGCATTGCCATAACATTCTCGTCAGCACGCTTAATGTCTTCGTCTTTTTCTACATCAACTCTTTTTTACGGCGTTGTCTTTGATCTGCACTTCGTCTACATCCATAATACTGATCTGCATATGCAACATTAGAATATCGGTGATCCATATATATATAGATATTCATGTGTGAGGATATGTGAGTTGCTTGAGAGATTGTTACGTACGACATCCTCATGAGCACGCTTCCGCTTACTGTCCTCGTCTCATTCTAGTTGAACTATTATTTCGGCATCATATGTGATCGGCCTATCAATTTTTTAGTTAGAGGCTGATCGTATTTCCTCCTCGGCAACTATCTGAGCATCCCTAATAGGTTCCATTCTAGCCTCAATCTCTATATCCGTTTTCTTTTCTTCTGTGTCCAGATGAGCAAAGCATAAATAAATAATAAATAACTTAATTGATGTATCTGCGATGATGGTTAATAATCAAACATAGCTTAATTGACTAAAAGTAGTAATCAAACTTAGCTTAAATTGTCTAAAACTAATAAATATATACCAGTCCCTGTCGCGGTGGCAACTTCTGGATCCACGGTTACTCCAAGGCTCGTGAAAGAGAAATAAGAGTTGAAGTACCGGATGTTTTGCCTGAAATATTTTGCATCATTATGTGCCTGACTTGTGAATAACCTTTTTAACTCATCAGACACTTGTGGAACATGTACTTTTATCTTTCCTTTCCTGCAACAGAATCCAGGTGGTTCATATTGAAACTCATTGCTCCATAGTACAAGCAGTTAGGCATCCTTTTCTCAGAACATGGTGCCTTTCAGGCAAATTTTGGTAGACATAATTGTAAGGATCTTCATTGTTATTCATATCAACACCACTGACACCGACGCGATAGGACTCAAAGGCACCATCTGCTATGAAAGCAAGCATTGGCCGTCATTACACAACATTAATAAATTTTACCTTCACCAAAATAAATTTACTCGAAGGCGCCAGACAAAATAATTTTACCTTCACCAACGTACTGCCTGGTCTCTTCGTCATCAAGAAGATCATCATTATCTAAAGCACGAGGTGCCTCCAGATGGCCCTCTGCATGATGTTTGGTCCAACAATTATGTATAGAACACATTGACTTAGTGTGTTATCAAAATAAAATAAACGTGCTTTTTTGTTGGAAAAAAAGAAAATGAACACACCTTCATCATTTTGATTGTTTATAGGCTCGAACAAGGCACCATCATATTCTATATCATTTTGTAATGTATGCAATGTTTCCTTTGCCAAGTCACCGGCTGTGTCCTCATCTTTTTCTTATAGTCCCTATTTCTCTGCAACATGTTTTGTTCATCCATATTATTGTACCTCTCTCGTTTTGCGAGGGCCCTTTGCCTATTTGAGCTGGTAACTGGTCACCATTGGGTGAAAAACATTGTCATTGTCGAAGTTGCAACATGGATTGCAGAAATGAAAAAAAAAACAAAGATGGCACCTGGAGTTGCCGCAGTTGCGTTGAACAGATTGTGGCCTGCCAGGCTGTTGGGCACACAAGAAGTATCACAGGTCGGTTGTCTTGTACGGACATAATTATAATTTTTATGTAGCCAATCCGTGTTGTTTTCCGGGCACACATTTTCCTTGTCCTCAGCATCTGATGCATGAGAATACATGAACACATTCCATATGGTGCTTGTTGACCTATCATCAATCAAGGAGTAAGATCAACACTGAAAAAAAGAAAGCAAGCATTATTGAAAAAAAAGATGTATTATATTGTTTCAACACCGGAGCAAGTTATTGTCACGGTCCTCATTTTGTTGGCATCGATAGAAGTTGGAATCGCTAGCTGTAGTTGGAGGAGTGGTTCCCAAATTTTATGTCTCCTCTATAAGCATCACTCAAGCTTCATTCACGTCGTGGAGTATGTCCCATCACATTCCCAACAAAACATCATTACCACAGTACAAGATTATTAGTTGATCTGTGCCACCTTAGTCACTAAGCAAATTCCTTATAAATGTGAGGAATGCTCCAGTCATATAGAGGGGTGACTTGACAACATGACCGTAGAAGATTCCTTATAAATATGAGGAATACTACAGTCATATAGAGGGGTGACTTGACAACATGATCGTAGAAGCTGAGTTGCTTGCTCAAACGAAAAGTACGTTACCAATCAGAAGAAATCAAGTACACGTCAATACCAATGTTTTTAGCACTCACTTGTAAATAAATGACATATCAACCATGCAAAATCACACTGGCGATGTTGAACAAGGCGACAACACTCACATACTGCGTGGCATCTGTTTCTCAAAGGTCGAACCATGTGTGTCCCTGGACAATGCGTAGAATATGCAAGGTTCTCAGTCCTCACGTAGGGAATATGGTGACACATGAGAGCACCTACAAGGCAACAAACACTGCGTGAGCTTGTGTCGTACATGTGCTGGCGAGCACCCGCCACCGGATGTATGCATGCGCTGTGTACGCATACACCAGTGCCCAACGGCCATCTAGAATAACAACACATATCGCGTCTCGACAACTATAGCCTTACTCCATTTCCCCCACGCGGCCACGCCATTGCCAATGTGTTGCATGCACACTACCTAACAATAACTTTAGAGAAGACAAGCGATTTACGAGCATCATCTTCCTCCCTTAGTTGTCCGTTGCCACTTGCTTGTTGTTCAAATACCACATTTTCACTACAGTGTAAGCTGTAGGACACACCTATAAACATGTATCGAAACACCACACAAAGTTTCACATTTGTAGAATGCATCCCTCTCGCAAACAGCGGGGCGCGTCTTACACCGAGTGGTGTCTACAACATGACTACCACACATAACGGAAAAAAATTCTCTACGACACCGTTGCACAGAGAAGCATGTACGACACGGCGTCGTTGCACAACACGTGTTCCCTGGCCCCACTCGTCGTTCCACACCACGCAGGCATCCGTTTGGTGGGCCAGCAACACGCGTCGTCCATCTAAACCGTGTCGCAGCAGGATCTCTGTGCGGCGGCGCCGCATAATTTTTTTTCCACACATAGCCATCACCGGTATGCTAGGGATCAGTGGGCGCCCTTGGCCACGTCCTCCCGGGGCATTCCTACGTCCTAACTCCTAACTGAAGCTGCAAAGCAACCCGACGCCATTTCTGTTGCGAATGAGTCCATGGACACGTGCAAGCGTGCAACAGACCCCAGAAGGCACCAATTCAAGCAAGATTACATTTGGCACGTCCACTCAAGTACAACGACAGTGTGCACGGCATTGTGCAACTGGAAAAGCCAGCCCCACAGGAGGGTTGCCAAATCGACAGTTCCGCGCCCTTGGAAACCCTAGTCACTTCTTTCTTCGCACCTGACCAATCTACCCTTGAAGCACACGGTGTACAGTACTGCCACATTTGGCTTAGGGGCATAGAAGACAATTGCCACTGGAGTGAGAGCTTTGTCAGTACTCAGTGAACACGGCACCTGACGACGATGAACAGTGAGGAATGGCTATAAAAGGCGCCCCTGCCCACCATGCATGGCTCAAGAACAAGGGAAGCCATCTCCTCATCAAGAGGGCATCAGATTGAGCTTCCTTACTCGAGGTAATTCTTAGTTTGTTGCCATTTCGAACCTTTTATGATATCTCATAATAAGAATGATTACATGCACGGTTACGTTGATATGCATGTGTCGTCATGGTATTTTTCAGGCAAGGACTTGCTCTGAATTGACCGATGGCGGCGACAATGGCAGTGACGACGATGGTGACCAGGAGCAAGGAGAGCTGGTCCTTGCAGGTCCCGACGGTTTCTCTCCCTTGGAAGCCACGATGTGGCAAGAACGGCCTGGAGTTCCCCCGCCGGGCGATGTTCGCCAGCGTCGGGCTCAACGTGTGCCCGGGCGTCCCGTCGGGGCGCGACCCGCGGGAGCCCGATCCCAAGGCTCGGCCCGCCGACAACTGCGACATCGCGCGTCAGCTTGGCGCCGCTGTGCCCGGGCAGCAGCAGCAGCAGGCCGCCGGGGAGGCGGAGGACGAGGCAGCCAAGAAGAAGAAGAAGGGCGGCGGCGGCGGCCGCCGCAAGAAGGTGAGGGTCAAGATCGCCAACCCGCACCTGCGGCGCCTGGTTAGCGGTGCCATCGCCGGCGCCGTGTCGAGGACGTTCGTGGCGCCGCTGGAGACGATCCGGACGCACCTGATGGTCGGCAGCATCGGCGTCGACTCCATGGCCGGGGTGTTCCGGTGGATCATGCAGAACGAGGGGTGGACCGGCCTGTTCCGTGGCAACGCCGTCAACGTCCTCCGCGTCGCTCCGAGCAAGGCCATCGAGGTACGGCAACCCACCCAGGTTTCTGGAACGTCCAGAATCCATGGCGGTCGTGTGCATCAGTGACCATTACTACACCTTCCTCTGAGCTCTGATGTTTTGTTTGCTTGGTGGTGGTGCACAGCATTTCACCTATGACACGGCAAAGAAGTTCCTAACCCCCAAGGCCGACGAGCCGCCTAAGATCCCGATACCCACGCCGCTGGTTGCCGGAGCTCTGGCCGGATTCGCCTCAACCTTGTGCACCTATCCCATGGAGCTGATCAAGACCAGGATCACCATCGAGGTGAGCAACAACAAACACAGCAGCTCGCAAAGTTTTTGCAATGGTCTCACTGCTGACTACCATAATCCCATGCATGGATGCGTGCACACATTGCATCGTGTGATGGCAAGCAGAAGGACGCATACGACAACGTGGCACACGCGTTCGTGAAGATCGTGCGCGACGAGGGCCCGTCGGAGCTGTACCGTGGGCTGGCACCCAGCCTGATCGGCGTGGTGCCGTACGCGGCCTGCAACTTCTACGCCTACGAGATGCTGAAGCGGCTCTACCGCCGCGCCACCGGGCGGCGCCCCGGCGCGGACGTGGGTGCCGTGGCGACGCTGCTCATCGGGTCGGCGGCGGGCGCTATCGCCAGCACGGCCACGTTCCCGCTGGAGGTGGCCCGCAAGCAGATGCAGGTGGGCGCCGTGGGCGGGAGGCAGGTGTACCGGAACGTCCTCCACGCGATCTACTGCATCCTCAAGAAGGAGGGCGCCGCCGGCCTGTACCGAGGCCTCGGCCCTAGCTGCATCAAGCTCATGCCCGCCGCCGGCCTCGCCTTCATGTGCTACGAGGCGTGCAAGAAGATCCTCGTCGACAAGGAGGACGACGAGGATGAAGCCGGCGCCGGAGACGAGGACAAGAAGAAGGCTGAATAATAAAAGTTCTCGACCAAGAAGATGGCAATGTCGTGAAGTGTGGAACTGGAAACGAATGGACAAGTATATTTGGAGTTTGATGTGGCGTTTTCGGGTCGTATGTTTGTCTCAATTTTTTTTAAAAAAAGTGTACTATGTTTGGAGTCGAAGTTAATGTTTTCATGTTGCCTGTTTCGTTTTACTACTCTATTTGCCTATCTGGAGCTCGAATTGTTGTCATGTTGCATGTTTCGTGTAACAATTACTATATTTGTCTATTTCAATTTTCAAGTCCAATTCGTTGTGTTTAGTAAATTGTGATGTGATCACTTACGGTCACTTTGATTTGTTTTGCTATATAATAAGTATGCCCGTATTTAGGCCTGTTTGGGACCGCGGATGTGGACCGTGCAGTGCCGTATGGGTACAGCGGCCGCCGATCCACGGTATAGGAAACACGGGAGTTAGTTTATTTTCGCGGCCCCGGTGCCCGGTCGAAAGAATCATCAACATCGCCAGGGCGTTTGACGTGATTCTTGGATTTTTTTTTTCATCGTCATAACAGAAAACATGGTCACAAACACGCCCTTTATTGAGAATCTGACATGAATGGCAAGCTAGCCTTTTGTTCTCTACAACACCAAATTTGAGCGGAGCCATCGTTGCCTCGTCAGGCTAAAAAAAGGGGGAGTTGCCCTATCAGAGAAAAAAAGGAATTGCTATAGTGTAGGTGTCTCTTAAAAAAATCAGGTTGTTAGATTTAGATAGGATGGTGTTCCTGTTCATCTTCTACCTTGAAATGTTCTTTGTCTTTTACCTTGGTTGTTCTTCAGCATCTGTCTCATGTCGTTCGCATGTGCCCTCGTCTACCGTTAGATAACCTCCGTCCTCGACGGCCTCTCGACCGCTGCGTCTAGCCAGGGACGAACTCTCGCCGCCACGTCTGGCACCAGTCCCCTGCCGCGCTAACCCGGAGGCTTCACATGGATGTCCCTATGCCTCCCGTTCCTCCCTGGTCCTCTTCCCAGGGCCGACGAGGGCCCTGCTGCCTCACCACTCCACCCCTGCTGTCTCTGCCCGCCTTCCCCAAGCCCCTTTCTAAGCCTAACCAACCCAAACCCAAATGCTTGGTCCCTATCGCCTCACCACTCCACCCCTGCCGCCTCCGCCTGCCTCCCCCAAGCAATTTCTAAGCCCGCAGAGCCTAAACCCAGACCCAAATGCTTGGTGGGTGCGACAGAGGCACTTGAAATCGATCTCGATTTCAGGAACCTGTAGTATAAACGAGATCTGGGGAAAAATCGCAACACCACCACCACCACCAAACAGAAGATGCACGTACATCAGCTCAGAAGCAACGGGATATCTTCTAAATGGAAAATAGTGATGAATCAAGAGTATCATACTGAACACAACTTGTACCATTCCAACCTAAATGAATCAAGTAAAAGCACACTAAATAAGCTGCGCCCTTAATTGATTATACAAGCAATCGTCTCTTGCCGACTCGACAAACTATGAAGAGGACAAATCTAGCTGCAGAACTTAAATAAGCTACAACAGGGTCCTTGCAGGTATTCAGCTTTGTTCCTCGGCCTCATTAGCTTCCCTCTCTTCTGCAGCCGCAGCCATCAGCTCATCAAATTTCTCCGTCTTGCCAAGCAATATTTCAATCTGCGCATTGTAAGAGTATAAGAAAGGAGTCCAACAAATAAACTTGAAAAATGTGCAACCACTAACCATGGGAAGCAAATTTACCTTGGCCTTCTGAAGAGATCGGGGCCTAGTTTCATCTTTGACTTCAACAGTAGATGTCATGATCTCTGCATGTGATTCTCGACAAGGTTAGGATGAAAAGAGAACAGAACTCTATGAACATTTACTTTATTACAAACAAGACTCACTCTTCTCGACAGCAAGGCCATTATTTTTCAGAATTTCTGCTACTGTCACGACCGTTGCAATGGCTGAAAAGAGTAAAAGACAAAAGTTAGCAGGTTCAATAGTGCAAAAAGAGCATAAGCAATAGGAAAATGATTCATAACACAATGCCTGAAGTGTGAATTAACATAGCATATATTGATGCAAATTCTTGTTTGCAACAAAATGGATGGCAACATGCTGTACATGATGGCTAAATCAAGTTGTAGCCAAAGTAGAATGGCAGATTGCAACAGAGGATAAGACTTCAACAACAACTCTCATCAGCAAGGAGGGCACTAGTTTTTGTGATCACATACACTGGAAGTTCCAGAACTCTAAAACACTTCACCTAGTTCTAGAGAAACCACCCCCACAATTGAACCAACGATTGTCAGGAACACTCTTCCATGTTCTATCAGAGAAGCTAACCACAACCAATTAAAAACCAAAGTTACTTTCTATGTTTGAACCGTGGCCTTGGGAGGCAATATTGATTTGTTAAGGGGATACTAGGCCCAAGAACGCATGAAATCCAGTCCTGAACCAAGCTTCTTAAGGCAAACATATGCCCCATTATACTATATAAGCCTTTAATGCCACATCGCACCACCGTATGGCCCAAATTCACCACCCACTTCTGTGCCCAATTCCATACCATCTACTGCATGTCTGTATGCCACATTAGTTCCCAGACAAGCTCACCGCTGTCCTTGTGTGGATACACTCTCACACCATGAAGAAACACCTGCCACAGATCGTGTCAATATGGACTAGGGTTATCTGAGCGCTAGTTGTTCTAAGCGCTAGTTGCTCTGCATTTACTCTGTATCTGTCACTTGTTCTCGTGGTAAAGAATAATACTACAATGAGCTATATGCCCACAGACGTAAAATAAAGGAAAGTTGTGCCATGGACATATACATAAATCCTCCTGTACATGAGGTATACAGTGCCTATATGCTAATAAAAAAAAAGATGAACACTAAACTAGTAAACAAGTACTAAAGTAACCATCTACAGCATTTGGCAAGTACGAAGATACCACACATTGACAATCATGTACATAGGATGGAATAATGAATCATTGCTATACATCTTTCCACAAACCTTCTACAAAACCTCAATCACTCGCAGGCATAGCAATGAGAAGATTAAATGAACGGGAAAGTTGTTTTATTATTTATAACAAATAAACAGAAAAGCTTCAGGAGGCAAAAGATTTACCCATGCCGAGGGCCGACAGCTCCACTTCGTTGTGCAGCTGCATGTACCTCTGCACAAGAACAACATCAGACAGCAGATTAGTCCTCTGTTTGCATCCTCTATACTCGAGAATACGATCAAATCCAGTCAAATCGCCGGCAAATACATCTCGTCAGGCAAAACCCCAACTAAAGGGAAGCCCTTTTATTTAGCTTTAAACCCCGGGAACAAATCGAAATCCTAACCACAACAAATCGCAAAATAACCGCAAACTCTTGTGTGCTCCACCGCGAAAGAGAAGATTGGGATTATTTTCCCCCCTACTCACCTTGGCGAGGTTGACATAGAAGAAGAGGGGCTTCTTGGTGTTGGAGACCTGGATGCGGTTCTTCTTGTGCCCCTCCGCCCCGGCACCGGCACCGGCACCGGCCGCGGCTCCTCCGCCCGAGATGCTGAGATTGTTCACGGCCTCGGTGACCTCCTCCATCGCCGTCGCCGCGAGGAAACTCGAGAGCTTGGTGACGCGCGAGAGAGGCAACGGGATTTCGGCGGCGATGGATGGAATTGGAAGGGAAGCCCTATCGCTGCCGCGTTTTATACGGGGTAGGGTTACGGGCTCACGGCGGTCGGCGGGGTCACAGGTTATTTCTTTTTGCCTAAAATAGGGTCCGTATCCAGCACCAGCTCAGGGCCTGTTCGTGTTTTTTTAAGGATATCTCCAGCAACAATACCTAAAATACAAAATATATTTATCTTTTAAGTAGCGCTATAGGCAAAAAGTTTAATACCTATTCGACATCTTCTTCAATAATAAGACCTAAAAGAAAATTCTTTCTGCAAATAAATTTCCAGCAGAGAGGATATCCATATTTGGGTTGTGCTTCTAAGGCAACCCAAAATAAGTCTCATGTATAAGTACTATGTTGGATGTTGATTTTGGGTGTCTTGCTACCCATTTTAGGTTTAGGTGTCCATATGAGTTTTTTTTGGAAACGGTCTAACGAAGGTCTACTAGAGCATATCCAGTTTCTGAGAAGAATTTTTCAAAACCATATAGTTTTCTAACTCGTCAAAAAAATATTAGTAGGAGAATAAATAAGTCATCAACAGCTTTCAATAATTTACTTTTAAATCTAAAATATCAAAATTTTGGTCTCACAAATTTTTTCTTCGTGGCAGTTATTTTTTTGCGAGATGCTCACCCATCCATCCCGCGATGCCCCGTTGGTGACCCCTATCATCCTGTTTGCTGCTCATGTGGCCCTCGATTCGTTCTGACGATTATCCTGAGATTTTCGAAGACCTTGTGTCAAGCTTAAGATTGAAACCCCATTCGTCACTAGGTCAAGCTTGAGATTGAAACCCCATTCGTCACTAGGTTTGGGACAAAATGAAGGGGAAGAGGGCTAAGCTGACTATGCCCCGACTTCGATTCTCCTCCACCTCCCATGGCAATCGCAATACGAACAAGGAGATGATGGATCCTCAGCATGTTCGTCGTAACTTCACATGGGGCATCAACAACAATACCCTCACACACACACATCATGTTCGTCGTAACTTCACATGGGGCATCAACAACAATACCCTCACACACACATATGATTATGGCGGTGGTGATCTTCAATGCTCTGTTGCCATTCCAAAAGCTTACGAGTGTCTCCATGGATGATCCTATCACTGTTGTCTGGAGGATGAGCTCATTCATTTGCACACACAATTGTTCTTCCTGATTGTGTCTATAAGAACTACAGCAGGCATCATTGATATATTCTCCCGCGTCTTCATTGATATCCTCTTAGCCTTTGTAGCTGCAAGCCTTGTCAGCCAACTCACTAGGATGTTTGGCTACTCCCTTGCTGAGTACCGTCAGCGCATTGGGATAGAAAAGGCAACAAATGTAGTAGTTACACTAATTCGAATAACCAAAGCAAGAAACAGAAAAAGGTTAAAGATGTATACAAATTGTGTGTTCACTGTAACCTTAGTCGCTTAGTCATCGTTTGCTTGGTGGCACAATTGTTGTGGCTGGTATTCTTACATACCTACGATGATGTCTATTACATGGTATTGGAGCTTTCAGTTTTGATATAGTGAATTTTGTATTTCTGCTTATTCATCATTTCACTATTAATGTTGCATGGAGTGATTATCTCTACTCAGTACATGTGCCCCATCATAGCATTCCATATTGGATCATACCTATCAATCTCTTCTACTTCCTTATAAGTCATGTGGTTTGGGTGTATTACTTTGCGCTGTAGATGTTGATCGTTGCTGTTGTCCTTGGTTTTATCTTGTCAATACATTCTCAGTATTTGCAACTGGTAGCAGGAGGCAGAAGGAAGAATCTGAAAATGCATGCTTATGAGGAACACTGTTTTTCTTCTAGACGTGTTGGGGCTACTATTGCTTGAAATAGTGAGATCACTGAAGATATTAGGGTCACTGATAAAAATAGTGATATTATTGTTAGGGTTAAAAATGATATCACTTCTTCTGTTGAAAATAGTGAGATTACAACTGAAGCCAGAGAGGATGCCCATGTTCTTGGTGGGAATAGTGAGGGTACTGCTACTGTTGAAGAGGATGTCACAGCTACTACTGAAATGAAGCTTACTACTATCCATCCAATCAAATTAAGAGGAAAGAGCCATGTGTTATATTAAGCAAGTTCTGTAGGGAAATGGCATATTGGGACCGTGCTGAATGTTTTTCATGTTCGGGCAAGATGAATCAATATCAAAGGTCTATATCCTACTATCTCCTAAAATCTCGTCTTGGTGATATCACCATCAGCTTATTGACATGGACTTGTTTATTAGTATTGTCTACTAGTTGGTAGTTAGTACTGCTTGATGTATCACTTATCCCATTGTTCGAGACTGAATTTGATTGGGTTTTGTGATTGGTGTCATATTTCTATTGTGAAAGTTCAGTAGTCAAGGCCTTCTAATTTTTCATCTTTTGTTCTTTTCAATACTTTTCATCTGCTTGTCGTACAAAATAGTTCTTCGATGTTTCCTTGAGAAAATAATATATTTACTTTTAGGAATAGTTGACACAGAAGGCAATTGAATTTGATGGTTGTTGATGGCGTGGATCAATGTTGGTCTGGGACCGAACATAGAGAGAAGAGAGCAGAGAGCGATAGAGAGAGTGGCAAACAAAATCGAGGGCCAAGTCCCTTGTCCCTCCTTTTATAGGGAAGGTGGGACGGGAGATTTTTATTATTTATCCTAGTGGAGCTTGTATTTTACAATAGAGCCTCTAGGGGCTACATATGGGCCCTGAAACTTATCTTACAAGCCCATAAGCTATGTAATTGGGCCCTAAAACACCAATGGGGTCCCTAACATATAATACACCACTGTTGGTATTTATTAATGTGTCACTTGTTTTAAGTAGTCACCCTATATTGTTTACATTCCTTAGCATCTTTTACTAAGTTGTCATCCCTAGTGTTGGTGCTAGAAATACTTGTTGGTATTACCTAGTATTACTACTAGAGTAGTTCTTTATTAATTTATACGACTAGGAAGAATATATATATGAATGAATGAAAGGAATCTGTAAGCGCATAGATAATATACCATTGTAGCACTTTACCTGAGAGTATTCCATGTATTGTTATTTATATTTTTACCATAGGGAAGGTCTGGCACGGACATGTATTGATAACTTATACTATTGATGGAGAAATAAACCATAACCAATATTCTACTCACAATAGGAGTAAGTCATAGGATAAATTATGTATATGATAAGTATGGATTAATGATAAATCACTCAGAGTACTCATTTATATGACATTAGCGTGGTTAAGTAGAATATTAGAGGAATAATTCCTAAGTCATTCTTAATTACAAGTCAAAGCATACATTGATTAGTGCAATTACACCTAGTAGTCATGGCTAAGGTCATCTTTATATCTACACATTTGATATTACTAAGGAAGATTAAGAACATAGCTTGTTCTTCCTTCATAACCGGACCCTACTTACACCTATATTCGGGGAGTGGACTATAAAGGACTCAATGGGAGTGTCACATCCATGATCTACCACATGACCCAGAATATAGGGTGTATCCGCAGATAAACATCGTATAAGCACCACGCTTACACAATGTTGACCACTCACCCCGTGTACACCTGAGCGAGCGCTATACGAACTTATACATAAACATAATGATAAACTAGCTATACTAAGTATGTAATCAAAGTAGACGATGAATATCATAACTAAGAATATGAGTATTATGAATATCAATGTTGTCATAACAATTGTAGCAAACATATAAAAGTAATGGAGATACAAAAGAGAGGGGGTACAAAGATTATACCAAACCACGCTCTTGACAAGATCAGAAATCCAAGCGAAGCCTGCTTGCCTTTCTCTAGACCTAGCCTAACTAGCTATGCCTAGAATATGATGGAGTTCTGAGGATGATTAGGGTTTTTGTCTTCTCAAATGACTTATGCAATGCCTGAGGGGGGGGGTAGAGGCTGGTATATATAGGCCGGAGCATCAATCCTGAGCCCTCGGATCAAACCGACTTAAATAAATGGCGTAGATGCAATTTAGGAGGTGGTGGAGAACCGACATAACAACGGGAGGCTGACAGGTGGGCCCTAGGGGCTGGCCGGCCTACAGGTGGGGCCAGTCGGCGTCTCGCCCTCCGCTTCTGTGTGGAGTCCTCTCGAGTCTTCTGGAACCTTATGGGGTTGTTTTCGCTGTAGATAAGCGTGATTAAATCTGACATCTTGGTCTGCCTTGACGGTTTTCTAGATAAACCCTACAAAAAATATAGATTCACCAAAACTCATAGGATTTCTTAGTTTAAACCCCTAGACCTTTATTGGTGATTATATTTATGCCCTTATTGATGTTATATTGACGATTTATAATGGTTGTTAACTACCGTCAACAAGCCCCAACAGTAGCCCCCTCAGCTATTCGGTTTTGATCGAAATTACAATACCTAATAGGTAAATACAATTAAGTGTGGCCCAATTACAACTCGTCCTGACATGCAGCTCTTGTCTATACAGAGACAATCTATGAATGATTTTATTTTTAGCTAGTCTTCGGCCAGCCTTCGTTGTTAACCTTCGCCTGACCTCCATGACCCTATCTTTGGCAGCTTGCTTCTTGGTATGGCCTTCATCCCTTGACACCTTATTTTCATAGTTGAGCCTTTGCGGACAACATTGATGTAGTCGAAGTAGGTGAAGTAATGATGTAGTCAAAGTAGGCGAAGTAGTCGCAGATGATCAGGACACATCTTCGAGCTTTCACTCACAGGTGTCAGGCAAAGCTTTTGTCTTCAGACAGATTGCTTGTCCAATGCACCCGTCGCCAGCTCCTGTTGACTAGCGCATGTGAGAAATTCTTTCATGTGCTTCAAGTAAACGACGTAGGTGTGGTTGATGTCACAAATATTGTAGATGGATACCCTCATTCCAATTGATGGGTCATGAGGGCAAAGTCAAAGATGCCAATGGCAATCCTTCCACTCCAAAATGTTGGCGAAGGTGGTGTCGGTTACGCCAAAGCTGATGACGAAGTTGAAAGGTCCTTATTTGGTTTTGGTAATTGAGTGATAACCTTAGGTGGACTAATATGTGTTTGAGTAAAATATACATGTGATTAGTCCACATGTACATGTGTGTGAGCAATACATGCCATGACGGTGAAGATGGCTTAGACATGTAATGAAAGGCTCATTGCATATGAGACATGACATGAAGTCAGCATGTGACTAAGGTGGAGAAGATCAAGACAAGACTTGGCTTGATGGACTGGTTACAAGTGTGAAGGGCAAGTTGAGTGATGACTTGGCACCAATGGACTGAAGCAACGGTGAAGAACAAGTGAAGTCAAGATCGATGAACCAATATGGTCACATGATGATATGAAGTGGATCATATCATTTGTGATCATGTTGGTGCATGTGTTGCATCGACATTGGAGGAGATGGAATGGAATGCACAAGGCAAAGGTATATTTGTAGGGCATTTCATTTCACCGGTCATAGGTGTGTAGAGAAGTTTATGATCGGGTTTAGGATGGATGGTCATACTATCAAAAGGAGAAAACTTGTTTGCATATCGGTCATCTAGTGTCACTTGAGTGATCTAACTTTGCGATGTTACTAGGATCAAGTGGTGTGATGAATTGAGTGATTAACTCCTTGAAAATGGTTGTGAAAATGCTAACACACAAGCACATGGTGGTGTACACTTAGTGGTGTTGGCACTTTTGCTAAGGAGAAGAAGTTGGAGTTGATGTGGATCAACTCGGTGAAGAAATAGAGGCGAGAA
Organism: Miscanthus lutarioriparius; assembly: GCA_904845875.1. Taxonomy (NCBI): domain Eukaryota; kingdom Viridiplantae; phylum Streptophyta; class Magnoliopsida; order Poales; family Poaceae; genus Miscanthus; species Miscanthus lutarioriparius. Next base: position 134,099,009 of record CAJGYO010000007.1, on the reverse strand, counting down.
GGTGTCACTTTGAGTGACCGAACACTGGCCTCGACAAGACCTACTCGTCCGGTCAGTGTAAGCAGAAGAGGCGCAGTCTCGGTCAAATGACCGAATGCTGGCTCCTGAAGGTGATCGAACGCAACACTCCTGCGTCCGGTCGTTACTGACGATAGATGATGTGGCGGCACTAGACTTGGCGCACAGAGGCTAAAGGGATCGGACGCTGGCCTGCGTCTGGTCATGGTGGATCTGACGCGTCCGATCACATTTTGTCAGCTCTGGACCCTCTCTAGAGTCGACCTGACTCGGTGGTGGCGTAGCATCAGGTGCCGAAGTAGCGCATCCGGTCAGTGTCTCAGTAGCGCGGGCGAACGTGTGATCGGACGTGGCTTGGAGCGTCAGGTCGGGCCAGCAGTGCGTCCGATCATCTCTTGACCATTGGCGTGCGGCTGCCAACCGTTGGGATCAAGCGGCCCTGGTTGAATCCAGGCGACATGTGGTCGGCTAGGAGTGACGGAACATAGGGCCTGGCACGTCCGGTCATCATGATCGACGCGTTCGGTTGCTGTGATTTTAGCCCTGTGATGGTGTAACGGTTAGTTTAGGCCATGGGGCTATAAATAGATGTGTTGGCCGGCCTTTGGCTGGTTGCTGAGCACCCTTGAGCCTTGGTGGCTTTGTGTAGGTGTGCTTAGGAGTCCTCTAACTCACATATGCTTGATAATGATCATCCAATTGTGTGAGTGAGCGATTTCTAGTGCGTTGCATCATGAGGTTGCATCGAGTGGCACTAGGTGATCAAGTTGCAAGCTGGTGGTGCTTGTTACTCTTGGAGGTTGCCACCTCCTAGACGGCTTGGTGACATGATCTCTATAGAAGCACGCAAGAAGCTTGTACGGTGCTCTAGAGAAGAGATTGTGAGGGGTACCATGCTCACCCCGCGGGAGCCTTGAAGTGCAATACTAGTAGAGCGTGTAATTGAGATACCCTCACTTGTGGGTAGGTTCTTGCGGTGCCCAATGTGCGGGCTTAGTGCGTGATGACAATTAGCCGTCGAACCACCAAGTGTCGACACAACGGGGACTAGCGTATTGGCAAATACATAAATCTTGGGAGAAAAATCATCGTGTCAACCTTGTCTTCCCATTGGTTTGCATCCTCGTTACACAAGCTTGTATTTACATTCATATACATTATGCTTTTGTAGTTGCTCTTGTAATTAGTTAGCTTGTGTAGCTTGCTAGTTACCTTCTTACTTGTGTTACATAGAAGTAGCTCTCTTGCGTGGCTAATTTGGTTTTAGTAACCTTGTTAGTCACATTGCTTAGTTTGTGTAACTAAGTAATTTGCCCTCTCTAATTTGGCTTGTGTAGCCTTATTATTGAGCATTGCTAGTGAGCTTAGGTGGCTTTGTGCTTTTGCTTACTAGCATGTGTAGGAGCTCCTCGGTTGTTTGAAGCACTAGTTACATAGGTTTGTGTGACCTTGCTTCTAGAATTGATTAGGTGAGCTCTAGCTTGCCTGGCACCTTTGTTGCCTAATTAGGACCTTTGTAAGGTGCTTGTGAACTTATATAGAGGGGTGTAGTCTTGACTAGACCGATAGTTTCAATTCCGTATTTATTTCGGTTAGCCGGTGCAATTAATTTTAGAAAGGACATTCACCTCCCTCTAGTTTGGTATCTCGACCCTACAAGTGGTATCGGAGCTTGATTTCTTATTTGTAGTCTTCACTGACCCGAGAGGATGGCGTCTAGTGGGCTAGATGATTGTGACACACATTTTTGATGGCACAAAATTTACACTTTGGAAAAATCATATGTTTGATCATTTTCGTGCAAAGGGACCTAAGTTTTGGTGGATTATCACTAGTGGTCGCACTCATGTCTTGGACCATAGAAATCTAACTAAAGCTCAAAGAGTTCTCTTTGAACTTGATGCACATGCTTGTTGTTATCTAATGGATGCTTTGAGCTTTGATTTGATGAAAAGGATAAACTACGTGGGAACCACTCGTGAGATATGGGAATCAATCAAGCACATCTTCGGTGATTCCTCCACATGGGATGATGGCTAGTTCAAGAAGGAGAAGCCCAAGAAGGAGGTGCATGAGTGTGTTGAGCATGACCACAATTTGGTAATTGTGGAAGATTGCTCCACCTCATGGTCAATTGATGATGATGATGGTACCACCATAAGATCACTTGGCAAGATTGATGATGATACCACAAGTGATGCACATGATGATTCTACCTCAAGCACACTTGATGGTGATGATGTTGGTCCATGCTCGAGCTACGATCATGATGCTACTACAAGCTCTCCATCATCACCACATTGCTTCATGTCACAAGGTGACTCAAAGGTACAAAATGCTAATGTGGTTGATCATGTTGATTCATATGATGAGCTTGTTAGTAGACTTGCTAGCATGACCATGTCTTTAGAAAATGATAAAGTTAGAACATTGAAATTGGAAAATGAAAACTCATTTCTAAAGAATTCATTGAAGAACATAAGCACTTACTTGATGTTCTTAAATCTTTACGTGAGGAGCTAAAATTGGCTCATAAGGAACTTAGTGTTACTCATGATAACTTGGTACAAGACCATGCTTTTCTCACTAAAGAGCTTTCAAATGAAAAATCCAAAACTAGTGAGAGCTCATCACATGGGTCAATTTATCAATCACATATTGTTGCTAACTCTTGTGATCTAGGAAAGAAGCATGTATCCACCTCTTGTGATGAATTATTAGCTATGCCATGTTCTTCAAATTTAGATGCTTGTTCTTCCTCTATGTTTTATGAAACTAACATTTTGAAGGAGACCAATGAGCTCAAAAATGAAGTGAAGAATTTGAGCAACAAGTTAGAGAGGTGTTACAACTCAAAAGTCATCTTTGAGCACATGTTGAAGACTCAAAGAAGCTATGGTAATAAGTGCGGCGTCAGCTTCAACAAGAAGAGCATGACCAAGGGAGAAAGAAAAAGAGAAAGAAAGATGAAGAAGTAAGAAAATGAGATACTATCTCATTTCATGTTCTTCAAATGCCATGAAGTGGTACATCTTGTAAATGGTTGCCCTAATGAAGAAAGTCTCAAGACAAAGAAAGAAGAAGAGAGGCTAAAATATATCAAGTGCTGCACATGGGGTCATCTCACCACTATGTGCCCAACCAAGCAATAGGTGAAGCAACAAGTGAAGCCTCAACCAAAGCCACAAGATAGGCAAGAAGTGACACCCCAAGAGCAAATCAAGATCAACCATGAAGATGGTAGTGACTTGATGATGATGAAGAAGGAAACAAGAAGGGGTGGAAAAGCAAGGCATCCAATGCATAATCAAGATGCCAAGATGATGAGCAAGACTCAAGATGAGAAGAAGTTGGCTCACATCAAGTGTCATGCATGTGAACATTTAGGCCACCTAGCTTTAGGTTGTCCAAACAAGCTTGAGAAGAAGGCTTAAGCAAACAATGAGAAGCAAGGCAATGAGAGGCACCACATGAGCAAGGAAGAAAAGACTCAATCAAAGAGGAAGTGCTACTCATGCCAGGAAAGGAGACACATGGATCATTCATGTCCCCTAGGTAATACTCCTAAGCCTATTTAATTTGATGATGATTCTATGCTTAGGAAGGACGGCAATGGTACCTCATTGGTTGTAATTGCGAAATATCCCGCTACTCATACTAAGGCAATGCCTAGGTATGTTGCTCCTAACTTGAGAGGACCCAAACTTGTTTGGGTATCATCAAAAAGTGGATGAATGTGTATAGGTACCATGGCATTGGAGGCTTGATTCAATTGATTTATCAGTGTTTATCATACATTGAGTCAAGTATTGAAGCTTAGTGATATTCTATCCCAATGCCAAGCCAAGAATTAGTAAAGTCTAAATGTGCTACAACATATAAGTGTCATGATTCAAATTGTGGTTGATTCATTGGATTATTTGGTGGCTTGCAAATATATGAGTTGAAGCTTGATAATTGGATAACATAAGCTAACCAAGATATATCTCTAGTTGATCTCATTCCTTTGGGTGCATATGTGTTGATTGAATTGGATAAATATGCAATATTGCTTGCTATAAGATATTTGAATGGATAAATGGTTAGTAATCAAGTTTAGATTGATTTGTGTTGGATAAATTTATGAGATGACTTTTAGTAAGTGGATTGAATGGATATATATCTTGTGACAGTGTTCAAACAAGTCTATTTCAAGTTTGAGTCACATTCGATGAAGTATAGCTCAAGTGATTGAAATATGTCCTATATTTGAAAATCTGAGTGAGCTGAGATCAAGTCTGAGTTTGAGTGACCAAATCCATTTGGATTGGCTTGAAATTTGGTATGAATTCTATATACTTATGGTGTTCGTTGCTATATAAACTTCATAAGAATTGGATAAGAAATGCTTTGGTTTTAGAGTAGATCTTATCAGCTATAATGCAACAGTTTTTAGCATGGAGCAGTGGTGGAAGATTTGATTGGTGGCAGTTCATATGAGGTCAAATGAAGCTCAAATTTTTATAGCTGCTATATGACTTACTAAAGCACATCTCCGCCAAATTTCATGATATTTGGATATGTATATTGGGAGATATGGATTATTCTTTGAAGGGTACAAAATCTACCAGAAAAGTGACAATTATTGGATTGATCAAGAGTCACTTTGATTGAAAGGTCCTCAAGTTAGAAACATGTTTATAAGTGGTTGAGGTACCTAAGTTTAGTTTTAAGATGAGCTATAAGCATGACAAGCAATGAGTAGAAGGCTATTTGATTGTGTAGTGTTTTTGGCACACATTTGGTACTCAAATTGAAGATCAAGATCAAACTCAAGATGAAGATGATGTTTAAGTTCTAGTAACTATTAGAAATCATTAAGTAGAAAGAAAAGGACTTAAACAAGTAGAAAGAAAATGACTTAAAGAGGTATGTAAGGTTTCACATAAATTTAAGTCCATCACATGGATCAATCAATCAAGTCATTTTAAGTGGGTGTCAAGAATGGTTCTTTAGAGAGAGGTCACTTCTCCCTAGTGTAGGGGCTTACCACCTTTTGTAGGTGTTGGCACTAAAATGCGTCGACACACGACAAGCCGGAAGGATCTGCTTGATGGAGCTGGAGATCCACTTGGCTTCAACGCAGGGATAACCGATCCTGCGTATTCCTCCCGAGACGTGCCAGTCAATTTAATCCTACAATTGATAAGAAGAGAAAGTTTATCAGTAATTTAAGGTGGAACATACCAGTCTGTGCCCAGACAGTTCCAAGTGTGCCGCTTTAGGAGCAGCTAGACGGGAGAAACGACAAATTGTCGATACGCACGGAAATTGGCTGTTACGGACTATAACGCTCGTGGGTAGCGATTGATTTTATATTAACAGGTACAGTACACGTAGATGTAAATGAGATCATCAGTTAGGTAGATATTACCAGTGTGAATCATTGAGCCGATAAATCTAATCAAGAAAGGATATAACATGTAAACAAATTGTCTATCTAATACAAATGGACCTATAAACGCTCTGAATCTAATCTGTTACCATCAATAGTGAGGTTCGACCAGATCGATGGCAGCTATGATGATAATAACAAACTAAAACCGAAAAATCCGTAAAACCATCTATACTTCAACATGCTTTCCAAAAGACATGCTATATGTGAAGGCTCAAATGAATCGGCTGAAATAGCCGATTCAGGTGAAAAGGGACTACTGTGTGTGAACAATCGACTGTTTCACATGGACAAACCTATGGACTTATTAGACTTAACCTACTATCTCTAACAGTGGGGTTCGATCGGATCGATGTAACCGTGATAAAGATAACAAATCAAACCCTTAAAGTACACAGATCTATTCACGCTTAACAGAATCATGGACGCACACTATAGGCGTTAAAGCATAGGCAATCGGCTATTTAGCCGATGCAGGCATAGCAAATAGTTAAAGTCACGCATAATCAAGAATAGATCTACTAACTAGCGTGTGACACCCAATTTTTAAGGATAAAATTGAATGCATAAAACTCATGTGTGCCCAGGGATCAGTCACACACATAAGTTGACAATTACATAAAGTATCATCATGGTGTTTCTTACATCATGATTAATACCATCACATAGTCTTGCACAACACAGCAGAAAATAAAAGAAAGTAGCTCTCTCGTGGTAGCTCCAACACAGAGACGGTCAACTGGTTGACCACAAGCCTAAAAGTCCTCAGGAAACTCCTCATACTCATTGACATCTGTTACCCATCCGGAATTTTTATCCAAATATTGAAAGTAAACAAGCGTAAGTACTTTCCGTACTTAACAAGATAACATGGGGTTATGAAAGCTCAAAAAGGATGACTCTGATTTACTATGGTTAGCACTTTTAGTAAGTCAAGATCTTATCATCAACTATTATCAATTTATGCTTAAGCCCTAATTGACCCACATGATCAGATATCAGAATCAATTGTATCATATTATCATCGTAGAACATCATAAATGAATAACAATAAATAACCAGTTATTCTGTGAGTTTTCTAGGCCGCTCGTGATTGTGAGCACGGCCGTTATAACAGTTTGTAACCCTCTACAGAGGTTGTGCACATTCACCGTGAGTCGTGATTCCCATACGCCTGGGTTAATTACTCCCATAACACTGCCAAGGTGAGCGGACGGGGTACACTATGAATCCATTTCATAGGTTTCTCTAACAAGTTAGGGCCGCTAGGTTTCCTCGGCAGGCAGATGTAGGAACCCCCTTTCCTATGGCACAAATCCTTCGTGGCTATACACATAAGAACAGGGGTAGTCCTATACCCAACATGGCAAGCCCCTTTTGCACCATAAAGGTAACCTCTAACAAGCTAGAAAAGGTCCTATTACTGAGCTAAAGTCAGAGCCATATGACCCTCACGGTTGCACTGTCAGTCCCAGCTTTTGCTGACAGATAAGTCCTTATGGAGGGCCGAGAGCATCATGATCGAAAATCATTTGCTCCTTCGCCCTATAATTCAGTTGTTTAAAACAAATTTTACCTTTTTGTTCCATAGAACTATCATTCATTATGTAGATCATGTATAGTTACATTGAGCGCTAGCAAACTACCCATATGCATATAACCCATAGGAGACAAGGAAACAAGATAATCAATCACTAGGATGTCCTTACGGATATCAAATTAGACATATGCAAATGAGTAATTAATAAATGGTGAATAGGACATCAAGGTAGATCCCATGCTATACTTGCCTTGGTTAGCAAACTCCTACTGGTCTTGCTGGTCATCAAAGAACTCTTGGTCTCCAACGTTCTCCTCACTGTCTGAACACAACCAACACGGTAACATACAACATTTTAGAAACATTCATGCAAAACAAACAATCCTATAGTTAGAATAGTACACCAGTAGTATAGAAAACAAGTTAAAATGTTTATGAAAAGAATCTATGTCTCGCTACGATCACGTCAACGCGAAGTTCACAAAAATCGGAGCTAAAACGCGAAAGTTATGACTTGAACAAGATTTCCTATAGCAAATTAATTAAGTAAATCTAACCATGAAATTTAAAAGTTGCAAACATGGCTAACAGTGGTATTAACACGTAGATTATGCAATTACGAAACTAACGCAATTTGAATGGGTCGATTCGGAGTTAAAACGACGATTTTATAAGCAAAACAATTCCAGTGGCATTTCTGTAATTAGTATGAACTATTTTCAGATTTAAATCAAATCTGTGATTTTTAAATTGGCCGAGGACTGCGGGTTCAAAATAACAAAACTTGGGGGTCTCTTTAGCAAAAGGACCCGCGAAGGGGTATCGGCCACCCTGGGCCGTTGATCAAGCGATGGACGGCAGAGAAAAGATGGGAGGGAGAGAGAAAAGGGTGACAGCCAGAACAGGACTCCGGCACGGCGGCACAGCCATGGCCGGCGACGAGGAGCTCGCTGGCGTGCGCGGTTCAGGGGCTATGGGCCATGGTTTGATGAACCGAGGGCACCGGGGGAGAGAGGGGGTGCAGGCGACCTCGCCCAGGCCGAGAATGCGGCCAGAAGTCACGGCCGAGGCAGTGGTGACCATGGCTGGCGGCGTGAAGCTCGTCAGCGCACACGAATTGGGCCCTAGAGGCCATGAAACACAAAATTAAGGGCATGGGGAGAAGGAGGGGAGCAAGGGGGTCTCACCGCGGGGAAAAACAAAGACGGAGGTGGCTCGGGGACGGCGGACCACGAGAGTGGAGTGGGGGAGACAGCAGGGAGGGCGACGACGGGGTCTGGACCTCCTTTTATAGAGGCCGGGGCATGGGGGAGGACGCTCCCACGACGCGAGGTGGGGGATGGCGCTGACGAGTGGGCCTAGGCCGTCAGTGGCAGAGAAGGAGGGGGGGCGTGTCAACGGTTGCGCCAAGACTGAGTCGGGCCGGCCCAAGAAGAAAACGAGAGAAGGGGAAGGGGGCGAGCGGGCCGACGGGGAAGGAAATGGGCCAGCAGGCCAAAATGAAGAAGGGAGGGGGAGGGAAAGAATTTCCTTTTCTTTTTCCAAATCAATTTCCAAATTCATTTCCAAATGATTTTTGAATTCTTTTGAGTTTAAATCAAAACCACTCAACATATTAAATAAAATGCTGCAGCATGAGTGCATCAACGTGTATCTATCCTTATGATTGATTTTAATTTCACAAAAATTATTATTTTTCCTATATTTGAATGCACACATAATTACATAAATAAATCAAATTTAACTATTTTAAAAGAATGCAAATTTTAGGGTGTTACATAGCGTCCTCCAATCTAAAGTGCTATCAGTGGAGATCGTCCGGATCCTTACAGCCATAATAGCGAACCGTAAACCAGATTTAACTAGCCAGCAAACCTCTTCAAGATCATACATGCCTTAACCGCGTAATATGCACGATCAAGATCGAAATAAAAATAGCCAATAAAACATAACCCGTCGCTCAAAGTAAGAAACATCATGTTGTAACAAAGCAAACGACGGACTAAAAGGATATGAGGCCGATCTAAATCGATCTCGACTGGGCAGATTGATGTTGCTGCAAACTAATGACAATAAGAACAATAGCAAGATCGGTAACTTAATGAATCTACTCGAAGGATGCCACCCCTAGGTAGAGCCGATAACTTGACCTTAATCTAATTTGAGCAGTGGAGGTCGACCGGATCAATGCAGCCGTATTTAAACTAGACAAGAGTCAATAACTAGCTTATACTAGAGTTCGCAGTGGAGGTCGACCGGATCGATGCAGCCATACAAGCTAAAGTATAAGTCATGACAGTACTTACAGACAAGCCGGAGGTCGGTCGGACCGATGCAGCCCTGCTCGCTAAAGAACTCACCGAGATCTACTCTACTCCTACTCCTAAGGGTTGGTCGGAGCCAAAAAAAAGGTAAATTGTATTTGATTGATTGGATCTCCTTTTGTAATAGCCGGGGTCCAATATTTATACCCGAAGCCTAAACATGAATCCTACTCAAGTACGACTCATTACAATCTTTGATATAAAAGAAAACATTTCTATCTTAAGATAACTTAGACCCTAATCTTTTCCTTTTTATAGAGTCCAATATGTATTTCCCGATACCAACCACAGCTCATTATCGTTATCTACTGACATCATTCAAAGAGAGTCAATTCTAGTGTTAGTGTTGCATCTGAATCAGCTGATATCGATCCTTATGCAATCGATTCCTTGATCGGCACAATTTTGGAAGCTTCGAGTTCTCACGTTCTTCTTCCCAAATTTTGGTGTAAACTGTAGGTAAACCAAGTATAGTACTTGAAAGGCTAACATGGAAGTGGTGATCTAAGGGACATTCGAGATGCTTAGTTAAAGCAATCAAAAGGGTTGATCTAGAAAGCAAGTAACTCCCATAGGAGAGGAAGTTAAGGAATTTCAAGTGGTATTCTCACATATGATGCTCTCAAAGCAAGCAATGACAAATGATGAAGCAAGACAACCACAACAAGAGTTAGTGCACTTGATAATATAAGTGGTTCTCATTTCATATGGATGAAGAATGGATTTCATTATTGATGATTGGTCTTCACCAAGCCTATAATTGGACTTCACATTGCCATTTCGGAGCAAAATTGGAAACTAATGACTATCCTCTACTCCAAAAATATTAAAGGTATCATTGTAATGTGCATGATCATTTCATCCCTTACTAGTATGCGGTTAGTGCATATAGTACATGCCTATTAGGATCATGCATGACAAATAATAATAAAAAATTAAATTCATAGCCTACCACTATTGATTGAATGATTAATTGATCTAGTGGTAGTATATGAGTTTGTTCATGAGCTAGTGAACCCAAGTACTTGATTTACTTTGAATTGCCAACAAGTGACAAGTACAACCTCAATAAGATAACCGTTTAATGTGTGTGAAGAAGCTTAGAGAGGGTTCAAACCGGACTTGAAAGCTTAGGCAAATCAATTTAGTTCATGTCATTTAGAAGCTCGTGATGATGATAAGAGTACAAGAGAAAGACAACAATGCAAATGGGTATCTAGTTTAGTTATTTCAAGTAGTAACTAGACTCAATTAATTTCTCAAGTGGTATTTACAAGTGGGGTCTAGATCAACTTACAGGTGATATCCTATAAGTGGTACTCATGAAGATGACAAGTGTTCAAGAAATGGTTATAATTGACAAATCCTACAAGTGGTTCCATGATAGTTGCTACTATTTCTAGATTATCACATTGCTGTAAGAAGAAATCATACAAGTGGTATCTAGTATGTCAAATGGTGGTTCCACAAGTGATCCTCAACTTTAAGTGATCACCAATGAAGAAAGTTCCCTCACATATAAGAGCTCAAGTTTATCAAGTGAATGACCCATGCTATGACAAAGGGGGAGGTGCCCCACCGATTGGTATCAAGGTCGAAGATCCTATATGAGTGATCTCAAGGGCTCCAAGTGGTGTCATTCCAACATATGGTGGTGTCCATCAAAAATCAAGATTCAAATGTCAACCATCTATCCCAATGCAATCCTTTGTATCAATAAGAAGCACACATTTTATGGAAATTGATGACAAAGGGGGAGAAGTTGGAACAAAGATATGTAAATATGTAGATGCATCATGGGGGAGAAGTAGAAGTTGGATATGGACAAAGAGGGAGCAACATTGAAAATGGAGAAGGATCAAAATTCTTGGATAAGAGAAGCACACAAGTAGAGGGACCAAAGCACACAAGTAGGGGGAGCAAGCTCATGAACTTAGTTGTTTTGCATTTGATATGTGCATATTCATATGCTTGCTTACATTACATAAGTTTTTAAAATTCGATATGCATGCTTGTGTGGTGCATGCTAGTTGTAGAATTTGATTGATGAAATGAAAACTAGCATGCATTGGACGATAGCTAGACACTTGGTATGTTTCTCAAAGTAATGCTAGTACCTTGATTCTAATGTTGATCTCATGGGGTATCTAGTGTTTTGTTTCCAAGCGACATCTAGCTAACCATGGTGCTAAGGATGAACTGAAAGGTGCAAGTCTGATTGGTATCACACTTCAAAGGTTTATTCTATATACCTTAGCATCATTTGGTAGTAATTACTCTCCTACAACTCCAATCTATGCATATGTGTAAGCTTCAAACCAAACACTCTAGCACATATGTAGGGGGAGCTAATACTACCAACTCGGATTTATGGTACTTGTCCAAAATCATTTACACATGGCAAAATTGCTTGGGCAAGCAACATGAATGCAAAAGAGCTTAATTTCTATATCTTTGTAGAGTTGTTATCAATTACCAAAAAGGGGGAGATTGAAAGGTCCTTGTTTGGTTTTGGTAATTGAATGACAACCTTAGGTGGACTAATATGTGTTTGAGTGAAATACACAGGTGATTAGTCCATAGGTACATGTGTGTGAGCAATACATGCCATGACGGTGAAGATGGCGTGGACTTGTTGCAAGGCTCACACTTGTAATGAAGGAGCTCATTGCATGAGACATGACATGGAGTCATGTGACTAAGGTGGAGAAGATCAAGACATGACTTGGCTTGATGGACCGGTTGCAAGTGTGAAGAACAAGTTGAGTGATGACTTGGCGCTGATGGATCGAAGCAACAATGAAGAGCAAATGAAGTCAAGATCAATGAAACAATACGGCCACGTGATGATATTAAGTGGATCATATCATTTGTGATCATGTTGGTGCATGTGTTGCATCGACATTGGAGGAGATGGAATGGAATGCGCAAGGCAAAGGTATATTTGTAGGGCATTTCATTTCATCGGTCATAGGTGTATAGAGAAGTTTATGACCGGGTTTAGGATAGATGACCACACTATCAAGAGGAGAAAACTTGTTTGCATATCGGTCATCTAGTGCCACTTGAGCGATCTAACTTTGCGATGTTACTAGGATCGAGTGGCATGGTGAATTGAGTGATTAATGCCATGAAATTGTTGTGAAAATGCTAACACACAAGCACATGGTGGTGTACACTTAGTGGTGTTGGCACTTTTGCTAAGTTGAAAATGTGAGTGACCGGATGCTAGCCTCGGTAGGACCTGCACGTCCGATCAGTGTAAGCAGAAGAGGTGTGGTCTCAGTCAAATGACCAGACACTGGCACTGGAGGTGATCGGACGCAACGTTCCTGCGTCCGGTCGTTGCTGATGATAGATGATGTGGCGGCGCTGGACTTGGCATGCGGAGGCTGAAGGGATCGGATGCTGGCCTATGTCCGGTCGTGGTGGAGAAAGTGCATTTGCCCCTATGTGGGTTTTGGTGTATTGATGACATCAGATTTAAGGACTAATGAGATTTTAATGAGATATATTGCAGCTTTAGTACCATGAAAGTTTTAAAATATTGATCCAAGATGAAATGTTATCCCTCAATTCTTGAAGTTGAAAAGACGGACGAACTCAAAGCGCTCTCCAAAGTTTTATCTTTGTTTTGAGTTTAAGTTCTGTCGTACTATAAAGAGGGATGCAAGTGTAGGTGGTCTGAGGAAGATAGAGTGCTCAAGCATATAAATAAAATCAAATGAGAGACACAAAATCACCTCACGAACACTTAAATGTAGCCGGTGGATTTTTGGTAGCCGAAAGTCTCGGCGTGAGCTGTAAGTCCCGACGCTCTTGGACTTAGCCCCCAAGATCAGCTAGTCGTCGGAAGTCCTAGCTCAAGCCAAAAGTCCTGACTACCGAAAGTCCCGACTGCTGCTAGGAGTTTCGACTCCAGCCAAGCTAGCCCTTTGGTCTGCGCCTAGTGAACAGTGTTTTGTAGAAGGGCCAGAAGTCCTGGCGATCTGTGTCGGAACTTCCGACTCAGATCTAAATGGTTGGTTTTGCCTATGAGTATAAATATCTCTCTCCTCTCTTCTAACCGTTACCCACCCACTCATTGCTGACCAACCTTCATCCAAAACTATCAGGACTTCCGACTATCACTAACATTTGACTTTGAGATTACACAGAAATTTTTAGATGCGCCTATTCACCCCCCTCTAGGTATTGTTTAGATCCTTTCAATTGGTATAAGAGCAAGGTCTTCTTTTAGCGCTTCACCGCGTGAGAAGAAACAATGTCGAACACCAAAAAGATGAAAGCCGATGCCATCGAGATGGCCAAGCAAGTTGCAAAAGAGTTGATGGCTGAGCAAGCAAAGCTATTCCAAGATGAAATAAAGAAGATGCAAGATGAGATGAGTAAGATAAAGGAAGAGTTGAGCAAGAAGGTTGAAGATGCTATAAGTGGCAAGAATGAAGCAACCAAAAACAACGCAAGTGATGTTGGAGCAGGCGAGCATGCTCATGGAAAAGAAATGTATTCAAACATGGGATTTGATTATGGACAACTCATCAAAGGTCCACCTCTACATTCTCCTTCCGCCAACCTCGGCAAGCCACCTCACTTTGATGGAACAAGATACACTGATTGGTCTTACAAGATGAAGATGCATCTCATTGCCACAAGACTTTGGGAAGTTGTGGGTGTTGGTGTGATGATTCCTACCAATGAAGATAGAGAGATAACTCTAGAAGAAGTGCACAATCTCTATCAAAATGCACAAGCCATAGCATTGCTTGTGTCAAGCCTAGGTCCGGATGAGTTTAGAAAGGTGAATGGAATGGAAAGTGCAAAGCAAATATGGGACACTTTGAAAGTGTCATTTGAAGGAGATAAGAGTGTGAGAAAAGGCAACGTTGAGTTACTTCATGGTGAATTGGAAAGATTTGTGTTCTTACAAGATGAAACAACCCAATCTTTGTTTGATAGGCTTATGGCATTGGTCAACCGCATAAGAGCTCTTGAAAGCACCGAATGGGATGACAACAAGGTTGCTAGGAAGATGTTGAGAACCTATAGAGCCAAGAACAACATGCTAGCGTCCATGATTATGGAAAGACCTGATTATGATGAGATGACACCCCAAGAAGTTCTTTCAAAGCTCAAGCATCATGAGTGTCTAGATGAAGATGCAATCAATGCTCACAATTAAAATCCTAATGCAATGGGATACAACAAGAATGTAGCCCTAAAGGCAACTCAAGCTCATGAAGGCAAATCTTCTAGTCAAGAGAAGAAGAAAGTGAAGGATGATTCCTCAAGTAAAGAAGAAGAGTCCGATGAAGATGTTGCACTCATCATTAGAAACTTTAGAAAGTTCATAAAGAAGAAGAGCAACCTCAAGACTTACGGTGATGGGAAAAGGAGGAACAAGAAGAGGTTTTGCTATGGGTGTGGCCAAACCGGTCATTTCATAGCTGATTGTCCTAATGAGAAGAAGAAGCACAAGCATGAAAAGGATGAAAACAAGAAGAACAAAGGGAAGAAGAGAGGTGAAGCTCATCTTGGTGAAGAGTGGGAGTCAAATGATAGTGACTCGAGTGATGATGAGAAGAAGAAGAATTGAGCCGCAAACATCGCCATCCACCACTCATCGTCATCGACCATAATTTTCCCTGATTCGACTTCACCACCAAAACTCTTCCCAACCTATCTTCATCACCGAGGCTCTTCTCTAACCTCATCGACAATGAATACTACACTCCAACTTGCCTAATGACTAAGAGGGAGAAGGTACATGACTCAACCGATCCTTCTAGTGATGAGTATGATAGTTGTGATGAGAACATAGAAGAAATTGAAGCAACCATGATAAAGAAATTTGGTAAAAAGGTCTTCACTAAAATAAAAACACTAATGAAGAAATTAGAGAAGAGGGATAGATGTATAGAGATGCAAGGAGATATAATCACTCAAGAGAGAGAGAAAAAAAACCTTGCACTTGAAGCATCTATCACCGAGGAAAAGATGAAGGTTGAGAAATTAACCGTAGAATTGTCTTTAGCCAATGACTCAATTGGGAAATTGATTAAGGAACATTCCTCGTTTAATGACACAATAACTAGCCTAAAGAATGAGAAAAGTATAGCTCAAGAAAACCTTACAAGCTTGGAAGAAAAATACCATAATCTTGAGTTAAACTATAGCACTCTTTGGGCTAGCACTTGAACTTCTCCTAAGGCAACCAAAGACTCTAATGTCTCCACTAGTAATAGTTGAAAAAGATGCTATAAAATTGATGTAAATGCATATGCAACTAACCTTGTTGAGCTAGAGAAGAAAGACAAGGAGATACAAAGGTTGAAGATGATCTTGAAGAATGGGTGCAAATGTCAAGAGCAATCCAACAAGACCATATACAAGTCATCAAGACACCCATCAATCAAGGAAGGCATTGGCTACAATAGGTATGATGAAAAGGCCAATGAAAGGAGCATGATCAATGGTGTGCCTTGTGTAAAGTTCAACAAGGGTGTTGACTTTGATGAGCTCATATGCTAGGCAAACAACAAGGTCTACATCCCTAAGATTTCACCTACAAGTGACAAGACAAACAAGACGAAGCCAGTGGAGGCCCCCAAGCCACAAGAACCACTCCCACGATGCTATGCTAGTGATTACATGTGTTGTTGGGGCAAGGATGGCAAGATTGTGGCGAAGTATGTTGGTGTCCAAAAGAGGAAGGAGATTATGAGGAGTGTTTGGGTGTCCAAGTTTTATGTGACTAACCCCCTAGGACCCAAATCTTTTTGGGTACCTAAAACAAAAGCTTGATTTGTCTTTATAGGAATACTCCTCCGGTGGAACAAGTTGGGTGTTGAATAGTGGATGCACCAATCATATGACCGAAGAGAAGGACATGTTCACATCGTTCCAACCTAGTCATGAACAAAGTGGAAACATTGTGTTTGGTGATAATAGAAAAGGAGAAGTACTTAGTTTGGGTAAAATTGCTATCTCAAATGACAACTCTATTTCCAATGTTTTACTTGTGAATTCATTGAGATACAATTTCTTATCCGTTTCGCAACTTTGTGAGATGGGTTACAATTGTATCTTTACGGGTAAGGGTGTGAAAATTAATAGAAGGGAGGATTCATATATTGCATTTATGGGTCATCTAAAAGGAAACTCTATCTAGTTGATTTCACATCAAATAGAGTAAAATCTAAGACTTGTTTAATGGCAAAATCTAGCATGGGTTGGTCATGGCATCACCGACTTGCACATGTTGGGATGAGAAACTTGGCCAAACTTTAAAAAGGTGAACACATCATTAGACTAACAAATGTCGCTTTTGAGAAAGATAGAATTTGTAGTGCATGCCAAGCCAGAAAATAAGTCAAAGCCAAACATCCCATCAAGAATGTTGTAACAACCGAAAGGTCATTGGAATTGCTTCACATGGACATATTTGGACCCGTCGCTTATATAAGCATTGGTGGTAACAAATATGATTTCGTGATTGTTGATGATTATTCTCGTTTCACTTGGGTGTTCTTTTTGCGTGATAAGAGTGAGGTACAAGGCATCTTCAAGAAGTTTCCAAGAACATCCCAAAATGAGTTTGATGTCAAGATCAAGAGAGTTAGAAGTGACAATGGGACGGAGTTCAAGAATACCAACATTGAAGAGTTCCTTGATGAAGAAGGCATCAAGCATGTGTTTTCGATTCCATACACTCCACAACAAAATAGTGTTGTAGAGAGGAAGAACTGAACTCTCATAGAAGCCTCAAGAGCAATATGGGATGAGACTCCAACCAACTATTGGGCGGAAGCGGTCAACACAGCATATCATGCCATCAACCGCTTATATCTCCACAAGAAAAGAGAAAAGACCGCCTATGAACTTCTAACCGGTAAAAAGCCTAAGGTGCACTACTTTAGAGTTTTTGGATCTAAGTGTTTCATACTTAACAAGAAATCCAAAAACTTGAAGTTTGCACCAAAGGTTGATGAAGGTTTCATGCTTGGTTATGGTACTAATGAACATGGATATCGTGTTTTCAATAAAACCACTGGTTTAATTGAAATCATGGTAGACGTGACTTTTGATGAAACCGATGGCTCTCAAAAGGAGCAAGTCAATGTTGAGATTGTAGGTAATGAAGAAGTTCCTCATAAAGCTATCAAGAAGCTTGCCATTGGTGAGGTAAAGCCCGTCGAAGTACAAAATGAAGATGAAGATACCATTGTGCATGTTGATCATGATCCTACCATTCATCATGTTTCACCCAATGAACATGGTGAAGCTTCCACAACAAGAAATGATGGAAGATCAAATGATGCATAAGGTCATTCACATCAAGATGGTGCTATCAATGGTGATGAGCAAGCTCGACCTCAATTCAATAATTGAGAAAGAAATGAAGACAACCCTCCTCAAGACCATGGTTTTGATCCTCAAATCAATCAAGACCATGATGATGAAGATGATGGTCCCATACAAAGATCAACTCTAGTGTCACATCCAAGAGTTCATCATTCCATTAAGTGGGATCATCCCATTGATAACATATTGGGGAGCATTTGATGAGGGGTAATGACACGTTCTCGTTTAGCAAGTTTTTGTGAACATTACTCATTTGTTTCTCCTTTGGAACCTCGTAGGGTGGAAGAGGCACTTGATGATCCGGATTGGATGATAGCCATGCAAGAGGGGTTGAACAACTTTACTTGGAATGAAGTCTGGTCCTTAGTGAAAAAGCCCAAGCAAAATATGATTAGAACCAAGTGGGTCTTCCACAACAAGCAAGATGAGCATGACATGGTGACAAGGAACAAGGCAAGGTTGGTGGCTCAAGGATTCACTCAAATTGAAGGCTTGGATTTTGGGGAGATCTATGCACCGGTGGCTAGGCTAGAATCAATTCGCATTCTACTTGCCTATGCCGCTCACTATGATTTTAAGCTATATCAAATGGACATGAAGAGTGCATTTCTCAATGGCTCCCTATCCGAGTTGGTGTATGTAGAGCAACCACAGAGTTTTGAAGACCCCAAGTATCTCAACCACATCTACAAGCTCAACAAGGGGCTCTATGGGCTCAAACAAGCCCCTAGAGCTTAGTATGATTGCTTGAAGGATTTCCTACTTAAACAGGGGTTTGAGATAGGAAAGGCTGATGCTACTTTATTTACTCACAAAGTCAATAATGATATCTTTGTTTACCAAATATATGTCGATGACATAATATTTGGTAGTACTAATATGGTTTTTTGTGAGAAATTTAGTAGGATTATGACGAATAGGTTCGAGATATCCATGATGGGAGAGTTGAAGTTCTTTCTTGGATTTCAAATCAAGCAACTCAAGGATGGCACGTTCATAAGTCAAACCAAGTACACCAATGATATGTTGAAGAAGTTTGACATGGACAAGGCCAAGCCCATCAAGACACCTATGCAAACCAATGGACATCTTGACCTTGATCAAGGAAGAAAGGATGTTGATCAAAAGGTATATCACTCCATGATTGGATCCCTCCTTTACCTTTGTGCATCTAGGCCCGAAATTATGCTTAGTGTGTGCATGTGTGCAAGATTTCAAGCTAATCCAAAAGAATGTCATTTGATGGCTGTTAAGAGAATTTTTTGATATTTAGTGCACACTCCTAATCTTGGCTGGTGGTATCCTAAAGGCTCCACTTTCGAGTTACTTGGCTATTCCGATTCGGATTATACCGGTTGCAAAGTAAACCGAAAGAGTACCACCAGGACTTGTCAATTTATTGGTAGGTCTTTGGTGTCTTGGAGCTCTAAGAAGAAAAACTCCGTTGCTTTATCCACCGCCGAAGCCGAGTATGTGGCGGTCGATGCATGCTGTGCCAAACTACTTTGGATGAAGCAAACTCTCAAAGACTTTGGTAGTGAGCTAACCAAGATTCCCCTTTTGTGTGACAACGAGAGTGCCATTAAGTTGGCGAACAACCCTATAAACCACTCTCGAACAAAACACATAGACATCCGACATCACTTTTTGAGAGACCACAATGCCAAAGGAGATATCACAATTCATCATGTGAGCATCGAAAAGCAACTAGCCGATATCTTCACAAAGCCCCTAGGTGAGTCAAGATTTTGTGCTTTGAGGAGTGAGCTAAATATCATTGATTCTCATAACTTCGCTTGATGTCTTGTACATAATTTGTATGATCTAGAAAGAAGAAAAGATTTGCTAAAACCTTTGTGTGACACTTTCAAAATCTATTTTATAATTTTCACATGTGACTATTGCTTTGTGGTGTATGATTGAAATCTAGTCACATGTGAAAATGTTAGTGTCCATCATGTTTTTGCTCCACATGGCATTGTGAGTACAAGTTAGGACGTTTTTCAGTCTTCCTGCGTCGGAAGTCCTGGCTCAAGTCGGAAGTCCCGACTGCCAGAAGTCCCGGCTCCGGTCGGAACTCCTGACTCTGCGCCGGAAGTTCTCACGCAGATCTGGGCAGCGCCTCTTTGACCACATTTTGACCATGCCCATTTAACCTAGGGTTAACTCTTTTCACCATGGCCCGGCCCAGTTACTACCCTCACTCTCTCCTTTCCCTCCCCCATGCCGCCCTGCAGCTGCCCCTGCGCCCCCGCGTCGTCCCACGCTGTCGCTCGGCCGTCGGTGCTCCGGTTTGCCTCCCCAGCCACCAGGAGCTCTGACTCCGATGCCCCGGGAGCCCTAACCTCTATCGGGCCCTCTGGCCCTCCTCCTATGTTCTCCTGGCGTCACCCTTCCTCTCCTCGTCGTCGTGTGGCCGTTAAGGTGTGGTGCATGGTTTTTGTTAATCTGCCCATGGATTTGATTCAAGGACATCATGCTTGGTGCCTGTGCTGTGGATTTCGTCCTCAGTCTCTTCTTCTTTCTCCCTTGAGCTACAATCATTTTTCTCTAACCCTAGCTACAATCTCCCTTGCGTTTTTGCTTCTATTCTTCTTCCCTTCTTCTCCTCCATCTTCCTTGTCTGGTCGTGTTTCTAGAATTGAAGCCATGTGAATGAAGTTGCAATTTTGTGCATCGGAAGTCCTAGCCCTTGCCGGAAGTCCCGATCGTCAGAAGTCTCGGCTCCCTGCCAGAACTCACGACTAACGCCGGAACTCCCAATTCTGCAGTTGCTACTCCATTCATGTTTCTTCATTACTCGATGCTTTTTTCCCTTCTTTATCGTGTTTCTTAGTCTCATTTTGTTTTTCGCACAGTCATGGCGTCCGATAGTAATGACAGTCCTCCTCGGCGTCACGAGAAGAGGTCTAAGAAGAACTACGACCCCACCGAATCCTCTTGGCCGATTGGACGCACCAAGGCATCATGCCCTCATGATGCTGCTAGTGGTCGTGGTCATGGCCGCGCCTCTCACACTTGGGGTGCTCAAGCTCAAGCTCCAGCCGGTCCTCCTCCACTTGTTGGTGCTACTGCTCAGGAGTTCGTTCCCGGCATTGGTGATGTGCCCATTGTTGATCCTGCTAAGGAAGCCCTTGATCAAGAAGGAAGGACTATCACTAAGGATGTGTGCACCATGACCCCACCTTCTGGTCTAGGCTATTTTGGGGTGAGCTGGTTGGTTCCGTTCGTCGGTCCTACTCCATCCATCCAAGAGCCTCAATGTACCCCCAATCCCACTGGTGACTACACCCCACACTTGATGGTGGATTATCATCGCCATGTGGTTGGGATTCGTTGTCGGCGTGCCCAACCTCTCTGTGATGATCCCAAGGATTTGAGGATTGAGTATAGGTTCTGGCAACCATTTCATTTTGACTTCTATCATCATTTGGTTTATCTCCGCTTCATCAACAAGCGGGAGGCTCTAGTGGTTCAGATGAAGTCCATTGACACCTATGAACTTAGTAAGTTGCCTGGTTTGGAGCTTAAGCAGATGATCACTAACTTGAAGAGGATTGGGTTAGAGTAGCTGATGGAGTTCCGCAAGCCATGGAACAACGAGATTATTTATCAGTTCTATGCATCCTATCATTTGGACACTCGTGATGCTACTCATGTCATTCATTGGACCACTAAAGGGAAGCACTACAAGGTTGACTTTCATACCTTTGCTCGCCTTCTTGGTTTGGATCACCGGGAACGCTGCTCAACTACTATTGCTGAGATTTCCCCTCTTGCTATGGATGAGTATCAGTACATGTATTTGGATGGTCATTGTGCTGATGGGCAAACAGTTTGGTTGAAGCCCTACTACTATGTGCTCAACAACATTCTTCACCAGATCTTATATCCCAAGCGTAGTGACTCTACTCATCTTCGTGATGACTCTCAGATGGTTGTTGACTATTTTGGCGATGAGTTTACCAAGTTCTCTATTAGCCGGTACATTTAGATGAAGATTTTTTATGCTAGTGAGGATGTGGTGAAGCACTACCCCTATGCACCCTATATCATGCATATCATTGAGCATGTGTCAGGCATTCACTTCCCTATAGACAATCCTCACAAAAAGCTCAAACTTTCCAACATGCTCTCCCTTCAGGCGAAGAGGGAGTTAGAGGAGGCCGCCAAGGGCAAAGGAAAAGGCAAAGGCACCTCAGGTTCCTCCTCACGTGCTTCTCCAATACATGCTTCGCACTCTTGCCATGCTCATAGTGAGGAGCCTCAGTCCTCCTCTTTCTCCGGTGGTAAGCCCCCAGCAAGTTCAAGTTCTTCATGAAGTATATGTTTGGAGCTTGTTGTGCTAGCGCGGAGCGTGAGCAAGAGTTGCTTGTGACGATGCATTGGATTGAGTAGAAGTTGGACATTCACTCCGCACCGCCTCGTGACTTGGAGCCTCTTTGTGATCCTTTCGAGCTTTATGATGAGGCTTGCAAGGACTTCTATGGTGAGTCATCCGATCAGCCCCGTTGCCATGGCAAGCAACAAGCCGACATCGAGGAAGAGGAGTACATCAAGGATGATGATGACGACGATGATGGTGGTGATGATGGTGACCATGATGACAATGAGGATTATGAGGACGAGTAGTCGTTTCTTTCACGTGGCCTACCTCTTTTGGCACTTGTTGACAAAGGGGGAGTGTTAGGCTTTGATCTATCTTGTAATAAGTTAGTTGGCTTGTGAGACTTTAAAACTTTTAGTTTGTATGAACTATGTCGTGTGGTGGCACTATATGATGGACACCTATATTTGTGTGTGTGATGGATTATTGTAGGACAAGTAATGTTTATCTACATATCTATTAGTCTCTACATGTGAATGGTGGATGTTATTTTGGATGGCCATGTGTTGTTTCAAGTTGTTACTTTGAGATCTTGGCCATCATATTTTCTTTTACTTGTTGTGTGAATATAACATGTCATATTGCATCTCCTTTTTTCACGGATATTCACTTGTTCACATACATTTGGTGCACCCCACGGATTGCAAAATTTAGGGGGAGCTTCTATCTTAATACATGCAAGTGATGTGTTTATGATCATCATTGAAATTCAAATTCATTGCATATATTAATGGGGAGCAATCCATAAATTTTGGGGTTCAAAAGTTTTAAGTTCTTTCATTCTTATAAAAGCCTAAGTTGGTTGTCATCAATTACCAAAAAGGGAGAGATTGAAAGTGTATTTGCCCCCTATGTGGGTTTTGCTGTATTGATGACATCCAATTTAGGGATTAATGAGATCTTAATGAGATATATTGCAGCTTTAGTCCCATGAAAGTTTTAAAATGTTGATCCAAGATGAAATGGTATCCCTCAATTCTTGAAGTTGAAAAGACGGACGAACTTAAAACGCTCTCCAAAGTTTTATCTTTTGTTTTGAGTTTAGGTTCTGCCGTACTATAAAGAGGGATGCAAGTGTAGGTGGTCTGAGGAAGATAGAGTGCTCAAGCATATAAATAAAATCAAAAGAGAGACAAAATTACCTCATGAACACTTAGATGTAGCCGGTGGACTTTTGGTAGCCAAAAGTCCCGGTTTGAGTCGGAAGTCCCGGCCCTCTTGGACTTAACCGCTGGATCGACTGGCCGTCGAAAGTCCTGGCTCAAGCCAAAAGTCTTGATTGCCGGAAGTCTCGGCAACCGCCAGGAGTTCCGACTCCAGCCGAACCAGCCCTTTGGTCTGCGCCTAGTGAACAGTGTTTTGTAAAAGGGCCGAAAGTCCCGGTGATCTGTGTCGGAACTTTCGACTTAGATGTGAACGGTTGGTTTTGCCTATGAGTATAAATAGCTCTCTCTTCTCTTCTAACCATTACCCACCCATTCATTGCTCACCAACCTTCGTCCAAAACAGCTCCCAAGCATTCAGGGCGCCCCTCTCCTCTCCCCTTTGCTCCAATCTCCGATTCCCTTAGGGTTTTGAGTGAAAGGAGAGTGGATTGAGTGAGAATCACTTTGGCAAGCTTGAGCACTCGATTTCTTCGTCAAGCTGGTTGGATTTGCATCTATTACTCTTGGAGCTTTGCTCCTAGCCGGCTAGGCGTCGCCCAAGAGCTTCCATCTTGTGGAAGAACCTTGGGAAGTTTGTATTATCCTTGATTTCTTAGTGAAAAGCTCGAGTGACCTTTGTGGTTGTTTTGAGAGAGGCAAGGAGGTGGAAGAGACTCTGACCTTTGTGGTCACCTCAACAACGAGAACGTAGGAGCTCCTTTGTGGGGTTGCCGAACCTCGAGATAAATCCTTATGTCTCGCGTGCTTGTTGTTGTTGAGATTTGTGCTATCATATTTGTTCTTGTTGGTTTGTCTTCCTCTCCAACTCTCCTCTTAGGGTTTGGACTCGATCTACGGAGTGGTGACCTTCTGGCATTAAAGGAGCAGCCCCAACACTTCATCTTACCACTAGGAAGTGGAGTTGTAAGATATCTTGCACTCAAAGTTAATTTTAGCACTTGTAGTGAAATTCTCATAGGTGCTGGAACTCCTGGCTGTTTGCGTTGGAACTTTTGGCTACCAGAAATTCCGGCCCAAACTATCAGGACTTCTGACTGTCACTAACATTTGACTTTGAGATTACGTAAAAAAAATTTAGATGCGCCTATTCACCCCCTCTAGGCATTGTTTAGATCCTTTCAATTGGATCTAACGCATCCGGTCACGTTTTGCCGGCTCTGGACCCTCTCTGGAGTCGACCAAACTTGGTGGTGGTGCAGCGTCAAGTGCTGGAGTAGCATGTATGGTCAATGTCTCAGCAGTGTGGGTGAACGTGTGATTGGACGTGGCTTGGAGCGTCAGGTTAGGCCAGTAGTGCGTCCGGTCATCACTTGACCATTGGCGTGCGGTTGCCAACCATTGGGATCGAGCAGCCCTGGTTGAATCTAGGCAGCACATGGTCGGCCGAGAGTGACTGGATGCAGAGCCTGGCGTGTCCGGTAGTTGTGATTTTAGCCCAGTGAAGGGGTAACGGCCCGTTTAACCCGTGGGGCTATAAATAGAAGTGTTGGCCGGCCTTTGGCTAGTTGCTAAGCACCCTTGAGCCTTGGTGGCTTGTGTAGGTATGCTTGGAAGTCCTCTAACTCACATATGCTTGATAGTGATCATCCGATTGTGTGAGTGAGCGATTTCTAGTGCGTTGCATGGTGAGATTGCATCGAGTGGCACTATGTGATCGAGTTGCAAGCTAGTTGTGCTTGTTACTCTTGGAGATTGCCACCTCCTAGATGGCTTGGTGACATGATCTCCATCGAAGCATGCAAGAAGCTTATGTGGTGCTCCAGAGAAGAGATTGTGAGGGGTACCGTGCTCATCCCGCGGGAGCCACGAAGAGCAACACTAGTAGAGCGTGTCATTGAGCTACCCTCACTTATGGGTAGATTCTTGCGATGCCCAACGTGCGGGCTTGGTGGGTGATGCCAATTAGCCGCCAAACCATCAAGTGAGTGGTCAACACAACGGGGACTAGCGTATTGGCAAATACATGAACCTTGGGAGAAAAATCATCGTGTCAACCTTGTCTTCCTGTTGGTTTGCATTCTCGTTACACAAGCTTGTATTTACATTGATATATATTATGCTTGTATAGTTGCTCTTGTAATTAGTTAGCTTGTGTAGCTTGCTAGTTACCTTCTTGCTTGTGTTGCATAGAAGTAGCTCCCTTGCATAGCTAATTTTGGTTTAGTAACCTTGTTAGTCAGATTGCTTAGTTTGAGTACCTGAGTAATTTGTGCTCTCTAATTTTGCTTGTGTAGCCTTGTTAGTGAGCATTGCTAGTGAGCTTAGGTGGCTTTGTGCTTTTGCTTACTAGCATGTGTAGGAGCTCCCCGGTTGTTTGAAGCGCTA
This sequence comes from Miscanthus lutarioriparius, assembly GCA_904845875.1. Lineage (NCBI taxonomy): Eukaryota > Viridiplantae > Streptophyta > Magnoliopsida > Poales > Poaceae > Miscanthus > Miscanthus lutarioriparius. Next base: position 134,073,451 of record CAJGYO010000007.1, on the reverse strand, counting down.
GTTGCATAAATTTGTGTGACCTTGCTTTTAGAATTGATTAGGTGATCTCTAGCTAGCCCGGCACCTTTGTTGCCTAATTAGGACCTTTGTAAGGTGCTTGTGAACTTAGATAGAGGGGTGTAGTCTTAACTAGACCAATAATTTCAATTCCCCATTTGTTTCGGTTAGCTGGTGCAATTAATTTTAGAAAGGACTATTCACCCTCCTCTAGTTCGCCATCTCGACCCTATATAAGCCCCTTGTAGAAATGTTGATGAGCGCGTAGCCGATAATGACAAAGTTGGGGTCGAAGCCCTCACTGAGATGCGTTGAACATATTGTCGATGAAGTTAAAGTCGATGACAAAGCCTCTCGCTTAAATGTTCATGAAGGCGTTGTTAATGATGCCAAAGTGGTTGGCGAAGCCCCTTGCCAAAATGTTGGCAAAAGCGGTGTTGTTGATTGCCAAAGTCGATGGTCAAGCCCTTCACTGATATTTGGGCAAAAGCGAAGTTGGTGATGCCGAAGCATATGGCGAAATCCCTCACTGATGTTTTGGTGAAGGTTTAGTTGATGACATCGAAGTAGATGGCAAAACCCCTCACTAATATGTTGGCATTGGTGAAGTCAAATTAGCCAAAGTTGGTGGTGAAGCTACTTACCAATATGTTTGCAAAGGCGTTGTTGGTAACGTCAAAAACGGTGGGAACGCCCTTTGACAAAATGTTGGGCTGGTTAGTGTCAAGTTTGCCAAAGTCAGTGGCGAGGCCCCCTCGCTGAAATGTTAGTGAAAGCATAGTTGAAGACGTCGAAGTCAACGACAAAACCCCTCGCCGTAACTCAACCAATGTCTCGAACAGTGGGTCATCGAACTGCTAATGGCAAAGTAGGGAGCGAAAGCGAATGATGTAATTCTTGGAGAGAGTGCCTTGATGGGATCTGGTGCTTTATTGTTGGTATGACTGCTTTGGTGTATTATCCTATTATTTTTAATGGGGCGAATTGGGCAAGAGGCAGCAAAAAGAGCCCATGGCTTCTTGATTTACTTTGGCACCGACTTTGTACCTTTTCGAGTGATAGGGCAAGAGATCATGAAATGAGCCCCTCGGTGTTGTTAGATTAGTTTGACGCTGACCCCATACCTTTTGAGGCGAGAGGGCTAGAAGCTACAAAGTGGTCTCCTCTACACTTTTAGATTACTTTGGCGTCGCCACCCCAACATCTTGAGGCATAAGGCAAAGAGTCACGAAATGAATCCCTCGGTGCTTTTAGCTTAGTTTGGCGCCAAGCCATCATACCATGAGGCATGGGGCAAAGAGTCACGAAATGAACCCTCGGTGCTTTTAAATTAGTTTGGCGCCAACTCATAGTCAATGTCGTCGATGGTGAAGCCCCTCGCTAGATGTTGACGAAAGCTTAGTTGATGAAAGTGGTGCTGATTGCAAAATTAATTAAAATAAAGTTTGCAAAACATAAATTCACATTTTGCTTCCGTTACATGTATTCTTGGCAACACGAAGTTACCAGGCTCTTTTCGTACCATTGTGCTTCGATTGTGCGTATTTTTGGCAACTTAAAGTCGCTGAGCTCGTTTGAAATCATTGTGTACATAGAGATCGAAAAGAATGCACATGGCGATCTGTGGCTGCTGACTAGTTTTGATCTCATCGAATATGTTTTTGCCAATATCAGGGGGCCTTACGATGCTAAGGCGCATCTTTAGTCTCATGCAAAGTGCTCATGTGGTGAATGGATGTTATGAATGAATGTCGTGACACATATGATGGATGTATTCACACATAAAAAGAATGGGAAAACATTTTTATTTAGCTTCGCCCTCATGAATCTTTGGAGGGTTGAAGTCTTGAGCCCTTAGGCTTTTTATTTAGCTTCATTCTCATGCATTTTTGGAAGGTCAAAGTCTTGAGCCCTTATGATTTTTATTTAGCTTCGCTCTCACGTATTCTGTGAGGGTCGAAGTCTTGAGCCCTTAGGCTTTTCATTTAGCGTCGCCCTCAAGTGTTTTTGGAGGGTTGAAGTCTTGAGCCCTTAGGCTTTTCATTTACACTACTACAAATTGATTTATCACTGTCACCACTTTCACTGCCGTAGCAATAGAAGCGATCGTGTGATACTTCCACCGTCGGTTGGAATGATAGCGAGGCCTCCTGGGAATGAAACCGGCAGTTCAGACTTCTACCACCGACGGTTAACGTTAGATGCGATAGTGGTATTGGGGTTGCATTTCCTCCATCGCATGAAAAGCTAGGCCGACTAGGATACGCATTTTGTTCGCCGGCCCTAAACTAGCGTTTGGTCAAGCGGCGGTAAATTTAGCGTGAGTTTTGAATTGCATCAACTTCCAAGACCGTCAAATCACCATTACCTCTGCCGCCTGAAGCCTAAGAGTTGTACCACTGCTCTACATATACTTCAAGCCCGGTACCCTCTGAAACCACCCCTCTTCTTCATCCATCATCCCCTTCTCTTCCAATCTACAAAGAAAATATCAGACAACCCCATCAAGTTTCCAAGCAGCCCGTCATATAGCGAGGACGACATGCCAACCCACCAGTCCTCCAAGGTGGACATCTCCTCTTATGACTAGAGGTCTTCTGATTATAGTCCTCCATGGAGCTCCAAGAAGGAGGACCCAGAGGAGGAGAACGAGGACGAGGACGAGGACGATGCCGAAGATGACTCCGATAACTTTGACTCTGACTTTGCCTTGCCTCCTCCCAAGCAAGCAAGGCGAGGAGAGGATCATATGCTTAGATTAAGTAGTTTATAGTTAGTATAAGTAGTTTTAATAGTTTAGGTTAGTCATTATGCTTTCAGATGAGTACAATCATATACTCGTCCAAATTATATCTATATGTTACATATACATAATGAATCAATGAAAAAAAATTCTATTCGCGCAGATTTGATCTCTTCAATGCCACCTTTTTTATATGAAATGCAAAGCAAGTTCTTATCAATACTACTTCGAAATGTCCAGTGCACGAATTTGATCTCTCGACGAATGCTTTTTTGTTTTTCTGTATATTTGTGAATGAAATGGGAAAAAACTATCATGTATTGTATGGTTGCGGTTGTTTCTAGGAGAATCTAAAAGCCGTTTAACCACTAACAATTGTCGCATTATAGCATTGGATTAGCGTGGCAATGGTCGGCTTAATACGGACACTGTTTAACTTATCCCGTGCCGTCCATTCTCGCTGCCGATCAATCTGGACCGTTCGTTTGGCAACAAACCTAGAAGCGCCCGGCCCGTTACCAACTCCCCTCGGGTCCTGTTGATGCCTTGGTGGCGGTTCGACCAACTAAAAAACTCCAATACAAATCCATTAGTTCTCTCCACCCGTTGTTTCATCTTCATTTTGACTCATCGCCTGTACTTGCCCTGCCTTGAGTACCTTGCATTGTCGTAGTGAACAATGCCCTTTGAAGGTTAGATGGATTCGGTCACCCCCTGTTAGCATTTGGTTCCAATTGGTTTTGGGTTCGGTATCAGTTTTATTCATATTAGGAATTTCTTCATTTCAATGCGAGCAACCTTGTGTTTTGGCGGCTAGGGGTGGCACCAGGACCCCAGATGATGTTGTTTGCTACTTGGGGATGGAGCATTCACCGGACCGACTATTGATTGTTGAAGTCACTATTCATCACCTTCTCGGACCACAAAATTTGACAAGAATCGTTCAAGACCCTATTTGTGGAGAGATTTTTGTGCTTTGCAGGACTGGATAGGAAGTAGACATACTTTATAGAAACAATGTGTCCATGGATGAAGATGATATCATCTTCGCTAGGGTTCACTACCTCTGGCTTTTGGGACCGCATCAACCAATTGAGTACCTTAGCAACTGCCTATCCATTCGACATTAAGTCTTAGAATTTGTGAAACTTTTATGTTAATGAAGTTTATATGTACTAATGAAACCTCTGGATTAGTATGTATGAGTATCGCATAATTGTTGAACTATTACTTTGGTAGAACTGTTAATTGAATTAGTTGGTCTTGATTGTGGTCCACGTGTACACCTCTATGTAAGCATAGAGGATCCAAAATAGGCCTTCTTCTATAGGCGGATAGTACCCTAAACTGGCGGTGACATAGCATTTCATCTTGGTGGGAGTGCGAGGGTTTTGAAGGACGTTTTGGCGCCTTGGCGGGAGGCAAAAGCGTAGACAAAAGACCTAGGCCAACCTCTTCACTCAGAGTGTGCAACACTTTGAACCCTGACTGCTCCATGGCTACATCTAGCTCCAACTCCTCCCAGTGGTCGACACCATCCTAGGGTGACGTTGTGAGAACACCGGCTTCTAGCGGAGGAGGCTACAACGGGACGGGGGCACCCATCCCGTGCCGTGTTGAGATCCACCCCTACGCATACCAGCCACCACTTTTGTGTCGCTGCGGCTTGAAGACGCCTCGATGGATTTCATGGGGTGATGGAAAACCAGGACGTTGGTACCATAGATGCTGTAGGGCAAATAATGTAACTCGATTTTTTTTCTTGTTCATTCTGTTTTCGCAATGCAAATGCTGAAATCCCGTTGTACTTATGGTAATTTGGTTTTTTCGTAGCCCGACTTAGATTGTGGGTTCTTTAAGTGGCATGATCCCCCATATAGAAAATTTATGAGGACTTTGATTTTGTATTTATGTAACAAGATTTGGGAGCTGAAGGCGGAGGCCAATATTACAACAAATGAAGAACATCTGTAGGAGGAGGAAGAGATTATGCCATAGATTGAAGGAATGGCCAGGATTCTAATGAAGATGATGGAATATTTCGTACCTTTGAGAAAGAAATGTGCTTCATGTTCTTCTTTCACCTATTTTGTACTTACCTTAGTTCTTGGCATGTTTATTAGCAAGTTGTTTAGTTCACCGCAGTAGATTCAAGTATCAATTTATGATGTGTCAGACTAAAATCTGTCACTTTTGTACAACTATTGTTAAACTAAATGCAAGGTGATTATCCTGGTGTTCAATTTATTGAACTATAAATTCTAGTACATCCAAGTATCAATTGATGTGTCAGACTAAAATCTATCACTATTGTACAACTATTGTTGAACTAAATGCAAGGTGATTAACCAGGTGTTCAATTTATTAAACTATAAATGATAGTAGATCCAAGTATCAATTGATGTGTTGGAGGCATCCTATTTCCCTGTACACTGGGCCCTGGTATAGGGGCAACCAATTTATTGAACTATATATACACTCCTTCGGTCCTACCACACCTTCATCCCATCCATTCCCTACTCTGCTCCCTTGCTTTGCTTCACCCTGCTAGCATCAGATGAAAGGTAGCCTCTCACATGCTCACTACTCCTTCACCTCCAACCTCGTCGGCACACAAATCTTCAGCGCTCCGTCCTTGCTTCTCTGCTCCATTCGAATCTAAGGTAACTGCACTGGATCTGCTCCTCCTTCATCAGATTCTATATTCCTTTGTATTGCTCTCTCGTGCTTTGTTGGATCTGCAGATGAAAATGCATCTTCTCGTTCTGGAGTTTGTGGCCTTGTATATTCGCGGAGTGCAGCTTGTGAGCTTTATTGTCCTCAGTATTGGTTCACCAAATCAGTGCTTTATGAACAAAATCGATGAGCTAAATGAAAGTGTACCAATGGATGTGGACAGGGTTGTAGTGGTCAAGGCTCGGGATGACATGGAGATTGACAACGATCCCGTTGAGGCCAACAACGATCTGTAGGATATTATGGAGATTCACAACGATCCCATGGAGGTCGACTAGGATCTACATGGAGAATGATTAATTATGCAACCAATGATGTACATATGAAGGCCTTTTAACTTTTGCATAGTGTCAGCCCAATTAGTATCTGCATTTTAGCTTTTGGCATGCTTGTTATCTTAGTAGTGTCGACCTACTTATTCGGTATGAATGTATGAAACTCAAGTTGGATTCCTTTCAATTCGAGAGTATTGGCATTATGCTTTCCTTATGTTTTCTAAATGCATGTTTTGGTCTTCGCCTCAATGTAAATCTGTGTGTCTTATTATTCATCATCGAACTCAAGTTGGCTTTCTTTCAATCTGAGTACTGGAATTATGCTTTTCTTAGTTTTCTAAGCGCGGGATTGTGTGCCTTAGTGTTCATCACCGTATCATGTGGTGGTCTCCGGGTGGTAATAGGACCCAGCCGCCGGTGATGGCACTGTGCATTCACCGCCGCTTAGTTGCAAAATTTCCAATCCCGCGTTTGAACCCTCCCGCGCGGAACTGATGAAAGTTCGATTCCGCATGTCATAAAAGTTACGCAGAGAGCAAGCAACCTACTCCAACATCCCCCCTAACCCCCCACCCCACCCCACTGCCGCCCTCCCTCCCCCACATACACATAGCTTTTCTTTTCCTCATTGCTGTTGTTCGTCATCGCCGCTCTAGCTCATCAGCACGGCTCAGCCCCTGCTCCATGCCGGTGCACATCGCCGGATTGCCCGCACAGATCCACCGGCAAACAAGCTACTGCTGTCACCGGCGTTGCCACTCATGCTCACCACCGCCAGATCCAAAGGCAAGTGTAATAAGGCCTTACTTGCATCACCGTCCCTTCTCCTTGAAACTCATCTCTTTACTAATGTTTATTGATGCAATGCCATGGTAGGGCAACCTCATCTCTTTGGTGGGTGGTGTCCTTCCAGATGAAGGAGGTCTGCAACATGAGGAACACAGTGGACAGCCTCTCAGATGACGTGCTTGCCGACATCTTTAGCTACCTCCCCGTCCGGTCCTTGTACTGCTGCAAGTGTGTCTGTCGCTCCTAGAGGCGCGTCATCTCCGACTCCTATCAACGTAAGAAGCTTTCACAGACTGTCGTCGGCTTCTTCTATGGCAGCTGGTGGAAGGGCAATCACCACTTCACCAGCATCACCGGTGAACAACCCTCCTTGTCCTTCTTGCCCTTCCCCCTTAAAAATTTCTAGTCTCAGATTGTTGCAGCGGCCTCGTCCTTTGCTAATGTGCTGGGCTTGATAGATTAAGTCGCTATATTATCTGCAATCCAGCGACCCACAAATGGCATGTACTACCGCGTAGCATCCGTACTGTTGATCAGGCTCGCTTAGGTTTTGACCCAACGTCCTCGCACTTCTATGTGATTGAATTTGTTGAGATGGAGGGTGCGTGCGTAGGTGTGGAGATCTACCCATTTAAAACTGCAGCATGGATCTTTAAGGAATCCGAATAGGGCGAGGGTAGTATTGTTCTACGTTCAAAATCGAGAAGTGTTTTTCTTAATGGTTTTATGCACATGCTTAAGTACTCTACGATAGTTGCTGTGGATATGGAGGGAAAGACATGAAGAACAATTCGTAAACCAGGTGGTGCTGAAATGTCCATCCATCAAGCTCAAGGTCACCTATGTGTATGTTGTGCTGATTTTCGCAATAGGTCTTGGCTTTTAGTGTGGATACTTGAAGACTATGGTACTAATAACTGGAGTTTGAAGCATGTTGTGGACATGGAGGAATTTGGATGCATGAATATTAAAGTTGATTCTGAGCTTTGTGATGAGGAGTACAGAGTGAATATAGTTCACCCAGAATGGAATTTTATTTTTCTTGTTGGGAAGGATAGAACATTGATTGCATATGACATGGATCGCAGAAAGGTTCATGTCATCCATGCCTGTGTCCTCCGCTTTTGTAGATCAAGAGGACGTTTCTATATGAATAGGCCTTACTATCTTTCTTATGTTTCTTTATTCATGGAGTCATTAGCAGAGCAGTAAAGGTGCATTTCCTGTATTTTGTTGTCACGGACAGTCTTTGTTCAGGTAGACAGTTGTTTTTATTCTATGTATGTATAAGCCAATTTTGGCTTGTTAACTAAAGGAATGGTATGTTCAATATTATTAATTCTGCTGCTTTATTCAGGTTGTGGATCATAGATGAATAAGAAGGGTTCCATGGTGCATTGGCTACCAATCCGAATAATGCACTAATTATATTCATTTGCCTTGCAAGCAAGAGTGCCACATAGAAGGAGCACAGCTACGTCGTTTCGTTATGTAAGTTCGTATACATAAGTACCTTTAGTATGCTCTATGTACCGCTTGTGTTAGGACATCAGTTGAGAAAGATGTTATGGTAGCGTCCATTGTTATTGTAAGAAGTACTCTTGTTTGTGAACATGATTTATGTATGTAATGATTATATATCTATATGCTTTATATTCATGAAGCTATTAAGGGCCCAGCTGAATTAGTAACTATTGTGAAACCGGATGAAATTCTATCACCGTTGCTATACGTATGATGCGACAGGGATCAAAAGTATATCACCGCCGAATCCTTTAGTAACCCGACACCGACTAAACGATCATCAAAGGCGGATCGTGGTGCAAGGCGACGGTGACCATGACTTTTGTACTGACGGAATCATACGCTGAAGCGACGGTGGTGTTAACCTCTACACAAGCGTCTCGGTCGTTGAACCGACAGTGAACCCGCACCGCTGACAGTCGAGTCGAAGAACAAGACGACGGTGCTGGTGACCACTACATAGGCGGTTGATGTGCCCACACGACGGTTTTAATAGCCTCGACACAGTCGGATCATTTGCCAATGCAGCGGAGTTAGTGTACATCCACAGCCGGATCGTGCTCCAATGCGATTGAAGTAAGGACCTAATCACGGACGGATCATAAGCTAATCGACGGTGTTAGTGTATACCGCAGTCGGTCCTAGATGCCGACGGTGAAGGCTATGACCATCACTGTCGACAGCTTACGGCCGAGGCCGAAATTGGACTGTGATGTGGGTTACGACACGGCTGTGAAAGATACGAATATAGTAGTGCTAGCTTCGCCTATGCGTATTTTTGGAGGGTCGAAGTCTCGAGTGCTTAAGCTTTTCATTTAGCTTCACCCTTGCCTACTGGCGTACGTGCCGGCCAACACCGACGATGCGGGTGGGCAGCTGTTCTAGGCAAGCGAAGCTGACAGTCTAGCCACGCTACACCGTTTCATGGGCTGGCAGGGCCTTCTTCAACAAGTTCTACCTCGCCGATGCTGCCGAGGACGTCCGAGACGGTTCAGCTACACCGTCTTTATGCATGTTATACTACTACAACCACCACTACGTGTCGTTCGATACCGCCGAGGTGAACGATGCAGGCGGGCATAGCTGATATTGCAGCTATGTTGTACCGGCCGACCGACGAGCGCTACATCTACACCAGCACCACATGCATGCTACTTGTGGAGCGCAAATATATCAGGAACCTGTATTTGTATTTTCATTAAATATAAATAAATATGTGTTCCCGTCTCTTTGTTTCTTTTGTGTACTTTAGTACACTGGCATGTCCCACGTTTTTTATTATATGCACAGAGAGATTCTTAGTGATTTTTCTGTCCAAATACCCTTAGGGCTCTAATTCAAGTAGAGGACTAAGTTCCTGAGGTGCAAGGCCTTCTGTTCTCTGCAGTTGGTCGTTCAAGATATTTCTTTTATGTTCCTTGGCCAAAAAAAAAATGTTTACCTTTTAGGAATAGTTGACATGGGAGGCGGGAGGCAATTGAATTTGATGGCCTGCCATGCTTACCTTCTGAGCTTTGGTAATCATTGTGACGATAATAGAGCTCTTCTTCAATACAAGCATTAAAAAGAAAAAGTTACCCATCACTATATTTATCTTTATTTTTTTTTCATATGGCCTACCAATAACATTAAAATCTCCATCAATTAAAAGTGGTTTGTCATTAAAATTGCACAAAGCGCAACACTGGATTGTCGTTCCTAATAAATCGGCCGTTGCCGTTGTTTAAATTCGATGGTTCGGTACCTGGGTCGCTGTCCGGTCGTGCTTTGCCGGCCGCATCGATCAAAAGCTCTCCTAAGACGACGCATGGTATAGGGTCAGCGTCAGGCCACACGCACCTCGTCGTCCATGCCTGATGATCATGCATTCTTTCTCCGCGGAAAACGACCATGCACTGGATCACTCTCTTCTCTTCGCTCTCGAGTCGAATATAGGGTCATCATGGGTTGATAATTTGGAGTTGGCCTAGCTAGCCTACACCTGGATAGAAGGATAAGCTTTCACCATTATCATTTACGGAATTACGGTGGTAAAGGGAAACCGAGCTCCAATCTTTTCTCATCGAAACCTCAATTCGCCAACCCGCCCAACCGTGTACTCTTTGAATATTTATTCACACTACCAAAACGACTCCGGCTCCTCTAGTTTTCATTAAAAAACGGCTTCTCCGAAAAAACGTTTAGCAGGGCTCGGAGGAGCCAGAGCTGGAGCCAGGGAGGAGCCTTGCTAAACAGCCCTTAGTCACATCAGGTTGCAGTGATACATGATGGCATGGTCATAGTTGTTGTTCATGAGCATTATTTTCTTCACCATAAACACAAGATCCTAAAATCCACCTAAACCCTCTCCCAGTTGCCAACCTTTGTTCCCATGGGCGGGAAAACACATTTGAGGCCTTGTTTGGATGTTATCGGATTCATCTCAATCCACATGTGTTGGTGTGGATTATAATGGAATTTAGTTCAAGTTTCACTCCAATCCATACTAACACATGTGGATTGATACAAATCCGACTAGATCCAAACAAGGTCTGAGATGGAAGGAGGATCGTTTAGGGTGCCACTAAATTTCGGGTGTTGGATAAGATTATTGTTAGTTTCTTTTCATATAAACCTTATTTTTTACTATAGGATGCTAAATATGGACACTCTTGGAGATAGTTGTATCTAAAGTAACTTCGTTCAACAATTTACCACCCGCTTGATTGAGTAGCAATTTTTTTTAGCGTCCTAGCCACTGCTCACACTCCCTCAATCACCAAAAATGTCATTTACAACCTATACCTGATAATGCATTTCATGGTAAATCTAATAACACTTATTAATATTATCAATATTATTTCTTTTGTTTTAATAAACTTAGTCAAATGTAAGATGGTTTGACATTCTTTTGGGGCAGATAAGAGCGAGCAATTGCCACTCGAAGATTGTCATAATGCATTTTCGTTTTCCAAATGTATCCACTTAAGAGTACCATCAACATACAGATTAGGAAAGGAAATTATTACAGGGGAGAAAACTATAAACAACTGAAGAATTCTCGCAATCATAGTTTCCAGTAATTTCCACGCTAATACATCACAAAAAGCGAACATTCAAGCACCTACAGTCCAACCAGTTAGTCTAAAGATCAAAGTTTCAGTATGAGTTCCCTGCAATTTCAGATGACCAGAACATCCTAGAATCGAACGGCCTCCTACATAGTGAAAGACAGGAAGGAAACTTATTCGTATACTTGTTGTGTGCAACAACCGTTCTGCCATATACTATACTTGGATGCGAAAAATGCAATGAGATTCTTTCAGTGGATGTCATTGCTGGATCTGCTTTAGCTTTTCTTCTTGGTTTTCATAATCTTCAAGCCTCTTCAACCACCGCAAACCGAGATCACAGCCTGCCTCAGCTGCAATTTGAAACTGTTCTTTCGCTAGCTTTATTGGATCCTGCTGCAGGGTCCTTTTCCGCATTTTCCCAGTTGATGGACTCTTGCCTGAGTTGAATCTCGTAATCACTTCAGGTATTTCAGCACCTGAAAACAATTGCAATGTTAGGTGGAACGAATAATTAATTTGTAATAAGATGTTACATGCTTTAGAATGCCAAAAATAACCAATATTCCACAATCAATGATGCAATAACGTGTAACTAAGTTACCCAGACACTATAGTTATCTCACAGACCTTTAAGAAGCAAGGATCCATATGCGATAGCAGCACCAGCATGTCCCTGGTGATGGTCAGAGTTCAAGTCTCATAACACAAACCACAATCAGGTTATGTATAAGTACGAGAAACTGAACTTTGAACATGTAATTCATATCATACTATCAATTATTTAACTTTGTTGGAAAAACTTGACACCTTTTCTGAAGCTCTATGAAAACACCACAACGCAGAAGCTATATCTCTCTTAACACAGTCTCCAGTTAGATATACAGCACCGAGAAGATATAAAGCGGCAGGGTGCAGCTGCAATCAAGGAGTCAGGTCAAAATAAAATAGCCCTGACAAATGGCACATCAGAAAGCACAGGATCAGCATTCAGGTAAGCAGCACACTGCATACCTGATCAACAGCTTGCTCAATGTAATGGAAAGCCTGTTGATCTGACTGAACATAGTCATTCTACATTAGCAACAGAGACAAACCATCAATTAAAATGAACACAAATTCCATGAATATCAAAAGGCCACTGCCTAACAAAAAACTAGGTATGAACTGTAAAAACCTCAATTCTTAGTCGACATCCAAGTTCATACTGTGCATCTGGATCACCCATATTTGCAGCTTCAACCAACAAAGCAGCACCACTGCACACGTGAAAAGGGAACAGCTTTTAATTCACATGGAATTCTATTGAGTCCAAGACATGTATCATGAGATGGCAGCAACAAAAACAAATGTTCCAAAAAGAAGACAGCAATAGGCAAGGTCGGTTTTACTTCCTATTGTATTTTATGGCCTAATTGAAAAGTGAGCAGTTTTTAGGATGATCCAACTTCAGCCCTTTCTCTTCCAATTTTGTTTTATGTCGAGTTGCTAATTCCAATACATTTGTCTCCCAATGTAATTCAATTGAATGCTAAGGTAGCAAACTTTGAAGCAACTAAATGGTGCATAATACTATTCTTGCATACTCCATAACAGAAATATATTGTTCGCAGCACGGCAGCAGTGACCTACAACAGCCAAATCTCAACCACTTCAAACAGACTACACAATAGTGAATGGTGATTACTGATTACTATTGAGGCTTCTCACAGCTTGTGGGTGACTGATGAGATTTCAACCACTAAACCACTAAATACGTAGTACCCTATTTCTCTAATGCTACCCTATAACTTGTAACCATTGATCAAGATTTTTGGGCATAGTTGCATCACAGTACAAAACTCTGCACTTCTATACACTAAACTTTCAATTGCAATGACACTTTTTGGATGGAAATAGGAGGACACAAATAGTTGTCTAGCATAAAACATGTGCTGCGCAGCATACTAGCCATATCAATAACAAGATCAGTATGTGAATGCAAGGCTTAAACAAATTATGTGGCCTAAAAAATGAATTTAACTAATTCTAACACCATGCTATATTTTGAAATAGAGTTAAGATTGATAAATTAAAAAAAGTCTTGTTAACTAATTCTGAATTCTGATAGATATTAGGCACATATGAATCAGTTGCCAACTCTGCTAGCTAATTCACAATCCTAGAAGCCTAATATAGCAACATATTTACCATCTAAATGATACGTAGTGGTAACATATAGCAGCAAATATATGATGAGCAGCATGCCTGCTAGTGTAGAATGCATAACCGATATCAAGTTTCTGAAACCATAACACTGATAATACATAATACTTCTACCGTGCACTAATCAATGGTTTAGGACTCAATCCACTTAAAAGGAATATGTAAAAGAGTTGTCAAAACAACAACAAAAGCACTGACGAAACTATTTTCGTGCATTTCCACGTGCCTGGAAGCAATAGAACAGAACATAGCAGCAATATAATTTATATGACATAAAATAAGCACTACGTTAAAATTACAAGAAGTAAAGTTACTCACACTGCCTTACAAGCACCAGGAACATGATACTTGAAGTGCATTTTTGCCCAGCCAATACCTCGCATGTGTATTATCATTGTCAATCTCCAAAGCCAGTTCAAAGTTTTCCTTAGCGCCCTTTACACATGAAGAAAGTTACGAGATGTTAAGATCATTAGTTAAAAAACAAGAGTGTCAAGCAGGTGGCCATGAGAGGTACAACTTAGAAGGTTAAGCTGGTTAAATAACAAGGTCAGTGTGATCTAGTGGAATATCTCCACTACACAACTCCAGCTGATTAATTCACGGAATATCTAGAGAACTCGTTACCCCAAGTTCTCTGCCAATGCTGGAGATATCACAAATTTCACCTAATAGGCTACAATCTGTGAACCCTTTTGTGTGGATTAGGTGCTCCTTCATCTTATTGTGGAGAAATGGGGGCAGAAAGGAAGATAAACCCTAAGCCGTACCCTTAGAAGCGGGATGAGGCGCTTGTCGTTGCGGTCGGCGTAGTCGATGACGCGGTCGACCTCCTGGAGCGCACTCCATCCCTTGGCCACCAGCTCCATCGCCTTCTTGTTCCTGTCGTGCATCCACCTCTGTAACCAGACACCAAAATAAGAAATAGACCGCGTCAGCATATCTGCTCGTCACCAGCGCCACCAGTATAAAACATGGCTATCATCAGATGAGATCCACCCACGGCCCACTCGACGCGCCCTAACCTGTGGGTTCAGTGCGGCGGCGAGCTGGCTGGCGCGCACGGAAGAAGACGAAGACGAGGCGGCGGCGGACAGCCGCCGCGCTGACGCGACGAGCATGACGGCGTGTCGAGCGAGGAGAGCGGCACGGAAGCCTAGCCGCGAGCTATAGCTGGTGCTCTGGCGGAGACGCCACCCCGCCCTCCCGTCGTCTTCGTCTTCTTCCAGCGGCTGCGGCCGAGGGGAGCGTGGAAGCAGTGGCGGCCGCTCAGGCCGTCGACAGCCCGAGTCGCTGACCGGTGGACCCCGCTCGAGGCTTCGAAACCTCAAAGCTCGCCGGATTCATGGACCGGGCTGAGCTTACTCGAACTCAAGGCCCGAAATTGTACCGTGACACTGGACCGGGTTATACGGGCCTTGGGCACCTTCCGTTTTCCCCTTTTTTTTTACTGAAAAAATCATTTATCCAACTATTGTCATGGTGTGATTTTTCTCCTCAAACTCCAAAATTGAACATCTTACATCTGAACTCTCAAAAATGTTTAAACTAACTCTCTACCGGGTTTAGAAGTGGTTTTAAGGCGGTTTCATCTTTTTAGTTAAAAATCTCATAAATGCATCATAAGGTTTTTATAAATCACGAAAATGGCTATAAATTTATAAAATTTCTAATAAAAATTATAGAGAAACATTGGGACATGATAAGCCTAATAAACTATTTATATCAAGTGGAAAATGTCAATAGAAGTTTTAAAAAATTATAATTAGCACCATGAAAATGGAAAAGGATATCTAGAAAAATCTAAAAAATCCTAAACATTCTATTAATGTCTAAGTGCATTTTAAAACTTTCCATAACAAAAATATGTGATGCAACCAACAAGAATCGGACATACATTAATGTTGAATGCACTCACGTTGGTTGCATCTTATATTTTTGTTGTGAAAAGTTTTTAAAACATATTTATACATTAATTAAAAATTTTAGATTTTCTATATGTTTTTCAATTTTTCTATAATAAAAGCTATTTTTGGAAGCTTTTAAAAATACCTTCAAGAGTTTTAAAACTTGTATTTGAGTTTGTCATGTCCTAATCTATATCCAAGATTTTTTTTCTCAAAAATTTTAGAGGCTTAAAGACATTTTCTATGGTTTAAAAACATTATCATGTATTTATATGTTTTTTAACTAGAAAAAGATGAAGCGGTCTTGAAAACCATTTCTGAAGGGAGGTAATTTAAACAGTTTAAGAGTTGAGAGTGCGATTTAAGATATATGGTTTTAGAGTTCGAAGAGGCAAATCATGACGATAATTTAGGGAAGTAGGGACCTTTTCCTCTTTTTTATTTAGATGCGTTTAAAATCAAATGGAGCTCTACCAAACAGGCCATAAGATTCATTAGTTGCTAAAAGGATATTAGTCAATAAAGTTTATACTAACACCATACAATAACTTTGTTGAAGTTGATAAATATTTATACAAACTAATCGTTGATTGTTGAAGCGGCCTTTACATGTCCCTATAAAGTCATCATTTTGGGGATGCGAGAGTTAGCCATGGAGGAGAGTCCGTAGAAGGATGGCCACATTGGCATGCCACATGCCCACATATGCAAGCATATGATAATTATTGATATTTGGAGCACTAGCACAATTACTCTCTTCGTCCAAAAAGAATAGAAGTCTCATTTACCGACAAGTCAAATAATCCCAAATTTAGCTAGGTTTATTAAAAATAGTATCAATTTTTATATCACTAAATAGGTTTATTATGAAAAATATATTCCATGATTAATCTATTGAAATATTTATTACATATCATAACTATTAGTGTTTTTATAAATATTTGATTAAATTTAGTGTTGTTTGAGTCATCGGGGAGCAAGATAGTATATTTATAAATTAATGGTTTTCAGGAGACACCTCCGAATCAGTTTGGGGGATTGTTGATGCACTTTGCTTCTTATATACTCCCTCCATGTTCCTAAAAAGAATTATTTTAGACAGCGATACGGTCTTCAAAGCATAACTTTGACTTCTTATTTTTATGAAAATATTTATTGAAAAGTGATATGTGTATATTTTTATGAAAGTATTTTTAAGACAAATCTATCCACATGGTTTTTATATTTCCAAACTCAACAATTTAAAAGTTATTTATGATTTATATTACCAATGTTTGACCCAAACCATGTCCAAAATAGCTTCTTTAGGAACATGGAGGGAGTATTATAATATATGCTCACAAAAAGTATATTTATGATAATCTTATATGGATATGGATTTTCTGTTGTCACAATCTTCTTCAATATCAGAGTGGTTAATTGCATCAATTTTCTATTTGTTATCTTCTCCTATTTGAATTCGTGGTTTGTGGTTGTCCATGGTTCTTGCGATAACACTTGTCCAACCGCTCCACTCTCTACAGTGATATGGACGGCATTGCCAACGTCAAGGAAATGTATTTTGAACATTTCTTTATCAGATGAAAAATGCAAGAGGATCGTCTTCTCAGATGTGAGGGCACGAGAATGACACCAGAAGATCCATGGCTGCACCTAATTCCGGGTGCTGACCTGGGACAACTTGTCAGGTCGAGAACACAGGTTTTAATGGGCAATTACCAGGTCAAGTCTTCTCTTGAAGATAAAGCGACTGATGAAGGAAATAAGGAAAAAAAAAAAAGATGTGTAATGTGATCATATCAATCTGTACACTGTATATCATATAAACTGTATGTGTACACCGATTACATCCTTCAGATGCCTGTAATTCTCGCTTTTTTAGTACTCTTGAGCAAACATGGAGATTCCTCACGTACTTTTTGAGCAGTGTGATTCAAGTAACTTCTAAGCATAACTCATCAGGCATCAAGTCAGCTAGGCCTCAAGAACTTGGCAATGGAGGATGTTGTTTTTGGCGCGGCTGCGGCCAGCGAGGTTGGACAACAGTCCCGTGACGAAGCTCTTGGCATGCGCTTTGCCGGCGAGGGTCTGCCACCGCTGGTTTCCTGCCCCGGCCGCGACGTCGACAGCCGAGACGCTCATGTCGTTGCGGACGACGCAGAGCCTTCCGTGGAGGGCGACAATGGCGGCCGCCTCCGCCGCCTGGGAGCTCCCTCGGTGCTGCTTGCTGTCGACGTAGGTGGTCCACGCGTCCGCGGCCTCGTCGTAGGCCCTCAACCGGCATCCGTCCTTGCAGTCGGCAGCGTAGAGCCGGCCGTTGAGGCACGCGCTGGGGCTCCGCCAGCCGGTGACCATGCCGTCGAGGACGACGGACCACGCGTCGGCGTCCGGGGAGTACGCCTGGCTCAGCACCTGCTGCTGCGCGCCGATGCCCTTCACGTACCACCGCCCGCCGTGCACCGCGCTGACGAACGGCGCCATCGGCGCGGCCATCTCGGCGACGAAGGACCACCGGTTCTTGGCCGGGTCGAACACCTCGGCGGACCTGAGCCCGCCCCCACCGCCGCCGCTGCAGCTCTCGCCGCCCGCGACGTACAGGCGGTTGCCCATGACGCACACGTCGAAGCACTGGCGGCGGCGCAGCATGTCCGGCGCGCGGTGCCACCGGTTGCTCCGGGCGCTGTAGAACACCACCCGCCGCATGGCGCCGCCGCCCCTGCGCTGGTCCCTGCCGCCGAGCAGGTACAGGTGGCAGCCGCCGAGCACGGCGCAGCCGAACCCGTCGGCCTCAGCGTACTCGCGCGGCACGGGCGGCAGCGCGCGCCACGCGCCGCGCGACGGGTCCAGCACGTCCCACGACACGCGCCCGTCCCTGCCGTCGCGCTTCACGGCGTACAGCCACTGCTCCGCGAGCCCGAGCCGCCGGCGGAGGCCGTAGAAGTAGTTGCCGGCGAGCAGGCGGCACCACTTCCGGCACACCAGCCTCAGCTTACAGTGGTCAGCTCTGGGCACCCGGATGAGACAGGCAATGGCGAGGTCGTCCGGAAGGCCCGGGAGCAGCGGGCACGGCCCTCCGCGGCTGCTCCGGTCTGCGCCCGGCCGTGGCTTGAGCGGGTGGATGGACGCCCTGAGGCTCGGTTGCACGCACGCCTTCGACGCCGCAATTCGCCTCGCCGCGGCGGCGGCGGATGATCTGTCCACCCGGCAAAAGCATGCAGAGCTGTCAACCTGCGGTGAGCCATCACAAGAAACAGAAATTGTTAGGTAGTTCTAAAAATTGTCAAGAGATTCAAAAAAAAAATGTCAAGAGGTAGGCCAAATCATAAATAAAAGAAGATTATTATGAACTAAAAGCACCATAATTGGTGTTGTTGGGAATTAAATTGAGTGTGCTTATTTTCCCACAGACGTGATTGGTTCATGAAACTTTAGAGTGATCAGACAAGAGCATGAGACAGACACTGAATGGTGTCATGAAACAGCAACTACTTACTACAGAAGTAGTTGAACAACTACCTTCTGGGGGACCAAGCTTGATGGCATCGCCATTCAAGTTTCACCATGAAGGATTGAAGGGCATTAGAAATGGCGCTGATGATATGTTTACATCAATACATTTTCTATTTTTCTCTAGAGGAAGCAGTGCTGAATGTATTATTATGCAACTAAGCAACTCAATGAACTTTCCGCAGGTCAAATGAAAATGATTTGTAAACTGAATTCACTTGTTCTACTCTGCCCAGAATTATGTGCGATTACATTAGAAAAGGCACAATCTTTTCTAGAAGAACGTCAATAATTTCAGATAGAAAAGTCTCCGTAGGAAAACATCTAGATGCTCATACTGATAGACGCTAACAGACTTCCATCCGACTTCAGAACAAGATTGCTTGGCCATTTTTTCCTAGTGTGTTTCTTCTGAATTAGATTAGAATTCTATGAAGTCCAACCGACCAAAACACCTTCAAAGATTAGAATTCTTCTGAATTAGATTGCTTGGCCATTTTTTCCTCGAGTGTTTCTGTCTGACTAAGAACAACAGGCTTACAGGCCAGAACCCAAAGCGTCGTCAGAGATTTCCAAAAACCTGCTCAACTAAAGCAATCCAACGATGGCATGTATGCAAATAAGCAAAGGAATATGTATAATCCGGAGACGAACAGGAGCAGAAGAGGAGAGACACAAGAGGCAAAGAGAGACTCACCAACGGAGCTGTTCGGTTCCTTCTGTCCATGTCTGCTCCTGAACCAACGAATCGACAAGCTGTCTGCAGCTGCAAGAACCAACCGATCACCAACCGGACATCACACCATTGCTATCCCCAATTCCTCATCCTCTCCGTTGGCAAATGGCAGCCTCAACCGGAGTCTCCCAACCAGAAACTCCTTCCAGCACCCTGCTGCCTTTCTGCAATTGCGAGGAGGAAGACGAGAAAGAAGGAGCGACTGGCGACTGGTGACACTTGGAGGCCGCCCGTCGCATTAAAGCCTGGCGTGTGTGCCTGCCAGTGGACCCGGTCCGCAGCTGCAGCACACACAGAGCACTCGGCAGGAGATGAGGAGAGGGCAGTGCGCCACCAGGCCCCTTTCCGTTGGTGTCATTTCGTCTCCTTCTCAGTCAACCACTCCTGTTCGTCTCGTCTGCATGGTTGATCACTGATTGCCCAGAAGATCATCTATCCTCCAGATCATTTGGGTGCTTGGCAGCTGACCAGCTAGCTGTTCTCCTTCTTCTGATGCTGAAAGATGAACTCCTAATTTTTGCAGTGTTGTAACAAACAGCTTTTGTTTCTCCTGCTGTTTGTTTCTTTGTTTGCCCTCTGCTCTGAATAGATCAGCAGATAACTAACATTGTTTAGCACAAACTCGACGTGACGACGTACTCATGCTTAACAGTTTTAATCTCTCAGCTGGAGACAGCTAGTTATGGTTGCAGAACTTTCATGAACACGTTCCATATGTAAGTGATACGTGTGGTGTGACAGCAAAGCGAGAACTGAATACTGAAGGTCGACGTCGACCACGGCCACTACGTAACAGAACCTCTAAAAGCAGGAAAGCAGACAAGGGGGAACGGCAAGCGGCAGCGTCAATAGTCAGGATCAGGCGATCAGGCGAAAGCAGAGACGAATACGTGCGACTAAACTAAGTTGGAGTTCCTTGGAATCAAAACAAGGGGAAAGAGGTGAGGTGGGATCAGTGGCCTCACATCGCCGGGAGATGATAGGTCAATTTGCAGGAGCAATCATAATTCATAGGATAGGGCTGCACGGCCAGCATATGATCTCGATGACAATGTGCGCACCATATTTATTTATTTATTTTCCTTGAAAAAAGAAGCACAAAGATGCAAGGGCTATCTCAAGTTTCAACTAGGGATGTCAATAGCATGAGCTTTCATCCTTTGCGGGGAAAACCTTGTAGAGACCATGTATTTCTATAGGCATGTGGACCAGGTAAAGGTGACCATAATTGTATTATAGGATAGCAAAAAATGTTTACAATCGATGCTATCTTTGTCATTTGGCAAATTGTCCCACCAGAAAAGAAAGATAAAAAATCTTGTCACGTACTCCGTCTACTCCAAATTATAAGACATTTTGATTTCTTAAAATACATTGCTTTTAATATGTATCTAGATTAATGATCTAAGTACACAACAAAAGCTACATATCTAGAAAAGTAAAAATCCTAAGTTAAACTTCTTCAGGTCCATATTATTGTTTGTCTTAAATTTCTCTAATTTTGACTAAATTTCTTGATAAAGATGTTAATATTTATATGTTTAAATTTAAATAAATGCTCTATCAAAACATATTTGGTGTTATAAATGTTGAACAAAGTTTAAAGAATTTTCAGTTAGGACAGCCAAAATGAACAGATGCTATTTTGCAAACAGAATTTGGTAAATGGAAATAATCACAGGGAATCAGTTACATTATAGAGTTCTCACATGTAAGGGTGGCGCGATATCTCACCACGAACATGTTGTTCATAAAAAATAATATAGCGGCGTCGGTAAATTGCGTAGCCACAAGAGTGAGTTTTGCACAGTGGGTACACAAGAGGATGGGAGATGGTTCACCATCCCCGTCCTCGTGAAACCCGATATATATTGTTTGCTTACTCATTTCAATCTCCACAGGATTGAATCAGCTATGTCCCCGTCCTATAATAGAGAAATAATTCCTAGCAAGCAATCGGGGATCGAGACCCCTTGCCATATGTAGGACTTTGGGCATGAGTGGTCTAACTTAACATGAATGTTTTAATTAATGCGGTAAAATACCAACATACTATGAACTTAAGACATCTTACAAAATGAAATAAGTCTAGAATTTAAGTTAGACAAGTTTACTTGGGCCTTTGTCCAAGAAATTGTTAGGTAGGCCTACCCACGCTCTAGATACATCACTTGTGTAGTCTATGAGAGCACATACTCTTTGTTAGAGTACGGGCATGTTCGCTGGTTGGTGCTGGTGCTGGTTTGGGCTGGCTGGTGCTGGTTTTTTTGAGAGGAAAATATTGTTGGCTGGCTATTTTGGGCTGGCTGAAACCAACAAGCGAACATGTTGTATGTAGTAGATCTGGCACGACTCATTATACCAGTGATCACATACAACCTCTATGATTCGTCCTGTTCGCTTGGGCTTGTTTGACTGATAAACCATGACTGAAAGTACTGTTGGCTGATTTAGTGTGAGAGAAAAGTATTGTTCATTGGCTGAAAAAGTATGGCTTATAAGACAAACAAGCCCAAGCGAATAGAGTGATTATCCTAAGGCTCACATTATCCTTGATAGTGGGTTTCCAATAAAACACACTACCAAGGCATCGGGACTTGCTCAACCAAAACGACTGGTCTAGCACGTGAGATCCGTCCAATCTTATATGTGTATTGTGTTCTTCACCATCAATTTCAATACGGACTTGCTAGCACCCGGATGTCCGATCCGGGCGCTAGCATCCGGATAGTGCCCGCACAGAGAGTGAGCACCTAGCACGTCGGGATCGTGAGCGAGCGCATCAGTAGTAGGCTCGCGCCGTCCATGACGTCGTTCACGCTGCTCCAGTCGTCGCCCACACCGCCCCAACGTCGCTCGCACCATCAGCCACTTCCCACGCGCATCCCATGTGCAATACCCGATCTACTTTTGAAACATCCAGATGCAACAATTGCAACGTACAAAAGAAGACAGATGAAACACTTGAAACAAGCGTCTGAAACACTTGTGAAAATGCCTGAAAAAACCATTGCAAGCATATGTAACATCCAGATGAAACACTTGCAAACATACGTATGAAACACCTAAAAACACTTGAAACATATGTTTGCAACATGCATGTATATGCAACATTCACATCTAATTTTGCAACATCGAGATAAAACACTTGAACATACGTCTGGAACAGATGAAACATTTAGAATATACACTTGAAACATACGTGTATAGCCATTACAACATGTGCAACATCCCAATCTACTTTTACAACATCAATATACAACACTTGCAACATACCTCTGAAATATTTGAAACACTTGAAACATACTCTTGCAACATACGGTTCTCACCCCCCTTCTTCCGTACGACGCAACACAGAACGGGGGAACGACCGATTTTGGCAAGCCAGCGATCGACGACGGTGGGGCGGCCTGGCAGCGGCTAGTTGCGCCTACGCCTGGCCTAGGCTCTGCCATTGACGGCCCCCTCTCCTGGCCGCTTGGCCTAAGAGCGGCGAAGGATAGAGCACGGCAGGGAACGGAGGTGGGGATGGGGTGCGCCGTGGGGGATGGCGGTGACGGCACGCCGGAGTTGGCCACGACACGACAGAGTGGGGCGGACGGCCTCGTCGTGCTGCACGGAGCGGGGAGAGGAGAGCAGAGCAGCACGGGATGGGAGCGGATGCGCCGCCGCACTAGAGAAGGCCATAGCGAGTAGCCTCGCGCTAGAGAAGGGAGCTGCGCTGTCCTTTTTTGGAGAAGCGGACCGACAATCGGCGCTGGATATGATGGAGTACGGGAGGCGAAGCGTGGTCCGGTCTGTCCATCTGTTCGTATGCCCAACAGGGAGCATTACCAATTTTAATAGCGGGATTAAACCTCTAGCACCGTAAAAAGATGACGTTTCTTGATTTTTTCCTTTTAAAAACAACTTTTCCACACATTTGCTTCATCTATTTATCGATTGATCCCTTTCATGCACTAGGGGTTGCACACCACGGGGAGGTAGGGACTAGCATGTTAGATAATCTACTGCTTCCTTGTGTGAACACATAGCAAGGGAAGGCGGCGCCAAAAAGGCTCTCTGTTGTGGGTATTGTAGCCGCGTTGTGGAGCAGCGCCGAACGACTCACCTGCCGTACTGTAGCCACATGCATGGATAGGCACATAAGTCAGTTCTGCTGTGTTATCTAGTCACTATTGCAGCAAAGGTAGCTGTACTAGGACTAGATGGATAGAGTTATATATATAGTTTGCCACTGTAACTCAACAAAGGGAGTTCAGATTTGTCATCTCCTATATAGGGCTCCGGCCAACGCTGGTGCTTGTACCGTGTGTGTATGCTCTATTCTCCCTCTTCTTCAACCTCTAGCCATAGTGTGTGTGTTTGGACAACGCTTGTTCGTGGTCGGCTTAGCTAGTGGGTGCTCGGCAACACTAGCGGGTGCTCGGCAAGATTGGTGAGTGGTCAACTCACCTGAGCCGGTGATCCTATGGGCTAACAAGTGGTATTAGAGCCATATAAAGCGTCCGTCACTGGACTAACCGCTGGCCATGACGAATGGTTCAGAGATGGGCGACAGTAGTGCCACTGTTGTGGCTGCCCAGCCACGACCGGAGGTCGTTGTTCGCACGGTGCGGGAGGTCAACGGCACCAGTTGGCCGACGCTGACTCGCACCAACTATGGAGAGTGGTCGGTGACCATGAAGGTCAAGCTCAGAGCCCGATGGCTGTGGAATGTTGTTGACAAGGGCACCGATAATAAGGAAGATGACATGTCAGCGTTGGAGGCTATCCTCGCTGCTGTACCGGCAGAGTATAGGGAGTCGTTGGGGCGAAGTACTCTGCTAAGGAGGCGTGGGAGGCTATTGCGGCGATGCGCGTCGGTTCCGACCGCGCAAAGAAGGCGACGACCCAGCTTCTGAAGCAGGAGTACGCCAACCTCAAGTTCAAGGATAGTGAAACGGTGGAGGATTTCTCCCTCCGTCTATAGACGCTCATCAGCAAGCTAAAGAGCCACATCATCACCATGGATGAAGAGGAGGCGGTCTCCAAGTACCTCCATTCCGTGCCGGCAAAGTACATCCAGATCGCTCTCTCCATAGAGACGATGCTGGACTTATCCACCCTCACCATTGAGGATCCGGCGAAGTCCATCGTGGGGCGGTGGCGGCGCTGGAAGCGGCGATAGAGAGGCGGAGGCTGCTCGAAGAGGAGTGGGCTGCTCAGACGAACTCCGGGAAGGCAGCCTCCTCCAGTCACAATTGCGATGGCAAGCGCCGTGGCAAGGCTTCTTCGGAGAAGAAGAAGCAGGTCAACCCAACGCCTGTCGGCGTTGCGAGAAGACGGGCCATTGGGCACGGGAGTGCCCAAATCGCAAGCAGGAGAAGAAGGCTGAGGCTCATCTGGCGCAAGCTGATGATGACAATGAGGCCACTATCCTGATGGCGACGTTCTATGCACTGCATGACGTCAAGGCCGAGGAGAGGGAAGAGGTGACGACGGTGGATGGACCTAGGAAGGCCCTGAAGACTGTCAACCTCGACGAACCATGCGCCCAAGTCCACTTCGGACATGTGGGCACCGACCAGGAGCAGCGGTGGTATCTGGACTCTAGTGCCAACAACCACATGATGGGCTCAAAAGCCGCCTTCTCCGAGCTCGACGACGTTGTTACCGGTATGGTGAAGTTTGGTGACGGCTCAAGGTTGGCTATCCAAGGGCGCGACACCATCATCTTCGGGTGCCAGAACGGGGAGCACCGCACGCTAATGGATGTATATTATATCCCGCAGCTGCGTTCCAGCATCATCAGCATTGGTCAGCTGGATGAGCGCGGTAGCGAGGTACTGATTAAGGACGGAGTCCTTAGGATCAGGGACCGGGAGCAGTGACTTCTCGCCAAGGTGAAGAGGTCCCAAAACCGGTTGTACCTACTCGACCTGAAGGTAGAGTAGCCGGTGTGTCTGGCAGCAAGGCACACCGAGGAACCATGGATGTGGCATGCCTAGTTCGGACATCTCAGCTTCGACGTGCTTGGTCGGCTGGAGAAGATGGTCTGAGGGCTACCCCACATCAAGCACGGAGGCAAGCTGTGTGATAGCTGCCTGGTCGGGAAGCAGAGGAGGCTACCGTTCCCAAAGGCGGCCAAGTATCGCGCGAAGGACACTCTCGAGCTCGTCCACGGTGACCTCTATGGGCCGATCACGCCAGGTACAAACGGTGGTTGGCGGTGCTTCCTCCTGCTCGTGGATGATTGCAGTTGCTATATGTGGCTGCAACTCCTGATGAGCAAGGATGAAGCGGTAGCGGCGATCAAGAAGTTCAAGATGCGTGTAGAGGCCGAGAGCGGCAAGAAGCTTCGCGTGCTGAGGACTGATCGCGGTGGCAAATTCACTTCGGTGGAGTTCGCTACGTACTGCGTGGATCAGGGTGTGGTGCGACACCACACCGCGCCGTACTCGCCATAATAGAATGATGTGGTGGAGAGGCGAAACCAGATGGTGGTCGACATGGCTCGATCCATGATGAAGGCCAAAGGCATGCCGGCAAGGTTTTGGGGTGAGGCAGTAACCACGGCGGTGTTCATCCTCAACCGTGCTTCGACCAAGGCCCTAACGGGCAAGACGCCATTCAAAGCTTGGTATGGGCGTAAGCCGAGCGTGTCCTTCCTCTGGACATTCGGCTACATCGGCCACGTCAGGAGGACGAAGCCGAACCTCACCAAGCTAGAGGACAAAAGCACACCAATGGTGTTCCTGGGCTACGCAGAGGGTACCAAGGTATACCGGCTCTATGACCCATGTGGAGACAAGGTACTTGTCTCGCGTGACGTCGTGTTAAACGAGAAGGCGGCTTGGGACTAGAACAGTCCGAGCATGGGGGAAGCTGGTGGCTTCACTAGCACCTTCATCGTCGAGCACCTAGTCATCCACATGGTGGTGGAGACGCTGGGGAACAGGTGCCGAGCACTCCAGAAGGGGTGCCGAGCAGTCCAGCGGTAGAGCCGAGCACTCCTGGAGCAGTGCCGAGCACTTCGGGAGGGATGCCGAGAACTTAGGGAGGAGTGCCGAGCACTTCTAGAGAGATGCCGAGCACGCCAGGAGTGGTGACGGGAGGTTCTGTAGTGGTGGTGACCACTCCAGGACGGGTGTCGAGCACTGCCGTAGCGGAGCCAAGAGGTCTTGCAGTGGTGCCGACCACTCCTAGACTGAGGCTGAGCACTCCTACAGTGGTGCCGAGCGCTGCAGGAATAGTGACAAGCTATCTAGAAGAAGTGCCGAGCACTGCAACCAGAGTGCCGAGCACTCCAGGTGCTGTGCCGAGCACTCAGGCGAAACAGGGAACTCCATCAACACTGATCGAGTTCGCCTCACCTCCAAATAACATCACTGAGTTCGTGGATGCCTTCCATGAAGGTGAGGAGGTGCGGTTCCACAGGCTGGACGACATCATCGGCGGCACAGGGCCCTCAGGCCTGGCTGGTCGGCTGCTCAATGATCAAGAGCTGATGCTCATCAGCGTAGAGGAACCACCCATGTTCGCGCTGGCCGAGCGTGACAAAAACTGGCGATGGACGATGCTGGAGGAGATGAATGCGATTGAGGAAAATGAGACATGGCAGCTCATCGACCCACCTCTAGGATGCCATTCGATCAGCCTAAAGTAGGTGTATAAGGTCAAGCGGGACAAGCTCGGCGCCATTGTCAAGGACAAGGCGTGCCTCGTCGCCTAAGGCTTTGTTCAGTGCGAGGGCATCGACTTTGAGGAAGTCTTTGCATCAGTAGCGCGCATGGAGTCTATCCGTTTGCTACTAGCCTTGGCAGCAGCAAAGGACTGGCGCGTCCATTACTTGGACGTTAAATCGGCCTTCCTCAATGGCAAACTGGCGGAGACGGTATTCATCAGGCAACCTCTAGGTTTTGTCATCAAGGGAGAGAAGCACAGGGTGCTCCGACTACGCAAGGCGCTCTACGGGCTGCGGCAGGCCCCATGAGCATGGAACGCCAAGCTTGACGCCACGCTGGGCGAGCTTGGGTTCCAGCGGTGCACAACCGAGCACGTGCTCTACACGCGGTGATGGGGGAAGAAGGAGCTCATCATCGGTGTGTATGTAAACGACTTGATCGTCACCGGCGCGCGCACGGAGGACATCAACAGCTTTAAGCGCGAGATGGCAGCTCGTTTTCGAATGAGCGATCTCGGCGCACTCTCCTACTACCTCGGCATCGAGGTAAGATAGGGGAAGGAGGAACTCATGCTCGGTCAGAGTGCGTATGCCTCGAAGCTATTGGAGCGGAGCGACATGGCTGAGTGCAAGCCACGCGTGACTCCAATGGAGGAGCGGCTGAAGCTGACGAAGGTCAGCACCGTGGCGAAGGTGGATGCAACACTCTACAGGAGGAGCATCAGCGGCCTGCGCTACCTAGTCCACACGAGGCCGGACATTGCATTCGCCGTGGGCTACATCAGTCGTTTCATGGAGGATCCTAGAGAGAATCACTAGGCTGTGGTGAAGCGGCTACTGCGCTACGTCAAAGGAATAGTTGATCAGGGGATCATCTTCCCTAAGACCGGTAGGAGTAGGCTGTAGCTCACTGTGTTTAGCGATGCAGACATGGCGGGGGACATTGACCAACGACGGAGCACCTCAGGCGTGCTCGTCTTCCTTGAGTTGGCTCCAATTTCATGGTTGTCGCTAAAACAGAAGGTGGTCGCGCTATCTACGTGCGAGGCAGAGTACGTAGCGGTGGCCACAGCGGCGTGCCAAGTTGTGTGGCTACGTCGGCTGCTGGGCGAGCTGACCAGCGTGGAAGCTCACCCACCAGCACTGATGGTGGACAACCAGCCCGCTATCGCCCTCGCGAAGAATCCGGTTCTGCACGACCGGAGTAAACACATCGACGTGAAGTTCCATTTTCTCAGGGACTGTGTCGATGGAGGGCAGATCATCATCGAGTTCGTCAAAACTGGTTGGCAACTCATGGATGTCCTCACCAAGCCGCTCGGACGCCTTCGACTCACAGAGCTGAAGAAGATGATCGGCATGGAGGGGGTACAAGGGATAGCAGTAGGATTAGGGGAAGAATTGTTAGATAATCTACTGCTTCCTTGTGTGAACACATAGCAAGGGAAGGCGGCGTCGAAAAGGCTCCTTGATGTGGTACTATAGCCGCTGTAGAGGCAGGCACCAAACGGCTCACCTGCCATACTGTAGCCAAATACAGGGACATGCGTAGAAGTTAGTCCTGATGTGTTATCTAGTCACTATTGCAGCAAAGCAGGTGTACTAGGACTAGATGGATAGAGTTGTATATATAGTTTGCCACTTCAACTCAACAAAGGGAGTTCAGATTTGCCATCTTCTATACAGGGCTCCGGCCAACGCTGGTGCTTGTACCGTGTGTGTATGCTCTGTTCTACCTCTTCTTCAACCTCTAGCCATAGTATGTGTGTTCGAACAACGCTTGTTCGTGGTCGGCTTAGCTAGTTGGTGCTCGGCAACACTAGTGGGTGCTCAGCAAGACTGGTGAGTGGTCATGTCGGGTTCATAAACCCGGGGTCCCTCGGGGACCGGCTTCCCCGCAAAAGCTCGACCCAAGCAGACAGCACGCAACTCGTTGGCCAGCCCAAATATATGAGCGACGGGCCGGAGGAGTGATCCAATCTCCGACCGAAAGGCCAGACCAAGGAGGAACAGCGCCCGTTCACCGACTCCGGCCCACCTCTCCGACCGGACCACGCGCTTCGGTCTCCAGCCCGCCTCCAGACGGCCTCTCCGACCGGAAGGCCTGGCCAAAAGCACCGCTTCCAACTCGACCCCGCGCTCTCCGACCGAGGGGATACGCCAAGCACCTACTCACTGTTCTTCTCCAACTGGCACAATCAGAGTCGACTGGAACCAACCGACCGGGACGCCCGCTCGGAAAGGACTAGGGAACGAACGGAGAAAGCAAGGCAGGGCGCGCAAGTCAAACCACGATACCGGGACCATACCCTGTACACCTGCGGAAACCGTACTCTGCGGCTTCCCTAGCACAAACAGTGGTGTAGGCGTCGATATTTTTCCCTATAGTATTATGTGCCATTAACTCCCATACGGTAAGGCACCCTACATGCCTCCGAGCATCGACAGTGTTGTAGGCGCCGAGATTTACCGTACTGAGTGAACGTGGTGAAACTCCTCACGTGCCTCTAGGCATCAACAGTATTTGCAGGTACCGACATCTGTTATACCTGAAGAAGGCAACATAACCTCCCACATGCATCTGACATTTTACAATGACATCAACAATGTTGTGGGCGGCTACCATTATCTTGTACCCGTCGGCATGGGCAACAAAGTTCAGAAGCATACGTACCCTCACCCTCTCACTTGTAAAGCTATCCCCTTTATCTATAAAAGGGAATGCGCTCCCTCCAACATAACTCAATCCCTTTAGATTCATTAGATCGACCAAGTTCACTAGTCCATGACCGTAGAACCGTCAAGTTTGAACCTCAAGCACACGCTTGAACACTTAGCTCGTAGCGGAGCTCCTGTCGCTCTCGGCCCTTCCGACCGGACCTCTCGTACACCCTATCTTTCTCCCTCTCGTTTGTAACCTCACTGCAGACTTCGAACACCTGGGCTCAGGAATAAAGTCACCGACCGACTCAAACTGGACGTAGGGCACGTTGTCTGAACCAGTATAAACCCTGCGTCATTGAGTGCTAGGCCACCTCCGATCATAATGTATGGCAAAACTATAAATATTTACGTGTTGGTTACTTTCTGCACCGACAGGTCAACTCACCTGAGTCGGTGATCCTGTGGGCTAACATATCACCATGTTCGTTTGATCGTATCAGCCATACTTATCAACCATGATACAATGTTTTTGTCTCACAACAAAACAGCATCAGCCGGCTTATAAGGCACACAAACGATCACGCGCGCAGGTGTAGAGACACATACAGTGGCCAACGATTATGTCACAACGGCTTACTCACGTTCTTGAGTAAACACCAAAGCTATTGTCATTCATTTAATGAAGGAGCACGTGCCTTGATGTCAAGGCTAAATGACGTTTACTGCGTGGGCGGACCGGCAATCGAGCTTGGCAATTCATCTTGCTGAAAAGTACAGCAGTCAGCAGTGCAACGTCGTCACTCGTGACTGATCGGTAGAAGAATGCTTACCGAGCTCATGTGTGTTTAAAGAAAACTTGATGGACAATACGTGCGGTGCGGTTCGGGCCATATGTGGTTAGTGCGAGTGCTGATCTGGTGAAATATAATAATCACCTTGCTATAATGCTATCACGCCAGTGTGTGGTGGAACACAGACGACTTGGTTGGTTTGCTGAAAAAGCCATGCGAGCCATGGAAGACTTGGTTTGATCTGTATCTTTTCTGTGGAAAAGTACTTGCTGCCAAAACACGCAGGGCTACCGTTTCGGCTTCCAGAGATACTGAACTTGAGAAACCGGGAAAATATTCTTAAAAAAAAAAAAACCGGGCAAATAAACATGGCTGGCTTTGTCAGACTGCAAAAACATCGCAATCCATTTTGTTGTCTTTACTATGCAAGTAAAATCACATCATATCATATTCTGTCATATACTCTTATAAAGCTAAACCGTACTGGAGATTTCTCTTAACATGAAAGCTATCCACATCAACAAATCCACTAGAGCTTGTAATTATAGCCAACTAGCATATGTAATTATGATAGTTATCTCTTCATCCACCAGCATGTATTTAACTTTTCACATCGATGTATCAACCATTCACCAAAATTAATTTAAAATAATTTCATTCATATAACTATAACTATAAATAATCTAATTTTTTTTAAATTATCTTGAATCTCAACATCAACGCGCGGGGATTATTCTCCGAGTTCTTATGAGTTTCTTTCCATTTCGTCAGGAGCTGAAGAAATGGTTGGTTAGATGTCGTCAGCAGCTGAAGAAATGGTTGGTTAGATGGCTAGAGGCCTGTGTATGGGTGGAGCATGGGATCAGATTTTTTTTATTTGCGTAAGAAAGATCTTCTTTCTTTAAGTAAAAATGCCCGGAGGCTGCTGTCTTTCTGGTCAGAGGTCTTTTTTTTTATCGTCAGCAGCTGACACGCTGTAATTAATACACCTGATCAGTGATCACTGATCATTATTACACAACCATGGAAGCACATCCTGCAGGCTGCAGCTTTGTTCTGCAAGTATTGCCCACCAGTTCTTGAACTGGTATTGAACTCCTTCCTATTCACAATCTCATCGACAAATAACATTCTAAAAAACTAACGGCAGACGACGGTATGTAAAGCATGTTAAATGTCCCAAAATGATATGATATATGTTAAATGCATTCCATAAGTTATTTTTTTCCCTAAACCGTCTGCACTTCGCACTACTGGATTCAGGTTCTTTGCCAAGGCACTCGCCAAAGGCAAAATTACACTCGGCAAAGCCTTTGCCGAGTACAGCACTCGGCAAAGAACAAACGGCAAAAAATTGATCGGCAAAACCCTCTTTGTCGAGTGTCTTTTATCGGGCACTCGACAAAAGCTTTGCCGAGATCCCCAGGGGCACTCGGCAAAGAAAAGCGACCGTCACGGCGCCGGCCCCGTTGATGGTGGCTTTGCCGAGTGCCAACCCTGCAGGCACTCGGCAAAGATTTTTTTTATTTTTTTTTAAAAAAAATTCTTTGCCGAGTGGCCGCTGGCCGACGTTCGGCAAAGTTTGATTTTTTTAAAAAAAATCTTTGCCGAGTGCCCTCTAAAAATTCTTTGCCGAGTGCCCTCTAGCCGGCACTCAGCAAAGTTTGAATTTTTTTTTTAAAATCCTTTGCTGAGTGCAAAGCATGTGACATATGTATGATATCAGAAAGACAGAGTAGCATGACATATCTTCCATAGTCAGGTTCTAGTGCTACTGCTAGTAGCCTACACCGTACAAAGTCTGATATATGAACCAAATCATTGCTTCTTCAAAACTGAAAATTCTAAAGTGACCATGACATACAAATGCATACTATGAGTAGTAAGATTGTCCACCTTAGCCAAGGGTTTCACCAGCACTACTCCACCCATGGACCAATGTACAAAAATTATCAGTATTGCAAACCTGAAAATTAATCAAATACATGACTGTCTGAACAAATCCTTCACCCCAGTTTTTGGGGTTCCCTCCTTTGGCCACAAAGCAAACTGACCAAATCCACTCGACATAAACATATGTGTAGCATAATGCATTACTATTTTCCTGTCATTCTGAACTATTGGCCCTCTCCACTAGCAGTGCTTCCTGAACCTCTTCTGCTTACAGTGGTGTTCTTCAGTATCTACAAAAAGGCAGAAAACTCCAATCAAAATAAGTACGTTTTATTCCTGCGTCACCCTACTGGTAGTGGCCAACATTTTGTCACAAACAAAAACATTGCAGCAAAACATAATTCCAAATTCCATGGTAATATAGAATACAATCCATTAACCAGCAAATCTTTCTGGTGCACAGACAGCTACTAAAGGAGCAATATAATGAATATGCGATTATAAGACAATGGTTTCAGTTCTGATGGTAGAAGCAGTAATGTAGAATAAAGACAGAGCGTTATTGTGTCCATGACTGATGAAGCATAGCAAGTACTAAACCAAATTTGACAATATGATAAATAATTGAACAGTACACAAATTTGTAGAGTGCGTGCCAAATAAGCCAAACCAATGCAAAATGTACCTGGCGGAGCATCTGGTTCTCGTTTTGAAGAGTGGAGAGCCTCTCTTCCATCTCGGAGTTCTTCTTCTCCAGGTCTTTCACCTTCACCTCCAGATCAGTCAAATAAGCCTTCTTCCTCTCTCTTGCCTGTTGAGCTGACACCCGGTTCCTCAGTAATCTTCACAAGTCACGAACATAGCAAATAAAGACAACTTCCAGACCCAAGACTGGATTAACCATAGTACATATACATTGCAATTTAATGCAGTAAATTAAAAAAAAAAGAATAATCCGGATCAGGACAAATTTGACATTTTCCTAGAATTCAAATTAATGTAACACCGATTCAACTAAGAGTTCAAATTGCACACAAACAATGTTTTCCATAATTTGAGATCATATAAAGTAGTTTCCATCCCTGATCGACTAAAATAAAATGCTACACTTGCAAGTGTGCTAACAATTAATACGACAGTGCTGTATCAGTGTGCAGTAGCATTGCTTCTTTAGGGAAGCATTAGCATCAATGTGCTAACAATTATAATAGCATTCTTAAAATAAAGTAATTCCCATCCCTGATTGATTAAAATAAAATAATGCACTTGCATACCAGCTAAACTCTCATTAGGAATATAATGTTGATATGCTCTAATGGCATTAACATTGCTTAGCTTAGGGAAGCATTAGTATTATTAGTGTGCTAACAATTAATACGACTGTGCTGTATTGTACTTCTGGAAAGTATCATACAAACGCTGGAACGCCACCGCTTGTGTCCAAAGGTAGCACTGGTGTCAAACAAACACCACCACTCCAATGTCGCCATCACAAGAGGCGCGGGACCAACACAGATGCTATAAGCATAAAGGAACCATATGATATGTCCAAAACTGTTATCTGCTTCTCTTCTCCCACTCCACTTGCATTGCATTTGTATCCCACCAAACTATTTAGATGAGCAAATAACACATCACTCTACGTGCACATAACACAAAGACATATACATATATAGCCTAACACATTGATTTAATTTGTTTCAGCAGGCGTCTTCAAAGCTATTAATTAATTTGTTTCGACCACCATTTCCTACTGTTTCCCCTAGAAAGACAAGCACAATCCCAACAAATTACAAACTGAGCATCGCTGTCTAATGATCTTACTTAGCAACTAACAATACTGGCAATTACGTTATTCATGCATGTTTCCGAAAACATAGTCTTCCAAGTTCCAACCACATATCGCCACAGGCACTCGTTTCTTATCTAAACCCCACAAAGGGGACCTAATTCTGATGTGGATACAATATGGTCCACTACTAACACTAAATCCAAACATGCATGGCTCATGAAAGATATTTTATTTTGTCAACAAATGAGCCCATGACGCGGTCACTCATCCCTTCATCCAAACAAACCGAATTCCGTACTACCAACTTTCTTGTGTTCTCGAGCAGCAAAGAAAAAAATGAACTAACGTGGAGCAGTATATATATTTATATATCATGCTATCCTTTTTAATTAAACTTCCAAACAGATCGCTGGTGATGCTAGTATCTATGCTACTATTACTATAGGATTACAGGAAATCTCACACACACCTTTTGAGGCGCTTGTGCTCCTTGTCGGCGGGGCTGCGGAGGCGGCGGCGCGCGCTGGCCTGCGCCATGGACGACTGGGCCAGGGCGCGGTCTGCGCCGGCGGCGCCCGGGCCAGCCTCCCTGCCCGACGTGGAAGCGCCAGGCAGCTCCAGACCCAGCTCCGGCACTCTACTTATCTCCTCGTCGCTCTCCATCCCTGCAACTCAATCACACCACAACACATGGCTCAGTTCAGCAAACGAGAGTCAAGATCTTGGAGCGAGAGCTCGAGTCTACTTGCTCGACATCGTTTGCAGTTGCAGTTGCACGAAAAGGAAACGAGAATCTATCGGAAGCGTTGGAACAACCAAGTTCTAAAAAAAGAACGAGAATGAACTGAGAGTGCTGATAAAGATCCAAGAACTCAAGTGGTGATAAAGATTAAACCAAAAGAGCAAACACGAATGAAGAAGATGCAGAGGATAGTTCGACGGCACGGGGTGGCAGAGGTATATAGGTAGCTTGCCTTCCTTGACCTCCATGTCCATGTGGTGCGCGGAGCTGGACGACCTCTCGCTGCTAGAAGGCTGCGAGCTCGCCGCGTGCTCCTGCATTCTAGCTCGCCCTCTCTACCTCCGCCTCCGCCTCCGCCTCCGCCTCAGGCCCTGCAGATTTGCCGCCCGCGCGCACTCCGCTTCTCCTTCCCTATCTCCTCCCCTGCGATCCTTCCTGTCTGTCCTGTCCCTCCCCGTCGACCGTCGTTGCTTTGTATGGACCAAGACTACTTTTTGACGCCACACAACTTTCTACGACTCAGCTCCTCAACAGCACCAAGAATCCCATATCAACCCTTCCTCTTTTTACATCCAGGTCCACGCGCACGGGAAGCACACAGACCGTAGGGGGCTTTACCTCATGGTTTCCAGACGGAAGGGTCCTTTCTGCAAACCCTGCTCCAGCGACAGCATTAATTGCCAGACAGGGTGTTTGGGGTTTTAGCGGCCGCGACCCAGCCGTCCACCCTTCACAAATCGCACGGCCGGGACACCGCCCGCGTGGCCGCCGCCGAGACCACGCGTTCGCCGGCGCCATCTCAAGGCGCGCAGCCCCGCTACGTGGCCGCGCGCCGGCCCCTCGCGCTCGCGCTCCAGCCCGGCTCGCCGACGCGCGGGCCACCGCGCGACCCCGGGCCCGCGCGTCGGTGACGCTGCTCCGCGGCGGGCGGCGACGGGCGCGCGTTTCTGTGGACCGGCCGGCCGCGCGGCGCTTTCGCGTGGCGTGCGTGAGGCTCCCCGGCGCTCCGTGCTCGTGCGCCTGAGAGGCCGAGCGCGCTGGCCCGTCGTCGGCCACGCGAAAAACACACACGGACGGGCGCGTCAGGTGGACGGCGCGTGCCGTGTGCTGCCCTGCTGCTGCGCACTTTGCCGGCCGGCCACGGCCATCACGTGCGTCGGCGTCGTGGAGGTGGAGCCGAGGAGGCAGATCCGCAGATGCTCGATCGGTCGACGCCGTGCAGTGCAGGTGCAGCGCTGCGCCGATGACGATGAGAGGGGTTTTGGGCTTTTGGCTCCGCGACAAAATTAGCAAACTAGCGCTGGGACTGGGATGTGCAGCCATCAGCAAGATTCACTACTACGGGTACTCAGTACTCACTAGCGTGCGTGGAGACGTGGAGTTGTCGCACGCTCACGGAACATTGTAGTTATAGTGGCAGCATCACAGCACACGGAGTCGAAGATGTTAGAACCCTCCCTTGGAATCGAATGTGTATATATATGAAAATAAATAGTCTAATCTGCTAATTATGCTGAGCACGCAAACGTGTATTGTCTTCAGTCTCTTCACGTAATTAACAAAACTGTTACTTAATATCTTTTTCGTATGCAAAAGTGACTTCCTTTGGCGTTGTCATCGCAAAAAAAAAGCATCTACATTTAGTTAACAAACGAGTGAGATTCAATTCTTTCATCATTTCTGTCCATATCTATGAACTAGAGTTTGTCTCAAGTTGAGTATGAAATTGTTTGGTACTTCCTCCGTTCCAAATTATAAATCACTTTGACTTTTTTAATCTATATATAAATTTTACTAGATAACGTATGTCTAAAACTCTAGATACATAGTAAAATATATGAATAAAAAAGTCAGAGCGACTTATAATTTAGAATAGAGGAATTATCAAGCTTTCACATTGAGTATCGTAGGCTAATGGTATAGACCACACTCATTTCTACTCGGTCATAAAAAGCAAGACACTAGGATCCTGTATTATATATTAGACGAATTTGAGTGGGAGTTTCATCTATATTTAAGACTGTTATGTAAGTATTTTTTGATGACGTGACAAAATTTTTAAGAATAGAGAGAAGGAACGAGTTTCATGCATGGGATGAAATTCTTTTGGCTCGGTTACCAACTCAATTTAAGTCATATAATTAAATATCATTATGAAACAAAATAATGAAACTATGCATTGAGAGTGCTAGTTTTATTGCATTCTATATTTTTAAAAACAACACTATAAAACTCTCCACTGAAAATGGTCTTAGAATCTTAGTGATCAAGCAGAGTATATAAATAATACGCTTAAATATAGTGTCTTACTTTGTGGAACGAATTTTAAATGCTATTAAAGGGTTTCTTTGTGGGACGAAGGTATTACTTTGTATATCGAATTATGAGCAAATGTTATCATTATTATCGAACTAGTAAATGAATTTTATTGAATTGTATGCAAAAGTTTTGGTCAGACCCAGGACATTTCTGGTTCTTTATCAACCTTGCCTTACGCATTCTTGCCAGGATGGGCAAGCCATTTTGGCTCTCTCATGTGTTGACAAGGAACCTTTGTCTGCATAAGCCTCGAGGCGATCTAGCAAGAGATCAAAACGAGCAATTTTCATCTATATCTCTATTTGGTGAGGCTACACAGTTATGGTATTGACGAAGGTTCCAAACACACACCCATACTATTTGATAAATAAAAACCCTATATATATGTCACTTAACGGTAAGCGTGGTTATTTCCACCATGAACTATTTACAGCCAAGACAACCCAACAAAACGAAAAAAAATCGGTGGGGACCATCCCTACCAAGACGTGGCGAGGACTGTGCCACAATATCATTTTTAACATACGATGATAAATGAGATGCCCCATGGGCCACCTGTCAGCTGCACAGTCCTCACCACGTCTGGTAGGGATGGTCATCACCGATTTTTTTTTTTTCCAAAACGAAACAGCACGTTGTTAAGGACAATCCCGCGCCGTGGCTGCCGTTGAATCTTCCAACATCTAACAGTGTTGGTGTAAAGG
This sequence comes from Miscanthus lutarioriparius, assembly GCA_904845875.1. Classification (NCBI taxonomy): domain Eukaryota; kingdom Viridiplantae; phylum Streptophyta; class Magnoliopsida; order Poales; family Poaceae; genus Miscanthus; species Miscanthus lutarioriparius. The sequence continues at coordinate 134,035,411 of CAJGYO010000007.1, read as the reverse complement.
TTTATTGTTGGATAAAAGCTAGTAAACATTAGGTGTTGGTAAGAGAGCGAGTGACCAGACTTCCGCGCCATGTGAACGTTAGGTGTTGGTAAGAAGAGAGCGAGAGCGAGAGTGAGAGTGAGAACGCCGAATGGTCCGGACAGCAGTTTGCCTGTCGCTTAAAGCGTCCCGGATGTGAGATCACGAATCTTGAACTTCCAAGCAAATCAACGAGAGAGAAGTCGGTTATCTTAAAGCATGGTTCAAAAGTATGTAGGCATGACCGCATGATGAAGAGCAACGTTCCGTACGTCCCTCGATCGGGGCTTGGTTGAACACATTATTCACCACGTAGTACAAATTTATTCAGAATCACAGAGAGATTTTATGGACCTCAAATCCTACGTACGCACGAGCCACTTGGTCTCACGATCACCGCTCGCTCGGTTACACTTCGTCTCAAGGATATGATGATCATGAAAGAAAAAAAAAAGACATGGTGATCTTCCTACAGCTTCTTGTTCTTGGCCCGCCGCGACAACGACGACGAGCCACCGGCGCCGGCGCCGGCGTCCCGGAAGATGGCGCAGGGCGCGCAGCAGCCGGCGGGCACCCTCGGCGACGGCGGCTCGGCGGCCGGGGCCACGTCCCTCGTCCGGAACGGCGTGCCTGTGCCAGGCACCAGCAGCTCCTCCTGCTTCTGGTGGTGATCCTTGTGATTCGGCTTGGCCAGCGCCAGCAGCTTCCTCTTCTTGTCGTCGCGATCCGCCGCGCCGCCGCGCCGCAGCATGGCGACGCTGCCGACGCTCCTCGAGTGCCGCAGCTCCGGCTGCAGCTGGCGTCCGGCGGCAGCCTCCTCGGTGAGGAAGCGCTCGTCCCAGACCAGCCCCGACGAGCCCGACCTCCTGAAGGTCAGCGCCGATCTCTGCAGCCCAGCCATCATCGATCCAACTCGTCCAATCCAACGGACAAAACAAGGCAATATATAGCGCAGAAAGGGGAGGTAGATTTTGGAGAAAGTTGGCAGAGTGGCAGGCATCGGAGCAGCCAAATGATGGTGTCCGAGGAAAGCAAAGAGCAGGGCAAGTGCTTGCCTGGAAACCACTAAACCGGCCGAAGATTAATTATTTTTTTTTAAAAAAACAGAGTTGGTAGGAAGGGGTGTTTGGGCGAGCGCACACGTTCCACTCGGTTCCATTTATGACCCCTGGTTTCTTCAGTTGTCAGTGCTAAAATCCAAATCTGACAAAGACCAACGCTAGATGCCAACAAGGTCATGAAGAATTACCAGCATATATAAAACATCAGCGATGATGAAATGCGCAGCAAAATGCTTATTTCTTTTTCCTACTACTACTAGCTCCCTTGGAGCCTTCAGCGATGGAGGCCTCCACAGAAGCTACTACGCTGGCCTCCAGCTTATGACCTCTCACTGCTGATCGCACCTTCCTCAGAATATGTTGCTTCATCACGGCTCTCTCAGCAGTCTGGAGTTTCTTGCACATGTTGAGTCCCTGGATGTACCTTGACACAGCGCCAACCTGTTCAGTTGGCTGGTTCGTATCGTTGCTGGTTCGTGAAGAAGTACTGCTGGCTGGTTTGTGTGAGAGAAAAATACTGTTCCGACTGAAAATTTACGATCGTTTACGACAAGTCACAGCCAAATGAACAGGCTCCGGATCGCCAGCTTTCTCAAGGGCCACAAGCTTCTCGACGACTTGAGAAGCGAGCATTCTCTCAATGCAGAGCTTGGTTCCAACCTCCGCAATGTCCACCAGGAATTGCATGGCTAGATCCTTGGTCTTCAAAGACTTGCGGTCGAGCAAGTTCACCAGTTGCAGGAATCTTTGCAAGACAAGGGACCCACCCTTTGCAAAGACGATCTGATGGAGAGCGTAGTATGCTGAATCCTGGAGCTCATTGATGTTGCACTGCAGCATGTCAATGAGCTCGTGAACAATATTAAGCTCCAGGAACCTATGGACGTATGGCTCTCCTCCAGTGCAGGCCAATTTCATCACCAGAAAGGCGGTCTGAGACCTCACTCGGTTGTTTTCGACCTCTCAGCGTTGTAGCAGCAAAGCCAACCTATCAAACAGGTGTTAGTTGATCGGCCTATTGGACCCTTGTCTCTGCTTCCTGATCGGGGGAGCCCAACCCTAATACGGTTGGTGGGCCCCTGTCGTACAGCACATATAAAAGGTAAGGTGGGGATCAGGACTCGCCTAACGAGGTTCGCCGTGAGCCGCCACCCACCTACAGAGAAAACCCTAATCCGATCCTAAAGCGTGCTGCCAGCGACGGGATGAGCCCGCCACCACCGCCGTCGCACCTCTGCAGGGTCTCCACAGCGCCACTGGTGATCGTCTCCACCGCGCTGGACGGCTGCTACGCCGACGGCACCGGCGTCTCCCCGCTGTGGTGCGTCTACTGAGAAGGCGAGGAGCCTTCACCTGATCTACGGGTTACGGTCACAGAGAGGTACACACAATCGATTCTAACAATGGTACCAGAGCTAGGTTGCCTCTATGTGACTCTAACCCTAATCGGGTAAAAGAAACGGAAAAGGGACCGGGGGTGGCGGAGGTCATTGGAACCCCGGTCACCACCGCCGCCACGGGGGAAAAGTGCCGCACTGACACGGCAAGAAAGAACAGATCCGTGTTCGGATCAGAGAAGAAGTAAAGAAAGGGAAAAGGATCTCAAGAACCCTAACCCTAACCCGCGCAGAAAGCTCGGGGAAGAAGAAGAGTAAAGAACCGAACACTTCCTTTCGGATCTGATTCCCTAACCCTAACCCTAACTGGGTTAAAGAAAGGGGGAAAAGAAAAGGTTTCGGCCTTAAGATGAATAGAGCCGAACCCTAAATTCGAAAAGAAAAGAAATCAAAGAAAAGAAAAGAAATCAATTGAAAACCCGAACCCTAACCCTAGATCTCGATTTCGGATGAACAATGAAACCGAAAGAGAGAAGATCAATCCAAATCGAAAAAGAACAAGGGGAAGAAGGGAAGGGCTGCTGCCTCGCCGGCGTATGAAGATGAACAGTGAAACCCCATCCCGAACCCTAACCCTAATTTTGACCCCAACCCCACCGCGGGTTAATCCCAGAAGAGATAGGGGATGGGAAAGAAGGGGAAAAAGGGGGACGGATCTACCTCGCCGTGCGGCGGGAGAAGAAGAGCCGAGCCAGCCCTTCGCCGACGCGGAGAAGAAGAGCGAGGCCAAAAGGGGGCCGCGGCTAGGCCGCTCGACGGCGGCGCGCTCACCCGCTGGGGAGCGCGCACGCCGGCGAGGGGGCCGGCGGCGGCGCCATGGATGCCCGCTCGGTTGCGCTCGCCTCGCTTCTATGTGAGGTAGAGAGAAGAGAGAGCGGTGAAGAAGAGAGAGAAAGCAAACGGCGAAATGAGCTAGGGTTCCGGGACTCACAGCCGCGGCGACGGTTGTTATACCACCCGATCTCGCCGCTCGGCCGTAGGATGTAGACAGACGGCGCAGATTCACCGGGCCGGCTTTTCGCCCAAAGTGGTGCGCGCGTGCAAAGCCGCATTTCGGCCCAGCCCAAGTTGCGGCCTGGGCTGGGAGAAGAAGAAGCGCACGGGCGTGGCCCCTTTGCCGTTTTGGGCCGAAAGAACAGTACATAAAAGAATGAGTTTTCCTTTTTTCTATTTCCAGCAAATATCTATTTCTAGAAAATGAAAAATAGCTCAAAAAGAAAAATAGAAAAAACAATTTTTCCCTGTGGGAAAATTCAAGAAATTGAGAATATTTTTTCCACTGCTAAAGAAAAAGTATATTCTCCAGTGATTTTGATCCGACGTGATATTTAACTGGAGAAAAGAAAAGTTTTTCCAGTAAATGTTTATTTCCTGAAAATTGATTAATGGATTAAAGAAAATAGAAAAAGCAATTTTCCCTGTGGGTAAAATTCAAGGAAAAGAGAGTTTTTCCACAGCCAAAGAAAAGTTGTTTATACTCCAATTATTTTGAACCAATGTGGTATTTAATTGGAGAAAAAGAGATTTTTTTCGCTGCTAAAGAAAATATTTATTCTCTAGTTATTTTGAACGAATGTGGTATTTAATTGGAGAAAAAGAGTTTTGACATGATTATGATGTTGTTATTTTCTAACCAACGTTGTTAATAACAATATCATAATTTTAATGATTTATGCATTAATTCTACTTCTACCCAACGGTAATATAGAATTAGTGTATAAGAAAAGTTGATAATTTTTTTGATTTATGCATTCATTCTACTTCTGTCCAATGGTGATGTAGAATTAGTATATGAGAACAGTCGTAAAAGTTAATGATTTATGCATTAATTCTATTTCTGCCCAACGGTGATGTAGAATTAGTGTGTAAGAACAATTGTGAAAGTTAATGATTTATACATTAATTCTATTTCTGCCCAACGGTAATGTAGAATTAGTGTATAAGAATAGTTGTATGTTTTGATTTTGACCAACGTTGGAATCAAGGCATACAAATGGTGTTATTTATATGTTAAGAAAAAGTTTGACCTGATTTTTATCTTAACTGATGCGACTGGGTAGTCACCTCACCATGTTCCACTGAGATTGTGGCACCGGCAAGGGAGACAAAAGAGAATGATGCCACTTGGACAACTAAAGAAAGGGATTTTGAATTCCAAAAGATATCCTATGGCTTTTGAGCATAGGAAGTGGGTCACTGCAAACAAGAAATATTTGACGGTGATAAAGAACATGATTGAACCTACAATTATGGGCTCAATCTCAGAATGTGACACGGTCACCGAATACCTCGATAGAATAAAGAGTCAGTTCACTGGCTCTTCAAAGACATATGCCACTTAGCTGATAAAGCAGTTGGTCACAGAGTGTTACTCTGAAAATGGTGGCATAAGAGAGCTCACGATGCGTTGTCGAAATTATGGCACTGTCGTTTAGGCTATATTTTGAGGGGGAGAATAGAAAGACAAGTTAAGAATGATATTCTTCCTCCATTAGAGCTCTCAGATTAAGAAAAATGCAGGGAATACATAAAAGGAAAGTATGTAAAGAAGATTAAGAAAGATGACAAACGAAGCGCAGGAATTTTACAGATTATTCACACAGACATCTGTGGTCAACTTTTCTGTAAAGAGTGTGGATGATTATGATCCGTTCATAACATTCACAGATGATTACTCCCATTATGGCTATATTTATCTAATCAAAGAAAGAAAAAATATATTGGATAAATTTAAGATACTAAAGATTAAGATAGTCAGGTCTGACCGTGGGGGAGTACTATGGTCGGCATACCCTAAAAGAATGGCATAGTAGCCCAGTATTCTACACCGTGCGAATCTTAGCAGAATAGAGTAGCTAAAAGAATCAATCGCACCCTGATGGATATGGTGGACAGTATGATAAGTTACTCCACCTTACAGTTGAGCCTGTGGACGGAGGCGTTAAAACCGACATTCATATTCTCAATAGAGTACCAAGTAAGTCAGTGCCTAAAACGCCATATGAGTTGTGGACAGAAAGAGTACCCTCACTAAACCACTTGCGTGTGTGTGGGGGAGCCCTGCTGAGGCTAAAGTATTTAACCCAAACATTAGGAAGTTATATCCCAAAACAGTAAGTTACCATTTGTTTGGCTACATAGAAAAGTCAAAAGGTTTTCGTTTCTACTGTCCAGAGAGACACAAAGTTTGTAGAAACGAGACACGCTATTTTCCTAAAGGACGAAAAGATGAGGGGGAGCATGCTAGCTCGAGAAATTGACCTTGAAGTGAAGCGGGTGTATGCGCCCACTCCAATGATTCATGAGCCAATTTTCTCACTACATGCTGTCGCTGCACCGACAGTATAAAATACTATGGTGTCAGCACGTGTTGTTATTTCACCTGTGGCAACAATGAATGAAAATGAGGAACCTGTTCTTCAGGATTCTATAGAACCTATTGCCACACATGAGGGGGAGCAACAACAGCCTCAAACAGAAGATGTGCCAAAAGTGGAGGCCCCTAGAAGGTCTCAAAGAGTTAGAAAATCAGCTATTCCTGCTGATTATGAAGTGTACAATACTGAGGAATTTCAAATAGAGGATGATCCCACCTCATTTGAAGAAGCCATGAGAAGTGATCATTCATCAAAGTGGCTTGAGGCCATGGAAGATGAAATGAAATCAATGAATGTCAATAAAGTTTGGGACTTAGAAATAATTCTTAAAGGAGCCAAAACAGTAGCCTGTAAATGGGTCTACATAACAAAACTTGGCTCTCAAGGGAATATAGAGAAATATAAAGCATGACTTGTGGCAAAAGGCTATATGCAAAGAGAAGGGATTGATTACAATGAGACCTTTTCTCCAGTCTCATGTAAAGTTTCCTTCAAAATCATAATGGCATTAGTGGCATATTATGATTGAAAATTACATCAAATGGACGTAAAAACAGCATTTCTCAACGGAGACTTGGAGGAAAATGTTTACATGGCACAACCGAAAGATTTTGTCATGGAAGGAAAAGAACGAATGTGATGTTGCCTAAAGAGATCCATTTATGGATTAAAATAAGTTTCAAGACAGTGGTACTTGAAGTTTGATCAGACAATAAAGAATTTTGGGTTTTAAAGAGAATATAGAGGACAATTGTATCTATACAAAGTAAAGAGAATGTAGAGGACAATTGTGTCAATACAAAGTTTAAGAATGGGAAGTTTATCTTCCTTGTCCTGTATATAGATGATATCTTACTTGCTAGTAGTGATGTCAGTCTACTACTGTAGACAAAGAAATTTGATATGAAAGATCTTGGCGAAGCCTCATTCATTCTAGGGATCGAGATTCACTGAGATAGAAGAAAAATGGTATAAGGACTGTCACAAAAGGCATACATGAAAAAGATCTTAAAGAAATTCAGTATGCACAAATGTAGTCCCTCACCTGCTCCTATAGTCAAGGGTGACAGATATGAGGATTTTCAATGCCCCAGGAACCAATATGAGCTCAATCGATAAAGTGAAAGTGGTTCTATATGCTTCAGCTGTCGGAAGCTTGCAACATGCTCAAGTATGTACACGCCCTGACTTGACATTTGTTACCGGGTTTTACTTGGCAGATTCCAGAGGAATTCTGGAATAGAACACTAAAATTGATAAAGAAAGTCTTACGTTATTTGCAAGGAACGAAAGGCCTCATGATGACATATAGAAGATCTGATTCACTCCACATGGTGGGATATTTAGATTCTGATTATACGAGAGTGAATGCATATCCAGACGTGGATTTTCTATCATCTCGCAAAGGGGAGCTATTTCATGGAAAAGCTCAAAGCAAACTGTCACTACATCGTCCACAATGTATGACAGTTTATAGCGTGTTATGAGGCAACGGGCAGGTGAACCGACTAAAGAAGTTCATACCCGGTTTGAAGGTGATTGACGACATCTATATACCACTAAAGTTATACTGCGATTATAATCTGACAGTACAGGATACTCACAACATAAGTCAAGTGGTGCTGCCAAACATATTGACATAGAGTATTATGTTGTGAAAGATAAAGTCCGGGATCAAGTCATAAGTCTTGAGCATATAAGTACAGAAAGGATGCTCGCGGATCCGCTTACAAAAAGGCTTACCACCCAACATGTTTAGAGAACATGGTGTTCAGAGAACATGTAGCTAGCATGGGTTTAAGGGAAAGCCTAAAATTCCTAGACAAAAGAAGGCCCAAAGATAAGTATCTATTTCAGAATAGAGTAGTGAGTTGTAGCTGTTAAGTCTATCGGCAATGGACCGTGACGATGAGACATGCTATATGAGCTAATCTGTAATGGAATGAACAAAAGTAAATGATATGAAAATGAAAGATGGAATGAGATCAAGAGGGAGAATGTTAGTTGATCTCCACCAGCCTATTGGACCCTTGTCTCTGCTCCCTGATCGGTGGAGCCCAACCCTAATACGGTTGGTGGGCCCCTGTCGCACAGCACATATAAAAGGTAAGGTGGGGACCAGGACTCGCCTAACGAGGTTCGCCGTGAGCCGCCACCCACCTACAGAGAAAACCCTAATCCGATCCTAAAGCGTGCTGCCAGCGACGGGATGAGCCCGCCACCACCGCCGTCACACCTCTACAGGGTCTCCACATCGCCACTGGTGATCGTCTCCACCGCGCTGGACGGCTGCTACTCCGACGGCACCGGCGTCTCCCCGCTGCGGTGCATCTACTGAGAAGGCGAGGAGCCTTCACCGGATCTACGGGTTACGGTCTCAGAGAGGTACACACAATCGATTCTAACAACAGGTTGCTTCCCAAAAGGAGATCTTGCACCCTTGTATCATTTGCCCTCTCAGCAAGAGATAACAAACCTTGGATGGCTTCAATGATATCTTTGTTGTCTCTTTGAAGGATCTTATGAAGAATCACCTCAAATGATTGTTGAGGCTTTGGTGATTGAGATAGATTTTTGTCAAATAAAACAAATCTTTCCAAACTGATCCGAGCATGCCAGGGCAAATGAAGCAGCACTGCAGGCCCCATGCACCCTTGCAGTGGAGCACCAAGTGCACAGAATGTTTTGAGCGTGATAATCGCGTGATGCTGTGAGATCTCAGAACCATTGCCCAGAAGCACAAGAAGTTTCTTGTCAATTCCTGATTCAATTTGCCAGTGTTGTAAACACAATTTCATGCCACTGCTCATTTTCTACAGACAAGAGATCTGCAATTCGATCCATGGGAATTCTTGACAAAATTTCATCAGCAATTGTGGCATCAACGTGCTCAGATATCTTGGCCAGAACAGAAGACAAGTTGGCTAGAGTTTGAAGTATCTTCGCAGGCACCAAGAAGATCAATTAATTTATCTATGGAACCTGCTGTTTCAAGAGACGGAGCAAGATTTTATGTAGTCTGCTTGGAAAAATATAACTGTAATTGCCGTAGTGACTGCAAAAATAAGATCTGGTGACCCTACTGCAATTATCTCTGCTATTCGAGGGCCAAGTATTTTGCTGAACCCAAGTCTGCTTGCCTCAAATTCAGATAGGGATCTGCATGCCAAGAGAGCTTGAGTTGTGTTTACCAATAAAATCTCGATCTCCGTGAATTCTAGCAGAGAAAAGAATGATCCCATCTTCTGTTCGGCTGGCCGTTTCATACACTCTTTGCCAAAAACAAAAAGCCAAGGAGCCACTAATGCCGCATAATAAGAAATCGATTCAGATAAAAGAGCACGAACAACATCATTTGCTTTGTTCTCCAGGTAAAGTGTGATATGATTTATAGGATCATCTAGGTGTAGATCAATGGGTAAAACTTGACTTAGACAATATCTTATCAATATACCTTGTCGAGTGCAGTCGCGGCCGTGGTGCCGCCAACAAGGTGGCTGCGACGTGTCAGTGTAGAGGTAGCTTAACGTGCCCGCTAGGGTGTCGAAGGTGGCAACAGTGCAGGCGCGGTCCAGTGGTGGCGGTGAAGGCGGTGGAGCTTCTCGTCGCTCACAGCGTGCCCTCTAGATCGGACTAGGATTAGAAACCTCGGTGGGACGCTGGCGGCTACGGTGAACCTCGTCCCTCGCGTCCCGGCCCCCACCTTCCTCTTTATAGCGCTGCGCGACGGGGGGCCATCAACTAGGAGAACGCCTGGGTGCCCCCAATCAGAACGCGGATCAAGGGTCCAATTGACCGTTGGGCCAACTGGTGGAGATCAATCTAACATTCTTCCCCTTGATCTCACTTTATTACTTAAACTTAACTTAATTTATCTTTTTCCCATTCCATCGTAGATCAGTGCATAGAGCGTGACTCATCGTCACAGTCAGTTGCCATTAGATTAAACAGCTACAATGCACCTCTCTGTTTTAAAACAGATTCTCAACTAGGCCCTTAGTATCCAGAAATCATAGGATTTCCCGTAGACCCATGTCAACTGTGTGTTCTCTGAACGCACTGGATGATTAGCCTTTGGTAAGCGGATCCATAAGTACTTACTTGATACTTATATGCTCAATGCTTTTAAAATGATTCTAGATTTTCTTCTTTACAACATATAACTTAATGTCAATGTGTTTGGCAGCACATTTGACATATTGTCTTAAGAGTTAACTACTTTAAATGGTTATTGCTATTGACTACTATTGTTAAATCCGGGTACATATTCCCTTAACCACTTTTGCCTGTTCCTGAGGCCGCATGACAAGCTATACTATGGTATGCATCATTGATGACACCACAACTGTTCATTGGAGCTTTTCCACAATAATACTTCAACTGCGAGTGTTAGCAACTACTGTGGATTTCACTACACATCTCGCCAAAACTTAACATTTGTACCAATGACTATTTAAGAGTACTTGTTCTTTCTTCCTCAGCATGAAGCCTATGATACTTTGCAAAAATTGCAAGACATTCTTAACTCCATTCCAGTGATCTATATCTGTATTGGACTTCTGCCAAAATATCCCGTATACGTAAACTATGTCAGGGTAAGTTCTTACTTGTACATTCATTAAGCTTCCAACAGCTGAAGCATATAGAACCATGTTTATTTGATCGATCTAATATCGGTTCCTGTAACACTGAAAGTTTCCAAATCTATTACCTTTGACTATAGAAGCAGGTGTAGGTTTATTTGTATGCATACTTTATTTCTTTAGAATCCTTTCTAAGATATCTTTGCGATAGTCCTAATACCCCTTTTCATGTATCTCAGTGAATTTCAATTCCTAGAACCAATGAGACTTCACCAAGACCATTCACATTGAAACTTGAGGACAAAGACTTTTTGTCCAATGGCAGATTAACATTACTACTAGTGAGTAGGATGTCATCTATACACAGGATGTGGAAAAAGAATTTTTCATTCTAGAACTTCGCATAAACGCTATTGTCCTTCTCATTTTCTTTAAACCCAAACTTTCTTATCGTTTCATCAACTTCAAATACTACTGTCTAGAGACTTGTTTTAACCCATAAATGGATTTCTACAGGCGGCATCTCATACGTTCTTTTTCTTCCACGACAAAACTTTTAGGTTGTGCCATGTAAACGTTTTCATACAAATCCCCGTTGAGGAATGCCGTCTTTACATCCATCTGATGTAACCCTAAATCGTAATGTATTCATTCTCTTTGCATAAAGCCTTTTGCTATAAGTCATGCTTTATATCTTTTCATATTCCCTTTAGAGTCACATTTTGTCTTGTAGACCATTTCACAGTCTACTGTTTTGGCTCCATTAGAAAGTTCTTCTAAGTCCCAAATATCGTTGGTATTTATTGAATTCATTTTAACTTCCATAGCTTTTTGCCATTCAAATGAGTAAACGTTTCTCATGGCTTCTTCAAATGAGGTGGGATCACCCTCCATTTGAATTTCTTCACTAACATAGACTTCATAGTCATCAGAAAACTGGTTTACTAATTCTTTGAGACCTTTTGGGGCCTCAGCTACTGGCACTTTTCATGTGGGGCTGTTGTTGCTCTTCATTGTCAAGAGGAAATTGATTCTACAGGCTCATGTATCATAAGATGCTTGTTTACATTATTCATTTTCTTCGAAGAGCCAACAACAGGAGTTGTATAAGTCATACAATATCAATAGGTATCGAGAAATTCGTTGTTTTGAATCATTGAAGTGGGCACGCAGTCCCGCTTCTCTTCAAGTCATAGGTCTCTACATACCGTGCTCCCCTAGATCGTCCAATCTTTAATAAAAATAGTGTATCTTCTGATTTCTTATTTGGGTTTAATCTGTTAAAACCTTATATGGCTCTTTAAGCACCGCTTTAATATCTTTAATGGTGACTACATTATCTTCCTCTTGGAACTTAAAAAAATCTAGGAATTTAGCTATTTCTCTGCTTAGGGGTATCATTGTTATGACCGACGGTCACATTCATCAAAATCTTTATCTCACTCAGTTTTTTTAAAATTTGTATCTCACTCTTAATGAAAAGTACACATTCATCAACATCTTTATCTCAATCTTAATGAAGAGTAGTGTCGGGTTCATAAACCCGGGGTCCCCAATGGACCCGCTTCCCTGGAAAAACTCGGCCCAGTAGACGGCGTAGCGACAACGCGCGCCTCCTGGGGCCTGCCCAGATACATAATGCCAGGCCATGAGAACGATCCGGTCCCCGACCAGAAGGCCTGGCCAAGGTGGGGACACAGTCCGACTCCAACCTCCTTTTTCGACCGGGAGATATGCCGGACCCGAGCCCGCGCTCGTGGAAGGTGCAGTACCCCAGTCGGATTGAGGTGCTGCAGCTCCAGGCCCCACTCGTTGAGGAGCCCACGCAGGAACCAGTGCGCGGGATACCCGAGCCCGCGCTTGTGGAAGGCGAGGAAGGAGACGACCTCGTCGGCCCGGGGTTGCGGAACAACTTCCCCCGGCGCAGGAGCCCTCCAATGCGCCACCTCCTTCGACGGGAGTAGCCCCTTCTCAGTGAAGGCGGACAACACCTCCTCATCCACGTTGGAAGGCCTCCAGTTCGACATCGCGCCTCGGATTTACGAATGAATCTATGAGTTCTCCTCTCCCTCGCTCTACCCTCCTCTCTCCTAGAAACCGCCGCGACACACGAACAGACTTAGCGAAAAGGAGGAAGGAGGAACGACAGCGGTTGAAGGAAGGCGAAAGAACGGGAGGAAAATCCTCTCCCTTCCCCCTATTTAATGCGGAAAGGCGTGCGGCAGGACATGGCCCTGGCTGATAGGACACGCCTTGCACGACGAAACATCGCCCAGTTAGCGGGACGTGGCCTGGGCAGGGCCCACCACTACCGCAACCCGGGCACGGAAAATAAGGCGCAACCATATGTTACTTAAGAAAACATGTTGTTAACAGGATAAGATTAATCTTGAAATGCAAACATATGTACAAGTCGAGATTTTCGCAGCAGGGATGCCTTCATTAAAGCAGCAGATGAACATATGCAAATTAGTATCAGCAAAGAAAGCTAAGAGATGTGATACGCAGCTGAAACTAACGACGGGCCATCAAGGCTAAGAGTAATGCATACCGGAAGCTCTCCAACACTGAGAAGGCTGTGATAGAGAAGAATCTCCCTGCTGATCTCCTTGATGTCATCTTTGGATATTTCTACCTTTTCAGCTTCTGCTATCTCGTAGATAGCTTCATCCCTTGTTGTCACGAGATACTGGCAATCATTATCATATAGTCTTGTGAAGCGGTCAACAACGTCTTGCTCCCAAACATCATCAAGTAGGATCAGCATGCTCCTTCCGACCAATGCTGTCTGGAGCAAGCAACAGACATCATCAAGATCTTTTCCAACCTCCTCCTTGACAGTCATGGAGCCGATCTGCACAAGGAACGTGCAGATCTTCCTAGCACGGCGCTTATGGTACTCGCTTCTGCTCCCATTACATGCTGCCCTGCTGCACCACCGCCCAAAACCAATCTCAATCGCACCATCCACACAACTAAAAGGCGGATCAGAAGCAATTTGTCGCGCAAGGCATGACTTCCCAATACCAGAGAGACCGACGATGAGGACGACTCGATGAGCCCCATCCCTCTCCAACAGCTCGCTGGCATAGCTGCACTTCTTCGACACCGGGTACCCATGCTCGGACTTAACCCTCAACAACGCCGGCGTGCTCCTGGCGGTCGACGCTATGACCTTGCCGACGCTCTGGGTCAGCTCCTGCAGCTCCAGCCACTGGTTGAGGTCGTCCCTGATCAGCCTGACGTACCACATGAGCGGGTCGCCCGCCACGGAGCTCCGCACCAGCCTGGCGAACCCCTTCCCTTTGCCCTTCCCGTTGCCGCTCAGGACCTTCCTGGCCTTGGCGACGTTCCCGCGCAGCTGGTCCATGAGCCTGCCCAGGCTCTGGAACTGGCGGTCCAGCTGCGGGCCGTGAAGCTTGTGCGCGTGCCGCTGCCTTGCCTGCTCCGTCAGCGCGTCGAGGTCGGACACGAAGTTCTCCAGCACCTGCAGCCTCCTCGGAGCCTCCGCGAGGTCCGACGCCGCCTGCTCCAGTGCCCCGACCGCGGACACCATCGCCGAGACCAGCTGGGCCGCCGAGGCGAGCACCTGCACCACGTCCATGCTTCGAGAACCCGCTTCAGATCACGGCCGCAAAAGCAGCGCTCCCTTGCAGGAAGACTCAGCGCAGGCTGCAGCAATTCCACAAACACATCGCGTGCATCCTCATGGCCACCGCCGCAGACACGGGCAGCGCAATTTCTCGATCCATCAATTCAGAGACGAGCAAGCAAGCAGCCGATCGCTCACCCCCACAAGCACCAATCTGAATCCCAATCCCCGCTCGCATCAGTACCGCTAGCACTCCACCCGCAGCTACCAACCGAGACCTCCTCGGCCGGCCTGAGGGGATCGATTGACCGTCAGAGTCAGAGAGTTGGTGGTACGGGTACCTGTGACTGTGAAGGGACCCAAGAGCGACAAGAGAATTCGCAAAGGCAGTTGGCCATGGCGGGGCCGGAATGCATCACCGGTGTGGCGTCGTGGCGAATCGGGGAAGCTTCAGCGAAGGAGGCTGGGGCTCGCCATGCCCAGTGCCCTGCACGCCCCCCTTTGGCGAGACAGTCAACACGACGATGAGTGACAAAGGAGGCGTCCGGACTGCCTACTCGCCTAGTCGCCTGCAGCCAGCGACGAAAAATCCAACGCATTGCGAAAAATCCAACACATCCACTGGCTACGGACGGACGCCACGACGGGCTCCACGCGTACTGGGCCGGCGTTACGGAAGGGTTCTTTTACGGCCCATTAAAGAGGCAGGTTGACCCACGCGACGCGGGGCCGCTAGGCCTGCTTCTGTTTGACTGGCATTCTTCTTCAGGTAACAGCACACGAGCCCAAAATCATACGGTAATAACTGGGCAACCCCCTAAAAAAAAAGCAAATTAAACAACCTGCACAAGTGGTCGTAGATATTGTTTTGTTCCACCTGAATAGGGATTTGTTCCGTGAGTTTATGTGCTTATTTAGAAATTCCGCTTATTTTATGTTATTTATGTTCCACTGCAGAATTTTTGGTCTACAGATAATAGTTCCGGTTGAACAATGCTTATCAATCAAGCCAGGTGTACAAACCTTTATTCCACGAGTTTACATGATTGGTTCCATTTGTATAAACTTTTGATCCTCCTGTAAAACTATTGCTCCACCTCAAGAACTTTTGTCCACAAGAGCAAGGAGATTTGACATTCACGTACATGCATAAAGATTTGCACTAAGTTTTTTAAGTGTTGTTATCTTTGACGCCAGGAAAAAAAATCGCACGCTTAGTTTCAATCCTATCAACTAACCTGGATATCTTTAGTGAGGTATCAAAAGGCTCACTCTTTCCACTAATCATCGTTAGATTCTCTTGCAAGCATGCCATCACAAGGATCAACCTCCCAGACGGGTAACTCCATGGATAGTTCATGGACCTTCTTCCCCACCGGTATACCAAGCCTCTCCGAGGCCGCTCCCCAACGTCTCCACTATGACAGTTTCGGCCAAAATGCCGAGGGCCTCTCGTCTCTCATACAGCTCCGATGGCAGAGGATCTCGCAAGACTTACAAGCCCTAAGTGTACAATTCTTTGCGCGCAGCTTGCACAATATATAGGCAACGAGGTGATGAGACCTGAGCCATGAGATTCTTGGTTTGGACTTTGGACACGTATGCTAGAAGAAGCTCCTTCTCCAGAGCCTGACGACTGGAGATGTTCAGGGTCACAACATATCGGTGTCATAATCATCCGTTATATACGTGGCACGACAGTCGCCGGAGCTTGCATTTCACAACAACAATGGTATGATTCAAGGCGGCAAAATAATCAACAATTAGATCTCCATCATAATGCCACCCGTAAGAAACATGGATCCTAGCAAGGGTTTAGTGATTCTGTGGTTGTCTATTTCTTCTTCTTCTTCTTTTTCTTTCGAAAAGTTACTCTTGGTGACGGACTGACGAGCTCACGGTGACAACTGACACGGTCCTCATGGATTCGGCCGGTAAACGCGCGCGCGGGGTACCGGCAAGGCAAAGCCCCGGCCCCTGGTGCCTGCCTCTGCCTGTGGTCGTCACCCGAAAGACGAAAAGCCTCCGCGACCCCCGTCCTATCCTCTTCGGCGCGGTCCCTCCCATCATCTTGAAAATCCGTGCACTGTGCTCGTGGGTGAGGGAACCGCAGAAGAGACACCGCAAAAGAGACAACACCGTACCGGCCGGGCACGCCCGGCCAGCCTCCCTCCCTCTCGGCTCGGGCTCTCCCTCCCCTCCAAAGGCAGCGAGGCACCATACAACGCCAGTGCTCCCGCCTTTAGTCACCTGCGGGCCGCGGCCGCGCTTTGGTCAGGTCTGGATGCGCTGCCGCTGCATGCCCCAGCCCCCCAGGGTTCTCGCCAGTCGCCCCACGATAAAAGGCGACCGGGCAGAGGGGGGAAAAGAAGCCGCCGCGCTCAGGTCAAAGCGGAGGCGGGCAGTGGCAGTGCAAAGTGCATGCATGTATAAAGGGCTCAAAGGAGTCGAGGCGATCGAAGAAGGAATCTCCCTCCCTCAGGTCGAGAGCCCGCGGCCTGCCAATGCCCCGCCGCGGCGGCGACGTGGCCGCCGCGCTTTGCTCTGCTGGTGCCGACCTGGGTCTGGATGCCGCTTTTGACTGGGATGGGATCTTTTCTCTCAACCGCTCAGGCTCAGGATGCGCGCACCGCCCCGCGCCTTATCGGCCATCAGCAGCAAATCACTTGGGCTTGGGCGGGGTGGGCGGCACATGCGTGTGAATGATGCGTCGTGCAGGGGAAGCTCATGGAACCACCTGCCTTTAACTGCAAAGAGCTAAAGACAAGGCATGGGCGCATGGCCTCAGAAAAGACTTCTTCAAAGAGCATCCAATGCAACAATGCACACGCTCTTGAGCATGCAACAGAGAGACCGACGAGCTGCCGCTGGTTTTACCGATGCGGCGGTCTCCAGGTTGTGTGTTGTGTGCACGTTCTGGCGCGCGCTTCTCTGCGAGGAAAAGCACCACATGCATGTGACCACACGAGACGGAGCACCTCTGGGACCTGGGGACGAGAGGTGTTGGTTCGCCGCGCGACGGCACATTGCGTTGCACGTGCATCGCTAGCTACCTACCACCGGCCAAGCACAGCTACTGTGTTTACTCGGAACCAAAACGTTATCACAACTACAGAGGTTGAGGCCATCTTGGATATGATTCTTCATCTGCTGTAATTGGTGTTTCGTGCCTGACAACGCTTCTCAGCATGGCACTCCTATACAATGAATAAAACGCTTGACAACGCTTTCAGGACAAGGCCATGCTTCCAACAGATGAAGATGAAGGTGCCAGCGATTCACACACCAAGGACCATGCTCATACACATGAACAAGATGAACGCCCCGAGATATTAAGAAGCAACAGTACTAGCTAATACTTGTGAAGCAAGCGTTTTGGGGTTACATCACAGGACTCGATCCAAGCGCAAACATGCAGAGATGAACGAACGGAAATAATAAAACAGCAAACATAGGTCCGGGGTACTGTCCCAAATGGGGATGAGAACGAACCAAATCTAAAAGAAACGGTAGGGGTGGAACAAAACTAGTAATAGAGCATCAAGGATGTCTTTTGCAAATCTACTACTCTCTTATGACGATGTGAGGACTCCTCTCTTCTTGCTGCTTCTGCTTCGTCGACGCTGCAAACTTGGCTCCTACGCCTCAGTGCCTGCAAACGGAACAACCCCACATTCGGTCAGAATCATGGATAGCAGCCAGAAAAAGGAGGGAAGATTTGATAATTTACAAGTAATTTTCGTAGGTCATGGCAGCGCTACCGGAGTCCCGTGGTGCGTTGCACCTGAAACATTCCATCCTGCTAGCAAAGTTGTGCTCGTTGCATCCAGACCTGTAAACATTCAGACAGGCACGCACAAGGGTTAGCAGAAAGCAGAATTCACAGGACATGAGAATCTCAAATCATATAACTAACTGAAACATGGAAAATACATGCTGGCAGAGTGCTATGACGTTGAAATATGGTGATAAGGACAACCAATCCTCACATGTCGCACAAAACCCAGTAGTACGAAACACGTACCTACTCAATACTCATCCACTAATACAACACATCAGGTACACATCAGCAACTCCTTGGAGAATATATAAAAGCAGTTTATTGCTATCATCCATGCAGACAGAAAGCATAGATAAGATGATTCTGTTGTCTCTTACTCCAGCATGTTGCTGATAAAACAATCCTTTTTTTCTAAAATAAAGCCAGAAAACACGGAAGCATAGCATAACAAGAAGATATAAGCATACACAAGGTCACAACTACCATCAGACCATGTGTATGTATATCCATAGTCGATAAGAAAACAAGCACATGGATTCATGGAAAGAATGATATACTTTGCCCGTCCATGAAATAGTTACTAAGTTTGTAGATACACATAACTGAAAATAAGATAGAACAGAGCAAACTTTATCTTTCAGCAAAGGTAGAAGGATAAAGTTAAGTAACACGCACCTGGTGCAGATCCAGTCTCCAGACTTCCAACCGGGGCGGTTCGTACGGGCAGCACCGCTGCCGATGCCGTAGCCCCGTGAGCGTGACATGTCACTATCAAAGCCGCCAGCACCACTGTTTACAGCAGCCTCCTCCTTGTAGGCAGAGCACTTGAAGCAGTTGGAGCGGCTGGCGAAGTTGTGTGCACCGCAGGAGCAGTACCAGTCACCAGGGCGGACATCAGAGCCAGCACCAAAGCCAGCGAAGGAGGAACCACCACGGCCACCGAAGTTGGCATAGTCACCTCCACCACCACTGCCACGATCAGCGACCCCACGTGGTTCACTGCAGCGCTGGCATATGTCCCGACGGCTGAAGTTGAGGTGCTGGCACGCCCTGCAGTCCCAGTCTCCCGGCTTCCTGTTCATCTTGCCTGCAGTAGTTACACTATCAAAACCATGCAAAAAATGGGCACCCAGATTAAGGGAGATACAATCAAAGAGCTAGAACAAAAACATAATCCAAGAAGATATATATATATATAAGTTACACGCTAACACAAAGCTAAATTACCTAAACAAAGCTCGGCTGTTGTGTTGCTGGGTCCTATGAAGTGCTATGGAGTGAAATGGTGATGCAGCAAGGTGCCTATGTGCAGGGGTATTTATAGTGAAGTATGGAGGGGATGCTGAAACCGAGGGTGAGCTATCTTTGTGCCTTTGATTCTTAGTGCACTTTGGCCCGCGAAGAACAAGGGAGTCACGTAAAACTAGAAAGAAGAGGGGAGTTAAAGAAAAGAAAAGAAGAGAAAGCCATTAAAGGGAAAAGAATTATGGGGAGTTTGAATGCCTCCTTTGCCCTGCATCTTAGCCTGCCTTGGCAACATCTTTTGAGACATGGGATGGAGGGATGTGCACTTCTTCGTATTCTTGTGCTTAGGAAATATGGCATGCACTAGCTGTTGTAGGTGTGCTCAGAATATGTTTTAGCAAAAACACATCCAAAATATATAAGGCTGCAACACTAATATGGAATTTGAGGAGGTGGTTGGTATAGCATCCAAAATAGAGTAAATGTTAGTGATTGGTAAAATATTCTCTTTTCATGGCACACTTATATAGTTAACTGTTGAATGACAG
Source organism: Miscanthus lutarioriparius (assembly GCA_904845875.1). Lineage (NCBI taxonomy): Eukaryota > Viridiplantae > Streptophyta > Magnoliopsida > Poales > Poaceae > Miscanthus > Miscanthus lutarioriparius. The sequence goes on along the minus strand of CAJGYO010000007.1, from coordinate 134,015,809 downwards.
ATTCTCTGTCTCTGTCTTCCTATTTTTGAAGGTATAATACATCACCCATTTAGTTACCTCGTTCCAAAACCACAAACACATCTATACCAACAATACAACTTATCGCACTAGGTCTGAGCAATTGTGGAGGCTGCGCTGCATCAATAACCTAATCAAGAATCATACAAAATATATGGAAAGAAAAGCAAAACCTAAAATTAGCACTTATTAGATTCCGATGGAAATAAGCAAGTGTTGGAGGTGTTGAGAATGGAGCCTATCATTCTGAACCTATGTTTATTTATCAATATATAACCTTTGATTCCTGCAACTAAGAGAAATGCTATTCCTGTTCCTGATATTCGATGCTAACTTCGCCTTCCTTTACTATCAATTATTGAGAATAAACCACGGAATCCATTCCAAGCAACCATCACATCAACTCAGTGCTATAACCATTTCTGTCAAGCAATCTACAACAATATCATGGCCCATCCATATCATTTACTCAGCGTAACTTGAAGTAAGCGCCTTTTTCAACTCGAAGTCTCGGAACACCTTTTTCCATGGATTTAGAGGTCCCTTACATATAGCTTAATTAAATGGTGATAATTAATTTTCTGAACCATATACTATTACTAATATGAAAAATAAGTCCCATAATTAATTGTTAGAGAAATATTTCTAAGACAATGAGAAAAGTAGGTATCAGCCAAACTTCAATGAATGGATCAGAAATGGAATAGCTAATTTTCTGGATAAGAAGGAACAAGTATGAATATGGGGACACTGCAGCACAAGTGAATATTCTAAATGCAAGGAGAGAAAGGGGCATAAAGTGTTCAATAGCTTACCAACAGCGTGAACATCTGTTCCCTCCACTCTAAGTTATAAGACGTTTTGTCGTTTCTAGATACATAGCATTTGCTATGCACTTAGATATAGACTATATCTAGATACATAGTAAAAAGCAATGTTTTTTTTAGGAGATAGTAAAATAAATGTATCTAGAATAGCCAAAAGGTCTTATAGTTTGGAAGAGAGGGAGTACAATGACAACAGGATGTGCAGGTGAAAAAGCAAAATTAGCACTAGAGAAAGAACATACTATCTTCTCAACTAAGTTAATCTAACAAATGAGAAACTTTTTCTTTGCAAAAAAAGGAAAAAATAAGAGAAGGTCCCCACTCCTGCCCCCTGGATAAGATTAAATAAAATCAATAATGCAGTTCATGCAAATAAAAACAAATGTCTTTAAACAAATATGATATGGTTGAGAAGCAAATACATTTTACCCCACTTCTGCTTAGCAAATAACCTGCGCTATCTTATTTTTGGCAAAACTCAGAATCACTCGTGAATTGATATACCACTTCGGCCCCGAGGGTTTTTCCTCACTTTGATCAACACGGGGCTACTGATAGACACACTGTCCACGTATACTAAAAATAGCAGACTCTACTCATGTCCACAACATAGGTGTGCATCGTTGTCTAATCTAAATGCAAAAGCATACTGGCAGATGGTCACATGGTTATATGATACAAAATTAAATGGGTGAAAGTGACAGAAGAGAAAGAAAAGGAAAAACTACAAATCAAGACATAGCTAGCCAATTGGATTGATGAGCTGTAAGCGTTGAGAACTAGGCTTTATCTTTTTCGTTATAAGAGGGAATTTTCGAATGCAGATAAAGATGCCATTGTCTCATAATGAAACACCCCATGCACAAAACGAGATGAAAAATGGTTCCTGGGCAGAAAGCAAAGGGAGGAGCTGATGCATAACTGGTGAGAATGCCTGAATACCAATAAAGACAGGGCAAAACCAAGAGGGTAGTAGCCCTCAAGGGTGGCGTTGACCACTGTCTTTAGAACTCTTTGAACAACCCTTTAATTTTCAGTTGTGTTTTACATCTCCTGTGTTGTTTCCCTTGCCCTTTATCATTCTCATCCTCGAGGCTTTACATTAGTGGATTTGCTTTTGCTTTTTATCTACTCCATCTATTTCATTTCTTTTATGTTATTGTGCTAGTTACAAGTACTAGCAGTCATGGTAGTAGATGCTACCAAAGAATATATAGGTTTCAAAACCATAGGATGATATGCCTTCTCTTCCATTCCATTCTCTTGGGTGAAGTGAAAGGAGAAGCAGATACAAATCATGGAGTCGTGTAAAAAACTGAGGGGCCAAAAGCTAGTTTGGATTCTCTCCTAGGGAAGTGCTTCCATGCATGACCATGACCAAACCCCAAAGGAAGTGATCACTTGATAGCCCCTAACATGCTTTGATTCTCTGCTTTTACACAACCAAGAAGAAACAGCTCGAGCCTTTTGCTTTTATGGTAACAAGTGTACTCAGATTAGAATTAAGACTTGTAACAGAGCACAAAATAATCTTCAGCAACAACCCTATGTTCTACCAAGTGCTTTTTGACTGGTGGGACCAACAAGACCTTCAAAATATGCAGATTTCAATGGAAAGGTTTGGGCATGAACTGATAAATTATCAAGTTGAAACTGAAGATTAATCTGTATTTGTAGTAGGATTGGATCTAATTTTTTATAGATATACTGAAGCAGAAGTTGATGGCAAATGATCCTTCACAAAATTGTATTCCAACACCTAGATAAACAAAAGTAATTTGGTATGTTTATGATAATAGCACATATATCTTCCAACTGTTAGTTTATTTCTTACTAGATATCCAAGTATATGTGTACATAGAAATATGTATCGTCTTTGCACAACATCAGCCCGTGCCCCATGATTTGCATCCAGCCACTACCTAGATTGGAGCCAGCATACTAGTCAAACCTTCACAAATAATCCACTGCTGTCCCAAGGCATGAAATTTCTGAACTTAAACCCCACTTTTTGCAAGGATTGGTTTAAGTACGCTCTCCTTCCTAGAAAATGAATCATTAGGTGCACTTGCATGCTACATCTTTGTATCTAGGATTCCAAAGACCATGGTACAATTTTGCAGAGCACCCTCTTTCTGGTTTGTACTCCCTCACTGACATGAATCCAAACAATTAACATATATTGTTTGTTTCGTTCCCTTTTGAGCTGCCTGCCTGACTGAACCACAAAGCAACGAGGCGGCACACGAGTGGGCCACAACGGGGGCACTGCCTAATGGTGCATGAACTTTAATTATATTGTTACAGATTGTATGCACAAGCCATCGAGTGCAATAGATTCCATGGCATGTATGGTGTGTTCATGCATCATGCAGCACACTTGCAATCCTGTAGTTTCTTCATGACGTAATCGGTCCTCGACGAGGATAAAGTCAGTCAGTCAGCCAGTTTAGCTGACCAGCTTTCTTGTGTAGTCTCGATGCAGATTCAGTGATGGGGTATCATAGAGGTGCACATAAAGATCTCTATTCCACAGTGGCCCATCAGGGACATCAAAGCAAATGCTGTATGAAGTTTTCATTGGATAGATAAGAACAGAACGGTGCGCAGCATGATAGCACAACTCAACTGAATGACTGATGCAATGGGACCATAATAATGGTCCCATCTAGCGTAGGATTTCATCCGAGGGGCCAAACATGGCAGCAGCAAATAGAAAATAGTAAGATCAAACAGTCAAATACAGACCTATAGCATACTTTCAGATAACACCATAAACAGGCAGGCCATCACGCTCACACAACTGTCACTGAAACAATGACCCATTTCCAGGAAGACAAACGGCACTACTGAAATCTTCAGATTTACACCCAAACGGAGAAATCACCCATACTCCGAGTGGCGACAAAGATTGCATCAAAGCAGCGAACCAAGCACCACCCTGCCCCCACGGCTCACGGCGGCTTTTGCCGCCGATTCTCTCCTCGTATCAGATGCCATAGACATAGCTGTCGACTAATCAGCGGCCGCACGAATCTCAAGGACACTGGACACGCGCCCTCAACCCCGGTGCCCGGTCCCAAAAACCTTTACCGCGCGCAAACGAGGATACCAACGGGAGAGCGAGAGCACGAGAGAGATTGCAGCCAAACCAACGGGCCGGAATTCGCAACGTTTTGCATCCAAATCCCTACAGATCGATCCAACCCTAATGGGGAAAAAAATAACAAAAAAAATCAAGCAAAAACAACCGATCGCGTGATGCCGTCAAAAGCAACAAATCCAACGGACCCAACCACGACGATGATACGAACAAGGGAAGGAGACGGACGTGTGTACCTGACCCCCGATCCTCCTCGGCTCCTCGCGACTGGCAGACGGCGGCGCGTGGGGAGAGAGAGACGAAGCGATCTCGTCAGGATCGACGCCGGAAGAACACAAACCAAACGAAACGTGAGGGGATTGAGGAGAGGGATCCGAAAACCTACCTCGCCTCGCGCCCTCGTCGCCGCAAGAACAAAACAAAAGTTTTTTTTTTTTTTTGCGTGCGCGTGCGTATTTGTTCGCCTGATCGGTGGGAGAGGAAGGGACGCGAGGCACCGACGTCGAGGCGGGTCAAAGGGCAAGCGTCCACCGGTCCCACGCGTCGGTGGCCGCGGGAAACCGCGCGCCGCGCCGTGGCTTTCGTGGCAGCCAAGTGTCCAGTCGGTGACGTGATATGTGACTCACTGACATGTGGGCCGCCGATTTGTTAGGCCCACACGGAAAGGGGTGCACCGTGCACCGTGCACGTGCTTGGGCAGGAGCGTTTGGATGATAATCAGCCGTCCATGAGCCTTGAGGACACGAGGTCTGAGGGGAGTCGCAATGAAAAAAAATCAGTAATTTCTATAACATAGGTATCGTATTAAAAAAAGTACTGCTTTTGAACTGATGGTTTTTATGGGTAATAATTATTTTCTCTTTCTCTCTTCTAACTTTATCTTCTTTCTCTAATGGGTGTGCAGCATGAGCCTCCTAAAAACTGATGGTTTCTCCCCAATAACGATTTCATGGTTTCTTGGTGTATTGGGTCAAGAGAAGACCTGATTTCTTCATGAGGAAACCATTTCTATGATTTTTGCTCTCTTTCTTCATTAATTACATTGTCATGTTAGCGTTTTGCCTACGTGACAAGTCATTTAATGAGGATAGAAACCATCATTAATACACCATTGAGACTGCCCTGAGTCGCTGTTGAAGAAAAATGGACTTAGAGCCTTTTGGCAGGACTCCTGCAGAGGCTTCAGCTTCGGCATCTGCATAAGCTGTGCCAAACGTCTGTTTTGTAAAGGGCTCCATATGGGGAGCCGGTCAAAAGCCGGAGCCATTTTTTGCCTATGCAGGAGAAGCTAAAAAACGAGCTTCGCGCGGCTCCTTGCTGTGGGTTCACGTCGTCTAGTGCGAAGGAGCCGTTTTGCCAAACGTTTTCTAGAACGGCTTCAGCTCCTCCAGAGGAGCCAAAGCCAGAGTTATTTTCAGAGGAGGCAGAGCCCTGCCAAATAGGCTCTTATTTGGTCCAGTTTGCTTCGCTTAAAAGACAGGCCGTAAAGTATTGTTGGCTGATTTATTATGAGAGAAAAATATTATATCATGACTAAAAAGACGGGCTGATAAGTTCAAGTGAAAGCAACGGATTTTGTGAACACGTAACGCTAGCCTCAAGTTTTGAGTAAACATGATTTTCGTGAAACTCTACTACCCATCAGTCCTAGTCCAGTAGTTAGGCAATACTCATCCTGTTCGTTTGTTGGTTTGCAGTCAGGCTTATTCAACCAGTCAACAGTGTTTTTTTCACAAAAAATCAGCACCAGCCAGCCTAAATCAGCACCAGCACCAACCAGCGAACACGCTGACTGATAGATGTGGTTGATGTTATTATATTTATTTTTAATTTTTTTACTCGGATTTGAATACGGATTGTATCAACTATGTCGGATATGACACGAATAGATATCGATATCATAAATGTGCTATTTAAGTAATCGAATATGGATACGGTATCGAATATTGAATATCCAGACTCAGATACGGATAGATATGAACTCCTATAAACGAATTCGGATCTGAATACGGTAGAAAAATATTCGTACCATTTGCACTCATTATTAGTCGATTGACACTTTGACACCATATATAAAAAAGTTATTAGGCGCCTTGATTTGCAAAACCTTCTGTGTATAGCCTTGAGGTTTATGAAAAAAACTTTATCTCTACTATAATGGACCAATTAAAATTATACTAGGTCCCTTAGAAAAAAGTCTTTCGCTAAGAGCCTCCAACCATTATGCATCCAGAAAAATACATACAGTAATTCATCTGCATTAAAATCAAAGGCTAATAAGACACCTAAACCCGATGCCACGATTAGATATGGGATGCGAGCTTCTCACCCCCCGCGTCCTCCTCGCATGCCGTAACTGCGATTTAACGCTCAAAGCCAATCATCACCGAATAAAAAAAAGCGTTCAAAACCTTCCGGGCCGCCGTCGCTCCGTTCGACGTTGAAACATTCCGATCGCCCGCGCCCTCCCCTGTAGTTGTGTCTCCTCCTCTTCTGCCATTGGTGTGTGCCCCTTCTCTCTCTCTGATCTAATCCAACACGTGGATGAGGGTGGCGGCGGCGGAGGCGGGGTTCGGGGAGCCGAGGGTGGCGGCGATCGTCCTGGCGGACGTGGCCAAGGCAGACTTCCCCGCCATCACGTCAACGCCGCCTTCGAGGCGTCCCCCCTCCCCCGCGGGTGACGCGCACCGACGCGGCGGGGCTCGACGGTGGCCGCCACCGGCGAGGCGGCGCATCGGCCCGTAGGCCGGCGCCCACGGACACCACATGACCGAGGCGGACCTGCGCTCGACATGTTCCGCGAGGTCACCGCCGTCGACGAGGTCACCGTCATCAAGGACAGGACCACCAATGTCTCCCGAGGTGCGGATCTGCCTAGGCCCCGGATCTAGGCTCGCAACCCTCCCTCCCCTGCGGCCACTCTCGCTCGATTTGCCACAATGCCTGCCGCGCAGTTCCCTCGCTCGCGCCGTGAGCTCGACTTCTTGCTCCCGTGGACGGAGGCGCAGGCGCAGCAGATGCGGCAACCTTGAGGCCATTGAATGCAGAGGATGCGCAGGCGCAGCAGTTGCAGCTACCTTGAGGTCGTTGAATGCAGAGGCGGAGGATGTCCATAGGAGCATCTGTGGAGGACTCTGAGTTAAGTGTCGACTGACCCAGGCGGCGTCGGTAGCAGGTAGAGACCATCACTGGAAGCTCCAGATTTTTAATTCATTTATTCTGTTTCAACTAATTTTCTTCCGTCCCAAATTGTACCATTGTTCTACTTGATTTTTGCATTGTTCCATAGGCTTTGTGTTGCCGGTTCCACTATAGATATGAACTGTTCCCCTTTCTTGACTAAAATTGCCCCATCCAATCATGATGCTTCTCCAATTTGAAGTGTGGACAGGCTATGCCCTGCCTAGGAGGAGACAACAGAGTGAGAACAAACACACACTTGATCCGTTCCGAGCGCCGGAGTACAAACTACACTGATGCTTATGTGTTCTATACATGGAGACATCCATGCTCCTAAGGTGTTTGATGGATTGCCGGCACCAGGAAGCCAGTAATGGAAGTATCACAACCACATAACTGTTGTTGTGAGTTTGAGAAGAGTGCTCTCATCACGATAGGCTAGCAGATATTCTCTGAACCTGGAACTCCTAATGCAGAATTGGGGTACTCCTAGAGGTACCTTCAATTCCCAGTGCTATTTTCTTACTTATATATTATCCCTGTTAGTTAGGCCATGAAGTGAATTTGTGGGATATCACATCTTGTAGTAGGACATGGTCTGCTAAATCTGTAAGCACTCATTGACTTATTTAATTTCTCTCTGGTACTAATATAGAAGAAACCTTCATCATTTATTAAATGGTTTTCTTTCTTTGTTTCATCTGAAGCTCCGAGCAAATAGCCTGGTATATTCACTTGACCTTGGTTCACTGCTGGAACCTTCTTGTGCAAGGATGACCATCGTGAAATTATGGGCTGCACAAATAATCTTCAGGTAATGTGAACTGATTCCTGTATCTCTTGCTATGGCAAGAAAAAACTCCCAACAGATTGAACATATTTTTTATCAAAAATAAATCATCATGTGCCTGAACTGTAAGGATGCTAATTTCTGCTTCTAAGATCATGTGTGTTGGTGAGAATGCACGGTATTTTTCAAATTGTGTATCTAATATGCCAGGCTAGAACTTGACCTTACTTTGTTACATTGCTGGTAGGTATGATAACATATCACATCAAATGGAGTATGATTGCATGAGCTGGCAATATTTGAAAATATCAAAGGATATGGAACTGTTAGAACGTGAGACAGATCTGTGCAGAGAATGTGGTCAAGGGGTAGATATCTTCCGTGCAAAGTCTATCCAAGGTCATTTCATCATCCAGGTTGTTTTGCAAGCCCTTGGGATTAATTACAAGCCTTGGAATGTTCTTTTTTCTTATTTGTTCGTGAAGTGGAATTTTGATTGTCAAGTGTGGAGTAAAATCTAAAGCACCATCGAGGTTACCTGTCAGTCAGGCTACACATGTAAATTCTCTATGTTTGCCAAACTATTTTTGTTGTTTGTAAAAAAATGGAAGCTTGTGTATGGATCCACAATATTCTGATATCATTTTTGTCATGCAAGTAATCTTTATTTGATATCAGGTTGTCAAAGGAATCATGTTTTTTTATTCTATCTAATATTATAATATGTGATCGATGATTTTTCAAAATCACCAAAGCATATACACCATTTTAGTTGTTTAATTATGCTACCCTAAATGTTACCGTAGCGTTAACATGGGTAATATACTAGTGACTATAATGAACTCATGTTTCAATGCTATGATCGTAAATGAGTGCCTTTTTATTATGTGAAGAATCCGGTTTCGATTTTCTTCAAAATCACTAAACACTATCAAACGGTCAAATATGGAGTGATTTTACTTTTTTTACACTAGACTAGAATCACACGGGATAGTTCCTCCTTGTTATGATTCTTGCTTTCCGATCTCCTCTCAAGTGAAAATGTTTAAAAATTGGCTGCCTTTGAATTGTTCTTTAGCCAGTAGAAAACAATTTATCTCTTGAAACCTATATATATTTATGATTTTCTTCACGTAGAAAACAATTAATTTCACCCTCCTTTCAAAAATCAGAATCGTGCTGGCTAGCAGAAAGATTTGAGAAATCGATTTCGAAGCCCAAACTTCCGGTTGTTTCTGCGCCCAAATGGAAAAGGGTACCCAATGGAAAATGGAGTGGAAGCACGATTCTGCCAGAAATGGGAGTACCATTCCGATGAGCAGCGTGCACAAGAAAATTTGTTATTTCCCATTCAATGTTAAAGTGGTTTTCTATTTGCAATTAAAGAACTTCTCATTACTTATTTGCCATTGACTCAAACTTTCAATCCCTTGCAATGTCTATTCCATTAACTTCTGTTAGGGAATGCCAGACTTTTTCATAATGACTATATTGCCCTTACCAACCCATCTTACAAACTTCAGTAGTCTCTTACGGTCCTGTTCGCTTGGAGGAATCTGATGAAATTTGTGAGAGAAAATCAGCTGCGAACAGTAACTTTCAACCATAAACAGTAAAATTTTTGCACCATCCGAACGGGACCTAAACCTCAATGTGACCATGTTCGCTTGTTGGTTTCAGCCAGGCTTATTCAACCAGCCAACAGTGTTTTCCTCTCACAACAAACCAGCCCAAATCAGCCCAGAAACCTTGTCAGAAACAAACCTCAATGAAGTAGTACTACTTTATAAAATATAAATTTTATATTTACAGATTAATTCATTAATGTATTTTTCTTTGGTAAAAATGTCTTGTAGACGAGATTCTACCTTTTATATCTGACAATATCTCCATAGAAACTATCAATCATGATAAGAAGGAAAATATAGAGCAACACAACAACACATGAGAAATGGCATGTAAGGGATGAAGGTTTGAGTCGGTGGCAAATAAGGAAGGAGAGGTTTTTCAGTGGCAAATAAGGAGAAAAAGTTTCTTAGTGACAAATAAGGAACCGCTTGAACTTGTAATGACAAATAAAGAATTTTCTCCATTAGTACAGGGACGCCAGAAAGTGCAAATAACGCATACCGCATACTATGAAGTCGAAGAGAAAACAAATGATCCACATGTTATCAGTGAACTGCCTGCAAAAATACAGTTTCCATTGTGCAACTTGTACACTTTTTTTTTATTAAAAAAGTTAAGATACATAGGGTTGAAGCTGTGGTTGCACTGCACAAACCATGTCGCAACAAATTCACCTTTTGCGTAGTACTCACTTCGACCAAAATATAATGCAATTCTCACTTTCGACAGTCAAACAATTTAAATTTGACCAAACTTATACAAAAGATGGCTAACATTTATGATATCAAATAGGTATCATTAGTTTGTTAAACTTAAGAAAGTTTGACTTGGTTCAAATCTAGAATTACATTTTTTTTTTTGGATGTAGTAGTTAGTACACAACTTCATGTCTTCATGGTGAACATTGTTGTTCTCAGACATTCCAAGAACCCCGGCTGGGGTGCAACCGTGCAGTTGCCCTTTGGGGCACATCTGCTTTTTATATAAAAAAACGTACAGATCATGATTAGAGACCTCCCAAAGGAGGACACAGATATCTAAAATGATAATTGCAGGGGGCAAAAATATCATGTTATTATGCAGGCCAAGTTTATCAGTCAATGCTAACAGAATCTGATAACTAAATTGAAGATAAGATTTCACCAGGGCTATTCTGCACTCCTGTTTTTTATAGTAGGAAGGAAGGAATAGATGGATGGATAACATTTCTCATAGCTTGATCAAATAAACACTTGCATAGATGAAAACAGTCACAAGTTTCAGCTGGACATAATGCAATTGGGTGACTGATAACATAGGCAATATATTCATTTGTTGGCAGGTCACTGACACCTAACGAAAGGCTTATCTTATTACCAGAAGTTTAATTTTGTACCCACAGTACCTTTTGATTGTTATATCGTTTCATTGTACCTCTTTTGACTGTATTTGTTTTTAAAAAAATATTATTGAGATAGTTAAAGTTCCTCCACATAAGATAATTTGATATATAATGATGGGATCACAGGCTAATGATAGAGCTATAGTGCAAAAGATATTGTTGGTCATCACAAATCATCTCTATAAAGTGTCACACTACCAGTAACTAAGTTCAAGAGAATGGAAACAGTCAAATAGTGTATTGAAGGAACATCCAGTGATGTGAGCATATACTTTTGTACTTTAACTATATGACTGTTTCATTCAATAATAGAGTCACTATTCAGGAAAAGAAACTGCTGGAATATGTAAATAGAGCATACTTGAGCTGAATCATAACCAACAGAACTAACAATGGAGTCATACTACCATTCGATTGAAAATGCGTTAATCTACAACAGTGAACCATGGTTAGTGGCATCTTTAAGGTAAGCAATTACAGCAACACCACATAACACACCACCTTTACCAATTTGAACCTGAAGGTTGATGTGCATTCGACCACAAATATACAACAGACGTAAAATGCTCACCAGCAGCAGGTTCCTGAAAAGGAAAATGTAGTTATAGCTTTGGGTTGAACATAGCAAGCATGCTACAAACCTATAAAGAAATAACAAAGATTATTTTCACCAGATGTGAACAACAAAAACTTATTTCACCACAGCAAGAGAGCAACATGCCTTCCCCATGGTATCGAATTATATGAATACTTTTTAAATGATTTTTTAGATTGCAGAAGGAGAGCTAGACTGGGAGCCTTCTAAATCTGAAGCGTGTAGACAGACCCTCTTACCCATGATAGTGTGAAAAAACGTTGTGAGTTCTTTAAGTATCAGTGTGGAGCGCTTTCAGTGCCCACCATCCAAAACCAAGCATTGATCGTTCTTTTGAGAGTGCTGTCAACTGTTGATTAAGTGTTGTTGCAACTACATGGGACAAGAGTCACTGGGTGTGGACTGTGGAGTCCTTGTTGGATTTACCATATACAAAAGCAGTTAGCACCAACAAGAACAGAGGCAACTAGGACTCCTTCCATAATCCAAGTGTTCAAAGGCAAGTATGCATAGAACTTGGTACTGCAGGCAAGTGATGTTGCTGTTATCATGCTTGTGCAATAGTGTTGTTGTTCCTTATAACCGATATACATCCACTGTTAAAATTGACTATGGTGAGATAGTCCTTTTTAATTTTTATCTCACGCTTGCTAGTTTGCAGAGAAAGAACATGTTTTTTAGCATCCAGGGCATAAATCATTAGATATTTATGGAGTGTTTGGTTTAGGGAATCAACCCATTCTAGATAGGTTGATGCATCATGAGTTCATTCCTCAAATTTAGTGAAATGAAATGACTTTGTTAGCTTGTTAGGAATGAGATGGTAGGTGATGGATCAATTGATTCCATTCCACAGACCAAATCAAAAAATTAAAGAGTGAGATGATGACAGACTACTTCGTTCCACATGTGATCTGCAATATCTTGCACGAAGCAGCTCAAAGCAGGAATTGTTAAGGCTATAAGTTTGCTTACATCAGTCACTTTCGTCTCCTTCGTTGCCTCCGTCTAACCGACGGAGCCCGTCAAGCGCAGCGCCAAGCTTTGGGTCGATGGATGCGGCGGTCTTGAAGGCTTCCCGAGCTTCGGCGGCGAGCCCCTTATTCTCGTAGCACTCGCCCAGAAGGGCATGGGCGCGGGCGTTCTCGGGACTCAGGCGGACGGCCTCCGCGAGATCGGCAGCGGCCAGGTCGAGGCGGCGGCGGCGGTGGAGCGCGAGCGCGATCTCGGCGCGCTTGGCCAGCGCGTCCCCTCGCTCGCGCGGCTCGAGCGAGCGGGCGAGCGGCGGCGCGAGGGCGGCGTCGAGGGCGCGCAGCGCGGGGGGGCGGTGGCCCTGGAGGTCGAGGGCGAGGGCCTTGAGGATGAGCGGGGCGGCGTCGCGGGGGTCGAGGGCGATGGCGCGGTCGGCCTCGGCGACGGCCGCGCGGGCGAGCGGGCCGGGGGCCTTGGGGGCCGCGGCGCGCGCGCGGGCGAGGAGCTGGGCGCCCTGCGCGAAGTGCCGGCGCGACTGGGCGGACGAGCCGGCGCCGGCGCCGGAGCGGCGCAGCCGGAGGGCGGCGCGGCGGGGGAGGGAGTGGAGCGCGACGAGCATGCCGGCGGCGAGGAGGAAGAGGAGGCACTGGATGACGGCCTCTGGCCAGGTGCCGGCCGCGCCCAGTGCTAGGGAGGACATGGTGCGCCTTGGGTTGGACTGCGCGTCGGGGTCAGGCAGTACTACTAGCAGACTGCAGAGATTCGTCGTGCGGTCCGATCTAGGCCTCGTTTAGATTGCCAAGTTTATTCTCTCTGTCCGTCACATTAAATCTTTGATACATAAATAGAGTATTAAATATAAATAAAAAATAATTAATTATATAGTTTAATTATAAATTATGAGACGAATTTTTTAAATCTAGTTAAATCATAATTAAACAATAATTATTAAATATAAACAAAAATACTATAATGCCAAATACTAATTCCTAACTCTAATCTAAACCAGACCCTCGGCGGACATGGCTCGGGCAGGTCTCTGTAGTCGTACTGGACTCATCCGGATTCCGGCTCAGGCTTTGCTTGCCTTCGTGCAGCGGCCGGTTGAACCGACGTGCGTGTGCCTGAATGCCTGACTTTAGGGTGTTTGGAAGTTTTTTTTTTCCAAAAATACTATATAATACACGTGTGTTTTAGAAAAAAAAACACATAAATTTTTTCTTCTCTTTTTTCACCGGCTCCGTCCTGTCGGAGCTGCCTCGGGCGCGTACAAGGTGATCCATGTCGCCACGCCGTCCTGTGCAGTGACGGCACAGTGCAGTGAACTTGTCCTCGCGCGGCACAGTGCAGTCATGTCGCCACGCCGTCCTGTGCAGTGAACTTGATCATGTCCTCACGCGGCACAGTGCTGTGACGGATCCGGCTTCAGCTTCCGTATCTCCTTCTCTGGGATTTGTAATTTGTCTTTTTTATAGAAAAATATTATTTCATGTGATCGGTGGATCTGTGATATTATGATTTGTGATTCTCTGGAGATAGAAGAAAGTTAGAGATAGAAAAAAGTTGGAGGCTGTTGGATCTTAATTTTTTTGTGAAAAAAATTCATGTGTTGAAACTGTATAAAACACATAGTTGTTGGGTAGACAGCTTTTTTTTTTCTCCTGGAGTGTGTTTCGAAGACTTGGATAGCCATGTCGAGCTATTGTCTAATGCATTGACACCCCCTTAACCTTGCTTAGGAAAACATGGAGCGCGGCTGTTTTCGACAAGCCGGGCTTGTGCTGGTAGTCGTCGGCCATCCAGAAATAAATATCGTGTCGCCTTCCTTAGCCCTTATTGTTTACGGCAGCAGAAAAGAGGTTAAAAGAGGAACATAGAGTTTACGGCAGCAGAAAAGAGATCAAAAGAGTTGGGCCCGTTCGCGGATCTTTAAACCAGGTTTGATTCACTTCTTTTTTTATTTGGAATAATATTTTTCTCTCACAAATTTCTTCAGATTCCTCCAAATTTCTTCAAACGAATGGGGCCTAGACGTGCAGGACGAAGAATGTGACGTGGTTAGTGTTCTCGGTAACTCGTCGTCGATGTACAAGGCCATCCTATCACCAACAATAGGCAACGGTCCCGGTCGCGTGCCCTTAAACCCGGCTTAATCCACTTCTTTTTTTTATCCGAAACAGTGTTTTCCTCTTACAAATTCGTCCAGATTCATCCAAATTCCTCCAAATTCCTCCAAGCGAACGGGACCAACGAAACAGCAAATTTGCAGCATAGGCTTAGCTTATACATGTAAACCAAACAACCACTTATTGCATTACTCAAACGGTCGAACCAGGCTTGCGTTGGCTTAAAATTAAAGCATGGCCAGCCTAGCATGAACAACCAAACAGACTCATGTCCCTTCAATTTTACACGGAAGAATTAAATTTCTATTTTTTATAAGAAAAGCTTCGCACATGGTGTGCTATAACATGCTAATAATTAACTGACTAAAGTTAGTCTAAACTGGTCTCTTTTCATAAGCTAATATGCAAATGGCTAGAATATATATATAGGAAAAAATAGTCTTGTTATTGGCCCATCCAGAAGACGTGATTGACGTTGATTAAGAAAACTTTGTATAAATGTAAGAGTATATTCATAAATATAGTGTTGCTATTAAAATTTTCTAAATTCGGTCAACCATAGCAACATGTGTGTGTGTATTCCTTCAAAATAGCAACATGTGTACTTTGAGACCTACCTAGTTTTGAGCTTAGTGTGTAACTATTAAATAGAAGAAGCTCTAATAAGGATTTATTTGATAGAGCTTCTAAATTAGGTTCTATGTTGAACTCAAAAGGAGCGGTACTTTTTGTATTGAGAAGTGATTCTATGCTAATTCTCTTGATTTATTCTCTAAAATGAAGTAAGAGACGGGAGCTGAAAATGTAGATTCTCTTGGTGATCTTGTCTCATGTTGGTCCGGAGCTGGATATAGTCCATCTTTGACAGTAACACTTGAAGAATCGCCTCCAGAGTGTGAAATAGAGGGGTGATCCCCAAGAAACACTCACACAATGTCACAAAGACCATGAGGTGGACGATCACGTTCGTTGTTTGGGGTCAGGTCGTGAAGGCGGATCTCGTAGAAGTGGAGAAGTCCATAGAGGAAATGATGTGTAGGGATGCCGAAAATGCGTGCGGTGGAATAAGATGAAGGAGGCAACCAATGAATCTTTCGGCCTCGTCCTCCTCTCCCTCAAACCCGACAGCCGCCACTCAAGAATCTCCCTCCCTGTGAGCAACTTACATGACGTGAGGAGGTTCATCCCCCTTGCATCTGCTTTTGACTCCTTCCACACCACCATCTTTCCAAGGAACATGAAGCAAAAGGAGGTGAGGTGGCGGGAACGGCGATCGGTGACATGAGCAAACGACGAGAAGGCAAGAAGAAATAGGATTGCGGAAACAGGAAGACGGGAGTAACTCAGAGGAAGAAACTAACTCCCCTCTCCCCATCTTTATAGTTGAGGGCGGAAAATTGACGTGTAACTCACTGTATCTCATGCGGTGATGTGACAACCTCTCAGTGACGTGGTTAGTTTGACGCGCACATGAGGAACCCAAGGCGCTACACCCCTTGGCTTTTCCATGCTAGACAGATGACCCAGATCTCCGATTTGAAATGTCACACTTGTGAATGCGTGTGGATTGTATGCTGGCTAAATGCTGAGGTGGAGGAGAGAGAGAAGCCGATTGTAAGCTTGTAGTCGGCGTAGGCAGAAGAACTAAGAAAGTTTGTGAGAGGCACAAGTGGGTCATGTATTGATAGTGAAGAACTAACTACTATATGGGTGGACTGAGAGAAGGCTGCAAAGAATTTTACAGCCAACAACTGACTATATTATTAGCCTTGCTTTAAGGTGGGAACGTTCCGCGCAAAACCCAAAGCGTCGCACCCTCTCGACTCCCTCGCGCCTAACGTTTGGTGAGGATCGAGGGATTCGACGTGACGCACCCTCAGACAGTGCGGATCGACCCCGAAAGAGCGACTATCGCCGAATGGTGCAACAAGCGCTTCGATGGGCTTGAGGGCTCCTCTGATCCATGAAAATTTGGAGGTTCAAAGTCTAGTCGGCAGATGACACGTGGCCATCTCCAAACCAGGGAAATGAGTAATAGGTACGCCATGATGGGCCCACTATTGGTCCTAGCTTAGGCACGCGGAGCGCCAGACCATTGTTTGATGTGTAGTTTTGAGCCAATGAATCTGCCACCGAACCCCTCGACGGGGGCGGGCACTTGAGTGATGACTAAGCAATGAGCTAGTTGATCGGCCCATGACAAGTTGGGTAACTAGAACGCCTCACACAGGCCCAAGCCATACACACTCAAGGGATTGTTTGGGCCCTGCTCAAGCTTGGCTAGTTTGAGCTCACTGAAGACTTCACCCTAGCCTAGAAGTTGGGTTGACGTACCTCCCATCCACCGAATGATGTCGATCCAAAGCCAAAGGCCTCAACCTAGCCAAATGAATGGGCTTGATTCCTAAACCAGAATAAATCCTCTCGTGTCTTGAGTAGTTGAGTGCTAATCACCGAAGTTCCACACATAGACCACGAATCACTAGCCGTGGTTATGAATCCATGGCACTGGATGTCTATGGACAAACCAAGTTACCTCTATGGCCCAGAAACAAACTTTCATTCCATCTATGGCCTTCTGCCAAGTCCGTTAGGGTACTTTGTTAGTTTGTCCACTGGTGGATACGCGAAAAGACTAAATTACCCTTCTGTGTTTCTAAAGGGGCCGCCGCATCCAGATGACACCGAGCGAGGGACCGAGCGGGCGGATATCGCAATCGCAAAAAAAAGAAGACCGAGCAGGGCACTGTGATGCGAGACAGATGGGGGAGGGCACCACCGGCGCCACAGCCGGCCAAGGGTGTCCGCTGGGATGTCCTACCCCAAATCCACCTGATCCAGCTACGCCCGGACCCACTCCAACCATAGTCCACCATGGTGGAGGAGCCGCTGCTTGAGTCATGGAGCGCGCCCGCCAAGGGCTAGTCCACGCGGCACTAGGCGGCCCTGGTCGTGGACAGGCCGGCGTGGCCGCCACCTCCGACGAGGGTAGCCAGCGCGGCTCGGCAGTAGGCGGCCTCCCCTGCAGGCAGCTCAGAGAGTCCAGGAACTCCAGCGAGCACCGCCCAACACCTGCAGCACCTCCCAACATGGCTGGCCCATCCTGTAGCGAGGCATGCGTAGATTCGATTGGCCCCTCCCGCAGCTAGCAGGTGGAGGATGGGCTGGTCCAGCCCAAGCAGGGCACCGTCATCTCCGACCAAGATGGCGTCGACTCCAATGAAGATGATTGGCTACAAGAGTGAGTTCACATTTTTTTGTACTCCTAGAAGTAGTTATCGGTTTACTAAGTCCTAAAACGCTATTTTGATTTTGAATAACATGGATCCGAATTCCAGTTTCAAGCTGAAAATTAAATTGTTGGGCAAACGTAAGAAGTGTAGACAAGATATGAAATGTTTTAGCTTTGACATGGTTGTTGATTTAGACAAAATAAATTATGAGGACCTTGTTGAATTAGTGGTAGAGAAGTACCCGCCTGGTTATTTGGAAGTAGCTCATATTCAGTATTATGATGAAGGTCTAAAATCTTTCCCAGAAGTAAAAACCGACCAAGAGTTGATGTCTATGTTTGATAAACATTTGAAGAGAAAGGTTGTCATCATGTTTGTTGTATATCAAGGTCATTCCGATCCATATGAACCTATCACAGAGTGGGATTTTGGTGTGGGTACCCACCCTAAGGACAACATAGACAATGACAACATAGACAATGATGATGCTAATGAGGATGATTACCTTAGGAATCCTGAACCACAGAATGAACATGTAGGTGTTGATGAGGAAGCTATGTACTGTGATATTTGTAGCACCCAATGCTCTACAGGTGGTTCATAGCCCTATTAAAAAGTCCCATCCTATGTTGTTGATGATAATGAGGATGATAGTGAAGGTGGAGATGAGTCATAGGATGAGGAAGAGATGCCATGCAATGAGGAAAACTATGCTCCAAATGTAGAACATGATCCAAAAGATCCACCAATGGTAGTAGGCTCCACTTATGCTAATATGGAGACATTGAAAGCTCTAGTTTGATTTTGGTGAATTGATGAAACCCTAAGTGCTAACCTATTACTCTAGTGATTATAAGATAGGTAGCACATTCCAAGTGATGGAGCAAATGAAGAAGATCATGGTGATGGTGGAGTCCATGGAGATGATCAAGTGCTCGGGCTTAGAAAAGAAGAAAGAGAAAAACAAAATAGGCTCAAGGCAAAGGTGAATTTAATAGGGCCATTTTGTTTTGGTGATCAAGACACCTAGTGGGTGTGATCACATTTAGGATAGATAGTCATACTATTAAGAGGGGTGAAACTCATATTGAAATGCGGTTATCAATGTGCCACTAGGTGTTCTAACTCATTGCATATGCATTTAGATCTAGTGGAGTGCTAACACCCTTTAAAATGTTTGTGAAAACATGCTAACACATGTGCACAAGGTGTTACACTTGGTGGTTGGCATATTTGAGCAAGGGTGGAGAAGTTTGTGAAGTTGAGGGGTTGTTTTCCCACGACCGGACGCTGGACCAGACTCTGCACTGGTGCATCCGGTCAGTGGTTGTGAAGTGGCTCGGTCTCAGTCTGTTGACCGGACGCTGGAGCAAGGAGGTGACCGGACGCATAGCTTCTGGGTCTGGTCAGGGGATGACGTACGCTGACGTGTGCTTCTTCGCGAGACAGAGGACCACACTCGGGGCTACGTCCGATCACCTGTGAATGGACACGTTCGGTCGTTGTTTTTCCTCTCTAGATGCTTACTGGAAGTGACTTGATGCCGGGAGATCGCGGGAAGCGGTGGGTCCGGTCAGTACTTGGTGGCACGGGCACGCGCGCGGGCAGAACTAGCACCGGCGCGTCTGATCTTTTATTCGGCATGTCCAGTCATCACTTGTCTCGTTGGCGTGGATGGAATTGACCGTTGGAGATTGATGAACATGGTTTGAAGAGGGGGACACATGGACGGCATCCCATGACTAGACGATGGGGGTTGTGTGTCTGGTCAGTTAGACCAGTGCGTTCGGTCGCCCTGATTTCAGTGCTGACAGAGAACCAATGGCTCTATTCATTTGGGGGCTCTATAAAAGGTGCATGGCCGGCTCTAGCTGACCCTCTTGGCCATTTGCATTGACATAGCAACCTTGTGAGCTTAGCCAAGCCCTCCCACTCATCTCCATCATTGATTCATTATCTTTGTGAGATTGGAAGTGAATCCAAGTGCATTGCTTGAGTGATTGCATCTAGAGGCACTTGGTGATTATGTTTCGCTGCGAATTTTGCTTGTTTCTCTTGGTGGTTGCCGCCACCTAGACGGCTTGGTACAGCGATGATTGTCAAGCAGAGGAAGGTGATTGGATCTAGCTCTGATCATGGTGATTATGAGGGGTTCTTGACCTTTCCTCGATAGAGAGCCAAAATGTACTCTAGTGGAATGCTCATAGCTTGTGGATCCCCATCTTGTGTTGGTTGTGCGGCACCCGATTGCGGGTTATGCGTGTGATGCCTATTAGCGCGTGAACCTAGTTGACGATAGTTAACATTCATCACAAACCATCAATATACCTTGCATAAATGACTAAAATAGATCACCAACATGAACTTAGGGGTTTAAACTGACAAATTCCACGAGTTTTGGTGAATCTGTGTTTTCTACAGGATTTAATTAGAAAACCATCAAGGGGGACCTATTCGTCAATGGAAATCATGGAATTCTACCGTGGGATCAACGTGGGAAGGTTCCAGAAGACTCCAGGAGGCTCTCCACCGAGGGAGACCACATGTCTCTGACATGTGGGGCCGCCCGGCCCCACTGCTAGGCCACCGGCCCCTGTGGGACCCACCTGTCATCCTCTTTGTTATGTCGGTTCTCCACCGCCTCCTAGGATGCATCTCAGCCGTTATTTCAAGTTGGTTTGATCCAAGGGCTGAGGATTGACGCTGCGGCCTATATATATCTGCCTGCACCCCCTAGGACAGAGGCCTCATTTGATCCTGAGAGCTGAGAAGCCAGAAATCCTAATTCATATGTCCACCAGGATCAGGGCTAGAAATCAAGAGAAGGTTAGTCCTTATTCCTTAATAGGATCTTGTCTTGTATTAGAGATAGAGAGATAGAGTGAGAGGGAAGAGTTTCGGAGGAGTCCCGGCCTATCGGTGCTCTCTCTACGGCTTGTACCGTGGCGGAATCAAGTTCTTCTTGAGCTTGCTTCTGAGATTTCTCTGGTGATCGACTTCTAATTCAACTAAGCATCTTGTTCATATTGTTCTTCAGGTTTGCGACTCTCTTTGAGTACTTTAATCCTTATAGCTCGTGGGTTAAAGTAGTATTTGTAGTGTAAGCATTGTGCTTAGACTCGGTTACTCATGGATGTACCCTATTTTTTGGATCGGTGGTAGCTCGTGAGAGTGACTCTTATAGCCTCATTGAATCCTTTATAGTCCACCTCCCGTTAGTAGGCCTAGCAGGACCTTGTTACTATAGGAAATATACTC
The DNA here is from genome assembly GCA_904845875.1 of Miscanthus lutarioriparius. Classification (NCBI taxonomy): domain Eukaryota; kingdom Viridiplantae; phylum Streptophyta; class Magnoliopsida; order Poales; family Poaceae; genus Miscanthus; species Miscanthus lutarioriparius. Next base: position 133,994,697 of record CAJGYO010000007.1, on the reverse strand, counting down.
TGCATGTGTTTTCTCTAGTAATATCCCCATAATTAAACAATAGAAGACAAAGCTTTCTGAAGTTAGAACTAGAAGACCTTAGTAGTCTCCTCTACGCTCCTATTATCTAGCCTTGATTATGAAGTTGGGATAAGTTAAATTTGGTTATTCTCACACACGTTTCCTCGAGTTTGATATAAAACTAGGTACTCTCGGTGAAGTGCTACAACGGTATAATATCCGTGCGCTTGCGGATTATTTTGTGTGCATTAATTTATACCGACACGTATGATACGACACGAGTGGAGAAGGCCATAGTCAAGGTCCTTGATAGCCATGGCCACCCACATGAGTCACATGGGTGACGGAGCAGGGCAAACGGTGCGGACCATTTGATTCCCTGCCACATTTGAGGCGCATCTATAATGTGGGTGCATTGAGTGCTTTTGAGGGTGTCATTTTTGTGTAGTATTTTGGAGTGCCCTCATCAGCATTCCCCATGTACCCATAACATTATAAATCAATATAAGTATTGTACTACTACAGTGCTTCTTCCTTCTTCATTGTCACGCTGGCCTTCCTCCTCTCAGAGTAGTGTGATGTCACACTAACGTTGAATCACCGTATGAAACAACGACGGGAGCTGTAACACCACCATAACGTATTGTTCGTGCCAGAGAAATAAACCAATTTGGAAACACAACAAATTAAGATGGCACACTAGTTTAGCTGCAATAATGACAATATTCATCCTAGACAAAATTAACATGGCCATAGACAATCAAACAACACTGGACCATTTGGACATGTCGTGACACAGAGATACATGAAATGGAGCTTTATTCACTACTCCGCTAATGACTCCAAGAAAAAGAAAAAGGAAACATAAGGAAGAAAGTAAGGTCTGCTCATGAACCGTGCCAGGACTTTATGTCTACCATAGCTATGGTCAACACTAGCAGGGATGGCATGAACTTTTCTTCGGTCCATGTCATACGCGATGATTGTTCTTTCTGCCCCAACAAAGAAAATCAAATTCCATTATGGGTGACCTATAATTTCTGTGTAGGTTGAATCATAATCCATGTAACCAAATTGAATATTAGTCTTTCCAAACACCTTTATTGTGCTGACAGTATGCTTTAATGTCTATTTATTAGTAGCATAGTCTTCAAGGATCCAGACTGAAAGCTAGGACATATTGTGATCACTAACACCACCAACAGTACATACACACAAGTGACCTTGAGCTTGATGGGTGGAGGGTAGAGTACCACGAGGCCTAGAAATTTTCCTCCATATCTTCTTTCCCTCCATATCCACAACAAGTATTAGAGAGTACCTGTCGGCACAGAATTTCGTCCCATGTCGAGGGCACACGAGCAAGCCGGAAGGGTCCACTCGATGGAGCTGAAGATCCACCTAGCTTCAGCACAAGGGTGGTCGATCCTACGCACTCCTCCTAAGACGTGCCAGTCAATTTGACCCTGCAATTGACAAGGAGAGAAAGCTAATCAGTAATTTAAGGCGGAACATGCCGATGTTGCCAGACAGTTCCGAATGTGCAGCTCTGAGAGCCGATATGGAAGGAGATCGACTAAATAGTCGATTCCAGCATATTCATAAGAATAAATCAATTAAAGCTCATAGAGTTGTGGAAGAAAAAAATCGGTTATCATTCAGGATGAATATCGTTATTTGGACAAATATTAGTCAATGGCAATGGAATGTCAACAATAATTAATTTATACTAAGTCAATGACTGCAAGTATCTGAATCCCCTTTATATGAAGAATAAGCAGCTCATCATCATTTAACCATTTAATAAAGATAAATCTAATGAATATATTAGATCTCATCTACCGCTATGACCAGTGGGGCATGAGGCAGAATCATGCAGACCATAGAAACAACAATAGATTTGACGACCCTAACTTATTACTAATATCAGTAGGGCATGAGGCAGAATCATGCAGGCCGTAATACAATAATAAGATCAGGGGGCTAACACATCTTTCAACCTATCTCTACTTCAACGGTCTCGTGACGCGAACTGCATATGTGAAAGCACTCGATATCGGCTAAAACAGCCGATTCAGGCATAGCGCACAGTTAAGGTCATGCCCTATCAGAAACAGATCTACCAAGTAACGATCCCCACTCCATGGTGCTAACAGTGGGGTATGAGGCAAAATCACACAGGCCATGATAATGGGCCATGGAATGGTTTTCATTAGCCAATAGATCTATTGAAGACCAAACACGCCTTAACCGCACACTATGCACGATAAAGATTGATGTAAAATAGCCGATAAAACATAACTCATCATTTAAGATGCATATTAGATCAGTTTAGATTAACAAACGATGGGTTAAACATGATATAAGGCCGATCTAGATCAATCCCAATCGGGCGAAGTGATATTGCTGTAATTAAATAAATAATGGAAGCAATAAACAATATCGGTAACTTAATGAATCTATCCAAAGTAACGCCATCCTTAGATAGAGCCAATAACTTGATCTTAATCTAGTTCTAGCAGTGGAGGTCGACTGGATCGATGCAGCCGTACTTGAACTAAACAAGAGTCGATAACTAGCTAATACCAAAGTCGTAGTGGAGGTCGATCGGATCGATGCAGCCGTACGAACAGAAGTATAAGCCATGACGGTACTTATAGACAAGCCGGAGGTCGATCGGACCAATACAGCTGAAAGCTCTAGTTTGGTTTTGGTAAATTGATGAAACCCTAAGTGCTAACCTAGTTCATCAAGTGATCATGAGATAGGTAGCACACTTCAAGTAGAGAAGCAAATAAAGATCATAACATGACAATGGTGATAGCATGGAGATGATCAAGGGCTTAAACTTGAAGAGAAGAAAGAGAAAAACAAAAAGCTCAAAGCAAAGGTATAACTTGTAGGAGCTATTTTATTTTGGTGATTAAGACACTTAGAGAGTGTGATCACATTTAGGTTTGATAGCCGTACTATTAAGAGGAGTGTAACTCATATCGAAATGCGGTTATCAAAGTGCCACTAGATGCTCTAACTCTTTGCATATGCATTTAGGATCTAGTGGAGTGCTAACACCCTTGAAAATATTTGTGAAAATATGCTAACACATGTGCACAAGGTGTTTGCAGGGTTGAGATGGGTTTGGGTTTGGAAAAATGAAATGTCTATTTTCTATTGCGCTGGATGCAAAATTCTTGGTGGTTGGCACACTTGAGCAAGGGTGAAGAAGTAAGAGTTGAAATGGAGTTGATCGAAATGATGCTGGCGTCGGTCTACTAACCAGACGCTGGGTCACTCAGCGACCGGACGCTGAAAGGCTGCGTCCGGTCGAGCTGTCAGACGGCACAGTGGCTAGGGATGAACACCGGACGCTGGCTGCGTCCGGTCAAGGTGGACCGGACGCGTCCGGTCGAAAAAACATGCCTCGGGGAGCTTACTGGAAACGACCAGACGCTAGGGCTTCAGCGTCCGGTCAGTTTTACCGGAGCGTCCGATCAGCTTCGCGACCATTGAAATCTGATGAACAGCATTTGAAGCAGGGGACACGTGGCGTGAATCACGTGACCGGACGCTGAGGGCCAGCGTCCGGTCGATCGGACCAAAGCGTCCGGTCACCCCGCGTTGTGCCCAGTGAAGGGGTACAACAACTCTATTTCACTGGGGCTCTATTGAAGCCCCATGGCCGGCTGTGGCTCTCACTCTTGCACATTTTCATTGACATAGCAACCTTGTGAGCCTAGCTAAAGAACTCCCACTCATCTACATCATTGATTCATCATTGATTCCGAGGTGATTGGTCATCATTGTTATTCATCTTCGTGATTGATTGGTTCATTCATCTACACGGCGGTATAACCCTCTTGATCACTCTCTTTACTTTACCGCAAACTAGTTGACAAGCTCTTTAGTATAGCTAGTTGTGAGAGCTTGCATGCTTGGTTGGTGTGGCTCTTTAGTTAGCCTTTGAGAGCACACTAACATAGGGTAGTGTCATTACTCTTGTGTGAATTGACACTATCTAAACTAGAATTGTGGTAGATGGCTTGCATTTTTGAGTAGGCTAGCGCAACACTCGCTTCGCCTCATAATTGTCTAACCATTTGGTTAAGTGTTGTTGTAGAAATTTTTATTAGGCTATTCACCCCCCCCCTCTAGCCATTAGGACCTTTCAACAGCCCTGCTCGCTGAAGAACTCGCCGAGATCTACTCTACTCCAACTCCTAAGGGGTGGTCGAAGCCAAAAAAAAGTAACTTGTATTTGATTGTTTGTGTGTCCTTTTACAATAGCCGGGGGTCCAATATTTATACTCGGAGCCTAGACATGAATCCTACTCGAGCACAACTCATTACAATCTTCGGCATAGATGAAAACATTCCTAATTTAAGATAACTTGGACCCTAATCTTTTCCTTTTTGTAGAGTCCGACATGTAGTTTCCTGGCGCCAACCGTAGCTCATCATCGCTCTCTACTGATGTCATCCGAAGCGATCCGATTCTAGAGTCGTATCTGAATCAGTTGATATCAATCCTTATGCAATCGGTTCCTTGATCGACACAATTTTGGAAGCTTCAAGTTCCCACGTTTTTCTCTTCCAATTTTGGTGTAAACACATGCCCCCCAATTTTGGGATAAAAGTGATTTTATTACAAAATTCCTATTTATCTGTTTACCACGCCGCAACCGTTTTGCTCTGAGATATACGCGCGACTCCTGACTTCCAGGGCCAAGTCTTATATAATGCCCCAATAGTATCCTTTCTGACTCACTCGGCCTGTTTGCTTTCCCTTCTTTCTCGAACAAATCTCAATAGCCGACGCCGCCATCGCCAAAGCTTCAACCCTAGCAAATCTTTCTCCCTATTAGGCCCTTATTCAAGCGGCCTTCCTTAGATTCAAATCTACTTTGGTTTTGATGGTGACCATTGACCACGTCCCCGAGGTATGCTTTCAAATTCCCATTCTTGAAATGTTGGTTGCTACCCTGTATTTCCTTTGTCCTTAAATTCATTTTATCTGATTTCTAGGAAATGAGGAACGAAATCTTGATTCCATCAGCTGTTGCTTCCAATGTTTATTTTCTTGGGCCTATCAGCGACCCTGATCCATCTGATTTCATCCGTCAAGAAAACCAACCAAATCCCCTTCAAATAGTCTGCAGTGGATTTGTCCTCTTGGAATACCAAAACTCCCTTTAGAAATTAGCCTAAAATGCCCAAGGGGTGGAGAGATTGGTTCCGTAGGGTATCCGAGAAAAAGGGCAGAGATTGGAAGGTGTATGATTTAAATTAATGTTTGACACTCTCGTTGTCCAGGATCAATGCAGCCTTATGAATACTTGAGCATTGGTTCCAAGAAATTAGCCAAAATATCAGATTGCTCCGGATGGGCAAGTATATTCTGAACCATATTGGAGACGAATCAACTGTCAGTGAGAGGGAATATGTAGCTTTTTTGAATATGTGGCTAGAGAGATTCGTCTTCTATTGGTCGTCTTGTGGTCTGACTTACAACCATAAGCTTATGGCAGAGCATCTGGCAGTAGGCAAAGAAGTCCCCCTTGGAAAGTATCTGCTAGGGGCCGCTTATCATCTAATGTATCATGTAACTGCCCAATTACTGAAGAACGAACAAGTGTATACTATCAGTGGCCCTTGGTGGTTGATACAACTATGGTTGATCCTGTATATGCACAAGATTATAAGGTCTGATCTCAGAAACCTCAGCTTTCCTTCCTCCAACTTTGATGAGTAATATAAGGGTGAAGAAGGAAGAACCCGCCAGTGCTCGAGCTACGGCGAGGCTGCATCGGCCATAGTAATTGATGTTGATGTTGGCCATCTCATCAAAAAATTTTAAAGAGGGTTTGATGTAGAAGTCCTGACTTGGCTACCATAAGATGAGGATGAAAACAATGAGTTGATCTTTCCATTCAAATTTTGATTTGAATCAGGCTGTTCGGAGGAGACGGCGGCTGCAATCTTCAATTCTTTTATCAAGCCCTACGTCCTTCCAACCAAATTTCGTCATGGCCACTGCAAAATGGCTACAGGTTCCTTCACCCCAGGTAACCTTCCAACTTATGAGTTGCCTTGGTCAATTGCCTCCTCAACTATTCTTCAAGAACACACTGAAGCAACGAGAAGATATCAGTAAGGTGATGGAAGCCACTAGAGTCTTTCAATTGGGATCACATCTTCCTTCCCTTTGCTTGCATGACTGGGTCAGGGCTATCTTATCTTCCACTCTTTTTGATTCCTGGTGGCAAGAATGGCGCTCCCACCTCTTCTGTGGGCTGGTTCACCCTTTGTGCATAGCTTTAGATGGGGAATTTGCTTCTGATAGCGAGGTAACTTTTTTATTCCCTTTTTAGAGAAATTACTTAGTGAATTCTCCTGTCAACTGTTTTAACCGACCCTTTTAGGATACTGAATTTGATCCTCCAAGTTTGGATAGGAAAGGGCATCCTATAGATTATCAGCCACCATGTCTAGTCTCAAGAATAGGGTCGGCCGCACCTTCACTGAAGAAATTGATGAAAACTCATGCTGCCCCCATGATCGTGACATACCAATCTTCAAAGCACAAGACGGTCCAAGGGACAACTCAGAAAGCCGTTACTGGGAAAAGACTTCATAGAACGAGACCATTAGCTGCTCAGGTAAACAATCCATATTCGTTTCAAACTGATGTTCAACATCTGATCCCCTTTTTTACAGTTATAAACCATTACGTCCCAATCTGCCCTGGAGCTGCTATCCCAGGCGTTTGATTTAGCGCCAACTGAACCTTCAACGGCTGATTCTCACAAGGAGCTGATTTCAGTGGCAATAACCGATACTCCCACAATGGTAGAAAATGAGAGTCTTTTCCATTTTATCCTTTATGCTCATTGGAGTATTTTTCTCAAAAGTTCCTGATTTTATTCAATTTCCATCCTTCATCTGATTCCTTGCCATATTAGATACTTCTTGAGGAAACACCTATGCAGGAGCAGGAGTCTAACAGTCTCCCTATTGAAAGTAATCCTACTGTTGCTGATATCCAAACTATCGATTCCCCGGTTCAGCATACAACTGATGGTAAGAAAGTCATATGCTTAGCTTGTTTCTCTACAACAAACATGAACTAAAAATCCTCCCTAAGGTTTGTAGATGTCAATGTTGAGAGCGCAGAGACGATTCAACCAGACATCACTGGTACATCATCAGCTGTTCCCCCTCTCTAGGTAGAGGCTACTGTAGAGAAGGTATTGTATCCTCTTTGTCATTCATTTGTTATAAACTGATTTAAGCCTCCTAATCAAGATTTCCTTATACACAGGCACTCAATCTTCCAGCCTTGAGTTACTCTTTCAATCTAGAGGAGTATTTTGATGAAGATGAAATCGGTTCGTTAGCCACTTCCTCCAAGGAAACCATACCAGAAGAGACCAAAAACCAGCTAAGAGATGTTCTGCCAATGTTTGAGAAGAATATAGCCAATTTGGTCTAAGACACTGATCCAATGCATAGAGTCTTCTTGGCCATCAAGGGTAATCTATCCCCAGCTCTCTCCAGAGTCTTGTCTCCTTTTTCTGTCTTTGAAGATCTGGTCCTGAAGGTGAAATAGGCTTAGAGGAATCTGTTTGATCATGAAACTTTATTGGCTAAGGGGAACTCTAACAGGTAAGAGGCTAAAAAACTGTCACAGTCGATTGATCACTTGAAGAACTCCTCCCTCACTATTGATCCAGAATTGTCTCAACTGGAAGCCAGGCGTGCAGAGCTTGAGAAGGAGCTAGAAAACGTGAAGGCTGCCATTGATCGTCATAAGTCCACCCTGGCTCAAATACCTGATGTTATTCAACAAAAGAAACAGGAACTGCTAGCCAAAGTCAAAGAAGGCAGAGCCATCCGAAGTAGCCTCGAGAGCATTCCTGGATCAACCAAAGAAGATAAACAACAGATCGCAGAAGCTGATGCTATTTGGCTAGAAGTGTTGAAAGCGATCCAGGATGTTCTCGACTTGTAATTCGTGTATCAACATGTGTCTTGTGTAGAACCAATGACAACTATACTTTCCGTTGTGTCACTGTGTTTTTCTTTGTTTCGGCTAAAGAGCCGATTTTGAAAATAGTCGATTATAGACTCCCGATCTTAATCCTATGTAGGTCTAAAAACACGGCCTTTATTAAGAGAACCCTTCGATCTTCTGTCTTTAGTCACCCAACACCGTATTCTCTTCGGTATTAGTGAGGTGGCGCTTCGCCTTCTATTAATTGCGGTTGCCTTTTGGACATCCCGAGGCATCCACCTCTTCGCTCTGTGGCTTCAAATACCGGCCGAGGGCTCCAACCTCGAACACATCTACACTTGCAACTACTCATGTTCCTTTGCACTCTTCTACCCCCGCATACTCTGTAGCTACCTTCCTCCCTTCCTATAGATCTGATCAACTTCATGGCCGGCGAGGAGAACCACGACAAGCGCACGGCGGAGGAGGTTCTAGAGGAGAACATGCCAGCGAACCAGCGCCTCCGACGCATGAGGTGAGATCGACATCTTCTGCTTGTGACAACGAACTATTCTAATTTGTCTATAGATTCATTTTGAATGACAATCTCTGTCCTCTTCCTAGGGCCAGCGAGCCCTCTGATGTTGTATCTTCTGCGCCGGCCACATCGTCGGACTCCTATGACTCATACAATGGCGATGACGCTCGGTGCTTACTCTGGGAGTGGAGGGCGGCCTAGGACCACTATTCTGAGGTGACTCGAGAAAACAGCCAGCTCGAGATCCGCTTCGGGGTTTCTCAGGCTGCCCTTCATGCCGCCGAAGAAGAAGCCTGCGCCGTTCGGGCGTGGCTGGCCGCATCCGACGCCATGGTGGCGGGTAAGATGAATTCCAAAAACGCCTCTGCTCTGATTTGTACTACATTTATCTTAATAGTCTTTCTATTCCTGTGATTGCCGGCCCTGACGGTGCAGTTGGAGTCTCCAACTGGGGGCGAGCGTGGCTGCGGACACCGTCAATGCTCGGTGTTCCCTCATCAATGCTTGTCTCCAAGACATCTCGGCCCGCGTTCAGGAGATCGTCCTCCATGGCCTTTGTCATGGCGCGTCGATGGCGCTGACCACGGTGCAAGTCCAGACCGGGTACGAGCTCCACGCCATGGAGACCGGTTTCCCAATGGGCGACGGCCCTGAGGAACATGAGGACCTGCTCGAAGAATTCATTGTTGCAGCGGAGGCCATTGTGGACATCACATCTGCTTATGATGTGGTGAACAAGGTCTTTGATTAGTTTGTACTTAGGGTGAACCAATGAACAAAGTCTCTTGCTCTTCCATAAACGTATCTCAATGCAATGCCCCTGTATGTGTTATGAATGTCTTTGTCTTTATTTTTTTGCTCTAGAGGCGATACATATTGTATCGGCTTTTTTCACATCTTCAGGCTTATTTTTGAACTAGAGGCAATACCCTTCTAGTACCGGCTATTAGAGCCGATGACTAAATGAATCGACTTATCAAGTGTTGATCAAATGTTAGGATAATATTCCTTCAAATATGTTTCATCAATTGCTATTAACAGGTTGCACCAGAACTCTTCAAACCAAAGGTTAAACGATTGATCGATTCAGATCAAGCATCTCATCAAGTGCAACAAAACTTCGTTTAAGAAATCTATCAATTCTGACTCACACTTAGGATTCCATTTAGTGTTCATACACGTCGGCCTAAACCCATACTCAGAACCAATGCTTATTTCCCTTAATTCAACGGCCGACGTAAAGCCATGACTATTTACTAAAACAAACTCTTAGAGTCGATTGCTTGCATCGGCTGTTGGCTTTTATTGCTAATTTTAATGAAGCCTCCTTCCCATAACTTGCTAGAAAAGCATTCGAAGTCTCCTAGTTCCCAAAATACTGGATCGGCTGTTGCGATACTCATAGACTCATCAGCGCGAACCAGCTCAACATCATCTTCATGCCATTGAATCAAACACTGATGCATGGTCGATGGCACACAACAGTTAGCATGAATCCAATCACGACCAAGGAGTAAACTGTATGAACCTTTTTCATCGATGACGAAGAACGTGGTGAGCAGAGTCTTACTCCCGATTGTCAGTTCGATATTTATTGCCCCTCGGGTCTTAGACGCATTACCTCTAAAGTCCTTCAGCATCATGTCAGTCTCAATCAGATCTCCTGGTCCCTTGCCAAGTTTGTGAAAAGTGGTGTAAGGCATGAGATTAACAGAAGCACCTCCGTCCACTAACATCTTGTTTATCGGCTTCCCATCAACCAAACCTTTTACATATAAAGCTTTTAGGTGCCGATGCTTGACTGGTTTATCAAATATTGCTTGCTGTATAACCGTCAACTTGACAACTATCTCCTCATACTCAGATTCATCAAAATCCAAATAAACTTCTTGATCTGCCGGAGCTCTAAACTCTGATGGCAATATGAAAACCATCTGAATATTAGTCGATGGTTGCTTTCTATCGGCTGTTTGCTTAGTACGCCATACGTGAGGTTTACTAGATGCTTGAGCCTATTCCAACTCTCTATTCCTTAGGCGTTGAACTCTTCTCTTCTAGCTTCTTGTCAAACCTCCTGGACACCATTAGCCTTCCTGCCAAACATATTCTCTCTTGTTACTTTCTTCTTCATAATCAGCCCAATTTTGATCAACGACTCTTTTTCCAAGCCGATTATGAACACTTCCATTTTTAAGCGCCGATCCATGTTATCATGATGATATGCATCTTGAACATGGACAGACCGGCGGTTGGCTTGAGACTGCCTCAACTCCCAATACTGATCACTGCACTCTAGACAGCTATTCCTGGTAGGCAACTTTAAACCTTCGTTCCAGCAATGTCTGAAGAAAGGAAAATTCCAATGCAATTCAACTTAATTTCTTTCATACCTCTCTTTTTCTTGTTGACGCTGGTATTCTTGCTTTTCTAACCAACGATGATAATCCTTTTCCTTCTGCCGCTGCCATTTATTCAACAGAATTCGAGATGTAACTCGCAACTTTGTCGCCCCTTCTTTTGATGTTTCTTCCTGCTCATATCGGCTCTTTTGCTTGTCACAACATCTTTTAATTTTCCTGTATTTGTCGGTCGATATTTGCCTCTCGGGATCAACTATTCTAGCTTCTCTTGATTTGGTTGATGTTAGGACCTTAGTCTTTCCTTTGAGCAGCCTAGCATCAACCATGTTTTGATCTCCTGGGAAAGGATTATCATCAACTTTCATTTTCCGAGGCGTATCAAATTTGAGCCTTCCTTGCTGAATAGCCCTCTATATATGGTGCCGAAAAATTCTGCATTCATTAGTGGAATGAGAAGTAGCGTTATGGAACTTGTAGAACTTCTTATTCTTCAATTGATCAGGGGGCAACACAACATGATTATCAGGCAACTTGATCTGTCCCTTCTCAAGCAAGAAATCAAAGAGCTTGTCTGATTTGGTGACATCAAAGTCATAGCTCTCCTCGACTCCTCTTCCCCAAGGATTTGGTACCATTACTGTCTTTTTGCCCCAATTTCATTCAGCCACAGCAACCTCTTCTTCTTCATCTTCATAGCTGTTATCGACTGAGTATGGATTATAAGCCTCGGCCACTGTAGTACTCTTTTGAAATCGGGTATCTCTATGCATACTTTGAAATTGGCTATTGAGCGCTACTACTCGTTGAGCCAATTGATCCAAGTTGTCAAATTCTTGTCCCAGCAGTTTTTCTTTCCATATTGGCAGTATTCTTTGAATGGCTAGAGCAGCTAGCTGATCATCAGCCAAGTTTAATGAGAAGCATAAATTTCTAGTCTTTCAGAACCTCTGAAGAAACTCAGTGTCTGATTCATTAGTCTTCTGCCTTATAGTTGTCAGAACGGTAATCTTCTTTTCTCCAATCCCAGTATAAAAATATGTATGAAATTTCTTTTCCAGATCAGCTCAATTGGCAATGGAGTTGACTGGCAGTGATGAAAACCAAGTGAAGGCTGGCCCTGACAGTGACAGGGAGAAGAAACGAACTCGATGAGCCTCCTCAACTAATGCCTCGCCCAATTGTGTAAGATACCGACTAACATGTTCTATTGTACTTGTGTTGTCTTAGCCGGTGAACTTAGCAAACTCTGTAATTTGTAGGAAGAGAGACCAAATCATACCATTCTGGATATGGGCGTTTGTACAAAAAGGTCAGCCCTTTTGGCTTCAGACCGAACTGATTTTTCATCATCTCGGTCACCTTTAGCAACAACTTGTCAGCATGTGAATTTAGATTTCTCTGCACTTGCTGACCCATCTATGGATTAAAATCCCGTGTGCCTTGATACCCTAGATTTAGAATCATGTGAATGGTGTTATAATCTGTGTCATAATGATACCCTTGTGGAATCTCTATCTGCTGGGTCCTTTGCTGGTTTGCTGCTTGAAGTCTCTGATTATAGATATGAGGATCTATATCTCTACGGATCCTTTGAATTGATGGTGCTATGTTTTGAGCCGCTGATGGTATGTGCCCCGATGTGCCAAAATTAATCACCTTGTTCTGACCTTGCTCCGCCGGCTGTTGCACATGCTACACTAACGATCCAGGATTATACTATATCTGATTTGTAGTAGTACCTTGAGCTTGTTCAGATGAACTCTGAACTGCCTGGACATCATCATTACCAGCTGGTGCTGCTTCTTGATAGCTGGTATCGACTTAATTAGTCTCTTGGGTCGACGGATGTGGAATGTTGTAATAAGCTGACCCAATCTGACCAACTGAAAACCCATGAAACACCTCTTTCATGGTATTATGAAATGTGTCCAAGAAAGCTTCATTATGGCTTGATATGGCATCACGAACATATTTGTTTACAGCTTCCGTGAAGAAACGCCTGTCTTCAGCTTTATCTGCATTTGACTGCCCATGCAATAGAACTCTTGGTAGTGGATATTTCTGAATAATTGTGTTGTCACATGTTTTGGTATAGGACAACAAACACTTATTCTGAAACTCTTCTATAGCTTTGCTGATGACACATTTATCTCTATTAGGTAGGTCTTCGTAATGTATCATAAGGATGTCGTTGTTGTTGTAAACCGCCATGACGATTGTGGGGTCCCACCGGGCGTGCTAAGAACGTGTGTTGACATAGAATTTCGTCCCGTGTCGAGGGCACACGAGCGAGCCAGAAGGGTTCGCTCGATGGAGCTGGAGATCCGCCTAGCTTTAGCGCAAGGGTGGTCGATCATGCGCACTCCTCCCGAGACGTGCCAATCAATTTGACCCTACAATTGACAAGGAGAGAAAGCTAATCAGTAATTTAAGGCGGAACATGCCGGTGTTGCCAGACAGTCCCGAATGTGTGGCTCTGAGAGCCGATATGAAAGGAGATCTAAATAGTCAATTCCAGCATGTTCATAAGAATAAATCAATTAAAGCTCATGGAGTTGTGAAAGAAAAAATCGGTTATCATTCAGGATGAATATCGTTATTTGGACAAATATTAGTCAATGGCAATGGGATGTCAACAATAATTAATTTTTGCTAAGCCAATGACTGCAAGTAACCGAATCCCCTTTATATAAGGAATAAGCAACTCATCATCATTTAACCATTTAATAAAGATAAATCTAATGAACATATTAGATCTCATCTACCGCTATGACCAATGGGGCATGAGGCAGAATCATGCATGCTGTAGAAACAACAATAAATTTGATGACCCTAACTTATTACTAATATCAGTGGGGTATGAGGCAGAATCATGAAGGTCGTAATATAATAATAAGATCATGGGTCTAACACATCTTTCAACCTATCTCTACTTCAATGGTCTCATGACGCGAATTGCATATGTGAAAGCACTCGATATCTGCTAAAACAGCCGATTCAGGCATAGCGCACAGTTAAGGTCATGCCCTGTCAGGAACAGATCTACCAAGTAACGATCCGCACTCCACGATGCTAACAGTGGGGTGTGAGGCAGAATCACACAGGCTATGATAACGGGTCATGGAACGGTTTTCGTTAGCCAATAGATCTATTCAAGACCAAACATGCCTTAACCGCACACTATGCACGATCAAGATTGATGTAAAACAGCCGATAAAACATAACTCATCGTTTAAGATGCAGTTTAGATTAACAAACGATGGGGTAAATATGATATAAGGCCGATCTAGATCAATCCCAATCAGGCGAATTGATATTGTTGTAATTAAATAAATAATGGAAGCAATAAGCAATATCGGTAACTTCATGAATCTATCTGAAGGAATGCCACCCTTAGATAGAGCCGATAACTTGACCTTAATCTAGTTCGAGCAGTGGAGGTCGACCAGATCGATGCAGCCGTACTTGAACTAAACAAGAGTCGATAACTAGCTTATACCAAAGTCGTAGTGGAGGTCGACCGGATCGATGCAGCCGTACGAATAGAAGTATAAGCCATGACGGTACTTATAGACAAGCCGAAGGTCGGCCGAACCGATGTAGCCCTGCTCGCTGAAGAACTCGCCGAGATCTACTCTACTCCTACTCCTAAGGGGTGGCCGGAGCCGAAAAAAGTAAGTAACTTGTATTTAATTGATTGTGTGTCCTTTTACAATAGCTGGGGATCCGATATTTATACCCGGAGCCTAGACATGAATCCTACTCAAGCACGACTCATTACAATCTTCGGCATAGACGAAAATATTCCTAATTTAAGATAACTTGGACCCTAATCTTTTCCTTTTTGTAGAGTTCGACATGTAGTTTCCGGGAGCCAACCATAGATCATCATCGCTATCTGTTGACGTCATCCAAAGCGATTCGATTCTAGAGTCGTATCTGAATTAGTTGATATCAATCCTTATGCAATCGGTTCCTTGATCGACACAATTTTGGAAGCTTCGAGTTTCCACATTTTTCTCTCCAAATTTTGGTGTAAACTGTACCCTATAATGTGCAGACAACTGTCAAGAAACATACATGCTGATCTTGAACGTATCACATCATCAATGTCCGGGCCCCATTCAGATTCTTGATAGATCCATGCTACAGTTTGAGATGAGTAGATCTCCACACCTAGGCACTCAATGTCCTCCTCCTCCACAAATTCAATCACATGGAAGTGCGAGGAGGCTTTTGGATCAAACCCCAATCGAGCCTGACCAATAGCATGGATGCTAGGCGGCAGTACCCGTAAATTCTTGGTTGCTGAATTGCAGATGACATAGCAGGATCCAGCAGCCTCAACGCACAAGCATAGGACGAGGCCATTGCAACAATCTAAGACAGCTACTTCATCAATGGGGAAGGGCAAGAAGGACAAGTTGAGGCGTTCACTGGTGATGCTGGTGAAGTTTCACTCACCTTTCTCACCGTCGTAGAAGAAGCCAGCCACGGTCTAGGGTAGCACCTTATGGTTGTTGGAGATGAGGTAGTTCCAGGAGTGATAGACACATTTGCAGCACAATAAGGAGTGGGCGGGGAGGCAGTGAAGGATCTCCAGAACAACATCTTCTGTGAGGCTGGCTAGTGCGTTCCTGTTGTTGGGAGGCGCCTCCATTTCGAAGAGCCTATGATCATCATTGTGCAATAGGATGAGAGCTTCCTTAGTAATGAGATCACTAAAGAGGAAAATAATCCGACAAAGATCTATCAGTGCAGTGCAAAAGCATTACCCTTGCCTTTGGATATGGCAGTGGTGTGGCACGAGGCGTGCAATGGTTCACACAAATTGCAAGAGGAACAATGCACCGGCTGTATGGGAGATGGCAGCGGCGTGGCACGAGGCGTGCAATGGAGAGAGGAATAATGCGCCAACCTTGAAGATGGAGAAGTGGAATGGTGATGCAATTATGTTATGGGTAGTTGGGAAATGGAAAAATAACTCATACTGAATTTACTACCACCGATAGACCAAACGGTCGTGTAGGGCCAGCGGCTAGAACGCCTATCTAGTTGGCTCGACTTTTCATGCGATGGAGAAAATACCACTACCGCATCTACTGTTAACCCGTCGGTGGTAGAAGTCTCAACTATCGATTTCCTTCAGTAGGAGGCCTCACTATTGGTCCAACCAGCGGTGGAAGTAAAACACAGTCGCTTCTATTGCTATGGCAGTGAAAGTGTCGATAGTGATAAGTCAATTTGTAGTAGTGATGCCACATCATCCAAGGACAAGGCCAAGTAAGACACATCAAGTGAAGATGAAGGCTCATTTTCTTGGGATGATGATGATAAGAAGATGGCTCTCTTTGTGAAGAGATTTGGTAAGTTCATGGTGAAGAAGGGCTATCGTGCTAGAAGGAAGAAGTCTTCATCCAAGAACAAGGAAGAATCAAGATGGTGCTTCAAGTGTAGAAGCAAGGATCATCTTATTGCTCAATGCCCATACAATAGCGACAATAATGATGATGACAAGAAGAACAAGAAGGAAAAGAAAGAGAAGAAGGACAAGATGACCTTTGAGAAGAAGAAGGGTGGTTCATATGTGGTCATTTGGGATAGTGTTGCTTCCTGAAGTGATGATGATAGTGATGATGACAAGACCACAAAGAAGAAGGCTCTTGCAAGCATTGCCATACATGAGAAGCCTTCTCTCTTTGACACTCCATCGACGTGCTTCATGGCTAAGGCCACTAAGGTACAATCCGATGATGAGTGTGATGATGAGGAACATGATAAAAATAAAAATGATAGTGATAATGATGATAAACCAACTAAGGATGAACTACTTGACATGTTAGATGATGCTAAGGAACATTTTAACATTAAGAGAAGGAATACAAAAGCTTGTGTAAGTAACTAAAAGCCCTTAAGTAAGCCTTTGATGAGTTCAATGCATCTCATGAGAGGCTAGAGGAAACCCATGAGAAACTTGGCAAGGCTCACAAGAAGCTTGAAAAAGCTCATTCCTCTCTACTTGATGAGCAAAGTGTGAAGGGGCATATTGTAACATGTGATGTGGGCTTAACTTGTGACATAATTGATAAATCTTTCTATAAGCCTATCATTGTTGCTCACACTAACCCTTCTTGTAGCACTTCCACTTCTATCTCATCTAGTAGTGATGGTTTCACTTGTGATGCCTCACTAATGGTTGAGAATGAGACCCTCAAGAAGGAGGTAAATGAGCTCACTCGCGCCTTAGGCAATGCCTATGGTGGTGAGACCCGCTTGCTAAAGTGCTTGGGTAGCCAAAGATTTTCTCTCAACAAAGAGGGATTGTGCTATACCCCCAAGAAAGGCAAGGCGGCCTTTGCTCCTCACAAGACTAGTTTTGTGAAAAACAATGGTCGGTTTTGCAACCAATGCAAGCAAGTTGGGCATGTAGAGCAATATTGCAAGAACAAGAACAAGAACAAGAACAAGAACACTAATGTATCCTCAATTAAGTTTGATTCTTTTATTTGCTTACCAAGGGTGTGAATGGAGTGAAGGCTAAGTTTGTTGGTACTCCAATTGTGGGCTCAAAGAAGAAAGTCATTTGGGTGCCAAAGAGCTTAGTCACTGACCTTCAAGGACCCAAGCAAGTTTGGGTACCTAAAAAGAATTGATCTTCTTTTGTAGGTCAATTACAAAGCCAGAGGACGACATTGTGTTCTTGATAGTAGGTGCACTCAACACATGACTGGTGATGCTAGAATGTTCAACTCAATCAACACCAATGATAGCAATGGCTATGATAGTATTACATTTGGTGACAATGGCAAAGGCAAGGTCAAATGGCTTGGTAAGATTGCAATATCCAATGACATGAGCATTTTCAATATGTTTCTAGTAGAGAGCTTGAACTTTAATTTGCTATCGGTAGCTCAATTGTATGATCTTGGATTCAAATGTATATTTAGGGTAGATGATGTAGAGATCATAAGTGTAGATGGCTCTAATTTGATCTTCAAAGGCTTTAGATATGAGAATCTATACTTGGTTGATTTCAATGCTAGTGAAGCTCAATTGTCAACATGCTTGTTCACTAAGTCTAACATGGGTTGGTTATGGCATAGAAGGCTTGGTCATGTTGGAATGAAACAATTGAATAGATTGGTAAAGCATGACTTGGTTAGAGGCTTGAAAGATGTTGTGTTTGAGAAGGATAAACTTTGTAGCTCTTGTCAAGACAGCAAACAAGTTAGAAACAACCATCCTAAGAAAAGCATAATGAGCACTAGCAAGGCATTTGAGTTGTTGCACATAGATTTGTTTGGGCCAACATAATATACTAGCATTGGTGGAAACAAATATGGCTTGGTGATAGTGGATGACTATACTAGGTACACTTGGGTATTCTTTCTAGTGGACAAGAGTGATGTGTTTGTAATATTCAAATTATTTGTCAAGGGCATACACAATGAATTTGAAACAACCATTAAGAGGGTTAAAAGTGACAATGGTAGTGAGTTCAAGAACACTAGAATTGATGAGTTATGTGATGATTTTGGAATTAGACATCAATTCTCGACCAAATACACTCCACAATCAAATGGCCTTGTTGAGAGAAAGAATAGAACACTTATTGATATGGCAAGGTCTATGCTTAGTGAGTACAATATGTCAATCCTTTTGAGCCAAAGCAATTAACATGGCTTGCTATTGTAGCAACCGACTCTATTGTCACCCTTTGAAGGAGAAGACACCTTATAAGCTCTTGAATGGTAGAAAGCC
Source organism: Miscanthus lutarioriparius (assembly GCA_904845875.1). Taxonomy (NCBI): domain Eukaryota; kingdom Viridiplantae; phylum Streptophyta; class Magnoliopsida; order Poales; family Poaceae; genus Miscanthus; species Miscanthus lutarioriparius. The sequence goes on along the minus strand of CAJGYO010000007.1, from coordinate 133,976,048 downwards.
CAACATTGCGTATTTTTTGGTCTTTGGATGCAAATGCTACATCTTGAGCAAAGGCACTAGATTGAGCAAGTTTAACAAGAAATGTGATGAAGGATTCTTTCTTGGATACTCAACCACTAGCAAAGCATATAGAGTTTGGAATTTAGCAAGTGGTACTCTTGAGGAGGTTCATGATGTGGAATTTGATGAAACCATGGGTTTCCAAGATGAGAATGAGAATCTTGAAGATGTGAGAAGCATTCAATTTTCAAATGCCATAAAAACATGGATGTTAGTGAATTGAGGCCTAGACAAGTGAATGATGAAGAAGATGATCAAGTGCAGGTGCTCTCTAATTCAAATGTGCAAGATCACACTAATCAAGCAAGTTTAAGTGGATCTCATTATTGATGGTCACTAACATCAATTATAAACCATCAACATAACCTGCATTTATATTTAATTCCATCACCAAACATAGGTATAGGGGTTTAAACTAATGAATTTCACGAGCTTTGGTAAATATTTGTATGCAGGAGGATTTATCCAGAAAACAACTCTCGGGACCACTATCAGACACTCCAAACAAGCAAACCAACGACAACAAGTGATTCAACCCACGAAAACTATGAAAGACAACTCTAGAAGGTTCCAGAAGACACCACGCCGAAGCTTGGGCCAAACGACCACGAACGTGGGCTGGCCGGCCCAGCCAATAAGCCGGTTGGCCTGTCACGGAGCCCGCTCGCCCTCCGCCGCCTCGCACTCCTTCCTATGATCTACACCATTGATTTTAAGGTCGTTTTAGGTCGGTGTTGAGGGTAGTTAACAACCATTATAAACAGTCAATTAAACATGTGTAAGGGCATAAATGTAATCACCAATGAAGGTTTAGAGGTTTAAACTAATGAATTCCACGAGCTTTGGTGATTTCATGACAGTAGGAGGATTTATCTAGAAAATAGCTCATGGAACCACTATCATACACTCCAAACAAGCAAACCGATGACAACAAGTGATTCTACCTGCGACACCTACGAAAGACGACCCAAGACAGAGCCCAAGCCTCGCCACTAGAAGGAGGAGCCCACCTAGCACCATAGTGGGCCGGCCAGCCCACTAGGGAGGCCGCCCGGCCCATGGGGGTGGCCCATCACCCTTCGCTGCCACGTACTCCTTCCTATGATCTACACCGTTGATTTTAAGGTGATTTTAGGTCGGTTCATCCAACGATGGTCGGGAGAGTTGACGCGGATCGATGATGTGATAATTCCTTGCCCCTACTCCTCCTAGAGTCCTTGCCCCTTACTCCACCTCAATTCCTTGGCTGCTACTCTACCTCTGTCCTATATATAGTAGCCCCTACCCCATCCCTCATTGGATCCTAAAACCCTAATTCATATTCTCCTCATGAGGATCAGAGCTAGATATCAAGAGAAGATTAGTGCTCTATAGGATTTAGTCTTATAATTAGAAATAGTGAGATAGAGAGTAAGAGAAGAGTTTGGAGGAGATGTCGGCCTATCGGTGCTCTCTCTATGGCTTATACCTTGGTGGATTCAAGTTTTAATTGAGCTTGCTTCGGAGATTTCTCTGGTAATCAACTTCTGATTCAAGTATCTTGTTTATAGTGTTCTTTAGGTTTATGACTCTTTTGAGTGCTTTATTCCTGCACTAGAGGGAGTAGAGTATTAATCGTAAGTGTAAGCATGGTGCTTAGACTTAATTTAATCGTGGATGCACCTTGCATTCTGGATCAGTGGTAGATCACGTGTGTGACATCAGTACTATATAGCATTGTACTATATAGCATCGTTGATCCTTTGTAGTCCACCTCCCATCTATAGGCGCACGTAGGACATGGTTGCGAAGGAAAGCATCCTCTGCTGGTGTCTTTTCCTAGTAATGTCCCCAGTTGAACAATAGAAGACATAAGCTTACCCAAGTCAGAACTAGAGAACCTCTGTTGTCCTCTCTATGCTCATGTTTATCCTAACCTTATTGCTACTCCTAGATAAATTAACCCTTAACCTATTCACTACCCCTCATTAAGTTAGACCATAGTTAGTCTCACATGTTTTCCTGTGGATACGATACTTAGAATACTTCCAGGTGAAAGCTACAGTGGTATCCATGCGCTTGCGAATTTACCTATGTGCGTTAAATATACCAACAAGCTTTCTAGCGCCGTTGCTGGAGAAACGGTTGCTGAATTAACTTCAAGCCTAGCTTAACATTTTTTAGCATGGATTCCACTCTTATTTATCAATATGCTAAACCCACGAGCATAAGCCTAAAGCCACCAGAATCCTTAGAGCCTATCATAACACCTAGTTATGAGATGTGCCCGTGTTTAATAAAATTGATTCAGGATAAATCCTTCTTGGGAGAAGGCGATGAAAACCCATACTCACACCTACGAGAGTTTGAGCAGATCTGTGCATGCTTGCGTATCACCGGCATGTCTGACAAGACCTTAAGATGGAAGTTATTTCCTTTCTCTTTGACAAAAAAGCTAAAATATGGTATAGTCAAACCGTAGGAAGTGTGCAAGGAGATTGGGAAACGTTATGGCCTAAATTTTTTTACATTTTTTCCCATCTCTAAAGTGGTTAGCTTTCGGAAAGAGGTTCTAAATTTTAGACAACTAGAAGAAGAATCTCTTGGCACATCATGGGATCATTTTAATGAACTCATCATCACTTTCCTAGCCCTTGCTATTCTAGGCCCAATGCTCCTTCAACATTTTTATATAGGTCTTAGCAAGGATTCTGGGCAAACCCTTTATGCAGCCTCTAGAGGAGTTTTCCTTCATTTGTCTGCTAGTGAAGCAAGGGCTATGCTTGGTAGAATTAGTGTAAAGATTCTTTGCACTAGCATTCATAATGAACACCCCAAGGAAGAGAATGAATCATCTCCCGAACAAGAAGAGAAAGTTTTGATAGCCAAATTACAACCACTCTAATCCCAAGATTTAGCTGTCAATCCCAAACCATCAATACCCTAAAATCCCCCAAGAGAAGAAGGAATTCCACCTTTGGAAATTTCTGTTGAAATTAAGGATCATCTTTTTTATGCTGATTTTGGGAAAAGCTTAAACTTTCTGCTACATAAGAGACCTTCGAGTGAATATAATTCAAATCCTCTCAAGAAGGGATCTCTTAGAAAGCGTCCTTATTCCCATATAGGACATTGGGAAGAATTCAAGGATGGCATGTCTAGTGAACCCATAGAAGGAGAGCCAAGCCATTTACAAGCCACTCATATTCTCTCCCCTTCTATGCCCACATTAGATGTCTTATCTGAACCCATCTTTCAACTCATCCTTGACCCCGATGATTCATCTTATGCTCTCTCTCCAAGTTCACATGATGACCCTAGAAATCCACTAAGACACCTAAAGTATAGGAATCATGAAGGCCACAAGGAAGACTAAGGAGAGCAACAACAATGGCTAGAGGATATTAAGAACTTAGATGCCGTTGCCATTAAATGGATGGATGAGGCTTTAGATGAGATCAACCCGAGAGTCACCGATCCATAGAAAATCTTGGACAATAAAACATCCAAAGAATATCATTGGCATGGAATGATGGAGACAATGTTTCCACCTATAGACATTCATGAAGAAACACCCCTAGAGCTTGAAAAGGAAGATGACATCAACGAGCATGGAAGTTATTTCATGAACACCTCACTAAATCCATGCTTGCATGAAAAATATCCTGAATCAATTGGTCTCTCTAACATTGCCACACACAAGATCCTCAACCCCCTCATTCTCCTTGTTCATTAAGACTTTATGAAAGGGTGGTTGTAGATGCATATGTTTATCATAAATATTATAGATCTCGTTGTGTGAATCTTGAGATAGGCACACAAAGGTTGGTGTTGGAGGGGAAACCACTTCACCAACTTGAAACACAATTCAAAGGTTTCTCAAGAACGAGCTGTTGCCCTAAAGCAAGCACTTTCAGAAGATAATATGAGTTTTCACCTTCTGCTGTGATACCCTTGTGAAGTGAGCATAGAAACATAATTGTGAAAATATTCCTTTGGGTATTTTTGTCACTAACCATTCTAGGTTTGAAGCAAAAAGAATGAAGGATGACGACGCAAGGTATGTCCAACCCATTATCATGCAACATTTAATCACATCCATCCAAACTTGATTTTGCATTTGCAAAATTCAAGCATGGGGTTGGACTTCTCTGAAAAATCTCTTGTCATGTTGCTAAATTTATCTTGGTTGTCTCTACCTTTAAACCATGCTTAGTTTGCTAAATAATAATCATGCTCTTCATCTCTATTTGAATAAAACTATATAATGTTTTTATGCTATCTTTGTTTGCTATAGTATGCTTAAGGTTTGGAGTATGTTTATACATCTTTTAAATTAAGCATGGTGCTTAGCTTAGGAGTGTTGATCCTACTTCAGAAGGCTTTTTAAATTAAGCGTGGTGCTTAGGTTAAAATACTTTCCTACATTAAATTAGACAAGGTGTCTAGTTTGATTTTTGAACCAAGAATATGCTATAGTAGATACTGGTCATTTTGCTAGACTAACCTCTACAGGAAACTCTTAATTCAATTTGGATAAGTCATGAGATGAATTCAAGTCAAAGATAAAGCAAGGCACATGGTGAACTCCAATAACTTTGCGCAAAGAAGACACATCTCATTCATTAGGAATGAAAGAACTGTAAGTGTAAAAAATAATTCACTTTGTCTTCTGCTGCAAGTTACCTTTGCCTTGAGCCAAGTCTATATAGAACATGATAAACAAAAACTATGTTAAAATAATTCTAACACTATCTTTTCATTAGCATAGATGGAAATTACAAAATTCTAGACAAACAACCTGTGTTTCAAAATTATATATTCCTTCGGGTATGTGTTGTCCACTAATCCTTTGCAGGTATAAAACAATAATTGAGGCAAAAGGTCTAACAAGGTGTCAAAAGATCAAAGAGCAAAAGGATAGCATGATAGAAGGATGAGAAAGAAAAGGTGTGAACTAGAAAACAAGAAGCTCATGAACAGCTCAAGTTGCGAGACTAGCCGAACAAGAAAAACTTCAAGGAAAAAGGAACGACCATCACGAGTCATCTAGCCTTTGTCACATGGTGTCATCATGCTCCAATGACAAAAGTAACATCCTAAGGTAAATGGTCATTATTTAAAAAGTTTTTCCTTGATTCTGATAGGCACATAAATAAGAAACAAACATGTTTGAGTTATAAATTTACTTGATCCAATCTGATTAACTCAACATATTTAATTATTTAAACTAGTTCTTAGCATCACTTTCTTGAGCTCATAGACTTAACCAAATAAGCTAAATATTACACATCCTATCTCTGTAAAATGATAGTCATAATCATGTAAAGTTCGGCACATTATGAAAAGATAGACAATCCTTCCATAGGTTAAGCAACTCAGTCTTTTCTGCCAAATGTACTTCCATGCTACATTCATGCTCAATCTTCTAATCTTATCACCCATGATATAAATAAACAAAGCACATAACATCAACTTTGTCTTGTTCAATGTGCCTAAGGATAGATAAGGATAAATAAAGTTTTGGTTCTGTTGGTGTTTTTCCACCAACAGAGCCCATGCACTCGATCTCTACCTTGTCTTATGAGCAGGACACGCTTCAAGCAAAGTGTGGGAGAGTCAGTTGATTCTCTAAATTTCTACAAGTGTTCTGAACCTATCAAACTAAAGTCCAAACTCAAAATAAAGACATGTTTGGTGGAAAAAGTGACATTACCATTGGAGACGTCATCACAAGAATCCTCATCTTCAGAGCAAACCGAGGAACTTGATCAATAACTTCATAAGGAGAAGTCCAGTTTGAAGGACTTAAAACACCAAACCCTCACCAAAAGAGCTAGCTTGGGGGAGCAGCACTCCCGTGTATCTAGGTAAGTATTATTTCCCCTTTTGTTTTAGTTTTTACAACAACAACAACAAAGCATTTAAGTCCCAAACAAGTTGGGGTAGGCTAGAGTTAAAACCCATCAGAAGCAATCAAGGTTCAGGCACGTGAATAGCTGTCTTCCAAGCACTCCTATCTAAGGCTAAGTCTTTGGGTATATTCCATTGTTTTAGTTTTTAGTTTCTTTTAAATAGTTAAAAATGATGAATGAAAACAAAATAAAAAGTTATCTATATAATAAATATATATAGTTATAGTAATAATGTGTGATCTAGTAAAATTGAAAATAAAATAAAAGGTGTGTCTAGTTTGCTTTAATTTGTTTTTAAGAGTTGTTAGCAAATAAAAAGGACTCACAATAATCTCTTAAATGGAAATGATGAATAGTTACTCTGCTGTAATTCCTTTCAAGTACCTAGTTTTCAGCCTTAAATTCTCTCGAGTTTTGGATAAGATTGATTTGATATAAAGATTTACTCTGAACTTGAAACTCATGGGTAGCGAATGCTTCATCTAAGTCTAGGTAATTGACGGATGTGATATGAGAAGGTCTGAGCTGTTGTTTATCTTGTTCCAAGTGACACTAAAGTTCTAGAGATTTAACTTTGAAAAAACATAAAAATGCTATATGATGAGTTCATGTATGACAAAGCTTGATTTCCCATCAGAGCCATACATGTTATTTAGGCTCGAAAAACTTCTACATATATATTGCTTGCTTTTGCATTGAGTTTTGTCAAGCTTTGTTGACCTTTTTGAGAGGTTTGTCATGCTCTTAAAATCAAGATCACGTACACACCACCCAAATATGCACTACTCCTACACTGGGGGTAGGCGCATATATATGCCTTCCATCTAGATCCACCCAAAAATGTTTTACTCCTACACTGGGAGTGAACAACAAAAACATGCTTGATAGGTTCTCCATTCACCAAATAAATGCTCCAAGTTCTTGTTGCTATCTCTTAAAGTTTTGTTGTAGAAAAGAGACATGGGGCTATGCAAAAGTTATTCATAAAAAAAGAGAAAAGAAAAAAATGATGATGAGAAAAGATGGATACAAAAGTGTCCAAGACATTTAAAACAATGGGTACTCAGATGTCCGCCTGAAAAAAAGAAGAGATGAATAAGATATCCCCTGTTCTCTAGCAAATGTTTCTAAGTTTCAAAGGAGAGATATGTTTTCAAGGAGCATAGTAGAATTAGGTTAGCCACCATATATATCCACTAGATATCCACACACATGCACATCTTGATTTGATTATATGACTCAACTCTCTTTAGATCCGTTGTTTGATTTTACAATATATGCATTACAAGTATGTTCTAGCTTTCTCCCTACCTATGAACTCCATATAAAGCCTTAGTGGTAGAAAAAAAAGGCATAACATCTTTATTGCCTTTGGTGAGGATCCACAAATACCACATATATTGAGAGACTTGAGAGTGTCATACAATGGAATCCGTGAGTTTTATTTTGAAAACTTATAAAAAGTGCAGAACAATGGTGAAACAAAGAAACTTGAGACATAGTGCTGGACTTGATCGTTCTGTCTTTCAATTGCTCAAGACCCAAGTGAAGGCTGAGAAGCCCCATGGTTGAAGGTAATATGGGTAAGTTTGAAAGTCAGATCAGTTTATTCTAATCCGGAGGAGAATTCTTGTTTGAATGCATGTGTACTTTTGAGGCGTGAAAACATTATAGCAACTCCTGATCCATTGTTGAGTTTAGCTTTGCTAAGGGACGAGCAAAGGTTAAGCTTGGGGGAGTTGTTGACGGTAGTTAACAACAATTATAAACTATCAATTAAACATGTATAAGGGCATAAATATAATCACCAATGAAGGTTTAGGGGTTTAAAGTAATGAATTCCATGAGCTTTGCTGATTTCATGATTGTAGGAGGATTTATCCAGAAAACAACTCCTGGAGCCACTGTCATACACTCCAAATAAGCAAACCAATGACAACAAGTGATTCTACCCGTGACACCTATGAAAGTCAACCCAAGACGGAGCCCAAGCCTCACCACCAGAAGGAGGAGCCCACCTAGCACCATAGTGGGCTGGCTGGCCCACTAGGGAGGCCACTTGGGCCATGGGGGTGGCCCATCACCCTTCGCCACCACGTACTCCTTCCTACGATCTACACCGTTGATTTGAAGGCGGTTTTAGGTTGGTTCATCCAACGGTGGTCGGGAGAGTTGACACTGATCGATGATGTGGCAATTCCTTGCCCCCTACTCCTCCTAGAGTCCTTGCCCCTTACTCCACCTTGATTCCTTGGTCGCTACTCTACCTCTAGCCTATATATAGCAGCCCCTACCCCCTCCCTCATTAGATTCTAAAACCCTAATTCATATTCTCCTCATGAGGATCAGAGCTAGCTATCAATAGAAGATTAGTTCTCTATATGATTTAGTCTTATAATTAGAAATAGTAAGATAGAGAGTGAGGGAAGAGTTTGGAGAAGATGTCGGCCTGTCGGTGCTCTCTCTACGGCTTGTACCTTGGTGGATTCAAGTTCTAATTGAACTTGCTTATCAGATTTCTCTGATAATCAACTTCTGATTCAAGTAAGTATCTTGTTTATATTGTTCTTCAGGTTCACGACTCTTTTGAGTGCTTTATTCCTGCACTAGAGGGAGTAGAGTATTAATCGTAAGTGTAAGCATGTTGCTTAGGTTAAATTAAGCGTGGTGCTTAGGTTAAAATACCTTCCTTAATCAAATTAGACATGGAGTTTAGTTTGGTTATTGAACTAAAACTTGCTGTAGTAGATACTGGTTATTTTGTGGGACTAACCCCTATAGAAAACTCTTAAACTAAAATTGAGGAAATTCACACCAGAGATGAAGCAAGGCATATCAATTCTAAAAACTTTGCACAAAGAAGACCCAGCTCATTCTTCATGGAAGGAAGAACTATGAGTATCAAGGTTTATTCACTTATCTTTGTTGCAAGTTATCTTAAGCCTTGAACCAAGCTAGAATGCAGCCAACCCATAAAGTTTGTTAATAAAAAAAATCTATGCTAAAGCAATCCTAAAACTATCCTTTCATTAGCATAGAGAAAACTACAAGAGTTATGGACAACAACCCGTAATGCAAATTTGTTTTATTTCCTCGGGTATGTGTCCACTAACGTTTTGCAGAAAAAATGAGTATAAGCTATGCCTGTTCATGGTATGAACCTGCAAATCTAGAAATCACCACTATAATTGTAGAAGTAGACGAACACATTGACAGGCTATGAGCAACATCAAAGACAACCTAGCATTGAGCCTTTCCAAGACTCAAGCTAGAATGCTGATGAGAAGCAGGATGAAACCCACCTTGTATTAGCTAGAATATGCCTGCTTTCATCATCTTCGAAGGGACCAGCTCACACGTTGGTGAAAGGACCTAGGATGCCGCCTAGAGGCGGGTGAATAGGCTTTTCTAAAATTCAACCCTTTAAAATGTGGAAACGATTAGTGTTGGAGTTTCCAACCACTTAGAAACTCCTAATCAGAGAAATAAACCCCTCACAAGTTAGCCAGCAGAGAATACAAGGTATAAAGAATATATCTAGAAGCTACAACCCTGCAACACAAAGTTAGAACAGAGAATGAATATTTTTGGCATAGGTAGGAAATACCGGACGTGTCTGGTAGGTATACACGATTTCTGCAGAATAGCCCCAAACTTGCTCCTTTCGATTTCTATCTTCAAACTAAACTGCATGTACCTACTAGAGATGACAAGATACACAGAGAACCTGCACAAGAGCTGGAGCAATACAAATATCAATAGAAATGCGAATTGAGACACGATATTTGTTTTACCGAAGTTCAGACTCGATCGAGTCCTACTCTCCATTGAGGGGGCTACGGGCAACCCAATGAAGGTTAGCCCTAGAGGGTACCATGAAGGTCACTCTAGCTGGAGTATTTTCCAACTCCTTTTCCTCCTTCCACTAGTTGATTCCGAGGCGGCGGAATCGACCATTACAAACTTTCCGAGGCACACCACAATGTCTCGGGTCCTCTACGGCAATGCCTAGCCGTCTAGGACCAAGGAGTTCAAGAGTAACAAATGCAAATAAAGAGATTGACTATATGCACAAGTGCTCAAGTAGTTGGATTGCTCTCTTTTTGAATTTCTCTCAACCCACTAATTGATTTGTCAATTTGGATCAAACACTCACTAAGAGAGGGTTTGAGAGAGTCGGCAAGACTCAAAAACGTGTATTGCAACCAAAAGAATCAGCCGCCTCCAAAGGTGGAGGCTTGGGGGTATTTATAGTCCCTTTGAAAAACTAGCCATTGGAATACCGGACACATCCGGTATGCATTGCATTGCGCAAACGGTAACTGAGTAAAGTATCATTGTGAGGCGTCGGAACTCCCGATGAATGCCGGAACTCCCGACCGTCGGAACTCCTGACCCTCGGCCATTTAAAAACTAACCATTAGGCTCTCACTGAGTTAAAGTATGCGAGGTGTCAAAACTCTCGACGCATCCCGGAACTCCTGACCGTCGAAACTCCCGACCTTCATCTTATTTATAAACTAGCCGTTGGGCTCTGGCCATCTCCGATATGACCAAGACAGTATTCTTCTCCAAGTTAGTTAAGCACGAGACATCAGAACTCTCGACTATTGTCGGAACTCCCGACCGTTGGAACTCCTGACTCACGTCGGAACTCCAGATGAACCAACCCAAGAACACCAAGTATTTTATCGTGGCTGGGCAAATACCGGACACGTCTGGTATCAATACCGGACAGCCAGACCAGCAAAAACAAGTTAGCTCTTTTATCTCTCAAACACTCAAAACTCACATGGGTTGGCATGAACACTTATGAATGATTATCTATCAACATGATGCATCTCTCTTAATAGTACGGCATACCTATTAAACTCAAGATTAAATGGAAAACGAATTTATACCGCTTGAATTGATCTCTTTTCAATTTATGCCGTGTCTTTCAATCTTCATCAAGTGAGGGTGCCAACATGTCGATATTGATCTTTTTACTTAAGCATAGCCATCTTAAGCACATGACTTGATTCCATTCATCAAATATGAATAATCCCAAATGTACCAAGTCACTTCCATCAAACACTCCAATAGTGATTTGAACCTCCACATCAACATGATCATCATAGCTCGATTAGTACCTCAACTAAATGTAAGTACTTCCTTCTTCACCCTAGCTAGGTTCTTTGGTCACCAAGTCATCGCTTGCCCTTCACCCTTGCTTAGTACCTCGAAGCCTTTCCTTGCTATCTTCACCATCTCAAGCCATCAAGTCATATCTTGTGTTGAATCATCCATTCATTTGTATTGTTATCTTTTTTATTTCAATTTTTGCAAGCTTCAAATATGAGACCATTCCATATGCAATCCCTCATGTCTCATTAATTAATTCTTACCGAGCTTGCTTTCACATAGTACATGGAAATCACACAATAAATAAGCCTTTGCATGAATTCTATTTGCATTGTTGTCTTATACTTAAACTAGATTGTTTATACAATAACACATCATTTTGGCTTTCATTAAGTACCTATGAGATAACCTATTACCTATCCACACTTAGCAAACAGGTTAGACCTTTAATCACATTGTCATTCAATCATCCAAAACCCACTAAAGGGCTAGATGCACTTTCAGTTGGCAACAAGGACCAAGACAACGAGATGCCACTACATCATGACGTGCATCATTGTGTCAACAAGCATCAGTAATCAATGAGGTCTGTTGACGGTGTCTCATAAGGCCACAAATGACCATGGACGCGAGACGACATCCCTTAGTCATTGGAGATGAAGCTTTCATGCAGTGCCAATGAGGTTCCTTCTTTGACCATCAAGACGGCTGGCATATCGCCAACAAACAAAGAAGAACAACTCTCCGCCACGCCGTTAGACAATCAAGGAGGAACTTGAGTTTACATCTCTAATGAACCCCAACTCGTCAACCAAGAATCAACAAAAATCAAGAAGGGCTGATGGAAGAAGAGCATGCAACTATCTGCATCCTCATCTCTAGGATTAGATGGTGCAAAGAAAAGCTAAAAGCAAGGGAGAGGTCCTGCTCAATAGACCTAAACCTATGAGTTCTCGCCGATAGTGTCGAGTGACATAAAGGTCCAAGTGAGGGGGAGGAAGGCTGACTTTTCTATAGTAGATACAACCCTGCTCTTCTTCCTCCTAGGCTCCCATCACTCTAACATGCTGGTTTGCAATCCCTCTGCTCAATATTGCTTTGTTTCTACAAGTTTGAATATGTTTACAAATTTCATATATGAAAATCAAACTTAAGATATAAATTAAAATTAATCCTTGCGAGAAGTTTTTGCAACAATTGAGGCACATTATTTAAAACATGGGATAAAGATTTTATGCTAATTAAAATATTAAAACCAATTCTGCTGCAGCATAGAAGATGACCTTTAGCTCTATGACAACACTATCCTTGTTTCAAATTATTTGTACATCCTTTTGGGTATGTGTTGTCCACTAATATTTTGTAGGAATGAAACAATAAATGGAGCAGAAGGTCCAAACAAAATGGCAAGATTCACAAAAGAAAGAAGAAAAAGATGGCATCATAAAAGAATGAGAAAGGAGTACGGTATAGGAGACAAGATGCTCATAAACATCTCAAGCAAGGAAAGCTTCAAAACAGGAAGAAAGGATCACCATAGTCGTCTATCTTTGTCACATGGTGTCATCACGCTCTAATGATGAAGGTAACATCTTAAGGTAAGTCGTCATTATTTAGAAAGCTTCCCTTTGATCTTGGTATTCACATAAATGAAGAAACAAACATGTTTGAGTTACAACTTTACTTGATCCAACCTGATTAACTCAACATGTCTTGTTCCTTAAGCTTGTTCATAGCACCACTTTCTTGATCTCATAGTCTTAATCAAATGAGCTAAAATATTGCATATCTTATCTTTGGAAGATGATAGTCATAATCATATAAGGTTTGATACATTATAGACAGTACTTCCATAGGTTAAGCAACTCCACTCTTATTGGCAAATGTATTCAACTGCCACATTAATACTCGTCCTTCTGATCTTATCACCTATGTTGTAAGAATGAATGCACATAACATCAACTCTAACATGATTCGATGTGCCTAGGCTAGAAAAAAATAAAGTTTTGGTTCTGTTGGTGTCTTCCCAACAACAGAACCCATGCACTTGATCTCTACCTTGTCTTTATGAGCAGAACACACTTTGAGCAAAGTGTGGGGGAGTTGATCCCCCAAATTCTATAAGTAAAAGTTCTAAACCGGCAATAATAATGCACATAAGATGTCGCCAGCTTCTACTACTAATGCCTGAACAAAGAGGGAGAACAAGTCAATAAAGATGAACTTGTCAGACTAAAATCAAATTTAAAAACCAAGACAGGTTTGACAAAAGAAGGTGGCATCACCATTGGAAGCACCACTACTGGAGGCGCCACCTCAAGAATGCTCATCTTTAAGAGCAAACTGAGGTACAATGCACTTCCACAGCTACCAAGGGCAAGATCATGAAGCAACCTCAAGTGGGCATCAGGGAGGACGCATGTATTTCTCTAGACGAGGGTATTATGACTCTCAGGAGGCCTTCTCCTACTTCGACAATAGACTCGCAACCATTGAAGAGACAAATGCTACCATACAAGGTACGTTACACAATCACACATAATGAAGGGTAAGCATGGGACAAGATATGGCCAGCCTCTAGCAACAACAGCAACAACAAAATCAAAATTGGAGGCTTTGTTCTAGCACCTCCACATTCGGCCACCTCGTTGAGCAACCACGTCAACAACTAGCTTGGGGGAGGAGCATCCCCCATGTATCCAGCTAAATATCTCTTTTCCCTTATTATTTTTACTATTCTTAGTTCGCTTTATATATCTAAAAGAAAGATGAATAACTAAAATAAAATAAAAAGTTATCTTAGAAATATATATAGTTATAATGCGTGAACTAAAAATGAAAACAAAATAAAAAGAGTGTGTCTAGTTTTCAGCCTTAAGATAATCTCTGTTGTAATTCCTTAAGAGCTAAATAAATAAAAAAGGACTCTGAAGATAATCTCTTAAAATGGAAATGATGAATAGTTTCTCTGTTCTAATTCCTTTCAAGTACCTAGTTTTCAGCCTTGAATTCTCCCGAGTTTTGGATAAGATTGTTTTGATATAAGGAATTACTCTGAACTTGAAACTCGTGGGTAGCATATGCTTGATCTAAGTCTAGGTAATTGACGAATATGATATGAGAAGGTCTGAGCTGCTGGTTATCTTGTTCCAAGTGACACCAAAGTTTTAGAGATTTATCTTTTAAAAACACAAAAATGCTACATGATGAGTTCATGTATGACAAAGCTTGAATTTCCACCAGAGCCACACATGTTATTTAGGCTAGGAAAACTTCCACATATATGCTGCTTACTTTTATATTGAGTTTTATCAAGCTTTGTTGACCCTTATGAGAGATTTGTCATGCTCTTAAAATCAAGATCATGTACACACCACCGACATATGCACTACTCCTACATTGGGAGTGAACACAAAAACATGCCTTCCATCTAGATCCATCCAAAAATGTTTTACTCCTACATTGGAAGTGAACACAAAAACATGCTTGATAGGTTTTCTATCCACCAAATAAATGCTCTAACTTCTTGTTGCTACCTCTCAAAAGTTTTGTTGCTGAAAAGAGACATGGGGCTATGCAGAAGTTATTCATAAAAAAAGGAAAAAAAGAAGTTGAAAAAAATGGACACAAAAGTATTCGAGATATTTAAAACAATGGGTACTCAGATGCTCGCCTGAAAAAAAGAAAGAGAGGTGAATAAGATAGCCCCTGTTCTATAGCAAATGTTTTTAAGTTTCAAAAGAGAGATGTTTTCAAGGAGCAAAGTAGAATTATAGGTTAGCCACCATATATATCCACCACATATATCCACACATATGCACATCTTGATTTGATTGTATGACTCAACTCTCTTTGGATCCATTGTTTGACTTTACAATATATGCATTGCAAGTATGCTCTAGCTTTTCTCCCTACCTATGAACTCCACATAAGCCTTAGTAGTAGGAACAGAAAAAGGCATAACATCTTTATTGCCTTGGTAATGATCCACAAATACCACATATATTGAGAGACTTGAGAGTGTCATACAATGGAATCTCTGAGTTTTATTTTGAAAACTTATAAAAACTCTAAAACAATGGTTGAACAAAGAACTTGAGACATAGTGCTTGACTTGATCATTCTATCTTTGAATCGCTCAAGACCCAAGTGAAGGCTAAGAAGCCCCATGGTTGAAGATAATATGTGTAAGTTTGAAAGTTAGATCAGTTTATTCTAATCCGGATGAGAATTCTTGATTGAACGCCTGTGTACTTTTGAGGTGTGGAACATTGAAGCATCTCCTGATCCATTGCTGAGTTTAGCTTTGCTCAGGGACTGGCAAAGGTTAAGCTTGGGAGAGCTTGTTGACGGTCACTAACATCAATTATAAACCATCAACATAACCAGCATTTATATTTAATTCTATCACCAAACATAGGTATAGGGATTTAAACTAATGAATTTCATGAGCTTTGGTAAATATTTATATGTAGGAGGATTTATCCAGAAAACAGTTCCCAGAACCACTATCATACACTCCAAACAAGTAAACCGATGACAATAAGTGATTCAACCCATGAAAACTGCGAAAGACAACTCTAGAAGGTTTCAGAAGACACCACGCCGAAGCTTGGGGCAAATGGCCACGAAAGTGGGCCAGTTGGCCTGTCATGGAGCCCGCTTACCCTCCGCCACCTCGTACTCCTTCCTACGATCTACACCGTTGATTTTAAGGCGGTTTTAGGTCGATTTGTCCAATGGTGGTCGAGGGAGTTGAAGCGGATCAATGATGTGGCGATTCCTTGCCCCTTACTCCACCTTGATTCCTTGCCCCTTACTCCACCTTGATTCCTTGCCCCCTACTCCACCTCGATCTATATATAGCAGCCCTACCCCCTCCCTAGAGGCCATCCTAAACCCCTAATTCATATCCTCCTCATCTGGATCAGAGACAGCTCTCAAGATGTAGAAGTAGAATAGCCCTAGTTGAGAGTTGGGGAGAGTTGAGCCATGCTCAGGTTCTGAATAAATCTTCGAAGGTCGGGTATATCTTTGTATCTTACTTTTGCAAGACTTATGCTTTAATATAGTTATCCTCTCTATTCACTTTTATGCCTTTCATGTGTATGGTTAGCATAGTTATCATACCTTAGCATGGGATCTCCACTCGCATCGAGTGCTCTAGTTATTATATGTGATTAGAGTAGTAATTAGTAGTGTAGACGTGGTGTCTAGACTATGAGTTACCTGAGATTGCACCCAACCCCACGGATAGTTGTGGTAGCCCTAGGTGGTGACAACCCTGATGGCCGATGTAGTCCACCACATTTGGGTTGGTGTTTGTAGGACCATAGTTGGAGCTTCCTTGTCCCTTTCTCATCCCTTTTTGTGGCTAGTATTCCGATGTCCCAAAGTGCTATTGTGTGTGATCGCTATATCTACCGATGCTTTAGTTATATCCTCTAGTCTAAACTAGAATAAAACCAAAGTAATAGAGAAGTATTTAGGAACCTTGAACTCAACCATTGTCCTCTCAATTTAGCTAGACTGCTCATTTATATACCATGGAATTCTCCTATGTGTGTTATTATTCATAACTCTTATCATCATCAACACCTACCCCCACTTTAGTTCAGTTGGTATACTAGTTAGTAGATACATGGTGGTGAACTATCAACTTATTTAACCATTGTTTCCCTGTGGATAAATATGATACTTTGGAATACTCCCGGGTGAAAGCTACAACGGTATCCGTGTGCTTGCGGATTTATCTATGTGCGTTTAAAAATACCAACACTCATGACAATGAAAAAGATCAAGTGACTAGCTCATCATCTCAATCCAATGAACAAGCAAGTGCAAGCAACAATATTCCAATACTCCAACCAACCAATATTACAAGAGATCATCCATTGGATACTATAATTGGAGATATTTCTAGAGGTATATAAACAAGATCAGGATTGGCATCATTTTGTGAGCACTTCTCATTTCTGCCATCCATTGAACCAAATAAGATAGAAGAAGCATTGATGGATGTGGATTGGATGAATGTTATGCATAAAGAATTGAACAACTTCACTAGAAATCAAGTGTGGGAATTAGTTGAGAGGTCTAAGGGACACAATGTGATTGGAATCAAATGGGTCTATAGAAACAAGCAAGATCAAGATGGGATAGTAGTAAGGAACAAAGCAAGATTGGTAGCACAAGACTATACACAAGTTGAAGGTCTTGACTTTGGAGAAACATATGCCTTGATTGCTAGATTGGAAGCAATTAGAATCTTGCTAGCCTATGCTTGTACCCACAACATCAAGCTCTATCAAATGGATGTCAAGAGTGTATTTCTAAATGGCTACATCAATGAAGAAGTATATGTTGAGCAACCTTCCGGTTTTGAAGATGACAAGAAGCCCAACCATGTGTACAAGTTGAAGAAGGCATTGTATGGCTTGAAGCAAGCACCTAGAGCATGGTTTGAGAGGTTAAGGGACTTCCTACTCTCTAAAGGGTTCATAATGGGCAAGGTTGACACCACTCTTTTCACCAAGAAGATTGGCAATGACTTATTTGTGTTGCAAATATATGTTCATGACATTATCTTTGGATCAACAAATCAAGACTGTTATGAAGAGTTTGGAAGAATGATAGCTAATGAGTTTGAGATGTCCATGATTGAAGAGTTGAGTTACTTTCTTGGTCTTCAAATCAAGCAATTGAAGAATAGTACATTTATGAGTCAAGGCAAGTACATCAAAGACATGCTCAAGAAGTTTGGCATGAATGAAGCAAAAGCCATAAGTACACCAATGGGAACAAATGGCAATTTGGATAGTGATGCAAGTGACAATATGGTGGATCAAAAGTTGTATCGCTCTATGATTGGAAGCCTACCCTATGTAACCGCATCAAGGCCGGATGTCATGTTTAGTGTGTGCATGTGTGCAAGATTCCAAGCCTCACCAAGAAAGTCATTTAAAGGCTACAAAGATAATATTGAGGTACTTAAAGCATACATAAAATGTTAGTTTATGGTATCCCAAAGGAGCAAAGTTTGAATTAGTTGGATATTCCGACTCTGATTATGTGGGATGCATGGTTGAAAGGAAAAGCACATCAGGCACTTGTCAATTGTTGAGAAGATCACTTGTTTCATGGTCATCAAAGAAGCAAAATAGTATTGCATTATCAACCACCAAAGATGGATACATATCCGCCAGTAGTTGTTGTGCACAAATTCTTTGGATGAAGGCCACCTTCAATGACTTTGGAATCAAGTTCAAGAAAGTGCCATTGCTATGTGACAATGAGAGTGCAATCAAGCTAACCAACAATCCGGTTCAACATGTAAGAACAAAGCACATTGATGTCCGCCACCATTTGATAAGAGATCATCAACAAAAAGGAGACATTTCAATTGAGAGTGTGGGCACCGAAGATCAACTTACCGACATATTCACCAAGCCATTAGATGAGAAGAGGTTTTTGCAAGCTAAGGAATGAGTTGAACATATTGGATTTTCAAATATGCGTTGATGCCCCCCCCCCACTAATATGACATGCCTCTCCTTCGAGCAATCTAAGGTAAAATTTGATTGGCATGCATACATTCTTTGCTAAGGACATGTTTAGTGCATCTAGTCATTCCTCATTTTTTATAGGCTCATTCATGAAAATCAAATGAATTTAATGCTTGTATGGTACCACTATTGCTTCTATGCTTGACTTGATCTAGTGGTAGCATATAACATGTTTATGAGCTTGTGAACCTAGTGTTTGATCTAGAAAATGAGTTATAAGTGTTTAACTCAACATGGTACAAGATAACCCTTGAAATGAGGTGTGAAGAAGCTTGTCCTTGGATCAAACCGAGTTAAATACCTTTGGCAAGTGGTCTAGATTGAACTAAATTTAGGAAAATGATCCTCACCCCATTGATTGACATTGATAATCTTAACCTATCTAAAATTGAACCTTTGTGGTCATTGATGACAAAGGGGGAAAAGTAATGCACAAAGATAGTGAAAAGATAACAAAGGGGGAGAAATATGAAAGCAAAGGGATCAATTAAAATTTGAGCACACAAGTAGGGGGAGCAAGCTCATATACTTGATTGATGCACTTGAATGTGCATTTCATATGTTTACTTGCATGGCACATGTTTTAAATTAAAATTCCATGCTTGTGTGGTGTATATTAGTTGTAGGTTTGAATGATGAAATGAAAAACTAGCATGCATAGGTGATAGTTAGATATGCCTTGCTTACTTGCTTTGCTTCCACAAGTGGTGCTAGAGCCTTGCATATAATGTTGATCTCACGAGGTATTTAGTGTTTGTGTTTTGCAAGTAATTCCAAGTGGCATCTAACTAACCATGGTGATAAGGATGGTATATTTAGTGCACTTCGATTGATATCACGCTTCAAAGGCCCATCTCTTATACCTTAGCATCATTTGGTAGACATTACTCTCCCACAACTCAAATCTATACAATGTGCAAGCTTTCAATCCAAACTCTCAGCACATATGTAGGGGGAGCAAATGCTACCAATGGGGGTTCATGAAACTTGTCCAAATCCTTTTACACATGGTAAATATGCTTGGACAAGCAACATGGATTCAATTAAATTTCAATTCATATCTTTGTGAAAGGGTTGTCATCAATTACCAAAAAGAGGAGATTGAAAGCTCTAGTTTGGTTTTGGTGAATTGATGAAACCCTAAGTGTTAACCTATTACTTTAGTGATTATGAGATAGGTAGCACATTCCAAGTGATAGAGCAAATGGAGAAGATCATGGTGATGGTGGAGTCTATGGAGATGATCAAGTGCTCAGGCTTGGAAAAGAAGAAAGAGAAAAACAAAATGGGCTCAAGGCAAAGGTGAATTTGATAGGGCCATTTTGTTTTGGTGATCAAGACACCTAGTGGGTGTGATCACATTTAGGATAGATAGCCGTATTATTAAGAGGGGTGAAACTGGTATCGAAATGCGGTTATCAAAGTGCCACTAGATGTTCTAACTCATTACATATGTATTTAGATCTAGTAGAGTGCTAACACCCTTGAAAATGTTTATAAAAATATGCTAACACATGTGCACAAGGTCTTACACTTGGTGGTTGGCATATTTGAGCAAGGGTGGAGAAATTGGTGAAGTCGAGGGGTTGTTTCCCTCGATCAGACGCTGGACCAGACTCTGCACTGGTGCGTCCAGTCAGTGGCTGTGAAGTGGCTCGGTCTCGGTCTATTGACCGAACACTGGAATGGTGACCGAAGGCACAGCTTCTAGGTCCGGTCAGGGGATGACGTACGCTGATGTGTGGTTCTTCATGAGATAGAGAGGACTGGACTCGGGGCTGCGTCCGGTCGCCTATGAATAGACGCGTCTAGTCACTGTTTTTCCTCTCTAGATGCTTATTGGAAGTGACCTAACACCGGGAGGCCACGGGGAGCGGCGTGTTCGGTCAGTACTTGGTGGCACGGGCATGCACACGGGTAGAGCTAGCACTGGTGCGTCCAATCTTTTGTTCGGCGCGTCCGGTCGTCACTTGTCTTGTTGGCACGGATGGAATTGACTATTGGAGATCGACGAATAAGGTTTGAAGAGGGGGACACATGGACGACATCCAGCGACCGAACGCTGGGGGTTGTGCGTCCAGTCGCCCTGATTTCAGTGCTAACAGAGAGCCAACGACTCTATTCGTTTGGGGGGGCTCTATAAAAAGCGTGAGGTCGGCTCTAGCTCACCCTATTGGCTATTTGCATTGACATAGCAACCTTGTGAGCTTAGCCAAAGCCCTCCCACTAATCTCCATCATTGATTCATCATCTTTGTGAGATTGGGAGTGAATCCAAGTGCATTGTGTAACAACCCAGATTTTTCTGGAAACCAAAAATACAAACTTTTTAAAAATTTTCCTGCAATGTGTGAAGCATGTAGATGCTAGGTCAAAACTATGAACAATTTATAAATTGTTGCATGCATATAGAATTACTTGTAGGAGTTTGCCGGAGTTCTTTTGTTGGTTTAGTGTTTTGTGTTGGAGAGCACAAGTCCGTAGCGAATCCTTTTGACTCCTTCTGGAATCTCTCATGAACCCCTTGACCTAAATTCTATAATCAACCAACTATCTTTATCAACTCAATACCCGTGAATTGCCAACCCTTGACATGGACCCCACTACCCCTAGTTGACCTCAAGTGGACCCCACTAGGAGGTGTACAAATTGGCGACACATGTATTCAATATAGGAACCTTGGTTTATTTAGAAAATAGGAAAGCCAATCTGGCCCAAGCACATGACCAGCCAGCCCAAGATGCACGACCGGCCCAACCCTCCTCCTGGCCCCACACGTGCCTTCGGCCCAGACGGAGCACAGCAACCTGCTCGGCCTGCCTCCCCGAGCTGGCCCAGCTCGCGCGCCATCCCCTTCTCCTGGCCGCATGGCCCAACTATCAACCGGTCGGCCCAGCATGGCCATAAGCTCAGAAGCACTCGCAGGCCTCCCACGCAGCCGGCCCAGCATCGTCGCCCGCACGCGCACAAACTGCTAACAAGCCGGACCCACCCGTTAGCCGTCACGCACCGCACGTCGCCGCATCAGGACAAGCTGACAAACCAGACCCCACGCGTCAGCCACCCCAGCAACAGGATCATCTTCCTCCCCACGCCAACCTCTTCCGCGACCAGGAGCTGACCACAGAGCAGACGTGGGCCCAGGGTCACGCACATCGCATGACCCTGTTCCCCCTTGCGCCGCGCCTACGCTACCGCACGCGGGCCATCGGATGCGCCGCACGCATCACCACCGCCCGATCACCATCCGCCATTGGAGCCCTTGGAGCTCGGCTATAAAAGTCAACGGCCACAATCCCTAACCCTCAGCTCGATAGCCGTCGCCACTGGTGGCACAGCACCACACCGTGTCAAGCCGAGAGAGAGGGAGGAGGAAGAAGCAAGGAGGAGAAGGAAGCCGCTGTGGAACCGGATGTCGCCAGAGCCAGGAGCGCCGCCCCGATTGGCTACAGCGACGTAGCTGCTTGGCACGGCACTGCATCGCCTCATCATGGCCTCGCCTCGCCACCGCACCGCCATCCTATAGCCACGAGCCCTACGGTGAGCCACATCGTTCGCCGCTCACCACGCTAGCCGTACTCGCCATGGATGCCACCGCGTTCCCGCACCTGGGGAATGCCGAGGTGGAGCATTCCCGCTCCTGAACATGCTGCACACGCACGCACGCGCTCACCATGGGCAGAGCACAACCATGGCGAGACCACTGCGTCTTCTACGTCGCGGTAAAGGCGACGTTGACACCCTGACTGGCTCCACCATGATGAGAGACACACCGCGCTAACCTTAGCCAAGGATGAAGCCCATCGGAGCCCTGCGTTGCCGCACCGCATCTCGTCGGAGTGCCACCACCTCCGCCTTGCCCCCCCCACCATGGCCGGAGCCACTGGGAGCACCAAGAGCTCCTTCAACATGCCTACCATGGTCGTAGAAGCACCGTGAAGCTCACACACTCCTCCAATTGGGCTCTCGCTGCCACTTCAGCCCTGTCCAGGCACGCCGATGAACCCACATCGCCGTTCACCGTGGCCAGCCAACTAGAGCCGTCCGACAACCACGTTAACTTCACCGGGACACCCGCTATGGCATGGCCAAGCTTTTGCCCACATTAATTGCACACCCGCGCCGCTGGAGGGGCTCACCAGTGAGCTCACCACCGGTGGGAGCATGATGGGGAAAGAGGATTGGGATTTTCCCCTCGCCGACCACACGTCCGAGCACTTGGTGCACGTGAACCAAACCCTAAGAAGGAGTAAGTGGACCAAGTCTTTCATAGACCAGCTCTGCGGTCTATGGACCAACGCAAGTAGGTTCACCATGAACCGCGCCTCACCTGTCAGTCACCATTTGACCTCGGACCCACATGTTAGTGACCAGTGCCGAGGGCCCACCTATTAGCCGTGGTTTAGCTCTGACGACGCCATGCTAACGTCATGCCGAAGAAGAGACCGCGCCAGCGTCGGGGACTTCGGTGACCACCCCGCGACCACTCCGACCACCCTCATGACCACTCCGACCATCTCCGCAATCTCTTCGACCACTTCGGCGATCTCACCGACCATGTCGGTGAGCTCTCCGATCACTTCGGCGATCTCACCGACCACGACGGTGATCTCTCCGACCACTTCAGCGATCCCTCCGACCACCGCTGCAACCTTTCCGACCACCTCTGCGACCTCTCCGACCACTTCACCAGCTGGCACACCACTCCAAGTCCCTTCATGCCACGAGAACCAGTCACCGTGTGACACGTGTCAGCCCTAAATAAATCAGCCTTAATTATTATCATAAATGGATTTAATCTTCGGAAAGTCATAACAAATTCATACGACCTCAGAAAAATGTGAAACCAGTTCCCACATTTTTCTAAAATCAAGCTCTACGCGATGGACTTGTCCCCACTTGCTGTTCGTGCCGCAAAACTCAAAGACCGAGATCTGCCTCTCTTTTAGACTTGTAAATGGCCCCGACGCCTTGGCTGAATACCCTCGTCACCAACCCTAGCTGTGTCCTACAGCAGCTGGCCACAAGAAGCCGCAGCCCTTTGGGACAAGTTACAACAACCTCTGGCCATCCTCATATTCGTCGCAAGGCTGAAACCCAGTCAAATGCCATTCCCGACGCCGACAAAAGCCCTCCCTTGCTCATTCTTACACTCGTTCATACACTTATTCTACACGATCTTTACCTATCTATAAATGCCTACACCGTGCCCTTATGCAGGTCTATCTATCTACCTTTCTCGCTATGGATATGTGCTACTCCATTTGTGTGGTCGTGTCTTAGCTCTTAGGTTGGGTTGTCGGGATTCTTGTTCTTATGTTGCGCTTGTCTGCCTAAAGACCGTGCCTTCAAGCCGGTCGAGGGATCGTACCTCGTTCGACCATTTCGGTAGTGGGTTCGCCCCACCGTGGCCGTAATGGTGAGCATAACTTGCTCCCTCGCTTTTAGTTGTCTCCGACGTACTACAAATATTAGTAATCCAATTCGGCCCTAGGACCGGGCCATTGTGGACTGAACATTGGTGCGGATATCACCCGCACACAATGAGCCCTTTGTGGCCTAACTTAGTGGACGAGTCGGGATATTATGATTGTAGAAGACGGATGTCAACTCGTGTAGGATAAGCTCATGGCCGCAAGTCCTCTCGCCATGACCATCGGGCTCTACCTCTTTTCGCCTGTGTTTATCCTAGCCACCTTATATGATTGCACCACCTTCACCATAGCATTCCTTCGGACCTAAGCGGTGACAACCGCACTGCTGCGAACCGAGGGAATAGCATTGTGCCATTTAAGTTGCACAGTCGTGATGCCCTATGAGTTGGTTTGGGTCGTGGGACTGTACCCCTTCTCTCCAACCTTCATCCGTTCCATGACAAGTTGGTCGAAAGAGTACAGATTCCATTCTTCTCTCTTTGGTTCTCAATCCCCATCAATCCAGTAAAGATGTGGATTGAGCCTTTTGCTAGATTGGTGTTTATTGCCCTTTTGATTTCATTCATTCGATTCCCGTCGTTGCTATGGCAAGTGGATCAAATGAATGTGAATCTCGTGTTTCTCTCTTTCGTGCTTAAGCTCTTGTATGGGTGTACCCATTTGGACCATAGCATTTCTGTGGTTCTTGCGGTGACAACCGCACCGCTAAGAACCCTAGAGATGTCTTAGTGCCAGTGCACCTAAGTCGGGTACCCTACGAGTGGTTTGCGCACTTGGTGTTTGTCGCTTCCTTCCAATGCCCCGTCTTTCGTCGTGGCGCGAGTGTTGGAAGAAGTAGACCATGTCCCTAGTTGTTCTTGCTCTTGTTGCACCGTTAGCTCGCTCTGTTCGATTCCGTCTTGCCCATGACGATTGGATCAAAGACCGGACTATTCTCTTTGGGTTAGCGAAGCTATGGTCTATGTCATACCTCGGACCCATGCGTGTCGACCCGATCGGCCGTCTAAGACCATCCTTCCCGAAGATGTATCTAAGAACATGACATGGATGTGCCTAGCTAACCCCCGCATCTTTTGCCGTGTTGAACGACTCTCTTCTCGGCTCCCGACGTTATTGAGTCGTGTGGATCGAAGGGAACCGTTGATGTCCAATCTCTTTGCGCTACCGCTTTCTACCATAGCGGACGAGCCGAAGTACATTGGAGCCCAGTCACAATAGTGTTATTCGTTCTTGTCTGCTTCTTGTATCCAATAGTGACTTACGGGATAAGACTATAAGAGCCGAACCCCATCATTCTTCCTTCATTGGGCTCGTCCCCCGATTTCCGTCCTTTCCATGACGCCTGGATCGAAGGACGTGAGCCGTGGTGTTGCTATGGATAAGCTTTGGCTTAAACTATCTATCCTAAAGCCATACTGGCTTGGCCATGACTTAAGCTTGTGCTTAGCAAACCACCACTTGTGATTCTTTGGCCCGAGGAAATCGGACAACCGTCGAGAGGCCTAAGCCATGTATCTCTTATTGTCTCACTGGTGTTATTGGATTTTCCTGCGTCTTGTCGTCTTTTCGAGTGTTGAGTGCTCTCTTGCCTTGCGTGTCGCTTCGCGGAGTAGCTGACGATCGGACCAAGAGAACGTGGATGACGACAAGGACTGCGGAATGGAGTCAACGTAGGAGGAGGTGACCCTGCTAATGGAACACCAACGAATGGAGAACTGTACCACTACTACCTCGACATCGCAGGTGTCATGGCAGCACCCTCTTTTAGAGAATCCTATTAGACATTGCATAATATCTAGAACAGCTAGTGCTTTATAATTATTCCTTTGCTAGAACCTTGATGCATGCTACTACCTGAGCCATTATTACCCTAATGCAGCCCACTCTACCACGTCAACCTGCTTTACGCATTCGCTCGCTTATATATGCTTGCTTGCATATTACACCACTATACTTATTATTAACTCCACTTCGCATTATATCGGGGATGTGATGCTGGTGGTGCACCCCCTGGGAATGGTTTGGCTATGGGTGCCGGACTTGGTGGTGTGTGAGCGTGCTGCGTGTGTCTTGGGAGCATGGAGAGTGAGGGTTGTGTCGACCGAGCTAGAATAACGACGAGCCTGGGGCGAGTCTTGCCATGTGGTGCTACCTGGGCATTTGGATATGGAATACCTGTGGTGGGTAACTGGTATTTGGAGGCGGCCTTGGGTGTGAACCTCGAAGAGGTGGAGCCCGGGGTGGAGGTGTTGTGGTGGCACGGTAAATGGAAACCCTGATGAAGACATTCTGGCTTGGTCAATCCCTAAGGACTTACTAGTACTCAGATTCACCGAGAATCCTTTACATCCCACTCACCCTATATGGTGTGGGACGGTCGAACTACTTGGTAGAGCGATGCCACTACTGCTAGGCGAACATGTGCAAGGAGGTACAGGGCGCGCGGTTTCCCCCCACACCCTTCCGAGACTTCAGGAGGCCTTGTGGACCTGGCTCTTGACATCCGGTGGGCCTCGGCTCTGTCTACGACTCACAGTATCAGCCATCCCAGACTAGACTTGGGATGTTCTAGGGCTGAGAGATAGGGTGGCATCGTTCTAGGCTAGCAAGCGACTGGAATTCTGCCTAGGAGATACATGGCTCCGAGGATGGCTAATCTTGTGGGTATGTAAAACCTCTGCAGAGTGTATGGTTGATCGATCGATACATATGCCGACTTGTTGGCTATGGACCTTTCCTGGGTTTCGCTTAAACTAGATAGGAGATGAGTCCTTCTATTCTCCCTCCAGGGTTTGGGGTATTTTCTAGTCGTGAGCCTTGGGGGCAGCGGGCTGTTGAGACAAGGCCGAGAGGGAGTTGGCCTATCGACCTGAGTGTGTGAGATGAGATAAGGTGTGGTGGTGTGGAGATGGTTTGGGATGGGTGGTTGGTGGATGGATATGGATGGTGTGGTGGTGAATGTGTTAAAAATTGGATACTATAATATTACCATTGTTAATTACTTCTCATGCGCTAAGAATGCAAACCACAGCCAAATATTAGGATCGCCAGATTCCTTGTTTATCTTTTTCCACTAAAGCTCATCGGTGCTGACCATGGCCTGCACACATCTGGCGGTGTGCAGATTTCCTACTTCTCAGAGATGCTGACTTTAGAAGGATTAGGAGGTCTCATGCCTACGCTCAAGTTTGGTTCGGAGATGGAATCTATGCTGCACTACGCCAACTCTGATGATGACCCGCGAAGGAGGAGCCTTCACTCGATAGTCTTCCGCTAGATTAACTCTATAATAGGTGTGTTCCCCAGTGATGTAATATCTTGTATTCTTGTAATCTTATGATGTATGACTGTGATATCGACTGAAATATGATAATATAATGGAATCAGTTCTTGGTTTTATCATATTAAAACTCATTCTGTGGATTTTCCCTTTAAGGAAAATTGAGGATGTTTCACATTGCTTGAGTAATTGCATCTAGAGACACTTGGTGATTATTTTTCGCTGCGGATTTCGCTTGTTTCTCTTGGTGATTGCCGCAACCTAGACGGCTTGATACAGCGAGGTTCGTTGAGCGAAGGAAGGTGATTGTCTTCGGCTTCGATCGTGGTGATTGTGAGGGGTTTTTGACCTTTTTTCGATGGAGAGCCAAAAGGTACTCTAGTGGATTGCTCGTAGCTTGTGGATCCTCATCTTGTGTTGGTTGGGCGGCACCAGATTGCGGGTTAGGCGTGTGATGCCTATTAGCGCGTAAACCTCTAAGTGGCTAAATCGCTACAACAAGGACGTAGCTTGCAAGCAAGCAAGTGAATCTCAGGGATAAATCATTGTGTCATCTTGTCCTGAGGATTTCAATGGTTCTCTTATGATTGATTGATTGATCATCGCTTATCTCGTCGGTATAACCTCACTACCTCACCCTTGCATTTACTTTCCTAGTGTTGCTAAGCTCTTTAGTGCAAATAGTTTTGAGAGCTAGCTTATGTCGGCTCTAGTGGTTAGTGAGGCTCTTTAGTTAGTCTTTAAGGGCTCACTTAATGGTAGTTACCTAGCATTGTGTGCCTAGAGACTATAGTAACTAGAATTGTGGTAGGTGGCTTGCTTTTTAGTAGTTTAGCGCAAGAATTGCTTCGCCTCATTTTTGTCTAACCACTCTGCTTAGTATTGTTGTAGAAATTTTTATAGGCTATTCACCTCCCCTCTAGCCATTAGGACCTTTCAGACATTCAAATTGGTAATTTCTCAACGTGCAATCAAAAATCAGTTTGAGTTCAATACTGCAAAGAGTGCACTAAATAGGTTCAGGGCATATTATTCAAGGAGAGACAAAGACAACTGTCCATGGTGGATATTTGCTTCTACCACTAAGGACAATTGCACTGTTATGGTAAGGCTTTGTCTTTGTCCTTATGTTAATTGAGATTGCATATTATTTAGAGCTGCATTATTTATCTTTCTAACTAATTGTTTCTCATCTTATAGGTGAAAAGGAACCCATGTGCTCATGCCTGCTCTAGTACAAGGAGGAAAAAGAGGGTGAAGAATGCAACCAAATTTTAGATATGTGAAAAGGTGAAGGACTTCCTCATAGTGGATGCAACTTTGGGTGCAGCGGAATTGGTGAAGAAATTAAAAGAACACCATAAGGTAAATATCAACTACAAGAGAGTGTATGATGGTAATGAGATAGCATTGAAACAACTTTATGGTGACTGGGATTCCAGCTTTGATAATCTATTTAAGTTTAAAGCACAAGTTGAGAGTTGTTGCCCTGATAGCTTAGTCATTATTGACCATCACATCGTAGATGACAATATCAGATTTAGAAGATTCTTTTTTGCATTAAAACCATGCATAGATGGGTTCCTTGTTGGTTGTAGGCCATACCTTGCAATAGACAGCACATTCTTGACAGGCAAGTACAAGGGGCAATTGGCCAGTGCCTGTGCTGTTGATGGGCATAAGTGGTTGTATATTGTTTGCTTTGGAGTTTTTGATTCATAAACTACTAAGAACTGGATTTAGTCCATGAGTCACCTTAGAGAGGCCATATGATCACCAAGGGGCTTAACCATATATATTGATGCAGGACAGGTTGTGATGGCAAGGGTGGGTAAAGTATTTCTAGGGGCTGAACATAGAGAATGCTTGTTTCATTTGGTGACCAACTTCAAGAAAATGTATCATGGTAAGGTGTTTGATGACCATCTATGGGCAGCAGCTTACTCATGGAACCCATATTTGTTTGAAAAACATTGGCTTGCTATGGAGAATGCAAAGCCAACCGCAACAAATTGGCTAAAGAAAACCCACAAAAAGTTGTGAACAAGGAGCCAATTCAAAACCATTTATAAGGTAGATTATGTGACCAACAACCTTGCAGAAAGCTTCAACAACTGGATTAAGCCTCACAAGTCCATGAACTTGGATGATTTCACGGATAAGCTTAGGCAAATGCTCATGTCCAAGTGGAACAAAAGAAGTAAAATAGGGAGAAAACTTCAGGGCTTGATTCTACCCCACATCATCAAGGAATTGAATGAGCAGAGTAGAGAAGTAAACTTAGAAGTTGAAGAATGCTCAGAAGAGATAGTTGAAGTTACTGCAATGGGAGGAAGTGGATTTTGGTTTATTGTTAACCTACAAGAGAGGACTTGTTCTTGAAGACAATGACAGGTTTCTGGGATTCCTTGCAAGCATGCACTGGCATTCATCACATCCCTTAGCGATGCACCAATAGAGAATTATGTTGACTTGTACTACTCGGTTGAGAAATTTAGAGTTGCATACAGTCAGTTGATTCCTGCTATGCCAGACAAGTCTCAGTGGCCTGAATCTAACTATGAATTTTTTATGCACCCACCTTTATTGACACCCGTTGCTGGTAGGCCTAAAACTGAAAGGCACAAAGGTACCAGTGACAAGAAAAAGAGAAAAGGACAGCACCAGTGCCCTATTTGTATGGACTATGGACATTATTGGCATAATTGCAAGAGAGGCATACCAGAAGACATCGAAGCTATGAAAGCAATTAGGTAATAACTTGTCTAGTCTTCTCTACCATTTATGTTTTTCCTTTGTAAAGTACATGCTATTGATTCTATTCTTATTTCTGGGGAGAACCAAAGAAGAGGGCAAGGAACACCAAATCTACCCAAAGTTCCATTATGCCTTTGGAGAAAGATGCACCAGCGGCATCCATGTCTTTTCCTCCAAGGTTTGGTATTTCTTCCTTTCTCACATGTTTAATTCGCACTTCTGATGGATTCTAAGTACCAACTAATTTGTCAACTCAGTCAAAACTTAGAAATAACATCTTATAAAAAAGAGAAAAAGTGATGATTGTACACCTGCAGCCTCTAAAAGATAATTTTAAATGTTGCTAGAATCTCTCTATATTATCACATCTTGCTTTGAAAACGAAATTATTTGACTATCATGATAGCCAAAGCCTAGAGGTTTCAAGTTAGAAAAAGGGAAACCGCACTAACTCCAACTCTGGACGTTCAAAATTGTACATTTTCTAATTCTGAATTTCAGTTACATTCATCTAATTTTTTCCTCTTACCTAAACCATTGTCAATATATAACATTCATAGGTCAAGAAGTGGGTCAAATCAGCCCAAAGCACTTTCTATTACTTCACACAAAGATCGACCTGCTCAAGTTAAAAGAAAGTGGACACTCATCAAGAAGAAGCTAGGCCTTCCAAAGAAGAAAGATGTAGATATTCCGAAGGTGCCACTTGACAGCCCATCGATGGGTACAAGAAGCAAGGCAGTACTTCCTAGCAGCCCTGCCATGAGCACGCGAAGCAAAAGAAAGCCCAGTCTTTGATTTGTGATATGCCTATTAAATTTGCTAGTTATATGTGAGACCAATGTATGTTTGAATTTGCACTTTTACGAGACCTTATTTATGTGAGATTGAAACTATGGTGAATTTATGTGAGACCTTATTTATGTGAGAGATATGGTTAATTGCAATGCATTTGTGAATTTTTAGAGCACATAATATACTGTTATGTGTCCTATTTTCTTAATATTACTTCAAATATGTACTGTTACGTGTACTTGATTAAATACTCCAAATATGCCCTACTGTTATGTGTGAATTTATTTGCTTAATATTACTCCAAATATACAACAAACAAGCAAAATTCTGCAATTATTTTTTTTCGCCAGGGGCAAAATGGTCTTTTTACCCTTGACTTAACACTGTTAAAGTGGCAAAAACGGACGAAAGACCATAGAAAGAATGAAAGTTTGTTTCAGGGCCATAGAGGTAAGTTCAAAAAAAGAGTCATACAAGAAAGGGCCATTTTTTCAGGATCATATGGATAAAAAGCTCAACTTGGTTGTTCTTGCTTCTAGTTTTAGAGTAGATAGAGCAATATGATCCAATTATTTGTTTGTTCGTTCATCATATGTTCACTTAATCATGCTACGACTAGTAAGTAACAACTTGAGCATAGCATACTGTGTTTAACCAATGCCATGCATTTATGCGTACATGAGGAATCAAGAGTGGAAGCGATGAATCCACATATTATGTTGTACTTGACGATACATTTGTCGATATTCTTTCATCGTTTCAGATGCATTTTGGACCAATTACAGAATGTTGAATCTTGCGACATCTCTAATATTTTGGGGTTAATCGTTGTATTCAGCGTAAGAAATACACTGTGCCTTCGTTGTTCAAAAAGACTCTTCTGTATGGACGAAAGCCATTACTAGAGAAGATGATGAAATAATCTATATATATAGATTATTGCATTCTTATTACAGGTTTTTCATAAGTAATTTGAGAATGTACGACATATCTCGAGATTCATGAAGTCACCACAGACGCCTCGCTGTCGACGGGGACGTCACCTACCACTAAAAACATAACGCCATTAAATCATAGAATAAATTCAGGAAAATACGAGCACATGTACCAAGTCGAGGACTTAGAACCCAGGTGGACAGATTTCCACCACAAGAAGCCTAATCAACTGATCTAAGATCAGTTAAAAAACATTTTTAGTTGAAGAAGGTAAATCGGACTATGGCATAATTAAGGGCTCACTTTTTCCTCAAACAAATCCTAGTACTGGGCTGGTTGCGCGAGGCGGATACGTGAAAACAAAAGTCCATGACACCACGAACCGCTTCATTCACCTCCCATACTGGGTCCCGGAGCCCACGTCGCCCAATCTTTCACTGTCACCGCCATCTGGGCCCCATCCCTCCTAGGCCCACATGAAGTGCATCTAGGACCCCCACGTATCGGGGGCAAAACTGTAGAGCCTTTTATATATGTGCCATTATAAAAGATGGTCGCGGTCTACGTGCCACTAAAAAGTTCGAACGCATCTAGGTGTCATGACACTTTTTTTTTGCCTCCCAAGCCATTCCGCCCACCTTCCGTTTGGTTTTTGCCATTTGCCAGCCCTGACACGTGGGCCTAGCCAGTGAAAACGTCTAAAATGCCCTTCTCTCGTAACCTCATCGTCTACCTCTTTCTCTCTCCGCGGGGTGGGGCCAAGCTGTCAGCGACTCCAACCCCTTCTTCCTCCTCAAGATGAGCAGCGCGAGCTGAGGCCTGGCGCCCGCTGCTTCAGCCGACGTAGAAGGAGCATGAGATGACGACGGGGATGGGGATGGCACCGAGGATGGGTCGGTCTCCAAGTCCGTCTCCACGCCCTCGCTCATGCCACCGAACCGGAGGTGCTCACCGTCTGAGCGCACCCCTGCCCACGCGCCCATCGCTAGCACGAGCCTTGTCCTCGGACGCCCGCCTTGCTTGCATCTCACATCGGGTGCTTCGGTGCCACCACGAGCGCATGCTCACCATTCTTGGGGCCGACCGAGAGCCGCGCCGCGCCTTGCAGGACGGCCGCACGTCGCTCCTGAGCTGCCCGTGAGCCGCGCTTGAGGTCCGGCCACGCCGCGTCCTAAAGGATGGCCGCGTCGCCTTAGGGCCGACCGCGCCTCGCTGAACGCCGTGCGCGCGGGGCGGCGTGGCCGGTGGGGTAGAGCACGGCTACGCGCAGGATGATGTGGCAGGGCGCAGCCATACGCGTGGCTGGCGCGGCCATGCGCCGCCTCCACCGGTGGAGCCGCCTCCTACACTCGGCGCTCTTCTACAACCACGGCGCGGTGGTCGGGTGCCACCATTGCCCAGAGCCCAACCACACCGAGACAGGGCTTCTTTGGCGCGTTCCGCTTCGCCATTCGCGGCGTGCTCCGCGAGGTCGTCCTCGGCAGCACCAGGGCGTAGTGGCGGGGCGATCGCGGCCTGAAGTTGGCCGTGCTAACGACCGAGGTTTGCTCGCCGGCGTCAAGGATACTGAGACGATGACTAAGAAAGGGATGGAAAAATCCAGTCGTGCACGTTCTTGGCTTTGCGGCCATGGCGGACAGCAATGACCGTATCAGCCAATGCAACCCCTACCCTTGATCGTTCTCGACGGGATTGCTTCTAGGAGCTAGCTTTCAACCTTAATCACTCATTGCTATAAGGAATCGAAATGAGAAGGCTCGCTCGTGGCGAATTTTGAAAGATGCAGAGGGTGGCCATGGTGGACGCATTCTGGCTTTTATAGCCGGGCATCGCGAGGCAGGGCAGACACGGGCTCGATCGGTGCTCGCGGTGGTTTCCAGAGCACAGCGGGGCGTCCACTTGCGCAGGTGGCAGCACCGCGGATACGGGTGGCGGGCGCCACGCTTGCCGCGCAGGGGGAGCTCGCCGTCGCCATGGATAAGGCCCAGGCTGCGGATGACGCCTAGGCCCAGACGACGACGTCGTGTGCGGCCACGGTGTACGCCAAGGAACGGCAACCTCGCCTGCGTCTAGCTCGCCCACCTTCCAGAACGGCGCTCAAGGGCCTCGTGAAGCTGCAGGAGCGGTCGCATGACGACAGCAACTTCACCACCGTGCGCCGGGGCGGACCTCTCTCGCGGCGGCCGAGGCAGAGCTCGCCCATAGCGGCTGGGGCAGAGCTAAGCTCACCCGTACGCTAGTAGCGGTGGCCGGGGCGCTGGTCGCGTTGGCCGGGGATGCCCCCAGCACTGCGTCGGCTTTCGGACGCCATTGATTCAGCGGGGGCGGCGCTGCTACACGAAAGAGAAGAAAAAAGAGGAAGGTTTGGGTGGCTGATAAACGGGCCCACTATAGGACAATATGGTCATTTCATCTGTCTGTTTGACACTATTAGAGATAAAAGTGGACGGAATGATATGAAAGACAAGAAAGTTTAGCGTTATACGCTCAGTTCGCTGGTCTGAACTGGAAAGTTCAGCCGGCTGGTTCTCCTCCCATTATACTGTTCATCAAACCAGTCAATATTGTTTCTCTCGCACAACCAATCAGTTTCAGTTGTTTCTGCCAGCCGAATTGGGGCCGTAATATCAGGATGCATTCGAACTTTCCAGTGATCCGGAGGCCACAACCATCTTTCGTAGTGGCACGCACCTAAAAGGCTCGAAACTGTACTTGGCCCAGCACAGGGGTAGGGTAATACTTGGCCGCCGCTGCGCTCTTCCACTCTCCTATCCCCCACCTCACTCCGCTTGTGCGGCCGCGTGGTGGTGCCTTCCGCGGCGCTGCGGCTGCGCTCCGATCCCGAGCGAGCAAATATCCTCGCCACCCCACCACGAGACCCTCGCACCGCTCCGACGCGATCGGCGCCGTCGAGCCACCCGAGTCTCCCCTTGCGGTTCGTTCTCTCTCTACCCGCACTGCTCCCCTCTACCTCGTCGTCGCTGGATCGCGCGCCGCGGGCCTGGCTTGCGCGTTTCGATCCGCGTGGCCAGAGCGTTTCATGCGCGTTTGTGCTCTGAGGTTCGGATGGGGAGGAGGAGGTTCTAGGGTTTGGGGTTGTGTTTGCGGTAGGGTTTTGGGGGTTTGTAGGGGTTTTCAGGGTTTGCGGTGTGGTGCACGGATCCTGATCTGGGGCCAGGATTGTTTGCCTAGATTACTGGTGTTGCACTTGGATGTTGCCCTGCATGATTGCTGATTACTCAAGCTAGTGTTGTCTGGCGCCGTGTGATGTAGACTGCAGTGGTGTCGGAGTCAGTAGGGGGGCTGCCAGGGGGCATGCTGAATGGATGCCCCCATAATCCTTTTTTTTTTCACTGAAGCCTTTGAGACCAAAAAGAACTTTAGTGCATGTTTTAATATTTGGTTCATGGATCAACTTAGTTGGGCCCCATAATCATATAATCCTAGCTCCATCACTGGCAGTGGAACAGATGTACAAAGCTTGAACATGCATAATGATATATTGTTATTAACTAGCAAACATGCCCGTGTGTTGCAACGAAATGTACATCTTATGTCATTTGCTATAATACATTTTGGAATCGGACTATGTAGTGTGGCTGGACGCTCGCTATTCTAACTCATATGAGCAGAGGTCGTGAGTTCGGGTCATGGATGGGATAGTAAACCAATTAGGACTGTAGTATATTTCGGGTCAAGTATGAGCAGAGGAAAAGTATATTTCTGCTGCTATTTTAATTATGTAAGCGCATGCAAATTTGAAGTCATATAGCCATTTTTTCTTTTGAAAAGGATGTTTATAAACTATATGGGGTTTAAATACGTGTAATATTAATTTTTTTCCAGGGCAGCAATGCCATACTTTTACAACTTATTTTACCAATTGCTTACTTTGTTGATACCTTTCATTTATTCATTGTGAAGCTACCCTGTTGGCTCAGGGATTGCGTCTATTCAAGAATATGGGGAGAAAGAGCAACCCCATTGTCTTTCTGGATGTATCTGTAGGTGATGAGCCAGATGAAAGAATGATCTTTGAGGTATGTTTGATATTACTGTTTCTCAAATTCGTATTCAGATGATAGTGCAAGCGTGACTAAGACTGTGCAATGTTAAAGATCAGGAGCTGTAGCTGTGTCTTAGTTTGCTTGATCTGTTTAATAGCATGAGTTACCTTTCCTTGCAGTTGTTCGCTGATGTTGCACCCCTTACGACTGAGAACTTCAGAGCTTTATGCACAGGTAATCTTCTCTCCACTTCCTTTTCGTTAAATTAGTAAAAATTCATCTGTTAGCTAGTGTTACATATTATTTTGTAAATTGGTTTATGTGGCAATTGGACATGTTGCTCTAGATTCTAATGGTCGTGGTCTCATGTAATGCGTCCATCAAAATACTGAAGTTTTTGTTGTCATCTGTTCAAACTATTAAGTATTTGAAGTAGCATTACTTTCAAGTAGTATGATATGATGCAAATTTAGTAAATTCACAAAGCCACACGTACTCTTCCGAAATTATTGAAAAATTGACAATTTCAAGAACTTGCTTTGACAAACAACACTTTTTATTGCCTACAGTTTTAGAGCTACACTCATTTAGTGCTTGAAGGTTACTTAGTCGTCAAGCACTCAAGCACACTGGACAATTAGACCATGCTTACAATGGCCACTTAATGACATGGTGCTAGGAACCAGATCATGTCATATTGTTTATGAGGGAATGTGATGTTATCACCAAATTGCTAGGGTTATGCTATATCGCCCTTGTTTATCTAGATGTGGGTCTTAATCAGGGAGGGTTAGATCTGCTGATGCCCCATCCAAACAGTAACAATGAAAATTGTTTCACTGAAAGAGTTTCTGTGGTGAATAATGTTCCAGTGCTAAAGATTGTAATTCTTTTTAATTTTAGGAAACTGCAAGTTTAGTTTAAAGTTCAAGTGTAGCTTTCTTTTAATTACTTTGGGGTGCTTGTGAAATTTTGCCCTTTGATTGAAATAGGGCCACAGTTTTTCTGCTTTATCTAATTTCGCTCCAATGATTCCAGTTGTTGAGGAAATATTTTCCCTATATTGATGTACAATCCTTACTAATACAAACCCATTAGGACATTGACACAGTGTCCAATACTTCTGTTGACTAGCAATATCAAGAAAAAATAGATAGTATAAATTAAAAGGATTTGTATTTTGAAAATAATTATCCCGATGAATCTACCAATGGCGATCTTCTGCTGCAAATCTATGTGAATTTTTTAGATATTGATGTCTGGAGCTAAAAAGAATTTGACCTAGGACAAACCTAAATGGACCTGTACTTGTGCTCAGTGTAAGTAGTGCGTAGCTATTCTTTGCAACATGGAAGAATACCACAATAATGTATTTTATTACTGCTCTTACTATTTATTTTAATTATCTGCACTAAGCAACTGTCACTAATGCTGTGGTGGTACTAGTCCTTTTGTCGGCACTTGGTAGTCCTAATGATTTTTATTGTTCTTTGCTTAACAACGTTCTTTGGAATATTATTCAAACCTGAACTCTCTCATCTGCTTTCAGCCATAATCCAATATGCCATTCTGTGATTCTGTTTGAATATTTCCGAAATCTGAGAACCTAATCTATTCTTTCTGTGATGATTAACAATGCATATTTAGATGTTCATTGCTTCCTAGGAATTTAGTTAATTTCCTGTCAAAGTAATTCTCATGCTTAATGCTTAACTATATATATATTTAGCTTATAAATTTATAATTTCTCTTTAAATTTTAAATTTATCTTGAAATTTTGAGCAATGCGATGATGTTACTACAAGGGAGTCTCTTACAGATTTGAAGTAAAACTGGATACATGATACACCGGCTGATGTTTCTACTTCTTTGACAGTTATGTTCTGGCAGACAATTTGTTATAATATTCTTCGGGTTATGGCATCAAATGAAATTAGGATATGGAATGGAGATTCTGAACTTGTGTACATCAGTAAACACAAACATACTCGCTTATAATTACTATAACTTGAGCTGTAGACTTCTAGTCCATATCTTCTGTTCTAAGCTGTCAATCTAATTTGTCCATAAAAAAGCTAATTTGGTGTTGAGCCCAATGTTTTCAAGGCGGTAAGGCGAGGCGTGGCGACTGACTACCGCCTTACGATTAAGCGAGTAAGGCGTAAGGCGAGGTGACGCCTTAACAATTTAAGGAAAATTTAAAACAACAGCTCAGAGCAGTAAATGGTGAAGAAAAACAGAAAAGGAAAAACGAAAAAAGAACAGATGAGGAGTAAGAAGTGGTCTGGCCCAGCCCACCAGCAGCCCATGTGCCCCGCACGTCTTCATATCTCTCTAATTCCTCTCTCCTCAGCGCTACCGCAACTCTCTCCCAAATCCCTCTCTCCGTCTCTTGCTCCCCTCTCTCCTGTAGGCCAGCTCCGATTGGGAGGTGGCCGCGGTTCGCAGACGGCTGCTCCTCGCGAAACTTGACCAGAGGGGGAAGCTGTTCTTGAGGGGGAAGAGGACACGGCTGCATGGATCGGCTGCGGGCGGGTAGGCGGCAACTTCCCACGGCAGCGGGGGGGAATGCAGCGGCGCGGGCGAGCGAGCTGCGGCTTCCTATTCCTCTCTTGCTCTCCCGCTCACTGGTTGGTCTCCCGCGCGCCTGCTTTGTTTCTCCCGCGCGCCCGCTCCATCTACGCGCGACTTTTTCTCCCTCGTGCTTGCCCTCTTTCGTTTTTCTCCTGCCGATTCTCCCGTGTATGGCGCCCGCCATGCACGATTTGGCGCGAATCGGACGCCAAAGCGACGATTTCTGGACGACACGGTCGTAAGGCGGACGCCATATGAATCTAAGGCGAGTCGTCTGCTGTGGCGTCCCGCGTGGAGCGCCTTGGCGCTTAAGCGACGACAAAGCGACGCCTTAAAAACACTGGTTGAGCCGTTAATGTACTAATATGCGTTTTGGAAATCTTCTGATAATGTAGTGGGTGCCTTTGTTCTTTTTGCCACAGCCCACCTTGTGCATAGTCGAATGTACAGATTATATGCAATTCCGAGTTTAAAAAACTCCTCCCATTGCTCTGCTAATTGATGTTGCGCGCTTTAGGTGAGCTGGGAATTGGACAGAAGACTAAGAAGCCATTATGTTACAAGGGATCATCGTTCCACTGTGTCATCAAGGGGTTCATGGCACAAGTTAGTTTTTCTTCTTTTGTGTAGTTTTTTATTTATGCATTTTGCTTCTGTCTCAGTTACGATGTTTGTATTTTGTGGTTAGAATTTGGTTAGCTTTGTCTTGTTCTGTTTTTATTAGTCAGTTCCTTGTTTCCTTGTTCATGATGTAGGATGCAAGACAGATGATATCGACTGCTTTTCTTATCATATAGTATTTAAGGTTGTATGCAGTATTGTCTATGTTCGCTATTCTAATAATGAGTGCAAAACTTATTTGTTTTCTTAGCCATAACTGCTGAGGATGCTTTTTTTTTCAGGGAGGTGACATTGCAAAAGGAAATGGTGAGTTTGCACAATTAGTTCTTTACATTTTTCTAGTTCTTTTCCTTCCCGGAAAAAAAACAGCAATTCCCCTCCCCACTTCCATGGCCTTTCTCATTTTTTTATGTTCTCTTATAAACTAATGTTCTTGTGTACGTCTACTTAAAGGGCTTGCATGCACATAGCACTCCCTGTAAGTTTTGCAGTTATGTCCTACTTATGCTAATTTTGATGGTTTTTGTTTTCATTTCTCTATGTTATCACAATGTCCCTACCTTTTGATTTGACGATTATATTGTGCACTCCACGCTAGCATTCGATGTTCTTAAGTTTCATACCCCTTTTTTTTAACTGGAGTAGTTTAGCAGTCTTTTCTTGTCATATACAGTTATAATGGCCTTAATTTGGGTATCAAAATTTTCAAATTTGATTAGGGTTAGTTTGTTTTCATATGCAATGATTTGTTCCAAGATCCAGATGTATACTGTGCCAGCATTTATAGATTGCTGTATTTTTTTCTATTAATGTTACATATGGTGATGCATGTTACCATGTTTACTTTTTGGTAATATTTTTTCTGTTATACATTAGTTCTGTTTGTTTGATGTAATTCTACCTTGCATGTATAGTTGCAGCTTCCTGTGTTACATCTTGTTTTTAGAAATGACTACGATTTTAACTATGTTACAGGGTCTGGTGGAGAAAGCATATATAGTGGAAAATTTGCAGGTATTAACCATTTAGCTTGGTTTGAAATCTGTTATGTAGTGGAGACGTTGAATGCAAATAATGGAATAACCTTGCAACCTTTTATTTGAGGATTTAGAATGTTGGTTACCAAATACAGAGTCAAATGCTGTGTTGTTATGTGTCTACTGTCTACATTAGTAGTGTGTCCAAATTATAATAATCCAGTACAAGTTACTGCTTTGATCTTTTTGGCTGCTTTGCTCTGGAAATACTGGAGATCTTATTCAACTGTTCTGGTAAGCACGAAAGCAAACAGTATATCTGTAATGACAGTATATTATTTGCATTTCAGATGAAACTTGTGTTCTACCTCATGATGATCGTGGTCTCTTGACAACGGCAGCAGATACTGGTTCCAAAGCTAGTGGCTCCCAGTTCTGCATTACTTTCAAGCCTAATTCTCATCTTGACAGGTTTGTTCTGATCAATTCCATTTGAATGACAGTGTGTTTCAGTTTTGTACAAAATATATCTTCAGACATGTATGGGGACTAATCTTACATCCATTTGCGTTGTTGAATTGAACCTAAGCTCTGGATATTTGTCTCAGATCGATACTTATTTCCAGTACCAAACTGATTTTTTTTCTCATCCTAAATTAAAGCTCTAAGCGTCCGACAGCCATAGTCACTGATACAACGCCATTTGCTTAATTATCTGTTTTATCAAGCATTGGAACTACAGAAGATTAGTTTTCTGCTACTTCTTTTGCTTGTTCACTTGTAGTGTCTTTGGATCTCCGTTGTTGCCTAATTCAAAATGAGCAACTGCTTGTTGAATCACAAGAATTTGATGTAGTTCTGTATTATATGTGAAATCGATTCAGTTCTTTTTATAGCACCATTTGCCAGTTTATTAGAATTGGCATGTTGCAGTAATTTTGCGCGCTGTCTATGTGTGGAATTTTGCACTGTGGAAATTCGTTTCCTATGGTATGCATGTCTCTTTTTTGGTTGTGAAAATAGGAGGTGAGGGTAGGAGCAAACCTGTTTGACTGATGCATATGTGGACAGGAGTGAGGCTTAGTTTTGGTTTTGCTGTTTGGCTTTTTACTATGTTATAGGAATGTTGCAGGGCTTGTGGCATAAACTGTTAACTGGCAAGCCTCAATAATGTCTTGTTCAGTTTCATTTGTGAACTCCATGGTTTTCTGACTTAGTACAGTTTTGTTGGTAATATGACATTCTACTGTGTTGCAGGAAGCACACAGTTTTTGGCAAGCTTGTTGTTGGAAGTGATGTTCTGAAGAGGATCGAGCAAGTAGATGTGCAATCCCCTGATTCAACTCCTGTTGTTCCGGTTACTATAGTAAATTGTGGGGAGCTCATTGACCGCAAAGATGTTGGATCTATAGAAATTGGTAATGCTTATCAACTGAGTGGAATTTTTGCAGCACCTATTGATCCATTTAATATAAGGATTTAAGCTTTTTTTGGGGCATTTAGGTAAAGTTGGTCACTTTTGTATTTACCTTTTGAACGTCCTTTTGATGTGATAATGGTCATACAGATAAAAAGAGGGCTGCCAAATCAAAGTTGTCAAAGGATATATCTTCTGATGAGGAAAGTAATGAAGGACAACACAAGAGACGTCGTAACAAATCTTCAAAAAGGAGAAGGAAGAAGAGGAGATATTCTTATTCGGAATCAGATAGCTCTTCTGAGTCGGAGACTGAATCATCTTATTCTGAAAGCGATTCTGATACTTACTCGAGTGACTCATCTGATGTCAGCAGCTCAAGTGATGACAGGCGAAGGCGCAGAAAGAGACACTCGAAGAAAAATAAACACAAGCGTTCAAGAAGAAAGCGTGACTATAGGCGCGAAAGAAGGCGTAGGAAGCGTGATAGGAAATCAAAACAGAAGCCAAAAAGGTCTGTTAACATTGTCAAATTGAACATTCCTGACCTTTGGCCTGTAATATATTTTCTTTTATTAGCAGGATAATAAAGGGTGATAGTGAAGCTGAAAGTACGAGCGATAGCAGCTCTGAAGATGCTAGAAGCAAGAGACACCGCCGTGGGCGGAAGTCCAAGGCATCATCTCAAGTTTCTGGTAGTTTCTTTTCTTTTTGCCTATATATTCTTTACCACAATGTATGTTGAGCTTCTGTATTTCACCAAGTAAGTTGAAGCATAGATTCCTGAACTTTGTTCTGATTTCTCAGTTATTAGGTTCATGAACTCTGAGAGTTGGGAGTAACATGCCCTTAAACTTGTGCTACGTACCACATCAGCCAATCCTAACTTAAGAGGAGTTGCGGGGGTGCATTCATCATCATTAATGAACTGTTTAGGCACAATAGGATACCATATCTGGTTAAGTACTTCATTGTATTTCAAGAAACTGATAGGACAAACCTGACAAGGTTATGCAACGGCAGTAACTAATGCTACTCAAGCACAATCAAGAGACATC
This sequence comes from Miscanthus lutarioriparius, assembly GCA_904845875.1. Taxonomy (NCBI): domain Eukaryota; kingdom Viridiplantae; phylum Streptophyta; class Magnoliopsida; order Poales; family Poaceae; genus Miscanthus; species Miscanthus lutarioriparius. Next base: position 133,933,549 of record CAJGYO010000007.1, on the reverse strand, counting down.
ACAAAAGATAGAGTTCAATTTCTTGCATACTGTTTATTTACCCATCACAAATACTTGTGTTGTGGACAAAGATCTGGTCGAACTTGCGAAACCAACTATCAGAGACTTCATAGATACAGATAGTTGGTTTGGAATTATGAGAACCATTCACTTAGATTTGTCTTAAACTTACTGTCATATTCTCATAATTTTATTGGATTTATAAAAATATAAATATATTATAGTGGAGAATAATGGCTAAAGGTAGACCATGCCATGTCCAAAAATCAGGAAGTTCTGATTGGCTGGATATCTCTTTTAATCTTTAAATCATGATTGCATGGTATTATCGGTGGTATTGTTCTGTTATATATGTGAAGGGCGGGCCTGGTGCAAGCGGTAGAGTCTTACCGCCTGTGACCGGAAGGTCCCGGGTTCGAGTCGCGGTCTCCTCGCATTGCACAGGGCCTGTGACCGGAAGGTCCCGGCTTGCCACTGACACCCTTCCCCAGACCCCGCACAGAGCGGGAGCTCTCTGCACTGGGTACGCCCTTTTTTTATTGTTATGTTATATATGTCTTGCATGAACAACTGTATTGATTGGCCATCTAGTAAGGGATATATAGTTCTTGCTTGGTTTATGTGGTACATGTTTAGTTTAGTTCAACTAATGATTGCAATCTACACTTGCCTTTTCAGAGGAAAATCTTGCTGCAGTGGCTGCTTTGAAGGATGCCACATCACCTCAACAAAAGAGTGGAATACCAAGGAGTCCGGCACAAGATGTCTCCCCCCTGCAAAACGGGGAAATCCATACAAATGGTGTTAATGAATCAAAAATTGAAAGGAATGCAGCTGTCATGCCTGTTCTAACTGGCAATCGAAGCAAATCTAGGTTTCCTATACTTCTTCATACATAAATCATTCTTTGTGCTTACTGCTTCTGGAAGCGGTGTTTCATCTGATATTGATAAGCAGGAGCCAGAGCATGAGTGCTAATCACTCAATGAGCAAGAGTATGAGTATCAGTCCAAGAAGAAGCCCAATGAAAAGGTTAATTACCAGCCCGAAGAGGTCAGTTAGCAGGAGCCCTGTTCACCACAATCGCAGTAGAAGTCCTGTCTGTACTCCCAAAAGAAGCGAGAGCAGGAGTCCAGCCAGACGGCAGAGCATCAGCAGGAGCCCTGCTAGGAGCCTCAGCAAGAGCTCACCCAGAGGTGCAAGCAGAAGCCCCCACATAAGCAGGAGTCCTGTTAAAGCTCACAGAAGAAGCATCAGCAGGAGCTCAGCTAGGTCCATGCAACAGAGAAGTCCAAGCAGGAGCCTGGAGAGAGCTCATGTACGAAAAAGTGTCAGCCCAAGCCCACTATTGGAGAAGCGAAGAAGCATTACCCGAACCTCTGTGATATCTCCATTGCGAAGTGTTAGCCGGAGTCCAGTTAGGATTTCAAGGAGCCCACATAGGCCTTCTAGGAGAAGCCCTATGAGAAGTCCACGACGGAACATTCGCAGAAGCCTCAGCAGGAGCCCTGTGAGAACACTTAGAACAAGTGTGAGCAGAAGCCCAGTAAGAGGTGGCCGACCTCGCAGGAACATTAGCAGAAGTCCCAGTCCACATCGCAGGGCAGTAACACCACCAAACAATGGAAGGAGCCCATCCAGGAGTGATTCTCCTGATGGGTCACCAAAACGCATAAGACGTGGACGGGGTTTTACACAGCGGTACTCATTTGCAAGACAATATCGCTCACCTTCTGCTGATCGCTTGCATCGTTATGGCGGAAGAAATGACCGTGACAGGTAATTGAATCAAAGTTTGATCTGTTGTTTTCATTTGATTGAGAGTTTTAAATTATGTTACCCCCTTATGTAGATACATGGGTTACTGGGGTTCTCGCCATCGATCACCTCCTCGACGTTATAGAAGCCCACCCAGAGGCAGAGTGTCATCGCCAAGGTAAATGAACTGTTTATATGTGATAGTTAAAGAACTAGTTATTTTTCTATAGGTACCAGCTTCTGTTATCATTTGTGATGGCACGTCAGTGAACCAATTTTGAACAGGCAGTCATTTTTGTTTGATGCTTATTATTGAATGTATTATTTGCAAATGATTGAAGCAATTTTATTTGATTTTTTTTTTCAATCCGTATGCATAGCTCATTCTTGTGGTTGGTTCTTTGTCATGATTTATTTTATTTTGCCACTTGAGGCATAGTAGGTACAGGAGGAGGAGCCGAAGCACCTCACGCAGCCCTGTCCACAGAGAAAGAGGAAGGGGAGGTGGATACAGCAAAAGCCCTGCACGGAGCCTTTCACCCCCACCCAGACCAAGGTCACATGGTGATCGTGCACGGTCAGTTTCCAGGAGCCACCTTTCTGGGTCAAGGTCAAGGTCTCCACCAGTGCGTCATCCCTCCCCACCTGATTCCCCATCTCTGAAGCGTGCAAGTGATGAGAAATCTCAGTCCCCGTCTCGGTCACTGTCTGGTAGCCCTAGTCGTGGAGGCAAGAAAGGTTTGGTTTCCTACGGGGATGGCTCTCCTGATTCAGCTGGGAAGTAGGTTTCCACCGGGGCATTGAAATGTATTTTACTACCGTTGGCCATTGGCTGTTGATCGGTCCTTCAGCACTTTTGTTACAATTGCTACTGTAGAGAAGAGAAGCGGTTTTGGTCGCCCCCCTTGGCCTGGTGTTATCGTTGTAGAACTGTTACCTATGTTTGGGATGATCGGCGATGTCCTTTGGTTATCTTAAGACTGTCGTAATCTGAGCTTAGGTTATTGCTTTTGCTGAACATGTAGCACTGTTTCAGTGTAGTTATCTTTGATGGAATTTGAATGTTATAAGGTGCGACGCAAAGAGAATCATTACAATATTTTGATCTCGGATGACAATAACATGCATAATTAATAGTTATTTTTCCTTCTGCATCTATCCCATACTAGTGTTTCTGCATCTATTCATTAATTATATCGTTTGGCCGCATCATATTTTTCTCTGTTCTCACCGACGACATTCCAATGGTAATTTGTTGGTAAATTCTTGTGCACCACAAACCCCTCCTGATTCTTCTCTGTGTCCTATTGCCCATCCCCAAAAGGAACCCAAAATTTCCTATCAAACAGTAATTGGTGCTAACAGATCTGGGGCACAACTCCAGCATCAAATCATGGAATCAACCAACTTATATTTGTACGGATCGTGGGGGGAAAGGGCTATCAATCTTAAGCACAGCACTGCCAATCTTTAAGCACAGGCGCACAGCACGGATTATCAGGTCGAAGCAGCAAACAGAGGCTGGTGAATACAAAACGCGTGGCTTTGCCGATAGGATGGGCGACGCAAAAGCTGAAAAAATGCCCAGAGACGATCGGTGTAGTTATGGCGGAAACGATGGCGGATCAAAACCCTGCTGGATCCGTCCCTGCACGTAAATTGTCTATACTTGTACTTGCGGTGCTAGCTGCTAGCATGAACACACGATAGATAACAGACCATCATGCCCTTACGTGATCTCCCATCTCATCTCACTTAGAGTCGACATCTTAGGATGTGTTTGGTTTAAAGAAAAGGGTGGATAGAACATGATCATCCATAAATTTCGGAAAACAGATATATATGTTATTTTTGTTGGATGGATGAGACGAGCTAGTTTTTTCTTTGTTAGATGGATGACAATGGATGAGAAGAGAATAGTTAACTAATTATTTTACTATTTAAAAAGTAATAGCAACTAATTATACACTAATAAAGATGCACTCACACTAATTTTATCCTGACAATCACTAATTAAAAACAAAATATTGCAGCCAGGGTTGGCATTGCTCAGACCAATCCATGCTGACACTATCGATGGCGGCACTGCTCCTTCGTGTGCTACTAGGGCGTTGTGTGCCTACCACATGCGGCCACTAGCACGCTAGATCGCGCTTCCACTTGTGCTTAGCCCCTTGCTCAGTGAAAAAAATACCCTTGCTCAGTGAAAAAATATAGACATCGTTTATTCCAGATTTCTCGCTAACTAAAGATAAAGATAAATGATGACTCTTTTGAGTGCATACAAGATATAGAAAAGTTATTGGAGGGTACAAAGATATATAAAATATTTTTACTCAAATAACTTTTCAAATGATGATTTAGATAATAAGTTTTATAAAGAATTTTAGTGATGCTCTTAGATACTAGGGCAGACGCAGAGCCCGAGCAGATAGCCTGCCTAAAATGTTAGGTTTGCCCATATTGAAGGCAAACTTATTTTTCCTAGTTTCTTCAAAAAAAAAATCCCAGCGTCCTCCTTCTACCTATTGTATCTCACACTCCCCGCAAGATCGACCGACGTGGTAGAAAAATCGGTGGCTCTTGGATAAATCATGATATGGCGAGCACGCATACCGGATTCTCTACCCCAGTGTCGTGTCGGTGTGTTTGATCACAGGATGTGAAAAGAGTGGAGGAGAGGAGTGTCAGGTTCGCATGCTTTAGCTAGACAAAGTGTCAGATTCGCATCGCTCAGAGATGTGGCATGTAACTTTGACATGCATATATGACCTGATCATGTTTGAGGCTTCGGTCAGCTGATAATGAAAGACAAGCAAATAAAAAAAGGGAGAGCAGACGCCACTGAATCGCGAGCGGTCGTCCAACTCAAAACGAGCGAACAATTCTTGGACATAAAGTACTTTTCTTTTTTAGAAAAAAATCCCACCACTTTTTCTATTCGGCAATGCCCATTCCGAGCTCTCTGCATGCGCTCAGTGCATCCTGCGTGCTTTTCCAACTGGTTGTGACGTCACGTGATGCAAGGAAAAATAAAGCAAAACATTTATTTCAAAATGCTACCGTTGAACGGTGTATTCATTTTCAATGCCATTTGCACCGGTGTGTTCTGCGCAACGAGGCAAACAAAACTAATCCACTTGCATATGTTTCAAAGAATTTTATTCTAGTAGCAACTTATGTATACTAACTTATAACATATAACTTATAACGTATGACTTATAACATATAATTTATAACTTATGCCGAAACTTGAAAACACAGAGTTATGAAACACAACTTATGTACAAAAGTTACTAAACACAAATGAACGAATTAACTTATAACTTATGCCAAAACTTTGAACACAAAAGTTATTAAACAGAAAGAAACGAATTAACTTATAACTTATACTATATAACTTATAATTTATACTAAAACTTGGAAACATCCGATAAAAAAAACTTGAAAACACAAAAGCTATGCAACACAACATAGGTGCAAAAGTTATCAAACACAACTTGTGTAGGTTATTCTGTATAACTTGCCAACCCTGCCAAATATAAAAAAAGAAAATAATACTAAAAAACACATAAAACAAACATAAATAAAAATAATAAGAAAAAAAAGAAAGAAAATAAAAAGGTAAAGGAAAAAAGTAAAAAATAAAAACAGAGAGTGCAAACCGCATTCACGTACGGTAATGATTGGGCAGAAACGTTCATAATAATTAATTAATACTATCTCAATTTAGAAAAAAAATGTTTTTCTAGCTTTGAATCTGGACACGTGTTTAGGTTTAAAGTTGGAATTTATATAATAACATTAACGATCCGGTAAGCCAAACACGAGCGGGCCAACCGTTCACCGCAAGAGAATCGAGCGAACGCCCGCGTGAATGGATCTAGGTCATCTCCCCTCCGCAGCTGCTTGTCCACATTTGACAATCCGCACCGGATCCCGTGTGGCACGACAAGAACGGCCAATACGAAACCGACGTGGCCACTTCCCGCGCCACTCGCTACGGTTACCCCTCCCTTGTTCAAACCTCCGCCGTCCAATCCCGCATCAACGGCCCGTACCATCTCTCCCAATTTCACAACTCCCAACTCCACCGCCGGCAAAATCCCCCAATCCTCCTCCGCACCCCGCGACCCCCGCCCGCCCGCGATGGAGGGCGCAACCGCCGCCACGGCGGCGATGGTGTGGTTCCGGAAGGGGCTGCGCGTGCACGACAACCCGGCGCTGGACGCGGCCCGCCGCTACGAGGCCGGGGCCGGCGCCGCCTCCGCGCGGCTGTACCCGGTGTTCGTGCTCGACCCGCGCTACCTCCGCCCGGACCCCGTCGCGTCCTCCCCGGGCTCCGCGCGCGCCGTGGTCGCCCGCATCCGCTTCCTCCTCGAGAGCCTCAGCGACCTCGACGCTCGGCTCCGCCGCCTCGGGTCCCGCCTCCTCCTCCTCCGCGCACGCGACGACGTCGCCGACGCGGTCTGCGCGGCCCTCAAGGACGTAAGCATCCGTCTATCTCTTCCGCCCTGGATGCAAAGCCTACTACTAGTACTAGTATCTTTTTTTTCTTTGCCCTTTCAACCGTTGCCCACTGGCTACACAATGACGAGATCCTGGGTACACCCTTCGTTCATTTGCGTTCAGTGGAACATCGGCAAGCTGTGCTTCGAGTCCGACACCGAGCCGTACGCGCAGGCTCGCGATAAAAAAGTCACGGTGAGGCTGCTAAGATCATTTTTCTCCACTCTCCGTATCTTTCCTGGGTGATGTTTCCTGACGAAGATTTTTGTACTTTTAGGATTTTGCATTGGCGTCCGGGATCGAGGTATTCACGCCTGTCAGCCACACACTCTTCGACCCAGCAGAAATAATAAAGAAGGTGTTCGAAACTCGGAAAGCTTAGGATACTAGTATTCAGTACCTGTGAACTCATGACTCATTACTCACAACCAAATGTGCTTAACTGATTCTGGTTTTGCCAATTTGCAGAACGGTGGCCGGCCGCCTTTGACATATCAATCCTTTGTCTCCATTGCTGGGGAGCCGCCAGATCCTGCCATGGAGGAATACTCCGAACTCCCACCGCTCGGAGACACAGGGGAATACGAGCTGTTGCCCGTGCCTACAGTGGAGGAGCTTGGGTATGGGGATATCAGCCAGGTAAGGGTGGAGTGGCAATTGCTCCAATGAACTAGTATTTCAGTTACTACTGGACTGGATTGGTCTCTCTGAACTGCTGGATGGCCATTCGCAGGAGGAGATTCCACCATTCCGTGGTGGAGAGACAGAAGCTCTGAGGAGAATGAAAGAATCGCTTCAAAATAAGGTGGTTGCTTCTGGAATAGCAACATTCTGACATCCATCAAGTTTGTTATTCTTTGATGTTTCTACAGGTGATCTGAAAGTGATGACTGATGACCTCATTCTTTTGTGTTGTTTTGGGTAGGAATGGGTTGCCAAATTTGAGAAACCAAAGGGTGACCCCTCTGCCTTTCTGAAACCTTCCACAACTGTCTTGTCACCGTATTTGAAGGTATGTTTTTTGTCAATAACTCAATGCAGCTAGCTGTTTATTTAGATTATAAAGTGTTAAAAACGGATTGTCATGCTGTTATTATACAGTTTGGGTGCCTGTCTTCCAGATATTTTTACCACTGCATTCAGGATGTGTACAAGAGCGTCAGAAACCATACAAAACCACCTGTTTCATTGATAGGACAGGTGATTTGTAACTGTAACTGCATTTGTTGAACATGAAAGAACAATCTGGCTACACGGCTTCTTTACTTTAGTTCTGAGTTCATGTCTCATGTTTTTGTAACAGTTGCTGTGGCGAGACTTCTTCTACACAGTGTCTTATGGAACTCCTAATTTTGACCGAATGAAAGGAAACAAAATATGCAAGCAGGTGACTCTGTTTGATCCGAACCATTCTCCTTTACAATGATGCACTTTTCATGAGCACAGTTGTAATCCAAATCCCATTTAGTTTAGATTCCATGGAAAGAGAACGAGGAGCTATTTGTTGCATGGAGAGATGGCCAAACAGGATATCCGTGGATCGATGCTATCATGATTCAGGTTTTCTCAAATGAATATCTACCAGAGAACCTCACTTTGCTATTTCTTTTCTTGTTCTATTTTTCTGTTCCTTCATTTGTGTCGCTCTCAAGAGTATCTGATAGCTTTCTTTTTGTGTGTTTGTCTTCCAGCTGAGGAAGTGGGGTTGGATGCATCACCTTGCACGCCATTCGGTTGCTTGTTTCTTGACACGTGGTGATATGGTATGTTCTGTGATCTGTAAAGCTTGCATTGAATAAGAACTCTGTTGGGAATTATTTACATTGAAATCTGCTTTATAGAATTTGTATGTTTGTAATAATTGTAGATTTTGCTCTTTTGGCAACTTTCGAGTTCTAGTTAAGCAAGAAGGTAATCAATAAGAGCTGTTTGTTTTGTTAGATGAGTCTCTTCATTGAAAAATATGGCTATTGGATTATTTAGATGAGCTATTTAGTGGGGGTCAATATTGTGCTGGTAGAATCTGGAGATTTACTTGCCTAACGTTCTCTGGGACATTTTTTATTGTGGACAATTGGCATTATGCATCTGAAGAAATTTCTAAAGACTGATTCCAATCTACCTTACATTGCCTATACTAACTTCTGAACCTATTTCTTTTAAAGTTTATTCACTGGGAAAAAGGACGTGATGTCTTTGAAAGGCTACTGATAGATTCTGACTGGGCCATTAACAACGGCAATTGGCTGTGGCTCTCTTGCTCATCCTTCTTCTATCAGGTTACTGATAATGCGCATCCTTCACATAGCACTTATTATTGACATTTTTGTTCATACTAATAATTAGCTTACATTTCTCGTGCATTTCTCAAAACAGTACCACAGAATTTACTCCCCTATCACATTCGGGAAGAAGTATGATCCTAATGGGAACTACATTAGGCATTTCATCCCAGTGCTGAAAGGTACTTCTGGAACAACATTTCAACGACAACATAAATAGTCTTCTGAAGCCAGAAGTCAGCATTGTTTGTCCCTTCAGATAGAGGACTAACCAATATTATTTTGCACAATTCTACATTTTACTAATTTAGACATGCCAAGGGAGTACATTTACGAGCCTTGGACTGCTCCCATTAGCATCCAGAAGAAAGCCAATTGTATTATTGGCAAAGACTACCCAAAACCAGGTAAAAATGAAGGACAATATGGTAAAGAAGGCTTCTCCATCTTTATGGTTACTGATAATTAGTTTATATTTTGCATCGGTTTGGTTTTACAGTGGTTGATCATGAGACTGCAAGCAAAGAGTGTAGAAAGAGGATGGGGGAAGCTTATGCGTCGAGTCGCCTTGATGCCAACCCTACTAAAGGGAAGACGTTGAACTCGTCGCGACGAAAAATGCCCCATGGTGACCAAGACACGTCTAACTCAACCAGTGCCAAGCTACTGAAGAGGAATGGGCCAGCTGAGTGATGTGCAGCTCCCACTTCTGTGACAACTTTACACTAATTGTTTCACCTTCAGCATTTATATTTCAGTTGCGCATCCAGCATCTGTCATACGTAGCTCGTCTGATATTTTACCAAAGCAGTTTTACCGAAAGGAAATGACTTGCGATCCGTAGCTACTCTGATATCCTACAATGAACTAACAGATCTGTAATATATGATCATGTAGCAGGCGTATGCAATAATTATAACTGCTGCCCATGTACTAGGTCTTATATGGGAAGGAGGGGGGGGGGGGGGGTTCCTAGTTCTTTGCAGAAAATGAACTGTTCAAGTGCAATCCATTTAGGCAGGACATGTGGACAGCCAATTCTTTTTTAGCATTGTTCTTCCTCTTCAGTAGCTCGGCTGCACGATAGAACAAGGCAAAAAAGAATTGATTGTCTCTACTACTCACCAGGGAACAAGTAAGTTAAACAAACTGTGACACCAGTAACAGCCGATATTTCGGTCATACTGTGAGTACTGCTTCCCAGATGTGATCTCAAGCTTTCCTCTTTGATGGTGTCTCCCTTGAGCTTTGGCCAAAAACCCTACTCTTCTTTACCGTCCAAACTTGCCACAAAATTTTTCGCAGAAGAAACAGGTAAAATAGATCATAGTGATGTGAAACTGTTTTTTACTTGGGATTACTAGTGTTGACAGCAAAAGGGGGTTATAGGGGTTGCATTCGGACTTAGAAATCAAATACAAGAGAAAAGGAATGAATTTGGGCCAATTTGGAGTAAATTGGACGTACCCTGGAAAAACCGGCCCAGGTTTCGGATCAGTCCAGTGTAAACGGGTCCAGGCTGGTTTTTAGCTGATTTGGCGCTGCTGCTGTGTAAATCGGCCCAGTCTGATTAAGTAGTTTTGCCTATTTGAGTCTGTTTCATCCCGAATTCGATGCAATCTCTTCCAATCTCATGAAAACTTGCATATCATATTTTATTAAGGTTTTTAACTAGGATAAGACCATCCCGAGAATCACGACCGATTGAAGTGGCACAATACACAATCCATCTAAAAACCAATCTATACCTCTTTTTCCTTTGAGCTTTTCCAACTTCGGCTGCTCAACACCTCTCTCAACGAGATTCGTTGGCATTTTGGCCTTGCCGATCCTACAACAACCTCGTTGTGCCCCTCCCCGAGGGGTCTTCTGGGAGGTGTTGGTAAAAAAAACAAACGTTTTCCTGCGCACGGCCGGCTGCTGATCATCCTCACTGTTTTGATTCCTCCCCGCTGCGTGCTAAGCAGTGTGTGGCCTCGAGCATGCTCGCTACTGCAAATATGTGACCTGAATCGGTATCAACGACTGGCAAAGCAACTAGCAAGAACAGGATACCGTAACAGCAAAACATACACTTTCTGTATGTTTTCAGACTACCTGTCGACTGTCGTCGTAACAAAGTCGATGCCCACTTTATCGTGGCGTTGCTGGTTGCTCTTCTCTGCTTGACAGCAGCACATTTTAGTGCGTGTTGGTAACCGCATTGGCAGGTTTTTTCTCGCATGGCATAACCTGAAGTCAGAACCGACTGAAGTAGGCGCCTCCCTTTCTCAATTTCCACATGCATGGGTTATGGGTATGGCATGGCATTTCCTGCTCAATTCTCAGTTCTCACACACGACTTCTTAGGATCAGCTTTATCTTTGCATTTGTTTTCTTGTGGCAGAGTCCATTCTTTTGATGCGGTAGCAGTCTAGCAGAGCACCTGAAGTGGCCCCTGTTCACCATGTAACAGCACCCGTTTTGAATGCATCGTCTATTGGCATGTCAAGAGCACAGGTATTCAGATAAAGCTACTAGCAGTTAGTGGACAGATCCAAGGAGATGTGCCAGATGGCTGGGAAGCACTATGATCTGACGCTTGTGAAGTCAGCCATCAGGTTCAGGTAGGTATCAGTGTACTGCTTGGCCGTTTCTTCTTCTTCTTCTTCCCCACCACATGGTTTCAGTGCGGTGCCTGATGGCTCCATGCCCCCGTGATGCGCGTGTTCAGAGGCAAAGATTTTCTCCCTGTTTGCTATGTAGGAATCCTGACCTGAAGGCGGCTTTGGCCTTGTGTGCTGCATGTCACTTATCCATTTGATGGTTCTTTTTTTTGAAGGACATTTGATGGTTCTGATGGTGACACAGAGGCCATGAGTTTGGCATTCTCTTCATCTCTTTCTTCATTGTAGAGCACTAGTTTGTGTAATGGTAAAAACCTAAGCCTTCTGTATCTCTTTAGCTGCTAACTTGCTAAGCCACACACTGACATTCATTGCCATGTGTTGACATCTACTCTTTTGTTTTTCAGGCGATCACAGTTCTGTTTTGGAATTTGCTGTTGGCCCTGGATCTTCGGTGGCTAGAGGTGAAAAAAGGGAGAGAGAACAGAGCGCGCACACACAGCATAAGCATCAGCGTTGGCCGGAGCTCTGTAGAGGAGATAGTAAAACTAAGTTCGCTCTTTTTACTGAGTTGCAGTGGGAAACTATATATATAACTCTACCCATCTAATCCTAGTACACAGACATAACAAACTGTCATGCTGCTACAGTGACTAGATGTGACAGCAAGGCTGACTTTGGCGCCTGCTCCTGCAGCGGCTACAGTGCGGCAGGAGAGCCTTTCGACGTCTGCTCCTGCAGCGGCTACAGTGCAGCAGTAAGGAGCCTTTCGATGCCTTTCCTTGCCACGCGTTTCTACATGGAACAACAGATTAGTTAACATTTGCTATGATTGTATCGGGTATCCATTCCATGCCTAGTGAAGAAACAAGAACAGTTACAGTTCGTTTTCCATGGATGGCATGCCAAAGCCTTCCACCTTTTGCAATATCAGTGGTTTGATTCGATCTTATAATTGCTTATGGGGCCCTGCAGCCTGCAGGTAAGATGTGCAATTATTGAGCTACCTTACTAGCCATACTCCCTTTTTCTTTGGATTTGACAGCCATGTCGTTTTCCAGCAAAAGATGTGCGCGTATTCACGTCATTTAACTCATGTATATGCCAGCAAGATTCCGAGTTCAGATTATCACAAAAGGAGCAGAACTAGATAGGAAAAGGAAAAGACCACTGAATAAAGTTAGTAGAGATACTCTGGAGAGATCTTTGGCCTGTTCATGTCCTATCAAGCGAGACAACATAACTCTGGAAAGAATGTCATCGAATTTGCCCGTTTCAGCGAAATTAATACCTGTCCCCCCACCCCCAAAAAAAATATCTTAATACCTTTTACTTTAGACCAATATCACATATGCTAATAAAGCTATGGTTTTGCATCTTGATTCCAATAGCAAAAAGAGCAAGTTTCTTGTGGCGAAACATGCTCACTTAGGTTAGGTCACTGACTTGACGGGTATGCTTCTATTTTCATGGATCTACTACGCAAAGTGACGACATTTTTTTTTCAATAATATAAGCGGCGTGTCCGTCGACAACGCCTATGATAATTTTGTCAATCTTAAGATCTATCAATTTAATCTCTTGGATGTATCTATAGGGGTGAGCGTGCAGCGTGCAATAAGTATTTTTATTTGTAAAGTGTTTCGTACGAAAATAAATTGATAAAATTAACCACTAAAAACACGAGTGCCAAAAAAAAGATGTTAAAATGTTGGGACAGTTAATACCACCATTTTACATGACTTCACCGGAAGATTCGGAAAGTTCAAGTACTCGGTGAACTGGCTGTTATTGTCCAAAGCACCCAAATATTTGGAGCATAATCAAATCTTTATGTTACTCGCCTTCCTTTTTTTATCTAGAGATGTTACTCTTACTTTTTATTTGATGCCAAATTGTACATGGATAATATAACTTCATGGAGTGACTATGATTTTGGATTAGATGTGACTAATGCGCTATTTGGTTTGAATCATACATGGATAATATTTTTGTTGAAAATTTAGATAATTTCAAATTAATTCCAAAGCATAAATCATGATAAAAGTACATTCTAGCATGTAATTCTCTAACATACTATATGAATTAAACAACATGAATGACAACACCGCATAATCAACAAACAAATTTTGATAGTAGATCGGATCACAACACACATACTAATCATTTGAAAATGTAGTCGTCATGACAAGAGTGGAAAAACGATGTTGTTGACGATGATGTTAGAGACAAGAACAGGTCAAAGCAGTTGACAACAGAGATGACGGTACACAACACCACCTAACTTGGACGGGAGACATCCCATGCCAAAGGATGTGAGCAGTCATGCGAAGCGCTTCTCAAAAATCTTATTCCTCCTCTCTTAGTGCAGGATCTCAAGGACCAGAGGTTCCGAAGACCTGCTCTACCGCACTCATTCGGTGTAGTGGAGTTTGGAGCTTGTTGTCCCACCTTTTTGTCAACTATGTATCCCAAGCAGGTTTGTAGCTTGTCTCATGTCAAAAGTCCGAGCAATTTCTTTCTTTGCCTCAAGCATACACCCAAGGAAGATTCCCATTGCACGCACATCACTACCCATTCTTCTCAGCACATTAGCCAACTGCTCACTCAACAAAATTAATAGTCATGTCAACATGTTTTCAAAAGCCTCTAGATCTCACCACTTCGTTGGCCTTCTTCCCCTTGGCCGTCTTCAAGTAACCCAAATCATTGAGCTCATTTGATCTGAAGAGCCTTGTGATATTCTTCTTGTTTTTAGCAAACTTTTATGATTCAAATAAGTAGTGGTAAACCAAGTAACTCCAGAGCGAACCAAGTCTTTACCAAGAAATTTCCTCATCAAATCCAACACCCTTGTAGGAGCATAGAGGAACAAAGTCACTTGCCTTGCACTTGAAATTGTTTGCTTAATTGGTCCAAGCTTCCCAAGATCCTCCAACATGAGATGTAGACAATGAGCTTCACATCCATTCAAACATATGGAGGGTACCTTTGTTACAAGTAGACTTGCCACCGTTGTATCAACACTAGCATTGTCAGTGACCACTTGGACATTTTCCTCTCCTATCTTTTCAATGCATTTGTCCACAAGGTCAACGACGCATTTCCCATCTTTCTTGACAACAGATTAGTCCATAGAATCCAAGAAACAAAACCCATGAGCACTATGCACGACTAAATTCGTTACTCCCCCGGCCTTCCTATCTGTCCATGCATCTATCATAAGCATACACCCTGTGAGCTGCCACATGATTCCTTATGGTTTTTGAATCCATCCGACACCTTTTCCTTCCTTTTCTTCAAAAATGGTCCACTCATCTCGTAGGGAGCATGCCCTCTCAAATCTCCACCAAAGGCTCCAATGGCCTCAGTCATATGGGCAAATCTAGAAAGAAGGGTTGTATTATGTGCAATATTAGCTTCATAAAAAGAATTGACAGTATGTACTCACAAACTCTATTCCTCCTCTCTTCTCTTTTCTAAGCGGTTAGCTTTGCTTGAACCTTTTGGTTGAGGTTAACTCCTTTCGATTATTATCAACATACTCTTCTATAGATGCCAGCTTGTAAAAACTTCTCAATAGAGCCACTACCCGATGAAGCGGCAACACTAGAGAACTAGGTCCTTTTCTTGACTTCAACACAAGAACCTCGTTCCCATGGTCAGAGTCTTTTTCACTGCGCATTTTAACGTCTGAGCGATCTAGACCAATTCCAAGGTTCTATGTTTTTTCTTCCAATTTTTGCAAGAAAAGCTAAATGTCTTAGCTGGCTATAGCCGTACTTAGCTGTTGCGAACGACAACAATTAAGAGGTTTAGCCAGAGGATTTAAACACTAATTCTAACTAGTAAACTGCAAGCACATCTCGTCCAAGGATATTTTTAGAAAGGTATTTTAGGTTAACCACTTTGACAGAAGAGACATGTAATTTAGAAGTACCAATGGTGATCAGAGTACTCAATTGATTAGAGCATACCATGCAAGAGTATGTATGTTCTACTAAATAAATCATCATTATATACAGCGATTTGTTTGCTGTTAGTGAGAGTACTAAGGCCTTGTTTAGTTGGCGTTATTTTTTGGAAAATGGTACTGTAGCACTTTCGTGGTTATTTGACAATTAGTGTCCAATCATAGTCTAATTAGGCTTAAAAGATTCGTCTCGTGAATTTCGTCTAAACTGTGTAATTAGTTTTATTTTTTATTTATATTTAATGCTTCATGCATGCGTCAAAGATTCGATGTGATAGAAAATCTTGAAAAATTTTGCAAAATTTTAGGAACTAAATATACAGTAAAAGGCGTCGCCTGGAGTTTGGAGTTTACTTGGTGGGCGGACACGGACAACAGCCGATGGACACGACCGACCATGCCGGGGACCAGGCGACGCCCTGGCGCCCCGCCCTGCCCCTCCTCTGCCAAGACATGGACGTTCACCAGCCACTGGCGCCTGCCGCCCTGCCATGCCAGCCAGCGTAACGAACCTCTTGAATGATGGCACTGCCCCTGACCGCTGCCGCTGCCGCTGCCGTCGCGTCGCGTCGTGTTGCGTTGCGTTGTTTCGTGTGCCGGCTGCATGGGCTTCCGCTAGGCGCTTGGTGCCGCCCGACCGCGGGCCGCCTCCGCTCCGCCCCGCCGCAGCAGCCGGCCAGCAGATGCTCTGCCTCTGCTCTGATGAATCTCTCTGATCGCTGACGCAACGTAAAGCAATTGCTGTGCTAGTGTGCTTGCATGGCTGCGGTGCTGCCTCATCACGGCGGCTTCAGTGCCTCTGGCTGGCGGTGAATGGAGGAGGGTCATGGATTTGGATAGATAGGCACAAGTACTACCTGGTCATGCCCACATGAATCTTCTGTTCATCTGTACCTACTCTACTGGCGGTGAATGTGTAGTTTTCTGCACCTGAGACAGTAGAGGCAGAGCTTGTACCATGCCAGGAGTGTGTGCGCGCGCGCTGTGTGCATTTGCCTGCTCATTTTAGTTTCAAAAATTTTCACCTCAATATCACATCGAATCTTACAGCACATACGTAGAGTACTAAATGTAGGCGAAAAACAAAACTAATTACATAGTTGGGTGAGAAATCGCGAGACGAAACTTTCGAACCTAATTAATCCATAATTAGACACTAATTGACAATTAGCCAAAACAAAAAAATTCGTCAACTAAACGCGCCCTTATCCTCATCCTCATCTTTGTGCCATGGAGAAGAAAAGCTGGCTGCATCACTAATGACTGATGAGGGTGAGTGAGGTAGTCCGGCCTAGTAGGCCGTAGCAAGGATAGCTAGCCTACCTGCAGGGAAGCCAGCCAGCTGCCTGCGGCCATGACCACATTCATGGCTCTGAACCATGCACGAGATCGATGAGGAGGTTGCATTTGCTTGCACTGCACATACTTCCATCTCCATGTGGGTGATGGAGTGGCGTGCCTCCAGGTACGTACTGGTACGCTGGCATGGCGACATGCATGCGGTCGCCGAGGGGAAATGGAATGAACAGGGCAACTCGATGGCATGCACGACAAACGTCGCCGCGCCGCACAAGATCTGATCCGACCTGATCGATGCCATCAATCGATCGGCTGCAGTTAGCCAGTTACGCAACGCCATGCCCACCATAACAGCTGCTGCTGCTGATCTTGCAGCAGCCGCCGCCAGCAACTCATGTGCTGCGCATGCGATGGACCATATCAATGTATCATGGATGGTACACAGATAGAGCTAAACGAGTACTACCACTGCTAGCAATATGATGATCACCCATGCCGTAGTACTCCGCATGGAGATTGGAGAGGAGGACGCAACTAGCAGTGCTGCCTGCCGTGTCCTCGATCTGCTGCCCTCTAGCCACTACCAGCCATATGCCATGGCATCCATCAATCCAACAACGACCTCTCTCTCTCTCACTCACTCAATAATTCAGCTTCCTCCACCCTTGATCGTAGTGTAGCGTGCCTCCCTTTCGCCAGTAGCGAGCGAGAGTGATGGCGTATGTTGGCGGCAGTACCTCAGCTCAGCACAGCTCGGGTACAGTCACCAGCAGAGAGACAGCCACCACCCTTGCAGTGCCGTGCGGCTGCTCAAGAGCCAGCCAGCCAGCAGGCAGGCAGGCAGGCAGGCAGGCGCCCTGCCATTGCTACGACGACGCTGCCTCCACTTTTGATTGCCCTTGCCCAATTGCCCTTGGGATCGATCACATCTTGCCCTGCACAAGGCTTGGCGTTTTGGCAGCTGCAGCCTTGCCTTTTCGGTAGGAGGAGTAGTAGTGCCCACAAGATTTCCAGTAGATGCGCAAGAGATGTGCTGTCCGTCCGTCCTTCCCCGCTCTGTCTAGCTCTCAGACAGAGAGCTCTGACGCTCTCAAGTCCGATCTGGTGATGAGCCAGCGCTTGCTTCAGTTAAGATTCCGTCCTGCGCCATGGCCATCACACAGCAGTCACTGACCAGGTGCAAATGTGCAATGGCAGCTCAGCAGAGCTGCGCTGTGCACTGCCACTGCAGATGTTAACGTCCAGTGTGTGAGTGTGACAGTGTGGGTGCAGATGTTAACTGCCAATCCATGTCCATACCATGTTGCAGCAGCAGCAGCACTGACCACCCCGTCCTGATTAAGATTAACTAACTAACTAATTAATTAACTAACCGTTTAAGATTAACAACTGACTAATAAAAGTAGACTGTAGACATATGGTGGCGACACAGACATACATCTAGAGGGTGGCAAGAATTCCCTTCCATCCATTGGAAATCTGAAACTAGTAGTACTACTAGAACCTAGCAGCAGTAGTCCAGCTCCAGCATGTCAATGTTTTGTCAGTTGTGCACCTAGGTTCACTATCCTTCCATTCTTAATTTCTTCACAAAGACGCATTCGCATCGATCGAGAGGAAAAAAAATCATATATCACGCTCCTCGCTCTCGCTGCAGTGATTAGGTTATTTGATCCGACTCACTGTCAATCCAGTCCCCGACGATCGGCTATATCTTCTCTAATCTCTGGCCAAGTAAACTATCAGATTTCCCTCCCTCTAAAGAAGAGCGAGTGTGGATGTTGTGACACAAACCCAGATGCTATGGTAGTATATCTCGAGATATCTGTAGTATAGCAGTATGGTATGGATCCTTCTCATTCCATAGGATTGCAGCTCTGTTTTTTAAATTCAAATCGTAGGGCGAGGATCGGAGCAGAGCCGACGCTTTTGCCGCGCTTTCCGGGGCAGATTAATCGGCACAAATCAGGGGCAGCACCTAGCTAGGTCACTACCACTAGCTGTTCGAGAAGATGGAGCCATGCATGGGCATGGGCATGGCAATGGCATCAGTAACAGATGGTGAGTGAGACGTCCGTGGAGAGGGATTTAGGTCTCGTTTAGATTGGGCGCTTTTGCCGTGCCATTATGTAGATAAAAAAATACCTAGTGCGTGGCGTGGCGATCGATCGTAATCAAGTGGTTAGCGGCTCACGTGGCTTGATTAATCCAATGGGCCTGCGTGGCGTGGCGATCGATCGATGTTAGCGGCTCTCTATTAATTGGGCCTCGGATGTCTCTCATGTCGAGCTGGAAACCATGAGGCCGGGGTGGGTGCAGGTGCAGCGCCCGAGCCGAGCTGCTTGTGTTGTGTCATGCCCGCTTGGCGCCATGTGCCGAGAGAGAGGACCCTTTCTTATTCCGTGGGCAACGTACGCCTTCATGCACGCAGCTACCGGCCGGGGATCGCCGCCGCTGCCGGCCGCCGATCTCGATCCCAACTGCTGCATGCGCCGCCGCCGCTGCCGCTGCCCGGACGTCTGTCTGGCAGATACAAGAGCCACGGTGCGTCGATCATCCTCTCCCATTGTTCTGTTTGACAGACAAGCACTAAAATTACAGTACATGGCAAGGTTGTGGTTCTTGTTAAGTTCAGGCAGTACTTCACCAGAACCAAATTTCTACTACTGCTATGGATGGACACTTCAACGATTGATTAAGCTCGCCGAGCGGCGGCCCCGAGGCGCCGGCCGGCTTCTCTGCAATCTAGGACTAGGGACCTGTTTGGCACGGCTCCTCCCGAGCTGGAGCTGGAGCTGGAGGAGCCACAATTGTGGCTCCTCCAAAAGGACGAGTTTTTTAGAAAAATGGATGGATGTTGTTCTCCGGAGGGGGATGTTGAAAAAACTTGGTTTGGGACGAGCTAGCCATGGATGGATGTTGTTCTGGGGATGTGAAAAAACTTGGTTTGGGATCTCGATCGATTTCCTCGAGAGATGTTAATCAACCTGTTCGGCTGGTGCTGATACGATCGTATACGATCGTGGATTATTACTGCTGGCTGGTTTGGTGTGAGAGAAAAATACTATTCTGACTTATAATCCACGATCGTTTACGAGCAAGCGAACATGCGATGTATTCGCCGATGTAGCCACGGGTAAGTTTGTTTATGTTACAGTTACAGTTTCCACGAAGCATGCCATGCAATGGCTGGCTGCACTCGGAAGCTTCTGAGCTGCCATCTCCTGGCAGTGGCAGCACTACACGCACTGTTGCGATCAAGCAAGCGTGTACAGATTCGTGGGGCTTCCAAGGCAGGCCGGCGATCGCCCGCGGCAACTTGCATTGCTTGAGTCTCATTTCTCGAGGGAGGGAGGGAGGGAGGGAGGAGCAACATCTGAGGCAGACAGCTATGGAGGGTTTAAAAACCTTCTGAAAGTACAGTGCTAGCTCAGCTCAGAGCCTCAGACCAAGGGGACTACGCGTACTTGATCAAGAACACGAGACGAATTCGAGCTTCGAGCAAACGCAAGTAAAGTGTGCAGATTTCTTTCTTAAGTCGTCACTCGTCAGGACATGTGGTAAGTACAGTTGCAGTACATGTCTGCACTCTGCAGCCCTGTGTTCTTGGTGGTTTTAGCTTGTTTAATGGTTGACTCTTCAGCAGCCAGCGATGTTTTTCAGTTGACATCGGTGAGCTTGGAATTATAATCTGCATGCACTCCATATCTCTCCCTGCTCCATTAAGAACCGTGAAATAAGGTTGTGCGTGCTACTGGAGGCTGAGAAGATCAAAACAGAGAAGTCTCAGTCTGCAGAACTGCAGAGGATTTTTGCACGCTAGTTCGATCTCTCTTGTCGTTTTTCTCATCCAAGCGCCACTCTGTCTGAGGACCATTTCCTGCCTCTCGATAATATAAATAGTTTGTTTCTTCTGGTCTTAATCTATGTGAAAGACGGTTGTAGATAATGAATTACATCGACATATAAGAAGGAAAAAAAGCCCTACAATTCACAACAATGGAAAAAATCTGAAACAGGATAAACTAACTTTTTATATTCTAGAACCAAGCAAACTTACAACATGGATTTCGTGTTTTAACCTATAGTAACGTACAAGCAGTTTTACACTACCACTCTCATTCTTTTTTCTTCAAATCAAGTGGAGTAAATTTAACCAAACTTTCTATCCTTAGTTACTACTCCCTTCATTTCAAATTGTAAGTCATTTTAGCTTTTCTAAATATATAATTTTTCTGTAGGCATCTAGATATAGATTATGTCTAGATACTTATTAAAAGTAATATATTTAGGAGAACCAAAACGATTAGAATGGAGGAAGTAGTTATTAATATTTGTCTCTGATTGAAGCATTTCCAGCTCAATATGTTCTAGTACCAAATCAAGCTTGAGCATAGGGGGTCAACCTCCAACTTTTGTCGGCTATGCGATCCTTTAATACCATAGTTATCGTCGCTAATGATTCCTAGAGTTGACCTACGGAATCCCGGTTTTCAATGCCATGGGCTGGTTTTGAGTGATTCAGAATCCTCCTTTCTCCACGGTGATGATGCTTTGCCAATTGCCAGTTCATGGTCTTTGGTGTGCTGACTAAGCGTACCGATCCCAGCAGCATGTCAGTGTGCTGTTGCTTGCTGGTGAATCATGTCAATTGCCACCTGGGCTTTGTGTGTCCTCCATTTCTGCATATGCATCAGAACTTGCTTCTGAAGATGATTAGACTGGAAGTTACAACTGAAAAAAAAAACAATGTGCTCAAGACAACTAACTCCTTAATTGCACATGCTGCCTTGCCGGTTATGTTGCTTATAAATATCTTGGGAGTCAAATGCTGCTTGCCTTGCCTCCTTGATGTTGTGAGGATGGCACTGCCATCTCAGAAGGCAGAAGGAAGCTAAGACTTGTGTACCCCTGGAATTACTGACAGCCTTCATAGCAAAATATTTTTCTATATGCGATTTGTAATATCTTTAATAGTACGTCAATAGGTGTCATTCTGTTTGCTGAATTCTGCACAAGTGGAGGATCCTAGTCAGTTGATGCAAGCTGACTCACTGTGATGCTGCATGGCTTTCTATATTCATTGGAGCTGTCTGATGAATATTTTACTTGTGCATCATTCATGCCTCTGTTTGTATATGTCATGTCATAGCACTGCATTGTCAATATATATCTTCAGACATACATATATATAACTGGGATACCGGTGAGCTGCTGAAATGGAATCATGGAATATTAGCATCATCGATCCACCTATATTCTGATCTGCCACAGTTGAACTTTGGGGATAAGCACGAGATGTGCCCTCCAAATATAGAAGTGCAGAGGGTTGTGATGGTGTAGGGGCCTCAAGGAGCAACAGAATCAGAGGGAGCATTATACTAATGGCCCCTTGTGGTGACTGGTGAGTAGGACAAAATGCCTAGTGCCTGCCCGTGAGGCACCAGGGTGAGCTCCTGCTTCCTACCAGCCATCCCTTTCCTGCCATCAAAGGGTTAGTTTGCATTGCATAATAGAGTACAAACTGTACCCTTTCAGATTGTTGTCCAGAACAAAAAGTTCATGCACCTACAATCTACATAAGCATAATCTGCTGTTTCCCCGCCACATCTTTCCAGGCCACCGTACCGTTGCCAACAAAAAAAGGCGTGCTTCTGTTCTTGTTTTCGAGCCTTACTACGGATGTCGATGTCGGCGGAGGACAGAGCCACCATGAACAAGACAATGGCATTGCCCTCTTGAGAACCTTTTAAACATGGACATGGAGACCTACTAGAGCCAGAGATTGCACACACATCTTGAAGCTAGTACACCAGCTAAACAATAATTAGAGGCCTGGGTCACATGGCTCCCTCCTCTATTTTATGCAGTGGGAGGGGCTAGAGCTGTAACTGCAAGTAACAAGGAATCCCTCCACCCACATGCCTTCCCAGGGGACCAGAATTAACCCACATGACAAATAAGAAGCTGCTGCAACCTCATCCCATCCCACCCCCATCCCCATCTCCATCTCACCTCACATTTGAGCAACCAAATTATTGGGGATGATTCCTCAAAGGCTCAAAGGCAAGAGGACAGCAGGCAGGCAGGGGACCCCCCTTGCAAAAATGTTTGCAGCCAAACACTCACAAGGAAATGAGGGGAAGATGTCATATGTCAAGCATGATATGCAGCAGCTGCTGCTGCAGTAACTGAATTGCACATGCTATAGGAGTAGTGTTTAGTGCAGTGCCTATCATCAGGTTCACCTGGTGAAAATGTGAGGGCAGCCAGAGAGAGCCAGTGCATGCATTGCGGCCACTGATGCACTGTGCACTACTACTGCATATCACCCCTAGCTAGCTAGCTCTGCTCTGCCTCTGTGCGTCAATAATTGGTGGATTTGGCATTCCATTGGACCAGTGGTTTGGAATGCCAGGAAAGACATGTACTTTTCCGGTGTACTGCATGATCCATGATACACATTGGTGGTGCCTGGGCTCACCGGCTGCTGGCCGCCCGGCCCCCGGCTCCTAGCTGTAGCAAATATGGGCACTCCTATCCTGGGACCGTTCGTGTTTTGTCAGGCCTATCTATCAAGCAGCAACATCGCAATCCAGACTAGCCTATGCATGCCTACACTGTGTATACTTGTTTGGTCGATATTATAGGTTTATTTATTTGTTATATTGCTCCAGTGCTCCTAGCCTAGTGGAGATATAAGGGGAATCAGTGTCAGTGTTTAATTCCCTGAGAAGATCTGTTAGTAGTGAACTAGTGATCATTGTGTTTCCTCTCATTTTTTTAACTTTTTTTTTTGTCTTCAACAGATTTAACTTGGCTATGAAAATACTTGTCAAAAGAACTAAGAATAATATGAATATTCAAGAAGCCTATTTTTCTTGAAAAGAAAGACATTTTTTTAATAAATCATGCACATAAAGCTTGTGATTTTGCAACGATCAAAATTACATGGCCGATGTTAGCTCTTGTCATACACGACATTATGCTAGTCTAACGGGGTACCTAGCAATTTACAAGAGAATTAGCGTCACATATATATAGACCACTTCTGGGTCACGTGGTTGGACCAGTAAACTACTAATTTCATTGTCACGAGATGGTCCATCAGAAAATACGGTATTTTCCCGCTGAACAATCGGTCGATGAGACAAATTGGACACTTGGATAAAGAGCGAGTTTGAACTATTCATCAGCACATGCTTGACTATTTTCCTCGTGAAAATCGTCGAATATATTTTTTTTGTCCCATGCTTAAATAGTCCGGAATCTAAATTTGTTACTGCCAATGGTGCAAGAGACTGATTCGGACTTCTTACAGAGTGGAACAATGCAGTACCAGACATGAGATATATCTTTCAAAGAAGAAGGTTTTTTTAATAAGCCAATTGTTTTGGGACCTTCCAATACATTCTTTTTTCTATTCAAAGATCAAGCCTTTGTCTCTGACTTTTCACGTCGAGAATTCTTTGTGTATAAAGATGAAGAGATGGCAAAGCGGCTTAGTACGAGTACCAGATACTTGGAGTGGTGATTTGGATCAAGCACGTCCATATACTAGGAGGTGCTAAGACGATTTGGACGAAATTTGTCATGCCATTCAGGCCCTACATTTCTTTTTCTCGCCATGACTTTGCATTGCAGTCACCATTGGCGATGATTATTCAACGACACAGCAAAGTCTGGTGTCTCAAGTTATATAAAAAAAATCTTCAAAAAAGTTATAAAAAAAAGTCTGGTAGTTGAAGGCAATAGACGACGACGCCGGCCGGAACCAGCAAAACGCTTACGCACAGCTCGTTAGCGTTTTGCTCCGTTTTCGTCAACACGACAACACGAACAAAAATCCGTGCTGGACCAAACACACGGTTGCATGCAAGTCACGAGTCACGACCGCAGTTGTGTGCTTTGCATTGGGCTGAGTTCATACAAATCTCGAAGTGTTGGGTACGGTAGCATGGCTACAAAAAGAAAAAGAAAAGATGATGGGCAAACCGGCCGAAAACTACGGATTGACTCTCTGTATGCATACTTTGTTTCAGAAAGGCGCACGATAACGACGTCGATCGTCGACGACAGCAACTAGTAGAAGAAAATGTTTACACTCGACTCAAGTCGTCCAAAGAGGTAGTTCGCCTACTTGCAACGGTCTACAACACACATTCCCACTAGAAAACGAAACATGAATATAAGTATATTATATACTCCATCCGTTCCAAATTATAAGTGATTCCAACTTTCTCGGAGAGTCCAATAATTTCAAGTTTGATCAAAATTATAGAGAGAATTACAAAGATTTATGACATCAAATAGGTATACTATGAAAATATAATTAATAAAACTTATTTGCTATCATAAATGTTATTATTTTATTTTATAAATTTGGTCAAACTTGAGATGCTTTGACTCTCTAAGAAAGTTGGAGCGACTTATAATTTGGGATAGAGGGAGTATATAGCAAAATAAAAGTAAAACCTGCCTACACCTTAGAATTCACTATCGGAGATCCAGAATTTTGGTGCGCGAGAGAAGAGGACGGAGGGAACAGGGATAGGGAGCTCCTGCAATTCACTTAAGAAGAAAAGAATTGGCCCGGTTGTAAGAGAAAGTAGATGCAAAAACCTTACAGCCACACACTTATTACGAGAGAAAAACTGCGCAAAAAACCTAGGCATGAAGGCCTAGAGAACAAACCCTAAGTATCCCACAAGCACACAGTGAGAACACAATGACAGAGCCCAATGTGTGTTATCGTCACCAAGATAGTCACACAAGCAACCAGCAACTCTGACTCCACACGGCGAACATCAGTCAGAGCCCCCAAAGCACCGCCACCTACAAACACCACCACCACAAAAGCCCACATCTAGGACGAGAAAGCAGCACATCATCGTTGCCTAGCATCGCTGCATCCCAAAGCGACTAGCTCCGGCTTTGCCCTTGCAGACTCAAACCAAGAGTGATAGCAATGCGCCGCAAAGCAACAACGACATCGAGAATGACACGGCCTCATCGAAATAACCTAGCCTGCAACACCTGCCCACACCTCTAGAAGAGAGAGACTTGGAGAGAAGGTCCATAGAGAAAAAGAGGAAAAAAAAAGCAACCTTTTCTATTTTGAGCACTAACGAATTGAAGCAACCTAAATGTATCTGTATCATTGGTAGAAGGCAGGTGCATCCTGCTTTTTCATGGTTATGGAAAAGTTGCAGTCAAAATAAGAGAAAGGTCTTCTTCTGGTTACTTATGAAAGACAGGCTAAGCACTAGAAATTTGCTACGAAGGAAAAATATGTATCTGGATGATTACAATTGTGCTGTTTGCAGCCTATCCTCTGAAGAAACTCTTCTGCATCTCTTTGCTCAATTTGCAGTGGACTGTTGGAGCACTTTGGTCTTTTCATTCGAGATTCTGTTGATCCTTTTCAAACAATCACTTCATTCAGGGTCCAGCTTGGTGTTCCTTTTCCTATGGAGATAATCATTTCAATGAGTTGGGCCATTTGGTTAGTAAGAAATGATGCAATTCGCACACATGTGCAGCCGGATATCTCCAATGCAAAACGCCACTTCAGGAATGATTTTGCTCAAGTTATCCTTAGAGCAAAGAAAGCTTATGTACCCTATATTAGTCGATGGCTAGAAGTTTATGTGTAATTGCTTTTATTTTCTTCGTTTCGTTTTCTTGATGTTTGCCGTAAACTCTTGCAATTTTTTTAATAAAAACACAGTCCTGTTTTCCTAAAAGAAAATGTATCTGTATCCGCAGATAAAATCATACAGTATACCCTACTCGACCTACCTGTAGAAGAGACAGACGGTCCAGAGGGAGAAAGAAAAAAAAAACGGCGTGGACGCCATGGATCTTGCGGCGTTGTCCGTTGGTACTGTAACTGTCTGGAATGCTCGTTGCGGTAGTGACAGCTTGCTAGCCAGCAGCCCCCAAGGACGGACAGGCAGGTGATCCCCGGCGCGCCGCTCCCGCCTGCGCCCGCCCCCACCCTGGTTTGGCTGCTGCCGGCCCGCGCGGCCGCGGCCCCACGAGACATGTCCCCCACCGCGCGTCCCCACGCCTCACCACCTGGTTTTTGCTTGTTTGTTTCAGCGACATGCCGCTGGGCTCATTTAGCTAGCTGGCATATCTGCATATGGCTGCAAATAATGACTCAGTTTTTTCCTTTAGTATTATATTAGTGATGGCTGCAAATAATCTTTGCTTGTACGAGCTGGGCTAAGCTCATGTGGAAAGACGTGTAAAACGTGGTTTTACTGGTTCATGATGAGCATATACGTGCCTAACTAATGCAAGTAGTTTCATATAAAGTATAGTAGTTTAGCGTCCATAGGCATGGGAACCAGATTATCTCCCGTGATCTAATCCCGCCCCTAATCTTGGGGCACAATGTGTGGTCTAGCTAGTGAAATCAGGACACACTGATTTATGAAAAAGAACAATCGACAAAAAATAGTGTAGGATGTAAAACCGGATCACCATGCACGAAACGCAATTGTTGCAAGGGATCACCGACCACAGAACCGAAAGAGGCCGACAAGTCACACATACCACTTCATTACTCTGCCATCTCAATCTCCTCTTTTTTTCATTGCATTTTCTTCTCTACTAATAAAGATGGAATAACAAACCTCTATACAAATACATACACCAGACGCCACGGGCAGCAAGGAACAAAACAGGGGAGAAGAGGTGTGGATCCTCCGGCCTCCCCTTGTGTGTCATCAACTCTTAAAGAAGGCTGGCCCTGATCCGGTCTGTTAACGAGGGCATTTCCGGGCAACCTGGGTAGGCCCCGAGACGCAGCAGCAGCCAGCAGGCTAGGACAAAAAGTTAGTGCTTCTTGGCTTCTAGTATCACTTGTTGGCATATACACAGCGGGGGTATTTCGGTCATTCTGCACATGTCCTACGGTTTTTCGGCCACCAGGCAGACCTGCGGCATTTCCGCCAATTTCGACAAAAGAATGTGTGGGGCTTGGCCGGGACAGACAGGCGAAGAAGCATCTGCCATCTGGGCTGCTATGATGAGGATGCCGGTGCCGGCGAACGTGGCCGGAAGATCACCGGCGCTCCGTACTGCGGGTAGAGGAGCATCAGGACGGTCGGCGCGTGGACGTAGTTCGGGGACGCCTTCATCTCGAACCGCTGCAGCAGGACGGCCACGGTGAGCTTGGCCTCGAGGCGGGCCAGGTTCTGGCCGATGCACATCCGGGAGCCCAGCCCGAACGGGACGAACGCCAGCGGGTGCTTGGCCGCCCTCGCCGTGCCGCCGGCGAACCGGGCCGGGTTGAACTGCGCCGCGTCGGGGCCCCAGAACCGCGCGTCGTGGTGGATCGCCATGATCGGGATCAGCAGCTCCGTGTCGCGCGGGATCAGGCACCCGTCGGAGAGCCGCACGTCCGTCTTGGCGCGCCGGATCGTGGCCACCGCCGGCGGGTACAGCCGCAGCGTCTCGTTGATGATCATGCCCAGCTGGAATGGAAATACCACGAGGAAAACAGGACAGCAGTGCGTGTCAGCTGCGGGCAACTGGAATGACGGAAATGCCCAAGGCAGGAGATTCGAAAAGAAAATTGGGTGATGTGGCAGTGGGACTGACTGACTCACCGTCTTGAGCCTCGGGAGGTGCTCCTTGGAGGGGAGCTCGTCGGGGCCGCAGACGTCGAGGACCTCGCGGCGGGCGCGCTCCTGCCACTCCGGGTGCATGGCCAGGAGCACGGTGGCCCAGGCCAGGAGGTTCGTCGTCGTCTGCTTCCCGGCGAAGAAGAACGTCTTGCATTCCTCCAGCATGTCCGCCACCGGGATCGCCGCGGGGGTCTTCCTCTCGCCGGCATTGATCATGGCGCCGAGAAGGTCGCGGAAGCCGCCGCCGGAGTGGCCGGCCTGAACCTCCTCGGCCTCGGCCTCGTCGCTGCGCCGGGAGATGAGCCGGGTCAGGCTCCGCCGTATCTCCCTGTCCAGCTTCCACGACTGCCAGTTCTTCTTGGTGGGCAAGAACCTGCAAGCAACGTTTCGGTCAGCCGCTAGCTAGCTGTCTTTGAAAGAAAAATCCGAGACGGCTCAGACGGGGATGAGACGCGCCGCCATTAGGTAGGTAGTACGCACCGGTATCCGGGGACGAGGACCTTGCGAAAGGCCTCGGAGGCGTAGGCCATCAGGCGGCCCTGCATGGCGAACACGACGCGGCCGTCGTCGTAGCTGCGGCCGAAGGTGGCGCGCGTGATGGCCTCCTCCGTGACGGCCTGGAACCACTCCGCGACGTCCACCTCCACCTCGCCGCTCGAGGCGGCGGCCGCCATGGCGCGCCACTTCTCCGCCAGCGCCGCCACCGACCTGCCGACGTGGGGCACCAGCCGCTGCAAAGAACCAAGCAAGAAGAACAAGGCGCGCGTCAGGCACACCGCACCGGCCGGCGCACGCACGACGAACCAAGAAGAGCAGAGCAGAGCGGCGAGGCGCGGCCCGTGTCTTACGTTGAGGTTGTCCGGGTAGAAGGCGTCGGTGAGGACGCGGCGGTGGAGCGCCCACTTGTCGCCGTGGAGGCTGACGAGGCCGTCGCCCTCGAGCTGGCGCACGACGGGGTGCGCCTGGTAGCGGTCGAACGCCTCCGCGCGCGTGAGGAAGATCTCGCGCACTAGCTCCGGCTCCGCCACCGTCAGGCGCGGCGTCGGCCCGAACCAGATCAAGAAGGTCGGTCCTGCACATGTGGACAACGCCGCCGATCAATCAACAAACCAACTGATCGACGAACCGCGAATTGCCAAGAACACAGAAACCAGAGGAAAAGAAGAAAAAAGAAAGAAAGAAAAAGACTTTGGACTTGTACTGGCTACTGCGCTAGTTTAGTTTTCTCCCATGTGCTCCGCTCATGATCCAAAGCCCAGCTCCATTGAATGCAAGAGCCAGAGGGGCAGGATCGAGCAGGGGAAGGACATGGACAAGAGCATGCAGCATGGCAGGGCAGCAGCAACCGAGGTGAGATTATTGACATGTCTCTGGGAGTGATGAGTCTGGAGGAGGAAGGAAGAGCCCGAAGAGGGAGTAAACACCATGAGCCCCGTAAGCGCAATTGGATAGAGAGAGAAGCTGCGCTGCGGCTGCGCTGTGATGTGCTGACAACAAGAGACAAAAGCTGAGCCCCTGGCCGCAAACAGACATGCACAGGGAAGGGAGCAATTCTGCAGGAGGAGAGAGAGAGAAGGCGCCGGAAAGCTAGCGGACAGGGAGGGAACAGATCACGGAGACGCAACCAAAAAGATGAGCGAGCAATGAAACGGAACGGGCCGGGGGTGGGGGGAGGGGGGACACATGCTCGGCGACGTAACACTAACACATGGGCGAAAGCGAGAGGTGGGAGAGAGGCCAGGCCACGCACCGTAGATCTTCCGCCAGTAGTGGTAGAAGGCGAGCACGCGGGGCAGCGCGTTGTGGGAGGATGGCGGCGACATGGGCTTGGACGAGGCCTCCGCCATGAGCCCCACCATCTCCTTCACGGACCCCAGCAGGAACCGGTACGGCGGGCCGCGCACGCCCTGCGCCGCGAAGTGCGCCTCCAGGCGACAGGGCCGCCACCACAGAGCGTCCGCCACGCGCGCCGCCACGTGCAGCGCCAGCCACGCCACCACGGCGACCGCCGCCGCTCGCCACGACAGCCAGCCCGCGCCGCCCGCGTCCATCTCCTGCTCCCCCATTGCAGTCTGAGTCGTCTCTGCCTCCTCCTCCTCCTTTGCTTCTTGGAATGGAACCAAGCAGGGTGGCGGAGCTGGGTTTCTGGTAATGGCCGTGCGCTTTGTGTGCCACGCACGCAGAGACAGAGGATTCGGAAGGAAAGGGTGGTGGTAATGGCGGGGGGTTCTGTGGTGAGAAGGGAAGACAAGGGGGGGAGGGGCAGGGCGGTTATATAGTGGTGGGGGAGGTCGACGGGGAGAGGCCGTGTTCCGGCGGGCGATGGAGCTGGGAGGAAGGAGCGCAGGGATGACTGATGAGAGAGCGAGAGGGACAAGTTTTGTTTTGGAGCTGGTGGGTTGTAAGGGTCAACGAGGTGGGCTTGGAAACTTTCGGCCTGTTCACTTGGTTTCAGCCGGCCAAAATTAGTCAGGTAATAGTGTTTTTCTCTCAAAAAAACCAGCACCAGCCAGCCTAAACCAGCACCAGCCAGCGAACAGGCCCTTTGTTTAATTGACCATGTTGGATGGATGGTGTGTGTAGCTTGAGATGTTTAAAAGTTTCATTCATTTTTAGTCCTAACTAAACTTTCATGTCCATTGTGGGTTAAAAACAAACAAAATCATTCTTCAAACAGAAAACTCATGTGCCAACAATCTCACTATTTACTATGGAACTTCTAGAGGAGACTCCATGTTAGTCCTCACGACACATGCTAAAGGAAAAACGATAAATAAATCATAAATTTTTTTACAATAATTAAAAACATCGTGTCTTTAATTTGATAAACTCTATCCCATCATTGTTAATAATATCCATTGAGTTTACGAAAAATTACCAATTTCAACCATTATAAAAAATACACAAAGTAATCCCTAAATTATCCACCGCTACTATTACCAAAAATAATTAAGAAAACCCTTTAATTCATATCTATATTAATAACCCTTTAATTTTTTCTATAACCTCAAATCAACGTCTAAATAGTAATATAAGCTGTTATGTAAAATAATTTGATAACCATAAAATATGCTATATATGTTTCCAAATTATACCATAGTAACTACGAGTATAATTAGAATCTAGAATATATTTTTTTAATAAAATATAAAAGGAAAATTTAAATATAATACAATAATCACTAGAATTTAGATACAAAATTCAACAACTAAGAGGTCGTTTCGCTGCGCGAAACCGATTCATTCTTCTCAGAACCACGAGAAACACGGCCAAACGAGAGAAGTGAGAAACCTTTCAGCCAAGAAACGTTTCACCGTCTTTGCCTTGGCTCCTAAATCCCCCCAAAAGTAGGTTCGCAGTGTTCCGATCCCGTTTCTTTTTGCTCTTGTACAGGCTATCAATTTTATTTTATTTTAATTATAATCATTTTAATGCAACAAATTAAAAAAAATTGTATTTGAGTTCTTTTTAGGGCGTACCCAGTGCAGAGAGCTCCCGCTCTGTGTGGGGTCTGGGGAAGGGTGTTAGTGGCAAGCCTTACCCTCGCCTGTGCAATGCGAGGACACCACGACTCAAACTCGGGACCTTTCAGTCACAGGCGGTAAGACTCTACCGCTTGCACCAGGCCCGCCCTTCATGGAGATTAATTTTGAAACACTTTTTTTATTTATACAATTTTTAAGAAGAAAATATTTTTCCTTATGGATCATAATCTAGTCTAAAAGCCAAACAATTTCATAAAGTGATTCTGATTCATCTACTAAAACATTTCTTAAGAGACTCCGGATCTAAAATGTTTCTACAAGAATCTAGATCCCTATCAAAAGCATCCAAAAATATCAAAAGTCTAAAGTCAATATATATATAGTCATGGTATCACGGAAGAGATTCAATGCAAAGGATGACAACACAAATCTTTATATTATTGACAACACAAATCTTCATATTATTGTCCATAATGCCACCGCCACATAAGTACATTATAAGCCGCATTAAAATATCTAAATTGATTATCATACTAATTAGAAATACTTTTCCATTAATATGATGTAATCTAATAATTACCGAGAATAATAGCATTTGAATTTATTCAATTTTCTAAAAATTACCAACTTTTGTCATTATGAAAAGTAATTTAAAGTATTGTTAAATCTCTTATGAATTAATCACATCTTGCACTAGGAAAGATAATATAAGTGACCCCAAGATTTTCTTTTAAATTACCCATATCTTTAATTAATCAACCACGCTCTCGAGCACCAGTAGATATGGTCTATTGTGTTGGATTTTATTAGGATTCCTAATTTTTTAATTAAAATCAAAAAAATCCTAAGGTCCAGATTAAATGCTAGGTGCAAGAGAGACTTAATGACGTGTTGATTGTGGTTGATGGTTGGACTTGTAACGGTCATGGTTATGGCTGTGGACTAGTAACTCCTGTTATTATGGTTGCGGTTACTAGTAATTGATGAATGCCTTCGTAACATCCAGGTTCATTGTCTACCACTTTGCCTTCCATCTCTCATGCCTACAAGAAAGTGTCGTTTTTGACTTTTAGACTTCTCTACCTCTTTGCCCTCCATCTCTCGTGCCAACAAGAAAGTGTCGTTTTTTACTTTTAGACTTCTTGTTTGACCGTTTGTCTTATTGAAAATTTTATGCAAATAATAAAGTAAATAAATCATTATCAAAGTATCTCTAATGATAAAATAAGTCATAATAAAATAAATAATATTTATACAAAAATTTTAAATAAGACAAACGGTCAAACAAGAAGTCTAAAAGCCAAAAACCACACTTTCTATGGGACGAGGTAGTACACATCTAAGACTATTTAAAAAGGTAAACATAGTGCTAAATGGAACCAAGTAAACATGAATAGATTAGTACAAATATTTATTGTAATAGTTTATCAATACTAATGACGCTCTCAATAATTTTAAATTGTGTTAATACTCGATAAGAACAAAAACTGTATGTGTTCCTTAGATAAGTTTATACACTTTTGATACAACATTATGCCATACCAATACTGATAATTTTATTTTTAGAACTCTGTGTTTTTATAAAATAATACTAGTACACATAAAATTCTTCACTGTAAAATTTAACATCTCGGGTATCATGGTGCACGCTGAAATGACTATTCGTACCATAGTAATTAAGAGTATAATTTAGGATCTAGAATATATTTTTAATACAATATAAAAGGAAAATTTAAATAAAAATACAATAATCACTAGAATTTAGATAGAAAATTCAACAACTAAGAAGCCGTTTGGCTGCGCGAAACCGATTCGATTCTCTTCAGAATGATGAGAAACACGACCAAACGAGAGAACTGAGAAACCTTTTAGCCAAGAAATGTTTCACCGTATCTGCCTTGGCTCCTAAACCCCACAGAGTAGTTTCGCAGTGTTCTGATTCAGTTTCTTTTTGCTCTTGTACATGCTATCAATTTTATTTTATTTTAATTATAATAATTTTGAATGCAACAAATTGAAATAAATTGTTTTTAAATTCTTTTTCACCTATAAAAATGTAATTAATTTTGAAATGTATTTTTATTTATACAATTTTTAACAAAAAAAATATATTTCCTTATGAATCATAATCCAGTCTAAAAGCCAAACAGTTTCATAAAGTGATTCTGATTCATCTCCTAAAACGTTTCTTGAGAGAATCGAGATCCGAAACATTTTTACAAGAATTTGAATCACTATCAAACGCACCCTAAAAATATCAAAAGTTTAAAGCCTATATATATACTCACGGTATCACGGAAGAGATTCAATGCAAAAGGATGACAACACAAATCTTCATATTATTGACAACACAAATCTTCATATTATTGTCCATAATGGAGCCGGCACATAAGTACAGTATAAGCCACATTAAAAAAATCTAAATTGATTATCATACTAATTAGAAATATTTTTCCATTAATTCGATGTAATCTAATAATTACCGAGAATAATAGCATTTCAATTTATTCCATTTTCTAAAAAATTACCAACTTTTGTCATTATGAAAAGTAATTTAAAGTATTATTAAAATTCCTTTGAATTAATCACATCTTGCACTAGGAAAGATAATATAAGTGACCCTAAGATTTTCTTTTAAATTACCCATATCTTTATCTAATCAACAACGCTCTCGAGCACAGTAGATATGGTATGTTGTGTTGGATTTTATTAGGGTAGACCTAATTTTTTTAATTAAAATCAAATAAATTCTAAAGTCCAGATTAAATGCTTGGTGCAATAGAGACTTAATGGAGGGCTGATTATGGTTTATGGTTGGACTTGTAACGGTCATGGTTATGGCTGCGGACTAGTAACTCTTGTTATTATGATTGCGATTACTAGTAATTGATGAATGCCTTCATGACGTCTAGGTTCATCCTCTACCTCTTTGCCTTCCGTCTCTCGTGCCTATAAGAAAGTGTTGTTTTTGAATTTTAGACTTCCTGTTTGACCGTTCGTCTTATTCAAAATCAAACAAGAAGTCTAAAAGTTATGATTGTTTTCTGTTGTTCGGTCATAAAAAAGTTAAGTTGTTTTGTAGTCTTATTTCATGTATCTTAGGCTCTTCAAACTCCAAAAGTTATGACACAAAAGTTTTATAAGTTTTGTTAACCTTTCTAGATTGGTAAAGTTTATAATTTTTAAATCAATAAATGTCCAGTTATGAATTTTTGAAGTGGGCGGTCCTATTTTACTGTCAGATTAGAGTTCTATTTTGACCTTCAGTTTTGGATGTTGGTTTAGTAGTTCTTCGAGGGCAATTTGGTCAACTACACTGTAGAGTTCTTTGTAGTACATTGTATGACCTTTGCATCGAGTATCTAAACTCTGTTTTTTGTTGAATGGTTTGAGAGATATGGTTTTTGGTTAAAATATCGCTGCTATTAAAGACAGAACATGTCCGTCAGTTTGTACGTTGTTTTAAGAGTAGTAGATAACAAAATTTGAACTTTGTTTGAATACTAAAGATGTAGCTTGTTCTGTGTAGAGGCTTGTGGAGTATTTACTTGCTATC
Source organism: Miscanthus lutarioriparius (assembly GCA_904845875.1). Taxonomy (NCBI): domain Eukaryota; kingdom Viridiplantae; phylum Streptophyta; class Magnoliopsida; order Poales; family Poaceae; genus Miscanthus; species Miscanthus lutarioriparius. The sequence goes on along the minus strand of CAJGYO010000007.1, from coordinate 133,898,442 downwards.
ATCGCTGTTATGGTATTAAAGATACAAAAACCACAAACATCGCTGCTGCTGTTTTATCGGGCCCAAGTGGAGCTATTTTCGCCGGTTGTTGGTTTGAACGTAGGAACGCTTCATATATTGTTTATGAGTGATATTTGGAGTATTTGTGCTTAGTTCATTGTTCTAAAATAGGTGGTGTGCTTATGGATCATTCTTAGCAAACATGTTTGATCTTCAATGAAGACAAGTAAACGTAACGGTGCTTTGCTACAGCTTGGCATGTTATTTAATCTACCTACACTTTGTCATAATATTAACTAAGTCAAGATAATATATCTAAGTATGAATTTACTTATCCTTTAATGTAACTTATATATGATCTTTATTGTTCAATCTTTTGTCATGTCTATCATCATGAGGTAAGTGGTATGTTTGAGTGTGGATGAATACGACAGATGAGTATGCTTGCAGTTGCATCATATTATTGCATGGGTTGCATTCTTGTTATGAGCATATGCATCGAGCTAGGTCGGTGAGAAAGTCATATAACTATTCTGGAGTGCTCTTGAGCTAGGTCGGTGTGAAAGTTATATGACTATTCCGGAGTGCTCTTGTGGATTATGTCGCCGCTTGCTGACCACGACCGTACTGGTACAACATCGTACTTTGTCCGAGGAGGGGTTCGATGTAGCTTCATACCTTGTTGGGTATGGAGGCAGTGGACATGCATATGCATTGCATTTGCACTCTTTGAGTTTATTGGTATTGAAGTTTTATGTTGGCTTGAAGGTGAATTTGATGAGTATTGTTTTATTCATATGTGGAGGTGGTTTATTTACTATATATCATGTCCTCTACATTATGAAAATTTTATTGGATATCCTACATAATGTCATTTACTTCTTTATGGAATCTCATTGGATAAATAACTTGATTATTAACTATTATTTTCTTATGTTGTTATATCTTTCATATTAAATCGATGTCTAATTAACTTGTAGTTTGAATGACATGTTTAGACAGTTTGCTTGCTGAGATTTATTCTCACCTGTCTTATCTTTTTCAGATGCTTGATTGGATGCTTAGCTTGAAGGGATGGGATTAGCAGCATACCTTCACTCTATTATCCACTTATTGATAATAATGATACTTTTGTCTCACTGTAATAAACTTCGAATTAACTTGCTTGGTCACCATTTGTGGTTTAGTAAAACATTTGTGTTGGAACCTATCTTAATCATAGCTTTTTTTCTCGTTGTTGCTTCCGCATTTATAGTTTGTGTAGGGGTTTCTATTGCCGAGTTTTATACTCTGGCATGAAGGAAGGGACGTTAGTGACATCCTAGGCTTTTGTGGTACCTGGGGTGTTACACAACCGCCAATAGTTAAGGGGGTTATGTAGACTAAAATGATCTATGGATGGCTAGAGGGGGGTGAATAGCCTAATAAAATTTCTACAAACCCAAAGACACTAGGCAAAGTACGTTAGTAAGATAGACAATCCTAGTAGCCACTACTTGCCTAGCCTAGTCAATACAAATCAAGCCCTACACAATTGTAGTTGCCAACTTGACAATTTAAACACACAAGCAAACTAGAAGCTACACTAGACAACTAAAGAGCTAGCTAAACAAAGCTACTACCAAGAGAGCAAAGATAAACTAGCAACTTAACAAGCAAACTAGCTACTACTACTCAAGTAACAACACAACCACAATATATATGAAATGAAATTACAAGTGTTGAGTGTGCAAACCAACGGAGGCAAGTGACAAAGATTTTTCCCCGAGGTTCAGTTGCTTGCCAACAACCTACGTCCCCATTGAGGTGGATCCTTAGATCACCATTTCGCTAAGAAGATGGTAGATCACCAAGGACCTCTCCAAGCCTCGATTGATTTCACTAGAGTTACTCCTTTGCGAATCTACCACGGGATGATCACAAAAGCCCTTGCAATAGCCAATGATCGGTGGCGGCAACAATCATCAAGAGCCCCTCAATGATTCTCCACAAGCACAAACCTAGCTAGGTCATAGCAATCGCCAAGAGTAACAAGAAATCCTGAGTCACAGATACCACCTAGTGCCACCAAATGCAATCTCTCAAATGCAAAGCACTAGATCACTCCCAATCACACACAAATAAATGCAATCCCAAAGTTATTAGCAAGTGAGTTGGAGTGTTTGCTTGAGCTCTATGTATGCACTAATATCAGCCAAGGGTTCCAAGAGACTCAATAGAGCTGGCCACACAAGTATATATAGAGCCCACCAAGCAACTAGCCGTTGGAAACAAGCAGCAGCTTCTGCGCATTCACCGGATTGGTCCGGTGCTATCACCGGACTAATCCGATGCTCTCTAACATCGCGAACTAGTCGTTTGAACCCTCCAATCATCATATGTAGCGCATAGTCCAGTGATCTTGCTATAGTGAAACACTAGACCAACCTAGTGCAACACAGAAAGGTTCTAGAATGGTTTCAGGCCATCCGATTGATCAGGTGCTCCGCACCAGACTAATCCGAGTTCAATGCAAAACCCTCTCTAGAATAGTGCTAACACATGATCCGGTGACCCCTAGGTTAACCATCAGATCAATCCGGTGGCTTACCCTAGCCATAGTTAACAGCCCGCACGTAACTTATAATCTGGTGATTCTGGTGGGACACCACCAAACCAATCCGGTGCCCACTGGAACACCCCAATCAAATTTCAGGTGTGCTAACTCCTCAAGTGTTCCAACAACTTATGCATGCGAGTTAGCATTTCACAAACAATTTTAAAAGGATTTTCTGTTGCACCTCACCACATCACTAAGCGTAACGCACATGCAAATGAAACTTACACTTAGTGACATTAGATAATCGTTACAACTAAATATTTCCTCTCTTTATAATTGCTGCAGCAGTACCCCAAATCTCTCCCAACAACCATATAAAAGGTGGGGCCCACAAGCATGTGGAGGAAAGTATGGTTGAAAAATGATGGTTGGGGTGAGTCCCGCTATCGGTGAAAATGCAATTTCTCTTTATCTAAGGGGAGATAGAGAAAATATTGATAGCGACCAAAATTATGGAGAGTTATTTGGGACTGCTGGAGCAAATGAAAAATATCATTTTATCTAATATAACAGATTTTTGGGATACGGTGAGCTATTGGGGGACTGCCCTTTGTCCTGCAAGGAAGATGAACGTCTGATTGCCGGTCTTTTTTAGCACCTTATAGTTGTATATGGCCTACTGGTGACAGCTTACTGTTTGTACGAGCTCTTGGTGATCAGGGCTGTCCGATGGCGAACGATTTGGATGTCCAGGCCTGCGATACTCCGTGTACATTTTGGGACGGCAATGTGATTGTGTGGTGTGCGTTGCTGTGATATGATGCTGCATGATCACCCCTTTGCTGGCTTGCATGTAACCTCTCAAGTTCCGTGTAACTGATTTTTGTACAGAAAGGTACTCGATCCAGTTAGCCATGAAATAGTTGAGGGCTGCAATACGTACGTGTAACCAACACTATATACTCTTCGTGTTTTTAGATTGACACGTGTAAAAAATGACATGACTACAGCCATTTCAAAGCACGTCTATCCGGTATAGTAATCCGGTTTTCATTGATGCTGGTGGTTATACAGGGATCTGCATTCTTCTCGGTCACCTGCCATAGGCAGGTCAAAATGGCATTTTTAGCATTTTGTGACATTTTTAGCGTCGATGTCCTCCCACTCAACACACACATTATCTGTGAGGATAAGACATTCTATCTTTATTATTTTTATTAGTGGTCGTACGCTTATTTTTTGTTGATAACAATAGAACAATCATCCCCTTATATTAGGTCTAATAATATCATTACCTTTGAGCATCTCCAAGAGGCTTTTTGTATGGCTCTTTATCATAAAATTTAGAAACCAAACAAAAAAAATCATTTTTCAATAGACTCTCTAAACCATTCTCCATATCTTCCGCTCTCTAAAATCACCCTTCTTGCTCTCCACTTATGAAGAGGCTATATCACTCTCTAAATCCAATATATGGTAGTTTTCTCATGATTTTTTTCATACAAGGAAAAATATGATAAGTTATTGGAGTATAGAGAAGAGAACTTGTAGAGTTCATTGGAGACACAAGAGATATATAGAGAGAATATTCATGGGATGACTCTCCAATAGAGATAGAGATTGAAATTTAGAGATAGTTTTGGAGTTATGTCCCCAATAATAGTCTAAGAGCGAAAATTCCTATCTCCCAAATTTCCATCCTCTACTCTTGTGAGTACGCTGTCCCTCCACTCCCTCGAGTATTAGAGTTATGTCCAATTATACTAAGAGTACTAGTAAGTAATGAATTAGAAATAAGAGTCTAGATTGGTTTACTGTATGGTCCATGACTCGATCTCACAACCCATGCTTATAAGAGTTAGAATAGAGCGCGTCTATCCACGGTAAAGTCCAATTCCAGAATGTATTGGAACAGATGACGCAAGCTGTATGTTCCGCTGCAATGCATCAGCATTTCTATTGGTAGAGGTAAAATTTGCAATCATAGCGGCAACCACTCCCAAACACTATAGTGCCGATATAGCCCACTCTTAAAACACATTATCATAGACAAACATGTGTATGGGTTCAACGTAAATTTTTCATATTGGTAAATTAGTTGGTAACTTTTAGATAGGTACGATATGAGTACTTTGGGGTTTTTTCTGTAATACCAAAGGTAGATAATTTTTTGCTCTTTTTTCTTTTTCCTCCTATTAATAATGTGTGTAATTTCTAGCATTGGGAGTGAAGTTAAAAGCATCTTTTGTTAGCTAAGGGCCTGTTTGGTTCGCCGCGAAAGATTACCACACCTAACTTAGGAAAATTGAGGCTGCCACAGAAAGTGTGGTGAGTGTAAGGAAAATTAATGGTAGCTAGCTAGGTCCATCTGTGATTTTGCATTGATGATTGTATGACAACGTAATCAATTGGACTAATGTGGTTTGCCAGTATACATGATATTTAGTCTAATGGATGCAAGGATGGACTTGGACAAAGGCAATGTGAAGATCAAGTAATCAACACCTCAAGGAAGGTAAAGGAGCTTAGTTGAAGACCATAGAAGACTTGCATACAATCCAACACATCAAGTGAATGAAGCCCAGACATGAAGATACGAAGAAAATAAGTTGAACAGAAACTGCAAACAACCACTGGAAAACTCTAGTGATGCCTCTGTGAAGGCATAATAAGAAAGCTGGGTAGAAGTTGGTGTAGTCTGATTGTCATCTACTCATCAGAAAAGTTCGGTGAGGCAGCGGAGCCAAAGCACTAGAGCTTTGGTCATCCACCGTTGGTAGGCAAATAGCAGAAGATGGCACCTTACCTTCCTATGCTCACTGGAGACCGGGCACCAGATTTTAGGTCTAGAGAAGGTTGGAGCTTTTGGTGGAGCGAAGACTGAGGCACCAGAAAGCTCCCGTGAGGGGTGATGGAAGGTTCTGGTGCTCTCCAGATAGGAAACAAAGACCTCCCAGATTCACCAAATTCCTCTAGTGGTCACCGGAGAGACACCACAAAAGAAAGGGTCATCCAAAGGTCACAACTTCTAGTCTCCAATGGTTAGTGGACGTGGCATCACCGGAAGGGTGCAATGGGTTAGCAGAGAATTCTGATGATCACTGTAGAAGTATTTTTTTGGGGGGGGGAGAGGTTTATATGTACCCCAAGCCGTCCAATTGAGTGTTATTGGAGCTAAGGATTAGTGCTAGCGAGTTGAGGCTCATCTCTAGTGCCCTAGCCATCAAAAGTGTTTTAGAAAATATTAGGTGATTCGTGTGGTGTTTTAAAAAGTGCTTAGGCTTAGTGTTTTGTGCGGTTTGCTTACCTTTTACAACTCGGTGCTTGCGCATCATTGTTGTACACTAGTGGCTTGTAATCTTGCAAGATCATACCAACTGTGTTTGTGTTGTGGTTGCCTAACTTATATGGGAGGGAACGAGGCCCACGATGTTTGAGCCGGAAGCTTGATAGATGGTGGGTAGCGGTCCGGGAGAGGCCATCTCGGAGACCCATCTGCACATGGGAAAGGCCTGGTGGCTATCCACGGAGTTACCCGATTGGGAGCTTGGCCGGCCATTGCGAGGGGCTCCAATGAAGACTAGTGGGGAGCGTGAGTTTCTCGATAGCTCGGAAAAAATACCATCACCAGGAGTTTGCATTCTCTATCTCATTTAAGCTTCCGCACTTACTGGCATTCCTTTGGTTGTGTGCTTTACATTGCTAGTCTAGCTTGCTAGGTTAGTTGATAGGATTAGAATCTAGCGTGCAAAACTCTTTTACTGTAGAGATAGTAAACACTTTGCAAAACCTTAGTTGCACATTTAGATAGATATTTTGCATAGCCTTTGATAAGTAGGTTTTAGTTGGCAATTAGTTTTTAAGTTTCCTAATTCACCCTCCTCCTCTTAGGCATCACGATCCATTCAATAAGCAAAATCAAAGCCACACTTGTGGCAAAGTTTGACAAAAAAAAAGTCAAAATGCGTGGAACATGATGCTAAAAAAGAGTGGTATGCCATAGTTGCGGCAGTGAACCAAACGACCATCTAAAAAACTGTGGCATGGCTAACTTGTAGTGTGGTAATGTTTGGCAACAAACCCAACATGGCCTAAATACTAAGATAATCAATCGCAAATTGGGCATCCTTAATGATGAGCTTGCTTGAACCGGTCGAGGTAACCTTGCAAGAGTTCATGGAGATGTTCAATGGCCCGCTACCAAAGGAGGTGATCACGGCACTCACAACCCTTTTCAACCTCGAAGATAATGCCATTGGGGAGATGGATGATGCCCTGATCAATCTCATCGCTGATGGTGGTGCAAAGCTGCACTTTAGCTAGCACCTGAACTTCGACATATGTGTTGTGCGGTGCTATGGTTTGGAGGCATAGTTGCACAGAGACTGAGTGACATAGTGCAACCAGAGCTGGGGTGGTAGCATTGATCTTTGTTTAACAAAGGGTTTCGAGGATGGCTCTTGTATGGCAGCAGAGTTAGCAGTAACATGTAGACATTTTGTGACATGGTAGCAATGGTTCTCCATGATGTTTTGGTAGCTATGTTCCTCGAGTATGTTTGTTGGAGTCCGGCAGTAATTTCACACCTGAACAATGAGTGATATATAACAGATGATAAACAAGTAATTTCACACAGACTCAGTAGTACACATGGAAAAAATCATTCCCTATATTTCTGGAGGTGACCTAAATGTAGAGAAGAAGTATGTGCCAGATTAAATAATGCTACAGTTCATTGCCATGAGGAATTTCTCCCCTGTTTAGAGAAAATTAAACAAAACAAGAATATTTGTTATACAATGAACCTCATCATGAACTTTTCAGATATACATCCAGATATATAGAACAGTACGTATACAGTATGATTTCGTTCCTACCCAATTAATATAGCGCATATACATCTGCTGCTGGCACTGTACAACAGGGTATAGCTAGCTCAACACTGATAGCGAAAGCACAGTGCAGACAGAGGAGCAATCCTTATCCGTGGTATAGCTAGGGCAGTGGACACTTTGTATGATGATGGATTTAAGGTTTATTATGCGCCGTGCTTCTCATAATTGAACTGTTTGCACAGTGTCTTAATCGGAGCCATGGAAATATATTGTACACGTGGATTGATCAACATCGCAAATGCAAATAGCAGTCTCTCAACCTTACTTTATATTGTTTTCTCAAAAAAGGACAAGAGCACTACTGCCATTCATTGAAGTGAAGAAACAAGTTTGAAAGATACAAGCACCAGTCCGATGAGAACGAAAACGAGTAACAAATCTTCGTTCGGTTACATGGGAATCAATCTTAGCCGAATGGTTTCTTCACAAATTTCTATAGCGTCGGAACTGTTCCAGGCGCGGAACGGCCCGGAACATGCCAACCGAAAGGAGCCTAAAAGAAGAATGGCCTTATGTCGCATGAAGGTTTAAGCACCTAATAACAAGCTTGCACATAGTGTTTTGAAAAGTTATATTTCTTTCTTCCAAATATTGCAGCTTACCTATTTTTGTTTAAACGAACCTCACTGTCTACGAAGCGTAGATTTATGCATCAGCTTTTCCATAAGAATATCTCTTAAGAAATATACATGTTCCGTACATATATGGATTTTTTTATTAAAAGGACATACAGGGGTCGACACAATATCTCATTAGAAAATTTTGTACCGAGTTAACTCCCAAAGGAATTGAATTTTTCATTTTAGCCATGCAATATATACTTACTTAGAAGCACCTTACATGGGAATCAATCTTAGCCGAATGGTTTCTTCACAAAATATTTTCGCAATGCATGTCGCGTCCTCCGTTCCAAATTATAAACGTTTTGATTTTTCTAGATATACGTTGCCTTTACTATGTACCTAAACATAGTGTATATCTAAGTGGACAGCAAAAACCATATATTTTGAAAAGCCAAAACGTTATATAATTTAGAACGGAGGGAGTATATAATACATGCTCGTGGAGCAAGAACTTTGCCATACAAATACATCGCTGTATACACAGATCATGCCATGCTAAGAACAGGCTATGCATACTATATCCCATTGATTATTTGTGTCGTCCTCTCACATATATATTCTGATGTGATTTCTCGGAGAAAGCTCATGATTGTCTGTACATACGTATACGTGTACGTAGTGAGGACAACTAATCAAACATCATTTCGATTTCTCTGATACTTAACAATGCTGGCTTGCCCAATTAATCTTGATGTATATATGTATCTAGCCACCTAGGTTTCTGATCCTCTGCAAGCTAGCACCAGGAGCGAAACAGATGGATTGGCTACTGTCCCTGGGCTGAGCTGATGAACCACAATGATTGTAGCCAGCCACATACCCTGTGATCAGGTGATCTTAACAAGACCTTAACTGGCACGACACTTTGCCTGCCACATCTAAAAAAACATACTTTAATTTGCACGTGTCAGGTCAGGTCACCTTTACTTTGAGTTTATATAGGTGTTCTTTTGACGTTATACTCCCCTCGGTTTTAAATATTTGGCGCTTAGGATAAATTATTTAGTTATATAAAAACCCAAATATCATATATTTAAAGAATGGAATGTCTAAAATTGGGTGAAGTATATGCAAACTAGTAATACAAGTCCATCAACCGATGCCAAGAATCTTGTGTTACATGAGTATTAAAAATCAGTTGATAAAATTTAGTACATACAACTAGTCAAAATTATTTATCTTTAGTCTCTCGCTTCATTTGTCTAACAAAATACTTATTTAAAAATACTTTATAATCTCTATCTCGTTATGACAAAAATCATTTACTCTATATGTGGTTTCATCCTTTTTGCATTGTACCTCCGTGGACAATTTTTATTTAGTTCAAACCTAAGCTTAATTTATATCAACTCTTGTTGTATACTTTTTGTGACATCATGAATCTAAATATTTTCTTTCAATTTTTGATCTTATTTAATTGTTGCATTTTTTATTCACATAAGTTCAAACTCTAGTGTTTATTGCATATTTTGTTCAAAAAATTCCTTTTAATTTAATTAAAAATGGATTCTAAGTCTTAGACAAGACCCTTAGTTACTGCATTGGCATAATTATTGGTTTTGGTCTACACAAGGGCACTTATGATGTTAAATTTCATCTATGAGATAATTATATATGTAGTAATATTGTTTAATAAAAGCATAGTGCCTACAATTAAGCTACAAGCATTGACATGTCTTGATGTTTTAGCCAAAATGTATAAACCTCTGTGAAGTAATAATAACATACAAAATTCATTGTCAAAGAGTTCATAATATTTATTTAAAATAAATTGTCAATATTATTATTATGTGGTTTGTTACGGGAACATGTCTTTTCACAATCGACAAACTGTAAAATAAATATTTATTGTTAATGTAAGCATGTATATTTGGTATAGATGGTGATATAGAGCACTAACATTTAAGATGGTAGAAGTGGGTAATATATGGTGTACTTTATAGTTATTTAATTCTTTTTGTTAAGAGCTTATATTGTTGATTTATAAGATGTAGATTTGAGGGATATTTTAGTTTATTTGCTTGTCAGGGTACATATGGATAATTTAGATGCAAATTGAAGGGGCTACTCTATATTATATATCATAATTAATACCATATGCAGGTGATTTAAAAGCAAATTTAAGGAGCTACTTTAAATTATCTTTCGTAATGGCAGATGTTGGTAGTTTATATGTAGATTTATGAGGTTATTTATGATTTTCCATCATGACAAAGGTGGGCAACTTTTTCAAGAAAATGGAATAGATTCGATGACTATTATTCTCTAAGACTATATGAAGATTGGAGTCGACGAACTAATGACCATTTTTTAGTATTATGTATATTTCTAGGGTTTATACAATGACTATTATCTTGAGGGGGTTAATGAGGTGGCTCCATTAAGGTCCTCCAATTAGTAAAATTAATATATGTGTTGAAATCTAAGCTTAAGTTATATTCATTCTTGTGTATCCCTTTTACGTGACATCATAAATCTATATCCAAAAATTAAGTAGAAATGTTAGTGCTTACTGTATATTATATCCGAAATTTTCCATTTTTATTTTTTTGAAATTTAGATTACATGCCCTATACTACATTTTTAGTTATTACAGAGCATAATAGTTGTTTTAGCCTGCACCATGCCACTTATAATGTTGAATTTTCCATATAGAAGAATTATATGTGTAGTACTGTTGTTATATAAAATATAAAGTGCTTAAAAGTTAAATTGCCAACATTGTTATATCATAATGTTTCTATGAAAATGTATAACTCATCTACATCTTATAGTTTTTTTTGCCACCGAGTATTATTATATTCTAATGGTGAAACAAACTATTATAATTAATTTTAATTTAACGATCATAGAAATATGTAACATAGAAACATACAAAGCATACTTTTGGTTATTCAATCATTTTTTATAATAACTTATATTTTTGTTTAGACATAAGCCTAAGAGATATTTTAGTTTATTTTTTATAAGGGCTGAGGTATGTAATTAGATAAGATTTCAAGGGATAATTTTATATTATATTTTGCAATGGCATATTTGGTTAATTTAAGGTTTATTTTGTAATATGTCTCATACCGGTAGAGATGGATAATTTAAATGTGAACTTAAGGGGGTTATGTTTTGTAATATCTTTAATAATGACAGAGGTTGTAGTTTAAAGTTAGAGGTTTATTTAAATTAACTTTCATAACAACAGAGGTGAGTAATTTAGATGAAACTTTAGGAGGGCTACTTTATGTATTTTTCATAATGTCATAGGTGGGTAATTAATAAAAATACAATGTATCATATGGCTATTATTGATGATGATAATTGTTTTTTACCAAATTAAAGGATAAATGTTTCTTATTATTGTTGAAATTTCTAGAACTTATGTTTTTCTTAGTGCATATCGTGAGAATTAATGTGAAGACTTAGTTGAAGGCCTCTAATTAGTAACGTTAAAATTACGAGATGTCTATCCCAAGGTCAAACCAATCTCTATCCCAAGGTCAGAAAGCAGAGAGGGGGAGAACGAGATCGAGATGATGGACGTGCCAGCCAGGACCAGGAGGCGCCTCGCTCTGCCGGCTGGCTCGATCGACCATGCGTATCCCCGTCGGTCCGTAGGAGTCCGAGTGGTCTGGTCTTTGGTTTCGCCAAATGAAAGCCGTACAAGTCACGCTAGCTGGGGTGGGTCACTCACTACTTGCTCTGGAGACCGATGCATAATGCATGCACTAGTTCGGTTACTTCACGTTTAAACCAAACCTGGGAAAAAAGGAGCAAAGCGTGACCGTGTGGAACATAGCATCGGCTGGCTCGTGCACGTTTCGGCAAAGCTTTGGACTTTGTGGTGCTTGCTGCTATGTTTGTGACAAACACACGACGCAGGACAAATCAGGAACAGAAAGAAATTAAAGAATCTGCAGAAAACGGTGTATTGTTGCACAGAAATCATCGCATCGCATCGCACGAAATTTCCACCGTTGAAAACGGGATTCTAGATTGGCACGATTTTGTTGGTCGTGTCGGCCAGTAGAGGACGAATGCTTGGCACGACTCAGTTGGTAGGACGTCCGGTTGTACGTACGCGTAGGATCGGCAGAGAGAACAACACGTCTCGGACGCCCAACGAGGAGCAGCAGAAGTCGTCGTTGCCTTTGCAGCTCCCGCGATCGAGACCCGCCGCCCCCGTCTCTCGTCGGCATGCAGTGCGGGATTGGAACCCGAGCGAGCAATGCAACTGCGCGCGCGGCAGACGGTGATCCACGAATCAGGCGGTACAGCGAACGCAAGCAACCATGCATGCAAGCGGACAACCGGTGGAGATGGAGACAGAGGCCGGACAACCGGTCGCGGCTGGACGCGCGGCCCCAGGCGAAAACGAACGACGTACGAGAGCATATGGAGACCGAGCGAGACACATGTTCAAAAATACAACAACTTATATATATTCTGCATGCACATTGAGGAAATTGACCTTTAGGTATTTTGACACTTGATTGCCTAACACTGCAACTTTCTCGCCACGGGCGACAGTAGCTACCAGCCTCTATAGCATCTGGCACGCAATGTTCACCTCTCTTCTGGTGAGAAAATTGTATTATTACCTATATTTTGTTTTTAATGAATTCGAATGAACAATGACGCACATGTGACACAATTGAAAATGGCCACCGTCGGCAAGGTCCGAGCCAGCTGACCCTGGATCCACAAGCAACGAGAAAAAAGCATGGAAGGATACACACCCGCTCGCGATGTTCCCCTCTACTCCATGGTATAGCTGCCACAATAGCCACCATCCATGCCACGCCAGCGACTATATTATCCGCGGCCACCATGCATCGACACAGGTAGCAACCTCCATGCCACCATGCCCTGCATAGATCTGGCTAGAGGAACGTTGGATCCACCCTTCACGACATCGGATCTACCCGATTTTTTTATTTTTTAGTCTTTTTTTGAAAAAAAATCACAAATACGCCTCTGGAGGTAAGATTTCAAAATCTGGACCCTTAGCTCGGCGCCATCGTTGCTGGCGTAGAGGTCTTGGGCTCGACGCAGATGTGGCGGTGACTTGGCAGGCAGCTTGGCGCCATAGATCTGCCGCCAAGCTTGGCGCCGTAGATCTTGGCGCCGAGCTTGGCGCCATGATCTATGGCGCCGAGGTGGTGTTTTAACCCTAACCCCAACCTTTCTGCCCGAGCCTTCTTCCTCTTCTTTCTCCTCCCTCTCGGGTTTTTTTCTCTCCCCACTTCGCCATACCTCACGAATCGACATATTGGACCTTGAAAACTTTGATTTGATTCATAAATCTTCGAGAGCAAGGTATTCTTGCTCCCCTCCTAGTTTTTTTTCGCATCGATTCGGTATATATTAGTCGGATTTTTCAACCTAAGAATCGTCATTACTTAGGGTTTCATGCAATTTTTAATATTTGTACTATACCTAGGTAACCGCAGCCCATGTTGTTATGTTATGGGTTCATTGTTGTGCATCAAATGGGAAACCCTAGGGTTAGGGTTTAATATTAACTTCTTTCGGTTCTTAGAACGAAATTGGTTGTATTGTAGTTATGGTTCTCATTGACATTAATGTGTGATGTTTTGATTTTTGTTTGTTAAATTACAACCGTTTTGTTATATGCAAGAAATATATCGGGAGGAGTTTTGGCGAAAACGGGGTCGTCCTCGAGAATTATATCTCGACGCGTCTAACAAAGATGCCCCCGTCCCTCCTAACCTCCCTATCCCTAACTATGACTGTGGTTTTTTGGCCCACGTGTTTCAATCCAGACATTCAGACACAGCAGCGCGTTGCTTCTACACATGCAGTCGTTTTAATGTAAGTAATTGTTTTTACTATCTTTTTTTCTTTATTTGTGTAAGTATGCTACTAATATTTTGTTGGAATCTTGTTGTGTATGACCATGAGAGGTTCGTTTTCTTTCAGTAGATCGACGGTGCAGACAAATTTGATTCTAGGTACCTCATTTTCGACGATTGGTATAGAGGGAGACATCCACGTGAGCACTTCAAACGGTGGGTTCCACCCCCCTAACCCCCGCCAATGACGGCTAAGGAGAAGCATCTAGCCACAGTTAGACGACTCGAGGAACCGCCTCTGTGTGAATGCGGAGATCGAGTTCTGATAAACCCTGAGAATACGTTGGAGTTTGTGTGTCCAAACAAACATGAAGTAAGTAAAAAGTGTATCTATTTAAATGTTTAGCTCTATGTGTGCGTGTACTAATGTCGCCTCTTTTAGGTGTATGGATTTGCGAAGTGTCGTTTCAAGGAGTGGCTCTATGGTCCTAAGAATCAATGGTTGGAGCCGTCAAAGACAAAGGAAAAGAAGAAAGAAAGGCTAATTTACAAAGCACATCCTGTCATGTGCGAATGTGGTGTTAAAGCCAACTACGGCCTAGTTCCTTCGGAGCATGGAATAGGCCATTATTGTGGTCATATGGTTGACTATGATGAGGTTAGTTATTGTTGTGGAAAACATGAAATCATATTTTTTTTCTTTTGCTAAAACTTATGATCTAATTTTTTTGTTTGAACAGAGACTAGGAAATGCACGTGGGAATCTTATGATGGTCAAGCTAAGTTCTTGGATGAGTTGAAAGGGAGGCAAGTAATTGCACGGAAGAGGGGATATGGACGTCAGTACGTCGACCTCTTCATAAATAGCGAAAGAAGGACATGCGTGAGTTTGCTAGACAGCGCAGTATTCGTAACCCGATCGGTGTTAGGCTTGACAAATGGGGGTTGGAGAGACGGAGGACGTTAGAGGAGGGTAAGGAAGGAGGCAAGGGAGGAGACAAGAGTACAGATGCAGGTCTTGAACGACCATGCTGTTGCATTGTGTGCCAGTGAGTGATTGAAAGCCTTGTTATTTTTGTTGCCTGGTTTTAAATGTAATATAATCGCGTTGCTAACTGATTGCATTTTATACATGAAGGGATTGGATGTAGCGAGGACCATGCCGTGGAGGTGGCCCGTGCAAGGTTTTAGGAAAAGATGTTAGACGAGCACAAAACACGAGCTGGTCGCACCGTTCAATCTCCGATTGTGTTGGCCGATGATGGGGACGAGGATGAGGATGACACTGCCAGGTTGAGTGATATCATCGCTCTAGCGGAGGCGGGCTTGCAGGCGAAGGAGGCTGAGGATGACACTGGCAGACTGAGCGAGCTCATCGCTCAAGCAGAGGTGGGCTTGCAGGTGGAGGATGATGATGACGCGTTCTTCTCTCACGCCACAGAGGCCATAGATGAAGCGGAGGCCACTTACTATAGGCGACAGATAGATCAGGGCAATGCAGGTGAGCCTAGCCACATGAACGAGATGGAGGAGGATGCGTTCTTGTCTCAGGCCGCAGAGGTCGCAGATGAAGCGGAGGCCGCTTATTACAGGCGACAGGTAGATCAGGGTAATGCAGGTGAGCCTAGCCACAGCAACGAGGGTGTGGCAGATGATTGGTACTCGGACGACGAGTTGCTTACTCAGTATGTTTCTGACTAAGGATTTCTGATTGCACCATATGTTAGTTCCATGCTTCAGATTTGGTGTATTGTACCTATGTAACGAACATTGTATCAAGTTGATGTATTGTACCCATGAAACGAACATTGTATCAAGTTGATGTATTGTACCCATGAAACGAACATTGAAGGTAAAGAACATTGTATCCAAGTGCATTTTAACTATTGATGTAATGAAATAGTTCATTACTCAAGTGCTGAAAATGAGTGTTCTGTGGTCTTAAGTTTTTGAAAATAAACGAAAAATGTCGAACATAGTTAGTAAGTTTTGTAAGCTTTGTTTTGATCAATTCTGTTCGAAATTAAAAGGCTAGCTCATATACTTCTTAGTAATTTCTTTCTTGCCATTGTGTGGCCCAAACCGCTAACGCGCGCCATGGCCCACGGCGTAGCAGAGACCGACGCGCCCACGGGCAAGATCGCTCACAGCAAGCCGACGCGCCATGGCCCACGGCGCTGGGTGGACTGGGTTGTTTCGAGTGAGAGGCTTGCCGAACAGCGCCTCTATCCGCATGCAAAAATCTTTGAACGTTGTTTCTCAATCTGGTGACTGCTTTTCAAATGGTTGTCGAAAACATTTGCTTCTTCATGGAAAACCATCACCATATCATCAACACGACAACATCAATCCAACGGAGCATAGACACGAAGCCAAATAGTGGACCAAGTACATCGATACATTTAGTTCATCAATTCTTAAGTGGACTAAGATCCGTTCAACATAAGTTCATCGATGCAACATGTTCCATAAGTACACCAGGTACATAGGTCCAAATACTAGTCCACAATGTCCTCCTAGACTACTACTCCCCAGGAGTGTACGGGTACCGTGGACGCCTCTGTCTCTCGAGACATGAAGGCAGCACGTTAGGGGTGAAGCCAACATCAGTGTGGTCGCGCTGGCGATACACCCGGCGGAACTCGTGAGTGTAACTAGTACCCTGCAATTATAATATAGGCATGGTTAGTTACAATCTATGAGTTTGTCACGTATATGATGAAAGGTTGTTTGAAGTACCTGTTCCTCGAACTGTGAACGAAACGGTGCACCACCAAGCTAAGACATCCCAATCTCATCGTAGTCATCCTCCTTGTCCTCGTCGTCATCCTCCTCATCCTCGTGCTCCGTAGGACCCTTGCCTTCATGGATGGGAGTACGAACAGAAGAGGTCCCAGCAGCCATCGAGTCGGACGAACCGGCTGCTGTCGGCAAAGTGCTCGAGCGTAAGGGACTAGACAACGTCAGGTCGTAGGGCATCTCCCATGGAGTGTCCACGCAGCTGAGCTTCTGGGCCAGCTTTCTGCAGCTCCTTCTCACATTCTGCAAAATAAGATGACACAATTCATGAGGTATGGAAAGAATTTAACCATTGTGATGCCTTTGGGAATAGAATGTACATCGGCGAAGATGTGTAGAATGCCGTGTTGCTCCCCTCTAGCCTCGTGAAGTCGCATGGCTGCTTCGTTGGAGAGACTTGTCAACTGTGTTGCCTGCATACACAATTGAAGTAAGTTCGTATCAATACAATTATTAGAAACACTGACATCCACTTGTATTGAAATTCAAATTTCTTACCACGTATCTTTGTAGCGGAACTCTCTCAACCTGTGTCTCCATCCTTGTCGCATCGTCGTACGCATCAGCGATGTTGTCCTCATTCTGGTTCTCATCAATTGCCTTGTCAGTGTAGGGGGTCTGGATATGTGTCATGGCACTCCTATGCAACCATTGGAGGTACACGTCGAAGTTGTGCTAGTCATGCGGTAGTTGTTCGACGATACAGAACTTTTGCCCATGCTCCCAGTCCTGGATGTGCCCGTGGTGCGTCACGGCCCAATTCTTCTCCTTGTACCTGTTCCGTCGATTGTACCTACAATGAACACTTTAGTTAGTGCTTGTATGTATACACAGGACTATTAAAATGTTTACATTGGAGCTATGTTAGTGTCATCACACCAGTGCAACTTTTTGTTGGTTGTGTACAGCGGCGGTGGACATGGTTGTAATCTTCCGAACTGCATGTACACCCTGATGGGGTAGTGCATCTCGGCCACATGGATGAAAATAAGTGGCATGTTACAGAGCCACTCGTCCTCCTCTTCCTCAGTGAGAGGACTCAGATAGCCCTCCAGCTCGAATCTAGACCAAGGACACCAATTTACCTAAAATTTAAGTAACTCAAGTTAGGTTTTGGGGTTAATGAAATACCAAGAACACCGCCTTGCATAATCAAAGTGGTAGAAACCTGGTGTTGTGTCAGGACGTCCAGCATGTCCACGTAGCTCCTGTACCGCCGCTGCGGGTTGCCTCTCACTACCTCAACGTCCTTCCAGATGTACAAAGCAGTCGATCGTACGTCAAGGTGATTCCATGCCTGCATTCAACACAAACATTGAGTGACAACTGCGGCTTCAAGTTTGAGGCAAACAAAAAAAATGATGGACTTACAGGTAAATCGTCAACAACGGACATCACTGCCAAGAGAGAGGAAGGAAAGCGAGGCTGGGCCGCAGGCCTGTCCAAGGGGCTATCGCGCCGTGATGGGTGGTGCGGCAGCCCTGCCACGTCAGCGGTCAACACCGCGGCTGACTGCCACGTGGTCACCCCAGCCGTGTCGCCATGCATGGCACGACAGAGTGATTTTGCCGCGCCAAGCGAATGGGCACGGCCAAAAGTGTTAGTTTTGAAAAAAAAAACAGTATCAGATTTGAAAAATAGTTTAAAAAAAGTGTTAAAAAATCTCCACACTGCTTCGTCAATGCGCGCGCCCCGCCGGACCCTCTGCAATGTGCTCGTGCCACCTCACCTTGCCGCTCCGGAAAAAAAAATCGTTGCAAAATGTATCCATCGTGCCTCCCTGCGTACATGCCATGGATAGTTGCCACATGTCCAGTCAACACGATTCAACCGCACGCCTAGAAGATTTCCTCGCATGTCCGCATGCGGCTTCGGTTGCCTCCCGCGCCCGCTGCTTTTCCCACCATGCGCGCTTGGATCGTGTTAACTGCAGTGCCTGCCCTGGAGAGATGCCAGAGGTGCGACGGCCGAGGGCCTAGGAGAGGGAGGGGGCTAGGCCCATGTATACTGTAGACCCCAGCCCTATAGTCCGATGACACTTGATAGGCCGCCCGAGATGTTCAGGATCAGGAGCACCGAGCGCTTGCTTCCCCAATCCGCGAGTCTACTACGTACGCGAGCGCCTAGGGCGAAGGGTCACGGTCTCAGGGAGTCATGGAGAGTCGGAGACGGAGCCGTGCCACGCCGCCGGCCACCGCGTAGAGCCGGAAACACGGAAACGGCGCACTCACAATCTCGACTCGACGACGAGCGATCAGGCGGATCAGCCGATTATTAATTTATCAATCATCACTTCATCAGTTCATCGGTCGATCAGGCCCTAGCACCTAGGTATTTTTTCCCATGATCATTTTTTAATCCAAATTAATTATTTCAGACTTCTAGTACTACTACTCTGTCATGTTTTTCTTTTAATTTAAGTGTTAGAGTGTTAAAATATTACCTAACAAACATTTGTCGGGATCTCAGAAAAGAAAACGGAAAAAATGGAAAATAAATTTATTGAATCTTAGAAAGGTGCTATACATAAGTGGACACTATTGATCTAAATACCGTCCTTGATGATTCTGCATCAAAAAGTGCCCGAAGAAATATCTTTTTATAGGAAGCAATGTATATTATGGAGTTCTATTCTTCCTTGTGGTAATAATATTAGTTTTAAAAGTACAAATATACTATTGTTTTAGTTTACTTTTTTTTTACGATCACCAGAGGAGTTTTCGCCACCTGAATTTTATTTGGCCCTAGTGGCCCGCGATAATGTTTACAAGATGTTTACATTTTGAGAGAAATGGAGTTTACAGGTCACTCCTGGGCTGTTTTAGTTTACATTGTTCCTCGATAACTATCAAAATGTTAAATAAAAAATATATCACTGGATTTGTTTTCGTTTTACAACAAAAATTAGCGTCTATATATTATAAGATTTTATATGTGGTGTAGAGGGCCTTTGTGACGAGTTCGTCAGAGGACCCTCAAAATTCTAGGACCGGCACTAGTTAACTGAACACGTGGCAACCATCCATGACACATATGCAGAGACAAATTCATAGATGAAGTGATGATTGATAAATTAATAATCGGCTGATCCGCCTGATCGCTCGTCGTCGAGTCAACCATCCTTGGAAAGCCTATGTGGCGGTGGCTTGGGTTTGGGAGCGTTCGGATTGGTGGATCGCTCACGCAGAGCGACGTGGATGGGAGGGCTTATTGTTACTTTTTTATCATTTTCATAAACAATTAAACTGTGCCTATGTCCAAAATGATATACAATTATAAATAGAGACAAAGAAAATCTATGCAGCGGTGCTACATAGGCTTTCCAAGGAGCACCGCTCGATAATCTCCATGTGACATCTTCACCCCAACAGGCATTCGAGCGGCCAAAGTGCCGAACAACCAGCTGAGCGCTCAGGGCTCGCTCTCCTCACATGCATGGGTGGGATTTACAACCTGGGTCGGATCTGCCATTCGAGTATGGATACATGGTGGTCACTGGGACGGTGTCTTACTAACAACTAGAGCAGCACTATCGCATATAATTTTTCCCTAAATGGAGGGAGTTATTTTATGACAGTAAAATGTAAAAATAGCTGTACTTCTCAGTAATATGAGCACCACAAGTTGTACTTTCCTGCACCACGAGTCAAATATAGTTATAGTTTTTCTAAGAAAAAATTGTGTTCTGTTTGGCTACATTAGCACCTACTTACATTACTGACGATCATAGCACGCGTGGCCAGGAATCCGTCTATAATTAATTACTTGTACAAAATTAGGGGTCCATATTTTGGATCAAAGGTTTCATTATGACTGGGTTTGGCATTTGCGCATATGCATGACTAGGAGAGCATATGACGGAAAGCATTAGCTAATTAACGAAGGTGGCAGGTGCAGTGTGCATTGCTTCATTCGCCGACCTTCTTCTCAACGAGTCACGACCTTCAAAACAGGAAACCGCGGATTTCCTTCCAACTTTCCATGACTGCAGCATGGTCGATCATATCTCAACATGCTTGATGTTACATGTAGAATTTAGAAAGGTGTGTGTTGACTTGTTGAGGCATGTAACGTCAAGCTTTGTGTCCACCTGCCAAGAGACTTGTATGAACGACCATTGACGACAAAACAGAGCCACGCATGCATGTA
Organism: Miscanthus lutarioriparius; assembly: GCA_904845875.1. NCBI lineage: Eukaryota > Viridiplantae > Streptophyta > Magnoliopsida > Poales > Poaceae > Miscanthus > Miscanthus lutarioriparius. Next base: position 133,877,630 of record CAJGYO010000007.1, on the reverse strand, counting down.
ATTTGTCGATCGCACGCCAAACCTATTTTTTTAATCTAATTTAGACAACGTTTTCATGGTGGTATATGATTAGCTAGGTGGTAGCTAGGTGAGGCGTGCAAGTTAAGCTAGCTTCTTTTAGATTGTAACAATGATCAGGCAACGATTCTTCGTAGCGTCACCCGACCTTTTTGCATGAATGCTGGCGTGAAACTTTATTAGGATTTGTTTTGGAAATGCACAAATTAGAGATTCAGTTTAATTCCGATAGATCAAGAACCGATGTGTCCATGTACTATTATTATATCATTCTGAGTATAATATATTGTAATTAAGTTAAATGCACCAACGGAACCTTGAATTTATATGGGCATTGCCACTTAGGTTTGTATGAACTCTAAAAATGCATTTTTCTGAGTCACTTATATTGTTCATTGTGCAAATTTTACTCGCAGTACTTAAACTTCTTCCGAGTTCTTGTCCAGGTGCCAGTGCTTTCAAATTACACGTTTAGCTCACTAAACTTGTCCCAAGTTCTCATGCAGGCCTTAGTACTTTTAAATTACGCTTTCAGCTCCCTAAACTTATCACAAGTTCTCATCTCGATCCCGATACTTTCAAAATACACGGCTAGCTCCCTAAACTTGTATTAATGTTCCATCTTGGATCCATTTCCCCCACATTGTGTTGCTTGTGCCCACCACACTCGTGCAGCTACACCGTGCCGAATCACGTTCGCCCACCCATAGTAGTGTAGCGTACGCGGGCCGGGACATGCTTAGGTTAGTTAAGACCACAATCAACGCTTCCTCTAGGCCTAGCTCTAGTGTTTAGTGAAGTTTGCATACCTCCTTACACTACCAGAGACCGGCTCTTTGCCGAGTGCCAAGTGGATTGCCGAGTGTTGTTTTTCGGGCACTCGACAAAGACGCCTTTGCCGAGTGTTTTTTTTTTGACACTCGGCAAAGAAGCTTCTTTGCCGAGTGTTTTCTTTTTGACACTTGGCAAAGAAAATTTCAAAGCACATTTTGAAGCAGTAAATTAATTCAAATGAAAAGTTTTCAACTACAAAGTTGTATAACTCATCAAGATGTACAATATTTTTTTGGTCTTTTCTTTATATGACAAAGTGAAAGTAAATTTGTTCACAAATCTAACATATCTCTATTGTAGTTTATGAAACTACAAGAGAGATATATAAGATTTGTGAATAATATTAGAACGACCATGTCGGATGAACAGATGATCAAACAACCAAAATAAACTTTGTAGATCTCAAAAAGTTATGAAACTTTGTAATTGGCAACGTTTTGATTTGAAATCATCTTGTCATGCAAAACTGTGTTTGAATTTCAAAAATTTAAAATTCGAACTTTTCAAACGACCTCGGATGGAAAAACAACCAAAATAAACTCTGTAGATCTCGAAAAGTTATGAAACATTGTAGTTGGCAACTTTTTAATTTGAAATCATCTTGTCATGCAAAACTACGTTTGAATTTTAAAAATTTGAAATTCAAATTTTGTAAACGACCTCGGATGGAAAAACTTCCTGAACTAAAAGTGTAGATCTCGAAAAGTTATGAAACATTGTAGTTGGCAACTTTTTGATTTGAAATCATCTTGTCATGCAAAACTGCGTTTGAATTTCAAAATTTTGAAATTCAAATTTGGTAAATGACTTCGGATGGAAAAACTTCCTAAACTAAAAGTGTAGATCTCGAAAAGTTATGAAACTTTGTAGTTTACAACTTTTTTATTTGAATTCGCTTAGGGCCTCAAACAAGCGATTTACACTTGGTTTAGTATAATATGTTGGGAACTAAAACGGAATTCAGACACAAGTGGCAGTTTGGTGTAGTGGTAGAGGAGGTTCGCGCGCAGGGGAGGTCGTGGGTTCGAATCCCGCTGGCCGCATATCCGCGAAATTTACGTGAAAAATGCTGGATATGGGTGGACGTTGGCTGGTGGGGGCCTCCACCGATTAAAAATAATTTCCATTTTTTTGGGTAAAAATTCCCATTTTTTCAGGTTTTTTTCGGTTCCAACTTTACTGAGTGTCGAGCACTCGGCAAAGGCTTTGCCGAGTGCCCGACAAAAGACACTCGATAAAGACGCCTTTGCCGACCCATTTTTTGCCAAGTGGTCTTTGCCGAGTGCAGCACTCGGCAAAGCCTTTGCCGAGTGTAAATTGGGCTTTGCCGAGTGCCCCTGACACTCGGCAAAGCCACTAAGTCCGATAGTGTTAGTACTCGTACTTGCGTGCACCAAGTTTGTATTCTGATTGGCTCGTAATCTTGCAAGATTACACCAACCCTATTCCACCGATGATGTACCAAGAGAACGAGCTGAGGGCCGTCTTTTTTTAAGGAATGTTCCTTATGTGTCCCATCAGAAAGACCATTTTTCGTCCCCACTGAAATAACTATCACAGCAGTAAGGTGGAGGTTCAGTTTACAGTGAATGAGAGTAGCTGCACCTACACAAGCCCAAATTGGCAATTACGTGCATGTCGTCTTTCAAATGCAAAACCTAACATCACTCATAAAATTAATAAGAAACGGATGACAACGTTTGAAGTCGTAATGCCCTTGGCTCTGGTCTTGGAAGAACTGGACCTGGTAAGACAGCTAGTACTAGAAAAGTTGGTATTACGTTGGTTTCAAAAGGAGTTGCAACATTTTGCTGATGTGACCTGCTATGTAGTATAGCTCACACTCATACAGTCATACTACAAGCCACCAGTGCCCAGTAGTTGGCTAGCTCATCCATCATCATGATTCTTGAGAAATTAAAGGGAGAGGATACACCAACCTTGAATAAGGAAATTGATATTTGGAACATGATTGAGTATGGTCTTAATTAGTTTTGCTGCATGGGTCAAACGACGATACATAAGAACTAAAAAGAATCGATTAGATGATTGGATTATGTCATGAGTTTGTTCTCAAGTCTTTGTGGGCCACCTGTCAATATTTATGCGCCTATACGATTGATGTGTGCGTCGACATATTGAAAGTCATGAGTGGTTATGCCATAAGCCAATCCATCTAAGGTACTATAATTTTCGTTGTTTTAATATATATGCAAGAATTTTGGAAGAGGGTTATGTCTAAGCCAGTATCATAACCTGAAGTGTCATGCCGGTTTATTCTGCTAGTACTATATTATAGGTTATTAAATAAAATGTATACAAACGCATCTAAACTCGCTATCTATATCTATACGCTATACCTAATATTAAAGACGTGTTAGAGCAGCATGTTCAGGCACAATGTGGAGTTCGATTCCAAGATGGATCAGAATGCATAGCACATTGCATAATTCTTCAAGCCTCACATGCTCATATGAGTTAAGGTAACATAATTCTAGACGGTGCGAAATCCAATTCCAAGACCAATTGGAACATATGGCGCGATAAGAGGCACAATGCTAAGTTCGATCCCAAAACGAATATGATGACGTAAGGATATATCTCCAAGCCTCCTATATATATACCCACAAAAGTTAGAGCGCAGCACGCACCTAGGCATCATATGGAGTTTGATTCCAAGATGAATTGAGATACATACATAATGCGATTGTTGAATAAACCTCTAAAGTTGCAAAATATTTAGGATACCGTGTAACAAATTAGTTTTTCTATTATTAGACATGGGCATTTTTGCAAGTATACCTAAATAGCTACTTGCATGGGCAGGCACAAATTAAATTACGATAATGATACAATTAAGACGTCCGGACAGACGAACGCCTCCCTCCGCTCACTCCCGCATGTGCCGCTCGCCCAGCGACCCTATCTGCTCGTCCCGTTCGTGCGCTTCGATGCTCGCCGCGACGTTTCCTCCTTGCGTCACCGTGCCCATCCGCCCACCTCACTCCGCCTCGCTGCCGCCGGCCCCCCGCAGTGTCATGCCCCATCCCCTGTGGCCTCCTCCGTGCTACCTCCCCGCGCTGCCTCCTTCGCGTCACATTCCCCATCTGGCCCAATCTACCTCGTCCGCCTCCACCGCGCTGCCTCCACGCCGCGGCCGGCCCGCTCGCCACGACCGCCTCCATCGAGCTAGCGAGCCACGGCCGCTTCCATCGAGCCAACGAGCCTCCACGACGGATGCTCCAGCAAGCAGGCAAGGGGGATGAGATTCGTGTGATGCCGCGCACGCCGACGAATTGCCCGTGCCGCTACCGCACAGCGAAGTCCATGCGCCGCTGTCGACCTTCGCGCCGGCGTGCCTCCATTCGTCCAAGCAAAGCCCATGTTGCAAGAGTATATTTCAAATGTTTTAGATGTTTCATCTAGATGTTGCAAGTGTTTCATCTTGTTGTTGCAAAAGTAGATCGGATTGTTGCACATGTTGCAGTGGCTATACACGTATGTTTCAAGTGTATGTTCCAAATGTTTCATCTCGTTTTCCAGACGTATGTTTGCAAGTGTTTCATCTGGATGTTGCATATGTTTTCACACAGATGAAGTGATTTCAGGTGTTTTTTGCAAGTGTTTCATACGCATGTTTCAAGTGTTTTAGCTGTTTCGTACGTATGTTGTTGATGTTTTATTTGGATATTTTAAAAGTAGGTCTGGTGTTGCAGCTAATGTTTCAGATGCATGTTTCTTGTGTTTTATTTACCTTCAGACATATGTTGCAAGTGTTGCATCCGGATATTTTAAATGTAGATCAGGTGTTGCATCTCTGTCTTCGCTTTTCTGCTGCCTCACCTTTGCCTCGGTGTCTCCTCCTCCGTCTCCCGGCACCGGCTGGGCATCCGCCGCCCATCCCCCTCTTCTGGATGCCGGCGTATCCACCTGCTGCCACTGTTCACCTAAACGACCGTTTAGCCCGTTTACACACCGTTTAAACACGGTGGTACACTATTTCCGTATAATCGGTTGTTTTGACCGTTTAAACAATAATTTTCCTGTTTAAACACCCGTTTTGCCCGAATAATGAGCTAAACGGTAGGTGACCGACTGTTTACCATTTAGCGTTTAAGATAACACTACCGCTGCTACAGCTGCTGGCCACGTGCATGAGCATGAGAAGCGGAGGGGGCGTGAGCGGGGACTCCCCACGTGCGTGGGCCCCGCATAAGCGGGTGCGCAGGGAGACGGGGCGGAGGCGCATCCGTTCAGACGTCCGGACGCGGGTACTGCCGATTAAATTATTGAGCCAGAGTATTATGTACGTTTACATGTGCAAATCTTTTGCTGATCCGCGGCAGATAAAGCTGTTAAACTAACTACCCGCATATTATACATATTAAGACAAAAACAAATTCAATGTAACAATATTGAAAGCGTGTCCATGAACAGTAGTTAGACGCGGCAGGTTCGCATACGTTTCACCAAGACCACGAAGACAAAAAAAAATATATATACTCTTATCAGGCACTTATAGCTGAGCAGATTAATTATTGTTTCATAATAAGTACGGCTAATGTTCCAGGATCGGAGTATATCTTTTAATGATTAGGAGGAAGCTCAAATCTATCTACAAAATGGAATTTTCTTTGTTAATGAGAAGTAGGTATATGATTCGAAAGAAAAGTTAAGCTACGCATATAATAAATATAGTACATCTTTGGACTCGCATGGATTAACAAAGTTCAAATGCATGTCTTCACTAGTTCCGCGACGGCTAATTTAAGCGCAGAAAGCCAAAATAATTAACACACGGCAGCAACCGATTTTATTTATTTTCTCCTAGACCAAAATCCACAGTGTATGCACGAAGCTTGGGGCCGGAGATCCTGCCATCGGCTGGTACGGCGACAAGATCAGGTTGGCAATGGAAAGCCGCCGCAAGTGGTGGAGCACGGACAGGCAACGGCCAAAGGCGCTGTTGGACCTGTCCCCCATGGCGCGTAGCGCGGCAGCGGCTCCATCGCTTTCCCCGTTCCCGAGCTAGCGCCGGCCGCGCCGTCGTGGGTCGATCGACAGCTCCACGCCACGGCGATCTATCAGTCGGGCCACAGCCGGCAGCAGCAGGGCACGGATCGAGCGAGACCGCGCGCGTCCGTCCAGTCCAGCACTCCAGCCTCCGGACGCGCCGCAGCCACCTGCCACGCACTGGCCACTGCCAGCGTCCATGTGCTCCCCCTGCGCCTGCGGCGCGGCCAATCCCGCACCCCACACGTGATTTCCTCGTGGTGGCCACCGTGCCATGCCATGCACAGCTCAATCGCTCCTCCGTCTGCACGTAACTGTGCGTGAAAGGTGCGCGGGGTAACAGTAGCCACGATAGCGCCCGTGTCCGTCGTTGTTCACTTGTTCTGGTGGTGCCGCCAAGGATAGCGCATCCCCATCAGCAGTAGTCCGGGCAATTTCGGTGTCTCATTCACATGAGGGGGAGGTTAAGGTTACAAGCACGCTGGAAAACAATATGTATATCCACGGGAGAGGTTAGCGTATATATCATCTTATTACTATGCTCACGATGGATGGCTTCAAGCCTTCAACAGGGTCATAACTATACCAAAACGACCATGTCTATCAGTCGGTCGACATCTTATATTAGAGATCGACATATCAAAACCACAATGGCTATGAAAAATCTGTTATGGGTTGTAAATTGTGAAAAAACTAAACTATTTGGTTGAAATGACTATGAAACACATCACCTCTCTATCTCTCTTGAACAAGTCTATTATATTTCTAAAGCAAAAGGCCAAAAGAAGGATCTAATTAAGGTGCTGCAAAACTTATACTACACAAAAACATCGGCCTCTAATTAAAAAAGCAGTTTCAAATTTCACTCGTTTGGTTGGTGTCCTACTTTTGGTAGCAGAAACACTTTCCAGAAACCGAAACAAACACAGCTAGAAGCAGCATATAGTACAGTAACATGGCTACTAGGTAATTATGGAGTTACAATTTCGACACTTTCTTTAATTTGTCGCATCGATGATACGACTCAAAATCAGTTAAGAAAAATATGTTTATGAATCCACTAGTACACAATTGATTTTCGCTGGTCGTTGCTATTTTTTTTTTACCGACGGTTCATAATGTATTGACGCCACTACAAAAAATGTAGGTCCAGGCCATGAACCGCCAGTGTAAGTTTATTTTTTGCATTTATACTGGTGGTTTTCTTAACCTAGCACCACTACAAATAATTTGAAATTATTTTTTCGAGTTTTCCAAATTATCTCGGATGAAGAAATGGTCTGAACAAAAGTTGTAGGATTCGAAAAGATCTACAACTTTGCGGATGACAACTTTTTTATTTCAAATTATTTAGGGCATAGGAATTATATTTTAAGATTAATGATTTTAAAACTCATATTTTTTCTGAATTTTTTGGGGTACTGTTGAAAGGTCCTTATTTTGTTTTGGTAATTGAGTGATAACCTTAGGTGGACTAATATGTGTTTAAGTGAAATACACAGGTGATTAGCCATATGTGCATCATGTGTGAGCAACCTTTGCCATGGAGGTGAAATGGCTTGGAGATGTTGAAAAGGTTACACATGTGATGAAGGGGCTCATTGCATATGAGACATGACATGGAGTTATGTGGTCAAGGTGGAGAAGATCAAGACAAGTCTTGGCTCGACGGACCGATTGCAAGTGTGAATGACAAGTTGAGTGATGACTTGGCGCCGATGGACTGAGGCAACGGTGAAGAGCAAGTGAAGTCAAGATCAATGAGCCAATACGGTCACGTGATGATATGAAGTGTATCGTATCATTTGGTGATTGATTGGTGCATGTGTTGCATCAATATTGGAGGAGATGGAATGGAATGCGTAAGGCGAAGGTATATTTGTAGGGCATTTCATTTCACCAGTTAAAGGTTATGTAGAGAAGTGCATGACCGGGTTTAGGATAGATGGTCGTACTATTAAGAGAAGCAAACTTGTTTGCATATCGGTCATCTAGTGCCACTTGAGCGATCTAACTTTGCATACGTGTTAGGATCGAGTGGCGTTGAGAAAAAAGTGCTAATCCTTTGAAAAATGTTTGTGAAAAGCTAACACATTTGCAAAGGTGGTGAAAAAGACAAAGAAGAGGAGGCGAAACTGGGCTTGGGTGCTACCTAGGTGATACCACCACCCCTTGTCCGGTGCACCGCCATCCTGGTGGCGGTGATCAGCTGGCCGAGATCGAGAGCAGGGGTTGGAGCTGGCACTGTCGTGCCTTGTCTGGTAGCACCACCATGCCTAGGGCGGTGCCCACCAGACCAAGGCCGAGAGCAGCAGTGGGTGACTCGGTCACCGCCATGTTCGGCATGCGCCGCCATGGAGTGTCTGGTGCACCGTCGGGGCACCGCCTCTTTTCGGCAGAGAGCAAGGGAAGGCGAGGGGGCCACTGCCATGGTCACCGCCGTGGTGATGGCAGTGCGCCACCCTATTTTTCCCGAGGACAGGGTTTTCACGGGGTTGGCCTAGGTGGTCACCGCGGCCCCTAGGGCAGTGCCACCACCACCCCTGTTTGGTGACCGTTACTAGCCGTTGGAATTCAACCGTTGGGGAGGGCACCGCCGTGTTCGATGTCCTCATAGAAACCAGCAGCTTTGCTCTAACGGCTCTATTTGGCTTGGGGGCTATAAATAGAGGTAGAGCTCGGGCTTTGCTGAGGTTGAGCACCTTGGGGATGTGTTTCCCTTGTGTGTGCTTGGTTTGAGAAGCCTCTAACTCACTTGTGCTTGTGAGAAGTGCGAATCCATTGCGAGTGAGTGATTATAGTGTGTTGCATCGTGAGGTTACATCGAGTGGCACTAGGTGATCGACTTGCAAGCCGGTGGTGCTTGTTACTCTTGGAGGTTGTCACCTCCTAGACGGCTTGGTGGTGGACTCCGTTGAAGCACGCAAAGAAGATTGTGTGGTGCTCCGGAGAAGTGATTTAGGGGTATTGTGCTCACCCCGCGGGAGCCACGAAGAGCAACTCTAGTTGAGCGTGTCATTGAGCTACCCTCACTTGTGGGTAGGTTCCTGTGGTGCCCAATGTGTGGGCTTGGCGGGTGATGCCAATTAGCCACCGAACCACCAAGTGAGCGAACGACACAACGGGGACTAGCGTGTTGGCAAGCACGTGAACCTCAGGATAAAATTACCATGTCATCCTTGTCTTCCCGTTGGTTTGCATCCCCTTTACACAAGCTTGTAATTACTTTCATATATATTGTGCTTGTGTAGTTGCTCTTGTAATTAGTTAGCTCGTGTAGCTTGCTGGTTACCTTCTTACTTGTGTAGCATAGAAGTAGATCACTTGCGTGACTAATTTAGTTTGAGTAACCTTGTTAGTCACACTGCTTAGTCTGTGTAGCTAAGTAATTTGCGCTCTCTAATTTGGCTTGTATAGCCTTGTTATTGAGCATTGCTAGTGAGCTTAGGAGCTTTGTACTTTTGCATCATTAGCACGTATAGGAGCTCCCCGATTGCTAAAGTACTAGTGCATAGGTTTGTGTGACCTTGCTCTAGAATTGATTAGGTGAGATCTAACTAGTCCGGCACCTTTGTTGTCTAATTAGGATCTTTATAAGGTGCTTATGAACTTAGATAGACGGGTATAGCCTTGGCTAGATCGATAGTTTTAATTTCACATTTGTTTCGATTAGCCGGCGTATTTAATTTCAGAAATGACTATTCACCCTCCTCTAGTCTCATCTCGACCCTACAGTTGTGTTTGATTCTTTGGGGTCACATATGCATGGATTTCTCGCCAAAATGAAAGAAAACACTCAGAACTGTGTGTGGCTGCCTCGTGCGGGCCTCCTTGGATATTTTTTTTTTTGCTATTTTAGCCCAATTTGCAATTTTAGAAAATCATTTTTAGTGGAAAACTGCCCGTGTAAATATTTCTAGTAGCGGTTCTCTAGAAGATGCCTGTGAAGTTTGCGATTTTTGCTGGCCTTTCACACTAACGGTTGATAAAAACATCAGTAAAACTATGTTTAGAACCACCAGTATTAATAACGTTCTGTGTACTAGGGATCCTAGCTAGCTACTAAATAAATTACTTGTCAACATATATCATTTTTATATGGCCAATCTGATTTCGAGAGCCAGGTTTAAGCAACTCAATTTTTGGTTCTGGGTCACAGAGGTAAAGTATTCCTTTTTCTAGCTAGAACACATTCGAAATGAGAAGAGTACTTAGAATAAAAACTTAATTTTTATGCAAAAGGTGCTGGAGCATTTTAGGTTTCCTTTTTTCTTTTTCTTCTTTATGGTTGATATGTGGAAGATGATTCTCCTTTCCATGGAAGTATGCAGTTAATTATAATTAATTAAAGCATCAATGGCCGCCAGTCCATTAATCATGTTAGTCCATGATATATGTATGCCCCTACTTTTGTAGATCATATATACCATGTTGTTCAAGTTTCTCCTCATGATCAAGTGAATCTCCCTTCTCCAACAACCGTCACCACATATGCATCTACGGTTATTATGGATAAAAAGAGCGCAAAATCATATGGTCGGAAGCCAAAGTGCGATTCTATTATTCCAAACAAATTCCATATGCGCATAAAATGGTCTGATATTAAAAGTCACATTCTTCTTGCTTAGCTGCAGAATCATTCAAAAGGGCAAGCGAAAGGAAACGCCACTGCTACTAGGTGGAGGTCCTGTATTTCGCATGAGTTTCATGAGTCGAGATGCATTTTCTTATCAGTTTTCATCTGATAGACTGATTCTGCTAGAGAATGGATGCAAATTTGGTAGCTAGTTAGTTACAATATATATGAGTGATGAGTATGGCCATGCATCTGCAGGATTCATAAGATCGCATTATAATACTCTCTCCGTGTTGAAAGGTGGCAAAGCATTTCCAAAGAATACAATTCTTTGCATGTAGTGGTTATCTATCTATCATTAATGATCTCTACAAATCAATTCTGGTTGTGAATCACAATGAAGGAGCGGTTAAAATGTCACTATCTAATTCACTCATGCCGTCATCTATTCTGGATAATGTATCGTTTAATTTTCTCTTTGTTTTCCTTTTGCAATCTATAAATGGCACAGGAGTGAGACTTAAGCATTTATTTCTACCAATGATACCGGTGTTTTAGTTTTTCCAAATTAAAATTTTCATTGCACCCTATAGGTTGTTAACTTCTCTCCTTAATTTTATGAATATTCCTTTCATCCTCCCGTTAAAAAAATTCTTCGATGATTCTGGAAATTTTCATTTCTATTAAATTCTTCATAAATACCTTTTTCGTTAAGAAAAATATTCTCGAAGTGATCCTAGAGAAAACCTGCAGGCCGGTAACGTGCTGGCCCAGATCAACTTCCTACGTACGTATATCATGCAGTGTCGTCGTAGGTGGAGCTGCACACATTGATACGGTAATGATGCCTAGCTAACTTGTGGTATTAAAATGGAGTATATATAATGTAGAAAAAAATGTCTTTGTCACAAAAGTCTCATCTACTATCACATCACCCAACAAGAAGAAAAGGATTAATCTCCGCCGGTTGAAATGGACACAGTGGATTCGTTGCTTGACATGCACACAGTGGATTCGTTGCTTGACATGCATGGAATCAGGGGGGGGGGGGGCTCCGCCGGTCCGATCCCGCTAATAATTTCTTTGGTCATACTCACTTTAGTTTCAAGAAAAAGGGTGTACGCTTTCTGTTATCTATGCAATCATCACATGAATTCATTGTTATAGTTTATAAGAAATGATTAATGCTTAAGCTAAATTCTGGTACACCTTTCCCACTTGTACAGTTGTATATATATTGATGCTAAAGCGTCATGTGACTTGAGTTTTGGATTTCTTGGTATATGCACATCCATCATATATATATATATATATATATGATGTTGGTAATTTAGATGTTCATAGTTCACTGATACATATTTAGCCAGCAGTGACATACTTTTTGGTACTCCTATATTACAGTATAGTATTATATATAGTATACATACACGATCCGCTATCTCTTTAAAACAGTCACACAAAAAAAAACTATCTCTTTAAAACGGAAATGTGGCATTTAAAAAGTATAGTGTAAAATAACCTAGGTTGGCAAATTAAAATAGAAAGGCCAGAAGGCTTCTAGGGGGAGAAGGGGGGAAAAAACTTGATGAGCTAAAAATTTAGTCCACGTATCCCGACTTAGAGCACTTCCAAAAGACTATCTAAAATAGATCTAAAAAAATCATGATTTAGAGGCTCTTTAAAAAAATTGGCTCTTCAAAAAAAGTAGAGCACCACAACAGATTCTTTATTCTATCCCTTTCTCTATTTTTGAAATTTGCCACGTCATATTAGTTTAGATCTCAATGATGGGATCAACCAATCACGTGAGTGGGCCGCGCAGGGAAAGAGGAAATTCGCAAGGGAGAGGAAGACATGCGACTGCATGGCGAGGGACGGTGGCTCGGGATTTCTACCGAGCTATTTTGCCGGGATAGGTATTGGGTGAAAAAGGAAAACCATATACAGAATCTGTTGGACGCTTTTTATCCTTCATAATCGGTAAATCTAGAATCACGGAAGGGAATAGCGAGGCTGTAGGAGATGCTCTTATATGGCCTTATGCTAATTATTTTGTTATTACAAAACAATTAATTTCCCCACAGGGCGTGTAATATATTGGAAAACAAAATGACATTTTTTTAATCCGGCGCAATATATTAGCAGATAGATGGACTTTGGTTGACATCTTCCTTCCAGTATTGGGGGACAACGGTCAAACGTGTCTGATGTAATAAGTATAGATTTTGGCGTGTTTGACTGGACCAAAGCAAGCATACATCTATATCGTTGAAAATAATACTAACGCCACGTCCTTTAAGACCAAACCATAGTCTAATTCTCATGCAGATCGGGGGCGTTGATTAATTATTTATTTATTTTCGTGTCTTCATTCTGGGCTAGTTCTTCGTCATTAAAGAGAGATGTTGACAGCAGTTAGTGTGGGCCTGTTCGGCTGGTATTAAAGTCGGCTAAAGCTGATTTGTTGTGAGAGAAAAATACTATAGATTCTAACTGATAAGCCGGCTGATAAGTTCAAACGTACAGGCCCGATGGAAGCTAGCTTAATTTGCAGTCACAGCCATCTGGAGAATTATACTATTTATTTATTTATTTTCATACGTCGATCACAATCACAAGCGAATTCTGCGTTGAAGATTGAACCACCAGCAGACGTCTTCGTTCAGTGACCGGGCTCGAGAGAAACAAAATATCTAGACATTGATTAATTTGGGTGATGGATATGATATTTGGTTTCTTTAGATTAGAAAAGGCGTATGAAAGTACAAGCGCGCGGACTACAATGCCGTCGATTGACAAACCAAAAGGATCGACAGTGCAAGAAACGACGACGACACCAACTCATTTGATATGCATAAACTTTTTTTATTGAAGATCGATTAGTTTTGAAAAAAAAAAACTTGGAAAAGAAGGTTTCAACCAAGCACTTTCACACCTTAATTGTATGGCTGTTGCATCATTGCATGCATGCATGCCTTTTTGACGTCGTACCTACCTGCACTTACAATACGAAAAAACAAAAACAAAAACATATGGATCCATCCATCGCCATGCATGACGACCAGACGATCTCCGTGTCCGCGATACACATACATATGAACCGATCGATGCATCGCCTTTTGCGACCACATTTTTGTTCGCATTTGCCCGTTGGGTCAACGAGACGGACACGGCCCGATCCAATGGCGATCGTCGTCGATCACGCGTTGTTCAGTGGAGCCCAAAGCAAGACTGCAAGAGCGAGTGGTTTCATATATATATACGAGTGAAACGACACAGAAGAAGCAGGCAGACATCAGAAAGTGGTTACGCCGTTGTTTAATCCTAACGGACCGACTCGTGCTGTGCCGCTTGCGCGACAGCAAAATGCCAAACTCAACTCAAGGAGGCCGGGGCCCTGGGAGTGGGAAGCTACGCGTAGTACGTTGTTGAAGCTTCGCGTGTCAGGGGCCTTTTGCCTTTCTGTGTTTGGCGTCAGAGGTGAGCGCAAAGCTTTTCTCGACAGGTTTGAACTTTGAACCGGATTAGAGTAGTGTGGCCGTGGTCGTGGCCGCGTCGACAGCGTAGCTAGCAGCTAGTCTCGCGTTCCCATGGAATTATGAGAAAATGTGCGTGCGTCACAGGCCCAATTCTATCCGTTTATCTCCCGGTTAATTTAAACCCAGGAATTAGTTGATCCAAAAATGTGCGTGCGTCACAGGCCCAATTCAAATATCCGTTTATCTCCCGGTACTAAAATTTAAATCCCAGTTTATATAATTAACGTTTTGATTACGAGACAATTATTACAAATATAAAATACTACCCCGTTGGGCGGCGGTATAACTAAACGCACCCCATATATAATTCATGATTGGACTGACCCGTTCCGGTATAACCCACCACAATACACATGGACTGCGGTGAAGATACATGGGCATCCTCGCGCCAGGTAAAGAGGAACGGAGGGAGTAGATCACTTGTAGCCAAAATGAACACTGTAGTAACTCGACTTTAGCTGATTGATGATGCAATTATGAGGCAGGCAGGCTGATTGGCGCGCGTCATGGTTGGGTTGCGATTGATTTCCTCTGCAATATGATGCCGGACCGCATGGAAACCGGCGGCGGGCCCACGCGTAGCCCACGGACCGGACACGGGCGGCACACCCCGCCACCATCCCCCGCGGTCTCCGCCCCTGTCGGCTCGCCCACGCCGGCACGCCGCTGCCACCCAGACCCGCGGTCCGTGACACCAGCAATCACGGCCCAGATAACGTGCGCTGGCTGCCGAATTCGCCACGTGCGTGCATACGGTTATGATGAGACGATGCTCTGATGCATGATGATGGATCATCTACGCGTCCTGTTTTCTCTGGATGTCCACGTGGCCGGGTCCTTCGACCCGGTGCTCCCCGTCGCGCACACGTAAACAAAACACATCGGACGTGCAGTGTGTGTGCACTCGTCGTCAAATTAAGCGCGGCCGGCCGGTACGCGCGCTGCGCGCAGGCAGGTATGCTGTACACCCGACACGGCGGCGCGCGCGGGGTAAGAAGGGGCCGGTGCGGATGTCTGTCTGCTGGCTGCTGCCTGCTGCCTGCTGCCATGCGCGCCGTGCACGGCAACGGCCCACCGCGAGGCATGGCAGACCCTGGATGGCGGCCGGCCCGGCCGGGGCCAACTGTTTTTGCGGCGGCCGCGTCCGTCCTGCTGCTCCTGCCGAAATCAATCGGCGATGATGGGGACGGTTTGGGTGCGGGTGCGGCCCAAATAAACTCGGGCGACACCGATCGATGGGCCGCCGGGTGAAACATGCATGCATGCTTCTGAACCCGAATCGGTCGATTTGACGTGAAAACGGGCAAACGGCGACCGCCGCCGCCCGGCCGGACGTCTCTGGCGTACGTTCGTGCTTTCGCGGTCTTGTGCGCGGCGCGGCCGGATGGCCGGGCTTTCGCGGCGCGTCGTCTTTAGTGGACTTGGCGGCCGCGGCTGCCGGCTTCATACGTGCATGATGCGTTGCGGCGGATCCGTGGGTGGCGTAGCGCGAGAGCTCCAGTCCATGCACGGTCCGATGATGGCCCCTGGCCGTGGGTACCACCAGTTCGGGTGGGGATATGAGCTTTCGGTACCAGCTGTGTCCATGCCGCGGTGTCGGATGCACTTTGCGAAACGTTCCCTTGTCCCGTCACTTCCACTCAGGCCCATAGATTGACAAGAGCAAGGTGGGCAGCTGTCCGAGGCCTCCAAAATTTAAGGGCCTCCAAATCTCCTACAACTAAAAATAATAAAGAATGGATATTTTTTTTGCGACATTTGTTTCGATTGGTCTGTCTACCCACACCTGCGATCCCCGCCTCCCGTCCACGCGCAAATCGCTAAAACGCCGCAATAATCGCCCCCCCACCCACCGTGCGACCCGCTGGATCCCACGGGCCACCGCGGCGCGTGCTGCTCCCCATCCCCATCCCCATCCCCGCACGCTGTCGCGCCGCCTCGTCAGCGCCACACGCCCCACCACACCCGCGCAGCAGCCCTCCAGCTCCGGTGGCCTACTATGGCTCGTCGACGATGGACGGATTTGGTGGCCGAAGTCACAGATGCTCCTTCCCTTCTTCTCCCCCGGATCTCCACCCCTCCCTCTCTCTCCCGAGGCTCAAGGGCGGCGAAGCGAGGCAGCAGCGGCACTTCGCTGGTGGTGCGTTAAGCTGAGCGGGCCCCGATGGCCCTCCTCCTCATCCCCACGTGGGCGGGTCCCATCCTGAAGGTCCACGGCCAGGCCACCATCGCGCACTGACTATCCGCATGACCGTCTCCAATGTCTGGAGGCCGACGCACGTCATCCCCGATCCGATGACCCCAGCGGTTGTCCGGGCCGCCGCTTCCACTGCACACAGAGCTGGGCCGGTGTCGTTCCCTGCCGTGCTCGGAGCCACCGCGCCCTGCCCATAGCACCCGAACTCTGTCGGGCTCCTATGAGCACCCCAACACCGGTGGCATGAGCTCCCCAAGCGGTGTCGCAAGATCCCCCAGAACGGCGTGAGCTCCCCAAACAAAGCAGCCCGAGATCACCGGCGGCGGCGCGAGCTCCCCCAAGCAGCGGCACGAGATCCCCCGATAGCACGAGCTCCCTTGGCGATATGGTTGAAGTAAGCACCCTTTCTCCTCCCTTCCTGCTGTGCCAAGCCGAGAACCAGACGAATCCTAGCTTAATCTATTTGGCAATTTGTATTTCGATTTGATCTAATCACAAGACTATGTACGCATTAATTCTACTACTAACTTTGATATTTGTTTTTTTTGCAAAAATTATGGGTGCTTTTCTGGGTCCACCTCTGATGAGCACCCGAATTTCGTGTTGTTTGCCATCTTCTTAGCAGTAGCAGGCTGTAGAAAATATGCTAATTTACTTGTCTACAATATGACTGTATAAATGTTTTAATTTTGTCCCAGATTTCTTAAAAAGAGTTTCTTAGTTTAGTTCTTGGCTAATTATGGAGTCATTTTGACTTTGAAAAGGCCTTGTATTTAGTCGTGAGATTGATGTGAATGTCCCCTGTTTGATTGTCACAGAATACTGGGATGGATTGGATCATTCACCTTGATACTGATGAGTTGATTCACCCAGCTGGTGCCCGAGAGTACTCCCTGAGGCGATTGCTTTTAGATGTTCCTGGCAATGTTGACATGGTTATCTTCCCCAATTATGTGAGTTACACAAGTAACATGTTTGTTGAATATGGTAACATGTTTCACATCTGATTATTGTATATATTTCTTTTTTCTAGGAGAGCAGCATTGAGCGTGATGACATTAAGGATCCTTTCACTGAGGTATAGAAGCTATTGTTATCTGTAACATGTATGCAAAAGAAAGGAAAAAATTGGCTCTGTATGCTAATGATGATCCACTGGCTTACTTGAGAAGCAAAGTGCGACCTGTAGATAACCATATATTGACTCACTGTCTAGAAAAAACTATAGTTTAGCAAACACTGCACAGAACTACTCATTAATGCATTGAAGGAAATAATTGGAATGGTCTGATTATCGTTGTTTGTGTTTGATAGCTTGCATCATTTATACAGTCATATTGTTTTGTGCCTGCAGGTTTCCATGTTTAAGAAAAATTATGATCATCTTCCGAAGGATACATACTTTGGTCTATACAAAGAAGCAACACGTGGTGATCCAAACTACTTCCTTACTTATGGTAATGGGAAATCGGCTGCAAGGGTTCAAGAGCATTTGCATCCAAATGGTGCTCATAGATGGCATAATTACATGAAATCTCCAAAGTAAGATATCTCAATATGTGGAGTTTTTTTTTGCTAAAACAAATGGTCAGTCAACAAACTATAATTCTTTCTACTCGATGGTTTAGTTATATATTTCTTTTGTAGTGAAATTAAATTGGAGGAGGCTGCTATTCTGCATTACACCTACACAAAGTTCTCAGACCTAACCTCAAGGAGGGATAGGTGTGGTTGCAAGCCAACTAAAGAAGATGTGAAGCGATGTTTTATCTTGGAATTTGACCGTTTGGTGAGCTATCTTTTCTTCCCTTTGCTGTATCTGCATAGCATCTATTGTTGTCCTATGGGTACAGGCCACTTTGTCAACATCATAATTGTTTCCTGGCTGAAACGTTAAAATAATACATTTATTTCATTTAAGTGATATGATATAAAGAATGAGATGGGGAGAAAAATGGCTAGATGATTTATTATACTATGGAAATGCTTGTGAAAATGTCTGAATCAGATACTGAGTGGATGTAGTCATGTCTGAATCAGATACAGAGGTGATGGGGCATTGCACAAGCACAATATTGTACCTTGTTCGTGTGCCTTATACTAATCACATAAATGTTTCCCATGGTCCATTCTCCATTGTACAATGTATAGCCAGCCATGCCAGAGAACCATATAACTGTCTTTTTACCAAAAAAAAGAAAGAAAACTGCTATGACTCTTATTAGGTATCATTGTGCATAGGTAGCTAACTGGATAACTAACTTGGGAGAGCTAATGAATCCTCCCTTGTACTCTGTCATGGTAGGCATTTATAATTGCATCAACAGCGACTGAGGAGGAGATGAAGAACCGGTAACACCCTTAGCCTTCTGTGTACCAAGCACCAACCATTTCTCCCTATCCTGTCTGAATTAAGAGAGATCACATTGGTCTGACTACCTTTGTTTAGGTACCGGGAATATGTTGTTGGACTGATAAAGACACCAATTTGAAACTTTTGAGGAAGGGTGTCTTAACACGTATATATGCGCCCATGGTTAGTCTAGATCTCAATCTTGTAGGCTTTCAACTCGTGGAAGTTGTTTCTTATTGTTGCTACATTTTATGCCCAATCTTTGCAGGCTATCATCCGTGGCCTCAAGGAATCCGTGTCTTTACCAATGCAAGAATATCAGCCGAAAGCAGTACCAAAAATAAAAGTCATCAAACATGGGTCTTGAAAACGAGTCCATCCAACTAAACGGAACAAATTGATCGGTCCATTTGGAAGGTGGCCACGAAAAGTTGCGATGTACCGTAAGAAAGATCCTAGAAATGGTTGACGCCCAGAAGAAGCAATGCCGCCAATGTCGCCCTCGGGTTTTCTGGAGCTCTCTGAAAGCGCCACTGCTTTGTCATGACTTTCAGGAGGCATTATTTAGTATTGACTCGGGTTTAACCATGCGTGATGCATGCAGCCTTGAGCATATGGATAACATAGGCTTGTTTGGTCGTCATTGCTGTATTATTATCATGTATTTGAATTGTTTTTATTAGTAGAGAAACGGATCTTTTTATTAGCGGAGAAATAGCTGAATTGTTTATGAATTTTTTTTTAAAAAAGAACTATACTGTTTTTTTTTGTGTGTGAAAATGAAGCAAGAAAAAAGGGTAGGCAAGGTGAGAGCGAGTGGGCGACCAATGGGAACTCTGGAATCTGCCATGCTCTGGCCCGCCTCGCCCCTGCTCCCCCACCATCTTTGCCGCCACGCAAAACCCCACCTCTTCCCCCGCCACCGCCACTACGGCCGCCGCACTTCGCTCTCCCTCCTCCGCTGCCGTTCCCTCCCAGTTTCTCCCCTCCGCCCTTCCCCTCCTTTCCCCCGCCATTGCCACCCCCATGCAGCCTCCGGATGACGCCCCGACCGGAGGATGGTATGGAGATGCGATGGAACTTATTCGTAGATTTATTGGCGCACGAAAAAAATGAATATCGGAGATTTTTTTCTGCCGATATAAAACATTATCTTAGGCATATCACGGAAAGGTCTATAAAGTAGAGTTTGTAAGCCTGTGACACCGCGCTCTCCGTGACTGTTAATTTCACAAACTTTGCTTTTTGGATTAACTGTAACTTTAACATTGGTATTAATTTTATTATTGTTATCTTATCGTGCGATCCATGTGTTTTTAAGTACAAAAGTTTAGTTGTCCCGTAGCAACGCACGGGCACACTACCTAGTTTACAATAAGTACTAATAAATAATAGCTAATCTTTTAAATACAAAAAAATGTAGCATATCCAAAAAAAAGGCTTGCAAGTTGCAATTCCTGGTTTGTTAATTGGATCAACTCACCAAAGTAAGCCCAAATGGCCATGTCCACCAGCCTGCTTGGCAACTGAGCTTCCTTAGACTGTTCATTTTTCTCTTTGCCACATTTTGCTTTCTCGTGCCACGATACTACTTTCTCCATCTCAAATTATAAGACGTTTGACTTTTTTTGACCCTAAGTTTGACCACTCGTCTTATTTAAAAAATTTATGCAAACATAGTCAAATTTAAGTCATTTTTGAAGAACTTTTATTAATAAAACAAGCCACGACAAAAGAAGTGATATTTTGCATAAATTTTTGAATAAGATGAGTGGTCAAACTTAGGGTAAAAAAAGTCAAACGTCTTATAATTCGGAACGGAGTAAGTACTATGCTAGCTGCTAGGGATGCTAGTTTGTTACTTGAGTACTACTTTTTACTCTTTTAGCATTAAGATTTAATCTAAGTGAAAGTATGCCTTGATTTTCTCGAGTTTTAGGGCCCCATCGTGTATTTTGTTCAAGGCCCTCCAAATCCTAGGTACGGCCCTGCTTCCACTGCTCAACTTCGTTTCGACAGCCAGCAGACAACCATTTGACAGGCCACCAAAATGACCAAACCCCAACAAGGTTATTCCACTGAGAACAGCAAATTCTTGAGGCTTTTAACCACTTTAGGTGCTAGAGCAGCTGCAACTTTCTTCTGCTTTTTCTTCAGTGGTGTCTTCTTCTTCTTAGGTGCCTTCTTGATGGGCCAGCAGTGTCAACTTTATCTTGCCTCTTCCTATTACAACAGCTTCAGTTAGTATAGATTTAAATGGAAATAAAATAAAAAATAGTACATATTTAAATGAAAATGAAATGCAAAAATTAGTACAGATTTAAATGGAAATGATTGCTGACCTTTTGTTTGTTCTAGCAGTTTCACCATCTTCACCTACCATCTCCAGCTTGCATGTCTTGGAGAAGTGTCCAAAACCTCCATATCTTTTGCACCTTACTTTCTTCTTGGTGGCTTGTTTCTCTAGGCAGCCCCTTATCCTTACTTTTTTTGGCATGCCTGCTCCTCTCCCAAGCAAAGGTGGATGTACTTTGAACCCAAACTGAAATTTAGGCCATTGTGTTCTATCTGGCATAGGCTCAACTCTTCCTTCATATGTAGCTCTAAATCTAGCAACAGAGTAATACTCATGCACATAATCTGCAATTTTGATGCCTCTATTTGATAGTATCCAGGCCAAGGCATGCTTGCATGGCTTCCCAGTAATCTACCATTCCCTGCAGGAGCACTTGTGATTCTTCAAGTCCACTATGCACCTCTTCTGGTTATTCCAGTCATCAAGAATAGTCACCTCTGCAAAGTCTTCATCACTTACTGCAACCTTGACAACTTTGAGATTCTTGCTTATCAGGTTAAGTTCCTTGATAACACTTGGTAGTATGTCTTCTTCCCACTGTTGTGTTATCTTCTTTCTGACGTACCTCTTCTCCATTATCAACTCCCTGAGTCTATCCACTAGCTCATGGATATGAAGTCCCTTGAACTGCTTAATCTGAGCATTGAAACTCTTAGACACATTATTTGTCAAGTAGTCACACTTGCTCTCCTCTGAGAAGTCACACCTGTACCATATTCTGCCACGATAGAGCTCTAGAAAGTCAATTGCACCTAGAGCGAATTCATAGATTTTCTAGATATGCCACTTGAAAAGCCCTTCTGTGTAGCTCCTTGCAGTAGGGTATAGGTATTCAGTAAAGACATCCCCTGAGTAGCGTTTCATGAAGTTTTGATACAGGTGTCTCATGCACTCTCTGTTCTCTGCCTATGGGAACACAGCCCCCACGGCTTTCTCTAACCCTTTACAAGCATCTAAGCATAACACCAGACCTGGAGGGTCTCCTATGACTATGTGCAAATTCTCCAAAAACCACTTTCAGTTATCCTCAGTCTTAGAGTTAAAAATTTCATATGCAATATGGTACAACCAATTGTGCCCATCCACCCCAGTAGCTAAAGCTAACTGTCCAGTATATTTTCCATGCAGACAAGATGCATCTTCACCAATGAATGGTCTACAACCAGCTAAGAAGCCATCATTGCATGGCTTCAAAGCAACAAATACTCTCTTGAACCTATTCTTTTTACCAACCTTCTCTAACTCAATTTGTACTCTACTTCCAGGAGAACTAAGTTCAATCTATGCAGCCCAATTGAAAAGGAGTTGAAAGCTTTCCTCACACTTACCATGAATGTTGTTTAGAGCTTGTTGTAAACCAGACCATGCTTTTGAGTACTTCAGCTTTATGCCAAAATCACCCTCCAACTTGTCTCTAGCATCCTTGGCTCCCTTAGTTGGGTTTTTCTTAATTCAATCCCCAAGTCTATCCGCACACCAACCCTGGGTAGCCATTTTGCCTTCTCTAAGCTTGGTGGTAGGACAATTGTGCTTGGCAGGTAGGACTTTGATCTGAAAAAGACATTACAATGACTTAGTCACACATATTGACATGTACAAGGCATAATAAGGTTGATATGAACTTACATGTACAGTTTTCTTGTCAAAAATGGTAGAAGCATGTATGCGCCAAGGGCAGTCACTAGCAGCACACCTCGCAATAAACCTTGTCTTGTCTGTTCGGACCCCAGGTGCAAACTCAAAACCCTTGACGACAGCGTAATGCCTTATGGCTTTCCTGAATGCAATGATATCAGGAAATAGCTCCCTCTTCTGGATTTTTGGATTCAAAGGATCATGCAAAACATGAACATCCAAAGGGTCTTTATCACCAACCTCTGCCTCATCAACAATAGGAACAACATTATCATCATTATCAATACTAGAAGCAAATGCATTTTTAGATGCATGTGCATTGTTAGACTGTGCATTGTCATCAGCTGCCTCTGTATTCCTAGTTGCATGTGCAGTTGGCACTGGAATATACATAGCTTCATCATCCACTCCAACATATTCTTCAGCATTATGAAACATATCAAGCACTACATCTACATCTACAGCAGCTGCCTTTGGAATGTCATCAGCAGACACATTGCATTTGGTTGTAGGCTCTGTGGGCATGTTAGCATTAAGGTTGCCTAACTCTACATCAGGAGGAACCACACAAAGTGGCTCCAGTGCATCAAATTTAGCATCTAAACAAGCTGCCTTATCAAACACTCCAACTACAACCTGATAGCTCCTTTTCTCCTTGTACATTTCAAACATATCAACCATCTGAATCTCATTAGCTAACCTAACATCCTCATGTAGTCTTTTGTCATAGAACCACACTATAGGTTTCTGAGCAGAAGATAAATTCAACTCCTTACACAGACTACTCAGAAGCAACTCAAGTGTCAAACTCCCAAACTCGACATCCCACTTAAAAATAGTTCCCTTCATGTATGATTTTCTCCCATCAGAGCCATTAGAAGCGAAAGCTTCCACTTTAACCTCTAGCGCGAACATCTCACACCTAACGCAAATGAAATTGTAAATATGCAGAATAGCATACATCTACACTAGCAAAGCACATAGAACCCTAATCCAAACCCTAATCCCAACACTATGATGGACAAAACAACATCAAGAGTGCAAGAAAGGTACCTGTTGTCGTCATCCTCCATCACCGCCGCCACCAATTGCCGCGGAGCACCTGTGGGGGTTATGGGGGCTCCATCGCCTTCGGTGTAGGCACGGTTGCCTCTATGATCCCCAGCCGCCACCTCCTGCTTACTTGCCCAGCCACCTACTCTGGTTCTCCAGCCGCCGCCGCCTGCACCGTCGCCGCTGCCTCCTTCAATCGCGCCAGCCGCCGCCTTCAATCGCCGAGCTAGGGTTCATCGCTGAGAAAGGGGAACGGGAAGGGGAGAAAAAGAGTGAGAGCAACGCGAGCTGCTTAACGGAGGAGGCCGATAGATAACGCTCATTTGCGTCCCTGTACGCATACGGTGCTAATAGTGGGCCCTAGTACATGGCATGTGTACAAAATGGCAAGGTTCAGGGATAATGGGAATTATAATGGCCTATCTCCGAATAGAGGATTTATAATGGTGTTTCTCAAAACTTGAAGAATTATATGGACTCAATCCAAATATCCCCAAAAAACCTTTGGATAGATCAAACCAACCGGAGGCGGAAGTGAGGGTACCTGTCAAGATCGGAAGATGGCCGAGCTTGCCGGAGCCGCCTCCTCCTCCGTCTTGGTGCTCCACAGCTCCGATGCCATCATCATCGTGGCCCCTCACAATGGATCTAGTAGGCACTGCTTCTGGGAGGGGGCGGGTCAACGCGCATCTGCCACGTCCTTGGCTGGAGCGGCGCCTCCGCTCCCGTTATGCTTGCCGCCGAACCTGAGGGGGCCTCCTAGATGGCGGCGGCGGCGGCTCCTCCTGGCAGGCAGTGGCGACGGCGATGACCCAGAGCCGGCGAGCCACCGCCGCCGGGTTCTACGCAGGCGACCTTCCTCTTCTGCCGCCACCGTTGTTTGTGTTGAGATATCTTAGCTTCACCAGTGTTAAAAAGTGTGAGGGCGAGAGAGATAGGAGAGAAGATATGGCAGTCTACCTCGCCGGGCCGCCACGCCGCCGCGCTGCTTCGTCCGCCCGCACCGCCCGGGCGAGAAAACGAATGGAAAAGCGAGGACGGGGAGAGGCCGGGCGGCTCACCTATCGCAGTCGACAGGACGACAGGGGACCGGGGAGACGGAACCGAGGGGCGCCGGCGTCTTTACTCCATGTCGCGTCAGGTTTACATCGCGGCGGAGGAGCAGCCCCCAGGCGCCAAGTGACGCTGAGCAGCGGGCCCTCCGCCGTCGCTACTACTGTGGATCATACTGGCAAAGGGCGTGAGGTGGTCCGCATCGCACACCACTCAAGATCAGCGCGACGTGCCTAGCAGCCCGACAAAAGGTAGATTTTTCAGCGCGCCCATCGCTTTGGGACCGAGCCGTCAACCAATCCCTAATAGACAACGAGCTGGGCTGGCCAATCTCCGAGCGACAACGGCAAAGGTGTGCAGGCCCTCTGACTGGCACCGCAGAGACTCCTGTAGCGTTGGAGGCCAGGCCCATTGCGCCACCGCTGGATCCAAATCCAACCGTCGGCATTCGTTTTGATGACGCGGCCACGCTGAGGCCGGGCTGGCTCCTGCTGTTCTCTTGTTTTTAAATGCTTGAACTGTAGTAAAAATTTTATACTCATTGAATCATATATAACTTAGTTATAGATTTATTTAGTCTACCATAAAAAAAATAGAAAATGTATGTTCTCAAGCATACAATGATTATCTACCATAAAAATTTCACCATAATTGGACCACATAAACTGCAACTATAAATTAATCACAGAAAAGTATAGATCTAAAGCTACAGAAAAAAAAAATTGTACTAAAGCATACCATATCATAAGTTTATTGTGTATATCTACTTATGCGGAGTCCAACAAAATTAGATTTTTTATTTTATGATTTTTCTATAATTTACTATGATTTTTAAAGATTCAACCAAAATAAATATAAAAGAAAAAAGAAAAACCACGTAGAGAATCAGCTAGGGAGTCATATGTCCGGTTGAAGAAGGGGGAGGAGTTATGTCTGGTTTTTAAGTTCAGGAAAAAAAAACTTTTGCCATAGTTAGGTAGCTATACTTTCTCCTTTGTGGATTGGCCTCCATTCTCCTACAGGGCTCTCCGCCCTGAGGGATAGGCCCATTTTCTTAGTCGATAGGACCTCCATTTCCAGGATGAGCTTTTTTCCCTCTAAACATACAAGGCCCAATAGGGCTAGGCCTAGATTTAGAGACCAGGGCCTTGGTCATGCCCTAGCCCAACATCAGAAATAACACGTATATGACGTGTGGCCGGAGCACCTAGAATAATCTGAAACTTCCATCCAAATTTTGTTTAATTTTTTTCTCATATATTTCTCACTCATGCTCTAATCCGGACACTGCATTCTTTAATTCTTGTTTATGTGGAAACTTAAAGTAGTAGTAGAAATCATCATCTTATTTGTTTGGGCTTGTTTAGCTGATAAGTTATGGTTGAAAGCACTATTAGTTAATTTAGTTTAAAAGAAAAATATTGTTTATTCACTGAAAAGTACGGCTTGTAAACTTAACAAGCCCAAACGAACAGAAGGCGTATGCTATCTGACACGACAATTTCCCATGGCTCGATCAATTTTCTGACAAACACGGCAAGTAACCGTGCGATAAAAACAGCACGAAAAAAATTCCTCCGTCTCCCTCTCGCACGCACGCGGCAAGCCCGAGCTCTACCGACCACCGGGCTTTTGCTCTCTAGCCGCGCTTATTGGTGCGCACGCTGACGACGGCGACGTCGTCGAGCACGGGCCCGCAGAGCGAGCTGAGGTCGTCGCTCCTGGTGCTGTAGAAGGAGCTAAAGAAGACGAGCCTGGTGCGCGCGGACGCGGCGCGGAACGGCAGCACGGCGCGCTTCACGCCGCCCTTCCCCGCCGACTCGTACGCCACCTTGGTGGACTCCCGGCCCGCGTAGGCCTCCACCATGAGCGACCCCCGGCAGGCGTTGCTGGCGTCGCCGACCGTGAAGGACAGCGCGTACTGCCGCCCCGGCACGGTGCGGATCACCTGCGCGATGGCGCTCTCTCTCCCAGCCAGCAGCTCCACGGCGCGCCGCCCCCGGGGCACCGCGAAGCTGTCGCCGTCGATGTACTTGATGGCCTTGAGCGACTCCACCATCCACCCGGGAAGCGGCGAGTGGTCGTCCACCACCCGCGACGGGATCAGCACGCCCCACTTGGTCCCCGGGATGATGTACGGGCCCTCCTCGAAGTCGCCGTTCTTCACCAGGTTCTCTGCAATCAGGCATACAAAATTAAGGACTCGTCGACCGTCGTGTCAGGTCAGGCCACCGCCGGCCGGGCCGGCACGCCTGATCGATGACGATGCAGCGCGGCAGCTCAGGGTGGGTGCAAGCATGCTTACTGTTGGTGCGGCGAGGCGGTTGAGCGTCTTGATGGCGACGGAGTCGATGAGCGGACCGCAGGCGGGGTCCTCGGTGACGCCGGGGTTGTGGATGACGACCTCCACCTCGTCGGCGTCGGCGACCCAGGCCCAGGCGTACGAGTCCCAGCCGTTGCTGCTGTACATGGTCTGCATGGCCAGCAGGCTCGACTGCCCCGACGCCGACACGTTCAGCTGCTCCGCCTGCGCGCACGTCCGCGCCGCGCTGAACGTGAGCGAGTAGCGCGCGCCGCGGGCGGCGCCCCGGAGCCGCTGCCGGATGGACGCCTCGTTGCCGAGCCGCACGGCGTAGGCGCCCTCAGGCACCACCAGCACCATGTCCCCCTGCTTCTGCCCCGACGGGATGTACTCCACGAACCCCGACGTCTTCCACGACGGGATCGCCGACGCGCCCACCACCCGCGTCCCACGCAGCTGCGACGGCGCCGGCCCCCGCTCGAAGTTGCCGTTCGGGAGCAGACCTGCATTCCATTTCCATGGCAGAAAAATCAATGAGAGATGGCGCCAAGAAACTGAACAACGACAGTGAATCAAAATCAACCACGTTACCATCAGTGATTCCGAGCGTCAGTCTGCACGTTGCGCACAGCAGCAGAAGCATCACCGGCACAGCGATGGCTAACCTTCCCATCTTGCTCCAATTTGCTCTCGATCTAAAGAGACGAACAGACTCTGAACTACGAATCGTGTTGCTCTGAATTTCTGATCGATCGATCGATCAATGTGGCCTGAGGTGGAGTGAGGAGGGCGCGGTGCTTAAATGGAGTGGGAGGCGACCTCCGGGAGTGCACCTCGATTTGGGAGAGCTTAACCGTTCTGCCACTGAGGCGTTACCTCTGCAAGGTTCAGTTATACTATGTCAGAACCTGCAACGTGCGGTCTTCATGATCTGGCAGAGTCAAGAACATGAGTCCATGTTCGAGATCAATCAGTAACGCTTCTTATTGCTGAAACAAAATGCAATCAATTTGCAGGGCTCAGCCTGTAATATGGACCAAGATTCCACCTTATAGTTCTGAATTGTTTTTTCTTTGGATCACTCTCCTAAAGCTAAAGCTATAGTTTGAGATGATGTGAGTCAGTGACAAACCGTCAGAAAAAATCGGAGTGTCGGTATTGCCCATTTTTTCGGTTCAGTTTCGTGTCCAAACAACTAGTCCCTCGAACCAAACAGGCCCGGAAGTATGCAGATCTTTCGGACATTATAGGAGGTGTCAGGCTTTAGATAGGTAGATCTGAAGCGAAATAGCTTCATGAGTGACTGGCATAAGATGAGATCTTCAAAGTGAAGAAGACCTTGCCTTATCGGTATGCCTTTAATTTGTGGCTTTTTTTGGACAGATCATCATTCATGGTGAGGCTTTTACTGAATTTAGCTAGGTACCGTCGGTATTCATGCTAAAACTGATGTACAGGTGTTCTCAATTTGGGACAGTTTCTACTGTAACAGTGCAGATCAACAACGTCGTGAGTTCTGCTTCGCAATTCAGTTTTCAGTGAGAAGTGTGGCCTTTAACATCGCGGGTATGGTCAAGTCGCCAAGAGTCGAGACTCAAGCACCGATCTTTACAAGTGCTAACTACAATACTACATTGTTGTTGTCTTGTGGATGATATACAAAGCCTGCGGTCTGCAGATCAAAAAGCAGCGCAGCAGACAATCTGAGCCTTTCTGTGATTAGTTTGCTCGCTCGATCTCTGAACCCGTGGAAGTGGCAGTTTTGCCTATATGGCCAATAATGGGCACTCCAATCCATGTGAGGGACTGACGATGCCAAAGACCTTTGTTCTATCTTCCTTGCATCCACCGACCATATCATGGACTGAAATTTACCTGTAGTAATCGCGGATTGCTCATGCAGTGCATATCTGCACAGGTCGGCAAGACATGCACGCAGATCGCAGGGGGGGCGGCCCCGGACCCCGGGATGCGATTCCGGCATGTGACCGCGCCTGCGCTGGCTTATCGGGTGATCGATCATGTGCCCGTGGAGGCTGGAGCTGATCGAAAGGAGGGCGGAGGCAGCAGGGCAGCAGATGGCAGGCACTCGCATGTGCAATTGCATGTGGAGGTGGAGCTACGCCAAGGCTTGTGCTCAATGCTCATGTGGGCATGTGTCTCTCCAGCTTTAGGTTCCAATAAGTACCCGCTACCCGATTTAGGTTTCAATAAGTTGATCCAGTCGGATGGAAACGGTTCCATTTCGTTTTGGATCATCAGTGCCACACCGACAGCTCTCCTATTTTATGACCTCTTCTTTAGCTTTTAAGCTATTGTATGTGTGCTCAGTTTTTATGAAGAATGGACTGTGTGCCTACACAGCTTTTTTTTTTTTTCTTTGAAACACAACCTATATATATGCTCGCAGGTGAAACCAGAAAAAACTGATTTTACTGGGCTCTCTGGCTCCTCTCCGGTATTGTGGTAGGGAGCGGGGAAAGAAACCCTCCCAAAGAATGTCCGTTGGGATTTTGTTCGTCTCTGTGCTGCATGTTCAAGGCAGAGGAGTAAAGGCGGTCTGAATGAAGATGGTAGGAGGATGAAATCCCGGTCTTGGACATGCATGCATGAGACGCTGCATCTAGCCTCTTCCAGAACCTGAATCTGTGTTGTCTCCACACTCTCTTCTGTGTGCGTCAAGGGCTTGCCTGGTTTTTTATGGTCACAGTCACGGGAGCTGTGTGTACGCATGAATGCATTGCGTTCCGCCCAATAATCAACGCTTCACTCTCTCTGCTATGCACTTGTGTGGGTAGTACTTGTGTCATGACAGTACTTATCCCCTTCTCAAAAACAAATGCTAGTAGTACTTGTGCCCTTTGTCCATCCCGAATTTAACATCTAATCAGTTCTTTCTGAAAAACACATGTTAGTAGATACTTGTGCCTTTGTTTCTGTTCAGAAGGAACGTGCGTCACATAAGGTTCAGAGCCGAGCTAGCCGCTGCCGCCCACTGACGTTTGATGGAGACCAATCTGATTTCAAGTAAGCTTCTGATGGTCTTATTGCACAGTGATCTAGGGAATCAAACCCGACCAGCACGGCAAAGTTGCAAGCACTAAATTCTGCTGCAAACGGCATCTCCAAGTTCTTAAGAAACATTTTTCTAAGTGGCTAAAATGAGCAGAGAGCAATTTATTTATCTTCCGCCAACAGTTACTAATAAAAATGCGGCTAGGCACGGCCAGGCAGTGTGCCTACGGTGGGCAGAGGCAGCAAAGCGGCGGAGAAATAGAAAGTTCAGGAAAAACTAGCGTGAGACAGAAAAATCAAGGCAGACCAGCAGATAGAGCGAGTGAACGCGGGGGATTTGTAAATATGAACACGAGACAGATTTACAAGCAAGCATGGATGTTGAGGGAATTCAGATAGGAAACTATTTGAGGACAGGTTTTACCCTTTCTTAGAAAGATTTTTGGGTGTTGAATTAAAGAGCCCTTAGGCTAGGAGTTGCTCTAACAACGTGAAAACATGCTACACACGAAAACATGGGATCAATTGCCTCCAAAGACACAGAACATCGCATGGACAATCAAGTAGAACATCGATACTCAGAGCAGTAACCATTATGCAGTGTTCATTACGATTGGGTTGGCAAACTGCAAACACCGCAAACCAAGTAGGAACTGCAAACCATTATGCAGTGTTCATCATCGCGAGCTAGCAATGCATTAGTACCGTAATCTAGCTGATCTGATAAAATTCAACTTTGCAACAACATACTACATCCGTTACAAGGAAAACTTTAAACATAGGCATGCACGGCATAACTTAAGAGCACATCGCAAAGGTCCAGAGCATGCCGTTACACCATTCCACTGCTTTGGCAAAGGTGATAAAAGATATAATAAGAATATGAAGGCACTAGCTTCAGGGAGGCCGTGAATGGTGGGTACAACAAGGCATGATGAGCCTCACTTCCAGAGCTTGCGCAGGGACATGTTCTTCTCCGTGTCTTTCTTCATCACCTTGGCCACTGCCATCTCGAAGTCCTCCTGGGTAACGTGCACCCTTCTCTCGCGGAGAGCAAACATCCCGGCCTCTGTGCAGACGGCCTGAACAACAAAAAATGGAAGGAAAAAAACAGTCTGAGTTACTTCGAATCAACACAAGGTCTATCAAGAAAATAGCAACAACGAGGCACCAAAACACAAAGCTATGCACGTAGAAACTATAAGATCACATATTCACATAAGCATTGAAATCCCAGTTAAAACAAGAAATTCTAAAAAAATGATAGTACAAACAAAATTGCTAAACAAATAAATATAAATAAGTAAATAAGAAGGTTCTCTTTCACAGGGTCGAGAAAAGGCCACGAAGTGCCGAGAAAAGGCCACGAAGTGCCTTATGACAAGAATAGATCTATCTATCTATCTAAGGTTGTAATAAACAGAATTTTCTGCCTCAATTTTCAGCAGACCTGATTATTGTAGTGCAAACATCTCAATGCCCCAACATGGTAGTTTGGTCATTAATGAGTGTGATGAATTTCAGTACTTACCATATAAAAAGCTCAACTAAGACCACTTATAGCTAACTAACTTCTCTAGGCTTTAAATCCTAAATCTTGATCTTATACTGATGGTGATGTAACTACGTGGGCAAAAATGGAATAGAACTTGATGCGAATAATGTGCTGAGGTCCAAGATGTATCAGCTAGAGATTGCTATATGAGCAAGCTTTCTGAACTCTCGACTCTATAATCATGAGCATTATTGCGAGTTGTGACTAAAAAGATGCGAGAGCATAACTTTCTGCTTGAATGGATGGACAAACAAGCAAACATCACAAAATTGAAATAAGAGGCAGCACACAGTTCATCAGATGAAGTGGATTTAACAAACCTTGAGCTCAGCTCCTGAGGCCCCATTCATCTTTTCCGCGATCTTCTTCAGATCAATACCACGCATCAAGTTCATTTTTCTTGAATGAATCTTCAAGATATCGAAACGTGACTGCAAGGGCAAAAGATTAAGCACCCTGTCAGCAGGAGTAGCCATGTAAAATCAATGGGTATAACAGGACGAGTTAGCCGAACATACATCCTCATTAGGATTTGGAAATTCAATCTTCCTGTCTATGCGGCCAGGCCTCAGAAGGGCTTGATCCAAGATGTCTATTCTGTTCGTTGCCATCAAAACCTGCATTAAATATTTAAAACATCACATCACAATTATATACATTTACAAATCACTAATTCAGCACACAGGAACACAAGTGATGCGCACCTTAATTTTGTTTGATGCTTCAAAACCATCAAGCTGGTTTAGAAGTTCAAGCATGGTACGCTGCACTTCACTATCACCGTTGCCAGTTCCAGACTCCATTCTAGCAGATCCGATAGAGTCAATTTCATCCATAAATATAATGGATGGTGCATGTTCCCTGCAATAAGTTAACCAGATAACTAAGCCCACAATTAAAGATAATAACAGAATATGTATATGCAAAATTATGCTCACAAACAACTAATGATTCAGGTACAACAAGAAAAGAAATGTGGAGCTCAGCCTACCTGGCCATAACAAAGAGTTCCCGAACCATCCGGGAGCCCTCACCAATATACTTCTGAACCAACTCAGAACCAGACACCCTAATGAAGGTGCAGTCAGTGTGATGAGCAACCGCACGTGCCAGCAATGTCTTTCCTGTACCCGGAGGTCCATAAAGGAGGACACCCTGAAAAATAAATAAGATCTCAGTCTTTTCCAGCTACATGTAAAGTTCAAATAAGTTAAGATGGTCTTCAGGGGAGAAAACAAACCTTTGGTTGGGCAATTCCAAGGCTCTCAAACAGCTCCGGATGTTTGATTGGAAGCTCGATGACCTGAAAGTTGACTTCACAAATCAGAATGTGCATATTTTGATGATAACACATTTTAGTTCAAAACAAACCTCTTTGATCTCTTTAATTTGCTGGTCAAGGCCTCCAATCATATCATAAGTAGAATCAGGAACCTTCTCAACTTTCATGAGATTGACCAATGGATCAACTTTGCTTGGTAGGATCAGATGGAGCATATAGCTGTCATTCCGAAGAGCAACTCTTGTTGAAGGTGTGATCTTTGTGATATCAATGCTCTTATCTAGATCCACCACATATTTGCCTTCAGGATGTACCTGAGCAATTTCATTTAGAAAGTTAATATCACTTTGATAACCAGGAAGTTAGAACTCCCATTGAGAGCTCTCAGACAAGGAATCCAATAATAACAAGATATTGAATTACAAAAAACTGCCACATCCAAATCAGTTACAGCTTTAAACATGTATTCACAAAACAATGTCAGGGAACTCTTCTCCATATTGAAAAAAAAAAACTTATATCAGGTGTTCAAAAACATTTTCTAATATGCAGAGTTGCAAGAAAATACAGAATTTCAATTGGTACTGGGATCCATAAAACATAGTTTACACAAACTGGACTGCATATGCAGTATATGCTACTTAAGGATTATTTGTCAGCAGTGGCAGACCTATAGAAATCTAAAAAAGAGGGGGCCCAAATCATCTTCAAACTCTACAACCCCTCTTTGATCTGTTACATGTTTCGAAAAATTAGGAGGGCCTCCACTATCGCAGAATTTGGGGGGGGGGGGTTAAGTCCCACCCACCCAACCACTAGATCTGTGCGTGTTTGTCAGTAGACATATACCGACAATGTGACAGCCAAGATAGAAAAATGTGAAGGCTGGTGCTAATTTGTACAAGGCATCTAAGATACTTTGTATTACCATGGCCAAATAATTCTTTTACTTGTTTAGTTGTTCTAAATATGTGGTGGGAACATGGATCTATATAATGCAGTCCAGTGCTGAATATTTGTTCTTTGTAAGCATAGTTCCATGGATTCATAATGCAGTCAAGGTGATGAATATTTGTTCTTTGTAAAATACAAGAGTCACAATTTCCACAGATGAACTTATCTTTAAAAACAAAGACATATTCCTATAGGCTCACTTATAGGTGTTAAATGGAGGATAAAATCTCATTAGAGCTTTGTTTTATATAACAGCAAGAATCAATACTTTTAAGCAGAAAATGATATTCATATGAAGTACTGACTGTAGAGTAGGCAAAAAAATTACCTTCACCAGAACCTTTGATTTCCCCATGACCTTCACCACCTCACCAACATACGAGCCAGGCTCTTGAAGCAACTGCAGCTCTTCCCTGAGCATTCTAACTGAAAAATCAAAATTGCAAGGCCAAATTTAGAGTACAGTAATCAGAAAACAATACATGTAGGAGGATGTGCTGCTCCTGAAACAGAGACAGAAGGAATTTAGTAAATCCTATAAACAAAAAAGCATCATGGTGCAATCATGCGAGTGAATATTACTCCACTAGGTAATGGGGACGCAGGGCGTCAAGATAATTTCACATTGGAAATGTTCAGCTAGAGGCGAATTTAGTTTATGATTTCTGTTAGAATGTCACACAATAGGCAGCCACAATACCACAATCATGTCAAAGAAACGAAGGCATTGAATAATAATGGATAACCTCAGGAATACAGAAACCTGATTGAAATATATTATCCTAACAACCCCAAAAGAATGTGGTAGAACAAAAGTGAAAGACAACATACGCAAACACTGACAAGCAACAGATAGCATACACATCTTATATGCATAATTCACTCCCAAAATCAAGGCCCAAACACAGCAAAACAACAGTTACCACTATGGCACTACCATCCACAATTCAAACTGAAAAGTCCAAGTCATCCTGCTGCTCAAGCAGCTAAATATCTAAAGCATATTCAATTGGAGCTATTCTTCAGTCAATCTAACACACTGATTAGTAATTAACAAGCCATCTTCATCAGATCAGATAATTTGGCTAAGAAACTTCAGCTTGACGAACAACCGGGCGTCGAAACCCAACTAAAGCAACTAAAGCCCGTGCCTTTGGCCACGATTCACACCCAGCTACAGGTAGGGTTTCCATCAACGCGATCGAGGAATCATCACCACACGAAACCGCGTTTGCGGGAGGGGCACATCGACTCTAGGTTTTGTGGGGGCGTAATAACCAAGAAGAGATGTCACCTCGGGAGTTGAGGTCGTTGCGCTGGGCCTCGAGGCGGTTGAGGTTGTGGGTCTTCTGCCGGATCTGGAGCTGCAGGTCGTGGATGTGCTGCAGGTAGTACTGCCGCAGCCCCTCTCCCCCACCGCCGCTCCTCCCCTTCGCGGCCGCCGCGGCCTCGTCGCCGGACGCCGCCGGCGTGGGCTTCGAGATGTCCATCGCCACCGTCGCCATATTCGCCGGCTCGGGTAGGTCGCGTTCGGGGTGGGGGGTTCTTCTTGCGTTGGAAGAAAGGTCGACCCGGAAGCTGAAGTGGGCTTGCCTGTTGTTGTTGGCTTGGGTCTGGCGGTCAGGGCAGAATTGTTTGTTTCGGCGCCTCGGTAAATAGAGGCGGTCAGCCCCCGACTCCGAAACACCTCTCTCTGTCTGCTGGGCTTATCAACTCACTCACGCTGTTCGCACAGTTTGACGCCGGTTTGTTTCGAGAGAAAAATACTATTTATACTCATAAGTTCTGATTGAAACTAATAAACTAACGAGCTGAAACCAACATGTGAAGAAAGGGTCTAAGTTGACAACGTCGACTCGAACTCAGCACAGTTCTCCGTATCCCTTTTCTATCTATTTTTGGGAAAAAAAGAGAAAAACTCATCTCAAGAGTACCCTATATCTCTTCCCCATCTTTTGGCACTTGACAAACCGGCCTCCTCCACGCGTAAAAATGTGCGCATGCAAGTCGCGCGGATCCGGACTTCCCCGCGACGCCACAGGGGCCCGGTGTTCATGGCGGTATACCAACCCGTGCAGACGCTGGTGGTGGCCATCATGGCGTCGCTCACCCTGGACGACAAGTTCTACCTGGGCAGCATCATCGGCACCGTGCTCGTCATCGCCGGCCTCTTCCTCGTGCTCTTGGGCAAGAGTGAGGAGAGGGCGCGCGTCGCCAGGGACGCCGCGGCCGTCGTCTCCGGCAGCGACCGTGACCGCGAGGGTCTCCTTGCGGCCGGTGCTGGTGGTGGCATTCGGAACCACAACGCCTGACGATCGATCGATGAATCCTTCGTCATGATCCATGGTGCATGGAGATCAGAGGTTGTATGCGTACAATTCATGAGGCTGCCATGCTGCGCCTCTGTTGCACTCATGGATTGGAGCGATATGATCCGATCTAGCAGATTGCCTATACTACAATGCTACCCACCGGCAGATTGTCTGCGCACGTTCGACGAAGGAAGGAGGCGGCGGCGGCCTAGGATTGCACGATCACGATGACTTTCGCTCGAAAAAAAATACCGTAAAGAAAACTCAGGTGGAACCAAATTTTGATTTTTTTTGAAGTCATTTATTGAAAACTTTTGAAGATGGTCTTATTTTTTCCTCCCAATACCTTTTGGGGAGTTGCAAAACTACATGATTTGGGGAGAAAAAAATGAGGTACTCTTGAAGATGCTCTAAGCCGACTTCTTATTTATCTGATCTATATTCTATCTATTATGATATTTACTATCTATATATTATATATCAGCAAACTTGTACAAACACTACAATATACAACTGAATTTAAGGGTGTGTTTGGTTTGAAGAATAAGGTGATCCATCATCTTCTTATCACTCACTTTTTATATTTGATTTGTGAAATGGAATGAGTTGATCCATCATCACCTCATTTCTCGTAAGCTAATAATTAGTATATGCACGAGGAATGTGTTGATTCCACCAAAATTCATATGATGAACTCATGATGCATCACCTTATGAAGCATGGGGTGACTCCACAAACCAAACACACCATAAATCACGTATCATTTGTTAGTATCGTGAGACGTGCCTTATTTTAATTCACATGAATATAGGTCATGAGCTTAAATATAAATAGGATAATGAACAAATTAAGATTTTAATTTCTAATTTATCATGTAATACTATTTTAAGTAATACTGGCCAGAACACTTACGCTATGAAAAGCAGAGTGCATTGGACCAAAATTTAAATAAACCTTCGCTTCATAGAGCTTCTCTAATAGTCTTTCTAAGACTCACTTTTTAAATCATCATTTAGAGATCCATTGAATAAAAACTTTCTATAACTTTCTTACTCATCAAAATGTGGGCACTCTAGAGAGCTAGCATCGTTCTCTATCTTTAACTAGCGAAAAATAAAAAAATGATACTTATACTTGGATAACCAATTAAACAAGTTGTTGCTGGGTATTTTTTCACCAAAACTTCAATTTCTAACCATTATGAAGATACAAAGTGTCTCTTAGAATTGGTCTTAACATGCTGGTGGAACATTATATTCTTATTTAAAAGGTTAAAATCAGAAAACCCAACCGGTGGAAAAAAACAGAAAACAAAAAATGGATTGGAAAAAAATTATAGAAAACAAAAAAAACCAAGCTTGCTGGTGGGAAAAAATATCGCAGAACAAAAGAACTTGAGGGTGAAAAAATCGGAAAACAAAAACCCGACAGGAAAAATCGGAAAAAAACAATTGAAGAATTTGCCCGTGAAAACATAATTGAAGAATTGTTTATATATATTATATATAGTACACTTTTTAATGTTCGTGGGAAACAGTTTCTGTTACCACTTAAAAAGGCTTCCTGTCCGTCTAAATAAATAAAATAAGGAATGAAAATAATTTCTGTGTAAACGAGTGCCACTGGCGGAGCCGGCCACACCGACTCCCGCTCCCAATTGCACTGCAACAGCCGTTTGAGGTTTTTAACGAAGGCCCTGTTTGTTTCAGGGACTATAAACTGAAGACTAAAAGAGAATTGAGCGTCTGTTTGGTTTCATGAGACTAAAGACTAAAGGCTATTTTTTAGTTCCTTTTAATTCCTTTTAACTAAATAGAAGGGATTATTAGAGTGACTTTTAATCTATAGACCACTAGACCTTTGGAAGAGGTTTTTTAAGATTAATGGATCAACTTTACAGCCTTTATCCCTCCCTCTCTCTCCTTCCTCACCTCTATCCAAAG
The DNA here is from genome assembly GCA_904845875.1 of Miscanthus lutarioriparius. Taxonomy (NCBI): domain Eukaryota; kingdom Viridiplantae; phylum Streptophyta; class Magnoliopsida; order Poales; family Poaceae; genus Miscanthus; species Miscanthus lutarioriparius. The sequence continues at coordinate 133,839,640 of CAJGYO010000007.1, read as the reverse complement.
GAAGAAGAATGATATTTTAGTCTTTGTTCAGCCCTTTAGTCCTTTTTAGTCTCTAAAACCAAATATGTTATTTACTCCCTCTTTTAGTCCCTGTTTGGTTTCAGGGACTAGAGATTAGAGACTAGAAGAGAACTAGAAGAGAGACTAAATAACATGTTTGGTTTCAGAAACTAAAAGAGACTAAAGGACTGAACAAAGACTAAAATATCATTCTTCTTCCTTTAGACACATGTGAGGGAGGAGAGAGAGGGAAGGATAAAAGATGTAAAGTTGGTCCATTAGTCTAAAAAAATCTCTCTTCAAAGATTAGTGAGCTAGAGATTAAAAATCCATCCAGTAGTTCCTTCTATTTGATTAAAATGGAGAATAAAAAGTAGTCTCTGACATGCCCTAAAAATTTAGTTTCTCTTTTAGTCCATGTTTGGTTTCGGGACTAGAGACTTGAGATTAAAAGAGAACTAGAAGAGAGACTAAATAACATATTTGGTTTCAAAAACTAAAAAAGATTAAAGGGCTGAACAAAAACTAAAATATCATTCTTCTTCCTTTAAACACAGGTGAGGGAGGAGAGAGAGGTAAGGATAAAAGATGTAAAGTTGGTTCATTAGTCTAAAAAATCTCTCTTCAAAGATTAGTGAACTAGAGATTAAAAATCCATCCAGTAGTTTCTTCTATTTGATTAAAATGGAGAATAAAAAGTAGTCTCTGACATGCCCTAAAAATAAAAATATCTCTTCTGTGTTTATCTATTTCACATCACACTAATATATATATATATATATATAATCCATTTTTTTATAATGTGTTTTTCGTTTTTTAGCAAAACAGAATCAGCTGTTTCGGCTCGTCGTTTCGTCCAAGCGAACGGGCCCCTAGAACAGTAGTACTAGATAGATTCCCGCACCGTAGGTCTCCACCACATCGCTGTAATTATCCCACCATCAACACCAGGCACAATTTCTGTGTACAAATAACAAATCAAACCACAGATCCGGATCATCCAATCCGGTACGGACCCCAATTTAACCCTTATTTTTCCGTTTTTTTAATCGGGCTAGGGCTAGGGCTAGTGCACCGCGCTGTTTTAGGTTGTGCTCGGTGGCGGTGAGGTGTTGAAGCTGCTAAGGTTAGGAAAGGATTGCCGAGAGGCGGAGGGATGGACAAGAAGAAGGTGGCGGTGCCGACGGTGTGCCATGGGCACTCACGCCCGGTGGTGGACCTCTTCTACAGCCCCGTCACGCCCGACGGCTACTTCCTCATCAGCGCTAGCAAAGGTACGCCATCGCTGAACCCGTCACTTTTGCTTGATTTATAGATTGGTAGTGAGTGTGTGAGTTATATTGTGGAATATGAATTGCAAAATGATTGAGATAGATGGTTCCTAAGGTGAAAAATGCAGTTAATTTCGTAGATACTGGTGGATTGTGTAGTCATGTGCATTCGGCTGCTACTGATGTTCATCTTGGTAAGCATGTAACTGTCACAGAGACCCTGGTCCAGAATCTGGATCTATATCGATTGATTGTTACATGTGGATGCTTTATTATATTAGTTTCCAGCAATTGCTGTTTGAATTGTGAGATCGAACCATCAAGTTGTCAATACCTGATAAATTGGCTATGCTATTCAGTTGTCATTGGCTCATTGCATTTAGCTGCCTCCACGTTTTGTGTGCATTCAAGTTCAAAACAAGCTGTTGAGTCACTGATAGATGAGACCACCTCTTGTTTGCCTCCGATCCCATGGCAGTCAGTGTTTAAGTGACTTGGGTTATTTCTCTTTAACATAGCAAAACTGAGGAACTGTTGTAATGTTCAGGGCTTAAGCTGAACCAGATACTAAGTTGTTGAGTGTTGACCATATAACTGTTCTTTTGAGCCTAATTACTTGATCTGCTTATGCATAAATTTGGATTCCTTGTTGGAAGTATTATCTTAGGTATCTCTTTGGTTTAGCTAAATAGTCAGTTCCTTTAGTTTTTACTGTACAGCAATCATTAGATTTTTTAGCATTATTAGTTGGCACAAGAAATTTGACTATTTATTCAGCAGTTCAATTCTACTGGATCATATCATAAATTCTGGTGAAGGGCGTGTCCATATTTATACGGTACAGGGGCAATGTCATCAGTTACAATTTGCACCGTGTGAGCTTCGTCTATTGTTGGATAGTGTTCCTTGCTTATTGCATCGCTGTTATTGATAGCATGGTTTTGTTTGCAGATTCAAATCCAATGCTTCGCAATGGTGAAACTGGAGATTGGATTGGGACATTTCAAGGCCACAAAGGCGCTGTATGGAGCGCTTGCCTTGACACCAATGCTCTGCGTGCTGCATCTGGTTCTGCTGACTTTTCAGCGTATGGTTCTCATTTCACACAGTCCCCTGGTGTTACTGTAATTATTCCCTCTGAAGGATGCTGCATATCATTTGAATTGACCATCTGTTTACCATTCTCTGGTGTATTTTTTTTTTCTTGTGTTATCTCAATTTGGCTATTTACTACTACATTAATTTTGGCATGTTATATGTTGTAAAGGCATCTCAATTTGGCTGGGAATTTTTGTAATATAAGTCACATTTTTCTTTTCTTTTCAAGGGTTATTCTCAATTTTCATAATACATGATGTTTAAAGAGTTAGAATGCACCAAGATAAATGAGGGCTCCCGATTTGATTTCAGTATGTTACTCGATTTGGTTAACTTTTCATTGCATTTGTTAATTACTATCTATCTTTGAATTTGGTACTTAATTGCTACTGAAAAGCAAATATGATACAAACTATGTGAAATAAACGCTACCAAGAAACACAAGATTAACTTTGTGCTGGATGATTTGACTTGGAGAAAAGTCGAAAGTGTAAATGCTAATCTATGTAAGTTAACCAACCCTTCTATATCTTGAATAATATGTCAACTGGATGGATTTTGCACCAGCTACCTGAATGAAAAAAATGAACTGTCAAAATGACATGGGATTGTTTACATGAATGGCATATACGCTCAGTTTCCACATGATACTCTAGATTGTCCGTTTCCATTTTTGGGAATATGTGTTGATTATCTCTTTTTTTTTCAGAAAAATATGGGATGCACTAACAGGCGATGTGCTCCACTCCTTCGAACACAAGCATATTGTCCGTGCATGTGCTTTTTCTGAGGTTATAGTCTTACCATATTCAAGCATCATAAATGTTCCTCTCCTGTAGTCATGTAATTCTGTTGGCTGCTTTTATTGCCCTTTTTGTCGCCTTGTTCCAATCAATTCTTTCTTTTTTACTGGTGACCTGCAACACATTCCTTTATTTTTTATTGGTTGAGTGTAATGGTGATTATTTGTATTATTTTGCGTTGTAAATTTTAGATGCCTGCTTATCATATTGGTTATTAATAATGCCAAAAATGTCTGTACCCATTACTTTTGTGTGGTTGCATGGATCCCTAGAATTGATGATTTATGCAAACTTTGTCTAGGTCTCTAGGAAGTGTCTAAAAACAGTATATTTGTACCTGAAAGTTTATTAATATTCTATTACAATTTTTGGATTGACCGATTGACCTTAAATTAGCATCCTATTGAATTACTGATGTAAACATCACTTATCTGATCATCACAAGTTTTTAAGTGGCTCTAGTTGATATCATACTTCGAAGTGATCCACAGCCTTGCATTGTCTAAGAAAGTTATTAGTTTATGATGAAACAGTAGAATTTCAATTCTTTCTTATCTCCTAAGCTATCATAAACTTTCCTTTCCATTTAACTCTATTTATTCAACCTTCTCATGTGATTCAGGTTGGAGTTTTCTAATTTAACAAGGTGATCGATTATGCCTCTTGTATTTCATGGAGAATATGTAGTTTCATTATTATGTATAGCTACTTGTCCAGTTGTGTACATTCTGAAATCTGAACTGTAGCAAGATGACTTGCTAGTCTAGTCTGAAATTCTGTATAAGGTTTATTTTCTCAAGCCCAGTTAACTTATTCATCAAATAGGATTTGGAAATGTCCATCTTGAAGATAATCTTGAACATAACCTTCTTATGACTAATTCTAGAAATTTAACCATTAAATCATTTTAAACTTAACTCAGAGAGTTTTCTGCATGCATAGATTTATATATCATCTAAAACACAAATGTTTCTTGCAGGATACCCACATGTTGCTTACAGGAGGTTTTGAGAAGATTTTGCGTATATATGATTTGAACCGCCCAGATGCAACTCCAAGAGAAATTGACAAATCACCTGGTTCTGTCAGAACTGTCACTTGGTTTCATAGTGACCAAACTATATTAAGTTCCTGCACGGATTTAGGTGGTGTGAGGTTTGTCTGCATGTACTGTTAACTGCATTATTTTTAGCTCCAGATTAGTATTGCCAATGTGCTATGTAGAAGTTGATTTTATATACAAAATAAGCATGCTGAACTGTTATTGATAGGGCCTGGCAGAGTTGGCTGTTATTTGGGGTTGGGCCCTGTTAAACTGCGAACACAAAGACATAATTCAGAATTCAACTTTTACGAATTCATTTAATTTTGAAATAATAATTAAATTCTTGCACTGAAGAAGCTCCTCTATTTCCCTAGAAATCATATGTTGATCTCTGTCTTCTGTGTCTCTTTACTTGCAAAGTCTGCACCTTAAGTATGTCACTGTCGAAAGTGTGTCACGTACATATCAATGCAAATACCAATATGGACATATACATCTGTGAATCCAATGATTTTGATATAGGAATATGAGGTAATCAGATTGATTATTTACCCTTTACAGGTTTCTAGAAACTTCCTTGCACTTTTTTGAAGAACTCTAATTAAAATAATGTTAAGCTGAACTATGTATTTAAGTACCTTGTCAAAACATGTGTTAAATTTAAGTTATGTATTTTTTTTTTGTTCTTCTTGATTGGTACCGCCTCTTGATAGGTTATGGGATGTAAGGAGTGGGAAAATTGTCCAAACACTTGAAACCAAATCACCTGTCACCAGCGCAGAAGTAAGCCAAGATGGTCGGTTTATCACGACAACTGATGGCTCAAGCGTGAAGTTTTGGGATGCAAATCAGTAAGACATTTCTGTACCTTACTTTGACAATGCCGAGAGATGCGTTGGCTTTGTTGCTTACATAATATATCTTGTTTTTCTGCAGCTTTGGACTTGTTAAGAGCTATAATATGCCATGTGCAGTGGAGTCAGCTTCTCTTGAACCGAAGTGTGGGAATAAATTTGTCACTGGTGGAGAAGACATGTGGGTTCGTGTCTTCGATTTCTTCAGTGGAGAAGAATTAGGTAAGTCTCTCAGTTTCAAGGTTTGTCTATAGTTCTTTGTCATGATACCTACAACTTGTTTCAGAATATTCTTGCTGCAACAAATTTGCCTTGTCAAGAGCCCCCCCCCTCGAGAGTTTTTCCTGTTTTAGTAACATTAGATTGTCACTTGCAAGGCTGCAATGAACTATGGTTAATGTTAGACCCCATATGATGAATCTTTACTTCTTCGCTTAGTCTGTTATTCATTTTTTTCTTGAACACGCGCCAGAGCTGCGCATCATTTTATTAAGAAGAAGAAATAAAAAGGGGCGGGGGTAAGAACACTTACAACACACAACCACACTGTCCCAATTCTTCATGCACGCCTTTAAAAGATGTACATGACCTCGGCCTAAGATTGAACTTACATCTGGCTTAAGGACAAGGAGGTACGAAATCCCTCCAGGCCCCACAGCTGTAGCTCTTCACAAGCAAGCTGAAGTGCTCTAGCTATGCTAGGAGAAACCCCATTAAACACACAATGGGTGTGGTGGTTCCACAAGGTCCGCCCCTAGAATGATGAGGGAGTTAAGTCCCTTCTGAATCAGGTTTTCGACCCCTAGAATGATGAGGGAGTTAAGTCCCTTCCGAATCAGGTTATCAACTCCAACAACAGATTTTTTTCCCACCTATCAACAAGGGAGAACTCCGCAGCTTGCGAAGCAAGGATCAGTAGCTGACCATTTGCAAAATGTTGAGTCAGAATTCCCACACACAGGACAAGGTGGTTCATCATCTCTTCATCTTGATCACAATGTGGGCATTAGGCTGGATTTGGAAGGTCTCTTGTGCGAGACGAACAGCAGTCCAACATCTACCATGGGCAACTAGCCACAAAATGAAGCGGGATTTGCCCGGGCCCAGTATTTCCAAATCATTTCCCACGGAAGAGACCCTCGTATGCTGTCTTAGTGGAGTACTGACCATTAGCCGAGAAATGTGAAATCTGAGTACTCCTCACCAGGTTGCAGGGCCACCTCAGAAAGAAGATCCCAAAGCAGTATACATTCAGAAATCACAATTACAGTCAATGCACCTTGGATATCAGAAATCCAGACCTGACCAGTGAGGGCCTCAAGCACTGTCCTTTTTGGGAGCCAATCTAAACACACTAGGAGCAAGATTGGCTATCCTCTGGACATGAATCCATCTATCGGTCCAAAATAAAGTTTTTACCCCACCTCCCACCTTGGTTGTTACTGCCATAGAGGAGAGAGCATGGACACAGTGATGAACTTGAATAGGAAACTTCAACCGCGGCCGACCGGGGTCAGTTTTTTTGTAACCACAGCCACAGCGCATTCTGAGAGCCCAACCAAGGTTTTGGAGATTAGAGATGCCTAGTCCACTTAGTTCTCAAGGGAGACATGTCTTGGCCCATGCCAGTAGGCTCTTTATTCAAAATTGTAGCTGATATTCTGCTTGTCTATTCACTTTGGTCCTCTCTTTTTTAATAAGTGCCAGTTAATAAGTGCCAGTTGCTTGTAGACCTGAACTTCCGAAGTCTGTTTATGGTACCATTTCTTTAAGGGTACCCTTTCTTTAAAGTTGTTTCTGGTATTATATAAGTTTGTTTCGGCTGGCTGCCTGGCTCACAGCTGTGGTTAAACAAATATTGCTAGTTGACATAAGTGTTCTGTTTCTTATGGGATCATTCCAAGCATTCTCTGTGTGGATTTGAATCTCAAGTTATTAGCATTCTTTCTTTCCTTTTGTTTTGCAAAACATCATTAGCATTCATTTGAAGTAGCTCAGGGGTCAGGGATGTTATAGAAGCTATAGAACATTCTGTTTTCATTACATGACAGTCGAATATTCATTCCATTGCAGTCGTTATTGTAATTTATTATTATTATCCAAAAAACTATGCACCTGACTATCCTCACTGAACTTGCGGCTATGTTGCTTTCTGCTAAACAGCATGTAACAAGGGGCACCATGGTCCGGTCCACTGCGTACGGTTTACTCCAGTTGGTGAATCTTATGCATCAGGATCCGAAGATGGAACCATCCGAATCTGGCAGTTGGGTCCAGCTAACAGCGACGAACAGGAGGCAGCAAATGCAAACGGGAAGACAAAGGTTGGGGTAAATGATGTCACACGCAAGATCGAAGGCTTCCACATTCCTAACTCCTAAGGACGTGCAGGCAGAGGGGTAGGGATGCATGCTTGCTGGGAGACTTTTGTGGGATGCTCTTTCCCTTCGTTCCTCCCAGAATCGGTTGTTGTAAACTTGTAAAAGTATAAGCACTGGACTTCTGTGGTTGGGTTTCCTGTAACAGCACCTAGGTGAATGGTGGAATTTTGTTGGGGGTCCTCCTTGTACTTCTCAAAGTCTGGAGGGTACTCTCACTGAGGTGAACGAATATACAAGAGTAAAAAAAAGAGAGACGATTTTATGTTTTTTGCGGTTAAGGTTAAATATACCATTTTTAGTTCGTTATTAATCGTGTGCAGCTAAAGAGTAATCCACTCCCACGAGGATGATTGTTAGCCTGGTCGCGACACCGAAACGGATTGCCATAACTGCCTGTCCCTTTGATTGATCTAGCAAAGCACTGTACACTGAAGCTTCCCCTTCGATGGTGCTGTTTGAAAGTTTTGAGATGCTCAGCGACATGTCCTTTGTTTGGTTCAGGTAAATGAGATGAAGCTAAAATCAGACGGAGCTAGTGAGTTGAGATGTATCGAAGAGCAGAAAGGCTCAGATCAAACATCAGAGAGTGTGGAATTGTCAGAACACAGAACTGTCAACTGCTAGATAGGTCAGGGGCCGAGGGCCATACAGAAACAACACGAATGCTATGTATAATCCGAACTCGGAGAAGTCAAATCATCGCCTTTCCTAGTGATATAAACTAAAGAAAATTTCCACCAGATCCTTTACCCAAACAATTGCAAATTCCGAAGGAATAGTAAGCACTATCGTTAACCACGATCGGTGGTGCATTTCACTCGCTGGAAACCTTGGAGACCTTGGGAACATCCACGGGGAACCTGTCGATCTCGTCCATCCACGGGTTGGTCTCCTCCGCCGGGTTCACCGAGCGGAGCGCCCTCCACACGGCGCTGTTGCACTTGAACCCCGACCCGAACGCGATCTGCCACACGCGGTGGCGCCGGCGGATCCTCCCCTTGGCCTCGCTGTAGGCCAGCTCGTACCAGAGCGAGCTGCTGGACGTGTTCCCGAACCGGTGCAGCGTCATCCGCGACGGCTCCATGTGCCAGTCCGTGAGCGACAGGTTGCTCTCCAGCTCGTCCAGCACGGCGCGCCCCCCCGCGTGGATGCAGAAGTGCTCGAAGGCCAGCTTGAAGTCCGGGATGTACGGCTTCACCTTCTTCATCTTGAGCACCTTCTTGGCGACCAGCGTGGCCATGAACAGCAGCTGCTCCGACAGCGGCAGCACCAGCGGGCCCAGCGTCGTGATGTTGGTCTTGAGCGCGTCGCCCGCCACCGCCATCAGGTCCCTGGACAGCGACACGCCCAGGACGCCCTCGCCGTCCTCCTCCTGCGTCACGCAGCCGAAGCACCGGTCGTCGGCGCCCTTGTGCGTGCGCACCGTGTGCACCAGCTCGTACTTGGCCCGCCGCCGGTCGGACCGCCGGTTCGAGAGCAGCACCGCCGCGCCGCCCATCCGGAACAGGCAGTTGGACACCAGCTTGGAGCGGTCGTTGCCCGAGTACCAGTTGAGCGTGATGTTCTCCGTGCTGATCACCAGCGCGTACGACCCCGGGTGCGTCTGCAGCAGGTCCCTGGCGAGGTCCACGGACAGCAACCCCGCGCTGCACCCCATCCCGCCGAGGTTGTAGCTCACCACGTTCCCGCGCAGCTTGTAGTGGTTCACCACCATGGCCGACAGCGACGGCGTCGGGTTGAACAGGCTGCAGTTCACCACCAGGATCCCGATGTCCTTGGGCTTCACGCCCGTCTTGGCCAGCAGCTCGTCCACGGCGCCGAACATCACCTCCCGCGCCTCCGCGCGCGCCTCGTCCATGGACGGGTTGGGCGGCACCCGCGTGACGGCGGGGGGAAGGTACGTGTCCTCGCCGAGCCCCGAGCGCTCCAGGATCTTGCGCTGGAACTCGAGGCTGGCGTCCGTGAAGCAGCCGGTGAGCCTGGAGCAGCGCATGAAGGTGTCGCGCGTGCACCGCCGCTCGGGACCCGGCTTGTAGCAGGCGAAGTCCACCAGGTACACGGGCCGCGGGCGGGTGAGGAAGTAGGCCGTGCCCAGGAAGACGAGCAGCGTGGAGCAGGCCACCACGGAGATGAGGTTGAGGCGGAGGTGCGCCCACAGGTCGGCCACGTCGCGCGGGGACAGCGTGGAGAGGTGCACGGCGACCAGCACCATCAGCGGGGTCAGCAGCAGGTACATGCCGTGGGTGATGAGGTAATGGTACCCCAGCTTCACGTACTTGAGCCGCACCGACTGCTGGAAGTCCGGCAGCTGCCGCGACGGCGACGGCGACGGCGTGGCGCCCGTGGCGGCGGCCGGATCGGTCGGCGGCGCCGGGTTTTCCATGGCCCCTCTGTAACAGAGTTCGGTCAGGTCAGTAAAACGAGAAAAACAACAACGCCGAGATGAAACTTCACAATCTTGTGCTTTGTTGCTTGTGTAAAGGATCTGAGTAGAGAGATATGGCTAGCTGAAAAAAATGCAATGCGTTTCCTTAATTTCTTCAACATCCGAGTCAAGAAGTTGCCACAAAAATCGACCAAACAAAAATGAATGAAAAGTAACCCTCATAGTTTTTTTCCTTAAATCTGAATTATCAGTTATCTTAGGTGCCAAAGAACAGCAATTCAGAACAGAAATGATCACAAGTTTTTCTTTCTGTCCCCTTGTAAATTCGAAGAGATCACTCCCAAACAACAGCGCGGAAGAAACTAATCAAGCCGAACAAGAATCTTTCTCGCGAGCTCAAGATCCGATCACGGAAATGGCTACGGGTTCCCTTCCTCAAGGGTAGGAGAAACGAGCAACAACGGATCAAATACGCCATGTGCGCGATCAACAAAAGAGGAAAGGCGTCTCGATGCGTACCAATCAAACTGCAGAGGAGCCGCACCAGATCAAGTCCCCTGTGATCGGAACCAGGCTCCACTCGAAGCACGACGGGGAAGGAACTCAGGGAGGAGAGGAGCGGCCACCTCCGTTCACTGCCCCGCCCGCCGGAGCCGGGGTTTTAATAGAGGAGGAGGAGGAGAGGGAGGTGAAGGCGGAACGGTGCGAGGGTCCACCTGACAGCTTCGGCGTCCCCTGACGGGCCTCTGGCGGGCCCGTATCGAGATGGCATGGGTTGGCCGAGGGTTGGGGGCACCAGCGGTCAGCGACATCTGGCGGTGGCGGGTGAGTTTGTGAGATGTGGGGCGGAGAGAACGTGGCTGGGGTCACGGGATTTTCTTGCGGGAACAGCCGGCGGTTTGTCCGTTTTCTCCGCGGATCAGCTGCAGTTTGGATCTGAAGTCGCGAGACATCTTTTCGGAGGATTAGCAGGACTCTACTAATTTGTGGATAAGGCAACTGTCAGTGTGAAATGGAACTCTAGCAGAGACAGGAACGGTATGATGGTACGGCGAGATCATGAATCCATCCATGATGATCGACGAGTTACAGTCACGACGGTCCTTTGACAAGTCACTGTGCTGAGAATTTTCCTCTGACGCATTCCTGGGGTACCAAAAGCAAGAAGGGGGGCGACTTTGACTGGCGTTCAGGCTCATCAGGCCTTCCAGAACCGGGGGGGTGTCCATGGAAGCTTCCACACGTTGTTGCCGCACGTCTCGTCAGCGCTCGGCGACCGTGGACCTGCCACGGAAGGAGCACGCGAGCAACGGCGGGACCATTCAGCTCAGCTGGCCTGGGAAACGTCAAGCGGTCCACGCTCCACCACCTCCACGGCCCGACGGTCACGGCCCCAGCCGCGATTGCACGCGGGGGCAGCCGGAAAGGCGGCGGTTCTGTTCGCTTGAAGTTAGGGATTGGCTTATCAGTTAGAATCTATAGTATTTTTCTCTCATAATAAATCAGCTAAGGCCGGCTTGTCAGCCGGCTTTAATACCAGCCGAAGAGGCTTTGCTTGTTGCCCGCCTCGTGGAGCCGCGTCGCTGCTGTTCCAGTCTTCCAGAAGCAGAATCTTTGATTGGTTCGTCAGACTGTGTTCGGCTGGTGTAGTGAACAGTGAATTTCAGATGGTTGTAAATGATTCAATAGTGTTCTGTGAGAGAGAATAAGCTGAAACAAGCTAGAAGTATACCAAATTTAACGCAACGCCAACTCTGCCCCCAGCCACGGAGGACCTAAGGAGGACCTAGAGCCGCTCACCAACTCATGTGCCACCGGCTATCAGCGAGCCCCGCTTCACCTCGTCTCGCAGTCACATGCAGGGACTTCGAGCGACGACATCACCGATACGGTCCTCGTTGTATTTCCTCCTCCTCCAGCACCGGTCCACCCTAACTTCTTGATGACGATAGTTAACCACCGTCCAAGCCTTCACCCGACCTGGATTAGAGTCGACTCCGCTCGGGCGCTCCCGAACAACCACGTCGGGGCGGCTACCTCTCCTCCAACGGAAATGAGTAGGGATGAAAACGGTTGGGAACGGTCGGAAAAACACCCTAATCATTTTTGTTACTATATTTTTTTTTCTTGGAAACGGGAACGAGAGCGGAAACGCTTGTCGGGAAAACGAAATCGGATACACGGATGTCGGAAACAAAACTATTCGATCGGGAACGTGTCAATAATGGGCGGGAATCGATAATTCAAATCGGGAAGATCAATGCAAATAACCACATTAAATGTGCAACTCATCGGAACATGCATAATACATAGGCAATAGTAATGTAAATAACCAATGCAAAGGAACATAACAGCAGAACAGAGAGACTGCAAAGGAAAAAAGGAAATGAAAAGAATGGCCTAAGCTACTCCGGTGGATTTCTGGGCTACCGCTAGCGGGCCGTGGACCACGTGCATGCATGCACGCGTAGGAAAGTAGCAGGCCTTGACCCACAACTACCAGGCAGTGCACTAGCAAAGCTCCAGAGTTTAGTCCCACCTCGCCCATCCATTCACTACTGCAAACGCTGGTGAGATATAAATAGGACTGAGGGCCAGCGTACTTGTCTGTAGTTTGCTGACGGAAAGGAAACCGGGAAAATTCGGGAATTCCCGAGTAACAAGCGGGATCCGAAAAAACGGTTGGGAAAATTTCAAAACCGATCACGTTCCTGTTCCTGTGACCTTGCTCCTGTTTCCGACCAGATTTTGGATTTTCCCGACTAAAACAGGAACGGGCAGGAAATATGGGAAACGGTGTCGGCCGGTGCGGGAACTTTCCTGTCCTGTTTTCACCCCTAGGAATGAGAGCCCTGCCTTGTTGACAATAGGGGAGGGGAGAAGCGCCGACGCTGGGTGTAGGATTTGGTAGGAATTAGCTGAAGCGGCAGACGGCTCCCTCCCATGGTGACAATGGCAGAGGACCATCGGGGGCAAAGGTGTTGGATGTCGGGACGTGGTCTACGACAATGGGGGAGCAGGTGGCGGCTCTACCCATGGCCCTCATGGGTTTCAGCCCTCATGGGTTGAGATCTTGGCCCGAGCCTAGGTTATGGCCTACGTCTCACTCACTGCGCTTCACGCCTCCACGTATTGCGAGTTGGTGTGGACCAAATTTTAAGTTGAATTGGCTCGTAGCAATAACAATTACCTTTTCTTTTAATTTTTGGAGTAATTTAGAAATTTAGTCCTTTCTATTAATTGCTATTTAAGAATTGTAGTTCATCAGTGTTATTAGTCTTTGTCCTTTTAAATTAGATCTGATGTATTATGAATCTATACATATATGTGTTTGTTCCATTGTACTTAAGCAATTCAGATCCTGTTACAGATTGCCAAGTATGTTTGTGATGTTATATTTTCTTTGCACTTCATACATATTTTATTATTTGAGTAATTTTTATCACAAATTCCTTCTTAACAATGCTATCGACTTAATTAAGCACCTCTTAAATATCCAAGTGCAGGTACACTAGGGGTGGCATCAGGGTTGTACTTGCTGAATATCACTAGAACATTCTCATCCTTGCCACGCAAAAATCGTCGCATCCCCATCCCTGTCTCTAGTCCCGAGGACAGATTTTGTCCGCCCCCGCCTTGACAGGGGACAACATACCTGATGGGTATCCATACGCGACTATGCCACATCATCTAACAAGTCACTTGCCAATTGCCATGTTATCGTTCATGTGTCAAAGCCTTATGCATTATGACATTTTCTATGAAGATTGCGAGCATCATAATTAATTGTTTTCCATGAAAATGTGATCAACACCAAATCTAGGATTTTCTATTGTTTTACCACAGAAGGTGTTTAGAGACGACACATCTTGTATGACAATAGTTTTTCTTCACAAGGACGTCATGTCATGGATTAGGTACTGTGAGGAAAATAAACCTATATATTAATGCAAATATCTAGTCATCACATCAGGCCACATATGTTGTAATGGTTATATAGTTAGAAAATATTTGTTGCATTCCTTCAAGTAAATGGGTCACATTACATACATAAGGAAGTTGGCCAAATACATCTTTATTTATTGACATTGCTGAAACAAGAAAATAGTAATGGGGAATATTATTATTTAAGTAGAACGCTGGGCTTGTGGGGTCTTGGAGTTAGGAGCTTGGTGGTGGGGCACGCATTTGGCAGCAACACCGGTCAGGAAAAGGAGGAGTCCTCTTGCAAAAGGTAGATTTGAATTGGTGTTCTCCGTACCACACTTGACATTGGATATTACAATTTTTAGGAACACATCGTTGTTGTACCCAATCACAGCGCACATCATCTGCAAATTGCTGGTTAGTGTATTTTCTCAACTCAATATATTAGGTATCAAAAAGTATGTATGTACCTCTTGAGGGGAATGATGTTGATTGTATAATCATGACAAACACAAGAAATACTATAAGGCACACATTCCCCATTGTGCCACATCTAGAGGCTGCCATGATTTGAGGAAAGAACAATTTGCAAGTGTGCTTCTACTTCAGTGTGGTCCTTGACAGGCTCCTTAGATGGTATTTATATAGAGGCATGGACTATGATATAATAAATACCAGTTGTCCTTATCTATATTAATGTTTGCATATCTCAGTGGCATGTTGTGTAATCTTGATAGATTGAAATACTAAATGTGACCATATCCAAGTTACATATATAGTATTGTTTATTACCTTCAATCATATTCCCTTCGTAGTGTCATTAATTGCTTTGGAATCAGTTCAACATGGTCTAATACTATTCTAGAACACATCATTCGTGCTGGCCTTAACTCTCATTTGGCATTGATTAATTGTTGACAGACCATTCGATTATGTTTCTTTATGAAAATAAACTTGAAATTGCTTTGTGTGGATGATTTTCTTCCTTGCCGCATGCCTTCACCTATATTAATGTTTGCATATCTCAATGGCATGTTTTATAATCTTGATAGATTCAAATACTAAATGTGACCATATCTAGGTTACATATATAGTCTTCTTTATTACGTTGAATCACATTCCCTTCATAGTGTCATTAATTGCTTTTGAATCAATCCAACATGGTCTAATATTATTCAAGAACACACCATTCATGCTAGCCTTAACTTCCATTAGGCATCGATTAATTGTTGGCAGACCAAACGATTATATTTCTTTATGAAAATAAACTTGAAATTGCTTTGTGTGGATGATTATATTTTTCTCCTTGCGGCATGCCCTTATCTATGTTAATGTTTGCATATCTCAATGTCATGTTTTGTAATCTTGATAGATTCAAATACCAAATGTGACCATATCCAGGTTAAATATATAGTCATTTTTATTTCCTTGAATCAAATTCCCTTCACAGTGTCATTAATTGCTTTTGAATCAATTCAACATTGTCTAATACTATTGTAGAACACATCATTGTGCTGGCTTTAACTATGATTAGACATTAATTAATTATGGGCAGACCAAGCAATTGTGTCTCTTTACGAAAATAAACTCCACATGGCTTTGTGTGAATGATTATATTTCTCGTTGCCGCATGCTAGAGCATTGTAAAAATATGTTCTTGTTAATTTAGTATTAATTTTTTTGCAATCATCTCTCTAAGAGAAAATAGCATATGGTTGAATAATTTAGACCTTGTTCCGTTTTGTCAGGATTTTAAGGGCTTGAAGGGGATTAAATCCCCAACAAGTCAAATCCCCATCAATCACCTTCGGTGTAACTCCCTGGAGTCCAAATGACATAGGTCTACTCTGTCCGCTGAGCGAACCACACACTACCTCCAACCCTCTTACACTTTCATCCATGTTTCACGTAAAAGAGTTAAACCGGGGATAGTGGTCTAATCCACCCTTAACAACCAAAGTGGAACTGAACCCGCACAAGCTCACGTCAATATACACATGGGTCACTATGAGCTAAATCCTTATTGGGCCATAGTCACATACACCCCCCATCAAAAAGTCCAGTGTCCTTATCATCCCAAGCTCGATGGCGTCGTCTTCGGTGTCCCTTGATGTCCCTGCTAGAGTTAAACCTAATGGAGCTCAAGCTTGATGGCGTTGTCATCGGCCGTCACTGCATGATCCCAAAGCCACCATGGCTTCTCCAACCAGTGAGGAACTGAGGATTGGGCTAAGGAGGAAGAAGGGTTCTCTACTTCTCTTGATTGCTGGTGGGTGGTGAGATGAGAGCCTTAGAGGTGGTGGCGTGGACCAATGGTGGTGAGCTGGGTGTGGCCTGTGGGCGAAGGTGGCACCATAC
The DNA here is from genome assembly GCA_904845875.1 of Miscanthus lutarioriparius. NCBI lineage: Eukaryota > Viridiplantae > Streptophyta > Magnoliopsida > Poales > Poaceae > Miscanthus > Miscanthus lutarioriparius. Next base: position 133,823,517 of record CAJGYO010000007.1, on the reverse strand, counting down.
GTTCGCACGAGCTTTGTGTCGTGCGTAGTGTTGCGCCCGCCCACCGGTATCCCATGCGGTGTTTGGACACGGGAGTCAGACTAATGGTGGGGGCCACTGGCTAGTACGGTACAAAGAGATGATGTGATTTGGGGAGAAAATCTAGGGTTCCACACTTCTACTGTTTATATACGCCATCTTTGGGCTTGGGTCAAAATACTTGTATTTGGTTATTTTGACCTATTTTCGCAGAAACTCTAGAATTTCTAGGAACTTGATAGGTAACAGGGATGGGGATATATAGAACGTTCTCATCCCCACTATACTCGATGGGGATGCAATTTTTTCATTAAAAAACTGGCAGGCAACCAGGGAGCAAATTCATCCTAAATCCATTCCCTAATGTATCAAATCCCCGTTAGACATTGGAGATCAGGTACCCATTGTCATCCTAAAGTACTAGACCTACACTACATCCTGGGTCCAAACAGATTCTGGACATATACCCGTTTGCCATGTCGGCAAGTAGGTCTGGCCTAGATCTGTTTGGACAGTGACACGGTGCGAGTCAGGATAGATGCGCATTTTAGGAATCTAGGGGCCCAGATGATATAGTCTTTACCAAGTTTAAGGGCCACTACTTTACTTTGAAGATGAAATTAGAGAGGTGCCTGACGGTTTACTTGTTAAACGCTTTGGCACTTTTTATTCTACTAGCAAAAAACATGTTCGTGCATTGCAATGGGAGAAGAAAAAATCTACTCCATTTGTTCTAAATTATAAGTCGTTCTGGCTTTTCTAGAGACATTGAACTCTATAAAATTTGAAAACTATAGTTTATTTTATGATGACCATGACATATATAACATAACTTAATATTGGGCATAATATGACAATGTCCTATTAAGTCTTCCAACTTTAATATTTTTTCTATTATAAGGCACAAAAATATTTACTCATAAATATATTATAACTTTAATTTTATACTATCCATATGTTGATAGAGTTAGATATCGAGGTCAATCAATTTCTTTAAGAATCCATAAAAATATTTTAGGAAACAGAATCCATAAAAATATATAATTCTAATATTTGATTACAATCCGAAAAAAGTTAGTTGCCATCATGTCAAGGATTATATTGGTATATGCTACATCTTGGTAATACATTTATTTACAATTAGATTGTATAATAATTTGTTCAAGATTTTAGTTTATAGTTTGATTAGTTGGATCATCGTCTGATTGAAGTTCTATTAAGAATAATGAGTTTTATTCTTAATCAAAACTACATCAACAATTTAGTGGTGAGAACATTTATTTATTAGCATGACGTAGAGGATGAGGAGGGCAATGATAGAGTCGACAAGGATCCATAGAGGAGGTCCATCGTCGAACTCGCTCGAGGGATGGGTAGGAGAGAAGAAGCGCTGAGTCAGAGGACACAAAAAAATGGGACGGACACCGGAGATCGATTGAGCGGCAAAGCAAGTGTGGCACTATGGCTAGCACGTTGTGTTTAAACTTCTAAGGATGCTGGGAAAACATCCTGATGAGATGCAGGAGTATAGTATAGGCAATGTGGGGGAGTATTTGGCTTTAAATGAGCTATCCCATGGTAAGATTGTGTGTTCTAATATGTTGCGGATACTCTACGAGAATCTTGGACTTTTGTGGCCCACCTTACAAGAGAAGGAAGGGCTTTTTAGAGTTATAGCTCACCTAGTCCACAAAGGTAAGTTAGGCCTTTAAAAAGGAGAGAAATAAATGTTTTTAAAGTTGTGGCTCATGTGGACCACAAAGGTAAGTTGGGTCATTAAAAAGACAGAGACAAGGAAATGAAGATCGGAGAGGATATCTTGTACCGTAAGCAAGCAAGGATTTTGATATCAAGAATGCAAAAGTGACTTCAAAATATTATTACATCAATTTTTGCAATACCCTTCTATACTCTAAGCTAGCAGCCCATAATTTTCAGTTTTTATGTTTATAATTATAGGATTGTGCCCGTACGTTGTACATGAACGAAATAATGTCACGAAAATTTTAAGTTTGGACGTGTCTTGTACTATTAAAAAATGATTCTTTAAGAGTTATGAGACGGCCATATATTCCACTCTTACTGCTATCATTTGTCTTCACAACTACAAGAAGCGGTCTAACATTAAGCACGCCGCGCGGGGAGTAACACAGTGCAAATACCGTCCACCTCAGCACGAGCTGAGCGTCAGTCACAGTTGAGGTTGACAGACACAGGATGATGCTCTTTGCTCTGTCGATGGCGATGGACTGTGCACACGGAGAAGGCCATCGTATAATTTGATTTTAAATCATATTAAACTTCCCCAGCAACGCTCGATGTTCTTCTAGTTATCATAATGTAAAGTCACAAAAGTTTTGCCTGTGGGCTGCAATGGGAGCTAAAAGGTTGACACAAGATACAAAAATGAAATAAACCTAGCTCGAGTTATTGACTAATTTCACGGTTCCATCGTACCTGAGCAAATCTAGGGTTTTGCTAATAATTGGAGATAAACTCCTGAGATATATCCATTAAAATTGGAATCAACGTCAAGTTGGCCAAGGAGCAGGAGTAGCCGCAACTGTGAATAATTTGGAGGCCTCACAAAGCTCCGGCTCCTCTTGCCGAATCACTAGTGTACATACATGCGGGAAATGCACCTCAAGGAGCTGCCACATTCGCTTGCAGTTGGCACAGCCACCAGGCACCCGAACTCTGCAGGTTGAGAATTAGCGCATGAGTAGGTTAAATTCCTTTGTACGTAGGAAACTTGCAGACAGGCGTTGATACAAAGCACACATCGAAGATGTAAACATTGGTTATGTCATTGGAAAACAGACAAACTATGAATTGAAAAGGCTGAAACTCTGAGTAGCGAGACCGAAACTCTGAATCACTAAGGCATTTCCTTTCCTTCTCTTCTAGCTTCTGAATAAGAATTAGCAAGGCAGGGTTGGAAACGATCAAACAATACTAAGATAACCACTAAAGATAACTCACTGGTGAAGCTTCTACAAGAGAATCGAGTTACATACCTCGATTGACCTATCTCATTACTTTCCACCCATCTCTTGAAATCTCCAATGATCATCTGCGTACAGACAGAGGAGCAAGAGTCGGCACGCGTCACACAATCTGGCAAGCTGCGGCATGTCTACAATGTTGTCAGGAGCAAGGAAATTCCTCTCAATTTGGTCAATGCAGACAATCTTCAGAGACGACACCGAGAAAACATGGCGGAGCACAAGCAAATGCAAATGCTTCTTCATCTGTTCCTGCTCAAGACTTTACCAAACAAAAATCATAAATCAAATCATTTCTTTCTTATTGTTTCAAAAAGAAATTCCAAGCTGGGTCACGTGAAACACCCTCGCCTGCGCATGCGATCAGTTCTGTAAAAATGAAGTACTGGAACATATCATTTGGAAGGAACAGAACAAGAGGAACAAGACATCGTCGCACGTTTACTACTAGCTACAGCACGAAATTACCATACAGTAACGCAAATGCAGTACTAATTGCTACTGAAACCCCAATCAGACACCATAGTGATCGATCATTAAACTTATCTTACAGACACATCACACCATGCTGTCCTTACACTACACAATGACCAACAGACCAGACATCTATTAAAGCAACTAGCATGTCACACACACATGCATGGAGGCCACGCACACCACACCAACTGGACCGCGAAGAAACAGAGGACTCATGCATCTCACGGCGCCGGTGGATCGCCCAGACGACGCGCAGCTTCTCCACTGGGGAGCAGGTCCGCCTGCGCGGCGCGACGCTTCGCGTAGCTCTCAAGGATCATGAGCAGGACGCAGAGGATAAGGAGGGCGATGATGGAGCCGACAAGGATCCACGAGACAAGGTCCATCGTCGAACTCGCTCAAGGGATGGGTCTGGAGAGAAGCAAGTGCTCTTAGGGGTACTGTGTAGGCAATGAGGGGAGTATTTGGCTTTAAACGAGCTATCTCGTGGTAAGATTATTGTGTCTTTTAGTACGGTGCGGATACTCTACAAGAATCTTGGACTTTTATGACCCACCTTATGAAAGAAGGGAGTTCTAGAGGTGTAGGTCACATAGACCGCTAAGGTAAGTTAGGCCTTTAAAAAAGAGAAAGAATGATGCTCTTTAGATTGATGGCTCATATGGACTACAAAGGTAAATTGAGCCTTTAAAAAGATAGAATAAAGGAAATGGAGATTTAAGAGGATATCTTATACCGTAAGCAAGCAAGGATTTTGATCACAAGAATACAAAAGTGCCTATTCCATCAATCTTTGCACGACCCTTCTGTACTTGAAACTAGCAACCCATAATTTTTAGTTTTTATATTTATAATTATAGAATCATACCCGTGCGTTACAGCATGAACAAAATAATACCCTGAAAATCTTAAGTTTGAACATGCGTGGTACTATTCAAAAAATTATTCTTTAAGAGTGATGTGACGGTCATTCCGCTCTTGCTGCCATCGTTGGCCTTCCACAACCAAGGATGAGGTCTAACAAGCATGCCGTGCGGGGAGCTACACCGTGCAGATGCCGTCCACCTCAGCGCAGGTTGAGCGGTGGTCACAATTGAGGTTGATGGGCACACAAGACGACGCTCTGTTCATGGTGATGGACTGGGCACACACAGAGGAGGTCATCATGGCAGCGTGGAGGGGCACGTCAGGATTTGACGACGGCCAATGCGAGGAGTGTTTTTGTCTCATTTATAGTCTCATTAGAACTTGGCCGGACTCCCACACTTTTATGTTAAGTAAAGGCTTTTAATAAGAATAATAAAAAATATTCAATCCTAGTATTATTTTCTTGACCATATTTTCATTATTATCATAATAAAAAGTCATAAAAGCTTTGTCCGTGAGCTACAACAGGAGCTAAAAGCTTGACACAAGATACAAATAATGGAATAAGCTTAGCTCGAGTTACTGACTTATTTCAGATCCCGTCCCACCTGAGATAAGCTAGGTTTTGGCTAATGATGGGAGATAAACTCTTGACATATATCCATTAAAATTAGAATCAACGTCAAGTTGGGCAAGGAGCAGGAGTAGCATCAGTTTTGGTTTATTAACTATGCTCTAAACCATGAATAATTGGGAGGCATCACAAAGCTCCGGCTTCTCTTGCCAAATCGCTTCTTAACCCGCTCTGATACTAATTGAAGGACCGTGTAGACGACCAGAGGAGGTGAATGGGAGCCTAATCCAATTTTGTTTCAATTTTAGCTGTTGTCCCAATTTCAACCCCAAAACGCTCGCAAACTCAAATGCACGTACATGCGGGACGTGCAGCTTAAGGAGATGCCACACATTCGCTTGCAGTTGGCACAATCACCAGGCACCCAAGCTCTATAGGTTGAGAATTAGCACATGTGTAGCTCAATGCCTTAGGTAGGAAACTTGCAGACAACCATACAAATTAATTGATACCACCCTCTATCCTAAATTATATGTCATTTTGGGTTTATTATTTATCTCACGGCGCCGGTGGCTCGCCCAGACTGACACGCAGCTCCTCCGCCGGGGAGCAGGTTTGTCTGCGGGGTGCGACGTTTCACGTGGCTCCCAAGGATCATGAGCAAGACGCAGAGGATGAGGAGGGCGATGATGGAGCCGACAAGGATCCACAAGAGGAGGTCCATCGTCAAACTCGCTCAAGGGACGGGTCTGGAGAGAAGCAAGCGCTCTTAGGAGTATTGTATAAGCAATAAGGGAAGTATTTGGCTTTAAATGAGCTATCTTGTGGTAAGTTTATTGTGTCTTACATTGTATGGTGTGGTTACTCTATGAGAATCTTGGATTTTTATGACCCACCTTACGAGAGAAGGAAAAGATTTTTAGAGGTGTAGCTCACGTAGACAACAAAGATAAATTAAGCCTTCGGAAAAGAGAGAGAAGGAAGTGCTTTTTAGATTGATGGCTCACATGGACCACAAAGGTAATTTAGGTTTTTTAAAAAGGTAAGTTAGGCTTTTAAAAAGATAGAGAAAGAAAATGAAGATTGGGGAGGATATCTTATATCGTAAGCAAGCAAGGATTTTGATCACAAGAATGTAAAAGTGCCTATTCAATCGATCTTTGCAAGGCTCTTCTATACTCGAAGCTAGCAGCCCATAATTTTGAGTTCTCATCATTATATTCCAGTGTAAAATAAAAATTTCTCTCAAAATGATATATGGTCCTAAGGTATTGTGATGCACTGGGGCTTCGAGCCTATTGTTCTCAAACAATACTCTCTTCATTCCAAATTATAAGACGTTTTAACTTTTCTGGATACGTAACTTTTGCTATGCACTTAAATATCCACTATGTCTATGTCTAAATACATAGTAAAAGCAATGTATTTAGAAAAGCTAAAATGTGTTATAATTTAAAATGAAGGGAGTAGATTGTTTTTACGGACAGCTGGGAACTTCACTATTTTCCCCATGATTAATCGATAACAAAAATTATATGAAACTATCCTGCCATAAAAAAATTATATAACTACGAACGCACATATATCAGAGTGTAATCAACCCGAAAGAGACTGCTCAAGCTCAGCTGAACTAGAAGATGAGGCAGAACATCGTCCATAGAAGGTTTACCCTTTTCTAATGTATATTTGCTAAATGGTCAATGTCCTTTTCATAGGTTCATTTCGTAGTTGCTATAGTGCAAGTATGATTAGCACTACAGTAAAGAGCATGTTGCTTAGCACAACTCTGGCTCCAAGATCCATGTTAGATTTGTAGTTAATATTTTATCGAAATTGTAAACAGAATGAGTCACGTAAATTCACTTGATAGGCTCCAGATCTGTTACTTCCTCTTCTTGGGTCATGGTGTGGAGCGGTTCGACCTCGGTGGTGGTGGATCCGCGGACGACGGAGGGGAGAAGCTGGAGGCCGTCATGGTGCTCCTCACCTAGTCACCTGGTGGTGCTGTATGCGCTCGTCTCTGCTGGGTGCACCTTCTTATCAAAGATGAGTGGGTGATGACCGTTTCTCTGGATTTGTGGGGAGGTGAAGAGGTGCTGGAGATGACCGGGCAGTGCGCATGCAGTCGAGCAGATAGGAGGATTAGTGGTAATCTAATGGCTGGGTGATTCAGGCGTGATTAATTGTTGCGGTTTTTCTTAGCGATGACGTAGAGCGCTGTGGAATGAGATAATTCTTTAGTGAGGTTTTGCTTTATAAAAATATAGGATATGATACGGCGGATCTAGGATTGCAGGCCAAAAACTACTTCCATTTGGAAATACGAGTTCAGAGGACCCTTATCCACATCAGCAAAGTTGGCATTCGGGTTTATCATTTGTGTGGCGGACGTAGGTATGGCTTTGATGTGTTTATATTTAGAAAAAAAAAACTCTCCTCCTTTCTTCTCTCTTCTATCTATATACTCTCCTACTCTCAAAATAAATGTTGTTTTCATTTCTCGGGGAGTCAAACGTATTTAATTATAACTAAATATATACAAAAAAATATCAATATTTATAGTACATAATTAGTATCATTACGTAGATCGTCCCATCTATTTTCTTAATAAACTCATTTGGAGATATAAATGTTGCTAATATTTTCTACAAACCTAGTCAAACTTAGGAACAATATCATAGCGACACTTATTTTAAAATGGAGAGAGTATATCTCTACTAGTTAATAGCTTGTGTGTTGCTATGGGCTCACATCATGATCAATAAGGTGAATCTTTGGTTAAACTAACTAAAATGCTTGTATAAAATAATAAATCAAAATTCAACTTTGAATAACCAAAGTACAAAGGATTATATGTAGCTCTGTATCAAGCATCCTTGTGAGACTGACCCAAAATCGACTCAACGCAAATAAAGAATAGATTGATTAAAACATGTCTCCTAAGTACATCTATAATTGGAATGCCCACCATGACATATATAAAAGAAAAAAGTACCAAAAACGTATGAATAATAAAACATGCCATCTGAGCTCCCCACGACCTCCTCGCCGTCTTCCCCGCCCTTGACCCGCTGGAGCTGGACACTGCTGCCTGCCCCACGCGGCCACGCCGGTGTACGCGCGGAGGAGCCGTGCGATCGAGCATGAGGCTGGCACACAGCAGGGGCGGATCTACCAATATGGCGAGGCCTGGCGGCCTCCAGACCTCCGCTCCGGTAAGAAACCCCTGCGGACTGCCTCTTCTTCGTGCGTGGCAACGCTCGGCTCTTTTTTTTTTCTTTCGCGCGACGGACGGAGGTCGGAAGGTAGACGACGGCGGACGACTCTGCGCACAAGCAAACTACTGGACTCCTGCTAGGCCTATTGGGCTGCGTACAAAAGCCCAATGGAGGCTGAAGCGTTTTATAGTCTATTAGACTTTAGCAGTGATTTTCCCTTTCTGTTGTGTCGAATCAGTTTATAATTCATGTTGGGAATCACTGTAGCTCCACTCTTTGTCCCCATGTTTATTACTTATTACTTTAAAAATTCCAGTATAATCTTAGAAAATTCAGATCATACGTTTCAATACTTTTGATCTTTTTCTCATCATAGTGAAGAGTGCTTATTATAATTTCTGAGTTGTCCAATAGACAACTACTTGCTTATGTTTCCATATTACATCTAAAAGTTCTAAATACTCAGTGCTCCATAAGAATAATACGATAGCCATCACTAATTCCCACAACAACGCGCGGAGAATTCTTCTAGCAAGAAAACAAACTCAAGTAATTTTTCGCAAGCAATTTCCAGTCGAAACTTTGTACCATTCTCGGTGGCCAACATTCTTGAGTGGCCAAATTGTTTGCCACTTGAGTGGCCAACATTCTTCATCCATCCGGATGCTCCCCAAGTTCCTTGCCACTCGCCTCTACGTCGACAATGGTGCGCACGGAGGACGACCCTCTCAGCTTCCTTGACAGTGACACCGCCTCCGCCGCCACACTTCGTCCTGGTCCCTCTCGTGGTGTAGGGCCACGTCATCTCGCTGGTCAACCTCGCGCGCCTCCTCCGCGTGTGAGCGTGGTCACCACGCCGCTCAACGTCGTGCGGCAGCGCGGCGTCGCCGAGCAGGCACTACCGGAATCGCTGTCGTTGCCGACGGCCAAGGAATAAGCCATCGGCAAAGAACATCTTTACCGACGGCCAGGGCCCACCGTCGGCAAAGAATCCTTTGTCGAGTGCCGGGCCGTCGGCAAAGGCTCGCACTTGGCAAAGGCCCGCTTTGCCGACGGCTTGGCTCTCGGCAAAGAAAGGTCCTCGGCAAAGTGGGCCCAGGCCAAACGGCAGCCGATGCCGTCCCCTTTGCCGAGAGCCACGCCGTCAGGCCCTCGACAAAGGTGTAACATTTGCCGACGGCCCTGGCTGTCGGCAAAGGCCTGCCACGTGGTGGCCTCACAGCCGGCCAGGGCCACCAGATTTGCCGACGACCACGTGGTCTGGTCGTCGGCAAAGGTTCTCTGCGAGGGCCATCTGAGACCCTCGGCAAAGAAAGATTTTTTTTTGTTTTTTCTTCCCAGTTTTTTTCTGGTGCCTTCCTACACCAAATACAACCCAATTTCAAAAGTTGGGACAATTTTGAGTTTTTTTTCTATATTTCGTTAATTATTTTTGTTTCTTTGAATTTTTCCGGCAACTCTAAATTTGAACTGCAGGTACATGAAATAATGGAATTTTTTGATTCGAAAAATGGTATTCATAATGTTCGGAGTATGTTGAGGCCGTATCCAGGACCTCGCATGAAATTACGACCATGTTGGTGTCGTAACATGGCGAGTTACGTGCGCGAAAAGTGTTTTAAAATTATATAAAATCCAAACGAAGTCCGAAATTGACGAAACTTGACGAGTTGTGTTTTCATCACATGTGGAGGCTGTGGTAAAAAATTGAAAAAGTTTCAAGCAAGTTGTGACGTCGGATGCCCAAAACTCAGACATCTCCACGACGATGGAGATGATGATGACGATGCAGATGAAGCCCGGCACTTAAGAGAGCTCGACAATATTGATAGTGATAATGCCAGTAGTGATGACGAGTACACGCCAGCCATATTGCCGTTCGTGGAGATAATTTCTAATTCATGTAATACTATATTGTTATTATTATTACCTTGCAATTATGTTTCTTTACAAGTACTTGTCATTTATTTATGCTAACTGTTTTAATCTTTGTCATTGCAGGTACTCGACAAAATGCCGGGCGGAAGGCGGCAGCGGCCGTAGCGAGAGGTCCGCTCGCGGTACATGGTCCCCAACGCCAACGTGGAGCACGTGGCCGCCGCCGCCGAGGACGAGGCGGGCTTCGGCGAGGAGCTTGACGTGGAGCCGTCGACCACTAGTGGTGGGAGGCCCCCCAGCGGACGTCGCACGTCGTCGAGGAGGCTGTTCTAGGAGGCCCAGCAGGGGGGGACGATGACGACAATGACCGGTGACAGTGACGGTGGCGGCGACGGCGGCGGCGGCGGCGACGACGACGACGACGACCTTGGCGGCGGCGACGGGGGCGAGCAGACACCAGACACCTCGACTTCCTCAGCTTCGAGCAAGCCCTACCAGCGTGGGCCCTCATCGCTCCCTGACCCGCCGCTCCCGTGCCGCCGCCCGGTGATTCGACCCGTGGGCAAGTAAGTAACCATTGTTGATTTCAATACTTGTTCATATGACATGTTGAAATTCGAACTGCAGACTAACAATTGTTGTTAATGACTCGTGCAGGGGCTGGGCAAAGGTGACCGACAGGAACAGTGCACGCCATGTCAATGGCATCCAGGGCCTGCTGATTAGAAAGCACTACCCTGGCTTGGTCACCATCGGGGGTAAGGAGATCGTGCCCGACAAATGGGAACACTTCTACCAGGTCAAGGACGTACACGACGAAATCCTTGCGGTGAAGATCAAGAGGGAGTTCTGGGTGAGTCTTTGCATCGCACCGCATATCTCAATACTACGCATTCGTTGGACTTTCTTCAAATAATGAAATGATGTTTGATGTCTGTGTGTAGTTGTACTACAAGTTGGAGGAGGGGCAGGACGAGGAGCGGGCGGCGCGAGTGCAGGAGGCGGTCTGCAAAGAGCGTCTCAAGGGCATGTACCACGAGGCGCATCTCCAGGCCATCATCAGCTACTACGCCGACGTGTTTCGCCAGGTGGTGAAGAAGCCGCGAGTCAGGGAGTTGATACTGGAGAGGGAGACCAACCTCACTGAGGAGCAGTACATGCAGGTAATTAAGTAGGAAACATTCGTTGTGATTCCTTACGTGACACATTCAATTCATCTTCTAGAATATCAAATACTTGAATGTCATGCAGGAGTGTCCAAGCTGGTGCAGCAGGTACCCGAACTGCTGGCTTCAAATTGTGCGTGGGTGGCGTTGGGACGCGGCGTACAAGGAGCGCAGAGAACGTCGGGAGCGCCGCCTGGCGATGCCAGGGGTACCACACCACCAAGGGAACCAGAGCCTCCCAGTGTACATGGACAGATGGGTATGCTTCTATTGATCCATTTATTATAGCGCTCAATTGTCACTACTTGTAACCATGTTTGTGTTTTCCTCGCAGACGGAGACGCATGGTGGGCAGCAAATCAACGAGTTCACGGGGTTTGCCCTTGCTCACAAGGGCAAAGCGACAGCGGAGTCCACCGTCTACGACCCGGCGGAGGGGCCTGAGGTGTACACCAACGCGAACGTCTACAACAAGCTCGCCCGGTACACCGTCGTAGGTCTCGAGCGCCATGGGCCGACGTTCGACCCCACCACCGACCCCCTGGACACTGACCTCATGATGAGGGTGGAAGGAGGGAAGCAGCACGGCCGGTACTTTATTGCCAACAGCGCCATCGAGCCGTCCTCTGTTCAGACGCTGAGCCAGATCCGAAGAGGCGGGACCAGGAGCGGGCCGAAAATCCCCATAGAGCCTCGGGAGCCGAGCAGCTCGCAGATGATGACGACACTTTAGGTAAGTGCAGTTTCATTCGTCGTTCACTCGTTTCACACATGATGTACCTTGCCTTCACATACCATCAACCTTGCGGGTGTAATATTGCAGGCCCAGGTCGCACAGCTGCAGGCCAACCAGGCGGCCCAGGAGGCACTACGTCAGCAGCAGGAGGCGGCCCATCAGCAGCAGATGGCGGCACTAACGCAGCACTACCAGCGTCAGTTGACGGACCTGACCGGCTACTTCCGGTCCCAGATCCCGGGAACGCAGGAGCCTCCTGCCTCGATCTTCGCTCCACCACCAGTTCCTGTGCCTGCTCCTATACCTGTTCCGGTGAGTATATTGCCTGTTGCTTTAGCTTGTGCGGCCATCCTGCAGGTACTAATTACATCACTTGGCCTTTGTGCGAGCACCGCCGACGGTGAGTTGAACGACTCAGTGCCGGCCCTCCACCTGGGTCCTTCTCCACCGCAGGTGGCGGTGACCGACCTTCCCCACACGTTAGGGTACATGTGGCCTCCTCCACCGTCCGCAGGCAGAGGGTACTCCTCGTGGTCGCAGAGCCCGAGCGCAGAGGGCACTCCGGGCTCGCAAGCCGCCCCTGCGCAAGACCTCGGCACTCTGATGCGGCCGCTTGATCGGGTTGGTCTCTGTTCGAGCAAGGTGGGGGCTCTGGGACCCCTGGGGACGACGCACAGAGCTAGGTACCTTTTCTTCCCGCTTCTGGACATGTACCGATGAAGTTGTGGCACATTGGACATGTTATGTGTATGTTGGACATGTATGAATTCGTGTTGGACATGTTATCCGGCTTGTGGACATGTATCGATGAATTTGTGGACCTTCATGTATGGATTCATGTTGAAACTGAATTTGATGCTGAAACGTGGTTTATATGTGATATTGTTGTGAATATATGTGATGAAATGTGATTTATATGGTATATATGTGATGAAATGTGGTTTAAATGCAAGAAAACAGAAAAAAAATTACCCAGCTTTGCCGACGGCCAGCACTCGGCAAAGCTGGGCCTTTTTTACCAGCACGGCCCAGCTTTGCCGAGGGCCGGCCTGGCACTCGGCAAAGTGACCAGACCTTTGCCGAGTGCCGGCCGTCGGCAAAGTCTTTTTTTATTTTAAAAAAAATCAAAAAAAAAGAAAAAAATTTTCTTTGCCGACGGCCTTCCACGTCGGCCGCCGACAAAGAACTTTTCAAAAAAAAAGGAAAACTTTGCCGACAGCCTGACACGTCAGTCGTCGGCAAAGGCCTCCGTTAGGGTGACGGCGCGTGGCGTCTTTGCCGAGGGCTGGCGTGGCCATCGGCAAAGGCTTTGCCGACGGTCTACCATGTGGCCGTCGGCAAAGGTGCCTTTGCCGAGCAATTCTTTGCCGACGGTGCTTTGCCGGCGGCCATGAGTGACAGGCTGTCGGCAAAGGCTTCGCCGACGGCAGAACTGCCTTTGCCGACGGCTGGCTTTGGGCCATCGGCAAAGGGGCCGGATCCGGTAGTGAGGCCGCAGGCGCTGGGCTGCTCCTCGAGTTCGTCGAGCTCCCCTTCCCGCCGGCTGACTCCAGTCTGCCCCCCGATTTCCAGAATGCCGACATGCTCGCCCAACAATAGCCAGTTCCTCCCTTTCTTCTTGGAGCTGCGGGAGCTCGCCGTCCCGTTCGACGCCTACGTGCGCTCGCTAACGCCTCGCCCCAGCTGCATCATCTCTGACTGGTGCAACCCATGGACGGCCGGCGTGGCCAGGAGCCTCGAAATCCCGCGGCTGTTCTTCTACGTCGTGCTTCTTCTCTCTCTGCGACCTCCAGGCCTCCAACCACGGGCTGCACGAGCGGATAGCCGCGGGCGGCGACCAGGACAAGCATGCCGTGCCGGAAATGCCCGTGCCGGTTGTGGTGACGAAAGCCACCGCGCCCGGTTTCTTCACCCACCCAGCGACCCAGCTGCTGCGCGATGAGGCCATGGAGGCCATGCGCACAGCCGATGGCGCAGTCGTGAACACGTTCTTGGACATGGAGGCCCAGTTCGTGTCGCGCTACGAGGCGGCACTGGGCAAGTCGGTGTGGACGCTCGGCCCGCTCAGCCTCTGTAACCGGGACGCCGAGGCCACGGCGTCGCGCAGCAAGGTGGCAGCCGGCGCTGCTGGCCAGCAGCAGGCCATCACGGCGTGGCTGGACAAGCAGGCCCCCGGCTCTGTCGTGTACGTCAGCTTCGGCAGCGTCGCGCGCAAGCGCCCCAAGGCCCAAGCAGCTGTTCGAGGTCGGCCACGGCCTCGAGGACTCCGGCAGGCCGTACCTCTGGGTCGTGAAGGAGTCCGAGGCAAGCACGGCGGAGGTGCAGCGGTGGCTCCATGATCTGGAGGCGCGCACGGCCGGGCGCGGCCTCGTGGTCCGCGGCTGGGCGCCGCAGCTGGCCGTCCTGTCACACCGCGCCGTCGGCGGATTCGTCATGCACTGTGGGTGGAACTCTCTCCTCGAGGCCATCGTGCATGGCGTGCCCATCGTGACGTGGCCACACTTCGGGGACCAGTTCTTCAACGAGCAGCTGGCCGTGGACGTCCTCGGGGTCGGCGTGCCCATCGGCGTGACAGCTCCGGTGTTCATTCTGGACGACGAGTCCGTGGCAGTCGTGCGGGGCGACATCGTGCGGGCCGTGTCCGCGTTGATGGGCGGAGGGGAGACGGCTGACGAGAGGAGGAGGAAGGCCAAGGAGTACGGGGAGAAAGATCACAGGGCCATGGAGAAAGGAGGCTCGTCCTATGAAAGCTTGACACGGCTGGCACAAAGCTTCATGCGGAGTGAAGTCAAAGAACACCAGGACAGATGACTAGTGTGTTTTTCTGCATTTCTTGAACTCTTCGGATTCGGTGGAATTGCCGATAATGTGTTGGTATCATATTCATATTCTCCTGAATATATAGTGGCCTCAGTCTCATGTACTGTACTCTTTTATGTCCACAAAAGAAAAAGAATACAACTATAGGATTTGTGTAAGTCAAATTAACTGACTAAATTCATAGCGAATAACATTAACATTTATGTCTTTAACTAGGTTTACTACGAAAATATATTTCATAATTAATTTAATGGAACTTATCCTCTATCATAAATGTTATTGATTTTTTATACAACTTTGATCAAACTTGAAATCATTTGGCTACTCAAAAAGTGATGATTGCATAATTTTGTAGACGAAGGGAGTATGTTTCGTGATGTGTCTCGATTCTAGTGTAACGTTCATATCCAAACATTCATTTCATTTTTTAATATTAGTACGTATAAATATATAAGTTTAGATTACGTGACAACTCTAGGGTCGGAAGGAGGAGGGTGAAGACGAAGATGAAGTACCAAGCTCATCAATCCCATTCTGATCTTCCATTCAATCCCATTTGACTCCTCGATTCTTGTGTTTCCAAGTTCAGGGTCAACCAACACTCCAAAACAAATTTACACTTCAGAAATAAGTGGCCTCCATCCCCATCAAACCTCCAGCAGACCGGATACTTGATATCTATATCCATTCCTCTCCGACTTATATTTGTTTGCAGGGGAAGGCTATTGTGTGCAACCCGCCATACACAATGTTTCATTTGTGTTGTGTGTGTGTGTGTGGGGGGGGGGGGGGGGGATGAAGGGGATACTTTAAGTTCCATATCATATTCCAATCAAGAGTGAAAATTTGGCACCACCTGCTGTAGATGTTTCTCCCAGCTGCCGCAACAAATTGTATCCTGACTTTACAAATAACATACCTCAGTTGTCATAGTGCCATGCTAAAAAATCATCCATGTCTTATCTAACAGGGATTGCCAAAATGTGTTGCACATCCTCTTCCCAAAAAATATCTTTCACAAGCTGGCTGTCCCACTGTCCAGTGATTAGATCAATTAGTTCAAATACCCGTGTAACGATGTTTCTTCTCCGAGGTTTGCATGGCCTTCTCGACACTAGTGGAAATCCAAGGATCAAGCCAAATTTAATGTTCTCACCACTACCAACTCTCCAGATTAGTCCCTCTTTGATTCCACACAAAATACTTCTCCACGAATAGGAAATAGTAAAAGGCTGCTCCTGTGCCTCCAAAATGTTCCCACTTGGAAAGTACTTCGCTTGCAGAACCTGAGCACAAATTCAGTCTAGTGCCTGCAGAAGTCGTCACCCTTGTCTAGCCAACATAGCCGAATTAAACAGGTGCAAATCACGATAGCCAGGCCCTCCCAAACTTTTCCTTCGGGAGAAAGTCTCCCAGTATAGCCAATGCACTCAGTGGCGGAGATCGTCAAACTGAACACCTAGGGGCTAATATAAGTACGTAAACAATCCGCAGCATGCCATATAGCAAGACGTAAAGATAGACAATAAAATTAATATATAAATGCATAATTTGAGTGATATTTTAATTCCACGCCTAAATCAATAGTAAATTTGATGAAATATTAATGCAAAAAGTCTTAACAGCGTAGTAATTCATAACATATAGTTTTTTAAAAAAAAGATTACACATTAGTTTTTTTAAATAAAATATTACTCGTTAGTAATTCATAACATATAGTTTATAGAAAACTTGGATAAAAATTGTGAAACAAAGTTAGTGCTAGTACCTAATTTTGATGACTCTTCATTCATATATTCTCCTCGCAGAAAAAAAAAAACTTCCGTGAAAAGTCTTAAGACTAGCCATCCGGCAAGGATTGTGCCTGTACCTGTGCCTGTGATCGCCCTTACGGCAGTGCGCAGGTGCAGCTGTGGCTGGGTTGGCTCGTTTGCCAATCGAGGAGATAGAATCGCGAAATGGACCGACACAGTCCCGTCCGATGACAGGGGCAATTTTGCAGGCCGATGGGCAACGAAAGACTCTAGCTCTGGTGCTTTTGCTGGGCTGACCAGGGCCACTTTGTAATATTTGAAGCTGGGCCATGAAAAACTAATGGAAAAATTCTACGTTACCTCTCAACTTTAGTGAAAGTCCATTTTTTCTCCTGAACTCTAAAACCGGCCAAAACATCTCCCTTAACTTTTAAAACCGTTCATCTTACCTTCCCTGGCCCCTATTATAAGCGGTTTTGAAGACGGTTTTGTCTTTTTCTTTTTATTTATTTCGGCGGAATCTTTGACAAATCATAGTAAATCACAGAAAATTCATAAAATAAAAAAAATCTAATTTTGTTGGACTCCACATAAGTAGATCTACACAGTGAACATATAATATGATATACTTAAGTACAAAGTTTTTGCTATGACTTTAGATCTATGTTTTTTTTGTAATTAATTGGAATAATTCATAGCTGCAGTTTCTATAATCCAATGATGGTGAAATTTTTATGGTGGGCTAATTATTGTATTCTTAAACTGTAGTAAAATTTTCATACTGGATCATGTATAACTTAGTTATAGATTCTATTTAAGTTTATGCTGGTTAAATATAAATAAATCTATAACTAAGCTATACATGATCTAATGAGTATGAAATTTTTACTACAGTTCAATCATACAATAATTAGTCCACCATAAAAAATTATCATTATTGGATCATGTACTGACAATAATTAGCATCTTGTTGGGGCTGCCCTGGCAATGCATGGCGAGCCTCCCTGGAAAGCTCACCCAACGTACCTACTATTCTTCCATCATTGTACTGTACTGGTAGTTCATACAGTACTAGCACACTGATGCATGACCGGCTCTAAAAAAGGACCGATCCAGTAGTAGTCTACTTTTACAGCCAGCCTTGCAGGACGTATAATACTACTACAGTTTTGCTGCCTGCGGCTTCAATTATTTCTGCTTGAAGAAAATCAGGAGTTCAGGCAACACCGTACCAAATATATACAGTCAACAACCTTGCAGGACGTATAATACTACTACAGTTGTGCTGCCTGCGGCTTCAATTATTTCTATATATAAGAAAATCAGGAGTTCAGGCAACATATATATATATATATATATATATATATATAATAATATATATATATATATATATATATATATATATATATATATATATATATATATATATATATATATATATATATAACAACAACCGCTTAATTAGTATAGACGGCCATATCATGTACTCCTATATATATTAATTGTAGCTACATAGTACTATCTAATCAATCCTACGAATATATATGTACGACGGATATATAATAAGATAATCAACACAGTACCTCTCATCATGATCTTCTGCTTCTCATGAATATGTGGACTATACAGAATTGCATTATTGCTGTACTGTACATGTTTTCTCCTAGAGACTAGTTAGTAACAACCTACTTAGTATAATGTATACGTACGTGTTGTTCAACTTTGTCATGATATACGTATCATGACAAGTATAATCGGACTGGAATTTGAATACCCGAAGACAAGGACAAAATTAAAGGTTACAAACGATACTCTGCCAAAACAAAAAACAAAAAACATGCATAGTCTGCTAATTACTGTAGGCACTAATGGAACCCTATTCGTCGACACCATAAATAGGCACAAAGTTGGATAACCAATTCATGGCCACAGAAGATATGTACCGAACCTCCCAGCAGTACGCAGGTGCAGCACAGTTTCCGATCACTTTGCAGGCGCGCCCACACACACGTTCTCGATCCCTCACAAAAGTGCGTCAGGCGTTCGTCACCCTATGGACGTCCTTCACTCTCATCAACGCGTAATGGTCCCAGCCAGGCCAGCGATCATCTGCTAGCTTCCACGTATGGGGAACAAGCAAGCAACGGATGGAGGCTCTGACTTCACCGCTCTCCCACGAATTTCCACCACTCGCTTTATTCCCCTCCAGATCGAAACGGCTACTCTCGAGTCTCAAGAGCTCACCTCACCAGAGATATATATAATAATAATTATACTATTATATATAGGCATTTTTTTAGTAAGCACTAATATGCCACTTCCACAAGAAAAAGCGATTAGGAGGTGTACGTGCTGATGACACAAAGCCACAAAAGTGGCAAATTTAGTTGAGTTCTCCAAAAAGAGCGTGTGAACAACTCTTTCTTGCATCATTTGTTTTGGATTATTTGAGCCCCAAAAAAATTCTAGCTAGATTCCTATATATGCTGGGCAAATTACCCAAAGTCGTTGCTAAAAACAAATATTTTGTGCATGCGCTGGGTTTGGTAGTTTTCTCAGAAGCAATCTCAGCGGAAGAAATGCCAGAGAGAGAGAGAGAGAGAGAATAGTTGAAAATTACTGCTGAACTGAAGTAGTTCAAAGCGAACAGGGTCAAAATAACAAAAGCAGCTTATGGTATCAACGGCAACACGAAGGCGCGGATCATATCATCGGCTACAACAAGAATATCAAATAAATTCCATACATGCATGCATGTATGTGCGCACCTTACTTTTAACGTGACGGCAGTTTTGCACATATATATATACTAGAATTTATTATGTCAAACTACTGCTGCTTCAGCTGGAAGTTTGTACTTTAATCGTACGTCCACTGGATCGATGATTTGTACACAATATAATGCAAGCAAACAGATACTACTATATAACAATAATGTGCTTAATTCCTGTTAGTTCAAGAATGCAAATGGACAGGTTTGAATCAGTCGCCGTTGAGGCAATGCAACTGGCCTTTAGAAATTGAAGTAAAATGTCCAAGATCAGTCTAGCTAATAAAATAAAGGCGTTGGCTGTGTTTGGAAAGCGTCATGCACAATGAACATGTGTGCATAGGTTTCATCCCCTGTTTTCCGTTGGCGGTTTTCCCTCCTATCCGTGGGTTCGTGTTCCTCCCATCGTTTGGACCTCCGCCTCCAGTACACGTTGCACAATCAACATTTGGATCATATATTAGTACAAAATATATATAGTTTTTTTGAAACGAAACGGCAGAAGAGCTGCCCGCTATATTAAAAAGAATGAATGCCTGGACAGGCACTGTACAACCACAAGAAAGAAAACCAAGCACAAACACAAAGAGCGGAAGAGGAGAAAAAAGACCTCCACTGGGAGGTGCCGATCAAAACTGCAAATGGCGGTGGCTCACAATATTAGCTAGGTGTTGCGCTCCCGCCATGATCCACATTCTCACCTCTTCCTTGATTTTCTGAAGCACCGCAAGGTTTGTGGACTCTGCATGTTGGAAAACTCTTGCATTTCTTTCTTTCCAAATCTCCCAGCAAACTAGGATGATGATCAAGCGGAGGCCCGATGATACCTCATGTTGCCCATAAAAAAAGAGAGTCAAGAAGTCTCTACTATATATAGCATAGTATGTATATATAGCTGTTATATATATACTGCACCGGTCAGAAAGCACCAAACTGTCTGAAATTGTTGCATATATACTCCCTCCGTTCACAAAAGAATGCAATTCTTACTTCCTAAGAAGTCAATTAATTTGAACTTTGACCAAAATTATATAAAAAAACACTAACATTCCTGATGCAAATTTAGTATCATTAGATTAGTCGTAGAATATATTTTCATAATAAATTTATTTGGAGATATAAATATTAATCCTATTTATTATAAATTTGGTCAAACTTGAGCTACTTTGACCGGCACGGATCTTATAATTGCATTCTTTTCATCGATGAGATAATTATTTAATTCATCTATGCATGATATTTCTTATTGTTGTTTCTAACAACAAGAGTAAGTCGAAATTTATTTGAGGTGTTGTATTAATCCTAAAAATAATACTCCACTCTGTTCTAAATTATAAGTCGTTTTGACTTTTTTGGTACATCTATTTTGCTATACATCTAGATATAATATTATGTCTAGATACATAGCAAAATGGATGAACCAAAAAAGTTAAAGCAACTTATAATTTGGAATGAAGGGAGTAATAATTAGCTTTCGCAATCATACCCCTCGGCTTGCCTATGCTAGCCCTATAGTAAATCGATCCTACAGTATCCGTATATTCTGTTCCAACTGGAATGAAATGGATAAATATGGAACGAACATATCAGTGTACAGTCTTGGCGTCTTGCACGGACGGTACACCATAATTTCGGTTTTGCCTGCCGACCAACGGCAACCAACACAATCCCCACGCTTCTTCTGAGTGAGCAGGTGTACGATTGCCTTTGGCATCTCCCGCACAAACGCATGCATAACGAACCGCGCGAGTCCTGCACGGTGCGATGGATCTCTCGTTTGTCTCGCGGCCTGGTCCTCAACCCCAAATTTGTCCTGGGATACATGCGCCTCCCCTTTTGCACGCCGATCACATATATTGAAGCATATGTTTTGTGGGCACCATTTCTAGGAGTCCTTTGTCGTCTAAGCTTTGTCGTCCGTTTGGTTCACTGGCAAACTCGTTGGGCAGCCAAAACAACGTGTAGTGAGAAACATATTTATCACCGTTGAGTTGATAGTGATGGTTCGTTCTAACCAGAGTCCATCATTCATTTTTGACAAGTGAAGAGTGACAAGCCTCATAAGGGCTTCCCCGATGCGGGCAGCAATTGCTATTAGCCTCACCTAAAAGCTCGTTTGCACGTCGGTAGGAAATTATTTAGGCCACTGTTCTTTCGACGCAGGCACACAGTGATATCTCTAGGTTCAGAGACTAAAATTGAGTTCCTATCACATCGGACGTTCAGATGCTAATTAGGAGGACTAAACATGAGTTAATTATAAAACTAATTACATAGACGAAGACTAATTTACGAGATGAATCTATTAAGCTTAATTAATCCATCATTAACACATATTTACTGTATCACCACATTGCCAAATCATGGCCTAATTAGGCTTAATAGATTCATCTCGTAAATTAGTCTCAATCGTATGGTTAGTTTTGTAATTAGTCTATATTTAATACTCCAAATTATTATCAAACATCCGATGTGATATGGATTAAAATTTAGTCCATGGAACCAAACACCCCTGATCCTACACCCGTCTACTCTCTCCCTTCCTGTCACATCCTTTGCTTTTACCAAGTGTTGCTACGCGGTCACTGTTGATTAGCTCCTAGCCTTTCCAGAGTGTGGTCTTGGGGAGAGACGGCGTCAGGGCAGAGCACCTATTCCTTATAAGGCTGTATCCAACAACACAAACCCAAACATAAAACACATTCTATGCATCGAGTCCGGCACAGTAAAAATGTCACATATCCAAATCTTTCCTTCTCCAACAGCCAACCCAAAGGGTCCCTTCATGCGCCGCCGCCGCCACCGCCGTCGCCCTACTCACCCTGTGCTTCCTGCTCCGCCACCGCTGCTCACCCCGTGCTTCTTCCTCATTGGAGCCGGGTTGCCACCGCCTTCTTCACATCACGTTGCTGCCTGCTCCCTCTCGCTCGCTCTCTGCTCTGACGCCACGCCTTGTTGCCGCCCTACCTCCACCGCACTAAAGCGCCGCCGCTGCCGGAGCCCAGCCCCCGCCGGCGTCCTATTTCCTCTCTCTCTCTCTCTCCCTCTTCCCTTTCCCTCCTCTCCCCTCCCTTTGGGGCAGAGACCAGCGGGAGCTTTGAGCCCGCCGCCGCCTGCTTCGCGGACCTGTGCCCTTTCACGGATGAGTTCCTACGCCGCAAAGACGTCCTGGGTCTCGTCGTGGCTATGGTCGTTGCCGCCGCGCCGCCGGGGCTTTCCTTCTTCGCTTCCCTGCTGGAGGCGTCCGGCTCTAACGGCGGCGGTTCCTGCGACAGCGCCCACCGCCACCAGGCGTCGGTGCGGTTCCTGCTCGTGGTCATGGACGACGAGAAGCTCCTGGTCCGCGCGTGCTTCTTGCCGGTGATCCTCCTCGGAGCAAGAGCCGCATCCGACAAGCTTCTCCTCTTGTCGTCGATTTGGGTCGAGGAGAGAGACATACGCATTTTTGAGTTCCCTCTCACCTCCCACGCAAACTAGGTTTTCCCTTTGTCTACTCTGTTGGAGGTCGTTTCTTTCATGTGAATTAGGCATTTTGGGTATGGGTTGTGTGATGCATAGCCTGCTGGAGACAGTCTAATGCACTCTTCAGACACTACTTCAGCCTTTTGGCAAGCGACATGGCTGTGAAATGTGGACGCGGAGGTTGGGGCAGTGCGCCAAAGTGGAGCGTTGGTGAAGGCCTAAGAGTTCATCACTAACTTTTGGACCACCAATCACTTTTAACTAAACTCATGGGAATGGGCTTTTTCCTTCTTCCATCACCCTTTACTCGACGCTCACATGAAAAGTTGGGGTACCTCTCTCGTGAATCATTTTGAAATTACTAAGTTCCTAGTTGCAGCCAAGGGTGCTCACTGATCAGTTTGTGGCTGATTTCGGCTAATTCAATAGTGTTCTGTGAGAGAGAATAAGCTGAAACAAGCTAGCAATGGATCAGCCGAACACCCTTGCCTGCAACGATCCTGAAATTTAGGTCTAGGAAAACACACATTATTTTCCGTACACTAAGGATAACAAGTTAACGACTAAACATATACTATTTGATGATTTAGAATAGAGATGACAATATTTAAAGATCCAATTTAAGATATTTTTTAACTAAAATCCTTACTTCTATAAAAAAGGAAGGATATAGAGAGGCTTTCGGAGTTATTCTAAGTTTTGTGAGTTTGTTTATGAATCACAGTTATATGCATGGGCACTCAGTCCTATTAATGCATGTACATATTCTACCTGTGTGACCACCTCAATCTTACTTCTATAAACACACATACGCACCCTACTTCGATGAGTACCTTCAAAAGATTGTGACTGGTCCGGCAAGCTCATTGCTGTCAACTGTCATCTCGCTTATCACTAAATTTAAAAAATTCTAAACATCCATGTCAAGTCGTGAACTTACGACATAAGTGAGCATGCAGGTCCCAGCATAAGGAACTTGATCAAGGCATTGTTTAGAGCATCACGTTAAATCAGGTCCCAGCATAAGGAACTTGATCAACCAGCATAATTGAACAAGCCAAATACGGATTCATAACGAACTAAACAAGGCCCAACCTTATTTCGCCTGCGAATCTTTAAGACTGAATCTTGATCCGATCAGCATTAATGTTTTGACAGGCACTAGTGGCTAACCAAGTCACTCACTCAACGTAGTCATCAATCAACATCAAATCTTGCATCAATCTACAAGTTGCTCAGACAAACCAGGTCGGTTGCACGTTCTTTTTTCCCAGTCGAAAAAACGACGGGTGCAAGATCTTAAAGTGCCATACTCCATACATAGATTTGCCTCCAATTGGATACCCCCCGAACGTAAATTATTTGCCTCCAATTGGATACCCCCCGAATTGGTCTAGCTAGTTCCTTTCGATACCTACCATGAAAACGACGAGGTAGCTAAGGCACGTAAATTATTTGATTGGACTTATCCTCGAAGCAAGCATGTGACCAAATGACCAATGACCTTGGTTGATTGCCACGACGAACACTTCTTCATTCCAAGCGGACTAGGCGACTAGCGGAGTCGCCGCAGCCTATGAAATGCGGTGGGCGATAATGCCAAATGATCGAGCGGCGGGCAAACAAAAAAAGACTTACGTACTGGCATCATATACTGTTGAAGCAGGAAAGTTTTTTTTTGAAAAATCCGGTCACCCGGCATATTATTGATAAGAAGGAAGAGTTTACAGGGTCAGAAGACCCCCTTACAAGTGCGAGATGCGCTACTACTTACAGCAGACCGTTGTAGTAGTATTAAATTAAGTTCTAAGCTAATTACTCATAG
This sequence comes from Miscanthus lutarioriparius, assembly GCA_904845875.1. Classification (NCBI taxonomy): domain Eukaryota; kingdom Viridiplantae; phylum Streptophyta; class Magnoliopsida; order Poales; family Poaceae; genus Miscanthus; species Miscanthus lutarioriparius. Next base: position 133,798,947 of record CAJGYO010000007.1, on the reverse strand, counting down.
GCAAATTACAATCTAAAAGGGGCTTCAGGAACACCCCCAGTCAAAGACCTAAGGGAGCAAACATCCCTGACTCCCAAGGAAACTACCCGGGCTGTCCGAACACAAGGTGAGGATGGCCAAGGTGTGAGCCGCCATTGTGCCTTCTTTGGTTACACCCAGAAGCCAACTCTCACTGTCAGGCCAGCACTCCAACCATCGTGATGGCTGCAGGTTTTGGCAGCCACTCCATTCTGCCACTCGGCTCCAAACCAAACGGGAAAAGGGGCACTCGATGAATAAAGCATGAAAAGATTTGAGTGGAAAAAGAAAACCATGGAACACAATCACTGGTTGTTACATAGTAGTTACTAGTACATTACATACCAGTTTCAAAAAAAAAAAAGGAAAAACGTACTCAATCCATTTCAAATTGTAAGACGTTTGACTTTTTTGACACCAAGTTTGACCACTCGTCTTATTCAAAAATTTATGTAAAATATCACTTTTTTCGTCGTGGTTTGGTTTATTAATAAAAATTCTTCAAAAATAACTTAAATTTGACTATATTTGCACAAATTTTTTGAATAAGACGAGTGGTCAAACTTAAGACAAAAAAATCAAACGTCTTACAATTTGGGACGAGTGGAGTACTTACATACCATACCAACGATGAAAACGAACATTGCAATTTGTAAGCTTCTGCTATTCTTCCTGCATCCGTACTGCCATTGCAATGGTGGTAGTCCATGCATGCACTGTTCTAGCCTAACCTTTTCTGCCTCCACATTGCCTGAAGCTCTCAATCAGCTGCGTCAGGTTCTCATACGAGGACCCTCCTTTCTCCATGGCCACATGAGCTTTCTCCCCGTACTCCTTGGCCTTCCTCCTCCTCTCGTCCGCCTCCTCCCCTTCGCCCATCAGCGCCGACACCGCCCGCACGATGTCCCCACGCGCCACGGCCACGTTCTCGTCGTCGAACACCATCACGGGCGCCGTGACGCCGACGGGCGCGCCGACGCCGAGCACGTCCACCACCAGCCGCTCGTTCAGGAACTGGTCGGCGAAGTGCGGCCACGTCACCACGGGCACGCCGTGCGCCACGGACTCCAGCAGCGAGTTCCAGCCGCAGTGGGTGACGAACCCGCCCACGGCGCGGTGGGACAGGATGGCGAGCTGCGGCGCCCAGCCACGCACCACGAGGCCGCGCCCAGCCGTGCGCGCCTCTAGCGCCCCCAGCCACTCCTGCACCTCCGGCGCCGCGGCCACCTCGGCCTCCTTCACCACCCAGAGGAACGGCCTGCCGGAGTCCTCGAGGCCGTGGCCGACCTCGAACAGCTGCTTCGGGAGCTTCCGCGCCAGGCTGCCAAAGCTGACGAACACGACGGAGTCCGTGTCCTTCGTGTCGAGCCAGGCGGCCACCACGCTCTGCAGCTGGACGCCGCCCGACGACGTGTCCCCGCGCGACGCCATGGCATCGACGTCCCGGTTGGAGAGGCAGAGCGGGCCAAGCGTCCACACGGGTTTGCCGAGCGCCGCCTCGTAGCACGACACGAACTGGCCCTCGAGGTCCACGAACGTGTTCACCACCGCGCCGTCGGCCGTGCGCATGGCCTCCACGCACTCCGTCCAGAGCGCCTCCCACCCCGGCGAGTTAAAGAAGCCCGGCGCCGTGGCCTTGGTCACCTCCACGTGCACCGGCATGCCTGGCACGACGAACCTCTCCTGGTCGTCAGCCGCCGCGGTCAGCTCGCGTAACCCGTGATCGATGCCGTTGAGGTCGCAGAGAGAGTAGAAACACGACGGCCCGTGGAAGAAGAGGCGAGGGATGCCGAGGCTTCTGGCCACGCCGGCCGTCCACGCGTTGCACCAGTCGGAGATGATGCAGCTCGGGCGCAGCGCCAGCGCTCGTAGGTACGCTTCCAGCGGGCCGGCGAGCTTCTGCACGGTGTTGAACAAGGGGATGAAGTGGCCGTTGTCCGTGACCTGGTCCACGTTCTCGATGCCCGGGGGCAGGCCGCCGTCGGTGTCCGTCGGCAGCGGGAGCTCGACGATCTCGAGGGACAGATTAGTGCGCACGGCCTGCTCGGCGACGCCACGCAGCCGTGCGCCGTTCAGCGGTGTCGTCACCAAGCTTGCGCGCGCGCCGCGCTCCGCCAGGAGGCGGGCGAGGTCGACCATGGGGATGGTGTGGCCCTGCGCCACGAGGGGGACGATGACGAAGTGAGATGGCGGTGGTGGCGCTGGCATAGCAGCAGCGGCTTCCTTGGTGGGCGTCATGGACGTGCTAAGCAGCCTAAGCTAACTTCGGGCGGGCACCGCAGGAATGGTGTAAGAAATAGAGTGGCCTGGGAGTAGAAGGATCGAGGTGCTGATTTTATATAGCCATGGGACGCTACTTTTTTTTTTCCACAAGTTGGCTCGATCCTCCCAGGTTTCCAGCCAAAATTTGGCAAACATTTTGGAAACTTTCGTAGACTCGTAACGCTAATTTTTTTTGTATTTCAAGGGTCATTTAATCTTCAGAAATTAAAGCTTGCACGCGGCTGAAAACCTTCGAATTATCCACCGAACTCCGAACATCAGTATTTTTTTCCCTACAAAGGCTGAGCATATATTTATAAATTATAACTAAGGGTTACATCTACCATTACTGATGTTGTCAGGACAGATTTTTACAAGCTTGATTTTCTAGAACAGAACATGAGCAACCTATTTGGCTATTTTTGTCTCTTCTACGATGCGCAATCTCAGCCTCTGTAAGCTCATCCACTGGCACCGACCATCAGATAGGCAAGGATGCCCTCTGAATTCCTTGGAAAAGTTTCAGTTGTCGAGACGTTTAGCAGGAGCCGGACCATCGATGCCAGCAAGGCAGCAATCTTGGCGTCATCGATCTCACCAGAAGCTTGCACAGCTGCGTGAGACCTCCATTGATCTTGCCTCATCAGGTCCGTACGTTTTGCCGTTTGGATATAGTCACTCACTCACTCCGTTCTAAATTATAAGTCATTTTAGCATATTTAAATACATAGTTTATGCTATGCATCTAAACATAGCGTGGTATCTAGGTAGAAAACAAAAGTTACGTATCTAGAAAAAACAAATGCCTTATAATTTAAAAAGGAGGAAATATTTTTTTTTCAAAACACGAACGCATGTAGATATGGAAAAGGAAAAAGGGGATTGCTATTATACAAGTTTTTTTTTGTGTGCAAATGGTCAGGCGACGTTGCCGGAGTCATGCTTATCTTGGTGCTTACGTCAGCTCAACAGCAAAAGACAGCAGATGGACCCAAAAATCCATCGCCTGAGACCTCAGCCGACTGAATTCTAGCATTATTTATTTCCACGTTCCTCCCAGTATACGTAAAACTGCCACACCTGATCCTCAAGATCCTTGAGCGTCAAATTTGCAATAAGAGTCTATGCGACCTCTAGATCATTAAGGATGGATCCGACCCCTTTATTATGATATGCAAATTACGAAGAAAAATATTTTATTGGATAGCCAAAATTCTTTGTGATAATATGCAAACAGCCTAAATAAAGAGTAAAGAATGAGAACAAAAGTGACCATCACTTCTAGATGCTGCCACCCAATCTTTGGCACAGACCAATGCTTCCACCACCTCAGGTTCGAGACGACTACGGAATTGATCAATGACACGTCCCCTTCATTAAAAGCGGATTCTGAAGCAATAGTGGATGCTTGGATGGCTAAGACATCACGGGCAAATTGAGCTAGATCTCAAATTTATTAGAACCAGCTTTAGGAACCCTTAGTGGTGGTTCTTCCATGTATTTGTCCAAGTCACTTGCCTTTGCCTCACCTTCATCAGCTCCTCAACCTCCCCCCTCCCCAATGTGTGTCATATAGGTAGTTCTGAAAATCATCTTCTTCTTCCATAAAGTCACTCTTTGTTTCAGTATTGACACTAGAGTTTGGTCCAGCAGGGCTTTGAGAAAAAGAACCATAATCTTGGTACATTTTCTTGACATCAACAATGAACTCTTCTACTTTACCATAGTATAATATTGGGCCATAAATCTTTCTCATGTAAAACTCTACTGCCTTTCATTTGTACCTAGGGTCAAGAAAGAAAGCCACAGTAAGGGCAACATTTGACTTGTTCCAGTACTTCTCAATCTTAGTGTTCATAGAATTTGCCATTTCTCTAATAGTGTCATTTGCACTAGTACACCACTGAAATTAAAGCCTTAATTTCACAAAAGCTTTGGTAAAACAGATTTGCTGTTGGATATGCAGTTCTTGACAATAACTCAGTGGTAAACCTCTTCAAGCATTTACAAAGTGTTTGTGCCTGATCCCATTTTCATCAGACACCATTACCCCTGCGTACCTTTTTTTTTGTCAGTTTCATAAAGCCTATCAGAAGCATCTCTATAACATATGGCGTCCTTCAACAAAAGTTGAATTCCACCTGATTTGTGCTGTACGGACACCAGTATGTCAGATTTGTGAACGTTTGGACCTCAAAGTCCTCGCAGTCCCAATCACCTATCCCCATCTCCGCAGACTGCAGCGTTCCTATACCAAATAGTTACATCAGCACGACCAATCGACGATTAGCACGACCAATCGCTGTTGGATAGCCAATAGACTTGCTAGACGAGGTCTTCCCCATCCTGAGCAGTGCCCCTTTTGGAGGATGAAACAATTCAGCATCTCCTCTGTACTTGTGTCTTCTCCCCATGATAGCTTATAAGCCATACTTTTCCAGTCAACAAATAATATTTTTCTCTCATAACAAATCAGCTAACAATACTTTCAGCCATGACTTATCAGCCAAGCGAACAGGACATTTGGCATCAGTTGTTGAATCGTTTTGGACTCCCTGATCTTGCTCCCCATATAGCGGGGTTTTTTGAATGGTAGCAGCAACCTGGCATGAATTTCAGCAAGGAGGCTCGGCGTGGATTTGACTCGTTGGTCGTACTAGGGGCTTGGATCTTTGGAAGACAAGGAATGATATAGTGTTTAATGGTGCCTCGCATAGAATTGATCAGGCGCTCCTCCTTGCACTCGATGAGGCTGATCTCTGGATGCTTGCAGGTGCCAAAGGCTTGAGCGGTCTGGTCGCTACTCGACCAGCGATTCTTGATAAGAACAGGCGTGTATGTAATTTAAGAAAGAGTGAAATACACTGGCGGCCTTTTAACTTGTCGGCCTGTGCTAATTCGGTCCACGAGTTTGCAAACGCGGAAAATGGGCCCCTGAACTTGTCAAGTTGTTCACCGCAGGCCCATTTCCCATCCGGCGCGGCCTCCAGGCGACGTGGCAGCGCCAGCGTGGCGGACGAAACACGTGAGCCGCACGTTTTAATACCTCATCTTCGCGCCTCCAGCGGCAGTCCGCCGCCGGGAAGCTCCGGACCTTTCTCCACACCTTCCCCAGCAGCGGTAGCCCCGTCGTCGTCGGCGATGAAGCGTCCAAGCCCAGCAGCAGGTCCGCCAGCTACTCTTGCGCCAGGTGGAACAACAGCTTCCGGTTCCACCGGTGCCGGAGAGGGCCTAGACGTGCTTCGTCCGCGGGAGCTCCAGCCCCAGGGTTGTGATGCTTCTCCTTGTTGTTAAAGTAGCTCTACTCTCTTCAATTTGCCGGCGACGCGGATGTTTGTTGTTGCCGGACTTGCGGTGGCGATCGTCTCCTTGGCTGGCGGAGGATCTCAAGAAAGACATCCTTGTTCTTCTTCTTGGCGGAAGAAGACAAGGAGGTGGGTGGTGCTGGCATGGACATGTAGTGCGCGGCGCGGTAGAGGACGTTCTTCTTGAGTACTGCAGCGACGGCTGGGCCCGCCCCACACGCGCGTGGCGTGTCCGACAATGAAGCGGGCCTCGGCGCCGACAACGTTGGTAAATGAGGCTGCGCAGATGGCTCCCCGCCGGTTCATGGACTCCGGATCGCGCTTCTTCTTCTCCGCCTTGGACGCGGGCAGGGAGAAGCAACTGTTGTTCTCCTTGCCCGTCGAGGTAGTTGATCTTCTGCCAGTGCGACTGGGCTGCTTCTTGTGCTGCGCCGGCGATGGAGAGGGTTGTTGTTCCAGCAGGCCGTCGATGCCCATGAGACACGCGACAAGGCTAGGCGTCTTGGGCGTCTCGGCCTCGGACGATGGCGCGGTGGGCTTGGTGGAGTGGCGCATGCTGGTCGTTGTGTTGGCGAGGGCGTCAAACATCGGCTCGATCTGGATGTCGTTGGGGTTGTCGGCGTCGAGGTCGAGGCTGTTCCTGGGTGCCTCGAATCCACTCTTGCTGCTGCTGTCGCCCCGGTGGTTACTGGTGGTGTTTCCGCCGAGGCCGTGGCAGCATCTTCGTTATTGAAACGTGCGGCTCACGTGCTTCGTCCGCCACGCTGGCGCTGCCACGTCGCCTGGAGGCCGCACCGGATGGGAAATGGGCCTGCGGTGAACAACTTGACAAGTTCAGGGGCTCATTTCCCGCATTTGCAAGTTCGTGTACCGAACTGGCATAGGCCGACAAGTTAAAGAGCCGCCAGTGTATTTCACTCTTTAAGAAAATAGTGTGAGTGGGTGGTTTGTGTCTGTATGGCTAATTTAGCCTTTATCTCCTTTCTTATTGCAACGATATGCAGCTCTCCTGCTCATTCGAGAAAAAAATACTAGGCCATAAATCTTTCTCATGTAAAACTCTATTGCCATTCATTTGTACTGTACCTAGGGTTGTTAGATTGATCTCTAATCCCAAGCTAGGCCCAACGGCCTAGTTGGGCCTTTGATCCGTGCACTGATCAGGGGTGCTCAGCCCACTATGGCTGGAGGGCCCCTGTCACACTGCGCAATAAATAGAGGTGGGGGCCGGCGGCTCTACGCACGAGGTTCGCCTAAGCCGAGCTCCCCACCGAAATCTAAACCCTAATCTGATCAGAGAGGGGCGCAGCCAGTGATGGGAAGCCACCAGCCGCGCCGCCTCGCTCCACCAGACGTCGACGACTTCATCGACCTCTTCCCCGAACGTCGATGTCCGTGCGCAGACTTCACCGACGAACGTGATGGCGACTTCTGGATCATCCCCCCTGTGGTGTTAGGTTCGACACGTTCTTCCTCTATCCTCTCTCTGTCTCTATCTCTCTGTCTAGAACGTGTTCTAGGTCTTTGATTCATCCAGTAAATGTTTAACACCCCGGATCTACTCCTAGACGATCCTACAAGTATTAACAATGGTATCAGAGCTCGGTTTGCTAGGGGTAGATCTCGGCAGGGGCTAGAAACGATTAGAAAAGGAAAGAATGAATTAGATCCTTTTGGATCTGAGCAGACAGAAGGGGTTCCCTAACCCTAACCCTAACTGGGTGAAGGAAAGAACAAAAGAAGAGGGATTCGGCCTAGAAGAGAATCAAAGCCGAACCCTAAACCCGTGAAGACCCCCTGGGGAAGAAGAACAGTGGGTCGGATTTTGAACCCTAACCCTAGATCTAAACCCTAACCCTAGATCTAAACCCTAATCCCCAACACCGGTTCGGATAAGAGAACTAGAATCCAAATCCAAAAGAAGAAGGGGACCAGGAAGAAGATGAAAGGGACCTACCTCGCCGTGCGCTTGGCTGACCCTTTGCCGACGCGGGAGAAGAAGGCCGAGCCGGGGGAGCTATTTTGCCCGGGCTCGACCAAGGGGGCGCCGCGGTCAGGCCACTCGACGATGGCGCGCTCACCCGCTGGGGAGCGCGCACGCCGACGAGAGGGCCGGCGACGGCGCCATGGCTGCCCGCTCCACCGCTTCGCTCGCTCGGTGCGCCGCGCGGCTGAGAGAGAAAGGCAGCGGAGAAAGGGGAATGGGGCTAGGGTTTTCGGCCGACGTGGCCGAGTGGGTTTTGATCCCACGAAGCCTACGCTCGACCGTTGGATGAGATCCGACGGCGAGGTTTCAATGGGCCGCTCTCAGCCCAGGCGGGCGAGCGCGTCGGGCTGCTTTGCCGGCCCAGGCCTAGGTTACAGCCTGGGTCAGCGCAGCGCACGCGCGTGCGAGTTAAAGGGCAGAACGAGGCCGGGCCACTGTGCGAGTTCCGGCCCAAGATCAGTTTTTTCTTTTTTATTTTCCAGTAATTGCTTATTTCTGGAAAATAAAAAATAGCTCAAAGAAAATAGAAAAAATAATTTTTCCCTGTTGGTAAAATTCAAGAAATTGGGTATACGTTTTTCGCTGCTAAAGAAATTGTTTATTCTCCAGTTATTTTGAACCAACGTGATATTTAATTGGAGAAAAAGAGATTTTGACATGATTATGATGTTGTTATTTTTTGACCAACGTTGTTAATAACAATATCGTAATTTTAATGATTTTATGCATTATTTTTACTTCTGCCCAATGGTGATGTAGATTTAATGTATAAACAGTTGTATGTTTTAATTTTGATCAACGTTGGAATCAAGGCATGCAATTATTGTTATTATTTATGTTCTCACTCTATATGAATTGTGTTTTCAGGTGGATACAACTTGATGGGTTGTATCAAAGAGATCCCCACTCTTAAAGGTGATAACTACACGGAGTGGAAGAAAAAGATTGACCTAGCCTTCATCTTGACTGAGGTGGACTGGGTAGTCACCTCACCATGTCCCACTGAGCCTGTGGCACCGGTGAGGGAGACAAATGAGGCTGATGCCGCTTGAGCAACTAGAGAGAGGGATTTTGCATCCCAAAAGATGTCCTATGACCTTGAGCATAGGAAGTGGGTCACTGCCAACAAGAAATGTTTGGCTATGATAAAGAACACGATTGAGCCTGTAATTGTGGACTCAATCCCAGAGTGTAACACCGTCATCGAGTACCTCGATAGAATAAAGAGTCAGTTCACTGGCTCTTCAAAGACATGTTACACAGCTGATAAAGCAGCTGGTGACAGAGAGGTACTCTAGAAATGGTGGCATAAGAGAACACATACTAAGGATGAGCAATTTGGCATCCAAGCTAAAACCAATGGATCTGGCTCTCAAGGAAGAGTTCCTTATCCATCTGATTTTTGCTTCTTTGCCAAAAGAATTTGACACTTTTGTTGTCAACTACAACATATAGCCCGAGAAGTGGGACTTAGAGAGGCTCATGGCTATATGTGTGCAAGAGGAGGAGAGAATGAAAGCTGCTAATGGTGGCACTATCAATTATGTGAAAGACAACAAGAAAAAGATTAATAATGTTAACTCCTCCTCAAAGTCAAAGGAAAAGGGTCCAATGTTGCATCAGCCTCAGCAGAACAAGTTCACAGTAGAGAAAGATCAGTGTCTCTATTGCAAGAAGACATGACATTATAAGAAAGATTGTCCCGATTACTTAAAGATGATCATGTCAAAGAAAGGTGAGAACATTATTACGTTCATAAATGAATTCCTGTATGTATAGTATTTGAAATCTACTTGGTGGATTGACTTAGGTGCAACTATTCATGTTGCTAATTCTTTACAAGGATTCCGTTCGACGAGGACTACGCAAAGAAGAGAAAGACACGTTAAAGTTGCAAATGGAGTCTGAGCAGATGTTGAAGCCGTTGGCGATATTTCTCTAGAGCTTGCTGATGGTTTCACACTTTTACTTAGAGATATACTTTATGTTCCCTCTTTACAGAGAAACTTGATTAGTGTTTCATGCTTGGACAATGATGGATATGATTGCCATTTTGGAAATAGCAAATGTAAGATAACATTTAATAATGCATGTGTTGGTCTTGCTATCTTACAAAATGAGATTTATTTGTTATCACTACGTGATGATGTGAATGTTGTATGCGATGATGGGAACGTTGCGTGCGACAATGAGAATGTATCCTCGTCTGCGGATGTAAACAGAAAACGAAAGAGAGCTCACGATGCGTCGTTGAAATTATAGCACTATCGTTTAGGTCATATTTTGAGGGGGAGAATAGAAAGACTAGTTAAGAATAATATTCTTCCTCCATTAGAGCTCTCAGATTTAGAACAATGCAGAGAATGCATAAAAGGAAAGTATGTAAAGAAAATTAAGAAAGATGCCAAACGAAGCGTAGGAATTTTACAGATTATTCACACAGACATCTGTGGTCCGTTTCCTATAAAGAGTGTGGATGGTTATGATTCGTTCATAACATTCACAGATGATTATTCCGTTATGGCTATTTTTATCCAATAAAAGAAAGAATAGAAGCATTGAATAAATTTAAGATATTTAAGGCAGAAGTTAAAAACCAACACAATTTAAAGATTAAGATAGTCAGGTCCGACCGTGGAGGGGGGAGTACTATGGTCGGCATACCTCATATGGCCAAGTTCCTGGACCTTTTGCAAGGTTCTTACAGGAGAATGGCATAGTAGCCCAGTATTCTACACCGGGCGAACCTCAGCAGAATGGAGTTAGCTGAAAGACGCAATCGTACCCTAATGGATATGGTGCGCAGTATGATAAGTTACTCCACCTTACCGTTGAGCCTATGGATGGAGGCGTTAAAAACCGCCATTCATATTCTCAATAGAGTACCAAGTAAGTCGGTGCCGAAAACACCGTATGAGTTGTGGATAGGAAGAGTACCCTCACTAAACCACTTACGTGTGTGGGGGAGTCCTGCTGAGGCTAAAGTATTTAACCCAAATATTGGAAAGCTAGATCCCAAAATAGTAAGTTGTCATTTCATTGGCTACCTAGAAAAGTCAAAAGGTTTTCGTTTCTACTGTCCAGACAGACATACAAAGTTTATAAAAACGAGACACGCTGTCTTCCTAGAGGATGAAATGATGAGGGGGAGCATGGTAGCTCAAGAAATTGACCTCGAAGAGAAGCGGGTGTATGCGCCCACCCCGATGATTCATGAGCCATTTTTCTTACTACCTGCTGTCGCTGCACCGACAGTGCAAGATACTGTGGTGCCAGCACCTGTTGTTATTTCGCCTGTGGCAACAATAAATGACGATAAGGAACCTGTTCTTCAGGATCCTGTAGAACCTATTGCCACATATGAGGGGGCAACAACAGCCTCAAACAGAAGATGTGCCAAATGTGGAGGCCCCTAGAAGGTCTCAAAGAGTTAGAAAATCAGCTATTCCTGCTGACTATGAAGTATACAACACTGAGGAATTTTAAATGAAGGATGATCCCACCTCATTTGAAGAAGCCATGAGAAGTGATCATTCATCAAAGTGGCTTGAGGCCATGGAAGATGAAATGAAATCTATGAATGTCAATAAAGTTTGGGACTTGAAAATAATTCCTAAAGGAGCCAAAACAGTAGGCTATAAATGGGTCTACAAAACAAAACTTGTCTCTCAAGGGAATATAGAGAGATATAAAGCGTGACTTGTGACAAAAGACTTTACGTAAAGATAAGGGATTGATTACAATGAGACTTTTTCTCCAGTCTCATGTAAGGATTCCTTCAGAATCATAATGGCATTAGTGGCACATTACCATTTAGAATTACATTAGACGGATGTAAAGACGACATTTCTCAATGGGGACTTGGAGAAAAATATTTGCATGGCACAACCAAAAGATTTTATCATGGAAGGAAAAGAACGGATGGGATGCTGCCTAAAGAAATCCAATTATGGATTAAAACAAGCTTCAAGACAGCGGTACTTGAAGTTTGATCAGACAATAAAGAATTTTAGGTTTAAAGGGAATGTTGAGGACAATTGTGTCTATGCAAAGTTTAAGAATGAGAAGTTTATCTTCCTTGTCCTGTATATGGATGATATCTTACTTGCTATTAGTGATGTCAATCTACTGCTGGAGACAAAAAAGTTTTTGTCCTCAAAATTTGATATGAAAGATCTTGGTGAAGTTTCGTTCGTTCTAGGGATCGAGATTCACTGAGATAGAACTAAAGGGGTATTAGGACTGTCACAAAAGGCATACATAGAAAAAATCTTAAAGAAATTCAGTATGCACAAATATAGTCCCTCACCTGCTCCTATAGTCAAGGGCGACAGATATGGGGATTTTTAATGCCCTAGGAACCAGTATGAGATTGATAAAATAAAAACGGTTCCGTATGCTTCAGCTGTCGGAAGCTTACAATATGCTCAAGTATGTACGCGTCCTGACTTGGCATTTGTTACCGGGTTACTTGGCAGATTCTAGAGCAATCCTAGAACAGAACATTGAAAATTGGTGAAGAAAGTCTTACGTTATTTGCAAGGAACGAAAAGCCTCATGATGACGTATAGAAGATCAAATTCACTCCATATAGTGGGATATTCTGATTCTGATTATGCGAGAGATGATAGAAAATCAACGTCTGGATATGTATTCACTCTCGCAGGGGGAGCTATTTCATGAAAAAGCTCAAAGCAAACCATCACTACATCGTCCACAATGTATGCCTAGTTTGTAGCGTGTTATGAGGCAATGGGCAGGTGAACTGGCTAATGAAAGCTCTAGTTTGGTTTTGGTAAATTGATGAAACCCTAAGTGCTAACCTAGTTCATCAAGTGATCATGAGATAGGTAGCACACTTCAAGTAGAGAAGCAAATGAAGATCATAACATGACAATGGTGATAGCATGGAGATGATCAAGGGCTTAAACTTGAAGAGAAGAAAGAGAAAAACAAAAAGCTCAAGGCAAAGGTATAACTTGTAGGAGCTATTTTATTTTGGTGATCAAGACACTTAGAGAGTGTGATCACATTTAGGTTTGATAGCCATACTATTAAGAGGGTGAAACTCAGATCGGAATGCGGTTATCAAAGTGCCACTAGATGCTCTAACTCATTGCATATGCATTTAGGATCTAGTGGAGTGCTAACACCCTTGATAATATTTGTGTAAATATGCTACCACATGTGCACAAGGTGTTTGTAGGGTTGAGATGGGTTTGGGATTGGCGCTTTCGGGAAAATGAAATGTCTATTTTCTATTGCGCGGATGCAAAATTCTTGGTGGTTGGCACACTTGAGCAAGGGTGAAGAAGTAAGAGTTGAAATGGAGTTGATCGAAATGATGTTTGGCGTCGGTCCGATGACCGGACGCCGAATCAAGCACCGATGACGATCGCTCGTCAAGGTCCGGTCATACCGACTTCGGGCGATCTGATGGTTAGGGTATACCACCGGATCTTTGGTTGAGTCCGGTCGAGGTGGGACGGACGCGTCCGGTCGAAGAAAAATGGATTTGGACCCTTATCAGATTTCGGACCGGACGGCGTGTGGCTCCAAATGTCCGGTCGGTTTTTTATCGAAGCGTCCGGTCGGCTTCGCGACCATTGAAATATGACGAACAGCGTTTGAAGCTGGTGACGCGTGGCGTCCATCGGGCGACGGACGCCGAGGGCGGCGTCCGGGTCGATGAATGAGCGTCCGGCCAAGATGACCGGAGCGTCCGGTCAGAGCGCGTTTTGCCCAGTGAAGAGGTATAACGGCTCTATTTGATTGGGGCTCTATTTAAGCCCCATGGCCGGCTGTGGCTCTTAGACTTGCACATTTTCATTGACATAGCAACCTTGTGAGCCTAGCCAAAGCCCTCCCACTCATCTACATCATTGACTCATCATCATAGTGAGATTGGGAGTGAATCCAAGTGCATTGCTTGAGTGATTGCATCTAGAGGCACTTGGTGATTGTGTTTCATCATGATTTCACTTGTTACTCTTGGTGGTTGCCGCCACCTAGACGGCTTGGAGCAGCAAGGATCGTTGAGTGGAGGAGGTGATTGTCTCCGACTCCGATCGTGCTGATTGTGAGGGGTTCTTGACCTTTTCCCGGCGGAGCGTCAAAAGGTACTCTAGTAAATTGCTTGTGGCTTGTGTGATCCTCATCTTGTGTTGGTTGTGCGGCACCCTATTGAGGGTTTGGCGAGTGATGCCAATCAGCGTGTGAACCTCCAAGTGAGTGAATCGCCACAACGAGGACTAGCTTGTCGGCAAGCAAGTGAACCTCGGTAAAAATCATTGTGTTCATCATTGATTCCGAGGTGATTGGTCATCATTGTTATTCATCTTCGTGATTGATTGGTTCATTCATCTACACGGCGGTATAACCCTCTTGATCACTCTCTTTACTTTACCGCAAACTAGTTGACAAGCTCTTTAGTGTAGCTAGTTGTGAGAGCTTGCATGCTTGGTTGGTGTGGCTCTTTAGTTAGCCTTTGAGAGCACACTAACATAGGGTAGTGTCATTGCTCTTGTGTGAATTGACACTATCTAAACTAGAATTGTGGTAGGTGGCTTGCATTTTTGAGTAGGCTAGCGCAACACTCGCTTTGCCTCATAATTGTCTAACCATTTGGTTAAGTGTTGTTGTAGAAATTTTTATTAGGCTATTCACCCCCCCTCTAGCCATTAGGACCTTTCAGCTAAAGAACTTCATACCCGGTTTGAAGGTGGTTGACGACATCTATAAACCACTTAAGTTATACTACGATAATAATCCGACAGTACAGTATGCTCACAACAATAAGTCAAGTGGTGCTGCCGAACACATTAACATAAAGTATTATGTTGTGAAAGATAAAGTCCGGGATCATGTCATAAGTCTTGAGCATATAAGTACCGAAAAAATGCTCGCGGATCCGCTTATAAAAGGCTTACCACCCAACGTGTTCAGAGAACATGTAGCCGGCATAGGTTTAAGGGAAAGCCTATAATTCCTGGACAAAAAAGGCGCAAAGTTAAGTATCTATTTCAGAATAGAGTGGTGTGTTGTAGCTGTTAAATCTATCGGCAATTGACCGTGACGATGAAACATACTCTATGCGCTAATATGTAATGGAATGAATAAAAGTAAATGATATGAAATGGAAAGATGGTAGGAGATCAAGGGGAAGATTGTTAGATTGATCTCTAATCCCAAACTAGGCCCAACGACCCAGTTGGGTCTTTGATCCGCGTCCTGATCGGGGGCGCCCAGCCCACTATGGCTGAAGGGCCCCTGTCACATTGCGCAATAAATAGAGGTGGGGTCGGTGGCTCTACGCACGAGGTTCGTCTGAGCCGAGCTCCCCACCGAAACATAAACCCTAATCTGATCAGAGAGGGGCACAGCTAGTGACGGGAAGCCACCAGCCACGTCGCCTCGCTACCGGACATCGACGACTTCATCGACCTCTTTCCCGAATATCGCTACCCGTGCGGAGGCTTCACCGATGAACGTGATGGCGGCTTCTGGATCATCCCCCATGCGGTGTCAAGTTCGACACGTTCGTCCTCTATCCTCTCTCTATCTCTGTCTCTCTGTCTAGAACGTGTTCTAGGTCTTTGATTCATCCAATAAATGTTTAACACCCCGGATCTACTTCTAGACGATCCTACAAATATTAACAAGGGTCAACAAAGAAAGTCACAATAAGAGCAACATTTGACCCCATGCCAAGAAGCCCCGGCACCCCCAGAACACCTCCTCCCTTTCCCAATTCGCCTATCATGCAAACTTTCTTGGCTCTCCCATGGTATGGCATCGGCGGTGTGCCACTGGAGGAGACTGCCATTGACGGGGGTGGGCCTGAGGATGATGCTCCCACTAGAGAAGAGGCTGTCGTGACTGCTCAGGAGCTAGGCCCCCTAGAAGGCGTCCCAGCGTCCACGTTTGGGGCTGCCTCTGAAGAGGAGCACCAGAGTGTGGCCCACAAGCGTCGCGTCCGTCGCAAGCGGGCGATTGACTCCACCAAGAAGCTGCGACGCAGCACTCGCCTCGCCGAGAAGGAGCAGCCAATGTATGAAGACCCTTCCACGAAGGCCGAACGTATCCAGATGGCCCGTGTCGACTTCTCTGGTGCTTCCCATCGCCTTAGAGCTGCTATCTCCAAAACTCACCTCCTCACTAATCCTTCCTCTCCTTTAACTGATGTCTAGTCAAGCCGACAGTGCATCTGCTTGTGGAGCCTCTGAGGATGACCTAACCAAGCTCAGTGAGGAGTTGCTGGTGCAGGCGTGCAGCCTGGTTCCGAATGAGCACCTCCAATGGTACCAGTGGCGTCAGTTGGTGTGAAACTCTTTCTATAATATATGGTGTGTGCTTTTTGGATAATGGGTAGAACTTTCTCCTTGTGTTTTTGGAATGTCCGTGGTCTTGGTGACTCTGAGAAATGTAATGACGTTCTTGCTGAACTCCTGTCCTCCTCCCCCCACATCGCCCTCCTCCAAGAAACCAAGCTCTCTGATCTCACTTCCACTAACTCTACTCCTTCCTTCCGCGTTCCTTGCATGCCTATCACTCTCTCCCTGCCACCGGGTCCTCTGGTGGCCTGTTGACTGCTTGGAACACTGCCTCATTCACCTGTAACCACTACTCCCACACCAGGTCCACCCTCATGGTCCATCTTACTGAGACCTCATCCAATCTCAATTTTGCCATAACTAATGTCTACGCTCCCTCTGTTCCTGAGCTCATACCGCCATTCCTTCAGGAACTCAAAGATATTGCTCCCCAAGATAACACTCCTTGGCTTGTCTGTGGGGACTTTAATACGATCCTCTACTCCCATGAAAAAAATAACAGCAACTTCAGAGCTGGTGAAGCTGAAGCTTTTAATGACACCATCAATGAGCTGTGTCTTATTGAGCTCCCTCTCTTGGATCGTCAGTACACTTGGTCTAACCGGAGGGAGTCTCCCACTCTTGAACGTCTAGATCGGGCCTTCATTAATGTTGCTTGGGATTCCACTTTGCCTAACTCCATTCTTTCCTCCCTCACTCGCACCACCTCTGATCATGTCCCCCTCAAGATCCAAATTCAACATCTGTGCCCAAATCCTCCCTGTTCCGGTTTGAAAACTCTTGGCCCCTTCATCCCAACTACCAGGATGTCGTTTCTACTACTTGGAATCTCCATCGGGTGCCTCAGGATGCTGCCTCCTCCCTTGTCATCAAGCTGAAAAGAACCAGAGCGGCGTCAAAGACTTGGTGTAGGAAACGGGGCACGGTGTCTCAGCAGGAAACGGACTGCAAGCTGGTGATTGCGCTTCTGGACTCCATTGAGGAAAGTAGGCTCCTCTCCCGCGTTGAACTTGTTCTTCGGCAAATCATTGTTGCCCTCCTTAGTCGTACGGTTAGGAAAAGCTGATTCGCTGGAAATAAAGAAGTAAAGTTCGGGCTGCGATTGAAGGAGATGAAAATACTAGATTCTTTCATGCTTGTGCCTCCCAACGCCTTCGTCACAACAAAATCCAAATTCTTGAGCAAGATGGCATTGAATTGTCTGGCCATGAGCATAAAGCCCGCTTGCTTTTTGAATTCTACCGCTCTCTCCTTGGTGTTTCCCGTCCTACAAGCTGGGGTTTTGATTTGAACTTGCTCTATCCAGATCACCAACCAAATCTCTCCCATTTAGATGTTCCCTTTCACCCAGAAGAAATTAAGACGGCCTTTTTTTTCCATGCTTGCTGTTTCCATCCCCGGGCCGGATGGCTTTGGGCCGGCCTTCTACAAATCCTGCTGGAACACCACCGCCCCCTCCTTTTTTTCCTTGTTCGATTCTTTTCACAGCCGTAGCATAGATCTTGAACATGTCAACCGATCTTACATTGTCCTGCTCCCCAAAAAAGATGTTGCGCGTTCCCCTGCTGACTTTCAGCCCATTTGTCTTCAAAATTGCCCCGTTAAGGGCATCTCCAAGCTGCTCACTAGGCGCCTTCAACCCCATATCCCTACCCTTGTGAGCACTGATCAAACTGGGTTCATTCTTGGCCACTGTATCGCTGATAATTTTGTCTATGCTGCTGACCTACTGAACTGCTGGTATCGTAGGTCCTCTCCTACTATAGTTCTGAAGCTTGATTTCCATAAGGCTTTTGACTTTGTTAATTGGGATAGGCTGATCAAGATTCTTCTTCACCGCGGCTTCCCCTCTCTTTGGTGTGACTGGATTCTGGATCTCCTTCGTTCCGGTAAATCTTCGTTCTTGCTTAATGGCGTCCCCGGTAGATGGATCAGCTGCCGCAACGGCCTGCGCCAGGGAGATCCTCTCTCTCCCTATCTATTTATAATTGTTGCTGATGTTCTGAAATAGCTGTTGCACCAACAATCTCTTCTTCCTGACATCTGTCATCCTATTCTTGATGCTGCTCCCTACCCAATTTTGCAATACGCGGACGACACTCTTATTTTCCTTAGGGCTTCCCCCAATGCTATTCTTGCTATAAAAAACGCCCTCAATGACTTTGAGCTTGCTACAGGGTTATCCATCAACTACCACAAAACTACTTTCCTTCCTATTGGAATTTCTGATGAATCTGCTCTACAGCTCGCTGCTCTATTTGGAACCACTGTTTCGTCTTTTTCCGCAAACTTACCTTGGTCTCCCTCTCTCCCCTCATAAGTTGTCCATTGCTGATTGCCAACCTATCATCGCCTCTTGTGATCGGTATCTCTTGGGGTGGCGTGCCTCCCTCCTAAATAGAGCAGGTCACCTTGTTCTCGCCTCGGTTGTTCTTAGTGCCCTCCCCCTTCATTATATGTCCGCTTTGGGGCTCCACAAAACGGTGATCAAGCTTATTGACCAAAGGTGTAGAGCTTTTTTTTTGGACGGGTGAAGATTCCTGCCACGGCTCCAAATGCCTTGTCGCCTGGGAGCAGGTGTGTACCAGTAAGTCCGATGGTGGGCTCGGTCTAAAAAATCTTGAGATGCAGAACCTTGCGTTCAGACTCCTTGGCGGGATTGGCTTCTCACCAACGATTCTATTTTCTCTGATACTTGTTCCACTTCTACCTCTTATCTTTGGAAGATCATTGGTGATGAGCTCTCAACCTACCGTTCCATCACTTATGTGGAAGTCCGGGATGGCTCTTCTACTTCGTTCTGGCATGATCACTGGCTGTCCCCCGGACCTCTAGTTACCACTTACCACTCACCCTTCCTTGTTTTCTCACACCTTTTGGCCTAACATTTCGGTGCAACAAGTTTTCTAGAGCGGGTTTGATTTGTGCTTACGACCCAAGCTAACGAGAGCGGCGATTGCTGAGCTCAACTCTCTCCTAGGTGTCTTGTAGGATATCCACCTTCAGGAAGGACATGATGTCAGGCGCCTCACAGCAACACAACGGCCGTTCAGTTCCAGGGACGCTTACGATGCATTATCGCCTTCGCCCTCCGTACAAGACTTTCACGGGCGTTGGATTTGGCAGACAAAAGTGCCAAACAAAGTGAAAATATTTGCATGGCTATACTTCAAAGATAGACTCAGTACAAAGGTAAATCTGTTCCACAAAAACGTAAAGGAAGATGACATTTGCAGCCGTTGTGAACATCCCATGGAAGATAAGCATCATACTTTCTTTGGCTGTCCGCTCAGCCGCGACACTTGGAACACAATTGGGCTCGGTCTGCTATCTACCATGGATGATACTGATGTTTGGACATTGCCATCGACCGTGCAACAGGACCCTGCTACCTGGCCCTCAATCTTGCTTACAATCCTGTGGCGTTTATGGGATGCTTGGAACGACATGATCTTCAGAAGCGAAAGACATTTTGTGCGAGAAGTGATTAGCCGCATCTGCGACGACCTCACCATTCAGGAAGGATGATTTTCTGCCTCCCCCATGATTCCTGGCCTACGCCGATGGCGTACCTTTCTTCGATCGTGTAAACCAGGGACGTCGATAGTCTCCTATGCTGTAACTGTAACCTCTATGCTGTACTTGAAACTCTGAGTTTGTTAATACAAATCCAGGCGGGGAAGCTCTCCCCTCCGTAGTTTTGTTTCAAAAAAAAAAAAGAGCAACATTTGACGTGCTCTAGTGCTTCTCAAGCTTAATGTTCATAGAATTTGCCATTTCTCTAATAGCGCCATTTGCACTAGGACACCACTCTGAAATCAAAGCCTTAATTTCACAAAAGCTTTGGTAAAACAGATCTGCCGTTGGATATGCAGTACCTGACAATAACTCAGTGATATCAATAAACCTCTTCAAGCATTTACAAAGTGTTTCGTGCCATATGCCATTCTTCATCAGACACCATTATCCCTGTATACCCTTTTTTTTGTCAGTTTCATAAAGCCAATCAGAAGCATCTCTATAACATATGGCGTCCTTCGACAAAAGTTGGATTCCATTTGGTCTGAACATCCAGTGAGAAACCCCTCCCTATCTTGTTGTGTTCAGTCCACACCCTTCTGTACGGACAGTAGTATGATAGATTTTTTGAACGTTTGGACCTTATCGTCCTCACAGTCCCAATCACTGTCCCCGTCTCTGCAGACTGCAGCGTTCCTAATTCCTATCCCAAATAGTAAAATCAGCACGACTAATCGACGATCAGCAGCCGTGGACATTGTCCATGCAACCTCGCCGTCACAACTCCCATGTCGTCGGCTCCGAAGCTAGACTCTGTTGAGCCACACCCTCTGTCTTCCGGCCGTGGTCCAGCAGTTGTCAGCACAGACTCGGCGATGCCGCACTTCGTGCTGGTGCCTATGCTGGCCGCAGGCCACGCCGGCCCGATGCTCGACATGGCCCGCGCTCTGGCAGGCCGAGGCGCGGTCGTCACGTTCGTCACCACGCCGCTCAACCTGCCACGCCTCGGCCGCGGCCCCGGCGATGACGCGCTCCCCATCCGCTTCCTCCCGCTCCGCTTCCCGTGCGCCGAGGCCGGTCTACCGGAGGGCTGCGAGAGTCCCGACGCGCTCCCGAGCCTCGCCTTCCTCAAGAACTTCCACGACGCCTGCGCCATGCTCCGGGCGCCGCTCGTTGCGCACCTCAGGGAGGCCGACCCGCCGGCGAGTGGCCTCGTTTCCGACACCTGCCACCCGTGGACCGGCGCAGTGGCGCGGGAGCTCGGCGTGCCGCGGCTGGCGCTGGAGACCTTCTGCGCCTTCTCCTCGTTCTGCATGCGCCAGATGAGCGTCCACAGCGTCTTCGAGGGAATCAGCGACGACAGGCGCCCCGTGCGCGTCCCTGGCTTCCCCATACACGTCGAGATGTCCAGAGCGCGGTCGCCGGGAAACTTCTCGGGTTTTGGCAAGGTGTTCGCCGACGAGGTCATGGCGGAAAACGCAAGAGCCGACGGCCTAGTGGTGAACAGCTTCGCGGAGCTCGAGCCCCTCTTCGTTGATGCCTATAAAGCGGTGCTCGGCAAGAAGATATGGACCGTCGGGCCTCTCTTCCTCCAGCACAACATGCCGTCGACGGCGACCTCTGACTCTGATGACGTGACTGCCGTCCGCTGCATGAGCTGGCTCGAGTCCAAGAAGCCCCGATCCGTAGTGCTCGTGAGCTTCGGCAGCCTGGCGCGCTCGTCGCAGCCGCAGCTCGTGGAGATCGCGCACGGGCTGGAGGCGAGCAACCGGCCGTTCATCTGGGCGGTGAAGCCCGCCAGCCTCGCCGAGTTCGAGAGGTGGCTGTCCGACGACGGCTTCGAGCGCCGCGTCGGGGACAGGGGGCTCGTGGTCACGGGTTGGGCGCCGCAGAAGGCGACCCTGTCGCACCCGGCCACGGGCGCCTTCGTGACGCACTGCGGCTGGAACTCCGTGCTGGAGTGCGTCGCGGCGGGGCTGCCGATGGCGACGTGGCCGCACTTCGCGGAGCAGTTCATCAACGAGAAGCTCGTGGTGGACGTGCTGTGGGTCGGTGTGCCCGTGGGCGTGAAGGACGCGGCGCAGTGGGGCGTGGTGGAGACGGAGGCCGTGGTGGCGACGCGGGAGGACGTGGAGAGGGCCGTGGCGGCGGTGATGGACGGCGGGGAGGAGGGCTCCGCGCGCCGGGCAAGGGCTGCCGAGCTCGGCAGGAAGGCAAGGGACGCCGTGGCGCGTGGCGGCTCGTCGGACCGGAACGTGGCGCTTCTGATGGAGCACGTTGAGCAGATGAAGTCCACCATGTGAGGTGGACAATAATTTTTATCACTACGGTTGCTAATGTGGTGCTAGCATTATTACACGCACGTTTATCTCTCGAGAATTGCTCGTTTTCCTTTTTGGCCATGGATTTCTACTTTCCTAGTGCTTGACGTGTTGGATGAGGAGCGCCACGTTCCGGTACGACGACCCACCGTGCGCCACGGCCTCCCGAGCCTTCCTGCCGAGCTCGGCGGCCCTTGCCCGGCGCGCGGAGGCCGCCTCCCCGCAGTCCATCACCTCCGCCACGGCCCTCTCCACGTCCTGCCTCGTCGCAGCCACGCCCTCCGTCTCCACGCCCCACTGCGCGGCGTCCTTGACGCCGACGGGCACGCCGACCTGCAGCACGTCCACGACGAGCTTCTCGTTCATGAACTGCTCCGCGAAGTGCGGCCACGTCACCATCGGCAGCCCCGCCGCGACGCACTCCAGCACGGAGTTCCAGCCGCAGTGCGTGACGAAGGCGCCCGTCGCCGGGTGCGACAGGATCGCCTTCTGCGGTGCCCAGTCCCTGATCACCAGGCCCATCTCCCCGACGCGGGACTCGAAGCCGTCCTCGGACAGCCACTGCTCGAACTCGGCGGGATTGCCGGGCTTGACCACCCAGATGAACGGTCGCTTGGTCGCCTCGATGCCGTGCCCGATTTCGACGAGCTGCGGCAGCGACGAGCGCACCAGGCTGCCGAAGCTCACGAACACCATCGACCGGGGCTTCTTGGACTCGAGCCAGCTCGCGCACCGGACGGCGTTCGCGTCCTCTGTCGTCGCCGGCGGCGGCGGCATGGTGGTGGGGGTCAGGAAGAGAGGCCCAACGGTCCATATCTTCTTGCCGATGGCGGCCTCGTAGGCGTCAAGAAACATGGGCTCGAGCTCCGCGAAGCTGTTCACCACCAGGCCGTCGGCTCTCGCGCTCTCGGCCATGATCTCCTCGCCGAACTCCTTCATGCCGGGACCCGTGAAGTTTCCTGGCGATCGTGCCCTCGATATCTCGACGTCTATGGGGAAGCCAGGGACGCGCACGGAGCGCCTGTCGTCGTCGACGCCGTCGAAGATCCTGTGGAGATTCATCTGGCGCATGCAGAAGGAGGAGAAGGCGCAGAACCCGTCGAACGAGAACCGCGGCACGCCGAGCTCCCTCGCCACCCCGCCCGTCCACGGGTGGCAGGCGTCGGAGACGACGCAGCTCGCCGGCGGGGTGTCGACGCCCTCCCTGTCGTCCCGGAGGCGCGCGACGAGCGGACCGCGGAGCATGGCGCAGGCGTCGTTGAAGTTGCCGAGGAGGCCGAGGCCCGGCAGCGCGTCGAGGCTCTCGCAGCCCTCGGGGAGGCCGGCCTCGGCGCAGGGGAAGCGGAGCGGGAGGAAGCGGATGGGGAGAGCGTCGTCGCTGGGGGCGCGGCCGAGGCGGAGCAGGTTCAGGGGCGTCGTCACGAACGTGACGAGCGCGCCGCGGCGGGACAGGGTGCGGGCCATGTCGAGCATCGGGCCGGCGTGGCCCGCGGCCATCATCGGCACCAGCACGAAGTGCGGCGCCGAGTCAGCGCCAGCCACGGCGGCCGCACTTCCCGACGACATGGCAGACGACCGGCGAGTAACTTGTTGACGGAGTGTAGGGAGTCGTTCTCGGTTTGGAACTTTTGTCACTGTGTGGATAGAGGGTGGGCTGCTTGTGTTGTCGTGCAAGCTCCAGTGCTCCTAAATGGTCGTCGTACTAACTGACACGACGTCGACCCGGTGCAAGAGATAATATTGTTTATGCGCGCGAGTCCAAAATTGTTGGCGTTGGATTGGGTAGATTTTGACGCACGAGAAGTGTATTTTATCACTTGATGAAAACAGTCACGGTGAGACCCCGTTTAGATTCAAATTTTTTTGATTTAGGTTCACTGTAGTATTTTGTTTGTATTTGATAATTAGTATCTAATTATAGACTAATTAGGTTCAAAAGTTTTATCTCGTGATTTCTCACCCAACTGTGCAAGATTCGATATGACGGGTACTACACAAAAATTTTTGAAATCTAAACAGGCCCTGAGTATTTGTGTGGCATGTTCCATTCAGAATTCCTCTGTCCAATCGTACCACGAGGCATACATACCAACTAGCAGGTACCCCTTCCTTCGCACGGGCTAGCAAGCCGAAATTATAGCACATCATATGACTATACATGGGAAAAAAAGATTAGTAACATTAGTTAGGGATGGGTTGTCATTTGAGTATTTGAGCCCTTCGTAGGATATTGTTAGCATAGTACATGGCTGTTTCAGCAGAATAGTGTTAGCATAGCAAAAGGGGTAGCATCGAGATACCAGAGAGGTCTGGCCAGGCCTGTGAGTCCTTGTCGCCTCGCGTCGGCATGGCTGGTGCATGTTGTCGCGCCAGCCTTGTTCCGCCTCTTTGGCTGGCGCGCCAGTCATTTGCACAGTATTCTGTGATAACGTCGCGCCACTTGCTAGCGCGATAGGTCTAGAAATAATTTTTTTTCTATTTCTTTCACACTTCTTAACACATAAATACAATTGAGACATATACATAGCATATAACAGTTCATAGATGCCCAACATGGGTGACAAGTTCACAAATGACCAACATATCATATAAACATCAAGTCCACATAGTCCATACATGATGATAGTTCACAAAGTCCACATAGTTCACAAGCCATTGACAAAGTCTAGTTCACAAGTCATCGACAAAGTCCAAATGAGCACATAGTCGACATAGTTGTTCCATGACGAACATAGGCAACAAAAGAAGGACATAGTTCACAAAGCATGCTTGAGATGAATTAGTTAGGCGTGAAGGGCTCTCGAGGACGACGCAGGCGGCCTGGATGTGTCGGTTGGAGATTAGGAGTGCCGACGTCGGAGCGGTCACGGGCATGTCCTCGCACGTTTTGTCCTTGACCTCGTCGCGGGCGATGGGAAGAACTCTACACAAAACATATACAACATACATGTCAAACAAGTAACATGAGGAAATAGTAAAGTGGCGGTCATTTTCACAAAATATCAATGATGTTGGCTTTCCACTATCATGAACACTCATGGGTTAGTATAAGATTACACAATAAGCACTTTATGACCAAGTGGATTACCATTTGTATTGCTTAACATACTTCTAGCAGCTTAACATACTACTAGCAGATAAACAACCACATGACCAACTTTATTTCAAGGGCATAGTTGAACTGTTGAATCCACACCCTTATAACAGCCTCATGTACTACTTGGTAATGACACATGCACCTGAGTTTGTGTACCCTGAGGAGCATCAGCAAGTTGGAAATCCGTCGGCTCATCTTGGTCATACGTTGGATCATTGATGTCATCATCATCTCCATTGTTGTCGTCTTCGTCATCCCTACATCTTGCACGGGAGCTCTCCGCTCTGTCAATTGCTGCCCTTTGGCTTGTACGGGTTTGTCGTCCTTAGGATGAGGGAGCTGGCACTTGTACATCTTCGGCTCGCATGCAACTCAACTTGCGAGCCATCCGTCGATAGGATGTCAACACCTTCTGCAACCATGGTCATGTGAAATGAGAAGTGGTTACATATCGTTCCGGGTATAGTTGAAATACATAGGCATATGCGTATTACCTTGGCAAATTCTTCAAGGTATGAATTCTTAATCCCTCCTACACGTCCAAGGTAAACTACGGCCTCATTAGAAAGGTGAGCTAGCTGATTTGCCTAGAGTACATTCATAATCATCATTAATTCATTACCACGTACTTTTCAAGTGAAGCTGCGTCAAGGCATAGTTCCAATGAAATGCTTACCATGTAGTTCTCAAGTGGCGCTCTCTCCGGCTGCACGCTCGTCCTTGTCATGACATCATAGGGGTCATCATCATCGCTCCCTTCTTCATCTATTGTAATGCTGGACAGCGATGGATGCACACTGATTCTTGTAGACCTATGAAGCCATGCCAAGTACGCATGGTAGTCATTGGTCACACAGTGAGCCTATAACACCCCGGTGTTATGCCAGCATTTAGGCACTGCAAATCATGCATATCATGCATCATCAAGCATCCTAATCATACATGCCTAATCATGTAAATAACAACTGAAACACTACTTCGAAACATACGAAACATGTTCGTTAAACCTGAATGTTGCATGCACTTGTTAGAGTTATTTTTGCCCTGATTATGTTTGCTAGGCTACTAAAACATGTTTGGCTACTATTGTAAATCATCTAGGATTATTTAGTTCAATTTTTGGAGCAAGGTTTGTATTCAAATTAATTCAAAAGTTTGCTTCAAAAATAATTCCCCAAAAATTAGGGTTTTGAGTTAAACATTGACTTTGATTTTGTAATTCAAAATCTATCAAGAATTTGGCTTTGGTCATAAAAGCAAAGTTGTAGATAATTAAATTCTAAGCAACTTTCATTTTTGGACTATTTTCAAAAGAAGTCATTTTCTTGCTCAAAAGGGTATTTGAAAACTGATATTTGAAATTTCCTTGAAATCAGAAAATTGAAAATATTTTTTTTCTCTTTCATGAACGCCGCTCGTTTCTTGGCCCATGGCCAAAGCCCCGCCCGGCCTGCAGCATGAGCCTCCAGCGTCCCGCTTTGCGCGTGCCTCGCTAGCCTGATGACCGCGCCTTCCCCTCTACTACTCTACCGCACGCCACGATCATGGCGGCAGAGCCACGCCACAGCGTGGCGTATATATATGCATGCGCGCCACGTTGCTGTCAGAATTGCTCGCTGCCGCCGCGCCACGCTACCGCCCGCCTTACTGCTAAAGCCATCGCGCACTCGCTTGCACTCTCCAAGACCCTCCTCTCCTCTCGCCGCCGCCGAGCTCACCCACTCTCCTCGCTCGCCGCCACCGCACCGCACTGCCAAATTCGCCGCTTCTCCTCCACCTCGGCCAGCAATCGTGCGCCCGCAGCTCCGCCTCGCTCTCCGACACGTGGTGCTCGCGCTTGTGCTGACTGTCGAGCTCAGGTAGCGCCTTCTCGCGCCTCGCCACCGTCGGCCATGGCGCCGCCGTGCTCGGCCGCCGTGGAACGCACCCTTCCTGCTCTTCTCCACCCTGCCTAGCTACCTTCCCGCCTTCGCCAGCTTCTCGCGAACCACATGCGCCCGCTAGATCACCCTGTCATGACCGGCAATGGCCGCCGGTCTCGTTAGCGAGAGCAGCCGCCTTGTGGTGTCACGCGTTTACGGTGGCCTTCATCCCGGCCGAAAGTTGGGCCGAGAGGCCATGGGCGACGCCTTGCGCCAGTCGCCTCCCCTTCTCTTCGCTTCGGGCGCGCTTGAGCAAGTGTGTGGCGATGGGCGGTGATTCCATGGCCACCGCCCCGAGAGCAATAGGAGAATTCGTTTTCAATTTTTCTTTATTATTTGAAAGTAGAAATGGTTTGGAAAATGTTTGGATACTCAAATTTGCTCCAAATCCATTGAAATAAATTTTTCTAGGTTCTTTATCATCAGATCTACTTGGGAAAATTATTGCATGTCATTTTTGGGATACTTCTCTGTAGAACTTTATTTAATTATGGATATTGCTGATAACTTGAAAAATATGTAGAAAAACCTATAGGCTTCAGAAAAATATGATTCCAAGTTTGTTGATCTTCTTATGTAATGTACTTCCTAGAAAAAATATGTTTCATGCATGTGCTGTAGGAAAATTTTGAGGTGTAGTTCAAGTACCTTTAATGGCTGATTTTTGTTATTTTTGCTAGAGAGCAAACTTTGTATAAAACATGCATGTGATAATTTTTGTACAGTGATTGTATGCTATAAAGATCATAGGAAAAATGCTAACTCTGTTGTTTGACACTTTTCACAGTACAAAGTATTTTCCTGTTCATAATCGTGCCATAGCTTGTTATTTTTGTGTAGGCTAATCCACTCATTCAAATACCATGAAAATCTGATAGTAGACTACTTAGGGTAGTACTGTGCTATGATAATTTTCTAAGATTTTTCTAAGCAATAAAAATAGATGTTGCTATTCAAACCTATTATTAATTAGGGTTTAAGCAAGTGTTGCTTTAAGTGTGATTAAGAAATTAGTGAAGCTTTGGTGTATCTTTGAAGCATTCAATAAGATGTGTTGACTTAACATATTAGTAGTAGAAGAGAATGCAGTAGATGACATGTGCTCGTAGTATATGTTCTTGGATGATGTTGACAACCTTGCATTTAAACATATCCATTGTATTCATCTCATTCGATGCACCGATTGCATAGGCACTTACGCACATTGCATCATACAGGATCGCAAACCGAGAACCCAGTCATCATACCCGGGGAGCCCGAGGAGCAGCTCGAGGTGCAGCCACAGGAAGTGTCCGAAGCCGACGAGGAGGACGTTGAGGAACTTCCGGAGTGCCCCGATCACCGCCCGAGCTCCTTCGAGAGAGGCAAGCCCCGGAGCATTTTCTCCCAGTTTGCAATTATTAATTAAATGATTTACTTTAATTGATGCATTACGTTCAGGAGTTGTTTGCAACCGTTCTTTGCATTATACCTTGTTTACCTTTGTTATACTATATCCTTGTTACCCCGGTATCCGCAATGAAGTCAATGCTTATTTGGCTTAGACCAAGAGAAGTCGGGTGATTTCGTCACACCGCGAGCTATAGGTGGTTACTGGATCTCGCTTGGATGACTATGAAGTCATGGTATAACTAAGTGTTAAATGAAGTTGAGACCGGACGGAGACTTGCAGAGTTTTGGACTATAGTGTTTTCCATCTGTGTCGATTAAGGATCGACCATTGTTGGGCCTCGAGTCATGTTGAACGCATGCCTTACATTTAGCTGGCCGGATAAAGTACCTTCCGACCGCAAAGCTGGGAGATTATTCAGGCCGAGTAGATTGCCCGCAACGCACTATGCCGGAGCAGGTGTGGTAGGACACGGGGGCGAGATGATAAGACCAAAGTGCAGTCGATCGGCCCCCGGGTACATGTGGTTCCTGGCAAACTCGAGATACCTGGATAGTTGACTCGGTGATCAATATCTCACTTTAGCGGGTGAGTGAGGTTTGTGTAAGGAATAAATCACCAGCTGGTTAGGAATCGATTCGAATCGCCATCGCTCCTGGATAGTGAGCACTTGACTTGAGTTACTTCATCGTAGTAAATGTTTATGGAACACTTGGACAGTTATAATGAATATGACAGTATGGAAGTTGTTTAATGATCATTGGTTATCATTATCTGCTTAATCACATGTTTGCTCTAGTGTAGGTGCAAATCTAGTCGACAGGTTATAAATAATTAATTTGGCAATAATACTTTTAGAAGGGTTCTTGAAATGCTAAAAATGCTTTCTTTGCAAATGAGTTAGCTACCCTACTATAAAGCCTGCATAATCCTTGGTGTCACTTATTTTCGGTTATGTCGGGTAAGTCTAGCTGAGTATCTTCTCGTACTCAGGGTTTTATTCCCACTTGTTGCAGATGGGCAGATGTATTACGACCATTGTATCAACTCGCTTTTTATCTGCGATGGGTGATGCTTAGGACCATGGGCATGGTCATTCCTTACGTCTAGTCTAATGCTTTTGTTGGAGATGATCATTCATCGGCATCGTATTTGAACTCCGTGTGAGTGTGTGTGGTTTGAACAAATGGCTTCCGCTACTTTTAATTGAACTTGTTTTGTAATAACTATGTTTAAACTCGATGTATCCGAGATGCAACTTTTTATGTAATATGTGATGGTGACCGCTAAACTTATTACGATTTTTATTAATATGTGAATGGAAGATTGGTTTGAAAAGTTGGTTTCCTTTGTGATTTCACGGACTACCGGAGTTATACGGGCTTAAGTTTGCTAAATAAATGCGCTTTGACGGATGATTTTCTTACTTAATTTTGTATAATTGGTGGGATTACATTACGGTGGCATCAGAGCATGGTTTAGCGTGTTACTGTTCACAAGTGTATTTAAAACAAAAAGGCATTTGAAAAATGTGATTTTCAAACTATAAAGTGTGCCAGTGGTCATATCCTTTATGCCCAGTTAAGGACTTTAGGTGGCTTAATTAAGTACTCACTTGGGGTTCTTGCATCATATTTCTCTTTCGTCACTCATACGGCGTGCTATTGTATGAGTGCCACTTGTTTGAGTGGTAATGTATGGATCATTTGCCTCTACGCCTCGGTAAGTGTGAGTTGTGAGAGCATGATCGGATACACCGCCGATCTAGGGTGAATGCTTATATGATACTGGAGTAATTACATGTTCTACGCATGTTTTACAAAGGTATCTCATGTGTGGGTCTTCTGTCTGTTGAGGCGATGCCGTCAATAGGACAATGGTTTGGGTGGTTACTACAGTTGTACACGTATCTGGGGATTCGTGTAGAACGTGTAGATAAAATTTACTACTTTTATGCATTCATTGGGAATTGGGCTGAAATGAATCTTCTGCAGGTACATAACAACGCTATCGTGTAGAACGTATTAGTTACGTATTTGAGAGATCGTTGTATGCCACCGAATTCGTCGCTAGAAATTATTTATTTCATAAGTTTGTGAGAACGTACGGCACGTACATACATCATATTACTTGTGCATTTCATTCATGTCATGCATTCCTCCCCTTATAAATTGATTATCTCATTTTGATAAAAGTTGTATCACCTAAAATATGTTTCCCCGGGGTAATAAAAGAACTTTTGCTACAGATGGGCCACACGAAGCAGACCGCCCGTAAGTCCACCGGAGGAAGAGCACCTCGATGTCCGTTGGCCCTGAGGGAGCACCGCACCACGGACACCTTCTTGAGCGAGTTTGGCATGCCGACTTTGCTTTGGAGAGTACTCCATGATGTGGGGTACCCAGAGGGTCGAGAGCCGGTGTACTCCTGGAATGAGAGCCAGTTAGCAGAGGATGGACTTGCAGTGGTAGAAATCACAGTTCCTGCTCTCGGGGATGCTCCAGATTGGGATGGTTGGCACTTAGAGTTTGAGGGTCGCACTCCAGCTGAGGGTGCAGAGGGAGAAGCCTTCCGTGTCATCAGGGATATTATGAGCAGATTTCCCAGTGAGCTTGCAGCAGCTCTAGCTGGCACTTTTCCTAGGGATGATCCTCGTGATGCCATTTGGGTTCAACCTCAGGGAAGCGCACTGGTCAGAGGTCCAGCTGAAGGACAGGCTAGCGACAACCAGGCAATGAGTGCTATGTTCGCCGCCATCAGAGCGTATGAGGGTATCGAGAGTACCTACTGGACTTTGACTGGCTTGCGTGGTCAGGATAAGCTCAAGGGGAGAAAGCAGAAGAAGAGACAGGCACGTGCTATAGCTAGTTTGCAGGAGCAGTTGGCTGATATGAACTTACAGCGAGACCAGGCGGTTGAGAGAGGTGATAGAGCTATGCAGCGAGTGCATACATTGACTCAAGCCAACAACAATGCAGACCGCATGATTGGACAGTTGGTTCAGGAAAGGAATGAAGCCTGGGACGAGAGGGACCTTCTGCTGCAGAGGGTCGATGAGCTAGAGGAATACAACGGCAACCTGCACGAGGAGTTTCACGCGCTCTACAATGGGGTTGGCCCCATATGCTCCACCAGACGCCGCTGGCATGGACATCGACGATGACAACGAGGACGAGCCTGTAGTTTCACCTGGGGGCGATGGTGACGTCTCCGATCCCGACGATGGCCCCGAGGAGTAGGCTAGTTGCCTTGCGCTAGTATCTAGGTCCTGTCGCGATGACCTTTCTTTTGTCGGCATGTAACCTAATGTATTTTGCTTCAAACTTATGAGACTTGGCATGTGGTTGGAACTGGATTAGGAATGCGATATCTGAACACATAAAAGTCCAGTGTATGTATGCTGGCAGTTTGGTTGTATGGACGCGATGTTTGCTGTTGAAGTAATTTGATTAAGTGATGTTGTTTTAATTGGGATGCGATGGTTGTTCCTCTGTTTTATTGTATGAATTTATTCTCTCCAGTAAATTCAGTATGACATAATTTTTCCTTCACTCGCAATTAGTACAGCTTCACTCAATCATTACTTGTTGCTGAAATATGCAGATGACAAACACTCGCCGTACCACGTATGAGTCCACTGAGCCCGGTGCTAATGGTGCTGGGACCGGTGGTGGTGGTGGTGGAACCCACGGCAACAACAATGAACCTCCACATGAACCGCATTTGCCACTTCCTCCCCCGTTTACCCCCGAGATGTTCCTCGCACAGTTGCTCGGGAGTCAGCGCAACGAGGAACAATCCCAGAAGAACATGGAGGATTTTTTGCGTACCATCGCCAACAATGTTCAACGCGGTAACAATCAAGGTGGTGGCATGGGAGTGAACCAATATAGCAGCTTCAAAGATTTTATGGACACTAGGCCGCCAGTATTCAAGGAAGCAACAGAGCCACTCGATGCTGAGGAATGGATCAACACGATGGAAGATAAATTCCGTGTGTTGAGGATGACTGAGGTGTTGAAAACGGAGTATGCTGCACTTCAGTTGCAAGGACCAGCGGGAATGTGGTGGAAGCACCATCGCACCACTTTCCCTCCAAATACTCAGATTTCGTGGAGAGAGTTTGCTGAGGCCTTCCGTGGAGTCTATATTCCACCCGGGCTGACCGAGATGAAGTTGGGAGAGTTCCTGGCGTTGAACCAGGGCACCAAGACCGTGACGCAATATCTGCATGCCTTCAACAACTTGTGTCGCTATGCTCCCGACATGGTTGACACCGATGCTAAGAGAATAGCCAGTTTTAAGAGGGGACTCAATCCAAAAATGATGAAGCATGTTGGTACCAACAACCGCGTCAGATTCAATGACTTCATCAGCGACTGTCTGAAGCAAGAGAAGAATAACAACGCCAGCACCACAGCCAAGACACGCAAGAGAGCCCTTGAAGGTGGTCCATCGCAAGCTAGAGCACCTATGGGAGGTCATCCTCCATATCGCCCATCGGCACCTGGCGCTAGGTTCAGGCCACCTCAGCAGAGAAGTCAGAATTTCCGTGGACCCCAGAAGCCTTACAAGATGGCAGTACATCCCAACAAGGCATCCACAACTACGGTACAAGGCAGTTCCAAGGGAGCTGTGGGATTTGCCGGGACAGTGAGGGGACCCTGCTATAACTGTGATCAACCCGGCCATTTCTCGAGGTTTTGTCCGTATCCGCCCAAGAAGAAGCAGCAGACTTATAATGCTAGGGTGCATAGTACGACTATGGATGAAATTCCTGAGGGAGAGCCCATCACTGCTGGTAAGTTTCCTGTCAACGAAAACCCTGCAGTTGTTCTATTTGATTCTGGATCATCGCATTCTTTTATGAGTCAAGCATTTGCACAGAAACATGAACAACTATGCACAGAATTAGGTTATGATTACCGTATAAGTTCAGCAGGGGCTGATGTTTTGTCCAACCGGATGGTTCGAGGGGCAACCCTTGAATTAGGTAGTAGGAAGTTCCGAGTGAACTTGATAGTTATGCCTGGATTAGTTTTGGATGTCATTATAGGGATGAATTGGATGAATGATTGGGGAGCAGTCATAGATACTGGAAGTCGAGTACTTACCCTTAAGGATCCCCTGGGTGAGGGTACTTTCCAAGTACCATTGCCTCGAAGAATAGACCTTATAAGTGTTATATGTGCTACGGCAGTCATTCCTATTCATCAGATTCTGGTAGTGTGTGAGTTTCTGGATGTATTCCCGGATGAGCTACCTGGTCTTCCGCCGGATAGGGAGATTGAGTTTGGAATTGAGTTAATCCCCGGAATAGCTCCGATTTCAAGGAGACCCTATCGGATGCCCCAAGATGAGTTAGCTGAGCTGAAGAAGCAATTAGAAGATTTATCAAAAAAAGGGTTTATTCGGCCAAGCAAGTCTGAATGGGGATGTCCCTCCTTGTTTGTGAAGAAGAAGAAGAAAGAGGGCACGTTGAGAATGTGCGTAGATTACAGGCCACTCAACGCTATAACCATAAAGAATAAGTATCCCTTGCCTCATATTGATGTTCTATTTGACCAATTATCCAAGGCCAAGGTGTTCTCAAAAATAGATTTGAGATCCGGTTATTATCAGATCAAGATTAGGCCACAGGATATACCAAAAACTGCATTTTCCACCAGATACGGGTTGTATGAGTATCTTGTCATGTCCTTTGGCTTGACGAATGCTCCTGCATACTTTATGTTTTTGATGAATACAGTTTTCATGCCAGAATTGGATAAGTTTGTGGTAGTGTTCGTCGATGACATTCTGGTGTACTCCAAGAACGAGAAAGATCATGAAGAGCATCTGAGAATTGTCTTGACCAGACTTAGGGATCATCAACTGTATGCTAAGTTTAGCAAATGCGAATTCTGGTTGAAGGAAGTTCCTTTCCTTGGTCACATTCTGTCAGAGAATGGAGTTTCAGTCGATCCAAGTAAGGTGCAAGAAGTTATGAATTGGAAAGCACCGACCATAGTTCCTAAGATTAGAAGTTTCTTAGGACTAGCCAGTTATTACCGTCGCTTTATACCAGATTTCTCAAAGATTGCCAAACCGATGACGAATCTCCTACAGAAGGATCACAAGTTTGTGTGGACAGAGGAGTGTGAAGCAGCTTTCCACACTTTACGGAAACTGTTGACCACTGCTCCTGTTCTAGCACAACCAGATATCGATAAACCATTTGATGTGTTTTCCGACGCATCAAAAACTGGATTAGGCTGTGTTCTTATGCAAGAAAGGAGAGTCATTGCTTATGCATCACGTCAATTGAGAAAGCACGAGGTCAACTATCCAACACATGATCTTGAACTTGCTGCAGTTGTGCATGCCCTAAAAATTTGGAGACATTATCTACTTGGTAATGTGTGCAATATTTTCGCGGATCACAAGAGTCTTAAGTACATCTTTACCCAACCAGAGCTAAATATGAGACAAGTAGCAGATGGTTGGAATTGATCAAGGATTACAACTTGAATGTGCAATATCATCTGGAAAAGTCAATGTAGTGGCGGATGCTTTGAGCGAAAGTCACATTACTTAGATGTGCAACCATTACTTGAAGATGGGTTCGATCGATGCATCCTCTTTGTGTTACATAGTATTGATTAGTTGCTCTTTGGAGAGTAAGATAATAGAAGGCCAAAAAACCGACAAGGGAATATTCCACATCAAAGAGAAAATCAAAGAAAAGTCATCTCAGCACTTTAAAGTGGATGAACAGGGCGTGTTGTGGTTTGACGACCGTCTTGTGGTTCCCAAGGATCGAGAGCTTAGGAATAAACTCATGGATGAAGCTCACCTTTCTAAGCTAACTATCCATCCCGGAAGTAGTAAGATGGTTCAAGAGCTAAGATCTCGTTATTGGTGGACCAAAATGAAGAAAGAAATTACAGCATATGTTGTCAGATGTGACACATGTTGTCGAGTGAAAGCCATTCATATGAAACCTGCTGGTATGTTGCAACCCTTGTCAGTCCCTAGTTGGAAGTGGGACGATATAAGTATGGATTTTATCTCGGGTTTGCCCACTACTCAAAAAGGACATGATTCGATTTGGGTAATTGTGGACCGTCTTACCAAGACCGCTCATTTCTTGCCTGTCAAAACAGAATATCGACCACCTCAATATGCCGAGAAGTATATCGCAGAAATTGTGAGATTGCATGGTATACCAAAGACCATAGTATCTGATAGAGCCTCACAGTTCACGGCTCACTTTTGGGAACATTTACACAAAGGCTTAGGAACTAGTTTGATTCGTAGTACCGCTTATCATCCTCAGACAGATGGTCAGACTGAACGAGTGAATGCTATTTTGGAGGATATGTTAAGAGCCTGCGTATTGTCTTCTAAAGGATCATGGGAGTCATGGTTACCATTAGCTGAGTTTTCTTATAATAATAGTTATCAAGAAAGCATCAAGATGGCCCCATTCGAAGCTTTATATGGCAGAAAATGTAGAACACCATTGAATTGGGTCGAGCCTGGAGATAGAAGGTATTATGGCATTGACTTTGTAGAAGAAGCCGAGAAGAAAGTTCATATTATTCAGCAGAATATGAAAGCAGCCCAATCGCGCCAGAAAAGTTATGCAGACAAAAGAAGGAGACCCCTTGTGTTTGAAGTTGGTGACTATGTTTATCTGAAGGTCACGCCAATGAAGAAGAAAAGGTTCGGAGTCCGAAGAAAGCTTGCCGCGAGATTCGTAGGACCAAACAAGATCCTAGAACCAAGAGGTCCGGTAGCCTACAAGTTAGAGTTACCTGAGACAATGAGTACCGTTTTCCTAGTTTAACATGTATCACATCTCAAGAAATGTTTGCGTGTTCCGGAGGAAAGAATAGAACCTCGAGGTATCCAACTCAAATCAGATTTGGTGTATTGTGAGCAACCAGTCCGAGTGTTAGACACTAAAGAACGTGCTACTCGGAATAGTGTGGTAAAAACATACAAGATACAGTGGGATCATCATGATGAGGGAGATGCAACTTGGGAAACAGGAGAGTATCTACAAAAAAACTTATGAAGATTTTTATAACAAATGGTTCGTAACCCAAATCTCGAGACGAGATTTTTATAAGGGGGGAGGGCTGTAACACCCCGGTGTTATGCCAGCATTTAGGCACTGCAAATCATGCATATCATGCATCATCAAGCATCCTAATCATACATGCCTAATCATGTAAATAACAACTGAAACACTACTTCGAAACATACGAAACATGTTCGTTAAACCTGAATGTTGCATGCACTTGTTAGAGTTATTTTTGCCCTGATTATGTTTGCTAGGCTAGTAAAACATGTTTGGCTACTATTGTAAATCATCTAGGATTATTTAGTTCAATTTTTGGAGCAAGGTTTGTATTCAAATTAATTCAAAAGTTTGCTTCAAAAATAATTCCCCAAAAATTAGGGTTTTGAGTTAAACATTGACTTTGATTTTGTAATTCAAAATCTATCAAGAATTTGGCTTCGGTCATAAAAGCAAAGTTGTAGAGAATTAAATTCTAAGCAACTTTCATTTTTGGACTATTTTCAAAAGAAGTCATTTTCTTGCTCAAAAGGGTATTTGAAAACTGATATTTGAAATTTCCTTGAAATCAGAAAATTGAAAAATATTTTTTTCTCTTTCGCGGGCCGCCGCCTCGTTTCTTGGCCCATGGCCAAAGCCGGCCCGACCTGCAGCAATGAAGCCTCCAGCGTCCCGCTTTGCCGCGTGCCTCGCCCAACCAGACCACCGTTCCCCCCTACTCTACGATGGCGGGCGAAACACGCCTCGCCGTGGCGTATCATGCTATGCGTGCCGACGCCGCCATGCCGCATCAATGCCCACGCCTCGCCCGCGCCCACACGCCCGCCTACTCTGCTAAAGCATCGCGCTCACTTGCACTCTCTCCAGATCGCCTCTCTCTCTCGCCGCCGCCGAGCTCACCCACTCCTCCTCTCGCCGCCACCGCACCCCCTTGGCCAAATTCACCGCTTCTCCTCCACCTCGGCCAGCAATCGTGCGCCCATGCTCCGCCTCGCTCTCCGGCACGTGGTGCTTTCGCGCTTGTGCCGATTGTCGAGCTCAGTAGCGCCTTCTCGCCGCCGCCATCGTCGGCCATGGCCATGGCGTGCGTGCTCGGCCGCCGTGGAAGGCGCCCTTCCGCTCTTCTCCACCCCGCTTAGCTACCTCCCGCCTTCGCCGACTTCTCGCATGAACCACATCGCCCGCTAGATCACCTGTCATGACCGGCAATGGCCGCCGGTCTCGTTAGCCGAGTGAGCCACAGCCATGCATGGTGTCAGCGGTGTCGGCGGCGTCGGCGTGGTTTTTCGCCCCGGCCGAGTTGGGCCGAGAGGCCATGGGCCGACGCCCGGCCAGGTCGCCTCCCCCTTCTCTTCGCTCGGGCCGCCAGAGTGAAGTGTGTGATGGGCACTGATTCCATGGGCGGCCCAAAGAGCAATAGGAGAATTCGTTTTCAATTTTTCTTTATTATTTGAAAGTAGAAATGGTTTGGAAAATGTTTGGATACTCAAATTTGCTCCAAATCCATTGAAATAAATTTTCTAGGTTCTTTATCATCAGATCTACTTGGGAAAATTATTGCATGTCATTTTTGGGATACTTCTCTCAGAGAACTTTATTTAATTATGGATATTATTTGATAACTTGAAAAATATGTAGAAAAACCTATAGGCTTCAAAAAATATGATTCCAAGTTTGTTGATCTTCTTATGTAATGTAATTCCTAGGAAAAATATGTTTCATGCATGTGTTGTAGGAAAATTTTGAGGTGTAGTTCAAGTACCTTTAATGGCTGATTTTTGTTATTTTTGCTAGAGAGCAAACTTTGTATAAAACATGCATGTGATAATTTTTGTACAGTGATTGTATGCTATAAAGATCATAGGAAAAATGCTAACTCTATTGTTTGACACTTTTCACAGTACAAAGTATTTTCATGTTCATAATCGTGCCATAGCTTGTTATTTTTGTGTAGGCTAATCCACTCATTCAAATACCATGAAAATCTGATAGTAGACTACTTAGGGTAGTACTGTGCTATGATAATTTTCTAAGATTTTTCTAAGCAATAAAAATAGATGTTGCTATTCAAACCTATTATTAATTAGGGTTTAAGCAAGTGTTGCTTTAAGTGTGATTAAGAAATTAGTGAAGCTTTGGTGTATCTTTGAAGCATTCAATAAGATGTGTTGACTTAACATATTAGTAGTAGAAGAGAATGCAGTAGATGACATGTGCTCGTAGTATATGTTCTTGGATGATGTTGACAACCTTGCATTTAAACATATCCATTGTATTCATCTCATTCGATGCACCGATTGCATAGGCACTTACGCACATTGCATCATACAGGATCGCAAACCGAGAACCCAGTCATCATACCCGGGGAGCCCGAGGAGCAGCTCGAGGTGCAGCCACAGGAAGTGCCCGAAGCCGACGAGGAGGACGTTGAGGAACTTTCGGAGTGCCCCGATCACCGCCCGAGCTCCTTCGAGAGAGGCAAGCCCCGGAGCATTTTCTCCCGGTTTGCAATTATTAATTAAATGCTTTACTTTAATTGATGCATTACGTTCAGGAGTTGTTTGCAACCGTTGCTGCATTATACCTTGTTTACCTTTGTTATACTATATCCTTGTTACCCTGGTATCCGCAGTCGAGTCAATACTTAGCTGGCTTAGACCGGTAGAAGTCGGGTGATTTCCTGTCACCTGCGAGCTATAGGTGGTTACCTGGATCTGCTTGGATGACTATGAAGTCATGGTATAACTAAGTGTTAAATGAAGTTGAGACCGGACGAAGACTTGCAAAGTTTTGGACTGTAGTGTTTTCCATCTGTGTCGATTAAGGACCGACCATTGTTGGGCCTCGAGTCATGTTGAACGCATGCCTTACATTTAGCTGGCCGGATAAAGTACCTTCCGACCGCGAAGCTGGGAGATTATTCGGGCCGAGTAGATTGCCCGCAACGCACTATGCCGGAGCAGGTGTGGTAGGACACGGGGGCGAGATGATAAGACCAAAGTGCAGTCGATCGGCCCCCGGGTACATGTGGTTCCTAGCAAACTCGAGATACCTGGATAGTTGACTCGGTGATCAATATCTCACTTTAGCGGGTGAGTGAGGTTTGTGTAAGGAATAAATCACCAGCTGGTTAGGAATCGATTCGAATCGCCATCGCTCCTGGATAGTGAGCACTTGACTTGAGTTACTTCATCGTAGTAAATGTTTATGGAACACTTGGACAGTTATAATGAATATGACAGTATGGAAGTTGTTTAATGATCATTGGTTATCATTATCTGCTTAATCACATGTTTGCTCTAGTGTAGGTGCAAATCTAGTCGACAGGTTATAAATAATTAATTTGGCAATAATACTTTTAGAAGGGTTCTTGAAATGCTAAAAATGCTTTCTTTGCAAATGAGTCAGCTACCCTACTATAAAGCCTGCATAATCCTTGGTGTCACTTATTTTCGGTTATGTCGGGTAAGTCTAGCTGAGTACCTTCTCGTACTAAGGGTTTTATTCCCACTTGTTGTAGATGGGCAGATGTATTACGGCTACTGTATCAACTGCCTTTATCTTGCGATGGGTGATGCTTAGGACCATGGGCATGGTCATTCCTTACGTCTCGTCTAATGCTTTTGTTGGAGATGATCATTCGCTGGCACTGTATTTGAACTCCGTGTGAGTGTGTGTGGTTTGAACAAATGGCTTCCGCTACTTTTAATTGAACTTGTTTTGTAATAACTATGTTTAAACTTTGATGTATCTGAGATGCAACTTTTTATGTAATATGTGATGGTGACCGCTAAACTTACTACGATCTTGGCTGGAATGGAAGTTGGTTTGAAATCCTTCGTGATTTCACGGACTACCGGGTTATACGGGCTTAAGTTTGCTAAATCGTCTGCTCTGGCGGATGATTTTCTTACTTAATTTTGTATAATTGGTCGGTTCTGTTACAGAGCCCCATTATCTAGTTCCACCCTCTCTCTAGCTTCCCACTCTTGCATGTACTTTTGATGCTTCAGAAGCCAGTCGTTGCCGCTAAACCTTTTCCTCCTCGAAATCCTGCAAGGATGACACATGTTACATTTTGAGGCCTTGTACGATGCATGCAATGGTGAGTCATGATACATGCAAAGTCTAACTTACTCATGCAACTGACGGGTTGTCGACTCATGCTGTAGAGGGAAATTTTGATTCCTACCAAACTGCTTCATCTCTTTTTGGGGCAAGTGGTGCTCGACCACATAGTAGAAGATCATCGCTACATTGGATCGCCACAGCACCTTCTCAGCCTCAACATATGGGGCCATGTTCATCTCCCGTACGTCTTTCCTGTCATATGGATCCCATTCAACCTCTTGTGTTATTAGTACATGGCCGTGTTGATACTTTATGAACAAAATGAATGGAAACCTCGGTGGTACAACGAACCTAATTCAGAGTTAAAACATCCAAATCATTGGAGTATTGAATGTAGCGCTGTTATTGCGGCTGACCCTGAACCAACTTAATTCCCGTCCAAAGGTAGCATACGGGGGGACAACAGTCACCATGTGTCCAAGCCTGAAAAATAAAACAATTGTAAGCATTTCACATAGTGCATGCAGTAAATGAAACACATATAGCAATTAAATGCAAGGTACTTATCGCAACTCTACCTCTATGCACCCGTCCGATAGGAATGCGCTCCTAAATCCAAATCTGAAGTAAGTATGTGCAACCACCTATGTTGGAATTGGGGTTGGCCCTCCTACATCCCTCACATAGCTACCGATACAACCAAGCAAGAGTGGCAGACCCCCAACTATATTGGGCGATGTTTTCCCATGGCTCACATAGCTGGGGTAGGACCATCCATGAGTGTCGATAGAATATCGTTGGCAGTCCTCTAAGGGGTATCCCACGAAAGGTAGATTGATCGGCAGAGATGCATGTAATCGAGAACAAGAAGACAACAGAGACACAAGAGTTAGACAGGTTCGGGCCGTCAGCGTGACGTAATACCCTTCTCCTATGGTCTGTTGGATTGTATTGGCTATCGTATGATATTGCGTGTGTTTGGGGGGTCCCTGCCCACCTTATATAGTCCGAGGGGCAGGGTTACAAGTCGGTTAGATCTAGGAGATAACCGAAAAGTAATAACAGATTACAAGAATCATGTGATCATACGTATCCTAACAGATCTCATAGTATCTTTAGGATACCTTCCCGGTGTCTTGCAGGACACGCCGAGCAGCGCCGTGCCCCATAAGGCTTCATCTTGCTAGCTGGGCCACACTTGGGGGCGCAACCCATGTGGTCTACCGTGGGTATCCGGGTCGTACCCCCCACAACGAGACGGTGTTCCCAGAAGCATTTGGAAATAGGAACTATGCCACCATGTGCCACAGCCAGACCCGAGCGTACCTCTCAATGACGTCGTCCGATGATGGGGAGGGCACCTGTTGAAGCATTGCCACAACCAGGCTAAGCTGACACCTGACGTCTTCTTCTCCTTCTTCCCTTCTTCAGGGTCGGGTGGCCGGTGCTCGGTAAACTACTCCACCATATCCTTCTAGTTCAGTGGCTCTACCATGCCTATCACTGTGGGACCGTCCAAGTGAAGGCCCAAAATGTAGCCAACGTCTTGCATGAGCATGGACATCTCTCTAGAGGGTAGGTGGAAGCTATGGGTTTTCGGACGCCACCTATCCACGAAGGCGGTGAGGAGGGGACCATCCATGTCTGGGAGGCCAGCATTGATAGCTCTTGCTAAGCCCAGAAAATCGGGTCCTGGTCTTGAGAGGTACGGGACGTAGCGCTCGTCCCACTCGAGCGGTCGGTGAGTTCAGGGACACAGCGGGACCAAGGCCTAGAAAAAAACATTGTTAGAATCGATAGCAGGGTTAAAGACATTATACATGAAAAGGTAATATTGTGTACAAATCACTTACATCACTGTTGTCGACCATCAAGTGCGCTCGGTGGTCCTTGTTGTAGTAGGTCTCAAGAAGGGGGAACTGCGGGCGCGCCATGCTGCAATTGTGAATATGATGAGACAACGTTAGGATATGGAAAAAGTAAATAAAACTTGCTAGATGGTACAAAAACATTGAACAAATGCATGGAATATATAAGCAACACCCATTTTAATCTATGTATGTACCATTCTAACCTTTGAACCACTATGACTCCCATTTCATGTTTCTAATTTCTTTGACTTCTTATGCTTCTTATGTGTGGCAACGGTATGATCAATTTTGTGACATTTGGAGCAACGAACCTGTCCCGGTGCCTCATTGAAGTCGCCAAAACCATACATATCTTCACCATACCCGTTCGATGCATCCATAACTCCTTGGAGCCACTTTTTCTTCCTTCTACCCTTCTTTGTCTTCAGAAGGTCCGGATTGGGAACATAATCCAAC
Organism: Miscanthus lutarioriparius; assembly: GCA_904845875.1. NCBI lineage: Eukaryota > Viridiplantae > Streptophyta > Magnoliopsida > Poales > Poaceae > Miscanthus > Miscanthus lutarioriparius. The sequence continues at coordinate 133,756,327 of CAJGYO010000007.1, read as the reverse complement.
CCGTAGTACTCAGGCCATTGTGTCGGATCATGGTAAGGCTCGAAGCTCGACTCCCACACTTTGAGAGTGTTTGACATGAGGTAAAAAGGAGACATGAACTTTTCACTTTTGTGGTCTAGACCCCTGCATCTGCAAGCAATAATGACATGCGAGCAAGGGACATGGAGGAGTTCTGGAATGCTACAAGAGCATTCTGCTTTCTCAAGATCCACCCTATAATTCCTACCACCGTACTTCTCGCCCCCCAGGTTCGTTCCTCCGACTGACCTGATATTGTACACTAACCTCGATGGCCCAAAGGTCTCCCCCACTTGGTTGGAAGCTATCGTCTTTGATAGATCCAAGTGTTTCATATCGGCTCTACCCTATTTCTCTTTGGACGCCTTTGCTATGTTCCATTGATTGACAAAGTATTCATTGCACTTCTTGAACGAGTACTCCACAATACCTGACACGAGGACAGCATGGATACCCTTAAACACCTTGTTGAATGATTCTAAATAATTAGTAGTCATCACACCATGCCAAAGACCTCCTACATCGAATGCAAGAGCCCACTTGTCCCTTTGAGGCATCTGATCCTGAAGCCAACTCTTTGCCCTAACATTGAGGACCTTTTATAACTCCGCAAGCGTCTCTTTGAACTTTTCCTTGGTTCGACACCCACATAGTGACTTCAACTTTTGCACTACCTCCTTTTTCTTCTGCCTCCTCCATATGTTGGAAGCAAAGTGCCTCATGCACCACCGATGCTCAAGAGGAGGGCGTCCATCTACATGCTCTTTCATAGCTGTTAGCAGACCATGATGCTGATTTAAGATCATGCATATGTTCCGAGATGAACGGAGCACATTGTATCTCACAAGCTTCATGAACCAACACCAACTGTCGTTGTTCTCACCCTCAGCCAAAGCAAATGCTAAAGGGACAAGTTGATTGTCCGGGTCCACTCCAACGGCAATCATCAATACACCCCTATACTTGCCTATCGGGAATGTACCATCAACAAGTACTAAGGGATGACAATGCTTGAAGGCCTCCGTGGACTGAGAAAAACACCAAAAACTCTCTGCAGAACATGCTTCGGAATGCCATCCACGCCCGTGATAATGCGGCCCACATAAGGATACCACCTAAGGCCTGGATTGTAGTGTTTCATGGCACTTAGAATCCTAGGAACTTGGTTGTACGCCTCTTTCCAATTGCCCCATAGCAACTCTATAGCATGCTGCTTTGCCCGCCATGCCTTTGAGTACTTCACTCTATAACTAGTGAACCCAAATATGGTCTCGATCATGCTTGAAACTGATGTGTCACTATCGGCCCTAACCGTGCCAACAAGACGATGACCAAGGTAACGGGCTGTGTTTTGGGCGTGCACACCCTTCGGCTTCGAAGATGGACACGTGTGAGGTTGCCTCACATTGCAAATCTTCCACTTTTCATTTCTCTGCCTCCGAGCCCATAGACTCCATTGACATCCATTCTTGCAAAGGACCATGTACCTCTTGTTCTTGTCTGAGTGGCTCACATAATACGTCCTGTGAAACCGAACGACATAATCCATAAGGAAATACTTGAGATGCTCCAACGTATCAAATACCATTCCCTTCTTAATCTCCACCTCCTTAGTATCTGGTACCTCATCGGCCAACAATGACACATGGACAGCCTTCAATTGCCTCAATTCAACATCATTATACTCCATTCTCAATGACCCCTCAGCTAGACTCCTATTGTGTCCGAAAACCCTCCCTCACAACAATCACTTTCATCCTCGCTACTAGGCTCAGACCTGTACTCGTCCTCCAACACATCATCCGACGTACTTGGCCCTAAAGTAAAGTCATCTTCGTCCGCGGAGGTCTTGATGGTCACTAACATCAATTATAAACCATCAACATAACCTGCATTTATATTTCATTCCATTACCAAACATAGGTATAGGGGTTTAAACTAATGAATTCCATGAGCTTTGGTAAATATTTGTATGCAGGAGGATTTATCCAGAAAATAGCTCCTGGGCCACTGTCATACACTCCAAACAAGCAAACCGATATTAACAAGTGATTCTACTGATGACACCTACGAAAGTCGACTCAAGACAAAGCCCAAGCCTCGTCACTAGAAGGAGGAGCCCACCTGGCACCATAGTGGGCTGGTCAGTCCACTAGGGAGGCCATTCGGCCCATGGGGGTGGCCCATCACCCTCCGTCGCCGCGTACTCCTTCCTACGATCTACACCGTTGATTCTAAGGTGGTTTTAGGTTGGTTCATCCAACGGTGGTCGGGAGAGTTGACGCGGATCGATGACGTGGCAATTCCTTGCCCCCTACTCCTCCTAGAGTCCTTACTGATTACTCCACCTCAATTTCTTGGCCGCTACTCTACCTCTGGCCTATATATAGCAGCCCCTACCCCCCTCCCTCAGCAGATCTTAAAACCCTAATTCATATCCTCCTCGTTAGGATCAGAGCCAACTCTCAAGATATAGAAGTAGAATATCTCTAGTTGAGAGTTAGAGAGAGTTGAGCCATGCTCGGATTCTAGAGAAATCTTTGGAGGTCAGGTATATTTTTGTATCTTACCTTTGCAAGACTTATGCTTTAATATAGTTATCTTCTCTATTCACTTTTATGTCTTTCATTTGTATGGTTAGTATAGTTATCATATCTTAGCATGGGATCTTCGCTCACATCAAGTGCTCTAGTTATTATATGTGATTAGAGTAGTAATTAATAGTGTAGACGCGGTGTCTAGACTAAGAGTTACCTGAGATTGCACCCAACCCCATGGATAGTTGTGGTAGCCCCAGGTGGTGATAGCCCTGATCGCCGATGTAGTCCACCATGTTTGGGTTGGTGTTTGTAGGACCATAGTCAGAGCTTCCTAGTCCCTTTCTATCAGTGTTTCGAGCCACCATCGACAAGTAAATTTCTAATACTGTGTGTCTGGCTCGGATGGTGTGCTTAGACGACACGAGGTTTATACTGGTTCGGGCAGAATGTCCCTACGTCCAGTTCATCGCTATGGCTCATGTTACTAGCACCGAAAGTTTGTAGTAGGGGTTACAAATGGGCGAGAGAGGGATAGGTCCCAAGTCTCTGGTGGAAAGAGTGAACGGGTGCCGAGAGCTCAGTTGCCACTCAGTCGTGTGCTTGTGTTGTGTTCTGGTTGGTTCGAGGTTCGATGGGTTCATGATGATTCGATCGGGTCTAGCCTAGATCGATCCGATGTGTTGCGATGCCCCTTATGGGATGCCCTGCTTTCCCTTTTATAGGCCAAGGGAAAGCATGGGTTGCAGCGGAGGAAAAACAAGACTGATAGAGAGAGAGCTGAAGGCCTTTAGGATCGTCGGGTCCTTCTCCTTCATGCGGGTTTTGCTGACCCTGTAGATGTCAACAAGGAGGACTTCGCGTCATAGTCCTGTCCGTCACTAGCACCATGCGCAAGAGTCATATGCTGGTCATGGTGCTCCACTCCGTCTTGGCTATGAATCCTCCAGTATGGCCCATCAAGGCCATGGGTTACATCGGGGCGTGCCGGTCTCTTCCCTAGTGTCAGAGCTTTGACTCAGGCCCATACGCTTGGACCTGGAGTGGTTGGCGGCGGTATGGGTCTTCGTCGGGTGAGGTGGAGCCCACAACCTCGAGGTCGAGTGAGGCGGAGTCCTCCCCCAGAGGCCGGGTGAGGCAGAGCCTGTGGCCTCGGGGTCAGGTGATACAGAGCGTAGACCCAAGGGTCGAGTGAGGCGGAGCGTAGGCCCAAGGGTCGGGCGAGGCGGAGCGTAGACCTAGGATCGGCCGAGGCAGAGGCAACGGCCTTGGGGTCGGGTGAGGCAGAGTCCTCCCCCAAAGGCTGAGCGAGGCGAAGCGCAGACCCAAGGGTCGGGCGAGGCGGAGCGTAGGCCTAGGGGTCAGGCGAGGCAGAATGTAGACCCAAAGGTCGGGCAAGGCGGTGCCCTCTCCCAGAGGCCAGAAGAAGCGGAGCTTGCGCGCCGGGGGGTCGGTTAGAGCTGTAGTCATGCTCTTGACTGCTCGGACGAGTCAATGTTGATGGTCCTTAGCTCCAACTCTTTGGGTACCCTAGTATTGGTCCCCGACAGTAGCCCCCGAGCCTACGTAGGAGGAGAAGACTCCTTCGAAGGTTTTCCAAGCGGGTGGACTCTGATGGCCTTGGCCTTCTTTTGTCGCCCACGGTGTGACCTAGGGACGGTGATTCCCTTTCATCAAGATCAGACCCCTTGAGGGTATAGCCGTGAGGTTTGGTGGGTAGCAAAAGGTCCTTCCTTGATTTTGACCCCTTCGGGGCTCTATCGTTCTATGACCGTGCGGTCGGTCTTCTTGCGAGCCAAACTTTCCTCGAGCCTCTGCGCATAGTGGGGGTCCGATCGAGGGTTAGCTCGTCTTTGTGATCATCACCCCGTCCGTGGTTTCCGCAACCAGAGGGGTTGAGCTAGCGTCACTTGCCTTGATGGCTCAAGTCACATGCTCGGTGAGCTCGCTAATGGGCATGTTCGAGTGGAATCCGGGTCCATCGTTCATGACGAGGTCAGCATAGCCCTCATGTGGCATTCCATTTGTAACACCCTCGGTGTTACATTGCACTGTTTTGCTAAAACATCGCATGAGCATCATGGTTATGTGCATATGTGTATAACATGAATTATAAAGTAATGTGCGGTCCTTGAAACATTTATATGAAACATGAAACAAAGGTTACGTTTCGCGTCACATAATATTGCTGAGTATTCTAATCGAATTGTCGTCAAACAAAAATGCTATAGAACATTTTGCGAACGGCGATAAAAGACGTGCGGTCGTGGGCAAGGATAGTTAGCTAATACATCCAGTAGGTCGAAATGGGATTCAACGCGACATTGTTCGGAGTGGCGTCGTTTCACGTAGGTTTAAAAAGGGGTCGACGAAGCCACCTTTGGCGATAATTGTAGAGCGATCGACTTAGGAAGTGGTACGATATCTTGACTCCGATCGACAGCCCAACGTACCCTCTTGTGCATCGAACAGTTGGTTTGGCTTCTGGAGCATCGTGTACAAGTTCTCAGGCTGCTTTAAAAAGCGTGCACGGCATATGACTTAGCTCTAGGCATGGTCACCAATTGGCCTGGCACGCTGCTGGCTTGTTAGCGCACTGTCGCGCCGACCGCGTGCACTGCCACGCCCGTGCACGCGTGCCACCGCTGCTGCTCGTCCGACACCGCGCGCTGACCGCAGCCACTGCCACTGCTCGGCTTGGCGCTGCTGCAGCTGGTTCGCCCAGCGCGCCCGCGCCGAAGCGCCGGCCACATCCTCACTGTCGCTGTGTTGCACCGCACGCACAGGCTGGCTACTACTGCCTTGGCTGCTTGCTGCCCTCGCTGGCGCACGGGTCACCTCGCCGGCTGACACGCTGCGCCAGGACGCTGACCGACCTCTGCCGCGCCATGTCCTGCCCTACTTTGGCCGGAGGTGCGCCGGGTCACGCGCTACACGCCGCTAGCAGCCAAGCCCGGCACTACTCCGTTGACTCCCTTGGCTGCTCGCGCGTTGGACGACAGCCTGATCCACCATCACCTCCGCGTCGCATCGCACTATCCCCTTTGTCTAGCACTGCCCGCTGCGTCGCCGTGCCAAGCCTTGTCGGCTTGCAGCCGTGGCCGTGCGGATAGTCACCTAGGGCACGTCCCGCTGTCCCCCATCGTGGTGTGTGTTGGCTTCTTGCGTTGACACCCGCATCCAGACCGAGCCAAGCCACGCCAGGACCTCCCCTGCCTCCGTTATCGCCATGACCGGTGGGGCCATCCTTCAAATTCACCGTGGTGCCAGTACCGTGTTTTAATTGGTCTTGCCTGTAGCTCCGCTAGGCAGACGGTCATCCAACCTACCCCACCACGCTGCAGTTCTCACCTCACTGTGCCTCAATTTCAAAATGTCGCGCCATCGGGTCCATAAGACCGGACGGACGCCCCCCGACGGCAAGCCAGCTACTCCGAGCACCTTGTAGCAATTCAGTGCACCCTCAGCTTAGCCGTACCCTCCTGAGCACCCCGCGCACCTTAGCCGTAGCTTTACAGTAGGCTAGCCACCACCGCCGTGGTCATGCCATCACCGGGCGCTGTCGCCTCGTCGGTGTGCACGTGGCCAACTCAACTCGGGCCTTCTCCGGCCAGACCGTCACCTCTAGGGCCTCCGTGGGTAGCACCTCGAGCTCGCTGGCTATGGGTTTGCTTCGTTTTCGCTGTGGCTCACGGGAACGTATCCGCCATTGCAAGTCAGCGCTCACCGCCGAGGAGGGAATCTGGGACGATGCCCCTTCTTGCTGTATCGCTTCCAGACACCGTGCGTTGCTGTGGAGGTACTCATCGTCTCCTTAGCTAGGCCTTAGTGGCTCGGATGACGTTGGCGTGGCCGCCCGGTGCCCGCGCCGTCGCGCCAGTGCGCGCACGGGTGCCGAGGGACGTCGCCGCGGTAAAGAAGAAGGAGGGGGAGGGCGTATCTGTAAAAGCCTAGACTAGTGAAACAGTGTCTTAGCGCTCGCTGTAAATACCAATTAGATCGGGGGCTTATTTGTGATTGCGCCAGGCGCGCGTGGTTCCACGTTGGGCCGCTAGTGTTGGGCCACGCTGAGGCCTGCTGGCATGCGCGGGTAGGAAAACGGTGTGGGCCGAGCCAGCGCGAGTTGGGCCAAAGGGTAGGATTCGGTTTCCTTAATTCTAGTAAATAAGAAATGTTTATTTATTTTAGTTATGAATTGAACTTCGATAAATCGTAGTAAATTGTGTAGTTGTCAAAAAATAGTGAGACTAATTTTGTTAGGTTCGCAAAAATATCATCTACTGGATAGTCTAGTTGGATTATAGTTAGCTGTGGTGAGTATTGGGTGATAAATTCAAAACTAGAGAACGAATATTAAGTAGGGAATAATTGTAGGGATATTTGTGGGTAATTGGTGATAGCTATAGACACAAAAATTTTATAGTAGACTTGTTAGGTTATTAAGTACTTGATGTAAATTTTGTGGTCTTAGAATGGGTTGCTAAATAAGAGTATATATATTACCCTTGTTTATTTGTATATAGCGTAAATCAGCGTTAGGAGTAAAAATACCGGTAGTGGCTATAATAATGATGAATGCCATACTTTATGTTTGTTGTCGATAGCAATAGATAACTTAGCACCATTGTCGATAGCAATAGCTTAGTAGTTAAATCAATGTACTATTATTGTAAGAGTTGCTGATGTTATATTCCTAAGCATTGCATCATCATTTCATGTAGATCACGAACTGGTAGATTTCATGCCCGTCGGCGAGCCGGAGTACGACAAGGTGATCGAGGAGTATGAGGAGGAGATCTTCGCATAGGAGGAAGCCTAGGAGCCTATTGGTGCTGACCCGGCGCCTGCCCAAGGCAAGCCCCAGTGCATAACCCATATTTTTATGATCATTGAATATATATATGTGATGTGCATTTAAGTTACAGGCATTTTATGGAAACTACCTGCATAAACATACCTACCCATGAGTCCTACTAGTACAGGTCGAGTAGCTGCTATGCTCAGGATATCGGTAGCATGAGTAACCTGCCGTTACTCGTAAATAGGTAATAAAATATGAACACTCATGATAAAATGGTGGAAAGGAAAATGGTGATCGGGCAGGGATATGGATTGGGTACTGGTGGGTGTAAGGGGTTGTGTCCTGCGGCCAACAGGGCATGACTTGGTTACACTTTTTCCATGTTCGTGTCGATTAATGACCGGTCGTTGCATATGACTCTAGGCAAGTCACAGATTATTGTCCCGAGCGCATACTTAGGTATGGGCGCAGGGAGGGCTTGTTGCTCTCTTGTCGTGGATCTAGCTCTTTCCGGACCGACTGATGGGAAGAGGAGGTGGTGGAGGCCCTTGCACCACACTGAGTCCGGGACTCAGGAGTGGGGGCTTGGAGTCTAAGTTTGGACGGGGACCTGGACACCCGAGACAGGAGAGTGGTGGGTTAGTCCTGCTTGTGCCTAGGGTACAAGCGGGGCGTGTGTTTTCGGGGCACCCAGCTAGGCACATTGATTCATGAATCGCCGGGCGATCCGGTATGGCTTGTCTGCGGTTTAGCACCGTAGTAAGAACTGAAAGTGGAGAAAGGAGAAGAAATATAACTGATTGCTCAACCCTTGCTTGAAAGTAGAACAGGTGCTTATATAGGCTGGCTAGATGATAACCTAATATGGCTGATAATAATAATACATAAATAAGGACTCACTATTAGTATTGCTTTCTGCTAAAGAAAACCAGCAAGCCATAACGCTTATCATATTCCTTGGAGTCGGGAAGGTATTCCCACTAGTCGAATAAGTCTTGCGAGTACATTGTGTACTCAGGGTTTATTTACCCCTGTTGCAGGTGATGCTTGAAGAGTACCTTTGTGTGGAGGATCCTTCTGGTGGGCTCAGACGGAATCCTCGCCCCTTACCGCTAGATGTTATTTTTAAATTCCGCTGTTATCATTCCGCACTCTGGTATTTGGTATTGTAATAATGTACTTTTTAAGAAACTCTAATGTATGAAATGGACTTGTGTTGTAACTCGTTCTCATTATTGAATCCTTGGAAAAAATGTGGATCTTTCGGGTTCTCCCTCGAGGTATGCCCGACGGATACCGCCCGTTATAGCCTGCTTTCGGGGTGCTTAGTGTCTGGTGGAAGACGAGCGCCTCCGTAAGTGTGCTATTTCAGGCGGTTCTACCACAGTTGGTACCAGAGCCAATAATGGTCACGAGTTCATCACCCTTTTTTAAAAACTTAAAAATTTGATCAACAAAAGTTTTGCGAAAGTAGGATGCGATAATATTAGGTACATAAGTATAAACCCTAGCAATATGGTCTATCTAGGATAGCGGCACTGGTTTTATCTAATCAGTTTTCTACAGGTACACTGACTTACGTTGCGTAAGAAATCGCTTAGTATATGGAAAGTGAGTGTGCGATGTGCCAAAAATTTTACGAATGCCGCTATATTCTGGCTTGAGTGAATGTATAGGTCGAAGCATGCATCATGATAATAGCATCTTACTTCAACTAAAATCCCCCTTCACGTATAAGTGAGTAGTAAATTGGTAGGACTAACTAAATGAATGCTTTAATAAATATGTTGTCATCTCTCTAATCCCTTGATTCTGATCGGAAGGGTGTTCTAATTAATGGTTCCTATCTCTTATAGATGAACCTAAGGTCTGGACATGGGAGCACCAGTTCGGGGGCGACTCACGAGGGCCAGGGTGACAGTGGCCGGGCCATTGAGCACGGCAGCGGGGGAGGTCAGGAGGTTCCACCTCTGGTTCCTCATGCTTTCCCACCACCGCCACCGCCTCCACCGATGACTCCCGTCAGAGATAATGGCGGAGCTGTTGGCTGCTCACCGGGAGTCAGCTACTGCTCGCTAGGAAACAGCTCGTGCCATGGAGATTATGGCACAAGCTATCGCGAGCCTCGCCCGCGGAGGCCATGGGGGCAACGGTGGGAATGGGGGTGGTGTCCGCCGCCCTGAGGGATAGTCCTCTTACCAAGACTTTCTCAAGACTCATCCACCCACCTTCACCCCGTCTGATGAGCCTCTAGAGGCGGAGCACTGGCTTCGCATGCTAGAGCAGAAGTTTCGGCTGCTTGGAGTGACCGACGAGCAGAAGGTGTACTTTGCGGCGCAACAGCTTTTGGGGTCCGCAGGTGCATGGTGGGAAACTTTCCAGGCCACGGAGCTGCCGAATCATCCGGCAACATGGCAGGAGTTCTCCACTGCTTTCCGAGAGTTCTTTATCCCTGCTGGTGTTATCAACCAGAAGGTGACCGAGTTCCTGGAGCTATGCCAGGGGAACAAGACAGTGATGGAGTATGTGAGCAAGTTCAATCACTTGGCTCAGTATGCTGGCAGTCAGGTGGATACTGATGACAAGAAGAGGGAACACTTCTTTCCTGGTCTCGCTCCCCTCCTTCAGGAGAAACTGTATACGGAGAACTATCAGACCTTTGGGGCTCTGATGAACGCCGCCATTGCCATGGAGGGTTTTCAGCGGGCGTCTCAAGCTGATTGGAAGAGGAAGCGGGTGGACGCAGGGTCTTCTAGCCACCCTCACACATAGAAGATTCAGGTTGTCCGGTGGGGGCCCTATCCACCATCCGGTGGGCCTTCGTTCCGGCAACCTCAGCAGACATCGCAGACTTCGTCTACTCAGTACCGTGCACCTCCGCAGTAGGTGCAGTCGCAGCAGTCTCAGGGACAGCAGGTCCCACCTCATCAGGGGTTTGGGAACAGGCCAGGAGCTTGCTTCAAATGTGGCAAAGATGGCCACTATGCCCGGGCCTGTCCCTAGAACCAGCCAGCTCAGTCAACTCAACCATTCGCAAATTCCAGGCTTGTCAAGAGGACCATCATTAAGAAGAAAGTGCCCAGCAGGTCTAGTCAGGTGCACTTCACGGATGCTCAGCAGGTTGTGCAGTAGGAGGCAGTTATGGCTGGTATGTTTACCATCAACTCCCATCCAGCTTTGGTGTTGTTCGATTCTGGTGCATCACATTCCTTTATGAGCATGGGGTTTATAGAGCGGCACAACTTATCACTTATGGCTATACCGTATGCCTATAAGATCCATACCGCGGGTTCATAAATGTTCATCAATACCCGCACGGATACAGTAAGTTTGGTATTAGCCACCCACACTTACCGTCTACAGTTCATGATAATGCCTGGGCAAGGCATTGATGCTATTCTTGGAATGAATTGGTTGCGGATGTATGGGGTAGTATTGGATATGAAGAGGAGAAGTGTGGAGTTATGGCTTCCTTCTTCTGAGGATATGATGTCTCTTATTATACCCTCAGAACCAGTCTTACCTGTTGCTGCCCATGCTGAAGCTGCTCCTGATCTTACCTCCATTCCGGTAGTATGTGAGTTTCCAGACGTTTTCCCTGAAGACCTTCCGGGGTTGCCACCAGGCAGAGAGGTAGAATTCTCCATTGAGCTTGAGCCTGGTATCGCTCCCATCTCCAGATGCCCGTACTGCATGGCTCCAAGAGAACTAGCAGAAATGAAGAAGCAGCTAGAAGAGTTGATGGACAAAGGTTTCATCCGTCCTAGTTCTTCACCATGGGGTTGCCCAGCTATTTTCGTGAAGAAGAAGGATGGTACCTTACGGATGTGTGTGGATTACCGTCATCTTAATGCGGTAACAGTTAAGAACAAGTATCCTTGTCCCGTATATATACTTTGTAAATTTTGTACTTGCTGTAAATTTACAGTAGACTTGTTAGGTTATTAAGTACTTGATGTAAATTTGTGGTCTTAGAATGGGTTGCTAAATAAGAGTATATATTACCCTTGTTTATTTGTATATAGCGTAAATCAGCGTTAGGAGTAAAAATATCGGTAGTGGCTATAATAATGATGAATGCCATACTTTATGTTTGTTCTCGATAGCAATAGATAACTTAGCACCGTGGTCGATAGCAATAGCTTAGTAGTTAAATCAATGTAATGTTATTGTAAGAGCTGTTGATGTTATATTCCTAAGCATTGCATCATCATTTCATGTAGATCACGAACTGGTAGATTTCATGCCCGTCGGCGAGCCGGAGTATGACGAGGTGATCGAGGAGTACGAGGAGAAGATCTTCGCACAGGAGGAAGCCCAGGAGCCTGTTGGTGCTGACCCTGCTGATCCAGCGCCTGCCTAAGGCAAGCCCCGATGCATAACCCATATTTTTATGATCACTGAATATATATATATATATATATATATATATATATATATATATATATATATATATATATATATGTGTGTGTATGTGTGTGTGTGTGTGTGTGTGTGTGTGTGTGTGTGATGTGCATTTAAGTTACAGGCATTTTATGGAAACTACCTGCATAAACATACCTATCCATGAGTCATACTAGTATAGGTCGAGTAGTTGCTATGCTCAGAATATCGGTAGCGTGAGTAACCTGTCGTTACTCGCAAATAGATAATAAAATATGAACAGGTAATAAATGATGCCAGCGCAAATAGGTAATAAATGATGCCTGGGCCACGACTTCGGCCCTAAGGGCTGGCACAGGCGCGACATGAATTTTGGACCGGCACTATGCGGCTCGATCTATTTCCACAATTGGATGAAATCCTAATAAACTACTGCCACTAGATGAAAAGTATGAGTATACAAGCACCGCTGCCTCCCCCCAAATCCAAAATTTTTCACCCTCTGTCCCTCTCGTATCCTATTCTGAGCTGAGCACCACGGCGTGGGCTGCGCTTCTGTGGCGGCGGCGGCAGCAGCAAGCGCGGCGAGGACAAGTCTGCGGCGGCGGCGGCAGCAGCAGCAGCAGCGCGCGTGGCTGGGGGGACGAGTCTGCGATGGCGGAGGCGGTGGCGGCGGCAGCAGTGCACGCGGCCGGCGGCACCGTGGCCGCACTCGACTGTGGCGGCTGGCTCGACTGCGGCGGTGCGCGTCCACGCGGTGGCACGCTCGGCTGCGGCGGCGCGCGTCTGTGGCAGCGTTGAATCGTTCCTTGGGCGGATGCGCGGAGCCAGGCTTGTGGAAGCACGCCGGGCCACCGTGCTCGTCTGCACGGCATGGCACGGCAAACAAGCTATAGTGCCGTGTCTGGGCCAAGAGTTCGGCACGGCAGCACGATGTGGCACGGCACGGCTATGGCACTGTGCCCAATAGTGCCACGCCTAAGCGTGCCGTGCCTGGCTGTGCCCGTGCCTGTGCCGTGCTGTGCGGCCCGGTTGGCCATGTATATTGACCTGTAGCAACTCTTAAACAACATATCAACTGCATATTTGAATCACCAGCAACTAAAGCAATTTGGCTGACTAAATAAACTAACTTGCCAAATTACATTGTAACACATGGTACACAATTACTCTCTTCACTCATATCTTGTAGCTTGGTAGTCATATGAAAACATGAGCTTGTTTGATTCACTCCAACGTCTCATCAAGACAGTCATCAAGAAGTTTCGACTCCATGGCATGAGAAACTCAAATAGGAACTGGCATAGCGGCATGCCTCTAGCTGCTTATCATTTACTTAATTATATACTAGAAAGATCCACAAGAGAGCTCATCCATTTTCGCTTTCTACTATTCATGAAACATCGTGTTTATTATGAACTTTTGACCAGCAGTATTTTTGCATGAAGCAAGAACAAGCTGTGTTCCGCTTGACCAGCGCAGGCCTATTCTGGGCTGATGCGCTCCAGGCACAGGAAGCATGTTTCGTTTGGGCTAGAGGTTAGCACTAAGCAGGCACACTTGCCTCCAGTGACTGAACCTCCGCCCGACAAGAGCACCATACGAGGTTATCAAAAAAAAAAAAAGAGCACCATACGTTTAAAAAATGAAAAAAAAAATCCAGCGTCTAAACCCACACAAAGCCAAGTCTTACAACGTCATCAGCTTATTCACGGATGAAAATAAAGAAAAAGAGCTCACGCAAGCAAATAAAAGAAAATCATATGCAAAATCTATTCTTACTCCGCTGTCCATTCTTATTAGAGCATCTCCAAGAGACTTTTCATATTCTTTCTAAATGCTAGGAATAAATATTTTGGTGAAAAATTACCCTCTAACAGCTTTTCTAAATGATCATCCAAATATAGTCATCTTATATTTCGGATTTTTCGCTAACCAAAAATAGAAGACGAGAATGGCTCTCTAGAGTGCGCATGTAATATAGAAAAGCTGTTGGAGAGTGAAAAGATATAGAAAACGATTTTTATGCAAATGACTCTCCAAATGTTGGTTTAGAGAGTGAAATTTAGAAAGACTCTTGTAGATGCTCTTAAGACATCCAAAACAATAACCTCTAACCTTTTGCTTGCCAAACCAAACTTCACTCTTGTATCTTCACGTTATAGCAGCACCTAGAACCGCAGCTAGTATAAAAGAAATATTTTATTTTTAAAAAACAATTACGAGTATAACAAAATGCCCAAATAATAGAAGCAACCACCACAAAATTCAGTTTTTTATCTTCACTCTCATGTCCGTGAGCATAGATGTACATGCAGCTCAAGGCACGACAGCCCGGCCCGAAGCATGACATTTTGGCCCGATACGAGCACGGCACGGCCCGATGCATAGGGCCGTGCCTGGGCCGCTCCTAGGCACGTTGGGCGGCATGGCCCGGCCCATTAATCAACAGGTGGCCCAGTAGAGGCTCGCTATCTGAGTCTCATATAAATAATTTCTAACCCTAATTTCCCATCCTCACTTCCTATTCTAACTTCGCAGCCGCCCCGTCTGGCCGTCCCGCATCTAGTGGCGTCCACGGTCGCTCCCCTTCCCGACACCCCCCGCCCCGCCTCATTGCTTCTGGGTGCCACACCTTTGGCCTCTCCCCTCTCCAAGTCTCCCCGCATGCACTGAGGCACCCTCTCCCGGGTCTTCCTTCGCCGAGCGCCCAGGAGCCAAGGGTCGTTGTGGCAGAACCACCCGAAATAGCGTACTTACGAAGGCGCTTGTCTTCCATCAGACACTAAGCACCTCGAAAGTAACTACAGCGAGCGGTGTCCGTCGAGCACACCCCAAGGGAGAACCGAAAGATCCACATTTTCCCAAGGATCCAATAATGAAAAGCGAGTTACAACACAAGTCTATCTCATACATTAGAGTTTTCTTGAAAAGTACATTATTACAATACCAAATATAGAGTACGGAATGATAAGCAATGGAATATTAAAAGATAACATCTAGCGATAAGATAACGAGGATTCCGCTCGAGCCCACCAGATGGATCCTCCACACAAGGAACTCCTCAAGCGTCCACCTGCAGCAGGGTAAATAAACCACAGTACACAATGTACTCATAAGACTTATCCGACGGTGGGAATACTTTCCCGACTCCAAGGAATATGCTAGGCTTTATGGTTTCTTTGGTTCTCTTTTTTTAAAAAGCAATACTAATAGTGAGTCCTTATTGATACATTATTATCATCACCGTATTAAGTTTTCATCTAATCAATCTATATAAGCTCTGTTCTACTTTCAAGCAAGAGTTGAGCAATCGGTTCCATTTCTTCTCCTTTCAACTTTCGGTTCTTACTACGATTGCTAAACCGCAGACAAGCCGTCACCGGATAACCCGGCGATTCAGCGAATCAATGTGCCCAATTGGGTGCCCCGAAGACCTACGCCCGCTTGTACCCTGGGCACAAGCAGGACTAACCACCACTCTCTGTCCGGGTGTCCAGGTCCCCGTCAAACTTGGACTCAAGCCCCCACATCCACGAGTCCGGGACTCGGTGCGGTGCAAGGACCTCCACCACCTCCTCTTCCCATCGGTCGGTCCAGGAAAGAGCCGGATCCGCGACAAGAGAGCAAACAAGCCTTCCCTGCGCCCATACCCAAGTATGTGCTCGGGACAATAATCTGTGACTTGCCTAGAGTCATATGCAACGACCGGTCCTTAATCGACCACAGGCGGGGAAAAAGTGTAACCGGGCTATGCCCTTGTTCCCGCAGGCCACAACCCCTCACACCCACCGTTACCAAATCCACATCCTGTCCGGTCACCATTTTCCTTTCCATTATTTCATCATGATATCATAGTTTAATCACCTATTTGCGAGTAACGACGGGTTACTCACGCCACCCAAACATCTGAGCATAGCGACTACTCGAACTGTACTAGTAGGACTCATGGTGGATATATTTATGCATGTAGCTTCCATAAAATGCCTGTAACGTAAATGCATATCATATAAATATATTCAGTGATCATTTAAAAATAGGGGTTATGCACCGGGGCTTGCCTTGGGCAAAGCAGTGTCGACAAAAGTCGATGACGGGTGGCTCGGAACGTCCTCCCCTGACGAGGATCTCCTCGTACTCTTCGATGACTTCGTCGTACTCTCTTCGCCGAATGTCACGATCTCCGATGCTTTCGTCCTCTATATGCATGCATGATGATGATGCAATAATTAATATATAGGCAACCGCAACTCTTAAAATAAGAATACATCTACCAAGCTACTAAGCTAACTCTAATGACTAATACATAAAGTTACCTATTATTCCCACTAAACAAGTATGAAACATTTCATGTATTATCTTAGCAACTAAAGGCATCCTTATTGTTAATATCAATTTACTATATATATAATAAAACAAGGTGCACTAGCTACCATGCATCATAAAATTTATTCTCTAAATAACCATAACGAGCATTTCAAAATAATAAAGTAATCCTAAAGGTATCCTTTGAACTATACTGAACTAATTACACTAACTTGGTAGGTCATGAATTTAGGAATCTAACAAAATTTATTTCACAATCAATAAATAAATTCAAATGAGCTCTAGAGATGAAGAAAATGATATTATTGGAGGAGGCTAATCACGCAATTGAACTTGCTGACTTGCACATGACTGTGGGTCTAGAATTACTAGATGAGACCATGAGTCAAGAAAATAAGAAGAAGAATGAAGGAATTCTTACATGCTAGCTACCTTAGAATTGAATAAAGTGCCACCTACGGTGATCGATGTCTTGGAGGCAATGCAAGAGGAGAGACACCAGGAGCTTAGCAAATGTCTCGCCCCTACGTGGAGTGGAGTAGAGCCATATATAGCTTGATCGTGGGTGGTCATGAGTAGTCGGGAAGCATGAAACGAGTTGGCGGGGTTGTCCTTCCGGCTCCGTGCAGTGTCTGGTGGTGAGGTCTTGGTCATGAGAGAATTAATTCAAGGATTGAACTTTGAGTGGTCTTGGACTTACGAGCATGTCGGGACTGGAGTGGGCTTTGGGCTAAGCGTGCTTGGCGGTGGTGGCAACTTTCGGATAAAAGCAATGGCAGCTTGTAATGCAATTACTACATGATAGTAATTCGAAGGACAGTGCTTACAAGTTCATTCGTGGATAAACATTGAACCCACATGAATTATTTTTATCTTGTGCTCTCTAATAATTTATTTATATTCTAACAATACTCATAGATATTTATGTTTATCCTATTCATTATAATAAAGTTCATTTTCTTGGATCATCAAAGATTATCGACATGCATACTAAAAAAAAAACGGCGTTCGTTGGGGCATGCAGAGGCAACGAGCGGTCAAAAAAAAACAATGGAGGAGACCACATGTCAAAAGCAGCTGCTGTGGCTGGTGTATTTTCTCGGATGAACAGTGTTTCTGCGGCGCTACAGTGTTTCTACGTATGCGGCTCGATTGAGCGTGTTTTGCTGCTACCGTGAACGATGGTATTCGTGCTGCTAAAGGCGGCGTGTGGAAAAGTTGAAACCATCGGGAACCGTGTTTACGCCGTGAACAGTGTTCCGTCTTGCTACAGTAATCCGTGTAGAAGGGTGCCCATCGATTTCCACGAGTGAACAGTACTTTCTACGGGTGGGCGGTAATTTCTGCGTGACCGGTGTTTTCTGCTGCAGACCTACCGTGTGGAAAATTTGTATGTCCTTCATTTGCAAAGCAACCGAAATTGCGAGCAAGCGGAGTGCTCTCGGCGGGCTGAGCTTGTGAGTGATATAAATGCGTGGCGTGTGCGACACACTATGGCGGTGGTAGCGCGTCGTGTAATCGATAATTTTGTAAGGTGATTAGCAAGCGAAATACGGTGGGGTAATTAGAACAACGATAGATGGCAGTGAAGCGTCATGAGATTGATGGAGATATAAATCTTGCCAAGTGGTATGCTAATAATTAGTGAATGACAATAATTTATCATTTGACTTTGTGGCTATGGACCTCTCACGTGGAGAGAGATGACGTCTTTGGAAGGATAACTTGGACAAGGAATAAATTAGAGCTCAATTTGAGAATTAGTGCAATAAAATTTAATTTCTCATTTACCACATGCAATAATACATAAACATGATGCTCATGACATGGTTTAGTATTTTGATTAAAGCGTAACACCGAGGGTGTTACAAATCTACCCTAAAACAAAATCTCGGGCCGAGATTTCATGTGCCTAGTGTGAGAAGAAGGTAGGAAATACATTTCGATGCGACAACTAACTATCGAACCGAGAGAGAGGAGATGGGGTAATGCTTCAATAGGTAACTCTCTTGTTCCCACGTGGCTTGACCTCGAGAATGATTTTGCCATTGTACCTTGTAAAACTTTATCACCTGTTCTGGTCACTCTCTCCTTCTCATCCAACATTTTTATAGGATGCTCCACATAAGATGATCAAAGTTGGAGCGGAAGTCCTTCTATTTCTATAGATTCTTCAGAACTCGTAGGCATTTCTTGATTGCGAGACGTGAAATACATTGTGAACTCGCCGAGAGAATTTCGAGGAGTTGGAGCGATAAGCAGCAGGACCACACTTCTTTGCAACACCTTGTATGGACCCACATACCGAGGGGCTAACTTGCCATGGACACCAAACCGATGTACCCCTCTCAAAGGAGATATCTTGAGATACACATAATCTCCAAATTTGCAAATTCCAAAGGTCTTCTTCGTTTATCTGCGTAAGCCTTACATCGACTCGAAAGTGACTTCAAGTGTTCACGAATTATATTTACTTTCTCTCGAGCCTCCTTTATGAAATCGGCTGAAGTACCCACGGTCTCCTACCTCAACCCAGTTTAGTGGCGTCCTACACTTTTGTCCATATAAAGCTTCAAATGGTGCCATACGGATACTCTCATGATAGTCATTATTATAAGAAAATTCGGCTAGCTTCAAACACCGATCCCACTTCTCGGAAAAGAGATGGTACAAGCCCATAACATATCCTCGAGCACTGGTTCACCCTTTCGGTTTGACCATCGATGCAGGGGATGGTATGCCGAGCTTCCGAGAAGGCGAGTACCCAAACATTCTTGGAGTTTCTCCCGAAACGAGAGACAAAAACTGACCCTCTATCAGAGATGATGGTGCGAGGAACTCCATGTAGGGTCACAATCCGATCAAAGTATAACTCCGCATACTTCTTGGCATTATATCTAGTGTCCACCGGAAGGAAGTGGGCAGACTTGGTGAGACGGTCCACAATGACCCAAATAGAATCAAAGCCCGAGGAGGTGCGGGGTAAACCCACAATGAAATCCAGGGAAATATCCTCCCATTTCCAAGCGAGGAATGGTCAAGGGTACGCAAATATCCGAGAGTACGCATATGATCTCGCCTTGACTCTACCACAAGTGTCACACTCCGCAGCGAAGGCGGGTGATATCTTGCTTCATGTAAGACCACCGAGACAGATTGGCGTAGATCATGGTACATCTTGTTGCTACCGTGGTGGATAGACGACTTGGAATGATGGGCTTCTTTTAAAATCTTTCTTTTGACTCTTCATTGGATGGAACCACCAGCCTATCCTTGTATCTCACGACTCCCGACTCATCAATGCTAAAATGAGGTCCACGTCCTTTGACTAGCAACTTCTTAATGTGAGGAATCTCTTGAGGTCTTCCTTTTGTTCCCGAATAATTTGCTCCAGCAGCTCACGAGGTCAAAGCAATCTGAGCTAGCACCTCCGTGTGGTGAAGTGACAAGGGTATATCCTCAACTTGATGCGACTTACGACTTAAGGCATCGGCTACCACATTGGCTTTTCCGGATGATAGTGGACTTCAGTTATAATCCTTGATCAACTCTAACCACCTCCTTTGCCTCATGTTCAACTTTCGGTCGAGTGAAAATATACTTAAGGCTCTTGTGGTCGGTGAAGATATGCACTTTGTTGCCCAACAAATAATGCCTCCAAATCTTCAGAGAGTGAACTCTGACTGACTAGCTCTAAATCATGGGTAGGGTAGTTCACCTCGTGCTTCTTTAGTTGGCGCCTTGAAGCATAAGCTATCACGCCCCTCTTGCATAAGCACACACCCCAATCCCATCTTTGAGGCATCATGATAAACATCAAAGGGCCTCTCAATATCGAGTTGAGCCAATACAGAGCAGCGGTGGTGGAAAAGTCTTTGGGGTGAAAAGCTTCTTCACAAGCTGGACCCCAAACAAACTTAGCTTCTTTTCTGAGCGGCTTAGTCATGGGCTGGGCTATCTTGGAGAAATCGGGGATGAAAGCGTCGATAGTATCCAGCTAGCCCAAGGATCTGACGGATCGGTGCCTGAGACCTAGGAGACTTCAATCTAACACATCTTGCACCTTTTGGGATCTGAAGCGCCCTCGGTGTCAACACATGTCCCAAAAACTGCACTCGATCTAACCAAAACTCGCACTTACTGAATTTAGCATATAGCTGGTGCTCTCGGAGTCGAGTCAGGACTATCCGGAGGTGACATGTATGCTCTTCATCATTCTTGGAGTAGATCAAAATATCATCAATGAACACTACCACAAACTTATCCAACTCCGGCATGAAGACTGAGTTCATTAGGTACATGAAGAAAGCCGGGGCATTGGTGAGACCGAAAGACATCACTAGGTACTCATACAACCCATACCTAGTAGAGAAAGCTGTCCTTGGTATATCCTGTGGCCTGATCTTGATCTGATGGTAGCCCGATCGGAGATCTATCTTTGAGAACACCTTGGCACCAGACTAAGCGATCAAACAAAGTATCTATGCGGGGCAAAGGATACTTGTTCTTAACTGTTACCGCATTGAGGGGGCGGTAATCCACACACATCCGCAGAGTACCATCCTTCTTCTTCACGAAAATCGCTGGACAACCCCATGGTGAAGAACTTGGGCGGATGAAACCCTTGTCCATCAACTCCTCCAGTTGCTTCTTCATTTCTGCTAGTTCTCTCGGAGCCATGCGGTACGGACGCCTGGAGATAGGAGCAGTTCCAGGCTCAAGCTCAATGGAGAATTCTACCTCACGCTCCGGTGGCAATCCAGGAAGATCTTCAGGGAAAACATCTGGAAACTCACGTACTACTGGAATGGAGGTAAGATCAGGAACGGCTTCAGCATGGGCAGCAATAGGTAAGATCGGTTCTGAGGGTATGATGAGAGACATCCTATCCTCAGAAAATGGAAGCCGTAACTCTACACTTCTTCTCTTCATATCCAATACTACCCCATACAACCGCAACCAGTTCATTCCAAGAATAGCATCAATGCCTTGCCCAGGCATTATCATGAACTGCAGACGGTAAGTGTGGGTGGCTAATACCAAACTTACTGTATCCGTGTGGGTATTGATGAACATCTGAGAACCCGCAGTATGGATCTTATAGGCATACGGTATAGCCAATAGTGATAAGTTGTGCCGCTCTACAAACCCCATGCTCATAAAGGAATGCGATGCACCAGAATCAAACAACACCAAAAAGTGGATGGGATTCGATGGTAAACATACCAGCCATAAGCGTCTCCTCTTTGCATAGCTTGTCGAGCATCCGTGAAGTGCACTGACCGGATCTGCTGGGCACCTTCCTCTTGATGAAAGTCCTCTTAATCAGCCTAGAATTTGTAGGCAATTTGAGGGCAGGTTTTGTCTCTGCCTTGAGGACACTCCCTGGCATAGTGGCCATCCTTGACACACTTGAAACAAGCACCAGGCTTGTTCCCGAATCCTCGACGAGGTGGAACCGGTGTCCCTGAGTCTCTTTGGGGCTTTCTTCTTTGAGGTGCCTTGTCTTGAGTAGCGAAGTCTGTGATGTCTGCTTTGGGGTGGCCGGCACGGAGGCCCACCGGATGGTTGATAGGGCCCCGCCTAACAATCTGCACCTTCCGAGTATGGGGATGGTGGAGGATCCAGTGCCACCCGCTTTCGCTTCAATCCTTTGGGATGCCCCATTTGAAACCCTCAAGAGCAATGGCGGCGTTCATCGAGCCCCAAAGGTCCGATAGTTCCCCGGTATAGTTTCTCTGAAGAGTAGGAGTGAGACCATGAAAGAAGCGATCCTCTTCTTGTCATCCGTGTCCACCGACTACCAAAGATATTGAGCCAAGTGGTTAAACTGGGTCACATACTCCATTCTTGTCCTGCTCCCCAGCGTAGCTCCATGAACTTCGGTCACCTTACGGTGGATAACACCAGCGGTATGAAGAACTCGCGGAAGGCGGTGGAGAACTCCGCCACGTCGCCGGGTGATCCGGTAGCTCCGCTGCTGGAAAGTCTCCCACCGTGCACTGCGGACCCCAAAAGCGGTTGGGACGCAAAGTGCATCTTCGCTCGTTAGCCACTCGGCGATACCAAACTTCGCTCCAACGCGAAGCGGTGCTCCACCTCCAACGGATCGTCAAGCCGGTGTGAATGTGGGTGGGTGGGTTTTGAGGAAGTCTGGTAAGAGGACTGTCCCTCAGACGACGAGAGCACCACCCCATTCCCACCATTGCCTCCGGGGCCTCCACAGGCGAGACCCATGAGGGGCTGTGCCATAATCTCCATGGCACGAGTTGTCTCTGACAGCAGCAAGTGGCCGACTCTGGCGAGCGACCAACAACTCCACCATGACCTCCATGGCGGACAGCGGGCGGAGGCGGTGGTGGAAAAGGCCGAGGAACCAAGGGTGGAACCTCTCGAGCTCCCTCGTTGCCACGCTCAAAGGCACGAAACCTTTGTCACCATGGCCCTCGTTGGCGCTCCCAGCCCTGGTGCTCCCACGTCGGGACCTCAGATTCATCTATAAGAGAGACGAACCATCCATTAGAACACCTTCCCGATCGGGGATCCGAGGATTAAAGAAATGGCAGCACATTTTTTAAGACATTCATTAAGTTAATCCTACCAATTTTACTACTTTCATTATACGTGAAGGGGATTCTAGTTCAAGTAAGATGCTATTATATGATGCATGCTTGACCTATACGTTCACTCAAGCGGAATATAGCGTATGTCGTAAATTTTCGCACATCGCATACTCACTTTCCAGTATACTAAGCGATTTCTTACGTCATGTAAGTCGATGTACTACAGTAAACCGATTAGATAAAACCAGTGCCGCTATTCTAGATATACCATATAGCTAGGGCTTATACTTAACTTAATCGCATCCTACTTTTCGCAAAACTTTTGTTGGTCCACTTTTAGTTTTGTAAAAGAGTGAGGAACTCGTGACCATTATTGGCTCTGGTACCAAGCGTGGCGAGAACCACCGAAATAAGCGATTTACGAAGGCGCTTGTCTTCCATCAGACACTAAGCACCTCGAAAGTAACTACAGCGAGCGGTGTCCGTCGAGCACACCCCAAGGGAGAACCCGAAAGATCCACATTTTTCCCAAGGATCCAATAATGAAAACGAGTTACAACACAAGTCTATCTCATACATTAGAGTTTCTTGAAAAGTACATTATTACAATACCAAATATAGAGTACGGAATGATAAGCAATGAATATTAAAAGATAACATCTAGCGATAAGATAACGAGGATTCCGTCTGAGCCCACGGATGGATCCTCCACACAAGGAACTCCTCAAGCGCCACCGCAGTGAGGGTAAATAAACCCCGAGTACACAATGTACTCGCAAGACTTATCAACAAATTGGGAATACTTTCCCGACTCCAAGGAATATGCTAGGCTTTATGGTTTCTTTGGTTCTCTTTTAGCAAAAAGCAATACTAATAGTGAGTCCTTATTGATACATTATTATCATCACCGTATTAAGTTTTCATCTAATCAATCTATATAAGCCTGTTCTACTTTCAAGCAAGAGTTGAGCAATCGGTTCCATTTCTTCTCCTTTCAACTTTCAGTTCTTACTACGATTGCTAAACCGCAGACAAGCGTCGCACGGATAACCCGGCGATTAGCGAATCAATGTGCCCGGTGGGTGCCCGAAGACACGCCCGCTTGTACCCTGTGCACAAGCGGGACTAACCCACCACTCTCTGTCTCCGGGTGTCAGGTCCCCGTCCAAACTTGGACTCAAGCCCCACATCCCGAGTCCCGGACTCGGTGCGGTGCAAGGACCTCCACCACCTCCTCTTCCCATCATCGGTCGGGAAAGAGCCGGATCCGCGACAAGAGAGCAAACAAGCCTTCCTGCGCCCCATACCCAAGTATGTGCTCGGGACAATAATCTGTGACTTGCCTAGAGTCATATGCAACGACCGGTCCTTAATCGACACAGCAGGGGAAAAAGTGTAACGGGCTATGCCCTGTTGGCGCAGGACACAACCCTCACACCCACCGTACCAAATCCACATCCCTGTCCGGTCACCATTTTCCTTTCCATTATTTCATCATGATATCATAGTTTAATCACCTATTTGCGAGTAACGACGGAGTTACTCACGCGCACCGACATCGAGCATAGCAGACTACTCGACACTGCACTAGTAGGACTCATGGTGGATATATTTATGCATGTAGCTTCCATAAAATGCCCGTAACGTAAATGCATATCATATAAATATATTCAAAGTGATCATTTAAAAATAGGGGTTATGCACGGGGCTTGCCTTGGCGGTAGCGGTGTCAAGAAAGTCGATGACGGGTGGCTTAACGCCCCTCCTGCCGAGGATCTCCTCGTACTCTTCGATGACTTCGTCGTACTCACCTTTCGCCGAATGTCACGATCTCCGATGGCTCGTCCTCTATATGCATGCAAAGTGATGATGATGCAATAATTAATATATAGGCAACCGCAACTCTTAAAATAAGAATACATCTACCAAGCTACTAAGCTAACTCTAATGACTAATACATAAAAAGTTACCTATTATTCCCACTAAACAAGTATGAAACATTTCATGTATTATCTTAGCAACTAAAGGCATCCTTATTGTTAATATCAATTTACTATATATATAATAAAAAAAAGGTGCACTAGCTACCATGCATCATAAAAATTTATTCTCTAAATAACCATAACGAGCATTTCAAAATAATAAAGTAATCCTAAAGGTATCTTTGAACTATACGAACTAATTACACTAATGGTAGGTCATGAATTTAGGAATCTAACAAAATTTATTTCACAATCAATAAATAAATTCAAATGAGCTCTAGAGATGAAGAAAATGATATTATTGGAGGAGGCTAATCACGCAATTGAACTTGTTGACTTTACACATGTTGTGGGTCTAGAATTACTAGATGAGACCATGAGTCAAGAAAATAAGAAGAAGAATGAAGGAATTCTTACATGCTAGCTACCTTAGAATTGAATAAAGTGCCACCTACGGTGATCGATGGATGGAGGCAATGCAAGAGGAGAGACACCGGGGAGCTTAGCAAATGCACGCCCCACGTGGAGTGGAGTAGAGCCATATATAGCATCGATCGTGGGTGGTCATGAGTAGTCGGGGAAGCATGAAACGAGTTGGCGTGGTTGTCCTCTGCGGCGTGATGCGTGTCTGGTGGTGAGGTCTTGGTCATGAGAGAATTAATTCAAGGATTGAACTTTGAGTGGTCTTGGACTTACGAGCATGTCAGACTGGAGTGGGCTTTGGGCTAAAGCGTGCTTGGCGGTGGTGGCAACTTTCGGAAGCAAAACAATGGCGAGCTTGTGTGCGAATTACTACATGATAGTAATTTCGAAGGACAGTGCTTACAAGTTCATTCGTGGATAAACATTGAACCCACATCGAATTATTTTATCTTTGTGCTCTCTAATAATTTATTTATATTCTAACAATACTCATAGATATTTATGTTTATCCTATTCATTATAATAAAGTTCATTTTCTTGGATCATCAAAGATTATCTGACATGCATACTAAAAAAAAACGACGTTCGTTGGGGCATGCAGAGGCAACGAGCGGTCAAAAAAAATCAATGGAGGAGACCACATGTCAAAAGCAGCTGCTGTGGCTGGTGTATTTTCTCGGATGAACAGTGTTTCTGCGCGCTACAGTGTTTCTACGTGTCTGGCTCAGTGAACGTGTTTGCTGCGCTGTGAACAGTGCATTCGTGCTACAGTGCGCGTGTGGAAAAGTTGAAACCATCAGGAACCGTGTTTCT
Source organism: Miscanthus lutarioriparius (assembly GCA_904845875.1). Classification (NCBI taxonomy): domain Eukaryota; kingdom Viridiplantae; phylum Streptophyta; class Magnoliopsida; order Poales; family Poaceae; genus Miscanthus; species Miscanthus lutarioriparius. Next base: position 133,730,481 of record CAJGYO010000007.1, on the reverse strand, counting down.
GCCGTGAACAGTGTTCCGTCTTGCTACAGTAATCCGTGTAGAAGGGGTGCCCATCGATTTCCACGAGTGAACAGTACTTTCTACGGGTGGGCAGTAATTTCTGCGTGACCAGTGTTTCTGCTGCAGCCTACCGTGTGGAAAATTTGTATGTCCTTCATTTGCAAAGCAACTGAGCTGCGAGCAAACGGAGTGCTCAGCGGGCTGAGCTTGTGAGTGATATAAATGCGTAGCGTGTGCGACACACTATGGCAGTGGTAGCGCGTCGTGCACTGATAATTTTGTAAGGTGATTAGCAAGCGAAATGCACAAAAGGGGTAATTAGAACAACGATAGATGAGCGATGAAAGCGTCGCGAGTTTGATGGAGATATAAATCTTGCCAAGTGGTATGCTAATAATTAGTGAATGACAATAATTTATCATTTGACTTTGTGGCTATGGACCTCTCACGTGGAGAGAGATGACGTGCTGGAAGGATAACTTGGACAAGGAATAAATTAGAGCTCAATTTGAGAATTAGTGCAATAAAATTTAATTTCTCATTTACCACATGCAATAATACATAAACATGATGCTCATGACATGGTTTAGTATTTTGATTAAAGCGTAACACCGAGGGTGTTACAGTCGTGGGGCCTCGAGCGCGGATGGCGCCATGGCGGGCAGCCTCACCGGCGAGCGCGCCGACCGCGGGCAGCCAGCCATGAGCGTGCCTACGGCTTCCTTGTCTGCTCTGCTCCCCATCCTTTCTCTGGAGTGAGGATGGCGACTGCGAGGGCGCCGGCCACCTTCTTCCCTCCCCTCCTAGCTTCCCCTCTTGATCTGCAAATATGCTCCTGGAATCTGTATTGGGCCTCGGGCCAGCCCGGCCTACAGTTTTCGCCGTGCTTCGTGGGCCGGCCCGGCACGAAAACGGCCCGATGTGCCGGGCCTGGGCCGCCATCCAGGCATGGTGCCCGTCTCGACACGGCCCGGTAGGCACGACGTGACGTGCCTGCCCGACCCCCACCGGGCCATGCCTGGCACGGGCCGGGCCGTTGGACATCTATACCCGTGAGCTAACCTCCAAGCACATGAGTAGTAAATCTAGGTCGGGTTAACCAGTAGTTACATAGTCTCAGCATTGGGGCAATCACATAAATAACATTTGGCCACCAGTCTAGTTTCTCTTAACTAAATTTTCCTTTGTTGAGAATTGAGATAACACATCACTGGAGATGCTAAAGGTATCCTGGTTGGTTTATTAAGTACACATACATCGATCATGCTGAGAATTGATCATGATTGTGTAGATTCCAATTAAAAACATCCCACTTTTTGCAAAGTTGAATGTTGGCAATTTTAGCTACTAGGTTAAGTCATGCCATCAATTTATCCTCGCTTGGTTAAAGCTCTATGAAAGGAGACATTAATAGACATTTGATTCATGACAACCTCCACGATTATACGAGGATAATTGGCTATGTTATTGTAAAAGATATCAAATTGCTATTTTAGAGGTGAGAAGCCTACCCATGTTTATTTTCAAAATGTGGTTTTCGAGCCATCATTTATTTTGAATGTCCCACCCATGAAAATCCTACTACTGTAGCACCGACCATGAGAGAGGGGAGCATTTGACCGAAACCTCAGTGACCATGGGACTACTACTGGCCAGCAGTTAGGAACCAAAGCCGTTAACAAATAAGACCATTTCGAGTAGGAAACTTTGTATTTGTGCTTTCAAGAGTACCACATACGAAATAGAATATTTAATTGATTGATGATGGAATAGTTAATACAAGGCATTGTTTCATTTTTGTTGTATCATAATCAATACATGCAAAACGCGATCTATATTGGAAACAATGTAAAAACATGGTTTCATCTCATCTAGATATGAAACCTAAAATATCTCTCTCCTTATTACTTCTTTTGCTGCAACACAAAAAATGTTGGCATGACCCTTTATTAATCAACGAGAGTGAAACTCTCATTGGGATAGACCTAAGGGCACCTCCAATAGTTACGCCTTGGCTAGCTCTCGGAGATCTAGCTCAGCATTTTCCTTACATAGAAGAGGGAGAAGAGTAGGGGAGAGAGAGAGAGAGTCTCTTTTTGATCGAAAACTGTGAAGCAAAAGCTCCCCAGCACTAAGCAACTATATTAAAGCGACAAAAAGGGTTACAGAGCTGTTAGCTAGGAGCTAACAAAAACAAACCTTACACAAAGGGGAAGAAACTACCAAATTACAAAGATTGCAGCCATTGATTAATTACATGATGAGAATGGGGATTAAAAAGACATAAGTGGAGCCTAACTTCACTTATAAAACGTTGCTTCCGAGCCGAGAGGGAGGGAACCTTGTTGTTAAAGATATAATCGTTTCTTTACTTCCAAATGCACCGGGCGCCGATCATAAACAAATCCATGAAGAAGGGTATTTGTAGCTGGTCTTTTTTCTGCGCTATCATCTGGTATATGCTGTCCTGAACCCCCCAATGAATGTCGAGGATGAACCATCTAGTTGTACTTAATGTACAGTCGAAGAAAAGGTGCAAAACTGTCTCCTCAACGTTATCATGATAGAGCACACATGAATAACCCTCATCCAAGTGCTTACCTCTTCTTCTTAGAATATTTCTCGTATTTAACCTATCACTGAGTAGCCAAGAACTTGATCCGTGGAACACATTTCGTTTTCCAAATCCAAGTAAACGGTGAAGATGGTGCAAAAGAGATGAAGGCTCAATTGTAAAACTTATTAGAGGTATAAAGTTGACCCCAGATGTATGACCATACATCAACTTGCTGAGCACTGTTCTTTAGTTGATCGAAAAGCAGTTGAAAGCTTTGAAGTTCATCGAAAGCTGACCTTGAGAGGGGCAGCCAAAAGAGGGGCAGAATTTCATCCTGAAGCACAAGAGAAAGTCTCTCTTGTTCCACGCGAGTCCTTTTTCTTTTTTTTTTTTTTTTTGAAGCATTCGGAAGTAACTATAAGGTCGCGTGTCGGGCTGTTTGTCTGGACCTGGGCGTTGTCGCGTGCCGAGGCAGCGAAGCCGGACCTACGACGCCTCCACGCTGGGCCGCGCACACGCCTCCTCCACGCCACCTCTGGACGACAGAGGGAGGATATAGAGCAAGAGAGAGAGGGCGAAGCCCGCACGCGCCAGACCGGCGGTGGCGGGCTGGCGGCGCCTGCACACGCCTAGCCGGCCGCGGCCCAAAAGTCCGAGCGGCGGTTTGCAGAAAGAAGCTGTCCGCGCGGCATGCCTTTCTGGACGTGGGAAGGGATAAGGCTATGGCTTTTTGCACAAAAACCATTATCTTTTCTATAAATGATGTATAATCCAAATCTATCCTCTTCCTTTGTACAAAACTCTCTTTAATATTTACCCTTTCCGGATCCATTAGCTACTAATTGTTAGCTAGCTAATATTTCATAGCTCATATTAGCTGCTATTGGCTAGTTTGATCTAACTAGTGAAATAGTTGTTATCTAGGTTTGTAGCTAACAATTAGATAACCTATTAGCTAGATCTGTTTGAATCCAACGAGATAATTATTAGTACCTAACTACTATCTCTATGGATCAAACAAGGCCATAGTCATTTCTCATATGCATATTGCAAAGATAGAAAAAAATCATGGGAGTCAAGCGATGTGAGTTTGATGTCAGTGACATCCATTATCGATCTAATGTCCCTTTTTCAACAATGTCGATCTAAGTAATACTTATTAGATGGACATACTAACGGGTTCAACTAAACATCATTCTTTGTTTTTTCGAAACCACCGTCATTCATTCGGTCTTCTGCAATTATCAAGCTTTAGGACATTGTTGCATCAACTTATTATATGCTATTAAGCATTTATCTCAGTTGCTCACAGCCACTCCATAGCCCCCCTGAAACATAGATGTTGGAGGACATTCTACCTAGAAGGTTACACTAGGTGAGATATGGCAGATCGATAGTGCTTTTGCATGCATCTAGCCAAAATTACAGAAAATGTAACCGATGTAGGAAGTAAAAGTGAGAAAAAAAACAAATACCTCACTTTCAATCAATATGAGCAATTTCCCTACAGGCTTTCCTCCAAGCAATGACTGAAGCAAGTTATGATGAGTCATCGGCCAAAAAATTCCAAAAAACCAAGACAATAACACTCGTGAGATCCAAATTGGTGTGCCTTTAAAGTTAGCAAGAAAATAGAATACTCCTTAGAATAGTAAGCCATCAATAGATGAAGCCGTCTACAACATACAAAACAATCCAATGGACTGAGTGTCACACCCAGTTTTAAAGACAAAACCAAGTTCGCCATATGTATGCCCGAAAAGTCTACACATACAATAACAGAATGAATAGTATCAAAACAATGTTATTAAATAACATATACATAACTATATTAACACTTACATCAGAGTATCGTGAAACGGTAACTAATCTTCAGACTCTATTCTTCATAGGACACCTGACTGGGGTAACATACGCCTAGCACTCATATCAATCTTCTAGGAACTCCTTTGTGTCCTCATCAATCTTCTGAGCAACTTTACTATAGACTGAGGTGTGGGGGAAATAGCAAGGGTGAGCACATGTTGTACTCAGCAAATATAACATGGGGTTCATGAGGCTCAAAAGGTTGACACTGGTTTACTGCGATTAGCTTTTAGTGAGTCATAATTTTAACAATTGAGTAGCATCAAATTTATCGTAAGCCCATATAAACACATGATCAAGTAAACATTAATAATGAATAGCATAAACAATTAATTATCCATTAATAATCATCTATTTCGTAAGAGTTCCAAAGCCACTTATGACCGTGAGCACAGCTGATATACCAATTTTACACTCTGCAGAGGTTGTATACTTTCACCATGAGCCATGATTTACCCTTTCGCCCGAGGCGGCCAACCTCTTGACCTGCTACCAAGGAAGGTCAGCAGGGTTCACTATGAAGCTTTTCAAAGGTTCGTCTAACAAGTTAGGGCCGCTAGGATTTCAATTGGCAAACAGATGTAGAGCTCCCCTTCCAAATGGCACATTCCACGCAGGCTATACACATAAGGACTAAGGCCGCACTATACCCGATTCGTCAAGCATCTCTTGCGCCATAAAGGTAACCACTAACAAGTTAGAAAAGATCCTCATACTTGACTAAAGCCAGAGCCACGTGGCACTCATGGTTGTACTGTAAGTCTCGATTGACCACTTATAGATAAGTCCTTAAAGAGATGAATCTGGAGCACCATAATAACAACCCAATGCTCTAGCCCTCTTGAGTCATATTGTTAAAAAACATCTTTTAGTGTTTATTGCATATACCATTAGTCAAGTTACAAGATCATTATTATTTAATTGAGCGCTAGCATCATACTACCCAAATATATAAACCCATAGGAATCAAGGTAAGGTAACAAAGTACCAGAAAATCCTTAGTGGTAGTCAAGGTAGGCATATGCAGCATGAATTAAATGATTAAAGGTGTATAGGACAACAAGGAAGATCCCATGCTATATTTGCATTTCACTTGCTTTACAACTAATGATCAACTCCTCGTAGAACCTTCAATCTTCTATTCTTTCAGTCTCCAACACTTTCGGACATCTCTTCTTCTACTCGCAGATCGTAGCACACCAAGCACACATACAAGAAGACAACTAAGAGCAGTACACCACACCAGATAAAACAACATACTAAAAGAAAGCTAGTGCTACAAGATCACAAGAAACGTCGGAACCGAAACTATCGTAAAAACAAACGACTACCATAAGTTTATATTATATAAAAGAAAAAGGCTACAACAACAAGCTTGATTTATTTTAGTTAAACAAAAACATGGAATAGTCATTAATCCAGATTAAATAATTCATATTTATACATAAAATCGAGTTAAAGCTGATCATATTTTATCTTATAAATATTATCACGTAATTTATTAAGCAAGATAAACTTTAACTTTGCAAAATAAATAAATATATGAGAACATCTAAACAAGTCGTACATGATGTGTGTTTAAGCTAAGAAAATTTATAATTGAAAATCATATTTATATTAGCAATTAATAATCATATTAATATTTGTATATAAAACAACACAGTAGAAAACCTATATTGATTTTAATTATAAAACCAGTTGCATTAACATTAAATCATTTTAATATTTAACTATATATGAAAAAACAAGTGACATAAAAAACATTAGCATTTCTGCATAGAGCGCATCAACACGAATCTAACGCAACTTGAACGAACCGAATCGGAATTAAAACGAAGAAACGGCGGAGATAATACGAACCAGTGGCAAACTCGTAATTACTTGGTCTTCAACCTTGTGCATGACAAACGGAACTCGAGGGCCTCCATGCCATGGCCGATCAGCAGGGTAGGGCTCTGGCTGGCGAGAGGGGAACAGGTCGGGACAGCGGTGGATCGGTGGACGGCGGCAAGAGAAGGAGAAAAATCTAATTTACTACACGAGGGATTTCTCAAATTAGGGGCTCCCCTTACGATAGTTTTGATGTGCTTTACCCAAAGGATTAATACATATATATAGGGAGGAAAACTCCCCACATCTACATCAATTAGCAATATGATATTAATTGATGTTGCATCCTCCATCTTTACTAATATGCATAATTAATTATTAAAGCCCATTAGTGAATAAAGACATGTTCCTTTAAGATTTATTAGGATTATTGCACATGAACTTTGAGCGTTGGAAAAAATAAGAGATTTATTATTTTCGGAATAAATTAATTTCATGGATAAAATAATTTTAGAAAAGTCTAGAATTATTATTTAAGCCGCGAAAAATACTCCGAAAGCTCTGAAAATTCAGAAAAAAATTTCAGAGACATTATGGAATATGAGAAACCCAAATAAAGTATTTGGAGCTCATAATAAGATAATTTGGAGCATCTAAAAATTAAATTATGCTCACAGACAAGTAGGAACAAGTTCTAGAAAAAGCTGAAAATTTTCCCGATAAGTTTGTAGAGATTGATTGACGGACAAAGAATTGAAAGGAGTGATTTGCGTTACAAAGAAAAGATTTTAGGAAGCTCCCAACAAAAACTTGAGCTGAGAAATAAAAAAATTGATTATAGAAAAAGATAAAGACGTGCCGGAGAAGAAAAATCGACCTACTAAACGCATTTTAAAAACTTTGCTCACTCTCAACACACAAAGAAGCAACAAACAAACATCACATCAAGCAATAGTCCATCAAATTAGTTCAGAAAAGTATGAAGATTCACATTTTTCCTATAACTAATTGATGCTATCCTAAACTAAACTTAGGAAATTTTATCCAAATATCAAAATATTTATTTTAATTAGTGTTTTCTATGCACAACCTAAAATCAGAAATTTTGATGTGTGACACTGAGCGACTGGCATGCTCCAACAGAAAGATCTTAAGTCTTCCTTCGAACAACAAGCAAACGAGGGAATATGGTACGCAATTTCTCTTCACTCAGATCTTGTAGCCTGGTAGTCATATGAAAACATGAGCTCGTTTGATTCACTCCAATGTCTCATCAAGACAGTCGCCGAGAAGTTTCGACTTTCATGTCATGAGAAACTCAAATAGGAACTGGACATAGCGGCATGCCTCTAGCTGCTTCTATCATTTACTTATATACTAGAAAGATCCACAGGAGAGCTCATACATTTTCGCTTTCTACTATTCATGAAACGTCGTGTTTATTATGACCTTTTGACCAGCAGTATTTTTGCATGAAACAAGAACAAAGCTGTGTTCCGCTTGACCAGCAGGCCTATTCTGAGCTGATGCGCTCCGGGCACAGGAAGCATGTTTCGTTTGGGAGGTTAGCACTTCCATCAATAAACCTGATGCATCTCTCCATTTCACAAAACGGCCGATGGCCTGCACGAGCGAGGCCAACGGCCCACATCCTCTTCTTTCCTTCCCCAAACATAAAAGGCCTGGCTGCTAAGTCTACCGGCCCAGCTGGCTGTATGCCGCAGCCTGGAGTCATTTGTACCCTCTTTCCTAAAAAGAATCAGCCTGCTCGGCTGCCCCTTTTTTTCTCCGGTTGTTGCTGCAGGGAGTGCAGCCGATCGGACGTAATACAATTTTTAAATATGTGCTGTGTTAAAATATATCAAGTTTGACCAGATCTATATAAAAAGATATTAATGTTTATCATACTAAATAAATATTATTAATTATATTCATCATGATTCATGAAACACATTTATAGTATACCTATTTGAAATCATGTATATTACTATTATTTTTATAAAGTTAGTCAAATATAGGATAGTTTGATTTTCACCAGACCTAGAATTACGTCCTTCTTAAGAGGTAGTAGCGACTAGCGAGGGACTGTCGACAGAATTCGGTAAAATGAGACTGTTACCAATTTGGAAAGCACGGGCAAAATAGAAATGTAGTTTTTTTTTTTTTTGCCTAGACTCTAGTTCATCGGAAGATCCTAACCGCAAATAACCTGGGATGGCCTAATGAACCCCCTCCCACCGCAAATAACCTGGGATGGCCTAATGAACCCCCCCCCCCCCTCCCCCCCCATTTGCAAGTTACGTGGGGTGGAGCCGGAAACGTCACAGCATCTATGTAAAGACTATATTTACACAAAAGGAAACATGGGCAATAATAAAGACTTGGTGTGATATCCCTCACATTCCCAACATCAATCAAAGCCGCTCCATCTATAGTTACGGGGGAGATGTAGAGCTATCTTTGACAAACCAAGAAAAAAGGTGGCATATTTGTGGAACAAGCGTAATAGAAGAACTTTTCAACATAAAACAACACGTCCAAGGAAAGTTGCGAGCCTATGCAAGGATGACATCACACAATACAACTTGGCAATGCATAATGCGGACATTGCAGTTTAGCCGGTGTCCAGTCAGTTTCATCCACCCTTATGGGGGTTGGTGGTGTTTCAGCTGGTTTTCCTTTCATTTCGAAGTGGTTCGGGCCTGTTGTCTTGTTTCGGTATTTCTATGACTCCGGCTGACGTCACAGTTTTTCTTCTTCTTTTCCTTTTTTTTTTGAGTTGTATTTGTAAGCCCGTTTTTGTATTTTCGTTATCTAATAAAAATCACGGCAAAACCCTTGTTGTCCTTTGAAAAAAAATCACCGGCGGACAACCGATGACGCAACCCGGATATTCTACCACCGGAGCATGGCATCGCGACTTACCTTGAGCCCTGAGAACCTTGTATATAACCCCTAAAGGCTATACCGTTGCAAACTTACGCACATCAGCCTTCACATTTGCTCGCGCCATATACTACAACTTATCCTTTTTTTATTTCGAGTTTCATATATAGTCCTTGTGCAGTTGTGCTTGATAAAATACCGTATATTCCTTGACAAACCAAGTGCCATACGCCCCTACTATATTCATTACTCCGATCCCTACTATATTCATTATTACTGAGCACGCACAACCATGAGCAGCAAGCGACGACGACGACAGAGAACAGAAGCAGAAGCGTACCAGAAGGAGAACGAACATGCGTCGCCGAAACGGAAAAGCGAAAAAAAAATAACATAGATTTGAAGGCGACGGCAGTGAGATATTTGCAGGCAAGATCCAAGAGGCCCGTGACGGTCACGCGCGTAAAGCCAAAAAAGTCTGGGCCTAACAGCTATTAGCCTACACTCCACTCCAACCACTGTGCAACGGTGCAAGTAGGAAGGAATGCGTGTCCTTCCTTCCGAGCACTCGTGTGCCTATCCTCGTGGGTTGGCACGGAAATTACCACCCGCCTGGGGCTCCTCCCTTCACCACTGGCTGCGAATTAGAATATGTGCCGATCACGTACGTTCCAGTAAAGTAATGACCCTTTCGCCGTGAGTACTCCACTCGTGCGTTCAGGTCAGGGCACGTTGCCCGCCCCGACCACAGTTTCGAGCCTCGGCGCCACGCGCCGGATCGGAGCGAGCGTTGCAGACCGTCCATTTTGCCGTGGAGGCCCAGCGGCGGCAGCGAACGGACGTAAAAAGAGCGCCGGCTGAGGCACGTTGGTACGTTCACGTGACACGCTGCGGTGGGGGCAAACAGAGGGATCGCGAGCTCCTGACCGTCAATCCATCCGCGAGGACTCGTCCCGGGCCCGCCCGGCGGCGCGTCCGCCCATCCAGATTCAAGGCGAGCTGCCGAGGGCCGACGTGCAGCGCCGCGTGTCCCGACACGGCCACACGGGAGGCTGTAGGCATCAACAACACATCAAGTCATCAATCGTGCCGTATTCCGTATTCGTATCTTAAGTGCCAGAGCCTGTAAGCGTATATTGATGTTTTTGCCCACTTCAGCTAACTCAGTTTGTACTTGAGATATACCGAGATGGTACTTCCAACTTGTATAAGATCTAGCTAAACCAAACAGCCAACTTTTAGCCCATATTTCACAAAATCAAATTATCTACTCTTCATCATAGGCTCTTTTTCTCTACTCACTCAGTCCTAAAAATAACCACACATGTCACTTTTCAATGAGCTAAACTTTGTATGGTCGGATTAATTATAAAAAGTACTATTATTAAGACGTGTATAACTATCATTAGATTAATAATGATAAAAATGTATTTTTAAAATAAACATATTAGGAATACAAATATTGATAATATTTTAAAAATTTTATAGATGTAGTTGAACTTAAAAAAAACATTTGACTCCTAAGAAATAAGATGTACACTAGGGCCCGTTCACGTGCCCTTAAATCCCGGTTTGATCCACTTCTTTTTTTATCTGGAACAGTGTTTTTCTCTCACAGATTTCTCCAAGCGAACAGGGCCTAAGAAGGAAAGAGTAAGTTTTTTAGTTGGTGGTTGTAAAAAACTAGCTGGGCAGGCTTTCTAGGCGTCCGGTTTTAGACGTCTAGGATCATGTTTGTCTGATAAGCATGGCCAAGCATCCAATCAAACATGCCCCCATAAAGATCTTATTTAATCTCTAGGGCCTAAGGCTACTCTCAATCAGGTTCAAAATTTTGACTAAATTTTATGGATTTGGTCATTTTACGTGTGGCATAAAGAAAAATCCAAAATTCCATATTACACTAATGTATATACTTTATTGTAAATGCATAATTCTAGACTCTATTTTCTATTGCTTATGTTACATATTCTTCAATATATTAGTGGTGATAAATCATGCTGATATTTTGTTTAGATCTAATTTTTCTTTAGAAAACCACATCTTTTGTTGCAGTTTTAAAAAGTTCGGCAGAATTTTGTCAAAAATTTTGAACCTTTTCATAGTTTCTAGGGCAGCTGAAAAAAATGAACACCGAAATTCAAAACCCCTGCTCTCAATACATTCATAGAACAGGTTTTGTAGTTTCCAGTTAAACGTGATGTAGGATGACACTATCATCATGTTTGCTATAACTACTAGTTCTTGTAATCTTATTATCGACTCAAATGGAATTTCATTCATCTTTCATCGATGGTTTGACAAGATCCTCATGTCCTGTCTTCATTTCTTCTCATGCAACAAATGTCACTTTTGGGTCTTCTTTGAAGTTTGAAAGCATATGAAGTGTTGCGACTTGCGACTTTTTGGGGCAGTAGCGAATTGAAGCCGACCTCGCTAAGAATTTTTCTCTGTTTTAAATTGTACTACTTCCGTTCCCAAAAGAATGTAATTCTAGCACAATGCCACGTTTTAGTACCTTAAATTTGACCAATTATAGATAAAAAAGTATCAATGTTTATGATATCAAATAAATGCCATCAGATTAATTACAAAATATATTTTCATAATAAATTAATTTAAAGACATAACTATGAATATTATCCACTAAAAACTTAGTCAAACGTGAACCACTTTTCGTGACACGCAACCCATAGTTGCATCCTTTTCAGGATGGAGATAGTAAGTCATTCTAATTTTTCTACATATATAGTTTTTAATTATGTATCTAAACCCAATGTATATTTAAGTGCAAAGTAAAATCTAGCTATATATTAAAAAAATCAAAATAAATTATTATTTAATACGGAGGAAGTAAGAACCAAAGGTATCGATTTTTAAGCTTTTGGCAAAAAGGGAAGTTTGAATGCGTACCCACCTGAAGTTGCAAAATAAAAGCACCTATAAGTGTTGAGATCCGATGGCTACAAGTATAGCTGAATTATACTTATGTTGATTTATTATAAGAGTAAAATATTGTTCATTCACTAAAGGTACTCCTCAGCAGTTCGAGTGAATTGGGCAGGTTTGGCATAGCGTGTGTGCTGCGTTACAAGCCAATTTTAAATGCTAAAAGGCAGGACAGAATATCCTCACTAGACCAGTGACCCACCCAGTCCCGACCCCACCCATCAGCTCGTTCGTTCACCTTCACTCACAATCACTCTCCCCTGTCCACGATTAGCGAAGGCTCACTCCGTTAATCCCTCGGTAACCAAACGACCGCTCTCCTCTAATCTCTGCGCCACCACCACCATCCTTGGAGTATAAGAAAGCGGCCTCCCCTCCCAAACCCCCCCTGCTTGCCGGGCGCCTGACCTTATCTCCTCCTCCTCCACCCCCGAGATATTTCCACGCCTCCTCCGCCACCATGGAGTCCGGCCTCGTCGCAAGCCACCGCCTCCGCCTCCCGCTCCCCACCGCCTCCGCCGGGCACCACCTCCACCTCCTCCGCCACCGCCACGCCCACGCCCACGCCCCGGCGGCTGCCGCGCCGCTCCTCCTCAGCCTCCCGCGCCACCTCCCCGGGCCCGCCCCGCTCCGCCTGCCCGCCGCGCTCCCGCTCCGCCCGTGCCTCCCGCCCCTCCGCGCCTCCGCCGCGGCCCCAGTGCCCGGGGATGACGCCTCCGCGGCGTCGCCCAAGTTCCTGGGCATGGAGACGAAGACGCTGAAGAAGATCGTGCCCCTGGGGCTCATGTTCTTCTGCATCCTCTTCAACTACACCATCCTGCGGGACACCAAGGACGTGCTCGTCGTCACCGCCAAGGGCAGCAGCGCCGAGATCATCCCGTTCCTCAAGACCTGGGTCAACCTGCCCATGGCGGTCGGCTTCATGCTCCTCTACACCAAGCTCGCCGACGTCCTCTCCAAGGAGGCGCTCTTCTACGCCGTCATCTTCCCGTTCATCGCCTTCTTCGGCGCCTTCGCCTACGTGCTCTACCCCATGCGCGACGCCATCCACCCCACCGCGCTCGCCGACCGCCTCCTCGCCTCGCTCGGGCCCAGCTTCCTCGGACCCGTTGCCATCCTCCGCGTCTGGAGCTTCTGCCTCTTCTACGTCATGGCCGAGCTCTGGGGCAGCGTCGTCATATCCGTCCTCTTCTGGGGGTTTGCCAATCAGGTACGGACGGTTCACCTAATTCTATTACTGTGTCCTCTCTGTCACAGCTGTAATAATTTAATAATGGTTCACCTATTGCGAATTCTCTACTGAACTGCTAGTGATTCATGGCTAGACATTTTAAAATTGCAAGTTGTAATTGATGCTGGCTCTGTTGTTGTGGACTCTGAATATCCCCTTTCAAAAAAAAAAAAAACTTTGGAATGGCTGATGGGGTGTGATTGTCTTTATGCGCAGAAATTAACAGAGTTCCCTTCCAAGATCAAGGGCAATATATAGTTGTCCGATGCGCTGTTTGTTTATATATCTTCATTCAGGTGCTTTTAATCATTGCAGATTACTACAGTTGAAGAGGCCAAAGAGTTCTACCCTCTGTTTGGGCTTGGTGCCAATGTGGCGCTCATCTTCTCTGGGCGCACGGTGAAATATTTCTCAAACATGAGGAAGAATTTGGGTCCTGGAGTGGATGGTTGGGCAATTTCGTTGAAGGCCATGATGAGCATAGTGGTTATACTGGGTCTTGTCATCACCGGTATCTATTGGGGAGTGAACAAGTTTGTTATTGATAACTCATCTATGCCCGTGGTCGAGCGGAAAAAGAAGGTTGGACCTGGCAGATTTTCTACTATTCTTCTGCTTGTGTTTATGGATCTCTCCTTAACGATTCTGCGAACATAACCTTTCAGGACAAGCCAAAGCTCAGCATGGGTGAGAGCATGAAGGTTCTGTTGTCATCTCGGTATGTGAGGGATCTTGCCACATTGGTCGTTGCTTATGGAATAAGCATTAACCTTGTCGAGGTGACATGGAAATCAAAATTGAAAGCACAGGTATGTTGATGTCAAAGCATGTATTCTGGCCTGTTAGTAACATATATACACATATACAGTATAGTTGCCAATTAATTTTCCGCTGGTGTCTTGCAGTTCCCAAGCCCGAATGAATATTCTTCATTCATGGGCGATTTCTCAACTGCCACCGGCATAGCTACATTTACAATGATGTTGTTAGGGAGAGTAATCCTCAGAAAGTTTGGGTGGGGAGTTGCAGCTACGATCACGCCTGCAGTGTTACTTCTCACAGGAGTTGGGTTCTTCTCACTGATTTTGTTTGGTGAGCCATTGACTCCTCTTATGACCAAGTTTGGGATGACGCCTTTGCTTGCGGCAGTATATGTTGGAGCAATGCAGAACATTTTCAGTAAGAGTGCAAAATACAGTCTGTTTGATCCTTGCAAAGAGATGGCATACATTCCTTTGGATGAGGATATGAAGGTGAGTCTCCAAAAATTACCGATTCTTGTGTAGATTCATATCAAATGCATATCTTGCCATAAATGACACTTGTATTGGTATGATTGCTCCAATGAGCAGAATAATTTAAGTTTGTAATACTGGTATGATATGGCAAGTGGAGCCGGCCCAGGGGCCCATGTGGTACTGTAGCGCGTGAACAGAACCCGTCAAATTAGATTAGATTGTTTGGTTTGTTAGGAAAGGGATAAGTTAGATTGATTCGGTTAGGATATTCCTTAGGGGTCAAGTAAGTTGTCTCTATAAAAGGGGCCGTCATGTATCAATTAGAAGAAATCATAAGATAGTTCCTGAGGAAGGGCAGCTATCTAGGGTCTCTCTGCTAATCCATCTATCTGTAGCCATTCCATAACATGGTACCTGATTACTTAACCTCATCAGAGTAGGTGTGATCAGCATATATCATAACTTGTAGAACACGAGATTCCTATTTTTAATGAAGCCACATTAATTTCTTTGATGTTGGAAACTGGACCCTGTGTTAAATTTAGCTCTATGTGAAAGATATTGTGCTGATTTGTCCTTGACTCTAGTTGTATCTATATCTCTGAAACACTGCGATAAGTGACTTTGGTCAAGTCAAAGGCTCATAATCATGTACCAAAAGTCATGTAAACGTACATAATAAGATTTTACGCTTTTATTGATGATGGTAATTATATTCCCAAAAGAAAATCTAATGTTCAGTTTGATGAAACCTTCATATTCATTTGTTGCTTTTGTTCTGAACTCTTTCTGGTCATGATAACAGGTTAAAGGTAAAGCAGCTATTGACGTTGTCTGCAACCCCTTGGGGAAATCTGGAGGTGCTTTGATCCAGCAGTTCATGATCCTGTCATTTGGATCTCTTGCGAATTCGACACCCTACCTTGGTGGAATACTCCTGGTGATTGTTCTTGCATGGCTGGGTGCTGTAAGGTCCCTCGACTCGCAGTTTTCTTCCCTGGCAAAGCAAGATCTCGAGAGAGAAAAGATGCTGAAAGCACAGGCCGTCGAAACAACTGCCAAAGTAGTCGGGACTGGAAATGGTTCTCTCCAAGAAACTCTACCTAGTGAGCCGTCTACAAATGGCGCAGCCACCAAACAGTCTCAAGAATCTGAGAGTACAACCACGGAGAAATCAGGCCAACAGTCTCAATAAGTTTTCCCCAAGAAATTTAGTTAGTACAAGCCTTTGGAGGAGCCAAAAGTTTCTTGGGCCTTTTATCTGGAGCTGCTGAAGAAGGCAGGAATGATATGAGAAATAAGAAGGCCTGTTCTTCTGTTGTTGTAGCATATTTTTTACTTCACCGTGAGTATATGTAGCTGTTTGTTTCATTCCATAGGTATAAACTGTTTCTTTTTGTTATTAAAATTTTGGGGAGTCTGCTTCATGATAATCTTCATTAGCTAGTCCTTAAAAAGGGCGTACCCAGTGCAGAGAGTTCCCGCTCTGTGTGGGGATCTAGGAAAGGGTGTTAGTGGCAAGCCTTACCCTTGCCTGTGCAATGCGAGGAGACCGCGATTGAACCCGAGGACCTTCCGGTCACAGGCGGTAAGACTACATTTACACCAGGCCTGCTCTTCCTTCATTAGCTAGTCCTTGTTGTGAAAAAATATTTTGCCTGGTTTTGATATTTATGGGTATCATATATTTCATATCCATATTCCTACTAAACAGTGATGTAGCCAGGGTCCTTTTACACGTAAGGTTCATGCATGGGCTTTCCCAGGACAAATACTCTCTCTGTAGAATGTAATTCTCGCTTCTCGAGAAGTCAATCAGTTTAAGTTTAAACCTTAACCAAAATTATATAAAAAAATACTAACATACCTGATGCAAAATTAGTATTATTAGATTAGTCATAGAATATATTTTTATAATAAATTTATTTGAAACATAAATATTAATATTATTTATTATAAATTTGATTAAACTTGAGTTACTTTTTAACCCGATATGGATTACGTTCTTTTCTAGATGGAGAAAGTACCTTTACTGAGCATAAAAGGCAGGCATGATCATGGTTCAGTCAGTGATGCAGAATGCTCATACTCTGACGGAATTGGGAATGTTTTTGTGTGATCGCTAGAGACCACTGGGAATGTTTTTCCTTTTTATCGATGGTTATATGGTACGTATAATCCGGAGCTGATATCCCCTTTCGTTCCATGGATACATGATAGTGGCTGGCCGACTAGCTCCCTGGTACCGAACTACCGATACATAAGTGGTCTCACTTAACTGACATGATTGCAACAAGGTCCGTGTTTGCCTGTTTGGTTAGTGGTCACCTCTGGCCTGGTTTCTGAAACTAGCCCTCGGCCCTGTTCGCTTCCCTGTTTGGTTAGTGGTCACCTCTGGCCTGGTTTCTGGAGCTAGCCCTCGGCCCTATTCGTTTCTCTTATAATCCGTACTTTTCAGCTTGTTTTTTCAGCCGGAATAGTATTTTTCTCTCACATGTCACAACAAATCAGTCGGAACAATGTTTTGACTTATTTTTTCAACGAAGTGAACGGGCCGAGCTTGTTTGATGGCTGTAAATGGGTTGAAGCCTGGCTTCGGAGAGCCATCCGTTCGTCCCTGGCCTGGCCAGGAAAGAACGCAGGTGGAGGTTGTTTTTGTTGAGCCAGGCTTGGCCAAGCCTTCGTCTCGGTTCGCGTCACCTCCCGCGCGGTGCTGCGCTCATTGACCTCCCCGCAAGCGCGCCGCCGCTCCTCGCTCGCGCCCGCTCCTCCTCCTTGCGCTCCTCGTCCTCCTCCCATGCTCCTCCTCCCGTCGAGGCTCCGAGCAGAGCACTCGCGATCGCTGTCGCCGGCTGCGCCATCAGACGACAACATGGGGGAGTCTTCCTCCGAGCTCTGTGCCGCATCCAGTAGCAGCCAGGAGCTCCTCCTCCCAGATGGCATGCGTCGAGCACCGGGTGGCTGGTGTGGCGGCGCGCCGCCGGCATTGGCATGGGCACCACCAGATCCTGTCTGCTCCCGTTGTCCCCACTGCTAGGACACCACCAGGGCCCAGCCAAGGTGCTGCGTCGCCGGCCATGGCGAGGGGGTAGAGCTGCTTGGTCTTTCTGCTTCCTTCGGCGTACACCCACCACCCACACCCATCTCTTGGAAGAAGCGGCGGGGATGGAAAGGAGGAAGGGCGCGGTGTGCCATGCTCGTCGTGCGGGGATGGAAAGGAGGAGGAAGGCTGTGCTCGTCGCGCTTGCCCTGCTGCTCGCCTTGCTGCAGCCGTGTCTCATGTCCACCACTTGTTCGACGAAATGCCTCAAAGGGTAACCTTACCGAATCGGATAAGAGCTGACTGTATCAAAACAAACCAGACAACCAAATACACCCTGGGGCTAGCCAGCCTTAAACAGTACAGACAACCAAACAATCAGAGGTTGGCTTAGTGGAAATAGGCTAAGGTTGTCCAAGATTCTTAGCAGAATAGAAATTAGCGAGAAAACCAAACACACCCTTATCCTGTCGAGGCGAGCAGAGCACTCGCGATCGCTGGTCAGCTACGCCATCAGACAACAACATGGGGGACATCTGATGTGAGGCTATGTCAGCCAAAAGCACTTTCAAAACTGCTCAGAGAGGAATTCGGATGATTTCAAGAGTTGGAGGTATCTACATTTTTTTGGAAGGAGATATCTACAAATTTGGTTTTTTTGAAAGAGGCAAACTGAACTCATGCAAATAGTTGAGGGAGATTAGATGGACTTCTTTCATTATTAAAAGAAAAGGTCAACATTACCACCCTCAACTTTTTGTGAAAGTCTGCTTTTTCCTCTATGAACTCTAAAACTGAGTAAACCAACTTCCTGAACTTTTAAAATAGTTTGTTTTACCTCCATGACTAATTATAAGCGGTTTTCAAAGGCGATTTTGTCTTTTTTTTTTTATTTATTTAGGTCCAATCTTTTAAAAATCATAGTAAATCATAGAAAAATCATAAAATGAAAAATTCAATTTTTTTGGACTCCACATGAGTAGATATACACAGTGAATATATAATATGGTATGCTTTAGTACAAATTTTTTGTTGTAGCTTTAGATTTATACTTTTCTATAGTTAATTCATAGTTGCAGTTTTTATGGTCCAATTATGGTAAATTTTTTTATGATGGGCTAATTATTGTATGCTTGAATTATAGTAAAAATTTTATACTTATTGGATATATATATATAACTTAGTTATAGATTTATAAATACTTTTTAACAAGCATACACCTAAATAAAGATATAACTAAGTTATACATGATCCAATAAGTATGAAATTTTTACTACAGTTCAAGCATACAATAATTAGCCAACCTTAAAAATCTCATTACAATTGGACCATAGAAACTGCAGTTATAAATTAATTATAAAAAAGCATAGATCTAAAGCTATAACAAAAAAATATTCTAAAACATACATATATGTTCACTGTGTAGATCTACTCATGTAGAGTCTAACAAAATTAGATTTTTCATTTTATGATTTTTCTTGATTTACTATTCTTTTTCAAAGATTCAGCTGAAATAAATAAAAAAGAAAAAAAACAAAACCGCCTTTGAAAATCGCTCATAACCGGTCAGTGAGGTAAAACAAATGTTTTTAAAAGTTTAGGGAGATGGTTTAACCGGTTTTAGAGTTGAGAGAGAAAAAACAGACTTTTGTAAAAGTTGAGAAGGTAATGTGGACTTTTTTTTCCTTATTATTAAAATCTTGACAAGTTGTGCGGAAAGCCCACATGCAAATATTCCAATTGGGCCATATCCATAAGTTGGGCCAAGACTGAGAACAAGTTGCTCTGACGTTCTGCACGGCGGGGACTTGGCCCATCCACACTACGCCATCGCCCCGTGAGCGAAACGGACGGCTGAGATCGGCTGGCCGCAGATGGCGAGGGGACAGGCCGACCCGTGATTTTTCCAGATCAGATCCGACAGCTCGCCTTCCCGTCTTCTCCTCTCCCCCACACCCCGGGCCGGTCGTCGTCGTCGCGGCGTGAGCGAGCGAGAGCGAGAGGGGAAAACCCAAAACCCTAGCTCCCACCGCCACCGCCCCGTCGCCGACGGCCGCCAGAGTAGAGAGATGGCGGTAGACGAGGTGAATTCGGTCTACGTCGGCGGCCTTCCCTACGAGGCCAACGAGGAGATGCTTCGCGACGCCTTCGGGTACTACGGCACCATCGTCTCCGTCAAGGTCCGCCCCGCTCCTCCCCCTCTATTCTCCGTTTAGTCAGCTCCCGCGTTTGCTCTCGAGAAAGTTTTCCGGGCGCTGCTGGTTTGATTCGATGGTGTGAGGCTGTGCTGCGGCCGGTGATGTTTTTTTTGAAATATATGGCGGAAAAGCGGGTTGATTTTATTACGTGGGTTTTTTTGTCACGTTTTTCTTCTGCAAAATGTTCTTCTCCTTTTTTAGGATCTTAAGTGAGGATCTCGGGAGTGGTTGTCTTACAAAAAAAACAGCAAACAGCATGAGAACACGAAGGAGAGAAAATAGAGAACACGAAGGAAAGAAAATAGAGGAGGTGGTGTGCGCCCATTCCCAGTTTTGGATGGCTAAACTAATTTAATGCCAAGATGAATTGGCAGGTAGAATTGTTTTGAGTAGAGTTCAGATTTTCAGTTCATCTGGGTACTGTATTTGCACGGTAGATGTTTGGTTTTCTTTTGGATGCCGAGGGCATTATGGTTTATATGTCTCGAGCATCTTACTTTTCTTCAACTGAGAGGAGTGTGAAGATGATGGCATCCTCATTTGCAAAGATATGTGGAATTGCCAAACCACAAACATACATACAGAAAGACAAAAGCAATCTCATTTGGTTTTGTTTTACTTGTTTGCTAGTATGATTTAGCAGTCAATGCTTCCTAGTGTTGTTTTTTAGACCAAAGGCACTTTGGTCCAGCTTATATTGAAAGCCAGAGTCACTGCTGGGGAAACCAGCTTACACTGAAGCGTTTACGACATACGCAAAATAGCCAAAGTTTAAACCTCACCACCTCACCTCTCATAAAGGCCAAGACTAAGGCAAAACACAAAAGGACCAGAAACGCTCTACGCCTACTTCCTAGTGTTGTAACCAACTGTTTTGAGTCTGTGAGATTATATAGCTTTTGTTTCCTGATTAATTTGTGCATTCCAGGTGATTAATGATCATTCTGTCAAAGGCAAGTGTTATGGTTTTGTTACTTTCACTCACCCCAGAGCTGCTGAGCAAGCAATTGCAGGCATGGACGGCAAGGTATATAGTATGCTTCCTTTTTTTTAACTTACTTGGCACCTTTCCTTTATCTTTTGTTTAACATGTCTTTTTGTTTGGAACAGAAATTAGGCAATCGTATTGTTCGAGTAAATGAAGTGCGTACAAGAGGTCCCCGAGATTTTGGTCGAGATGGTTTCAGACGAGATCCAAGAAGGTATGGTAGAGATCCATACTGGGACAGAAGGGTTAGGGAACGGAGCTATGATCGTGAAAGGGATCCGTACCATGACAGGGATAGTGATAGATCCCGTGAGCATGATAGAGAAAGAGATTATGAGCATGGTGGCTTTAATCGAGAAATTGACTATCCCATGGATCGAGATCATGAAGTAGACGAGAGATGTCCTAGAGAACATGATCGTGCAGAGGAAATGCATAATATGGATTCAGATAATGACAAAGATAGGGAACATGGAACAAGAAAAAGGTTCAGGTGCCATGTTGATTTTGTTTTTCATAGTGGGGAGTTATGTTGATATTTCTAACCATGGTAGCTATTTTTAATATTTGAATGAAAACAACATTGTGTTTGATATATTGATATGCATATTTTAGGTATTTGCAGAGTGCTTAATTGATGTTCTTGGGCCATTTGAAATTAATTTACTAGAGCATCTGGTCCTTAACTTGGATGTCGCATTTCAAGATCTTGGAACGTACTAGGGAAAATTTGATTGCAGCCTTGTAGCCATGCTGTCTTATACTCCCTCCATTCCAAATTGTAAGACGTTTTGGCTTTTCTAGATACATCACTTTTGTTATGCACTTAGATGTACACTATGTCTAGATACATAGTAAAAGCAATGTATCTAGAAAAGCTAAAATGTCTTACAATTTGGAACGGAGGGAGTAGATAAATAAGAAAAGGGCCATATTCACCTTAGAGAAGTTTGAACAGCAATTTTTAGTGATATTTATATGTTTCCCTGCATTACTCTCTATATCCACTCAATTATTTTTAAGTTAATATAGTGAATACTGGCTGCACAATTAGAATGATGAGCAGGTTTGATGATTTGTTCATCCTAACGTGTAAAAATTCTTGTATGCTGACTAGTGGCCTTGCAGATTGCATAAACTTGTATACAATACAGAATCATTATCATATGCTGAAACTGGGTACATTTTTTTTATAAGGAACTGGGTACATTATTGGAGACCATGTTTGGTTGCCCTTACTGTGAAATTTACACCATTGTTGTGTCTTAAGTCCAGATTTTAATGTACTGACTACTGTCTATTTATAAAGAAAGGTTGTACCGCTATAGGAAATATTTCATGGATCAACTATAATCCTTAGAAAAAACTGAGGCATTTACTTTCCTAATGTTCTCTATGCAGCCGCCCAAAAGGTCGTGATAGCAGAGATTTATCGAGTTCCAGTGATGATCTTCAAAATGATGTAAGTGCATCTTCAAAAACCGAGGCATTTACATTCCTGACTCTTTATATCAACTCCTTTTTGTTTTCGTATAAAATTTTCATTTCTCTCTTTTTTGTATATCAGGGAAAGCACCAGTTGGATAAAACTATTCAGATGCGTGAGGACCTTGAAAATGAGGCATGCCATTTCCTTAAAGACATTGTTCTGTATTAGTTTGATCTGGAAACCATAAAATCAGCTGACACTATCTCAGAGTTGGTGTAAAATCATGATGGATTTATTTCTTTGCCAGAGTCCATTTAAGTTAACTTCCCTATATTGCTTTCGGCATATAAAGATGAAAACATGTTAAATGCATGTGAAAGTAATCAAAGTTCTCCAGGCTTAGGCTTTGTTTGGATGCATGTGTATCCCCTTCCATCCACATGTGTTGGAGTGGAATGGAATGGAATTTAGTTCCACTCCAATCCACTTCGACACATGTGGATTGAGATGAATACATGCACATCCAAACAAGGCCTTAATGGATGTAGATTTATGGATATTCATGACCTGCAGAATTAGATCATGAACTCAATTGCATTTGCGAGGTACATAAAAGGATAAATGCCTATTGAATTTGTAGTCCCATTTAGGATTTATCTTTTGCTTGACTTCTACAGAAATTTTCATATTTAGCTCAGTTTTATTTTGCACACTGACATGCTTGGATACCTCAGGTGACAGTCATGCATTGATCACTGAATGCACAGGCCTTATTTACTCAGAAAAGCTTCACAATTAGTTGCCTATTGCATTACAATATATAGTATTATCTTTTCAGCTGAAGTTATATAGTACATGGGATGCACAATACCTGAACCATGATAGACTGATAGTATACTCAGCTACTTTTTAGATAGGCCGAGTACTTTTGTTCATGATGATTTAACTGTTTCTTGCATTTTATATTATGAGCTTTGCAGGTTAACCAGATTAAGGATAAAATATCTGCGAAAGAACAGCACATTGCAGATTTGCAGAAGAAAGCTCAGGTGATCTATGTCATGATTTTCAAAGGATTCTGCTGTCATCTTTTGCCCCATTTGTATATGAGATAGCCACTGTTTGGCCATCTCTTAGAGTCTCATTTGGGATGAGTTCTGATGATAAGTCAAAAAAACATTTTTCGCGTCAAACTGCAGAAATTAGAGGATGAATTGGTTGTTGCGGGAAAGTCTCTTCAGAACGACAATTAGCTGTTACAGACGTATGTGCTCTTCACTTGTTGGCTGCTTATTTATGCAAGATGCAGTTGGTAGTCCTGCAATGGCTTGTCTGATGAAAACATTATATGTGCAGCTGTACAAACATTTTCTTCAACTTCAAGACTACAACGATAGGGTCAAAACGGCTGAACAGAGGCTTCAGGTTATTATTTTCTCATCATTTGTTTCTTTCATAACTCTCGAGTTCCGTGGTCCTGTACTCGTTAGTGTTTGTTGAGAACAACTATCCAGTCGTTTAGGTTTGCTTGTGTTGGCAAGGTGAGGACGGTGTGCTGACTCTTTCTGTTTTGATACTAGTCTCTTGTTGATGCTGCCATGGTCGAGCTTGACATGGCCGAAGATGCTACCACCAGAGATGGCTCGATGTATGAGAACGGCGTGGTTTGAACACCCAAAAGGGCTGCCAGCTGTCATGGTCTGTGACGTTACTAATTTGTTAGACTTGTAGTTTGGATTTGCCCATGTAATAGAACTGTACTGTAACTAGAAACAGAATATGTTATGTAAGGACCAGAAAATGAGTGGCTCCACTGCACATTTGCTATTTTGGTCCGGAGTCCGGACTTGTCTTTCAAAGTTGAATTTATTAGCCGGGCTGACTATTGCTGATGCGGTATGATGTGACCGTGATATGTCAGCTGTTTGAGTTAAGCAAGTTTGTCTTGAGAAATTTTTGTGTTCATGTTTATCAACCACATCTATATGTGTATTTGGCGACAGAGTGGATGTCTAGACATTGGCGTGTGTTGATTCCTGAGCTTTGGCACCGTGCCTGAAGTTAGTTGCCGAGCCTGACGAGAGTAACAGCCAAATGCAGTCAAAAGATTACACAACCTTTTGTTTCGCTGGGAAGTTTCTTTTTTTCCCCTTAAAAGAGAGGTAAAGATACTGCGACTATAGTTTAGAATTAGAAGCGCTCGCCGATCGACCGCCCGTATCCCCGGCCAGCCGCCGTAACTCAGCAAGGCCACCGTCACGCGGGGCTCGCCGGCCCCGCGAGTTGGGTCTCCGGCCTCGGGCCGTCAAACACGGCCACGTCACGGTCTTCAGCACCCGCACGAGGACCCCTTCCGCTCTAGTAGCTCTGACTCTGAACAATTGATGACAGCTGAGTAGCTGAAGACTGCATGCTTCCACCCGAAGTGAAGTACTAGTGCCGCTGCTCTGCGCTGTACATGTACCCTGTTAGGTTGATCTCCTTCGACTCGGTACAACGATTGAGTCGGGTCTTGATCCGGCACCCTGATCGGGAGCGCCCAAACAAATCAATGGTTGGTGGACCCCCGTCGCGCAGCGCCATAAAAAAGAGGTGGGAGCTGAGGCACTAGGTACGAGGTTCACTACCGCTGCCACAATCCCCACCTACAAACCCTAAGCCGATCTAGAGAGACGCTGTGAGCGACGAGATGTGCCATCACTTCTCCCGTCGGACTCCACTGCTGTCCTACATCGACACCATGGCCAGCTCCTCCGCCAAGCCTACCGATGGTCGGTAACGCCTCCCCACTCTCATCCTATCTCTCTCAGTTTTAGTTCATGTTCTAGGGTTTACTATATCCTAAATGGAAGTTTATACCCGCTAGATCTACTACTAGTCGGTGTTAAGTTCTATCAATGGTATCAAAGCGAACCTAGTGTGTAGATCCAGATCGGGTAGAAAACTAAAAAGAAATAAGGAGATGAAAGATTTTGAATTCCTCGAACCTTAACCCTAACCCTAGAAGAAAGGTCGGCCAGGGAAGGGACCTACCTGGGTTTCCCTCACCACCTTGAGAGCGCTATCAGACCCATTTCTGCGTCTGTTTTTGGCCTTTAGGAAGATTTTCGTCACTTTATTGGAAGAGAGTCCGTCGGACACTAGCGCTACTCATGGCGCGAGGCTTTGATAATCCTCCATTTGAAATTCTGTGTAGGGCGCAAAGGGCACCACATTTTCCATATTTGGCACATCTTGCCGCTGTTGTTGCTCCCCCTCATTTCAATTGGTTCTATTGCAGCTCATTTTCACTCATTTTTGCCACGGTGGGATGGCTCCGGCCACAAATATCGCGCGTCCACAAAGGTAGTGAGAAAATTGGCATAAATCATTGAGTGGGCGCCAAGGCCGCCGCCACCTCTACATCGTGTCTACCCTTGAGAGACTGTAGCCAATAAAATGGTATCTGTTTTGGGCCATGGTGTGTAAGAAAGAGAGAAAGGGAGGGACGAAATGGACCTAGGGTTTGGGAGTAACTTATCATTGCCCCACCATATCCATCGTGGCTGCATGAGCCTTTTTTGATCTCGTGAAATCAACGCCGACCGTCGGATGGTGATGAGCGGTGAGATCGCTTGGGCTCGCTTCGCCCAAAGCGGATTGGCAAAAATCCCGACCATAGTCTTGTTGTGGCCCTATGGGGCGTGTGCGCGCGCCTTAATCATGATGGCATTCTCCGGGTTGAATGAATATCATTTTAATGATAAATTCAATGATTGTTTCAATTTTATTATTTTCTAGAAACAGTTTTGATGAATTTTGTCAAGTTTTGACGTTAAATCTCTGTCAAAATTTGAACCAACGGGATAATTTTTTTTTCAGAGAGTAGATGAGTACAGTAAAATGCTTCTGAAAAGTAGATAAATTATTTTTTCATATTTTCGCTGCAAAGTAGATGTTTATTATCTTCTAATTAAATTCGAACCAACGAGAAAATTTAATTTCAAGAGCAGTTAATTTTATTCGGTAAATTATGATATTGTTATTTTTCTGACGAACGTTGATAATAGCAATATTATAATTTTTTATTCATAAGTTTTTCCATGCATTAATTTTATTTCTTCCTAACAGTGATGTAGAAGTAATGTAGAATAATGTTGTATGTTTTAATTTTGACCAACGTTAAATTAAGGCATGCAATTATTATGTCATATTTTCTCAGTATCTCTAGCGTTGTTTTCAGGACTCAACCCTATAGCATTCATCTCACACATTCCGCCTCTTGAAGGGGGCAACTATCGTATATGGCGAGAGAAGTATGAATTAGCACTTGCGCTGTCCGAAAATGACCTAGCGTTTACCTCTCCGTGTCCTACTGAGCCAGTGGACCCGGTGAGGGAAGAAAATGAAACTGATGCTGATTTCGTTGCTCGGCAGCGAGATCATGCAGAAGTGATAATGAAATACGATCTTGATCGTAAGAAATGGGACATTTTGAACCGTAAGTGCTTGATGATGGCTAAGTCCACTATTTCATATGCAATAAGGGGGTTAATCCCAGATTGTGACACCGCCACTGAGTATCTCAAGAAAGTGGAGAGTCAGTTTACTGGCTCTTCAAAGGCTTATGCCAGTACCCTAATAAAGAAGTTATTCAATGAGAAATACTCTGGTGGAGGGATAAGAGAACACATATTGAAGATGAGCAACACGGCTTCTAAGCTCAAGCCAATGGATTTGGGGCTCAAGGATGAGTTCCTGATTCATTTGGTTTTTGCTTCATTGCCTAAAAAATATGAAACTTTTGTTGTTAATTACAACATGCAGCCTAACAAATGGGACATGGAGAAGTTCATTGCCATGTGTGTTCAAGAAGAAGAGAGGCTTAAAAGCTCATACGATGACTCTGCTAACCATGTGAAGGACTATAAAAAGAAGAACTTTAACAAGAATGTCAAACCTTAAGGGAAAGCCCCCCAGAATGATCACTATCAGAAGAACAACAATGTCCAAGTTGACAAGGATCAATGCAAATGATGCAAGAAGTATGGACATTACCAGAAGAACTGTCTAGATTTCCTGAAGAGCCTTTTAAAGAGAGGTGAGGACATTATTACATTCATAGATGAGTCCTTATATTTAAGTTATTCAAAATTTACTTGATGGATTGACTCATGTGCAACTATTCATGTTGCAAATTCATTACAGGGATTCCATACGAGGGGACCCTGCAAAGAGGAGAAAGAAGAATTAAAGTAGTAAATGGAGTTGAAGGTGAAGTTGAAGCCATTGGAGATCTCTCTCTAGAATTAGATGATGATTTTGTACTTCAGCTTTCAAATGTCATTTATGTACCCTCTTTACGTAGAAATTTGATAAGTGTTTCACGTCTAGACGATGATGGATATGATTGTCATTTTGATAATGGCAAATGTTAGATTATGTTTAATAATAAGTGTGTTGGTCTTGTCTTCCGACAAGATAAGCTTTATTGGTTATCACTTTCTGAGAATGTGAATGTTGTGAGCACTGAGAATGAGAATGCATCATCGTCTATGAATGCAAGAAATAAGCGGAAGAGAGTTCATGATGTATCATCGAAATTATGGCACTGTCGTTTAGGCCATATTTTGAGGGGGAGAATAGAGCGATTGATTAAAAAATCAATTCTTCCGCCATTAGAATTTTTAGATTTAGAACAATGCATTGATTGCATAAAAGGAAAGTATGTTAAGAAAATAAAGAAAGATATCAAACGAAGCACAGGAATTTTAGAAATAATTCACACAGACATCTGTGGTCCTTTTCTTGTGAAGAGTGTGGATGGTTATGATTCATTTATAATATTCACAGATGATTATTCTCATTATGGTTATAATTATCTAATTAAGGAAAGATCAGAAGCATTGGATAAATTTAAGATATTTAAGGCTGAAATATAAAATCAGCACAATTTAAAGATTAAGATAATAAAATCCAACCATGGGGGGAGTACTACGGTTGACACACTCCATATGACCAAGTTCCTGGACCTTTTGCAAGATTCTTACAGGAAAATGGCATAGTTGCCCAATACTCTACACCGGGCGAGCATCAGCAGAATGGAGTAGTTGAAAGACGCAACCGTACCTTAATGGATACGGTGAGAAGTATGATAAGTTACTCTACTCTACCGATAAGTTTATGGATGGAGGCGTTAAAACCGTCATTCATATTCTTAATCGAGTGCCAAACAAATCGGTGCCCAAACCACCATATGAGTTGTAGACAGGAAAGGAACCCTCACTTAACTATTTACGTGTGTGGGGTTGTCCAGCCTTGGCTAAAGTCTTTAACCCAAACATAGGGAAGCTAGACTCCAAGATAGTCAGTTGTCATTTCATTGGCTATCCGAAAAGTCAAAAGGTTATCGCTTCTATTGTCCTGACAGACATATGAAGTTTGTAGAAACAAGACATGCTGTGTTCTTGAAGGAAGAGTTGATCAAGGAGAGCATGGTAGCGCGAGAAATTAACCTAGAGGAGAAGCGGGTATATGTGCCTACTCCAATGGTTTAGGAGCTATTCTTCACGCTACCTGTTGTTGCTGCACCAACAATGCAAGACACTGTAGTAATAGCACATGTTGTTAGTTCTCCTATGGCGACAATGAATGAACATGAGGAACCTATCTTTTAGGATCCTGTAGAACCCGTTGTCACACATAAGGAAGAGCAACAACAGCCTCATATAGAACAAACGTCAACTAACGAGGCCCCTAGAAGGTCTCAAAGAGTATGAAAACCAGTCATTCCTGATGACTACGAAGTCTATGAATATGAAGAATTTCAAATGGAGGGTGATCCCACCTCATTTGAAGAAGCCATGAGAAGCGCTCACTCATCAAAGTGGCTTGAAGCCATGCAAGATGAAATGAGATCAATGAATACCAACGGTGTTTGGAACTTAGAAACAATTCCTAAAGGAGCCAAGACAGTAGGCTGTAAATGGGTCTACAAAACGAAATATGACTCCAAAGGAAATGTAGAAATATTTAAAGCGTGACTTATGGCAAAAGGCTTCACGTAAAGAGAAGGCATAAATTACAATGAGACATTTTCTCTAGTCTCATGTAAGGATTCTTTTAGAATTATAATGGTGCTTGTAACATATTACGATTTAGAATTACATCAGATGAATGTAAAGACGGTGTTCCTAAACGGGGATTTAGAGAAAAATATTTACATGGCATAACCAAAAGGTTTTGTTGTGGAAGGAAAAGAACGTATGGGATGCCGCCTGAAGAAATCTATTTATGGATTAAAACAAGCATCAAGACAGTGGTATTTAAAGTTTGATGGTACAATAAGAAAGTTTGGGTTTTCAAGAAAATATAGAGGACAATTACGTTTATGCAAAGTTCAAGAATGGAAAATACATTTTTCTAATCTTGTATGTGGATGACATCTTACTCGCTAATAGTGATGTTAATCTACTACTAGAAACGAAGAAGTTCTTGTCCTCGATCTTTGATATGAAGGATCTTGGTGAAGTTTCGTTCGTTCTAGGAATAGATATTCACCGAGATAGAAGAAAGGGAGTTTTAGGATTATCACAAAAGTCATACTTAGAAAAGATTCTAAAAAAAATATAGTATGCAAAATTGTAAGCCTTCGCCTGCTCTCATAGTCAAGGATGATAGATTTGAGGAATTCCAATGTTCTAGGAACCAATATGAGATCGATCAAATGAAAGCGGTTCCATATATTTTAGCTGTCGAAAGTTTATAGTATGCTCAAGTGTGTACACGCCCTGACATAGCGTTTGTTACTGGGTTACTTGGCAGATATCAGAGTAATCCTGGAATAGAACACTGGAGACTGTTAAAGAAAGTTTTGTGTTACTTATAAGGCACAAAAGGTCTCATGCTAACGTATATAAGATCTGATTCCCTATACATAGAGGGGTATTTAGATTCAGATTATGCGGGAGATGATAGAAAGTCCACGTCAGAATACATATTTACTCTCGTAGGAGGAGCTATATCGTGGAAAAGCTCCAAGCAAACCGTCACTATATCGTCTACGATGTATGCCGAGTTTGTATCGTGTTATGAGACCATAGGGCAGGTGAATTGGCTGAAGAAGTTTATGCCTGGGTTGGTAGACGACATACATAAGCCACTCAAGTTATACTGCAATAATAATCCAGCAGTATGTTATGCTCACAACAATAAATCAAGTGGCGCTGCCAAACACATTGACATAAAGTATTATGTTGTGAAAGACAAAGTCCGGAATCATATAATTAGTCTTAAGCACATAAGTACAGAAAAGATGCTCGCGGATCCGCTCACAAAAGGCTTACCACCCAATGTGTTCAGAGAACACTTAGCCAACACGAGTTTAAGGAAAAACCTATGATTCCTAGACAATAATGGCCTAGATGAGAATATGTTTCAAAACAGAGAGATGTATTGTAGCTGTTAATCTAATGGCAACTGACCGTGATGATGGGACATGTTCTATGTACTGATCTGTGATGGAATGAGAACAAGATAAAGCAAGTTAAGTTTAAGTTATAAATTGAGATCAAGGGGGAGAATGTTAGGTTGATCTCCTCCGACTCAGTCTAATGACCGAGTCGAGCCTTGATCCCGCGCCCTGATCGGGGGCGCCCAACCGAATCAATGGTTGGTGGGCCCCTGTCGCGCAACGCCATAAAAAAGAGGTGAGGGCCGGGGCACTAGGTACGAGGTTCACTGTCGCCACCATAATCCCCACCTACAAACCCTAAGCCGATCTAGAGGGGGCGCTGTGAGCGACGGGAAGCGTCATCGCTTCCGCCACCGGACTCCACTTGCCCTACATCGACACCATGGCCAGCTCTGCCGCCAAGCCTGCCGATGGTCGGTAACGCCTCCACACTCTCATCATATCTCTCTATCTCTCTCAGTTTTAGTTCATGTTCTAGAGTTTACTATATCCTAAATTCAAGTTTATACCGCTAGATCTACTGCTAGTCGTGTTAAGTTCTATCATACCCAACTGCTCAGGGAGAGGCGAGGAGACGAGACACCAAAAGTCTCTTGGAACAGAGTAGAGCAGGCCATCTCTGACTTGTAACTGCCGACTGGAGCCTGCCAAAATTGTTTTCTACAGGCGCCGTCGGCATCAACGGCCAACGGCGCAGGCCCATCTTGACCGCTTCTCACTCGGAACCCCTCCTGACGCAGGTGCGCCACTCACCGTGTGGTCTATGCTCGCTTGGACTTACTTGACCCGCGACGAAGGGTAACTATTAATTAACACGGGTGGTTAACGTTGGCTACTCTACCCACTTATCCTGGACGTGACGGCAATTGGGAAAGGCGACGTTTTTCTTTCTTTTTTTGTTGCAAGACAACTGTTCGTCCCTGCCGGTGAAGGAAGCAACGAACGAACGCCAAGTGAGCCGGTCGTCCAGTAGCATACACGAGAGACCTCAGATCAGCGAACAGCTCGGGCCCGGTCAAGCCGCGCACAGCGGAGCCCATTAAAAATAAAGCTTATTTTCTTTGCAAGCAAACTACAGTAATATACTCCTGCCCTCTCGTTGCTGCATGTGCGCAGGGCACCTTTTTAATCACAATTTCACAGTAACAGAGAAGAAGAATATATATATATATATATATATATATATATATATATATATATATATATATATATATATATATATATATATATATATATATATATATATATATATATACACACACACACACACACGCACGCCGATCAACGCCGGTCGGCGGCGCAGGAATCAGCTACGGCTGCACACTGGACAGGAGCCCCTGCAAGAACCTCCAGCCGGCAGCCATTACTAGCCCCACGTGCGTCCTCCGCGGCGCAGCCCGTGCCATTGGCCGGTGCCCCGCCGGTGCCTGCCTGTCCAGTGTTTCGGCTGCTTTCCTGCACCCCGTTTCTCGCACCTGCACCCTAGTGCGCCCATGAGGGCCCGCATCATCCGGACTACGCGCGCCATCCACCCGACCTACAACACACGAAGACCGCTAGTGTCTTGTACGTTTTTCACTTGCATGCAGGTGGGGACATTCTGCGCTCACTTGGCGGCGCTCAACTGTAGTAGGCGGCTGCGACAGGTGGTCTCATTGCAACATGTACAATACTGATATACTTTTGTAACGTCCAGATGAAACACTTGCAACATACGTATTAAACACCTGAAACACTTGAAACATGCGCTTGCAACAGGCATGTTATGCAACATCTAGATATACTTCTGCAACATCCAGATAAAACACTTGAAATATACGTATGAAACAACTGAAACACTTGAAACATATACTTGCAACATGCGTATATAGCAATTGCAATATAGGCAATATCTAGATGAAGCACTTGAAAATATACTTCTGAAACACCTGAAAACGCTTGAAACACAGCATCATTGGCGACCACGACCTACCTGGTGGCGAATTGCGGTAGCCAACAAGCGGCGCTCGGATGGTGTGGAGAGGGAGGATGGCGGCAGGCAAGTGGCTGGGCGCGGTGAAGAACGTTGCGCCTGAGCAGTCATCATGGACCACATTGCGTCGACTCGAAGAACTCGCTAGAACGAGTGGTGAGTGACGGTGGAGAGATAGGAAGGTAGGCGACGGCGCTCGGGCATGGTGCAGCACGCCGCCGCGTTTCCTCAGCCGGTAGCGCGGTCGCGGTGGAGCACGCCACGGCGGTGCGGGCACGGTGGCGATTCGAGAGTGGGTTCGAGAATGAATGCGGGCGCACGGCGGTGATTCGAGAGGAAAGTGACAAAGATTTTTTATTTTGAGCAACGCGAGATGTGTGTGTCCGTGCGGATGGTAGTGTTAGGCCGTTCAGGCGGGTGTTGAGACCCACCAACACGCGTCTCGGATGCCCTACCCACAGTATTTCCGTTTGGGAGGACGCCCAAAAGACACGGGTGCGGGATGCATGACATGCGTCTGGAGGGATGGAATACCTATGATAAGGGCATTTTAGTCATTTCAAATTTGACCTTATATGTTTTTTTATAATTGAACTTCTGGACAGAGACAAAAACAAAACTTTCCCTTTAGAATATGGCCTTGGCAATGGCATGTGCGTGATCCCTGATCAAATTCGGACAAATCCGCTGACGAACACGATGTGGTTGGCATTCCTAAGTTTGTAAATCCTTCCAATGTATCCAAAAAGAAATGTTTGAGCTAGACAAGAAGATTTCCAACACAATGACACGTTCTTTTTGGCACAAGAGGTCATGGAATGCTATTTTCAGACAATTAACGTGTTCAATAGGTCGTTCGGTACACAATCACATGCTTTTATTTCTGTTTTTGTCCTTGATCTGAAGCTTGACACTGGAATTCCTGTTCATAGTTTCGTATGCAAATCCTTCATCTAATCTCGGGTTTCCAGGATGTAAAAATGAGGATAGTCACTGAAAGCTCGCCTTCCCTCCTGATTTAGCCCTAGGAGTTTTGTTATAATTGAGCTCTTCTTTTTGCTTGTGCTACTAGCCATTTCACTAGTTTACATAATCATGTTGCCTGGGCGTTTACCTTTTCCATTGACAGAAAGGTTAATGTTTATTCACTGTATTTTCACCATCCTCTTTTTTTTTTGGCACTGATTTTCCAACCAGAGTGCTCCAAACTCCATATTTGAGAATCATGAACTGGCTAGCATTGTCCTAGACTATAAGAGAGACTGCAGTTACACACCAGTGTTCACTGACTGCACTGATGGGTTAAGAGAAACAACCTTTCAGTGTAAGCATCTTCTGTGCCTTGAGTCAGAACATACCATTAACCATTGTGAGGAACGGACTACGTCTACGTGGAGGCCAGAGAGAACCAATATCCAATACCATGAGAATATTTGATGACTCCAGTCTCTGCTGGCAAAACAGCTCGGGTCCGGTCAAGCGGCGCAGAGCGGAGCCCATTCAAACGGTCAAACTATTTACGCTGGACTCGCAATAGGAAAGCAATAGAACTAGTACAACGGCCGAATTTCCCGCGAATCAAAAGTCAACGACGCGCCCGCCACCTATGAGCAGTTCGCACGCACTAATCACCTTCCCCGACGAGCATTAGCACGCGCAGGTATTTATACCTCAATCGCCACCTCCTCATTCCTTAGACACTCACACCTCTCTTTCTCTCCCTTCCTCTTCCTCGTTTTCTTCTCGGAGATCAGCAAGCTACGAGCCTGCAGCTACAGCAGAAAGACAAAGAACAAAGTCAAGCTCAAGCAGGGAGAAGTGATCGGGAAAGACAGAACGGAGAAGTTTGACATCAGTCGCGCGAGGCCGTGAGGGCGCGCGAGGATGGATTTAGTGCGGATGGGGAGCATCGCCAGCGGGAGCATACGGCGGACGGCGTCGTCGTGGCGGGCGTCCGGGCGGAGCGACGCGTTCGGCCGGTCCGTGCGGGAGGAGGACGACGAGGAGGCGCTGCGATGGGCGGCCATCGAGAAGCTGCCCACCTACGACCGCATGCGCAAGGGCATCCTCACGGGCGCCGGCGCCGGCGCCGGCTTCGAGGAGGTGGACATCCAGGGGCTCGGCATGCAGGAGCGCAAGAACCTCATCGAACGCCTCGTACGCACCGCCGAGGAGGACAACGAGCGGTTCCTACTCAAGCTCCGCGACCGCATGGAGCGGTGAGCAAATCCACTTCATCTCCAATCCTTGATCACCACCTCTGAACAATTCAGAAGCACTTGGGAAATGATCTGCAGCACTTCACAGAGAAGCATATCGTGTTACTCATGTGGTGGTGTTGTTCTTTTTCTTTTGGGTTTTGCAGAGTTGGGATCGATAATCCAACAATAGAAGTGCGGTTTGAGCACTTGAACATCGACGCCGAGGCCTACGTCGGCAACCGGGGTGTCCCGACGATGACCAACTTCTTCTCCAACAAAATCATGGTATGCATCTCATGTGCAGCGGCACCTTCATACTTCCTAGACATGGGGAAAAAGAAAAGGCTTGTCAGGTTCCTTCAACTACTAACTCTTGTGAGCTGCTCCTATCACAGGATGCACTAAGTGCTATGCGCATCGTTTCAAGCGGGAAGAGACCTATCTCTATCCTTCACGATATCAGTGGAATCATAAGACCCGGAAGGTAAGAAGAAACCAAAGAATTCCAAAGTGCAAGATTTCAGTTTTTTTTTTCTGTAGTTGTACTTACTATTGGCACTTTGTTCAGAATGTCTTTGCTGCTTGGCCCTCCTGGATCCGGGAAAACAAGTCTACTTCTGGCTTTGGCAGGGAAACTTGACTCAACTCTTAAGGTACCACATCTTGCAATACTTTCTTGATTATGAACTTCGAAATCCTAGGCACAAAAAATTATATGTATTTTGGGAGAAAGGTACCTGCAAATTGTACTAAAAGGGATGAATTTGCAATGCAAAATTTCAGGTGTCAGGAAGAGTAACTTACAATGGTCATGACATGGATGAATTTGTCCCTCAGAGGACATCGGCATACATTGGGCAGCATGATATTCACGTCGGCGAAATGACGGTCCGGGAAACGCTTGCCTTCTCTGCAAGATGTCAAGGAGTTGGAACACGTTATGGTATGTAACACTGACATTGAAAAGGAACAAAGATAACTATACACCTTTGGTAAAGTGGATCTGATGGTGTTTTCAATTACTCAGACATGCTTACTGAACTTTCAAGAAGGGAGAAAGAAGCCAACATTCAGCCAGATCCTGATATCGATGTTTACATGAAGGTATATTTCATTTAATTCAAATCAAACCCTGTATTTACATTGGAAGTAACAAAGGTTACTAAGTTATTGTGTGCTTCTGTGCAAACAGGCTATTTCCGTGGAAGGTCAGGAAAGTGTGGTCACAGATTACATCCTCAAGGTGGGTAAAAATATACTGAACAAAAAGAAATAGGAGAAATGGATATGCCCCCTAACACTACCTGTAATTCTTTTGCAGATTCTAGGTCTGGAGGTCTGTGCAGATACAATGGTTGGAGACTCTATGATCAGAGGTATCTCAGGAGGACAAAAGAAGCGTGTCACAACTGGTATGTGCAATCTGCAGTTAAATTAAGATTTGTGCATCAAGCCCTTTGACCCTGATCGAAAAATCTGACTTCATGTCTTGTTGAATTTTCACAGGCGAGATGCTTGTTGGTCCAGCTAAGGCGCTATTCATGGATGAAATCTCCACCGGTCTGGACAGCTCCACAACATATCAGATCGTCAACTCTCTAAGGCAGTCGGTCCACATCCTTGGTGGAACTGCACTTATCGCTTTGCTTCAGCCTGCGCCTGAAACATACGAGCTCTTCGATGACATTGTTCTCCTCTCTGAGGGCCAAATTGTATACCAGGGTCCTCGGGAGAATGTCCTTGAATTCTTTGAGGCCATGGGCTTCAAATGTCCTGAGAGAAAAGGTGTTGCAGACTTCTTGCAAGAAGTGAGTGATCCTGCAGAATCCTATTTACTGCACGTTCAGACTTGGAACCCAATTTGACATTGCTCTCTGTGATCACAGGTTACATCAAGGAAGGATCAGCACCAGTACTGGTGTAGAAGAGACGAGCCATACAGATACATCTCAGTTAATGACTTTTCAGAGGCGTTCAAAGCATTCCACGTTGGGCGTAAGCTGGGATCAGAGCTCAAGGAGCCCTTCGATCGCACCAGGAACCATCCTGCAGCTCTCACAACGTCAAAGTATGGTATCAGCAAGATGGAGCTTCTAAGAGCATGCTTTTCTAGGGAGTGGCTGCTGATGAAGAGGAACTCATTTGTTTATATCTTCAAAGTAGTCCAGGTATTCATCTTGCTTCTTGAAATCTTCTCAACTTCCAAATTCAGACAGTAAATTCTGATGAATGTTCCATTTTTGCACCAGCTCATAATTCTCGGAACCATTGCAATGACGGTCTTCCTGCGCACGACAATGCATCGACGTAGTGTCGAAGATGGAGTGATATTTCTGGGCGCTATGTTCCTTGGACTAGTCACACATTTGTTCAATGGTTTTGCTGAGCTCGCCATGAGTATTGCAAAGCTGCCGATATTCTATAAGCAGAGGGACCTCCTCTTCTATCCATCATGGGCATATGCATTGCCTACATGGTTGCTAAAGATACCAATATCATTCTTGGAATGCGCTGTGTGGATTGGCATGACTTACTATGTCATTGGCTTTGATCCAAACATCGAAAGGTTCTTTCGCCATTACCTGCTGCTCGTACTAATCAGCCAGATGGCATCTGGTCTTTTCCGGCTTCTTGCTGCACTAGGAAGAGAAATGGTTGTCGCAGACACATTTGGGTCATTCGCGCAGCTTGTTCTTCTGATTCTTGGTGGCTTCTTGATAGCAAGAGGTAAGACAAGTCTTCATTCACCCATTGCTTTAATAGTTCCAGGAGCATGTAATTGACTTTTCTTCTGCAGATAACATCAAGAAATATTGGATCTGGGGCTATTGGTCCTCCCCTCTGATGTATGCCCAGAATGCCATAGCGGTGAATGAGTTCCTTGGCCATAGCTGGCAGAAGGTAATGTAGCGACTTCTGAACCAATCTAAGCTATGATCACTCTAAAGTTCAGAGAGACAGCTGAGTTAACAAACAATGTCAATCTTTGTGCAGGTTGTCGATAGTACACATAGCAACGACACGCTTGGAGTTCAAATCCTAAAGGCCCGCGGCATCTTTGTCGATCCAAACTGGTATTGGATTGGTGTTGGTGCATTGCTTGGGTATATCATGCTCTTCAACGTACTCTTCGTTCTGTTCCTTGACTGGCTTGGCCGTGAGTACCTTCTCTGCTCAAAAGGATCAGTCCAAACACTTGAAAATATCTCATGTTTGGCACTAACATAATTCTTGTAAATACAGCACTTGGACAAGGTCAGGCCGTTGTTTCTGAAGAGGAGCTGAGGGAGAAGCACGTAAACCGTACTGGTGAAAATGTTGAGTTGCTGCCTCTTGGAACAGCTTCCCAGAATTCGCCTTCAGATGGTCAGTCATAAGCAGATCTCCATGCAACATACATCAGATAATACATGTCATTGTCGCATCATTGTAACAAGTCCATAAAAATGCAGGAAGAGGAGAAATTGCTGGAGCTGAAACCAGGAAGAGAGGAATGGCACTTCCATTTACGCCATTGTCCATCACCTTTGACAATATCAAATACTCGGTGGACATGCCTCAGGTAAGCATAAATTAGAAGATCTTCTTATCAACAAAATACAAACTGATAATACTAAATAGTAATTAATAATTGCATGACTCTTTGACAGGAAATGAAAGACAAAGGTATTACTGAAGACCGTCTACTGCTGCTGAAGGGTGTAAATGGAGCCTTCAGACCAGGAGTCCTTACAGCACTGATGGGAGTCAGTGGAGCGGGTAAGACTACCCTGATGGATGTGTTGGCGGGAAGGAAAACTGGTGGTTACATTGAAGGAGATATTTCAATCTCTGGATACCCAAAGAAACAAGAGACCTTTGCTCGGATTGCTGGCTACTGTGAGCAAAATGATATCCATTCTCCACATGTCACTGTTTATGAATCCCTCCTGTACTCTGCATGGCTCCGGTTGCCCCATGAAGTGGATTCAGAAGCAAGAAAGGTAGGTCAAAGTTGACTTCATTCTTCTAGCTCTTAAGCAACATAGTAATATTTTTCATAGCAGCCGATAATAGTGCTTGGCTAATCAGATCACTTCATGGGTGCAGATGTTTGTGGAACAAGTCATGGAACTTGTGGAATTGACACCACTGAGGGGAGCATTGGTAGGACTGCCAGGAGTAAATGGTTTATCCACAGAACAGAGGAAGAGACTCACCATTGCTGTTGAGCTCGTGGCCAATCCATCCATCATATTCATGGACGAACCAACTTCAGGACTAGATGCGAGGGCAGCTGCAATCGTGATGAGGACAGTCCGAAACACGGTGGATACTGGAAGGACGGTTGTCTGCACAATCCACCAGCCAAGCATTGATATCTTTGAAGCTTTCGATGAGGTAAGTGGCAAAAACCATAAAACAAGGTTCTTCCAATGGTATTTTTTTTAACTCTGGACATAACACTCACATGTCTTCTTGAACTCTGCAGCTATTTCTGATGAAACGGGGAGGAGAAGAAATATATGTCGGACCTTTGGGACGCAACTCGTGCCATCTGATTGACTACTTTGAGGTGAGCTTCAGCACTCACCTATTGAGCAAACACATTCACTTCCAACTTATGACATCCATGTAACCCTGCTTCGTGCTTCAAATGCAGGGAATAGAAGGAGTAAAGAAAATCAAGGATGGTTACAACCCTGCAACATGGATGTTGGAAGTGACCACCTTAGCTCAGGAAGATATCCTTGGAATCAACTTTGCCGAAGTATACAGAAACTCTGACCTGTACCGGTATGTTCAATCAGATTAACTCAGAATGGTGTTTATGCTTTATTTGTGCTGTGTTTCATGTCGCTGATTGGGGTGCATCATTGCAGGAGGAACAAAGCTTTGATTAGTGAATTAAGCATACCACCATCAGGGTCCAGGGACTTGTACTTCCCAACCCAATATTCACAGTCCTTCCTTACACAATGCATGGCTTGCCTGTGGAAGCAGCACATGTCTTACTGGAGAAATCCATCATATACCGCAACTAGAATCTTCTTCACAACAGTTATTGCTCTCATCTTCGGAACCATCTTCTTAAACTTAGGAAAGAAAATGTAAGTAACTTTGCTTACAGCACCAGTTGAGACCTGATATATGTTGGCATATTGTGACAAAGAAACTTACTTGTACTTTCTCTTTTCTTTCAGTGGCACTAGGCAGGACCTATTGTATGCTTTGGGATCCATGTATGCTGCAGTTCTTTTCATTGGAATTCAGAATGGTCAAACTGTGCAGCCAATTGTGGATGTTGAGCGAACAGTTTTCTACCGAGAAAAGGCAGCTGGAATGTACTCTGCTCTACCCTATGCTTTTGCACAGGTAATTTGGTTGTAACCGAACATTTGGATAATAGGAAATAATTGTTCTTTTCTTCCTTAAACCTAGAGCTGAGTTCTACTACCTTTGAACAGGTTCTTATTGAGATCCCACACATCTTCCTTCAGACAGTCGTGTATGGTCTCATTGTCTACAGCCTGATTGGCTTTGAATGGACAGCTGAGAAGTTCTTCTGGTATATGTTCTTCATGTTCTTCACCTTCATGTACTTCACGTTCTATGGGATGATGGCAGTAGCCATGACACCAAACAGCGACATTGCCGCTATAGTCTCAACTGCGTTCTACGCAATATGGAACATCTTTGCCGGCTTCCTTATCCCCCGCCCGGTAGGTGTCCAAGAGTAACTCTTGTACTATGCTAGACCTCAATTTTCTCTGTACTGTTGATGCTGAAGCATACATGGTTGGCTTGCAGAGGATACCAATATGGTGGAGATGGTACTCGTGGGCTTGCCCAGTGGCTTGGACACTATATGGACTTGTTGCCTCACAATTTGGAGACATCACAGACGTCAGGCTGGAAGATGATGAAATAGTGAAAGATTTCGTCAACAGATTCTTTGGATTCCAGCATGACAACTTGGGTTATGTAGCTACTGCTGTTGTTGGATTCACTGTTCTCTTTGCTTTCGTCTTTGCCTTCTCCATCAAAGTCTTCAACTTCCAGAGAAGATAAGGGAGGGCACCATCTAAAAAAGGATTTGGTGTTGCTTCAGCTCAC
Source organism: Miscanthus lutarioriparius (assembly GCA_904845875.1). Taxonomy (NCBI): domain Eukaryota; kingdom Viridiplantae; phylum Streptophyta; class Magnoliopsida; order Poales; family Poaceae; genus Miscanthus; species Miscanthus lutarioriparius. The sequence continues at coordinate 133,689,548 of CAJGYO010000007.1, read as the reverse complement.
TTTCAGTATATAGGCACTGCAGCATTGTAAAATGATGAGAGTATATATGTAGTCTTTGTTTCTTTATAGTAAGTTAACATCATTTTTTGTTTTCCGACCAGTTTGGCCTGTATTGAACAGAAAGGGGCCTCTGTAAATTGTATGTAGACTGTGCACAGCTGAGTTCAATACTTCAATGTAAGATTATCCATTAAATTTATACCTTTTGTCCAATTGAGATTTGCCTCCAGAAATTAAGTCCATGGCAGAATAACATGAGAAAAAAAAAAGACGGTGGTGCCTTAGTGCCTATCGGCCTATGTAACGAAGAAGGGCATTTCGGTTCAGACAGAATGACAGATACTTAAGGAAGTCCATAAATATTAGGAACACAGATAAAATGAACATTCAGAAGCAGCATCCTCTCACTGCACTGCTGACGGACAGCAATTCTGCCACTAAGTGGCTAGGGATCCTAAATTGCGCGAAATCCGAACCCAATTGGTATCCTGAACAAGATCATCAAATGACTTGTCGAAATTCCTATGCAGAACCCAGAATGGTGCACCGACCAGCGAAAGAGCCGAGGAACAGGCGGCAGGTGGGGGTCGCTACTGCCTACTCGCAAACCCTTCCTAAATCCCAAATCAAACCTCTTTCCCCCATCGGCATTCGGCAGGCTTGGTCTGTATCTAAAGTGTAGTATAATGGATCGCATTTTGCGGCGCAAAAACTGCTCAATGGAAGGACAAATCGCGAGATTATCATATCACCTGCTGGCTGCAGCCGTAGCTCCCATTGCTCGCGCCATCCCCCGCAGCCCATGCCATATGCCAAGCAGAACGAAGACGGAACCGCCAGTCCACCACCGCAGGCTGGGTGCGGAACAAGCAGCCGAAGAGGCAACAACGGTCTGGAGCCTCGTTACTCCGACCGCCGGAATGGTCCGCCACCGCTGCGGAGTTCGCTGCGATTCGGGCGCGGTGTGGAGGGTTTGTGGTGTTGCCCGCTGCCCCGCTGGGCTTTGGGCTTTGGCTTTACTGAGTGCCCGGCGCCGGGCCGGGCGGCCGGGCGGGAGCCAAACTAGCCCATCTCCAGTCTCCTGATTAGAAATTTCAGAAGAGCTAAGTGCACAAAGGTACATTAACTTATGAGGAGGTTTTATTTAGGTTCATCAACTATGAAAGTGTATTTTTGATCATAAATTTTGTATGTCGTATCACTTAGATTCATATTCCTTCACGTGGATTTATCATGCTGACGTAGCTTGCTGACTTGTCCATCTGAAATAACTCTTGGCAATGCATTTTGCCAAACAGATTGTAGGCCTCCGTCTCGAGGCAGCACCTGTCCAGCGTCTCCTTGTCCACCGCGGCGCCGGTGCTGGCCGCGGTGCCCTTGGCTAGGAGCTCCCATTAGATGACGTAGTGTCCTGGGATGCTCTTGGTGTAGGCCTAACTGGTGTACTCCACCACGGCGGCGCCATGCGGGCGGACGCAACGCGGACGCGTCTTGTCAGACTCAATGGACAGCGTGGCGACGCAGGTGTTCGACCGCGTCCTCGAGCTCCACGGCGTCGATAGGGGTTATGCCTATGGTGGCGCCAACCGCGTCGACCCTCGTGCCGCTGCTAGAGCTTGCTGTCCCGTCGCCGGCTCCTCGACGCACGGTCTTCCTCTAGCTCCACGCGTGTTTGTCGGCGCCGTGCTCTCGATCTAATCCTCGTGTCGAGGACCGTCTTCATGGCGCTCATGCTGTGAGCGCTCCGTCAGCTCATGGCGCACCTAGCATGCCGCGCGGGTCCCGAGCGCACTGCCGTGCTGGCCTCGCCCAGCGTCGTCATGGCCAGCACCCTGCTTGTAGGCGCGGTGATCCGGGTGTGCGTCCGATGTTCGGCACCGAGGCAATGGCACTTGTGCACAACCTGTTTAACGAAATACATTGCCAAAAGCTACTTCAGACAAACAAATCAGTAAGCCACGTCAACATGAGAAGGACACGTAGAGGGACGTGTACCTAAGTGATACGACATATAAAGTTTATGTTCCTAAAAATCCACTTTCATAATTAATGGATCTAAGTAAAATCTGCTCACAGGTTAATGAAGGTGCATTTAACTCATTTCAGAATATGGCTTTGGCACATGATGACATGCGTGATCCCCGATCAAATTTTGCCCAATATGACGTTGGCATTCCAGGTTCATACTAGTTAGTGCTCGGTCAAAATTTCGCCCGAGATTCTACAAGACGCTTAGATTTGATCTAGTTTGCTTGTTCTGAAATCACGTTAGAAAAGATGTTCTGAATTAATATTTCTCTTGTTAAAATGTAGATGTTCATGTCATGTCATGTTTCAGAGGCTACCTTAAACGCTTTTTGTCCATGCTTACTCTGAACTTGTGATAGATGGATCTTCTGCTCCCGTAAAGATCAAACAAGCTGAATAAATAGTCAGAACTGGTGTTGTCACGTGACTCGTGAGGCACGCTTCCTCTTCATTTCCTGTGAAATCGGTTGTGCGTTGCATCTTTGTTCTTTTTTCCCCATTGCAATCTTACTTCAGTTGCTTGCTGCCTTGCATGATTCAGATAGTTATGGTTAGATAATCTTCTGCATCTCATCCAATGCACAACAGGTGAATACGGCGTCGTAAAAGGCTCTCTACTGTTGCACTGTAGCAGCTGTAGGGGTAGGCGTCGAACGGCTCACCTACCACACTATAGCCATAGCAAGAGCAGACGCCAAAGTCAGCCCTGCTGTCACATCTAGTAACTGTAGCAGCACGACAGCTGTACTAGGACTAGATGGATAGAGTTGTATATATAGTTTGCCATTGCAACTCAGAAAACAGAGTTCAGATTTGCCATCTCCTATAACAGAGCTCCGGCCAACGCTGGTGTCTCTGCTGTGTGTGTATGCTCTGTTCTCCCTCCCTTCTTCTACCTCTAGCCATAGTGTGTGGTCGGACAACGTCTGTCGTGCTCGGCCGTGGTCGGCAAGACTGGTGAGTGGTCGACTCACCTGAGTCGGTGATCTTGTGGGCTAACAAGTGGTATCGGAGCCGTACAAACGCCGTCAGCTGGACTAACCGCTGGCGATGACGGATGGTTCGGAGATGGGCGACAGCAGTGGCACTGCTGTGGCTGCCCAGCCATGACAGGAGGTCGTTGTTCGCACGGTGCGGGAGGTCAGCGGCACCAGTTGGCCGACGTTGACTCGCACCAACTATGGAGAGTGGTCGGTGACCATGAAGGTCAAGCTCAGAGCCCGACGGCACTGAAATGCTGTTGACAAGGGCACCGATAATGAGGAAGATGACATGTCAGCATTGGAGGCTATCCTCGTTGCTGTACTGGCGGAGTATAGGGAGCCGTTGGAGGTGAAGAGGTTTGCTAAGGAGGCGTGGGAGGCTATTGCGGCGATGCGCGCCGGTTTCGACCGCACAAAGAAGGCGACGGCCCAGCTTCTGAAGTAGGAGTACGCCAACCTCAAGTTCAAGGATGGTAAAATGGTGGAGGATTTCTCCCTCCGCCTACAGACGCTCATTAGTAAGCCGAAGAGCCACGGAGTCACCATCGACGAAGAGGAGGCGGTCTCCAAGTACCTCCACTTCGTGCTGCAAAGTACATCCAGATCGCTCTCTCCATAGAGACGATGCTGGACTTGTCCACCCTCACCATCGAGGATGTGATAGGCCGTCTACGAGCGGTGGACGAGTGTCTGGAGCAGGCGACAACAACGAAGGACAGCGGCAAACTGCTACTGACAGAGGAGGAGTGGGCTGCTCGGAGGAACTCCGGGGTAGCCTCCTCTAGCCGCGGAACTCCGGGGTAGCCTCCTCCAGCCGCGGTGGCGATGGCAAGCGCCGCGGCAAGGCTTCTTCGGAGAAGAAGAAGTAGGTCGACCCCAATGCCTGTCGGCGCTGCGGGAAGACAGGCCATTGGGTACGGAAGTGCCCAAATCGCAAGTAGGAGAAGAAGGCTGAGGCTCATCTGGCGCAAGCTGATGATGATGATGAGGCCACTATCCTAACGGCGACGTTCTATGCACTGCACGACGTCGAGGCCGAGCAGAAGGGAGTGGTGACGATGGCAAAAGGACCTGGGAAGGCCCTAAAAGCTGTCAACCTCGATGAACCGCGCGCCCAAGTCCACCTCAGACGTCTGGGCGGCAAGCAGGAGCAGCGGTGGTGTCTGGACTCTAGTGCCAGCAACCACATGACGGGCTCCAAGGCAGCTTTCTCCGAGCTCGACGATGATGTTTCTGGTACGATGAAGTTTGGTGACGACTCAAGGGTGGCAATATGAGGACGCGGCACCATCATCTTCAGGTGCTAGAACAGGGAGCACCGCGCGCTAACGGATGTATATTACATCCTATAGCTGCGTTCAAGCATCATCAGCATTGGTCAGCTGGATGAGCACGGTAGCGAGGTACTGATCAAGGACAGAGTCCTCAGGATCATGGACCGGGAGCAGCGACTTCTCGCTAAGGTGAAGAGGTCTCTGAACCGGTTGTACCTACTCGACCTAAAGGTAGAGTAGCCGGTGTGTCTAGCGGTAAGGCACACCGAGGAACCGTGGACTGTGGCATGCCCGGTTCAGACATCTTAGCTTCGATGCACTTGGTCGGCTGGGGAAGCTGGTCCGAGGGCTACCCCACATCGAGCACAAAGGCGAGCTGTGTGATAGCTGCCTGGCCGAAAAGCAAAGGAGGCTGCCGTTCCCAAAGGCGGCCAAGTATCGCGCGGAGGATGCTCTCGAGCTCGTCCACGGCGACCTCTGCGGGCCGATCACGCCAGCCACAAAGGTGGTCGGCGGTACTTCCTCCTGCTTGTGGATGATTGCAGGCGCTACATGTGGCTGCGACTCCTGACGAGCAAGGACGAAGCGGCAGCGGTGATCAAGAAGTTCAAGATGCGCGCGGAGGCCGAGAGTGGCAAGAAGCTCCGCGTGCTGAGGACTAATCGCGGCGGTGAATTCACTTCGGTGGAGTTCGCTGCATACTACGCGGATCAGGGTGTGGTACGACACCACACCGCGCTGTACTCACCACAACAGAATGGCGTGGTGGAGCGATGGAACCAGACGGTGATCGGCATGGCTCGATCCATGATGAAGGCCAAAGGCATGCCGGCAAGGTTCTAGGGTGATGCAGTGACCACGACGGTGTTCATCCTCAACCGTGCTCCCACCAAGGCCCTAAAGGGCAAGACACCGTTCGAGGCTTGGTATGGGCGCAAGCCGAGCATGTCCTTCCTCCAGACATTCGGCGATCCTCAGCAAGCTGGAGGATAGGAGCACACCAATGGTGTTCCTAGGCTACGTGGAGGGTACCAAGGTGTACCGGCTCTACGACCCATGCGGAGACAAGGTACTTGTCTCGCGCAACGTCGTGTTCGACGAGAAGGCGGCTTGGGACTGGAACAGTCCGAGCACGGGGGAAGCTGGCGGCTTCACTATCACCTTTGTCGTCAAGCATTTGGTCATCCATGGTGGTGGAGACACTGGGGAAGAGGTGCCAAGCACTCTAGGAGGGGTGCCGAGCACTCCAGGAGGGATGCCGAGCACTTCGGGAGGGGTGTCGAGCACTCCAGGAGTGGAGTCGGGAGGTCATGCAGTGGTTACAACCACTCTAGGATGGGTGCCGAGCACTCCCATAGCGGAGCCGAGCAGTCTTGCAGTGGTGCTGACCATAAGTCTGATGCCAAGCACTCCGGGAGGGGTACAGACCACTCCAGGAGTGGTGACGAGCAGTCCAGGAGTAGTGCTGAGCACTGCAACTAGGGTGCCAAGCACTCCAAGTGCTGTGCCGAGCACTACTGCGGAACAGGGAACTCCATCGACGCCGATCAAGCTCGCCTCACCTCCAAGTGACATCACTGAGTTCGTGGATGCCTTCCACGACGGTGAGGAGGTGCGGTTCCACAGGCTAGACGACATCGGCGGCGGCACAGGGCCCTCAGGCCTGGCTGGTCGACTGCTTAATGACCAAGAGCTGCTACTCATCAGTGCAGAGGAACCACCCACGTTCGCGCTGGCCGAGCGCGATGGAAACTGGCGACGACGATGCTGGAGGAGATGAAGGCGATCGAGGAAAATGAGACTTGGGAGCTCGTCGATCCACCTCCAGGATGCCGTTCGATCAGCCTAAAGTGGGTGTACAAGGTCAAGCGGGATGAGCTCGGCGCCATTATCAAACACAAGGCGTGCCTCGTCACCCGAGGTTTTGTCCAGTGCGAAGGCATCGACTTCGAGGAAGTCTTTGCGCCAGTAGCACGCATGGAGTCTGTCCGTTTGCTACTAGCCTTGGCAGCAGCAAAGGACTGGCGCGTCCATCACCTAGACATAAAATTAGCCTTCCTCAAAGGCGAGCTGGCGGAGACGGTCTTCGTCAGGCAACCTCCGGGTTTCGCCGTCAAGGGAGCGGAGCACAGGGTGCTCCAACTGCGCAAGGCGCTCTACGGGATGTGGCAGGCCCCATGAGCATGGAACGCCAAGCTTGACGCCACGCTGGGCGAGCTTGGGTTCACGAGGCGCGCAACCGAGCACGCGCTCTACATACGGCGACGGGGGAAGGAGGAGCTCGTCGGCGGCATGTATGTGCTACCTAGTTCACACGAGGCCGGACATTGCGTTCGCCGTGGGCTACGTCAGTCGCTTCATGGAGGATCCTCGAGAGGATCACTGGGCTACGGTGAAGCATCTGTTGCGCTACGTCAAGGGGATGGTGGATCAAGGGATTGTCTTCCCCAAGACAGGCGGAAGCAGGCTGCAACTCACTGTGTTCAGCAATGCAAACATGGCGGGGGACATCGACGGACAACGGAGCACCTCTGGCGTGCTCGTCTTCCTCGGGTCGGCTCCAATTTCATGGCTGTCGCTGAAACAGAAGGTGGTGACATTGTCTACGTGCGAGGCAGAGTACGTGGTAGTGGCCACAACAACGTGCAAAGTTGTGTGGCTGCGCCGGCTGCTGGGCGAGCTAACCGGTGCGGAAGCTCACTCATTAGCACTGATGGTGGACAACCAGCCGCCATCGCCCTCATGAAGAATCCGGTTCTCCACGATCGGAGAAAACACATCGACGTGAAGTTCCACTTTCTCAGGGGCTGTGTCGATGGAGAGCAGATCGTCATCGAGTTCGTCGAAACTGGTCGGCAACTCGCGGACGTTCTCACCAAGCCGCTTGACCGTCTTCGACTCACGGGGTTGAAGAAGATGATCGGCATGGAGGGGGTTCAAAGGTAGCAGAAGGATTATAGGAAGAATGGTTAGATAATCTTCTGCATCTCTTGTGTGAATGCACAGCAGGTGAAGGTGGCGCTGTAAAGGGCTCCCTGCTGTTGCAGTATAGCAGCTACAGGGGCAGGCGCCGAATGGCTCACCTGCCACATTGTAGTCACAGCAGGGGCAGGCGCCAAAGTCAGCTCTGTTGTCACATCTAGTAACTATAACAGCACGATAGTTGTACTAGGACTAGATGGATAGAGTTGTATATATAGTTTGCCACTACAACTCAGAAAACAGAGTTCAGATTTGCCATCTCCTATAACAAAGCTCCGGCCAACGCTGGTGTCTCTGTTATGTGTGTATGCTCTGTTCTCCCTCCCTTCTTTTACCTTTAGCCATAGTGTATGGTCGGACAACGTCTCTCGTGCTCGGCCATGGTCGGCAAGACTGGTGAGTGGTCGACTTACGTGAGCCGATGATTTTGTGGGCTAACAGTTCTGACTTCTGATGGATATCGGGAGTACTTTCAGGAAGTGGACGGTTTTAGCTAAGTTTCAAGAGGCAAAACTATCTCATAAGGCAAGTTTTTTCATCTTTCCCCTTTTCTCCCTCGGAGGACGTAAAAATAAATTTGTTTTGTTTTTTTAACAAGATGATTTGTAAAATTGTTTTTAAGAAAAAAAAAGTGCGTGAATATTGATGAAGCAAGAAGACAGCGAGAGAGTGCACCATATAACTTCATAAGCAAAAGCAACATACCACAACACACCAAAGAACCAAAATATGCATCTACTGAATGATGAAGTTCTGTGGTTAGAATTTTCAAAAAAAAAAAAAAATGAAGTCCTGTGATTCTGCATGCCTAGTGTTGCAGACGCAGAAGCACCTACAGGCTACAGGCCTGTAAGTTCATGAAAGTACAAGGCAGAGCAATAACACAAGAAACCTATATATATATATATATACACACAAAGGACTGTAACGTACATATAGTACCAGTGCGCTGGCATGCAATCACAGATTTACAGTCACAAGTACAGCGTTACATTGAACTCACTCACTGTCACAGATACTCACTACGGTTAACGTAGAGTTAACGCTTCAACCAACCACATTTATTTACAGCATGTTTTATTTCGACGAACAGTTCCAGATCGATCGCAATTCTTCACAACCGAAACAAATCCACAATAAGTCGATCATGGATCGGTGTGGCAGAATTGGTTGAACCGACCTTACTCGTCCTTCTTGCCGCAGCAGCAGAAGCACTCCAGGCAGTGCTCGCAGGCCTCGTAGCAGCAGAAGCAGCAGCAAAACATGAAGGCGCTGCAAGCAAGGGAAAAAAAATCTATTCAGCATGATGCATCTTACAAATGAATGTGTAAATTTGTGTTGATGCTTGCGGAAAACATAAGATTGTGCAGATTCTGCAGATGCAGAACAACAACCCTTATCGAGTACGTCGTCTAGATTGTGGTGATCTTACTGACCAGGCATAGAGGAAGCCCTTCTCCTCGTGGCGCTTTTTGACATGCTCCATGGCCGACAGCTTCCGGTCCTCGCTCTGTGAAGGCTCATCCATTGTCGCCGCCTCTTCTTCTCCCCACAGAAACGAACACTATATTGAAAAGAAGAAGATGGCAAGTAGCCAAGCTAAAGGCCTAAGGGAGGAGTAGCTTGTTCTTGCACTTGCACCCGTTCCAGTGTGGTATATAAAGAAGGCTGGCTAGAACATGCGGCTTACCGTTACAGCGCTACCTAACCTCTTGCTCCTTGTCAGATTGTTTCAGCATCCATTGACAGTGAACTATTTTATTTCAAAAATAGATTTTTTTAGAATTTCAAAAATAGAATTTGGAGATTGATCGTGCATCATTGTTTCATTTCATATTTTCTTTTTCTCCGTTATCGTAGCGATAATCTCGATCATATCGCAATCATCATGCTCCACACCAATTTCAAGCGATGGTCACGCAGATTGCTCCCTAGGAGATACCTTGGAAGATGCCCTCAAATGTCACTGTGAGATAGGGATGCGTGTCGGTGTGGATAAGTAGGCCTTTGACAGTGCAATGGCTCTTGCAAGTGGTCAGGCTGTGTGCAAACTATGCAAAGGCTGGAACAAGTTTTCAATTCCTAAAATGAAGCTCTTGCAAGTTGCAACAAATGGAAATGAAAAGGTAAGTGTCCCTTAAGATACCAAATCATTTGGCTTTAGACTTTGAGATCGTTTAGGCTTCAAAAGAAGCTGTCATTTTTGCTTATTAATTAAAGGGGGCAAGGAAGGGACTCGGCACCAAAATGACATAGCTAGCTATCAACAGCGAAAACAGGTGAAGGAATGCGATTGGGATTCAATGTGCGGAAATGATCCGCAGCATCAGTTAATTTGCGTGATCGGCTTATGAATTTGCGTGATCCGAACTGTCACGCTGTTGACCTGTTGTATGGTTACTTTGTGGTGGCAATTCTATTGTAGGCTTGTAGCAAAGACAGTCAAATCACATGACAACAACTGATATGAATTTTCTTCTTTTTTTCAGAAACGCGTGGAACATTGTACAGAACTAAATATTACAACTTTGGCATTTCTAATGACATAAAAATAAAATAAAATAAAATGTCATATAGAGGGGTTGATAGGTAGTTCATATGTCTGCACCATGGTGCAGGATTTTGCACCACTTGTAGTTCTTAGGGTACTAGCTAGGTAGGCTCCTGAGTCCTGATTAAATCATACATCAAGCACAATCGAAGGTTAAGATTTATCATGGTGACATGTCACCAAATGAGTGATAGCTCCTTCAAATATATAATCAAAGCAAAATGAACCATGAATCATTTATCACTTCCTTATATTCTAAATTTCATTTTTGTTTTCGGATGTTCTTTTCAGTGTCTCATCTGTGCCCCAGTCTCCACTACCTGTAAGCATCAATCTCAGTGAGCACCAGCAAATATGAAATGATGTTGTGGCCTAATATTAGTGGTGTGAAGTGTCCTTGTAGCAACAGAGCCAAATATATCGCACGAATCAGATCAGCTGCCGTGTGTCGGTGTGTGGTTGCATAACATGACCTACTTTTCAGGCATTAAACGGTCAGGGTTCAGAGGATATCTATTGCATCAGCATATCTCACTTCTGGTCTTATGGAGAATGAATGTTGCTTACGGTGTTCGTCTGTTTATATTACTTTTTGTCTGAGTTGAACAAGCACTACTACTCCCTCCATAACTATTTCATAGCAAATTGTCTAGTGTCCACAATATGATTTCACCGTGTTTTGAACATAAGATTTGTGTAGGAATTTCCACAAAGAATTCAAATCCAACTGTTAATAATGAGGTATTTTTGAACTGAAGCAGATGGTCCCAACTCAGTTAGTCGTGTGTGGGTGTGGTCGTATGTCCAGACCATCCAATTTCAAGTCCTCTTAGAAACAAATTTGAATGTCTAATTCTTCTTAATTAAAATTTAAAACTCACCTAGTTCCTTCTAGGTTGGTCGAATTTTATGTTTACTATATCATCTGAACTTGTCAATCACTTACCTCTGGCGCAATGGCTATTTTGGTGCCTTTCTTCTTCTTTTGAATTTTTAGCTTTGATTTTGATTTCTTAAGCTGGAGCACTGCCAAGTGGCGGCGCTTCAGATTTGCACGAAATCTGCTCCAAGACTGCCACAAGTTGATGTGGACATGCATGTTTATCAACAAAAATCATGATTTGGTTGTAAAATAGATTCAGTAGTATGTACCTGATGGCGATGGAGTAGATGTTAACAAATCAAATTGCCCCAAATGCATATGATTGGGTTTGCTGATTAAGGGTAACGTGAAAACTTCTATATAAGCAGATGGCATAATACAAAGATTAACCCTAAAGTTTTCGTTATCTCTGCTCATTTGTCATCGCAGATGTCATATGTGTCAATTTGAGAGAAAAGGATACTGCTGCACCTATCACCATGCCTTACGGATCACGTTAAGCTATCGATTCCAGCTCACCAAAGCCACAAGCTTTAGCAGATTACAACAATGGCGAGCTAGGCACCAACCCACATTTGACGAGTCCAGAGTAGAAGGCAGGAAAGGAAACTTGGAACACCTCAGCTTATGTATATGTGAACAAAGATAAAGGACCAGGACTCAGGAATATGTTTCTCCGAGACGCGATCGCCCCAAACTTGCTGTTCATTGTGGCTTTACAGCGTCGGTAATGCTGTGCTAAGGATGTCCGGTCCATCTGGACGCTCCGGCCACGACACTAGCCCAATGGCCTAACTCCTCTCCACTTGCGTATCAGCTCACCCAATCTTATCTACTCGTGAGCCCGTTGTCGTTCCTCTCCATTCACCGCACCACTGTCGTGTCCACACAGCCGCGCACGCTCCAGCGCGACCACGCCGCCACGGCGCTCTCCACCGCGCCCGACCGACCGCCGTCCTCGCTACTGAGGAATCTTAACCGTGGCGGGCAAAAAGCCTTAACTGAGGCGGGCAAGCCAACCGCCTCGGACGAAAGGTCACGGTTAATCGTGGCGAGGCGGTCATTATAATCCAACCGTCTCGGTTAATATGTATTAACCGAGACAGTTTCCTTAACCTGCACGCCTCGGTTAATGGATTTAAAAAAATAAAAAAAACTCGACGAGCACAGCGAGCCCATCCATGAGGCCCACCGAGCCCGGCGACGCCCCACGGCCGCCGCTCGCCTGATTTGCTGGCGCCGAGAAGAGCCGCTGGGGTCACGCCCTCACGAGCCGCCGCCGGGGCCGGGCCCCCGCTCGCCACGCCGTCGCAAGCCACCGCTGGGGCCGAGCCGCCGCCGGGGCCGGGCCCCCGCTCGCCACGCCGTCGCAAGCCACCGCTGGGGCCGAGCCGCCGCCTGGGCCGGAACTCCACTCGCTGCACCCTCGCGAGCCACCGCTGGGGCTGAGCCACCACCGCCGGGGCCGGGCCCCCGCTCGCCGCATCCTCGCAAGCCGCCGCAGGGGCTGAGTGCCGTCGGCGAGTGGAGGTGGAGGGCACCGCCGGAGGTTGAGGGCGCCGCCGCGCTGGAGGCGGATGGGGCCGGCGGAGATTGAGGACGCCGCCACGCTGGAGGTGTTTGGGGCTGGCTGGATGTGGAGGGCTGGCCGGAGGTTGAGGCCGCCGCCGCGCTGGAGGTGTTTGGGGCCGGCCGGATGTGGAGGGCCGGCTGGAGGTGGGGGTGGAGGGCCAGCCGGAGTGGAGGGAGAAGCGTCGCCCCCGGGGTCGCGTGCGCGAGAGAGAGAGAGCGCGGCGTACACGAGGAGAGCAGTGTGCGAGAGAGCAGGGAAAAAAATCTCGGCGAGAAAAAACGAGATTTCCGATAATCCCGTTTCTCGCCTGGGCCCGGTAATTTCAGTTACCGCTCAAATTTTTTGGCCATTTTGAATTTGGGCCCGCGAAAAAAGCCCGCTGGATGGCCGGCCCAAATACCCACCTCCATATATATATTCCTCAGTCCTTCTCTAACCCTAAAGCTTATCCATTCGTCCACCAGACTCGTCGCCGTGGCCGCCGCCGCCGTCGCCGCCGCTTGCCACTCGTCTCCCTCACCAAGGCTGCTTGGTCGTGCAGGAGCTGCACTGGTGCTTGAACGCTGCTCGTTCTTGTTTGCTGCTCGTCTCCCTCCCCAACGTTGCTGCATTGGTGCCACTCGTCTCCCTCCCCAATGTTGCCCTCCATCCTCACGACCTCACTGTTCGGTTTCCATAGGTACAATAGCTCTATTTTCATTTGATTTTGAGAGTCTACTGTTTGACGTGTTCATTTCAAGCTTTGTGTGTGTACTGCCAGGACATGTGCGTCTCTTCTGTGATGGTGATTGGGGCAGGGATGATGATGCACGTTCACGCCCTCCAGCTTGTCAACCTGCTACTCGAGGCGAGGGTGATGCTTCGTCGAGCGGTGTTGCTGGTAGAGTGCCGATGATAGACACTAGTGCTGCGGTTGAGGTGGTTGCAAAAAATGGTAATTCAACACATTGTTGTATGACTATGGGAGATTCATAGTAAATGTTTAACTTTCTCAATTGTTGTGCACATGTTGATGACCACCAAGCTATTTGAATGATAGTTTTGAATGAATTTGATGGCAACAAAATTTATCTATGATATCTAAAATGAACTATAGAGGTTTTGCCAATGCCAATAGCTGAACTCCTTTTGTTGCAACAATAGCACATAAATGATTTTTTTTGTTATGTAGTTTAAGAAAATGTGTTAAACAGACACTGCATGTGGTGTTGCATGACCTGCAAGCTGATTGTAATGATTTTGAATGAACTTGATGCCTACAAATTATATCTATGATATCTAAAAATGAACACTGCATTTGGTGCTACATGACAGTAGCACATAATTGATTTTTTTCTGTTATGCTACTCAATATAATGTGTTAACACTACATGTGGTGTTGTAGGGAGACGAGTGAAGTTAAACGAACCAACTGATGTCATTTGGAGCCATGGAGAGCCTTTTCCCCACCCTCATGGTGCTGGCTTTAAGTGCTTTTATTGTTTCAAAAAGGTAAAGGGTGGAGGTGTGACTCGTCTAAAGGAGCATCTCACTGGAGCGACTGGAAATGTAGCAGATTGCCCAAATGTGCCAGCTTATATTAAGGATTTAATGTCAAGTGAACTTGTGAAAGGAAAAGTCAGGAGGAAAAGAAGTAGTCAGATTCGTCTCTTTGTTGAAAAGGAGGTTATGGCAGCAAACATAGGCTATGGTAGGCCAAGAAATGCTCTTGATGAAGCAACACAACTTGAGACAGCAATGGGAGAATCACTGAGGGGATCTAATTCTACCTTGGAAAATGATAGTTCTTCACCTTTTGGGAGGCCAAGTGGTAGTGGGGCTGCAAGTTGTTCAGGAAATCATCAAACTAGGGTTGACAGGTTCTACCAAAGTCCTCAAAGTGCTTCCAATGCTCCTTTTGACATTGATTTGGCACGTAGTAGGACACAAGCTCAGCCTCGAGTAGAAGTTATGCTAATGGGGGGTGCCAAAGAGAAACTTGGGAAATCTTGGGCAAAATGGTTCCATACTAATGATATTCCTAGAAGGAAAGCTGACTGCTCATACTTCTGATCAACACTTAAGTTATCACAACAGCTTGGTGAAGGAGTACAAATTCCAACCGGAAGAGAAATAGATGGCCCATTATTAGATATGAATTTTCAAGACGTGGAGGCTCACATGAGTCAATTTAAGGAAGACTGGCATGAATATGGTGTTACCATCATGTGCGATTCGTGGACATGTAAACTATCTTGCTGTCCATGATAAATGCAATTGTATTTGTGCATTTACTTGTTTTTTATTTTTGTCCATGATGATTGCTGATTTTAGCTGTCTACAGTTACAGTTTTTCCTTATTGTCCATACTTGAGTGCTGATTTTAGTTATCTATAGGTCCTACCTTGATGTCCATTATTAACTTCATGGTCTATTGCAATGGACGCATGTTCTTTCTCAAGTCTGTAAATGCAACTGGGTTGATCTAGAATGCAGATTACATTCACTCAATCCTTAGAGAGGTGGTTCATGATGATCTTGGGGAAAAATGTGTTGTTCAGATTGTCACAGATAATGGTGCTAACTATAAGAAAGCATGTAGGATGATCATTGTTGAGTTTACACATATTACTTGGCAACCATGTGCAGCTCATACTATCAATTTGATGTTGAAGGACATAGCGGCCAATATTGATGTCGAATATGTTGTAGATAGTGCAAAGCGAATTTGTAGGTTCTTGTACAAGCATAACAGGTAATTAATGTTACTACTATAATTGAGAAAGTTGCGTTGAAAAAAATTATAGTTTTGTAATGACACTTCTCATTGTAGGGTGCATGCTATGATGAGAGAAAAGATAGGTGGGGAGCTCATTAGGTGGAATGCCACTAGGTTTGGCACAGTTTTCATATTTCTTCAGAGTTTTTGGGATAGACAAGATAAGTTTAAGCAATGGATGATATCTGATGATTGGGAGAGTTGCAGGACGGCTAATGAAGAGGAACATGATTATGCATATAATTGTTTGACTTCCAAAAGATGGTGGAGTGAGATGGAGTTGGTGTTAAAAGCTGTCTCACCGCTCTATTCTGTACTTCGTTTTGCTGATCAGCAGAAAGGTGCTTCAATATCTGGATTCCTTCCAATAATGTTAAGTTCTATAGATGACATACGTGGCAACTTAAGTCATAATCCTAACCCCTGTTACAAACTTATGCTTGATAAGTTAATGGAGGTAATCAATGGAAGGCTTCAATATCTTGTCAGTGATAATCTTATGATTGCAGGTAAGGGCTAAAGTGAAACTTGTTCAATACATGTTCCTATTTCAAGCATTCCATCAATTTCTAATGTTGTTGAACTTATTTCTCTTATTAGCTGCTGCACTTAATCCTAAAGCGCTATATACTCACAAGCTTGCAAGAAGAACAGCATATAGACATGCTGTCACATTGGCCTTCAAGAAGCTTGCAAGCTCATCTTCAAAAGCTTCTGCTGCAATTGACCAATATACTATTTTCAGCAAGCAAGGCGGGTTATTTGGAGGAGAGGAGGCTCGAAGATCGGCACTTAGTGGCAAAATGAGTCCAGGTAATTGCATCTAAACTGCTGGTAGTAATGAATTCAACATACTTTTGTCTTGATGGTAGTAATGACTAAGGATTTTATCTTGCCCTTTTTTAGCTGATTGGTGGGATCAATATGGTGGAGCTTGCAAAGAACTACAAGAGATTGCACGGCGCATTGTATCACAATGCATGTCCTCTAGTGGGTGTGAATGAAATTGGAGCACATTCGCTTTAGTTCATACCAAATTAAGAAATAGATTAAATTATGAGAAGCTCCACAAGTTGGTTTTTGTGCACTACAATCTAAAGTTGCGCATCAAACAGTTTGAAGACGAAATGCAAAGCCTTCACCAAATACAAAGCATTGAACAAGGGGATTTTGATCCTTGTAGCATCTTGATGGAAGTTGCTCTGTATGATGAAGGCAACCCCTATCATGGATTGGTTGTGCAACTCTAGGAGTGAATCTGTGCCGACACTTGATGAATATGATTGTAGTGAGCCTGAATCTCCTAACAACCCTAGCACATTTCTTGTAGAAGAGTTAGGAATGAATGAAGAAGAGTTGGCCACATTTAAAAGGAAGCTTGATTTTGGCAAAAAAAAGGTGGTAAGAAAAGAAAGGTGGTATCTGAGGACGATATTGGAGACTATTTTGAATCGGATTCTGATCAGCAAGGTAGCCCAACTTATATAGAGTCAGGAGACAGCAGTTCTGATGGTAGTGAAGGCAGTGGTGTGTTTTATCTTCTGATTGACTATTTTATGCATATCCTGTCATAAGTTTTCTCGATGTAATGTGCTATTGTTGAAAATATTTGTCAAAGGTGATGGTGATGCTGGTGGTTCTTGTGGCAATACTGGTGGTGTTGGTCAGCCTAGTCGTGGTGA
Organism: Miscanthus lutarioriparius; assembly: GCA_904845875.1. Lineage (NCBI taxonomy): Eukaryota > Viridiplantae > Streptophyta > Magnoliopsida > Poales > Poaceae > Miscanthus > Miscanthus lutarioriparius. Next base: position 133,672,834 of record CAJGYO010000007.1, on the reverse strand, counting down.
AGACTCTAATGGAGGTCAAGCTAGTAATAATGTAGTTACATGTCTAAATTCACTTTGTAGGTTCTATTTCTGTCCATGAGTTATACTCTAGATAATGAAGAATTTTTAGTTTTGGATGATAAGCAATAGGATTGATGCTTGAATGCTCTAGTACATGTACATGTGTGCTAGGAGGCTTATATTTTGTACATATTTGTAGGTGTTAGAGATGTGCAACCAGCCCCTCTCCGTCCAAGATCGAAAAGGATGAAAAAAGTCTCTATCAAGGGCCTCTATGGAAATGTTAGATAAATCTCTTTCCTCATCTACAATTGGACTACAAATCTCCTCATGAAATTTTGAGCATATATCAACATTTGCAAGGATTTGGGCACCTAAGAGCTGTGGTGTTTTGCTGACCAGACTTCAAGTATATTTGTTGTTTTGGTTCATGTGGTTGTAACATTTTGGACAACATACTGCTTTAGTGCCTGACCAGTGACCATAAGCATATTGTGCTATCTTGGTTCATGTACTTTTATGTTAATGTACTGTCTGTAGTATTTGGGGCTATGGATTATGGATATGGACTACTTTTAAGTTAAGTTAATTCTCTTTGAACTTTGCAATGGTTAGGATTTTGGACTGTTAATCTAATGGACTATGTAGAAGGAAAGAAGTCAGATGACTATGACGTGTTGGGTGAAAAATGATATTCTTGCATTTCTATATGTGTATTTTTCAATGTTAGCTGATTTGGACATAATCTATGTGTTATCCTGTGCAAATTCAGGTGTTTTTTTAAATTTGTCAAAAAGAAAACGATAAACCGCTAGATTTTTTGATAAACCCGTTTATCGGTGACCTCCGCTATTTTTTCCTTACCGGTAAATTGAACCTTGCGAGAGAGAGAGCGGCATACGTGAGAGGGGGAAGGATATATTTCTTCTCTGTGAAGAAGCACTGATGAAATGAATGGTCAAGATGATTCGCATGGCCTTCGATCGGGCCGTCCAGTCTTCCACGTCAGCGATCTAGGTGAAGAAGCACAGATGGATTCATGGGCGCTTTGGGTGAGAGGACGGCACAGTTTTCCATGGTGCAGCGGTGTGGCGACGATTCGTGTGGCTCGTTGTGTGGCAGCCAAGCGCGTGCCCACTAGAATCATGCCACGTCATAGAGATTTTGGGAATCTGGGTGCGGCGCTAGTTGTTTTGCCATCCAGGCACGGAGAACAGAGAGTAGTGGGTACTGGCATTGCAGCAGCTGTCAGGCACGAGTGTGGGTGAAATTTTTAGTGGGCTCGGCTGATTTACTGAGACGAATACATTATAAATGACCGCCTCCATAAATAATTTGCTGAGGTGGGCAACCTTATGCTTGCGTTAGGATAACCGTCTTGGTTAATCGATATTAACCGAGGCAGTCAACTTATAATGTCCGCCTTGGTTAAGCATTAACCGACGTGGTTGCTGGCTGGCTGCCCTGCCTCGAATAACTGAGGTGGGTGTCAGGGACCAATACTACGGTACCCGAAGAGGAGGAGCTAATGATCATCAACATTGATTCGTCTGCGCCATCAAGAGCGCGACTACGCCGCTTGCTGTGCTCCGCCTCGTCCGGCCACCGAGTCTATGGGCCATGCCTCGTCTGACCCGCAAGGGTTGGCTCCGCCTCGGTGGGCACTACGGCCGCGGGACCCGTCTCGTCTGACCCTCGAGGGTTGGCTCTGCCTCGGCTAACTCCTAAGGGATGGCTCCACCTCGCCTGACATCTGAGGGCTGGCTCTGCCTCGCTCAACCCTCGAGGGTTGGCTCGGCTGGCTTCACCTCGTCCGATGTCTGAGGGCTGGCTCCGCCTCGCCCGACGTCTGCGCGCGACTCCTTGACAACAACGCGCGCTGCAGATAAGGCAAGGCGCTCAAAGTCAATCGCAATACCAAGGACCATACCCTGCACACATATAGGACAGTACCGTCAAGCCATACCAGAAGGGTGCTTTGCGACCTTCCAGGCATGTCAGAGCCCAAATAGTATTGTAGGCACCGATATTTGCCTCACAGTGATGTAGGCACCGTCATTTGCCCTCGGGCATGAATCCTTACGGAAGCTCACGACAACCACAGTGGTCGAGAAGGTGTGACCCAAGGTCAAACTTCTGGAGTCATGCAGGGAGCGTCCACACCTCAGCGCAACCAATTCCCACGACATGTCATTCTAGGGAACTCACATCACCCACAGTAACGGACACGTGGTCACTGTGCTGCCTACTCTCTGTATGGCCGTTGATTGGCACACTGGTTCATCGCGCCGCATGTCGAGATGGAGTGAGATGTGACGACCCGCTGACAATGCTATGGCATGAATTTGTCAGAGGACAGATGCCCGGCGTGGCCCAGTCATGGTCAGCAGACAGGCGCCCGGCGTGGGGCTGTCCCTGTCACCACCTGCCATGTCAGCGGGCCCCGCACGGAGGAAAAGGAAGTTCCGACGACCCTGAAGGACTTTCTTTGCCTCTCATTTTCCTTTTTTCTCCCATCTATAAGCCATGCTCTCCCTTAGTCTATAAAAGAGAAAGCAAGGCACCCCACTAAGGGGCATCGAATCATCGCATCACGCCGCATCACAGCAGAACCACTAGCCTCGAACCTTGAACACATAGCTGAGCAGCAACCAAGCTCTCAGCACCCATTCGCCCATTTCATCAGAGACTTGGGACATGTCCCTCTCTCACCCGTTTGTACCCCCTACTATGAACTTTTTAGTGCTAATGACACGAGCAGCAGCCACGAACTGGACGTAGGGACATTTTGCCCGAACTAGTATAAACCATGTGTCCTTTTACCACACCATCCGGGCCAGACGCGCAATAACACAAATTTACTCATTGGTGTTTACTCAAAACATCGACAGTTGGCATGCCAAGTAGGAGCTTTTGCGCCTCCCAACCTTAACATCAGGCCATGGATGGCTAGTCATGGCATCAGCTGGGTCCCGAGCGCACACATGCTCTTCGAGGACCTGGACTTCGTCATCAAGGTGGAGGGAGAGCTAGCGCGGACGCCCGTTGTCGTTCAACCCTTCCACTCCACCGGCCTCCACACGATCACCAAGATGCTCGAGGAGCTACGACTGCATGCACCGGAGGCCCACGCCCCTGGGAGCAGCCAGCTCCTTGACTTCGACTACGAAAGGTTGGAGCGTAAGCTCGGCGTCTTCCTAGGACCCCAACCATCTCAGGAGGACCTATGCCACGTCACCTTCTCGTTTGCCAATGTCATGGCATAGCTTATCGGGGGGGGAGCCATTCTCCCTGGAATACCTCTTCCGGAGTGCCCTGACAGTGCTCTCATTTGGTCTCTGCAACGCCGCAGAGACCGTTGGCCGCCTTGTGGCGTAGCGCATGATCCCGTCCCCCGCGAACAACGAGTTCATGGGGGTGATCGAACACATTGTGGAGTCTTTCCACGACCTCCTTGCAGACGAGCCATAGTCGCCCTCTGGCTCTAACTCCAGCAGGGGAAGCCGTTAGCCCTCTTGTGAATGCTTCATGACAGGTACCCCCAAAAAACATGTCGAAGGCATCCACAAGGAGGAGGATACCCCGGTGAATGACCTCGACGACGAGACCGAGGGGGAGACAACAGCTCCACCTCGCATGCGGGTGGAGCAGCTAAAACCCCGACACCAAGAGATTGAGGAAGCATGACTCTAGCTCGAGCAGGAATGGACAGAGCTCGATCTGGAGATCGAGCGCCACGGAGACCGTGGGCGCACACGCGCCATGGCCCGCGACATAAACTGGAGGATCATCGCCGATGAAGAAGCCCTCCCTTGCTTCACCTGGGCGAGCTAGAACATCGCCGCTGCGGCGGCCTTGCTCCATGGTCTTCTAGAGGCCACGATGCCCGAGGATCATCGGCTCACCATGAGATTCGCACGTTGCTCAAGCGTGCGGCGATGCAGCTGGCCGAGAGCTCATTGTCTCAGCGACACAAGCTCAACACCAGCCAGCGCACACCCTTAGAGTGCCCCGGTAGGGACGCGTTGGTCCACCAGGAGCCATAAGGAGGTAGGTAGCACACCGTGGTGCCAGTGCGTCAGTGTCTAGGCCACAACCATGACGCACGCAACACCCTCAATGCCCGTAGGGGTACTTATGATGGCTCGAGAGAGGGAGCTAGCCGTGGCTATCACCCTCGTCATGGTAGACGCTATGATAGACGTGAGGACCGAAGCCCAAGCCCCGGCCTGCCGAGGACTCAGGCCTTCGGCTGACACATCCTCAATGCTGTCTTCCCACCAAGGTACCGACTACCAACCAACATCCCAAAGTACTCTAGGGAAACGAACCCTGGACTATGGCTCAAGGATTATCGGCTTGCCTACCAAGCCGGTGGTGCGGATAATGACGATTTCATTATCCGCAACCTTCCATTGTTCTTGGCCGATTTGGCACGAACATGATTGGAACACCTTCCATCTAACAGAATCTAAAGTTGGGCGAACCTAAAGGAGATCTTCGTGGGAAACTTCCAACGCACATACAAGCGCCCTGGAAACTCGTGGGACCTCAAGATCTGTCGACAGAAGGCTAGAGAAACCCTCAGTGGGTACATCTGGTGCTTCTCCCAACAATACAATGAGTTATCTAACATTGCCGACGCCGACGTTATAGGAGTTTTCCTGTCTGGAACCACCTACGAGTCCTAAGTTCACAAGCTAGGACGCAAGGGCCCGTGAACCACCAAGGAACTCCTCGACATTGCCACTAGCCACGCCTCGGGCGAAGAAGCGGTCAGAGCGATCTTCGACCGCCTCAAGGGTAAGGCGAGGTGGGACGAGGATGCCAGCGAAGGTGCCTCCAATCGTCCTACCAAAAAGAAGAACAAGCAATGGCGCGAGGGCTCGTTCATGACCGCCGCTGACCGCAGGGGTGGTCAGAAGCCTACGGAGGGCACTCCAAACCACTTTGAAAAAACTACTCGAGGGGCCATGCCCTAACCATGCCTTCCCCAACAAGCATCTGTCACAAGGACAGAGGCCTCATGAAGCAGTTCTTGTCCGGAGGCTCCAACAAAAGGGAGCACGAGAAGGACCCTGACCCTATCACGGATGACACCGAGGGGAAGGACAGTGACTTTTCGACACCGGATGGCTGCCTCATGATCTTCGAAGGGTTGATGGCCTATGACTCCATGCACCGCCAGAAGGTCATACGCCGCGAGGTCTATACGACCAAACCAGCCACACCTACCTTCCTTCGATGGTCAGAGTCCGCTATAACCTTCGATCGGACCGACCACCCGGAGAGTGTCCCACAGCCGAGGAGATACCCACTCGTGGTTGACCTGATCATCGGCACGAAGCAGCTCAGTAAGGTACTGATGGATGGAGGTAGCGGCCTCAACATCATGTACGCCAAGACGCTCGATGCTATGGGTGTCGACTGAGCGCGCATCCGACCAACTGGAGCGCCTTTTCATGGCATCGTGCTTGGAAAGCAGGCCATGCCACTTGGGCAGATCGACCTATCCATCACCTTCAGGGGTCCATCCAACTACAGGACAGAGACCCTCGCCTTTGAAGTGGTTCGGTTCCATGGAACTTACCATGCCATCCTAGGACGACCATGCTACGCGAAGTTCATGGCCGTCCCCAACTACACCTACCTCAAGCTAAAGATGCCGGGCCTCGATGGGGTCATCACCGTTGGCACCTCCTTCTAGCATGCCTATGAGTGCGAGGTCGAGTGATGCGATCATGCCACGGCAATCGTTGCCTCCGGAGAGCTCCCTGCCATTAGGAAGGAGGTCACCGAAGAAGCGCCCGACCCCAAGAAGTCGACCAGGTCTTTCGAGCCAGCGAAGGGCTCCAAAGAGGTCCTCATAGATCCTGGCAGCCCCGAGGGTAAGGTGGTGCGCATTGGCACCACGCTTTCCTCTAAATTGGAAAACGCGCTCGTCGACTTCCTCCACGCCAACAAAGACACCTTTGCGTAGAAACCCTCGGACATGCCAGGCATTCCGAGGGAAGTCACCGAGCATGCCTTGAAGATCCGCCTAGGCTCCAAGCTGATGAAACAGCGCCTGCGTCACTTCGACGAGGGGAAATGCAGGACCATCGACGAGGAGATCACAAAGCTTTTGGCAACCGGATTCATCAAGGAAGTGTACCACCTAGAGTGGTTAACCAATCCCATTTTTGTATGAAAGAAGAGTGGGAAATTGAGGATGTGTGTTGACTACATAGGTCTCAACAAGGCATGCCCAAAGGATCTGTTTCCTTTGCCATGCATAGGCCAAATAGTCGACTTGATCTTAGGGTGCGAAACCCTCTGCTTCCTTGATGCGTACTCCGGGTACCATCAAATCATGATGAAAGAGTCCGACCAGCTCACAACATCTTTCATCTCCCCCTTCAAATCGTTCTACTATGTCACAATGATGTTCGGTCTGAAGAACGTTGGGGCTACATATCAGCGTTGTATGCTCAAGTGTTTTAGGGACCTCATCAGGCGGATTGTTGGGGCCTACGTTGACGACATTGTGGTCAAGTCCAAATGGGTTGACCACCTCGTAGCCGACCTTGAGTAGACCTTCGCAAAGCTTCAAGCAAATGACATCAAACTCAGTCCCGAGAAGCAAGTTTTTGGGGTCTCGAGGGGCATGCTACTTGGTTTTATCATCTCCGAGCGTGGCATCAAAGCCAACTCGGAAAAGATCTCAACCATCACGAGGATGGCCCCGATTTAGAATGTGAAGGGAGTACAGCGAGTTACACGGTGCCTCACCACGCTCAGCCGCTTCATGTCGCGCCTCGGTGAATGAGGTCTCCCCTTTATCAACTCTTGAATAAGGCCGACGACTTCGAATGGACGTTCGAGGCCCAGGAGGCACTTGACATGGTCAAGCAGCTTCTAACGAAGGCTCCGATCCTAGTTCCTCCTACCGATGGAGAACTCCTTCTGCTCTACATTGCGGCCACCACGCAGGTGGTTAGTGCCGCCCTAGTTGTGGAGCGAGAAGAAGAGGGGCACGCCATCAAAGTATAGTGCACTATGTACTTCATTAGCAAAGTCCTATCCTATTGTAAGACCCGCTACCCCCAAATCCAGAAACTCCTGTATGCCATCCTCATCGCCAAGAGGAAGCTACACCACTACTTCGAGTCACATCCGGTGACAGTCATGATGTCCCTCCCCCTCAGCGAGGTCGTCCAAAACCAGGATGTCACAAGAAGAATCGCGAAGTGGGCACTCGAGTTGATGGGTTAGGGCATTGCGTATGCTTCCTGGATGGCCATCAAATCCTAGGTATTGGCTGATTTCATAGCAGAGTAGACTGAGGTCCAAATGCCATCAGCAGTCATCGACCAAGAGTACTAGACGATGTACTTCGATGGATCGCTGATGAAAAAGGGCACCGGTGCGGGGCTAGTCTTCATGTTGGCCCTCTGGGTACGCATGAGGTACATGGTTCGCCTCCATTTCCCCTCCTCCAACAATGTGGCCGAATATGAGGCGCTCATCAACGGCCTACGCATCACCATCGAATTGGGCATCTGACGCCTCGATGTCTGGGGTGACTCCCAGCTGGTCGTCGACCAAGTCATGAAGGAGTCAAGCTGCCACGACATCAAGATGGCTGCATACTGCCGAGAAGTCCGCCAGCTGGAGGACAAATTCGATGGCCTCGAGCTCAACCACATCCCGAGTTGCCTCAACGAGGCGACCGACGCGCTGGCAAAGGCGGCGTCCGACCGGGAGCCGGTGCCAATGGGTGTCTTCACTAGCAACCAACACAAGCCTTTGGTTCCCTACGAGGGGTCAGAACAAGCCGGTGATGGTCCACCTGTTCTAGTCTCGGGGGCTGACCAACCGTCGGCTCCATCTAGTCCCGAAGTCATGGAGCTTGAAGAGGACCCAGCGACAGCGCCCAACCCTCTGGTCGACTAGAAGACACCCTACCTCAACTACCTCCTCCATGATACGCTACCGACGGACAAGACGGAGGCCCGATGGCTCGCACGTCGCGCCAAGTCCTTTGTTCTTGTGGAGAGGAAACTCTACAAGCGAAGTCATACTGGAATCCTACAGCGCTGCATCCCTATCTAACAGGGGAAGCGTTTGCTGAGCAATAGCCATAGTGGGGTCTGCGGTCACCATGCCACGCCCAGAACCCTAGTCGGAAATGCGTTCCGATAGGGCTTCTACTAGCCTACCACGGTAGCCGATGCCAAGCAGATCATACGCACCTACGAAGGGGGCCAGTACTACGCTCGGCAGACTCACCTACCGCCCAAGCGCTCCAAATGATCCCTATCACCTAGCCATTCATGGTCTAGGGGCTCGATCTAGTTGGACCTCTCAAAAAAGCGCCTGGGAGCTACACCCACTTGCTTGTCACCGTAGACAAGTTTACAAAATGGATAGAAGCTCGGCCAATCTCTGCGATCAAATTCAAGCAGGCCATGCTATTCTTCCTTGACATCGTCCATCGCTTCAGAGTCCCGAACTCCATCATCACGAACAATGGCACGCAGTTCACTGGGAAGAAGTTCCTCCAATTTTGTGATGAATATCACATCCGCGTCGATTGGGCCTCCATAGCACACCCCCGAACGAACGGGTAGGTCAAACGCGCAAATGACATGATCCTATAGGGCCTAAAGCCTAGGATCTTCAACCGGTTGAACAAGTTCGGCGCCCAATGGGTCGCCGAGCTTCCTGCGGTGCTTTGGAGTCTAAGGACGACCCCTAGCTGGGCAACTGGCTACACACCATTCTTCATAGTCTACGGTTCTGAAGCCGTCCTCCCAACCGACCTCGACTATGGAGCACCAAGGGTTAGGGCGTACGATGAACAAGGAGCCGAGGCATCCCTCAAGGATGCCATGGACCAGTTGGACGAAGCGCACGACGTTGCCCTCCTCCGCTCGGCCAAGTACCAGCTGGTGTTACGATGATACCACAGCCATCGAGTGCGGGGTCAGGCCTTCAACGTCGGAGACCTGGTACTCCGCCTCATCTAGAGCAACAAGGATTGTCACAAGCTCTCCCCACCATGGGAGGGACCATACGTCATCGCGGAGGTGCTCCAGCCAGGCACCTACAAGCTGAAGACCATCGACGGCGAGGTCTTCGCCAATGCCTGGAACATCGAGCAACTATGTCGCTTTTGCCCTTAATATACGCACACTTTCTCTTATCAGTTTTGTTATCAAACTCCCCGATCTTTCGGGACATCCAACCCCAGCAATAGTAAAGGGTTGGGCCTCACTCGAGGGCTGATATGAGCACATTTATCCAGCAAACATTCTCTGTGCCTGTCCCTCTTTTTACGTTAAGACCTAAGAGCTAGGTTTATGGGAACAAGCTCTGAGTATAACTGGTCGGACTGTGGGAGACCTACGCCCCAGTGGCTATGATGTGTTTGCTCACCAGTGTGATCATAATTGGCTCACCCGCACTCTGAGCTTTTACAACCTTAACGATGGAAAGGGTCAGAGTGAGCTAACCTTTTTATATAAAATGGAGAAAAGAGCTAAAAAAGTTGTTTACTATAACGAAATTAGGAAACCTATCCATTTGTTACAAGTTTCTCCGTCTGGCTTATCTGCCTTACTAAATTCTTGCGCAGGATGTTCTCATCCTTTATCTCCGTAGGAAAATCTTGTCTCAACAGGTAGCACAAGTTGACTCGATGGCTTAGCCACCGCTGAGAAACAGGTGGGGAGCAAACAGGATCCCGTTCATCTCCGGTGGAGGCTTCTGGACCCATCACTCTTACCATTGAGGTAAAACCGGTGCCCAGGTCGATCGAACGGCTCAAAGCCACTGCCGAGAGACAAGCACCTTTACTTTACGCATTAATTTTGCTAGCAAGCCTCCAACCCTAGCAACGGCAAGGGGTTGGACATCGCTCGGGGGCTGGCAAGAGTGTCTATCCGGTAGACATTCTCTATGCCCGACCCCTCCTTACATTAAAAATTGGAGGCAGGGTGTGCGAACACAAACTCTGAGTAAACTTTGTCGGACCGCTAGGACCCCACGCCCCAGTGGCTATGGTGTTTTCGTTCACCAGCGTGATTAGAGTCTTTGTCTCTGCACCCCAATCTCTAGCCTCTACCTTCTTGGGAAGGGTTTGGAGGGGCCTACCTGTGGAATCTCTATCGAGGAGAGGCTGGCAGGTCGCCCAAGTCAATCGAACGGCTTAGGCCGCTGCCGAGAGACGGATAGGTAGTAGTGGGATACACCATGCAGGTTACGCCAGCTCTGTCACCAACGTCAGATCCGGACCCCACATGGACATATACGATAAGAGCTCTCCGAACCCGTCCCTAGAGCCGTCGAGGTAGCTTTACCAACCCCCACTTTTTCTTTTCCATTGCATGATCATTCATTCTCACGCATACATACATATGTTCATACATTCATCCCATACATCTGAGCATTGCATATGCAATTGTTGCATCACCACGCTTCGCGTCGTGTCATGAAGCGGTAGTCGTCTCATTTGATATGAGCGGTGACTGACCGAGGTTCGAAGGCCGGTCTACGAAGGGCTCGAGGCCACCTCCCATCAAACAGAGCCAGGGGAGAAAAACTGAGATGAGCCCCAGCGGCCTTGCCTGACCCTGCTCAAAAGCGGACAGGGACACCTCGACCTTTCTCGTTCGATTCTAACCTTGAGCCAAGCCCACAGAATCTCCATCGACTCGAGGCCACCTATCGAACGGCTCGGGCATCTGCCGGAAGGTAGGTTAAGAAGTAGTGGAATGCCACATGAGGGCTCTGCCGACCCCATCAGCGGATGACGGACCCGGATTCCACTCGAACATGCCCGTTAGCGAGCTCAACGAGTGCGATACTTGAGCCATTGAAGCAAGTGTTGTTAGCTTAGCCCCTCTGGTTGCGGAAATCAAGGACGGGGTGACGCATCAAACACGGCTGACCCCTATCGAACCCCACGGGAATCGGGTGCTTGAGCCACCCAACCCTAAATCAGGAGATCGGGCTCCGAAGGCCAACCCGCGGAGGGCCTAAGGTCGCCTTGCGTCAAACAAGAGCCATGGGAGAAAACGCAGATGAGCCCCTGTGGGCCCATCTCGACCTTCTCGTTCGATCCTAGCATCTAGCCGAGCCCATAGAATCCCCATTGAGGGGTCATCTGTTGGAAGGTGGGTTAAGGAGCAGCGAAATGCCACACGAGGGCTTCACCGACCCTGTCACTAATGACGGAACTGGATTCCGCTCGAACATGCCCGTTAACGAGCTCACCGAGCGCGCCACTAAAGCCATCGAGGCAAGTGACGATTAACTCAACCCCTCAGGTTACGGAAACCACGAATGGGGCAACAATCACAAAAACAAACCAACCCTCGACCAAACGCTTGCTACGCGTGGGGGCTCGAGGAAAGTTGGACTCACAAGGAGACCGAACGCGCAGTCGTAGAACAATAGCCCAGAAACTAGGGAGGGGGTACGCGCTAATGCAAGAGATGCTTTCTCCTACTAATGTCGCTATCGTCTCCTCGATCTTTAGTGATATCTCACCCCAGCAACGACAAGAGGTCGGATCTCACCCGGGGACTGATAAAGGTATAAATATACCTTTTTTGAAACAGTCGCCGTGCCAGACCTCTGTCTCATGTTAATCCTAGCGGCAAGGTTTCAGAAATGAACAACTAAGCATCCCTAGTTAGACTGCAAAAAACCTACGCCTCGGCGGCTACGGTGTCTTTGCTCACCAGCGTGATCAAAGTTTCCCTCTTACACCTCAGGCCCTACGATCTTAACAAACAGAAGGGTCAGAATACGAGAGCCCCTTTTTTGCATACAAAAAGGGAGGAAAACAAGTTCAATCAAACAAAATGAAATGACAAAATTGTTTTTACGATACATAAGGGTCGACACTTGTCCTTTGATTACAATAAATGATCATCCGACCTATTCGACTAACTAGCCCCTTCGGGGAGAACAATGTCTTCAATTCTATCCGCCAGGTCCCGTGAGAGAGGAGTCACCGCCGTCTCTATCTCATCTAGCTCATGGGCTTCGTAGCCAGGCGCAAAGTCGAGGCTCATTGTCTCCAAGTTAATGCTATCCACGTAATGAGAGCGGGCAACTACAAAGGCTTGGTTGATCCCAGTGTGAAGGGCGTTCCTTTTGAGTTGGTGCACCCGCACCAAGATCTCGACGGCACGGGCCATGAGCGAACTGGTCCCCTCTGACCGCACCACCTCTAGGTCATCACAGACCACTCCATGGGACGGTGCTCAGGACACCGAGCTCGTCGCTCTCCGCCTGAAGGTTCCTCCTCACCTCGGTGAGCTCCATGGCTAGCCCGGCAAAGATGCCCTCGGCCTCTAGCCTCTGGGTTGTAGCAGTTTTGAGCTCGGTCTGGAGGGCGCCGATCCTCTACTGTGCCTCATCACGCTCTCGGATGGCCTGGTCATGCTCCTCGCGGGCCACGCCACGCTCCAAGTGGAGCCTCCCGTGGTTTGGAGCAGCTCGTCTTGCTCCTTGTGTAGCCGGGCGACCGCCTCGGCATCCAGACTTGCCCTCCGCTCCAGGGCTATGAGCGTCTCCTCGGCTACTAGCTTCAGCTCTCGCTCCTTCTCAGCCTTGGCCCGAAGGTCGAGGATCAACTGGTGGGTCTCAGCGTCCCTCTGAAGTAGCTCACCCCGCTCCCTTCTGACTCTGATGGCCTCCTCATCATCTTGTCGTGCCCTCGCCGATAGGGCCTCGAATGCCCTCTCGGTCTCCACCTCATGCAGACGGGCCTTGGCCTCTCGTTGTCGGAGACTGTCCGCCTCCTCGGCAAGGGGAGTCAGCTCAGCCACCCTCTGTTGGGTGGCAATGAGCTGGGCGGTCACATCCCCGTGCAGTCACGCCTCTTCGATGAGGCGGTCCTAGTTCTCCTTCTGCTCGCAAAGGAACCAAGATTTCTCCCAGCTGTGAGCGATAAGGGACTGAAAAAGATAAATGTCAGAACACAAAAATACATGAAGAAAGAAGAAGGCGAGAGACAAGGTCAGGTGAATACCTAGCTAGTGGGAACGATGACTTCGTGTCGATGTCGGGTCCAAGGAGGAGGGTGGCATGGTCCAAGGCTTTTAGCATGGCCACAATCCCCTAGTCGAGACTCTCCCGCTCCATGCTCTCAGTGGCATCATTGAGGGTGAAGAGTGTCGATGTCGGGTCCCACGGATTCATCCACTGGAGGAGGGGCTCGTCCCGCATGGGTGAGTGGCTACCTCTCGACGTCAGGGCCAGGGATGATTCCCCACCGGTCCTCTCCGTCCGGCCCATGTCGAGCGCCGTCACTTGGGCCACCGGTGGCGTGGATCGCGTCGCTTCCTCGGGCACCACCATGGTTCCATCTAGCTACGCCTCGCCTATCACAGTCATTGCCACCTCCGCCTACATCGGCAGGGCCTCGACCCGCAACGTCGCACCCACCGTGGTCGGCGCCACAAGCGCGGTCAGCAGCTCCGTCCACCCTATCATCAGCAGCGGAATCACCTCCGTCACCGGCTGCTCAGCAACCTTCGAGGGCGTCCCTCCAGCCTTGGCGCCCGCTCGTCCCACCGAGGGCACAGACACCACCGTGGGTCACATGACCGACCGACGACGCAGTCGCACCAGCGCCGCTCCAGCCCAAAATGGGTGCGACGTCAACCAACGGCTGCCGCATCACTTGAAGGGTGACGCTCTTTTTTGGCACCAGTGCCAAAAGATTGCGCCGCCTCAAGACGCTGTGAGAAAGAAAAACATGAGTCACGGTGAAAACAGAGTAAAACAGAGAAAAACAAAGGAGTTGGTGACTTACATTGGCGTTGTTGGGCGGTGGATACGTTTAGGGATGAACCCCCAGGTCCCTGCTCCACCTCGTCGGGGCAGGGCCATTTCGAGCCTACCCCCCCTTGCATCTTGGGGCACGACAGCGGAGCCACCCTCCTCCGCTAGCACCTCGAGGCGCGGCGGTAGGCCCGCTCGCCCTTGTTGGCTCCTGGGGCAGACCAACGGTCCGGCCTATCTCCACCGACCTCTCGGACGTGCCCTCCCCTCCATGGTACGGTAAGGGTCCCGACCCCTACAAGGACGAGCGGATACCTGTTAGCATATGCTCGCTCTCTAGGTCATCCCGCTCGGTGTTGGCAACTACCTCATAGTCATCACTGTCAGTGTCCTCCCCTCGCTCCCGCATACGCAATTTCTGCTGTCTCTTTTTCCTCTCGTCCTCCTTCGCCTTCCTCTGCCGCTCGGCCTCGACACGGTTTGCCGCCCTCACAGATGGATCCCTCGGCAACAGAGCTGGGTGATCCATGAGGATGAGGTCCCTCAGCTGGTCCCCCAATCTCAATGTCAGTATCAAGGGGTCGGGAGTTCAATTGAAGAGAAGGCATGAGGAAGGGAAAACTTACAAGGACGATGTATCCTAATTTCGGTCGCATCGGGGGATGCCCCGGCACCGGGTACACAAAATCAAGGGGGGCGCCCACACTGTCCCAAGAAGGCTCCATCGCCTCCTTGATATGCTACGCGACTTCAGAGGGGGAGTGCACCCCTCGGCAAGCGACGTCCCATCGAATGATGCCCCGGGTGCCATCGCGTATAGGGGAAGTGCGCGCCTCATTAGTGGCGCCACCCTCCTCGCGTGGTAGGCGCCGATGAAACCTGACCCCTTCAGCCCCTTCTCCTTTAGGATGTGGATGGCGGCGAGGTGGTCTAGGATTTTCTTCTTGTCCTTCTTTGGGACACCCCACTTCCTCCATGAATCTAGGGCCTCTTCGATTAGGCGCCCGGTAAACTCCAGCAATGGGGCGGCTGCGTCGTTCTTGAGATAAAACCAATGAGAATGCCACCCCTTGTTGGAGGTCGACAGTCGCATTGACGGGTATTCGCCGACCCAGTTATTCCAAAGTTGGATGCCAGCGCATCCCATCGGCGTATTCAGCTCCTACTTCTTCTCCCTCTTCTTCTAGAGGGTGACGGCAAAGAAGTGCTACCACAGATCGAAGTGGGGGCTGATCCCCAGGAATCCCTCACATAGGGCGACGAACGCTGCCATGTGTTGGATCCCATTGGCATTGAGGTGCTGCAACTCTATCTTGTAGTAGTGCAGCAGTCCTCGAAGGAATCTGTGGGCAGGGGTGGCAAACCCACGCTCCTGGAAGCGTATGAAGGAGACGACGTAGCCGTCGGGTGGTGACGGCATGTCCTCCTTGCTGGGCAGTAGCCACTCCTCGGTCGTGGTCCGCACACAGAGAAGACCACGATGAATGAGGCCCTCCAAGCACTGGGAGGTGATGTCAGAGCGGCACCACGGCTCCATTAGAAGATGGGGGTGGGAGGATGCGAGCTCGACGGCGGTTGAAATGCGGATGTGGGAAACCTAGGCGATTGGCGGTGGAGGTTGCAGATGCGAAGGCAAGGAGGCAAAGTATGAAACCCTAGGGGTGAACCTTTTGGTTTTATAGGGGCGATGGATGTGAGGAAACCAACCATCCACCTAGATCTCCGTGACTGCCACGATCTGCCACAACATCATGCTGTGGGATATGCGCACGCAATCCCTATCATTTCCTTCGAAAGACTCACTGGATGTTTCGCCTCCTCGGGCGGACCAGGACTCATTACGAGTAAGAGGAATACAGATAAAAAATGCATCTACGGCCCGTCTGGGCCTAGGAGTTCGACGGTTGGCCCATCAATGGGTCCAACAGCCGCTCCAAGCACCCCTACAAAAAGGGGTGAAAAGGGATGGGCCCCGCAAGCGGCCAGCGCCTAGGCACACGAGCGCCACGGGTATCTCGACCCATGATTGAATCCTAGCTAGGCTGACCCTAGCTAGATCCCTGCAAATGGGATGCCGGGACCCCAATCAAACTATCCAGCTAACAAACCACCAAATCTCACGACCATACCCACAAAGGGTCCGACCTCGGCAAAAAGGAATCACCGTCTTCAGGACACGCCATGGGCAACAATAGAGGTCCAAGGCCCATAGAGTCCCCTCTTTTAGAAAAACCTCCAAAGGAATATTCTACTCCTCCGTAGGCTCAGGGGCTACACCCACCGGACGCGCTAGCGCGCACCCGCTGGCAAGTAAAAAAAAACCCTAGGTGATTCTACTCGAATCGTCCAGGGACTTAGGGGCTACTATTGGGGACTAATACTAGGGTACCCGAAGAGGAGGAGCTAATGACCATCAACATTGATTCGTCTGTGCGATCAAGAGCGCGACTACGCCGCTTGCTGGGCTCCGCCTCGTTCGGCCACCGAGGCCATGGGCCATGCCTCATCTGACCCCCGAGGGTTGGCTCCCCCTCGATGGGCGCTACGGCCACGGGCCTCGTCTCGTCTGACCCCCGAGGGATGGCTCCACCTCAGCTAACGTCTGAGGGCTGGCTCCGCCTCGCCCGACCCTTGAGGGTTGGCTCGGCTGGCTCCGCCTCGCTCGATGTCTGAGGGCTGGCTTTGCCTCGACCGATGTCTGCGCATGACTCCTTGACAACAACACGCACAACAGATAAGGCAAGGCGCTTAAAGTCAACCACAATACCAAGGACCATACCCTACACACCTGCAGGATAGTACCATCAGTCCATGCCAGAAGGGTGCTTTGTGACCTTCCAGGCATGTCAGAGCCTAAACAATGTTGTAGGCGCCAACATTTGCCTCACAGTGTTGTGGGCGCCATCATTTGCCCTCGGGCACGGATCCTTACGGAAGCTCACGACAACCACTACGGTCCAGAAGGTGTGACCTAAGGTCAAACTTCTAGAGTCGTGCAGGGAGCATCCACACCTCAGCGCAACCTGTCCCCACGACATGTGATTCTAGGGAACTCACATCACCCATAGTAACGGACACGTGGTCACTGTGCTGCCTACTCTCTATATGGCCACCGATTGACACACTGGTTCACCGCGCCGCCCGCCGGGATGGAGTGAGACATGATGACCCGCTGACAATGCCAGGGCATGGATTTGCTAGAGGATAGGCACTCGGCGTGGCTCAGTCATGGTCAGCAGACAGGCGCCCCGTGTGGGGCTGTCCCTGTCACCACCTGCCATGTCAGCGAGGCCCGCACGGAGGAAAAGGAAGTTTCGGCGATCCTAAAGGACTTCCTTTGCCTCTCATTTTCCTTTTTTCTCCCATCTGTAACCCATGCTCTCTCTTAGTCTATAAAAGGGAAAGCAGGGCACCCCACTAAGGGGCATCGAATCATAGCATCATGCCGCATCACAGCAGAACCACTAGCCTTGAATCTCGAACACATAGCTGAGCAGCAACCAAGCTCTCAGCACCCATTCGACCTTTCCATCAGAGACTTGGGACATGTCCCTCTCTCACTCATTTATACCCCCTACTATGAACTTTTCAATGCTAATAACATGAGCAGTAGCCATGAACTGGACGTAGGGACATTTTGCCCGAAGTAGTATAAACCTTGTGTCCTTTTAGCACACCATCCGGGCCAGACACACAATAACACAAATTTACTCGTTGGTGTTTACTTGAAACACCGACAGCGGGCAACCAGGCCAACTACCTCAGAGCCCCAAAGTGAAACGTTGTGTAAAAGATTTTCTGTAGTAGTACCTCTCTCTCCACCACGCTCCAGCGCCACCGCCCACCATCCTTCCTCTCCACTGGGCCATCCACTCGCCGTGACGTTCTCTACCGCGCTGACCGCCTTCTCCACCGGAGCTGAGCGCCACTCCACATCATCGAGCTCCGCGCTGGCGTCGAGCTCTGCGTTGATGAGCCTCCAATCGTCCGAGCAACAAGTAGATGTTGCGCTGAAAACACATGTTGCCAGCGTATATTTCAAGTGTTTTAGATGTTTCAGAGGCATGTTGCAAGTGTTTCATATAGATGTTACAAGTGTTTCATATAAATGTTGCAAAAGTAAATCGGAATGTTGCATATGTTGCAATGGTTGTACACGTATGTTGCAAACGTCTGTTTCCATTGTTTTATCGGTTTTTTAGATGTATGTTGCAAGTATGTTTATTAGGAAGTTGCATATGTTTCACACATATGTTGTGAGTGTTTTATCTGGATGTTGCGTATGTTTCTAATGGTTTTCAAGTGTTTTCTGGTGTTTTTGTAAGTGTTTCGGGCTTATGTTTTAAGTGTTTCATTTGTCTTCACACATGTATTCTAAGTATTACATTTGAATGCTTCAAAAGTATTCAGGTGTTTTTGCAAGTGTTTGTTTCAAATGTTTCATCTGTCTTCATACGTATGTTCTAAGTATTGCATATGAATGTTTCAAAAGTACATCGGGGTGTTGCACATGTTGTAATGTGACCCGCTTGCTGCAGCTGCTGGAGGGGGCGCGAGGGGCTGAGCGGGGTGCTGACGTCGTGTGGGGTCGGGCGGGGGCGCTGATGCTACGTGGGGTTGGGTGGGGGCACATATGTCGCACGGGTCAAGCGATACACAGGGTGCAGCTTACGGGAACGGGGAGTAGACACGGGCACCGGTCCGGACGTCCGGGCGCTAGTATAGACACAGGCTTGCAGCCAATGAGTACTAGAAGGTGCCCACTCCAGCATCATACTCGGACAGCTAGTCTGCTAGAACAGTACTATATATATGGACACCAGGTAATCTTGGGTGAAATTGAAGAATTGCATCTAGCAACCAAAGTTAAATCAACCCAAAGTTTTCTACAAGAAGATGGTATGGGAAAAGAAAGCAGCATACATGCGGTACAGAAATCTGCTTCGATTTTCTTCCCACCATAACCTAGGTCTTGTAAGCTGCATCATAACAGGATGACCCGTTGCGAAATTTGAAGATCATGGCCAAAATTGGAGATCGTGGCGAATTTTAGAGATCGTGTCGAATTTTGGAGACCGTGGTGAAATATGGAGACCGTGGAGAGTGCTTACGACTGAGGCAGCTCGCTTAGCAGCTCGCTTGGTGGCTCGGTAGCACGGCGGCACGACGGCTCGACAGCTTGACGGCTCGAGCGGCTCGATGGCTCGGTGGCTCGAGCGGCTCGGCGGCTCGGCAGCTCGGTGGCACGGCGGCTCAAGCGGCTCAACGGCTTAGCGACACGGCGGCTCGAGCGGCTCGGTGGCTCGGCAGCTCGGCGGCTCGAGCGGCTCGGCGGCATGGTGGCTCGGCAGCTCAGCAGCTCGATGGCTCGTGGCACGGCGGTACGGCGGCTACGCAGAGTCGTAGGCAAACGGGCATAATCAAAGCCTGGCGGAGTCAATTCGCGTGGGGAGGCGAAGCCCTTGAGCGTGTCCGACCGAGGCTAGGGCGCAGTCCGATTTGAATGGCAATAGTATACGTCATCTTAAAGATGTTTAGCATGGAGAAATAATTTATGAAAAATTATGGAAAACAAATGAAGAAAGCACAGAGCCGCCGTTGTTGTTGACAGTTATCAAGGTACACAAAGTTATATGTATGTTAGAATATTCAATGGAAAAACCATGACTTATTTTGTTTGGATTGATGACGTTGGGGTCACGTTTTGTGAGTGTAGATCAGTGGCAAGGGAATTTATTCCTTGCATGCATGCTTGAGGCTGTACGTAGATGCAGTCAAAACACAGTGATGGTTTGTTTACTTATCTTGCATGGTTTTGTTGATAATATGTCGTCCTTTGCTTGTTGACGTTGATCTTAGTGAAAATCACAATGCGTCGCCGTGAGTTGTCTCGTAATGTCGAGTCGATAGCGAGGACCACGCGAGCCGTCGATGAGGGCTGACGAGCGCCGCCGAAGGATGACAACGAGTCGATGTCAGGTGATGCAGCTGAATTCTTGAAGTTGACCTGCATGTTGCTGGCTTGCCGCATGTAGCTGTCTCCTTGATTGGTGCCGACGAAGCGCAGCGTTGGACCTCTGGAGAATTCTGGCGTTTGAATCATAGAAATAGGACTTCACGCTACATGGCGGCGCCATCAAGGCTGCTTGCCTTGCTCGATCGAGTACGTGGACCTCGGTGGCAGGTACAGATCGCCCTGCGTACTCCACACGAGAAACCAGACTTTTTGGAAAAAAAAGTAGATCGGATCAATCCTTACGAAGAGCGATGTGCCTCGGAGCCTTGAGTTGAGATCGCCGTCTCACGGAGTCGAGTCATCGCCGCAGATGGTGATGATGATGGAAAATTCCCATCTGGTTCTCCCTAAGCGTAGCTGACGATGAAGCGACAGACAATTCGACCAGTTGGTTGACGAAGTGAGCGCCAAGTAGAGTGAGTGCCGAACAGTCCGATCAACTGGTCGGATATTGCATTATGGAACATCTTAAACACGGAGATATTAAACATGGACACATTTAATTATGGAAAATAACTGGAGAAATAATAATTGGAGGAGCATGGCGAAAATTCAGAGAAAATAATTGGACAAAGCCGTATTAAATGCAGATATAGTAGATGTACTTAGCTTTAGTCAAAATGTCTGATCGGCGACGTATGACGTTATCTGGTCGGCGTCGACGAAATTGCCGGTCCTCGAGCTTTCTGGCCTATCGTCATGGCGGCAGTCGCGGTCGTTATAACGCTGTTCTTCGCGGCGATCATCGTGATACGGCAGACGGCCAGAACGAGTAGTCTGAATGGCTTGCTTGGCAGCTCAGTTGATGACTCCATCGTAATCGAACTCGGCGAGCGGAGTCGGAGTTGGTGCTGCCGAACGCAGATAAGCAGCTGAGAAAACCATCTTGTGCGTGCACGTTCCTCTCTGATTGGTGTGTATACGTTCCTCTCTGATTGCTTGCTCACGTCAATGTGGTGTGCGTGCAGTACTTGATGACAAGTAGTCCGTGCACGTTCAGGATTCCAGAGAGTTTGTTATCGACTAGCTTGGAGGCGAAACGCATCTCGGGACGATGGGCCCGTGCTGTTGGAGAGTGTCGCCAAAGGGTGACGACGAGTCGACGATGTGGGTTGCGACGCACTGACGACAAGTGTTGCTGACGAAGGTCGTGACATGCCGACGATGTGGTCGCCGCAGGACGATTGATGGGATCCATGCTATCGGCGAAGGGTGCGATTAGGTTGCTGCCAATAATGGTCGTGTAGACAAAGAGATATCCAAAAATACAAAAATATTTGATTGAATAAAGACATGACTTAGCTTGTTCGATTGGAGTAAAGCGGCAGGCATCGAATCATCCCAATAGCAAGGAAATTAATCCGTTCTTACCCTGTGTATATATGCATATGTGCATGCAAGTCTCAGGATCTTTGCTATCTCTATACTTATCTTGCATGGTTCTATAGATCGCGTGGTGCCGCATCCAGCGCTCAGTTCTGGCGTGTAGACCTTCTCGATCTGATCTCCCTGTTCATATGATCGTTGACCCAGGCATCTTTAGTGGTGGCGGCAGCCTGGAAATAAGCTTGATCGTTTACAGATTGATTCGTCTTGTGGCCCTTGCTTCTTGACGTAGATCCTGGCAAAGATCTAGTGAACAGGACGGAGCTCGTTGCGGGAGGTAGGATCGTGCTCGGCTTGATGCACCGTGAGTCCCGTGACATGCCGCTGGGGGCTGCTCTTGAGATGTCGACTCTCGTCGCAGATCACCAAACAACATCGCCGCATCACCCATTGCAGACTGCCGAAGAATGCCGTCACGACTCACGAGAACCCAAGATGTCGTTTGTTTATGAAGAAAACCCCGTCTGGTTCGCCATGGATTCAGCACGCATACCCCTATTTGGCGCGCCACTGTTGATGAAATTTGGTCGGCAGTCTACCAAGGGGTGTACCCACGGTAGTAGATGATCGGTGGAGGTGCGCGTAATAGGAACCGGATAGTGACACAAGGCGCAGAGACAGCGATTTAGACACGTTCGGGCCGTCTGATCGACGTAATACCCTACGTCATACGTCTTTGTTAGATTGTATTGAATATGAGATGAATTCGAGTGGTCCCTACCTGCCTTATAAAGTATGAGCGGTAGGGTTACCAGTCAGTTAGATCTAGATCTATCCAGGCATATGGTAAGTATTTATAAGGAATACGATATCTATCATATCTGAACAGATCATTCTCTATCTTCAAGATTCGTTCCACAAACTGTGTGATGCATGCCGATCAGTGTCTTGAATCACACGCCTTCTTCTTATGGGCTGGACCACCCCTAGCGGTGCGGCCCATGTCCATTATCATGGGTACCTAGGGTTATACCCCCACACGAACCTCACGATCAAGTTAGGGTGTTAGGGGGGGCGCTCCCTCCTCCCTGTGGCCACGCTGCCGCCATTGGCCACGGTGATCGCGTTGCATCGGGGTCGCGAGTGCTGGGGAAGCTACGCTGAGTGAGCAGACGAGGAAACTGGACGCACGTGGTGGGCCGCTTGGAAGTGGCTAGCGTTGGCCCGCCCTCGGTGGTGGTCCGCTGCCTTTATAAAAGGTTAGATTCGGCTCGCTGCCAATTGTTGCTTGTACCCTCAATGGGCAAAAAGGGTGTACTCCGGAGTCAAGAGTCAAGTCAGAGGGAGAATCTGGGCATGGAGAGGATGAGCTATGTCGTGTTGCACGTGTCTGAGCGACACTGACAGAAGGTTATCAGATCAGCAAAGGACATCTCGCGGTCCGAATCTTCTCGGGACTAGCAGCCGCTCCATGAAAAAAATGTGAGTCTGTGACCATCGGCTCGGGGCACCTCCTTGGGACACATGGACCCTCTTCCTCGACGCGCGCGCGCCAGGACCAATAGCGGCGCACACGCGCCCACGCCCACTCGGCTTCCCCTCGTCTGCGCTACTGTTCACCTTCCCCAGCGAGCCACTGCCCTGCCACCCACCAACCACCGCCCAGGCCGCTGGTGACCTCCTTGCCTACCAACCACCCCCGTTGAACGAGCCTGCCCTCCCCTAACTTCGCCGGTCGCTCGCCCCCGCTGCCTACCCCGCCCATTCGGTTGTCTTGCCCCACCCGGCTCGGTGGCGCCGCTGTCGCCTAGTTCACCGCTGGCCAACCCACCACCACTGCCGTGTCGCGGCCACCGCTAGGCTGGCTGGCCAAAATCTATAGCCGAGGAGGAGAGAGAGGGAGGACGCCAACCTAACCATAACCCTAACCGCCATCTCCAGCACCGCCGCCGCCGCCTCGTCCACCGCCCTGCCCGCGATGCCCTGTAAGGTCCTAATATGGCTAGAGGGGGTTAAATAGCCTATTTAAAAATCTACAAACCAATTAGAGCAATTTGATTAGTATGACAAATAGCGAAAAGCAAACTTGCTCTAGCTCTACAAGGGTTGCAAGCCACCTATCCAACAATTCTAGTTACTATGATCACTAGACACATAATTCTACTCACTAAGAGCTCTCACACTTGCTATACTAAAGAGCTCCACTAGATGAACTTAAACTACAAAGCAAGTTCTCAATTCTAGTTACACTAAAGAGCTTACTATAACTAGTTTACGAGTATGTAAATGAGTAAGTAAGGTGAGTAAGTAAGGCAGAGATCAATAGGATGGTCGAGGCAGGCGTTCTCTCTGACCGTGTCACCGCCAGATGGCAGCCAGCCAGCAGTGAGCCCTTCCCGATGCCACATACTGACAAAGTAGTAGTTTTTGAGGATTATTTCTTGCGCGGGTTAGGATTTCCCGTTCATCCTTTCTTGAGGGACCTATTGGAGTTCTAGAGAGTGAGTCTGTGCAATCTCCACCCAAACACTATCTTGCACATCTCGATTTTTATCCACTTCTGTGAGGCATTTCTCGGAGTTCTTCCCCACTTCAACCTCTTCTGTCATCTGTTCTGGCTGAAGAAGGAGGGTGGCGGCAGATCCAAGGTGGTCGGCGGTGTCTATCTTTAGCTCCGTGATGGAATGGCGGGCGAGTACATCACTGTACCGCTGAACACCTCGCTGAAGGGGTGGAACGCCAGATGATTCTACATGAAGCAGAGACATCCCGCCATGCACTGCGACGTCGACCACATTCTGGAGAACCAGAGGAGCTGGTCGGAGAGGCCGAGTAGTGCTGACATAGAGCAGGTGAGGGAGCTCCTCGGCCTAATAAAGGGTGTGAGGTTGAATGGTGGATTGGTGGTGGTGAGCTTCATAGTGCGCCACGTCCAGCCCTGCAAGGAGAGGTCCCACGCGGGCTTTGACTTCAAGTGGGACACCGACGGTACCCGAGAGAGGACAAAAAGGCTGACAAAGGATGATGTGCTAGAGCGGGCCGCAGGGCTATTCGCTCCAAATGCCTCGTTCAGCATGTCAGGGCAGACGAGACCCTTTAATTGCATGAATCCGCCTCCTTAGGTAAACATCTCAATTGTTTGTTCTTGATGCTTTTTATCCTTTATATTTGTCGAGTAGTGAACTGATTCACTTATGGAAAGATTCATTTGTAGGAATGAGTGGCGTACTTCTTGGGCGTGCCGATGAGTGATTGGCCGAAGGCGGTGGACGCCCGACCAATGACTCATCCTGAGGAGGGTGCCGTCAGCGCCTCGTCGGAGTCCGGAGGCACGGACACTGGTTGGACAGAGAGTCCCCCCGGTGTTAGAGAAAGTCTGGGGGAAGAGAGCAGCGACAGATGAGCCGGCCCAAAAGAAGAGAAAAACGGCAGGTGCTGCTCCCCGCAAGCCGACGGTATCTCGATTGGTGGCGACCAGACCACTCGGACGCAAAGTGCGGCGATGTCTGAGTGGTTGGATGACGACAGGGCTCCAGTGGCTCCTCCTCCGAGCACTGAAGCACCTCCACGCAACACGTGCATGGAGGTACAACGAAGGGAGGGGAGGAAGTCCCTGAGCATCAGGCGAAGGGAATCCCCGAGCAGTAGGCGAAGGGAGTCCCCGAGCAGCAGGCAGGAGAGAGGCCGACGGCGGAGGCCACGAGACCTCCACCTCAGGGCACGCGGGTTGACCCCAAGGCCGCACCTAGGGGCTCAGGTAGGCATCGCCGGTTCAAAAAAGTGTACTGGGAGGCCGACATGTAAGTATCCTTGCCTTGGACTTATTTTGCTGTCGTATCTTTATCTCTTTTTGCGATTAACGAGCTAACTGATGTAGGGCGAAGCGTACGGAGAATTTGAATCCATCCATCTAGACTAGCGAGCAGCTGGGGGTTGGTTCCAGCGTGGAAGCAGTGCCGACAGACCCCGTCCCATAGTCCTTGGGTACTCCGCGGCCTGCGGAGGAGTCAACCGCCGCTGCTGATGAACTTGGCAGCGGAGAACAGCTGGCGTCGACAGCGGACAAGCTGGTGGCGGTGCCTGGGGCAACGGCGGGCGCCGTCGGGTCTTCAGAGATGGAAGCTGGAGTTGTCAACGCCACACCAGAGTCTGGGGTGGAGGAACCGGTGGAACCAGAGGAGCAGGCGACTCTCCTAGAGACGTCGGAGGGCGTGGTCGGCCACGCCGTGCGGCCACCGAGCCCCCAGGTGGTGCCACCAGCAGTGGAGGAGGAGGACGAGTGGAAGAGATCGAGCGTGAGGAATCACGATCTCAAGCAGTCCGAATCCTCCACAAGCGGGGTGACGAAGTGGTGGTCATTGAGGAGGAGGACACCACCAGGGAGCTTAGGAGGCTGGAGTCCACCCTTTCGACAGCGATGAAGCAGATCAAGGTTAGCATTGCGTTATCAATGTTCGTCTTTGACGTTGGAGATTGGAGTTCTTCATAATCTTGGTGCTTTTGCAGGGCATAGCTTGAACTGCCAAACAACGGCGACAACTGATCAAGAGGATGGAGCCCCTCACCGAGGAGAATGCAAAACTGAAGGAGGTGATGAAGCTCATGGAGAAAAACATCTAGAGGGCCCAACGCAAGCGGGATCTTGCCGAGGCTAACGCGCGGGATCTGGAATACAAAAGGGGGCTCTATCCGAGCAGCTGGCGACTGTGTTCGAGCAGTTGTGAGGCAGGTCTGAGCAGCTGGCCACCATCTCCGAGCAGCTAACGAGTGTTTCTAAGCAGCTAGGGATAAAGTTCGAGTAGCTGTGGAATGTCTCCGAGCAGAAAAAAGGTATGGCGGATCGGCGAATTTACTTTGCATTGCTGAAGTCGTATTGTTGCTGACGACCGTTATGCTTGTAGAGCAAGACGTGGAGCTCAGCTAGTTATGCCAAGTCATCGGTCAACTCCAGGAGGAGGAGAAGAAAACAGCTGAGCAGGCGAAGAAGCTGGTCGAGGAGCTGAAAGGTAAGTACTTCGTGGTCGGAGTTACTGCTGGAGTAATTTCTTTGCTTGATGGACCCTTGTAATGCCTGTAGACTACCGTCGGAGGGCCAAGGCACAGTTTGATGTGCTGGAGCAGGAGGCTAGGACCTAGAGGAACAAGCTCGATGCCATAGTTGCTGGGATCAAACCGGTGCTCGACTGTGTCGACATGGAGGTGGCTCCTCAGCCCGATGGCAGGCCACCGTGCCTAGACACCATCATCGATAGGTGCAAGGTGGTGTGGGAGAACTTCAAAAGCTTCAACCGTGACGCCACCGTCACTGCCGTGACACATGCCCTAGCGGTGGTCTGATCCCACTACCCTATCATTGACCTTCAAGCGATAGGGGCTGGATTCGCCAGAGGGACAGGCACGACGGAGCATCAATAGCTGGAAGATGAGGTGGAGGACGCGGCGAAGAAACTGGCCAGCAACGTCGACCTATTTGGCGAGATGGACAGCGATGGCCAAGCCAAATGACCTGCTCTAAGAATAATCTGTAATAGCTGGAGAAGACAGTTAAAACGCGTGAGGGCGCAGATAAACATTTATGTATATGTATAAATTTTGTAAAGTGACATGTGCATGTTTATGCTGTTTGAAACGTATTTCATTGAAAAACCGTTGTGGTGTTAGAACGTGATTATACGTAGTATAAATAGCGTCCGAGCAGTTAGTTCGTTACTGAGCTCTTAGCCCCGGCTAGCCCATACTCCATAACATCAAGCGCGAAGCCCGTGCATATGTAGGAGGAACAGGTGTGACCAAGGAACCGCAGCCGACCACCCATAACATAGAGCACGGAGCCCATAGCACATGTAGGGAGAAATCAGAGATTGGGTCTTCTCCATAGAGCACAGAGGAGAACGTGTGCTGCTCGGCAGTTGGCGAAATATCTTGGAGATATATGTAGTATAAGTAGCATCCTAGCAGTTAGTTCTTTACTAGGCTCTTGGCCTTGGCTAGCCCGTATTCCATAATGTCGAGCGTGGAGCCCATGCACGTGTAGGAGGAACATGCATGACCAAGGAACCGTAGCCGACCACCCATAACGTAGAGCGTGGAGCCCATAGCATGTGTAGAGAGAAATCGGAGACTGGGTCTTCTCTATAGAGCACAGAGCAGAACATGTGCTGCTCGACGGTTGGTGAAATATCTTGGAGATATGGAGAAGCGTGGCGGAGCGTTTATGGAGATCGCGTATTGGAGTTTGTTAAGTAGTAGCTTAGAGCTGGCGACTGCAAATGGAGATTAAACCGTAATGGAGATATAATGGAGACAAATTATGGCGACCACAACTTCATTCATTATGGAGTGGAGAATACATATCTGGAGCGTTTCAAGGATAGAAACGTATAAGGTGCTCGATGTGCCATGAATTAGGGATATCGATTCCATCCAGGTCACATAGCCGGTAAGACCCTGGTTGGGTAACCTCTTTGACCACGTAAGGCCCTTCCCAGGGGGAGGAGAGCTTGTGCATCCCTTTGGTTTTTTGTTTTCTACGGAGAACGAGGTCGCCGACAGCAAATGAATGACCTTTGATATTGCGGTTGTAGTATCTTCGCAAGCCTTCTAGGTATTTGGCTATGTGGATGCAGGTGATCAGGCGTTCTTCTTCGACCCTATCGACATCCTCTGTCTGAACAGCTATGGCTTGCTCTTCATCATAATGTTCCACCCTAGGTGCTCGAAAGGCAATGTCCGCTGGTAGTATGGCTTCTGAGCCGTAGACCAAGAAATATGGAGACACACCGGTGCTGCGACTAGCTTGAGTGCGTAGTCCCCAGACCACAGCTGGTAGCTCTTTGAGCCATCTGCCTGGATGTTTTTCCTTTTTCTGATATAACCTCTTCTTGAGGGCATCAAGAATCATGTCGTTTGCCCGTTCAACCTGGCCATTAGCTCTATGATGGGCAATGGAGACGTATTTGACGGAGATGCATCGGTCTTCGCAGAAGTCCCAAAAATGATGACCAGTGAATGTAGTTTCGAGGTCAGTGATAATACTGTTTGGGAGACCGAATATGTGGATGATATCTTCGAAGAGCTCGACTGCCTTCTTTGTAGTAGCCGAAATAAGCGGTTTGTATTCGATCCACTTAGAGAACTTGTCGATGGCGATGTACACATACCAAAAACCACCTAGCGCTGGCTTGAAAGGCCCGATCATGTCCAGTCCCCAGCATGCAAAAGGCCAGGAAGCTGGGATGGTCTGTAGTTCTTGTGCCAGCACGTGTATTTGCTTGGCAAAAAATTGACATCCTTCACAATGTCGGACGAGGTCTTCTGCATCGGAGATGGCCATGGGCCAGTAAAAACCAGCTCAGAAAGCTTTGCCAATCAGGTTTCTCGAGGCCGCATGGTTGCCACAGGAACCAGAGTGAATTTTGAGAAGTGGTTTCACTCCCTCTTCTTGGGTGATGCATTTCTGTAGTATCCCTTCCTTGCACTTTTCCACATCAAGTTTCCATCTACCAGCACGTAATGCTTGCTTCGACAAATTAGGCATTCGGTTTCAATCTTGTCGGCGGGTACGTCGGTGCCGGTAAGGTACTTGATGAACTGTTCCCTCCAATCGGTGGCCGGCGAAGGTACTGTAAGTACCAGCTGCTCGGCGGAAGGAATTTCTTGAACTTCCTTCTCTTCCTTAATGGATGGTGTAAAGAGATCTTGAATGAAGACCCCAGGTGGAATCACGATGTGAGAAGAACCTATCTTAAATAGGTGGTCGACGAGCTGATTCTAATCTCATACCACATGGTGGTACTCGATACTGTAGAACTTTCCTTCGAGTTTCCTAATTTCGGCGCAACATGCGTCCATCTTCTCACTGGAGCAGGACCAGTCTTTGTTGAGCTGGTTGATGACCAGTACGGAGTCTTTGTATACCATGAGGCATTTGACGCCGAGCTCAATGGCTATACGGAGTCCATGGAGACACGCTTCATATTCGGCGGCGTTGTTGGAGGCCGAAAAATGTATTCGGAGAACGTATCGGAGCTTATTCTTGGTCGGCGTAATGAACAGAATGCCAGCACCAGCACCATTGATGTTGAGGGCACTGTCAAAGCACATCACCCAGTGCTCGGGGCAAGTAGCCGGGATGGGCTCTTGAATCTCGGTCCACTCAGTGATGAAATCAGCGAGCGCTTGTGACTTGATGGTAGGCCTGCTTCTGAATTCGATGGAGTAAGTGCTGAGCTCGATAGCCCACTTGATGATATGGCCATTGGCCTCTTTGTTGCGAAGAATGTCCCCCAGAGGGAACTCGGTGACCACGGCGATCTTATAATACTCGAAGTAATGTCAGAGCTTGCGCGACGTGATCAAAATAGCGTATAGCAGTTTCTAAACTTGAGGATAATGAGTTTTTGGCTCATTGAGGACCTTGATGATGAAGTAGACCAGACGTTGCACCTTATAGGTATGCCCGACCTCCTCGCGTTCGACGATGATAGCTGTGCTAACGACGCGAGAAGTGGCGGCGATGTAGATAAGTAGAGTTTCATCTGGTCAAGGTGCCATCAGGATCAGAGGCTTTGTTACAAACAACTTGAGCTACTTGAAATCTGTATCTACCTCCTCCGACTAGGAGAAGTGTTCGGAGGCCTTGAGGTGTTTAAAGAATGGTAGTCCCTTTTCGCCGAGGCACGATTTAAAGCGGCTAAGAGCAGCCATGCAACCTATAAGCTTCTGTATATCCTTTACGCACGTTGACCGTTTCATGTTGGTGATGGCGGAGACCTTGTAGGGGTTGGGCTCAATGCCACGGGCGCTAATGATGTAGCCTAGGAGTATGCTGGATGGAACTCTAAATATGCACTTTGAAGGGTTCAACTTCCATCTGTACCTTTTCAGGTTGGCAAATGTTTCTTCGAGGTTGGTGATGAGATTATCGGCGATCTTGGACTTGATGACCACATCATCGATGTAAGCTTCGATGTTGCGGCCTATCTGTTGATCGAGGCACATCTGGATGGCCCTTTGGTAGGTCACCCCGGCATTCTTGAGCCCAAAGGACATGGTGGTATAGCAATATGCACCGAAAGGCGTGATGAACGATGTCTTGATCTGGTCGTCTTCCTTGAGGGATATCTGGTGATAGCCGGAGTAACAATTGAGGAAGGAGAGCAGTTCACAGCCGGCGGTGGAGTCTACAACCTCGTCTATCCGAGGTAGACTAAAGGGTCTTTAGGGCAGTGTTTGTTGAGATTAGTGTAATCAACGCGCATTCCACATTCTTTATTCTTTTTTTGAACAAGAATAGGGTTTGCTAACCACTCAGGATGATACACTTCTTTTATAAATCCGGTAGCTAGGAGCTATTTTATTTCTACCCTAATAGCCTCCTTCTTTCCTAGCGTGAATCGTCGAAGTTTCTACTTGATCGGTTTGGCGGTCGGTGAGACATTCAAGGAGTTCTCGATCTTCTCCCGTGGTACCCCTAGCATGTCTGTAGGTTTCCAAGCAAACACATCGACATTGGCACGTTGGAAGGAGACGAGCGTGCTTTCCTATTTGGGGTCGAGGTGAGCTCCAATCTTGACAGTCTTGGAGGGGTCGTCGAGGCCGAGGCCAACCTCCTTTGTTTCCTTGGACTTGGAGGAGGCACGCGGAGGCTCTAGCGCTGGGATCTCTAGGTCGTCGGTGGGCACCATATTGGCGTCGGTGACCACGCTAGCCATCTGGATGGAGAGGTCAGTGGCTTCGGCGAGGGCAAGACTTTCTGTCTCGTAGGCGAAGGTGATGGAGAGGTTGGCCCGTAGGAATACTCCTGTAGGCGAAGGCATCTTCAGCACCAGATAGGCATAGTGCGGTATGGCCATGAACTTGGCCAGAGCTGGCGGACCAAGTATGGTGTGGTAGGTGGTGTTCAAGTCAGCAACGTAGAAGTTGATGTGCTCGACACGGTAGTTGCTGGCCATGCTGAACTGTACTAGGAGGGTGATCTCTCCAAGAGGTTTGGATGCCCTGCTAGGTACCACACCCCAGAAGGGGGAGTTAGAGGGTGTGAGATCTCCTATCCTAAGCCCTAGCTCCTTTAGGGCTCCGGCGAATAGGAGGTTTAGAGCGCTCCCACTGTCAATGAGCACTTTTCTGAAAAGCACTTTCTAGACGGTAGCATCAAGGATGAGGGGGAAACGCCCTGTGTAAGGGATGCCCTCCCACTAGTCGGCCCTACTGAAGGTGATGGGGACCTCAGACCAGGGGCGATAGCTAGGGTTGGCAACGACGTCTTTCGCGTTGATGGCGAGCACCCGGCGGGAGGAGAGCTTCTGATCTGTTCTACTTTTGGCGGCGGCGAGGCCCCCGAAGATGGTGGCGACCACTTTGTCGTGATCCTAGAAGGCGTTGTTGTTGCCCCCAGGTGGTCGGCGACCTCCGGCTCTATCATTGTTGTTGTCATCCGGCTTTTTGGCCTGGAACTCCTTAGCCAAGCCAAGGCAGTCCTTCATCTTATGCTTGCTGTTTTTGTGGAGAGGGCACGGGCCTTCGAGGATCTTCTTATACTGCTCTTCATAGTTGCGCTTGGCACGAGGTTCATCAACAGCAGCGATGATGTGGTCTGGTCGACGTCGGCGATATTGACCAGATTTGGACCCTTCTGACCGGTCACGACCACTATCACGATGGTGACTGCGGTCGTCATAGCGGCGGTCGCTGTGGCATCGGTCGTCAGGTCGCTCGTCGCTGTGTCGAGTTGGGCGATGAATGCCCGCATTTTCATTAAAGCGTACTTCAGCCTCTTTGGCGTCGGCATACTGGTCGGCAGTCGTGATCATCTCACCAATCCCTTTAGGCGGCTTGCAATTGAACTTGGAGCGGAGGTCGCGGTGATGGAGTCCTCGGACGAAGGCGGTGATGACCTCAGCTTCCGTGATGTTAGGAATAGAATTTCTCATCTCGGAAAAGCATCTGATGTAGCTACGGAGGAGCTCGGACGGCTTCTGGTTGATCCAGTTCAAATCATGCTTGGTGCCCGGCCGAGTACACATAGCCATGTAGTTGTCGGTGAACACCTTCTTCAGCTCTTCGCAGAATCCGATGGAGTCTGGGGTGAGGCTTGTGAACCAGTTCATCACAGTTGGCATGAGCATAATGGGAAGATAGTTCTCCATGATGCTGGTATCTCCGGCGGTATGCACAACAGTGGCATAAGCTTGTAGCCACTGTGTGGGGTTCATCCATCCTTCATAGGGCTCGACTAAAGATGGCAGCGGGCGTGATGCCCATGGATACTGCCTTCTTATGCCCGCGCCCGCCAGCTAAATCTCTAGCCCGCGCCCGCGCCCACGCCCGCGACCCACCACGGGCAACAAACCACGCCCGCGCCCTCCATCCGCGGGCATGCCCGTGTGCCCGCCAGGTTGAGCATATACATAAACCATAGTGCATTACAAGAGATATGAAGATACATATTCACAACAAATCGTGTATATATACATATATTTGCCTGTAGGTCCCACATGTTAGACCTGTGGAGCGGGTCTGGCGGATAAGCGGGCGAGGATAGCAAATTTCTTTGCCCGCGAAGAACTATCCTCTAGGTTTAGGATGGTGCCCGTGCCCATGCCCGCGGGCAAGAAGTGGTGCCCGTATCCTTGCCCATTGGGTTCCATGCCCGTGGGCATGCGGGCATTCTGTGCCTGTTGCCATCTTTAGGCTCGACCCTAGTGATTTTGAAACCACGGGGCCACTAGAGTGTCCAGAGTGCCCTTGTGAATGCTTTGGGCCCTTCGGGATCATCGCCATCGTGATCCATGGCGTTGAGTGGCTGGAGGGCTGAGTCCGGATTACCGAACTCTTGCTCGTACTCTTGACGGCGGCGTACTTCTTCTTCATGGCGAGAAAAACGACGCTCGTCGATACGTCGTCGCGCATCGCGGAGATTGTTGAGGTGTGCTCGGACGTCTTGGTTGACTTCCTAGTCATGTTGGTGAGGGTGGTTGACGCTGTTGCCCGTGGCTCCCCCTAGAGAGGTTGTCCATCATTGCGGAGCTGGTCGGCAAAACGACTTTGACTGGGGCGACGATTAGATCTTGGTGCGGCTGATCGGTGAATCGAGCTTGTCGAGTAGGAAGGTCTCTGATCTTGGTGGATCTCATTGACCTAGCAGTGCGTCGCTTTAAGCATGGTGGCGACCTTGGCGACCTCCAGTGTCTGCGGGAGCCGGGCGAGCTCATTGGCGGCCATGGCCAAGTTAGCGCTTGGGGTCTTGTAGACGTCGTGGCCATCAACACAGACAAGTTCGTCATCGAGGTTGCGTTGGAGTTAGCATGGCCTTCCTTGTGAGTCAAGTTGATCGTTGCGAGCAGCCTCGACTAGCACAAGGGCAGCTTCATTTGCTTGGTGCTATGCACGGTTGACGTTCCTATTGACGCGGGCAGCGCGGTCCTCCTTAGTTTCCCCTTCCTGTGGGGGGCTATCGACGCTGACGTTGAAGATTGCACCTCCACGGAAGGGAGGGAAAGAAGGTTGTTCGGCAGTGGTTTCAGCGACAGTCTCCGTAGAGCCCTGAGACTCGGAGTCTGGATTCTCTTCTAGGATGGTTTGGAGGGATGCTCCGGGGCATCGGCTGACGTGTAGCATGTTGACAGCCGACGGGAGCTGGTCGGTGATCTGGTCGGCGAGAGGATGGATATCTACAACCTGGTCGGTGAACTTGCCCCTTAGGGCATCTTGGTAGGCGGCGGTGATGCTGGTGAGCCCGAAGGGTAGGGCAGTAGCCCCTAGAATTTCCCGATCCACCTCCGATAGATCTAAATCGGAGGGTGGTCGGCGCTGGACCAGAGTGGTCAGGGCCGATTCTACGATGGAGAGGCAATCGACGAGCTTCTGACCAACCTAATCGATGGATGCGATCAGATTGTCGTTGTTGATTTGCCTCCTTAGGTAGCGGGGAGCGGGCGGTGAATTGTCAGTGAAAGCAACCTCGGAGGTGGTTCCGAGATCAGATCTACAGTCATAGGTGTTGGGGTGATCGACGTAGTATTGATCTGCACCGGCTCGATGAGCTCTCCGACTCTATCAATGTTGATGATCCACAAGATCGATCTGACCGTGAAGATCTGGCTAGGCTATGGGAAGGACGAAGAGCCTACAAAATGTACCATCTTGTTCGACATAGAAATAGCACGCACACCCCTACCTGGCGCGCCAACTGTCGACAGAATATCATTGGTAGTCCTCCGAGGGGTATCCCATGAAGGTAAATTAATCGGCAGAGATGCGTGTAATCGAGAACAAGAAGGTAACAGAGACACAAGAGTTAGATAGGTTCGGGCCGTCGGTGTGACATAATACCCTACTCCTGTGGTCTGTTGGATTATATTGGCTATCGTATGATATTGCATGTGTTTGGAGGGGGTCTCTGCCCACCTTATATAGTCCGGGGGGTAGGGTTACAAGTCGGTTAGATCTAGGAGATAACCAGAAAGTAATAACAGATTACAGGAATCATGGGATCATACGTATCCTAACAGATCTCATAGTATCTTCAGGATATCTTCCTAGTGTCTTGCGGGACGCGCCGAGCAGCGCCGTGCCCCGTAAGGCTTCATTTTGTGGGCTAGGGCGCCCCTGAGGGCACAGCCCATGTGGTTTGCCGTGGGTATCTGAGGTCGTACCCCCCATAGAAACATGAACACCAAGTGCCTCTAGATGCAATCACTCAAGCAATGCACTTGGATTCTCTCCCAATCTCACAAAGATGATGAATTAATGATAGAGATGAGTGGGAGGGCTTTGGCTAAGCTCACAAGGTTGCTATGCCAATGCAAATTGCCAAGAGAGTGAGCTTGAGTCGGCCATGGGGCTTAAATAGAGAGCCCCCACAAATAGAGCCGTTGGCTCTCTGTTCTTTGAAAAGTCAGGGCGACCGGACGCACCGGTCAGATCGACCGGACGTAGGACCCCAGCGTTCGGTCGCGCGATGCACGCCGCATGGCCCCTACTTGAAATGCTGATCGCCCAATGTCAACGATCATTAGTACACTTAAGTTGTGATCGGACGCTCTATAGTGTAGGACCGGACACAGGACTCTAGCGTCCGGTCACTTCCAGTAAGGTTCCTATCACGATCGGACGCGTCCGGTCACGCTCGACCGGACTCACCCAGTATCCGGTCACTCACGGTCTTCTCTGTGCGCCGCTACATCAGCACGACCAAACGCTAAACAGTGTTCAGCCAGAGTCCGGTCGCCTACGTCCGGTCATAGGTCGAGAGTACCATCTTCTTTTATAATTGACCGGATGCTGCTCCCCAGCGTCCGGTCACTACGTGACCAGCGTCCGGTCACTGTTTGATAGTGAAAAACACCACCTTCGATTCACCAACTTCTCCACCCTTGCTCAAATGTGCTAACCACCAAGTGTATCACCTTGTGCACGTGTGTTATCATATTTTCACAAATATTTTCATGGGTGTTAGCTTTCCACTAGATCCTAAATGCATATGCAATGAGTTAGAGCATCTAGTGGCACTTTGATAACCGTATTTTGATATGAGTTTCACCCCTCTTAATAGTACGGCTATCGATCCTAAGTGTGATCACACTCTCTAAGTGTCTCGATCACTAAACCGAAAAGCTCCTATCAATTTCACCTTTGCCTTGAGCTTTTTGTTTTTCTCTCTCTTCTTTTCTAAGTCCAAGCACTTGATCATCACCATCATCATGTCATGATCTTCATTTGCTTCACCACTTGGAGTAGTGCTACCTATCTCATAATCACTTTGATAAACTAGGTTAGCACTTAGAGTTTCATCAATTCAACAAAACCAAACTAGAGCTTTCACGCCCTCGCCGTTGGCCGTTCCGCCCACCACCCGCCCGCTGCCCCCGCCCCCTTCTTCCCCAGTAACGACGCCGCGTGCGACGCTAACCTTATGGGCGCACGCGCGCCGAATATGGATTTGGGGGACATCTCCCAGTCTCAGTCCATCCATGCTATTGTGTTGTAAAAAAAAAGAAAAAATCATGCTATTGCTTCCCAAGCCACTTAAACTGCTGTAAATAATGTACTTTCTTCATTTTGAAAAAAATACTAACTTCTAAAGTTGTTTTAAGCCAATTTCTTTTATAAATACTCCTCTGTACTAAATTGTACTACCTCTGTCCACCAAAAAATGCAATTCTCAGATTAAGAGGAGTCAAACAACCTAAACTTTGATTAAATTTATATAAAAAGGTACCAACATTCATGATACAAAATAAGTGTCATTAAATTAGATATAGAATATATTTTCATAATAATTTTATTTAGAGACATAAATGCTAATACTATCCACTATAAATTTAGACAAACTTATGCTCGATTGACCGGCACGGATACCATAATTGTATTTTTTTTATGGTAGGAGGGAGTAAGCCATTATGACTTTTCTAAATGTATTACTTTTTATATATGTAGACCGGGTGTACATCTCAGTGCATAGCAAAAGTTATATATCTAGAAAAGCTAAAACGTCTTATAATTAAGTAGAGTGGAAGGAGTAGAAAAAATATTATTATTTTTGGCATTAAATAAGTACACTATAAAAATATTTTTCATAGTGCATCTAATGGTGGTATTGGTTTTATTTTCACAAAAAATATAGTCTAATTTTATCATAAATATTTATATCTATAAAATTAGTTAAATTTACAAAAGTTTAACTTAGAATAGTAGATCAGTTCTATAAAATGATTTATTTAAAAACGTAGATAGTAGCAGTACTACATATATGCGAGCTAGTGGCAAAGCTAGTAAGCATATCGTAATAGAATCTTTTCCCTTTCCTTTTCTGAGCATGTATACACCTGAGCGTTTTGCCGAATTTAGCATACGTATGCGAAAGCTTTATTGGGGTCTCACGCCTAAACTTTTTATTATAGTATTATTACTTAAAAATACATGTATCACAAAATCATAGGTCTAATACTCATAAACTTTTTTTAAGAGCTTGTGTAATAGTGTTTTTTCCACTCTGATTCCTCTGGAGGATATCTCTTAAAAAACAGAGTCTTTTTTGATAAGAAATCCTTCCAAATGGGATCTAACTTACATATACTAGATGATACCCCTCGCGTTGCTGCGGGATTTTATAGCGTTGTATAAAAAGAGAGTTTATGGAAGGAGACGTATAGAAAGTTCAGATAAACACAACGAATAATAGCATGAATATGATAGTTCACCCCCTTTTACACACTTCACCGCTTTTGGTAGGGACATCTATACTAATAGCACTAATATAAAAGTACTCCCTCCGTCATAAATTATAAATCGCTTTAATTTTTTTTGGTTCATATAAAAAAGTCAAAGTAACTTATAATTTTGAACGGATGGAGTAAAGAAGTTGGGAGTGATAGTCTCTAACGTCATTTTCAGCAACTATTTGAGCATCACTCTTCTCTTCACGTAGAGGAAAATGCCCCAAAGTAGAACAATCTTGTCTTTTTAGCTTGAAATCTTAAACTTGGGAGACAATGACCCATCTTCAATGACTTAAAAAGCTTGACAAAACGCCTACCAATCAAACGGTATCTGTTGATAAAGAAATGCATATAGAGAGAGAGAAGAGGAAACCATCCAAATACTCGTGAAAGCAAACCGTGAGGAAAAAATATACATATTACACTACGAAAGTGAGCATTGCTTGGGTTGTCACATGAAGCTTATTATCACAGCTAGCTGCTATGCACATGACTACATGAAGAAACAACATTTCTTTTGAACGGACGGCAAAAGCTTTGGTCTAATTTTTATTAGAGCTCTCGTTGGCTCCGGCTTCTCTGACGTGCGCACTGTTTACGTAATGTTCACATGAGCTTATTTTCTCTCTTCTCTCTTCTTCTCTCACAGAGCCAGTGGAGCCAAAAAAAAGTTAGCTCCATCAACACTGTGAGAGAAGGAGAGAGGAGAGAGAAAAAAATGCTCCTGCAAACAATGCGTGAATAGTGTGTGCGTCAGAGAAACTAGAGTCGGTGGGAGCTCTACCAAAGGGGGGCCTCAAATTATGCACTAGGATTGGAAACAGAGGGCGTCTCCTGAGCTACTAACGTGGAAACGCTTCGGTTCTTTAGCAACACTTGCTTGACAAGAAGTGATGTACTTGTGATGGCATGGCTTCACCAAGTTACAGGTCTTCTATTTAGGTATAGACTAGGTAGTGTGCCCGTGTGTTGCTATGGGATAGCTAACATTTTGTACTACAAACACACGGATCGCACGATAAGATAACAATACTGTAAAAATTAAATACCAACGTTAAAGTGACATTTAATCCAAAAAGCAAAGTTTATGAATTTAACACAGTCACGGAGTGCGCGGCGTCGCAGGCTCACAAACTCTACTTTATAAACCTTTCCGTGATGCGGCTAAGATAATATTTTATATTGGCAGAAAGAAATCTCCGATATCCATTTCTTTCGTGCTCACAAACTAATGACCCTGGTGCAACAAAGAGAAATACAAAGGAACTATCCTCCTGAATGCGCGGAACCAACACCACTACGATCGTGCCATCCCACGACCACTGGTATGGTGTTGTTTAGCACTATTGTTCATTATTATCGCTAACTTGCTTCGTTGGTTTTATTCAAGTAATTTATGTTTGTAATTATACAGGTGCTAATTCGGTTGATCCCACATTGGCACATGAGAAAAGTGGGGAAAGTCGACAAAACTCATGGTTTTGAGAACATACACGTGTAATAGTTATGAATGGTTACAAAACGAAATATTATGAACAAAACAATCAAAGTGTCATTTTTATAACAATAATATAACACATGTTCAATTTTCATTATGCCATCACACAAGTGTATATACAACATCTCCGTGTAGAGTCTAATAAACCATTTAAAAATACCTAGGAACAACAACAAATATGGCATTAGTGAGATATTATTTGTACAATATAAATTGAATGGAAAAAATGCATTATATGCGTTAGTAATGTTCTGTTACCTCGCCTATGGCGTTAGAACCTCCTTAAATACAATATTGTTCGTGAAAGTTCCATCCGCTATTGGGGTCTTCTTATCTTTATCTTTTTTATTTGACGCATTCTTTTTTTCCCTCGACATTCTTTTTAGCATTTTTCTTCTCTATCTTTTTGGCCTCCTCCTCTTGTGCTTCCGCATCAGGCGGAAGGGCAAGGATCTTAATATTGGTTCTTAACGTAGCTCTAGACATCGCAACGTACAATTGACCGTGAGAGAACACAGGTGCAGGTAGGTACACACCCACGTTCGGGATAGTTTGGCCCTGTGACTTGTTGACCATCATGGCAAAGCTCAGCCTGATAGGAAACTGCTTCCTCTTAAACTAGAACGGAAACATCTCATCATCAGATGGGCATAGCGATATTTGAGGAAGGAATACCCGCTTCCCAGCATGCTGCCCCACCATGATTTCCTCGTCGATTGTATTTCTTCGGAACCCCCGCACCACCAGCCTTGTACCGTTGCATAGCCCATTGGTAGGGTCAATATTCCTAAGCAATATGATAGGACACCCGAGCTTGAGGTTCAAGATGTGTGGAGGCAGCTCGTTGGGGGTCAAACTATTAAGGAACTCCAATGGATAGTAGTTATGTGGATCATCTACCGTGGAGTCAAAATTGTGATACACCGTCTCGCCGCCCTAGAATATATCAATCATTTTCATATTGATCATGTCCACCCAATCATTACGTGTAGATAAAATCGCTCTGGTGGTGATGTAGTCTTTGTCCACCATGTTTGCATTTAGATCTGGAAAGATGATGTCGATCAATGTATGAAGATCTTTCTCGGCATCGCCAGAGTACGGGACACATATCTCGTCTGGAATACGTACATTGCCATCTCCATTAACCTCTTCCGTTCCACCACCAATGCGCAACAGATAATCTACAAACCACGGGTCACTCTGAGCCCTCATGTTGTGGACGAGCTTTAGGTGACGCATGGATTCCCAAAGATACAACCTTCATAGAGAAGCACCGACTATTTGAGCTCTGGATCCTTTCCACACAACAGGGAGGACCTGTCTGAAATCCCCACCAAGGACAACAGTCTTTCCACCAAACGGTAGGTTTGATCAACCCATTATATCCCGTAGGCTATTGTCTAGTGCTTCCACATTTTGCCTCTTTGTCATAGATGCCTCGTCCCAAATTATGAGAGCTGCTTGCTACAGCAACTTGGTAGTACCACTCTGTTTTGTGAAGCTACATCAACCGCCCTCTTGAGGAGTGAGGGGTATCTTGAAACATGAGTGGGCCGTCCTCCTGCCTGGCATTATGGCTGCTGTGACTCCAGATGTAGCTGTAGCCACGGCAAGCTTGTCCTGGCTGCGTAGTTTTGCGAGAAGTGCCCTATACAAAAATGTCTTTCCTATCCCGCCAGGTCCATCCACAAAGAACAACCCACCTTGTTTGCTGTAGACAGCGGCCATTATCTCATCATAGGCAGACCATTCCTTAGCGTTGAGTGAGTCGCACAATAGCACATCTTCAGGATTCTGCTCGACACTAGCTTCCTCAAATATCTCACGAGGAATATGGCTGGCATCGTCGTATGAGTGATCAATATCTGGAAGAGGAAATGGCCTTATGTCCTTCCCCATAGACTGCAGCATGTTTCTAATGTCTATCAAAACCATTTGTTGCACCAGATCTAGGGATGGATGATTGCGGCTGTAGTCCTCTGATATTGCATCGTAGTGTTTTTTCCACAACCCCATCACATCATACGGCTCACAGAATACCAATATTGTTGCAAATAGCCTCCACAGGGAGGAAGGCATCTGGAATAAAGTAGCTTCAGTTAGACATTCATCAAGTGTCTTGTCTTCTTCGATTAGAGCCCTCCTTTCTGCAGCTTCACGAAATGAAGGTTGTAGCACGCCATCAACCATCCTCAGATGTTCGTATGAGGTAGCACCAACAACATTGTTCAAGAGAACACAAAGAAAGTAACATTCTCCCTCAGCAGGATGAGCCGAGATAACTCTTCCAACTTGAAAAATGGAGTTTTTCCTTTTCTGCCAGAATTTACCATCAGACTGCCGGGTAAAATGCTCCGGGAAGTCCCGATACAAGATTCTGTGGGCTTCCTCATGATGCCTATTTGCATCGAAGTATGTTGTCAGCATTGACTCTTCTACACCTAGCCTATTAATGATCCGTTTGACCTTATCTCGTTTATGAAATGCCATAATGTGCATGTCTGGTAGATGAAGCTGCAGCTGCTGTACTGGTGGATGGTTCTTGCTCAAGTCAAAGCCATATATCCTCCATAGTGCTTCTGGAGGCGTCACCCACCGGGCATCTCTATACTGCTTGATCTCATCAATGTTCCCTTTCTTGTCTACTTTGTCGGTCTCCCTCATCACCACCGATGCCCTGTCAGGTCCCTTGTATATGTATTTGAATAGATACTTTACTGATTTAATGCTCCGATAGGCCTCAACATTGATATGGCAGTTAAAGGTACGTAGCAGGCAAGGGTTGTAAGGCATGACCCATTGATTGTCCAGGTAATGGCCTCGAACTTTTAGCGTGTGGCCATCATTGCGTCGCCGATAGATGGGGTATGAATCCTTTCCCTGTGATGTTGCCTCATAGAATGGGCACAGGTAATGGTTCTTGCATGACCCACGACCCACTGTGCACGGACAGTATGGATTTAGCGTCCCGCAGGGACCATGCATCATATGCTTCGTCACCATCTTGTAGAGCTCAGGGTACTTCTTGTTTGGTAGCTTTGCACTGATAATCATGTCATATTGCTCGGGACATGTGAGCTTGTACTTCCATTCCATTATCAGCAAGAAGTGTGCTTGCGGCAAGCCCCTCTTCTGGAACTCCACTACTTATACGTAGGCCTTCACCTTCCCAAGTATATCTTTCTCCATCAACATTTTCCTCATCGCCTCTAACTTTGCTCTGAAGACCCATGTGACGAGATCTGGGCGGTCCTGTGGTGTCTGGCCTAGATAAAGTTCATTCTTGATCTCATCCTAGTTAGGGTTGCACGTCATTGTGAGGAAGATATTAGGTTTACCATACTCTCGCACCAGAGCCATTGCATCCATGTATCGGCGCCTCATATCATGGGGTCCTTCGATGAATGACAAAGATAGGACAATATGCCTTCCGTCATTCTTAGTAGATCCTTCACCCAAATGCATGCTATCCACTAGGCCTTGGTATAGGTCAGCTCTCAAAGTATCCTGATTGTTTCTCATGTAGTCTAAACGCGAGCTCTCAATCTTGATGTAGGTGTCGACGGTGAACTACAAGAAAAGACGCCAGCCATAGAGTATTGGATTAAATATCCCTGGCCGCATCTGGAACTTGTAGCAGTAGTAGTCGCGCACGGAGACACATGTATTCGAAACAGGTTCTATAGGGAGACATTGTTCGAATTAGTATCATGCGTTAACAGAAAAGAGTTTATATTGCATTATTGAAAAGAGTTCAAGTTACCTCCATCATCATCGTCACCATTCTCGGCATTCTCGGCATGCCTTTTGCGGATTGCTCGAGCTCGCTCAACTTGAGCCATAGTCACACCCACTTTTGGAATGCAATTGTTCCACCCGAGCTCACCCCTTGGAAAGAACAACGAGTATGACAATGGGTCATAGCATGCATTATATGAGCGAATGCCGTGTATAGACCGATCCTTCCCTTGCAGGAGAACACTATGCTCGAATTGGCCATGATGCTCACTCCCCTCAACCCAGACGGCGGCCACCTCTGATGTCAGTGGCACATTATATGTTCTCTAGTCAAGCCGTTGGTCAAGGTTCAACTCGACCCGGTAATCCTCTAGATTTTCAACGTGTCCCATACTCCTTAGTTGCTGAGAGTAGGGATTCCTATTAAAGATACTAACCAATTGCTCTATAACTTCTTTGTCTTTTTGGGCGCATTGCTCACGGCACTTGCTCATCCGATGCTCGAGGGACGGATCATCGTCGTAAAAATAAAGCTCGAGGTGTCTCTTTTTGACACCCTCCTCATTACCAAATGAACGTATGTTATGGTAAATCTAGTCATGGGCACGGAACATGTAGACACCGCAGATTCGCATGTTAGTGGTCACACGATCTAGGTGGTAGTACAGAGAAGTAAAATAGAAGTGGCCGTTGAAATATCTGATGTTTGCACGAAAGTGCCTAGCATCAGTGTCCGAGCTTGACCACAACCTCATGAGCTCTGATGGTGTCTCATTAGTTGAAAGATGAATCTTTCCACCCCGACAACAGAATCCGAGCAGTTCACCCTCAAATTTCTTTGTGTTGCAGTGCTCGCAGTTTGGCACCGACAGTAGCATGTGCGACTCTGACGGGACATTAGCGTAAACCTTGTCGTATGGATCCGGGACATCAGGCTCACTATTGTCTTGCTCATCTGTGTTGAGATTGTGCTCGACGTCGGCTCCCTCCTCGTCGTCTTCTAACAAAATGTTGATG
The DNA here is from genome assembly GCA_904845875.1 of Miscanthus lutarioriparius. Lineage (NCBI taxonomy): Eukaryota > Viridiplantae > Streptophyta > Magnoliopsida > Poales > Poaceae > Miscanthus > Miscanthus lutarioriparius. Next base: position 133,629,234 of record CAJGYO010000007.1, on the reverse strand, counting down.
TGTTACGCGTTGAAAGAAAGTCTGTGAAAGAATGTTTTGACTATTACGCGGTGTACCTTGTCCGGTGAAAAAGTATGCCTCATCCTCTTCCTCGTCCTTCTCAAATATGACATCCTCATCATAGTATGTGCAACACGGCCATATATATGATGAGAGAAACATAATGGCATACAAAAAAGGGATAAATTTAATGAAGAAAATACCATCCTCGACCATAGAGTCTGGCGTATGAGCTTGTGCACCGTTTGGAGGCATTGAAGAGGTACCATCAACTACAGATGGTTGTGTCTGTATACCTGTGCAATTATTAGGTGGTGGAATTGGAGGTTCCTGGCTGACACAGCCTGTAGTAAGAAAAATTATGAGTTTTTGGAATAGAAGAGTGAAGGTGAAAGTACCAACAATATATAGTGATCAAGGCTAATTACCATTGTAAACCACACTCGGTTGAGTTGGGTCGTTCGAATCATTGCACTTTCCATCTACACACCCTCTAGCCCTTCTTCCAATGTTTGCTTCAAAAGCCCGATTGCGATGAGATAGAAGGGCATTTGTCTCTCCAGTGGTCACTCGCTACCTATGTATGGTTTGTGCCGTAGCCAATTCAGGGGTCTGGACTTCTGGATTATGAACTACAGATGGCGCGATGTCAACATGCGTGCCCCTCAATTTGGGTATTTCCATATCGTGTGAAGGCGCTTCAGGCGATTGAGGTGAAGAAGGGAAAATAAGCTGAGGGTTAAAGTGAGGGCTCTCCATGGCGATTGAGTCCGGATGCAGATTGTTGGCTCAACATTCTCTCACCATCGTATTGTATTTTTTGTTGATCTTTTTTCGTTTCAACTTGTTCTCTTGTGGAGTCATTTGTAGTTTCCTTGCAGTATTTTTTGCCGCATACAACTCACGCTGCCTCTTGTTTATTTGCGCCTTTTGTTCAGGAGGCATTGCAGCCCTTCGTGCTCTATCTAGCTCACGCTTAGGCTCTTTTGGACATGTGACAAAATTGTCGATGGAAGGGGATGTATTTACAACACCTATATATTAATAAAAAAATGTTCGGTCTCAATGTTTAATCGATGAACAACACACAATAATTGAAATTGTATGATAATGAATTTACGCAACAGTGTCAGCTACGATGGTGTTTAAACTCTTTTTGTAATTAAAAACAAAGCCACCATTCTATAAAGGCATATTCGTTTCTTGAAAAGTGTCGATATCCGTCTTAGTTAAACTATCGTCAATATCATTAGATGCTCCAATGGTTAAAGGGGCAGCACCGTCTAAAAATTTATTCATATAATAAGTATCCTACAACACCACGATAAGATATTGCTACGGAGAAATCAATATTATTTGCACACCTGTTGGTTGGGCAGTCTCCTTTGGAGTCATTTGTAGCATTATTCCTGTATTTTTTGGTGTATTCTTTGTTGCATACAATTCACGTTGTCTCTTATTCTGTAGCGCCCTTTGTTCAGTAGACATTGCAGCGTATCGTGCTCTGTCACGATCACGCTTACGCTCATTTAGACACATGACAAGTTGTAACACCTTGAAAATTTTCATTTCCTAAAATAGCCAAATTGATTTATTTAAGCAATTTTTGTGAGCATTGAACCTAGGGAAATAATAATTTTTATGGAATTAAAATCAATTATAAGGTTAGTAACATATTGATGCATTCATGCTGCTGCACATTTGTTTTTGTAATGATTGACTTTGACTAGAATTTGAATTGAATTCAAATTCAACTTGAAAATGAGATTGGAAAATGTATTTGAAAAAAGAAAAGAAATTCTTTTTCTCCTCCCCCTCCTTTCCTTGCTTTCGGCCCATGGCCTTTTTCTCCCCCGCGCCAGCGCACCAGCCCAGCCCTCCCGCCAGCCCGCTCGCCCCACCCCTCTCCCCTTCTTGGGCCGGCCCAGCTTGGGCCAGGCAACCGTTGCCGCCGCACCGGCCTAGCTCGCGCCTCAACTGCCCCGCGCCGCAGCCGCTGCCATTCCGGCCCCGCGTGTCAGTGCCGCCCCGATCTCCCGCCCCGCGCGTGCCTGGCGCAACCGCCGCCGAACTGCGCCCGCTCTCCTCGCGACGTGGGCGCATCGCTCCGCTCCTCGGCCTCATTTTAAAGGGAGCCGAACCCCCCGCGCGCACCCCTGCTGCTCTCCGCTCTCTTCTTCTCATTCGCCAGGCACCGAGGAAGCCGAGGTCGCTGGGATCCGTCGTCCGCCTCCGCGTGGTCCGCCGTCGACCCCGTTTTTCCCCGCTGTGAGCTTCGCCATTCTCCCCTCTCTCTCCCTGTGCAATTTATTTCTCATTTTGAGGCTTCTAGAGCCTTAGCCGCGTGCGCCCGTGTGCTCTCGCCGCCGGCCATGGCCGCCACTGTGCCAACCGCGTCCACCGGCCCCGTTCTTGGCCTGGGCGGGTTCGCGAGAACCCCCTCCATCTCCCGGTGCCTTCGGTTCTTCGAACCATGGCCCGTAGGCCTTGTTCCCCGCGCACTAGTGACCTCCACGCCACCGGCCATGGAGCTTGCCGCTGGCGTCACTGTGCCGGCCGGGCCTCCCTTCTCTTCCTTCCCCAAGCCGATCCAAGCCGTCCATTTTCAGATCTGCGGCCAGGATTAGAAGTTACCCCTTCGTGTGTAAATATGCTAAAGAGTCCCTCGGTTTCTGATGAATTGAACCCACAGTCCCTAGCGTAGTTCCCAGAGTACGCTTTCTCATTTTGAAAACATAAAGTGCATTGTTTTAGTTCAAAATATGTTTTCAGTATTTACAGAAATGCCACTAGATTTGTTTTGCTCATAAAAACTTCGTTTTAGCTCCGAATTGATCCGTTCAAATTGCGTTAGTTTCATAATTTCATAATCTACGTGTTAGTACCACTGTTAATCAAGTTTGCAACTTTTGAATTTCATGATTAGTTTTAATTAAATAAAGTGCTATAGAAAACCCCGTTTAATTCATAACTTTCGCGTGTTAGCTCCGGTTTTCGTGAACTTCGCGTTGACATGATCGTAGCGAGACGTAGATTATTTTAATAAACATTTTATCTTGTTTTCTATACTGTTGGTGTACTATTCTAACTCTAGGATTGTTTGCTTTGCATGAATGCCTGTGGAAATGTTGTATGTTGCTGTGTTTGTCGCGTTCAGACGGTGAATAGAACGTTGGAGATCAAGAGTTCTTCGACGACCAGCAGGACCAGCAAGAGTTTGTGAACCAAGGCAAGTATAGCATGGGCCTACCTTGATGTCCTATTCACTTTAATCATTTACTCATGTGCATGTGTCTAAATTTGATAACCTTAAGGACATCCTAGTTATTTGATGCCATGTTCCCTTGACTCCTTTGGGTTAATTGCATATGGGTAGATTGCTAGTGCTCTAACTGAACATGATCTATACAATGGTGAATGGATCTATGGAAATAAAAGTAAAACATGATTTATAACAACTGATCCATACGGCAAAGGTGCAAATGACTTTTGATCATGTTGCTCCCGGCCCTCCATAAGGACTTATCTATCGGCAAAAGCTAGGACTGACAGTGCAACCGTGAGAGTCATATGGCTCTGACTTTAGCTCAGTAATAGGACCTTTTCTAGCTTGTTAGAGGTTACCTTTATGGTGCAAGAGGGGCTTGCCACGTTGGGTATAGGACTGCCTCTGTTCCTGTGTATAGCCGCAATGGATATGTGCCATAGGAAAGGGGGTTCCTACATCTGCCTGCTGAGGAAACCTAGCGGCCCTAACTTGTTAGAGAAACCTATGAAATGGCTTCATAGTGTACCCTGCCCGCTCACCTTGGCAGTGATATGAGAGTAATTAACCCGGGCATATGAGAATCACGACTCGTGGTGAATGTACACCACCTCTGTAGAGGATTACAAACTGTTATAACAGTCGTGCTCACGGTCACGAGCGGCCCGAAAAACTCACAGAATAATTGGTTACTCATTGTTGTTCATTTATGATGGTTTATGATGATATGATCCAAATGATGCTGATATCTGATTAAGTGAGTTTAAATGGGAGTTTAAGCATAACTTGATAATACTTGATAATAAAATCTTGACTTACTAAAAGTGCTAACTGCAGTAAACCAGTGTTAACCTTTTTGAGCTTCATAACCCCATGTTATCTTGTTAAGTACGGGAAGTACTTACGCTTGTTTATTTCTTTATTTGGACAAAAATCCCGGATGGGTAACAGATGACAACGGGTGTGAGGAGTTTCCTGAGGATTTTTAGGCTTGTGGTCAACCAGTTGACCTTCCCTGTGATGGTGTTCTATGAGAGAGAGTTATCTTTTATTTTTCGTTGTGATGTATAAGACTAAGTATTGTTATTATTGTGATATAAGATACACTGTGATGATACTCTTTTATAATTTGTCAGCTTGTGTGTGTGATTGATCCCTGGGCACACATGAGTTAGTGCATTCAATTTTATCCTTAAAATTGGGTGTGACACAAGCCGGTTGATGGGACTGGGTGCATATCCCGAACCTATATATCATGGAATGACACTTTAATCAACGCACATTAGGATGGTGTCTAAGCACAATCGGAATAAACAAACACAGGCACGATTCACCAGAATTCCAAGCAATGGATACAAGTGTATCCGTTTCAATGTCATCCACGTAACCAGTGCCACCAATGTTGCTTAAAGGTACCAGACCGTCTACAAATATAACCATACAATACAAATTGAACCATTCCATAAGCAAACTATGTCACTTACAGTTGCCACACTAATAAATACTTTTATTCTGCTAATAAGTAGCCTGACAATTGTTGCAAGCCATTACTGTAAGTTGATTGCCTATGGAGCCCGTCACTGTTTTCGTCCATTTCATTTGTTGTATTCCCATCTGCAAGTTCAAACATAGTTGATTGTTATTAATTAATCCATACAATAAGCAAACTATGTCAACACGTTAATTGCAGTTGCCGCACCAATAAATACTTTTATTAGCAGAATAAGTAACCTGATAATTCATTGGCGCCATTACTGTTGGTTGAGTGCATATGGAGTTTGTCACTATTTTCGTCCGTTCCATTTGTTGTATTCCCATCTGCAAGTTTGAACATAGTATAAATAAATTGTTATTAATTATAACACATATGGCTTTTAAAGTGACACTCAGCAACACCACCATACCTGTTGAATGAACAACCTCATTGTTATGGGAATCAACACGATCTTGGTTATTCATCTTATACCTCTCACGGCGTTTCTTATTTCTTTCACTCCTCTTTTCATCAGACATTGTTGCATACCATTCTCTATCCCTCTGCCTCTTCTGCTCATTAGATCGTGTATGATTCCCTTCAATAAATTTTCGTGAGTTGCAAACATATGAACATAGAATATGTAGAGATATTTTAAAAGTTTATTTACCTCCATGTGTTGTATTTGTAAGGTCCTCCAAAGGTACCCGATCACCGGTTGGCCTTGGCGTGTCCATAACACTACCTATCACTTTTGGCAATGTTGTGCTTGTGAAATAATATGACCAATAAATCTCATTATTGCCAAAAAAAGTTAAATAGGTCAATAATATGCAACCTGAATGAACTGAATAACACTACGAATAAAGCTGGAGTATGCATAATGAAAAAGATGGTCATGAACGGATCACCAAGACCAATAGGCCACATAGATTGCCATCAATGTATTCAAAGTGCATATATGAAAAATGAATCTTGATTTCAAACTGCATTCACAATTATCCTTGCAAGATAGCATGTTCACATTTTCATAGTACACGTCATGTATAAATTCAGAAAATGTGCAATAGCACATTGCTAAAAAAAGCATACAATCAGCCTGTGCATCCACCAATTTATTTACAATATATGCCAAGCACTCAAGAAGAATAGTAAAGTGCCTGCAACTGCAGGGCCAAGCTACTAAAAAAATCATCAGGACCTACCAAGTGACTACTGAAAGTTTTAATATGTTTCAGAGTTTCTGTCCTGATCTCTCATTCAGGTAACATCAATTATCAGAACAGTTACTTTAGTACAAAAACCTTGATACGGTTGATCCAAATGATTTGAACCGAAAGCATGCACAATTAAACATTTTTTTAAGTTCACAATTGCTTACTTGATTTATTGGAAATCAAAATATTTTGTCTACAAAAATTATTTTGTCTGTACTCTGAAACATTCTCCTAACAACATGATTTCGATTTTCCTTATCTCTTCATTATCTCAGCCAAAACCAACGTTTAAATAATGTTGAAAGTTTTGTGCTTTTCGTGTTTGTGTAAGCCAAATCATTGTATATTGATCAGTTGAGTATCCGAAGCTACCTGCAACAATCTCTACTCTTCCGAACCTTACAATCTCTATTCCTGTGCTGTTTATCTGAAATTTAGAGATACCTAGACTTATAATTAGTAATAACCAGTCATACAATTAAATGATTTGAATATGAAAATCAACTATCAATATGAAAATCAACTATCAAACCAATCCTAGTTACAATTGCCAGACCATGAACAGTAGACATGAGTGAAAAATATATTTTTACAAATAATGTCAGTACATTGCACGGATCCTGTAAATTTTATCTACACCTATAAGGATGCATGTGCTTATAGCTTAGACGATAGAAATTTACAAATCTAATTTTATTTTAAAAATATAAAGCCCGTCTCATGATCTTTATGACCTATGTCATATAGATTAGTTTATACAAAGCTAATAAAATTAGTTTCTCTCTTTTTTCCATACTATTTGTATCACCTGTATCATTCAACGTGGACTCCGCAGCAGAGCCAAAGCGAGGCGGTGTAGTTTTTTTTTACGAACTCTACACTGTCCGCGGATGGACGATGACGCAGGCTGGGGCTTGCCTATGCAAGCCTTGTGCATCGCGGCGCTGTGTTCCTGCAGGGCTTGCCCATTGTCGTCGACATGGACTCGACCAACGCACGCCGCCACCACCCATATATGTCTTGCCCAGCGATGGAGCCTCTCAACAGCTTAGCAAAGAATTCACGGATGGTTGAAAGTTCTGACTTCTGAGGCACAACCATTGCATATGCTTACCATTACATTACATAATCTGAAATTAGGTAGTTTGAGTACTTGCAAATCATGTTTTTTGTGGTCAAATACTCAAATGCAATGGCTCCAAGCCTCCAATCAAGAGACCGGCTGTAACAAATATGCAACTCTGAATATGTTTTAAACAGGACAAGCAAGAAACAATGAAGCAATCAAAAATTCATATGGCCGCCGCGGAAGTACCTGCGGAGCAGCGGTAGGTCCTTACAGATGAAGCGGCCGGTTTCGACGTTGACGATGAGCCGCGCGTCGCTCTGCGCAGAGCAGTGCCGACGTTTATGAAGCGTCGCTCCGGTGGATCTCGTATCTACGGAGGAAGGCGATGAAGGATAGGTAAAGGAAGAAGGGGAAGGAGAGGTATGCTCTATGAAGGACAAGTAAAGGAAGGGGAAGGAGAGGCGGCGTGATATACGGGTTTTCTTTTAGGATACGGATTTTGACCGAGGAACGAGCAGAGCGATACGGAGAGGCGATGACGATACCCTTACATATTTTTTAGGATACGAAATTTGACCCAGGAATGAGCGGAATATGACGTAGGCAAGGGGAGGGGTGGACCGACGATTGTCGCACGAAACGGTGGTCTTACTTTCTTTCTTTTTAGTTGTCCACCTCGATGTCCTTGTCCAGCCTCCATGGCTCCACCTCGCCCGTTGCACGTGCGGCGGCCGGTGGGGGCTTGGGACTGGCGGAGCAGGCAGACAGGGAGGGCGACGTCGGGGGCCTTGGTGTGGGCGGCGTCGTGGCGGGGCCTGGTGAAATGGCGAGGTGAGCGATGGGCGCACACGAAGCGAGGAGACGGGAACGGGGAAGTTGTGGCAGCGAAAAACTGGTGCAGAGCGCCGCCAGTCGGGAGGGGGCCGCGTGCGTCGCCGTCGGCCAAAGGAGTGGGCCGCGCGCACCACTGTCATCACGAATCGCAAGGTGAGAAGAGGGTTGCGGCTAGGGATTGAGGGAGGTAAGGCGCTGGGCGCTGGGCGACTGGGTGAGGATTGTGTGCCGAGGCCCTAGGGGCAGGTCGCCTGTCGCGTGCGGTCCACGAGTTTCCTACTGAGGGCGACATCGTTTGCGTGACTTCCACGACTTTCCTTCTGACTCGATCGCGGGGAGGCGATCGCACCGCGAGGCAGAGCGACGTAGGAGATTAGGATGCGTGGTATCGCAAGGGGAGGTACGGACCGACGGAGTGATGATTGTAGCATGAAATGGTGGTCTTACTTTCTTTCTTTTTAGTTGTAGGAGAATATGAGTGGTAACCATAAGAAAGTTTTTGAAGGTATAATGCGCATCACTTATTGTCATTGACTTATTGCACATATGGCTACTATGCTTATACATAAAGGATTTGTTTGGTACCCTGATCTGACTTGGAGCACAAATATTTTAAAGCGTGGAGATAAACATGTAGTGTACACATGAGTGACAACGTTTAAAAGTCCACAAACGTGTTGCCATGTCATGTTGGTGCACTAAATATAGCCTCGTTCATGTTGCAAAATGACGAGCCGTTTTTGTTCATCCATATCTGTAGCATTAGGAACTGGGTCATTTTGATATTATTATCCATATTTGAAGCATTAGAAAGAGAGCTATTTTCATATTGGTTCCAAATATGCATACTTGTTAACAGGCAAAGAAGCTGTTTACTATGGCACTGTGTAAGCAGAGTCAAAGAAGAAGAAAAACAATAAGTGATAATGTAGGAAATATGAGTGGACCTTTGGTTACTTCTGCTGCTGGTTGGATATGGTGTTTAGGTTCTACGCTCGTGGCTCTGCAAATGATGTATGACACGATGAAATCTATAGGTAAAAAATTTCCTTTTGGCTATGGATCTGTAAATGATATGTAAAATTAAGAACCTCCACATAGAAGTAAATATGTTTCTTTGTGTATATGTTTGCCTGTACCATAGTATGCAGTTGTGTATTATAACGTTTGAGGATCTTACTTCTTCGTGGGGGATTCTGTGAAGGAGGCATGTTTTTTTTGGGAGCGGTTTGAGTAGCCTTTGTTGTATACGTTTCTTCAGCGCTTCCTTTGTCCTGCATAGTTGAAATAGGATGTTTAGATTAAGTGCAGACCATATAAAGACACGGAAAAGGAGAAGGAAAAAAACTCTGAAGCGATCATATCTAAATAGGCATATTATTGTTGGACAACAAATGTGCTAAACTTTGAAAAAAAAAATCAGTGTGGGAGTTGGTTGGATTACCTGTTTACTGTTAGATATGATAAGTACTACCATTTGCACTCTCATGTAAAAATAGGAGACAGGGTTTTCTAAATGGTTAGCTTTCAGAAGGCATTCCACATAGATTCGTTGTATGTATGGGACTATCAGTGGTTCTCTTTAACAATATGTGGTTGCCAAATAGAAGCTATTTAGTTTTTTGTGCACATATCGAATCATTAACAATTTGTCTTAACACGAAATTGTAGACAGTCTGTACCGAAATTCCAGCAGAATCGATTGTATCGTTGATAGAAATCATTTGGCTGGTTTTTTGCAAAATGACCTTAACCATCTCTTATGCCAAGTACAGGTGCTGGAGTAGCTGCAATCTATCTGGTTGTTTCAGCAGCAGAAGCTTTGTAGTGGAAGGAATTTAGCAAATAAATTGTGCCATAAAGTAAAAAACACAAAGGAATTAGCAAAATAGGGCTCACTCATACCAATATTCATAAGAGTTTGGTAACCCTCTTTTTTTATTACCTAGGTAGTGAGTGACCAGTATGGAGATAAAGCAGGACAACAAAAAATCATACCACTTCAATAGCAAGCATTGCAGCAAGTTCTTCGACCTTGTCTGAATGTTCATTCATTGTTGCCTTTGAAAATCTTAACCTACATGAATTGACGAACTAACAAATATTTAGATGTTGCAGGTATAAGTGACGACAAAAATAACAGATGTAAGAATTACTACTCTATATTAGCAAAAAGATTATTGCTACTATTCTGAATGATATAAAGTTTGGTGATCCAGGGCATGTTATCTATTACATGACATAAATCAAAATGTGCAGTCATTTATGAAAATAAGTCTAGCGTTTCGGTAAGCAGCACATTGGAAGTCTAAAGTTGGGATATTTTGTTGTGTTCATAAGGAAACAAAGGTGACACTACAAGAGTTCAAATCCAATCTTCCTTTTTTGAACTGACTGATTAACATACAGATAGTTTGCAATAATGTGTAGCAGGATGGGTCATGTTTGAGACAGTTGATAGGTCACAATAGGTATGAATCAGTGAACTAATATGGTGGTTTTGCTCTGCATAGTTGAACTCTAGAAAGATCTACTTTAGGTGGTTGTACCTTACTCTACGTCTTCATGAAGGCACTGCATAGGTCTCTAAAATTGAATCTTAGATATGGCCTTTGTTAAACTGTCACAGTCACATTTGTATCAAACACATCAAGTCAATGAAGGGAAATGGAAAAGGCCGCTATAACCTTGACCTGAAACTTTTTTTTGTACCGAAAGAAACACAGAAAATTCGGAACATAACTGTCACACAAACAAATATAGCATTAACACTGATTACATGAAGGTAAGTGCATATCGACAGTTTGTTGTAGGGTCATCATATGGGGTGAATGATGTATATTAATTATTGGTTCATAAGATAGGTATGTCGAAGCTGTCTCGCTAAAAAAAGGAACAGAATTATGCAGAGTGACTAAAGAGGTAAAATACGAAGATAGACAAAGAAGTAACTATCCTCCTGATGCCTGCAAGTAGTATGAAGGCAACAAATTTGAAAATCGAGATGAAATACCAAACATTTATACGAGTTTGGTTCTTGCCATTTCCTATGATATATAACTATCCTACGAACACCATGGGGAGATGATTTATGTCATGACAAACAGAACGAACCCGTGACGGGTTCCCAACCCATAGCTCTTACGGAATTCAACAATTATTTTGTCAGCAGTTTCACATGCATTTCTAATTATGTCTATTCTAACCTCGAAGGAACGATGCCAGATTCATTCTAATTTAGATAGCTGAGAAATGAAGATGGCAACACATACTATAGGTTTTCATTCTTCATACTAAATTGGTCACCTTTAATTTTTGAAACTGTGTAGGCACCGGTAGATTAGTTATTCCAGTCAAGAGTCACTCCCTCTCCATAGTTTCGTCAACTTCCATGTCAGCGAGCAGTTTTGACGACAACAATACAGGTAGTACTGCAATATTCATAGTGAGAAGATAAGGATCATGTTGCAACGTTAATAGCAAATAACTGTACAAACCATTGAAAGCATGCCAAAATGGGTACACTAAATTACAATGGACAACAAACGATTAGAGCGACCATTTCTATATTCTAATATATTTTTTTGCTGGGGCATTTCCATTGCCGTGAAATTAAATGGAACAAAATTGAGTTAGTAAAAACGGAAAAACACGCCTAAAAGTAAAGTTGATAAAGCAAGGCACGATTGAGAACCAAGAGGAGCACCTGACATGGCATCATTTCGTTCCCCATCCACACCTCGATTGAGAACCAAGAGGAGCACCTGACATGGCATCATTTCGTTCCCCATCCACACCTCTGCTGGACCCATGCCCGGCTTCAACTTCATGTTCTAGACCAATGCCGCTGTCCATGAGCACACATAGTTCAGATACATCGATTTAACCAAGAAATTGGCAAAAAAATTGTGGGAAAAAAATTCCAAAGGAATCCCCAAAGCAGGGGAAGGACAACAGAGCCCACCAAATGTAAGTAGGCGAGGAGGCTAGAGGGCGCCATGACGCTGTGATCGCTGCTATTCTTTCATCATCACTTTTGCCTCCTCCGACGACAGCACATAGCGCGCACCAATGACAGGGGCAATGGCAAGCGCGCGTGTAAGCGCAGTATGACGACATGCTCTAGGACCATGGCAACACGGATGCCACCGCCACCCGACGAGGGAGAAGAGAAGGGCGGCATCGCCGGATCGAGATGATGAGTCGAGACGATCTTTGCCGGCAGCAACGAACGAAGGAGCAGCTAGGGTTTCGTCGAGCACGCGCGAACCGGCGGGAGGAGGCAGCGAGGGGGAGGAGGAGGAGGCGGACCGGGGGGACATGCGCCGACGACCAAGGGCACGAGGGGGAGGAGGAGGAGGAGGAGGAGGCGGAGGGGAGCGCGTGATGCGGTATCGCAAGGGCGAGGGGCGGACCGATGGAGCGACGACTGTGGTACGAAACGGTGGTCTTACTTTCTTTCTTTTTAGCTGTAGGACAGGAGAAGATAGAGATATCAATAGATTATTCAAGTTTTAGGAAGGCGTATGACAAAGAGATTCTTGCCACATATACTCAACATTCAAAATTCAGTGCTTCTCGTATACTCAACAGAGATTTTAGGCTTCACCCTTTCTTTTTCTACATGGTCACCGGACGAAGGTAAACACCGATAAATGCATATAAACGCACACTTGAGGAAGAAAAAGGATGCATGAGAAATGGGAGAAGAGTAGCATGGAAGTCTTTAATCACCACTTAGGCATGTAGCCCAAAAGGCCGAACGGTGAAGGCCCAGCTATCATATATCATATACTGTAATAAGGCCCCCCAAAAAGGATAAACCGCCTGGCTGCTTCAGAGATCGTGCCGCACGGCGCACGCTGTTTGCGCGCAGCAGCCAGCAGGATGCGGATAGACAGACCTGCTCGCCGTCTCATCCACCCACAAGCAAATGGAAAAATAAATCAACGACGCCTGCTCACATCGCTAACCCTAAACCCCCAAATCGCCCACCTCCCGGTCCCCATCGGCGCCGCCGCCGCCGCTGCCGCCGCCACAGGGCTTACCGGCTGGTGCCGCCGAGCGCTGGGCTCGCCGCGGGCAGCCGCCACCGGCCCACCCCACGGCTTCCCTCGAGGTACGGTGAATGCCTATCCTACCAAACAAATCCCGTTTGCGCACGATCGGTGCTCGCAGGTTCTGTTGCGTGTATACCTCTGTGTGATGCTCTGTGTCGCGGTTGGATGCGTGGAGCTGGGGAATTTTTCGTTGGATGAGCGTTCGGGATTGGGCTCGGAGGATTTAGGGGGAGATTTCGCCTTGGGCTCCCTTGTCTCGTGAAATTCGTCTTCAGCGCGTGTCTATGTTCCGTGCTAGAGTGGATGTGAGGACACCCGTTTTGCAACCTGGCGCGCGGCGCCCAAGTCATGCGGTGGTTCGGCTCGTGTTGTTGAGCAGATGCTCTCTTTGTTGATGTTTTCGGCTATTTATTGAATATTTTGGGTCATTCGTGGACTGGGAGCGTAGATTCAGCTTGTTTGCTATGCTGGTGATGTTCTAGATGCATTTTTTTTGCTGTGTTAGGCTGTGGAGAGATCGATCCATGTTATCAGAAGAAACGAACCAGAGTCACATTTCTTTTCCGCTAGCTATGGGTAGCTATCAGAACATCCAGTATCCTTCCTCTATTCAGTTTAGGTCGAAAGTACTGCACGATGCTTTTGTAGTACATGCTGTCATCTTAGCGCAGTAGCTCTCTAAGTGACGTTTGGTTTCATGGAATGGTTTTACCATTAAACAGACTGCATTGCTCGTGTTCGTCTTTTAGTAATTGCAATGGTCCACTATATCGCCTTCTGCGGTTCACACTATATGCCACGTTTTGTCATAGAAGAGTGCTTTCGATTTCCTAGTTAGGGGCTGTTTGGACGAGGATCTAGTTAAAAATCTTAAATAATTTGACCTATGCACTTCAGACAGTTGTGATGCAGATACTCAGTGTTTACTCTCTCTCTCTCTCTCTTTGTTTCATGAATCTAACATGCCTCCACTTATATGACTCATTTTCAGATATCTGCATTTGAAGTTGAGGTAAATAACACTGCTATTTGTGCCAAGAATTTTGTGAAGTTACTGGCATAATGGAGTTCTCAAAGCAAGGGCAGGCACCCATGCCAAACAACATCGGATCACAACCGCTACCCTCTTCAAATGTCCAATCTAATCAAACAGAGCATCCATCTTTGTTTTATCCTTCATCATTGCCTGGTGACTGGAGTTCACAGCAGATGTTCTCTATGGGAACCTCAGTACCAGTTAGCTCATATTATATTGTCCCCATGAGTCAGCAATCAGTCCAACTAGGTGCTTCCAGGCCAGAAGTTTCACGTCCTTTGGGGGCACAACCTTTGCTAAGTAGGGTATCATTGAGGCCACCCCAGCAGGTGCTAAATATTCAAACATCTTTGCCAGCAATGGCTGGATCACAACCCTCACCATCTATGGCAGGCAGGAAATCACAACAGACAATTGCTTCTCCAAAGGTTCAAATGCTGAAATCTCCATCGTTCCAGTCATCTAATAAGCGGTCTGCACAGAAGGAGCCACCATCAAAGGTCCAGCATCAGCAATTTGAATCTGTGAGGTCCAAGTTCAGGGAGTCACTTGTTGCTGCGCTGAGTTTGGATTCGGATCAGCAGAATAAGAGTCAGTTTCCTAATAATGTGCATTCTGGTGGGTCTACAGATAATTTCAAACCAGCAGCTGGAGATGTGGTACAGGATTTAGTGGCAAACCCATCAAAAGATGTAGCCAATTCAGGTATAGCCACAACTGTAGCTCCCAGTAGATGTGAGGAAAATGAGAAGTTAAGCAGTGATTTAGCTCCAGAGATGATGATGAGCATAAATGATGACATGCAGCAACAGTCAAATCAAGTTTCTTCAGAAGATGACTTATTGGGTCAGTGTATGGTTGCAGATGAACTTTTGCAAGGTCATGGGCTTAGTTGGGTTTCTGATCTTGATGCTGGGATCTCTGAACCTAACGCAGAACCTAATGATTTAAAAAGGCCGCGAACTTCTGATGTGGAGTCTGAGTCAAAAAGAATAAAGTCTGCCAATGAGTTAGCAATGGATAAGGAGAAATTTAATCATAGGGCTGAAAGTTTGGCGTTTAGAATTGAAGAGGAGTTGTTCAAATTGTTTGGTGGAGTAAATAAGAAGTACAAGGAAAAGGGCAGATCTCTTTTGTTTAATTTGAAAGACAAAAGCAACCCTGAGCTAAGAGAGAGGGTCTTGTCTGGAGATATTGCGCCTGAACGCCTTTGTTCAATGACTGCAGAAGAACTTGCCTCCAAAGAACTCTCGGAGTGGCGGCTGGCTAAAGCTGAGGAGTTTGCACAGATGGTTGTCCTTCCGAATAGGGAGGTTGACCCTAGGCGTTTGGTTAGAAAAACTCACAAAGGAGAGTTCCAAGTTGAAGTCGAAGAACCAGATGGTTTCTCAGTGGAGGTTGAACTTGGGAGTAATCTTACTAATATTCCTTCAAAAGCTGTTGAAGATCAGACCAAGTCTAATGGAACAGATAGTAAAGAAGATGTTCAAGAAAAAGACAAAGCATCTGATAGCACTTCACAAGATGAGGATGGCAGAACATGCAACAATGATATGCCAGGTGATGTAGAGTATATCGATAATGAGAAAGCTGATCTCATGCAGGAACTTATTTTGGATGACATGAAGGACACCGTAAATCTCCCACCTATTCCTTCGTTAGATGAATTCATGCAGGGCTTAGATTCCGAGCCACCTTTTGTTGATCTCTCAGTTGGGACTCCTCAAGAAGATGTCAATGACTCTGAGGAACCTGACACCACCGTCGTGGAGCCTGAGGATCTTCCAGAGACAGAAGATAATGCATCTGCACCAGAGAAAACTGAATCTGAATCTGATAAGTCATCTGCACAGGTTAACAGCGAGCCCAAGTTAGAGTCACCAGGACATACAGCGGTTCCAAATTCGGATCTTACTGAACCACGTGATGGAGAGCTGAACAAATCCTCCCCGTCCCCTGGCAAAGGTGAAGCCAAGAAAACAACTATTGATAATGTCTCTAATCCCGATTCTGTTCATCACAGTCAGGCTGCCAGTATCCCTATGATACGTGAGAGCATATGGGAAGGTGCAATTCAACTAACAGTGTCTTCACTCTCTAATGTTGTTGCTATTTTCAAAAGGTATGTGTCCGTCTGAGCGTTTTGTTTTTTATGACTATTGTTATTTGTACGTAATGTTGATCTAACCCATTCTCCTTTGCATTTCATATCTTCTGCACTTTCAAATCAAATTGATGTTCTGCTATTCATCTTGACGTTCTCGTGGCCCTATTAAGGCCATTATTAGGTCATTATTAAGTTCAGAATAGAACTTTTGAGTAACATCTCTTATTTAGGAAAAAAAACCTTGTACACAAATGCTCATGTCATGGCCCTTCTGTTTAAAGTTATGCAAATGCACCACTTCATAAATGGAAGTTAAGCTACATTTTTGTAGTGCAACCAACGGAAATGGAGTTTTACATTTCATTAGCTAAGAGTCACTCATAATGTCAATAACTCTTTAACATGTTATTTGCTTTGACTTGCTGCATTCTTTTGTTTATGTACCCCTGGACATTCTACTTTGGGCTATTTTTCTACATAGCCTTGCGTGAACTTGGTAGATATGCCAGTCTGTGCTAATTCTAGTAGAGGGTTATACTGTTTCCACATTCTTCCAACCAATTGATACACCCAATATTGGTATTACTAACTCTTTTGAAGAAAAGTAAGTGCAATTACAAACATTTTAAATTAATAAATTATTATCATTGTGCTCACCCTAGTAGTAGTTTTTATATGCCATGGATATGTAAACTGGTTTTAAGTTAAAAATGAATGCAGGTTGTGTTGTTTTGTTGTGCTAAATATTTGTTACTTTGTATATGATTTTTGTACTATCAGTGTGAATATTATTAATTGCCTGCAAACTATTGAGTGCATGGAAATGTGTAAATGGCTGAATGTATTTGTTCTATTTGGACAGCAGCTAACATGTCTTAAAATTTGAACTTTTCAGTGGTGAAAAGCCATCATTAAAAGATTGGCGTCATTTCGTTGAGATTAAGGGAAGAGTTAAACTTAGTGCTTTTCAAGATTTTGTTGAGCAGCTTCCCAAATCTAGAAGCCGTGCTATAATGGTAATTCTTTTTCTTACTGTAGTCTGTTTATGTATTCCCTTTGTGACAGGTTTAATATGTTGAGTCTGGTGAAAATATCTTATCTTTGTGTCTAATTACCTCGTGGATATTGTTGCCATGCTGCAAAGTAGTATATACGATTATATATATTCTGATTTGGAGAGCAAGTGCTTATTTGATATTTGAGATTGCACAATGGTTGAACTTAGCTTAGTGGGATAATCATGTGCTAAAAACAAAACCACATCATTGCATTCCAGGTTTGTGTTAGCACCTATATGCAAATGGCACAATGTGTACCCTGTTTGAACTTTCGAATCCTGTAGGAATTGTAAGCAATTGCCAGGACCTTAATACCTGGGCCCTACATCATGTTATGTAATGTCATTTGGCTTTGTTAGCCAGAATATTCATGGAGTCCTAGAAGATGTGAATAGTTATTTCAGATTATCGTTCATCCTGGAGTCAATTTAAGTGTTGTGTTTTACAATATGTGTGGGCACTCTGCCTTAGGTTAGCTGTTGGTTATCTATTTCATCAATTTAACTACCTGGTAACTATTTTGATAGATAACTGAGCTGTGTTGGAAGGAGGGTTCATCGGAGAGTGGCCGCCAACATATCTTGCAGGTTAAATTCTACCTTTTGCCACTCACCACTGTTGGAGCAATCTTATTAGAATATAGAGGATTGGATATACTAAATTTGCTTCTTGTTGTGCAGACTATCGATGCATATATTTCAGATGAGAGAGTAGGATTAGCTGAGCCTGCAGAAGGAATAGAGCTGTACCTGTGCCCTTCTCATGGGAAAACCGTGGAAATCCTCTCACGGTACTTGCCAAAGGAGCACCAGGAGAGCCTTGCTGTGGCGGAATCATCCTTCATTGGAGTCGTGGTATGGCGGAGGCCCAACATCCCTAGGGTACCCACCTCCCACGGCTCCCACCACAGACATGATGGTTCCAAGAGGCAGTCGATCCTAGGGAAACCACAGGTTATGAATCCGGCTGCAAGGCCCTCCCTACCTCTCAACTCATATGGTGCACCACCAGGGTTTCCCAACCAGCGCCGCCGCGAAGAGGAAGATGTAACTGATGATGTCCCTCCGGGCTTTGGACCCGGTGTTGCTAGGGATGAGGACGATCTTCCTGAATTTAATTTTGTTAATTCGTCACACCATGCTGCTAATGTAACTGCGCATGCCTACAAGGGCCGGCCACATGTAGCACCCCCCTCTGCTCGCCCAGCAGAGCAAATGAGGGAATTGGTTCAGAAGTATGGTAAAAGATCATCTGTTCAAGCTCCCCGTACCTGGGATGACGATGACGATGACATACCGGAGTGGAACCCCAGCCAGGCCACCCACCAGACGATTAAGCAACCGCCACTGCCTCACGCCCCACAGCAACTGCCGTTGCCTCCACCTCCCGTCCAGCAGATGAACGCCTACCAGCAGCAGTACCACATCCCAAGTGCAGTGCAGCCTCAGGTTCCCATCACTTCCCTGCCCCATGCCTACCTCCGGACCCAGCAGCCTGGCCAGGCATGGCAGCAACAGCCTAGTAATGCTTGGTGGCCGGCGCAGGGCGTGCAGGTGACAAACATTGTACAGCAACCCCAGTATGGTGTAGTGCCTGGCAGTACTGGCGTCCAGGGCTACGACTCTAGCAGCGCGGGTGGTATGGCATGGAGACCGAGATAGGACATTGTAAAATTCAGCTGGTTTTCTTCTGTAGCTGTGGTCAACCTAACGAGCGTCCGTTGTAGGGTGTTTTTTTTTTCATTCCTATTTTGTTTGGTTGGATGTTCATGTAAGTATGAGTGCTGTACACCCGTACAAAAGGATGTAATCTGGATAGACTAGATAGTTGCTGGTTGTACCCGTTTATCCGTTAGGACTTTTTGCAATCGTTTTGACTTTTGAACAGCAATCGGTTTTCAGCCAGTGTTCTTAGGCACTGCCAAGAATAGCAATAATAATGTACCGAAAAGTTTCTAAATCATTTTTATACATTTCATGACATTTGGTGGACTTTGATACGCCGTATGCGCATCGAACCATAGCCGCCGGAATATGTGTAAGTTAGCTTTTGATGCCAGCGGTGGTTGTGGTTCCAACTACTGCGCCCCTCGTTTGCGTTGTTTGTACATGGAAAAGATAGATACTTTTTTCCATTTTCAATCAATCGCAAGATACATAAGTGGCCCCGTTTGGCTTACCTAGAAACCGGCTTGTTTTTTTCAGCCGGTACAGTCTCTCACAACAATTCAGCCAGAACTGTGTTTTTCAGCCAGTTTCAACCAAGTTTGAGCAAGCCTAACGGGGCCAATCAATCGCCTAACTAGTTTCTGTTGCGCACTTCTCGCCAATATGGACCTTTGTTTGCATTGTCAATTGTCATTGGTGTCTCTTTTTGTGTGGGCAAACTGCAGTGCCTTTTGCTGTTTTTAGACATAGTAAGAGAGGCTCTGCGGTACAGGATTTTTTAGCTTCTCCAAATGATAAAACCAAAAAAACCATTTTTTTGGGGGCTTCGGCTTTTAGGCCAAAACAATTTTTTTTAGCTTTACCTTCAGAAGCCGTTTTTGCATTGTCACACTTGGCGGAACCTAGTCAAAAACTTTGACCGACATGAATATAATAGTGACAGTTATTTAGGGACGGATGGAGTATGTGGTAGGAGAAAACACCTGTGATAGATAATGCTTCGATTCTCAGCCTTTTTAACCTATTGTGGGCTGCAACTCATTCGTTTTCTTTTGTCTAAAAATGTAACTTATTTTGATACCAACGCTTGAAACAATGTTTTAAAAGGAGTAAAAAAAAGCGAACTGATCATAGATCAGTTGGTTAGGTTCTTTGTGGTGGAACCTACCCACCCAGCTTCTAAGTCCTCGACTTGTCACGGGTGCTTGTATTTTTCTGGATTTATTCTAGGATTTAACGGCGCTATGTTTTCAGTGGTAGGCGACGTCCTTGTCGACAGCGAGGCGCCAGTGGTGACTTCGTGAATCGCGAGATCTGCCGGCTCAGTCCTTTGAAGGTGCTCATAGGGGTATAGCTTGCGTACGTGTATTCATAAGGATGAGTGTGCGTGCCTGTTGTGGGCGTTTGTGTTGTACTGTGTAATTCTAAAAAAAGCCACAAAAAATGTTTTAAAAGGAGTCTGCTCACAAGACTGAATATTCTGCCGCCACCCGGCGGCAGCCACCAACAACGGATGAATGTAGAGATGATGGCAAGAAGAGACATAGCCGCTAATAAATGGCGCCTTCCGACTACTTCTTGGACGTCTCCACTGATGAAGTTCCTTACTCCTATGGAATGTATCTGCCACTGAAACTATCCCCAATCAAACGACTTCAATAAACATTGGAACTATACTAGTTGGATGAAAAAGGGTGAGTGTGCGTGCCTGTTGTGGGCATCAGTGTTGTACTGTGTAATTCTAAAAAAAGTCATACAAAAAATGTTTTAAAAGAAGTCTGTTCACAAGACTGAATATTCTGCCGCCACCCAGCGGCAGCCACCAACAACGGATGAATGTAGAGATGATGGCGAGAAGAGAAGTAGCCGCTAATACATTGTGCCTGTCGACTACTTCTGGACGTCTCCATTGATGAAGTTCCCTACTCCTATGGAACGTATTTGCCACTGAAACTATCCCCAATCAAACAACTTCAATAAACATTGGAACTATACTAGTTGGATGAGAATATTCTAAAAGCCGACTCCATGTACGGTGCATCTAATGAGCATCAAGAGAGAAACCAATCAGTCTCTGAACCCGAACATTTCGCATGTGAAAGTATCTGCTCCTAGTGGGTTTCGGTGATTAACGATGACATAAGATTATTGTGACTAACGTGTGTTTTGCAGAGGCAATTTGAGTTAGGTCACGATAATGGTGATTGTTTGGGCAATCAATGGTTTTCATGCCCCTATCGATGGAAATCGTTTTGGTTTTTAAAGGATGGATGACAAGGTTAAGGACGAACTAGTTCTAAGTGTCGTTTGACGTTGAGAGACACTTAGAGTAGCTTAGGATTTTGTTTTTCCTTTGACCATACTATTAAGGGGGGTATAAACTAGTAGCTTGACCTAGGTGAGTCTAACGTGTTAGGTGTGGTGCACACTTGTCAAACTTAGCACTAGATAGCTCAGGGACAACCCAAGGATCAATTAGAGTCAACTTCATTCACAAAAAAATTTGAATTAGAAGTGATTTGAAGTGTGAAAGATGGACCGGACGCTGCGGTGTAGAGTCCGGTCAGTTCATCTAGCTACGCAGCAGGGTTTGGTGATGATCAGACGCTGGCGTAGGGCGTTGACCGGATGTTGAAGGATGTTAACCGAACCCTAGAAGTCAGTGTGTCCGGTCGTATAACAGTGAGGTCTAGAGAGCCTTTTCTCTGACCGGACGACCGGACCCTGACTGAGTCCGATCACTCTAACGGCTCTATCTAACAGCTGGCGTCACAGTAGCCGTTGAGCACTGACCGGACGCGGCCGATCACTCTGACTGGTGCGTCCGGTGCATACAAATTATGTTGAGTTGGACCCCAACAGGTATGTTTGGGGGTGGGGTGTATAAATACATCTCCAACTCATCCAATTCATCTCTCTTGCCCATTTGTTCAGCTGAGGAAACACTTTGGAGTGCAAGGGAGAACAAGAGCTTAGTGGGGTGGTTGAGATTTGTTAATCCAAGATTAAGGACCTCATTGGTGCATAGGGAGTAGCAAGTGTGCATCCACCTTTCTCATTAAGCTTGTCATGGTCAAGTGAGAGTTTGTGCTTGTTACTCTAGGTGATCGCTATCACCTAGACGGTTCGGTGGTGATTGGAAGCTTGGTGATCATCTGGCGGAGCTTGTGGATGACCCAAGTCGTCTTGTGAGCGGTTGTGGGTGATTCATCGTGATGGTGTGTAGAAGAATCAGCCTGTAGAGAGGACTTGATCCTTGCGCGGATCAAGGGGGAGCTACACCCTTGCGCAGGTGCTCTAACAAGGACTAGTGGGGAGTGGCGACTCTCCGATACCTCGGCAAAACATCGCCGTGTTCCTCTCCCTCTCTTTACTTTGAGCATTTACTTTCAAGCATTTTAATTCTTGTCTTTACATTCTTAGAACTGCTATGCTAGAGTAGGATTAGAACCTAGGGTGCAAAACTTTTGTGCGGTAGACCAAATAGAGAACACTATTAGGCACTAGGGGTGAAATGGGTTAAGCGGTATGACTTAATTGTTGTGAGAAATTTTAGATTAGCACAATTCATCCCCGTCTTGGGCATCTTGATCCTTTCAGCATGTGTTTGGATGGAAGTACCAACTGGGCCGGAGTGGGTTGGACCCACTTTTCTAGGAGTTTGGATGGGAGTTCTTGGGATGTGGGTCGAACCCAGGAGGGCATATTCCCCATAGATGTGGGTTGCCCCAGCACCGCAAAATGACGGGGTCAACCCACATCGAGCGCTCGCTTCTCCCTCAAGTCCATAGATGCAGCGGGACGGCCACGTGCGGCAGTGAGGGAGCAGCGTTGACGGCCTCATGAGCGCGGAGAAGCGTACCAGTGGCCTCACAGGTGCGGACGAGCAATGCGGACACAAAGAGTAGCACGGACGAGCGGCGTCGGCGATGACGAGGCAGCAACGCGCTCGGTTCTGGGGGAGAGGGGATGGGCTCATCGGGCCGTGGCTGCGCCGGCGCCTACGCGTGGGTCTTAGGCGCGGGCGCGGAGGGACAGTTGCTCGGGCATGGAGGGAGAGCAACTCGCTCGGCGGTGGCTGCCGCATTTGTGCCCACGTGCGGTGCTTGGTCGATGGCGACGGCCGCATCTGCAGCTCGCTTGGCGACGACAGCTGCATCTCCATCGGGTGTGGGCATGGAGGGATAGCATCGAGCACGGACGTGGGCACGGGAAGCGGCGTCCGCGTGAGCACATCTAAGGGAAGGAGGAACGTAATGAGGAAGAAAGGGTGAGAGGATGACATGCAGGCCCCATGTGTCTGGGGTCCAACCCATCTAAACCTAGCGCTTCAACCAAATAAAAAACATAGGATGAACCCAACTCCCTAACCAAACAAGAAATGGGTCCAACCCATCCCTAAAAACAGTGTTGTGTTCAACCCATCCCTTCTGACCCTAGAACCAAACACATGCTTCAACATCAAGGGGGCAGAGCCACAAATTTCCAGCCTGTGAAGTCTCATGAATTATAGTGCCTGGTCAATATAGCGGAATCAGAATCTAGCATATTGAATTCATGCATCTAGTCTTGAAGGTCAAAAATGAAATGCGGAGATAGTTGAGACCTGCGCACAGACACATGGCGAAACAAAATAGACCCTACATTTGCCATGGTCATTCGAAAAGTGCTTATACAAGTGCAAAACTCAAAGTAATTGGTAGCATATTTTTCAAACAAAGAAGACTACTTTAACGAAGGCGGTAGCCATAGCAGCACCGCCTAACAGAGGTGGACGTCTTACATTGGCTGTCTCTGTTAACCTTTAACGCAGGCGGACACTCGGCCATGGGTCCTAGCCACGAGATTAATGAAGGCAGCACCCAACGGTGCCCGCCTACGTTAATCTGAGGCCATTGCCTCACAAAATCAGGCCCTTAGCACCTGCAGCAAGGCTGCCCTCCTCAGAAATCAACCTCAAACCAACCATACATTTGGAGAGACATCATTAAATAGTCATCGAGATGTTTCCAATTTTGCCATGAAGAGGAAGAGTGGACCTAACATAAAAAAAATAGGAGAGGTGCGCCATTGGTTGGTTATGATGAGATTGGGGAAGAACATGCTTAATAGATTAATTTACGGAAAAGGTCCAAAAGGTGGTCACTAAATGTCCTTTCACCGTTCTAAATCTTTTAAAGGAAACACATTAGTCAAAAAGTCTTTTACCAAAATGGTGTGGTCTTGGAAATTTCAAGTACCACTGCCACATTCTCCCTGAATTAGCCTTTCACCATTCTAAATCTTTTAAAAGGAAACACTTTAGTCAAAAAGTCTTTTACCAAAATGGCGTGCTCTTGGAAATTTCAAGTACCACTACCACATTCTCCCTAAATTAGCATATTCTCCACCCCCGTAGAGTTGTAAGAGGCAAGGGGATTGGAGAATTGCTTGCCTATGATTTTTCTTATGAAGATTAGCTCTTTATAAACCTTGAATTTCCTTTACAAATGAAATCAGGCTTCCGCCACATTTTTTTGAGGGAATACAGTAGCTACTACTACAACCATCATTTGTAGGGGCGGCTTCAAACCATTTGTAGGGGCGGTTTTGCCAGCCGCCCCCTATGGAACCGTTGCTAGAAATGCCCAATTTGTAGGGGCGATTCACTATTTGTAGGGGCGGCTAGATATAGAGCTGCCCCTACAAATGCATTTCCAAAAATTCACGAATCCGGACCCAAAAAATAGCAATTTTTTAACCGGGGAGGCCCCCCAACAGTTAGCCACCCATGAAATTTGTTTGAAGTCACAACATTTTTCGTGTGAAAATCGCGCATTTCACGGCCGGTGCAATTCGCACCCGCGACCTCCCCCTCGCGCGATACTGCTCTAACCACTGCACCTCGCACTCACTTGTGTCTATTATAGATTTTCTTTCCATACATATTTTCCTAAACCGAGTTTAAATTGATTGTTTGAGGCCCTAAACAAATTCAAATGAAAAAGTTATCAACTACAAAGTTGTATAACTTTTAGAGATCTACAACTTTCATTTTGGTAGTTTCTCCATCTGAGATCGTTTATAAAATTTGAATTTCAAATTTGAGATATTCAAATGTAGTTTTCCTTGATAAGATGATTTCAAATCAAAAAGTTGTCAACCAAAAAGTTGTATAACTTTTCAAGATCTACAACTTTCATTTTGGTAGTTTCTCCATTTGAGATCGTTTACAAAATTTAAATTTCAAATTTGAGAAATTCAAACGTAGTTTTCCTTGACGAAATGATCTAAAATGACAAAGTTGTCAACTATAAACTTTTATAACTTTTCGATATCTACAACTTTCATTTTGGTTGTTTCTCCATCCGAGGTCGTTTGAAAAATTTAAATTTCAAATTTAAGAAATTCAAACGTAGTTTTTCTTGACAAGATGATTTGAAATGAAAAGGTTGCCAACTATAAACTTCTATAACTTTTCGAGGTCTACAACTTTCATTTTGATTATCATTTCATGTGACTTTGTTTGAACAATTCAATATTTGAATTTTAAAAAATGACTACTTCAAACATCATTTTAAACCAATAAATGATTTCAGCTGAAAAAAATCATCAACAACAAAATTGTAGAACTCATCAAGATTTATAACTTTTATTTAGGTCATTTGTTCATCTGATAAAGTGATAGTATACATTGTTCTTAAATTTATATATCTCTCTTATAGTTTATGAAACTATATGAGAGATATGTAAGTTTGTAAACACTTTTACCATCATTTATTCGGATGAAGAAATGACCAAAATAAAAGTTATAGATGTTGATGAGTTCTACAACTTTGTTGTGCATGACTTTTTCATTTAAAATCATTTACTCCTTCAAAATGTTGATTCAAATTGCCATTTTTTCAAATTTAAATTTTGAATTGATAAAACAAAGTCACATGAAAAATGACCAAAATAATAGCTGTAACAACACGATAAATTGATAGAGTATAATTTTAGAAAAAAATAATCAAATTTGAAGTTAGTATGATGGAGAAAGACTAGTTACAAGTTTTAGCCAGAGATTAAAAAGATAAATCAGCGTTCTTCAACAATTTAAAAATTGAATTTCCAGCCTTTTGAAACAGTAAAGTTGTATAACTTTTTGAGATCTACAACTTTTATTTTGGTCATTTCTCCATCCGATGTCGTTTGAACAAATTTAAATTTTAGTACTTAATTTTTACTATTCAGCATCTATTTGAAAGGACGGCTCTACATCCAGCTGCCCCTATAGATCGGATTTGTAAGGGCGGCTGGATATAGGGCCACCCCTATAAATAGGTCTATTTGTAGGGGCGGCTAATAACCCGTCAAAAAGTATTTTAATACATATAAATATTTATTGATAAGTAAATCTAAATATATAAAATATTCATACGTATCTAAAAAACTAAAGTTCTTGATTAAGTCCATTTTGGTTCCTCAACTCTGCTTTTGTCTAGCTTTGACACCTCAATTGTAAAAAAATGTTGAATTTTGACCTCCAAAGAGGTTTTGAATGGTTTTCAGATAGCTCTAAGGTCAAAATTAAATGGTTTTAGTAGCTGAGGTGCCAAAGTTAAACGGTTTTTATAGTTGAGAGTTGAAATTAGACAAAGGCAAGAGTTAAGCGACAAAAAATGGACTTAATTCTACAAACAATGGTGTCCAGATTAGCTGGTAAAGCCGGAATGAATTTGGGTAGTGGAGGAACTTACCACTGATGCATGTTCTAAACATTCACTGATATTACAGAAATGTTGGGATACAAAAGAGGATGCATTGCCATCCATGATCCATTTACCTTAGCGTATCACAAGAATTTTAATCCCAGCAAGAGACCATAAGGCCAAGATAGAACCATGCACTAAAACTAAGTAAACATGGGTAACAAACCCGAGACTAAGCAAAGATAGCACTATATGTAGTAGTACCAGGCAGGTTGCATGAGTTCACATCAAAACATGGCTCCTGAGGCATGAGTTTAATCAAAACTAGGCCCGTGAGTCGTGAGTACAAACCAAAACTAATCAGATTTATTACACACGATCTTATAGAAACCAAAAGGGCAAAATCAAGAGTAGTTCCACAAGCTCAAGACGCTGGTTTCATCATCTGCGGTATCTCTTCTTCCCACTTTCTCTATTCTTCCCTCCACTTCCACTCTTCTTCCCACTTCCACTCTCCTGGATTTTGTTGACCTTTTGTTTTCCTTGTTTATGTTTCTTAAGATTTTTTTCTTTATCATCTATGCCTCCTTCTGATGTTTCAGTGCACATTCCTTCTCCTTCTTGAAATCAAAACGACGTGGGCCCTTCTCCGATATCAGAGGCCTTTCAAGAAGCTCTCCTTGCAACTTCTCCACCTTCTCCATTAGATCAAGGGAGTACTTCTCACAAGTATTGTAACGGCCAAAGCAAACCTTCAATTCACAATCCGCCTCATGGATCATTTCTTCCACAAGATCCCAAGACATCTCATCCAAGTTTCTTTTGAGCTTCCATTTTTTTGTTGAGACCTTGTAGATTAACATGTACTTATCCAGCATTTCAAAATAGACATCAAGAAGTAACTTGTTCATAAAAGCAATATTTGGGTCTTTCAGATGTTCTCCCAGAACAGTGAAGTATGACTGATAAAGCATGGGGAATCTTCCACTCCTCCCTATCAAACAAAATCACATGATAAAAGCGAAGTTGAGAAAAACTAGTAATATTCAAAACAAATTATAGGATGAATGAAATTCCAACAAGCTATCAAAATAAATCAGATAGTCACATCTATTACAATAACTAATCAAGACTGCACTTCTCAGTAAAAACCATGTCAACTTTAAGTTAGGTCACATGACTGTTCTCTCCACAAAAACTAGCAATGTCCTCAAGAATGCTACAATTCAACAACCAATGTTTGTTGGCGATGGCACTAAAGCTTACCATTCAGTACCATATGTCCACACTAGGGGGAACGTCGTGCAAAGGAGGAAGCATGATGCTTCACACAAGAGTACGTACGTAGCTTCACACATATACCAACATAGGAGATTGACTCTTTACATAAGAGAATTGAATGTTTATTCACTCTTTTATTTATTTGTATAGACTTGTTAAAATAAATGACTCACTTCATTTTTGTCGGTAACTACCCAACAACTCTCTACTACTTATGTCACTCCTATGGCATGACACACTAAGTCTTCATGCTACCTATGTTATTCTTCAAATGATGTCTACCTTGCTTGGCATGTTGGGGTGGAAGGTAATCCTATAAATAGTGTTAATTTACTGTTAGATTGGTACCAAGTGGCAATCATATAGACACTCCACACAATGTATTCTAATTCTAGAATATTCTATATTTTACTGTTTATCATGGTGACTAGTGGCTAAATATGTACCTTCTATATTATTCTAGACTCAACCATGATCTTATCTTTATGCCAAGAAAATATTTAATCTTGTAGCATCTAGAGCCTTCTAGAACTTTCTCGAATTCACCATGAAGTTTGGTTGCTTGTTGGTCTTTTCTTCCTTTGCCATGGAGTTAACACTCTAGAATCTTGCTTCGCAAATATTTTCTATCTTGTAATCTCTAAAACTTTCTAGAATATTCTACTCACCTGACTCGAGGATCAATAGATATAGAGCCCCAAGCACCACCACAATAGTTCCATCGACTACTCAGGCCTCATCTTCTCACTCGACAATGGCGATAGCATGGGGATTGGAAAGTCCTAGTTTGATTTTGATAATTGAGTGACAACCTTAATTAGGTGGACTAATAATGTGGTGTATGTTGATATACATAGGTGTTTAGTCCAAAGGTACATGTGTTAGCAACACATTAAGCCATGGTAGAGAAATGGCTTGGACAGGGGATAGTGCTCAACTAGTGAGATGAAGGAGCTCATTGCATATGAGCCATGGCAGGATATCATGTGACTAGGTGGAGAAGATCAAGAGGCAAGGCTTGGATATGAAGGACCAGGTTGCTAGTGTGAAGGGCAAGTTAGAAGGCTTGGGTGCGATGGATGTCAAGGAGGTGAAGCTAGAGTGGAAGGACTTGGTGTCGAAGGACCGGGTGCAATGGTGAAAAGCAATCAGTTGCGATCAATGAACCAATAAGGCCATGTGATGACACTACTACAGATTGAGCGATCATTGTCGCTAGTTTCACTGCCGTAGAAGACAGAAGCGATGGTGTGATGCTTCCACCATCAGTTGGATCAATAGCGAGGCCTGAAAAGGAATCAAACCGACAGATGAAACTTCTAGCACCGACAGTTAAACCATCGATGCGGCGGTGCTAGTGGGGTTGAATTCCACCATCAATTTGAACACCAAGCCAACTGAGATACATGTTTTGGCCACCAGCCCTACATGATCGTTTGGTCTACCGACGGTAAATTCAGTGTGAGTGTTCAATGCCCCAACTTTCAACAATGTCCCACCACTTCCGCCGGGAACCGACGTACCTCGTATTCCCTGATGTGTATGCGTATATCATGGATCTTAACTGCTCCTTTCTACTTCCCCATCTTCAAGGTTGGCCTATTTAAGTCGGGTATGGATGCACCTAATGGGCAATCCACACACTCTTCCTCCTTCAACCCTTTAGAATAGATATAGACAAAGCTCTCGAGCCAACAATCTTTATTTCTTCACTGCCATGGCACTCCTTCTCTAACTCCTCCAGCAGCAGTAGCGGCGTTGTGAGAAGGCCTTCAATATTGGGTACTACTAGCATCTAGGCGTAGCGGGGGCTGCTTGATCTAGGTGCTAGTGGAAATTTTATGATTAAGGGTGGGTTGCTTTTTTGGGCAAGCCAGGGGTACTAAATTCACTTTGGTATCCATGGTTTGGCATTGCTAGGCTTCATTGGGCTGCTGGGTGTTGATGGTGGCTCCGATGAGCATAGGACCGCTAGGAAGGTGATGTTGTCCTGTATGACAATTGCCACCTTTCTACCTTGCGCATCCTGCTGCTGCTGATTCATTAGTTTTGGTGCCCTAGCGATCCTCCTTCCTTTGGAGCAGCAGGATGATGACGACACTTCTCTCCCATGCGTGCTCTGCTTGCCTCTCGACCGTGAGAGGTGCAAGGAAGATAAAGCACCTCACTGAGATGCTAGTGGAAATTTTGTGAGGTGCTGCCTTGTCCTTGCTCTCCCTATCTATGGCCTAGTAGGTCATGTGGGTGCTCAACAAGAGAGCACCATGATGATTGCAAATCTTCTGTTGGGCTCAATACTCGACAGGTTATGAATCGACTATGGGCTGTACCTATACTCAATAGGTCTTTGTTATTGTACAACTGTGGAATGTAACTAAAGTTATCAATGAAATTTTTCCTCATGTGGTTGTGATGCTTGTTACTATGTCGTTTATATATAGTCATTGCCTTAAAAAATTAATAACTGAATGGCTGTGATGCTTGTTACTCCCTCCATTTTTTTGAAGTGTCGTATTTGCCTTGGCTACACTTATGTGAGTGTTGAATGCCCCAACTCCCAACTACCTACACAGTTCCGCTTCTCTATCTTCTAGGTTGGCCTATTTAAGCCAGGCCTGGATGCACCTCTTGGGCTCAATCCACACACTCTTGAATCCACACACTCATGAGCCAATCATCTTTCATCATCACCTAGAGGTGCTTTGTCTTCCTCCTTATACCTCTTACTGATCGTGAGGAGACCGTGAGAGGTGCAAGTTGGAGATAAAGCACCTCACAAGGACGCTAGTGTTTGGAGAAGGCCTTCAAGATTTGGTGTTTTATATTCCATAACCTTGCTACCTCTTAGGATCGAGATGCTAACCTGCGATTGCATCCCTCCACCGTTAGAGGTAGCACCCTCGACCCTTAGGTACCAAGATTATGGAATACAAAGCACCTCACTAAGGTGCTGGTGCAAGTTTTGCGAGGTGCTCCTTCTTCATCCTTTGCGAGGTGCTGCCCCTAAACAGGAGCTTGACGTTGATGATTGCAGATCTTCTTGCAGCAAGGTGCTCTCTTGTTTAGGGGCTCCATACTTGATTGGGTGCTTCAAGTTTGCGAGGTGCTCGTTCTTCAAGATTGGGTGCTTTATATTCCATCTTGGAACTCTCACAGTCGAGAAGCAGGTCTATATCCCTCGATCGTGAGAGGTATAAGATGGAAGGTGCAACACCTCACTGAGATGCTAGTGAAGTGTTCCTTTGTATGTGCAAACAGTTGAATGATATGGCTTTGTTATCACCTAGACCTAGAATCACCCGGCCCGTTCCCTAACTCTAGGATCAAAACTTGGCAGCGCCTCAGCGGCGTTCCTCCCATAAGAACACATAACTAATAATTAACAGGCAATGGACATGAATGATAATTGAGCACTGTAGTAGTAGAATACTTATGTTGATTTCTAATGTTATGGGTACATGGGGAATGCTGATGAGGGCACTCCAAAATACACAAAAATGACACCTTGAAAACACTACAATGCACCTGCCATTGTACTACTAGGCTAGGCTACTAGTACTAACTACACCTAAAATTGACTTAGTCTTGCTCGACGCCATTGCCCTCACCATGGCTAGAGGAGGAGGATGCCTCCAACATAGTGTCATTACTCGACTCATCGTCCTCCTCCTCCTCATCATCAGACACGAACTCAATGGGTGGGGATGGAGGGTTCCTGCGCTTCTTGTAGCACGATGTTGGAGAGAAGCCCGGTGGAATAGCGGGGAAGTTATCAACATTCCCACCATCACTATCGCTGCCCTCCGGCTCCTTGAAGCCCAGTGGAACGATGGGAAAGTTATCAATGTTCCCACCGTCGATGTCACTGCCGTCCTCCTCCTCAATGGCGACTACTAGCGCCTCCCCCACTACCACCTCCTCCTCCTCCTCCTTGCTAGCACTATGGATGAGTCACTGGATGAGTCGCTGGTGCTATACCTTGCCATTGCTCATCGCCGGCGGTGAGTTGATGTGATGGATTGTTTGCTGGTTATTTAAAGAGTATCGTCCGACCACGCAGTGCACTGTGCCGCTTGATCTTGGATGTTGGACGTTGGACGCGATCTCGACGACGTAGCCCAAAACATCGCTATTGGGTACGACATGTTCTTACATGTGAATCGCACTCCTAATTGATGGCCATCATGGCGGTTGCTTTTCCAATGTTTTTGTATGCATTGGATATGCTGCTAGGCCAAGCGATGGGAAATACGCACCTTGGGAACCCAATGCTACCGATGCGAAGTGTCGCCATTGCTTCCTATAAGAAGGGGCGTGGTAGATTGCTTTCTCCACACTTAGCAAAAATCTCCATTCGATCTTTCTCTTTCCTTTTTCCTTTGTAATCAGGCATGGCTGGCGATAGTGACTCTGACACTTCATATTCATATGAGGTTGAGTTCCTAAAGCTAGAGAGTGAAACCCTACTTTGCCTCTCTAATGGAGGCAAGATGTTTCATCGTTGCAGCAAGGGCACCTTTGTGTGTCCTTTTGCCATGGCAAGAAACCGCCAATAAGGAGTCTTCGCGAGTTGCTGCAACACGTGGAGGGGAAGTCACGCCTAGGTGACTAAAGATCTAGCCCAAAGCATAGTGCTTTGGTCAAGTATATCTTGACCAACAACGCCATGGCCCATGATCGCAAACTCAGGGAAGTCGGCAACTGCAGCGGCAACGAAGAGGTGAAGGCTCGGAGGGACCAGCGGCATGTGGCTAATAGGGCTAACAGAGAAGAGTGCAACAATAAGGTACTAAATAGAAAAGTTTGTGCGATGATATTTTTTGTGATCATCCTTCTTTCAATTTTTAAGTTATGTAGTTCCGGTCACCAATTGAAATAAACTATATTTTTAATTAACACAGCAGACCGAGCGCCTCCTAGGAAAGGCCCCCTACTACAAGCCTGGTAGAAGGCCCGACGGAGGGTCATCCTCATCCCACTAAAGCTAGTCTTGTAGGATTTTATTTTATTTACTGAATTTTTAGGGTAGAATATGTATGTTTTATTTAAATGAAATATGAAATGTTCTTAATTTGATGTATTTTTAGGATCTAAATTATCTTTGTTGTGATGTTTATTTTGTGTGATGGGGAAGTGGTCTTCTAAGATCGATAGTGTGATGGTAGCCCCCGAGCACCTTAGAGTTCGACGACCGTATTACCCGTCCATCGATAAGTGCCAACATCTTCATAAACACCCAATCACCATCACCGCTAGCCTTCACCGCCGCTTCTAGACAGTCAAGAGGTACTACTATCATCAATTTCCAAGCCTGCCCAAGTCTCCCATGCGTATTTACAAAGTTTCACTCAAATTTCCATTCTCGTGGCTCCTACTTTAGCTTACAAAGATCACTTGCCCACCCTGTTTGTCTCCTCCTCAGTGCTGCTATTCCCCCATCACCGCTCTTGCTTCCTAGTGCTGAATGGCGTGACTACCCCTAGTCAGCTGTGTGCAAGCCGCCACTCACCACTGACAATCTAGTGCTTCATGCTGGTACGCCTCACCGGCCCGCACAGATCCACCGGTGACCAAGGTGGTACACACAGCCGTGCCCGCTCGAGCTCACTACCGTAAGATCCAAACGCAAGGGTAATGCTTTCGCACTTCCCTTATCCATCTTTCTTGGATTTTTATTCCCCTCTTCACTCATGTAACTAGGAAGCAAGCTTTCATTTGATTAGTGTGTCTACCGCTTCCATAGATCCTTGTCAAGATGCAAGAAGTCCCAACAAGTGGAACGGAGTGGCCATCCTCATAGACCATGTCTTGGTCCTCATCCTCAGCCGCCTCACCACCCGCTCCTTGTGCAGCTGCAAGTGTGTTTGCCGCTTCTCGAACCACCTTGTCTTGAACTCCGAGTACCATAAGGAGCTGCCCTAGATTGTCACTAGATTCTTCTATTGCACCTAGAAAGGCAAACGACACTTCACCAACGTCACCGGTGAATGCCCCTCCTTGTCCTTCTTGCCCTTCCCCATTCAGGATGTCATCGTCTCATATTGCTGCAGTGGCCTCATCCTCTGCTGGTGTGTTGGGTGTTGCTATGTTGTCTGTAATCCGACAACTAACAAATGGTTGCTACAGTCGGATAAGCTCTGTTCTTGTGGTGAGGCTTGTTTGGAGTTCGATCCGACAGTCTCCTCGTACTTCCATGTGTTTGAATATGGGAAGATGAGAGAGGGTGAGTCTGTAGGTGTCAGCATCTACTCATCTTAGAGTGCAGCATGGATCTTTAAAGATTCTCAATGGGGTGATGGTATTATACTATCCATATATGCGAGAAGTGTGTTTCTTAATGGGTTTATGCACTGGCTAGAGTTCTCCTAGATCATTGCTGTTGATATAGAGGGAAAGACATGGACAAAAATACAGATGCCATGTGGTGATACAATCTCCATTCATGAAGCTTAGGGTTAGTTATGGTTATGTACCGTTGATATTTACAGTATGTCTCATCTTTCAATCTGGATCCTTGAAGACTATGGTACTAATAAATGGACATTGAAGCATACGGTGACCACGCTGGGGATATTTGGATAGAACAATATTGAATTTGGTTACGATGTTTGTGATACAGACTATAGAGTAATTGTAGTTCACCCATAATAGAATTTGATTTTCCTTGTTGAGGAGGACAGAACACTACTTGCATATGACATGAACCACATAAAAGTTTGTTGGGACACAGATATCGCTGGTCGTAAAGACTACCTTCCTTTTTTACTTCATCATCATACATGTAACAGATTGAGTCGGAATGTGGGCTGTTGCATTTGTTTAGACAAGAATCTTGCAGGAGCCTTCGGCAGGACTTACCTAACCACGCGAAGGCTTAAGGCCTACGGAGGTGCTATCGGCAAAGGCCTAGATCCTACTTCAAGGTAGCGTGCTGAGGGAAGTAGCGGAGGTCGCTGGGGGGAAGACGATGAGTTAGCTTGGAAGGCGATGGAGATCGGCGGAGGCCAGGCCTTCGCCTTCCATGGACATGACTCTCAAAGGAAGCACATGCCATACAACCACTGGGCCTCCAGCGGGGTCAGAGCAAAGGCCCATGGGGCAAGGTAGCTAGGGGGAGAAGCCTAAGATACCCCCTAGGGGCTTGCATATGTACGAGTATATCCCTAGAATATGCTCTGCTGATCACAGGGCATAGATGTAAAAGAACTTCGCTATGTACAGTGACCTATAAAAGGGAAAAGAAAACCCCATGTAAAGAGAGACCAATGAATCAATGAAACCCTAATTGTGTCATATAAATAGAGTGACTTCGCTATGTACACTGACCTTCGAGTACTTAGCCTCCTAGGAGCAGTCCTTCCAACATTGGCGCCCACCATGGTAGGCCAAATGCAAACTCACTATGCCACCAAAAAGAGGAGCCCCCGCCTGGGACCAAGCAGAGACCTCAAACAGGGGGAGGCCCAAGCGCAATACCCGTAGCACATACGCCAATGCCTCAGAAGTGCAAGTCAATACATAAGAAGCCTCATCGGCCAACCAGCACAGCTGTAGCTAATCAGCCCAACCCTAAACTTACACTAGAGCAGGTGCTCCAATAGGTACAAGCTAACCTACAAAATGCGCAGCAAGAAAGAGACAGGCTCGCAGCAACCTTCACCGCAAGCCAAAGGGCAATTCAAATGTCACAGCAGGCAGCGAAGGTCTGACCATAGCTAGCAATCTTACAAGCCAAAATTGAAAGCCTACAACCAAAGCAACCCCCCATCAAACAACTCCAATCAACCCCAACCAATTGCTTAGAGTCAACCAAACCCATCACCGAGCCTCGCTGCTCAACCAACCTTCGGTACACCATACTCCCTACCATCACTCCAAAGGTCCATAGATGCCAAGTCCCCACTATCCGAGGGGCCTTAGGGTTCCCTATGTCCACCGTCCTACCAATCAATCAACTTATAGAAGTTTAATGACAAAATAGATCCATGAAAATTCATCATGAGCTTTGAGGCAGCCATAGCCTCCGCTGGTGGCAATGACACAGTTTTGGCAAAATCTTTTATCATCGCAGCCGAAGGCAACACACTTGCCTGGTACTCCATGTTGAGACCCAAGTCAGTGCACTACTATAGATTGATCTATCACTGTCGCCACTTTCACTACCATAGCGATAGAAGCGACCATGTGATACTTCCATCGTCGGTTGGAACAATAGCGAGGCCTCTTGGGAATGAAACCGATAGTTCAGACTTTTACCATCGATGGGTTAACGTTAGATGCGGTAGTGGTGTTAGGGTTGCATTTGCTTCGTCGCATGAAAAGCCAGGCCGATTGGGATATGCATTTTGTCCATCAGCCCTAAACTAGCGTTTGGTCAAGCGGCAGTAAATTCAGCGTGAAGTGTTGAATTGCCTCAACTTCCAAGGCCATCAAATCACCATTACTTTCACCACCTAAAGCCTAAGAGCCATAGCCACTGCTCTACATACTACTTCAAGCCCGGTGCCCTCTGAAACCACCCCTCTTCTTCATCCATCATCCCCTTCTCTTCCAATCTACAAAGAAAATGTCGGACAACCCCATCAAGTTTCCAAGAAGCCCGTCATCTAGCCAGGATGACTTTCCAGCCCACCAGTCCTCCGAGGAGGATGTCTCCTCCGACGACTAGAGGTCTTCTGATTATAGTCCTCCATGGAGCTCTAAGAAGGATGACCCAGAGGAGGAGGATGAGGAGGACGAGGACGAGGACGAGGATGACGCCAAAGACAATGACGATGACTCCAATGACTCCGACTCCGATGACTCCGACTCCAACTCTTACTTCGCCTCGCCTCCTCCCAAGCAAGCGAGGTGAGCATGATGCTCTCTACGAGAGGATCATATGTTTAAATTAAGTAGTTTATAGTTAGTATAAGTAGTTTTAATAGTTTAGGTTAGTTATTATGCTTCCAAATGAGTACAATCATATACTCATCCAAATTGTATCTATATGTTACATATAAATAATGAATCAATGAAAAAAATTCTATTCGCATAGATTTGATCTCTTCAATGCCACCTTTTTTATATGAAATGAAAAGCAAGTTCTTTTCAATACTACTTCCAAAATGCCAGTGCACGGATTTGATCTCTCGATGAATGTTTTTTTTGTTTTTCAGTATATTTGTGAATGAAAAGGGAAAAAACATGTTATGTACGGTTGTGGTTGTTTCCAGGTGTCGGCACGAAAATTCATCTCGTACCGGGCACACGAGCAAGCCGGAAGGGTCAATATGATCGATCCTACGTACTCCTCCTGAGACATGCCAGTCAATTTGACCCTGCAATTGACAAGGAGAGAAAGTTTATCAGTAATTTAAGGTGGAACATGCCGGTCTGTGCCCAGACAGTTCCAAGTGTGCCGCTTCGGGAGTAGCCATACGGTAAGAGCGACTGAATAGTTGATCCACATAGAAATCTGCTGTTATAGACTATAACGCTTATGAGTAGCAATTAATTTCATATTGATAGGTATTGCTAGTGTAAACCATTAAGCCGATGAATCTAATTCGGAAAAGATATAGCACATGAACGAATCGACTATCTGATACGAACGGATCTACAAACGCTCTGAATCTAATATGTTACCACCAACAGTGAGGTTCGACCGGATCGATGGTAGCTATCATGATAGTAACAAACTAAAACCGAAGAATGCAAACACATCCGTACTTCGACAGGCTTTCTAAACGACATGCTATACGTGAAGGCTCGGATGAATCGGCTAAGGTGAAAAGAACTATAGCGTGTGAACAATCGACTATTTCACACGAACAAACCCGTGGACTCCTTAGACTCAACCCGCTATCTCTAACAGTGGGGTTCGACCAGATCGATGCAACCGTGAAAAAGACGATGAATCAAGCCCTCAAAGCACACAGATCTATTCACGCTTAACAGAATCATGGACGCACACCGTAGGCGTTAACGCACGGGCAATCGGCTATTTAGACGATGCAAGCATAGCAAACAGCTAAGGTCACGCCTAACCAGGAACAAATCTACTAACTAGCATCCCCCAATCTACAGTGCCATCAGTGGGGATCGACCGGATCGTTATAGCCATAATGGTGAACTATAAACCAGATTCAACTAGCCAGCAAACCTCTTCAAGATTATTCATGCCTCAACCGCATACTATGCATGATCAAGATCGAAGTAAAAATAGTCGATGAAGCATAAACCGTCGTTCAAGGTAGATAACATCATGTTGTAACAAAGCAAACGACAGATCTAAAGGATATGAGGCCGATCTAATTCGATCTCGACCGGGCGAATTGATGTTGCTGTAAACTAATAACAATGAGAGACATCAGCAAGATCGGTAACTTAATGAATCTACCCGAAGGACGTCACCCTTAGATAGAGTCGATAACTTGACCTTAATCTAGTTCGAGCAGTGGAGGTCGATCGGATCGATGCAGCCGTACTTGAACTAAACAAGAGTCGATAACTAGCTTATACCAGAGTTACAGTGGAGGTCGACCGGATCGATGCAGCCGTACGAACAGAAGTATAAGCCATGACGGTACTTACAGACAAGCCAGAGGTTGGCCGGATCGATGCAGCCCTGCTCGCTGAAGAACTCGCCGAGATCTACTCTACTCCTACTCCTAAGGGGTGGCCGGAGCCAAAAAAGTAAGTAACTTGTATTTGATTGATTGTGTGTCTTATATTAGCCGGGGTCCAATATTTATGCCCAGAGCCTAGACATGAATCCTACTCGAGTATGACTCATTACAATCTTCGATGCAAAAGAAAGCATTCCTAACTTAAGATAACTTGGACCCTAATCTTTCCCTTTTTGTAGAGTCCAATCCGTATCTCCCGACGCCAACTGTAGCCCATCATCATTATTTGCTGATGTCATTCAAAGAGAGCCGATTCCAGTGCATCAGCTGATATCGACCCTTCATGCAATCGAGTCCTTGATCGACATAATTCTAGAAGCCTCGAGTTTCCCGCGTTCTTCTCCAAATTTTGGTGTAAACACCAGGAGAATCTAAAAGCAGTTTAACCGCTGACAATCACCGTATTATAGCGTTGGATTAGTGTGGCAATGGTCGGCTTAATACGGACACTATTTAACTTACCCCGTGCCATCCGTTATCACTGCCGATCAATCTAGACCATCCATTTGGCAACAAACCTAGAAGCGCTCGGCCCGTTCCCAACTCCCCTCGGGTCCTACCAGCGCCTTGGCGGCGGTTCAACCAACTAAAAACCCCAATACGAATCCATTAGTTCTCCCTACCCATTGTTGCTTAATTCTCATTCTCTCCACCCGTTGCTTCATCTTCATTTTGACCTACCACTTGTACTTGCGCCTGCTGGAGCACCTTGGATTGTCGTAGTGGACAATGCCCCATGAAGGTTAGATGGATTCGGTCACCCCCTGTTAGCATTTGGTTCCAATTGGTTTTGGCTTCGGATCAGTTTTGTTCATATTAGGAATTTTCTCATTGTAATAGATGTCTTACTTCATGCCCTATGAAGGTTAGATGGATTCGGTCACCCCCTGTTAGCATTGGGTTCCAATTGGTTTTGGGTTCGGTATCAGTTCTGTTAATATTAGGAATTTTTTCATTGCAATAGATGTCTTACTTTGGAAGAAGCCATTTCAATGCGAGCAACCTTGCGTTTTGGTGGCTAGGGGTGGCACCAGGAACCTAGATGATGTTGTTTGATACTTGGGGCAGGAGCATTCACCCGAACCGACTGTTGATTGTTGAAGCCACTGTTCATCACCTTCTCGGACCACAAAATTTGACAAGAATCATTCAAGGCCCTATTTGTGGAGAGATTTTTGTGCTTTACAGGACTGGATAGGAAGTAGACTTACTTTATAGATACAATGTGTCCATGGACGGAGATGATGTCATCTTCGCTATGGTTCACTACCTCTGGCTTTTGGGACCACATCAACCAATTGAGTACCTTAGCAACTGCCTACCCATTCGACATTAAGTCTTAGAATTTGTGAAACTTTTATGTTAATGAAGTTTATATGTACTGATGAAACTTCTAGATTAGTATGTATGGGTATTGCATAATCGTTGAACTATTACTTCGATTGAACTGTTAATTGAATCAGTTGGTCTTAATTGTAGTCCACGTGTACACCTCTATGTAAGCACAGAGGATCCAAAATAGGCCTTCTTCTACAGGCAGATAGTACCCTGAACCAATGATGACACAACATTTCATCTTGGTGGGAGTGTGAGGGTTTTGAAGGACGTTTTGGTGCCTTGGTGGGAGGCAAAAGCATAGACAAAAGACCTTGGCCGACCTCTTCACTCAGAGTGTGCAACAGTTTGAACCCTGACTGCTCCATGGCTGCATCTAGCTCCAACTCCTCCCAGTGGTCGGCACCATCATAGGGCGCTGTCGTGAGAAGAACATCGGTGTCCAGCTGAGGAGGCTACAACAGGAGGGGTTCCCATCCTGTGCCATGTCGAGAACCACCTCTACGCATACCAGCCACCACTTTTGTGTCGCTGTAGCTTGAAGACGCCTCGGTGGATTTCGTGGAGTGATGGAAACCAAGAACATCGGTACCACAGATGCTGCAGGGCAAATAATGTAACTCAATTTCTTTCTTGTTCATTCTGTTTTCTCAATGCAACTGTTGAAATCCCGTTGTACTTATGGTAATTTGGTTTTTTAGCCCAACTTAGATTGTGGGTTCTTTAAGTGGCACAATCCCCAATATGGAAAATTTATGAGGACTTTGATTTTGGATTTACGTAACAAGATTTGGGAGCTGAAGGCAGAGGCCAATGTTACAACAAATGAAGAACATCTTGCAGGAGGAGGAAGAGATTATGCCAAAGATTGAAGAAATGGCCAGGGTTCCAATGAGGATGATGGAAGATTTGGTACCATTGAGAAAGAAATGTGCTTCCTATTCTTGTTTCACCAATTTTGTACTTACCTTAGTTCTTGGCATGTTCATTGGCAAGTTGCTTAGTTCACTGCAGTAGATTCAAGTACCAATTTATGATGTATCGGACTAAAATCTATCACTTTTGTACAACTATTGTTAAACTAAATGCAAGGTGATTATCCAGGTGTTCAATTTATTAAAATGTAAATGCTAGTACATCCAAGTATCAATTGATGTGTCGGACTGAAATCTATCACTATTGTATAACTATTGTTGAACTAAATACAAGGTGATTAATCAAGTGTTCAATTTATTGAACTGTAAATAATAGTAGATCCAAGTATCAATTGATGTGTTGGAGGCATCCTACTTCCCTGGACACTGGGCCCTGGTACAAGGGCAACCAATTTATTGAACTGTATATACACTCCTATGGTCCTACCACACCTTTCTCCCATCCATTCCCCACTCTGCTCCCTTGCTCTGCTTCACCCTGCTAGCGTCAGACGAACGGCAGCCTCTTACGTGCTCACTGCTCCTTCACCTCCAACCTCACCGGCGCACAAATCTTCAGCGCGCCATCCTAGCTTCTTTGCTCCATCCGGATCTAAGGTAACTTCACTGGATCTGCTCCTTCACCAGATTCTATATTCCTTTGTATTGCTCCCTTATGCTCTCTGCTCCTTCACCTCCAACCTAGCTACAATAATTTTGTTGATCTGCAGATGAAAATGAATCTTCTTGTTCTGGATTTTGTGGCCTTGTATATCCGTGGAGTGCAGCTTGTGAGCCTTATTGTCCTCAGTATTGGTTCACCGAATCAGTGCTCTATGAACAAAGTCGATGAGCTAAATGAAAGTGTACCAATGGATGTGGACAGGGTTGTACTGGTCAAGGCTCGGGATGACATGGAGATTGACAACGATCCCGTGGAGTTCGACAACGATCTTTAGGATATTATGGAGATTCACAATGGTCCGATGGAGGTCGACTAGGATTTGCATGGAGAATGATTAATTATGCAACTAATGATGTACATATGAAGGCCTTTTAACTTTTGCATAGTGTCGGCCTAATTAGTATCTGCATTTTAGCTTTCGGCATGATTGTTAGCTTGGTAGTGTCCACCTACTTATTCGGTATGAATGTATGGAACTCAAGTTGGATTCCTTTCAATCCGAGAGTACTGGCATTGTGCTTTCCTTATGTTTTCTAAGTGCGTGTTTTGGCCTTCACCTCAATCTAAATCTATGTGCCTTATTATTCACCATTGAACTCAAGTTGGCTTCCATTCAATCTGAGTACTGGAATTGTGCTTTTCTTAGTTTTCTAAGTGCGGGATTGTGTGCCTTAGTGTTCATCACCGTATCATATGGAGGTCACCGGGTTGTAATAGGACCTAGCCGCCAATGATGGTACTGTGCATCACCGCCGCTTAGTTGCAAAATTTCCAATCCCACGTTTGAACCCTCCCGCGGAGACTGATGAAGGTTTGATTCTCGCGTGCCACAAAAGTTACGCAGAGAGCAAGTAACCTACTCCAGCACCACCTAACCCCCCTCACACTGCCACCCCACCGCCACCCTCCCTCCCCCCCACACACATATCTTTCTTTTTCTCATTGCTGTTGTTCGTCATCGCTGCTCCTGCTCATCAGCACTGCTCAGCCCTTGCTCCGCGCCGGTGCACATCATCGTATTGCCCGCATAGATCCACCGATGAATGAGCTGCTGCTGTCACCGACATTGCCACTCATGCTCACCACCGCCAGATCCAAAGGCAAGTGTAATAAGGCCTTACTTGTATCGTCGTCCCTTCTCCTTGAAACTAATCTCATTACTAATGTTTATTGATGTAATTCCACGGTAGGGCGGTCTCATCTCTTTGGCTGGTGGTGTCCTTTTAGATGAAGGAGGCCCCCAACATGAGGAACATAGTGGACAGCCTCTCAGAAGATGTGCTTGCTAACATCTTCCGCTACCTCCCCGCCCGGTCCTTGTGCTACTACAAGTGTTTCTATCGCTCCTGGAGGTGCGCCATCTCCGACTCCTATCAACGTAAGAAGCTTTCACAGACTATTGTCGACTTCTTTTATGGCAGCTGGTGGAAGGGCAATCGCTAGTTCACCAGCATCACCGGTGAATGGCCCTCCTTGTCCTTCTTGCCCTTCCCCCTTAAAAAAGTCCTAGTCTTAGATTGTTGCAGCGGCCTCGTCCTTTGCTGGTGTGCTAGGCCTGATAGATTACATCGCTATGTTGTCTGCAATACGGCGACCCACAAATGGCATGTACTACCGCGTAGCATCTGTTCTGTTGGTCAGGCTTGCTTAGGTTTTAACCCATCGTCCTCGTACTTCCATATGATTGAATTTGTTGAGGTGGAGGGTGCGTGCGTAGGTGTGGAGATCTACTCATCTAAAACTGCAGCATGGATCTTTAAGGAATCTGAATGGGGCGAGGATAGTATTGTTCTACGTTCAAAATCGAGAAGTGTTTTTCTTAATGGTTTTATGCATATGCTTGAGTATTCTATGATAGTTGCTGTGGATATGGAGGGAAAGACATGAAGGACAATTCATAAACCAAGTGGTGTTGAAATGTCCATCGATCAAGCTCA
The DNA here is from genome assembly GCA_904845875.1 of Miscanthus lutarioriparius. NCBI lineage: Eukaryota > Viridiplantae > Streptophyta > Magnoliopsida > Poales > Poaceae > Miscanthus > Miscanthus lutarioriparius. The sequence continues at coordinate 133,585,952 of CAJGYO010000007.1, read as the reverse complement.
GGGTCACCTGTGTGTGTTGTGCTGATTTTCGCAATAGGTCTTGGCTTTTAGTGTGGATACTTGAAGACAATGGTACTAATAACTAGAGTTTGAAGCATGTTGTGGACAAGGAGGAACTGTTTGGATGCATGAATATTAAAGTTGGTTCTTAGATTTGTGATGAGGAGTACAAAGTGATTATAGTTCACCTAGAATGGAATTTCATTTTTCTTGTTGAAAAGGATAGAACATTGATTGCATATGACATGGACATCAGAAAGGTTCATGTCATCCATGCCCGTGTCATCCGCTTTTATAGATCAAGAGGGCATTTCCATATGAACATGCCTTACTATCTTCCTTATGTTCCCTTGTTCATGTAGTCATTAGTAGAGCAGTAAAGGTGCATTTCCTGCATTTCGTTGTCACGATAGTCTTTGTTTAGGTAGGCAGTTGTGAAGCGACCTGATTTCCACGAAGAGAAATCCACAGAGTCGAAGTGTAATAAGACCATTGTAGATCATATTACCCAAATTCCAGTCGAATATCACATCCATACAATGATAATATCAGAGTACAAATAGTGCGGAATTACATAAATTATTACATCGCCGCATTGGCGGAATCAAAAGTAGCATTCATTCAGAACAGCTTGAAGATAAGATCGCCAAACTTGAGCGTAGGAACGAACCCCTCAACCGTCAAGCTCCTCGGAGCTATACTCCTCAGCAGAACCTGTGTGCCAAAATTTATCAGTACAATTTGTACTGGCCACTCCCACCCTATGAGCATTGCTTTTGTGGAAATTGGATGCAAGTTGGATTTAATCAAAGGAACCTATAAAGTTGGGGTTTCCTACGTATTAGCATATCAAGTACATAATAATAGTTGATCAAGTTTTAACACCATTCCCACACCCATTCCACCTCATTCCCATTCCAGAGCCAGGTTTCGATCCTGGGATCGATATACCACCATCTCCACACCTTCACCATACCACACCCATATCATCACTCAGTCAACAGGCCAACTCCCTCTCGGCACTGTCTCAAGGCCCGTAGCCCCTGGCTACGTCCGAACACTCACTCCCAGGGGGAGAAAAGAAGGACTCCTCTCTCTATCTAGTTTAAGCGAAACCCAGGAAAGGTCCATAGCCGACAAGTCGGCATATGTATTGATCGATCAACCATACACTCTGCAGAGGTTTTACATAACCACAAGATCCGCCTTCCTCGCTGACCGTCGTCAACTAGGCTGATTCTGGCCGCTTGCTAGCCTAGGATAATGCCACTCTACCATTCAGCCCTAGTACACCCCAAGTCTAGTCTGGGGTGGCTGAAACTGTGAGTCATGAGATGGGTCCACAAGGTCTCCATGAAGTCTCGGAAGGGTGTGGGGGAAATCCTCCATGCCCCATACCTCCCTCACACTGTCCGCTATCAACCTAGCGGTAGTGGCAATATCCTACCAAGTAGTCCGGCCGTCCCGCACCATATAGGGCGAGTGGTACGTAAGGCTTCCCGGTGAATCTGAGTACTAGTAAGTCCTTAGGGATGACCAAGCCAGAATGTCTCCATTAGGGTTTTCATTTACCGTGCCACCACAGCACCTCCACCCTGGGCTCCTCCCATCATAGGTTCACACCCAGGGCCACCTCATATACCATTTACCCACCACAGGTATCCATTCTAGGGGTGCCCAGGTAGCACCCCACGGCAAGACTTGCCCCAGGCTAATCGTATACTCCAACTTGGTCGACACAACCCTCACCCTCCACACACCCAAGTCACACACGCAGCACTCTCCCCATAGTCTAGATAACACCAGTTTCCACCACGCATCAATGTAGTGCAAGCGTAGTAGAAGTAATATGCAATGAAATATAGTAGCAAGCGTGTGGCTAGCCTAACAGCAGGGTGAGCAGGGGTAAGGTTGCGTCAAGGTAAAAGTCATCAAGAAAGTATACTACCATGCAAGTCCTATCATAGTGTGATCATAACAACAAAGTAAAGCACTCGCATTTCTATTTTAGCCATGCGTAATAGGTGCTACGATATTAGGTGGGATGTGGCACCTTCAGTGAAGTCGTCTCCGTACTCCTCACGGTACTCTCGGTCTTCGTCCGTCTGGTTCTTCTCCGAGTCTGCATACGATCGAATTATAGTCGCGTTAGCGACGCCTATAGAATAGCACAAAGAAGCAATGAAGATTCAAAAGAGCCAAATGCACTCATTCATGGGTTCATTGCGTAGAGCTTGATTTTAGATGAATTTTGGTCCTGGTCTTGTATTTTTCTGAGGTCGTATGAATTAGTTATGTATTTCCGAAGATTAAATTAAGGCTGATTAATTCAGGGTTGACACGTGTCAGACTGTGACTAGTTCACGTGGCATGTAGGGACACAGCTGGTGTGGTGGTCGGAGAGGTCGCCGAAGTGGTCGGAGAGCTCGCCGACATGGTCGGTGAGATCGCTGAGGTGGTCGGAGTGGTCGCCGAAGTGGTCGGTGGGCTTGCCGAGGTGGTCGGAGAGATCGCGGGGGTGGTCGGAGTGGTCGCCAACGTGGTCGGAGAGATTGCCAAAGTCCCCGACGCTGGCGTGGTCTCTTCATCAGCATGACATCAGCATGGCGCCATCCGAGCTAAACCGCGGCTGATAGGTGGGTCCGGGGTCAAACGTTGTCTGACAGGTGAGGCGCGGTTCATGGTGAACCCGCCTGTGTTGGTCCATAGACCGCAGAGCTAGTCTATGAAGGACTTGGTTCACTTACTCCTTCCCAGTGTTCGGTTCACGTGCACCAAGTGCTCGGACGTGTGGCCGGCGAGGGGAAAATTACAATCTTCTTCCCCGTCGTGCTCCCACTGGTGGTGAGCTCACCGGCGAGCCCCTCCAGCAGTGCGGGTGTGCAATTAAGGTGGGCAAAAGCTTGGCCATGCCATAGCGGGTGTCCCGGTGAAGTTAACATGGTGGTCGGGCGGCTCCAGTTGGCTGGCCACGGTGAACGGCGGCGTGGGTTCGTCAGCGTGCATGGATAGGCAGCAGTGGTAGCAAGAGCCCAGTTGGAGGAGCGTGTGAGCTCCATGGTGCTTCTACGACCATGGTAGGCATGTTGAAGGAGCTCCTGGTGCTCCCAGTGACTTTGGCCATGGTGGTGGGGGCAAAGCGGAGGCGGTGGCGCTCCGATGAGGTGCGGTGCGGCAACATAGGTCTCCGGTGGGCTTCATCCTCGGCTAGGGTGAGCGCGGTGTGTCTCTCATCATGGCGGAGCCAGTCAGGGTGTCAATATCGCCTTTACCGCTACATAGAAGACGCGGTGGTCTCACCATGGTTGTGCTCTGGGCATGGTGAGCGCGTGCGTGCGTGCGATGCGTATGCATGGCATAAGCAGAGCGCTCGGCGCTGGCGTTCTTGAGCAGAGGGCTCGGTGTCGCCCCCTTTCTTCCCTTTGCTTCGCGTTTCCGTTTGACTCAACAAGAGGGTCGTGGTGGTCCTTCTATGCTACCGGTTGGCTAAGCCGAGGCAAGAGCTCGTGCTCCGGCGTGGTCCGTTCATGGCGTCCGAGAGGCTAGGTGTGGTCATGCCGGTGTTCCCAAGCTGCTAGGGGTCGGTGAGGCTAGACCTTGGGCTGGTGCGCGTGCGGTGCGTGTGCAGCGTGTCCAGGAGCGGGGATCCTCTGCCTCTACATTTCCTAGGTGCGAGAATGCGGTGGCGTTCATGGCGAGTACGGCTAGCATGGTGAGCGGCAAACGACGTGGCTCACCATAGGGCTCATGGCGGTAGGATGGCGGTGCAGTGGTGAGGCGAGGCCGTGATGAGGCGATGCAGTGCCGTGCCGAGTAGCTACGTCGCTGTAGCCGATCGGGGCGGCGCTCCTGGCTCTGGCGAGGTCCGGTTCCACAGCGGCTTCCTTCTCCTCCTTGCTTCTTCCTCCTCCCTCTCTCTTGGCTTGACGCGGGGTGGTGCTGTGCCACCTGCGGTGGTGGCGAACGGGCTGAGTGTTAAGGCTCGCAGGCATTTGCTTTTATAGCTGAGCTCCAAGGGCTCCAATGGCGGACGGTGATCGGGCGGTGGTGATGCGTGCGACGCATCCGATGGCCCGCGTGCGGTAGCGTAGGCGCGGCGCAAGGGGAAACAGGGTCATGCGATGTGCGTGACCCTGGGCCCGCGTCTGCTCCATGGTCAGCTCCCGGTCGCGAAAGAGGTTGGCGTGGGGAGGAAGATGATCCTGTAGCTGGGGTGGCTGACATGTGGGGTCTAGTTTGTCAGCTTGTCCTGATGCGGCGGTGTGCGGTGCGTGACGGCTGACGGGCAGGTCCGGCTTGTCAGCGGCTGCGCGCGGTCGGGCCAGGTCTGCTTGCGGCTGCGAGGCTTGGCTGGGCTAGCTGGGCTGGTCGAGGCAGGCTGGGCTGCTACTGCTCCCTCTTCTTTCCTTTCTCTTTTATTTCCTTTGCTTCGATTCATATTTAGTTAGAGTTTAAACTTGAGCTTCGAGTTATGTAGTGGGTCCCACAAGGTGTTTCATATGGTGGTCAAAATACATCCCATATATTAGGGTTTATCATAAATATTAAGTAAGTTAGTTAAACATCACATAAGGCAAAAGAATCCCAATCACAAGTGCTATTAAGGATGCATGCATGATTTGTTTATTTAGGAATTTAATTACACATGTGGCATAAAACCAAGCTATGCTTATGACTTTAACCTAGTTAGGTCACATCTAATCCAAAACTAAGGTTTGACTTCTACATGTGTCACTCAACATCACATAGGGTTTAAACAAAAATTTTGTAGTTGTGATTTTTGGTGTGTGGATTTTTGGGTTGTTACAAGTTGTTTTCATTCTATGTATGTATATGCCAAGTTTGGCTTGTTAACTAAAGGAATAGTATGTTCAATATTATTAATTCTACTGCTTTGTTCAGGTTGTGGATCAGAGATGAAGATGAGGGGTTCAATGGTGCATTGGCTACCAATCCAAAGGATGCACTAATTATATTCATTTTGCCTTGCAAGTAGGAGTGCCACATAGAAGGAGCACAGGTACGTCATTTCGTTATGTTATGTAAGTCTGTATACATGAGTACCTTTAGTATGCTCTATGTACAACTTGTGTTAGGACATCAGTTGAGAAAGATGTTATGGTAGCATCCATTGTTATTGTAAAAAATACTCTTGTTTATGAACATGATTTATGGATGTAATGATTATATATCTATATGCTTTGTGTTCATGAAGCTATTAAGGGCCTAGCTAAATTAGTAACTATTGTGAAACCAGATGAAATTATGTCACCGTCGCTATAAGTATGATGCGACAGGGATCAAAAGTATATCACCGCCGAATCCTTTAGTAACCCAACACTGACTAAACGATCATCAAAGGTGGATCGGGGTGCAAGGTGATGGTGACCATGACTTTTGTACCGACGGATCATACGTTGAAGCGACGGTGGTGTTAACATCTACACAGGCATCTCGGCCGTCGAACCGACAGTGAACCCGCACCGCTGACAGTCAGGTCGAAGTACAAGGCAATGGTGCTGGTGACCACTACACAAGCGGTTGATGTGCCCACACGATGGTTTTGATAGTCTTGACACAGTTGGATCATTTGCCAATGCGGCGGTGTTAGTGTACATCCACAGCCGGGTCGTGCTCCAATGTGACTGAAGTAAGGACCTAATCACGGATGGATCATAAGCCAATTGATAGTGTTAGTGTACACCGTAGTCGGTCCTCGATGTCGACGGTGAAGACTATGACCATCACTGTCGATAGCTTACTGCCAAGGCCGAAATTGGACTACGATGTGGGTTATAATGCTGTTGTGAAAGGTGCGAGTGTAGTAGTGGTGTATTCTTAGGAGGACCTTCATGACAAGATCATGGCCAACTTCAAAGGTTTCTCAAGCAAGTCCCTGACAGCATCAGATCTCTTCCAATGCATATAGTAGCAGGGAGAAACTCTCAGGAAGTACTTTCAGAAATGTGTGCAATGCAAAGCAAGAGCACCAAACATCCCAGAAGACGTAGCCATCGAAGCAGCAATCAAGGGTCTCTACATAGGAGCCCTCGTAGGCCACCTTGCTAGGGAGAAGCCTTCGACCATTGAAGAGTTGTACAATGAGTTCAAAAAATACTACAGATTTGACATTAACCTCCGAAAAAGAATGGAAGAATAGGCATGGTACAAGCAAACTCATTGCCAATGTAAAGCACCAAGGGACAACAGAAATCAGAGTCAGCCACAACGAAGGCAAGACCAGCGAGCCCTCAACATAAATCAAGAAAGTAACCAGCAGCCTCAGTAGCAATAGCCAACCGACCAAAGCAGCAGGCCACACAACTAGCAAGAAAGTAGAAGAAACAACCAAGGCAAAAACTGGAACAAGAATCAAAACCAGAAGCCACGAAGGCAGTACTACTTCTTTCATGGAGAGAATAATGGGCACATCACCAAAGATTGTCTAGATGCCAAAGAAACCCAAGAAAGAATCAAGAGCAAGCAGAACCCACAGCCTCCAAAACAGCATCAACCACCAAGAGAAGTCAAGCATACCTCTGCCGCACCATGGCAACGGCAACAGTATTGCCCAGTGTATCCGAGCCTAAACTCCACTCAAATATAACCATCCACTCTGGCAGCAGCATACTACCCCAACTTTTTGCCTACCTGGTGACCCAATACTCCGCAACCCCTACAACAAGGGTAGCCTAGCAACCAATGAGCAGAGGTCAATCTGACCATGTAAACCCTAGGCCTCCGCATATTACTTACACTGAGACAAGTCAACATACCTAGATCACAAATAGACAGCTTGAGGCATTACCACCACCTCTGCCCACAACACAAATGGCAACCCCAAAAAATGAACCCCACCCAGAAAACCAACTCAACCCACACACACCACAACCAAACATCAGCATGACACTGCCAATCACCAGAGGTTCATCACTGGAGTTCCAAATAAAGAAATAGAAAAATGATCACTTCAGGCTAGTCAACAATGTAGCAATTCAAGGACCAGTCCGCTACACCGACTGGTCGAAGACACCCTTGACCTTCTCTGAGCAAGACCTCAACTTAGAAAGCTACCCTCACATAGATGCGATGGTAATCAAGACCAATATCATAGTCTAGAAGATTAATAGAATTCTGGTCAATTCAGGGAGTTCTACAGACCTCATTTTTGTCAATGCCTTTGATCTGATGAAGCTGAGCAAAAACCAATTATAGCCTTCGGACTCCCCAATGGTTGGTTTTAGAGGAAAGAAAATTGATGCCTTGGAGAAAATTTCTTTGCCTATATCCTTTGGAGACCAACAGAATGCTAGAACAAAGTATGTGACCTTCGACGTCATTGACCTCTACTACCCATACAATGCGATCTTCAGCAGAGGCTTTACAAACAAGTTCAATGTAGCCATCCACATGGGCTACCTTTGCATGAAGATGCCAGCCCTTCACAGAATTATCACTATCCATGGTAGTCAGAAAGAAGCTAAAAATATAGAGAGGTCCATTCATAAGTCCCAAAGAAATATCAACTATGTCTAGGCAACAGAGAGCACACCGGAGCCTCCGGACATGCCAAAGGGGGGGATAAACCTCAAAGAGCAAGAAGAAACAAAATCAGTTCCCCTCGATAGTGCAATCCTAGATAGGAAGATCACTATCGGAGGTAACCTCTCTAGCAAAGAAGAAGAAGAACTCCTTGAGGTCCTCGCCAAAAACAAGGACATCTTCGCATGGTCAGCCTCTGACTTGCAAGGGGCCAGTAGAGACATTATATAGTATTCACTAGACATCAGACCAAATATGAAACAAAAAAAGCAAATGCAGAGGAAGATGTCGGAGGAAAGAATCCTGGCAGACAAAGCTGAGGTACAAAGGTTATTAGATGTGAAGGTCATTAGAGAAGTCAAGTATTCGAACTGGCTCACAAATGTGGTTTTAGTCCCAAAGAAGAATGGGAAGATGAGAATGTGCATAGACTTCACAGACTTGAACAAAGCTTACAAGAAAGACCCATTCCCACTCCCAAGGATTGACACCTCCGTCAATAAGGCTGCAAGTTGCAAACGGTTTTCCTTGTTGGATTATTTCTTAGGATACCATCAGATTTGGCTAAACAAAGAAGATAAAGAGAAAACAAGTTTCATGACTCCCTCTAGCACATACTACTTTGTTAGGATGCTCAAAGGCCTCAAGAATGTCGGTTTAACATTTGTAAGAATGACCAAGGTTGTCCTCGGACCTCAGTTACACAAAACCATTATAGCATATGACGATGACATCGTAGTTATGAGAAACAAGGAAGAAGAACACATTGCAGACCTCAAAGAGACCTTCAGCAATCTCAGAGCCGCAGGGCTAAAACTCAATCCCAAAAAATGTGTCTTCGGAGTAAGCAGAGGAAAGGTGCTAGGATGCATAATAGGGCCCGAAGGCTTACATGCAAACCCCGATAAGACGAAGACTATACTTTCAATGGTAGAGCCCTCATCCAAGAAGGAAGTCCAAAAGCTCACAGGAAGAATAGTTGTGCGAAATAGATTCATCTCAAAGTCTATAGAGTATAGTTTGCCATTCTTCAAAGCACTAAGGAACACAGATAAGCTAGAATGGGGGCCAGAGCAGTCGAAGGCCTTCTTGTAGCTCAAAAGCTGCTTGGCTAGCAATCTCATGGTCACAGCACCAAACCCAGAAACCCCCCTATTACTATATGTGGCAGCATCATACCACAAAGTTAGTGGAGTTCTGGTTTAGGAAAAATAGAGCAATTCAACAACTCAGCAACTAGTTTACTACATATCAAAGGCATTGCACGGAGCAAAGCTCAATTACATAGAGATTCCAAAAATAGCCTACATAGTTCTGATATCCTCAAGAAAGCTGAAGCACTACTTCCAAGCGCATGAAATCACGGTGCCTTTAACACAACCACTTGGTGACATCTTCACCAACAAAGAAACCTCCAGAAGAATTGGAAAATGGGCAATAAAGTTATCTTAGTACAGCATAAACTATGTTGCGAGGGCAGCAATAAAGTCCTAGGCACTAGCAGACTTCATGGCAGATTGGACACCTTCGTCTCAATCAAACTCACAACCACCAGCTCAAGTATGGACTTTACACAGATGGCACTTGGGGGCATCTAGGAGCTAGAGCCTCTGTTGTATTGATATCACCATTCGGTACCCGCTCCAAGTATGTAGCCAAGTTAGCATTCAAGGCAACAAACAACATGACCGAGTATGAAGGCCACATACTAGGACTCAACAAAGCGAAGGCACTAGGTGCACAAACAATACTTGTAAAGATAGACTCTCAAGTAGTAGCAGGACAAGTGGAGGAGTACTTAGCACGAGAGCACTAATTGGTCAAGTACCTAGTAGTCGTGATAGCCATAGAGTGAAGGTCCAAGGTTTCACACTGAAATACGGACCAAGAGCAGAAAACTTGGAGGCAGATGAACTAGCAAAGGCAACAGCTAACAATTTGCCATGCCAGAAGGGACCTTTTTCCAAGAGCTAGTAACACCAACAACGACAGGGACTTTGAAGAGATTCAAAGAAATTCTAGTCACTGAGTCAGAAGACTAGAGGCAGTTGATCATTGACCAAAGAACTTCGCTATGTATAGTGACCTATAAAAGGGGAAAGCAACGCCCATGTAAAGAGAGAGACCAATGAATCAATGAAACCCTAATTGTGTCATATGGATTGTAGTCTTGCTTGAATTAACCTTTGCTCCACATTCGGCAAAGACCTTTGAGAACTTAGTCTGCTAGGATACACGGGTCATCCTCTATCCTAGACCTACTAAGAGTCTATGTATCAACGGACCTCACTATCTTTCTTATGTTCCCTTCTTCATTGAGTCATTAGCAGAGCAGTAAAGGTGCATTTGCTATATTTTGTTTGTTCAGGTAGAGAGTTGTTTTGATTCAATATATAGGCCAATTTGGTCTTGGTAACTAAAGCAATGGTATGTTGAATATTTTTCATTTTTTTGCTTTGTGCAGGTTGTGGAGTCTGAGTGCGTTTGAACATTTTTTCAACAATGGCTAAGAGAGAAAGAAGAGGGGTTCCATGGTGCATTGGCTACCAATCTGAAGGAAGCTTTGCCTTGGAAGCACGAGTGCCACACAGGAACGGAGCATATCTACCTCATTTTCATTATGTAAGTCTGTATGGAGCAATACCTTTATTTTGCAATCTATGTACTGCTTGTGTTAGTACATCATTTGACACAGTTGTTATGTTAGTGTCGATTGTTATTATAAAAAGTACTCTTGTTTGTGGACATGATGTATGGATGTAATGATTATATATATATGGTGTGTGTTCAGTAAGCTATTAAGGCCTAGCTAAATTAATAAATACATAGTGCCATTAGTTGTTTTGTCATCATCGCCGCCGCATACCCGTTGGTGACAAGTGAATCACCACCAAATCATTTAGTAACCTGACACGAACTAAAGGATCATCCTAGGTGGATCGTACTACAAGGTGATGGTGACCATGACCTTTGAATAGATGATTCATTCGCCCAAGTGATGGTGGTGTTCACCTCGACACAGACGTACCGGATGTTAAAGCAACAGTGAACCTACACTTCACACAGGCGGGTCGCTGTGCAATACAACGATGATTATGACCGGTACACATGTGGTTTAGACACCCAAATGATAGTGTTGTTCACATCGACACAGATATATCGGACCTCAAGGCGACAGTGAACCCACACTGCACATAGTCAGGTCGTGGTGCAAGGCGACGATGATTTTCACGTTTACAGTCAGATCATTGACCAATGCGGCGGTGTTGAGATTCCATCACCGTCGGTTCTAAACTGACCGTGATGACTTCGACTATCACCATCGATCGTTTACTGCCGAGGCCAAAAACTGGCTACGATGGGGGGGTTCCAAACCACCGATGATAGGTCTAATGTAGTAGTGATAGTCATACAAATTCATGCAGTCCTACATATACAACACATGTTTAAATAAGTAGCAAGTGAAAAAGAACATTGGAAATAACATAAAAGGTCAATGACAAAGAAATTACTGGGTAACCAGCAGAGATAAACACTTAGTATTGGGTTCACTATTCACAAAATGTTGACACATATGCTACCACCTAATGGAAAGATGACCTTTTAGAAGATTAAAGTCCAGACATTTACGAATGATATTTCGTAATGGACCATCCTCTAGAATACTGGAAATGTCTGTGGGTAGCCTTTTCTTTTCCATTGAGTTGTGTATTTCATCCTTACTTATTTTATCCCATCTGCATTCAATAAAATTATGGCCACAATATTCACAAAATATAAGTCAACAAAAAGATACAAATAAACTAAGAAGGCTACTTATAATGGATTACTAGTGTACATCTCAAATAGAGTACTTCCAAAACTCCAGGAACTAACTATGGAGATGGATTCAATGATTTATCACCCCACATCTCTATTGTCAGATAATTGGGGCATCTAGGCACTGTAATATCAAAGTGCTTCAACATACTGTTGATGACATACTCAGAGAGAATTGCATGTCCCTTCTCATCCAATAGGATATTGGAGAAATGAATATTCTCACACATTACATTAAGATTATGCAAATCAATTACTCCTTGAGCAATGCTTACAACATACCTATTAAGTAAATAAATAATCAAATGGTAATACTAACCTACTACTAAAAGTGACTAGAACCACAAATAGAGAATTGAATGACTAAATAATAATATATACCTCATAATTTCATTAGTGATGAGCTTTGACTCCATACGTGTTACAATCACCTCAAGTGAAACTTATAGTCCACCATAAGATAGATACAGATTTCAGCATCAGGTAGAGGAGTGTCTAAGCTTGTGAACCTTTTCTGTAACTTTGTCTATTGCTTCAAATGTCACTCCATTAGGCACATGCACTTCATTCGTCGCCACATTGTGACGACACCCTTTGCCAGATAGAGTTCATGTCCATACAAATTTATTTATATGTTTGCCTATTCTTAAGACATGGGAGTGGAGGTCGATGGAGGGCCATCGAGGAGGGGAGTTCGATAAGGTTGCTGACATCAACCAAGGTTAAGATACACAGGTTAATGAGATAAGTTAGGCTGGATGGAGCTTGGTCGGGTGAGATCTAGAGTACATTTAAGCGGGGGATAAGGAAGAGGAGGAGCGCAGGCAACGGGATCAATTGATTTGTTCATTCACTATATTTAGAATCATCCAATGTTTGATTTCATCTTTTAGTTATGTTTATGGTCAACTGTTAACAAAAAAATTGATTTTTAATATAATCAGCGTGTTATTTTCTATATGGTCACTCTATCACACAAATTAATAATACAAAGTTCGCCATAGGTGAAATTTTATCCTAGATCTGCCACTAATGCTACCTATACTATTCTTCAAATCATGTCTACCTTGCGTGGAATGTTGGGGTGGAGGGTAACCCTATAAATAGTGCTATGACCGTAAGATTGGTGACAAGTGGCAATGGTACGAACACTACACATAAAATATTTTATTTCTAGAATATTCCACACATTAGTGTTTATCATGGTGGCTGGTGAGCTAAATATGTACCGACTTTGCCATGATCTTATCTTTATGCCAAGAAAAGATCTAATCTTATAGCATCTAGAGTCTTCTAGAATTTTCTCTAATCACCCTAAAGTTTGGTTGCTTGTTGGTCTTCTCTTCTTTTGCCATGGAGCTAACTCCTAGAATCTTGCTTGGCAAATATTTTCTCTCAAGTAATCTCTAAACCTTCTATAATATTCTTCTCACCTGACATTGGGCATCAGCGGATATGGAGCCCTAAGCACCGCCACAACAGTTCCATCGAAGACTTAGGCCTCATCCTCTCGCCTTACATCGATGATAGCATGGGGATTGAGTGTGGTCGTGGGTCAAAGCTCAAGGGACAGAGATCGAACACATGTGGGAGGGGGAGATCTGGTGTGTAAGTAGTGGTGGGAGCATAGGGGAGGTGGTTGAAGTGCATGGTCAATGGTGGTAGCAATGGCAGTGTAGAGGATGCGGCCTTCGAAGAGTGGTGGGAGCGTAGGGGAGGTGGTGGGACCACATGGGCGGCGGTGGCAGCGATACTAGTGAAGAAGATGTGTCGTTCGAAGAGACGGAGATGAAAAAACAACAAGCAGTGATGAATGGGAAATGAGGAATGATGGAGATTTTTTATTTCGAGATAGGAACTACCTTATAGCCAGTACCAGCCTTACAAATGTAAAAAACCATGACCCTTTCCTAATGGTGGCCGTACCTTAAGACCCTTGCCAACTTTTACCACTCATGATACCCTTAGTGCCTGTTTGGTTGGTGTCCTAGGTAGTTTGCCTGGCAAAAAGTCACTATGATAGAACCGTCAGTTATGAGACAACCGGCGGTGATATTTATCACCGCCGTTCATAGCCTAAGGGGTCCCTTATGGGTGACCTACCGGTGGTGATAAACGTTTTCACCGCTGGCCTGGCATATCGTTCGGTGGTGAGCAGTGTCGGTCTTCGCTGCTGTATCGTATGTTGAATCGGTGGTGTAAACATTTAGCATAGCTGGTTAGTCCTTCAATGCATGACACACAACAAAACCGGTGGAGATAAGAAGCTTCACCACTAGGTTGAAAATGGAAGGACGCACCGCCCGCTAGAGCTAGTGTGGAAGTCTATACTGCCGTTGTTGACGGTCATTAACATCAATTATAAACCATCAACATAGCCTGCATATATACTTAATTCCATCACTAAACATAGGTTTAGGGGTTTAAACTAACAAATTCCACAAGTTTTGGTGAATCTGTGTTTTAAGCAGGGTTTATCCAGAAAACCATCAAGGTGGACCCAAATGTCAGACTTAATCGCGCTTAACCACGGCATAAAGAACTCCAGAAGACTCCAGAACACTCCAGAAGGCAACCCACCGAAGCAGAGCCCGAGAGGCTATCAAGTGCGGCCGGTCAGCCCCACTTGCAGGCCGACCGACCTATGGGACCCATGGGTTAGCCCCTCTTTGCTACATCGGTTTTCCACCGCCTTAAAGAACGCATCTATGCCATTTATTCAAGTCGGTTTGATCCAAGGGTCCAGAATTGATGCTACCCCCTATATGTATGACCCTATACCCCCTCTGGAGAGCCATCCTGAAACCATAATTCATATCCTCCTCGTCAGGATCAGAGCCAACAATTAAGAGAAGATTAGTCCTCCATAGAATCTAGTCTTATAAATAGGAATAATGAGATAGAGAGTGAGGAAAGAGTTTCGAGGAGGTGCTGTCTTGTCGATGCTCTCTCTATGGCTTGTACCTTGGCAGATCTAAGTTCTACTTGAGCTTGCTTCTGAGATTTCTCTGTTAATCAACTTCTGATTCAAGTAAGCATCTTGTTTATATTGTTCATCAGGATCGTGACTCTTTTGAGTGCTTTATTCTCTTCCTAGGGGGAGTAAAATATTAATCATAAGTGTAAGTGTGGTGCTTAGACTTGGGTTAATTGTGGATGCACCCTGCATTCTGGATCGGTGGTAGATCACGAAGTAGCGTTAGAACGCAAGTGTGACACATTCGTTGAGTCCTCTGTAGTCCACCTCTCATTTGTAGGCCAAGTAGAACCCGGTTACGAAGGAAAGCATCCTCTGCTGGTGTATTTCCCTAGTAATGTCCCCAATTGAATGGTAGAATACATAGCTTACACAAGTCAGAACTTGAGAACCTTAGTTATCCTCTCTACGCTCTTGTTTATCCTAACCTTGTTGCTACCCTTAGTTAAGTTAGACCGTAGTTAGTCTCACATGTTTCCCTGTGGATACGATACTTGGAATACTTCCGGGTGAAAGCTACAGTTGTATCCGTGCACTTATGGATTTATGTGTGTGCGTTAATAAATACCAACAAGCTTTCTGGCGCCGTTGTCGGCGAAACGGTTGTTGAATTAACTATGAACCTAGCTTAACCTTTTATCCTTTATTCTTTATTTTGTTTTAATTTTTTCTTTTAGCATGGATAACACTCCTATATATCAATATGCTAAACCCATGAGCGCAAGCCTAAAGCCACCAAAATCTTCAGAGCCTATCATAACACCTGGTTATGAGCTATGTCCGTGTTTAATAAAATCGATTCAGGAACAATCCTTCTCAGGAGAAGGCAACGAAAACCCATACTCACACCTATGAGAGTTTGCATAGACCTGTGCATGTTTGCGTATCGCTGGCATGTCTGACAAAGCCTTAAGATGGAAGTTGTTTCCATTCTCTTTAACGGGAAGAGCTAAACAATGGTATAGTCGAACCGTAGGAAGTATGCAAGGAGATTGAGAAACGTTTGCTCTAAATTTTGTTTACGTTTCTTTCTCATCTCTAGAGTGGTTAGCCTTTGGAAAGAGGTTCTAAATTTTAGACAACTAGAAGAAGAATCTCTTGCCACATCATGGGAACGTATTAATGATCTTATTACCACTGGCCTGGACCTTGCTATTTTAGACCCGATGCTCCTTCAACATTTTTATATGGGTCTTAGCAAGTACTCTACGCAATCCCTTGATCAAGCCTCTAGAGGAGCTTTCCTTGATTTGTCTTCTAGTGAAGCAAAGTCTATGCTTGATAGAATTTGTGGAAAGACCTCCTGCACTAGCATTCATAATAAACTCCCTGAAGAAGAGAAGGAATCATCTCCCAAACAAGAAGAAGAAGTTTTGATAGCCAAATCACAACCACTCTAATCCCAAGATTTAGCTATCAATACTGAACCATCAATACCCCAAAATCCTCCAAGGGAAGAAGAAATTCCACCTTTGGAAATCCCTTTTGAATTTAAGGATGATCTTTTTTATGTTGATTTTGGGAAAAGCTTAAACTTCCAGTTCCACAAGAGACATTCGAGCGAATATAATTCAATTCCTCTCAAGAAGGGATCTCTTAGAAAGCATCCTTATTCTCATGTAGGACATTGGAAAGAATTCAAGGATGGCATGTATAGTAAACCCATAAAAGGGGAGCCAAGCCATCTAGAAGCTATTCCTATCATCTCCCCTTCTATGCCCACATTAGATGACTCATTCAAACCCATCCTTGACCCCGATGACTCCTGTTATGCTCTTTTGCCTGAGACTCATGATGATCCTAGAAATCCACCAAGACACCCAAAGCATAGGAGTCATGAAGGCCACAAAGAAGACTAAGAAGAGCAATAACAATGGCTGGAGGATATTAAGAACTTATGTGTCATTGCCATTGAATGGATGGACGAGGCCTTGGACAAGATCAACCTGAGAATCACCAATCCAAGAGAAATCTTGGATAATAAAATGACCAATGAATGTAACAGGCATGGAATGATGGAGACAATGTTTTTCCTATAGACATTCATGAGGAAACAATCTTGGAGTCTGAAAAGGAAGATGACATTGATGAGCATGGAAGTTATTTCATGAACACCTCATCAAATCCATGCTCACATGAGAAATCTCCTGAATCAATTGGTCTCTCTAACATTGCCACACACGAGATCTTAAACCCCCTCATGCTTCTTGTTCACAAAATTTTTGAAAGGATGGTTGTAGATGCATATGTTTATCATAAATATTGCAAATCTTATAGGCATGAATCTTGAGATAGGTACACAAAGGTTGGTGTTGGAGGGGAAACCACCTCACCAACTTAGCGTGATTCGAAGGTTTCCCAAGGATGAGCTTCTGTCCTAAAACAAGCACTTTCGGGAGACAACATGAGCTTTCACCTTTTGTTGTGATGCCCTTGTGAAATGAGAATAGAAATATAATTGTGAAAATATTCCTTCGGATATTTTTGTCACTAACCATTCTAAGTTTGAAGCAAAAAGAATGAAGGATGATGATGCAAGGTATGTCCAACCATTTATCATGCAACATTTAATTACATCCATCCAAACTTGATTTTTTCTATAAAATTCAAGCTGGGGATAGACTTCTCTAAAAACATTTCATGCCATGTTGCTAAATTATCTTGGTTATCGCTACATTCAAGCCATGCTCAATTTGCTAAATAACAATCATGCTCTTTCATCTCCATTTGAATAAATCTCTATAATACTTTCATGCTACCTTTGTCTGCTATAATATGCTTAAGGTTAGGAGTATGTTCATACATCTTTTAAATTAAGCAAGGAGCTTAGTTTAGGGGTGCTAATCGTACTTTCAAAGGCTTTTAAATTAAGCATGGTGCTTAGGTTAAAATGCCTTCCTAAATTGAATTAGCCGTGGTGTCTAGGTTGATTTTTGAGCCGATAGTATGCTTTAGTAGATATTGGATATTTTGTTGGATTAACCCCTGTAGGAAACTCTCAATTCAATTTGGGTAAGTCACGAGATGAATTCAAATCGAAGATGAAGCAAGGCACATGATGAACTCTAATAACTTTGTGAAAAGAAGACACAGCTCATTCATCATGGATGGAGGGACTCAAGTCTGCAACTCCAATGAATAACATCTCATCAACCAAGAATCAATGAAAATCAAAGAGAGGTTGACGAGAGAAGAACATGCAACTTATCGCATCCTCATCTCGTGGATCAGATGATGCAAACAAAAGCTAAATGCAAGGAGAGGTCTTGATCAACAGACCTAATAAGCCCTCACCAACAGGAGATAATTTGTGAAAACAAATCATTGAGGCATAAAACAAAGGGTGAGGCGGAAGGTTCAACAAAATGGCAAGAACGAAGAGTAGAAAGATGGCATGACAAAAGGATGAGAAAGGAAGGGTGCAATCTAGGCAACAAGAAGCTCATAACTGTGAGTCTAGCCAAACAAGGAAAACTTCAAGCAAAAGGGAAGGACCATCACGAGTCATCTACTAGTCGTCATGTGGTGTCATCAAGCTTCAATGACGAAGGTAACATCCTAAGGTAAATGGTCATTATTTAAATAGTTTTCCTTGATTCGGGTAGGCACATAACTAAGAAACAAACATGTTTGAGTTACAAATTACTTGATCCAATCTGATTAACTCAACATGTTTAGTTCTTTAAGCTTGTTACTAGCACCATTTTCTTGATCTCATAGCCTTAACCAATTGAACTGAAAAATGCACATCCTATCTCTAGAAGATGATGGTCATAATTATTTAAAGATTGATACATTATGTAGAGATAGACACTCCTTCCGTAAGTTAAGCAATTCAATCCTTTTTTGCCAAATGTACTTAAATGCTACATTCATATTCAATCTTCTGATCTTATCACCCATGATATAATTGAACAAAGCGCATAACATCAACTTCATCTTGTTCCATGTGCCTAAGGCTAGAGAAGAAGAATAAAGTTTTGGTTCTATTGGTATTTTCCCACCAACAGAGCCTATGCACTAAATCTCTACCTTGTCTTATGAGCAGAACACACTTCAAGCAAGTGTGGGGAAGACAGTCGATTCTCCAATTTCTACAAATGAAGGTTCTGAACCACAATCAAACTCAGAATCAAGATAGGTTTGGCGGAAGAAGGTGGCATCACCATTAGATGTGTCATCACAAGAATTCTCATCTTCAGAGCAAACAGAGGTACTTGAACAATGAACTTCACAAGTAGAAGTCCGGTTTGAAGGACTTACAACACCGAACCCTCACCAAAAGAGCTAGCTTGGGGGAGAAGCACTCCCGTGTATCCACGTAAGTATTCTTTCTCTTTTTGTTTTAGTTGTAGTTTTGTTAACTAGTTAAAAAAATGATGAATGAAAACAAAATAAAAATTTATCTTTGCATTAGTCATTTATAGTAATAATGTGTGATCTAGTAAAATTGAAAACAAAATAAAAAGGTGTGTCTAGTTTGCTTTAATTTGTTTTTAAGAGCTGAATAAAATAAAGAGGACTCAGAATAATCTAATAGAAATGATGAATAGTTGCTCTGTTGTAATTCCTTTCAAGTACCTAGTTTTTAGCCTTGAATTCTCCTGAGTTTTGGATAAGATTGTTTTGATATAAGGATTTATTGTGAACTAGAAACTCGTGGGTGGCATATGCTTGATCTAAGTTTACGTAATTGACGGATATGATATGAGATGGTCTAAGCTGCTGTTTATTTTGTTCTAAGTGACACTAAAATTCTGAAGATTTACCTTTTGAAAAAATATAAAAATACTACATGATGAGTTCATGTATGACAAAGATTAAATTCCCACCAGAGCCATACATGTTATCTAGGCTAGGAAAACTTCCACATATATGCTGCTCGTATCGCATTGAGTTTTGTCAAGCTTTGTTGACCCTTATGAGAGGTTTGTCATGCTCTTAAAATTAAGATCACGTACACACCACCTAAATATGCACTACTACACTGAGGGTAGGCGTAAAAACATGCTTTCCATTTAGATCCACCCAAAAATGTTTTACTCCTACACTGGGAGTGAACACAAAAACATGTTTGATGGGTTTTTCATCCACCAAATAAATGCTCCAAGTTCTTATTGCTATCTCTCAAAGTTTTATTGCAGAAAAGAGACATGGGGCTATACAAAAGTTATTTATAAAAAAAAGAGAGAAAAAATGATGGGAAAAAATGGACACAAAAGTGTTCGAGATATTTAAAACAATGGGTATTTAGATGCCTGCCTGAAAAAAAAGAGAAAAATAGATGAATAAGATAGCCCCTGTTCTCTTGCAAAAATGTTTCCCAGTTTCAAAAGAGAGATAAGTTTTCAAAGAGCAAAGTAGAATTAGGTTAGCCACCATATATATCCACCATACATTCACACACATGCACATCTTGATTTGATTGTATGACTCAACTCTCTTTGAATCCGTTGTTTGACTTTACAATATATGCATTGCATGTATGCTCTAGCTTTATCCCTACCTATGAACTCCACATAAACCATAGTGGTAGGAAGAAAAAGGCACAACATCATTTTTATGCCTTGGTGAGGATCCACAAATACTACATATATTGAGAGACTTGAGAGTGTCATACAATGAAATCTCTAATTTTTATTTTGAAAACTTATAAAAACTCCAGAACAATGGTGGAACAAAGAACTTGAGACATAATGTTTGACTTAATCGTTTTGTCTTTCAATTGCTCAAGACCCAAGTGAAGGCTAAGAAGCCCCATGGTTGAAGGTAATATGGGTAACTTTGAAAGTCAAATCGGTTTATTCTAATCCGGAGGAGAATTCTTGATTGAACGCATGTGTACTTTTGAGGCGTGAAAGCATTGTAGCAACTCCTAATCCATTGCTGAGTCTAGCTTTGCTCAGGGACTGACAAAGGTTAAGTGTGGGGGAGCTTGTTAACGGTCATTAACATCAATCATAAACTATCAATATAACCTGCATATATACCTAATTCCATCACCAAACATAGGTTTAGGGGTTTAAAATGATAAATTCCATAAGTTTTGGTGAATCTGTGTTTTCAGCAGGGTTTATCCAGAAAACCATCAAGGTGGACCCAAATGTTAGACTTAATCGCACTTAACCGCGGCGTAAACAACTCCATAAGTCTCCAGAGCACTCCGAAGGTAACCCACCGAAGCAGAGCCCGAGAGGCTATCAAGTGGGGTCGGCTGGCCCCACCTACAGGCCGACCGACCTGTGGGACCCATGGGTCAGCCTCTCTTCGCTACGTTTGTTTTCCACTGCCTTAAAGATCGCATCTATGCCATTTATTCAAGTCGGTTTGATCCGAGGGTCCAGAATTGACGCTACCCCCTATATATACGGCCCTGTACCTCCCTCTGGAGAGCCATCATGAAACCCTAATTCATATCCTTCTCATTAGGATCAGAGCCAGCAATCAAGAGAAGATTAGTCCTCCATAGGATCTAGTGTTATAAATAGAAATAGTGAGATAGAGAGTGAGAGAAGAGTTTAGAGGAGGTGCCGGCCTGTCGGTGCTCTCTCTATGGCTTGTACCTTGGCGAATCCAAGTTCTACTTGATCTTGCTTCTGAGATTTCTCTGGTAATCAACTTCTGATTCAAGTAAGCATATTATTTATATTGTTCATCAGGATCGTGACTCTTTTGAGTGCTTTATTCTCTTCCTAGGGGGAGTAAAGTATTAATCATAAGTGTAAGCGTGGTGCTTAGACTTGGGTTAATCGTGGATGCACCCTACATTCCGGACTGGTGGTAGATCGTGAAGTAGCGTTAGAACGCAAGTGTGACACATTCGTTGAGTCCTCTGTAGTCCACCTCCTGTTTGTAGACCAAGTAGGACTCGGTTACGAAGGAAAGCATCCTCTGCTGGTGTCTTTCCCTAGTAATGTCCCCAGTGGAATGGTAGAAGACATAACTTACCCAAGTCAGAACTAGAGAACCTTAGTTATCCTCTCTACGCTCCTGTTTATCCTAACCTTATTGCTACCCTTAGTTAAGTTAGACCGTAGTTTATCTCACACGTTTCCTGTGGATACGATACTTGAAATACTTCTGGGTGAAAACTACAGCGGTATCCGTGCGCTTGTGGATTTATCTATGTGCGTTAATAAATACCAACAACCGTCGATTCGCTTTATGATCCGGAGGTGAAATCTCAACGGATCGGACCACCGCATCATCCGCCGAGCCGGTGGTGATCAGAAGTTTCACCGCCGGTTTGTTCTAGTGAATTTGTTTTTAAATTGATTTATTTCTTTGGCGCGCATAGTACGTTACGGTGGTGTTACAACTCCTATCGTCATTTTATTCGGTGATGGTTGATGCTCATTTACTTGTGTCTGTGCATCACTATAAAGTACGGTGACAGGCACGTCTTCCTTGGCGTATGGTATGGTATCCTTTTTGTTGTTTGGAATCTATGTTGCCCATTAGTGTGTATTGAATCTGGATCGTTCATCTAGACTGAACCCTAAGGCCAGCCGATCGGTCTAAACATCAAGTCCATCCGCAGTCGGCTATCAAAAGAAAAACGTTCATTGCTACCTCACGCACGCCCTAGCGCATTGTTCCTCTTCACTGTTTGCAATTTGTGTCAACCATTATCGGCCTCACGCCGTACCGCCACCAAATCCAAAGGCAAGGGTAATGCTTTTCACACTTAAGTGATCGATCTTTGTGGGATTATTTTCCTCTTCAGTCATCGCATTATTAAGCAAGCTCTAGCATCCTACTGCATACTGACGATCGCATCCCCACAGGCTCTTCGAGATGAAGGAGGCCCCCAATAGGAGGAACGCAGTGACTAGCCTCACAAACCATGTCCTTGTCGAAACCGGTGGTGATCAACAACGACTATCACCGTTGACTTTCACCAACGGCAGCCATAACCGTTGCTGAAGGGGGTTTGGAGCCGGCACAGATGAACTTTCTGTAGTAGTGAATGTTGCTTGAGACTTGCCTGGAAAGTTGATGCTTTTTGTCTAGTGAGGCAAACTCAGAGGAAGTGTGTTTGGGTTGAAGCCTGTGCCTGGGAATGCTAATGAGAAGATAAATCATGTCTGCATCGTCTATACATGATTACGTAACCCCATTAATAGTGTGTTTATCAAATAGATGATTTTTGTCTATTAGTAAAATTGTTAAGATTAAATATTTCTAATGACAACTCTCTTTGTGTGTGTTTTTAAAAACTTATGTACGTGCAATAAGTACTTTTGTATTGATATATTACTTTTGTATTGATATATCCACGTAAATAATTTCACATCAAGCGAACGGTTGGTTGGGTTCTTTGTGGTAGAACCTGTCCACCCGGGTTCAAGTCCTCGACTTGGCATGACTGCTCGTATTTTTCTGGATTTATTCCAGGATTTAACGGCGCTATGCTTTCAGTGGTAGGCGACGTCCCCGTCAACAGTGAGGCGCCCGTGGTGACTTCGTGAATCTCGAGATCTGCCGGCTCAGTCCTTCAGAAGTGCTCATAGGGATAAAGTTAGCGTACGTGTGTTCATAATAATTTCACATCAAAAGGATATAATAAAGGGACATTTTTTGGTTAAAGGTGGAAATGCCAACAAGATGACAATAAAATAAAAAGGAAAAGAGAGTCGTGCTCATGATTTGTGTGGCTGGCTTATCAGCTACTTGCATTAATTATGCCAGGCAACAACATCCAAGCCACAGTCAGGCTACCGATTTTGTCCGCCTGGGCGACGAGCGGCTGCCTGGCCTAGTCACAGAGACCAACCAAACGTGTTGCAGGCAAAGATACAGGCAGAGCTTTAACCAGGCAAGTTTAACCAAACATGTCCTTAGAGAGTGAACCACACAACATCCGAATATATTCGTAAGGCCCCATTTAACAGAGCTCTGGGTGGCTTCGACTTCTCATGCACTATAGCAGGAATCCGTTTTCTCTCTTCTCTCAGAATGAACTAGGAACCAATAAAGCCATTAATTTTTACCTCAACAACTCTGGCTCCTCCACGCACTATAGCAAGGAGATGAAGGCATTTGGAGCCGTGTCAACTAGGACTAAAACATGTTGCTTTGGAGCTTTGTCTTCTTTGTAAGCCAAATTGTGCAAAATAAGTTGAGGACCAGAGTTATAGTCATCGTTTCAATAATGGCATGTGCTTCGTTAGCGCCTTAGATCATCTTCAAAAGTATTGTTTTAAACTCACTCTCTAAATTATCATTTGAGGAGCCATTTAAATAAAAATCACTATTTATATCTTTTCACCCTCCAACAACTTCTCTTGTGCGCACTCTAGGGAGCAAATCCGGCTCTCCGTCTTAGGTTAGCAAGAAATCCCATTAAAGAATGACAATATTTAGATATGTAATTAAAGAAGCTATTAGAGTTTTTTTTTACTTAAATCTCTATTCCTAACCATAAGAAAGGATAATAAAGAGGAGCTGAAGTTGCAGCAAGCTCTTACGAGTAGGCTATATGTAGTTAGCACACCGCCATGCATGGAAGAGTAGTCTTTTAAAAAAAACATATATGTTATTGTTTTAATAACCAAAACATCAGGTTATACATGAATTATTGCTTGTGGCGTCTGAATCTTGTGGCCATGCTAGGTTGTTTGGTGTAACTAACATTTGTGGCTAGCTAGTCGAGCCATGGCTCTTCTCCCCCTCCTCTCTATGCCTTTTCATGTCTATACAGAGGCTAACTCTACTGCCGATTTGGGGAAATTTTGTATGAAGGCAGTCCTCAAGTTGCGGCCGTGGGCACCTGCTGTCTACGCATGACGCGTATCCTATCTTGTCGCCGACACCGCCATGGTGCGCCTCTCTCTCTCATCCAGCTTGGCCTCTGCCTCAATCTCCTAGACCGCCTTCACCGTCAGCGCCCTCCCCTCCGCCACCACCATTGCCGTGACCCACGCGGTCATGAAGGCATGCTCAACAGCAACGCGAGGGCGTGAGCTACTGAGTTAAGAGGGGCTGCAAGCGAAGTCACGAGCTAAGCTACTGAGGTGTGATTTTGCGAACCGAGTGGATGAGGAGCCATGACAAGGATAGAATGTTGGACGCGTGTCTTTATTTTAGGCGAGATGCCTACCGAAACAACGTGCGGACAAAACGTACCGATTTTTTTCTCCGACTTGACGTTGTGCCTCCTACCACTCAAATTTGCCATAAATCCATGATTTTGGTTGTAAATCGAATGAAATTCCCTATCTACTGCTAACAACTGCTGGCGTAATAGTTTGTAACGTTTTTGGCCATTGGTTGCAGAATCGGCTTCGCTGATTAGCCTCCTGGTTCGTCAACTTTAGACGCCAGTTGCCACCGGTTTCAACCGGATGACATGATGTAACATGCAGTATCGAGATTATCCACGCCTTTTTTTTAAGGGAAGATTATCCATCGACTGGCAACTTTGTAGTCAAATGGAGTGCTGGTACAGAGTACATCCCTATATTTGTACACAGCATGCCGCCTGCACATGTCCGGCGAACTCCGGCGGCGCGGCGACGCGCGTCCACGACGGCGTCGTCTGGTTGTGGCTCAGGACGTACACTGTGTGCTCAGCGCCGAGCACGACCACACGGCCGTCCCCGATGGACGCGACCGTGGTCGCCGCGCGCGCGTCCTCCGGCAGGCGCGCCAACGTTCGCCAGCTGTCGCCGCCCTCGGCGTCCCGCGCCACGACGCATCCGTCGCGGAGCATGTACATCGTGCTCCCCGCGGCGTCCGGCACCGCGCAGCAAGTCCTCGGGCACGCGCCATCCTCGATCACCCGTTCTTCCATGGGGCCCCAGGACCACGTGGCCGGGTCAAACGCCTCCGCGGAGCCGGAGAACCGGCCCTGCGCCTCCGTCGGGTACCCGCCGATCACCACGAACATTCCACCGAAGCAGACGCCCCTGGGCTCGTCCCGCTCCCTTGCCATGTCCGGGAGCGCCGTCCACTCGTCGGCCTCGGCGTCGTACGTGGCCGCCGACCGCAGCGCGTTCTTCTCCTCGTCGTGGCCCCCCGCGACGAACACCTTGCCGCCGACCGCCGCGCACGCGAAGAACGACCGGCGCGGCGGCGGCATGTCCTCGCCGCGCCGCCACGCGCCGGACAGGAAGTCGTAGACGTGCACCGCCGCCGTCGGCGCCCACGTCTCCGGGTCCCACCCGCCCAGCACCAGCAGCTTCGCCGCTGGGCCGACCTCGCCGGCAGCGGCGAGCTGGCAGAAGAGCGGGAGGCGGCCGCCGCCGGGGGGAGCGGGCAGCGGCGCCCACGAGCCGGCGGCCGGGTCGTGCAGCACGAGGCGGAAGGAGTATCCGGCGCGGAGGCGGCGTACTTGCCGGCCGGGCCGGAGCCGGCGAGCGGAGGCCACGCCTGCGCGAGCGCGAGGAGCGTGTGGCGTCGGCGGGAGCGGTGGTGGGAGGGCGACTCGAGCTCCGCCTTCCAGCCGCGCGAGACGCGGCGCGCCGTGGGGAGTTGCTGGAACCCCACGCGCAGCAGGCACTCCCGTGCCATGTCCTCCGGGAGCCCCGGGATGAGGTCGCCCATGGGCGTGGCGGGTGGTGGCTCCATCCTCGCCCTCGCCGCGGGTTCTTGCTTGCGAAGCTGGAGCGTGTGATCGGTGTCGTCCGGAGTGGGAGTGGGCGTGGGAGTGATCATCTCGTGAGCTGCGTGGAGCGTGTGTGTGTGCGCGCGCGCGCGCCGGAGGGTTTATATACGAGGGGTGCGGGATAACCCGTCGGATTGGATTGGACTGGGACACTGGGTGCGTTGCGTTGGATGGGATCCGACTGAGGCGTAGACACGGCGGCGGTCGTCCACGGGAATGGCCTGCGATTACGACGGCGGATTTCATTTCCGGCGGTGCCAGGGCCTCGGTTTGGTTTAATAAAACCGTGTGTGCCCCCGTTGGTTTCGAAGCAGATAATATTGCATGATGTGCGGTAGTAACTTCACTTCAGTTACGTTGGTCTTCCTGTCCACTGCAAGAAGACTGACGTGTCCAACTGAAATGCTTATAATAACGATGCTCCTACTAGTTTTTTTTTTCATGTAATACTCCTACTAGTTAATTGTCGAGAAATGAAGCAACGCACACTCGGCCGGTCTGTCCATGCAACATACTCCGCATCGGCTCGACGGGAGCTCGCGGAATGTGTCCACAAACGCTGGTGATTTTGAGCACTCCATTCCCATCCTTGCAAGGCAAGTCGAAAAAATCCAATCTGAGTAGGACAGATAACCACGCAGTGGCAGTAACGGCACGTCGTCCCTAGCTATAGCTAGCACAACACCATCGAGATGCATCGGATTCGGATCGGATATTTGTATTGTCAGGACGCCGGTTGGAGAGGGCACAAAACATGATGGCCCCGTTCGGCTTACCTTATAATCTAGTTTATTCGACTTTTTTTTAGATGGAACAGTATTTTTTCTCACAATAATTCGGCCGGAACAGCGTTTTTCAGCCAAATTCAACCAAGAAAACGGGACCAATGCCATTGCCAGCGTGATGCGATGGACGGAGATGGCAGCGTGACCCCTGCTCGACCACTTTTCTGATTGGAGTTTGTGGATCGGATCATCACGGCCATCGGCAGCGCCCTTGGAGCTTATCTCCAAGATATTTACCTGGGACATCCAACAGATAGAGATTACTACACGTTACATTACCGACGACAAGAACTTTCGGTTGCTTGCCAAAAAAAAAACTTTGGGTGGGGATGACTGCGCACGAATCCAATCGCAGACAGAATCGGCAGGGCCACACGACACGACGTGTACGTCGCGCTCAAGACTGCACCGTGTCCGGGCGATTCGCGTCCCCGCCCTACCCGGGATTGGCGTCGTGGACCTGGGTTGTTCTTGACCGGCGGCCACCCCTTCGTTCTCAGCTGCTCAGACCTCGGACTCGGAGGCAGTTGATTCTTGACGTGCCGCGTGCGCTACATAACATTTCCAATACGTTTGTTTACACTCGTACACAGACGACAGGAACGACGGTACACCCTGTTTGCCTGCCTGAGAAACCCGTTGAAACCGAGAGCTCAGTCGCGGCTCGCCGGCTCCGGAATCAGGATTCAGCAGCCGTGCACTGCACGTACGCGTGTTCTTTTTTTTGTTGCCTGCTGTGGACTGTGTCTCCGCCCTGCGTTCTGAAAACCAGCCCCCCGAGTTCCGAATACCAGGACCTTCAGCTGCAGCCTGCCTGTGTCTACTGCAAAATACTGCGTGACAAGCTCTCAGCTCAGTGCTTTCCCGCAGCTAGCAGTTACCTCACGGACAATGTCCGGATGTCCGACGGTCCCGCAGCTAGCAGTTACCGAACGGACAATGTCAGGAATTTAGCATGTTCGTTTGGCTGGTTTGTTTCGTCGCTGATTCGTGAAGAAGTACTGCTGGCTAGTTTGTGCGAGAGAAAAATACTGTTCCGGCTAGAAATTTACGATCGTATCCCACAAGCTCCAGCCATCCGAACGGGCTCCACAGGTACGTGAGACCTCACGGACGGTGTGAGTGCACCACCAAGAAGAAGAATCTGCAGAGACTTGTGAATTCCTATCCAAAGCTCACTGACATCCCCGGATAGTTCAAAACCTCTAGGATGTCTCTGCAGAAACCTAGAGCATTGATCCTGAACCTTCGGATGGTCCGAGGGCTCTGCAGAAACTCAGAGCATTGATTCTGAACCTACGGATGGTCCGAGAGACCGAGATAGTCCTCGAACGATCTGATAGCATAATCGAGGAATAGATAAAAGACACACCACCTCTATTCTGATTGGACGGACGGACCGTCATACTACTCCGGACGGCCTATATAATTGCGTAGAGAAGCAGTGAAGCACAACCAGTAGACACTTTGACCTGACACCTCGGATGGTCCAACATATCTAGGTGGACCGTCCAAACACCCTTTCTATCCTGTAAGGTTATGTCTTAACCCTTGAGTGCTAACCCAAAAGCCCTATTTATGTTCTTACTTATCTCTAAAGTATTTCTATAGTTTTCATACAAAAAGCACTCCAGGCATGGCATCACGTCTAACTTATGCATCGTGTGCACTTGTATAGGAGCAGCAGCTACCCTTGAACCCGAGACCGAGTTTTTGTCGCTGAGCCCGAACCGTTGACCCTCAAGCTAATCCTCATGGCAGGCACCTAAGCATTCTTGACATTTTCCAAATGCACGAACTTGAATATGTGCTATCAATCTTGCATATTATCTGTGTATGACCATGACCTAGATGAAACCCACTTCAACTTTTATTCCTTGTTCTTCACAATCATGCCTTGAAGTATCGATTGTTTACTTGCTAGAGTTGATCGTAACCATGCTTATTATGCTCAGTATTGTAGAAGTCAAGTATGTGATGAGTGTCTCACTACTTGGGAGCTTATAGGAGTTGTTTGATTAATTAATGAACACCAAAAAGAGGAAAGCGCTAAAAGATCAACCAATATATTAATGATGATCGATGCTCAGCGAGGGCTAGGGGTCATGCCACGACAAGTTCTCTGGTGTCCTACCTCGCTTGAGCTGGTTAAGGACCATTTTTCTCATCAATTTCAGCACCAATCGTACTTACCACATGCCATGAGTGAGCATAACAAGCAGAGTATTATGTTGTGACTAGGTAATGCGATGAATTTGGTGCGTATAGTGATGAGGGGTTGCTAGTAAGATGCTAGTTACGTTATCCTATGCTTTACGCCGGTTCATTGGACAACTTGACCAAATGTGAGAAAGGTTTGAGGCAATTACTCATGACCACTTTATTTTACAGAATTGCTATACTACACGCGTGTGTTTTGTTGGATGTTGGCACACGATTTTTCTAGGCGTTGGATGAGCATCGTGCGTGCGTCGTTGCCACCGATGTTTCTGTGGCTGTCATGGAGGGCCCACTCTGAGCGTTACTGTTCCAAATTGGGAGTTGTGCATCTCCGTTTCCTAGCGTTTCATTTCCCCAATCCCCGTCGTCTTCTTCCCCGCAACGCTCTGCCCCGCATGGCGCGCCCAAGACGATTTCATCGGCGCTGCGGCGATTGCTCCGGCAAACCCGTGCTTCCCCGTCATGGAGTGTTGCCGAAGGTGTGTACTCGATCCCGTTTCGTAATGGTGGAGTAGATTTCGTGGATCTGTACTATGTTGAGGGCAGAGGGAATGAGTTTGGGGTGCTGGATTTTGGAATGTAAGCGGGTGACGAGGATCGATGGGGTAGGAGATGGGAGGACCAGCATCGATGAGGACAATGCGGCACCCTCATCCGTGTTGGCGACGCCTGCGCGGGCCGTCGGTGATGTCTCTTCTTCATGTCCGCTGGAGATGACGAGCGAGGGAGTGCTAGTGTGAGCGGTGTTGAGACCGGCGGAGCTGCTGCTACGTTCGGAGCTAGCGTGGCGGTTTCTGGCAGGGGCAGGTGTGGATGAGGTCAGATTTGCGTTGGATTTGCTGCTTTGCTTGCTGCCTTGCTGTCGATCTGTCTTTTGTGGATTGATGTCGCCGTGGATCTGTCTTTCCTTGATGCCAGAGACGGCGCGTCGGTGGCTAGCATGGCTTGCAGCCGCGCCGGGAGACAGTCGACGGCCTCCTATACCTGCTCCGCCGCCGACAGGTCGTGCTCCATTAGTCGCACCTTGTGCTTCGGGATGTCTGAAACAACGACAGTGCTTAACATGGAATAGGAACCTGCTATCTGTTTGCTGCATCCACCAATTATTAATTGGTTTGAACTCTTCTCCTTTTCTGTAACTCCAACCCAATTAGATGCAGCAGCAGCAGACTGCATCTGTTTGTTGTTTTTGGTACGACAGATTGGTTTGGTTGCATATAAATCCCAATTGCTTGCCTGTTAATCCCTATTGTAAATACTTTCAGTGGCCAGCCTAACTACAGGCTTCATCGACAGACACCTAACTGAACACTCATACACAGCTTATGCATCCACTTAGTTGCATATTGCTCTGTTTTTTACTAGCAGTTTCCATATTTTCTTGTGATGGCCAACAACATTAGTTGTTATTAGTTGTTTTGTTTTGGTTGATTTAATTCCAGTAACTTGTTGCCTTCAGTTATCCTATGTATGTGTTGCTTCGGTAAATTCTTCTATGCAGGATTACTTCTTATAACAACAGCTAGCAGCATATTGTTTCAGTGCGTCAGTCTAGTTTGACAGCCTCTTTGTTGTCCTCTTCACTCTGCTTGACTAAATATTTATCGAGTTTGCTAGTGTAGCCTTTTAAGAGGGAGTGCTATTAGCTCTGATTTTTCTGTAGATAAGTGACTTACTTGGAACAATTGTGTTCTTCTCTATTTTATATTCAGTAGAACAGCGTATTGGAGAACATCTCATGTAGCAGTAGTGGTAGGATATAAAAGCTGCATCTTGACCATGAGGTATTTAGATCAGCTACAAGGTTCAGACTTTAGGTTTTCAAGTATCACTTTGAATCTTTTCTCGTTGCCATGTCTTTGAAGTGCCTGTATGATTGTATACTCCTTTTTGAGTGATAGACATTCATAATTTTTTTTAGAAAACACTAGTTAATTAAACTTTATTATTTTTTTATTGTAGCCATGGATGTTGATGAGTTGCATTCTGATGCTGAATCTGGAAATGGTGAGAGTGATGACGAGTTTGATATGAACTCTGAAGAAGACAATGACTCTGGTTCATTGAATATTGGCGAGGTAGTAAGTTAACTTGATTTTGTTTGTTTATGCACCTGTGTATTATAATATGACATATCTTGTTGCCTTTTTAGGATGTAAATTCCTCATATGATGATATTGATCCTGCTATTGTTGTGAATGCTTTCAAGCATCTGAAAAGGAGCATTTTCTGGAGTATGTTTTGAAACTTGTTTGACTGAACCGTGCATATTTTTGTATTTCTTTGTACTATTACCTTCACTCTGCCATAGTTATTCTTGTATAGGATTTTTTACTTTTGATCAAACCTTCTGTGGTCAATTAATATATAATGATCTCTAAACCATACTCTGGTATTTAGTTAGGCATGCCTACATGTTGGTGAAAATATACAAATCTTCTGTGCTCAATTAATATATAATGATCTCTAATCCATCATCCATGGGTCATAAATTATATAGGATATGAAATTCAGTGTCTGAACTTCTAAATAATTAATAGTACTATTACTACAGCTGCTATGCTATGAAATACAGTTTTGTCTCACTTTCTCTGTGACTTGTGCATCTTCTTAACTTAACATTTATCCAGCCGTTAAGTTACTCGAATCAGTCCATGCCACTATGTTTTTTAGAACTAAGTAACTAATCAGCAGCAGCAACATGCATGGACTATTCTCTGTTACTTGTGCATAGCAATGTGTATCAGTTTTTTATAACTATTTGATATTTTTTTGCAGTTTGCTAAGTCTTTTGAGAAGAAAGGGAAATCACGACGATTTGGAATTCAGAAGCGTACTGCAAAGATAAATTTAGTAGCATGTGCTTTTTGACACCATGTTTAGTGAATTCATGATTAGTTTCATAACTAGAAACCTTTTTCATCGCTTCCAGAATATTAGAAATGTTAAAGCCGCTGGCAAAGAAAAATCAACTATTGGTAACAATACATCAGGTACAGCAGGAAGCAGGTGAAATAACAGGTATTTTGGAGGCATAATAAGAAAATTGGATGACCATAAGAAAAACATTATCAGGGAGCATGGATTTGGGATCTTGCTTGAGTATGATGGATGTTTAGTTCCTAGAGTCTTTGTGCAATGGCTTGTGGATCAAGTCGATGTGAACTACGGTGATATAGTTGTTGGAGGCAAAATAATCCCTTTTTCTCAAGAATCAGTTCACCTTTTCTTAGGAATTCCAATCGGTGGTGAAGACATCAGTCAACAGCAAGACTCTGAGTCTGCAAAGTCCAGATTTCTTAAAAAATCAATGAGACTTCTATCCCCCTCATCAAAACCTTTGGCACCAAGTTGGTATGCTGTCTGATGATGACATTTTTTCTTTGTTAGTTGTGGTAAGCGTCACAGTATTTTTTTGGGAGAATAAGGTCAAATAAGAAGTTTTTAAGGGTGTGTCTGTACAAATTATTTTAAAATCTTTTGTAACGTTCAACATTTGGTGGTGAAATTGAAATGGTGGTACTACTGAGATGGGAAAGTAGCAGAGGGAGCCATAAGTGTGAATTTTACAGGACTGCTCTCTGCTTTTACCCCAATAAACTATTGGTGGCCAACTGTAGGTCCAGTCAACTGGTAGGTGCTACAGCAAGGCATACTTAAAAATACAGCAGGCCAACTAACTGCTCTTGATTGCAAAGTGGGAGATTGTTTATTCTTAAATGCATGTATATTGACACCCCAACTCACAAATGTCCTTTTCTGGATGTGTTAATCTATAGTTTGTAAAATTTATATTTGCATTTGTGTTCATTCTCTTGTATCTGCAATTCAGAGTTCTTGTTATGCAGCCAAACATGATGCCCACTCCAAGCTTGTTGATTGGCCAGGTACCAAAGGCTTACCAAGCACTCCATTGTGATTGATGGATCTCGGATGTCACTACTGGGTTGGAATGGTCTGTCATCGGCAATCGGCATCCCCATCGTGGCACCGCTCCTCACTCATATTGCTCTATCTCGACCGCGGCCAGTATAAATCGCTAATCCTCATTGCTGCTCATCTTCCTATGACAATATAACCTACAAATATTTGCATTCATCATTACAATAATATCGTAATGTTTTGTTAGTGCCCACATATTTTTGATAAATGAGGTATGAATTTTGAATCTCACATTCATTCCACGTGTTTGTTGTTCTTGTCCATAGCAGTTGTAGTTCACTGCTGCTGTTGAACTCTCATGTTCATGAAAACATACAAATAAAACACAAATTTCATTAGTTGCAATCAGGAGTAGTCTAAATTGCGAGTATGTAGCACCGCAATTTTAGTTGTCATAATATGCAATATGTGGAATTTTGATTTACCTCATGAGTATAATTGTCATTAAATTGTTTGAATCAAATTTGTAATAACTATCAATATTCATTTCCAAATCTTTTGAAGAACCACCCTGCATATCAAAAGAGACACTAAGGGGACCCAATTTCCCTTTTCAAACCTGTTGACAATCTATATTAGTTGTTATCTCTAAAATCTAAATAAGTTGTAGTCCACTGTCATCACATCCAATACCCATTTGCCTTAAAAAATCTACATCTGTGAGTTTTTGAAGTCCTTCCTTATGCACCTGCACAGGGACATATTGACTTAGTTTTGTGTTCCACCCTGTGTTGCTCTGGTGCTTACAAGTTAATATGATCAATGCAGGCCATAATTACTGAAATCAATGAGAAGTTGTTGTTGCTAGTGTAGCAGCTAGGAGTGCAAGACTGTGGTTTCTCAATATGGACAACATATCCTACATCTGTTGCAAATGGTGGTCTCATGAGTGATCCAATGTGCAATGCCTGTGAGATGGCTGTGGTATGGATGCAGTAAGACAATGTGTTTAACTGAATTTTAGTGCAAGGCATTTCTGTACCACTTAGTGCAAGCCCACACCTATTTTTTGTCCTTATCCTTTCATAGAAAAAATTGTTTCTTG
The DNA here is from genome assembly GCA_904845875.1 of Miscanthus lutarioriparius. Classification (NCBI taxonomy): domain Eukaryota; kingdom Viridiplantae; phylum Streptophyta; class Magnoliopsida; order Poales; family Poaceae; genus Miscanthus; species Miscanthus lutarioriparius. The sequence goes on along the minus strand of CAJGYO010000007.1, from coordinate 133,552,014 downwards.
TGATTTATGCTAATACACCTTTTCCTTTCTTTTCTATGATTTATGCCAGCACACACCAAAAATTTGTCCTTGTCATTTCATAAAAAAAATTATTATTTATGATTTGTGCTAACACATCTTGAACTTTGTCAATTGTGATTTGTGCCAACACACACCTTGTTTTTGTCCTTGTCCTTCCATAGAAAAAAATTGTTTCTTGTGATTTGTGCTAACACATCTTGAACTTTGTTAATTGTGATTTGTGCCAACACACACCTCATTTTTGTTCTTGTCCTTTCATAGAAAAAAATTGTTTCTTATGATTTGTTCTAACACATCTTGAACTTTGTTAATTGTGATTTGTGCCAACACACTCATTTTTGTCCTTGTCCTTCCATAGAAAAAAATTATTTCTTGTGATTTGTGCTAACACATCTTGAACTTTGTTAATTATGATTTGTGCCAATACACACCTCATTTTTGTCCTTGTCCTAGTATCTCAAATTGAATGCCTCTTTGTTCTCCTATTCACTGTGCTTGACTAAATATTTCTCGTGCTTGCTACTGCAGCCTTTTAAGAGTGCTATTAGCTCTAATTTTTCATTAAGTGGCTTGCTTGGAATAATTGTGTTCTTTTCTATTCTATATGCAGTAGAACATAGTCTAGAGAACATCTCAGCTAGCAGTAGTCGTAGGATTGTATACTTCTTTTTTAGTACATTGATAGCTTGTGTGAGTTACTCAAATGACACGCATGTGTATTTTTTGAAATAGTAGATGATTAAATTTTAATATTTTTAGGTACCCATGGAGGAGGAGGATTTTCATTCTTATGGTGCATCTGCAAATGGTGACAATTTTTGTACTTGTTCTAATCATGTGATGGTTGACAACCATTTTTTCTATTTGTTTTCAATCCAAAGACAATATGAAATTAGTTGCAATGAAGAATGTCCAAACTGTTTCTAGTCCTGACTTGCATGTTTTAGACCTAGAAACTATTCCATGTCATTCAAAAGAAAATCAATTGGCTAAAAATGCAGCTCCTGATTTGGATCGTACTGGTTAGTATCCATTTTTTGATTGCACATTTATTAGCAGTAAATTGCACATTTGAACTACTACAATTATGGTATTTGACATGTGCAATATCCATTCTTTTCACCTATAAGTTTCAATTTTGTTTACGATTTTCCATTTGATTAATCAGGAAAAGCAACCGTTCAGAAACCTTGTACTAAAAACACTCCCTACTTTAATATTCCAAGTGCACCTTCATTTAGATTGTTTGATGATGAAGATGACTTAGGAAATTTTGTTGAAGATCCTAAAATAAGGCGTCCTCTTGGTACTAAAAACCCTGAGATGTCATTCGGTTATATATTAGGTCTTGATTCTATCGTTTATATAGAAGACATTTCGTGCTTGAACAAACATGTCTGAATTTAAATGGCTAAGCTACGAAGGGTTGTACACCATGGTTCTGGAGAAGAATGGAGAGATCGTTTCAGCAACACGTTTGTACACCAGCTGAATTTTGAATAGTTGTAGTCTGTAGTATCCTCTTCTTGGCTCCTCTTCATGGCTGTTGTAGTAGAATAGTAGGAGCTCACATCTTTTAAGTTGATTCTAATCTAGTACAAGAAAGCTGTGTTTAGTATCCATTTCTTGATTGCACATTTATAAGTAGAAAAACATATGTTCAGAGAGCTTAAATTTCTACAATTATGGTGTTTACGATGTGCAATATCCAGTCTTTATATATAACTTTCCCACTATTTATTTTCCTTTTTACAATTGATTAAGCAGGAAACACATATGTTCATAGAGCTTGCACTAGGAAAACTCTTTACTTTCATAGTCCAAGTGTACTATCATTTTAGGGTTGACATTCTTTTTGTCATTTCTACAAAGTTTCCTGAGAACCTGGAAAGTAGGACTCCATTCATTGACTACTAACTCATTTGTTGATGCAGTACAACATCTGACAAGAAACTAAATTGGTCCTTTTGATGAAGCCAATCTTTAGATGAGAGATAGTGGCCCGGAGGTGATGCTAAGGTAGACCTGAAGGCGAGCGAGAGCTTCTTGAACTAGATAACACTATAGCTAGAGGCGTAGCCGTCTGATTTATGTCTACCAAAGGTGCTAGAATTCGTGTGCTAGTGCTATGTGAAACAACCGAATTTTGGTGCTGATGGAAATCGAGTGTTTTAGATGGATCTAACAACCGAGTGCTATTTGCTTCTGAAACACACGGATGTAACGTAGACATACTCTTATTTTATGCATAAATGCCTTTGTTCAAACTTAACATGTTTACCATGCTAAAATCATATGCATATTCCTTCATATTAATATGGATAAGCCCTTTTTTGAGGAGGTAATATGGGTAAGCCTTGGAGACTACAATTCACTCATGGTGTTGTCATTAAGTTGTGGTTGTAGGTGAGCAGGATTCGATAAATGTGGGAAAGGTTGAGACAATTGTACTCTTCGGGGTGGGAGTAGAGTATGTTGGGCACGGAGGCTTAGCTTATGGGTGTGCCATGGCCCACAAGATGCATCTATAACTTTAATAGTAGTTTTCTGTTGTGTGATGTTGGTGTGAACTAAGTGTGCAAGGTACTTGTTATGTACCCTTAAAATTCCTCTTCATGTGTTAAGAACTTGTGCTGTGGACTATGCATTATTCATGTGCAAAAGATCCTTAATTTTGTATATAGTGGGTAGCACAGATGATACTACACTAGGAACGAAAATTAGGGGAGGAAAGGAGGCTAATTTCAAAAGCTATTACTGTAGCTATCAAAACTTCTCTATATGAGCTAAAAGCAAACAAGAAATTAAGCTTCCAAAGCATAGATTCCCATGATCATATCATGGCACACCAGGACAACCTCCATGGCATGCATGCACTGCTTCCCACGCTATGACTTTTCTTTTTTCGCTACACTGAGTCATAGTTGTAAGGGCACTCCCAATGTAGAAACTACAATAGTTTCTATCCCTATTAATTATGTTGCCACGTAGGCATTTTGCTGATGTGGCGAGCAATTTAATGAAGGGAGAAAAGAGAAAGCGTAGAAACCATTTCTAACTTAGACTCTGAGTCTTCACGCGCATCGAAGGAATGGAAACCACCCAAAACCACATTGTGGAAAGGGCAATGGTTTCCATCGACACCTAGGATCCCATGCGCGAAGCCGTCTTCTCGCTTCGGTGGACATCGCTCGCCGCTGATGGTACCTTGCCGGTGGGATATCTCACTATCACAGAGCTCGCTCGTCGCCGTTGGGAGCTCACGTGTGGGAGGTAGGGGCGAAGCGAGAGTGCATCGGGCAGGTCCGAGGCACTGCGTGACCTCACGTCCTAGGGCAGGCACGAGCTGCTCCTCCTCCGCCGTCGCTACTTACACCACGGGAGCGTGTCTGTCGGGGTAGGCACGGGTCGCTCCTCCGCCACCGTCGTGGCTTGCTCTCTGGCTTGAGTTGAGATCCTCAAATCGCTCGCTCATTTCGCTCGTAGAGATCTCCTGCTAGATGTGGACCGGCGAGCGGCAGTTGACGTGGATGTGGATCTGCTACCTGGACACGGCGCTATGAAAGGAAGTGTCCTTCGACACCGATGTGAGCGCCTCCGACGTCATCTATGCCATCAACGTGAACGCCATGGTCATGTAGGACGCCTGCTCTGGTGTTACACCCTAAATTTGTGCTTTAAAATTCTTGCACGACACAGCCTCGGGATGGCTGGCACTATGCACGTGGTCACCACACGGCCACCCCGTGCCGCGCACATGGCTGCGTCCCTCGTGGTCACCCCATGCCACCATGCTAGGTCGATCAAGCCTGCCTGGGCTTGGCCGAGGCTGGCCGCAGCGAGCTGGCTGCAGTGGTGCATGCTCTGAAAATCTAGAGACATTACCTGTTGGAAAATAAAGTGCATATCTACACGGATCACAAGAGCCTCAAATATATTTTCACTCAATCCGAGTTGAATATAGGCAACCGAGGTGACTTGAGTTAATCAAAGATTATAACTTAGAAGTTCACTATCACCCTAAAAAAGCTAATGTGGTAGTTGATGCCTTAAGTCAGAAGTCGCATCAAGTGGAAGAAGAATCTTTGTCTCTCAACCATTCTAAGGTGTTAGCCCATATTGCCCAAGCCTCAGATTTACTTGAGCAAATTATTATAGAGCAAAGGCAAGATGCTTCGGGAATTCCGCATATCAAGAAGCTAATCACCGAAGGGTGTGGTCCTCATTTCAGTATTGATGATCAAGGTGTGGTGAAGTTCAAGAACCAATTGGTGGTTCCCTCAAGTGATGAGCTTAGGAGAAAAATTTTGCATGAAGCCCACAACTCCAAATTATCCATTCATCCGGGAAGTAACAAGATTTATCATGATTTGTGTCACTTGTATTGGTGGCCAAATATGAAATAGGATATTACCAAATACATCTCAGAATATGACATTTGTGGAAGGGTTAAGGCGGACCATATGCGTACGCCTGGATTTCTACAGCCCTTGCCTATTCCTGTTTGTAAATGGGAGGATATTTCCATGGACTTTGTTGTGGGTTTGCCCCGCACGGCAAAGGGGTATGACTCTATTTGGGTCATTGTGGATTGCCTTACCAAGTCGACTGATTTTCTCCTGGTGGATACAAGGTATTCAGCTAAGAAGTATGCCAAGTTGTATTTTGATCGGGTTGTGACCCTACATGGAGTTTGTCTTACCATTGTTTCCGATAGAGGGTCAGTCTTTGTCTCTTATTTCTGGGAGCAACTCTAGAAATGTCTTGGTACTCGTCTCCTCAGAAGTTTAGCTTATCACCGAAAGCCGACGATCAGACAGAAAGGGTCAACCAAGTACTTGAAGACATGTTGAGAGCTTGTGTCATCTCTTTTCTAGAAAAGTAGGACGAATGCTTGACTCTAGCTGAGTTTTCTTATAACAATAGCTATCAAGAAAGCATTCGTATGGCACCTTTTGAGGCCTTGTACGGCAAGAAATGTAGAACACCTCTTAACTGGGTTGAAGTGGGTGATCGTGGTTATTTTGGACTTGATTTTATCAAAGAAGCTCAGGAGCATGTTAGTGTTATTTAGAGTCATTTGAAGGCAGCTCAGAATCGTCAGAAAACTTATGCGAACAAGCGAAGAAGACCCTTGCAGTTTGAAGTTGGTGACCATGTGTATCTAAAGGTATCCCCGATGAGAGGAGTGCATCGGTTCAGAGTCCAGGGAAAATTAGCTCCTCGTTATGTTGGACCTTATAAGATTTTGGAGTGATGTGGTTCAGTTGCTTATCGTCTCCAACTTCTGGATATTTTGTCAGCAGTACATAATGTCTTTCATGTTTCCTAATTAAAAAAGTGTTTACGAGTTCCTGAGAAAGTGGTGGAAATTGAAGGACTCCCTCTCCAACCTGATCTTTCTTATATTGAGCATCCTGTCAAAATATTGGATGAAAAAGAGAGTTAATAGAAACAAAGTGGTGAAATTTTATAAAGTCTAGTGGCAAAACCATTCGAAGGACAAAGCAACTTGTGAGTGGGAGAGTTATATTCTGGAGCATTATCCCCATCTTCTCCCCGGTGTGTCGAGGTAATAGTTTATGTTAAAATCTTACTCTTACAATTTTCCTACACTAGGCACACACATGAAATCTCGGGACGAGATTTTATTTTAGGGGGGATAGTTGTAACACCCTCGGTGTTACATCCTAAATTATTTACTAAAATATGTCATAAGCATCATGTTTATGTGTTATTGCATGTGATAAAGTGTGTAGATCAATTTCTTGTAACCTAAAATGACTAATAAAAATATTAAACTATTTTTTATTGAACAAAAATGCTATAGAACATATAGGTGGCGCTTAAATAAAGATTGGAATATGAACTTTGTAGATGACAGTGAAATGCTTGCTATAGAAAAATAACATTGCTAGCTAATATTTCCAATAGCTTAGAAATGGGACTTGAAATCAAAACTAGCTTAAAGACTTAGAAAATTCTTGAGTTTAAAAACAGTTTGACAGCACCGGGTTTACGAATTTATTTTGAGAAATCTAGTTAAAGATTAGTACTATGTTTTAGTTCTTAGGGGTAGCCTAATATGCTCTCTTAAGCATGGTGAAGGTGGCTTGGTTCTAAGATCATTTGTTTAGTTTTTACGGGTGCTTTAAAATTCGTGCACGACACAGCCTCGGGATGGCTGGCGCCGTGCGCGCGGTCACCGTGTGGCCACCCCACGCCGCGCACATGGCCGCGTCCCACACAGTCACCCCATGCCACCATGCTTGGTCGGTCGAGCCCACCTAGGCTTGGCCGAGGCCGGCCGCAGCGAGCCGCTGGCCCCGTGCCCTGCTGCCCTGCCTCGCGTTGCCGCCATTGGTGCTGCCACGACAACGCTGCACTGCCGTCGCCTTACCATCATGTCTGTGCCTCCCTCTGCATCTCTACGCCGCTGCCGACCTAGGGCGATGCCACCTCTGCCGCGCCCACATGGCTGGGCTCGCCGTCACCTTGTCATTGATGGCACTGCGGCACGCAAGCCCCGCTGGTCGTGAACGCACGTGCCTGTCTGCTAGCGCCTGGACATGGGTCTCCACAGTCGCGCCAACCATATCTAGCCAAGGCACGCACATGCAGAGCCACCGGCCGTACCCCAAAGCTCTCTCTATGTTTCTCATTTCTCTGCCGCCATCGAGCCACGCCCACGTGCAAGCCAGAGAGCAGTCACCTCTACTCAATTTCGCTCGTCTACACCTTCGCCCTCCTGTCTTCTCACCACCCGACCCCGCACAGCCATGATGATGCCCCGACCAAGCACCAACTTGGCTCCTTTCCACCAGCGTGACATTAAGGCCGCGTCCAGAAGTGGACGAGGTTAGCCCTCCTATCGTCCCTCCCAAGCCAATTCACTTGCACCACTAGCTTTGCCTTGCCTCCCTCTCCACCTTGCGCACGTCAGTGGAACCGCTACCGCCTCCCCGTCGTTACTGACGCGGCCGTGCCACCGTGGTGCGCCGCCGCATGGCTCGGCCACACATGGCCAGCCTTCCTCCATCATCCTCTGCCCCAACCATCACCTCGGCCAGGTCCATGGTAGCCTCCTGATGCTCACGCGCTAACCAATTAGGCCTATAGCTACCCCAGTTCACCAGAACAGTGGCGCTGTCATCACGGATGGCCGCACGCCACTGCAGCCTTCCCCAACTAGTCGTGTCACCCCGCACTACCGCCTAGCGTAGCCGCTCGGGTCAGAGATGGTGACCGGCCCGTTAGGTGGTCTATCGTAGGTCCCTAGTGGCCAGCGCAGCCACGCTGTGTCACTGGTCGCCGCGTCGCCATGCGCTGGGTCGCCGAGGGTGTGTGGGGGAGAATTCTAGGAAAGCCAGGGGGTTAAGTGAGAAGGTTTTAGAGAGGGGGAAACAGTGTTAGCACTTAGTTGTACTTCAGGAGAAGTTCGAGGTCTCTTGCTAAATCGCCAGCGCGCGGGCTTTCCCCGGTGCGGGCTGACCTCACGTGGGCTGCGCCTATGGGCTGCTGCGCGTGCGCTGTGTCGCGTGGGCCGCACAGGAGAATTTGTTTTTCTTTTTGATAAGGAATTAGAAATAGTTTTCTAATTTAATTTCTGAGTTGATCTTTGGCAATTAATATAAAATCATGTAGGTATCCAAAAATTATGAAACAAAATTTTGTTAGGTTCATAAAATTGTGCTCTATCTATTGGTGTATTTAGTTCATATCTATACATGTTGATACCAGGAGCTATTAAATCATTTGAGAATGCTTCATATTATTCAATTAATCATTGTAGGAATTTTTGTGGTAAATTGGTGATAGCTTTAGTCCTGAAATTTTTATAGTAGCTTCATGGTATTATTACGTGCTCGCTGTAATTTTTGTAGCTTTATAATAGACTAAGCATTAGGGTAGTTAAATATTCTTTGTTTCAATATACATTAAATCACTAGTAGAGATAAAGATATATCCTTAGTTTGCTAAGCTAAATGTTGTTAGTTGAATCCAACACCCTGCTTGATGAAGATGATAGTTAGCTTAGTATCTTAGTCATTAGAGCTAGCTTAGTATCTTAGTATGTGTATTCTTATTTTAAGAGTTGTTGTTGCCTAAATGCTAAGTGTTGCATCATCATCGCATGCATATAGAGAACGAGTTGGTGGAGATAGTGACCATCGATGATCGTGAGTTTGAGGAGATCGTCGAGGAGTACGAGGAGATCCTCGTGAGAGAGGAAGTCCTAGAGCCACCGATGACTGACTCAGTTGACACCGCGCCTGCCCAAGGCATGCCTCGGTGCATAACCCCTTATTTTTTATAATCACTGTTTATATATGTTATGTGCATTTATGTTATAGGAATTTTATGGAAACCACATGCATAAATATATCTGTCCTATGAGTCTTACTAGTGCAGGTTCGATTAGCTACTATGCTTAGGTTTTCGATAGCGTGAGTAACCTACCGTTACTCACAATAGGTGATTATTATAATTACTCTCGTGATAAAAATAGTGAAAGGAAAAATGGAGACAGGGTAGGGATATAGTATGGGTATTAGTGGGTATAATAGGTTGTGTCCTGTGGCCAACGGAGCTTAGCTTGGTTACACTGTTTTCGATGTTCACATCGATTAAGGACCGTCCACTGCTATGGATGGTAGTCAGATCACAGACTTATTATCCTGAGCACATACTTGCTTATGGGAGCGGGAAGGCTCGTTACGCTCTTATCATGGGTTGTGGCTCTTTCCGGACCGACTGATTGGAGGCGGAGAAAGGTGGAGATCTAAGCAACATACTGAGACCAGGTCTCAAGTGTGGGGGCCTAGAGTCCAAGTTTGGATGAGGATCTGGACCCATTGACAAGAGTGGAATGGATTGGTCTTGTTTGTGCCTGAGGTACAAATGGGGTGTGTGTTTTGGGGTACCTAGCTGTGATACATTAGTTTGCGAATCACCGTTTCCATGAGACGGTATGACTTGGTTATGGTCTAACACCGTAGTAATAATTAAAAGATGAAAGATGGTGAAATGGTTCTGATTGCTCAACCCTTGCTCGAAAGTAGAACAGGTGCTTACCTAGAATGGTTAGCTAATGAAGTAATCATGACTACTGATAAAACTTGACTATAAGGATGAACTATTATTAATGCTTTTCACAAACAAAAAGAAAACAGCAAACCCATATTGCCTATCATATCCTTGAGAGTCGGGAAACTATTCCCATTAGTCAGGTAAGTCTTGCGAGTACATTGTGTACTCAGGGTTTATTTACCCCTGTTGCAGGTGCAGCTTGAGTAGTAGCTCTTGTGTGGAGGATTCTTCTGGTGGGCACAGATGGATCCTTGTATCATTTTCGCTAGATGTTTATTTTCATTCTGCTATTTAATTATTGCACTCCGAACTCTGGTATTATAATAAATAATTTTCAAGAACTCTTGTTGTATGAAATGGACTAAGTATTGTAAGCTCGTACTCATTATTGGATTCTAGATGTAAAACATGGATTGTTTTGAGTTCTCCCTTAGGGTGTGCTCGACGGAACTGTCCGATGTAGCTCACTTTCGAGGTGCTTAGTGTCTAGTGGAAGACGAGTGCCTCCGAAAGCGTGTTATTTCGGGCAGTTCTGCCACATCTGGTACGGTGCACGCCTCGTCCATGGCCACCACACCAACGGAGGGCTCACCATCGCCATCATGTTCTCCGTCATGATCGGTAGGCCTCTCCTGTTTTCCGTAATACTCAGCTCATCGTGGCCCATGGATCATGCATGCCTAGGCCACAAACACACCGCCGCACAGGATCTGGAGGAATAGGGGAGAGGAGAGCTGAGTGATTGGTTGATTTTTTTACTGCACCCTCTACAAAATACTACGTTGCGGAGCATGGTTTCCATGGGTAGTGTCTTGTGTCATTGAAACTACCGGGTAGTTTCTGCATAGGGAGTGCCCTAAGGGCGCCTCCAGCAAGCAACTCTAAGCTACCTCTTGGCTTGCTGCCAAACTCGTAAGCAAATAGCAGGACATGAAACAAGCCAACTTCAGGGGCTATCTGGCCAAAGATCGTTATATTTCAAGACTTCACCTGATAAGCTACTTGGTCTATATCTTGTAACTCAGATAAAACCAGAAATAAGGAGAAACTTATTATCTTTATAAAGCTCGACCTATTATTTCGTTCATTTGTCCTATATATAGTCACCTTGTTGTTGCAGTGATGATAGGCAAATTCATTTTGTCAAAAAAATGTGAGCCGGTAGCCCCAACATAACCAATCCTTTTTTATTTCCAATATATAAGATGTACCCAACTTATCTTTGGTCTAAAACACGTGAAAACATCATGATAGACAACTCCTCATTCTTTTTTCTCCGTGAAGGTAGAAAGTTTTATTTACATAGATGCAGTGGGTGGGTGGGTGTGGGGGTGCCTCACCCACCCACCCTCATCCAACATTTCTATGGGTTATGGCCATCCCATAATGTACCACTCAATTTTGCTCTTTAATACTCAAATTAGCTAGTTAATGATCACTACTACATCCAGACCTATCACAGCCACGTCGTAACCCCTCATCGCAGCCTAAATTTCAGCCTCAGTAGTATTCACTCGACGGTGATAGTCGAAGCCATCACGGATGGCAAGGAACCGACTATGTCGGATCTCAACACCGCCATATTGGCAAATCATCCTCCTGTGTCAAGGCTATCATCACTGTTGTGTGGGCACATCAACCACCTGTGTAGTGGTCACCAGCACCATCACCTTATACTTCGACCTGACTATCTATGGTGTAGGTTCACTGTCGCTTCGACGGCCGAGACGTCTATGTAGAGGTAAACATCACCGCCGCTTCAGCGTATGAACTGTCAGTACAAAGGTCATGATCACCATTGTCTTGCACCACGATCCACCTTTGATCATTATTTAGTGGATGTCGGATTACTAAACGATTCAGTGGTGATATACACTTTTGATGTGCCGCATCATACATATAGCGACGGTGTTGGATGTTTGCACCACCACCGGCGGTTGGTGATAACAAAACAATGAACGGCGCTTACATCCGATGGTGATAGAATTTCATCGGGTTTCACAATATTTACTAATTCAGCTAGGTTCTTAATAGCTTAATGAACACAAAGCATACAAATATACAATCATTACATCCATAAATCATGTTCACAAACAAGAGTACGTTTTACAATAACAATGGATGCTACCATAATATCTTTCTCAATTGATGTCCTAACACAAGTGGTACATAGATTGCATACTAAAGTTACTGATCTCTATAGACTTACGTAATGAAATGACGTAGTTGTGCTCCTCCTATGTGGCACTCCTGCTTGCAAGGCAAAATGAATATAATTAGTGCATCCTTCGGATTGGTAGCCAATGCACCATGGAACCCCTCTTCTTCATCTCTGATCACAACCTCAACAAAGTAGCTGAATTAATAATATTGAACATACCATTGCTTTAGTTAACAAGCCAAAATGGCCTATACATACATATAATGAAAACAGCTCCCTACCTACACAAAGACTGTCATGACGACGAAATACAGCAAATGCAGCTTTACTGCTCTACTAATGACTCCATGAACGAGGGAACATAAGGAAGATAGTAAGGTATGTTCATATGGAAATGCCCTCTTGGTCTACAAAAGTGGATGACACGAGCATAGATGACATGAACCTTTCTACGGTCCATGTCATATGCAATCAGTGTTCTATCCTTCCGAACAACGAAAATGAAATTCTATTCTAGGTGAACTGTAATCACTCTGTACTCTGCATCACAAAGCTCAGAACCAACTTTAATATTGATGTGTCCAAACAGCTCCTCTGTGTCCACAACATGCTTCAATCTCCAGTTATCAGTACCATTTACTTCAAGTATCCACACTAAAAGCCAAGACATATTGTGAAAATCAGCACAATACACACACAGGTGACCCTGAGCTTGATGGATGGACATTTCAGCACCATGTGATTTATGAATTGTCCTTCATGTCTTTCCCTCCATATCCACATCAACTATTAGAGAGTACTCAAGCATGTGCATAAAATCATTAAGAAAAACACTTCTCGATTTTGAACGTAGTACAATACCCTTGCCCCATTCAGATTCTTTAAAGATCCATGCTGTAGTTTTAGATGAGTATATCTCCACACCTACACCCGCACTCTCCACCTCCACACATTCAATCACATGGAAGTGCGAGGACGTTGGGTCGAAACCTAAGCGAGCCTGACCAACAAAACGGATGCTATGTAGTAGTACATGTCACCTTTGGGTGGCCAGATTACAGACAACATAGCGACGTAATCCATCATGCCCAACACACTAGCAATGGACGAGGTCATTGCAGTAATCTGAGACCAGGACTTTTAAAGGGGGAAGGGCAAGAAGGACAAGGAGGGTTGTTCACCGGTGATGCTGGTGAAGTGACGATTGCCCTTCCACCAGCTGCCATAGAAGAAGCCGATGATAGTCTGGGAAAGCTTCTTACGATGATAGGAGTCGGAGATGATGCGCTTCTAGGAGCGACAGACACACTTGCAGCAACACAAGGACCGGGCGAGGAGGTAGCGAAAGATGTCAGCAAGCACATCATTTGAGAGGTTGTCCACTACGTTCCTCATGTTGGGGGCCTCCTTTATCTGGAAGGACACCACCAGCCAAAGAGATGAGGCCGCCCTACCGTGGAATTGCATCAATAAACCTTAGTAAGGAGATGAGTTTCGAGGAGAAGGGACGGCGATGCAAGTAATGCCTTATTACACTTGCCTTTGGATCTGGCGGCAGTGAGCATGAGTGGCAATGCTGGTGACAGTAGAAGCTCATTCGCCAGTGGATTTGTGCGGGCAAGCCGACGATGTGCACCAGCACAGAGCAAGAGCTGACCAGTGGTGATGAGCAGGAGCGGCAAGATGACAAACAGTGGCAATGAGGACAAGAAAAGCTATGTATGTGGGGGGAGGGAGGGGCATGGGGGGTTTGTTGAGGTGGGGTTGCTTGCTCTCTGCATAACTTTTACGACGCGAGAATCAAAATTTCATCAGTTTCACGCGGGAGGGTTCAAACGCGGGATTGGAAGTTTTGCAACTAAGCGACGGTGAATGCACAGTACCATCACCGGTGGCTAGGTCCTATTACCACCCGGAGACAGCCATATGATACAGTGATGAACAATAAGGCACACAATTTTAATGTTTGGCATTGAAACAAAGCGAAACTACGCACTTAGAAAACTAAGAAAAGCATAATTCCAGTACTCAGATTGAAAGGAACCTAACTTGAGTTCGATGGTGAATAATAAGGCACACATATTTACATTGAAAGAAAGCCAAACTGCGCACTTAGAAAACATAAGGAAAACACAATGCCAGTACTTGGATTGATAGGAATCCAACTTGAGTTCTATACATTCATACTAAATAAGTAGGTCGAAACTACCAAGCTAACAAGCATACTGAAAGCTAAAATGCAGATACTAATTAGGCCAACACTATGCAAAAGGTAAAAGGCCTTCATATGTACATCAATGGTTGCATAATTAATCATTCTCCAAGCAGATCATATTAAATCTCCATGGGATCATTGTGAATCTCCATAAGATCTTGCAGATCGTGGTCGACCACCACAGGATCGTTGACAATCTCTATGTCGTCCCAAACCTTGACCACTATAACCCTGTCCACATCCATTGGTACACTTTCATCTAGCTCATCGACTTTGTTCACAAAGCACTAATTTAGTGAACCAATACTAAGGACAATAAGGCTCACAAGCTGCACTCCACGGAAATAAAAAGCCACAAACTCCAAAAGGAGAAGATGCATTTTCATCTATAGATCCAAGAAAATTACTGTAGCTAGGTTGGAGGTGAAGGAGCAGAGAGCACGAGAGAGGAATACAAAGGAATATAGAATCTAGTTTAGTTACCTTAGATCCGGATGGAGTAGAGAAGCAGGGACGGTGCGCTGAAGATTTGTGCGCTGGCAAGGTTGGAGGTGAAGGAGTAGAGAGCACGAGAGAAGCTACCTTTCATCCGCCGCTAGCAGGGTGAAGCAGAGCAAGGTAGCAGAGTGGGGAATGGATGGGAGGGACGTGTGGTAGGACCGTAGGAGTGTATATACAGTTCAATAAAATGGTTTCCCCTATACCAGGGCCTAGTGTCCAGGGAAGTAGGATGCCTCCAACACATCAATTGATACTTGGATCTACTTGCATTTACAGTTCAATAAATTGAGCACCTGGTTAATCATCTTGCATTTAGTTCAACAATAGTTGTACAAAAGTGACAGATTTTAATCCGACACATAAATTGATACTTGAATCTACTGCGGTGAACTAAGCAACTTGCCAATGAACATGCTAAGAACTAAGGTAAGTACAAAATAGGTGAGAGAAAAATAGCAAGCACATTTCTTTCTTAAAGGTACGAAATCTTCCTTCATCTTCGTTGGAACCCTAGCCATTTCTTCAATCTGTAGCATCTCTTCCACTTCCTGTAGGTGTTCTTCATTTGTTCTAACATTGGCCTCCGCCTTCAGCTCCCAAATCTTGTTACGTAAATTCAAAATCAAAGTCTTTAGATATTTTCCATTTGGGGGATCGTACCACTCATAGAACCCGCAATCTAAGTGGGACTACGAAAAAACAAATTACCATAAGTACATCAGGATTTTAGCATTTGCATTGCGAAAACAGAATGAACAAGAAAGAAATCGAGTTAAATTTTCCCAGCAGCATCTGTGGTACCAATGTCCTGGGTTTTCATCACGCCATGAAATCCACCGAGGCATCTTCAAGCCACAGCGACACACAAGTGGTGGCTGGTATGCGTTGGGGTGGTTCTCAACAAGGTACGGGATGGGCGGCCCCTCCCGTTATAGCCTCCTCCGCTAGAAGCCGATGTTCTTCTCATGATGGCGCCCTAGGATGGTGCCGACCACTGCGAGGAGTTAGAGCTAGATGCAACCATCGAGCAATCAGGGTTCAAAGTGTTGCACACTCTGAGTGAAGAGGTCGGCCCAGGTCTTTTGTCTACGCTTTTGCCTCCCGCCAAGATGCCAAAACATCCTGGAAAACCCTTGCAATCCTACCAAGATGAAATGTTGTGTCACCGGCGGTTTAGGGTACTATCCGCCTGTAGAAGAAGGCCTATTTTGGATCATCTGTGCTTATATAGAGGTGTACACGTGGACCACAATCAAGACCAACTAATTTAATTAACAGTACAACCAAAGTAATAGTTCAACGATTATGCAGTACTCATACATACTAATCCAGAGGCTTTATTAGTACATATAAACTTCATTAACATAAAAGTTTCATGAATTCTAAGAGTTAATGTCGGATGGGTCGGCAGTTGCTAAGGTACTCAATTGGTTGATGCGATCGCAAAACCCAGAGCTAGTGAACCGTAGCGAAGATGACAGTATCTCCGTCCATGGCCACATTGTATCTCCTACAACTAAAAAGAACAAAGTGTGGACATTTTTTGGTGCAACATTTGTTTTGGTTCGTCCGTCTGCCCACGCCTGCGATCCCACGACATCTTAATTACTGATTGATCATGCCATTCTCCTTGATTAAATATTGCCTGCCATGTGATAGAGGAATCATGGCAAAATAGGAAGTAGAAAATTATTGTGCTATCCATATACACATTGCATGTTTGCATGCACTAGCATACATGGCAATGAGCAAAAGGAAAGAGAATTAACATAGAAGGAAAGAGAATTAAGACAAAAGGAACCTCTTTGCATTTCTGAGAACCTTGTCAAATATGCCTACATTTAATTACTTCCCCTCTTTGCATTTGCAAAAGGGACAGCTTTTTTCTCCTTTCATTTGGTTTCACGCTCACGTGTTTCATCGCCCTCGCTTGCTGTTTCTTGCATGAACCATAGTTGATGTCATCTGTCTTCCATGGCTCAGCCTCCCAATCCCAAGAGAAGGTCCCTACCTCTCCCTGACTGGAGATCTGGTCTGCCAGAGGATCTCCTCGAGTCCATCGGGTAGCGTCTCGCGTTAGGCCACGATGCGATGTCCTTCCGATCCGCTTGCTCCCCATGGCGCGCCGCCGTCCCGTTCGCGACCTTTGAGCCGCTCCCGTTCGACCCCGACTCGGACCGCGTCGGCTTTCTATTGCGTCCCGGAGAAGAAGGTCTTGTCCAAGACGCTGCCCGACATGCATGGCAAGGTGGTGTGCGGCTCCTCGTGTGGGTGGCTGGCGCTCATGGACAAGGCAGCGTCCGTGATGCTGTTGAATCCATTCGCCGATGCCCGTGCCCCCCGCGTTGAGCTCCCGCCAGCAGGCAAACACGTCGTGGTGGTGTCCTCATCGGAACGCGTGTCTAGGGTCCATGGCCGGTGGGTCCTCCATCCCACCAACGGCTACGGGGACGCGGATGCCACAGGCAGAGCCATCAAGCTAGAAGATATGAGGGACGTGTTCTTCCATGAGATCATGCTCTCGGCACCGCCTGACACCGCCGTCCATGAGTGCGTGGCCATGGCCATACTTGGGTGCTCCACGGAGGTCACGTTCTGCCGGGTTGGAGTCGACAGCGCATGGACACTGCTCGACACCAAACTAGAGTTCTCCGTGGGGTCCATCGTCCACTGCCAAGACAAGTTCTTGGTGATCGACTACACTGGAGAAATCTCCATTCACAGCAGCAACGCTGTCGGCGCTACTCCAACTGCGACGCTGCTGCTATCGCTGTCGCCACCTGCGGGGCTCTGCCACCGTAGCTACCTAGAATCAAACGGTGAGCTGCACATTGTGGGTGCCATGGTGAGCATGTTCCACGAGACACAGAGCTTCACCTATAGCAGCGCAATCTACAAGTGCAACCTCCACGACCATACGTCGGAGTGGTCCAAGGTGAGGGACATCGGTGATCAGACACTGTTCGTGTCTAAACATTTCAATGAAAGCTTTAGTGGAACAAGTGTATCTAAGTACAAGAAGAACAAAATCTATATGTCTGAGCCATTGTATAGGGATCCATACGACTAGGTCCATCGACTGGAGATCGTTGATATTGCTACCGGCGCATCCAAAGTGAAGCCCGTCCAGGAAAAGATGTAGGGTTCCGAGGCTCTATGTTGGATTCGACCCAATCTCTGGAAGCTCTAGAGTTTGTGAGCTTGTGACGCCGCGCACTCCGTGACTGTGTTAAATTCATAAAGTTTGCTTTTTGGATTAAATGTCACTTTAACGTTGGTATTTAATTTAATAGTATTGTTATCTTATCATGCGATCCGTGTGTTTTTAGTATAAATTGTTAGTTATCCCGTAGCAACACATGGGCACGCTACCTAGTCTATAAAATATGTTTACTTCATGTCCAGTCCTGCAAAGTACAAAAATCTCTCCACAAACAGGGTCTTCAATGATTCATGTCAAATTTTGTGGTCCGAGAAGGTGACGAACAACGGCTTCATCAATCAACAGTCGATCCGGATGAATGCTCCATCCCCAAGTAGCAAACAACATCATCTAGGTTCTGGTGCCACCACTAGCCGCCAAAAGTCAAGGTTGCTGGCATTGAAATGGCTTCTTCCGAAGTAAGACATCCGTTGCAATGAAAAAATTCCTAATATGAACAAAACTGATACCGAACCCAAAACCAATTGGAACCAAATGAAAACAGGGGGGTGACCGAATCCATCTAACCTTCATGGGGCGTTGTCCATGGTGACAATGCAAGGTGCTCTAGCTAGGGCAAGTATAGGCAACGGGTCAAAATGAAGACGAAACAATGGGTGGGGAGAATGAAGATGAAGCAATAGGTGGGGAGAACTAATTGATTCATATTGGGGTTTTTTAGTTGGTCAAACTGTCGCTAAGACGCCAACAGGGGCCGAGGGGAGTTCGGAACAGGCCGGGCAATTCTAGGTTTGTTGCCAAACAAACGGTCCAGATTGATCGGCAGCAAGAACAGACGGCACGGGATAAGTTAAACAGTATCCGTATTAAGCCAACCATTGCCATGCTAATCCAACGCTATAATACGGTGATTGTCAGCGGTTAAACTGCTATTAGATTCTCCTAGAAATAACCGCGACCATACATGACAGTTTTTTTCTTTTCATTCATATATATATAGAAAAACAAAAAAAACATTCATCACGTAGCATTATCTATATCAGGACCTTATAAAAGTCAAGAGATAAGAACTTGCTTTCCATTTCATATAAAAAATGTGGCATTAAACAGATCAAATCTGTGCGAATAGAATTTTTTCATTGATTCATTGTATACATCTAACAGAAAGATACAATTTAGACAAGTATATGATTGTACTCGTCCGAAAATATAATAACAAACCTAAACTATTAAAACTATTTACACTAACTATAAACTACTTAATCTAAGTATGATCCTCTCTGTCAGAGTGAGAGGATCATGCTCGTCTCGCTCGCTTGGGAGGAGGCGAGTCAAAGTTGGAGTCGGAGTCGGAGTCGGCGGCGGCGGAGGCAGTGTCGTCGTCCTCCCCCTCCGGGTCCTCCTTCTCAAAGCTCCACGGAGGACTATAATCAGAAGCTCTCCAGACATCGGAGGAGATTTCCTCCTCAGAGGACTGGTGGGCTAGCAAGTCGTCCTTGCTGTACGACTCGCTGCTTGAAAACTCGATGGGGTTGTCCAACATTTTCTTTGTAGATTGGAAGAGAAGGGGATGATGGATCAAGAAGAGGGGTGGTTTCAGAGGGCATCGGGCTTGAAAAATATGTAGAGCAGTGGGTACAGCTCTTCGACTACAAGCGGCGGAAGTAATGGTGATTTCACGGCCTTAGAAGTTGGAGGCATTCAACACTCACGCTGAATTTACCGCCGATAGACCAAACACTAGTTTTGGGTCGGTGGCCAAAACGCGTATCCAGTCGGCCTGGATTTTCATGCGACGAAGAAAATGCAACCCAATACCACTGCCGCATCTATTGTTAACCCGTCGGTGGTAGAAGTTTCAACTATCGGTTTCATTCCTTATAAGGACTCGCTATCGATCCATCCGACGGTAGAAGTATCACACCGTCGCTTATGTCTTCTACGGCAGTGAAAGTGGCAACAGTGGTATCTCAATCTGTAGTAGTAGATGCTATCTATGTGTTGATTTCTTGTCCTTTCTCCACATTAGTCTCTAATAGTGCATCTTATATAATTATATGAGTCATTCTATTATTTTCCTTCTCTTTTGTTCTTTTTATTTTTGCTTACCAAACGTCTAGTTCGTTCCCACAATATCTTCTAAGTAGCTAGTTAAATATAACTGATGTTTTGTTTATTTGTCTCCCTCCAAATTGGTCTCCGATAATATCTATATTATTTAGGATTAGCCTTAGTGGTATCTTACTTTGTTCCTATTATTATTGTGATTCTTCTTTATGGCCTAAGAATTAGATGGATTGAGTGAAAGTTATAGATTTAGGGCTAATTGATTTTGTTCCCCATCTTTAATGGCACCTCCTTATCTCCTTTGTTTCTATTATTATCATAATTCTTTTTCTAGCCTAAGAATTACTCCATCTGTTCCAAATTATAAGTCGTTTTGACTTTTCTGGTATATCCATTTTGCTATATATCTAGATATAATATAAGTCTAGATACATAGCAAATTCTATGTACCAAAAAAGTCAAAGCGACTTATAATTTGGAACGAATGGAGCAGATTAATAGAGTGAAAATTATTGGCCTAAGGCTAATTATTTTTGTTCCCTTTTTCTCTGAAACATTAAGTGTTTTTAGTTTTGAAGGTTTTTTGTATTGTAACACAAAACATTTTTTGTTATGTACCTCTCTATTCCAAATTATACGTCGTTTTGACTCTTTTGGTAATCGAATTTGCTATGTATCTAGACATAACATTGGTCTAGATACATAGCAAATTCGATATATAAAAAAAATAAAGTGATTTGTAATTTAGAATGAAAGGAGTATATATTTTGTTATGTATGATTGTTTTAACGCCCCCCTGTATATACATGTAAGAAGGCAAAGATGAAAAAGAAAACCCACCACCCCATCATGTCCCGTACATTGGCCCATGCATGTAGGGTGTGATTGGTTGCTCTAGGGTAGGGGGTCCAGGATGGAGGGACGGTCCTAGGTAGAGTGAGACAGGCTAAAACCATGCACCTAGTTGTGTTTAGTTGCAACTTTGGGAGTGATACTGGATGACAGTGAATTTGTTTGGTTGCCTGCTTGCACCAATTTTAGGAATGAGCTGGTCCTACTACTTGTGTTTGGTTTGCAGCATGGCACAAGGTGTGAGCACCCATGTATCACTTTGGTGAGGTTACCACCATTTTCATTAGAACAAGCATGACAACATAAACATTGCCTCAGATTAATTTTTATCATCATCAACTAAGACCTTGGAGCATAAGAAATATTACAAAATAATACAACAGTCTAAACAGCTATTAGTCATCGTCAAATGGGTCCCAGTACCTCACAAGGTCTAAGTAAATTGATGAGTACATGGTCATAGGTTAATCATCATAGGCAGTTCTTCCCACATTTAACAATATAAAAGACGAGCACCAACAACAGAAAAGACTAAACCATGCAAATAAGAAATAGCCAAGATGGTTTGGCAAACGACAGTGGTAGCAGGCTTCACAAAAACTTTGTCATCTTCACAACCCTTGAACTCCATGTAGGATTCTACTACTGCCTCTTCTTTGCTAGGGAAGCTCTTGTAGTAGAAGTTTTTAAAACTAGTTACCTGGGCATGGCATGTCGCCCAGGTTGCATACACCCCCAGGCTCTCTGCCATGGTAGACAACATACCAAGCCATTTGCCGTTTCAAACAATAAAGACAAACAAGTATAAGATGGTTTTCAAATGAAGGGCAAACAGATTGGCCTCACATAACATTTGGTCCTCGATTGACCTTGAGCTTGGAGCATAAGAAACCAATTAGAATAAGAGAAAAGTTCCAGTTCCTCACAACCTCAAGGTCATTAGGTTATTGTATTCCAGGTTACATGGTAGGTCTATTATCATCATAAGCATGACAAGATTATCAAAGTTCCAGCAACCTCAATATGTCATAGAACCAAAAATAGCACATGAGTGAGGCATTGGTGATCTTCGGTTTGGATGGGACCAAATCGATGATCCACAATGCCTCACTGATGAGATGATTCATCGTTAGCATATCACATGAGTGAGGCCAGAGCTTAATCAAGTGATGCAATAATTTCCTGATACTCAATCATAGGAGGCTGCAAGGCAAACATAAACTGAAAGTAGGAAACCAAGATCATGACAGGCATGGAACCATGGGACACGTCCATCTCAGCCATCAACAAAGTATGACTTAACTGTTGCTTGGGAATGGACGTGTCCCATGGTTTGATGACAGTCATGAGAACCACATAGATGATAGAAAAAACTAAGTGCAGCCTCCTCATAGTTTAATTTTCAATTTGCATCATTGGCCAAACACATAGAAGTATTAGGCAAAAGTAACAACACAATCATCAATTTTATAGGCCTTAGTACAAAGAATGTGTGGTACTTTAGTCAAAACTTTGGTGCCATACAAACCAAAGTTACAAAGAGAAGCAAATATCATGAAAGCCATGAAGCCTTGTGACACATCCATCCCCTACCATCAACAAAGTAAGAGTGATCTGTTGCTAGGGAGTGAATGTGTCACACGGGCTCAATGACCCTCATTGTAACCCTACCCCCTCTGCCTATAAAAGGAGGGTAGGGACCTCGGGATCGGGACTAAGACATGTGTGAATTAATGATGACCTCATGAAAAAAGTATTGGACACCAACCTTGAAATAGGGGTACCGGGTACCATCTTCTGCTCCCAAGGATCCTAGGATGGACATTGGTAGCAAGTGGGACAATCAATTCATTCATGAGCTCCCCTACTGCATACAACACCCTCTAAAAAACCTACTAATAGTATCTCCCGACCTCCTAAAACTCAGGTCAACAACCCTAAACCTCTCATTGTGACTAACAACGTGCAAGAACATTGCAACTTATTCTTCCACAGATGCATGTATGCTGTCAGTGACCAATTGTCTACTACGAAAAAGGTCACACATTTGGAAAAAAGGTGCCCTCTTCATCCTAAGCAAGTTGACACAATGAACATCATCAGACTCATAAATGTATCTCAGGTTATTCATCCTCTATTGGTCCCTCACTGCCATGGGTCCATAGGTCACTGAGCGGGCATCCTCAGCTCGTCTCCTAAACCACATGAAAAAACACGCAACCACTACTACTACCACAACAGTGGCTGCCCTGCGCCTAGCTTGGAAGTCCATGTCTACCAACACAATGGAGGGAAACATTAGATACGAATCATGCACTTTTGCAGTGTGTACTAAGGAGCAAGCGAACATTCAAAACTAGACGCGGACGCCACACCCAAGGGTGCTCCTCCAGCGTCTAGGGTAACGAAAATAAACATCATCGACCTAGGCACTATGCTCGGTTTATAAATCGAAATCATCATGTGCAAGATGTAGAAGAAACCACATATGTACAGGAAAAAAGGTAGCTGTAACACAGATCTGAGCGCGGAACAAGAGGGGAACAACTAGAAACTAGTAGATCTACACTACCAGCTCACAGATATGAGAATGTAAGAGCAAAAACCCTAATATCATGGCACAAATCAAACAAAATCCGCAGATGAATCAACAAAATCACCGCACAGAGAGCAAGAGGAGATAGCCGCAGGTGAGGTATACCGTCGCTACACCGGAGGACCACCACGAATCCGCCAGTGGAGGTTGACTCGGACGGTCAACCGAGATCGAGGGGGAGCAAGAGGAAAGGGCGCACCAGAGCAATGGAGGAAGGAGAGGCACGAAATGGGGGCAGTAACCCTAGCCACGACCCGCGCCCGCCCTTTTATCGCCCGCATGACGTCATCTCCCACGCTCGCCCAAACCCTTTCCACCAAGCATCGAGGCGTCTTGCATCGAGAGGGAAGGGGAAATCGAGAAGACGGAGGAGTCCGAGACGATGGAGGGGAGAGGAATGAAGTGAGGCAGCGAAATCGTGCGAGCAGGGCAGCCAAACAAGGCCACACTGCACCGAGCGGTGAGAGATAGACGTGGGCAACCAATCACACCCGTAGTGACCTACATGTGTCCAACTCATGTGCTTGGTTGCACTACACAGCCTAGCCACTAACTAAAAAGCCAAAGCCAGACACAGGTAGTCTTTCCTATAATGTAATCACAACCTGTCGGTGATTTAGCACTTCCCAGGAATCATTAGCCAGCTAACTGCCCGAACCCAAAACAACCAGTAATCGCCCAAACAAACCACGTCCAGCTCACCACGAACCCACCAAACCGAACCCAAACTGTCTCTGCCACGCGGGCCCCATAAACCCCTCCCTCCAGAAACCGCCTCCCCGGCGACCGGCTGCAGCCGGTGCCAGCCAGCGGCTGACCGGCAGCCTTCGCGGCCCCTTCTTCTGCCCTCCCGGTCACCTCCCCGCAAACCCCACGAGGAAAAAGTTTTTTTTTCCTTGTCTGTTAAACACGCGCAGCGAAGCAACGCAGCAGCAACAAAAGACACGAGCCTTTCTCGCTCGCCGCTGCCACCACCTCGTCGTCTCGCCTCCGCCTCGGCCTCCGCACGCACGCGCGTGCGGGATCTCGCGCGGGCTCGCTTGCCTCCCCTCCCCGCGGACCCGCGCGCGCACGCGCACCGAGCGAGGGCGCACCCACCCCCACCCGCAGGTGAGGGAGGGCGGGTTCGATTGGGTCGCGGTGATTCGGGGCCGGATCTGGCTTGGGCTTGCCCGGATCTCGGGCCATTCCGGCGGGGTTTTGGTGTGATTTCGCTTGCTCTGCTGTGAGTTCCAGGGTTTGTGGCGGGGCGATCCGGCGGCGATGGCGAGCCGGGTCAAGGAGGACGAGCGGCACGAGAAGATCATCCGCGGCCTGCTCAAGCTGCCCGCCAACAAGCGCTGCATCAACTGCAACAATTTGGTGAGTCTGTCGTCTCGAGTTCTCGAATTCTCTTGCTGAATGTGGACGGGTTTGGGGGCCACGGAGCTGGCGGGCAGGTAGGAGCTGTTTTTAGCTTGCTTGACTTCATCAGCCACAATGCTCTGTTGCTATGAATGGCGCACACATGCCATATTGGGAGGTAGCTGCATAACTAGGTGTTTGACCGGAGATCAGCATTGTATTGCGTGGGTTTAGAGGTCAATTGTAATCCAATTTGTTCCGAAATGGAATGAAATGTATCCTTGATGCAAGCGGTTAGAATTTGCTCTGTCATTATGGTAGTCACAAATTATTGTTTTACTGCAATATAATTTTATACTAGTTGGTAATTGTAGCTACTGCTTGCAACAGAGGCAGCCTTTATGATTCTCAGTCTCACTTCCACCACTTTTCTGGACCCAGCTAGCAAGAACCTAAGCTGTTAATTAGGAAAGTTGTGTTGTGGTTTTCTCAGAGGCGCTGGCTAGCAATGCAGTCAAATGTCAAATATTAAAGTTGTGATGTTTAGGTAACAAAATATGGATATTTCACCTTGTTGTGGGCATCACTCCTATAAATGAATAACGATGTAGAAATTTCAGAAAATGTTTTAAGAAAGCTCGTCGTCTCATTGATAAGTCAAATAGCATATCAGTTTGTTTTTCTTGATATAATTTGCCACATTTTTAGAAGATGGGGCACATGGATGAAGCTAAAGAACAAACTGATATGTGAGCAAAAGATCTCATAACACCAGCTATTCATGAACTGCATTTGATTTATTAAGAACCTATTAAATCCACGTAGTTAGGACTACCCTACTGCAGTTTTCCTTCTTTTTCCCTTCCTGTCTGGGGCAAAGTCATCCTGTGTGGTGAGAGGTGCACGCCTCACTTCAGGCACTGAACTTTATGAAGCTTGAGGTAACCCTACTCCCCTAGTGTTCAAGCGGATATGTGTGTGTCTTTGACTGTTCCTTGTATCTCACGAAACTTTGGGCATTAGTATCTTTCATATGTTCCGTTTGCTTTGTAAAGTGAATAACTTGTTTGTTTTCTTTCCTCTTTTGTATTTATTTGCTTACCTTGTCGACTTGGAAGTGTCTTGGTTCTAGGATCTTCTGTACATATCTTGCTTATATATTACAAGAGTAATATTTTGTTAGTGCCTCTCCTTCTGTTCCGCCTGAAGAAAAAAAAACAAGAACACTGATATGCTGATTTGAACAGGGACCACAATATGTCTGCACAAATTTCTGGACCTTTGTTTGTACCAATTGCAGTGGAGCACAGTAAGTATTTTAGTGAGCCCTCTTTTAGTTTAGATGACCAATCTATTGAGCTTCCCCTTCTTTTTGTTTAACGTATGCCTTGGTGGAGTGAACTATTGGGCCCACCAGTCCCCAAGTGAAATATGTCGGTCTTTTTCCTAACAAATCACTTTGTTTTCCTAGTCGAGAGTTCACGCATCGAGTAAAATCAGTTTCCATGGCCAAATTTACTGCACAAGAAGTTACTGCCCTTCAAGAAGGGGGAAATGAGGTAACTTGTCTTGTATCTGTTTTTCTACTTTTCCCAACATTTCCATGTCTTCTGTTCAACGTTTGACGTTGATTTTACTTGACTTGTAGCGTGCTAGAGAAGTATTTTTCAAGGAATGGGATCCTCAACGAAATGGATACCCTGACAGCAGGTGTCCTTTTTTTAGCAATTCCTTTTTGTAAGTCACAATGCTTAATTCCGAATGGGAAGTATGACATGTTTCTTTTGGTCTCAGTAATGCTGACAAATTGAGAAATTTCATCAAGCATGTGTATGTGGAACGGAGATACACAGGAGAAAGAAGTACTGATAGGCCACCAAGGGCAAAGGTGATGTTGTCTCCTTACTGCTTTAAAAATATCTCCTCAGTAACCAATCCCTATTTTTGGAAATATATTATTCTCTTTGAAATTCACTATGTGCTGATTGATTGTCATCTTGCAGGATGACAAGGATGAGTATAGTGAAAATAGGAGGTCTGATGGAAATTGGGGTGGTTCAAGAAGTCCGCCAAATGGAAGTTACTCTGATCGTCGGAGTTATAGTGGACGGAGTGATGACAGAAATTCCAGATATTCCTATGGGGACCGTAGTCCTGGCTATGACCAAAATGACTATAAGAAAAGTCCTCGCTACTTTGAGGTTGTCGATGATAGATCTGGAAAAACAACTCCAGTTCAAAGGTTTGAAGACCGGAGGTTTTCAGAGCCCAGAAAGCCAGATAGTGGGTCTCCAGACTTCCAGAAAGAAGCTGATGGTTCTAGTCTTGTTGTACGGCCAGTGAGGGATATATTGGGTGACAACGCTCCTCAGCTTCGGGTTGGTGAGCCTTCAAAGCCAGCTACTGAACCTCCAAAGCCAAGTGTAGTCAGACCACTTGATCCTCCAAAGCCAAGTGTAGTCAGACCAATTGATCCTCCAAAGCCAAATGGAACCAGGGCAATTGATCCTCCACCACTGACAAAGGTTGTTCTTTGTTACTCCTGACATTTCCCTTCTTTTAGACATTGCTTTTGTACTCTCGAAATATCATCATGTTCTTGTGCATCTGTTCGCTTACTATTCTTCTTGCATGTTCATAATGTAGACAATATCTAGTGCAAGCAGCATTGGTTCTTCAGAAGGGACATCGGAACAGACAAAGGTGGCAACTGCAGTGAGTTTAATTGATTTTAGTGCAGATCCTGAACCTGCATCCACAGCACCACCACAGCCGACCCCTATGCCACAACAGCCTCCAGTTAATGCAGCAGCATCACAGCCTGTTCTTGAACAAGGGAAAAGTGCTCCTTCTGTCAGTGGCGGTGACTGGGCATCTTTTGATGCTTTTGGCCAACAACAAACACCACAAACAAGCAGCAGTGTAAATCCCCTTGAGTCTGCACTTGCACAGCTGTCATTCTCCGAAGCACCCTCTGCACCAAATGCGTCAGCTTATCCTGCTTCTCTTGATCCCACTTTGAAAGCAAATGATGGAGGACATTCATCTGTCCTAGACCATTCACATTCCTTGTTTGATGCGCCCTTTGGAATCTCAGGCAACCAGGTAGTTGCATTTGCGTAAATTTTTAAGCTTTATGCACCTGAGCCCTTTTTTCCGAAAAAAAATAGTTTTCACTGGATTCCTTCCCCAGGCCTCAACAGTAATGTCTGGCCAAGGATCATCAGTTCAACAATCTCCTCTAGCTGCCCCTACGGCTGGACTTCCATCTCAAGCTACTGCAAATCCACAAGGAACCAGTGGTATTCAAGGAGCAGCCTCTTCTACTGACAGTAAATTCAGTGGCAGGAAAGAACTTCCAGCGGTACGTCATACATGATTAGCTGTGTGTTTTGCTTCTTCTAACATTAATGAGCAATTTCTTGAATGTAATGTCACTTGCTGGAGTTTTATTTGACAAGCACTATATATGTTACGAGGTAGTTAAGTGAAATCATGGTCTACATTGGATTCCAATTCAATTGGGTAGCCACCATACAGATGTATAATGTTCAGCGAGTGTAGTTTCTCCTTAGACTCATGGTTTTGTTTTGATGTGTTTGAACACATTATCTTGTTTGGCTGACTAATTATATGGGAATGAACTAGTACTAGATTGAAAACAATTTGTTCAAACCTCATTTGTTTTGAGCCTTTGGTTTCTGTAAACTTATGAGGTGCCATAAATGTTGTTAAGGTTTCCATACTTGTCAGTGCATCTGTGTTCTCATGGGTGTTCATTTGCAAGATCATTACCTATTGTCAATTGAAGACAAATGTACAAGTTTCTTCTCTTCGATTCTTTGAATAATGTTTTGGAAAAAATGATGAACTGATGGATCTGACACTATGCCTTCCAACGAAGTCATTTGCATGAGCATATTTGACACGGACAAAACTTATTGCAGGATATCTTCACTGCACTGTATCCACCATCAACTCTAATGATGCCTGGTTGGCAGAGAGCTCCCCAATTTGGAATGGGATACGCCATGCAATATCCACCTGGAGTGGTACCCATGTCATTCTCATATGTGTAACATATTCTGCACCTGAGTTGGTACTGTCTTTTTATCTTACATAAGGAATGCTCTTCCAGTTCCAGGGAATGCAAGCATATCCTCATGGAGCATTTCCTCAGCCTACATATCAGCAACCTGTGTATTCGCAACATGCATATTCCCACCCCCAGCCTGTGAAAGCTTCGAACCCTTTTGATCTTGGGAATGAGTCAGCTCCAATTCAAGCTCACATGGTATAACTAAAATGTATACTGTAGACTTGGGTCGTCATGCATATTTTGCATTCCTATTTTGTTAGCATGCTCTTTACTTTTCCATTAACATCAATTTGTTTTATCTGTGAGCAGCCCCCATCTGGGCCACCAGGAGGAGCATCAGGCCCTGCTCCCCAAACCTTAATTGGCAACTCTAGTTTTGGTGTTCCTCCACAGCAGCCTCACCAGCTCTACCAGTCAGCTGCACATCCAAGTGATTGCATATTTCCCCATCATAATCTTGCTCTTTAGTACCTCCTTTTTACACACTGCTAATTTTTGCTTCAATCAGGCCATTTCATGATGCAGCAAATTCCGAACAGCATGCCCATGCCCGAGCAACAACCTAATAGCATGCTTGCAACGTGAGTAAATGTTGTATTTGCTATATCTTCCAAAGTTGAAACATGTAGTGGTAGACTATTTAAATGAGCTGTCTAATTATTTTTTAATATATATCACATCCCTTGTATGGCATCCATAAAGAACGGACCTTACTTAAATTATAAGAACTGTCAAGCTGTTGGATCACGGATTTAAGTAAAATAAAAAAAACTCAACCTGCCGGGGATCACAGATTTAAGTAGCTGAGATTGACTACGCAAAGTAGCCATATTTCACCATTGAATTATCTAAACTTAAATTACTGGTCAATCCATCTTCTATACTAGTAAAAAAAACTGTTTTCCCCAGCCCTGGTGCTGTCACAGCCTCATTTGGCTTGTAATAAGAGGAGATGAATGCGGGTGTCGGGCTGTACCTTTTTGCTTTTTGTAGAGTCGTTTTGTCTAAACTTGTAGTTTGCTTGGGTCTTTTGTTTCGTCAGTGGCCATCTCATCTGAACCCTGGCATTCAGTGAGGACAGCAGTAGTTGTTCCGGGGGTTTGAACGTTTTAAGTTGCTCCTGAGTAGTGAAATTTGGTTCGTCCGTTGTGGAAGAAAATTCACCTTCTATTCTTGTCATCTTGTGGCATGGAAGTCCCTTGGTTTGTATCTTCATAAAAAAATTAAATACAGCAACCTAAGCTGCACTCACTGAATTGTGTCATCTGTACATCTTTGAAGTACCTACAAGACGTTTTTGCTCACTGGTAATGGTGAATTTTAGATTTTAAGGGCCTTTATGCTCTCTAACAATTTGGTTGCTTAGGATGGTATAAAACATCGCCCTGTCCCGAGACACCTGTATTGTATTTCCTGCAACACTGATGTCTGACGTGTGACATCACAGGCAACAAGGTTTGGGTTCCTTCAACATGGGTTTTGATCAGCAAGCTCCTCCCAGATACCCGCAGCCAAACACCCCACCTTCCTACGGCTCCGTTGGGGGTAGTAATCCATTTGGCTAAAGGAAGTGTGGAAATACCTGCTCTTTCAACCCTAGACTAAGGGTTTGCAGCCCTCAGTGGGACAGACATGCATCGATGCCCTCGATAGAATGTGTTTCGTACAACCAGGTGGTGTATTTTGTCGGCCGTAATGTGTTGTACAAGTTGTTTCCAAAGGCTTAATGATCGAATGTAACTCTGTTTTAGAGGGCCTAAGCTGCTTTCAGCCTCATTCCTTGTATATTGTGTCTGGCGTTCTGCTCGAATTGCATAGTATGTATATTTTGTGTTCCTTTGTTGTCTTGGACAGTATCAGCTCCTGTTTTAGTACTAGTGCAGTTGGCTATTCAATTTAACGTGGATGATAAGTACTGTATACTAGGTCAGATGTACTCCCTCCGTCCAGAAAAGAATGAAACTATGTGTTGCGTGTCAGCATGAGTAGTTCATGTTTGATTAAATTTCTAGAAAATACTATTCACATTTACGTCTTCAAAATAATTTATTATCAAATACATTTCGTAATTAATCTAATAATATTTATTTGATATCATAAATATTGATATTTTTTATCTATAATTGATTGAATTTAAGATAAAAAATCATGACACCGTGTTAGAATTGTATTCTTTTCTAAACCGAGGGGGTATAATCGTGATCAATCAATTTTGTGGTTTATTTTACTTGCTATCTTAGTATCACTTATTTTTGTGTGATCTTTTTGTAAGGGTTCTTTTTCTTGTGGCACTCATTACAGGTCAAAAAGTTAGTAATGCAACTCAGCAAGTGCTTAAACATGAGCCCAATTTGGCCCAGTTTAATAGCCCGGTTTGGCCCAATTCCTAGACGTAGAGCTAGCCTTGCCTAGCCTCCTGTCGTCTGTCGCGTAGCTATGTATTATGTACCTACTTATGTCTCAGGTACTACCTCAGCAAATAATTTCTATCTTTGCTGTCACTGTCACTCCGGCCAGATAGCTGCTCAACGGAGTCGGCTGTAGAAGTAGCCTAACCATCACAACAACAAAACATAGCACAACACAAATTGCTCACAATTAACTAAACACGCTATTGAAAACATCTGCCGTAAACTTATTATTCGCTACCATTGAAAAGGTGTAACACAATGATACAAAGCTCCCAAGTCCGATGTATATCACAGGTAAAACATTCTCAGTTCCACAAGCTACTACTCTATGTACCCTGTAAAATATCACCACTTAGATCACCAATCATATCCCACCTCGGTGAAACAAGAGTACCTCTGATGGCTATAAAATGTCTTCGAGATCTAAAGACCTGATATACATGTAAAAAAGGAAGCACAAAATTTCCTATACGGCACAAAGATGAAGTGTTGATTAATTGCGGTCCAACTTCGTATGTGGATAAGCCAATCCTAGAGCACATCCCATGCTTAATACCGCTCAAGAAAAATGGCTTGCATGTACTCTAGATAGCAGTCAGCAACCTGCAATAGGATTGGTTACTTGTATTACAGCTTTAACATGACTGAGAAGGTTCTATGGTACATGAGTAATTGTTTACTTGGAATAGCATGCATTTGACCTTTACAAACTAAACCACTGAAGCAAAGTTGCTGTCCCATTGATCCACTATTGCTCAGGAGTCAGCACTGCAAAGAGAAGACAACCATTTAGAAGCATTCTAGTGAAATTGTGTACATAAAAAAAACTGGTAGAAATCCATAACAAAACAAGGGAACGGTAGCAACAAAGCAGGCATCAGTAACAGAAACAGGAACGTTTTAAGCAAAACATTCTAAGGGATACTTTTTAAAAAGCAGTTTGACCAAGCTTGTAATAAAATTAATGAATCCTAGGTTGATCAAAACTCCCTGAACTGCCATACTGCTAAAGATAAGGCCAACTTAAGGATATATTCATAGATCACCCAGCAGGAGCTTCCTAATATCGTGCACTGGGAGGTAAGACCAGGAAAAATAAGGTATTTAGGACTGTACACTTGCTCAACTATAGCTTTTATGCTGATGGTTCTTCATTTTTCGTACCCCACTGTTCCTCACTACTGTTTCCATTCACAAGGACAGCACCATCAGTTGAACCCTCAGCCTCAACCTCAACAGCTTCATCTTGACTTTCTTCTACTCCGTCATCCATCTGCATCAACCTCAACAGCATCTTCTTGACTCTCTTCTACTCCACCATCCTCAATAACCTGTTGAACAATGATCAATGTTATCAGTTCTGCAAGAACAGTGAATGGGAAGCATACATACATATATATAAGCAAGCACATGTAGCAAAAATAACAAAAATCATGAAAGAAAATGGAAAATTATAACGGTATGAAGCTTGAACAGAAGCACGGAACTTTGGAAGTGCACACAACAAACTCTACTGAACTCAATTTAGATAATAGGTCAACAAACTAGAAACTAACAGGAGACAGTCCTATACCATTTATAGCAGCTCAGAGGTTCTGATCGTTATATTCAAAACATAATTCTATTAGTTTTAAGGTACGAAATGAAACAGTGCAGAGCATCATACTCATAAGCAAAGAAGTTAAACTACCAGCATGTTCCTTGACAAGCCAATTTAGTTAAACTATAATATCCACACTACTCCCTGCATTCCAAATTATATATCACTTTAGCCTTGTCCCAAGTAAAACTTTTCTAACTTTGACCAAGTTTTGGGAAAAGCACCAACACAATATCAAATTAGTTTCATTTGATAGTGCATTTATTTGAAATTGTAGATGTTAACAAAGTTTTCTAAAAATTTGGTCAAAGTGAGGGAAGTTTGTCATAGGACAAAACTGAAATGATTTATAATTTGAAACAGCGGGAGTGATTACCATATTGTCAAGATCAAAATTAGGATATTCACATGGTAAATAAGAGCAACAAACATCAGATAACCACCTTTTTTTTGTGAGGAATCAATCATACTAGATAATAGTACCTCGTGAACAGTATCTTCATTATCATCTGGTACCATCTCTTCATGTACATGCATATTTTTAAAAGCTTCCACTAAACTCTCATTTGACCTTTCAGCATGAATCATGTACTCCTCGGCTGGTGGATAGATACCCCTATTCAAACAAATTTTTTTGTGTCGGTAAAAGGTGATAGCTTGGAGAAATATATGAGATTGACATCGCTTCCAATTTTCAACAGATGAGCGCAATTAAAGCACCCTCATCTGATGCAAGAGGTAATCAGAGACAATACAAAAGGATACAGTTACATATGAAGATAAAAAAGAACAAAAACCTTTTCGGGGCAACAGCAGCTTCTACATTGAGAGCAATCTGCCAGTCTTCAAATAAGTTTGGGTACTCATTAGGATCAGCCAGCGACTCTGCTGCTTTTGGGTTTACCTAAAAAAGCAAATGGAACAAAACAGTGCACATTTCATAAACTTAGACCTGCAATTTGAAGACAGTCATGCCCAAGTCTAAACCAGTGATGCCCAAGTCTAAACTTGAGACAAAACAAATATCACATGGGCGTACCCAGTGCAGAGAGCTCCCGCTCTGTGCGGGGTCTGGGGAAGGGTGTCAGTGGCAAGCCTTACCCTCGCCTGTGCAATGCGAGGAGACCGCGACTCGAACCCGGGACCTTCCGGTCACAGGCGGGAAGACTCTACCGCTTGCACCAGGCCCGCCCTTCAAAACAAATATCACATGATTTTAGCTAATTTTTTGAATCCTCAACTAGTGTACTAAAATTATTAGGTAAATTATGCTGGACGAAAGTGAAAGCATCCTTTACAAGTAAATTCAGAATCAATTCCAGCAGTGGACTGTACCAGGGTTATGCTAACATAATAATACCATGCTTGAGTTTGTAACTTAAGACAGTGACAATTTATCCTGAGATATGCGCACTAAGACCAAGTTAACCTAATTAAGATATGCAGAAAGATTTAGCATAAAACTGAGTAGAACGGAAGCAAAGGAGACTCATAGGACAGAAGACCTTCTGGAGATCCTTTTTCCACAATGCTACAATCTCAGGGACTTTGCTAGGAAGATAAGATCTTGCCATCAATGCTGCTTCCGGAATACGATTGCTGTACAAGGGATAGTAGACGAGTCAAAAATAAGAAACAAAAAAATTAATGTTAAGCATGACAATCTTGCCCAGATGCCTCTACCTTTCTATTAGCAATTGAAGACACTCTTCCAGCTTTCCTAGCATGAATAAACAAAGGAAAGAAACGTTGTTCTTTCCTTGTTCTTTGGCTACAGATGCCAATTTGTTAATGCCTTCGGCATCCCCAAGGGAAGAATACAAAAGCAACAAACCACTGAGATCCATAGCATGTAGAAGACACTCCTCTGCCATCTCAAGCTGCAGAAAATTGTATGGCATGCGAGTATGCGACTTCAACTTAAATGTTTGCATGATTGCATCATAGTTTTACATGGAACACTATTTGTTAAATCTAAGGAAATAGCAATAAGCATCCCCTTACCATCAAACTTTTAGTATAACCTCTCTTTATAAGTACCCTCGTATTATCATAGATGATTTTCTGCTTCATAATAGCTATGGATTCATACACTGTTTGTCCCAGTCACAAATAACTAATGTTTTGGACAGTGACATGGTCACCAAGAAACTACTTTTAAGTCTTCGACCACTAATTACTAGTCCAAAATGTATGCAAAATATAGTGAATTGACATGTTGAAAAAATGTTCAAAGGTTATTCTTAGTGAATCTAAACCTGTGCAAAATATAGCGAGTTTACAAAAGTTCAATCAAAGTATTCTTAGAGACATTGATGGTCAAAGTTTAAGCCTGTCAAATTCACACAACATAAAATGACACTTATTTGCGACCAGAGGAAGTAATAATTAAGAAACAATTATGGCTGAACCACACTGTATAAGGACAACATAGATTGCGGCATTGCACATGCAAGATAAACGATACACCCAGTTGCTGTACCTTTCCATTTGACATAGCTAACTCCCCTAATTGCTTCCACTTGGACTCACTTTGCACCTCGGTAGCAATCGCCTGCAAAGCAACTATTATTAGAAAATTTTGAAAAAGAAATATTTTCTCGAAAATGTGGAGAAGAAAAGAAATTGATTATGCCTTCGCAATTTCAAGTCGACCAAGCTGCACAGCCAAGTCAAATCTGTAATTAGTGTCAGTTGCTATCTCGAGGGCTTCCTCCAACATTCCCCGTGATTCCAAGAAACGTGCCACACTGCAAAACAAAAGGTTGGTTCTATGCTAAACCTGACTTGACACTACAATAATTACCATGACATTGAGCACCTGTCATATTGTTCCTTTGGTATAGATGATAAAACATCATTCGCACGATCAAAATCCCCACGCATTACAAGTGTTTTATACTCGATCAAACTAAGGAGTAAAGTATACCCCACAACACTGCAATAAAAAAGTACATTAGCCACAGAACTTGTGTACAAAAACTACATGTGAAATTTAGGTAACAAAGATGAACTCACTTAAATTGCTTATCAATAAGATAGACACGGCTTTGGTTTGCAAGATATCCTAGTAAATACATTGGCCGATCCAAGTGAAACAAGGTTGTGACCTATAACACATGAAATGGTTATGACATGAAAGCGCTCTATCAATAAATGATCTAACTCAAAAGATATATAGGATGTCTTTGTAAGTGACGAAAAAAACTCACCTCTCCTCCTACACAGTAATTAAGCCGCCATGAAGAATTATTGTAGATGAAACAGTCACCAACCCATAGCCCAGTGCGGACACGTTCATTGATCTCATGAAGCAGTTCAAAGGCATCTTCCACACCTTCCTCACCAGCTGAACCCCCTCCATCCAAATGAGATGAAACTACATCCCTCTACAAGGTAAAAGGAAACTTTTATATTAGTACATTTCCATTTGACTATAAAAATAATTGCTTCTTAATTTGACATTAAAAAAAACAAATCAGTGGATGTAACAGAAAGGTCAACTGAACATAGGCAATTAAGGTAATGACAGAACTCACATTATATTTCAAAATGTAGAATGACGTATCACTTGCAATTGTTACTAAATCACCACTGTCGGCCCAGTAAAGGTTCTACACAAAGAAACATGTTTTCAGTGGCACAACGTTTCAAATGGCATGAATGTAAAAACAGGTTTGAAATAATAAGGCAGCAAATTCCATTACCTTCACATTGACATCAATTCGACGTATCAATCTGCATTCCGCCCAATCATAGAAGCAAATGAAGTCATTTGTACACATAGTAAGTAACACTCCACCAAATATCCGTTCAGCAGAAAATGATGGCCTTATACTTTTCTTCTCCTGAAAAGACCAACTCCAGTTAACAGACTATGTTCCAGGAACCCATAACAAAAGAGAATGATATACCGAGTATAGTATGCTGGTTACAATTCACTTAACAATTTAGTTTGGAGCAGCACAGTAAAATAGTTATTTTACCTTTACATCGCACTTAACAAAAAAGATAACACAAACTACAACAACAACAACAAAGCCTATCAGTCCCAAACAAGTTGGGGTAGGCTAGAGTTGAAACCCACCAAGAGTTGAAACTACAGTACAGTTTATTTCATAGCGTCTATAATTCATCATAGAAAATATTGAGGCCACAAATTGGATATGAGGGCCAATTGACCAGACATTTCGAGATTATCTTTTATGGCATATGTACTCTGAACCCCACAATTACAAAAGGAATGTTAAGGATGTTACCAGGAACAGGTACCCTACAGGTGTTTGTTAAGACTTAAGAGACAGGCCTACAGCAGTATAGATATAACTAAACAAAACAGTGTGTCAGAGAGAAGTGAATATGTTATATTGGAACAAACCTGGAAATTTTTACTGTATATCTTTATCCTCGAGGTGCTTTCTCTGATGGCATATTCTCCATCAGTTGACCAAACAACTTCAAGTGCAGACCCAAATGATCTGTTTCTCCATGCTAAAGCTGTGTATATTATGTATTCTCCATCTCCACATACAACAACAAATCTCCCATTCGGATTGTGCCTTAAGCTCTGAAACAAATATTGCACCAGTATATTATTAACATAAACCAGCACAAATAAAATATGCATGACCACAAAACAAATTTTAAAAAATCATGATAGTTCAAACATTCAATGTTGTTCAAAAGAATGAACCATTACCCCCTAGCTATAAACTGCCATGGGCATTTTTATGTCCCACCAAATTACAGAGAACTTTATTTGCACAGATGAGCTATCAATGACCATGAAGCATTTCATTTTGGTATTTGAGTTTAACGTTATTATACAGAAAAATGCAGCTAAATAAACACAATATCCGGATGCATTTCCAAAAATACATGATGAATGTATTATCATGAAGCCATGTCTATGTTCCTTGGACATTAAAAAGATCACAATTGAAGCATCCATTTTATTACAGGTAAACTTACTTGTGGATAAAGATCGCAGCTTCCCAACTCCTTCACGGCCAATGGTAACCGATCACCATCTGCGATCTAAAAAATGAAAATGTTAAGGACCACAGAGAAACCTCATAACAAGCTTACTAAGTTTACATCGCAATAGCATGGTGAACAAAGGCAACCTCATTGTCTGCACCAACACTCTTGATATTGACAGTTTGGATTTCATTATGCTTTGCCCATAT
Organism: Miscanthus lutarioriparius; assembly: GCA_904845875.1. Lineage (NCBI taxonomy): Eukaryota > Viridiplantae > Streptophyta > Magnoliopsida > Poales > Poaceae > Miscanthus > Miscanthus lutarioriparius. The sequence goes on along the minus strand of CAJGYO010000007.1, from coordinate 133,514,705 downwards.
AATTTTTCCACTGCTATCCATGCTAGCAACAGGAACTTCACGACCAATTTTTATCATTATTGTCCCTTCATCGTATCCGATCACGATCCTACACAAAATAAGATATTCCGTATCATTAACTTGACTTATGCAGGAAAGAACAAGTCAATGAAAATCTCACACAGCATGTTTCAGTGAGAGCAATTCTTTAACAAATAGTTAGGTGAATAAACAATTTTACTGTCACAATGTATGAAAATGGGTTATGAAAAAAGGTGTGGTACTTCCAATAAGACATTTGAGGAAATGTGGAAAACACAATGTATGCAGTATGACTGAGCTGTGGGTCTGTGGAGCCCTTGATGGCAGATTACAAGAAATGGCATTTGGTGTCAGACACTTCAATATGGAGAGAGAGAGAGTACCTTCTTGACCCTTTCATATATCCTAAAGCCCAAACTCGCTCAAGGCCATAGTTAAGAGTGTTCTCAAGCCTGTAAAAGCATCAAGAAAATCATTAGTCCCTTGTTCTATAACCAAAAAAATATATTAGTTGCATGGGAAAAGGATTGTGATACTATTCTAAATCATGAGTACAAAACAGCAGGATTTCATATATCCCGAGTTCTGGCATCGAAAAGTAGTTCCATAATTTTATATGAGAAAATGAAAATTAAAAAAAAAAATCTTCTCAATACTGCAGGAGAAAGCATAACTCCGAGAACCCCTTTTTCTCATCACTTCATTGTTAAAGGAGCTAATCATTTCAACAGCTTATGGACATAACCTATTCTAGTCATGTGTGTCATGATGGTTTAATGCTCAACAATTAGTGCCAGCTCTGGTACCAATCATTATAAGGTTAGAACCAATCATGTATCTCATTCGCCTCTATTTAGTTGCAGCGTTTTCTCTGTATGTGACTGATTTTTACTGTATGTTGTAATACAAAACAAACAGTGCAAGTTAAACCTCTTGCTACTGTAACCCTGTCACCAAACTTTTTTTGGGAAGTCATGTGTACTTAATCTAAGTAACAAAATCTCCTGCTACTGTAACCAACAATTGAACATTTAAACTCTAAAATTGTCACAACCAAGTTAAACCTCGAATCAAATAGCATAAGAGGCTATCACATAAACTGCTGATGAACTTTAGTGGCTACCAGATTTGGCCTCAAAATGAGAGCACACTTGCATATACATACATAAGCAAGTGACATGCATGGCAGGGATACTAAATAAATGAGTAGCAATACCTGTAGGTAGTAGAATGCCACATTCGAACTGTCCCATCCTCTGAACCAGTAATTATTATAGGTAGCTCTGGATGGAAACATACAGCAGACACATTATGTGCATGTCCTTCAAGTGTTTGAACGCAGCTCTTTGTTTGGTAGTCCCAAACCTGATTTTGACCAATAATGTCATCACAGTGTACATACATGATCACAGGAGTACAATTCAGTGCATATGACAAACCTTTGCAGTCTGATCATCAGAGCCAGTAATTAAGTATGGTCGATCACCACCAGTGAAGTAATCAACACAGTTCACACCTTTTGAATGGCCATCTAGTGTGAAATTTGGGTCAGGGGAACCAAGACTCCATATCTGATATTGACAAAAATTAGGATATCACCATCAAGCTATGAAAAAGCTAATGACAGCAAATAATACAACATTGTGGCCAACCAGAATTTTTAAAGCAGAGATAACACAAACCTTTACTGTGCGATCCAGGGAAGCACTAGCAAAGGTGTTGGTATCTTTTGGGTTAAATGTAATTTGCATCACATAGTGAGAATGCCCTTCGAATATTTGAGTACACACCCAGCCTTTATCCCAATCCCACAGCTTAATCAGCATGTCATCGGACGATGATAGCACAAAGGGCTGGGTTGGATGAACAGCCACACACCTAATGTAGTCAGTGTGAGCTTCAAAAACCTTGACCTTGTCCATTGTGTTATAGTTGTACACACGGATGAACATATCGTCGGCACCAGCAACAACCCATTGCTTACGTGCAATAAATTTAGCCGAACGAACTGAAATTGTTATGGAATATTAGTATGATGTAAACCTCAAGGAAAAGAAGCAAGCAGAAAGTTGGGTGAGCATACCTGGTAAATCCGTGACTTCAAATGATTTCACCATTGTCTGGGGATGAGTTGATAAAATGCCATCAGTTAAAGTTTATGACCAATAGGTAATATTACTGGACTTTAAAAGTAAGAAGAGATCATGGATTCACAAGGTGTGCATGTTTCACTTTTCTTTCTTCCAGTACCGGGGTTTAATTCTGTGTTTGCTCTATTCCATTCCTTATTCTTCCTTCCAAATTCTGTGTCTGCTCTATTCCATTCCCTATCTAGTCCACTAGTCTGTCAACCATTTACAAGCTGTCTATAAATTCAGCACACGCAACTAAAACCCATCCATCTCAGCATACGTCAGGGAGGTGCTTGTAACTTTTGCCCTAACCATTACGCTTTCTGAAAATGCAATTAAATCCAAATCGTTCCTATTGGTTTTATGTAACCACTAGTATTTTCCTTACTCTATTGCTTCCATATCACAGTTCACAATTGTGTACACCCAAAATGCATGTGCCTTGACCTCTACAGTGAATGCAATCTATGCAAGTGTAATGGCTAATCATTATAGCGTAAAACGTTCATCCAACAGCCCAATTTAGTAAAAAATCACAGGCATAAGCTACTGTGAAGCATGAACAATCACCTACCTGAGTCTGGTAGTTCCATACACAAACGCTTCCCGAGTACAGACTCGACAAAATCCTGCATTCCGCAACATAGTATAATGTGATTAGCCATGGCTCACACGAAGCACTCATAATTCGCATAGCATCTCGGTACACAAAACCAGCCACTCACCATGGCTCTGTCGGATGAAGATCCACGGACTTTACCCTCTCCGACCTCTGCGCGAGCTTCCTCTGATCCAAGCAAACAGAGAACAACCATCAGCGACACGAGCCAAAAACATTTACCGCCGAGACAAAAACGAGCAGCAGAAAGCCAAACGGATCCGAGGGAGATGGGTTGAGATTACCTTGATATCCAACCGGAGCGGCTGCCGGAGCACGCCCGTCGCCCGCCCACCAACACCACAGACAGAGAAAAAAGGCAATCACGTCAGTATACAACGCCGGAAAGCACCAGATCCACGCGGATTTCAACCAGCCCCGCGGCGGATCTCGCTACCTCGCGAGCCGCGGCGCCACAGCCCAACGGGCGCGATCTCGCGTACGCGGCGGCGAACAAGCAAGTCGGGAGCTGGAAGAGGCGGTCGGTGCGAAAGACGAGAGAGAGGCACGTGCACGTACCATGGTGACGCCCGCGACAGCTACGGAGGCAGCGGCGAGGCGAGGAGCGCGACTGGCGGAGGTGCAGCCGTGGAGGCGGCGCTTCTAGGGCTTGCGTAGCGGGGGGGCGGGGAGGAGTGTGAGGAGCGCGGCCGCGCGGGCGGTGGCCTCTCGCCGGACCGGGAGATGCAGGCGCGCCGCGCGGGGAGAGGAGAGGAGATTTGCGAAAGCGGGCCTGCGGGGGGGAAGGAGTGGAGAGGTAGCAAACGGGCTAACGGGTCTCCTCGGTAGCGTGGATTGGATCTGCAGCCTTTTAGTTTGGGTGCGGTTTGTCGTAAACGATCGTAAATTTTTAGTTGGAATATTATTTTTCTCTCATATAAATCAGCTAATAATACTTCTTCACAAACCAGCAACAAAACGAACCAGCTAACCGAACATGCTGCTGGACTCTGGAGTGGAGGCCGTGTGTTTTTTGGTTGGCCTTTTTGGATCGTGGGATGTTGACTTGTCCTGCTGACGTAGTGATTAAGCAAAGCTGGGTGGGTGTCTTTTAAACATCATGTTCGATTTGCTGGTTCGTGAAGAAGTACTGCTGACTGGTTTATGTGAAAAAAAAATACTATTCTACCTAAAATATACTGTTCATGTGAATGAATGAAAGGTGAGGGTTAGCTTGAATTGAAATTACCCGACAAAGACACAAATTTTAACAATTTGAAAGTTCAAGAGCAACTAACGTTGGATGGTTTCAAAATTTTGAAATTAGATTGTTAGTCTCTAAATTCAAACTTTATCATCTTTGATTAGTAATTAGTTCAATTACATAAAAATTTTATAATACGGCAGTGGTTACATTAGACTTGTATTTAGAAATACTTTCTAATGATTAGAATTTTAATATAATGAATTACTATATATATAATAAGAAAAAACAGTGATTAAAAGTGTTATCTTGAGGACTGTGATAAGTTAAATCATATCTCATATTCTAGAATTGATAGTATAAATAAATTGTCCCGGGATGTTATCGGTTGCAATTTATCATCGTTTTATTGGGATAATATATCTTATCCATAGGAGTTGATGTTTCATGGGTAGAAATCAATTTGATTCTGGTGCACTATAGGCCATTGCATGCAAGTTTACAAGGAGATGGGCATACACCCTACATTTTAGGTGTAGGATGTTTTAGTTTTGTCCTAAACTAAAATGTACCAAGTTATGAAAAATAACCAAATTTTATAAAAAAATATCTTGATTAAATCCAATGAAATATATTGGTACTGTATTTATTTGTTCTTATAAAAGTAAATGTATTTTTTTATAAACTTGATTAAGGTCAGAAAAAATAACTTATGGCAAAACTAAACATTTTATATTTTAGAAAAGATATAGTATGTCATGCGTGTTACAAGGCACATATGGCATAAGGACTCTAAAGGCTTTAGCAATGCAAGTTTAGGCTTGAGCCAACAACTACGATGTATGTAGGCACGAAACACCTTGGGCTCCTAAATCTCCCAACTCAAGGTAACACTCACAAGGTTGCATGTTTGGCATGGTTTAATTTAACTACTTTTCATGGGAAAACTGCTTTCGCTTGTGCTCTTAGTTGCAAACTATTTAGTCGCGGTGTGTTAGGTGTCTATTGCGCCCAATGTCTAGCTCAGTGACTCCATGCAGCTTCGGTTAGATGGAGACAATACTGCCTCTCCAAGTTTTCCTAGGTCTCTACCGAGCCACAACCCACAACACAAGCATTACATAGATGCTCAAACTGAACATGAACGCTAGAGCTCCATTGCACGACCTTAACGTGTCATATCATGTGCTTAATTAGTGATGAAACATGGTGTGTGGCGTCCACATTGTTTGCAAGAATGAACAAAGAGAAAATAATAAGACAATAATGCACCACTTCATTAATACATTCTTCTGCTGAAGAAATAAGCCCCTCTCTCGCCGCCTTTCTGGCCTTTTGGATGAATTATGACTCATGCGGCACCCTAACTCCTAACGTTGCAAATCCTCGATGTCATTTTTCCTTCTCGCTTAGTTGGAGAAGTCTACTACAAACTTGCACAACTGTGAGGCCTCACTGTGTCATGATCTTCTCTCCATTGGTGAAGAAAACATTTTCATTGATGCCTTGATGGTAGAGATCCAATGGCCACAGCTATGGTTATTATCACATATGGTGGTTAGGTCCATGGTCATCGATATTGGATCCATCAATGACGCCTCTGTCAACTCGGGATCTCAAGTATCCAGCCACAATATATGGGTGGTTGAAGACGCAAGGCTCCAAGCATGTGATAATGTGGCTTTTTTGTGTTGACTTGGGAGGCATTATGATATGTACTGATGGTGCTTGATGCAGCTCTAGCCCATGGGTGGAGTAATGGTCTCGTTGCCGTGATAGTTCCCTCGTTGGTCAGATTTTGTTGACGTTCGCACATCCCCTTCGCCTTTATACCCCGTCCCATCAACGCTCTTTACCTAAGTTAACCTCCTTCTATTCTACATATCAAGCCAGGAAGCTTCGAGGAACTTGATTAATGGTGGAACGATGTTGCTGCAGCAATATGGTGTTCTGGCAATAGTTGTCGGTCAAGTGGGTTGGCTATTTGTGGGGCACTAAATAGATAAAATTGTTAATGAAAGCCTTGCTAGACTATTGCTTAGCATCGACAAGGATAGCATCATTGGTCGTGTGTTTCTTCCTTGATGCATCATAATTGGCAATTTGCCACTTCTTGATACCAATTTTGAGTAAAAACCTTGCTCCAGTTTTGAACGTGTAGCAAAAGCGGTTTGTGTTGATCATGTCTTCAGTGAGGACACTGCTTTGGATGATCTTCTATGTGCAACAATGCTTTGTTGGAATTCTAGCTTAGCTCGGATGTCCATTGGTTTCATTATTTCCATTGGCTTGGCTTGATTTAGGAAGTGAGCTTTTTGTAGAGTTCGAGCTATTTGTTAAGTCAACCTACTAGCTCGACAACTATGTCATGTAGTTCATGTTCCTCTCTTCTGGCATATGCTCGATGTAGGTTTTGGGTGCCATATTGTCTGGAGACTTGGAAGTCGAGGGCCGCTTGATTGTTGTATGTGCCTGGTTGGGGAACAATGACCAAAATTGTGCTCGCTCATTATTAGACCTGTGATGTTTTTTTCATAGTGTATAACTCATTTATTTTACAATAATATGTTAATAGTTAAAATGTCACATCAAGGAGACTAGGACCATATGGATATCCTAATGTCCTTATATTTTCTAATTGAAGGATGTATAAGAGAAATTGATGGCTATAGTATATGATGAGGGCATCACTCCTTCGGATGCACCCGCTGATCCTCCAACCATTATGCAAGGTCCAATGACCCGAGCTTGAATGCGACAACTAAATTTAGAGGTGAGCTCATTCTTAAGTGATCATTTTCATACTTTTGAGAATAGACTACTACCTAATGATGTTGTATTGCTTAGGAACATTGGAGAGGGTCATGAGAAACTTGGAGGAAGAGGTGGAGGTGAAGATGATTAGCAAGGACGTCCAACACATGCCAGAGGCCCGGTCCAACGGGACTTCGAGTCAGCCTCAGCCTCCAGGACCAGTCAGCCATAAAACGGACGCCCAGGATGCAACCGGACTCCGTTTTCGACTATTCACATATGGATGGAAATATAATTTCATAAGCTAACCAATATTTTTGGTCTGAGGTCCAAATTCCACCAGAGTCAACGGGAATCGTCGAAACAAGTCAGCTTCGACGGAGTGATGTCCTCATCAGTATACCTTTGAAAATCCTAGTTTATATGGACCCGTTTGGAGCACAGGATATTCAGAACACAGGAATAGAAAAAACATAGGATTAGAGTTGCATGTCACAATATTACAGGAATTGAAAACGCAGGAAATTCTCTAGTGGAGCACTTGATGGAGCATAGAAAAAACACATGAATGAGAAGAGAGAGATAGACACGGAGAAAAGTTTTCAAGAGGTTGGACTTCAGGTTAGATTTCTTCCAAAATTCTTATGAATTGAGCTATTCCATGGGAATTTTGTAGGATTCCAAGGTGGCAAATCCTTTGTCCAAAGGGTCACATAGGAAAAATTCCTTTAGGTTTAATCCAACAAAATTCCTTCAGCAATCCTTTGTTCCAAAAGGATGCTGAAAATGAACGGATGGAGCTATGGTATGTAATGCTAATATATACACGGCGATGACAAATTTCGTCACGCTGCAAACCCTGAATGTCAAACCCAATCACAACAGAAGATAGACAGAAGCTGAAACCATGGTAATATTGATTGTTTTGGCAACAAATGAACAATTTGTACAGATCAATCACAGAAAGAGTATATATAGAAAACAAATTTTGCTGTGGTACAGACTTTATAGTACACAGGCATCTCCATCTCCTTGCAAGAGGAAGAGTGGAAGACAAATGAATGAAGTTTGGTGCAGGGGAACTCTCAGGCTGAGGCCGGGAAGCAAAGCGCACAAAAGCCTTCCTTCCCGTGAGCTCTGCCGCCGGAGCAGAGCTCTAGTGAAGCGCGTACGTGGCGACGAGGGCGGACACCATGAGCAGGTAGGCGACGCCCCTATCGACGGCCTGCCGGTCAATCCCCCGCCTCCCCCGCGCGGCGGCGCCCGCCACCACCGTCTCCTCCATGGCCGACGACTTGCCAGCTGCTGCCATGCTTCTGAGTTCTGACGCCGAGTAAAGGATCAAACCGAGCCTGGTGGCGCACCGTAACTAACGTACGCAAGCAGCAACGGAGGCCGAGAAGGAAATACTCCTATGATTGTGGTGTTGCTGGGAGAGCTTGCTGCCATGGTGGCATGGTGCGGTGTATATATATGCGTGCGTTTGTGAAGTGCATGGAAGGGGCGGCGGTGGAAGGAAGACTTGCTCAAGTAAGTCCGGCCGACGGGTCGGTAGCGAGCCGCCTCGTTTGATCGGTCGGGGGCGAGGTCAAAAGTGTGGGTGGGTTTGGCTTTCCTGCGGCTGGGATTGGGAAGAAGAGTCTTGGAAGCTTGAACCTGGATGGAAGGAAGGTCGGGGACGGGCGGGAGGCAAAGGAGACGGAGGAGGACCGCGTGGAATGGAAGGTTCAAAATGCTTCTAGTTCTAGACGCGAATGACGAGAGCGGCGACGGCTGGCTGGCGTGGTTCTTGCTGCGTGAGCGGAGGCGTGCGGCGTGCTGGCGCTTGCCCGTGCCCGTGTGGTGCAGGCACCGGCTTTGACCGACCGGCTCGCCCGTGGGGCGATACGGACCACTAGGGCCCATGGGGCAGACCCAGCGGGAGCAATCGTCTGACCTGGCGTGATTGATGGGCCTGGGCTCGGCTGTCTCTCTGGCAGTTCCTGCGCAGGCCGAGCTTGCCGCAGGTAGGCCCGAGCAGCCCCTTTTGACTGGTTGCCATCTGTGCTGACTTGTCGACCGACGAGACGTCGTGGTTCATCAAAAATCAAAATGCCATCCACTAAAAAAAAATCAAAATGCCAAAGTTCGTCACGTAAATCGAGTGAGACGGCACGGCTTTTGTTGAGAGATATTTCTCCTTCTCGCAGATCTTGCCCATCAAAGGAAAGGATGGAGCCACAGCCACCTCATGAGCTTACAGTTACAGCAAACATGGGTTCCACCGTGTAGGGTAGTCGACGGCCAAAGAAAAGATTCTCTCCCACTTCGCGTCGATGTCCCAAACAGCCCTGCAACGTTGGCATCATGCTAAGAATGCATGTGCGTCTGACAGCGTTGGTGCTCAGAGGAAAAAGTTGTGTGCTTTGTGTGTGGTAGAGTGATCAACGCCGGTAGGAAATTTTTTTTTATTTACTTAGCACTGAGGAAAGTAGATGACTCGAGTCATGTAATTCTTTTGTTCAGCATTGGTACATACAACGGCTTTTCTCGATGGTTCGAATCTCTCTCCTCTTTCAGCATCGATAAAAAGTAACGTCGTGGGTACTTTAAATTGCTCGGATCATCTCCAGGCGAGAACCTACCTCTTGTTTTTACTCAGAACTATCATGTGTTTTGGACCTCTCTCACCAACAGGCCCCCACCGCGCCGTAGGCCCTCATATCCACCGCCGCTGGTCCCTCCCCCCCCCTCAGGCAACTCTGTCGGACGCTGAAGGAGTGAGGATCCATCTTTCTAATAGTTTTCTAGTAGATCAAGTCATGTTAGGGTTGGCGTTTCTTGGTATTGGAGATTTGTTTCCTCCTCTCCCTTTTCGGTGACGGTGAGGAGGTAGGTGAATTTGGTTTCTCTATGGTGACTCTGATAAAGATTAGGGCGACAACTACGGCGTTACCAACTTCCTTGGCATGACGACATAGGAAATTAGGTTTTCGGACGGCGACATCAAGGTAGAGATGATGTTGCCGCCGTGGAATAATTATCTCCAGTCTCTCTTTTCGTTTTGTTGTGGTTTGATCTAACAATGATGAAAGACTAGGAAAATTTGGCTCGATTTTTCTTTTTCTTCAATGGCAGAAGGAAAAAGAAGTAAGACACAAGAAAGAAGAAGATTATGCTCAATTCCGCTAACAGAAATATTGGCCACCGTTCTTAATTTAGGCACTAGTTCTCAGCCTATTTGCTGAGTGTTTGTCTATGCGATCATCCATTTGAATCGTCATATAGGCTTGAGATTGAGATTTGGAGCTATACATACATGAGTATCATGTATTCCAGAATGTTTATAACATGACGATGTATACTCGGCTATAATTACTATAATTCTTCTTTCGTTAAAAAAAAAGGAAACTCTGGTTTACTCATCAGCAACGTTCGAGCCGCCAACTGCCCCGTTCTTCCACCTGTACACGTGTACAGTACGGCCGCCAGCCAGCAACGCCGCCCGGTCGCACCACGCACTTGACCCGCGCCAAACAGCAAACGACGACCCCGCAGCAGTTGCATATCCCCCTCGTCGTGAATCACCGCGAGCGCAGGTCCACCACAGTCACACTCACATCCACAGAGCAGCCTGGAAACCCCTCGAACTAACCAACCATCCCTGCCACCTCGCCGCCGCCGTGCTGGACTTGCTGATGATGACGGCCACCACCCCGGAATCGTACCGTGCCGCCACAAGCCCGTACATCCCCGTCGCGGCACACGATCTCAGGAGGCAGATGTCCATGCCGGCCGCTCTCGCGGCCACCTTCGCGTCATGCGGCCCCGGAGGCGGCCACGGATGGCCAAGAAACCTCGGGGACGACGACGACGGCGAGTTCCGCGGGCGCGCGCCCCGGCCCGCGGCAGGCGGCGTGGGGGCGGTGGTCCGCGGGTTGTGGGCGTGGATCGCGAGGGGCAGGAGGAGGAAGGCGGCCGTCATGAGCCGGAGCGGGTCGTCGGTGAAAGAGCAGCAGTACGGGCACGAGGAGTACGCGCAGAACTTCGACGAGGGCGGCGCGGCGGGGGAGCCCGAGAACCTGTCGCGGTCATTCTCCGCGCGGTACGCCAGGCAAGCGCCGTGGGACGGGGCTCGCCGTCACCGGCGTGGATGAAATCAGCTCTTTTTGCCTAACACTCCGACTCAGACCATCAGTGCTCGACCGGCGCCATGGTCTCAAGTGATCGACAGGGGCGTGCTCAGTGTTTGAGCCTTGAGCGGCGCCATGAACCCATGCCTGTGGCACGTGCGCTGCACTTTGCGGTATTCTTTGGTAACCATGGCAAGGTACAAGGCAGAGAATGTGTAGTGATTAGTCATTAGTGAGACATAAGATAGCATTAAGCATGGTAGTGCAGTTGTGCATTCTTGGCTTTGATGTGTGCATTGGTATTGCCTTTTCTCTCCCTCCAAGTTAAGTTTCATCAAGATCTTATGAATTGGCCAGAAGCCCAGTACATACAACTCAATAATATAAGCAGGTTTCTTTGCGTGCCTCCTCAATCCATCTCCAATTGTAGCGCTGAACAAACCGAGGAACGAAACTGAATGGCTGAACACACGTACATAGACCATGGCTATGCGCCACCAGGAGCGTTAACGTAGCAAATACTATGTCGCTTAACATCTTTTCGTCACAAATCGCAAATCAGAGAAAGACAACAGAACATTGTTTGTGTTGAAGAAGAAAAATATCATAAGTGCTGATAGCCGGTTCTTCACTTCTTCATGCCCAGCCTCTCTTGCATGTAGTGTCCAGCCATTCGCAACTCAGCTCCCTTGGCCGCTGCCTCCGCTGGTACTCTCCACAGGTGGAATGGTCTGCAGGAGCGGGAAATGAAAATGGAAGAATAAGCAGGAGGGTCTGGTGTAGGGATTGGGTCGAACAGGTGGTGTGCACGGTGGCAGGGGTGGAAGGGCTGTACAGAGTACAGACGAACCATGTCAGGCGTGTAGATGTTGTGGACGATGGAGGCACCAGCGAGGAGGGAGCCGACGATGACGACAGAAGACCACGCGAGGGATGGAGTCCCCGTGGGCACCCGGCCGCTGCCAAACCTCTTGCCACCGTTCATCCTCGTGAGTCGTGAGTCTGATGCCTCAGCCTGTTTGGATAACTAGAATTGAAACTCATTCCAGGAATCGTATTCTAGGAATTATATTCAAATACAAAAATAAAAAGAAAGCTTTTATGGGCCGATGGCCTGCCTCAGCGCTGCGGAAAATTTTAATCTACGTACGTCACGTCCCTGCCACAGGCGTCCGCTTTGCCCAGCCACTGCACACTGCACTGCTCGCCTGCGCAGCTCTGGTGATCGGTACGCACGACAGCAGCAGCCTTCCTCCTCGCTTGTTGCTTTGGACCTGGTGAACGGATAAAGGCATAAAGCCACAAGGTAATCTTCGTTAGTCAACGGAGATAGGCAGTATGCTCTCTGTTTTTCATACTTGGCAAGCTATTTTAGCTGACTGTTTTAACTAGCATTGACGAGAACAATACTGCTGGCTGGTTTTGTATCAGAAAAAAAAAATACTATTCCAACTTATAATCCACGATCGTATACGAGCAAACGAACAAGCTGATGGAAACTTTATTTTTCATTGTGTCTACTTTAATTTTTAGCTTTTGACGATTTTAGTTTTATTTTGTAGTTGTCAATATTAGTTTTAAGTATCTGGTAATTTTAGTTTCATAAATATTTTATCCGGTTATTTTAGTTTCAGTATTTTTTTCATTTGGTATACTTGTTTCAGTTTCATTATTTCATTATTTTATTGTTTCTTTTTTAATCTCTGGTTGGCCTAGAGGGGGGAGTGAATATGTCTGTCAAAACAAACACTCAAACTTTTATTAAATTCACCCTGCGGCACTGCCGCCCACTCAAACTTTTATCAAATTCACCCTGCGGCACTGCCGGGCCAGAACAGCAGCACTGCCGCACCTGCAGACAACTTTGAGTCATAGTTCAAAATCCGTGAACGAAAACTTAGATCGGAGAAATTTCCTAGCTTACTGTAGGTATGACAATCATAGATCAAGAGTTAGAAGTGGTAGGAACACCACACACAAGTAGATCGACTATAAACCATAGAAATCACCTCAATCATAATATGTTATGCAAGTAATGTAAATCAAGCACAAATGACACAATGATTTATCCCGTGGTTCGGTTCATCACCAAGGCCTGCCTACCTCCACGTTGTTGAAGTTAGCCACTAAGGCTTAGGGCTTTCGAACCCTTCCTCGTTCTCAAATCAATAGACTTAACTCTTGAGATGAGGGATGTGTTTACTAACTTCAAGAGATGGTTATAAACCTCCCGGGGCTGCTATACAAGTTGGCAAGCTCCACGGGCAACGATGTAGCCAGCTAGGAGTCAAGCTCCAAAAGTAACAAACACAACCGCCGGCCAAAAATGTGAACCAAGTGCTCTTTCGAGTTGAAAATCAATGGAGCTGCTTTCTAATCGAGTTTTGGACCCTTTCCCCTTAAGGATTGATGGAAAATCAATTGATTTGCTTAGAGGCTTAAGGTCAACAATGGAGGGAGAGAGAGAGCTTCTTTTATGTTTTGAACCAGCTGGAATGAGCAGGAGCCAGAAGAGAGACATTGGGAGGAAGAGGATAGGTATAAATACACCCTCAGCCCCAACGGTCACTTAAGGCGCGGTAGTGTCTCTCTACAAGTGCGGCGGTGCCGCACCATGTAAGACAGCAAGAGTAGGAGTGAAGTGTAGACTGTCTTGACTGTGAATCTGAGGATGCATGTGTATGTTTTAACACTTGGTAGCGCATATTAGCTTAAACATTGTGTCCCCCTTTATAGTATGACTTTTCCTATATTTAATTTCAAAATATAAAAAAATTTAATCCTACTTTGAGTTTGAGGCCATCTACATTTGTAATTAGGGGCTCCATTTCGTGTAGCATCCTTGAACATGAATTCTCTGCTTGTCATATCGATAAATCCCATTAGTTTTCTAATTGCGTGGTTATTATCACCAAAACCCACAATTAGAGCTTGAATGCACTTTCACTTTTATTTTTAGTAAAATGATTTTTTAATGTTTTTTAGTTTCAGTTTTTAGTCAAGTTTTTTTAATGTTTTTTTAGTTTTAGTTTTCTCTCTTTTAGGTTTGAATGCTTCCTAAATCCAACATGTTAGTTGTATAATAACTTACCCTCTAAGTTAGCACCTTATGCAATGCTTCTTCAAATAGTTTGCTCCTCATGGTGTATCTTGTTTTATTTTGGGTTGCTACTCTTATCTTTTTAATAAATGTATTTCCAATTGTCAGCTAGTCATATTTCTCGGCTTATATAATAGGTTTTATAATAACTTGTCCATCTACTTGGCAGCTTATGCATGCTTGTTTTAATAATTTCCTCCCAGTTGCAGGTTGTCTTGTTTTGTATCGCTATCCCTATTTTTTAATAAATGCCCCCAGTTGGAAGCAAGTCATGTTTTCCTGACTTTTTTTTGTAACGTGTTGTATATTAACTTGCCCGTTTAATTGGCAGCTTATGCAATGTTTATTTTAATAATTTGCCTCTCCATGTTGTAAACTATTTTGTTTTTGGTCCGTTACTCTTTTAGGGGTTAGTACCCTTATGTAAATATTATATAACAAATATATTATATTTTCATGGTAAGAATCAATGCACATACCATGTAAAAACTTTAGTATATATTTGGAGTAGCAAGTTTAGTATTTCGTGGTAACAACTCATTAAAAATCTCCTAGCACATTTTACGTTTTGAGCCTAATTAGTTCAAATTGCTAACTATTCAAATAAAAAATTTTTCAAAGTACAGGTAAGTAACTCATTAAAAAAATCTCCTAGCACGTTTTTACACATAAATTGCTACTAAAATAAAATTCTTGAAACGTAAAATATTTCGGTGCAAACGAAATTAAAAACAGATATATCATTTAAAAAGTTATAGCAATTTAAATAAACTTTTTTGTTTTTTTATTTTCGTGCCTCCTTGGACCACAAGCGATGAGCTTGTCGCGGGCGCATGCGGCATGCAGTAGACTGCAGCACATGTGGAAGTGGGTCAGGCGTGGGGGGTCGCGTCGCGCAATATCGGTGTCCGTCCAAAAATCCAGTGCACACAAAAATAAAAACGCAACAGATGCACCAGCCGGGAATCGAACCCGGGTCTGTACCGTGGCAGGGTACTATTCTACCACTAGACCACTGGTGCTTTGATGGTTAAAACTAATAATAAATTGTTATTCTTTGTATTCAACATGGCTTCTCTTCTTGTAACACACATTTCATTAAACAAAAGCACAGTTTAATTGGTTACAGCATCCAAGTAATCCATAGAAAAAGGGCGTTTGTCCCTTTCCGTTCAGCGGATGACGAACAATGCTTGTTTACTTTACCACGCCGTCCAAATTTGCTGCCGATTACATCATCTATGTAGCATCGAAATGCCAAAGCATCTGAGCTCTTAGATCGTTGTACGGGCACGGCTCGAATTCTCAACGTACAAGTAGTAGCGGCAAGCATGTCGTTACCTCGCCACTGGTTGCACTTGCACTGCACGATGGTGTTCGTGTCTGGTGCCTGGGCACTCGGCACTCGGCAGGCCACGAACGTTCCTCGCCGACGTGCGGACATGGAGCTAGAAAGGCGCGTCTTTCAGTTTCAGGCATTTTTTTTGCCACGTCGGTACCACTATGCCGGCTCAAACGAATAATAAACAAGCAACAATTCCAATGTAACCAACACTGTTTCTCTAGCTAGAACGATCAGCAATCTCCACCGCAATCCAAGTTCTACGGTAGCACAAGACGAAGAAGAAATCGATCGACGGCGGATGCCCGCGAAACGCCGACGATCTACCGTCTCAAGCTGAGTAGGTGGAGGTTGACGAGGACGGGGAGCACGACGACGGCCACAAGCACAGCGCCGGCGACGACGGCGACGCACGCCCACTTGCGCCCGCTCCTCTGGTACTCCCTTGCGGCCTCGAGCTCGACGGCGCCGCGGAGCACGAAGGAGCTGGCCCGCGCCACGTGGCTCTCGATGTCGTTCAGCTGGTGGCCCTGCGCCTCCACCAGCGCCGCCATGTCCAGGAACACCTGGTGCAGCTCCCTCAGGCTGCGCTCCAGCTCCACCACCGCGTCGTGCCGCTCCTGGATCTCCGACACCGTGTCCAGCACCTGCCCGCGCCCCGCCGCCGCGGCCGCCTGCTCTTGAATCGCCTTCTGCAGGAACGTCTCGCTCTGCCCCGACGCGATCAGCGCCTCCACCGTCCCCTCCGCCGCCTCCTCCCCCGTCACCGTGTAGTACCGCCGCGCCACCGTCTCCTTGTACTCCGCCGCCATCCGCGTCCGCAGGCCCTGCACTCAGTTTCAGTTCAGAGACGCGCGCGTCGCCGCTTTAGATCCACGACTCGCCGTGACCGAGGAAAAGAGCGAGCCGGCTATCTACCTGGAAGTCGTCCATGAGGTCCTTGAGCTTCTTGCCGAGCCCGGTGACGACGGAGGTGCGGGTGCGGTCGGTGGAGGACCCCGGCCCGCAGCCGGGGAGCCTGCGGCTGGCGGCGTTGGCGCGGTCGAGCGCCTCCAGCCTGGCCTTCACGGCCTTGGCGCGGCGGAGCACCTGGTCGACGTCGGCGTCCATGCGGGCGCGGAGGGCCTTGACGGCGCGGGCGTCGTGCGCGGTCTTGCTCTCCTCGTGCGCCGACTGCAGCCGCCGGTGCAGCGCCTCCAGCCCGCGCAGGTCCTCCTTCACGCCCTCCACGTCCTCGAAGAACCGGTCCAGGCACGCGGCCGCCTCCGCCTCGATGCCGCCGCCGCCGGACTCCAGGTCGTCCAGCACCACCTGATGCTTCAGGTCGGCGTACTTCTTGAACGAGGCCGACGTGAAGAGGTCATTCATCTTGAAAACGAAGCGGCAGGGCTACTGGATGCTAACGAAGCACGGCGCGAGCAAGACGACGATGATGGCCGCAGCTGGCTGTGTGCGAGCTTCGAGCTTCAATGGCCGCTTCTAATTGATTGCCAACTGTGACACCGGCAGGGCAGGCACCGAGTCACCAATGCACGCAGCAGCAAGGGCAACAAAAATGTCGCGAGTAACTTCCGGAGCGAGATGTCTTGTTTCTTGGCAATGGCGCAGAGGGAGGGAGGGAAGGACGCCAATTGGCGGGGCAAGGAGTCCACAATTCCCTTCGATTCCAAGAAGAGCTGGCATCCAGCAGACGAAATGGACGTGCCCACGCCGCGTCCCGTACTCTGTTCTGTCTCTCCACTCCACGTTCGAGTTCCAACATGTGTGGTGTGCACGCTGCTTCCACGGGCGATGGCTGATCGAATCTGTGGGTTTTTAGCGATGCGCGTGTTAGACGATGATGTTGTTTGTTTTTTCTTTCTGGCCGCTTGATATATTTTTCAAAACATCGTGGAGACATGCATGGCCCGCATGGGCAAGTGACTTAATCACCAAATACCTCTAATCTCCACGGACCACGGAGGATGATTAACCGAACAAGCCACACTTTCTACTTTAAGAATTCCATTTCACTATCCTGCAGATAAATTTCAATTTCTGTATGTGTACTTAGTCCCTTACACAAAAAATTGGCTCCTTCAACCCGATATAAATTATTTGATGAATTTCCAAGATTTACCCAAGAATATTTTTTTGTCTTCTCTTGTCTTGTATAAGGTGTGTTTAGTTTATGTTTTGCGGATTGACAAAATGTTTATCTAAGTGCATAACAAAAGTTGTGTATTTAGAAAAGCCAAAGCGTCTTATAATTAAAATGGATGGAGTATATTTTTGTCATCATACTCATTTTACCTTTGATATTAAAAAAACTATAAGAACAATTCGTTATAAATTCTTAAAGTGTTCTTTAATATTGTTTATAATTTCACTTGAGGCAATTTCACCAAGTTTAAAGGTTGTTGAATTCATTCCATAAATAATGGGAAATAGAACAGTGATCTATCAACACATACGCTCAATATGTTTTCATTTCTCTCTGATTAATATGGTACTTATTTGCTTTGAGCTTCTCATGTTAGCAAAATCTCTCATAGTTGCGAGAGAAGGGAGTGTAAGGAGAGGCGGGAGATGTGCGCCTAGCCGCCTAGCTGCCTAGCCCACCTATAGGCGTGGAAGGAAAATAGAATAGTGCATGTCTATTGTTTAGGGGCATATGTCGATCCTCCCACATGGATGACTCCTTGCATTTTTCGCAGCATTAGTAAAGATTGTTGTTATTGTGTAATGCGTGATTTTTTTTCACATTCTATATTTCAGTCAAGCATTTGCAGTTTTGCACACGGCTCAGCAAAAGGCCAATTAAGGTTTTTGGTTGGGTTTTTTATTTAATGAAAAAAAATCAAATTCGGCTGAAAGGTGAATCGGCCCATCAGTAGCCCACAGACAGCGCTCGCCTACGGCCTATCCGCGTCAGCCCGCCGGCGAGGCACGTACGAGACCCCCAAATTCGCGAGGCGACGATGGCAGGCCGCGCCGGCGGCGGCAGCCGGCCTCGCGCCGTCTTCATGGCCTTCGGCACTCAAGGCGACGTCTTCCCCATCGCAGTATGCTTCTCTTCCTTCACCTCCCCCTCTCGCAGCTGACTTCTGGAGACGATTTTGCTTCCTTTTGCTCCACCTGTTACTGAGCCGTCAGGATACATCGGGATTAAGCTCATGGACTCGATTTAGTTTGGAGGGCTGTGCTTTCAATTTGATTCCATCCGTATTCGTTCTGTAGGCGCTTGCTGCAGCTTTCGCGCGTGGCCAGCAGGAGTATGCTGTGGTGTTCATCACTCATTCCGCGCACCGGGTAAGAAGGCTTGCTAAAGGGGAACAGTTTTCATACTCAGGTTTACTTCATGTGCCATAATGTAATGAACTTGGTGCAGAGTTTGTCAGCACATCTAGCGGCCAGCAATGTCAGATACATGCCTGTGTCAAGCCCGCCTGTCCTCGCTGACGAACAGGTAGAGAATATCTCAAGTAAGTGCCACTGCCAGGAGGCTAATTGAATCACATGTGGTCCAGTTATTTCCTGGAAAAAACGATTATTCATGCAACTATCTTTCTTAGGCGATTCTATTCAATCAAATCATGAGCATGAGTCCTTTTCAATGCGGAAAAAAGCCATTCAGATGGAGCACAGGAAAGAATGCGTGTCTTCTATTGAAGAAGTTTTTGGAAACGATCCAAGCATCAGTGGGGATTTTATTGTGATCAATTTCTTTGCTTTGGTAAGTAACTGAGTAATATCTTTGTTCATGTATAAGTTAGAACTTGGTTTTATTATTTTCTTCAAAATATTCTGTTCAGTTATTACAAGTGGCGGTAATGATATGAAAACCCTGATTCACAACACATGTTGAAAATTGAAATCATGGATTTTATCACACATGACAGAGGACATATCCACGATATTTTTAACCAATCAGTTCTATATTTAGGAAATCAGAATCATTTCTAATAACCTAATTCAGCAACAAAATGCTTTTTATGCTATCATAATATGGGTCATCTCATGATTTAGGAAGGTTGGCACCTCGCAGAACTATTCCAAGTAAAGTGCGTCATTGCTGCTCCCTATTTTGTTCCATATAGGTACTTGGGCTATATTGATTTCGATTTCACATGTGCATTTTAAATTATTTCATTAGGGGGTTATCTAATCTTCTACAGTATTACTCTATTAGATATGTATCAGTAATTTTAGTGTGTTTATGCCTCATTTTCAATAATTTAATATTCTAGCACTTGTTTTTTTTTCAGTGCTCCTACATCATTTGAACGTCAATTTAAACAAAATTTTCCTCTACTGTACAAGTACTTCCAAGAAGCTCCTGCAAACACGGTACAGAATAATGCCTCATAACAATGTTTTCTCTCTCAAATCCTCTTTGTCATTGGATTTATCAGTTTCGGATTGGCAAACAAATCTTTTAAAGTTGCTACTCTATTTAACTTATCGGCATGGCGTGCAGATAAATTGGGTCGTCTTCTAGAGACATAAGTCTCATGACTATTACCATTTTATGTATTTCACACAGTGCCCATTATTATTATTATATAAGAGGAAACAATAGAGCACTTCATTCTGTAGACACCAAGCCCTGTAGAGCAGTTGGGATATCCGTTAGATCCTTGAGGCTGAACACTTTTACCATTCTATGTAATTATCAGGTTTGCCATAGTGCCATACACCATACTTATGCTATGTGATTTTTGTTAGAGTATTTATTTCCTCTAGCTATTACTTTGTATCGGCTGCCTCTTGGGTTTCTACCCAGTGTGCTGCCTAGGTACTCCCAGCTTGTTGCATGGGACTTCTTCCCTCTTAACTCTCTAGCTTAGCCTCTCTCTATATATATGTAACCCTCTTGTAATCTCATCATCAAGTAATCTAAGCCTCTTGGCCTTTCTCTATCAATTTTTATTCTATCTCACCTCTGTGACACAGACATTGCAGATTCTCATATGTTAGCATCTGAAATGTATGAGAAATGTTGTATGCCTCTTAAGCATTGAGGGGGAAAAATGCTACATTAATGTTGTAAAGCAATGGTAGGTCTGCTGGACTGACATTATCAACTGGATGTGGGCACTCTTCACGGAAAGTTGGGGATCATGGAGAAATGATTGTCTGAATCTTAGCCCTATTCCTTTCACAGTGGGTATTATCTATAATTGTTTTTGTTTGTATGTTTGCAGTCCTGTTTAAGCTGTTGGAACATTACTGAGGTCAGGTTTTCTGATAACTGCAGGATCCAGTAACCAATCTTCCTTTGTGGCATGTGCGAGAGGAGTCACCTTTATTACTGTTAGTATCATGCCTTATATGAGAACAATCAAGTTAATACACCTTCATATTCTATATTCTGTGAGCTAGTGCTTTGACAACGGGAAACTTAGGAAATGAAATATTGTGATTGATTGATGGTAATTAATTGTACAATGATAAACCACCCTTGTATTAGTTTATACTGGATAAATGATTATTAGTTTTGTTTTTCCAGGTATGGTTTCAGCAAAGAAATTGTGGAGTGCCCAGGTGAGCTCTGGTGCCCTCACATCTTTTTAAAATCATTTTAGATGTTTATATTTCTTCAAATTTCATGTACCTAATTTCAGTAATACTTTACATAACATCATGGTAGGATATTGGCCATTCAATGCTCATGCTTGTGGCTTTTGGTTTCTTCCTATGGCTTGGCAATTTTCTTGTGACAAATGCATGGAGTTGTCTGGAAATACCAATTCTTCATCTGGCGGTATGTTGTGTGCAAACCATTTTTCCCTGGAACACTTCCTCACAAGGAATGCTTATTCATCAAGACTTATATTTGCAGGATTAAGTTCCATTGGTAGGTGTGTTTCTCATCCAATATTACTCGTATTGTTATTTTTACTCTTTCTATCCTGGTGCTTGTGCATTGCAATGGATCTCCAACAAATATTGAAATTATGTCTCTACTCATTGAGCTATTCATCGTTCACAAATATTATTTTTTAACCTTGAAGCTACATAGATTTTCTGACCTATCATTAATCCATAACCTCAAAGAAATTCAGTACAGCTGTGCACAAAGGATTCACTGAGCATACACATATGCATGAACAAATCAATGCACAAAAGTCCTCGGAGTTAAGGCATAGTAGAACTTTAGAACTAACCACCACCACCAACTAATCTTTTTAAGTAGTGTATATCAGAGTATGTAGATTGTAGAACCTAAGTTGATCAGCTCTCATTGCCTTATTTTGCTCTAAATGTAGCTGTTAGTAGAAAGTTATGGACATGGCTTTGCACTTTGCAAAACATTCTACGTTCTAGGTCTAGCTTCATTTTACATATCTATGTTCTATGTTTTTAGGAGTTTTTTTTTCCTCCTGTCATTCCAAATCTTCTTAGAAATTTCCTAGATTTTTTTTTTCTTACATATTTTTTTTATGACCAATCTGGTGCAGAATGGGCTTTCTTAGAAATCCTAAAGCATTTTTAATGGTGCTTAAGGCTGCCATAGAGTCATCAGACTATAGATTCATCCTTTTTTCATCTGGATACAAGCCATTGGATTCTGCAATCCAATCCATTGCTTCATCAGAAAATGAATCAAGAGGCGTGGAGTCTCTTGGTGGTGACAGCACTCTCCTTTTTAATGGCCGTCTTTTCTGCTTTTTAGGGTGAGTACTAGATTGATGTTATATGCTTGTCCTGCCATGTGGAATTGGTTGTGAGTAATATTACAATTTTCAGATCAATACCGTACAGTTGGCTTTTTCCTAGATGTGCAGCTGCTATTCACCATGCTGGCAGGTAAGAGAGCACTCAATTTTTCCTCTCATTGTCTGATTCATAATCTTGCATGATACTGGTACTTCCGCAAACGATTTTATGTTTTTACTGCTTTGACAACAGTGGATCTACAGCTGCAGCACTACTTGCTGGAATCCCTCAGGTGACAGCACTTTCTATAGCTTCATCATGTTTGAGGCTGTCTTTCTGCTGCTTTTTTCTTGTCCTTTACTAAACTTGTGATACTTGGATGTGTAAGAAGCATCAAGCCTAGTAATTCTATAACAAAAAATTGAAGTTCTGATGCCGATTCAAACAAATACGTCATCTTCAAGATTCTGCATTTTCTTGACCATTTAATGATATAGCTACCTGCTTTGGGATGGACCCATTGTACTAAATCTTTTCATGCAGGTAACATGTCCTTTCCTGCTGGACCAATTTTACTGGGCAGAGAGGCTACATTGGTTAGGAGTGGCGCCTGAACCCCTACAAAGACAAAATCTAGTCCCAGATAACGATGATGCCTTGAGCATCCACAATGCTGCCGATGTGCTAGTTGGAGCTATCAGATCAGCTTTATCACCGGAAATCAAAACTCAGGCGGCCAGAATTGCTGATAGGCTTTCTTTTGAGGTGCGTTGTCTCGATGGAACACTACAATCATTGTATCAAGGGCATAGCCATATATACCAATGCTTATTATTTTCAAAAAAAGATTGAAAACTTACTACTTTTCACTTTGTTATATTGTGCACAGGATGGGATTGGAGAAGCCCTCAGGATCTTGAAGGAGAGAGTGTTGACTCAGAACAAAACCTGAGCCATGATATCTGTGTGGCAGTAGAAATCAGGACCAGAAACATCTAAAATTACTGATCATAATACTCTTAGAAAACAATGCACGCAATTATTGTGTCAGTTTTTGTGTGTTGGGGTTGAGGGGTGTGGGGGGGGGGGTGGGGATTGAGTTGCTTTGTTTCTTGATTGGAAGACGGAATAAAAGACTGATGCCTCGCCAATAGAGATTGTAAAAAAAAAAATGCAATTCTCAATTCCGGAAGAGAGAAACAATTTTAATTTTGACCACCTCTATAGGAAAAAAAGTATTAATCAAATAAGTATTGTTATATTGATTATGAAATATATTTTCATAGTAAAACTATTTGGAGACATAAATATTGATATTTTTTTTCTATAAAAAAAGTCAAACTTGAGAAAATTGCATTGTTTTTGGGCCAGAGGGAGTAGTAGCATAATTGGCAACATATTGTTTTATCTCGTCAGGTAAAGTGACCCAA
This sequence comes from Miscanthus lutarioriparius, assembly GCA_904845875.1. Taxonomy (NCBI): domain Eukaryota; kingdom Viridiplantae; phylum Streptophyta; class Magnoliopsida; order Poales; family Poaceae; genus Miscanthus; species Miscanthus lutarioriparius. The sequence continues at coordinate 133,491,370 of CAJGYO010000007.1, read as the reverse complement.
ACTGAGATATTTTCCATCCTTACATATCACAAACAAAAACATAATAAATACTGATTTGAGCAATATGTCTGTTAGAAGCTGCAGTCAAATTTTTAGGCCTTTTAAAGCTTCAAATTACTACTTTAAAATAGCTGAATTTTGGAAAGGTTCGAAACAGAATGGTTCAGTTAGCACTCAAGAGTCAATGCCTGGGCAAGTTGGAACATGCAGAGCTAGCAAACCACTCTCCAGTCTTGGCTCCACCACCAGCTCCATGCAGCTCTTTCACAGGCAGAGCAAGCAAACTACTCCACGCACGAAAAAGCACGGCAAATCTGGCTTCGGTGGCTTGCCGCTATAAATTCATAAAATCCAGCGCGCTCCAACGCCGCAGGATTCAGCCATTCACCATCTAAGGAGCCAGCACACCACACCTGACCGAGTGACCGCTCAGCTCAGAGTCAGAGAAAACACTTCTGGGATTCCACTCCAGAAATTAAAGCAAGCATGCCGCGCCACCTCGCGCTCCACGCGATCGCCGCCGCGCTGCCGGCGGCGTCAGGGCCAGGCAGCCACCTCGGCCCCGCGGTGGCCGCCGCGGCAGCTTTCCTGGCCGTGTGCGCGCTGGCGCTGGCACTGTGCGCGTCGCACTCGTCGCCGGGGCCAGCTGGGCGGCTGCGGCGCGCCCTGGCCAGCGTGAGCCGGCGGCGGACAGAGCCGGTCATCGCGGCCGTGCACCAGGTGCAGCCCGGCGGCGGGGAGGCGTTGCCGTGCGTCTGGCAGAAGGGCATCCTCATGGGCGGCAAGTGCCAGCTCCCCGACTTCTCCGGCGTCATCAACTACGACCCCGCCGGCAACCTCATCGCACCCGCCCGCCCTGGCCGCGCCGTGCCCGCCGCCATTGGGCTTGGCTGGTGAAAGACTGAAGAGGATTGATCGATCAAGCAGTATATTATAGGAGTTCAAAAAATTCGTGTGTCCATTTCTGTTTGGAGTTCGAATTTCACTGGTCCTGATATTTTGCACTCATTGGTGGCTAATAACTAAAGTTGCCACCTGAAAATCAGTTTGTCACATCTGGTGTGCCAACATGTACGTGTTGCACTGCTCCGTAATAAAGAAAAAGTTTGGTAAACCGACATTGTTCACCCATCGAACTTCTTAACTGGGATTATCAATATATATAACGTTACGTAGGTTGATAACACATGATTGACGTTGCTAGATTAATCACGTATGGAAAATCCTTTCATATTATACAATACAACTTGATCTATAGCACTAACTTCATTCCAAATTATAATTCGTTTGATTTTTTTTTGTCCCAAGTTTGACCACTCGTCTTATTCAAAAATTTGTGTAAAATATCACTTCTTTTGTTGTGACTTGCTTTATTAACAAAAGTTCTTCAAGAATGACTTTAATTTTTGACTATGTTTACATAAATTTTTTGAATAAGACGAGTGATCAAACTTAGGGTCAAAAAAAGTTAAATGAATTATAATTTGGAACAGAGGGAGTATGTATTTATACAAGTTGCATGTTAAATGTCGTATTCGAGATCATGCCAATGTCCTAAAAAAGACTTATATTTAGGATAAGAGACAATGCGAAGAGAATGTTCTCTTATTTTACGACAAATGCCAAAAGTTATTTGACAATGTGATGCGACGTGGTTCTTGCGCCTGCGGTGGCAAGACTGCAGGTGGAAGAATCGGGTGTTCACGTCTCCCTCGGCGAGGAACAGCAGACGTGAGCGCTGACGGGCGATTGTCAGGCAAGGACGTCAAGAATCCAAGACATTTGCGTTTTAGCTCTTTGCGAAGCGCCACTTCCTCAGGTGACAGCGACCTGGTTTCCTGCGTGTTAAATGTCGTCTTGGAGATCATGTCAATGTCCTACATTTGTACTGTGGTTTGCAGGACAGAAAAAAAAATCACTCCAGCCTAATCTTAAGTAGGAGTTGGTCTACGAGTCCACGGGAAGACCGAAGGCGAGTGTCCTGTCCGTGACGGCCACGACAAACTCCAATCGCAAATAAAAGCTGTCATATTCCATACGCTCGGTGCTAATACTGCTAGTGCTAGCTTTTTAAGCCGCCAAGCTCAAAACCAGTTTCCTCAGCAGAGGAGAGTGCAGCATCAGAGCATCTCTTCTCGGCTTCTCCAAGGGCAAACAAGAACAAGAGAGCCATGGGCGCGAGCCATCTTGAGCAAACCAATGCTCTCTTCAGGAAAAATCTTGTAATCCAGGTGACCCCCGCCTTGATCTCCCTCTTGTTTTGGATTTTTTTCAATCAAGGTTGCATCTTTCAAGTTCTTGCGTCGAATGGATGAAATTGATCCTTTTTGTGATTCGATCACTGACTGACAGAATTTGGTGCAGTTGCATGAATAACATACCAAGGTTCAATCTTGCTCTCACCAGTCACCATAGATGACAATTCCCTGCACTGACGCTACTTTGAATTTCGACTCTTTTTCAATCTGCGGTTCCATGAACAATACACCAAGACCACTCATCATGACACTGAATTTCGACTCGTTTATTTCGCTCCCAATCCGCAGAGGCGCGCCTGCAAGACGAACTGCTGTCTGATCTCGTTCCCGCTGCTCCTCTGCTCCGTCATCGGCGGCCTACAGATCGCCATCAACCACGCATCGTCGTCGCAGGGAGAGGGAGCTGCGAGTCCTGCTACCCATCTCGACTGCAGCTGCAGCAACGTCAGCGTAGACGAGAACGCGATGGGAGGCATAGAATGCCCAGACGAGTGCCCGTTGCCTCGCGCGCCCAAAGAACCCCCTGTCCTCAAGATCCCATTTCTCAAGTACCGGGCGGTTCAAGACGGGCTCTTCCCGTTCACTGATCTCCCAGATGCGTCGTGCAGGGTCAATGGGTCTTGCGCGGCAACATTCCTTGTCACTGGCGGCAACCACTCTTTTGTAGAAAGTAAGTCTTTTTTGCTGTCCAATTGTTCATTCTGACAGAGTGCAGTGCAGTGCTAGCTTTCTGTGAGTGGTTTCTGAAATAGCATTTTTCTCCTTGCAGGTGTGATGGATAACATTTTCCCTGCTCATAGTTCTTCAGTGAACTTGTCGGCAGATGTTTCTGCGTTGTCTGATTTTGTTCTGGTAGGCTGCTTCATTCTTTGAGTTCTCTGTGTATGATCCTTATTGGCAGGGCATTTTGTGATGTTTGAATATCTGCAGGCAGATTATGGAGGATCTTTTCTTCAGAACAAGTGCTTCCCTAACTTGACACTTTCTTATCCAGTTCAACATGGCAATCGTACCGTGAGTCAAGGTAACTATTATCCCCATGTAAGATCAAATGCTGCATTGCTCACTGACGATAAAAATTTCGGTTCAACTAAATAAAAGGTTGCAGTGCCAATGGCTTCAGCTGTTGCTGACACTGGTAAAGATATTTGGGATTAGTACGGTCTTTTAGCACATGGCAAAATGATAAATAAATCCACAAGCAATTCTCCTGTCTTACTATTTAGCAATGTTACTACATTTTGCCTATTACTCATGCTTACCGGAACTCTTGGAGTAGATGTACAATGCACAGAAGGATTAGTGCTCTGGCGTGACAGTTCAAGGCTAATTAATGATGAATTATATGGAGGTTATTACCAAGGGAATAATAACCATAAGATCGACGCAATTGCCGCAGGTCATATTTTGAATCTTTGTGCTGTCAATCAGTTATTCTAACTACTGCTCATTGGCATCTAATATGTGGTTCATCTACGTGACGCAGCATATGATTTCTTAAGTTCTGATTAGGGCAACTTCAACCTGATCATCTCATACAACTCCACAAACTATGGTTTTTATGATGAATCAGAACAATCTGTCCCTGTGCTTAATAATCCAGCAGGTCCAGTGCAAAAAGCTAATTCGGATCAAGTCCCACGATTAGCTAATATGGTATCGCTTTTCCTAGTTCAGATAAATAATAGTATATCTCTTTGCAAAACTTCTCTTTAGTTTCTTTCATTGGAACCCCTCTGTTCTTTAAACATTTTGTTCATTCCCATATGCATGTCATTCTTCATTTTCTTTTATAGTGACTTCGTTCATGCACTACTACTCTCTTTGTTGTCAAACTATTTGTGGCACCCTTTCATCATTGTTTTACACTTTATAGAGTTCCAATTTTTCAGGCCTCAAATGCATACCTTTATTTAAGGGGTAATTGTCTCAAGATGTCATTTGAATTTGTTAAAGACATGCCTAGAGCAGCTATACCAGCTGTACACAATGACCGGTTTGATCTGGGTCCATATATAGCCAATATGAATTGGATGATCTGATATGTTTTGGTGTCACTATAAGAAGCATATAAATGTGGTTACATTGTTAATATTTTCATATCTCGTGAACCGGTTAGTTGGTTCTGCAGGTAATTTTGACAAACCTTGTATATGAGAGACAAAATAAGCTAAGGATAATGATGAAGATGCATGGTCTTGGAGATTTACCGTATTGGACTATATCCTATTGCTATTTTCTACTATTGTCGCTGCTTTATGTGCTGTCCTTCATGCTATTTGGTTCTGCCCTTGGTAAGATACATTACTTTTAATACTAGGAATGTACTTTATAATAATCAAAATGAAACATAGGATGAACTTATAGTGGTTCTGATATCATGAGGGAATTGACGCAAGCACCAATATAATTGCAGTTAGATCTTGGCTTTTCTTTATACGAAATTATTTTACTTTTTATGCTAATTTTAATGAAAGGGAAAGAAGCCTCATGGTACTATTATAAATTGGAAGCAAACCTAATGATACTTCAATTTCTATGTTCAGGTTTAACATTCTTCCGCCAGAACAACTATGGCGTGCAGTTTGTATTCTATTTTGCTTACATGAATTTGCAAATTTCATTTGCATTTCTTATGACAACATACTTCTCTAGTGTGAGGACAGATACCGGTACGCTTCTGTTAATGTGTGCATTATATCCATTTTATCAGATAATGTGGAGTATCTGTTGTTCTGTACTGAACTACTGATTATCTGGCATCTCTTCATGCAGTGACAGGATATTTGTACATATTTGTGTCTGGCCTTTTGTCACAATTTTATATTCAGATCCTATGTTGAAGATGCTAACCTCTCAAGTATGTACAAAGTTCAGTAGCTATATCTTAATGAAGTCGATATGTACGATGTTAGTGATCTTCTTTTTTATGTAAGTTTTTTTCGTTATTTCTAATAAGTTGCTTGGAAATTTTGTGTTTTCTCATTTCAAGGAAGCTGGATCACACTTATGGAACTTTTACCTGCATTTTCCTTATACCGCATTGTCTATGAATTCTCACGATTTGAACGGCATGGAAATTATATGGCCTCCTCGGGGATTCAATGGACTGATATGACTAATCCAGAAAATGGATTGGCAGGTGTACTTATCATTATGGTACTAGAATGGTTCGTATTCCTTTTATTTACATTCTATTTGGATCGTTTTCATTCCATCAAAGACGGAATGAGAAAAGCAGCAGTATTTGTTCGCTCCCGCGTAAATGGGAACCATGTTGAAACTGCTCAGCAGCAGAACATACAACTTCAGGAGTTCAGAGCTTCCGTTGAAATGGAGAGAACAGATGTCATCAGAGAGGTGTGCTCTGCTCTATTCTTGGGTACACTCCAATCAGTTACATACAGCTCCAGGAGTCTTTTTTTCTTTGTTTTTTTTAGAAAGAGCTTCAGGAGTCTGTTGAGATAATTAATGAGGAGTTTGAACTCAACAATGTACTACCTAAAAAGTTACACCTAACATTATTTTCATGTTAGTGGTTATTAAAGTAACTTTAGGAAGCAGAAAATACTAGAACTCATTAAAATACCAGATGTGTTAAAAAAAAGGGACTTGCTAAAATTTAGGTGCTTGAATTTTAGCAAGTCCCATATTTTTTAACACGCCTGATATTTTAATGAGTTCTAGAATTTTAGCAAGTCCCATTTTTTTTAACACACCTGGTATTTTAATTAGTTCTAGTATTTTCTGCTTCATACGATGGTTATTGCATATATTTTATACTGAAATTGCAACTTTAGTTCGTTACAATTTATATAGGCATAATTTGTAATTTTTGGTTCTAAAAATAAAAAGTCCTTTAGACAAAACCAAAAACTCAACAAAATCTGATCTTTGTTGGCATAAAGAGAATTAATAATTTATAATTATTTCTATAGTTAGATAAGGACAAAAATTTGATATATTATGATACAGAGGCAAATAACAAATTACAAAATAATAATTTACTTGTACTAGTTGGTTGTACAAAGAGTGTGCCTGAAACCATCTTAAATCAGCCACCTCACCTGAAATATAGGAGAAATGAAAAAATATATTAAAATACCAGATCTTGAAATATAGAATCAGATTAATCTATATTCAAAGTCACTTGTGAAGTAGTGCATATCAATTTATCATTTTCACCTTTCTTTTCAGAGAGAGATAGTTGAACAGATATCAAAAGAATCTCGCAGAAGCTATTCAGTCATATGCGTCAATCTTGAGAAAGTGTACCGTGGACAAGATGGAAATGCAGATAAAATTGCAGTTAGAGGGATATCCATTTCTATGTCACGTGGTCAGTGTTTTGGCGTTCTTGGTCCAAATGGTGCGGGAAAGACCACTCTTATTAACATGGTAAGTTCAAATATAGATTTGGACACAATAGGTTATGGTATGTAAGTATAGGTCAATCTCTCTATTTAGAGAAGGTGGTTAATGACTGCAATTATGTGTTCCTTCAAAAATCTAAGAAAAAAAGTTTGGGTGCTCGTGTAGTAATAAAACTGAACTCCAGAGTTTGCCTCCTATATATATTTTAGCTTTTGCAAATATCCATCGGTTATACTGATTATCATGTTTTGAGTACTCTTAACCTGTCAACAGCTGACCGGATTTTGTAAACCTACCGCTGGCACCGCATACATTGAAGGGATGGACATATGCTTCGACATGGACCAAATATATACAGGAATTGGTGTTTGTCCACAGGATGAGTAAACTACTCTGTCTCACTCAGATGTTTCTGAACCAGTTTTTCAGGTTAGCTTATTTAGTTGCGAACTTGTGATGACTTTCCTCTTTCCTGGATGACCTGATGCAGCTTGCTATGGGAAAACCTGACTGGTCGCGAGCATTTGTTGTTCTATGGCAGGCTTAAGAGATTAAAGGGTGCAGCATTAGCTGAGGTATTGTTTGACCTGACTGCTCTAATATTGTGCTGGGTTATTTTGATGTTTCTGTTTCTGTCAATATTGATCACTTGAAGTACTATCAAGAGTAGATGAATGGAATTAAAATACTAGTCACTGTAGTCTGTAGGGTTATTTCCAGGCAAACATCATTTGTTGTTTGTGTCCTCTACTACTCTTGTACAAATCATTCAAGCTGATCTACAATCCAATAAAAAATTATCTGGTTGCAAAATAAACCAAATCATTGCACAGTAGAATCTACTAAAAGCATCATAGGATGATCGCTTACTTCCAGGCCATTGAACAATCTTTGAGAAGTATGCACTTGCTTGCCGGTGGTGTTCCTGATAAACTCGTCGGAAAGTACAGTGGTGGTATGAAACGTCGTCTCAGTGTTGCTATCTCTCTAATTGGTGATCCTAAGGTATTTTTTATTAATCAACTGAAATCATGATTTAAGGAACACCTGATATTCGTGCACATATAAGTATAAATAAATAAATATGTTTGTGGAGTGCTTTTATAGGTTGTTTATATGGATGAACCAAGCTCTGGTTTGGATCCAGCATCAAGGAAAAACTTGTGGAAGGCTGTGAAGTCTGCGAAACAGGATAGGACAATAATTCTCACAAGTACAGTATTTGACTTCACCTGTCATCATGAGATTGACAATCAGATGGGGAAAACATTGCTTGAATCTTTCTATTTTCAGCGCACTCGATGGAAGAGGCTGATGTTTTGTGCGACCGGATTGGAATCATCGCAAATGGTAGCTTGCAGTGCATTGGGAGCTCCAAAGAGGTACACTACACACTTGATCGATCAAATTTTCAGACAGTATCAGCCAGTGATCCGGAATTCTGACATGGCCATCCTATTTCTTGATTTTGTTTCCAGCTGAAAGACAGGTACGGAGGCTCATGTGTGCTGACAGTAACAACTCCGGCCGGCGAGGAGGAGGAGGAGATCGAGAGGCTGGTCCAGTCCATCTCGCCCGCGGCCAACAGGGTGTACCGCGTCTCGGGAACGCAGAAGTTCGAGCTGCCGAAGCAGGGTATGAAGATCTCCGTGGTTTTCAGGGCCATGGAGCAGGCGAAGAGCAGCCTGCACATCCTTGCCTGGGGCCTGGCTGATACGACGCTGGAAGACGTCTTCGTCAGAGTGGCCAAGCAGAGTGACATGTCCACTGTGACCTGATGACTGATCCGACCCTGGTGTGGTGCATATATATGCGGTATGCGCTGTTTGAATTCTCTGAACTGAAACTGGTGTGGTAACTCGTGCATGAGCATGAGGGAGATGCAGTCATGCAGATCCAGAATATATCTATGAATCACTATATATGGCAGTCCACTGAGCTTGTTTGTAAGTCTTGAATGAAATTGGTTCAGTTTAGGCGATGAATGCGACACAGATTTGAGCAGCCTGGACTTTTGCAAAACCTCGCTAAATGCGCTCAGTGGAGTTTTGGAGCTCCCCGCGCCTGCGCGCGCTGTGGGCCGTGGCAGGCGCGAGCAAGCGGATTCCACGGCCGGGTCCACGACACGATCGAGCGCCTGCCACTCTTGGCAGCGCCGGAAACGGTTGAGCGTGCGCGTGGCGGGGCAGGAGCATCTTCCGCGAGCTCCAAGGCCAGGACCGTCTTTCTTCGATTCTACGCGCCCGTCCGTTGGATTGTTAACTTCCTAATAACTGCAGCAGTGTAGCGTACGCACTATCGCCGGCGGCCTGCCTCGATCGGGCTCTCTCTCTCTCTACGCTCCTTGAATTGCATGATGGCGGCGAGGTCGACGACGATGGGGGCGGCGGACTTCCAATCCCAGGCCGATGCGCTCTTCAGGAAAAACCTCGCGATCCACGTATATATCCTGTCATCTTGCTCATTCCATATCCATCCTTTAATTACCTTCTTCCGTTCTTTCTGATCGATGATGGATCTCGATTGTCTTTTCTTCCTCCTTCTTCTGCATCGTTCTGGATTATTCCAACAATTAACGTACGTTGCCTGTCAACAATAACCGCCTTCGGGTATGCATGCAGAGGCGCGCTTGCAAGGCCAACTGCCGCCTCATCCTGTTCCCGGTGCTCGTCTGCGTCCTGCTCGGCGGGCTACAGACGTTCATGGACAACCTGTTCAAGAACCTGGGCGGCGACAAGCCCGACTGCAAGGGCTGCGACGGCCGCACCGGCGTGCGGCTCAGCGAGGACGCCGTCGGGGGCCTCTCTTGCTCCCAGTCCTGCCCGCTGCCGGTGGCCCAGCGATTGCCCGTCGTGCTGCTGCTTCCCGGCAACAAGGGGGATGCCCTTAACTTCTCCGCCCTGGTGGAAATGGACAATAAACCGCCGCCGTGCGTGAGCCCGGAGTCGTGCACGGCGCCGGCCAAGTTCCTCGTCACCGGCGGCAACAAGTCATTCGCACAAAGTACGTATACGTATGTATATATCACCAGTGCAGTGCAGGGGCTTCTTGTTCAGAATTCTTTTAGGCCTCGTTCGGTTACGGTAGAATGGACCTAGTAACCATTCCAGCTGATTTAGGTTATACAAATTAGTCAACCATTTCAACTGGGAATCATTTCAGGGCATCGTTCCTGAATAACCGAATGAGGCCTTAATTGGTCACTGCAGCAGTGAGCCCTAGACCTGATGACGCTACCTCTTTGATCTCGTCTTGCAGGTCTCACGGGCAACATGTTCCCGCCACACGCCTCGCCGAACTTGACGACTGACATTTCCGGCTTGGCTGATTATGCGCTGGTTCGTTGCATTGGATTCCCATTCTGTATTAATTGTGCATTAATTGTGTCATTGTGTGGTTCTCGACAGTTCTGTCAGTCTAGGTTATGTTTAGATTGGGGAAAAGTTTTCTCAAATGGGATGGACGGATGGTCTATCGAAGGTTTAGTTGAGGGGATGTATGTCTAGTTGAGTGGACGTGATTATTCAGATAGGAATAGGAGAATACATCACTATTTTTCATACGTTAAACAACCATCGAGTGAGGTCTGGATTTCATCATCTTTCACCTTCTTCATCCTCTTCCATACCTTCGGCCTCTATCCCTGCCCCATCTATATCGTTGCCATCCATCCACTGTCATCTCTACCACCGCCCCGCCTTAGCGCCCCAAAACCCTCCTAACTGTGGTGGGGCAGAGCTTGCGTCGGGGCCAAGCTCGTTGGGTCACCTGCCCATGCTAGAGATGAGACTAAGGCCGCTAGCCCGCACCCGTTGCCGAGCTCGGCCGTTGGAATGCCAAGGAGGAAGATGAGGATACACAGATGAAAGAAAAAGACATCAGGAGGGACTAGTGCATATCATCAATTTATGGGGACGGGTGTCTCTCCGAATCTAGAGGAATAATTAAGAACGACGACTAGTGAGAGTGTCTCACGCTTAAAGCAAACGCCATCCTAATTACTGACAAAACTTCTGATGGAACTTTTGCAGGCAATTGATGGAACAGGTTTTGGCACTAATACTTATGAAGCCGCCTTTGATACGGCGGCCCTTTATTTTCTTCAGAGCAAATGCACTCCAAAATCAACACTTTCTTTCCTGGTCCAGCACGGTCCAAAAATGGACAATAAAGGTGAGATATGTTACTGGGCTATATACGTAGCTAGAGAAAGCAAATAATAACTTAAGTATTTTAATTTTCAACTATTTGTGTAAACTTTTTATGAAAATAAAAATTATAAGCACTATGGGAACCGATAGCTCAAATCAATAGTGCTAATTAGTTTATTGAATCAATTAGCATGTCCTACATATGCTTAAGATGGTACACAACAGAAATTACAAAATATATATTACTACATCCTTTTTTAATTAAATATATGACTAGGACATTTAGGTTAAAGGAGGGAGTAATACTTTGTAATTTCTATTATATTATCTTGAGTAATGCGACCCGAGAGATGTTAATTATACAAGTTTGGCTTGTTTGGTGGATGGCATAATTACTGCGTGGGTTAGAATATGTCCTCCGGTTCTTTGTCATGCATGATTTTTCATCCAAGCATGATTACTATTTGTCATGCATGATTTATTTGCTCCACATGTAAAGAAACGATTTCTTTTTGTTTCATAAATGACCTGCACATCTCATTGTGTTACACATAATTGTTTATAATAGTAAGCTAATAAGAATACTCCTATAAGATACAAATTAGACTTTGGAAAGACCTGGTGAAATTATTATTAGATCGACCCTAACTGCTATTGTTAACTGAAAAAACTGAACAGAAGCAAGATGTACTCAAGCATTGTTTGAATGGCGAGAGAATTCAGTAGTCATGAACAATGAATTGTATAAAGGCTTCAGGGAAAGCAAGACCACGGAAAGGATAGAGAACAATAACGACATTGTTTCAGGTTTTACCATCCCACTATCTATTCCTTTTCTGCTTGTAATTGATATCTCTAGACTCTAATTGGCTACATAACATATATTCTTCTGTTTACAGCATATGATCTCACAAGCTCAGACCTCAAGCACTATAACATGATTGTCCAATACAATCCTGAAAAATCAAACATGCTTCGGGTTGCGCGCTTAATGAATCTGGTAATGTTCATTATACATCCCCTACTACAAAATAATACTACTGTTTCCCAAACCCTTTAGACCTTGTTTGGATGTAGTCGGATTCACATCAATCCACATGTGCTGGGGTGGATTGAGACACGTGTATTAAGGTGAAACCGACTACATCCAAACAAAGCCTTAGTAGGTCATTTGTACATGCCGTCAAAAATAATCCGAAGTCCAAACATCAGTTAGTGCATTGCCTTTTTTTGTTTATCATTTTGTCGTCTTACGGAGTTTCTAGATATTGTGCAGGCCTCAAATGCATACCTTCAGTTGAGGGGTAACGATACTAAGATGCGATTTGGGTTTGTTAAAGACATGCCTAGAGATGGTCACCCTATTAAAGCTCCTGATATGTCTTTTATAGTTGGGAAGCTGTTTTTTATACAGATTATAATGTTCCTTTTCCCGGTATGATCTTTTTTTTACTATAAACTAATGAAAGTTGAAACCCTTTTCTTTTGTAACATATAAAGTAACTATAATTACTTGGAGAAATATGCTACTATACCAAAATAATCCATTCCAAATTGTAAGTTATTTTAGCTTTATCCTACGTCAAATTTCTCTAACTTTAACCAAATTTATAGAGAAACGCACATATATCTACAACATTAAACAAGATTCATTATAACACCATGAAATGTATTTTGATAGTGTGTTTATTTGAAATTGTATATGTGAATATAAACTTAGTCAAAGTTACAAAAAGTTTGACTTATGACAAAAGTAAAATGACTTACAAGTTGAAATGGACAAAGACACGAAGTATGTGAAATAAGGGCATTCTAGCGCCCTCTATCAGTAGGCCAACACAGCAAAACCATGACTCAATTTACTCTCCCTTAGCGGTCCATGTCCACACCGCCATAAATAATCCTACAGCTGGTTTTTAAACCCTATTCTACTAACATGGTCTGATTTTGACTGGAACAGACTTGTATCACCTACCAAGTCAACAAAATGACATGTAAAGTAGGCCAAGCCAATCTATGCCCCCACCTCCTATAGTCCAAGCCCAGCTACTTCCATCTCCACTTCTCACATCTCCCCCTCCCACACTAGTGTCACTGGCACCGTTCTTCTTGTTGCTCGTGCTACCTCTGATATTGTAGCCTAGGCAATTGGCCTTCCGATCCCATGCCCCTTCCAACTAGATGCAGATCTAACCTAATGTAGAGCATAACTGGTAAAAAGAGATCGAGGCCAGGTAGGCACTACTTGTTGAACACCCAATAGTTGTGTAATGGGTGTATTCAGGAGGATGAGGATTGGCAGCAGTGGAGTAGACAAGTCGGTTTGGATGAGCATGGAGCACCAATGATGTGCTTAGAGAACGAACATGTGGTGGGCTAGTGGCGGATCGCATGAAGTGCATGTGGTGGAAAGAGGACTGACTGAAGGAGAGATAATAACCCAACTCTAGATCGTTTTACTCTAATTTTATGTTGTAAAATACCACTTGCGTGTTCATGAGAACTCCACTCCGAATACATATAAGTATACAAGTAAGTATACTTTGAATATGAACAAAGTACCTTATACAGGGGCAATACAAAAAGAGGAAAACTAACAAACCAATATATTTCTCTAAAAATGACATACTAATATTGCAGGTCATCCTGAGCAGTTTAGTGTATGAGAAACAAGAGAAGCTAAGGGCTATGATGAAGATGCACGGTTTAGGTGATATGGCATATTGGACTATATCCTATTGCTACTTCCTTCTTATATCATTACTTTATATCTTCTTACTGGTTACATTTGGCGCCATTGTTGGTAAGATGATATATACCACTCACAGTTTTATGAGAAAGGCTCCTTATAGCACAATAAATAAAAGAGTAAAATACACTGGAGGTCCATTAACTTTCGTGGGTGTGTCATCTAGGTCCATCAACTTTGAAACTGCATTTTTGGGTCCTTGAGCTTTTAAAGTGGTTCACAGTTCGCTGCAGGTCCATACCCCTTTGTTTAACCTTAAATCCAATGTACATTTGCAGAAAACTTCCTACCTTTCTTTGTCTTCTACGCGCTCACCCTTCCTGCTCAACGGTCAACGCACCAAGGGAGTGAAGAATGGCGCACGCCAGCAGGTGAGCACACGCGGCCGAGTGCTGCACGAGCACGCGAAGTCGAGCCGTCTAGCATGGTGAGGGAGCCGTAGCGGGAGCACGCTGTGGCGCTCACCCTCCTACGCTCGTGATGCCCGTGGCGACAACAGCCCGGCACCGCGGCTGGTCGGCTACAAGCTTCTCTTATTAGTGCTTGGCTCATGACCTAGCTTCTTATTAGTGCTCGGCTCCTGCGCGAGGCTTGGCCTCGATTGTTGCTTGCCTTCGGTCACCGCTGCCGTCGCCTTTCTCCTCTGCGGCTGCACTGGCTCTCTCCTCCCCAATGGCCTCCTCTCTGGTTCCGCATGGCTAGCAAAGTTCCCTGGCACGTAGGACGTGAACCCACACACCAAAGTTGGAACGTGACTATCGTCCATGCCATCATGTTCGCCAGCATGCGCAAACTGTGCCACCCAGTGCCTCATCGCAACGTAACGAGGCCCTTGGCAACGGCGATCCTGGCGGAGGTGAAGGCGAACACGTAGAGCGACACCCCGACTTGCTGCTCCGGTGTCTCGTGAAATGAGCGTCTCCAACAAGCGGCAGATGGTGGCCAGCGGGATCGAGCCCATCAATGCGTCCCTCCGGGGTTTCAACGACTCTTGTTGGCTCGGTGGGCATCCTCGTGGGCTGCAACCTCAGCGACGCGGGAACATGGCGAGCGTGCACCACGTGACACTGCTCTTCGTCTTTGGCGGGCCTGACGACCGCGAGGGGCGCGCCTACGCGCATCCTATGGTGGAGCACCCGGGCGTCTGCCTCACCATCGTCCGGTTCATCCCGCCAGACTACAAGGTTCCCCGAGTGCCCACGCCCAACGTCCACATGCGCGCCATCGCCATCGTCCCGTAGGCCACCAAGAACGAGTGGCAGATGGACGAGGAGTACCTGAATTAGTTCCGGACACGCAACATTGGCAACGACGCGGTCCTGTACATGGAGCAGGTGATGGCCAATGGCGAGGAGACGCTGGCGGCTATCCGAGACCTGGCGCCCCTGCGATCCGAGGGGTATGGATTTGGCACCACAGGCGGCCATCCGGAACCTGGCACCCTCGCGGCAACGCGCACGAGCTGTACAACGTGGTGTCCGTGCCCATGACGGATTACCTCGTCCGGCAGTACGTGACCAACGCCAACCAGCGAATGTCGGTGGGGTCTCGGCCAGCAACCAGATGCACAACTATGCGTCGTGCTTGGACTGCTGCAGGTTGCGCCGCTTATAGCCGACTAGCCGCCGCGCCTGGCGGTACACTGTTGTCGCCACGGGCATCAGGAGCACAGGAGGCTATGCGCCAGAGCGTGCTTTGCCGCGGCGCCCTCGCCACGGTGGCTGGCAAGGCTTCACGAGCTCGCACCGCACTTGGCCGCGTGTGCTCACCTACTAGCGTGCGCCATTGTTCACTTCCTGGGTGCGTTGAGCAGGAAGGGTGTGAGCGCGTAGAAGATAAAGAAAGGTAGGGGTTTTCTGCAAATGTACATTAGATTTAAGGTTAAATAAATATGTATGGACCTACAGTAAACCATTTTAAAAGTTCAGGGACTAAAAAATATAATTTCAAAGTTGATAGACCTAAATGAGACCCCTACAAAAATTAATGGACCTCCGGTGTATTTTACTCTAAATAAAATTAGCATGACTTTTAAAGTGGTTGTGATTGCACAAAATTAAAAAAAGACTACACTGACTTAATTTTCCTTTTATTTCTCTCATTAATAATGACTACTTTATTATTTCTACAAATTTTAATTAGTGTACCTTCCAAAGCCCACATCAGGAACCTTATGTGCACTTTTAATCATGGGAAATCATTTTTCTTGCAGGTATAAAGTTATTTGTAGTGAATAGCTACATGCTACAATTCCTAATCTATTTTATCTACATGAATTTGCAAATTTCATTTGCTTTCCTTATGACAACATACTTTTCTACTACCACAACTGCTAATGGTATGTTTCTACTTGAGTATTTCATATTTTTTGTTCAAGAGATGGTTGCAGGAGCAATGTATCTACTCTTGTTAGTTATTACATGGATATGTTTTGTGCAGTAACAGGACATCTCTATGTTATTGGGTCTGGCTTTATAGGAGAATATTTGTTCAGGCCTTTTGTCGAAGACACCTCTGTCTCAAGTCTGTGCCCAACTTTTGTCTTGTATATGCTCTTATTATTGCTAAGTTTCAGAAACTTCTATTTCTTTTTATGCTTCAGGAAGCTTGATTACGTTGATGGAGTTGTTCCCACCGATTTCTTTGTACCGCATACTCTATGAGCTCTCTCCATCTCCATCAGAGGGATTTTTTTCAGACTTCTCCGGTGTACACTTGGGAGACTTGAGTAATACAAAAAATGGAATTTTAGTCCTCCTAATCGTAATGGTACTTGAGTGGCCTATATTTCTTTTCTTGACATTATATTTGGATGAATTTGGTTGCCTCCGAAATGGAATTAGAAAGTTGTTGACAGCTTCTCGCCCCGACGGGAGCTATAAGACCCTTCAGAAGCCATCCACACAACCTCAAGAATTTGAAGATTCAATTGAAATTGACAGGACAGATATTTTGAGAGAGGTGCAACCCAAATATTTCTATCTGTATGTGTTATGTTTTGTTAACCATAGGGCTTAGGAGAGGGATTGCAGATACTGTTAAGTGTTAACCCAAGTCCATAAGAGATGCAGTTGTGTGCCCATAAGTCATCTAGGTATTAGATTTTGGAAGTTTTTTTTCCTCTTTCGTCATATGGTATTTTGAGAGTATATTAATCCATTTCATTATTTGCATTGGTGTCAAGTAATTCGTCATATATAAAGAAATACAATCTATCAATAAAAACACGAGCAAGAGCATGAATGGTTATTTTAATCCCTCTAGTAGTTCTAGACACATAACAATATGAATTTTATGTTATGCTTAACTTGATCTTTTAACATTGACTCCCCTCCCCAACAGATACACACAACCAAACTTGGACGTTGTACATAGTGTGATATTATTTAAACTAAATTTAGGTACTGATGGTATTGTCTGAAATTACTCTTGCATAATGTCTTTTCTTCACTAAATCTGTTACATTATGATGCAGCTTTCCCACTTTCTTTTCAGAGAGAGATAGTTGATAGATTCTTGCAACAACCAGATACCAATTATTCAGTCATAATCGATAACGTTAGGAAAGTGTACCCTCCAAAAGATGGAAATGCAGAGGTAGTTGCTGTCAAAGGCTTCTCACTTTCTATCCAACGTGGACAATGTTTTGGACTTCTTGGTTCAAATGGTGCCGGAAAAACCTCTCTCATTAGCATGGTATGTATTTGTTGAGCCTTTTATTGACCTTGAGAAGTAGCTTGTTAAATAGAAGTTATTTTTTTATTGCTACTTCACATTACCAAATTTTGTTAACCTAACAACAGCTGACTGGATTTACTAAACCTACATCTGGCACGGCTTATATTGATGGACTGGACATACGAACGGACATGAGCGAGATTTATACAAGAATAGGTGTTTGTCCACAATTCAAGTAATTGCAGCTCTTCACACACTATTCTTTTTTTTTTCTTTCAAAATGTTAGAAAATCCCTTACAAGATTCAAACTATATATTGTCTTACGATAATATGGTCTAATGTGGAATGTTTTCTACTTGTGATCACTACTTTTTATATTCTCCATGCAGCTTACTATGGGAAACACTGACTGGCCGTGAGCATTTGATGTTCTATGGCAGACTAAAAAGATTGAACGGTGCTGCATTAATTGAGGTACTACCTGTATACAGATATACTTCCATTTCCAAGCTGAAACACCATGCAAATAGTTTCCATGCATTACCAACTTTATTTGACTAAATATGTATGCCATTTTTATATTTTCGAGAACGTGCTATGCACGTATTCCATTAAGAGGAGGAGATGCGACCCATAGAAGTACAATATAAAATAGATATGATACAGACCAGCATGTGAAGTGCCTAGGAAGCATAAAACAAAGAGAGAAAGAGAAAGGGAAAGAGAAAGAAAGAAAAACAGACCCAAACCACACAAGGGCTCAAGCTACACTTGAAACTACCTCTCCCAAAACCGCTATACAACAGACAAACAGATTAACGTGGCTTGCAACCAGCAACCTGCATCCTGCATCCTGATCTCTTCAATATCTTTGTCCAATTGCACCGACTAATGCAATTGTCCTCTAAACACCCGAGCATTGCATTTCTTCCGGATCCTCCAAGAGATTAGGATGACTAAGGAATCATTGAGAGTTTAGAAACCATCACTGATAACTTTATCATAGAGGATTTTGGAAACATCGATGTAATCATCTTAAAAATTATTAATAAATTCTTCCTTTATCAAAAAAGGGTTACCATAGACACAAATTATAGTTTGTTCAAAAGCCGCTGGTAATGCAGCCTAAGAATATCTTGTGTGATGACCCTATTAATGAGTCAGTGATCTGTCTTGAGCTGACCCACAATTTGAAAACTCCAAATTCAAAATGCAAGGTTGCTGTCATACATATGCATATTTGTAACTTCATCATATATCCATAGTTTATAAATGGAAGTTCAAATTGCTCTCTCTTTATCTGAATGAAAAGAGATAGAAGAAGTTCTCATATTCTGGATGGAAACCAAACTAATGTCCTGGCGTAGCAGGTACTCCCTCCATTCTAAATTATAGAACGTTTTAGCTTTTCTAGATACACAACTTTTGCTATGCACTTAGATATGCACAATGCACTATGTCTAGATACATAATAGAAAACAATGTATCTAGAAAAGCCAAAACGTTTTATAATTTGAAACGCAGGGAGTAACAACAAGGAAGTAGTCAAAAGCTCAAAGCTTTCTATTTCTTTTCTCCAGGCTGCAGAACAATCTCTAAAGGCACTACAGATATTTGAGGGTGGTGTTGCTGACACTCTGGTTTCACAATACAGCGGTGGCATGAAACGTCGTCTCAGCGTTGCTATATCCCTAATCGGCGACCCTAAGGTTAAACTTGTCCTGTGCAGTTATCCATGATCAGTGAAATAGACAGCATTTCTTTTGGAGACAGAACAGTATGCAATTTACCCAATTGATTAAAGGTTATATATTATTTGGGGCATTTTAATTTGTAGGTGGTTTACTTGGACGAACCAAGTACAGGATTGGATCCAGCATCAAGGAGTGCCTTATGGAACGCTTTGAAGTTTGCCAAGAAGGACAAAGCCATAATCCTCACAAGTAAGATTAATTTTCTGCACTTGTATTTTTCAGACACTAGCTAACCCACTTTCATAGTTTTATATCTGCTAGTAATCACAACATTTTCACTGAGCTTGAAACCATGGAATGTCTTCTTCAACTTCCAGCGCATTCCATGGAAGAGGCTGAGGCTCTATGCGACTGGATAGGAATAGCCGCCTATGGACGTCTCCGGTGCACCGGAACCTCCAAAGAGGTACACACTCGTGCCGGCCAGGCCAGCTAACTCTGTTGCTTTTCAGAAACGACCACTGGCCTACGGTGCTAAAGCCATTGCACGCATGTTTCTTCTCCCAGCTGAAGGCGAAGTACGGAGGCACGTTCGTGTTCACGGTGACGGCGGCGGCGGGCGAGGACGAGGCGGTGGAGAGGCTGGTCCGGTCCATCTGCCCCGCCGTCAAGCGGACGTACCACATCGCAGGGACGCAGAAGTTCGAGATGCTCAAGCAGGGGGTGAAGATCGCCGAGGTCTTCCGCGCCATGGAGCAGGCCAAGCGCTCGCTGAACATCGCCGCCTGGGGCCTGGTCGACACCACGCTGGAGGACGTCTTCATCAAGGTCGCTTGCTAAGGAGATCGATCGCTGCGCTGCGTGGAGCCGGCCGGGATCGCTCTAAGATCCTTGCAGGATTTGTTTGGCAACGCGTGCGCCGGCCAGTCGGCCACCAGCCCCCCCTGTGCTTGGACACATTCGGTTGCTCTGTTCGTTGTTGCAGAGCGAAGAGGGCAATGACGCAACGCTGTTCCTGCCACGGGATCGCCACCAAAAGCGCGTGTGCAGCACTTGCGGATACGCTTCCCCAACCCAACTGAAGATTGTTTTTCTGTTTTTTGTTTTTGCGACGCCAACTGAAGATTGTTTTTCCTTACATCTATAGCATGTGACAACTTCAGAATTATATAGTGTGTATCCCTGATATATTGGGTCGTTTTGATCTCCTGCTATGATTAAGGATTTCTTAGTTTTTTGGGCTTCCTGCAGTTAAGGATGGACAGGTTTTTGTTTTCTCTATCTACACCACTGAATCTGGGATGCATATTGTTTTTTTTTAAATCAGGAATGCACATATACTTGAATATATCTATATGTTTTATAGAAATTGTGATAAAACCTGGCCCATTTCGTATAAAGTTACACCTTTTTGCCACATTTCGACATTCATACTTTGTTCCCATCACTAGACCACAAAACAGAAGTGTACACCGCGTGCGCACATAAAAGAACCACCGAAATTAGTACAGAACGAGGCAAATGCATTGCAAATTTAGGAGGAAAAAAGTTTAGTTGGACTAAGGTTTAGTCACTTAAAGTTTAGTTAGGGGCCGTTTGTGAGAGCTCCAGCTTCAGCTTCTCCAAAGAGAATCACTCCCAACCAGCTAGCTCAAAATGCCAATTGATTCAGGTAAGCATCAGCATAGAATCACTTCTCCATTTATATTCTGGTGGGGATCAGTAGGTGGGGATCAGCAGAGACTCAATTCTCATAAGCTCCCCAACCTGCTCCCTCCTAGGAATCCAATGAAATCACTCCATCAAAGAATCAAGGAGCAGAGCTGAAGAATCAGGGAGCGGAGCTCTCCCAAACGGGGCCAGTGATGTATGATACCATCTAAACTTTAGGTGAATAGGCTACACTAGGAAAGGGTAGCTACGTGGAAGGGTATTTACATATTTTCCACGTTTATGTTAGTTTTTAGTTCGGTTTAACTCATTTTTGTAACTAGTAAACTAACAATTAGTTGGAGTTAAACTAAACTGTAGTCAATCTATTACTAGGACTACAGTTTAGATGACTAGCGATTAGTCCGGTGCATCAAATAGGTTATGAGAACAACCCACCTAAAAGGTGCACATTTTACTTAAAATGGCGAGGGGCCATTTCCATCGCAAACTCAATTGTTAAAACCCATTTCAATAAATACCATATCTTCTTCTTTTTTTGGAAATGCTCCCTGTAGGGCGTCTGGCCGTCCGGACGATGGCTTCCCAGGCCCGTGCAACGGATGGGCCCATTAGGCCCTCACTTCTCTATATAAAAAAACAACTATTGGACGCCGATTCCCCAATCCTCCTCGCTCGCCTGTCGCGGCATTCTTCACTGCCACACCACGCCATCGACCGTCGCGGTAGATTCCACTGCGTTGCACGCCGCTCGCCTTCTCCAGTGCAAGGCCACTCGCCGCGATGTTCTCTAGTGTGGGGGCGCCTCGCCGCGGGCACGTCACCAGCCCGCCACGACTTTCTCTAGCAGTGGGGGGTGCCTTGCCGCGGGAGGCCACACCCGCCTGACCACCGCTGCTGCCTCCACCGAGGGAGCCGCTTGCCGGGGCGCCACCACTCTTCGTCGAGCCCGCGCCGCCGTGGATTCCAGCGTGGTCCACGACGACAGCTGCGGCGCGCTCGGGCGCCTACTTGCCGTCCATCCTTCCTCTCTCCACCGCCCCGAGCCTCCCGCCATCCTCGCTCGCCACTACACTCGAGTGCTTGTTGGCTACCGCAGTTCCCCACAAGGTAGTTCGTGGTCGACGACGATGTCGTATTTTAGGTGTTTCAGATGTATGTGTTCAAGTGTTTCATCTGGATGTTGCGTATGTTGCAATGACTATATATGCATGTTGCAAGCGTTTGTTTCATGTTGCAAGCATATGTTTCAGGTGTTTCAAACATATGTTTCAAGTGTTTCATCTAGATGTTGCAGAAGTATATCTGGATGTTGCATAACATGCATGTTGCAAGCGTATGATTCAAGTGTTTCATGTGTTTCATACATATGTTGTAAGTGTTTTATTTGGATGTTGGATACGTTTTTGCAATGGATTTCAAGTGTTTTCAGGTGTTTCAGACGTATGTTGCAAGTGTTTTAATTGTTTCAGACGTATGTTGCAAGTGTTTTCATCTGGATGTTGCAACAGTAGATCAGGATGTTGCACATGTTGCAATGAGATCCACCTGCTGCAGATGCCTCTGCAGCCGGGGCAGGTGACTGGGACCCACGTGGGGTTCTCACGTGCGGGAACGATAGTCATCGGGCGAAACAGAACGAGCATGATGGTGGGGAGGGAAGCAGCGTGGGGTCCACGTGGTGGGCCGCGCGAAACTAGGCGGACGCGGACTCTCTTACGAGCACAGTAGCGTTAGCACCCCAGACGGACATATGGACGGTAGCAAGTCCGTTTTTTTCATGGGATTTCCAAACATTGATGTTGAGCATAGCACCCTACTAATTCTGACCATGCACAATAGCCAAATCCACCCACCCCTATAGAATTAATGCTACCGCATCCTTGCTGGGCACTGTGATATCCTGACGCTGTTTCCCGAAATTGACCTTTCTTCGGAGCAAAGGAAGGATGCTCTAAATGCAGATTGCAGAGTTGATGATCCGCTGTGGGCAAAACCGTCTTTTGCACGTGGAAGGCCACAGCTTATGTAGTGCTGCACTGCTGGTGCGTGCCTTGGCACGCCTGCTCCCAGTCCAAGTGTAGCAGCAGAGTCTTCTCTTCTCCTCGAGCTCTCCGCTTCTCTCCAAGGCGAGGAGCCGAGCGGCGATGGGTGCCAACTGCCTCGCGCAGACCAATGCACTCTTCAGGAAGAATCTCGTGATCCAGGTGATGCGTCCTCATCTCTAGCCTATTCGGTTGACTGGTTCATATCATCGCTAATTCGTTTATATGAGAGAGAAGTACTGCTGGCTGAGGGGGCTGGCCCGCCAGCCCCAGCCCAGCGATCAGGCTGGATCATTCAAATCTCTCTTCGTATTACTGGACTCCTTTTTGGTAGGATTTTTTTTTAGGTTTGCCTCTGCCTGTGAATTCCGAGGAACCGAAGAACGCAGCTCTTGTGTTCTGGTCCCAAGATTCCGATCTTCTTCTTGCCGGAGCGCATATGCACCAACAGCTCCAGCGCGGACACGGTAGGAGGGCTCGTTTGCCCAACCGAATGCCCCCTGCCGATCGCGCCGAAATGGCCGCCGGTGCTGCAGCTGCCGCCGGCACCGGACGACATGGACATCGGTTCCTCGACGTCGACCAATCTCACGGGCGCTTCCATCACAAGGGTGAAACCCGCCGCGACGTTCCTTGTCACCGGTGCCAACCGGTCATTCGCAGAAAGTAATGCTCGCACATCTTGAATTTTCGCAGTAAAATGCTGTTGCAGGTTTGGAATGGAATTTCAGATTTCTGATTCTTGTAGGTGTCATGAGTAACACGTTACCCAAGCACGATGAGTTGAATTTTGCAGCCGACATCTCCACCATTGCTGATTTCGCACTGGTTGGTTCCCTAAATTGAGCTTTGTGTGATGCTCTGCTGCGCGCTTGTTGAATTGAGCCATTGATCTAACTTCCTGCGAAACATTTTCAGGGTACAGATGCAATGCGCTTTATCTCTAATGGCGCTGAGGAACTCGGTTCTGATTTTGACCACCGCAACCACCTTGTTTTTCTTCAGAGCAGCTGCACTCAGAACGTGACACTTTCTTTTCCGGTCCAAGAAGGTCGCAGCAATTTCACCAAAGGTGAGGTTCTTAACGGCTGCCCAGGAGCTATGCACAGAAGATGATTTAGTGTTTACAGAGTTGAGCTTGGCACAAATCTACTGGTAAATATGCAATTCTGTTCTGATTTTTTAAGGAAAATAAAACTATTTTTCACAAAAAAAGGAAAAGGAAAACAGGTGCCTAGGAGTAACATTTAGTGCATTATTATTATTATTACTATTTTTAGAATGGAATTTACCAGATATTTTTTCCACAAATATTCGACGATTTGGTTGAGACATGATCAGACAGAGTACCTTTTCTGAAATATGACTAGGCTAAGTCATTGTGAAATAAGATGAACCCTAACAGCTATTCTTATCTGAAAAACTGGCCTGGATCAGATGCGGAATGTATTGAAGGATTATTTCTCTGGCGAGAGGAATCATCAGTCATTAACAGTGAATCATATAGAGTTTATTACAAAGAGGATAAGCAAGCCAATCAAATTGCTTCAGGTTTTACCATTCTTCTCCTTGATCATTTCCTTTCCCCCCTAATTGACAACTCTAATCAACTTTATATTGTTCTGTTTACAGCATATGACCTCACAAACTCAGACCTCAACAAGTTTAACTTGATTGTATCATACAACTCAACATACAAGGGTGCTACTCAATTGTCATTGTCGTTATCTTCACTTTCATTTTCACCAATCTTGCTTCGAGTTCCACGGTTACTGAATCTGGTAATTATTATTTTTGAATGAAAAGTATAATTCTCCAAGTGAAGCATACTTGCCACAACATACTATCGTTTTGCCCCCCAACACTCAGCTCACCATTATATAAATTTCATGAATTAAGATGTACTAGTTTAAAACTTCCTTGCTTTCTATTTGATAGCTTCTGCTATCTGTCGCCACACCCCCCTTTTAAAAAAAACTCTTACAATTTTGAATGTTCTTTGAAAGTCAAAATTTTGTGTTACTAAATGCTTTCGTGTTGAAAAAATTATTCAAATGTTTATGCATTGTTTTACTTATTTTATGGTGCTCCTATGCAGGTCTCAAATGCATACCTTCAATTGAGGGGCAGTGGTACTAAGATGCAGTTTGAGTTTATTAAAGACATGCCTAGAGTTGCTCAACAAGAATTGCCTATTGATATATCTTTCTTAGTGGGGAAATTGGTTTTTGTATGGATGATAATGCTTCTTTTCCCTGTATGATCTCCTTTACCGTAGACTGAACAGCATGTAGTAGATTGGAACTTCTTTTCTTTCCTGATATAGACATTAGTTGCATAATCAGATGTAAACTTGCTGCTATTGCAGGTAATCCTGAGCAATTTAGTCTATGAGAAGGAACAGAAGCTAAGAACTATAATGAAGATGCATGGCCTAGGAGATCTGGCATACTGGATTATATCATACTGTTATTTTCTTCTTCTATCGCTACTGTATATGCTCTTGGTGTTTTTTGGCTCTCTTTTTGGTAAGACGATTCGTTTCACAATTTGACAAGATGCACTGCGTTAATATTCCAAATAAAAGTGTGCATTTTAGAATTGTTAGGGTTGCACAAATGGTTAATAGTATGGGTGTCTATGTTGCACTATGTAATTCTAAAAAAAAAATAGTACACTAGTTTTATTTTTTTTTGTTTTCTTCTAATAATAGCTACTTTTGATATGGTGAAAAAATTATTTAGAATATGTTGAAATCACACATTAGGACCACTTGTGCATTTCAAATAATGTGAATTACTTTGCTTTGGAAATAATACTTGTCTTTCTGTTGCCAGGCATAAAGTTATTTAGATTGAGTGACTACAGGGTGCGATTTGTGGTTTACTTCGCCTACATAAACTTGCAAATTTCATTTGCTTTTCTTATGGCAACATACTTTTCAAAAGTCAGAACTGCTACATCACACTATCAAATTTGATTAACTCTTAATCTAACAACAGCTGACAGGATTTACTAAACCTACATCTGGCACGGCTTATATTGATGGAATGGACATACGATTGGACATGAACAAAATCTATACAGGAATTGGTGTTTGTCCACAATTTGAGTAATGTTAACTTCCTGTTTCTCACTAAGCTTCTGTTACAAAAAAAAGCGACTCGTATAATTCTGAACCAATTTTCTTGCAAAGTTTAAGGTGGCCAATTTGTTTACTTGTGATCGCTACCCTTTTTCGTTGATAATCTCCATGCAGCTTGCTATGGGAAACACTGACGGGTCGAGAGCATTTGATGTTTTATGGCAGACTTAAGAATTTGAGGGGTGGAGCATTAGATGTGGTAATGTCTGGCCACAAGTTAACTTTTACTTGTTTATTTTTGGCATTCTTTCCATGAAACTGATAAGTTCCATTTGCCACCCTAACTCCCTAAATTGTATGTGACCTGTATATTTACGATTGCTTTGTTGCTGACCCGCACCAGTACGTAATAGCTATATGAACAATGTTCCAAATTGTTTTAACATACACATACTGACAGTAAAAACTAGATGTTTAATTGTTTTATTGCAATTCCAGAAATAATACCTTTGGTTACCAGTTCAATTCCTGTTGGCTAAGTTATCGTGTTAAAATTACACATCACTAAAAGTACCAAAAGAAGATCTTTTCAAATGAATTTGTTGGTAAAAGGAGTGCTGTGATTTATCAGAAATTGGTACATCGACGTACTAAAAATTGACCATGATTATGTAGGCCCCAGTTAAAAACATCCCTCTCGTCAAAAAGTTGAGTAATGGCTATTCTAGATACTAGATTATGCCAGTCAATAATTTGTCACCAATTAAATCTCTTCGAAAAGAGATAGTAAGAGGCATTGAATTCAATACATTCTCAACATTAGCATGTAGGTAATAAACAATATTAACATGCTAGAAAAATTCTCTTTTAGGTGTGTATAGCCTATCCAAGTATTTTTTCCCATAATCTAGTTTGTGAGCTATCTCTTATTTTGAAACTCCTACATTGCAGAAAATCTTTTTTGAGGAAAAAAAAAACATTGCAGAAATCACCCTGGACCTTTAAAAGACCTTTCCAAAACTTAAGAGTCACCTATCTTATTTTGTATTCTTGTTTCAATAACATCAATCACATTGACCATTATGTGCTGTGTGCATAGTTTTTACGGCGGCGTGGCGAGGCGCGGCGACCCACCACCTTCACACCTTTACAGCGTCTATGGCGCGTGGCGTGGCGACGCCATACACACATCGGTGTGGCGAATACATACATTATAGTCTAGGATATAAGGAAATTATATTGACAAATGGTAATGCAAATGTAGCTTAAAAGGTATAGTCTACAATATTAGCAAATCAAAATAACAATATAAATGTAGCAAGGAATTTTAATTATAAGTACATGGGGATCAATAGAGGATAATGGAGATCGATGTGGCTTCATGAAATTGCAGGTAAATATGTTATTGTAGATATATAAATATATAGATTATGTGCTAATTTGTCAAAATATGTAAGAAAGAAAAAAGAAATGAAAAAGAAAAGAGATGGTATGGGCTTTTATTTAGTGGCCCATCTAAAAAAGCCCACGCACCGCCGCATAGTCTTTACCCTAGCACTAAGGCACACAGCCTGATAGCCGCCGCCGTTTCTTATCTTCCTCGCAGCGCCGCCGCTCCATCTTCTGCTCCCTCCCCCACTCGCGCTCGGCATGAAGGCGACGCTCCATCTTCTGCTCCGTCCCCCACTCGCGCTCGGCATGAAGGCGACGGAGGCGGAGCTCAAGCTCGGGCTCTCAGCGACGGCGGGGCAGTCCCAGGCTCGGCGGCGGCGTCAGCGGCTCCTCCTCCCGCCTCTCGCCAGTCACCTGGCGCCCTCGCCTCCGTCCTCCGCACACCGGCTGGCGACCCTGCGTACGCACCTCCCTCTCCCCTCCCGCCTCCGCTGGACCGTCGACGGCGCATGGCCCCTACAGGTACCCTCACGGCCTCACCCTCACCTTCACCGTCTATTGCGCCCGCCACAGCGCACAAAGGCGCCACAGGACGCCAAATCGGCGCCACGGGGACGCCACGGCGCTATGGCGGACGCCATACACGCCGGAGCCGTGGCGTCGCCGTGGCGAGAGCCGGGAAAACGCCACGGCGATATGGCGACGATATGGCGTCGGTATAGCGACGCCTTAACAACTATGGCTGTGTGTCAATTAAATCAAAGTACTGTTTCTCTCCTCCAGGCTGTGGAACATTCTCTGAAAAGTGTAAGGCTATTTGATGACGGTATTGCTGATAAGCGTGTGGCAAAATACAGTGGTGGCATGAAGCGTCGTCTCAGTGTTGCTATATCTCTAATTGGTGATCCTAAGGTGCTTGCTTGTATTTACATACCTGACCATAATTCTGGAATAGAGTTCATTTCTTGTACAATTATCAGAAAGAGTTGTGTTTGCGGCAAATCAATGTGGAATGCTGTGATGTGTCTTTCTTGTACAGTTCGCCCATGTAAAAATCAATGTGGAATGCTGTGATGTGCCTTTGGCCCCGTTCGTTTGGCTGAAATTGGCTGGAAACACTGTTCCGACTGAATTGTTGTGAGAGGAAAACATTGTTCCGGTTGAAAAAAGAAGCTGAATAAGCCAGATTATAAGATAAGCCGAACGGGGAGCACTGTGGATTGAACCCAGCGTCAAGGAGAGCACTGTGGAATGCTGTGATGTCTGCCAAAGAGAACAGGTCCATAATTCTGACAAGTACTATGTTCCACCTGTATTTTCAGACACCACTCCATTCTCAGCTTCCCTAATGACAGTATTTTTTAATCAGCTGCCATCTTGAACTTTGACAACATGATTGTGCCTTCAACTTTCAGCGCATTCGATGTAAGAGGCTGAAGCTCTATGCGACAGGATAGGAATCATGGTAAACGGGAGCCTGCAGTGCATTGGAAACTCCAAAGAGGTAGGTCTTATCCATGTAACAAGTCTGTAGTTCTGTACTGATCTACTACCAACTTGCTAAAAGATGTCCACCACTTCATGACATTCTTCCAGCTGAAAGCCAAGTATGGAGGCACATATGTGCTCACCATAACAACTGCGGCGGGCGAAGAGGAGGCGGTGGAGCAGCTCGTCCGGTCCCTGTGCCCTGTGGCGAACAGAGTGCACCACATCTCTGGGACGCAGAAGTTTGAGATGCCGAAGCAGGGGCTGAGGATTAGTGAGGTGTTTGAGGCCATGGAGAATGCCAAGAGCTGGCTGAACATCGCTGCCTGGGGCCTATCTGATGCAACGCTGGAAGATACCTTCATCAAAGTTGCTAGCGAGAGTGACGTATCCTCCGTGTAGGCTGTAGATAGAGGTGGTATTTGTACTTCTTTAGATTGGAAACATTCGATCGACTATATGTATCCTGTGATAATATTAACCGTATCTTGTACTGTTTCATCTATTTTAACTTAAGTCGTTTTAGCTTTTCTAGATCAATATATCTAGTGTTCGGACATCCGGACGGGACGTACGCGTCCGAACGCCTGCGCAGCCTTCCCCTGTCTGCTAATTGGCCCCGCCCCGCCCCGCGCGCACCCCGCCCCCGTCACTGTGCCCGCGCGTCTGGACTACTCGCCTCGCACGCACAGTCCGCCCCCGTCCACCTCAATTCGACCCACCCTGCACGCGCACCCCGCCTCGTCGCGCCCCGATCGCCGGCCCCCGGTGCGCCGCGTGCCACGTCTGCCGGCCCCTGGCTCACCGTGTCCCCATTCCCCAGCGCCCGTGCAGTGCCACCATTGCTCCCTGCGCCACCTGACTCTCCGAACAACATGAAACACTTGAATGCGACATACGTCTGAAACAGATGAAACATCTGGAACATACACTTGCAACATATATGTGAAACATATGCAACATCCAGATAAAACACTTGCAACTTGCAACATAAAAAACTTGCTGCAACATAAGATTGAAATAGATTAAATATTTGGAACATACTATTGTAACATATGTATGAAATATTTGCAACATCCACATCAAAATGCTTGTAACATACGTCTAGAACAGATAAAACATTTTGGACAAACGCTTGCAACATGCCTCTAAAACACTGGCAACATATGTAATATGTGCAACATCCTCGATCTACTTTTGCAACATTCATATGAAACAATTGCAACATATCTATACATTTGCAACATAGGGGAGGGGATGCCTGGGCCGGTTGATTTCGACCGTCAGGGTGAGAGCCGGTGGCGAGCGGCGGCGTGTGAGCACCACTAGCATCCCGCCGCGCTCGTTGGTGCCCTTGGTTCGGCCGGGGATGACTTGAGGTGCCCCGGCACGTGCGCCAAGTGGCTATCGGCAGGGACGGCGGCGGCGAGGCATCCCAGTGACGTTGGGGGTTGGGGAAGTGGCCGGGGGAGACGCTTTGTTGTCAGCGGACGCGAGATAGAGAGCAAGAGATGGGGAGAGTAGAGGCAGCGCACGCAAGATGGGGGCGCGGCAAGGGATGGCCGCGGCGGCCGGGCCACGTGACGTTCGGGTCGAATCTGCGCTGGTGGGGCAAGCGACGGGAGGGAGCAAGTGTTGCGGGCAAGGCACGCGTCGCTGGCGGGAGCGAGCAGCGCAGGCGGAAAGCGGCGAGGCGGAGTGTGGCGCGCAACGTCTTGATGGACGGACGTCCACGTTGAGGCATTATCGTTTCTAAATACACAGTAAAAACGTTGTATCTAGAAAAGTCATAATGACTTACAATTTGGAACACAAAGGGACTACCATCTATGCGATGTTGTTCGAATTTAGCTAATATTTAGCTGATTTTTTTATCAAAATTTGATGAAAAGACACAAGAGGAACTGAATGAATTATATATTTTTTAATACAAGGAAGAACTTATGGGTTTATTTGAAGTCTAGACTTGACTAGCCTAAAAGTTTGAATTGGGCGGAAATTTTAGATCGTTATGATGTTGTTTCAGGTCTTATTGAGACAGATGAATTTCACCAAAATCCAGTTATTTTAGACTAAATCCCAAAACCCTACTTCACACATGTCATAAGGGAAGTCTCATTGAAAGCACAAATCGCAAGACAATCCGAGGGCTAATGAGAACTCGAAACACCAATGCGTCCAAACTCCAAAAGTGCTGTAAAATTGCTTATGATCCATCTCACGTAACCATAGGGTGACGGTGACATACGCACAGCACCTCTCTTGTACTTTTCTTGTCACCTAATATAAAATGGTTAACTTAAAAGTACTACATTGAAATGACATAGATTATAAATTAGCCTGAAACTACTTAAACAACCCAAATGAGATTCATTCTACAAAAAACAGGACACATGGGCCACGACAGGTTGAAACCAGAATACTAACAGGCCGGGATATTACATTGTCTTCTGCTTTAGGGCTAACACCCTCCTTCAAAGTTAACGCCCTTGGCGAGAATATTGGTTCTAAATATTGACTCCATAGAGTGCAGAGGTATTACACGTGCAATAGCAATGGACTGCCCTAGGTTAATCTGGCGCCCCGAGGACCTTGTGGTTGGCCTACTCATGCTATGGCCTGATTGTCCGAGTCCGTGTGCTGTCACGACATATGGCTCGTCTTTCACCTTTTTTAACCACATAATAATTACATATTTAAGGTGAGCTATTCTCCAGCCAATTGTTCACACACGATTGATCCTTATTAGCACCTTGCACTCATTATACTCACTCCGATCTAGTTTATAAGGTGTGTACACATATCATGAATCCAATAATTAGGCTAACATTTTTAACTATTATAATACAAATTTGATATTTTTAAGATTTATAATCAAATTCATTATTCAATAATTATAAGTTGATAATTATAAATAATATAATATAACATAAATAAAATAATTAAAGTGAAATTTAAGAGAGCTATTTTTTATAAACTGGATCGAAGGTGCATAAGCAGTTTTTAGATAATGACGCAACTGGTTATATATTTGCTAGTTTAAAACTATTGTTCCACTGTTGCCTCCGCCTAGGGCCCCTCTCCTTCTTCCTATCCGGTGATCCGCCGGTGATAAGAAGAAGGGGGACCCATCTCTTTTTTTCGTAGTTTTCATATCTAGTTTGCTCAGGATTTAGTCCAAATAAGTTTACTAGCGAAATCGGATGATTTTCGGTCGAGATCTTGTTATCGTGATGACTTCGGTGATTGTCACGACGAGATTGCCATTGCAGGTGTCGATTTCATCGACAGACGGCTAATTTGTGGCTATTATCAGCAAGGGGAGGGGTGTTCCTGGGCACTCTCAACAAGGAAAATTACTCAAAGTCATCGATCTCATCATCGATAGTCGCGGAGAGGAAATCAAAGTTTGAAGGTAATGATTCTGCATCCTATGCTGTACCCAACAATGCAAATGTCGATGTTCTTTCATCGATTCAGATACGTTTTGGATTGGTTACAAAACGTTGGATCTCACGGCATGTTCAATGTTTTGGGGTGATCATTGGATTCGGCATAAGAATTGCACTCTGGCTTTAGTGTTCAACGAGGCTGTGCTCATCGAAAAAACCATTAGGGAAGGAAAAATCTGGATAGACTATTGTACCCTTTTAATTTTAGATTTTTCCGTATGTAATATGGGGCTGTACTGTGTCGAATTTTAATGGGGAAATTGTGTTCTTACCCTTGTTCAGGAGTCTAATTGTAATTTTACCCTTGTTTTTTGTAACATTGTGATTTTGCCCTCACTTTGATGAAATGAAAGCTCCGTTTACCCCTGTTTTGGATGACCGTTAAATGCACTTGGAAAAAAATAAATTAAAAAAATCAAAATATCTAAACACAAAGGCAAAAGACTAAATTGCCCCTATCTCTTCATTCTCTCTCTCTCGCTATTCACTCTTCTCTTCCTGCCGTCCCATTCCCATCTCTCCCTCCCGTCGGCCAGCAGCCTTCAGCTCCCATCGCATCTCTCTCCCTCTCCCTCTTGTCGGCCAGCAGCAGGGGCTGGCGCGTGGGTCTTGTGTGTGTGTGTGGCAAAGGCGGCACGGGCGCCTTTGGCGAGTACGCTGTGGCATGGAGGCCAGGCGGCAAAGCGGGCGAAGCGCAAGAACCCCCATCCACAGACGATCGGGCCGGCCGTCGCCGCTATTCGCCCCTTCGCCGGCGATGAGCATCACCAGCACGCCCTCCCTTGTTCTTCTCTTCTTCCTGTCATGCGAAACCGTGCGCCCAAGCCCTAACATTAGTATTCAGATTCGGATCTGGAGGGTACGCACCGTGTGCCGCCAGACCGCCGGTTGCATGACCTGCTGGTGCGGAGAAGGTTGCATCGGGAGGAAGAGGAGAGGATCAAGAAGACGAGCTGGTGCATGTAGGCAGCTGCCCGATTCATTTGGCTTTGGTCGTCGTCTCCGATAGCTCTTTACTTGCGACGAGCGAGTAGTAGTGCTTTGATTGCTTGCTTAGCTAGTGATATACGCCGCAACCCGCCAATGGAGAGAGAGACGAGAGAGATGGCATCCGTGTAACGATGTGACCAGAGAGAGGAGAGGGAGGAAGAAGAGCAGGGACGGGGTGATTGGAATTTAAAGCAAAGCTTGTTTTAGGCATCATGAGAGGGCGTGTAGTAAATGGTCAAGAAACTAATCCTCGCAAAAAACCATATCTTTTGGGGCCATCATTCTGAATTTCGATTCTTATTATTGTTTTTCTTTGCTATCTTGACTTGACGATGATGGAGTCTGTGCCTTTGATCAGATCTGCAATCGCATTGCAATGCATGCTCGCATGTATGGCCGTGTGAATCACTGAATTGAGAGTGCACCTGCGCCTGACCGTGGGCACTCTGGCATGCCGCGGCGTGGTCGGGCGGCAGGCGCCCCGAGCGAGCAGGCCTCCAGGCGCTACGCCACGCGAGGACAGGAGCAGCGAGCCCGGCGAGATGGATTTATGCGACATTGGTGAAGAGACTAGGTAAGATTTAGAGCTCATGTGATTTGATTTTTAGGAAAATTAGTATCAATCTGTAGGAAGAATGAGTTTCTGTCCGTAATGCGATTTAGCTAACTGTGTATTCGGTGATGTGATTTGTAGGCCAAATCGCATGGATATGAGTCTTGTTGTTAGAGTTCTATCATTTTTCAGTTTGCCTGATGAGGGACCAAAATCATGGCAACAGGTTAGAACCTTGCCTACTCAAGTTGTTGACATGCATAGCTTTGACCTACTGCAACTAGTTAATTTCATAGCTGAGCACTACATGTGGGGTTCAAAACAGTACATAAGTTTGTAGCGTGCATTGGATGAAATTTCTAGAGGACCTTCTATTGAGATTAAAACTGATGAGCAGTTGCTTGAGTGGTTTGAACTCAATAAAGAGAAGGGAAATGTGTACATTAATGCCCAAATTAATGATTTTGAGGGTCCATTGCAATTTTCACCAACAAAACGTAGGTGCCACCCTTCTGTAAGAAATAGAGTGCCCACCAATAAGACAAACACTGCTGAGAGAGCCACATCCACAAACAAAAAAGAGAGAGCCACCAAAAAAGAGAGAGCCACCAAATCCAAAGCAAAAGGCGCACATCATGATGAGGGTGTAGGAGTTGATGAGGAGGGCATATATTCTGACACTGATTCACTTGTGGCAGCAAGTGATAGCAGCTATGATAGTGACTTGGCTACATCCTCTGATTCTTGTGATGATTGCTCTGATCCTGAGTTTAATTCCGATGAACCAGTTGTTGATGATGATGATGAATATGAACCTCCACCCTTCTCATACGATGTTGATAATCCATGTATTGATGTAAATGTGGTGTTTCCAGACGTGGATCAGTGCAAATCTGCAGTTACACATCATGCCATCTTGAATGATCATGCTTTTGATATTGTGAAAAAGGACAAGAGTAGATTTAGAGCCATATGCAAGAGAGCAAATCAGGGTTGCAACCGGAAGTTTTTTGCATCTACAAGTAAAAAGTACATTGGCTGCAAGGTGATTTCAAATTTTTTGTAACATTCAGCATCAAGTAAGAAGTATTAGTGTGCAGCAATTTACTAATAAAATGGTTCTTTTTTTGCTGTTTTTTTGCACGTTAAGACTAGTGGTCCAAAGCATACTTGTGATTCATTCAACAATTGTGGTGAAACAATGGCCTCCAATAAATGGGTAGCTGAAAGAGTTGTCGATTTACTACGGGAAGACCCTAAAATGACACCAAAGGAGTTGCAAGATAGGCTCAAGAAGAAGTACTCGATAGAGCTAAGGGCAATGGACATCATTTAATATAACAGGGGTAAAATCACAACGATGACAGAAACATGGGTAAAATTACAATTGGACGTCAAAATTGGGGCAAGAACACAATAGCCCCAATTTTAATATAGTCCCTTTCACTTCGGCGACAAAAACTAATGTTCCACTAGCCTACTCTCCCGTGGGGAGGATAACTATAAAATCAAGAAGAATAATAAACAATAAATAAAGAAAGAGAAAAAAAAGAAATGAGGAAAAAATGGAAATTGCAACAGAAATGAGCGATGAACGGCCCAGAGCCATGGGGGTGTGCTCCCTTGGGCCGAACAAGTCCGGACTGGGCTACAGCCGCCCGTCGCATCCTTTCACCTCACGACGCGTGCGCCCTCTCTCCCTTCTCTCTCTGCGCCGCCCATAGCCCGCCGCCCGCCCCCGCCCCCGCCGCCGCCACTGCCCTACGCCAGTTGCCGGGGCCCTTCTTTGGTCTCTTCGCCGGCGACGAGGACCAAGTATTCCCACTCCTTCTTTTCCCTTCCGCGAAACCGACCTCCCAAACTCTAACCAAATTGCTGGTTCCACGGTTCCACCGCTGGTGCATTTGATTAGTACCATACGGGCGAATTAATTAGGAATAGACGAGTTTATTAAGGCTCCGTTCGGTTAGAATAATTCCTGGCCAGATCTATTCCTGCCCTTTCCGTTTCTTCAGTATTTTCTATAGCACGGTAACTGTTTCTGCTCAGCAAAGACCGGGAACGGCGTAACCGAACAGGCCCTAAGCGAAATCCGGCCCGCTCCATTGCCTCCACGGGCAGACACCAAATAAAAGAGGCCACCGAGCCCAGCCGTTGACCCCTTGCACCACAAGGAATGTGTGTGTGTGGGGTCACGGACGAACAATATGTAGTGAAAAAGATCTTCTCCGAGGCTGAGATGCACAGCCGTAAAAGAAAATATAAATAAAATAAAAAAAGCGCCCAGTGAAATAGGGCGCGATTGTATCTCCCCGTGGTGGCGTGTGCTAGGCATTGGCACACCGAGCTTTTTTTTTTTTTGCTTTTTCTCAATACTTTTGTGTTTATTCAAATGCGATATTTAAAATCCAAGATGCACCTAGAACTGCCTCTGTTACCTACATACCACATAAAGGTTGTTGTAGTCTGCACATGATCTGCATTTTTGTCATAATGTTTGCCATAATGTAGTTCTGTACATTTAGCTTTCTGTATGTTCATCGATCTTTTTCAAAATCTATTACAATTGATAACAATGAAAAATACCACTTCAGTCAGCTGCACCCATATCATTGCATTGCATTGCTGATCGTCTTGTCTGCAAAAAATTCTAGCCAGCTTTGGTGCAGGGGCTGCCAAACTGGTCACTAAAGTTGTCCTGCAATCTGCAGTACTGGAAATACTATAGTAGCCGTCCGCTATCCATTCCCTTTTCATCATTGAGGAAAAACATGATCGTCGATTCATTTGTGTTCTCTGTTTTTCTTTTCTGGAAGAGCTGGTGATGTGGCTTCCAGGGAAAACAGAACTTCAGTAAAGGGTAAGTGTGGAAGAACAAAAAAAAAATCTATCTTTCACTTTATTTACCTCGTATGAATCATAATTTTGTGTCCAAATCCATATTATTGATGAGAATGTGAGATAGATTATGGAACAATTAGTTTACCACAAACATTTGAATTAGTTTGAGTATTATTGTGATTTACTAACTAATTGATTTTTTTTTTAAAAAAAACTTCTTGCTATAAGTTTTGAATGCGGTATGCGCTGCAAGGGATTTTTAGGTTTTTCTTATTATTAAAGATGACTATTGCCGATATGCTTTCTCCAACAATACTAGAAAAACAGACGCACCTGCTTATCATGTCGGTATGGTAGATGGGCGGGAGCTATCTAGTCATGGGTGTGCAGGAGGCTGGCATCCTTTCCCTTTGGTACAGCGCAGTCCCCTAGACACGAGATATATACCGATGCAGTGTGCCCTAGTTATGTAGCCTATTTTTGGGCGACTATACATATGCATATGAGCGCAAACCATCTCAGACTCTCAGTAGAAGAAAATCATCCGATAGGACCACCCACTGAAGCTTGGCTGGAGGAATGGTGCGTCCTGATGTCTGAGATGCATCTGTAGCTGGGTACCTGAAGAAGAGCACTGTTAGCTCAAGCTGCTGCTGGTGCGGTGAACTGTGTCTACTTAATTGCCATGGCTAGAGTCAGTAGTAGTGATCAGCTGAGGAGCTATGATTCTTTGTTGCTTTCTGGAAGAGATAAATATGAACTTTTTTTGGGTGAAGAACATGTAGTGATTATGATGCTGCACTGTAAAGTGCTTTAGACCCCTCAGGGTCTGGGGATGTTTTATCCCTAGAACACTAAGGAAAAATGATAATTGATGGGATGATATCTTGATCCGTAGATTGTGCAGGAGCTCTCAGTTTTAGTTTACTGTAGAGCTGCTGATCAACCAACCTGTATATTAGTATGTAGGAACCAATATATATACAGCAGAAGTTAGTTCATGTAGACAGTTGTTTTCGTCCAATATTGTGAATCGCAGATTGAGTTAGTATTAATCTTTTGTGGTATATATAACATAGTCGTTTATAAATAAAGAAAATGAATACATCCTTGTCTTGTGCAAACATTGGTTGTACCGCTGGACTTTGATGTTACAAACGTTGCAGACCCCGCAAGTTAGGTAGCACCATGTCTGGTTCTCAGTGGCTGCAGTGTTTTTCTCTGTGACCAAATATAATTTAGATTGTAAGAATTGAAAAAGTTATTCTTTACAAGTTATTTATAATCTCATGTGGGGAAAATACAAGTTCTGAAGAAGAGATTCAAATTGTTTATATACCTCACTGCTTATTTCTCTATAGTCTAAACTGGGTCCATGCCCTCACCTCTTCCCACACCTTGCCATTTCCTCATAGCTCAGGGAGATGGGGAGCACCAAGGAGGTATCATAAATTTGTGCTCGTAAACATGGATAGGTTCTGAAATAGATTGTCAAAGCACTCTTGAAGTTCAAGGCTTGTCAATGCAAAGCATGTTATAGGTGGTGTAAATGATGAGCCTTTATAAATCTGCTGTGTATAAACGCATATATAGAATGCTGTAACAAATGTTTATGTGGGACTGGATTTTTTTAACTGAAAAATTCAGTCAGACTAGTACTGAATTGAGCAAAGAAATTAGTGAATTAATCTTGCATTACGTGATAACTTTCTGAGTATTCTATCAACGTAAATATTAACCCTTGAGATGAAGTAGAAAATGTGGATTAAATTTACATGCACATCATGGTATTATTATCTAAATTCAGATCAGATCACACAATTGCACCTAGTTCTACAAAGATCAATAAAAAGTATGGCTAAAATGTGCATGCATATAGGTTCTAAAAAGACCAGGTCTCTATCTGAATTCTTGCACAGAACTAGCCCACAAGCTTGAATGCTTGCTCGACTGCGCGGTGCAGTATCCATGGAAGCACGCCAAGCTTGATCACCGATCAAGCGAGTACTAAATAGTCAGCACCAGCATACCATATATCCCCATCAAGTTTAGCTGCCTTGTTGATCAGTCATATGTTCACCAACCTACATCAACGATTATCTGAAGAAGGAAAAAAAACAACTGTATAAATTAGGCAAGCTACCAGTTCGGCACTGAATATCATGAGCATTAGGTCAGAAACCCTTCACTTTCTCACTGTCCTGTGCTTCTCTATGGTGTTTCTGATGGCCATTGGCTCTGTCGCCGTTGCTACGTGTCGGGGACCAATACTAGAGTACCCGAAGAAGAGTTAATGGTCATCAACATCGATTCATCCGAGCAGTCAAGAGCGCGACTACAGCTCCAACCGACCTCCAGGTGCATAGGCTCCTCCTCGCCCAATCCCTGGGGGCGGGCTCCGTCTCGCCTGACCCTGAGGCCAAGGCCTTCGCCTCGCCCGACCCTGAGGCCGCGAGCTCTGCCTCGCCCGACCCCTGGAGGCGGGCTTCGTCACACCTGACCCCGAGGCCGCGGGCTCCGCCTCGCCCGACCCCGAGGTCGTGGGCTCCGAATCGCCCGAACGCTGGGAGCGGGCTCCGCCTCGTCCGGCCTCTGGGTCAGGGGCTCCGTCTCGTCCGACCACTCAGGCGCGGCTCCTGACGGAAGCCCATACCGCTGCCAACCACTACGGGCAAGAAAGTACAATCCAAGGTCAAACTTCTGGCATCGTGCAGGGAGCGGGCACATCTCAACACGACCCGTGCCCGCGACATGTCATTCCAGGGAACTCACATCACCAATAGTGACAGACGTGTGGTCACTATGCTGCCTACTCCCTGTACGGCCGCTGACCAGCACGCTGGTTCGTCGTGTCGCCCGCCGGGGCGGAATGGGACGTCACGACCCGCTGACAACGCTAGGGCATGGCGTCAGCGGCGGACAGGCGCCCGGCGTGGAGCCATCCCTGTCACCATCTGTAGTGTCGTCGGGACCCGCACAAAGGAAAAGAAAGGCCTGGCGGTCCTGAAAGCCTTCCTCTCCTTGCCCCTTCTCCCTCTCTCTCTATGTAACCTGGTCTTCCCCTTCGTCTATAAAAGGGGAAGCAGGAC
Source organism: Miscanthus lutarioriparius (assembly GCA_904845875.1). NCBI lineage: Eukaryota > Viridiplantae > Streptophyta > Magnoliopsida > Poales > Poaceae > Miscanthus > Miscanthus lutarioriparius. The sequence goes on along the minus strand of CAJGYO010000007.1, from coordinate 133,451,859 downwards.
GTCCCAGGAAGGGGACGGTTGACCACTCTACACGGTTGTAGACGTCAAAATACACGCCCTAACACGCCTTAGGAGCACACGCACATCAGAGACTTGAGACATGTCCCTCTCTCGCTCGTTTGTAACCCCTACTACAAACTTCCAGTGCTAGTAACACGAGCAGCAGCGACGAACTGGACGTAGGGATTTTCTGCCCAAACCAGTATAAACCTCATGTCCTCTAAGCACACCATCCGAGGCAGACGCGCAATACTAGAAATTTACTAGTTGGTAACTCAAAACACCGACAGTTGACGCGCCAGGTAGGGGCTTTTTGCGTGTCTCGACGTCCACATTAGGCCTCAGATGGCTAGTCACGGCGTCAGCTGGGTCTCGGGCGCGCACGTGCGCTTTGGGAACCTAGACTTCATCATCGCGACAGAGGGAGAGTTGATGCAGGTTCCCGTCGCCGTCCAACCTCTCCACTCCACCGGCCTCGACGCGATTGCTAAGGCGTTTGAGGAACTGCAGCTGCACGCACCGGAGGCGCGCCCCCTAGGAGCGACCAGCTCCTCGGCTTCGGTTACGGGAGGCTAGAGCATCAGCTCGGTGCCTTCCTGGGACCTCGATCGTCCCGGGAGGACCTAGGTTGCCTCACCTTCTCCTTCGCCAATGTCATGACACAACTGGCCGAGGAGAGCTGCTCTCCCCGCAATGCCGTAGAGACCGTTGGCCACCTTGTGGCGTAACGCACGCCTTAATTCCCCGCGAACGACGAGTTCGTGGGGATGACCGAATATGTCGCGGAATCTTTCCACGACCTCCTCGTAGGAGAATCGGAGTCGCCCTCTAGCTCCAACTCCAGCAGGGGGAGCCATCACCCCTCTCGTGAATATTTCATGGCAGGTACCCCGAGGGACACGTCGAATGCATCCACGAGGGAGAGGCTACCCCAACAAATGACCTCGACAACGAGGTCGAGGGGAATGCAGGGACCCCACCCCACCTGTGGGTGGAGCAGCTGAAGGCCCGGCACCAAGAGCTCGAGGAAGCACGACTCCAGCTCAAGCAAGAACGTGCGGAGCTCGAGCGGGAGATCGAGCGCCACGGAGACGGCGGGCGTGCGCGTGCCGTGGCTCATGACGTGAACCGGTGGATCGTCGAGGACGACGAAGCCCTCCCACACTTCACCCGGGCAAGCCAGAACATCACTGCTACGATGACCTTGCTCCGAGGGCTTCCGGGGCCCACGACACTTGAGCGTGCGGTGGCGCAACAGGCCGAGAGCTCGCTGTCCCGACGGCGCGAGCTCAACGCCAGCCAGCGCGCGCCCTCAGAGTGACCCAACATGGACGTGTCAGTCCACCAGGTGCAGCCAGGTGGCAAGCCGCGCGCTGCAGTCCCGGTGCATGAGCTTCTCGGTCGTAACCGTGACGCGCGTGACACCCTCGATGCCCGCAGGCGTGCCCCGCGGCGATGCAAGGGAGGGAGCAAGCCGCGGCTACCACCCTCGTCGTGGTGGACGCTACAACAACGGCGAGGACCGAAGCCCGAGCCCTGACTTGTTGGGACCTCAGGCCTTTGGTCGACACATCCTCAGCGCCGTCTTTCTACCACAGTACCGACCGCCGACCAACATCCCGAAATACATCCAGTTTTGTTTGGAGAGTACAAGGTGAGTCTGCTATTGGTTGGAGAGTAATAGTTGAATAGATCATTTTAGTTTTCAAATGTGGTTATGTCGAGGAATACCTGCTTGATGCGACTAAATCATTTTAGCTATATCACGGGTCGACAAAAAAATTTGGATGCAGGGAGTTTCTATGCATTTTTTGTTGCATGGCTTCTTTGGCACTTTGTCATGTTGCAAGGTCTAACTATTTCGTTCTTTGGCGTGGTTTTGTTAACATGCATTCAGTCATTTTCACGAGATTTGACTACGAGATCCTGACTTTGTTGGTTGGCCATTGTAGATTACTTTGATGGGTTGAGTAGCTCTTTGTACGGCACTTCTGCAACATGTTCCTTGTCAGTGGTGGCTTTCTTGCCAGCTGTGGCTGCAATTTTACAGCTGAGATCATAAAATAGAAGTAAAACATGTTTGCCAATTGGATCAGGAAGAGTTTTCAGGATGTTACCACTCACCACAATCACTGGATGTTACCACTCCTGCCATTACATATTGGTAGAGCATCGTCGTACCAACACGAAGTGAAAGATGAATAAAATAATGTGAAAGATAGATCAATACTGTGCTCTGTATGAGATGAATTTCTTGTAATACCATCTTCTTTAACTTTACTGGAATATAATATAGGAAAGCTGCATTGAGAGTGCTGCCCTTTTATTGAGTATTAGCTTATAGATTTTTTTACTGGTTATGGTATAGAAGAGATGAGTATATATTTCAATGGTTTAAGGTGTTTTCTTAAAGTGATTGATGGTTTCCTTTTGGAGACTGTTGAAGAAAAGCTGAGAAATATGGTGAAATGCTGCAATCACATAAAGAAATAACACTCACAGGCTAATATGCATGATTAAGCTTAAAATTATTGTGATATTATTTTGTTCCCGTTGCAACGCACGTGCATGATCCTAGTACAGAGAATATTTTCAGAGACGAGCATTTTTTTATTTCTAGAAAACCTAAAAACCAAAAAAAATTAGTCCTTAAGAGCATACATAGGATTCTTTCTTTTTTCAATTATATCTTAATCTTCTAATAAATATTTTGTCTACTAAATAAACTCGAATAAAAAATGTTTCAACTATGAAGTTTTAAATCTTGTTAAGCACTGCAACTTTAGTATAGTATGTGTCTCCATCCGAGGTTGTTAATTCAAAATTTTGAATATCAAAATATGTGAAAATAAAAACAAATATTTGAGACACGAGAAAACTTCAAATCAACGATTTATCAACAATAAACATGTAGATCACGTTGGCCACTATAATTTTGGTATTAACTATATAAAAATTTGAGGTTGCTCAGAAATTCTAAATTTTAAATTTCAAAATCTATTAACTTAAAACACATATTTGGGACTCTGAACTACTTCAAATAAAGAACTTTTCAACTATAAAGTTGTAGACTATTGAGAATATCCGAGGTTGCATGAAAATTTTAATTTCAAATTTGAAAATCTATGAACTTAAAATAATATTTTGTGACCATAAAAAGTTTGACATAAAAAAAATTCAACTACAAAGTTGTACGTTGCGTCGAGAGCTACAATTTTGATTGAATTTTTAATATAATATATATAAGAGTTGACGGTGTTATTTGATCAGACTGGCCAGTGGCTACAAGTACAATCCCTCTTCTTTGCACTAACAATAATATAAGATCATTGGGGGATTCCCTAGTTGGGTCAGGTTTAAATTCCAATGAAATAAATTAGTACGTCATTAAAATAGCACGCCTCAAACCACTTCGATATATATATATATATATGTATTAAGGTGGATTGAAGTGCAGTGGAATAAGCCCGGAGGAGAGCTACGCAGACGCAGGGGCTCTATGTCGGATCAGAACTGCAACACCCAATTGCAAAAATTACTTGAGCTGATTATTGGAGAGTATGTTTTCAAAGCCAACAGAAATCTTATTAAACTTCAGGTCAGCTAACGAAGGGTAGTGCCAAACCTTGTCACAGAGGGCAAATGCGGATCGGAACCGACTAATACACACAGCTAAAAGCCGATGCTCAGAGGCTCCAAAACAAGTCCAAGATTATTCTAATAGAGGCCGTGTACTGTGTTCTCAAGAGAACCTGCTGCGAGCCGTGCCCGACGGAGTCACCTGCTGGGGCACACGTCCCAGCACTCCTGCTGACCTTGGAAGCACGGCAAATGAGGCAGCGTCTGGCAGCAGTAGCAACTAGTGTAGGGTTTAGGGTCGCACTGGGGATATTTCACACACAATACGATTCTTATCTTGCTTCTCCTGGCCATCTCCTCCTCTCCGCCCGGCCACCGCCGGAGACCACCACCGGCTGATCTACCACCGGCGCCGGCAGATCTCTCCACGACGCCACCTTCGCCTGAAAAAAATCGCTCCGCACGCTGCATCGGCATCACATTTTTTTTTCCTCAAAAATATATACAGTAGAATCGAGTGATGGGGTTGGGGTGAACCGTACTACAGTTTGCAGCGAACGCGAGGCATCCCACCAACAGAACGGCAAGGAGAATCGGTGCCGGCCTCTTCTTGGGATTCATCTCCCCACTGAACGAGAAGCAATTTTGTTGACGGATAATTGAGGGCGCAGAAAATATATATGCCACGGTCTCTTACTTACTCCATGTAATATATAAATCAGCAAGATATATAGACAGGCATTTGACTAAATACCAAATGCAGTCGTTCATAGAAGTCAGTTATTAATGCCTATTCGGAGGCTTACAGCTCACCGCCATGAACGAGAATTATCACAGTATATACATATTGATATTATTGAAGCATTGTTAATTTTGTGCCTGGAAACGGGACCGCCGCATGGTATGATGGTGGAGCCATGGCTGGGGAGCCGCGGTACGCGAAATAGGACTCCTTGTTCAATCTCGTGGTGGGTGACTCACGTGTGGTCGCGAGAATCGTATAAAACACAAGATATTTGACTTGATTATTTGTGACCTTGCGGCTGATGAAGATCCATAATCTGATTATAAGGGTATCTAGACAGGATCTTATAGCGTGTGACACATAATATAAACCTCCAAGAATCACAGGCCTCTAGCCCACTAGATCACCAAAGCAAAGGAATCGATCGGGCATAGCATAGCTAGGTCTGAAAATGGCTGGCTAGGCCCCAGGGTCATAAGGGCCCCCAACTCGTGGGCTCACATATATGGATTGTGTACAGGTTCTTTTAGGAATTTATATAGGAACAAGGTTGAATTGGATTGGATTATCATTTATAAGGGCTGGCACGGATCGGATTGTAGATGTGACCCTAAGCCAATGTGCGGATCTTGAGAATGGATCGGCCCGCGGGTCGTAATGGAAGGGCCTTCCTTATGCTATCGATAGGAGACTCGCGGTCGCAATAGTGTAGAGCGCTAGGGCCGGCCCGCTGGGTGGAGGGCGTGGAGCTGTGGAGGCGTCGGCGTCGGCGATGGCGGTGGCGACAGGGCACTCGTCTCCAAGATCCATGCGGGCGAAAGGATTACTAGAAGTGCGCCAGCGTTGGCGGCGGCCCGAGGACTCCTCCCTCGGCGTTCTTCAGCTCTGACCAAGTATTCAAGGTGGGTTTCTTGATCTTTTCTCCAGGAATCGTCTCTCTGTGCCGCGTGATTTGGTCGTGATATGGTTCGCGTGATTTGGTCGTGATATGGTTCGCGTGCGGCTGCAGGGTGGGATTCAGGTCGGTTCCCCTGGGTGATTGTTGTGCTGTGTTTTTACTGGTGCTAGTAGGTAGAGATGCACTGTTGTCAAAAGGAGACAAATTGGGCTTCTTTTTGTGATTCTATTTGTATTTGTTCATCAACATCGTCCTGGTTTGTAGGGAAAATTGTTGATTACCTGAGCAGTATTTTTATCTTTTTTTGGTAGGTATAAACATGAATTGAAGAGCAGTGCTTTTGGCATATGGTGTGCGTTAGATCACCGTCAGAATTCCTGGGGCCTTGTTATTACAACCTTTTGTCAGTTCTGTATTGATCGTTGAACCCATGCTCATAGTTGTGTTCAGAAGAATGTCATGCCTGGGTCCTGTAGGAATGTCAGACCTGGGTTAGTGTATAGAATTGATAGATTGTTAATTGAGCATGCTGCCTTATGTGCTTTGTTTCAGTTGCGGCAGCATTTACTAGAGATGACGAATTTGTCATACATTCATTGCATCTAAGAGTTAGGACTAAGGATAGGGTTTCGTTCGCACTCAAAGTTGCCTGTAGGAATGGAGCCACGATGATGTAGGAGATGTAGGACCACTGTGATAAAACTCGATAGTCATTATCAGGCCTATGGCCTAAGTGTTGACGGTAGTTAACAATCAACTTAAACCGTCAATTAAATATGCATAAGGACATAAACATAATCACCAATGAAGGTTTAGGGGTTTAAACTAATAAATTCTACAAGTTTTGGTGAATATGTGTTTCCAGTCAGGGTTTAATCAGAAAACCGCTAAGGAGGACCTAATCGTCAAAAAAAATACGGAGTTCCGCCGCGGTACCTACGTGAGAAGACTCTAGAAGGGTCCAGAAGTCACATCACCGAAGCGAAGGTCCCCCCCCTAACAGGTGGGGCAGCCCTGCCTACAGGTGGGGCCGCCTGGCCCCCCTAGTCCCACCTATCAACCAGCTTCATATGGCGGACTCCCACCGCCTTTGAGGATGTATCTAGGCCGTTGCTTAAGTCGGTTTGATCCAAGGGCTCACATTGGACCTTAGGGCTATATAATCCAGCCCCTGCCTCTTCCCCCAGGCATAACCCTAGTCATCAAGTCATTTGAGAAGACAGAAACCCTAATCATCCTCAGAGCTCCAGCATATTCTAGGGCATAGCTAGTTAGGTTAGGTCTAAAGGGAGACAAACAAGACTTCGCTTAGATTTCCGATCATGTCAAGAGCGTGGTTCGGTATACTCTTTGTACCCCATCTCTCTTTTGTATCTCCATTATTTTTATATACTTGCTACAATTATTATGACAATATTAGTATCCATCTTATTTATGTTCTTCATTATGATGTTCATCGTCTACTTTGATTATATGCTTAGTATAGCTAGTTTATCATTATATTTATACATAAGTTTGTATTGCGCTCACTCCAAGGTACCATGGGTGGGTGGTCGACATTGTATAAGCGTGGTGCTTATACGTTGTTTACCTGCGGATACACCCTATATTCTGGGTCATGTGGTAGATCGCGGATGTGACACTCCCATTGAATCATTTGTAGTCACTTTCCAAATATAGGCACACGTAGGATGAGGTTATGAAGGTAGAATCGAGCTTTGCCCTCAATCTTCCTTATTAATATCCCTTCTATGTAGATATGATGATGATTTTAGCCATGATTACTAGATGTAATTGCACTAATCAAATGTATGCTTTGACTTATAATTAAGAATGACTTAGAAATTATTCCTCTAATATTCTAGCTGACCATGCTAATGTCATAGAAAGGAGTGCTCTAAGTGACTTATCATTATCATTACTTATTATATATACATACCTTATCTCATGACTTATCCCTGTTGTGAGTAGAGTATTTGTTATGGTTTACTTCTCCTTCAATAATATAAGTTATCAATACATGTCCATGCTAGACCTTCCTAGTAGTAAAAATATAAATAACGATACCTGAAATACTCTCGGTAAAATACTATAATGGTATATTATTTGTGTGCTTGAAGATACTTTTGGTTCATAGATTTTATATATATTCTCTATAGTCACATAATTAATAAAGATATGCTTAGTGTTATTCTAGTAGTAATATTATGTAGTACCAACACATATCTCTGACATCATCACTAGGGATGACAACCAAGTAAAGTTAGGAGATATAGGTTTATAATAGGTGGCTAAGTACTTCAACCAAGTGACACATTAATAAATACCAATAAGTATTTCTGGGCTATTGCTAGGGGTTAGGATTTAAACTTCGTTCTTAGTAGCAACGCTAAGAAATGTCAACACTAAGCTATGTAAAAACAAACGTTGTAATTTGTTTTCCCTGTTAGTAATAAAAGTATGGTTTTTTATATCAATCATGTTCGACTGTGCTTATCAACTACTGATCTAGGGACTGATACACTAAGCATAGAGTAACCTAAATTAAGGGCCCAATAGGGTGGTATCGAAGCCATACTTGGACTATAGGACTAACCCATAGCATGGCCGTTAGATAGGAACATTTTTCTAAAATCCTATTTTCAAACATCCTTGCTTATAACCCTTGACTCTCACCTTACCTTGACCTTCTATTTTGAAAACAATTTTTCTCTTTCTTCTCCTCCCCTTCAAAACTACGAATAGTGACGACAAAGTAAAGATTAAGTCTTAGAGTACCCCTCTATGGTAGTTATACACAAAAAATAGAAGCCCAACTTTTGATTGCTAGCCCTTAACTAATTCTTTGAGTGACCATTGCATCTTGTCGGTCCTTAGTTACAACTACCCCTTAGAAGTCTCTCTTCTCTTGCCTTAAGTTCTCTTGCTTACCATCTCTCTTAGGGACAAATTCTTTTCTCACCTTGTGCTTTCTCCATAGGACTAGACTTTCCTTTTCCTCACCTTGTGCTCTTCCCTCTCATCCCATTCCACGTAGAGTAGACCATTAGGGAATAATATAGGGATCATCATAAATATTTTGAGAAGACAAAGATAGCTACATTTATTCCACACCCGTGCAACTCGGAAAGTGCACAGCAGACCGCCTATAAAAGTCGTCGGACGCCACGCACGTAGATGTTTCCCGTGCTCCTTTTCTCAGTACTGTCCTCTCCACACCGCATCGCTGTCCCATCCCACACCGCCGCCCACTACACGCCGCTAAAAGCCCTAGTTTGGTTTTGGCTCATTGATGAAACATAAGTACTAACCTATGCCATGAGTGATGAATTGAGCTAGGTTGGTACATCCAAGTGATGGAGCAAATAAGAGGACCATGGAGATGAAGATGGACATGAAATGATGGTGATCAAGCTCCAACTTGGAAAAGAAGAAAGAGAAAAACAAAAACCAAGTGTTGATCAAGGCAAAGGTATCAAATAGGTTTTTGTTTTGGTGATCAAGACACTATAGAGAGTGTGATCACATTTAGGATCGAGAGCCATACTATAAAGAGGGGTAATCTTTGGATAAGCGGTTATCAAGTGCCACTAGGTGACATGATTCTTGTATATGCATTTAGAGACCTAGTGTGCTAACAATTAACCCATATAAAATGCTTTAAAAATGCTAACACATGGTTACACAAGTTCTACACTTTGTGATTAGCAACTTGGAAGCAAGGTGAAGCGGTTGAGGAGTTAGAAAAAGAAAAGGAGGCGAGGGTGACTGACCGAACGCTGGTCTTGGCCTGACCGGACGCGTCCAGGGGCAAACCCTAGGTCTCGGTTAGCCTCTGTGGCTTGACTGGACGCAGGGATCAGACTCGTCCGCTGAGTCCAATCACGTGGTGCAGAGAGGCGCTAACTCGGGTCCTCGACCAGACTCTACTAGAAGAGAAGGACCGGACACATAGTAGGGGGTGCATCAGGTCAGTGCTGATGTAGCCTTCATGTGTGAGCGCAGAGAGGACCGGACCCTAGGGTGCATCCGGTCACCCTTGATCGGACGAGTCCGGTCGCATAAAAACCTCTCTAGACCCTTACTGGAAGTGATTGGACTCCACGTAGTGGAGCGTCTGGTCATACTAATGGTGCATCCGGTCGCTAGGTGGCTAGCCCAGGCGCGAATGTTAGTGGACGCAGTGGCGGTGCATCCGGTCCTACGTTGGTGCCTCCGGTCAGTCTCTAACTGAGCGCGCTGACCATTTTCGACCGTTGGCGATCAACGCATGGGATTCAAAAGGGCGACACATGGATGGCCAGGGCTAACCAAACTCAGATGACCGGATGTAGGGTAGCATTTGATTAGTGTGTCCGGTCATGCCCTCGAGCTCCCAACGGCTCTTCGAGTCTTTTGGGCTCTATAAATAGAAGTTGCTCGCCTTGGGCTCTCCTTCTTGCACATTTTCACCTATGGTACATCCTTGTGAACCTAAGAAAACACCTCCCACTCATCTCCATCATTGATTCATCATCAAAGTGAGATTGGGAGTGATTCCTAGCACATTTGCTTGAGTGATTACATCTAGTGGCACTTGGGGATCGTTGTGGCTGCAGATTTCTTGTCACTCTTGGTGGTTGCCACCACCTAGATGGCTTGGAGCAGTGGAGGAGCATTAGCACTGAGTTGGTGATTGTTCGTGGCCATCTCCGGTGATTGTGAGGGGTCTTGTACCTTCCCCGGCGGAAGAGTGAAAAAGGTAACTCTAGTGGATTGCTCGTGTCATTGAGTTACCTCACTTGTGGGTAGGTTCTTGTGGCGCCAAGTGTTGGCAAGGTGTGTGATACCTATTAGCCGCACGAACCACCAAGTGTTGGTCAACATAATGGGGACTAGCGTGCCGGCAAGCACGTGAACCTCGGGGAAAAAATTGTGTGTCACTTGTCTCTTGGACTTCTCTCGATGATTGATTTGGTATTTATTGATTGGCTCATCTCTCTTGCCACGGTGGTATAACTAATTCACTCACTCTCTTGTATTTACTTTGTTTACATTCTTGCCTAGTCAAGCTCTTTAGTGTAGTTAGTGTTGAGAGCTTGTTAGTTTGGTTAGTGAGGCTCTTTAGTTAGTCTTTGAGAGCTCACTAGCTTAGAGAGTAGTGACATAGCCTTTATGTGAACCTAGAGACTATAAAGAACTAGAATTGTTGGTGTAGGTGGCTTGCAACCCATGTAGAGCTAGAGCACAATTGCATTTCACCATTTAGGTTACTAACCACTTGCTCTAGTGTATTTGTATATAATTTTTATAGGCTATTCACACCCCCTCTAGCTATTTAGGACCTTTTAGCGCACCACCACGCACCACCACCGCCCCATGACACCGCTCATGCTATCACCTCCACCCCAAAGCTGTTGTTGCTATGTCCCTAGAAACCCAATTCCCTCAGCCCCCAATGCCACTCGATGCCACCAATATGGCGAGCACCCACCCCCTTAACCCGCCATCCATCGCCTATAAAAAACCCCTCGTGCCTCTTTAACCACCTCAAGAAACCCCACCATCAACACTAATCGCCTACATAAGCCCCCATTCAAGTGTCAATCCATTGCAGTAGTTCAAGAAAAAGTCAGGAATGAATACTATCAACTAAAGATTTCTGGAGAAAATATCAAGAAGGAAAAGAAGTATATTGCTAGGAGCAAGAAGTTGAAGCTCTCAAGATGTGCCTAAATGAAGAAGAGATTACCATCACCATCTTTGTTTTCTAACCCCTCCTCTGGTGGGATTAATTATTCTATATATCTTTGTATTACACCCGTTACCTTATGGAGGGCACTAAGATATCCGCTAAAATAAGAAGGGTGGAATAAAAGTCTTAGGAATTCCAAATCGGCATCAGCAATATTATGGATTTATTCAACCCAAAACATCCTAGGGAAAAGAAGAAAAAGGAGAAATATCATGGTCAACACCACTATTACAAGATATAGAAGTAATCAAGGAGCCATTCCAAGTTGCCCCCTATCCCTGGGATTTGCATGAACCTGCAACCCGATGAAGACCACCGACCTCACGGTCGTCTAAGCCACACCACCCTAGTGTTTGCCGCATCCCATCCCTGGCCACAACACTTCAACAACATCACACTATATAGTGGGACCCATCCCTACTTCCCTTCCTTCCTCCACACACCTCAAGCCCAATCAAGGACCGGTCAAGTTTCCTAGACAAGCCTCACCCCCGGCCTCTACAAAAGATGGAGCTCCTCCACTTTTCACCACCCCATGCTTCCTAAACCATTCCACTACCAACCTTTCTCCTTCCTTGAGCAAAAGTTCTAGCCCTCACAAAAGCAGCTGCACCCCTCAACTTTCCATCACAGCCGATTCCTCCCACACCCACAAGATTAGTAGATGGAGTCTAAATTAGCAACTACTGCCTCCACATAGAAGGTTTTCCAAAACTTTTGTATGCCACCATGCAGAGACTTGGAATCCAAGAGCACCCAAAGTATGAAGGCCGTTAGTATGAAGAGCATGGCACCGAGCGATGTGAAGTCAACATCTACGTCGCTAAGAGTGAAGACTTCCTTGACATAGCTAGAGCCTAGAGCATCACCGCAACTGGTTTCCATTTCGCCGACACCAACCAAGCTGTTGCTCGTAAAGCCTTGCGACACTTGTGCTAGATCTATGAAGAGCTCATTGGCCGTACACCCATGAGATTCTTTCGCCCCTGGAGAAGAACCGACCAGTTTGGATTGCCTACATGGAAGCCCTACAAGGACAAGAAGACAACCACACCATGATGTTGGCCACATACCTACTTACCCGCGATGAGCAACACGACAAACAGGCCTTAGAGTTAAGGAAGTGCATCAGCCAAGCAGAAGAAGCCGAGATCTTCGCCAGGAAGCTCCACGTACAGCTTGCCAAAGCACAAGCTCAAGCAGCCATCGTAGAAAGCCATGAGACTGCCATTGCCACGCCTAGTAGTTGAAGGATGCCTACCTCTTCACCAGACCTAAGCGAAGGATGTTTGCCATGGATGGGCAGGAGCCCATGATTTTCGAAGGAATTCCCGTCTACCCTTTAGAATGAAGGAGGATGCAACTTGCAATACTACCAGCACCCCCACCCATGGAAGCATCAGAGATCGAGCCTCTCCTCCCACTCACTTAGCCACCGCTAGGAGAAGAAGTAGATCCACATCACAGCTCAGTGGAAGGATAATAGGAGCCATGAAATGAAGCCATGCCATCTAACGAAGTAGATTAGTTGCTCCTGAGGGAGAAGTACACTCGTAGCCTAGACGTACATCCTCCTTGCCATTCATCCCCATCATTGTAATCCTCCAGTTGAACTCAAAAGTTGTGTGTTTGGCTCATGGTTCTGTAATGTTCATATACCGCCCACCAAAGTGTTAAGCCACTCTCTTGCTGTAACAACTAAATAGATAGGAGTGTGAGTAACTAAGGAATCATACTCTAAGATGCTAAGTGAAGGTAGTCACAGGATAGAGAAATAACCCACCCAAAATGGGCCCAAGATAACAGAAGATTTATGGATAAATCTTCTAAGTGGAGTAGACCATAGCCAATGAAGGATGGGAACAAGTCTTAAGAAGATACTCTGGAAGGCAACAGATAAAGCGGAAGCAACTAGTTGAAGAAAAACAAGGATTGTTGGATGAGAAATGGAATCCCAAGGACACTATGATTGTTGCTCAAAAGAAGCAGGATATTGGCACCACAAACCCGAGAGATTCAAAGCTCGAGAAATCATCACAAAAGATGGATAAGAGTGAACTCGACATTAGAAGATCAATTCATCTAAGTGGGGTAGCCCTCGAGTCCTGAAGGACTGAGATCTCCTCAAAAATCAGAAGTCAAAAGGCAAAACAAGAAAGGGGTACAAAAGAAATGGATCTAGCAGCCGTCATAATCAGACAAAGAATATAACTCCTCCCGATAGGATGTACCCCAACAGGGTGGTATTTCCTATCCAAGGAGGATGGTATTCTCCCCAACAAGGAGATAAGGTGGTATTCTCCTCAATGTAGAGGTATCATCTTGTGCGAACAGGGTGGTACAATGGTGGCATCACAGCTGAGGAACTCCTAGGAAGGACAGTGCAGTAAGACAAATAGAAAATCATGATCCCCTCTATCTAGTCTCTCTCTCTCTCTCTCTAGACTATTCTACTTCTAGGTTTCTCCCTCTAGTTTACTTGAATCTTAGGGACGAGATTCTTCTAAGTGGGCTAGATTTGTAACACCCTGTGTTTTGCATCATAACAAAAACCACTAAAAATTTGAACTTTTTAAAACTTTACAATAAATTAGAACTTGACTAGTTTAGTTTATACAGAACCCTTTTGAAAAACCTATTCCAAAAGCCTTGCATCAAAATACATCATGTGCATTTAGTTTTGAAATGTTTGGAATGTTTGAAGCGCTTGTTGATTGATTGCATGTTTGTTTGCCCTAGAATTTATTTGGCACCAAATACTTCCCTTGACCTTTACCCCTCTAAAATTCCTTGACCTATTCCTTGAAAACTAACTTTGATCACTTCCTTGAATTACAACCACCCATCTTTCAAATTCCTTGAAATTCAAATCAAAACCATTTCAAATAAACCCTAGTTTATTTCTAGGAAATAGAAAAACAATTCATAAATAGAAAAAAGGACACGGGCTCAATTCTCTTTGTCCTCTCCTCTCTGGCCCGTGCCATGCCTGCTTCCTCCCCCGTTTGGGCCATCACCAGCCCAACCTGCGCGCGCTCACTTCCCCTCTCCCTCACGCCTGGGCTAGCCCAACCTTGCCCAGCCCCACACCAAAGCGTCCGTAGCCCTTCTCCCTTCCCCTCTCACGCTCGTTGATGACGTGACCTGCATGTCAGCATCATCATCTTACCTGACGATGACGCTGATATACCATCACGCTACACCGCCTTGAGCTTGTTGCCACGCCACTGCTGCTCCGCACAATGGTTGATGAGATAAGGATGACAACATCACGAACCCCACCAAGCCACACCGATCTTATCCCCTCGCCATGCGTGACAGCAAATGGCGAGCCGACCGTTGCCGCCGCCATGGCGCACTCGGTCCCCACTCCTCCGACCAAGTTTGGATAAGCATGGCCTATAGTTGCAGGCCAGCTCACGACCAAGAGGATAAGAACACGTGTGCGAGAGAAATATCTTGCCGCCACTAGAAATATCTCGCTGTCGGCAGAACCGACCTTGCTAGCCTATAAATAGGCCTGGACGACGAGCGAGCATCTCGGTCAACTAGTAGCACTACTAGCTCCGCCTAGGTCTAGAACATGCCATCTCCCTCCTAGTTTATCTTTCCCTCTCTTCTTCTGAGCTCTAGCTCAATTTTTTCCAATCCGGTTGAAAAGAAAAAAATAGAAAATGTGGGATGTTATAGTTATGATATACTAGGATCTTCACAAAAAAACATCTATCATAGTTTTAAAAAAGCCACCACATTTACCAAGAGGGACTAGGAATTATGAGATTAATTAATCAAAAAATATATATCACTGGTTCGATTTTATGATGATATAATGGTTTGAGTGAAATATATACCAGTCATGTGCAATTTAGTCTACCACCATGTGAATGACTTCGCTAAGGTTAGGGCGTCGCCTCCCGCCGAGATGATGGTGGTCTCATAGCTGTTGATGAATCTATGAGGGTTGGACTGCCATCAAATTATGGGATCTTCAGCTTGTAATTTGCTAGCCAAGGATATTATGAGACAAATTAAAGGTGAGGTTCCGTCGAATCTTTGTTGCTCTCTTGGATTTCTTGATGTTCAAGCATTTGGGTTTGAAGGGATAAAGCCTTCAAAATCACTTTTGTTTGTGTTTATGTTCTTTGCCTTATCCACTCCTCTGTTCTGCAGTTCTTCTACTTCTCGAATTCAGTTTTTCAGCTCTTCACCTCTTTGCTTGGTTGCGAGTCTGCGACTTCTTGCTATAAAATGAGTCTTCTAGTGTTGTAGCCTCTAGATTTCTTACTTGTATGCTTATAGTTTTGCTAGTGTTTAGTTTTCGTTGATGGTTTTTGCGTCTTCACTTTCTAGGTCTTGATTGCCATCTTCGATTGCGTTGCCATTGGGGTACCCTTCGGGTCAGTTTCCCATTGAGTGGGTTTCATGTCTACATTTGTGTCATTTGGGCCTCAAGGAATGGGTGGCATGGGTTAGGTATTTTTAACCCCTGGATTATCCATCATCACCTTACTCTTTTCGGGGACCATTGGAAAGTTCGAGTAACAACTATGGGTGGTTGCCCAATGTTGCCCTCAACCGAAGTCTTTGACAATTGCTAGCCGAACTTGAAGAGGGAAGCGAGGGACAAAGGTGAAATAACGAGGTGGTTCACTATAAACAGTGATGTTCAACCTTTATTTGTGATGAGGCTACTATTTATATTTTTATAGCACCCAGTTTACAACTTAGCGGACAGAAATGCCCCTCAACCTAACCAAAATCCTAAGTATATTCCTAGCCAAGCAGGGGCATCCTAGTCCTTTTAGCATACATGACTCTAAATCAGATTTGACTCCCTCAAAACCGTCATTATATTTGTCTCTCATCGGGCACTTTCACGATCAACTTAGCCCCACGAACGTTGTCACTCATTCAGATTTGCTCGAAGAGATGACTTTGCCGCGGTTCTTGGTCACCTAGATTTAGTAGTGATCTGCCACTTCAGAGACAAAATATTGTCGTCCCGGGCACGGCTAAGGGCGAAGCATGTGAAGACACCCTTCGCGCCGTTGCGAAACCGCTTGCGCTTTCTGTGAAATGAAACTCCACGTGACGGGTTAGAGAATTAATGAGTGAAAACATGGAGAGTGTTTGTTTGGTGCTGCGGAGGTTGCCCGGTAGAGAGATGAGCTTCGATTCAAAGTTTGGTAGACATGAGCTTCTAACACCCTCCACATACACAAAAATTACTTGTTGGGACCAACAAGTAACCCCTCATTTAGGGCATGTTTGATACACATGGCTAATTACTAGCTAGGCTAAAAATTAGCTATGGTTTGTTAGCTAATTTGCTAACAACTAGTTGAAGACTTGACTAAAAAATAGTTCACCTATCGGCATGGCTAGCATCCGGACGCCCGGATGGCACTCGCGTCCGGACACCCGCGCAGCCTACCCCCGTCCGCTAATTCGCCCTGTCCCCACTACTACACTAAAACTTTTCCCAAGGCATTTGAAAAATGCCCTTGGAGGCAGTTGGGTGGTTGTCCGCCTCCATTATTGGGTGGCCGGGCAGCCGGCCTAGCAACCGCCTCGGTTAATCCTTAATCGAGGCGGGATGCACCTAACGCGCCCACCTCGATTAACATGGATTAACCGAGGCGGTTGCCCTAACATGATCGCCTCAAATGTTGGTTCGTGGTACAATAAGGACGATACATGAAGGAATGTAATATTTGTTTGCCCTCTATATGCATATTTTTTGCTTTGTTTGTGTTTTAATTAAAATTCAAATTCAAATTTGAAAAAGTATTTTTTATTCTAGAAAATGATTAACGAAGGCGGGCAATTAATAATTGTTGCCTCCATTAATAGTTCAATGGAGGCAGGCGGCCTTAAGCACCCACCTCGGTTAATCATTTAACGGAGGCGGGCGGATTAGGGTGACCTATTAACCGAGGTGGTTAGCTTATTTTGACCGCCTCCGTTAAGGCCGGATTAACCATGACCATTGAACGGAGGCGGGCGGTTTGCCCATCTTCATTAATCAACTTTGCCCACCTCGGTAAAGTTTACTGTAGTAGTGCCCGCACGCGCACCCCCTAGCCCTCGTCGTTGCACCCATGCATCCGGACAACTTGCCACACACGTGTAGTCTGTCTTGCCCGCCTCGATTCAACCTGCCCCTATCCGCCTAGCCGTACGCCCCATCCCGCACGCGCACCGTGACTACCGGCCCCTAACTCACAGTGCCTCATTCCCCGGTGCCCGTGCCATGCCACCATCTCTCTCCGCGCCCCCTAACTCTCAGAACAACATGAAACACGTGCAACATGAAACACTTGAATGCAACATACGTCTAAAACAGAGATGAAATATCTGTAACATACACTTGCAACATATATGTGAAACATATGCAACATCTAGATAAAACGTTTACAACTTGCAACATGAAAACACTTGCTGCAACATAAGACTAAAACAGATGAAATATTTGAAATATATTGTTGCAACACATGTGTGAAGCATATACAACATCAAAATCAAAACGCTTGCAACATATGTCTAAAACAGATGAAATATTTTAAACAAACTCTAGCATCATGTCTCTGAAACACTTTCAACATGTGCAACATCCTTGATCTACTTTTGCAACATCCATATGAAACACTTGAAACATATATTTGCAACATAAGGGTGGGCAACCCCGCGCTGGTCGATTACGGCTGTCGGGGGTGCAAGCTAGCGACGAGCGGTGGCACGAGAGCACCACTAGCATCCGCCCGCGCTCGTGGGTGCCCTTGTCTCGGCCGAGGACGACCCGAGGCTCCCAAGCACGTGCGCCCAGCGGCCATCGGCAGGGGCGACTGCGGCGAGGCATCCCAATGGCGTTGTTGGGGGTTGGGGCAGAGGTTGGGGAGGTGCTCTCTGCTATCATCGGACGTGAGATAGAGAGCGAGAGATGGAGAGAGCAGAGGCAACGCCGCGCAGGATGGTGCGAGAGAGGGATGGCCACGACAAGCTAGTCGCGCAACGTGCGAATCGAATCCTGCGCGCGACGGCGGGGCGAGCGACGGTTGACGGGAGGGAGCAAGGGCGCGGGCGAGGCGCGTCGCATGCTGAAGCGAGCAGCGTGGGCGGAAGCGGCGCGGCTGAGTGTGGCGCACTGCGTCCAGACCGACGGATGCCCACATGGAAGCATTATCGTTCACCTATTAGCCCTCTTGTTCGGATACACTAGAGCTAATTTTAACTAATTTTTAGATAGCTAATGATTAGCACTTATATAAAAAAAGGTCTTTAATCAAGTTGAAAATCTGAGAATGAGCTTGGATCCAAAGTCCCGCTGAGAAATACTCCTGTACCCAAAACATGAACCGTGATTATACGTTTGGATGGGGATGGCGATGTGACAGGGATAGAGATATTTAATCCTAGTCATCTATTTTTTACATCTCATTTAATTTTAAGAGCATCTCCAGCAGTCTCGCAATATCACCTCTCGTTCCTGTAAAACTATCACACTAATCCACTAACCTCTCGCAATATCACCTCTCGTTCCCGTAAAACTATCACACTAATCCACTGACCTTTTTTTTTTGGGTGGGTGGGGGGCATCAATATCTTCCTCGTCATCCCTCGAACGAAGGGGAGTTGTATCTCCCCCATAAGCTGGACTCCATAATAAACGTTACTTTTTCCACCTCTCTCCTCGCTGCCCACACCGGAGCTCGCCGTGCGCCATGGCTGCAACAAGTACCAACGCTCCAGCTCGAGGACGATTTGCCTGGGCAGGCGGCGCTCCAGCTCGAGGACGAGGCTCGACGGCCGATCTGCGTCTCTCTCGCGCATGTCCGCCGTTGGGAACCTCGTCGTTGTCGTGGAGAAAGCCGTCGCATAGTCACTGGCTGACAACGAGGAAGACGACTGCGCCGACGAGGAGGAGACGACGGAGCCTGTATCGCGGCAGCCCGCTGAGCGCAGGCGTAGAAGGCCCTCGAAGGCGCGGCCGTCGGGCTTCACCATAGGCGTGCTCGGAGCGCCGGCTTGGGCCCCATTGGCATGCTAGAGCTGCTGCACTCCCTGCGGGCGCGTCGTGCCGGCGCGGCGGGCTACCCAAGCTACGGGACCTGCAAGACCCGCGCGGCCAGCTGACCAGACGAACGCGGAGACCACGGTCCCGATCTCTGATCTAGATCTATCGATGGAAGTAGAGAAACAAATAAAAGAAAGAAAGGAAAAGAAAATAAACTAGCACACTTACATGTGGGCTCCAACTGTCATACTATGTATTGGGGATTAGATATGATGATCTGCTGCAGCATCTTCCTGATAAAACAGAAAAGAGGTATTGGGGTAGCCTCCAGCCTATTCAGTGCAGCTGAAACGAACGCACGTAACGTAGATTAGACATGTTAGAGTAAAAATATTATTTTGACTAAAAATTTATGAAAACGACCTAACTAACAGGGCGAGTACCGTGCCCAACGGATAGACATGTTAGCAGCAAACAAAAGCACATGTGCAGCAAACAATTTCAGGGCTATCATCTATCAACCATCAACTAAAGTTTGTTGCAGTCTTTTACGGTTTTTGCAGTGTAAAAAGGACATCATGCAGCTACCTTTTTCTCTCTCCAGCTCTCTCTCTTCACAAACAGCTGCTCCGTTTCTGCCATGCGTGCTTCACTGTTAGATTCTGCAAAAGTGTTAGATAAGGTTGTACTTCCTCTGTAGGCCACTACGACACTATGCGAGGCTGCTGATCCATTTAACGTGGCACTTACAGGCTGATTTGGAGCATGGGGCAGCACTCTCGTTGGGGTGCACTATGGGCTGTTTGATCCATTTAACGTGGCACTTACAGCCTGATTTGGAGGATGGGGGATGAATAGCACGACGCGTGTAATGGGGTGGAGATACTCTAACTATTCATCGAGGGTAGCGTGTTTAGTTCCCATCTAAATCCCAAAAAGGAAATTTACTGGAGATATGGGCTAACTATTGGTTCATTGCACAGTTTTCGTTTTGACCCTAATTAATCCCTGATTAACACTAATTCTCGAAAATTCCAAATTCTCCAATTCACCCAGCTAAACACGCGCCATTCCCTGTATCCCAGTATCCAAACGACAGCTGAAGTTTCACTGATGATGACCCTTGTGACCGTGTCTCCCAAATTGGAACCGAACACGGGGCTTCTCTAGTAATAATTATAAAAAAGGGGTTTCTCGCAAACAGTGCCACCTACCTCCAAAACCTTCTACCCCTCCCCTCGCCGGCGGCGGCGACGACATGGCGAAGGGCGGTCAGTCTGAGGCCGAGTTAGCGGCGGCGACTTCAACCTCCGCTTCCACACCCGCCCCCGGGCGGCCGAGGGCGACGCAGCAGTGGCTGGAGATCGAGGGCTACCGCGTGGAGGGCATCTCCATCGCCGGGCACGAGACCTGCGTCATATTCCCCTCCCTCAACCTCGTCTTCGACATCGGCCGGTGCCCGCCGTTCGCCGTCTCGCAGGACTTCCTCTTCGTATCCCACGCGCACATGGACCACATCGGGGGCCTCCCGATGTACGTCGCCACGCGGGGCCGCAAGCGGATGCGCCCGCCCACCGTCTTCGTCCCCGCCTGCCTCGCGGACCTCGTGCGGAGGCTCTTCGACGTGCACCGCGCCATGGACCAGTCCGACCTCGACCACAAGCTCGTGCCGCTCGACGTCGGGGAGGAGTACCAGCTCACCAAGGACCTCAGGGTGAGGGCGTTCAGAACCTACCACGTCGTACCCAGCCAGGTGAGGGCGGATGGAATTTCAAACTCTGTCGATTCTGCGTGCTCTTGAATGATTTTGAGAATTACTTCTTACGATGCTTTCATGGATTTTGAGTCGTGTGATGTGTGATGTGTGTGTAGGGGTATGTGATATACAAGGTGAAGCAGAAGCTCAAGGACCAGTATGGTGGCCTCCCTGGGAAAGAGCTCAGTAATCTCAGAAAGTCTGGAGTAGAGGTCTGTCTGCCCTGTTGGATGTTGAAATCAAACTTGAGTACAATCTAGTAGTATAGAATTATTGATGTGGTATGCACTTTTCAAACAATTCATGGTGCACAGATTACGAATGTAGAGTCAACACCTGAGATTGCTTTCTCTGGAGATACAATGTCAGATTTCATCCTTGATCCTGATAATGCAGATGTGTTGAAGGCAAAGATTCTTGTGGTCGAGGTATGCCTTCTTATCGGTTATCACTTCGTGATTAATTTGTTGTTGTTGGCCTGTTGTTGCTCTTCAGCTTGAGAAAGGGGAGGTTACTCTGTCAGAGTTTATAATATGTCCTGTGCTGAATGTTATATCTTCTGTCAATTTTTTTTTACCTGTTTTGGGTTCTGACCTGTTCCTATGTTTAATTTACAATGTCCTCTGTAAATTTCAGAGTACTTTTATTGATGACTCCAAATCAATTGAGGATGCAAGAGAAAAAGGGCACATTCACTTGTCTGAGGTTATTCCAAACTCTGTTCATTCAGTTATTAACATTCACCCTTCATATTTAACCTAAACTTTATGTTGACAATGCATGCAGATTGCGAGTCTGTCTGACAAGCTTAAAAACAAAGCTATTCTACTGAATCACTTTTCAAATCGATATACTGCTGAGGTGAGCTAATATATAACCATTGCTTCAATTATCTCTGCTGAAATGCTATGTCCAGTTCAATAATGTTTTCATGTTAATTATTACTATTACTACTATTGCATATATTATTTCCTTTCTCAAAAAAAATTATATCATGTACCCCAGTTTGTTTGGGACAAAAAATCTTTGTTGTTACATTTGAGCCCATTTTCACTACTTTTAGTTGACAACTCATAGTTATGATGCTTAGTTTCCACCAGTTCTATTTTTTAATTGAAATAGCTTCACATGTTCACAACGCAAGCATCTCTTTCCTACTCTTAAGTTGTACTTATAATGAAGCACAATATGTTGATCTCTTTTCTACTCTCCTACAATCAAGACAATATGTCAGTTTGTTTGCTTCCTCTGACTCTGAGAAATTCTTATATTTGTTCTGCATATTTTGCAGCTAAACCGCCTTAATTCTTTGCAGCGTTTACTCAGAGTAATATATTCCAAGAAACTAAATCTTATGACTGCTCTGTTTTGCAGGACATTGATGCAGCAATAAATAGATTGCCACCATCTTTCCGAAGCAGAGTCTATGCATTGAAGGAAGGCTTCTAGAGAAAGACATGGAGCCAGAGTTCAGCAATGAAAACTTTTGGATCAGGTCTTTTGGATATTTTCACTATGAATCCTTTTGGCCTGTGCTCTTTGTGTGATGTCACTGTACCATCCATCTGTCAAATTTACGAGTTTGTTTCATCGGTACTCAATCCATGCTTCACACTCACGAGATTATATTAAACGAATGAAATGTGAAAAGAAACTCTGGAGCAGACCCTTTTAATCTCTTGTAGAACAATACAATATATAAATATTATTATGTTATTTTAGAACAATCGCAAACAGAGGTGCTTCATGTTATACAACCTGTATATGTATACAGATACACCTGGGATAAAAGGATTCCCTAGTTCCTCTGAAAAATTAAATGACCAAACTGTAGTGTAGTGTAACAATTCCACAAAACAAAACTTCAAGGCAAACGAAGATTAGCAAAACGACGACCTGGCTACCCTCCATCCTACGTGGATGTCCTTTGCTTTCTTCCATGAGGAGAGGATATACCCCTCGTTGCAAGAAACACAGAGCGACAAGCTTTCAGTACTTCACCCCGGGCATGGCCGGCCATGGCGGCAGCTGCATGCGCCTCAAGCTATCAGCACGGCTTGCCCGTGCAGCAGGACAATGTGCCGGAGAAGCGGGTGAGCCTTGTGACGTAGGTGCCTGGCTTGGGCTTGACCCACTCGTTCCCGTTGATCTTCCTGGGGACCGCGCCGCCGGACGGCTCGAAGATGGCGCCGTTCATGAACAGGTCGTCCTCCGTGTGCCACACCCAGTTCTTCCACTCGCCCTCTTCCGCGTAGTGCTTGGTGATCTGCAATGTATCGGTGCTTGGTGATGTGCTCAAACAAGAAAAGAAACGAAACGAATTGATGTTACCCACGCACCACTTTGGCGGCGATGTTGGGTGGTGCAATGTATCGGTTGCCCTGGCTGATGATGGTGGGCGCCTTGCCGCCGCCGATGGCGTACATGAGCCAGTGCGTGTAGTCGTTGTTGACGACGTGGAAGAATCCCCACCGGCACCTGGGCATCCGCTGCACGAGCCCCCTGCCGAAGTGGTTGAAGGCGACAGTGATCTGCATCATCTGGTCCTGCGGGTACGAGTCGCTGGCGCCGAACAGCATCACGTCGTTGTGGTTGGTGAAGTGGCAGTTGGAGATGGTGATCCCCGTGGAGCTCTGCACCACGTCGATGAGCCCGTCCTCGCAGTTGGACATGGAGATGTGGTCGATCCACACGTTGGTGGCCTGGAACAGCGAGATGCCGTCGCCGTCGGCCTTGGTGCGGGACCCGACGTGCGTCGGGGAGTCCCTCATCAGCCCGCCCATGGAGTGCACCACGTCGTGCACGTGCAGGTTGTGGATGATCACGTTCCGGGACAGCTGCACCGTGATCCCGGCGCCGTTGGCGATGTGCACCTGCGCGCCGCGCCCGTCGATGGTCTTGTCGCTGCTCACCAGCAGCTCCTGCGACAGCTGGATGATCATGGACCGGGCGAAGATGATCCACAGCGGGCCGGGCTGGATCACGCCCCACCGGAGCGTGCCGGGCCGCGGGTTCACCACGTCGCCGTCGCTGGGGTCCGTCACGATGTAGATCGGGCCGCCGAGGCCGCCGGTGGTCGCGTGCCCGAACCCCCTGGCGCACCGGGCCAGACGGAACCGGTCCGTCGCCCAGTCGTTGCGGCAGCGCCAGCACTTGTCGATCGGGTTCGTCGCCCGGCACGGGCCCGTTGACCTCTTGTGCTTCCGAGGCATCTCCCGCATCGCACGCCGCGGGCTGCTAGCTCTGCAATGCATGCGTGTACACATTGCATGAAATGACACGGACGGCGGATGAACAATAAGGGATGGATGCTAGGAAAGGATGAAGGCCGGGGTGCATGCATGCCTGTGCACGGCGACGTTGAAGCTGTTGGTGACGTTGTACGGGTCGGGCCTGTACGTCTCCCTCACCGACGCCTCGGCCAGCTCCTTGCGCTTCTGCCAGTGCTCGTCGAAGTCGCCGATGTTGGCGCTCGACATGGCGGCGGACGCCAGGAACGCCGCGGCGACGAGGAGAAGGGAGCCGGGCCGGCTCCACCGGAGCTTCGTCTCCATTATTGTATGTATGGGCTTTATTTCACCTTTATTATTGGTACAAATGCATCTGTGTTCTTGGAAGAGTTAGCAGGGTTCTTCTTTTGTGGTGAAATTGGTGCTTCGAGCGAGAAAGGAAGAACCCAATTTTTCGCGTGGATGGGAGAAGAGGGTAATATAAGGAGGAGACGTGGTATTATTAGAAACAAGGTGAGCCGAGGCAAGAGGCCAGCCACACACCCAAGTAAGAAAATGCTGTAATCGTAGGTATTTCTGTGTGTTTGGCGCAAGGTTGGTGATAGAGAGGAGTTTTCTCGCTTGTACACGTGTAGAACCGCCAAGAGAAGGCACGTACACCACTATTTTCTATTCTGGTCATATCCAAAGAGAGGGGATGCATGTGACACTGGAGTAATTTTGCTTGGAACACGATAGAAAGCATGTAAACTAGCTACCAACATGACCCAAGCAAATTGATTAGCAAGCTACAATTGATTTGCATTGAAAGTGTTAATAGATATAACACATATCGATCCACCATTTTTTTTTTGGGTGTTCATTTCTAAATGAAGGACTGAACAGGTGATCAAGAGGCACAAAAATCGATTTTATGAGATAGCCCATTTAATTCACAGATAAAATATCGTCTGAAAATGAGAACCGTTTTTAGAGGTGGACCTGCTAAAAATCCCACATATATTAATTGAGACCAGCCCGCTAGCAAACATGCAGCCCGCTACGGACCTTGGACTATATAAAAGAGGGTGAGAGAAACCCTAGCCACCTCTCACTCACTCTCCACCCCGTGAACCATTGTATACCTCTCTCTCTCTCTCCCATCACCCTCCATCACCCTCTATCGCTACCCCCCCCCCCACTCTGTGAACCACTACCGCCCACGTAGTAGATGATGGCCTCAACTTCGTCGCCCTAGCTCCCCCTCCCCTCATTCTCGGACGGCACCGCCCATGCAGATTTGGATGGCCAAGATCTTGAGTGCCCCAATCCGAGCGAGACATCTATTGTCGCCTCCCCCAACATCAAGCATCTCTCTGCCACCAAGAGGGCTAGCCATGGTCAGGATCTTTGTGTCACACCCTCATCATTGCCTCCTTCTCACACGCTATCGGCTACCCTCGATAGATTTTGATATGCACGGCAGGTCGAAGGGAGGTTCCTAGTTTGGCCTTCTCGTTGCACTAGGACCAGGTGATGTTCATAGTCGCTTCTTTGGCCACGAATGATGCATGGACTGCGTAAGGGAGGGGCAGCTCCGACACAATGTGGCCCTAGAAGATGGTGCCAACGATGACGAGGCTGCATCAGTTCCCGTGGGAATATCACGAGGCACCTAGACTTGGAGCACGGGACATCACCTCCAAGTGAGTGATTTGATCTACCTTGCATGTATGCCTTCTACATGTTGACATACATGCAGATCCAGCAAATAGAAGAGCTCATGTCGTACGGTTACATATGAAGTACTCGAGGGAGGAGGAGGAGCTTGACGTGGCCAAGTCACTGTGAGGTTGCATGATGGGCTCGATGATGCATGGCTGGTGGTGGCCCAAGATGCCAACACTACGGGCTCAACACAAGGCTCACGAGCAAGCTTTGCGGCGGGTGCCATTTTTTTCTACAAAGGCAGGCAATGTAGCCTGCCTGTGCAAATTGTGATTAACAGAGATATGTTCAGAGTCAGACGCTAGCTGCTACAAGTGAGGGAGAGGGTGAGAGGGATTGAGGATTTGAGGTTATATACCTAGGGTTGTTATTGGGCACAGACCTAGTAAGACTAGAAGGAAGACGGACGGAAGACCACCTCCTTGGGCATAGGAGTGACCCGACCGGCACAACCACGCGCCGAACACAGAGTAAGTCTGTGGGCGCCAAGTCGAGTTTCATACTTTCATTGTATAGAGGTAGATCCCAGACGGTGCATTGCCGGACCAGGGACCTGGTCAACAGCCACTTGTTTAGCCCCGACTAGGTCGGATGCGCGTAAAAGGTTTGGAGATTAATGGCAAGCCATGGCCTAAGTTAGGTGCTTGGGCCTTGGAATGTATCCCTGGACCCATGACCTAGCACCAATTTTATCTACAAGGATGCGAGCGCACTTTGCGTCAACTATGATATTTGTTTCAAGACGGTACTTGACTCATTTCATGTGTGGATAAGTGCTTGGCCTTCTTGCCCTGAGACATTTTATGCAAATGACAACCGTCACACAAGTTTGTAGAGCCAATAAATTAAAACATGTGTAGCGGAGGCTGGATTCAAGTCACCAAGCAGGTTCTGGATAACCTGAGACTTGGGTTCACTACAAGAATTCTGGGCTCCTGTTTCCTGGTAGAGTAGTGAGATTGCCTAGAGAAAGGGTCATCATAACGAAGAGAAAAAACTGACACTATTGAGCTAAAATTGGAGGGGGGGTGTTAGAAATTTATGTCTTGGCTCAAAGAAGAGTAACGGGTTTTAGTCATAAATTTAAACGTCCGTCACTTTTAGTTTTAGTCCTCTCATTAGTGACGAGTTTCATGCCTCCTTAGGCCAAATATGGCATCCTACAGTAATGGGTTATCGTTGTTGCCCATCACTATTGACCGACACTCATAGTCATAGGCACGGGACCTATCATTATTACAGGTAACATCGTGTCACTAGTGATAAAAAAAACAGCGTGTCACTATTAAACCTTTTTTACGACTTTATGTAGTGTTTATCAGATAGCAAAATTGAAAACGAAGATTTTAACATTGAGGGAGGCTTGAGAACGGCCGTGTTCAAAGAGTATGCTAGCTCAACAAATAGGCAGCGATTATGCTTGCAATCATAGAGAAGGCAAAATTGTTTGAAGCACGCACAAAACCAAAACGTCTATTGTTTCATAGAGAAGAAGAGGCCGGGTTATTCACACTAATTTGATGGTCAAAGATGAATTGAAAGATAAACTGTGGTACTTAAGATCTCGGATGAAAATAGGGATCTCTCCTACGTTACCCGTAATATATAGATTCGGTCCGAATGCTATATGAACAACATAAACCTTCTACGTTACTCATATAGTCATTCGATTTGAATGTTATATGAACAACATAAGCCAAATGACGGAATACGGAGACTTAGGATGTAGAAAGTCATGACATGAGCGATTTAATGGAGAGTCGACAATTAGGAATATTTCGTATCATATGCAATACAAGTAGCATAGAAACGTTCGGGTCCAGCGTTACCGCTATGCCCGGAAGGCTACAGAGTACAAACTCATCTGGCCATCTCCGTTCGGTGATGATGACAGCATCTTAGAATTGAATGAAATAACAGCTTTACGATAAAAGAGTGAAAAACGCGTTACAGTGTCGAGAGAAACTATCTGCAGACGGAACCAGCTAAGATCAGCTAACTAGCTGGCAAACGGAACCAGCAAGATCAGCTGTAAACAATTGTTCAATTGTTTAGACACTGCCAAAACGGAACCAGCAAGAATTCCCCTCTAACCTTGCATATTCAAGCGGCTGATTTACTCCATTTCTGACTGGTGAGAATTTGTTGTAAAGACAGTGCCAAAACAGGAAAATAAAAAATTCAATGAGATATGCATGCCTCTACATAGAGTGAAACTTGTGAAAAGAGAGAAACCAACGGATTTTTAAAAATGCACACCTTAGCAGTTGCGATTCGAGCAAAAAAAAAAAAAAAAAAAGACAGACGTCGTGCTTTCCAAAACCTGTAATGGGAGGCTTCGGAGTTTTTCTTGTGTTGAGCTTCATTCATTGTACTTCGTTGAGTGAGTTCTGTAGGCCACTCCGGTAGACTGCCTCATTCTTTTTTTTTCAATCCTACTTAAATGCAAGGCAGAGCTCCACCATTTCTCTTTTAAAAAACAAGAGTCGAATAGTTTCTCATTGTAACAACCTCCTAACAGAAAAATGTAAAAACTACTGGCCACTATTCAGCGTGGCTGATACATAGGTACAGTGCATCCTTGTGGCATGTTTGGGTTGCCCTTGTAAGGCCAAGCCCGTGGAACAAAAATTTGTCACCTATATCTACTTACAGGACCGCATTGCTTTCACTGAACGGCACATTGGAACTATTGCTCATCGCCCTTGACAAAGGCGATTGGACAATGGAATATGGATCTCAAAATTGTGACTTGACTCCAAGCTGTCTGCACTAGTCCCCTCCCAAGTCATCTTGGGCATCCAAAACACTGAAGGACAAACAACTAAAAGAACCTCTAGTCAAGGATTATTCCTCCTCTCCATTCTCAAAAACTCCAATGCGCTGCTTTGTCTTGTCAAAAACTGCCCTGAAGGATTCACCTTCAACACGAAGTTGTTCACTGAACCGTCTTTTGGTCTCGTTGTTTGTCTTCCCTTTTGTCCCTATGGAATCATCTTCAGCCAAGGGGTTGGAGACCTGCAAGATACAGTTCTATGCTTACAAGTTTGCTAGAGGTGCAGCTCACTGGAAGCAGTGAGAACGATCATAGCTTGTAACATTGGATCATGGCACACAAACGAAGAATATAAATCATTGGTTGAGACCAGAGCACCAAGTCCCAACAGAATCAAACATAGAATATTGTAAGCAAAGTAAAACAAAGTCATTCCTTAGACTAGACTACACTGCTCCTTTATAATAATGTCCTATTTCACCATTCCATATTCCCATGATGGCAGAATTCACCTTTTCAAGATGAAATAAAATAGTATGGACAACATAGAAGTGGCTTTTACAATAACAGATGGTAGCCAAATGATGTATAACAGCAGAAAGTTGAGGTGTTACTGACTAAATGTCAAAAAGTTGGCAGAGTCGATACTTACCAAATTGTACCCAGATCCAGGCCCTATGACTAGTGACGAAGTAAGTTTTCTTTTAGTTGCAGAAATGGAAAACCCACCCTTTTCAAGCTGCAAAAGTAAATAAGATGAAGGATGAGCACTTATCAACATAAACAGTATAATAAGCTTGGCCATTGAGTTCTATCTCTGAAATGCCATATTATGCGAGAAATAACTGAACAAATATGTCCAACTAGTAAACTATATATATGTTTTAGCTCAGCAGTTAGAAGCACATTTCAATAAAGATGATAACTACCCAACTATTTTGAGAAAATAGCACAAACAAAGTACAAGAGTGCCAACGTATAAAGTTCACACTGAAACATAAGCATACCCGATCACCCCAACTGACTCTCTTGCGTCCAGTGCTATATGTCCGGGCCAGGCCAGAAAGAGCATGTGTGTTTTCCTCTGTATCTTTAGACTTTTCAGTGTCATCCTCAAACTCTTTTGACCATTTACTCTGTCCTAGCTCTTTTAAGCCATCCAGGTCATCTTCTACTTCTGAGTTCCACTTCTCCCCTAGCTTTGAGAAGCCTGCAGACAATTATTTAACTATTTGTAAAACCTCAATGTGATGTCAATCTTAACTGAGCACATGGAATATATATATACTAGCTGTACACAAGAATGCACTAGATGACACTACAAAAGAAGGCCTGTTTCCATGCAGATTCAAATTCTTGACAGCACATCCACACCCCTTTTTCCAATTAAAATTCCCATAGTATATATAGCTAAATTGACAAAGTGAATATGAGCGTATCAAGAAGTACAAACTTGGTCGATCCCCTAAGGCCCTGTTTGGTTGAACTGTAGCTTTTGAAAAAGCTGCTGTGGGCTGTGGCTTTTGGAAAAGCCGCTTTGGAATGTGATCTGGAAGCCCGTTTGGTTAGACACAGGTGGCTTTTGGAAAAGCTTCTCCCCTTACGAGCGGACCCCACATGTCATAGACAGCAAGGCTTCTTCTTCCTCTAGACACGGGGATGGCCACGCTCACCCAACCGCTGGGGCTGGCGGCGACGGCAGGGGCAGGCCGCGCCCGCCGGACGGTGGCTGCGCGTTGGGAACCTAATTTGACGCGGGGTCACAGTCCTTCGCCGGAGCTGGGGACGGGGCCCGACCCGCGCCAGCAAGAGCCGCGGCGGCTGTCGCACCGGACCGGAGCTCAGTCTTGGCCTTCGGGGTCGCGGGGTTGCCGGGGAAGGAGGCGCGATTGGACCGCGCGACTGGACGAACTCGTCGGGTCCGCCACGGAGAAGCAGCTCGCAGGAGAGAGAGGGGTTGCTGCCGGGGAAGTTGCTCACCGGAGGGGGAGAGGGACCGCCGCTGGAGAAGCTGCTGCCGGAGGAAGGAGGGGTCGCCGGGGCGCCTCCACCGGTCGGACAGGGAGGAGCGGCGTCGCCCAGATGCGGTTCGGGGACGACGCGGAAAGGAAAGAAAAAGTTGCGAAGGAAAAAAACGAACCGTTACCTTTCATAACCAGTGGCAGGTGGGTAATTTTTTCTCCCAAAAATCAGTGAAAGCAGAGGGAGAGGTGCTTTTGGATTTGTACTATGCTAAAAGCTGCTTTTAGGCAAAAGCACATGTGGCTTTTGGGCCCTTTGGTTGAGCTTTTGGTTTTTGGGGGCAAAAGCCACAGCCAAAAGCCCAACCAAACAGGGCCTAAATCATTATCCTAGTACATCACAAACTCTGCCTTGAAAAGGTGGTATACATCTAACCAATTAATAAAGTTTTGTGCATTACAGGCCTCCTCGTAATTGAGGTGAATATTAAGCAGACATGCTATGTCCAGTGACATCCTAGGTCAACAATGAAAGAAATGTATAAAGGTGTACCTTCATATGGTGGATCCTGTACAGCCTTCTGCGAGTTCTCAGCAATGATGCTAGTTGTGTCATTAGCATCATCAACATCCTCAGTGTCCATATCTACCTATTTGACAGAACAAAAATCGTTAACATGTCAATCTACCTAAAAGCAACTAAAGAATATAATTACCTCTTGTATAGAATGGCCACGAAAGTCATCATCATGGAACAATGACTGAGAAATAAGGATAGTCAATGATGAGAGACATGATAAGCATGCACGTGATAGTTGTTCTTAATTGCAACTATAAATAATGGCAAGAAATATACATGTATATCTAGCTGCAGATACAGTGGTGGAGCCTCCTCCCAGTCTGCTGCCATCTTTTTTATCTCATCCAATGTAAATCCGTGCACATTCCTTGCAGCACAGCCCTGTTATTCATAAGGATATCAAACACCTGCTATGATATAGTTAACAATGAGGTAACTGCAATAACGAAAAGCAATCTTATGACTCTTAGTTAATCCAGTAAATAGAAAAGTAGAGATACAAAATAGAAGGAATGGCAATTCTGAAGATGCATGTATTACTTTCATGTGAAGAATTATATACAAGATAATCCTTCATAACAGTATCCAATTAGTAAAAGGTTTCAAAACCCAATAGCAGAAAGGTTATTGTTGGTGCCTATATACAAACTTTTGTATGGTTGCTACTGTAAACCAGTAAAATACTCTATGGACTGCCCTAAGCAAAGGTATACAATTTACTGAAGTTGGAACACATAATCTACTTGATTTCACTGAAGAACAGTAACTGAAATTATGAAGATACAACATTCTGGCAAAATTTCTGCCCACCTCCAATTAATCTAATTTCCAGACTTGAATGTGCATGATTGATTAGGACCAGTACACACTAGAAGATTTGGTGGATAATATCATGTAGTTATGTCAAAAAAGGGAAATGAGACATGCTAGGTTCATCCAATGCTCCAAGCATGACAAAGTAGGTGGTTACCAAACATCTAAATACATATTTAACAGTGAGCGGACTTATGATTGGCAATACTGCAGCAATTACCGTTGGATCCTTGTATGGTGCCTCCAGCAAGTACACCTCATAGCCTGATTTCTGCAAAAGAGAGAATAGGAATCAGAACACTATCAGGATGATTTCGCTATGAAATGAGATGAGACATTAATTAAAAAGAAATGAAATTCAAAACAGCATGCAAGAGTAGCTCCTGAAACGTCAATATTATCTAACAAAAACAAGATTATTCCACTGAAATATATACTTTGAATAGCTTTCACAAAATAGCACTCAACAAGTTATACTCAAAAATGCAAAATACACTTCAGACCAACAAAACCAGCAATCATTGCTTTCTTCAGCAGTGCGGTAGTTGATTCTGGCCATGTAGAACTATGGTCTACTGCACCAATCAAAGAGAACACGAACGAAAGCCAAAGGCACCTCAATAGCAAAAACAAGTACTACTCGGCACATAAGAAAAATGCTAATGGAAAACAAGCCAGCTACCATACAAAATGATACAGTAAGGGTAACAACCAACAAGTACATGGAGGGAGCAGGATAAAATTACACAAGCATGAGGACACTTAAAAAGAAAAATAACAATTGAAGGGTTGTTCCTTGTAATGAGATAAAAGTATTCCACAGGATATAATACCTTTTAGGAAAAGAAAAATATATCATCTCCTTGGAGGTGAATTTTTATTTTCAAGCAAGTGGCACCTCTTTAATGGGTTAAACCCCAAAAAAGAAGAAATCCATAAGCAAAGTAATCTTGTAGTCAACACATCAGAGACTGAGGGTTTACCTTCGCAGTTGCCCAAAATTGAGCAAAATCAGCTACCCGCAGATTGCGGTCATCCACTAAAACGGCCAGGAATATCAGCAGTAAACAAAGTCAGTTACCAGAAACACAGCATCAGCCGTTGGAATTGAAGGCATCTCTTGGTGCACAACCGCTGAATTTTGCTAGGGCAGCTAAAGTGTTACTAAAATTGAAGTTTTAAACAATACAAAATATCATGAAGTACCAACAAAAGTGGGCACTGTCCAAATTTTAAGTTATCCATCCTGTCACTTTTGGAAACAAAGCAGCACATAACTGAAGACCCAACCAAAAGAGAATAAAAAATTTTCTGATTGCTGAAAAGAAAAGGAATATCTTCCACTGGTACATGAAGGTGTTGACTGCTGATATGTAGCACTGATGGTGTGAAAGAGGGAAAAATAAGCCCGGTAAAGTTTTTCGTTAACCCATGAAATTTGAAGGCAACTATATGTGGCCTCCAAAATATTGGAGAGACAACCACGAGAAGAAAATACTACATATGGGAATTGGGAAGTATGGTTGAGGTATAAGCTGCTCTAAATAACTTCATACCAATCACAAATGTAAAATTTCCTTCGTCAAGGGTCTTTGAAAATGCCTTCAACATGCTTGACCTGTACGTCTATGAAATACACAGAAAAAATCAGCAATGACAATACGGGTTTAGATAATAGCTGATAAACAGCCAAAAAGAACAGAAACAAAATTAAGTAGCAAGGACTGAGTTGAAACCGAAAAAAAGTTATTTGTAACTTTATATTCAAAGCCTGCCCAGAGAAGGCCTCAAAATGGACCTAATTCTATATGTTGATGTTCTGGAAGGGCAGCATATGATTCATTTTTAATTTTTAAAATGTTATCATTGGGCATCGTATATTCAAAGATACCTTAAAATTCCTTTTCCTAGTATCAACAAAGAAGCATCACCATGAAAAGTTGAATGACTAGGCAATTAGCTTTGCATATTTTTAAAAATGATAGCATTTGAGTGTAATAGCTTTGCTAATGTAACGAGCTCGAGTTTGCAGGTGCATATGACAAGATAAAAAGAATTACAGAGTTGTTGAAAGTAATATCACCTCCTCCATTTCCGGCTCATAACAATACTCAATCACTTTCTTGGTCAACTGCCTCCTCCCTTTTGATGCACTAGAAGATTTTGAGCCTTCAGTGTCTTCCACTTTCTAAGAGAACATTGGCCAGATTACCCAGATTAAGACAATCATTACACAAACTAAATCAATATTGGAAAGAACAGTAGTCTCCAATCCCTGCTGACCTTCTCAACTTCAATCATGAAATAATCATCCATGGAGTGGATCCTAGGCGCATTTGCACCATTCTCAACTTCAAGATCGCGCAATGCCTTTGCCAGATAACTCTTTCCACTACCTACATATTACAGTTTTGTACGAATTATAGTTCACAACCATAGTGAAAGACAACCTAACTGCGGATTTGTGAAATAACTTTATTGAATACAAAAATTGATAATTTGGGACATTATAAAGCCAATATCATTCAGTTATGCAAACCACATATGCAATATGAACTTTACAAATTGCCAGTTTAAAAGAACAGAACAAAGTGTGCTGATTTCATCCTCATCCATAATGTAAAAGCGCTAATGTATGACACTGTTTTCATTCCATGCTATGATGTAGGAACCGCTATCATAATCATTTAGGAAGTTGAAATTAATAAATATTATTTAATTTGCATGCAATTATTTTTGTCAATAATACAATGATAAGAAAGTCAACAGTATTTCAAGTAAACCTGGAAGCCCTCTGAGGATGATAACAATATGATCAGGGCGTGAACCACGAAGGGGCGGCTTGAACAAATCACAAGCATTGATGATCGTGACTTTGGAATTTTCCAGAGAATAATGTGCACTGGTCGGCCTTCCATCTATCAAGTTCTGCTCTGACTGCGGTCGATAAATGAAACCTGGCCCCTGTTAGTGAATAAGCAAACAGTGGTCAACGCTTTTGATGTAAGAATAAGCCATCTGCCATCCTAAACTTCTAAAACATATAGGTGCTGAAAGCATAGAGGCACCTCATCGTTGATGTGTCCATCATAACGGTTTGTGTTTGGCATCGGATGAGCTTGAGGTAAGGTATGAGCGGTCGATGGAATAATTTCTGTTGTTGGAGAACCAGAAAGGACAGGAAACAATGACGAATTTGCAGTCGGCCGTGGCGGTGCAGCACGGTAATCCTGGTTAGAGGGGAATGGAGGCTCTGCTGGCAGTGGCACAGCGCCAGCCTCAAGATGCCAAGCATGTGAACCATGGGGATTGGCTGCCTCAGGATAGCGAGGCAGTGGAGGGTGCAGCGCCACACCAGGAAATGCCTCTGGGTGGAACTGATGGAAATGGTGATTAGCACC
The DNA here is from genome assembly GCA_904845875.1 of Miscanthus lutarioriparius. Classification (NCBI taxonomy): domain Eukaryota; kingdom Viridiplantae; phylum Streptophyta; class Magnoliopsida; order Poales; family Poaceae; genus Miscanthus; species Miscanthus lutarioriparius. Next base: position 133,416,665 of record CAJGYO010000007.1, on the reverse strand, counting down.
GTCAAAATACTTCCGGTGAGGGCCTTCTTCGGGCATAAAACCTTGACCGAAGCCATTATGCCTGTCTTCAATCGGCACGGGAGGTGGCAACTTGTGGTCGAAATCCGCGAAACCACCTCCTTGCCGGGGATAGAATCTACCTCCTCCGTAACCAAAGCCGCCGTCAGGTGGGCAACCAGGAAGTGGATTGCGGCCATGGTCCCGGATCAGGCCGAGCAGCCGGTCGCCCTCCACAGAAGCCCTTCCCGGCGGCGGCGGAGGCACAAAGTCGTACGGATCGAACGGTGGTGCCTCGCCCACGCGCATCCGCTTGTGAGGCCCCTCCCAGCCGGGGAGCTCGTAGGGACGCGGGTCGTGCAGCCCGGGAGGTGGAGGGCCCCACATCGGCGGCGGTGGCGGCGGCGGGTGGAAGTCGTATGGGAAGGGGTTCGGTGGGGGAGGGGGTGGCGGCGGCTGGAGGTCGTAGGGGAAGGGATGCGGCGGGAGAGGCGGCGGCGGGCAGAAGGGTAAGTGGCGCGCGCAACAGACCGGGCAGAGGTCGGCGCCGGTGCCGGCGCCCGCGGGGAAGCGCCACGGATGGTCCATGCGGAGCGGTGCTGGTCTGGGGCTTCGGGATCTGGGGTTTGGCCGAAGGAGGGGACGGAGCAATGTTTCGAGAAGCTTCGAGAACTTCTCTAGTAGTACAAAAAGGGGCGCACGGAGCGCTTCGGCAGGGAAGGAAGAAAACGGAGAGCCTGCTTATTCTGCGGCGCCGTTCGCTTGTGATAATCCATAGTTTTCACTTGTTTTTTTAAGTAGAACACCATTTTTCTCCTCCGATAAATCAGTCGAAACAGTGTTTTAGCTTGTTTTTTCAACGAAGCGAATAAGGTTGCGTTGGAAAAAAATTATATGCATATGGTATCCACGGCTGCAGGAGGCATACATAGCGCGAGATATCTGACACGTGTTGGACCTTAACAATCCAACGCTAACTAAGGAGTGATCATATGCTAAAATAGACTCGGCTTTAGCCAGGCTCACTCACGCGGCCACACCTATCCACCGCATGTCCACATGTACCGTAAAGACCAACACGTGTCACGCAACTATGCATATATGTATGGGCAACCATGGATACAGTTCCATATAATTTTTTCCCCTGCTTTTGGGGAGGTTCCGTACTTCCATGGAAAGTAGAGATAAGTTTTATCTCTCTCTATATATATATGAATTTTTTATCTATTTTTTTTATCAATATACTCCCTCCGTCCTAAAACTAGTACATCTCACACTTTAAGAAGTCAAATAAACTTAACTTGACTAAATCTATAAACAATACTAAGATTTATAATATCAAATAATTACACATTATATATTCTCCTATTACAATTACAATACATTATTTTTTATAATCTCTCACAACTAAAAAGACTAAAGAGTGGACATTTTTTGTGCGACAATTGCCTTCGGGTCGTCGGCCTGCCGCGTGCGATCCCACGCGAGCGCTCGCCCCCCGCGTCGCTCGCTTCCCCGGCGCCCGCCTGGTCGCGATCCATCCCTCCAATCACGCTCCATCCCCTCCCGCGATCCCGCTCCAATCAACTTTGGGTCGTAAGTCTACGGCGTTAAGGGCGATATCTCGGAGCTGACCGAGTCCCTCACCCGCCGATTCTGGGGCGTTGCCTCCTTCCTCGCGCCACCGGCAGTTGATAGGAGGAAGAGGAGGAGGTGCCTCAGTCCCCACAGATCGAAGGGGTCCGAAGTGACCTGGCAGAGATTAGGGGCAGGGTGAAGACTGGCATCTCGATGTTGTTGAACGCTGGCGCGGTGGCGGAGATCTCCAGGATCGCATCGTCGTTCCTGCCATTCGGGCCTGGGGATCAGGGGGAGCAGGAAGAGGGTGAGGCGGTCGGTGTGACTGAGGAGGTAGTGGTGTTCGTCAGTAACATCTCAAAGCATCCGAAGACAGCTTGATTTCCCCTTGTTTGTTGATGAGCAACACACGGATGGTAAGAGCAAGCGGCATCAGATCAGAGTGCTTGAACTGTTTATTTTGTTGCTTTGATTCATAGATGGTTGAACCGATTGTTTTGGTGTAATTGTGTGCTCATTTTGTTGCAGTAGTAGTGGATAAGGGGAGAATCTGAGGGTTAACCTTAGTTGCTTAAGCTTGTTTGTCTACAATACAGTGTTCTCTTACTACTGAAATTACGGTTTCAAAAGTGTAACTACATCTATTCATCTTAATTTAGCATCTGAACTCAAGTCATCATTAGTCATCATTGTTTATGTTGGAATTGAGTATATTTTGCTTATATTTACAAAGGTTTTGCTGGGCAAGTGTTGTTTGCAACTGGTTGTGACACTGCTGTCAATGTTGACTGTACTTTTGCTCAAACTTGCAACCGGGTCAGAGTTGTTTTTGGAGTTGACAATTATAGGTTCAACATCTGTAAGTTGAATGAGCTGACACAATTTTGCATGGCAGTCCTTCATGTATGATGCATGTCCAATGTTCCTTACCATACCAGATTGATTTCGTTAGTTTCTTACACCTACATTTGATATGCTTCTATATTTTTAGATTTTGAACTGTATGCACGGTATGGACATGTAGTTGCTATAGAGCGCCTGGTGCCAAGCCTGTCATACCTCAGGACTGAGCTTTGCTCTACCGATATGAGTGAAGCGTGCTTCTAGAAAAATATATTTTGTGCTTCTCCATTCGAAACTCTGCAAGCAAGATGCTGAAATTCTTTCAACACCACAAGTATACTCCCTCTTCTTTGTTCTATTATTTTTTCTTTCTAATTGTATTTTTTTAATCATGTATGTTTCTTGCTGTTCATGCGGACTACAATTATCCAAATAGAAGCATCTGCTTATAGGCTTGATTTGGAAGACAACATGTATATATCTTGTCAGAAATAAGAATTACCTGTTTATGTGTTTGAGTTGTGGTCTTTTGAATGTGAGATATGCTATCTGGAAACCATTTTCTTACCCCCTATAAGCTGTCATATTGTTTATAATTGGCTTATTATCTATCCTTTCTCTGAAGTATGAACCAGTCTATTCTCCATTGTAGACTTTGTGAGTAGCGTGACTGTGTGAGCTCAAGTTGACTAATACAAACCTGAGGCTGCTTGACACCACGAGGCCTCCCCGCCCTCCCACAAACGCCACACGCTGCCGATGACGCACGCGGAACACGCCGCCGCCGATGATGCCGACGAACCGCGGGATGCGCCACCGACTCCACGACCTGCCGCGCTGTGCCACCTCCTGTGGGGGTATTAACCCCTATACCCTTACGGCTAAGATTGGGCCGGCCCGGATCAGTGGGTCCGGTCCACCAAAAGACGACGCGCGGCCCGGCCAACCTGTTCGGAGTCCCGCGCAAGGAGTCAAGACAGATTTGGCGATCAAGCAAGATCTCGGTCGGTTAGAATAGGAATCCTTATCCGGTCACCTATGGCAATTGTAACTGACTAGGATTAGTTTCCAGATCTGTAACCCTGCCCCTCGGACTATATAAGGCGGGCAGGGGACCCCTCTAAAAAACATCTCTCATTGACATACAGCAATACAATCAGACGCAGGACGTAGGTATTACGCCTTCTTGGCGGCCGAACCTGGATAAAACCTCGTGTGTCTTGCGTCACCATCTTGTTTGTGGCTTGCGCATCTGTCTGCCGACAATCTACTACCTTGGGCATACCCCTGGGTAGACTGCCGACCATATTTCGTCGACAGTGGCGCGCCAGGTAGGGGGTGTGCGTACTGCTCTCCAAGCGAACAAGATGGTCATCATCCCCGGCTTCATGGCTACGCCGAACGGCCTCACGTTCACCATCGGTCAGATCACCTGGACCACCGGCTCCGACGACTTCATCGCCACGATCACGGAGGAGGCGCGGATTCAATCTGCGTCGACCGCTGCTTCACCTGCATCGGCTACGGCTCCGACCACGGTGGATACGACTCCAACCACAAAGGATCTGTCTTCGACCACGGTGGATCTGGCTTCGACCACGGTGGATCTAGCTCCGACCACGGTGGATCTGGCTCCGACCACGCCCGTATCGCTTTCAGCCACGCCGACAATCCGTCGTTCGCTTCCCCGCTACAAAGGGAGGCAGATCTACAATACCGACCTGCTCGACTCCATCGATCGGGTCGGCACCAAGCTCGCTGAAACCCTAGCTCTGGTAAGTTCAATTCAAAGTGGACCCAATGAGCAGGTAACCGCTTCCCACAACAGATCTACCCGACCGGCTCGGGCTAGTCCTCCTGCACGACTTGGTACAGATCTCGTGGTCATATCTACTCCTGAAGGGCGCTCCGCTCGTCGCCGGCCAGCCTCCGCGACGGGTCTCCAGCTCTCCGAGTACAAAGCCTTGACGGAGAACTACCAGGCCCAGCCCTATGGCCTGTGAAACGCTGCCTCCAACTACGCGTATAATATAAAACGCCGCTTGGATCTGTGTCGACCTCAGTCGAAGCCACGAAATTTCGTCAACATGGTCCGGATTGAGGATTATCAAGAAGGATCCGTCCACACAGTCCAAGAGGGTGACTCCAGCTCCTCGTCTGGCATCGCATCTAATGCCTCCGACCACACTGAGCTCCAGCGTCACGATGATGAAGGCGTCAAATACGATCTGGATATCCTAGACCACATCCCGGGGTTCCCACAATTCCCGTCCTTCCCACCAAGACGAGGGGATTTGATCAATGTTGTCAGTAATGATGAACCACCAGCAGTCGGCGAAACAGAATAGGAAAGGATTGCACGCGAAGCATGTAATATTGACTGGTTTAATCGTCGACAAATCGAAGCTGAAGCAGAAGAGGAGGCACGACGCATAAGGGTCCAGCCACGTGACCTCAACAATGCTTTCGACAGGGTGGGGGACAAACAGGTCTTCAGGACTCCAAGCGCCAACGTAGTCGTCTCTATGGCGACAATGCAACGGCTACCTAATACCCCGGAAACTCAGGCAGTTCGCGATGAAATACAAGCCTATCTGATGGCTGTTATGGCCCAGACCGTAGAGATTGTAAATCAAGCCCGGGCTCCCTCCGTCTCAGTCAAGTCAAGCCACAGCCGCCAGTACTCAAGCCGCTCACAGCCACCCAACCTACATGGCTCACGCAACAATGACCCATCAGACAACCGTCAAGGCGGAAACGGTGGCCATGATGGCGGTCGAGATGACAACCGCCGTCGACAGGACAATCGCCGCAACGTCTGAGATGACAACCGTCGCGACAACCACGGTCGTAGGGCTAATCTGGATGGCAACCGAGATCGCCGTGATGGTAATAACGATCTCCGCCACTACCTCGGAGGACGTGATCTGCGTGATCGCATCAACCAGAGAGCCAACGATCGTGCATCCCACGAAAGCTATCGTCGTATGGAATATGATACTACCCAAGGCCCGCTGGGTTTGAAGCAGTTTACTCCGCACCTTCGCCAAGTCATATGGCCCAAGAACTTCAAGCTCGAAAAACTTCAGAAGTATGACGACAAGGAGAACCCTGAATTATGAGTCATGCTCTACGAAACCGCGTGCAGATCAGCCATGGCTGACGAGCACGTCATGTCTAACTACTTTCCAGTAGTTGTTGGTCATGTAGGTCACCAGTGGCTGGTCAGCTTGCCGGCAAACTACTTCGATTCCTGGCAAGAACTCAAGCAAGTTTTCATCGACAACTTCATTGCCACTTGCGAGCAACCCGGCAACAAATATGATCTGCAGCGGATTCGAGATCGGAAAGATGAGCCGCTGCAAGAGTACGTCTGGCGTTTCTTGGAGATGCGCATCAAGGTCCCGTCAATCTCCGACAGCGAGGCAATCGAGGCTTTCATCACTGGCCTCCGCTTCCACGATGCTCTAAGGGACAAGCTCCTTCGCAAGAGGCCTGAGTCGGTCACAGCGCTCCTGGCCACCGCTAAGAAATATGCGGATGCCGACGACGCTAAAAAGATAATTATCGAAGAAGTAGCAAGGGTTCCGCGCTCCGACCACCCCCCACACCATGACGACTACCACAGCAACCGTGGTTGGAGCGACAATTTTGACCGCCGCAACCAGCGCAACAACTCCTGCGACCACCGCGACCAACATAATCAGTGGCGTAACCGCCGTGACGATTACAGGGGCAAGTGTGCTCGGGAAGACGATGGCGAAGTCAACACCGTCAAAAAAGGGGGCGGACGTCGTAACTACGAAGAAGATTACGCCAAAGCATTGAAGGGGCCCTGCCAGCTCCATCCCAAGTCAAACCACACCATGGAGAACTGCCGCATTCTCAAGTCTATCTACATGCGTCAACAGGCTCCGGATACGTCAAGACAGATTTGGCGATCAAGCAAGATCTCGGTCGGTTAGAATATGAATCCTTATCCGGTCACCTATGGCAATTGTAACGGACTAGGATTAGTTTCCAGATCTGTAACCCTGCCCTCTCGGACTATATAAGGCGGGCAGGGGACCCCTCTAAAAAACATCTCTCATTGACATACAGCAATACAATCAGACGCAGGACGTAGGTATTACGCCTTCTTGGCGGCCGAACCTGGATAAAACCTCGTGTGTCTTGCGTCACCATCTTGTTTGTGGCTTGCGCATCTGTCTGCCGACAATCTACTACCTTGGGCATACCCCTGGGTAGACTGCCGACCATATTTCGTCGACACCGCCGAACCGCGGGACGGCCGCCGCCTCGACGCCGCTGGACGCGCCACTACCTCCAAGACCTGCCCCGCTGCCATCACCGTCGGAACGACCCTGCCCCGTCAACCTAGGCGCCTAGGTCTCCGCCGTCTCTGCTTCACGCCACCGCCACCGGACGCCAGCCGCTCACCGGCTAGGAGCGCCCAACAGGTATGTCCTTCATTGGATCCATGCTTGCAGTTCTGTGTGCTCTTATGTATACTAACTTTGATCCCTTTCAAAGTCACTAGAACCTAGGTTCGCTGTTGTATACTACTATGATTTGGTTTGTACTTTTGAGTGCCAAATCACATGTGCATATGTTATCTATTGTACTAATCCTGAATATGTTTAGAAAAGTGATTCTACAGTTTTTCGTCTGCTGCGTGGATTACATTTATTTCTTAACAAATCTCACAAGCCCTCCTTTCGTAATCTATAATTGACAATTGTTGTTTTACTCAGTAAAACTTAGTTAGTATAAAAGAATAGCCTACTAGCACTCTCCTGTGTTTCAGAGGTACAATAAACTGAGTGAGCTGTAAGTGCCCAATGTAGCTTTTCTATCCACATCCAGCTCACCATGTGCATCAAGCAATGTAGGTAATTTCTCCAGTGAATCCATCTTGAAGGAACTTCTGCAAATAATAGTGATTATTCTTATTTGTATGGTATCTTCTCTATGGCAAATTGCAGGCAAAGCTGCTCGTCACACTCACGTTGTCGAGCTCGATCCGCCCTGATCCGCGGCCGTTTGCATGTAAATTCTGTGACCGGTGGAAACGATATTATTCCTCTCAATAAAAATTGAAAATAGGAGGTTTGTACATTCTATTTCTTACCTAATAAATATGAATTTTCTCTACCTAATCTCTTACCCAGTATTGATGTTTCAAAATGTGCATTGCTTCATGTGTCTTGGCTGTTGTTATAAAAAAACAATTATCAAGGGTGAAATAATCTTGTCTTTCCCCCTGCGTATGGTTTCTTATGGAATGAAACATCTTCTGTTGCCTCTTCCATGATTTGACTATCAGCAATCTGTTAAGTTGATCCTTTTTGTTGCTCTATGTTAGTGATACACATTAACTGCTGTTAGGCTGTCATGGAATGGAATGCTTTTAGTTAATTATTAATGATGTGTAATGGTTGAGGCATATGTTGTCATTTATCATCCATTTTTTTATTAGGCTTGGTGCAGTGGTCTGTGTATGGAAAATGGCTTTGGATTTCTGTTGTGCAATGGAGGGAGTAGTAATGAAATAGCATGAAGAGTCTTATTTTACGGCATACTCCACACATAAATCTCTTAACTTCAATGGATGTCTCTGTTTCTCAAAGAAATCAGGAAATCTAGATTCACTTCAACCTACAGATGGTGTGTTGTGCTGAGTAGCAGCTGTTTTTTCAGTGTTCTTTTTTTTCAAATATGCTATATTCTCTTCTTTAGAATGTTCAAGTACCAATTATGTCACACAGACTATCAATCTCCTATCTCATGCAGAGTTACTTTGGTGCTTCTCTGACTGTATCAACCTGAAACTGGGAACTCAAGTTACTTTGGTGCTTTTCTGGTAATAAAATCCGCATCTTGATTATCGCAAGGTTTTTTATATTGGCCAATTTATTTGTGGTTGCATAAACACTTTTGACATGAGATGATCCTATTATAATTAAAGTGGTACAAAAGATAGTCTGAATTCCTACTCAACCATGTCCCCTGTGCCTGCTGGGAGTTGATCTTGTGGTTAAATGCCCATGCAGCGCCATCTGAATAATGCATTGTTTTAGGTAAATGCATGGACCTCCTGTCCCCAAAATGTCTTCCCGTGAGGTCTTGTTAATTCATTTGGTTTATGAATCCTGTGATACTAGGGTTCTAGTCTAAATAGTGCCTTATTTGATCAAGTTTGGTTGTAGATTTAATCTGATTTTTCATTCATGAATTTCTAATTCCCTACGTAATGTGCTCTTCTTTCAGATTAGCATGCTCTTGTATGTTTTACTGTAGTTTAAGGAAGAAATCACAAAAACAATAGAAGTTTGATAGTGTATGTATCTTTTTTTAACAATACAACACTTCAATTTGTAATATTGACATTTCGAACATCACGCTCGCATTATCGTTTTTTAACAATACAACACTTTCATGCTTAAATTATCAGGACATTATTTGTTCCCGTTGCAATGCAAAGAAATAGTTGATGAGTCTGGGACGCCGCGCTCTCCATGACTGTGTTAATTTCACGAACTTTGTTTTTTGGATTAAATGTCACTTTAACGTCGGTATTTAATGTGCGATCCGTATGTTTTTAGTACAAAAGTTTGGTTGTCCTATAGCAATGCACGGACACACTACCTAGTACAACTAAAAAGAACAAAACTAAGACAACGGAACGGTGCGATAGGGGTCATCGCTCTGCCTCCTCCTGCGATATGACGCTCCTCCCAGCGAATCCGTGCGCCGGCAGGTGGGACCTCTTCCCCGCGAGTCGACGCTCCTACGCTCGTCCCCTCACGACAAATCTCATCTTTGCTCGCGCCCTCGCTCCACGCGTGGCCGGCCACCGTCGTCAGCATCCGCCACGCCCCCATTGTCGCCCTCACCTGTAGCTCACCACACCGTCGCCACCCGCGCCCGCCCTACTCCAACACCCCCCTCGGTCGCCGCTCCCAGACAGCGCGCCTTAGGTTTGGTTGAAGGGCACGACGTCTGCTTCACCACCGGCAGACCCCTCCTCGCATGCGCCGATGGTCGCCCCACTCCCCCCTCCCCTCTGGGCCGGCCCTGCATCCGGTGAGCAGGATCCAAGATCTGATAGGTGAGATCCCTGCCACTATCCCTCTGTGGCTCTGCTCACGGATCCGTATCTGCGATCCTTGGCACTCCCACCTCCCTCGACACTGCGGCTTTGCCTTGAGACCATCGCTTTCCACCTGTTGCCTCGAAGCCGGAGGCGGAGTGCCCTACGCACATGGTGCAGGTCGAAACCGCAACAGCTGCAACGGAGGGTGACGACATCCCTGTGGTGGACTTGCCGTCGCTGTTCATGGATTGTCATGGATGACGTACGCTCGCGTCCGGCCACCGCGTGGAGTGCTTCCTAGCTTTTTAGGTCCTAGGTTCCTCTTCTTTTTTTCCATGATCTTTTTTCCTCTTGTATGCTCTCTTTGATGCTTGTGTAGCTTCTCGGGTCCTGGGTTCCTGTTATGTTTTTACTTAGAATAATGGATTGCATATTCAGGCACTCAAAACAGTAGGCTGGTGTTCTTTAATACTATATTTTCTATAAAATCGATAATGAGAGATGATATGGATTTTTTGTATTTTGTTGTCAGGCACAAGTATGGAGTCTAATTGATGTCGCTATTGGATCAGAGTGATGCAATGATCTACTACATCTGTGGGCTTGCCTGGTGACTCGCCAAAGTGAGGAATTGGATTGGAAGCATTATTACTCTCTGGTTCAGATTCTTATCCATGATTTTGTTAATGCTAAAATAATATGTTTAAATATATGGCTCAGAATATACTAACGAATCTCTTGTAAGACCTATCTCCTTTTATGTTAATGGGTTTAGAGTATTGCTAATTTCTTGTATTATTTTCTCCATCTTGTAGGTATGTATATGTCGGAAGAAGCTGGTTGAATGGTGATTTTAGCAAGGTTGCCAAGGATGGTCATTTTGCTGACTCAAGAACCAGAGAGAAGTTCCAATTAGTTATGTCAGATTTAAAAGCCAAAGTAAATGATAACTGATAATTGAGACTATTGTTTTGTGCTCAGTAATAAATATAATATCATAGCAAAACATGATCTTTCAAAAAAAATGTAGCAAAACATACCGAAAGCTTCAGATTGCAGAGTGTATGTGACATTGTTAGTTAATCATCATCTTATTACACTCATGGCTAATATAACACAGTTTGTTCCATTAGTGGATACAAAATACTAGTTTGCCTAAACATGATCAGTTCAACAACATATTTGCACGTATGTAGTGTACCCAGTTCTTTTTTTTTAAACGCAGGAGATATGCGCATCATTATATTAAGAAGAAAATGGGTGAAAGAACCCAACACAAGTACACCACACACCCCACACAACGCACTTACACACACAACTCAACATAGCAGACCCAACTCACCTAAGCTGGCTGAAACATAGACCTAAGAAAACTAATCTCCTGGGAGGTGGGCTGACAAGAGGGATAACCCTCGAGCCCCTGCCAAGGTCCACAGTCGGCGTTCCTCACCAGCCATGGCTAAAGCCCCAGCAATACTTGGAGCCGCTCCATAAAAAACACAACGATTACGATGGTTCCAAAGAATCCAAGCCCCCAGCATGATTAGGGAATTAACCCCTTATCTTAACTGTTCAGGAGTAGTACTATTAGCTCTGTCCCACCACTCAAAAAAGAAGTTTTCACTAGGTTGTGGAGATAAGGCCAGGAGACCGACCTGCCTTAGCAAATGGAACCAGAATTCTCTAGCGAAGACACAACCGACCAAAAGATGGTTTACAGTTTCCTCCTCTTGATCGCAAAGTGGGCAACAATCTGGATGGGGCATGTGGCTGAAATGCCTAATCCAATGTCTCCCAGGAGTACTTGTCTTCTATTAGACACTAAGTACTCAAGAGAGGACACTAAACTACGCAGTTCCGTCGAGCACACCCCAAGGGAGAACTCGAAAATCTATATTTTTCCATCAGGATCATAAATGAGAGAACAAAGCTTACAACATTCTTAAGTCATTTCTTACATCACTTTATTACAGTACCAGAATATTACCTCAATTTATTATAACAGTGGAATATAACAATGTTATCAGAGTTATAGAGGAAGCAAGATTAATTTAATGATATGGTGGAGCATTAACATAGTGGACATTTTATACAAGAGGTGCTAACAGATTTTACATCTTTTCTTATAAAAACCTTTAGTAAGGGTTATAAATAAACACTACAGTCATAGCGTGAAAGGAATCCTCTCTGAGCCCACCAGGAGGTTTCCACACACAAGGGTCAGCTCTACGTATCCTTTGATCATCTACAATAGGGAGAATAAAACCCTGAGTACTCAATTGTACTCAGCAAAACTTACCCGACAGGAGAAAAATAAAAGACTCCAAGGTTATGCAAGGCTTATTTGGTTTATGGGTTGTTGCATCTACGGAAGCATTACTAAACGTGCGTCCTTATATTCAATTTTATTAGCAGTCATCATTAGTTTATAAACTAACCATTCTATGTAAGCACCTATGCTACTTTCAAGCAGGTGGTAAGCAATCAGAACCATTTTACCATCTTTCATATTCTAGTTCTTACTACGATGCTAGACCATAGCCAAGTCATACCGTATGACATGGCGATTCGTGAACCAATGTATCCTAGCTGGGTACCCCGAAACACACGCCCCGCTTGTACCCCAGGCACAAGCAAGACCAACCCACCACTCTCCTGTCAAGGGGTCCAGGTCCCCGTCCAAACTTGGACTCTAAGCCCCCACTCCTAAGTCCCAAACTCAGTGTGGTGCTTAGACCTACATCATCTCCGCCTCCAATCAATGGGTCCGGAAAGAGCCGGAACCCACGACAAGAGAGCAACGAGCCTTTCCACTCCCATAAGCAAGTATGTGCTTAGAATAATAAGTCTATGACCTGACTAAAATCCACAACAACGGTGGTCCTTAACCGACACAGGCAGAACAAGTGCAATTCAAGCCTCGCTCGAATGCCTAACCAAGTCCAGATCCCAAGTACCATTCCGTCTGGTTTGCACTTATCATTCATATATATTCTATGTGATAGTAATATAATAACAACAATAATATCTTTCCTATCTCTCGCGAGTGACAGGTAATCACTCGACTTCTACCGGGTCCTATAGCATAGCAATCTACACGATCCTGACATACTAGTAGTACTCATAGGATAAGGATATATATATGCAAGTGGTTTTCATCCAACTCCTTAAAACTTAATGCACAAGCATAAGATAAAGTGTAGAATAATAGGGGTTATGCATCGGGGCTTGCCTGGGTAAGATATAACCAAAAGTTAGCATTTCATCATGGTGACACGATCATCAAGGCACCATCTTTTCCGCTACTTCAGTCGACTCCATGATCCATCGTTGTTCCTATTATGATATACGTGGATGCAACGCAGAGACGCAATTAATCAACGGTAACCGCAACTCTTAAATATATGATTACGCCTCGCAAGCTACCGAGATAGCTCTAACGTGCTAGGCTATGTATCCATGTTGTTGAATAAGGCATTGTTTTCCAATAAGTGTTTTAGTTCTACAATCCCAAGGTGTTTCGACATTTTATTTATTAAACATATATTGTCGAACTAGGGTTCATTTAGCTACTGTCGGGTTCATAAACCCGGGGTCCCCAATGGACTTGCTTCCCTACAAAAAACTTGGCCCAGCAGATGGCATTGCGACAACACGTGCCTCCCGGGCCAGCCCAGATACATAATGACAAGCTAGGGCAATGATCCGGTCCCCGACTGGAAGGCCTAGCCAAGGTGGGGACACAATCGACTCCGATCTCCTTTTCTGACCGAGGATACGCCGGACCTTTGCTCATGATTCTTCCCCGACCGACATGGTTAGGGCTAACTAGGAACGTCCGACCGGGGATGCTCGCCCGGTGAGGGCCCAGGGATCAGGCAAAGCAGATAAAGGTAAGGCGCTCAAGTCAACCGTAATACCGAGGACTGTACCCTGCCATGCCCTGCGCACCTTCAGGATGGTGCCACCAGGCCATGCCAGATGGGCACTATGCAACCTTCTAGGTGTGTCAGAGTACAAACAGTATTGTAGGCGCTGACGTTTGCCGTACTAGGCGAACACGGTAGAGGCTGCCACATCCGTCTGACATGAACAATATTGTGGGCGTCGATGACCGTCTCGTACCCAATAGCGTGGGCAACAAGACTAGGTACCACACATATCCATTCTCTCTTTCTCTGACTTGTAAGGCCATCCCCTTCAACTATAAAAGGTGATGCGCTCTCTCCTCACTGGGGGACGTTCTCTTGGCTCTCAAAAGAAAAGAGGCTGGACGTTCTCTCTGGCTCTAGGCAACCTGAGCACTCGAATAGCTCAACGGTTCTAGAACCCCATAGCTACACAGAGCATACACTCCAATACTTAGCGCACGTTAGAGCACCCATCACTCTCGCCCTTCAGTTCATAGTCTGACCGGGCCACTAACACCCCCTTCTCATTCCTACTCGTTTGTAACCCCACACCAAACTTTGAGCACCTAGGCTCAGGAATAAAATCACCGACCGGTTGAAACTGGATGTAGGGCATGTTGCCTAAACCAGTATAAATCATGTGTCATTGAGTGCTAGGCCACATCCGATCACAACGCATGGCAAAACTATAAATATTTACTTGTTGGTCACTTTTCGCACTGACAGTTGGCGCCGTCCATAGGGAGCACGCCGTGTGTTCACGCTTTTGGTCATCGGATGGCCCACCTTTCCACCATCTTTGGCACGGCGGGCTCGAGTGATATGATTCGCTTTGGCTCACTGGAGTTTCCTATTGGGATGTGGGTTCCTCTCATCTTCTAGCTGCTCTAGACTTTCCTCTTCACGAGTCTAGACTTCGTTGTCGATCGGCTCGGCATACTATGCCTACGCGAGGAGGCGCTCATCATGGCATCCACTGTAGGAGGAGCGCTCTCCACTGGCCCTGAGCCACTCGACGACCCCAACATCGAGACACTCGCGCTTCGCCTTGAGCCCATACTAGGCTCAAACTCCACGGTGAGTAATGTACATGTTGATCTTTACTCGCTATTTAATACCTTTTGCCGACTCTCCGGAGGGACCCCATTGTCCTCACCACCACCGCCGTGTGACCGGTTTCCCTATGGCTTCAAGTCCCCCGTGGACATGTACTCGCGGGGGCTTCGAAGGATGCTGATGCCGCCCCCTCTCACATCCAAATTCGTGGGGATGGTGGGCTACACCCCCACCTCCTTCCATGACCTCATGGATGACAAGGTCGAAAGCGACGGCTCCAGCATCGATGACGTCGTGGCACCTGGCCACCCTCTGTCACAGGAGTGCGCTATGGCGGACGCTCCGGGACAGCCACCGGTGGTAGCGGAGTCTCTATAGACTCGCACCCCTCTAGACCCTAGTGCTTCGCATCACGACACCGGCTCGCGTCCTCTTGCCCAACCGGAGGACTAGGGTCGCACCAGTTGAATTGCTCCATACACTCACCACTGCTGTTGCCAGGGGTGGGGCAGGAGGCTACGACCTGCACCATAGCCTGACCCGGTGCCCGCTCCACACCGACGACCTATGCGCGAACGCCTCGGGCTAAACCGTGATGCTCGCAGTGTCATCAACAATCAATGCCATGCCCGACATGATGATGACGCCTATCAAGTGGCGGCGAGAGCAGGCGATACAGGCCCTAGCCTGACCATCGAGGAGTGCGGGGACATGCACCCTAGGCATGGTGGCCGACCAAACGGTCGGAGTCCCAGCACGGACGCCCTAGGACCACAGGCCTTTGGTCGTTGCATCCAGAAAGCGTCATTCCCACAGCGCTTCTGACCACCCACAAACATCACCAGATACACCGGGGAAACAAACCTCGGCATATGACTCGAAGACTTTTGGCTCGCCTACTAAGCTGGAGGAGTGGATGATGACCATTTCATCATCTAGTATCTCCCCATCTGTGTGGGGGAGCATGTTCGAGCATGGCTCGAATTCCTTCCGCCCAACAGCATCCGTGACTAGGCAGATCTCAAGAGGGTCTTTGTTGGGAATTTCCAGGGAACATATATCCATCCTGGGAATTCCTGGGACCTCAAGGGCTGCTAGTAGGATCCCAGCGAGTCCCTATGGGATTACATCCGTAGGTTCGCAAAGTGGTGCAACTCCCTTCCTGATGTCATTGACGCAGACGTCATCGGCGTGTTCCTCTCTAGGACAACCTGTGAGTCATTGATCCACAAGCACGGTTGTGTGAAGCCCCGTACCACCAGCGACCTGCTCGACATCGCCATGAACCATGCCTCCGACGAGGAGGCGGTTGGAGCGGTCTTTAGTGGTGGTCGGGATAGGGGCAAGGCCAAACAAGAGGACCAAGGCGAAGGCCCCTCCACACAAAAGGGCAAGAAGAACAAGAAGGATCGGTGATGACCGGCCAACTCAGCCTTGGTCGCTGCGACCGATTGTGCGGGCAAGCAGCCCCAGCAGGGCCAGCTCGACCACTTTGACAAGCTCATGGAGAGTCCATGCACCAACCACGCCTACCCCATCAAGCACCTCTACAAAGACTGTGAGCTCCTCAAACGCTTTCTATGGCAAACCAGCAAGCTGAAGGAAGGGAAAGGCAAGGAGGAGGCGGCCGAGAAAGGAGGCACCATGGGCAAGGATGACGATGGCTTTCCTGACCCCAAGGAATGCCTCATGATCTTTGGGGGATCCGATGCTATCCACTCCAAGCGCCAACACAAGGTACGCTATAGAGAGGCATGCGCTGCCGAGTCGGCCATCCCTCTTTCCTTAGCTGGTCAGACTCCCCGATCATTTTTTTATCAAAGAGACCATCCTTCCCACATCGCCCGATCGGGTTGCTACCCGCTTGTCATCGAATCCATCGTCCATAAGAAGCGCCTCACCAAGGTGCTGATGGACGGAGACAGCGGCCTCAACATTCTCTACGTCGACACCCTCGATGCCATGCGCATCCCCTGGTTGGAGCTCCACTCAGTGAGCTCTCCCTTCCACGGCGTGATCCCAGGGACGCAGGCATACCCACTTGAGCAGATCGACCTGCCCATCACGTTTGGCGACCAAGCCAACTTCCGCTCAGAGGTCCTCACCTTCGAGGTGGTGGACTTTCCAGGGTCCTATCACGCCATCTTGGGGCGGCCATGCTATGCCAAATTCATGGCGATCCCCAACAACACCTACCTCAAGTTGAAGATGCCGGGACCGAACGACGTCATCACTGTGGGTAGCACCTTTTTGCACGCCTACACGTGCGACCGCGAGCATTACGAGCTCACCACTACCATCATCAACTCTGCTGAGCTCCCGGAGCTCAGGAAATCATTGACTCCAGCAGTCCCACACTACAACGAGCCAACCTCATCGAGTGCCTTCCACCCGATCGAGGAAACCAAGGCGGTGGGGATCGACCCCACTGACCCGACCAAGACGGTGCGGATCGGGACCAAGCTCCTAGCCAAACAGGAGAGCGAGCTCACCAACTTCCTATGTGCCAATCGCGATGTCTTTGTGTGGAAACCTCTGACATGCCGGGCATACCGAGGGATGTCGCCGAGCACGCATTATGCCTCATCCCAGGCTCAAAGCCCGCCAAGCAACACCTGCATCGCTTTGACGATGAGAGGCGCAGGGCCATAGGCGAGGAGATCACCAAACTCCTGGCAACCGGATTCATCAAAGAGGTATAACACTTTGACTGGGTAGCTAATCCTGTTCTTGTGAAAAAGAAGACTGAGAAATGGAGAATGTGTGTTGATTATACTGGCCTCAACAAGGCATGTCCAAAGAACCATTTTCCTTTGCCACACATAGACCAGATAGTCAACTCCACCTTAGGATGTGACATCCTCTCCTTTCTGGATGCCTACTCAGGCTATCACCAAATCACAATGAAAGAGTCCGACCAGCTCGTGACTTCACTCATCACCCCGTATGGTTCGTACTGCTACGTAACCATGCCTTTTGGTCTAAAGAACGCTGATGCCACCTATCAATGGGGCATGCAGTGATGCTTCACCGACCAAATTGACCCGCCCGGCCAGCCTAACCAAGTTGAGCGACCCAAACCAACAATCGCCATCTATGTAGATGACATAGTGGTGAAAACGGCTCAAGCTAGTGACCCGATCGCAAACTTGGCCGCAATATTCACAAACCTTCGAAGGTTCAGCGTCAAATTGAATCCCGAAAAATGTGTTTTTGGGGTTTCAAGGGAAGCTCTTAGATACATCATGTCCGAATGCGGCATCAAAGCCAACCTCAAAAAAATCATGGCCATCTCCAACATGGGCCCTATACGCAATGTCAAGGGCGTATAGCGGCTCACTGGCTGTTTGGTCACCCTGAGTCGGTTCATCTCCCAACTAGGCAAGATGGGGATGCCTCTCTATAAACATCTCAAAAAGACAGACGCATTCATCTAGACTGAGGAGGCACAACAGGCCTTGGAAAGCCTTAAAGCAACACTAACATCGGCCCCAATTCTCATCGCTCCCGAACAGGGAGAACCCCTCCTCTACATCGTGGCAAACAACCATGTTGTGAGCACCACCCTGGTCGTCGAAAGGGAGGAGCCAGGACACCCCCTGAAGATCCAACGACTAGTGTACTTCATCGGTGAGGTACTCACTGACACCAAGGTTCGATACCCCTAGGTTTAGAAGCTTCTATATGCCGTGCTGATGGTGACCCGAAAGCTCCTGTACTACTTCACCAACCACAAAGTCATGGTCATCACTTCATACCCGCAGGGAGACATCGTCCGCAATCGTGACGCCATGGGACGAATCTCCAAGTGGGCTCTTGAGCTCATGGGCCATGACATCAGGTATATCTCCCGCACTGCTATTAAGTCTCAGGCTCTCGCTGACTTCTTTACCGAATGGACGGAACTCTAGCTCCGACCCCAGACGTCACCCATGAGTACTGAACAATATACTTCGATGGGTCGGTTATGGAGCTCGGCTCGAGGGCTGGAGTGGTTCTGATCTCCCTGGATGGGAGCAGGCTTCGCTACGTGATCCATCTCCATTTTTTAGCCTCAAACAATGCCACGGAGTACGAGGCCCTCATCAATGGACTGTGCATTGCCATCGAGCTCGGCGCCATGCGGCTGTATGTCTGCGGCGACTTGGAGTTGGTCGTCGACCAAGTCATGAAGGAGTCCTCCTAAAAGAGCCCTCTCTTGGCAGCATATTGCCAGGAGGTGCAAAAGCTCGAGGACAAATTCTAAGGGATCGAACTATATCATGTCCCCCAAAAGGACAACGATGCCGTCGATTTCCTCACAAAATTGACTACCAGGCGGGTGCCATCTCTAGATGGGGTCTTCATCAATGATCTCCATGAGCCATCTGCCCATGTTCAAGAGGATCCAATCCAGACACACTCCAACACTAATCTGGCACGCGGGGGCTCTGACCTCCCGACGTGCCTCGACCTCGACCAAGTGCTCGGCGGCTCCGATCCGGGTGCCTTCATGGTGACATCGCCCCCCAACATCGCCATAATGGCACTCAATCCGGTCGATAGGAGAGCACCACTGCTCACCTACCTCCTCGAGGAGGTTCTTCCACCAGAAAGGACTGAAGCACGATGAATCGCTCGACACGCCAAGATGTTTGTCACCATCGGTGATGAACTTTACAAGCGGAGCCCATCGGGAATACTCATGAAGTGCATCTCGATTGACCAAGGGAAACAACTTCTCAAAATTCATGCCGGAATCTGCAGACATCACGCGGCCCCAAGGTCACTGGTTGGGAAAGCCTTTCGCAAAGGTTTTTACTAGCCCACCGCGCTTTGAGATGCAGAGGAGGTTGTCCATAGGTGTGAAGGATGCCAGGTCTATGCTCAGCAAACTCATCTGCCGACACAGGAGCTTCAGACCATCCCCATCACCTAGCCATTCATGGTCTAGGGCCTCGATATGGTCGGACCCCTCAAAAAGGCCCCGGATGGCTTCACTTACCTACTCATAGCAGTGGACAAATTCCCCAAGTGGATAGAGGCAAAGCCCATCACCAACATCTGCTCGGTAGAGGCGGTCAAGTTCTTCCTCGACATCATCTATTGGTTTTGTGTTCCAAACTGTATCATCACCGACCATGGAACAAACTTCACCAGGAAGAAGTTCCTGGACTTCTATGATGGATACATCATTAGGATTGACTGGGCCTCGGTCGAACATCTGCGTACTAACGGTCAGGTCGAGTGGGCAAATGGCATGGTCCTCCAAGGACTCAAGCCCCGCATCTTTGACTGACTCAATAAGTATACCGGGCTATGGGTTGTAGAGGTCCTAGTGATCCTTTGGAGCCTGAGAATGACCCTGAACCGATCCATGGGGTTCACACCTTTCTTCTTGGCCTACTGAGCTAAAGCAGTGTTGCCCTCCGACCTCGATCATGGCGTCCCAAGAGTGAAGGCCTTCGACCGAGACCGAGCCACGGAGGCTCAACAGGACATAGTCGACCTACTCGAGGAGGCTCATGAGACAACCATCATCCGCTCCACTCACTACCAACAAACTCTCCGCAGGTACCATGAAAGAAAAATCAGAGGGAGGATCCTCGAGGTTGGTGATCTCGTACTCAGGAAAACCCAGTCCACCAAGGAAAGACATAAGCTCTCTCCATCATGGGAAGGACCCTACACGGTGACCGAGGTGATCCAACTAGGCGCCTACCGGCTAAAGGATGACAACGACAACATTCTCACAAACACATGGAACATCAAACATTTACGTCGTTTCTTTCCCTAAAGCTCGGTCTTTCCGTTTCTTTCGATTCAACGTTTGCTCCTACAACACCTCAGCTTGAGCACTCTCGGCCTGGGTTGCTTGGGGGCTCCACGGGGTATGACACCACCCTCCTTTTTACTATCATAATAGTAATACTTTTTGCCCATACAAAAGGGCGTCGCCCAAACAAAAGGGCATTCTATTCCCTTGATTACCCTACGTAACTTATGTTTTGAACTCCCAACCAATCACACCCCACCATGACCTACGGTTATGAGCGGCTGAGCCTCGCACGCCACGCCCGGGTTCTTAAGGTTGTAGCCTATGGGTCAACTGGTAGGTGCGAAAAAAAACAAAACTATGCTAGGGTAAAAACAAGGGCAGATGGGACAAGCTTCCCCTCACAAGTGATTTCATCACAAAACAGAATTGAAATATTCACGAATGTAAAACTATTCACATGGCGGCTTCCCCATGAACTCGTCTTTTACATGTACTGACTATTTCTACTCTAAACTCTACTATGGCCCCCCGGCGCCATCGCCTGATGGTACAGTTGACGAGGACGAAGGCAGCTCGCTTCTGGTCAGGGTGACGTTCGGCTTGGTCGGGGGCGGGACAACGCTTGCCTCTGACCTGGTCTCCACTCCCTCCACAGGCTGGATGACATCTTCCTAGCGCACATCTTCAGCCATGGTCGAACGATGAGCCTCCATCACCCACTACGCGGTGACCTACTCGACGACCATCTGTGCATATGGCACCAAACTCTCCCCCAGCGCATGGATTTCATCTGCGCTCTACCCATTGGTGTACCCTCTATAGATGGCCATGAAGTCGAGATTGAGGTGATGGGTCACCACCGAGGTCAGCATCCCCGGCGTCCCGTAGAACATGCCATCGGAGATGAGCGCCCAAACTTCATTCGGGACCTCTGCCAGCTGGACGGCGGGTGTACTGGTGCTGGGTCTTGACCCAAACACCTCGAAGACGACCACCTGCGCGCCATTGTGAATCTAGTCAAGCTCTCCCTCGAGAGTGCATCGCTCTTCAAGGGAATGGGATAGCGCCTCCACGCCCCAACCGGGCGTTGCTTTGGCCGTCTCCAGCTCTTGCTCTAGAGAGTCGACCTTTCCACCCAGTTCTAGAAAAAAACGACAAATTCAGAAGCAAAGGAAAGAAAAAATCAAGGCATCAACCGAAGGCGGAATAGATACATACCAAGACGGGCGCCTTTGAGAATGGAGAGCCCTTCCTCTTACCGGGTCACCCTCTCGAGCAGTCGAGCGTTCGACTCCTCTGCCCCAAGCATCTGTCCCCGGAGCGCAACCACTTCTTGTTTAGCATCCAACCAGGCCTTTTGCTTAGCCTCCAGAGCCTCTAAGGACTTTTGAAGCACCACCTCAGTCTCTGCCAAGTGGACCTTCACTGCGTTGATTTCTCGCTCGGTAGCAGTCACCCGCTCGACCGCGCACAATTCCATCGCCCATGCTCCCGTCACCTTGGCCGCCCGATCTTGGGACTCATGGTGGGCAGACTCCAGCTAGTGCCTGAGCTCATCGACCCACCGTGATGCCATTGCTTCCTGATCCATCCGACCGTGCTCCTCCCAAAGAAATCAGGACTTATGGATCGACATCATCTCTAAATCCTATGAGGCAAGAAGCAGACATGCTAAGATGACCATTGAGAGGCCAAGGAGTAAAGGACAACACCAAAAACGCAGAGAACTTACCTCTACGATGTGTGGTAGGTCGACTGTCATGGCCTAATAGACTAGCTCAACCCTCTCCAAAGCCTCCTTGAGCCACGCCTTGGTAAGGGCGACATCGGACTCCATCGATAGTCCTCTCTCCCCGAGCAAGTGCTAGAGCTTCACCTCCTCCACATCATGAAGGATGAACCAGGCCTTTCCTGGCTCCCTAGGGCAAGGCCACACCAGCTCGTGGCTCGCCCCTGACCCACTAGAAGATTTGGCCACTGTAGTATCTTGCGATGACCGGATCATCACCAGCTCCTGGGACGGCGGGATGGTCGGTGGCTCCATCCTGGTGTCTTTCTCACCAGAGAGGGGGATCTCCACTGCTAGGGCTCCACAGCCCACCGGTGGATGCACTACCTCTGGTCTGGCCATGGTTCCTCAGACCCCTCTAGCCCTGACCAGGTGGGCAAACCGTGCGCTCCTCCACCGAGCAAGGCAGGGAGCCCAGTTTCCCTCTTCTCCTCCTCCACAGCCATTGGAGGAGGGACCGTGAGAGTCACCTCTGACCCAACCTCCTCTGTCACTACGGGGATCGCTGCCATCACCGCCATTGCCGCTGCCGCCGTGCTCGCAATCGGTCGGGAAGACGCAACCCCCTGTAAGGAAGGTCGAGCCACCACCAGCCTGCTTCCTCCACCGCTCATCGCAACCCGCTGTACGCTAGGTCTCCACTCTTCTCGTACGGGAGGTGGGGAGATTCCCAGTCCCGCCAGCCCCTAGCTGCTGTCAAACAAGCGTGGGTTAGTCAAACTTAAAAACCCAACTATAAGAATAGGAGGGAGTATGAATGCATACCTAGATGAAAGCGAAAGAGTCCTGAAGCCCCGACCGACTGACAATAAGCCAACCGGACGAGGACCGCTCATGGGTCACAACCCACGCTCCCTCGTATCGGTCAATGAAGGAGCCAACCTGGCCGGTCCCCGATTGGTTCGCAAACGGCTACGACCGTCAGCTTATGGTGAAACCACCGGAGCAGCTAGCGAGATGTCTCCCCATAAGGGGTCACGCACACGCACCGACCCCGATGACATAGGGGAATGATCACGTCCCCCCAACCGACCAGCGTGCTCCACCACACTCAGAGCAGGGGGACGTGAAGCCAACAACGCCTCCAAAGGGCGCGGCAACTGTGCCCACTTCGCCTCTCGTTCGACGGCGGTGTCTTCACTCACAGCGGGCTTCCTTGACTCAGGAACGTCGCCGTGCATCTTCGTATCATGCTCGCCACTGATGGATGCGGCCGTAGGCTCATGGTGCTCCACCAAGGCCATGATAGCACCCCTGTCTCTTTCGTCCTCGGAGGCACTCGTGTTGCCACCCATCTTAGTGGGCACCTCTGACTCAAGCTTCATCTCCACATCGCTCGGGCTCTCACCCCCCCCGGACCCACTGACCGATTTCCTTCTCCTTTTCGAACCTCCTTTGGGCCTTCTCTCCTTTCTTCTTCTTCTTAGCAAGCGTCGCCTCCCTCTGAGCAGCTTGCCGAGCTACGCCCTCTAGCCCCTCGGAAGATGCGGTCGGGATTTATAGCTCGAGAGTCCCTTCGAAACGAGCAACTCGAAATCAATCACAACATCGAAAACAAGGAGGAAAAGGTCATGGGAGAAGGGCGTGTACAAGATTGGATAGCTTCATGGCATAAAGAGGTCCGGGTGTCCCTTCGAGGGAGTCTTTATCCCTCAGTTGCAGCACCCAATCGAGTCGACTCCAGACTTCATCCTTCGGCAACTCCTTCGACGATGCACGGTCGGGATCCATCGGGCCAGAGTACTCCCACATCGGCCACCTTCTCTCCGCCAATGGGGTGACCCAATGACGGAAGAAGGTATGGAAGACCCGCAACCCATCAAGGCCATGCTACACAAGCCTCTAAAGCTCCGTCTCGATAACCTCCATTTTGTTCTGCCGACCGACAGGACCCCACGACCAGCTCTCCCTCCTCTCCGGCCTTCTTCCGGTAAACGTCAGGAATGGCGCCTCTGCCGGGTTTCTAATGTAGAACCACTTACCATGCCACCCTTGGTTGGAGTCATAGGGGGAGTACATAGGGTAGGGGGCTGACAGCTTCAGCTTCTTCTACAAGGCGAACCCCCCCAACCGGCGCAATTCTGGGTGGCTTCCCGTCGGATAGGCCTCACCCACTGAAGATCCACCGAAAGAGGTCCACGTGCGGCTCCATCTCGAGGAATGCCTCGTAGATGGTGATGAAGTCGGCGATGTGCAACACCCTAGTTGGGTTGAGGTGCTGCAACTCCAGACCCCACTCGTTGAGGAGCCCGTGTAGGAACCAGTGCACGGGATACACAATCCCGCGCTCATGGAAGGTGAGGAAGGTTATGACCTCATCGACACAGGGTTGCGGAACAACCTCCCCCGACGTAGGAGCCCTCCAATGCACCACCTCCTTCGATGGGAGCAGCCCCTTCTTGGCGAAGGCAGCTTGCACCTCCTCATCCACGTTGGAAGGCCTCCAGTTCGACATCGCACCTCGGATTTACAGACAAATCTGTGAGTTTTCTCTCCCTCGCTTTACCCTCCTCTCTCCTAGAAACCGCCACGGTGCACGAACAGGCTTGGCAAAAAAGAGGAAGGAGAAGAGGCAGCAGTTGGAGAAAGGCGAAAGAATGGAAGGAAAACCCTCTCCCTTCCACCTATTTAATGAGGGAAGGTGTGCGGCAGGACGTGGCCCCTAGCTGATGGAACGCGCCCTGCCCGGCGAAACATCGCCTGGTTAATAGGATGTGGCCTAGGTAGGGCCCACCACTACCGCAACCCGAGCGCATGAAACAAGGTGCAACCACACGCAAACGGCTCTCCGCCTTCCCAGGCAGGGTTTGGAAGGGCCTACCAATGGAATCTCCATCGAGGAGAGGCCAACGGGTCACCTGAGTCGATCGGATGGCTTGGGCGGCTATCGAGAGACAGGTAAGGAGCAATGGGATGCCCCATGCGGGCTATGCTGACTCCGTCATGAAGGACGGGCCCCGATTCCATTTGAACATATCTGATAAGAGCTCCCCAAACCCGTCACTCGAGCCATCGAGGTAACTTTACCAAAACTCTTTTTTGTTTTCTAGTGCATGATCATTCATTCGTCCATTCTCATGCATACATTCATACATTCATCCATACATTCATCTCATACATCCAAGCATCGCATATGCAATTGTTGCATCACAACGCTTCGCATTGCATCACGAAGCGGTAGTCGCCTCATTCGATATGAGCGACGACCGACCGGGGTTTGAAGGCCGGCCCGCGAAGGGCTCGAGGCTGCCTCACGTCAAATAGAGCTAGGGGAGAAAACACAGAAAATCCCCAGCGGCCCTCGCCCGATCTACTCCAAAGCAAACAGGGTCATCTCGACCATCTTGTTTGATCCTGACCTTGAGCCATGCCCACAGAATCTCCATTGAGGGGAGGCCAGCGGGCCACCTAAGTCGATCTTCGGAACGGCTTAGGCATCTACCGGGAGGTGGGTTAAGGAGCAGTGGAATGCCATAAGAGGGCTATGCCAACCCCATTATGAACGATGGACCCGGATTCCACTCAAACGTACCCATTATTAAGCTCACTGAGCGCGTCACTCAAGCCATCGAGGCAAGCGATGTTAGCTCAACCCCTCCGGTTGTAGAAACCACGGATGGGGTAACGCACAAAACTAGACCGACCCCTTGGCCGCGCCCGATGCTTGGGTTGGCGCCCTGACACCTCGGGTGGGCGCTCCACCTCGCCTGACCCCTCGGCCACGTCCGACGCTTGGGTTGGTGCCCTGACACCTCAGGTTGGCGCTCTACCTCACCCAACCCCTTAGCCACGCCTAACACCTCGGGTAGGTGCTCCGCCTCGCCTGACCCCTCGGTCGTGCCCAACGCTTGGGATGGTGCCCCGACACCTTGGGTTAGCGCTCTACCTCGCCTGACCCCTTGGCCATGCCTAACACCTCGGGTAGGCGCTTTGCCTCGCCCGACCCCTCAGCCGCGCCCGATGCTTGGTTTGGTGCCCGACACCTCGGGTTAGCGCTCCGCCTCGCCCGACCCCTCGGCCGCACCTGACGCTTGGGTTGGCGCTCCGCCTCACCTGACCCCTCGGTCGCGCCCGACGCTTGGGTTGGTGCTCTGCCTCGCCCGACCTCTCGGCCGCGCCCGATGCTTGGGTTGGTGCCCCAACACCTCGGGTAGGCGTTCTGCCTCGCCCGACCCCTCGGCCACGCCCAACGCTTGGGTTGGTGCCCCGACACCTCGGGTTGGCGCTCCACCTCGTCCGACCCCTCGGCCACACCCGACACCTCAGGTAGGCGGTCCACCTCACTTGACCTCTCGGCCACGTTCGACGCTTGGGTAGGCACTCCGCCTCGCCCGACCCCTCGGCTGCACCCGACGCTTGGGTTGGCGCTCCGTCTCGTTCGACAGCGACCCACAATCTTACACCCACCGGGTGTGCTTGTGAAACAAGTATAAACAACCCCTTCACGACTTCACAGAAGTCCCAAAAGGGCTGGGGTGCTCCTGTTGGGTTCATAAACCCGGGGTCCCCAATAGACCCGCTTCCCTACAAAAAACTCGGCCCAGCAGATGACATTGCGACAACACGTACCTCCCGGGCTGGCCCAAATACATAATGATAGGCCAGGGCAACGATCTGGTCCCCGACCGGAAGGCCTGGCCAAGGTGGGGAAACAATCCAACTCTGACCTCCTTTTCCGACCGTGGATATGTCTGACCTTTGCTCATGATTCTTTCACGACCGACACGGCCGGGGCCAACTAGGAACGACCAATCGAGGATGCCCGCTCAGTGAGGGCCTAGGGACCAAGCAAAGCAGATAAGGTAAGGCACTCAAGTCAACCACAATACCGAGGACCGTACCCTACCATGCCCTGCACACTTTCAAGATGGTGCCCCTAGGCCATGCGAAACGGGCACTATGCAACCTTCCAGGCATGTAGAGTACAAACAGTATTGTAGGCTTCGACGTTTGCCATACCAGGCGAACACGATAGAGCCTGCCACATGCGTCTAGCATGAATAGTATTGTGGGCACCGACGACCGTCTCATACCCGACAGCGTGGGCAATAAGACTAGGTAGCACACGTATCCATTCTCTCTTTCTCTAACTTGTAAGGCCATCCCCTTCAACTATAAAAGGGGATGCTCTCTCTCTCTCTGGGGGATGTTCTCTCGGCTCTCGAAAGAAAATAGGCTGGGCGTTCTCTCTGGCTCTAGGCAACCTGAGCACTCAAACAACTCAACGGTTCTAGAACCCCACAGCTACATAGAGCATACGCTCCAATACTTAGTGCACGTTAGAGCACCCGTCACTCTCGCTCTTCAGTTCACAGTCTAACCGGGCCACTAACACCCCCTTCTCATTCCTACTCGTTTGTAACCCCACATCAAACTTCGAGCACCTAGGCTCAGGAATAAAATCACCGACCGACTGAAATTGGACGTAGGGCACGTTGCCTAAA
This sequence comes from Miscanthus lutarioriparius, assembly GCA_904845875.1. Lineage (NCBI taxonomy): Eukaryota > Viridiplantae > Streptophyta > Magnoliopsida > Poales > Poaceae > Miscanthus > Miscanthus lutarioriparius. The sequence goes on along the minus strand of CAJGYO010000007.1, from coordinate 133,389,193 downwards.
CCAGTATAAATCATATGCCATTGAGTGCTAGGCCACATCTGATCACAACGCATGGCAAAACTATACATATTTACTTGTTGGTCACTTTTCGCACCGACAGTTGGCGTCGTCCATGGGGAGGACGCCGTGTGTTCACGCTTTTGGTCATCAGATGGCCCACCTTTCCACCATCTTTGGCACGGTGGGCTCGAGCGATATGATTCGCTTTGGCTCACTGGAGTTTCCTACGCTCCCACCTGTTGGGATGTGGGTTCCTCTCATCTTCTAGCTGCTCTAGACTTTCCTCTTTAGGAGTCTAGACTTCGTCGTCGATCGGCTCGACGTACTGTGCCTACGCGAGGAGGCGCTCGTCATGGCATCCACTGTAGGAGGAGCGCTCTCCACCGGCCCTGGGCCACTCGATGACCCCAACATCGAGACACTCGCGCTTCGCCTTGAGCCCATACTGGGCTCAAACTCCACGGTGAGTAATGTACATGTTGATCTTTTCTCGTTGTTTAATACCTTTTGCCGACTCTCCAGAGGGACCCCATTGTCCCCACCGCCACCGCCGTGCGACCGGTTCCCCTATGTCTTCACGTCCCCGTGAATATTATAAAACTATGTGAACAAAATATACTAGCAGATAGATCATGATTTTAGGAACATAACAAAATTAGTTTAATAATTTTTGGTTAACTACGCAATTTTATATTGAATTTACAAGTTTATCTTAGAAACTAAATTAGAAAATACTTAGAAAAGGAAAAGGGCCGATGGCGACCATTTTGGCTTAGCATGTATTGTGGCATAGCTACACATGTGGCGTGCTGCTGGCAACCCTCTGCAAGAAAGGCCGGGCGCGCAGTCTTTCGCATTTTGCAAAAGAGGTCTTGGGCTTTTGGATAATCACGCAGAGCAAGGGAATACTATTACTATAGACTCATGCTTTGCATTAAAGACCCTAGAATGTGTTGCCTTTGCAACGAGGTGGTCCTCGGCGTACCCACGCGTGGCGGTGCAACACAACGGCGGCAACGGTGGTTACACTGGGCAAACTAGGCTTGATACAATGGAAGTAAGGGGCCGACCACCATCTATAGCTAAACGCGCAAGGATAGGCGGCGGTTAAGAACTCGGAGACGCGTTGGCATGAGAAGCTGCGTGATGGCTATCCCTAAGTGGGGCGGCGGCGTTCGTGCCTCGTTGACGGCGAAAGCCTATGCCCTCGGGCGAGCCTACGCCCTCACGGCAAGGTAGAGATGGCGGAGAAGCATCCGTAGCGCACCGTGGTGTATGCCCTACTGACGAATGAAGCTATGAAGCGCTGTGGCGGCCTAGCCACATGCGACCGAGTGGGGCGGCGACACCCTACGATGGACACCGGTGTGTCACCACGTCTCCGGTAAGTGCCCTGGCCAAATGGAGCGAGCACCAGATAGAGGTGATCAAGGCGAGCTCCTAGATATAAACAATTGAACTAATTCGGACCTTACCCCAATTTCACTGGCACGGCGGCGCACCTGGCCGACGTGAGAAAAACGCCAAATTGGCGACCAGTATTGCTCGGTCGGGCTTGAGGAGAACAGGGAGCACAGCTGACTACTTATGCCACCCACTGCTACGGGGAATTGTGCTGTGAAGCCCGAGCTGGTGAATTTGAAATGAAGGAATGGTGTGCTGTCGCTGCTACGTTATGGATAGCGGCCTCGACTTAATGTGGACCGGCCAAGACTCGACAAGGCATGGCAGCATGAGTACACAGCCTCATGAGCGAGGGCAGGGGTTGCATGGTTAATGCTCGGGTGGAGCCCTTGGGGGTACCTGTGTGGCCATGTGTACTCGACAGCGTGGCGTCATGATGCGGCAGGAGGCGGCACGAGCAGGATCGGGGTAGGTGAGGTAAGCGGCTATGAACGCACGCTATAAGGCGAGGCAAAGTGATAGGGAAGGTAGAGTGTAGTCCTATGCGTGACTTGGCAATACGTGCACTCGACGCGGGGCAGTGGCAGCCAAGCCTGGCCTAGCGCACAGCCGGCCAACCACCAGGGCTACCCCGCGTGACTCGACCACGGCGAGGCGAAGGCATTGCGCGGCACCAAGCGACACACGACAACGGAATGCGGACTGACCAACGGCAGCCACCCAGCCACGGCCTGAGCTCATCACCGGCAGCACACTCGCGCGCGTGGTGACCGTGGCCTCAGGTCAAGAAACTAGGAACGATGTCACGCACGCTTTTTAAAGCGGTCCAAAAACTGCTCACTAATTAGACGAAGTCTCAACCAATTCTATGAATCTAAGGTCAACACTACCAGCTAGCTAGCAAAGCAATCATCATGACCCGAGAGCAACCAGAGCGGAAGCTACAAGGATGCCAACTTGGGTTCGTCGCTGGAGTGCCGGTTCGCGAGCAGAGCGCCAACAATACGGTTACAACGCGTTCTAAGGAGGTTTGAGCAATTTTTATGAGAGCAACGTAACATCCAACACAACTTCGATCTACATTGTGCTCATGTACTCACTTTGATGCAGTCAACAATACCAAAACATGCAGCTAGTGTTTAAGCATTTTAGTTAGAATTTAAACACCAAAATAGCATTGTCCAACACTCTTTTCCGACTCAGAAAAGACAAGGGTTCAATTTGGACTTAACAGCCATTAACACTTTTGTCGCAATTTTTAATAATCTAAACCTTGTTAACTTCAACCAACAAATACTTCATGCAATAGTCCATACCTTATACTAACCCGTAGGAGCAAAATATTTACGCACCATTTAACTATTTTGCTCAATATAATTCGCCGAAAACGGTATTTTAACAATAGTTCAAGTGTTTGCCGACTTAACGAAAAGAGCTTATCTTAACGTCAAATTTGATTTTTGAGCTCCCAAAACACTAGTTAACAACATTTATTTTCCAAAAGTTAAAGTTGCATTTCCATCTACTAAACTTGTACTTCAATTTTTATTTAAGTACTAAATACAAGTTATGTTTGGTCCTTGTTCCTAGAAATTGTTTTTCGCCTCACGTGCGTTATAAATTTTTAAACCCTGGAACTTGTTAGGCTAATCCTTCTCGGACCTAAATCTCAGTGCTAAGCAAGCTCGTAACACCAGGGGTGTTACAGGGCAGCCCCCGGCGTGCAAGGCGGTCAGCTGTCCATCACTTATTATGCGCCACTAACCACATGAAGAACCGACATTTTGGTGGCGCCCGGGTTTTTTCTTGGGTGCTACCCTATTTGCACCATGGGAATTGGTTTAGAAGACTTGGGTGTACCCAGTTCTGATTCTCTGATTCATGTTCACAATCACGATAGCATTGCCAGGTCAGTGGCTCTTAACAAGTTAAATAAAATTGTGATATGGAGAGAAAAAACATTTATGTCAAAGTGGAAATAGCTAGTTTTAGATATGCATGCTGCCATATGGACATATATGTCATAAGAGATAGACTTGCAAATTGTGAGGTTGTAATATTTTGCCTTTCGCTAAACTTATGGTGGGATAATCATAGATCAAGGAAGAAGTGGTCAAGATCTCATTCGGTCTTTTGGTATGGCAGGTGATCTACAAGGATTTCAAAGCATCCATCATCCTTCTGGATATCGAATTCAAGCCCTTCTGGATGCAGTGTAGTTGTTTGATGGTATTCCACTGAGAAGAGGCCTAGGTTCAGTCCTTTCTGCATCTTGAGGTATGAGATTTAGAATTGGGACCCTTGCTTGCCTGTAGTTGATTCTTTAAAATTGAAATGCCAAAGAGTACTACTGCTAAATATTTTAGTCAGCACCAGAAAATATTTAAATATTTCTATTCTCTGCACCTTTATCAGAAAGATAATATCCTGATATTTACCGTGCATTTCAAGTTGATATGCTTGAACATGATTGCTTCCCACTGTTGTTCAGAGCTGTAGCCGAATTCTAGTGGGAGCTTTTGACATAGCTGTATTGCGATAGCCAACTATGTAAGCTGTAGTTTTTACTATCGCCTGTGCACATGTACTGAACATCTCCCGAACTGAGCATATAAGCAAGAGAATTTCCTTGGTGAAAGGTGGGATATTACCGTTTCCCATCCGATACATTTTTCCCTTGTGAAATACCATTATAGTCCTAGACCTAAACGTTAAGAAAATATTCAGCATAATATACATTACTATCGCATGTGCACATGTACTGAACATCTCCCGAACTGAGCATATAAGCAAGAGAATTTCCTTGGTGAAAGGTGGGATATTACCGTTTCCCATCCGATACATTTTTCCCTTGTGAAATACCATTATAGTCCTAGACCTAAACGTTAAGAAAATATTCAGCATAATATACAAGATGAGTCACTGACTTCTTTTCAATGGTCTACACATACCTATGTCTTGTTTCTATTCTTTTTTCCATGATTCCTGATCCCCGACCATGTTAAATCTTAAATGCGCCTGTTGTCAGGATGTGGTGTATGTTCTGTTTGGGTAGCCTGATGTGATCGGTGATCAATGTTGGAGTTCCAGGCTTCAAGCAAATTGCAAATCAAGGTTAACTAAGGAAATGGCTCTTTGACATTTTTCACTGGGGTGCATGCAGTTGCAGGACCTCTGAATGCGAGTCTTCTTATCGTGCGGGTTTCTTAAACTCCGCTTGCATGACCTCTCCTTCTTTAGACAAATTTCTCTATTTTAGTGGGACTACAGAACACGGGCGAAGCATGCAGATTAAAGAAAAATAGAGGTCCAAACTATTCACAATGATGTTACTGCGTTTTTAGGAGGTTTGTAATAATTTAATGAAAAACATCCTTGCTACTGTATATAGAGCTTAGGGAAAATTGGCTATGTACCATTAAAAGATTGCATGTTTGGATATGTACCATTAAAAGATTTAGTCTTAGCTATGTACCATTGAAAGGTTGCAATGTTATTGATTTTTAGCATCCCGTCAACTTCTGTTACATCAGTTTGGAGTTTTTTTTGTCAACAAAGGATTTATGAATGGTCCTTTTTTCCCTTGTCCTTTCCATCACACACACCTCAACCTGCTCATCACGCACATAGCAATCAACAGGCACACCACTTCCTCACGCACACCCACCGCAGCAGGTAGGAGGCTCTAGGCCTCCAGCGACCGGCGACCGGCGGCCGGAGGCACGCCTCTCACTTCTTCCTCGGTGGCTACTGCTCCTCCTCCTCCTCTCGTCCATGGTGTGCGCTCCTCCTCTCTCCTCTCCCTCCCTCCCCATCACCAGGTTCATGGCTTCTAACCCTAGTTTTTTGAGTGATTTTTAGAGAACATTGAAGTGAAATTGGAGGGGGTTGAGGTAGATGGATCTTGCTAGGGTTCGAAAGGGTAATCTCTGACCATCTCTTAAATTCCTCTATTTTTCTTGTATTTGTGTATAAGTATACATGGATGTGTGAAGTGCAAATTGGACCAATCTTGGTTGAAGTGAATAAATGGGACCTAAGATTATTGTCAACAGCTCCTTACATTTGTTCTATGTATTTTCAATGCATGTGTGATTTCTTGCAGGAAAAATCCAAAGAATCAGTGTAGATTAGAGGTTACTGTCAACTCTTACTTCACTGTTCATGAGGGTAAAAAGTTTTATAATCGGGGTAGGACCAAAAAATGGAATGTGGATCCAGAAGAATATGCACTCATCGATCTGGAGAAAGATATGGATCCATATTTTAAATGGGGCAGCAACCAAAAGGCGACTTTTTGGGTTGTTTAGAAAAGTGGTTTGGACTCATGCTATCTTTTTATTTGGAAAAGTTAGACAACTAAAAGTAGAGGACTACATGGATGACTATTATTCAGTAGAGAGGTTCAAGGTAACTTATCAGTTCGAGATCACTCCAATGGGTGACAAATCTCAATGGCCAAAAAATGACCCTGATTTTGAAGTGGTTCCTCCACCATTAGAAAGGCCTGCTGGTAGACCAAGGAAGCAAAGAATCAAGGCTAGTGGAGAGCCAGGAAAATGAGGTCCATATCAATGCAGAAGGTGCTTCCAATTTGGACATATAGAGAAGGGCTGTTATGCAACTCAAGCTGAACTAGAACAAGAACTTCCACCCCCTCGTCCAAAAAAACAGAAAAAGTAATTTACCATGCCTATGTTTGATATGCTAACGTTTCATGTCTTATATGTGATGGAATATGTTCTTTCACTGACCTGACTTGTGCCTTACAGGAAAACGAAATCTGAAGTTGTTGAAGCCTCCACTGAAGTTACTGAGCCATTGAACATTATTGATGATCCAAAAGTAACATCAAGCTCAGGTGTGATAAAAAGGGGTGTGTCATCTCTTTCTTCAGCAAGTCCAGTAGGTGTGACCACAAGGAGGATGGCTTCCCTTTCTCCAACAAGCCTAGGTGTGACAACAAGGAGGATGGCATCAATCTCACCTAGAGGAATCAATCGTAGGCTTATAATTGAGTAGTTAAGCATGTGTAACTTGGTATGTGTTCTGTTCTAAACCAATGTGTTGTTAACTATGGTGCTATATGTGACCTAGAGAACCCAGTTAAGCATCCAGATGTGAACAATGTTATGTACTGCTAAAGTTATGCCATATCTTACTAATATAATATTCTAATAGGTGATGTTGAGCTCATGCTAATTTTTTGAGGTGTTATAATATGTCACTTTTATATAAGCATATATATCCTTGTTGGGCTCATGTATTATAAGAAACAGGGGTATATATGTCCCTGTTAACAGAGACTTCACGGAAGTGCTAAGATCCAAAGAGATGCAATCTTTTAATGGTACATAGCACAAGTTCATTCTTTTAATAGTACATATCCAAACATGTAGTCTTTTAATGGTACAGAGCCAATTTTCCCTGGAGCTTATACGCCTTCCTCACATATCTGTGTGCACCAACCTAAAGAAAACAATAACACAAAGACCACATATATGAATTGATTTTTTAATTGGTCTCCCTCGGATGACTACCCTCAAACATACATCATTTAGTAGCATTATTGTTTCCTCTTGAGGTTGATAACAAAAGAACAACATGCAGGTTAAATAAGGCTTGTTCCACTATAATATGTACCAGATCTGTTTTTTTTTTTGAACTTGCTCAAATTTGTTGGATTCATATTAATGGCTAATAGTAGTAATAATATATGTTGTCTGATAATAAAAATAGTTTATGGTAAATAGGGATGGTTTTGTACTAAAGAGGTAGAACCTGCGATTTTGTTCTTGCAGGTAAACTTCTATTGCCCCCTGAACTAAGATTGATTTATGCCTACTCTCTATAGCTAATTCTTGGTAGTTGGCACTGATTTTTATTGGCAGAATAATGGTGAACCTTCCAAACGCATAGAACCGAGAAATGTTGGCACCAAATGTGGACCTCAAGTTAGTTTCCAATATGATCGAGATTCAGCCAGTAAGAAGGAACTGGCAACTTTCCCCCTTGTTATGCATGACTGTGTTCCTGATTATATATATGGTCATATACAACAGGAGTTGGATTGCGGAAAGAGATATTTCATATTGGAGCAGACAGGCCTGAGTGCACAACTGGCCAATGTTGAGGTTGATACTTGGCCGATTAGGTAGATTTTCCGCTGCAAATTATTATAAAATGATGGGTACATCGGAAATAATAATGTCATATAAATTGAATCTTGCCACAGTGGATACCTTATTCTACAGTACATGCCAGTGTGGAATAGTCATAAAGTCACATATATTTATACGTGAGTATAACATATTTTGTTTTAAGATTTTATGAGAGATTTTTTAAGACACGCAGTATTACCCATGTGACAGGCACTAATATATATATATATATATATATATATATATATATATATATATATATATATATATATATATATATATATACTCGAACCTATGTACAGGATGGTACGGAGATACGGCGGAACTTATTTGTGGATTTATTGGCGAACGAAAGAAATGGATATCGGAGATTTTTTCCTGCCAATGTAAAAAATTATCTTACTGCATCACGGAAAGTTCTATACAGTAGAGTTTGTGAGCTTGCGACGCCGCGCTCTCTGTGACTGTGTTAATTTCATGAACTTTGCTTTTGGATTAAATGTCACTTTAACGTCGGTATATTTAATTTCACAGTATTGTTATCTTATCGTGTGATCCGTATATTTTTAGTATAAAAGTTTAGCTGTCCGTAACAACATACAAGCACGCTACCTAGTTTTATACTCATCCTATTTAGAGATGCAAATGTTAATACCATCTTCTATAAATCTAGTCAAATTTTTCTTGAAAATAAGTGTTTTTTTTGTGAATTGTTTCTAAGTGCATGTGTTCTCGCGGACTATCCAGATGATCAGTCGCACTATCCGTGAGAACATAGATTCTGTGTTCTTAGGCTTTCGAAAACGAAATCCTCACCTGGGGTATTTGCATGTTTTGTGCTAGCTTGTGGTTGTGGATGTATTCCTAAGGTGCTTAGGAGTCCATCCAACAAGGTGCATGTGGTCATTGTTTAAAAGCGAAAGGTTTATAGTGTTAGGTCACATGTGAGGCTTAGAAAAGGTATGTCGAGTTCACATATGTAATGGGATGATGCACAAAATATATTTTCTAGATAGCACATGCTCAAAGAAAGCTAAAAAATTTGCCTCAAGATTTGTTAAGATCTAGAGGAGTTATTTATTTAATAAGCAATAATGCATCCAAATTTTAGTCAGATTTTAAAATTTTATTTTGTTTTCAAACTCATGTTTAGATGATAGAGAATTTCATAAGGAAACCAACAAAACTGTTTCATAATTTTTGGAGTTAAAATAAATTTTCTATGAATTTTACAAGATCATGCATGCATATGGGCCTCTACTGTGCACTGGTGGACTGTTCGAGTGATGATCGGAATGTCGAGGGCGGACTGTCCCCATGAGCACCAGATAGTTCAGGAGAACATGTGTTTTGACGGACGGTCACGCAGAGCGCCGAACTGGAGAACACACTTTACACAACTGAAAAACATGTCAGGGATGATTTTGGGTGCATTCAGACACCGATTTAAATGCAGTTTGTTTCGATAGTCTCCTAGTGACGTTGGAAACTCATTCTAGGTGTTAGATTCATCATGCATGGTGTTGTGGAGCTCGAGCTCATCCATGGTAGTGGTGGCCATGGATGACCTTGAAGCTTGTGTGGAGGGTGATTGAGAGGAGGATGGAGAGGGAGAGGACTTGGTCCTTGCTCACCATGTCGTGGGGGACCTCCACCGCAACAGCTCGTCTTGGAACAACCTAGGGAGGGAGAGCTTCCTCCTCCATGGCTTGAGGATAAAGATGAAATCTTGAGGTCTTCTCCATCTCCGACGAGTTTGAAAGCGTGGTGGTGATGGGGAAGCTTGTCATCGGCATCCTACAATGGTGCTCCACGTGGATCTCCTTCTCCTCCTTCCTCCTCTTCTTTCTTCTCTTCTCGTCCCCTTTCTTCGTTTTTTTTTCCTGGTGCGTGTGAGAGAATGAATGAGGGAGAGGGTTAGTGTGTGTGATGGGCTGACAAGTGGGGCTAGATGTGTGTGTGATATCACATAGTTCATGTTACATGTGTCATGATGTCATGATGGACTGTCCGGCGAACACGTAGAGCCTAGAAAGTGCAAGAATTGATATGCATGGTTTTGGGAAATATGGACTTTTAAATGCAGGTTATGCTTAGATTCTTAAGATAAATGGGTTGGCATGACTGAATGGTGACATTCGCCATTCGCAAGAACTTGTCGGAGGCTACCACCGTCCACCTCAGAGCTACATGCAATCGAGGGAGAGGGAAAGAGAGAGAGAACATTTTATTACAGTGTTACAGGCTGATTATATATGGATGATTTAGGTTTAAAAGATGGCAGATGGTGTTATGCATGGAGGAATTGGACTAGACAGGGAGATTAGAGGATAAAAAATGAAGAGCCGCTTGAGCTGGTAACACAACTGCAAGAAGATGCTTGGATGTATGTGCGTGATTTAGAGGTTAGTGACTTGTGGGTCTTTGAATGATGTGGCTTTGTGAGATGGTAGAGAATTTTTTATTAGAGATCTTCTGTTTAGACATAGGAGATAGAAGATATCCGACCCCTTATGCTTCTCATTTCTTAATAATAAGAACAAGAAAGGCGAAGTAAAAAAAAGTTTTCAGGAAGAGAAACTAGTAGTCGTATACCAATAGCATCCAAAACCGATCCGTGAAAATCAAAACCCTCGTTTTGCACACTCTGTTCGCTTATCGTATCCGCCGGTGTTTTTTCTCTCACAACGGCTTATAAGCCCACAGTTCGAGCGAGCATGCGTCGCCTACTTCGCTTTCTAGTCCCTTCTTCCATTTTCTCCCGTTCGTATAAATTCTGCTCTGCGCTCCTCCCCCTTCCATCGCCAGACCCCGCCCGTTTTCTTCTGAAAACAAAAGGCTCCGGCATCCGCCAGAAAGAGAAAAAAAACCACACAAACACCAAATCCCCTCGGCGGCGGCGGCGGCGATGGACCCGTCATCGGCGGGCTCCGGCGGCAACTCCCTCCCGTCCGTTGGCCCCGACGGGCAGAAGCGGCGCGTGTGCTACTTCTACGACCCGGATGTGGGCAACTACTACTACGGGCAGGGCCATCCGATGAAGCCGCACCGCATCCGGATGACGCACTCGCTGCTGGCGCACTATGGCCTCCTCAACCAGATGCAGGTGTACCGCCCCAACCCGGCCCGCGACCGCGACCTCTGCCGCTTCCACTCCGACGACTACATCAACTTCCTGCGCTCCGTCACCCCCGAGACGCAGCAGGACCAGATCCGCCTGCTCAAGCGCTTCAACGTCGGCGAGGACTGCCCCGTCTTCGACGGCCTCTACAGCTTCTGCCAGACCTACGCGGGCGCCTCCGTCGGCGGGGCCGTCAAGCTCAACCACGGCCACGACATCGCAATCAACTGGTCCGGCGGCCTCCACCATGCGAAGAAGTGCGAGGCGTCGGGCTTCTGCTACGTCAACGACATCGTGCTCGCCATACTCGAGCTGCTCAAGCATCACGAGGTGATGATCATGGTTCCTCAACTCTATTCCCTTAGTTTGTTTTGGTTGGCTCGATTAGTTAGGTGTTTTGGTTGGATACGTTTCCATGAGTTACCCAATAGTGGGTAATTTTTCGAAGTTGCTTGCTGGTGTGTCTAATTCTATATTTACTTGGTGATGGGTATGTGTACGATTTGGGGTAGATTAGGTCTAAAAGTAGATATAACAACTTTTTCTCCATTTCCATGGTCACCAGTTTTGATTGATAGCCTCCCTTCTCGTCTATGAATGTTCAATCAAATCACTCCTGGGCCTTGTTTAGATTGCAAATTTTTGCAACCTGACACTGTAGCACGTTTCGTTTGTATTTGACAAACTTTGTCCTATCATGGACTAACTAGGCTCAAAAGATCCGTCTCGTGATTTACAACCAAATTGTGTAATTAGTTATTTTTTTTACCTACATTTAATGCTTCATGCATACGTCCAAAAATTGATGTGATGGAGAGAGAGTGAAAAAACTTGGAATTTGGATGCAATCTAAACAAGGCCCTAGTCATTTTGCTGTGCTAACATGTGATGCTTCAATTAATATTTACAGAGAGTTCTGTATGTCGACATCGATATCCACCATGGGGACGGAGTGGAGGAGGCTTTCTACACAACAGACAGGGCTATGACAGTTTCGTTCCATAAGTTTGGGGATTATTTCCCTGGAACAGGGGATATCCGTGACATTGGGCACACAAAGGGGGAGTACTACTCCATGAATGTCCCTCTGGATGATGGGATTGATGATGAAAGCTACCAGTCCCTTTTCAAACCAATCGTGGGCAAAGTTATGGAGGTTTTCCGCCCTGGCGCAGTTGTGCTTCAGTGTGGTGCTGATTCCTTGTCTGGGGATAGGTTGGGCTGCTTCAATCTTTCAATCAGAGGTCATGCGGATTGTGTTAGGTACATGAGGTCTTTCAATGTTCCATTGTTGCTCCTTGGTGGTGGTGGATATACCATAAGAAATGTTGCACGCTGTTGGTGTTATGAGGTATGATGATCTAAGTAAAAGTTGATTTTCTTGAATCCTTATGCCTGTGTACTGCAGTTGCCAACATGAGTTGGTTAAGCTAATACCTGTGTATGGTTTTGACTTTTGAGCTAGACATGTAACGCATGATTTGGAATGTTAGTATATGTTCTCTTGCTGAAATGCATATGTTAAAGAGTATAGATGTGTATGAGCATATCAAATAACAGAACACCTTGTGTTCCTCAAATTATATTGGCGATTAGCAAAAGTGCTTTGTTAGTCAAGCTTAGAGTAGATTATTCGTAGATACAGAAAACAAATTAACTGACAGGCCACCTTCCTGTTGTACCAAGGAAATTGTCTTAAAATTTTTAGATTGCAGATGTTAGAATGGAATATATTTGCACTTCTGATTCATCCATTTCTTCCCTAAAAAATATATTTTGTGCAGACGGGAGTTGCTCTTGGCCAAGAGCTTGAAGACAAGATGCCTGTCAACGAGTACTATGAATACTTTGGTCCAGATTACACTCTTCATGTTGCACCAAGTAACATGGAGAACAAAAATACACGACACCAACTGGATGATATAAGATCTAAACTTCTGGATAATCTTTCAAAACTTCAACATGCTCCTAGTGTCCAGTTTCAAGAGAGAGTTCCTGACACAGAAGTACCTGAGGTGAGCGACTGAGCATCCTGTTATAACTAGTAAGATAATTGTGTGTGTCCCCTCATGAGTGCTAGATGTGTGTTTTCCATTTATTTTAAAGTTCGTGGTAGATTTATCTCTACCAGATGCAGACTCCTAAAAGCAAATTGGTAGTGATACCTATATCCAGTCATTATATTATTTCTTATATGCTTTAAATATTAGTAACTGAAATTAGACCCCAACTGCTCAGTACTGATTGGATAGCATTCAGTACATGGTAACATGGTGGGCACCTGTTCCTTGTTTAACGTCTAATAGATCTGCTTTTAGAACATGTTTCTTTTCTTGTTGACCAAAGCTGGAACGATGGTAGAAGCTTGGATCCTTTTTTTCTACTACAAATACAAATGAACTAGTGTCTATGTTGTTCTTCAACATTGTCTTGCTCTATGTAGTGACTTGACCTGTTGATACAGTGGACGTGCTATGTGTTTCAATGTTGTGATATACATGCATGTGCTATGCTTCGCAGCTGAGGTGGCATGAGAAGATAGTGCACACATTCCAGTTTCCACATTTTTTGTGGATTTCTTCTCATCCATATTTTGTTTGATATTCAGTTCATTTGAATTATTCGTGTACCACAGACTGTGTTATAGTTAAAAATTAAGAGTGGCTTTTGCCACAGAATATTCTTTTATTTGAAGCACACTTTGATGCTATTTTTCAAGCTTAGTGTTATTCTCCATGGCCTCAATCAGTCTGAATGTTAGGACTTATCATGCTGAATTGAACATATATCATTTATGCCAACATGAACAAAAACTGGATGATTGATAATTTATTTTAGTTAGTTTTATCCTTCAAGTCTTCAACTATCTACATAAAGTGATTGGCAACAAGTGTTAAGCTATCAGAAATGTAACTTTACAAATGATCTTTAGTGTTGGTTGAATTTGCCCTGGTATTCTATTGGAAGTGATAAGTCAAAACCTGATTCTTTTTGGACATGTTTGATGTACAGCCAGATGAAGATCAAGATGATCCAGATGAACGGCATGATCCTGACTCTGATATGGAAGTGGATGATCACAAGGCTGTGGACGAGTCAGCGAGGTCTCTCTCTCCCTCCCTCCCTCTCTAGCCCCTTCCCTCTCTGAGTGACTGTACTCATTACGTTTTGGGTTTTATTTTTCATCCTGATGTGTGGCCCTCGTCAATTTTTTGTAGGAGAGTCAAGAGAGAATTTGGTGAAAATGAGACCAAAGTGCAGGTATTTTCATTTTCTTTTGCACTTCTGTTTGCTCGACTAATGTGATTATCTGCTGACATTCTTATTGATCTTATATTGTGCAGGATGGTGGCAGAGTTGCATCTGACCATAGAGGACTGGAACCCATGGCAGAAGACATTGGTTCCTCGAAGCAAGCTCCTGTAAGTGCCTTCTTTTGTATTCACTGATATAATAATACCACATGGACGAACTCAAAGAGTGCATGCTATCAACACTGACTCTGTTCAATTAACCAAATCTTGCCTTTTTCTCTTCATGGTGCTGTGAACAGCAGGTGGATGCCAGTGTGATGGCCGTCGATGAGCCAAGCAATGTTAAGAATGAACCTGAGAGCTCAACTAAATTGCAAGATCAAGCAGCTGCATACCACAAGCCATAACTGCGACATCAGGAGTTGCCGGGTTTCTGCTGGGCAGCAGCTTCCTGCGTGCTTTTGACAGTCCAAAAACCGAAGTGAATCTGCAATACATCCCTGCCATTTCAAATTTGACTTGAGCTATAAAATACCTATCTGTAATATGTTAATGTGATGGGATTCCATGGCGGTAGTGCAGTTTCCATGAATCCACCTGGGATTGCTTAAGGTTGACGAGGTAGACGATAGTCTGACCCATGTATACATGAAGCGTATGAGTTAAGTTGTACAGTCATTAGTTGATGCAAATATGCAGTAAACTTCTGGGTAAAATCTTTGCGTGTGGTTAATGGTTTTGCGTACTGATTCCCAACCTTTTTTTTGTGTGTGTGTCGGGAAAGCACAACCAGAGAGAACGGTAGGTGCCTGCTTTATTACCACAGATTTGCTGAGTCTGGAGAATGGTGATGCAAATCCATGTGCTACCTGTCTGTGAAGAGTGGTGCGTCTGAAAGGTCATATTGAGCGGGCTGTTGGATTTCAGTTTTTATAGAAGTACGTTTTGCTTCGGTGCTTCTCGTCTAAGGTAGATTGCTTTTGCCAACTGGGATTCCATGTTATGTGATGGGATTCCATGGCGGTAGTGAAGTTTCCAGGAGTCCACCTGGGATTGCTTGCGGTTAAGATAGACGATAGTGTGACCCATGTATACATGAAGCCTATGGGTTCAGTTGTACAGTCATTAGTCAGTGCAAATATGCAGTGAACTTCAGGGTAGTAATTCTTTGCGTCCTGACTCGACCTTTTTTGTGAGGAAGCAAGGTAGGCAGTTTCTGTGCCACAAATTTGCCGAGTTTGGAGAATGCTGATGCAAACTGCCTGTTTTGGGAGAGTCTGGTGAGGGTGGGGAGAAAGGTAGGCAGTTGCTCATGTCATTGCAGCCTGTTCGTTTGGCTGTGGCTTGTCGTAAACGATCGTAAATTTTCAGCTGGAACAGTATTTTTCTCTCACACAAACCAGCCAACGGTACTTTTTCACGAACCAGCAACGAAACGAACCAGCCAACCGAACAGGCTGCAAGTCGCTCGTGAGGAGCGACCCGTCACGGGCCCTGGCTTCATGGGGCAACCAGTCTGTTCCGATGTGCCAGTGGAATGGCGTGGCATGCGGACTGAGGGGAAGCCGCGCCGTGGCCGTGTCACTCATGTGGTAGCGTTGGACCTCAGTGGGCTCAACCTTCTCGGCACCATTACCGGCTTACCGCGTTGGGCAACCTCACGCACATGAGGCACCTCAACCTTTCATGGATGGAATCGCTTCCATGGCGTCTTTCCACACCAGAACTCTGCACCTTGGCTACAATTCCATCCAAGGACAGATTCCACTTTGACTCGAGAATTGTAGTAGCCACCTTGTCATCAACATTATTTCACTCACAATAATAACTTGCAAGGGAAGATCCCAACTTCCCAAGTGACTTCAGCTCGCTGTATAATCTCGAGTTACTCAGTCTTGACCAAAATAGGTTTACAGGGAGAATCCCTTCCAGCATTGGATTGGAGTTTTTTTTTAAAAAAAGAATATGATAGGAGAGTTGCCGACTATATTAAAAAGAAAAAAAAACCTAGACTAGGTACTATAACAGAGCAACAGAATTCCAAAAGAGCCTGACAACAAATAACAAGCTACCGACTAAAACGACGGTTGACAGAATCCAGTTGGGTTTTGACCTCAACTCGCACCAACTCACCACAACTCTAAACCGCTGCACGACTAAAATGTAAACCATTATCACTTCACAAGCACACCAAACCACCACCCACCGATTACCACGCTGGACCAACACAACCCGAAATGACAAAGCCAGCAAAACTGACACATCGACAAAGGGCCTTGCCCAATGCGCCTTGCATTACATTAGAAGTTTAGGACAACGTGCAGACTGCAATTCTAGTTCAGGTTTTGAAGTAGCACACCCAGGTCCGTTGGGTTTACGAAGCACGACACACAGAAGTTAACACAGCAACTCTTGCTTGACAGTCGACAGCACACATCGCCATGCAGCTCAGAGCACGGCGAAAATTCGTTTTTTTAAAAAAAGAGCACAGCGGAAATCACACTCCGGTCCTGTTTCCTGCGGATGAAAATCGAAGGCGACAATACATGTGAGATGTGACGCTGGTGAATTTAACAAGAGGCTGCTGCTCGAGGTTTCTGACTCGATCCCTAAGCCTTCTTTTTCCTCCTCTGTAAGTACTGTTCCTTGTGTCAAAAAACCTTCCAGAAACTCTTTTCATTGCTGCTGTATTTCGGCTTGCGTGTCAACTCAACTGTGGGCTCGTAACAGTCGAACAATGTGGGTCAGGTTGATGGAGATTATTGGTAAATTACTTGGAGAACAAATCGAACCTGTATCTTCTGTTAAGGTATCTACAATTCATTTGAACAACCACCAACATTTGAAGGGATAATAAGTGGTCAAATACCAAGGAATGTTAGGCACGGGAACTGAACCAAAAAAAAAGGGGTCATTTTGGGTAGGTTCAGATTAGTTCGAATTTGGGTCAAATCACCCTGAAAGTTCAGAGTGGCCACATTTTGGCTTTTCTAGATAAATATTAGTTTTACTATGTATTTAGATACAACGTATATGTATTTAGATACAACGTATATCTAGGTGCATAATAAAATATCTATATCTAGAAAGCCAAATTGGCTTACAATTTAAAACAGAGGGAATAGTTGATTCGCTGGGAATTTAAACAAGAAAAGCCAAAGCGGCTTACAATTAAAACAGAGGGAATAGTTGATTCGCTAGGAATTTAAACAACGCGGAATGATTGACGCTCATTTGGGTAAAATCCCTGTAATCTTGTTTGGTTGGATGATAGAAGTTCACTTCTTGGAATATAGATTAAAAAGTTCCTTCTAACATTTATGGGGGGCAAATGAAAAACGAAAAAGAAAAGAAAAACCAGCCAGAGGCCAGAGCACCCCCCAGGATCCCAGCTGTTTCCCAAAGACTAGACTTTCCTCAGTCATTCCCTTCTAGCGAAAGGGAAGCGCACTTTGCAAATTGCCAACATGATAATGGAATATTAGAATTAGACTTCTGTCAGGAAGACGGCAAGGAAGCATCCATCTTTTTTTCCACTTGCCATATTGCATGGCAAATTCAAAGTTGCACAGTGAACTTTGTTTTCCACTAATTTTTTTTTGATTTATCACATTCTTCCAAACTAGGTTGTCAGCTGATAGAAGTATAGAACACTAAGAAGATTGCACGTTTCCTGATACAGAATACATAGATTAGCTATGATTAGCCACCAGCTGGCCACTATATATATTCTATCTTTTTTTGAAAGACCTCTATATATATCTTCTCTTCTCCTTGTTTGCTTGTAGTGGATCCTTAACCTAACCAGAATGATGCCCAATCGCCCCCCTTTTTTGACCTGCCATGACAAAGGATAGGAATTAGTATTAATTAAAGCCAAAGTTCCAACACATACGTCAACTCAACCTTCAAACAAAAAAATTAAACAAGACCATTTGAACTAAAAAACAACTTATTCATCTGGTTACCATGCTTTTTTTCTTATCCAATCAACCATGCTATATCATAAAAAAATAAGAGCCCAAGCCGCCAACACATTTAGAACTTGCTACCAGGCCCACTTGCATCTCCTATTCGATAGCGAGCAGTGACACTTGCAGTGGCATGTATGATTACCTCAAATCGTTGCGAATTGTATATTCTGATGGCCTGACTGACAACAAGATATCAAGAAGACTGATTGTGATGAGAGGGCCTTCATCTGATTGATAACAGGCTGATCACAGGTTATTTAAACTGAACCCAGTGGCAACTGCAGCTACCAAATATAGAGGGAGAACTTCAGAAGACTCACGGGTTGCCTTGTGCTAGACAAACACAAGCCAATAGTGACTCTAGCAGCCAAGCTCCACTGGCAGCAATGTTCGGTTGCTTCTCTGCCACCCAGAGCCACAAGCAATACCACTGATTACCTCGCGCTCATGTTGTTCAAATCACTTGTGAAGGGTGACCCAATGGGAGCCCTGGCATCATGGGGCAACCTGTCCATTCCAATGTGCCAGTGGCGCGGTGTGGCCTGTGGCTCAAGGGGACACCGCCGTGGGCATGTGGTCGCATTGGACCTGACCGGGCTCAACCTTCTCGGCACCATCAGCCCTGCCTTGGCCAACATCACGTACTTGAGGCGGCTCAACCTTCCACAAAATCGCTTCTATGGCATCCTGCCACCAGAGCTCGGTAATATCCATGACCTTGAAACTCTAGACCTTAGCTACAACTCCATTGAAGGTCAGATTCCCCCATAACTCTCCAACTGTAGCCGCTTTATAGAAATCTTGCTCGACAGTAACAAACTGCAGGGGGAAATACCAAGTGAATTCAGCTCCTTGCCTAATCTCCAGTTACTCAGTCTTAGAAATAATAGACTTACTGGAAGAATCCCTTCCAGCATCGGAAGACTTGTAAATCTGAAAAGCCTACTCCTAACATTTAATATCACAGGAGAAATCCCCGCAGAGATAGGCAGCCTTGAGAATCTCTCCACGCTAGATCTAGGTTCCAATCAGTTCTCTGGAACCATCCCTCCTTCACTGGGAAACCTCTCACATTTAACTGCTCTTATTTTTTCCAACAGTAACCTTGAACAAAACAACCTGAAGGGGAACATTCCAGCTTGGATAGGAAACCTCTCATCATTAGTGACTCTAATTCTTGAGAAAAATAGTCTGGAAGGGAACATACCAGAATCACTAGGGAACCTTGAGATGCTTACAACTCTTGCTCTGAAACAAAACAATCTTCAAGGCCATGTGCCTCATTCTATTACAAATCTATAGTCACTTAGAAACCTTTATATAGGCTTTAATGAACTAGAAGGTCCTTTACCTCCTTCAATATTCAACCTTTCCTCTATCGAATATCTTGACTTACAAGGCAACCACCTAAATGGGTCTTTTCCACCTGATTTAGGCAACAGTCTACCAAAGCTCCAATGTTTCTTAGCAGATGAAAATCAATTCCATGGCCCAATCCTACCATCCCTCTGCAATGCCTCGATGATACAGTGGATTCAAACAGTGAATAACTTTTTATCAGGAACTATTCCTGATTGTCTAGGAGTCCACCAACAGAACTTATCGGTAGTGGCACTTGCGGAGAATCAGCTCGAGATAAGAAATGGTTTTGGTTGGGGATTCATGTCTAGCCTGACTTAATTGCAGTAAATTGTTTTTATTAGAGATTGGTGCCAACAGGCCTACAGGCGAGCTGCCAGATTCAGTTGGCAATCTTTCAACAAATATGAAGTATTTTATCACGAACTACAACAGCATAACTGGAAGAATACCTGAAGGCATTGGGAATCTGGTCAACCTGCAGTTTGTTGAGATGAACAACAATCTTTTTGAGGGCCCTATTCCAGACTCATTTGGCAGACTCAAAAAGCTGAATCAATTATACCTCTCAGGCAATAAATTTTCAGGATCCATCCCATCAAGTATTGGTAACCTTCAAATGCTAAATGTACTAGCTCTTTTTGACAATAAGCTCAGTGGAGAAATACCCCCAAGTTTAGGCAGTTGCCCTTTACAACAGTTGGATATCTCATACAACAATCTTACTGGATCCATACCTAAAGAACTTTTCTCCTCTACCTTGTCTGGTTCTTTGCATTTAGATCACAATTTTTTTAACTGGGACTCTACCGCCTGAAGTGGGAAATCTCAAGAACCTTGCAATGCTTGATTTTTCTGATAATAGAATTTTTGGAGAGATCCCATCATCCCTTGGCGAGTGCCAAAGCTTGCAGTATCTCAATACATCTGGAAATTACCTTCAAGGAAAAATGCCACCATCGATAGAGCAACTAAGAGGCCTCCAAGTGCTTGACCTTTCACATAATAACTTGTCTGGGAGCATCCCCACTTTCCTTGAGAACATGATTGGACTTGCTGGTTTGAATCTCTCATTCAACAACTTGGAAGGCAATGTTCCAAAAGATGGAATTTTCAGCAATGCATCTGCTGTCTCAGTTGTAGGAAATGATGGTCTATGTAATGGAATCCCTCAACTGAAGTTGCCACCCTGCTCCAACCACTGTACAAAGAAGAAGAAGACAACATGGAAACTTGCCATGACAGTATCCATATGCAGTGTGATTCTATTTATCACAGTAGTAATTGCACTGTTTGCATGCTACTGTGATACAAAAAGGACAAAATCAAACCCAGAAACATCACTTACAAGTGAGCAACACATAAGAGTGTCTTATGCTGAATTGGTCAGTGCAACAAATGGTTTCGCTTCTGAGAATCTAATAGGAGCAGGAAGCTTTGGCTCAGTCTACAAGGGAAGTATGACAAGCAATGGACATCAACAAGAAGTTGCTGTGAAGGTGCTCAACCTGACACAACGTGGAGCCTCTCATAGTTTTGTTGCAGAATGTGAGACTCTGAGGTGCATTCGACATCGAAATCTTGTGAAAATATTGACAGTATGCTCAAGTATTGATTTCCATCGTGATAACTTCAAGGCTCTTGTATACGAGTTCCTACCAAATGGAAATTTAGACCACTGGCTACACCAACGTCCCATTGAAGATGGTGAACGGAATGCACTAGATCTCAGCGTTAGAATTAGAATTGCAATTGATGTAGCATCAGCACTGGAATATCTTCATCAAAGCAAGCCTTTGCCAATCATTCACTGTGATCATAAGCCGAGCAATGTTCTACTAGACAGAAACATGGTTGCTCATGTTGGAGACTTTGGACTTGCAAGGTTTTTACATCAAGATGCAGATAAATCAAGTAATTGGGCATCAATGAGAGGAACAATTGGTTATGTTGCCCAGGTGTGCTTCTATTTGCTATAACTCTTTAGTTTCTTATAACTTATTTCATCATGAAAACTTAGTCTATAACTATAATTTAAGCACACCTTTCATGCATGTTTCTCTTACTTAAATAAAAAAGGTTTTGGTAAATACTCATTTTTCATATAATAGAATGAGAAATAGCAAGATTATGTAAAAACGTACCACTCATCAAAGATGTTATGTTATGGAATAGATTTTTTTCACAGCAATATCTGAATATACATATATACTCGTGCTCCTTTTTCATTATCATCTTCCTTTGTCGATTCCAGAGTATGGCCTGGGTAATGAAGTCTCAATACAAGGTGATGTGTACAGCTACGGCATACTATTGCTGGAGGTGTTCACTGGAAAAAGACCAACTGACAATGAATTTGGAGAAGGCCTTGGCCTTCGCAAATATGTAGAAATAGCATTGCCAGGCAGGGTGACTAGTGTGGTGGACAGACACTTGGTACAAGAGACAGAAGATGGTGAAGGGATTGCAGATATGAAAATTTCCTGCATCATTTCAGTTCTACGCATCGGGGTTCAATGTTCAGAGGAGGCACCGGCAGACCGCATGCAAATCAGTGATGCTCTGAAAGAGTTACAGGGAACCAGAGACAAGCTTCAAAACATTAAACATCTATGCATCGAAGGAGCGTAATTGCACTGACATATTCTGAAGTTTCTCCATTGCGTGCTACCACATGCCTCCTAGCTAATAAAAATAGAAGACAGTGCGAGACTGCATCCAATCCACTAGGTCAGTGGGCCTGGCTATTGGGGAAACAAGGCAACCAAACTCCAAACAGGCAAACAGACCTGAGGTGTTGGAAGCCGGTGTCTCTGCAATCCTTGCTACTCTATCTGCTAGTAGGATGGGGTTTCACAAAAGGATCGATCCTCTTTCACATAAGAGCATACCATATTGTAACTGATCTCTCCCAGTTACTGTAATGTACAGTAATATGTATATTAGCACTAAGAACATGAATCCCCTAAGCTACGGAAATTTTTAGTTCGCCGATGTTGGTAATGTAATAGAAGATGCGCTGGGAAGGGAAAAGCCGTTTACCTCCAGCGCGGTTCAATGCGTGAAGTATAGAAGAATTAGGTGGCGTTTGGATCGTGGGTTATGGGGAGTGGGATAGGGAAATAGGACTAGCTGGAAATCTGTTCCCATGTTTGATTCAGGGAAAGGGAAGTATAGAGGGTATGGGTTAAGGAAATGGGGTGCTTATTTCCCACCAATCCTATCCCACCGTGGGGGGTGGGTTATGGCCTGATAGAAGCTCTGATGAGCGCCGGCGCCGAGTCCTCCGCCACCCCCGCGTCATGGACCTTGTGGTAGCGGCCGCGCAGTCCGCCCCAGCCGCGCGACGCCTTGCCGCGCAGTCCGCCGTAGCCGTGCGTCAGCTTGCCCCGCCGTCTGCAGTATCTGCGCTTCGCTCCTGCCGTGGTCCTCCAAGCGACGACTCCCCCGGCCCCTCTCGTGGGAACCTGCAGATGCTGCTGAGTCGCTTGGTCTGTTGGGCGGTGGAAGAGCTAGCTGAGGAGGGAGAATTGATTTGGATATGTAGTGGGACCCACACGTGTAATAAGCTTTTCTTTCTCACGAGTACAGCTTCCTTCATCTGCAATCTTCTTCGCTAGATGCCCAAATCAATTCTCTAGCTCTGCCACCGCCCAACAGACCAAGTGACTGAGCAGCATCTGTAGGTTCCCACGAGAGGGGCCGGGGGAGTCGTCGCTCGGAGGACCACGGCAGGAGCGATGCGCAGATACTGCAGACGCCGGGGCAAGCTGACGCACGACTACGGCGGACTGCACGGCAAGGCGTCGCGCGGCTGGGGCGGACTGTGTGGCCGCTACCACAAGGTCCATGGCGCGGGGGTGGCGGAGGACTCGGCGCCGGCGCTCATCAGAGCTTCTATCCGGCCATAACCCACCCCCCACGGTGGGATAGGTTTGTGGGAAATAAGCACCCCATTTTCCTAACCCATACCCTCTATACTTCCCTTTCCCTAAATCCAAACATGGGAACAGATTTCCAGCTAGTCATATTTCTCTGTCCCACTCCCCATAACCCACAATCCAAACGCCACCTTAGCGTTAGCCGCCGCGTGTTAAGACAGACAGCATCTAACCAGGCAGCAGGGGTCGTCTGCGGTGGCTGATGCACGGGGAGACCATGCTGGCAGGCTGCGACTGAAGAGTCCTCGAGAGAAAACCAGCGCCGGGAGAAGGGAGGCGGTGGCTCGAGGAGTTCGCCGCGGAACAAGCCGGCTAGAGAGCTCTGGAGGAAGAGTCCCAACAAGATGATGGGGGTTGGGGGGGGACGGATGCGGAAGCAGGCCTAGGCCCCGATTTAGGATTCTTAGGCCAGCGTCTAGTGGGCCGTGATTGGGGGCATTGGGCCTCTTCTCCAAAGGGGAAGGATATGTGTTCACAACATGCTCCATAGCACAAGGGCGATTGGCGGGCCACGTACCAAACGACGAACTCAGATTAAAAAAAACGACGAACTCCATTGTCATATTGGCGCGTTTGGATGCCCCGTTCGGTTCCTATGGGACGCATCTAACCATACACAGACAAAAAGCTCCGCTCGCCTCTACACACGCTGCTTGCTCCTGCACGTGTGCCTCGCTCCCCTAGTAACGCTCGTTCCCACCCACGCTACTCGCTCTCGCCCAGGCCGCGCGCCATGGCCCGCACAGATTCGCCCCGCGCTGATATAGTAGTGGATCGATGGCGCCGAGGTGTAGGCCACGCCACCGTCTTCATCGCCAAGCTCTTCGGCCATGTCGGCCACGTCCTTCCTCACTGCTGTCCCCGAGCCATAGCGCTTAGGTAGGCCTGCCAGCTGACTCCACCGCGGCAGGGCACCTCTATCCGACTGCCGCGGTCGCATCCGTCTCGCCGGGTATCGCCATCTACTGTCGCGGCCGCCTCCACCGCGGCATGTGCCGCCATGGCCGCCTCCATCGCGTCAGTTCGTTGCGCCATCTACGCCATGTTGCGCTAAAAAAACGCGTGTTGCAAACGTATGTTTTAGAGGTATATATATTGAAAGTGTTTCATACGAATGTTGCAAAAGTAGATCGAGATGTTACATATGTGGCAATGATTTGTATAGTATGTTGCAAGCATCTATTCCCACTGTTTCATCTATTTTTCAGATGTATGATGCAAGTGTGTTTATCTTAATGTTGCATATTTTTTACATGTATGTTGCAAAGTGTTTTATTTGGATGTTGTGTATGTTTGCAATGTTTTTCAAGTATTTTTTTCACGCGTTTCTGCAAATGTTTCAAACATATGTTTCAAGTGTTTTATCTATTTTTTTTATGTTGCAAGTATTGCATCTAGATGTTTCAAAAGTAGATCGGGTGTCCCTCCTCGTCTTTTGCTGCCTTACCTTGGTGTCTCCTCCTCGCCTTGTGCTGCCTTGCATCCTTCTCAAGCCGCGGAGGGGTGTGGCGGGGCCGACGAAGGGGGCATGCCGGGGATGGTGACGCGGATGCGAGTGAACGCTCTCCCCTCCCGTCATGCGGGCAGGTAGCGCTTCGATTCACTTTTTCTGTTATACGTGGGGATGCTGAGATGTGATGCTTCCATTGGTGAACCTGAGACTAGGAACTGGGCAACGGTTCTATTGGTTGGGACTTGGAGCTACGTTGGGGCGCTGGTGCCTCTGTTGTCATATTGCAGGCTAGAAGCAGCCAGAATAGGCAGCGGTGGACATGCGTATACATCCTCAACGTGATAGCCTGATAGGCTGTGTAGCTTTGTACTTCACCCTTTTTTTCGAATCAGATTACAGATGAATACGCTCACATAGTCACATTCACATAGGCATCCAATCATAGTTGCAACAATGTAACTTATCTTGAAGTAAAATAATAATATACATAGTAGTTATAAAGAAATAACACTATCGTAAACATATTAATATGAGTCTGATTTTCAACTTAGAATTAAATCATAAAACCTTTCATGTTACTCCATTAGTTCTAATTTACAAGAAGTTTTGGCTTTTCTAGCTAGGCATGGGGTATTTAACTGTATAACAAAAACTATTTATCTAGAAAAATCAAAACATCTTATAATTTGAAATGAAGGGCGTACAACTGATCACTCAATGCTAAATGATCTCAATGAATAACCAACACGTATTCTCCAGTGGCCGCGGTGGCTTTAGGATTCGTGTGAGTCAACTGGGAGCGCGACATCCGTAACCGTTGTCTTCTCCGTCACCATCTCCACCATCGACGATTTGACTCGCGAAAGTCCTCGTACGGCGCCGTGGACTCCACCTCCACTGCCGCCGGGAGCCGTTGTGCGCCACGCGCACGGAGACTAGGCTGGAAGGATCCGTCGTGTGTGTTGGGCCAGGCTCTAGTTGGGCTGTGATCGACCTGTACACAATGAGATATTTTTTTCCGAAGGAAAGAGGAACTTATATTAAATTTTAGCACAGTATATCCCGAAATTACATATAAAAAATATGAAATAAAAAATACATAATATTCTTTGTAGATTCTTCGTTCTTCCCCAATGATTTTCCTCGAACGCCGAATCGAACGACCAACCCAACATTGGACATGCCGCAAGGTCCAACACTTCGAAACTAGTCCAAAACGCATCTAAATCGCTGAAAGAACATCGGCAGTTGCATCATCGGGTATGACATATAATGCAGATTCATCACCTCAAGACCTTGATTTCCTCTCGCGACCATCGACGGTGAGATCGATGACCCAGAGTCACTGTCCTCGTAGGGTGCTCACAGAAGCACCCCTCCCCCTTGCAGAAAAAAGCTACAAATTGGCTGCTCGCTAATGAAATCAACGCTTGCAACGGCGATCTCGTCATTGCAATCAGCGAAGTCATCGTGGGACACATGATCCCAACCAAAAATTATCTAATTTCGCTAGAAGTTTATTTGGACTCAACACTAAGACACTAGAAAACTGCAGAAAAAGAATGAGTCCCCTTCTCTTCTTGTCTCCGGCAGACGCACCTGAGAGAAAGGAGATGGGGCCTAGGCACGGCGGCAGCGGTGGCGGAGCGAGGAGCAGGTAGGTGGCGGCGTTTCTACCCTAGGTGGCAGCGGCAGGCGGCGGCGTAGACAATGGGACATTGGCCTCTTCTTCTTCCCAGAACTCCTTGTACGCAGCATGGGGGCGATTGGCGGGCTGCGTACCAACCACGAAATCCCCTGTCATATTGCATTGTCCTTTGGCGTTCAGGCGAGAAGCAGACAGAATAGGCAGCGGTGGACATACCAATCGATCTTCAACGTGATAGGCTACTGTACTGTCACTTAGCTAGAACACGAACATAGCCTCCACTTATGCATATTTGCAACAATAACTTATTATCTTGAGGTTAGTTTTAATAATAATCTATTATCTATAAGAAATACCACTACCCTGAGCCTATTAATTCTGAACCCGACTTCAACCTCGAATTAAACCATAAAACTTTTCATGTTACAATTGAACACTCAATGCCACTAAAGATAGCCTCCTTTACAACGTAGAAATTCAAATCAGTTTATTTTCAAAAGAAAAAAAAGACACAGGGAACAGAAAAATCTCGTGTTGGTGGCCAGCGCAACGGCCGCCGTCGTGGACGCGGTGGACGCGGTGGCCCATCAGCGCCCCCTGGTGGTGCGGCCCCAGGCATGCACGGCGGCATGCACCCATCCTTCGCGCACCCGTGGGCCGGCACCGTACAGATGTGGCCCTACGACGGGTCTGGGCGCCCTCCACCGGCGTCTCCGGCGTTCACCGCCGTTCCTCAGTATGGTGGTTTCGGTGGCGCATATGGTGGTACCTACGGCCCTCCGCCTTGAAGCGACTTGATTTCCACGAAGGGAAATTCACAGAGTCGAAGTGTAATAAGACCGTTGTAGATCATATTACCCAAATTCCAGTCAAATATCACATCCATACAACGATAATATCAGAGTACAAATAGTGCGGAATTACATAAATTATTACATCGCCGCATTGGCGGAATCAAAAGTAGCATTCAATCAGAACAGCTTGAAGATAAGATCGTCAAACTCGAGCGTAGGAACGAACCCCTCAACTGTCAAACTCCTCGGAGCTATACTCCTCAGCAGAATCTGTGTGCCAAAATTTATCAGTACGATTTGTACTGGCCACTCCCACCCTATGAGCATTGCTTTGTGGAAATTGGATGCAAGTTGGATATAATCAAAAGGAACCTATAAGGCTGGGGTTTCGTATGTATTAGCATATCAAGTACATAATAATAGTTGGTCAAGTTTTAACACCATTTCCACACCCATTCCACCCCATTTCTGTCCAGAGCCAGGTTTCGATCCTGGGATTGATACACCACCATCTCCACACGATCACCATACCACACCCACACCATCACTCAGTCGACAGGCCAACTCCCTCTCGGCACTGTCTCAAGGCCCGTAGCCCCTGGCTACGTCCGAACACTCACTCCCGGGGAGAAGAGAATGACTCATCTCACTATCTAGTTTAAGCAAAACCCAGGAAAGGTCCATAGCCGACAAGTCGTCATATGTATCGATCGATCAACCATACACTCTGCAGAGGTTTTACATAACCACAAGATCCGCCTTCCTCGCTGACCGTCGTTAACTGGGCTGATTCCGGCCGCTTGCTAGCCTAGGATAATGCCACTCTACCATTCAACCTGGTACACCCCAAGTCTAGTCTGGGGTGACTGAAACTGTGAGTCATGAGCCGGGTCCACAAGGTATCCATGAAGTCTCGAAAGGGTGTGGGGGAAATCCTCCGCGCCCCGTACCTCCCTCACACTATTCGCTATCAACCTAGCAGTAGTGGCAATATCCTACCAAGTAGTCCGGCCGTCCCACACCATATAGGGCGAGTGGTACGTAAGGCTTCCCGGTGAATCTAAGTACTAGTAAGTCCTTAGGGATGGCCAAGCCAGAATGTCTTCATCAGGGTTTCCATTTACGGTGCCACCACAACACCTCCACCCTAGGCTCCTCCCATCATAGGTTCACACCCAGGGCCACCTCATATACCATTTACCCACCACAGGTATCCATTCCAGGGGTGCCCAGGTAGCACCCCACGCAAGACTTGCCCCAGGCTCGTCGTATACTCCAACTTGATCGACACAACCCTCACCCTCCACGCACCAAGTCACACACGCAGCACTCTCCCCATAGTCCCGATAACACCAGTTTCCACCACGCATCAATGTAGTGCAAGCATAGTAGAAATAATAAGCAATGAAATATAGTAGCAAGCGTATGACTAGCCTAACAGCAGGGTGAGCAGGGGTAAGGTTGCGCCAAGGTAAAGGTCATCAAGAAAGCATACTACCATGCAAGTCCTATCATAGTGTGATCATAACAATAAAGTAAAGCACTAGCATTTCTATTTTAGCCATGCGTAATAGGTGCTACGAGGTTGGGTGGGATGTGGCACCTTCAGTGTAGTCGTCTCCGTACTCCTCACGGTACTCACGATCCTCGTCCGTTCGGTTCTCCTCCGAGTCTGCAAACGATCGCATTATAGTCGCGTTAGCGACGTCTATAGAATAGCACAAAGATGCAATGAAAATTCAAAAGAGCCAAATGCACTAAAACATGGGTTCATTGCGTAGAGCTTGATTTTAGATGAATTTTGGTCCTAATTTCGTATTTTTCTGAGGTCACATGAATTAGTTATGAATTTCTGAAGATTAAATCCATTTCTGAAAATGAAAAAGGCTGAATTAATCCTGGGCTGACACGTGTCACGCTGTGACTGGTCCACGTGGCATGCTGACGTCAGCATGACGTCAGCGTGACGTCATCATCTCGATTCTGAGCTGACAGGTGGGGTCCAGCTGACGTCATCAACGTCATCAATTCCGACAGGTGGGTCCAGGGGCTATTGGGTCACTGACATGTGGGTCCGGCCAAAGTCAACATAAAGTCAACAGCGAGTCAACGGTGAGTCAACGGTCAACGGGTCAGGGTCACTGACGTGTGGGGCCAGGGCTTCTAACGTCAGCAACTGACATCATCGTGACGTCAGCACGACGTCACCTCGGCTGTGATGTTACTGACAGGTGGGACCCGCGTGACGTTGTCATGACGTCAGCATGATGTCACTCACTGACATGTGGGTCCCGAGCCTTTGTGATACTGACATGTGGGGCCAGGTCAACTATCAACGTTGACCGGTCAATGGTCAACTCGGACTGGGTCTCAAACGGGCTCTAGCGGGCTTTGGGTTGGGCCGGTCTGGGCCGGGCCGGCCCGGACATGTGGCAAGCTATGGCGCTACCACGTCGTAGCCGTGGGCCTCCACTGGGCCATGGTCCACGACTCGCGGGCCTGAGCGTGGCTCATGGTAGACCAAGACGCGCTGGTCCATGGACCGTAGGCGGGGTCCTTGGTGGACCGAGTCCACCCTTCTCTTCTCTGGCTGGGTCCATGTACACCGGGTGCAGGCGCGTGCGGTCGGCGAGGGGAATTCCCCTGCTTCCTCCCCGGCGTGCTCCCGCCGGTGGTGTGCTCACTGGCGAGCCTTGCCAGTGGTGCTGGCGTCCAATAGAGGTGGGGAAAGGCTTGGCTAGGTCTCGGCGAACACGGTGGTGGGGTCTAGGTGATTGTCAGGGCTTCCTACGGCTTTGGCCACGGTGGTCAGTGGCTCGGTGTGGCGGTGCTCGTCGGTGAGCCCCTTCCAGCGGTGCGGGTGTTCAACTAAGGTGGGCAACAGCTCGGCCTTACCATGGCGGGTGCCCTGGTGAAGCTAGCGAGGTGGCTGGACGACTCCAGTTGGCTGGCCGCGGTGGCGGTGCACGGCGGAGCTCCGGCCTAGGTCCGGTGCTCATGGCCAGGGCGCTGTGGCCGGCTATTGGGGTCTCGGTCTATGCGGCTAACCTCCAGGCTTCACGGCGGTTCCCTACGGCTGCGTCCTAGTCCAGTGAAACGGCCAGGCGCGCAGGCGGTGGCCGTGCCATGGCGGCGGCGTTGCGAGCGCGGTGAGCGTGTGCTCTGATTCGGCTTCCGTGGGGCTAGGAGGGGTCTACGGCGTGGTCGTGGATGTGCGCATGAGTGTTCCATGCGTGTGTACCCAAAGGCCAGGGACGGCCTTGGCCTATGCGCTCACGGTGTGGAGCGCCATGGCCGAAGTAGCAAAGTCCAGCGGTGAGCAGGGGAAGAACCGGGGGCTCACCATTGGTGTCGTGGGAGATAGGATGGCGGTGCAGTGGCGGGTCGCGGCCATGTAGCTCCGGTAGCACTGCAGTATGGTGCAACGTTGACGTGCTTGATCGGGGCGTCGTCCTCCGCTCCGGCGACACCGGCGACGTCGCGCGGCTTTGGCACTCTCCCTTCTTATTCCTCTTCCCCCTCTTCTCTCTTGGCTCGGGTGTGCTGTGGACGGCCACCAAGGTGGCGGCGGGGTGATAGGAACGTGCTAGGGCTCCCAGGGCCAGGGCTTTTATAGCCGAAACACCAAGCTCCAATGGCGGACGACATCGTGCGGTGGAGGCGCGTGCAGTGCATCCGACGGTGGCGCGAGGTTGCGTGGGCGCGGCGCAAGGGGAAGCAAGGCCATGCCCCGGGCGTGACCCCTGCCCGCTCTCGCTGAAGCGCGTTGTCCTTTTGATCGCATGATGGTAGTTGGCGGCGCATGAGAAGATGAACAGGAAGGTCGTGGTGGGGTCCAGCGGTGGCGGCAAAGAAGGGCCAGACGAGTGCGTGGGCATACGCTGGCATCTTTGCTGGGTGGCTCGTGGGCAGGCAGGCTACTGGGTGGATGGCGATGGCTGGTACTGGTTGGTGAGCCCTTGAAGCCGAAAGAGCCTAGCTATTTGTGAGGCTTCTTTCTTCTTTTTCTTTTTCTATTTTGTTTTTCTTCTTCTTTGTTTTGAATTCAAATTTGGTTTTGAAATTTAAATTCCAATTTGGTTCACCTTATTAATTGGAGTTTTTAGATATGAGGCCCACAACATTCTTTTATATGTGTATATTAGGAATTTATTTAGCTATTTTGTATAACAAAAATTAGGTGTAGTTTTGTTATACAAAAATAGAATTAGTTTTCTCTTTTAAACATTTATTCTTTGGCTTGATTAATAATTACTTTAAGGTTTATTTCTTTAAAAAAGTTGTTAAGTATAACATAAAGCAAATGGAATTCCAAATCATAAGTGGTATTAATATGCATGCAAGGTTCATTAACTTAAGGAACTTAATCACATGTTTATGCCAAGAGTTATGCCATGCTTATGTGTTGACTTGGGTTGGAGTTTGACCTAATGCATCTCTTAGGTTGGGTTTCTATACATGACACTCATCATCACATGGGAGTTCTAAGAAAATTTTTGCAGTTGGTATTTTTGGTGTGTGGATTTTTGGGTTGTTACACGCCTCCTCGGTACGGCCCGTCCTTCGGGGGCGTCGGCTCGTACTACGGGGGAGCCGTGCCTCCACCACCGGCACTGCCGGCCTTCCAGGCGCCCTCATCGGCCCACCAGGTCACTCTAGCGGCGCCCTGGAATCCTACCCACGGGGGCTCATGGCATCAGGACTCCCTAGTGCACTCCTTCAACACCATGACGCTCCACCCGCCTGCTCCATCACCCGAGTGGTACGCCGATTCAGGGGCTGGTTCCCACATGACCGCGGACGATGGTAAACTCTCTACCATTTCCCCACCTTTTTCATCTGCTCTGATACCATGTAAACGTGATTAGAATACATTCACTAGTAGAGAAACGACCTTTGATCCACTTCGAAATTTGGCTTTAGTCCCGGTATTTTTCGCGTCGGGACTAGAAAGACATTTAGTTCTGGTTTGTAGCTCCAACTGGGACTAAAGGTCCCTGTCCAACGGCTACTGCGGCAGGCTTTTGCTGCAGGGGACCTTTAGTCCCGGTTGCAGCTACCAACCGGGACTAAAGGTTAACTTATACTCCCGGTTGATCCCTTCAACCAGAAGTAAAAGTCTACTCTCGGCTAGAGGCTCCGTCCGGGACTATAAAGAAATCTTTAGTCTCGGTTGCCGTCTTCCACCGGGGCTAAAGGTCTCCAACCGATTGAGTATGTGGATGGGCTGCGTGGGCCTCAACTGCGTCGCCTGAGCCTGACTTGACCTGACACGACCGGATTTTTTTTCAGCTTTTTCTTCCAGCTTTTTTCGCGTCACATGGCAACAGGGATGGGATCCGTACACTAGCTACTGCACCTTGCTGTGTTGTGCTCCATGCACCGTCACCCTTCCTGCTTTAGTCCCGGCTGCTGTTAGCTTTAGTCCCGGCCGTGCTCTTGTTCGATCCGTCGGACACAGCAGAGGTGCAAGTTAGCTTTAGTCTCGGGCTGCTGTTAGAACCGCTGTTCGTTGTTAGAACCGGGACTAAAGGTTGCATTAGCTTTAGTCCCGGTTGCTGTCTCGATGGCCCGGCTCGACCGGAAGCCCACACACAGGAGAGAGCATATACCAGAATAGAGCGGCCCAGTACGCAATATGCTGGAATTGCTGGCCAGTCCCACATATTAGCACCACATCGCTTGCTCAGAAGAGTGAAAGCTAACTTAAAAGCTTAGCTCTGGGGCCATGCAGCACGACTTTACTTGAAACGGATCTGGTCTATAGGATCGTACCGCTACATCCTTGATACTTTAGTTTGTACAAAATGTTACGTATATTCTAGCAGTGTAGAATGCATATTTGAAAGCCAAAACGAATCATCAAATGAAAATAGAAACAAAAAAAAAGAAAATAGAAAGTCCCGGTAGCAGCGTAGAATGCGAACGAATCATCAAAAGAAAATAGAAAAGAAAAAGAAAATAGAAACCCGGTAACAAGAAAATAGAAAAGAAAAAGAAAATAGAAACCCGGTAACAGCGTGAATCATCAAAAGAAATGGTAGCAGCGTAGAATGTGAACGGATCATGAAAAGAAAATAGAAACAAAAAAACATTTAGTCCCGGTTGGTAATACCAACCGGGACTAAAGGGCCGGCCCACATGGCCAGGCCGGGAGACCTCTTTAGCTCCGGTTAGTCTTACCAACCAGGACTAAAAGTGGACCTTTAGTTTCGGACGAGAAACCGGGACTAAAGGAGGGACCCTTTAGTCCCGGATTCGTGCTCCCGGTTGAGAAACCGGGACTTAAGGGGTTTCCCAACCGGGAGTAAAACCCGTTTCTGTACTAGTGATTGCCATTCATATATTGTACAGGTGTACATATAGCCGGGGTGGCATGCAGCCAACCACACAGGCAAGATTACAGGCAATCAATCAAGGGTAGCCTACCATAAATATATCAACCTACTATAATTACATTGTGCTAACATTTAGAAGGAGCCTAAATAATTTTTTGTTGACATGGAAGCCAGGCCAGATTGAAGCTGTATATATGCTTTAAGTCAGAATTGAAATTGGAGTTCAGTGTTAAAAAAGTGTGTTCCTTCTAGTCTTCTAGTCACATATAAGTAATAATGGCCCCGTTCGCTGGTCTGAAACTTGGGTGAAACTGACTGGTTTTGTGAGAGAGGAACACTGTAGCGGCTGGTTGATGAACAATATTTTGTGAGGAAGAGCAGCCGGCTGGTCTGGAAAAACCAGACCAGCGAACGGCGCCAATGTTTCATATTCATACATAGTCTTTGATGGTTAAAAGTGGACTTCCTAAAAAACATCATGTGCTATATGGCTCCAAACAAGGGGACTTAGTTACTTACACCGTGTATCGTATGGATTCAATTCCAGCTTCACAAAAGTTGTGTTTCTCATCTTTTCTTAACAAACAGACCCTTTGAAAACACATCTCCCTAAAAGTTGTTTTTTCAGCTCCTCCCACAGCTAAAAAAATGAACCGAGGTGAAGCTGAAAATACTAGTTTTCTCTCAACTTTCTCTCTGCTATCTTCCCCAAGAACGAAGCTGTTTTGGTGAAGCTGCTTTACGGAGCTAAAGAAAAAAAAACTACTTCACAAGCGAAACTCAACAGTACCAAACATGCCACTACCTTTCCACTTTATGAAAACTACGTTTTGAACAAAGCTACTAGCATCACTTTTAAATACTACAGTAATCGAAGTAAAATAAAATCAAAGTTTGGAATAATTATAACTTAATAATAACCCTAAAATGTCACTTGTCTGTGAGTACTGGGAGCATGCATTTTCTGAATAATAATTTTTAGATGACTTAACAAAATGGAAATATTACCGCTATTGTGCGGCATAAATCCAAAAGGTTTTGGACCAGACTAGCTAGCCTGAATGGCTGCATGGATGGAATTGCCTATCCTCGAGGAAGCAGCGCCGGACAAATCTGAAGCAAAACAGAACCTGACTGCCACAAGGTAACGCTGCTCGCTGCATGGATGGAACGTACTACGCTGCTGCGCTGCATCCTGCATGCAAAAGGCCAAGGCACACCTGTCTTCCTCGCAGAGCCTCTCGATCCGATTCCCAGCAGTGTCTTCGTCTCGTCGCAAATGCAATATAGGCTATATAGCTAGACTGAATCATGCATATAGCAGGTAAAGGAATGAGGCAGCCAGTGGGTGGGGGCGAAAGATCGAATTAATGGCGTCGTCGGGACAGGGTGCAGTTCTGGCGCGGCGCTGCGGCGGGTGCGACGGGCGCGAGGAAGCCGCGGTGGAGGCGATGCTGCAGTGGCAGAAGGTGAGCGACCTGCTCATCGCGGCGTCGCTGCTGTCCATCCCGCTGGAGCTGCTCTACTTCGCCACGTGCGCCGCGCTGGCGCCGCTCCGGCGGGTGCTCCTCCAGCTGGGCACCTTCATCGTCATGTGCGGCGTGACGCACCTGCTGAACGTGCTCGCCTACGACCGCCCGGGCTCCCGCGCCATCC
Source organism: Miscanthus lutarioriparius (assembly GCA_904845875.1). Classification (NCBI taxonomy): domain Eukaryota; kingdom Viridiplantae; phylum Streptophyta; class Magnoliopsida; order Poales; family Poaceae; genus Miscanthus; species Miscanthus lutarioriparius. The sequence goes on along the minus strand of CAJGYO010000007.1, from coordinate 133,354,090 downwards.
TCGTCGCGCTCACCACCGCCAAGGTCCTGGGCGCGCTCGCCACCTCCGCCGCCGCCGTCTCCCTCCCGATCCTCTTCCCGCGCCTGCTCCGCCTCAAGGTCCGCGAGTCCTTCCTCCGCACCAAGGCACGCCAGCTCGACCGGGACCTCGCCACCGTCCGGCGCCGCGAGGAGACCGTCTGGCGCGTCGTCCGCGCCGTCACGCACCACATCCGCGACTCCGTCGACGCGCGCACCATCCTCCGCACCACCATGCTCCAGCTCGCCGCCGCGCTCGGCCTTAGCAACTGCGCCGTCTGGATGCCCCAGCAGCGCGGCGGGAGCGGGACCGACGGCGGTGGCGTGCTCCAGCTCACGCACCAGCTGCTGGCAGACGACGACAAGGTGCTTCATCACAGCGGCGGCGGCACAGTACGCGCCATCTCCGTTCGTGACCCTGACGTGGCCGCCGTATTGGCCAGCAAGGACGCCAAGGTGCTCAGCCGGCCAGGCTCGGCGCTCAAGGCGGCGAGCTGCCGGAGCCTGCCGACTCTGGCAGGAGCCGCGGCCGCCATACGGATCCCAAATTTCCACGGAGGAGCCATACGGCCGGCATACACGTCAGATCTGTTGAGCTACGCCATCCTAGTCATGGTCCTTCGAGCTGATGATGATCACCACCATAGAAGGCCACCTACAGGCTGGAGCAACCAGGACCTGGAGATTGCGCAGGCCGTCGCCGACCAGGTCGCCGTCGCGCTGTCCCACGCGGCGGCCCTGGAGGAGTCACAGCTGATCCGGCACAAGCTGGCGGAGCAGCACGGTGCGCTGCTGCGCGCACGGAGCGAGCTCGCGGCGGCGACCAAGGCGAGGAACACCGCCCACAGCGCGATGCGGAACGCCATGGGGAGGCCGATGCACGCCGTCGTCGGCCTGCTCTCCGTGATGCAGCAGGAGGCCGCCACGATGCGCCCGGAGCAGAGGCTCATCGTCGATGCCATCGCCAGGACAAGCGCTGTGTGCTCCACTCTCATGGACGACGTCACGGAGACGCTGCCGAGGATGGTGGACATCCGTGACCCGCCGCTGTCGGCCAGTCCTACTCCTCCTACCCTGGTGTTGAGGCGGCCGTTCGAGCTCCGCTCGCTGATCAGGGACGCGGCCTTCGCTGCCCGATGCTTGTCCGGCTGCCGGGGCCTCGGCTTCTCGCACCAGCTGGAGGTCAATTCCCTGCCCGAGTGGGTGGTCGGCAACGACAAGAGAGTCTTCCACCTTGTGCTGCACATGGCGGGCTCTCTGCTCAGCCGATGCCATGGCCATCGTGTCCTCTCGTTTTCTGTCTGCAGCTGCAGTAGCATCGCCGGTGAGCACCACCACCAGGACTGGATCCCGTCGCCACTGCGACCCATCAGCTTCACCGGCGGCAACCAAGTATTTGTCAGGTTCCAAATTGGGCTGTCGAAGAGCGATCCTGGGAGCTCGCCGGCATCCCGCCCGCCCCAGTGTGGCATCTCCTCCCCCGATTCCGGCGGTGCCAGCATGCGGCTCACCTTCGTTATGTGCAAAAGGATTGTGGAGGTACAGTTGTTTTGCATACTGCATATATATAAATTGGGAGTTATATATGCAATTTCTTCAGATGATGAATGGTGACATGTGGTGGGCATCGGAGTCTGAAGGCCTTGGAGAAACCATGACGTGCATCCTTCGGTTCCAACAGCATCAGCCACTGAATCCTCATGTGCCTGGATCAGGCACGTACCGGATTGGAGTTGGAGCCTCGTCTGCGGCAGCTCCTCACCTCCACTTCAAAGGCCTGAGGATCCTGCTTGCCGACAGCGACGCCACGAGCATGGAGGTGACCCGGAAGCTCCTCGAGCGGCTCGGCTGCCAGGTGCTGCCGGTGTCGTCGGGCGCCGACTGCTTCAGCTTGCTGGGAGGCGCCGACCCGTCGTTTGAGCTCGTGGTTCTTGATCTCGATGGACACGGCGGCGGAGCCGGCACGGCAGCCGCCATGGATGGGTTCGAGGTGGCCCTCAGGATCCGGGAGCTCAGTAGCACCTGCTGGCTGCTGGTCCTCGTCGCCGTGGAGGCCGGTGTCGATGACAGCGTGCGTGACATGTGCCGGCGGGCGGGAGTGGACGGGCTCATCCACAAGCCCATCACGCTGCCGGCGCTCGGAGCTCAGCTCCAGAGAGTCCTTCAGAACAACTGATCCAAACGTCCAACGGAACCTCTGTGTGTGTGTATGTATGTTTGATATCAACGGAACCTGTGTGTTGGTTTGCAGTGCAATGCACAGAATCACTCTCTTCATCATGAGAAAAATTAAATAAACGCACATATGCTGCGTACATGCTTAGATCACGTTGTTAGCGTATGCCCACAAAATTGTATGGCTAGTATTAAAAGTTCAATAATTATACATGTATTTTATTATGGTAATTCTTCAATCCGAGCGTCCGACTCTTTACTCGAGTATCGGACGGACGCAGACGTGAGGCCATGTGATACAACCTTTGTTTAATATCCGGTCAATTCATTCATCACCTACTCCACAATATATAGTCAATTCATCTATCTCCCACTCCGGCGCCCGTCTCGCTCCTCCCGCCGCACCTCCTACCGTTGCTCTCGTGCGCCCGCGCCTATAGATCTTGCTGCTGCTCCCGCACGCGCCCACGCTCGCTGCTCTTGCCGCTGCTCCACGTGCCAGCCCCGCTGCTCCAGCCGCTGTTCCGCACGCTCGCCTGCTGCTCCTGCCGTTGCTCCTACTCCGCCGCCCGCTCCGCCCGACGATGCCGACAGCGCAAGAAGAGGCGTCGGGCCTTAGCACGGACACTAGTACAGAAAAGATTTTTAGGGACGCCTCCCTTTTCTATCAGAGACGGTTAAACTAGCATGCATGACCGTCGCTAAAGATCAATTTTCAGGGGTTCCATTAAGAAATCCGCCTCAATTTTAGGGGCTGTTCCGTTAAGACAACCGCCTCTTAAAATACTATTTTCAAGGACGGTTGCTTATGTCAACCGTCTCGGTTTTATTAAGTCAACCGTCCCTGAAAATCAATTTTCAAGGATAGTTGACTAAGTCAACCATCCTTAAAAATAGCTGCAGCACAAATAAATTCATATCTTTTTTAAATGAAGTTGGACGAAGACAAAATTTATATCAAAATTGTAGAGCTCGACGAGATCTAATACTTTGTTGTTGATAAAACTTTTGTTTGAGATCATTTAGGGTTCCAAATATATAAATTAAGTCTTAGATTTTGAATTTCAAATTTTTGTTTTTTTCAAATGACCTTGGATAGAAAAATGTCCTATATGAAAGCTGTAGTGATCGACGAGATCTAAAACTTTGTAGTTCAAAGTTTTCTCATTAAGATTGTTTATGAGTTAAAATATTAATTACAAGATTCATACATGTTAGTACAAATAGATAGCATCGTAGAACTAGTCACAAGTGATTGTGTGGTGTGGTGATAGGGGGTAAAACTTGTGAGAAAGAGGTTGTGGTTGCAAATCCCGGTGTCTACACTTATTCAAAACAAGTGAAGAATAAATCTTGTCAGCTGTGGTCGGTCCTTAACCCTTTGGGCTACATTAAAATTATTTTTTCTTAATTTTATTAGACTCTAAATGATTTTTAAAAAATTCTAAAAATTATTTTTAGGGGCGGTTGTCTTAAAAGAACCGTCCCTGATAATCGATAAAACCGCCTCTGAAAATCACTTATTTTTACAACCGATGGGATTGTAGTGGTTTTCAAACCGCCTCTGAAAACCAATTTTAACCGCTTCTAAAAATATTTTTTGTACTAGTGGGATGCCCTCCGGCCTCGCCTCCTGCTACGACTGCAGTGCCCCGATACAGACGGTGGAGGAGGCCGCATCGGATATGATGCATGTTGCAAGTGTACATTTGAAATATTTTAGATGTTTTAGATGCATGTTTCAAGTGTTTCACATGGATGTTGTAAAAGTAGATCGGAATGTTGCATATGCTGCATTGGTTGTACACGGATGGATTGGGATGTTGCAAGAGTCTGTCAACAGTGTTTTATTTTTTTAGACGTATGTTGCAAGCATGTTTATCTGGATGCTGTATATGTTTCACACATATGTTGCAAGTGTTTTTTGGATGTTGCGTGTGGTTTTCAATTGTTTTTGCAAGTGTTTAGATGCATGTTTTGAATGTTTCATCTATCTTTCTTGTATGTTGCAACTGTTGTGTCTTTTTTGTATGTTGCAACTATTGCATCTGGATGTTTCAAAAGTAGATCGGGTGTTGCATATGGGATGCATGTGGGAAGTAGGAGGGGGCGTGAGCGGGTGACGCGGGCCCTGTGTGGGCGTGGGTGATGCATGCGTGGTCGAGCGACGTTTGGGCGGCCCGGGCGCACGCGTGGACGCGCAATACGGAGGGGAAACCGACTGTAGCCGTGGGCGTCCGGACGCGGGCGTCCGTCCGTCCGCGTCGTGCTAGCAGTGCCCATTTTATTATCCACCTATGTTATATATCTGTTAGAAATTTGAAATAATTAGCACAACTGGTTTTAGTTCAATCCAAGCACTACTCTAGATGTATGGATTACTGCAGAGAGTCTATATCCAGCATCACTGCCGGAGTTAGATCAGACAAAGGAAAATCAATAGCGATGGAGTTTGCTTGACCCAACAGTGACTTTCATTTTATCATAAACTGCAGGTTAAGGGTCTAGACTCGACTGTGATATCTCCAGTTGTGTCACTACCGAGTCTGAAACTGGCAGTGATAGGTGTTCACCCGATAGTGATTTGATGAGACTCACTGTCGTATCAAGGCCGTACACAGCAGTGATTGAATGAGTGTCACTATCGAATTCGTCTAAGGCTCCGTTTAGTTTCGAAATTTTTTAGCTTTTGGTTACGGTAGTACTTTCGTTTGTATTTGGTAAAAATTATTCAATTATGGACTATTTAGGCTTAAAAGATTCGTCTCACGATTTCTCGGCTAACTGTGTAATTAGTTTTTTTTGTCTACATTTAATACTCCATTCATGTGCCGCAAGATTTGATGTGACGGGGAATCTTAAAAAATTTTGGGTTTTGGATTGCATCTAAACGGGGCCTAAAACTGGATCCTCCAGATCAATACCAATTCCTCTAGGGCCATTTGGATCCTTTCATTTTGGAGGTCAGTGTCTAGATAGTGATGATAGAATCTGGGTTCTAGATTAAAAATATACGATGCATGCTTAGATCCTAGATTATTACCATGGATTCTAGTTTGTTGGATGTGTTATCTTCAAATACCCAAGTTATACAGTTGTATAGTCTGGATTATTAAAATCCCCCTAGCAGCATGATCTCGGTAGGGTATGAGAACATGGAACCAGAAACAAGCGATATTGTGAGCACAGAGGGGCAGAGAAAGCATCAAAACTAGCAGCTAATTACTCACAAGCATTTCAGCGAACACTTTATGTGCAAACAACAAAACAGCCACATAGTATCAATTCTTCAAACATGCTGTTGTCCAAACTTCACAATAAGGAGTATACTTGCAAAGATGAGCTCACAATGCATCAATCCCCATCATCAACATATCAACATATCAAAGAATGAATATATGCATCATATACAAATCTCATCCGTACACCATGAACTTGAACAAAAGTCGAACCGATAGCAAGCAAGATAGGAACCAATTAACAGGTTGAAAGGTCCTAATATGGCTAGAGAGGGTGAATAGCCTATTTAAAAATCTATAAGATCACTAGAGCAATTGATTAGTATGACAAATGACGTAATACAATTTAACTCTAGCTCTACAAGGGTTGCAAGCCACCTATCCCAATAATTCTAGTTGCTATAATCACTAGGCACACACAAGAGCTAAGTCATTACTCACTAAGAGCTCTCAAACAAGGCTACACTAAAGAGCTCCACTAGATGAAACTAAGCTACAAAGCAAGTTCTTAAAACTAGCTACACTAAAGAGCTTGCTATAACTAGTTTGTAAGATATTAAAGGGGTGAGAGGGTGATTATACTACCGTGTAGAGGAATGAACCAATCACAAGATGAAGCCAATCAATCATCGAGAGAAATCCAATCACACAAGATTTTTCTTCCGAGGTTCACGTGTTTGCTGGCACACTAGTCCCCGTTGTGTCGACAAACACTTGGTGGTCCGGCGGCTAAGAGGTGTTGCACGAACCTCGTCCATCAAATGGACACCGTAAGAACCTACCCACAAGCAACCGATCGAGGATAGAGACAATCACCAACTCCGCTCAACGATCCTCCAATCATCGGGCTATCTAGGTGTCGGCAAACACCAAGAGTAATAAGCTCACAACCAACCCAAAGCTTGCACATAGTGCCACAAGATGATGTAACTCAATGCAATGCACTAGAGGCTCATCAATCTCACTCAAATGATGAAATCATGTGTGCAAGTGAGTGGATTGTGTTTGCTCAGCTCCCAAAGGGTGTGCACAAGTGTATAAGGTACCAAGAGAATGGCCAAGGCCGGCCACACCCTCTACTTATAGCCACACAAGCAAATAGAACTGTTATACCCCTTGAAGCTATTTCTGCGAGGTCACCGGACGGGGTGGTGCCTGGCACCGGTTAGAGTGGCGGTGCCCTCCAACGGTCGAATTCCAACGGCTACAAACTAGCCTCTAGGGCACCGGACAGGATGGCGGTGGCCACCCAGCCGACCCCCCGGTTTCCCTCCTCTCTGGAAAAAGTGGCGGTGCACCGCCGTCACCATGGCGGTGACCAGCCCACCTTCGGTCACTCTCAGGAATAAAGCGGCGGTGACACTGGACAAGGGCGGCGGTGCACCGCCCTGCACCTTGCAGTGTACACCGACACGCCTGGTGACCACCCCACTCATCCCTTCTCAGTCAAATCTAGGTGGGCACCGCCCTAGGGGTGGCGGTGCCATCGGACAGGGGGTGACGGTGCCACCCTGGCACCTCCACTAGCTCTCTGAGTTGCAAACTTTTTCGCTATTCGATCCACGGCAACTCAAGCTAATCCTGCAAGCGATGCTAACTCTCAAAGTGTTTTCTCAAAATATGTTAGAGCCAAGTTAGCATTTCTCAAAATATTTTCGATAAATATTTTTGCTTACTCTCCGATGTGCACTAGGCCTAAATGCAATGCATGAAGTCCAACACCTAGTGGCACTAGATAACCGAATTGTCTAGTAGAGAACCCCTCTTAATAGTATGACCATCTACCCTAAATGTGATCACACTCTCTATAGTGTATTGATCACTAAAACAAAATCCCTATTTATACCTTTGCCTTGATCTCCATAGGGTTTTGTTTTTCTCTTTCTTCTTTTCCAAGTTGAGCACTTGATCATCATCACATGTGGCCACCTTATTATTTCAAGTGATCATCACCATCTCTTGAGTGCCACCATGCTTCACACTTGGATTGCACCAACCTAGCTCATATCATAACTCATGACAAAGGTTAGTACATAGGTTTCATCAATTATCCAAAACTAAACTACGGCTTTCAATCTCTCCCTTTTTGGTAATTGATGACAACCTTTTCACAAACATATTCAATGAAATCTTTTTAGATTCATGTTGCTTGCCCAAGCATATTACCATGTGTAAAGGTTATGGACAAGTTTCATCAACCCAAGTTGGTAGTATTGGCTCCCCTATATATGTGCTAAGAGTTTGGATTTGAAAGCTTGCACATATGCATAGATTTGAAGTGTGGGGAAGTAATAGCTACCAAATGATGCTAAGGTGTAAAGAATGGACCTTTGAAGTGTGATACCAATCGGAGTAGCCATTTGAACACCATCCTTAGCACCATGGTTTGCTAGACCACTTGAAAAACATCAAAGAACTAGATACCTTGTGAGATCAACATTAGAAGTAAGGTTCTAGTACAACTTGTAAGATCAATGAATATCTAGCTATCTTGTGCATGCTAGTTTTCATTTTATCAATCATTTGCTACAATCTAGCATACACCACACAAGCATGGATATTGAATTTAAAAACTTATGCCATGCAACCAAACATATGTAATGCACATACAAATGCAACATACAAATTTATGAGCTTGCTCCCCCTACTTGTGTGCTTCAAAATTTTAATTGATACCCTTATAATGTCATTTCATTTGTTTGCTCCCCCTATCTTACTATCTTTGTGAATTTCTCTCCCCTTTGTCAACAATTAGCACAAAAGGTGAGCTCAAATTTTAGATAGGTGGAGGTGAAACCATTTGAAGTGAGGATCATTTTATCAATTTAGTTCAATCTAGATCACTTGCGAAATATATTTAACTTGGTTTGATCCAAGGGCAAGCTTCTTCACACCTCACTGCAAGGGTTATCTTGACCATGTTGAGTTAAACACTTATAGCTCATTTTCTAGATCAAACACTAGGTTCACAAGCCCACAAACATGTCATATGCTACCACTAGATCATTTCAATCATACAAGCAATAGTGGTAACATACAAGCATCAAATTTATTTGATTTTCATGAATGAACCTATGACATGATAGGAATGACTAGATGCACTAAACAAGTCCTTAGCAATGAATGAATGACATGTCAATCAACTTTATATTGCTTTGCTCGAAGGAGATGCATGTCATATATTGGGGGTGCATCAACACATATTTGAGAAGTCAAGTATGCTCAATTCATTCCTTAGCTTGCAAAACCTCTTCTCATCAAGTGGCTTGGTGAATATATCGGCAAGTTGATCATTGGTGCCCACACTCTCAATGCAAATGTCCCCTTTTTGTTGATAATCTCTTATGAAGTGATGGTGGATATCTATGTGCTTTGTTCTTGAATGTTGAACGGGGTTGTTGGTGAGCTTCACGTCACTCTCATTGTCATATAGCAATGGCACTTGTTTGAACTTGATTCCAAAATCATTCAAAGTAGCATTCATCCAAAGTAATTGAGCACAACAATTACTGGCCGAAATATACTCCGCTTCGACAGTTGAAAGTGCTACACTATTTTGCTTCTTTGATGATCAAGACACAAGTGATCTTGCCAATAGTTGACATGTGCTCGATGTGCTCTTTCTCTCAACTTTGCATCCCGCATAATCGGAGTCCGAATATCCAATTAACTCAAATCTTGCTCCTTTGGGATACCACAATCCAATATTTTGTGTATACTTTAAGTATCTCAATATTCTCCTAGTTACTTTCAAATGACTTTCTCTTGGTGAGGCTTAAAATCTAGCACACATGCATACACTATACATCACATCCGACCTTGATGCGGTCACATAGAGTAGGCTTCCATTCATAGACCGATACATCTTTTGATCCACCATGTTGCCACTAACATCACTATCCAAGTTTCTATTTGTCCCTATTGGTGTACTAATAGCTTTAGCATCATCCATTCCAAACTTCTTGAGCATGTCTTTGATGTACTCACCTTGACTCACAAATGTGTCATTCTTCATTTGCTTGATTTGAAGACCAAGGAAGTAACTAAGCTCTCCAATCATGGACATCTCAAACTCACATGCCATCATCTTTCCAAACTCCTCACAAAAATCTTGATTGGTTGATCCAAAGATAATGTCATCCACATAGATTTGCAACACAAACAAGTCCTTACCAATCTTCTTGGTGAAGAGAGTGGTGTCAACCTTGACCATAATGAATCCCTTAGAGAGTAGAAAATCCCTCAATCTCTCATACCATGCTCTAGGTGCTTGCTTCTATCCATACAAAGCCTTTCTTAACTTGTAGACATGGTTAGGTTTCTTCTCATCATCAAAACTGGGAGGTTGCTCAACATACACAAGCTCATTGATATACCTATTGAGAAATGCACTCTTCACATCCATTTGGTACAACTTGATGTTATGGACACTAGCATAGCCTAACAAGATCCTAATTGCTTCCAATCTTGCAACCGGGGCATAATGATCTCTAAAGTCAAGACCTTCAACTTGAGTGTAACCTTGAACCACTAGTCTTGCTTTGTTCCTCACAACTATCCCATCTTGATCTTGCTTGTTCCAAAAGACCCACTTTGTTCCAATCATATTATGATCCTTAGGCCTCTCGACTAACTTCTATACTTGGTTTCTAGTGAAGTTGTTTAGCTCTTCATGCATAGCATTCACCCAATCAACATCCAACAAAGCTTCATCTATCTTCTTAGGTTCAACGGATGACACAAATGAGAAGTATTCACAAAATGATGCCAATCTTGATCTTGTTTGCACACCTCTAGAGATATCAGCAATTATAGAGTCCAAAGGATGATCTCTTGCCATATTGGTTGGTTGGAGCACTTGAATTTGATTGCTTGCACTTGATTGATCATTTGGTTGAGATGATAAACTAGCCACTTGTTGATCTTGCACTTTGTTATCACTTGCACTAGCTTGATCTTGATCATGAGAACCACTAGCTTGCACATTTTAGTTAGAGAGCACTTGATTCTTGTCATCTTTAACATCAATCACCTCTCTAGGCCTTATATCACCAATATCCATATTCTTCATTGCATTGACCAATTGAGTGCCTCTCACATCATCTAGATTCTCATCTTCCTCTTGGGAACCATTGGTTTCATCAAACTCAACATCATGAACCTCCTCAAGGGTACCATTAGCCAAATTCCAAACTCTATAAGCCTTGCTAGTAGTAGAGTAACCAAGCAAGAATCCCTCATCACATTTCTTCTCAAACTTGCTCAATCTAGTGCCTTTCTTTAATATATAGCATTTGCAACCAAAAATCCGAAAGTATGCAATGTTGGGCTTTCTTTCCATTCAAGAGCTCATAAGGTGTCTTCTCCATCATGGGATAACAATAGAGTTGGTTGTTATAGTAGCAAGCCATGTTGATTGCTTCGGCCCAAAATAAATGACTCACATTGTACTCACTCAATATTGATCATATTGTTGACGGTAGTTAACATTCATCATAAACCATCAATATAACTTATATAAATACATAAAAAGGATCACCAACATAGGTTTAGGGGTTTAAACTAATAAATTTGATAAGTTTTGATGAATTTGTGTTTGCAGGAGGATTTACTAAGAAAATCGTCAAGGAGGGCCTATTCGTCAAAGCAAATCACGTTTATCCACAACAAAACTGACATGGGAAGACTCTAGAAGACTCCAGAAGGCAAACCACCGAAAGCGAATGGCAGGTGGTTACCATGTGGGGCTGGCTAGCCCCACCTACAGGCCGCCCGGCCCCCTGGACCCACCTGTCAACCCCTCCTTCGAATGTCGGTTCTCCACCACCTCCTAGATTGCATCTACGCCGTTCTTTCAAGTCGGTTTGATCCGAGGGTCCAGAATTGATGCTCTGCCCTATATATAGCAGCCCTTACCCCCCCTCCCTAGGGCATCCCTAAAACCCTAATTCATACCTCTCATTCAGAGATTAAGATACAACAGGAGGATTAGGTCTAGACTCCCCAATGTAGTAGATTAGTAGCTCGGGAGTGAGGGTCGAGTTGGGCTCATGCTTAAGTTCTGGATCTAGTTTTGGAGGCTCGGCAAAGCCTTGTATCTTCACTTCCACATCTTGTAAGACTTATTATAAATTCATCATATTCCTATCTACATGGCTATGCTTACTTTTAATATGTATCTTGCTTAGTTGAGGTTATCATTACTTTTGTGTGTGGGTTCATAGAGCACTTAGCCTGCTAGTTTATTGATTGGGCTAAGTAGCTGAGCCTCATGTAAGCAAGGTGCTTATACGATGCTCTACCTATGAGTACACCCTATTCTCTGGTTGGGTGGTAGCAGCAGGAGGTGACAGCTCCATCTATCCTTTGTAGTCCACTCCGAATTGAGCAGGTTCTTAAATTGTAGGACCATAGTCGCGTCGGTAGAGTTATCTATTGTGGGTACTCTACCATCTAAGCGGTGTCCTGAAGTGCACAAGAGTAGAGTTAGTCTTAGCTATAGTCGGGTATATATATACTTTGATCCAATAATAAGAATATCATAGTAATCTACCTCACCTGTTGTTCTCCCGAGTTGACTAGTTTATATTATCTTATAGATTTATCCCCTGAGTGTCATTAAGCATTACTCCTATCATTACATTTATCCACTGCTCTAGCTATGTTGGTATGTTAACAGATACTCCTTTGTTACCTAATAAATCTTTATTCCATTGTTTTCCTGTGGTAAAATATAAATAACGATTCTTGGAATACTCTCGGTAAAATGCTACAACGGTATTCTGTCCGCTTGTGGAATCCTTCATATTCTATTTGCACTTATAAATACCAACACTTGCCATGTCAATCAAAGTTCTATTCTTCCTCTCAACTAGGCCATTTGATCGTGGAGTGTACTTGGACGAGAATTAATGTCTAATTCTAAACTCATCACACAAATCATCAACTCTTGTGTTCTTGAATTCACTTCCATTGTCACTTCTCACTTTTTTGATGGTTGTTTCAAACTTATTGTGAATTCTCTTGATGAATATTTTGAAGGTTGCAAACACATCACTCTTATCAACAAGAAAGAACACCCATGTATATCTAGTGAAATCATCCACAATCACAAATCTATATTTGTTTCCACCAATGCTAGTGTATGTGGTTGGTCCAAACAAGTCCATGTGCAACAACTCAAATGCCTTAGATGTACTCATGATGCTCTTCTTAGAATGTGTGTTACCAACTTGCTTTCTGGCTTGACATGCATTACATAGCTTATCCTTCTCAAATGTAATATCTTTCAAGCCTCTAACTAGATCATGCTTAATCAATTTGTTCAATTATTTCATTCCAACATGACCAAGCCTTCTATGCCATAACCAACCCATGCTAGACTTAGTGAGCAAACATGTTGACAATTGAGGTTCTCTAGCATTGAAATCAACCAAGTATAGATTCTCATATCTAAATCCTTTGAATATCAAGTTAGAGCCATCTACACTTATGATCTCTACATCATCCACACCAAATATACACTTGAAACCAAGATCACACAATTGAGCTACTGACAATAGGTTAAAGTTCAAGCTCTCTACTAGTAGCACATTGGAAATGCTCAAGTCATTGGATATTACAATCTTACCAAGACATTTGACCTTGCCTTTGCCATTGTCACCAAATGTGATACTATTAACCCCATTGCTCTCATTTGTGTTGATTGAATTGAACATTCTTGAATCACTGGTATGTGTTGTGTGCACCCACTATCAAGCACCCAATGCCTTCCTCTAGCTTTGTAATTGACCTACAAAAGAAGATCAATTCTTTTTAGGTACCTAAACTTGCTTGGGTCCTTGAAGGTTAGTCACTAAGGTCTTTGGTACACAAATGACTTTCTTCTTTGAGCCCACAATTGGTGTACCAATAAACTTAGCCTTCACACCATTGGCACCCTTAACAAGCATGTAACAAGAATCAAATCTAATTGAGGATATATTAGGTTGCTTGTTCTTATTAGTCTTGCAATATTGCTCTTATGACCAACTTGCTTCCATCTATTGCAAATCCGACCATTGTCCTTCATAAAGCTAGCTTTAGGAGTGACAAAGGCCGCCTTGCCTTTCTTGGGGGTATAGCCTAATCCCTCTTTGTTGAGAGAAAACCTTTGGCTATCCAAGCACTTTAGCAAGCGGGCATCTCCACCATAGGCATTGACTAAGGCACTAGTGAGCTCATTCACCTGCTTCTTGAGGGTCTCATTTTCCACCATTAGTGAGGTATCACAAGTGAAACCATCACTCAAGGGTGAATAAGAAGTGAAAGTGCTACAAGAGGGGTTAGTGGGAGCAACAACAATAGGTTTATAAAATGATTCATTAAGAATATCACATGTCACGCCCACATCACATGACACAATCACTTGCTCCTTCTTGGCTTTCTCCTTCTTGACTTGCTCGAGGAGAGAGGAGTGAGCTTTTTCAAGCTTGGAGTGAGCTTTGCCAAGCTTCTCATGGGCTTCCATTAGCCTCTCATGAGTGGCATTGGGCTCATCAAAGGATTGCTCACGAGATTTGACCTTCTTGCGCAATTCTTTGCACTCCTTTCTCTTCATCTCAAAGCAAGTATGCACTTGCTCACACATGTCCAAGAGCTCCTCCTTGGTGTACTCCTTATCATCATCATCACTTTCACAATCATCATCATCACTCACATCATATTTTACCTTGGTAGGCTTTGCCATGAGGCATGTCAATGGTGTGTCAAACTTGGAAGGCTTGTTGTTGATGGCGATGCTTGCTAGTGCCTTCTTGAGAGACTTCTTATCATCATCACTAGAATCACCATCATTGGATGAGCCATCACTATCCCAAGTGACCACATAGCCTCCACCCTTCTTCTTCTTTTCTTTCTTTTCCTTCTTCTCCTTCCTCTCCTTTTCTTTCTTCTTGTCATCCTCATCATTGTCACTATTGTAGGGACAATCCGCTACAACATGGTCCTTACTCTTGCACTTGTAGCATCTCCTCACATACACCTTGTTGTGACCTCTTCTTTTTCTTGCACCATAGCCCTTCTTCTTCATGAATTTGTCCATCTTGCGCACAAAGAGCGCCATGGCCTCATCATCAATGTCACTAGCATCTTCATCATCACTTGATTATTGTTTCTTGGACTTGCCTTGTTCTTGGATATTTAGCTAGCCTTGAATGCTACACTCTTCTTCTTGTCTTCATCTTCCTTCTTCTCATTCTTGTCAACCCCTTCCTTTCCACACGGTACGTCTCTTGTGTCATGACATCACCTAGTACTTGGTTAGGGGTGAGTTACTTCAATCCTCCTCTAATGATGATCAATCTCAATGTCTCAAATCTTGGAGGTAAGCACATCAAGAACTGATGAGAGACATCATTATCATTGATCTTTTCTCCCAAAGCCTTCAAGTCATTCACAATCACTTGGAGCCTATGTAACATCTCCGGAATGCTCCCATCATCCTTCATCTTAAAGCTTGTAAACTTGTCCTTGAGGATGTATATCTTGGCACTCTTCACCGCCGGTGTGCCCTCATATGTTTTTTTCAATCTCTTCCATACCTCACTAGCTCTCTCACAATCCTTGATTTACTCAAACACCTTGGAATCAATGGCATTGTAGATGGTGTTGAGAGCCATTGTATTGCATTGCTTGTTGGCCTTGTCATTGTTGGTGAGATTGTCTGGATCAAGAATTACATAGTCACTCTCGGTCACATCCTACACTTGGTCATTGATTGAACCAAGATACATCTTCATCTTTCTCTTCATATAATCATAGCATGTGCCATCAAAGAATGGTGGTTTGCCCCTCACATGGTTGAACACAATTTGAGCCATCTTTTGACACCGAGGTTATTAAGCCTTCAATCAAACGGTGATCACTGCTCCAATACCACTTGAAAGGTCCTAATATAGCTAGAGGGGGGTGAATGGCCTATTTAAAAATCTACAAGATCACTAGAGCAATTGATTAGTATGACAAACGGTGTAATACAATTTTGCTCTACTTCTACAAGGGTTGCAAGTCCCCTATCCCAATAATTTTAGTTGCTATAATCACTAGGCACACACAGGAGCTAAGTCACTATTCACTAAGAGCTCTCAACAAGGCTACACTAGATGAAACTAAGCTACAAAGCAAGCTCTCAAAACTAGCTACACTAAAGAGCTTGCTACAACTAGTTTGCAAGATAGTAAAGGGGTGAGAGGGTGATTATACCGCCGTGTAGAGGAATGAACCAATCACAAGATGAAACCAATCAATCATCCAGAAAAATCCAATCACACAAGAGACACAAGATTTTTCTCTCGGGGTTCACATGCTTGCCGGCTCGCTAGTCCCTGTTATGTTGACCAACACTTGGTGGTTCAGCGGCTAAGAGGTGTTGCATGAACCTCGTTCAACAAATGGACACCGCAAGAACCAATCCACAAGTGAGGTAGCTCAATGACACGCGCAATCCAATAGAGTACCTTTTGGCTCTTCACCGGGAGAAGGTCAAGAACCCTCATAAGCAACCGATCGAGGCCAGAGACAATCACCAACTCTGCTCAACGATCCTCCAATCACTGGGCCATCTAGGTGTCAGCAAACACCAAGAGTAACAAGCTCACAACTAGCCCAATGCTTCCACCTAGTGCCACAAGATCATGCAACTCAATGCAATGCACCAGAGGCTCACCAATCTCGCTCAGATGATGAAATCAAGTGTGCAAGTGAGTGGATTGTGTTTGCTCAGCTCCCAAAGGATGTGCACAAGTGTATGAGGTGCCAAGAGAGTGGCCATGGCCGGCCACACCCTCTATTTATAGCCACACAAGCAAATAGAGTTGTTATACCCCTTGGAGTTGTTTTTGCAAGGTCACTGGATAGGGCGGTGCCTGGCACTGGACAGGGTGGCGGTGCCCTCCAACGGTCAAATTCCAATGGGTACAAACTAGCCATTGGGGCATCAGACAGGGTGGCGGTGGCACCGCCATGGGGGTGGCAGTGACCACCTAGCCGAGTCCCCTGGTTTCCCTCCTCTCTAAAAAAAGAGGTGGTGCACCGCCGTCACCTTAGCGGTGACCATGGAGGTGACTAGCCTAGCTTCGGTCGCTCTCGAGAATAAAGTGGCGGTGACACCGGACAAGGGCGGTGGTGCCCATGGCGATGCACCGCCCTACAACTGGCGTTGTATATCGACACGTCCGGTGACCACCCCACCGCATCCCTTCTCAGTCAGGTCTAGGTGGGCACCGCCCTAGGGGTGGAGGTGCCACCCAGGCACCTCCACTAGCTCTCCGAGTTGCAAACTTTTTTGCGATTCAATCCACAGCAACTCGAGCTACTCCCCGCAAGAGATGCTAACTCTCAAAGTGTTTTCTCAACATGTTAGAGCCAAGTTAGCATTTCTCAAAACATTTTCGATAAATATTTTCGCTTGCTCTCTGATGTGCACTAGGCCTAAATGCAATGCATGAAGTCCAACACCTAGTGGCACTAAATGATCGAATTCTCTAGTAGAGAAGGTTTGGCCATCTACCCTAAATGTGACCACACTCTCTATAGTGTCTTGATCACTAAAACAAAATCCCTATTTATACCTTTGCCTTGATCTCCATAGGGTTTTGTTTTTCTCTTTCTTCTTTTTCAAGTTGAGCACTTGATCATCATCATATGTGGCCACCTCATTATTTCAAGTGATCATCACCATCTCTTGAGTGCCACCATGCTTCACACTTGGATTGCACCAACCTAGCTCATATCACAACTCATGACAAAGGTTAGTGCATAGGTTTCATCAATTATCCAAAACCAAACTAGGACTTTCACAAGTATGGCAAGATAAATACCGAATCATAAGTAGACACAAGGATTTACGTGGAAACCCTTTGCGGGGAAAATTACGGGCGACGACGAGCAAGCAATCCACTATGAAGAAGAAGATACATGGTGGGAGCCAACAAATAGAGGAGAGGTTCTAAATTCCCTCACAAATCTGCACTAGGGAACTCTCTATTTAGTGGATCTAGAGGGGAAAGTACATTTCTCTCACTCTCAAGTGCTCCCTAACCCTAGCTCTCAAGATGGAAGAACAAGCCCCTCATTTGGGGAACAAACTCCCATTTTCGAGCAGCAGCCAGGCTGCTGGTTTTGATGGTCACTACACCCCCCAAATCACATGTGAGATGTACCAAAATGCCCCTAGGGCAACACCACATAAGTGGGCCTCTATTTAGCAATAATGAGTATCAACTTTGAGCCCAAAATGGCCTCAGTCTAAATTTGAGCCATCGCCATAATTCTCCAGCTTGGCGAAGATTGAACCATAGAGCAAACACATCAAGATTCTTGATGTCAAAAGTCCAATATTCAAATCCTTCATCTTCAAATGAATAATCAATGAGCAATAACTTCATCGCCTCCAACATGGTAGCTTAGTTGACTTGACAAAAAATTGAGCCACAAACAAATGCATCAGTGAACTCAGATGAGTGAACAACATGGCCAACACACCCATGATCATGATGCCAAATGCTCAAATCTCCAACCCCGAGTCAAATGCACAAACAAAACCTCTAACAAACGCTTAGCAAATCAAGCAAGCAAGAATAACCAGGAAGTCCAAATCACATCTCACCAAATTCAGACGAACAAAATTGAGTCTTCAACAAATTCTAACCCCAATAAATGTCTGAACATGTGCAACTAACCTCCTAAACCAAGTCTGAACAAATTGCTCGATCACCAAAAGATATGCCAAGAAACCACCAAATGAACAACTTGCACATGTGAACACCACTATGTGCACCAAATCATCGACTAATGAAAGCAATGGCATTTACAACTACTCCTCCAAGAACAACTATCAATGAAAGCAACTATCAAGTGTGTAGCCAATAGAGTACCAACAAATTCTGCACTAGATCTGACACAAAGTAAGGACAACTATAATGTATTAACATCTACAATACCAAACGTTCACCTCAACTTAGACTTAGTGATCCATGCAGAGAACAAACTCCATGCTGCACCAAAAATTCCTCAACTCAAACTCAAATAGGAGCTCAACTTCACTTCCTCATACACAATTCAGAATGGTACAAATGAGCTGCAACCAAGGTGTCATTACTACAAAATAGCTGCAATATAACAAACCATCTAAAACTGCCTCAAGATGAACAAATTTGCAAAAGCTCTTCTTGAACAAATAAACCAAATCTCGTGTAACAATGCCACCAAAGAATATGCATCTAACCCACATAGCAATAACCAAAGGACAAACAATGTCCACTGAATAGATATCAATGCTAGCCACAAACTATAGATCCAAATATCAGGGGTCCCAGCACAGCACAAGCAATCTCAAATAGCCAACTGCTCTAACTAAATGTCAACTGTCAAAAGTAAACTGACAACCACAAATATGACTTTAAACTGAAAGAACACACAATCTGAGAGAATACCTGATGGTAACCAAACCCCTCGAACAGAATGAAGTCACAAAGAGATCTTCATAATGGAGATACACTTGAGAATAGACCAACGTCTCCAAAGGACCAAAGGAGATAATGCATAGTAACACCAACATCTCCAACCAATTGAAGCATCCAAAGAACATGAATGAGAGAAACCAACAGATGAACAAACCTCTCACAACAAATTGAAGTCTTTCATAACCAACAAGTCTTGGACAAAGGAGCAACAATAGATTAGCTTGCAAACCGGCCAATAGGACCAACTTCAATCTACAAAGTGCATCTCATCCACAATAGGCAACTCTAGAAATCAATTTTTATGCATTCTTGAGCCTAAGTAGTTGCATACAAAACCACATATGGATTTCTTGTACGAGCTTGGCTCATACACTAATTTAAAATGCAACTAAACTAAATGCCAAATGTTACCCCAAATTTCACAATATACCATACCTAGATGGTAGCAGCTGATGATTCCTCATTCTCATAGCAGCAAACAAATAAAAGGAATCTTCACAAAGGGGCTAATTATATTGTCAACACAATCACATCATCAACAGTCTCAAAATTGTGGCTATCTGCGTTATCTCAAGAAGCAAATGATTGAATGATGTACCAATATGTAGTACATCCTCTCATAGTAGCTTGGACAATGGCTGAAATATGCTACTCAAATAGTGGATAACCGATGACAATAGTCTCCACCTCAAATGTTACATGCCCACTACACATTCAATCTCTGATCAGAACAACTAATGCATACTAGCATAATAGAGCAAAGATTGTGAAGCAAATTATGGTCACCGGACAAACCAACAATCAGATAAGGGTAAGAAATGTATCACCACAATCAACACCCCTGAACTCCATAAATCAACCATAAGGATCCAACAAACTGCCAAACCTCCAAAATGCCCAAAAGAACATAAAAGATCATACCTCCTCCAATAGTCTGCAATTAGTCACTGTAGAGAACGAATGAATCACCAAGTAGCAAGCCAATGTAACAAGCTCAACCATGCATGGGAAAGCATACAATGAGATTTCACAAATTAGTGTTATGTTTATCTTCTGAACATCACCACTATGGTGTAATGGTGAACCATGCTAGCAAATCAAATTCTCCCAAACAGAACCAAAAGCCATAAAGTGTCCAAAACATAACAAGAATGCCGCATAGCAGTACAACTGAAGCTATTCAATTCTTAATGCGACCCAACGCTTCATCAAACTATAGGATGTACAACTGAGTGATCCTTAACCACCATGTGATGGCTCAAATGAAATAAGTCCCCAAAGAGCTGAGTAACAATAATCAAGAGTTATCTCAGTAAAATGAAATGATGCCTCAAATTGAAGAGTAAACTTCCCAAATGCATAATGTTGAATGAATAGAACTAACCCATGTCTAAACACTGAGGCACAAGGCTAGATCAATAGAAGCAATTCATACCATAATATCAAGACTGTCTCAAGTAATGAGTATGCTTCTCAAATGGTCAAGGCTAACAGAATAGAAGCAACATGTACCAAAATAGCAAGACTATCACTAAGTGATGAATATGCTTCACACATGCTCCAACATCTAGCACTGAGATACACCACAACTATACTCAGTCATATCAAACTATACCAAGCCACAAATATAGAATGACACTAGTGATATCAAATCTAACATGAAGTGGAAGCAACTGAGGCTGCCCAACAAATGCAATGAACCACCGGACGCATTGATCAAATTTCTTCAGCACAACAACTAACTGTGAGCATAAGAGTACTACCAATAAACATCCTGATTTTGACCGAGGACATACTAGATAACTCTGCATGACAAGCAACTGCCCTGCAAACTGAACCTTAGAAATAGGGTCATAAATGGTAATCACAATCAATGCAGATAGATGATATTGGCAAATAGAACCAAAATTCCAACCGGTAGTGTGACTCAAGATACAAAAAACTACAACAATTGAATATGGTAGCACTGCTTAGATTCACCCAACTGGTAGAAACAACAGAGAGTATCAAATGTGTCATCCACCTCAAATTTCCAAGATTGCCAAAGAAGAATCTCAAAAGTGTCCAATAACATTGCAATGGCAAATCTCAAATATTTCTAGAATAGGAATTTCCAACAGCTTCCACAATTTTTTCATAAGCATTACCACCAATATGAATCACTACTACAGATCTCGGCCTCTCCCCGGCTGGCGCTACATAGCAAGCGAGAGGGGCAGCGCCTCCTCTCCCCTCCGCCCCCTCCAAGATCCGCCAGTGGTCCCAAGCGGCTGTGCGAGACGGCGGCAGCGTGGCTCGCCATCAGCGTGCAGCGGCGACAGCGGCGTGTGCAATGGCGGCGACGCGGCTCCGGGCTTCCCATCGGCGTGACGGCGGCGTGACCCAGCGGCGCGTGGCGTGCCGCCGTGTGCAGAGCTATTTTTATTTTTTCTCACTTTTCTCCCATTTTTTTCTTGGCAAAACTGTGTTCACATGGAAGCTCAGTCAGTTCGGTTTATAACCGAAACCGAACCGAATTTACCGAGTACCGAACTGCTCGGTTCTGAGAAATTTTAGAAAACGAATGGTTCTTGTTTTTAGGGAACCCAATTTTGCACAAAACTGAGGAACCAAACCGATTGATTCGGTTAGAACTGAATGCCTAGGCGTGTGTGCGGCTGGCTGGTGGGGCTTCTCGGGATTAAATTAAGTTTTTTTAGCTATTTTTGACCTGATTTTGGGATTTCTGGAAATCCTTATCACCGCCGGCTGGTAACACGAACCGGTGATAACCTATCATCACCGCCGATGATGACCATTCTTATCACCAATGACTTTCACTGCTGAGGACCAAAATCGGCGGTGATGAGGGGTTTGGAACCGGCGGTGATGAAGATTCTGTAGTAGTGAATAACGCCATGCTCAATCAACAAGACTATAACCCACCACAACTCTCTATGGAAATATTCTAAAGCGACCTCTTTAACAAGATAAAAATAAAGCACCAACCATAGATATAACATATTGGGTTAAGTCTCAATTCCATCATATGACCAGGAGATTGCAAACAAATAATTCATGCTGGGCCAAGGATAACTTTTCAAGATTTGCAAATTGATCAAATGCACTACCAAATTGGGTGACTTTTTTTTTTTTTTTCTTTTTCGACACAAGAGCTTCATGCTTGCTCAAATAAACAACATGGATTTCATCATACAAATGCCGCACAAATTGTCTACCTTGAACTAACACCAGTAATTGATAAAAAAAACATGGCAAATATGAAATTCGATGAACACAAATATATTTCTAAGGTTCCATAATTCTAGGTAACATTACCAAATACCAAATAACATTACAACATGATTCATGAAAGTTTAACCGTCCAAAATACCAAATTAGTAGCAAATGATAACTAATAAGTAGAAAATAACTAATTAAAGTACCACTGTTGTAGTGCAATTTCAAGGACAAATAGCGGCAAAAGTCTTCATAACGTTAAAAAGACCAATAGCTTAGCGGCAGGCTTCTCCCACCACTATAGCCCGCTATTTTTTTCTATGCATCCATCACCTTGGTCGATCTCTTCAGTAGAGGAAACTGAGGTCTTTTATTTAGTTACATTTGCAGCACCCAGATAGGCCTTCTCAAGTAGCAGGAAGCCTTGCTGATTCGGTGGATCATCTACTCGGCGAAGAACCTGCTCAGAGTCAGGAACAAGGTACGCAACTTCCACGGAAACTGATTTATTATTACTTGTAGCAATCGTAACTACTTTATCTGTCACAGAAACAGAGGCGGAGGCTTGGGTTCCATACAGTTTCTAATTTTCTATTGTCTTCCTCTGCCATGAACTATAATACTCTCTCAGTCCCTAAATAACTATTATTCTTCTTTTCAGAGAAATAACTGACTAATTTTATATAAAAATATTAATATTATGGTACATAATTAATATCATTAGATAGACCGTTGAATCTATTTTTATAATAAGTTTATCTGGAGATACAAATGTTGTACGTATTTTCTATAAATCTAGTCAAACTTATGGTACGATAAAAAAAAAACGATAGTTATTTAGGAACGGAGGGAGAATGTAAAAACACTACTTTTGATTGGACTGCAGTCTGCAGAAACCAATGGTGATTCTCTAGTTTTCATATTATTGTTCATTCAGGAAAAAAAAAGTAGTTTCAGTCTCAGACTTGTTATTAGCAAGCTAAGAGGTTGGATATTTTCAGCAAGGTTTAAAGACTGGCAAAAAAAAATTAGGTATTACATCGCTCGATAGTAGGATTTACTGATCTCTACCTCTGTTTAGTGAGGTTGTCAAATAATATCTTTTCTTATATTTCTACTTTTATACTTTCAGTTAGGATCTTTAATTTACTTGACAATTTATAGGACAATCAGAATCCATAAGGAAATTGAATTGAAGTGCTATTTTTCATTACTTTTTCTGAATGTTGGATATTTATTAATGTTATTTATATTTTGCTTCCCAACTCGCACGGAAGTTAAACTATTAATTATTCTTAAATTTTTAGTTATTATTAATTGTAGCTTACATGGACTATTTGGTCTCTAGGTTATTATATGATCATAATATAATCAAATTGTTGTCTTATTTATTCATTTTGTAATTCAGCCCTTGATAGCAAACATGGTGGACCTTGTAAATGTTTTACTAAGATAATAAAATAGACTAGAATATCGATTCCAACCGGTCGTATGTGTGCTGTTAGTTATATTTTTTTTCTTTAGGAACATTAGTTAAATGACTGATTACTCCAAACCCCTTTACAAAAATAAATAAAAAATATATGTCCAACTATACATGGATTGAGCATTCCATTCAAACCGGAAATTCAGTCCCATAAAATGGCAATGAAGTTGTAATAATCCGCTAAACACTAGAGTGACTGCTCATATAGATTTATCCTAGTGAACATGGTTTATTTAACTAGTCCATCAACTTGTGCCCCCGCATAGGCTACAACCTAAGAGAAATAAGTTTTAAGAGTTCATGAACAAATTTAATACTTACACTAAACATAATTGCTTACTATTGTGTACTCTCTCTTTGTTTAGTTTCTAACACAACACTTATATAAATATTTTGTAATCTCTATCCGATTGTAATAAACTTACCAATTATTCTATATGTTTTTTTCATCCATGTTTTATAGCTTTTTTCCGTTTACATCACACTACCATGTGTCTCTAGTATGTGTTTAGTTGATACCTTAGCTTAAGTTATGTCAGCTCTTTTTACAACACATGGGCTATTACATCATGGATCTAAATTTTGGTTTTCAAATATGAATCATATGGACCTAGAGGTGCTATCAAAGTACTGCAAGTCTTTTCGTTGTCCCTCCTACTTAGGGTAGTTGCAATGTGCTGTCAGCTTGTTTGGTTGTGCCTCTATGGGGTGAAGCCAGGGTTTGGGGGGTTTCTTGACTGACAAAAGGTTGCGTTCCTTCTTGATACAATACCGTGGGACAGTCTTTCCCCACCATCCGAGTTTTTATACATTTTTATGCAAAACTCCTATTCTATTTTATTAAAAATATGGATTATAGGTTTAGATTATACTCTTAGTGGCACAAACTATAACTTTAGTCTACACTATGGCACTCAAGATGTTGAATTTATTTCTTTATCGAAGTTTATGTGCATCATAGTTTTTTAATAAAAATATATGAAACTATCAATTAGATATGTGACAATGTTTCAGTTAAAATGCATGGTATAATTATGTAAGTAATAACTATATACTTTATTATTATGGAGTATTCTACAATTTAAAATAAACTTTTGTTATATGTATGTAATTCGCTAAGGGAACTTTTTTATGTTTGTTAAACCACATAAAAATATAGTTATTGCTCATGCAGGCATATATATATATTTAGCCTGCATAGTGGTACACAACATGTATGTTCAATTTGAGTTAGTTTTTTTTATATATCGGTTAAAGTTGGTAATTTAGAAACATAAAAGACTTACTTTATGCTTATTTATTTTTTATCGTAATACATCCATATACACACACTTATACTAACTTGACACCTCAGTCAGTCCATAAGCACTCTAGCTCAAAACCGATTCAACCACAGCTGTGTTGACTTATAACAATCACTCATCACACGATGTCAAGGGGACTTATCGATCGACCTTGTCAATTGTCATCTCAACATGGGACGTGTTACAATTACCCATCCTCTTCTAGGTATTTAGATCTGCCATAGTCGTGGCCCCTGGTCCACTATATGACAGGTTGATTATTCAAAATGCATTTATATATACAAAAAAAATTCTACACCTAACTATGTACTCATAATCATTCTTTTCATACCGGAAGTGAAATCTCATAAATTTCAATGAAAAATTAATCTGATAAACAATAGAGTGACAGTTCAGTGATCTAGTTAAGTCTGATCATGGTTTATAGGCATCATTCCGATCCTTACATTATGTATGCCTCTTCTCTTTTCAAGGGTACTTATCGCGTCATGGGGAGTGTGGAGCAGCTCTTGGTAGGAAATGCAACGTCAATAACCTTGTTGCATTATCAGCTGATAGATCTATTGAGAAGTCCTAGGGGGACAGTGCTCCGTATTGAGGCATTAGCACTGGTGGCGATTGCCCTCTCCTTCTTCCTTGCTATCTTTGGGTCTTGCCGCCGTTGGTCCAATCGCTGGATCATCCAAAAGGGGCTTCCTGGCTGCACAAGTGTTATCTATATCTCTTGGGACTTACAGCATTGGCCTAATGCAGTCTTCATCGGTGAAGAGCGAGATGTATCCCATATGGGCTGTGTCCTTATTCGCCCTCATTAGCTGTGTCGACCCAGTCACAAGCTACAATGGCCTTGACTACAAGAGCCCATTCTCGAGGATGATATTTCAGCTTTGCCTCTACTGTGGATATGTCCTGCTGATGAGCGTCTCAAACATCTCCGGTGTTGTTGGTAACTTAACCATCGGCGTACTGTCTGCCCTCACCTTCATCAAGGGCTTTCATAGGTCACTTGCGCTTGTGCTGCCAAGCAGAATGCGGGACAAGCTAGGAGAACTTAGTTTTTATGGTTTTGAAGAACCATCTGCTTTAGCAGGTGCAGCTGGTGGTAGTATATCTACTTCGAGTCAATTTACCCCTTCCTGCTGACGGTTTGACACGCGTTGGTATGCTTTTAGAAATACTAGATGATGGTGGAACTACAAGCATTGCGGACATATATCGGAGCTGCAGCTACATGGAGCTAGGTTTACTGGTCACTGCCAGCGACATGGCAAATATTGAAGATGTGTGCGTTGGCTATTCTCTCTCTCATGTGCTGAGATGCCATTTCCTGGGGTTGGTTGAGGACTACGCTGCTGAAATGGGGCAAAAAAGGTATGATTTGGGAGTACAGCAGGCTGATCGGCTCATAGACTTTAAGAGGGTCTTGAAGGCGATTGAGGTTGAGTTGGCTTTCCTGTACGAGGTCTTCTTCACGAGCAATGAGTTTCTTCACTACTATGAAGCGAAAACCTCTGCCTTCTGGGCCTTTGCTTCATTCACTGGGATATGTTTTGTGGGCATAGCATAGCCACTGCCATTCCTGGGACAATGACCAGCCGCCACCGTATTGTTACCTCTGCCATTGGTCATGCTGGTGTACGTTGCTGGCACTGTCATCGTCGTCGACACCACAACAGCTGATCTGATCATCACTCTTGTCATATTGGTATCCCTTGCTCTCCTGCAATTGGTGCAGTTGATACAGTTCTGGGCATCAAATTGGGCGACAGTCACCGTTGCCTGCGAGTACTCCAGAAACAGGAAGAAGCAGAAATGGGAGCTTACAGGAGATGGGCCGAGTCCACATAGCCGCGAGCAAATCAGATCAAACATTAAAAAGAGGCAAATCAGCTGGTGGATGAGACTGAAACTGTTTCTAGTTACCAGGATTAATTGGTCTGACAAGTACCTCTGGCAAGGTAAGCTCGGGCAGTACTCAGCAGTTGATGCAGCGAGCAGGTGGAGCATAGAACACACCAGCTACAGCAAGAAATGGTTATTCATGCTAGTATGTTGTTGTGAGTGTCTTTGCTGGATATGTGAACACTTGCCTGGGATGCATGGATTGCAGTACATTGGACAGGTGCTCCGGGAATTGTGGGTGTGTGACACCAGCGCAGGAGCCGCCGTTAGGTTGCACGATGATGTGAAGGCATCCATTGCTGATTTCCTGGGCCAGATCAAGAGCAGAAGGATAGGGAAGGATTGGTCATCCTTGTTTACTGACAATGGACTAGACGCATCCTACCTTCCCTATAACATTGCGCCTTACTTAAATGGAACCCTACCAAGGAGTTCACGCGTCGTGTCATGATGTGGCACATTGCGACAAGCTACTGTGAACTAGCAGAGCGGCAGGATGGCAGTGCAGGAGGCGGCGGAGGAGGAGAGAACAATGACAACAGAGAGAAGAATCGGCGTGTGGCCATCGCTCTGTCCAAGTATTGCGCCAACTTGGTGGTGTCAGCGCCAGAGTTGCTCCCCGGGACATGCAAGGAAACAAAGGACGAGTTCAATTCTGTTGCAGAATATTCAAGAGAAGCAATGCAAAGGAACAGGCGCAATAAACTGGAGGCGATGCATGTATCAGCAGGCGATGGAGTACCGAGTCAATACGACGCCTTTCAGATGGGCGTGTACTTGGGGAAGCGGCTTCGCAACGAGACGCCAGCGCTGCCCCAGGGGAGGGAGAGCACACGGCGGCCCTGCTCCACTGACCCCTGGAAGGTGCTGGCGCTCCTATGGGTGCAGACGTTGCTCTACGCCACGCCGTATGGCGATGTGAAGAACCACATGCAGCGTCTCTCGCAGGGCGGCGAGTTCATCACCCACCTCTGGGCTCTGCTCTACCACATCGGCATCGACAGCTAGGAAGTTGCTGCGGCAGAGATGAGTGAAGCACACCACGGCCAAGGAGAGACAAGGGGAGAAGAAATCGAAGAGATTATCATTGATTAATTAATTAATTTGTTCCTTCTTGGTAGCTTTTCTACTTGTCTATTGCGACCTCCTTTCATCTTAATAGTTAATTCTTCACCCGTATGCGGTTCACTGTATATATCTATATATGTTGTATTCATAATATATATATGATCAAAATAGTAGTGTGCAACAGTTTTTTTTTTTTTTTTGAGAGTGTAGATATTACATGTATCACTTCAGTTCTCAGTTCTCGCAGTTGGCATCCAATGTTCAAAGGAGGAACCGACAGAGCGGATGCAGATAAAGGATGCTTTGAGGGAACTGCACAGGATAAGAGAACAAATGTGCCAGGCATAGCATGAAAATGTATGCATATTCAGATGACAGTAGTTGAGTAACGTGCTTGAAGACACCCCAAAATTAGTAATATGGGAAAAAGAGATGGTAATTATACTGCCATATATATAGGTTCTTATGATAATGTTGCAATCAATAGATTTTTAGCATCTTACGTTTTCCAGTTGGAGGGCTTGCTCAAGATTAGTAACTAGATTTTTAGCATAATTTTGTCCAGTACTCCAATATCAGAAAATAACATATTTATCACAACTGTGTCATTGTTTGTAATTGAAGCATGGGTTTTTATTTCCAATGAAGCACTATCTTACATAATTCGAGTAAGAGTAAGCAATAGCACACTGGTCTTCTATCCTAGTTGGATCTTAAAGGAGCACTACCAAATGTCACCCACCTACAGCCGTGTGGTGGCTAGGTGCGTCAGTTGGGACACCCCAGAGGCCCAGACTCGTGGTGCTGCATTAGAAAAAGGTCACTCATTGTACAAACTGTTTGCAGCATCAGGCACAAGGTGCACCTCCTAGGCAGGCAGCATTCGAGCCAAGCTTTTCTTGGACCTGGAGTGGTTCAGATTCTAGTATCTAAAATCAAAGTCGTTGGGGGCAGTATTCCCTAGGGGTATGTTTTTCCCTTAATGTTGGCCATCTGGACTAATATAACATCTGTGGGTCAGCAAAAATGAAACCCTGACGAATTCTACGAGCAGTACAATGGTTTAACTCAAAAGGGCAAACAAGAACATCTATAAACTTTTAAATTCTACGAAGAACACTCTTCACTCGATTAACAGAGAAGTAGCAGTTGCATAGCATTCGAATGATCCCAACCACATAATGAGCAATTTTTTAGTTGAGTTGAGGGCAGCACATACCCTTCGATGCCGGCAAGGTGGAAGAAGGGGAGGGCAAGAACAACCACCGAGCCCAGCATTCGTGCAAATGGTGGAGCGTGGGGGCGTGCGTTGTGCCTAGACATAGACCCTTCGCGGGGGGCGACGGCGACGGCGACGGCGACGGCGGCGGTGGAGTCGTGGAGGACGAAGTGAGGGCTGGCCAAGTCGAGCTGGGCCACAATTCACATACGAAACAATTCTAATGTTGGGCCGGCTCACGACGTGTTCTTTGCCGGGGCAACACCAAGGCCTCCCACATTTCATAATCTATCTAATTTTGCTAAAAAAAAACTAATCAATCTAATCTAGGAGTATCTATCTATCTAATCTAAACTATAAAAGAGTGAAGGCTAAAATTATCTCTCACCGAACCTTAGATTTTATATCTAACTGGTTGATTAGCCCTTTACACATAGAGAGACACCGATGCTTGTCAAAGAACCACACGCTTCAAGCCATTTTTTTTCACTGTATCTCTTACACACCCCGTGATGTGTTCCACCTCCGGCCAGTTTTCAATTCATGTTTCCAAACCTTATCACCGCATCGACAAAACTGTTAGATAATCTACTGCTACCTTATGTGAATATAGTAAGGGAAGGTGGCGTCGAAAAGTCCCCTGCTGTGTTACTATAGCCGTTGTAGGTGCAGGCGCCGCACGGCTCACCTACAGCACTGTAGACACATGCAGTGGTCGGCGCAGAGTCAGCCATATACGTTATCTAGTCACTGTTGCAGCAGGGCAGCTGTACTGGGACTAGATGGATAGAGTTGTATAAATAGACTACCACGGTAACTCAGTAAAGAGGGTTCAGATTTGTCATCTCACAGACAGAGCTTCGGCCAACGCTGGTATCTTGTATTGTGTGTGCTTGCTCTGTTCTCCCTTCTTATAGATCCAGCCATAGTGTGTGGAGACGGACAACGCTTGTTCGTGGTCGGCACGGCTAATGGGTGATCTGCAATACTAGCGGGTGCTCGGCAAAACCGGTGAGTGGTTCACTCACCTGAGCCGATGATCCTGTGGGCCAACAGAAACCACCACATCCGCATAGTTCTCTGGGATGATCCTGAGCCCAAAAGAAAGATTTGAGGACTGAAATTGCCATTTTGAAAATTTAGGATCAAACTAAACCTTAGACGATACTTGAGGCACCAAAATGAGTATTCTGCCACTAATATCACATAATGATCACCGCTCCCCTCACATGCTACATATGTTCAGCTAAGCTAATCACTCACGCGACTACCATCATCTCTAGCTAGGCCTACACAAAGACATTAAAAACACGGTTCCGAATCCGAAACTGACTGAAAAACACATTCCAGCTGAAAAAATAAACCGAACAAGCCAAATTTAAAACAAGCGAACCAGCCCATTAGGTTCAAAGCTGAAGTTGCCGCGGCTTCTTCAGGTGTTGTAGTTTCTCGTTGCCCAATTCCCAGGTTTCCAAGTCCGGCTGCGCTATCAGTCCGCATGCAGTCGTGACATTTATATGACAATAATGTACCAAAAATCACTAGTGTAATAAAAAACATAAAAAACACAAGAGCAAGTTGCTAAAACAAAATCACAAGAGTAGGATTTTAAACTTGTCCATGCACACGAACCAAGGTTCAGACTAATAATAACAAGTTCAAGTAAAAGTGAACCAGCAAAATACCGCTACTAGTTCAGAACGCCGAAATAAAGAGCCATAGATCAACCTGGGTTGTTTCATCTGCGAAGAACCCTAAATCAACCTGGTTTTGTTTCGTCTGCGAGCATACTAGTCCTTTATTGTAAAGATCTCTACCTTGACCTGCTTAGTCTGCCTCGATGTGCCGTCCGGCTGCTGGCCGTTGGCATTGCCACGCTTCTTCTTGCTCTCACGCGACATCTCCACCATTTCTTCCATCTTCGGAGTCAAGTACGCCCTAGCCTTGCTCGTCGACTGCACGTCCATCCCCATCGCCGAGGCGCGCTGCTGCGCGTGCGAGCTCATGCCGGCCAGAAGGAGCGCGCGCCCCGTCTGCTCATACTTCCTCCGGTCCCCGACGCTTAAGCTGAGGTCGCGCAGCTCCTCCTTGAGCGCCTCTAATGCAGGGTCGCCTGCCGCCCCTGGCGCCGACTGCTCCACGGCCTTCACCTTAGACTCCAGGATATGCGCGGCGCCGGAGTGCTGTCCGCCGTCAGCGGCTGCCCGTGCGGCGGCGATGCCTTCGGTCGCTGCGAGGCGGACGCGCTCCCGCTCCACAGCCATGGACGGAGGCGGCATGTACGTCAGCTCCAGCGGCCTCTGGATCACCGCGGCGGGCGCGGCGACGTGGGCCCCGTTCCCCGTCGCGGCGTCCCGTTAGGTGCAGCTCACCTTGAGCAGGCGGGTGACCTCCTCCGTCGATCGGGCTCTCGGCACGTACAGGAGCATCATGAACCGCCTCTCCTCGTCGTCGTAGAGCTCGCCGACGTCGATGGACGCGGCGCGGCCGTCGGCGCCGACGGTGTTGCCGTAGCTTCCCGACTTGACCACCTGGACGCGCACGCCCCGGTGCAGGCACGAGACGGCGATGCGCGCCTGCTGCACGGCGACCGAGAGGAGGCCGCCGATGCACTGCGCGAACGAGTCCTGGATCGCCGCGTGGTTCTCGACGAACGAGAAGGTGCCTCCCGTCGCCTCCGCGATGGTGTGAAAGGCGGCCGCGTCGTGCTTGGCGCCGAACCCCAACGTGTGGATCGGCCCGGGCCGGCTGCCGGGGTGCGCGAACACCGGCGGCACGAGGTCCATGTACCTCATCGCGCCATTGGGTAACAAGGCGCGGAGGAACGTGTCCTCCCCGTCGGAGAGAAGGATCATGCTGGCGACGGCGTTCTTCTGCCGGCGGCTGACGAGCACCTCGGCGCCCACGCGGAGGCCCTCGCCGATGTTGGTGCCCGTCCACTCGACGACAAGCGACACCACGGTGAGCTTCGCGGATGCCTTCCCGTCGTCCGTCATGCGCGACAGACGGATCCGGCGGACCGCGTAGCCCGAGAAGGTCACCGCGGAGAGGCGGTAGGCGGGGCCCAGTTGGTCGATGACGAAGCACATGGCCTGTTTCAGGAGCTCCAGCTTCTCGCCCTCCATGCTGACGCTAACGACGAGCACGGTGACGAGATCGAGAGGCGCGCGCGCCACGTCGGCCGGCGCTCTGGCGTGCACCAGCACCGAGAACTTGTCCCGCGACGCGCTCCTCCCGAGCGCCGGGAACTCGCACTGCGTGGAGAGGACCAGAGCACCGCCGCCATTATTGGTCGCCTCGGCCTTCGGCGCCCGGGGGATCTGAGCGTCCAACGGCTCGTCGTCTGGGAACATGGAGCCGCCAGCCGGCGGTGGCGGCGCGTAGTGGGGAAACGCCGCCGCGGTCGACATCGCCCTCCAGCCTCCCCGCCCCCTTTCTCCTCTTCCTCCTCTGGTGCTCATTTTCGCCGAGGTTTTAAGGTTGTTGGAGTATAATCAGCCAATCAGGCAATTTGTTACGGCGGGAAGGCGAGGTCATCTTCCTTTTATTCCCCAACAAATCGCCACCCAAATCATATCCTTCCTTTTTTTATCGTTAATCGTTAATTGATTGATGCGCAGATCCCCACTCGTCCGTCCATGTACCACAAAAATAGGTGAGTTAGTTTTGATTGCTTGCCCAGCACGCGCGATGGACGACGGACGAACTACCGCCGTGGGCGCGTGGGCATCTCAGGTCATGGTGGCCCGCCATCATCGGCAACGCCTCGTTCCTCCGGCCTCGGCCGGATCGCTTCGTTCCCAGCCTGCTTCTCGGCGTCTTCCACGGCTACGGTGGCTACACCTACAACCACCAGCGCGTGTACCTGCGGCGCACGCCGGGGCCGTTCCAATCCGCGGTGCTCCCGTCGACCGCCGCCGGCAGCGAGAGTAGAATCCAATCCTTGATACCAACCACCGGCGGCTCCGATCGAGAGATGTACACCGACCTGTTGTCGTCGCGTGACGGCTTCATCCTGCTCGGAGGAAGGCGGTGGTGGAGTGGTCTCTGCCTGCCGGCTGTGCAACCCCATTACCGGGGGCTGCAAGATCCTCCCCGACGCCACGATCAGGAGTTGCACGTATGTCTTGCTCACCGACTACGATGATCTTTCCCCGTCCGGCGGCACGGGAAACGCCAACAACCACCTGGCGGCGGTGCGGATATACTCGCCGTTGCCGGGACGGGCATGATGTGCACCGAGGAGAACAGGATTACATACCAGGTCTTCTCCTTCGCTTCCGGCGGAGGCGACGGCGCGGCAGGGGCGTGGGGGGCCAGTCAAGCGTTCTGTGGAGCTGAAGACGGGCTTCTGGGTGCCCGTGTACGACCCCTGCAGAGTCGTCTCCGGCGACGCCAGTTCAAGGTGTGGGTGCTCATGGGCGATGACCAGTGGAGTTGGCAGAAAACAATCGACGTGCAGGTGCAGAAGCTGCTGCCAAATTACTGGCATGACTGCTTCACATACACATGTCTACTCCTGAATGCCTTCTGCCCGAGGAGCGGCTGCGTGATCGGCAGGTTCGCCGGCCAGGATAATCCGCATTGACCTCGAGGGCGGCTCGCGCCCGTGTGTCGAGTGTATCGGTACAGGTGAGGGTTTTTTTTTTTTTGAATATACAGGCCGGCGAGGGATTTTACTGTAATAACACGTACGAGATGGATTGGTCGACTTACATTTCAAAGATGAAACGATTCTAGGATGTATATTATAATAACATTCTTAGTTTTCCTCGTTAGGTACTGTTCCTATCACTATTTTACTATAATGACACGTAGGAGATGGATTGGTTGACTTACATTTAAAAAATGAAGCAATTCTAGGATGTATACCATATATAGAATAGAATTCTTAGTTTTCCTCGCCAGGTACTGTTCCTGTCACTCAGGTGCTTTTGTACGTCCTTTGAATTGGGCTCTGTACGCCGATCCAGCCAAATAGGAGCCGAGTTATGTCAGGCTGAATAAAAATTTGGCTGATCCTCACAGCGGGGTTCCTTATGTGAAGGTATAAAGGAGCTCTAAGCAAGAACCCCATGCCTATGGAATGGCCCGGAAAAGGGCTGGGTGAGGGTCAATGTTGATGGTCCATTTGACAGCACCACTAGTGATAGGGTAATGAAGCCATGGAGACCAAAAGCATGTTATTTGATTGGAAAGTTGTCCACACGGCCCATGAGCTTGCACAACTGACAACGAGAACAAAACAATGGACCATTTGGTGGTTCTCAGAGCCGGCTTGCATTGAGCCTATTATTGCTCCTGATTGTAATCAGGCCGGTGAGTCATATAAAGGCTCTCTTTTCCTTGTAAAGAAAAACCCCGCCGACACACACAACTGTTCCACGGATGGCTTATGAACTGTGTAAGGGTGAATCAGTGTTATCCTAAAAACTAAACGGTAAACGGTCACCTACCGCTTAGCCTATTATTCAGACAAAACGGATGTTTAAACAGACAAAACGGCCATTTAAACGATCAAAACAACCTATTAAACGGAAACAGTGTACTATCTTGTAGCATTTAAATGGTGTGTAAACGGGCTAGACGACCGTTTAGGCAAACAGTGGGGTGAATCAATCAAAAAGAGATAAAAGAAAAATCGGTAATGTTTGGTTTAGGGCATCCGTCTGTTCAGACGGACCAACCCCCGCGCACGCGTGACGACCAAGAAAAAAACGGGCCGCGCAGTTGTAGTCAAGCGGGACCCGCACTGGTCCTTTCTACGGGGCAGTGCATGAGAGCGTGTGCGGCCACTCGTTCGGTGTAGGGGTGCATACGGTGTGGGGCAGCGCATGGGAGCTCGTGCGGCCACTCGTTCGGGGCAGCGCATTGGAGCTCATGCAACCACTCGTTCGTGTGGGGCGTGGGGCAGCGCATGCGGTCTCGCTCGGTGTGGGGTAGGTGCATGCTGCGCATGGGGGCCTGTGCATGCGTTGTGATCAGAGAGAGGACCGACAGAGAGAGAAAGAGCATGGGGCCCGCATACTCCATGGCATTGAGCTCCGTATGTTTCATGTGTTTAGATGTATGTTTCATGTGTTTCATATGGATGTTGCATGTGTTTCATCCGGATGTTGCATGTATTTCATCTGTATGTTGCATATGTTGTAATGGCTATAGGCGTATGTTGCAAGTGTATGTTTCAAATGTTTCATCTGTTTTAGATGTATGTTGCAAGTATTTTATTTGGATGTTGCATATTGTCGGTGTTTTCGGACCACCGGCGAGTAAATTTGTGTTTGTGCGTCTAGCTCGGATGGTCTGCTCGGAGGACACAAGGGTTTATACTAGTTTGGCGGAACGTCCCTACGTCCAGTTCGCTGCTGCTCGTGTTACCGGCACTTGGTTTGCAGTAGGGGTTACAAATAGGCGAGAGAGGGAGAGGATCCCAAGTCTCTGGTGGAAGGGGTAGACGGGTGCTGATAGCTCGCTTGCCGCTCAGCCGTGTGCTCGTGTCGTGCTCGTGTGTCAAGGTCTCCCTTTTCATGGGGTGCCCTGCTTCCCCTTTTATAGGCGAAGGGAAAGCGTGGGTTACAGAGGAGGAAAAGAAGAAGAATCGAGAGAGAGAGAAGGCTTCCAGGGTTGTCGGGTCCTTCTTCTCCTTCATGCGGGTCCCGCTGATCCGGTAGATGTCAACAGGGACGGCTCCATGTCGTGACCCTGTTCGTCACTAGTGCCATGCGCAGGCGTCATCTGTCGGTCATGGCGTTCCACTCCGTCCCGACGAACGTCGTGGTGAACTGACACGCCTATCAGCGTCCATACGAGGATTAGGCAGAACAGCACCGGCACGCCTGACACTGTTCTTGATGTGAATCCTCGGGTATGGCCCGTCATGCCATGGGTTACATTGAGGTGTGCCAACCTCTTCCTTGGCGTTAGAGTTTTGACCCAGGCCTATATGCTTGGACCTAGAGTGGTTGGCGGTGGTATGGGTCCCCGTCGGACGAGACAGAACCCGCGTCCTTGAGGTCGGAAGAGACGGAGCCCACGACCTTGGGCGAGACAGAAACCACGTCCTTAGGGTCGGGCGAGACGAAGCCCGCGGCCTCGAGGTCGGGCAAGATGGAGCCCGTGGCCTTGAGGTCGGGCGAGATAGAGCCAATGGCCTTAGGCAAGACGAAACCCATGTCCTTGGGGTTGGGCGAGACAGAGCCCGCACCCAAGGGGTCGGACGAGATGGAACCCGTGGTCTCGAGGTCAGACGAGACAGAGCCCACGGCCTTAGGGTCGGGCGAGACCTTTTAATATGTTTTGAGCCATCCGGGGAAGTCAGCGTGGGTGCTCACTTCCTTACTTTGGGTATCCCTAATATCGATACCCGATAGTAGCCCCCAAGCCTACGGAGGAGTAGAATACTCCTTTGGAGGCTTTTCTGGACAGGAGGACTCTGAGGACCTTTGCCTTCTTTTTATAGGCCACGGTGTGTTCTGGCAGGACGACGATTCCCTTTTGTCGCGATCGGTCTTCTTGGGGCATGTAGCCGTAGAATTCGGGAGGTCAGAAAGATTTTTCTTGATTTCGGTCCCCTAGGATCCGATCGGTCCACCGTCGTACTACGACCGCACGTTCAGTCTCCTTGCGAGTCCAACTTCCCTCGAGCCCTCGCACGTAGCAAGGGTCCGGTCGAGGGTCAGCTCGTCTTTGTGATCGTCATCCCTCAAGCATTTTTTCGATAAAATGGAGGGGCTGAGCCGTGCCACGTTTTTGCTCGATGGACAAAACATGGTGCACGGTGAGCTGTTAACGGTCTAGTCCGAGTGGGGCCCCAGCTTCCCGTTCGTAGGGTCCGGCATGGGTCAGCTGGTGACCGACTCCATATTCTCAGTGGCCAATCCATATAGTTCCCAGGTCCGTTCGACCGGTCCCAAGGGCTCGTTGCCTTTCTTCGAGGAAAAACCATGGACTAGGAACCGACCAAGACTCGAACGTGGGCCGGGATGCCCGCGGCGCTCGTGCGCCTGGGTACTAGCCGCTAGTGGGCCCATCCCATTCCACCCCTCACTTTAAGGGCACCCTAGAGCAGTTGTGAACCTGTCGAAGGGCTAGCCTTTGAACTCCTGGGCCTGAATGGGTCGTACGAGCGTTTTCAGCTCCGTATCCCTCCTTACCTATGAGTTCTCGCGCCTGTCTACATCGACGCCGAGCTAGACGACATCGAGAAGGAGGTGGCTCCTCTGACATCGGACTTACCTACCGAGATAGAGGGTGAGATCATCCCCCAAGAAATTAGTTAGGTAGATAAGCCAGACGGCGAACTTGTAATAAGTGGCCAAACAGATTTTTAGCTCTTCTCCCCTTTTTCTATAAAAAGGTTAATGCGTTCCGACCCTTTTCGTCGTTGAGGCTGTAAAGCTCGGGGTGCGGGTGAAAAAACTCTGATCACGCTGGTGAGCAAAAATGTCGTAGCCGCTGGGGCATATGTTTCTTACAGTCCAACCAGTTTTACTGAGAGTTCGTTCCCGCAACCCTTGCTTCTATATCTTAACGTGAGAAAGGGGCAGGCACAGAGAATGTTTGCCGGGTAGATATACTCTTTAATGCGTTCTGACTCTTTCCGTAGTTAAGGCTAAAAAACTCGGGGTGCGGGCCAAAAACTCTGATCACGCTGGTGAGCAAAAATACCATAGCCGCTGGGGCGTAGGTTTCTTACTGTCCGACCAGTTTTACTCAGCGTTTGTTTCCGTAACCCTTGCTTCTAGATCTTAACATGAGAAAGGGTCGAGCATAGAGAATGTCTACCGGATAGATATGCTCTTATAAGCCTCTGAGTGAGGCCCGACCCCTTGCCGTTGCTGGGGTTGGGTGTCACTAAAGATCGATGAGTCGATAGCGAAACCGATAAGAGAAAGCGTGCGTAGATTAAGGGTAAAAGCGACGTAGCTGTTCGATGTTCCAGGCGTTGATGAAGACTTCGCCATCGATGGTCTTGAGCTTATAGGTGCCTAGTCAGAGCACCTCCACGATGACGTACGGTCCCTCCCACGGCGGAGAGAGCTTGTGGTAGTTCTTGTTGCTCTAGACTAGACAGAGCACCAGATGTGGTACCGGCGCAACTCTTGCTGGTACTTGGCTAAGCGGAGGAGGGCGATGTCGCGCGCTTCATCTAGCAGGTCCATGGCATCCTCGAGGGACACCTTGGCTCCCTATTTGTCGTACGCCCTGACCCTTGGTGCTCCATAATCGAGGTCGGTCGGGAGGATAGCTTCGGAATCATAGACCATGAAGAATGGCGTGTAGCCGATGGCCCGGCTGGGGGTCGTCCTCAGGCTTTAGAGCACTTCTGCTTGTTCTTCTTCTTATTGGGGCGGTTGGAGGCACCTTCGCTGGCGTCCTCGTGCCACTTTGCCTTGCCCTTGGGGCGGTCAAAAATCGCCCTGACCGCCTCCTCGCTCGAGGTGTGGCTGGTGATGATGTCGAGGAGCTCCTTGGTGGTTCACGGGACCTTACGTCCCAACTTGTGAACCAGGGACTCACAGGTGGTCCCGAACAGGAAAGCTCCTATGACGTCGGCGTCGGAGACGTCGGGCAACTCGTTGCACTGCCGGGAGAAGCGCCGAATGTACCCACGAAGAGTTCCCCCGGACTTCTATCGGCAGTTTTTGAGATTCCATGGGTTCCCAGGATGCGCGTATGTGCCCTGGAAGTTTTTCACGAAGATCTCTTTTAGGTCCGCCCAACTTTGGATTCGGTTGGGCGGAAGGTGTTGAAAGGTCCCAATGGCTAGAGGGGGCGTGAATAGCCTAATAAAATTTCTACAACAACACTTAACAAAAGAATTAGACAATTATGAGGCGAAGCGAGTTATGCGCTAGCCTACCAAAATGCAAGCCACCTACCACAATTATAGTTTAGATGAAGTATATCCACACAATAGCTATATCACTACACTGAGTTAGTGTGCTCTTAAAAGCTAACTAAAGAGCCACACTAACGAAACTAACAAGCTCTCACAACTAGTTACACTAAAGAGCTTGACAACTAGTTTGCGGTAATGTAATGAGTAGGCAAAAAGGTTATACCGCCGTGTAGATGTATGAACCAATCAATCACAAGTGTGGATAACAATGAAGACCAATCATCTTGGAATCAATATGATGAACACAATGATTTTTACCGAGATTCACTTGCTTGCCGGCAAGCTAGTTCTCGTTGTGGCGATTCACTCACTTGGAGGTTCACGCGCTAATTGGCTTCACACGCCAAACCCTCAATAGGGTGCCGCACAACCAACACAAGATGAGGATCACACAAGTCACGAGCAATCCACTAGAGTACCTTTTGGCGCTCCGCCGGGGAAAGGTCACGAACCCCTCACAATCACCACGATTGGAGCCGGAGATAATCACCACCCTCCACTCAATGATCCTCGATGCTCCAAGCCGTCTAGGTGGTGGCAACTACCAAGAGTAACAAGCGAAATCCGCAGCGAAACACGAACACCAAGTGCCTCTAGATGCAAACACTCAAGCAATGCACTTGGATTCTCTCCCAATCTCACAAAGATGTTTAATCTATGATGGAAATGAGTGGGAGAGCTTTGGCTAAGCTCACAAGGTTGCTATGTCAATGCAAATGGCTAAGAGAGTGAGCTTGAGCCGCCATGAGGCTTAAATAGAAGCCCCACGAAATAGAGCCGTTGTACCCCTTCACTGGGTACTGATTGGGGTGACCGGACGCTCCGGTCTTACTGACCGGACGCTGATCCTCAGCGTCCGGTCGCCCGATGGCGGCCACATGCCACCTGTATTCAACTGTGAACGTTTGATCTCAACGGTCGAAATGTTGACCGGACGCTCTGACACTGTTGACCAGACGCTGGACCCTCAGCGTCCGATCGTTTCTAGTAAGGGTCCAAATCCTATTTTTGTCGACCAGACGCGTCCGGTCAAGCTTGACCGGACACTTGACCGAGACCACGTCCGGTGCTCCGGTTAACCCTAAGCAGCATGCATTATTCCGACAACTCGACCGGATGCACCACCACTTGGTCCGTCCGGTCATTTGCGCGACCAATATTCGGTCGATGAGACCGACGCCCAGCGCTTTATGCGACCAACTCCATTTCATTTCTAACTTCTTCACCCTTGTTCAAATGTGCCAACCACCAAGTGTATCACCTTGTGCACCTGTGTTAGCATTTTCACAAACATTTTCAAGGGTGTTAGCACTCCACTAGATCCTAAATGCATATGCAATGAGTTATAGCATCTAGTGGCACTTTGATAACCGCATTCTGATACGAGTTTCACCCCTCTTAATAGTACGGCTATCAAACCTAAATGTGATCACACTCTCTAAGTGTCTTGATCACCAAAATAAAATACCTCCTACAAATTATACCTTTGCCTTGACCTTTTTGTTTTTCTCTTTCTTCTTTCCAAGTTGAAGCACTTGATCATCACCATGCCATCATCTTTATCATGCTATGATCCTCATTTGCTTCACCACTTGGAGTGTGCTACCTATCTCTTGATCACTTAGATAAACTAGGTTAGCACTTAGGGTTTCATCAATTCACTAAAACCAAACTAGAGCTTTCAAGTGTTCCAACCACGTTCGCGCCGAATCGGCCAAGAACAATGGAAGGTTGCGGATAATGAAATTATCACTATCCGCTCCACCGGCTTGGCAGGCAAGCTGATAATCCTCGAGCCACAGTCCAGGGTTTGTTTCCCCAGAGTATTTTGGGATGTTGGTCGCCGGTCGATACCGCGGTGGGAAGATGGCGTTGAGGATGTGTCGGCCAAAGGCCTGAGGTCCCAACAAGTCAGGGCTTAGGCTTCTGTCCTCGCTATTGTCGTAGTGTTAGTGTGTCAGTCATGACAAGGGTGGTAGCCGCGGCTAGCCTCCTCCCTCTCATCGCCGTGGGCACGCCTGTGGGCATCTAGGGTGTTGCGCGTGTCACGGTAGAGGCCGAGACGCTCATACACCGAGGCCGCGGCGCGTGGCCTACCACCTCGCTATGCCTAGTGAACTGACACGTCCCTGTCGGGTCGCTCTGAGGGCGCGCTAGCTGGCGTCGAGCTCGCGTCGTCGGGACAGCGAGCTCTCAGCCTGCTGCGCCACCGCACGCTCGAGTAGCGTGTGAATCTTGCAATACGCCCGACGATCCTCGGGTGTCGCGGGCTCCGGAAGCCCTCGAAGCAAGGCCACCACGGCAGCGAAGTTCTAGCTTGCTCGGGTGAAGTGTGGGAGGGATTTGTCGTCCTCAATGATCCTTCGGTTCACGTTGTGGGCCATGGCGCGCGCATGCCCACCATCTCCGTGGCGCTCGATCTCTCACTCGAGCTCTGCGCATTCCTGCTCGAGGTGGAGTCGTGCTTCTTTGATCTCTTGGTGCCACGCCCTCAGCTGCTCTATCCGTAGGCTTGTTGGGGCCCCTGCGTCCCCCTCGACCTCGTCGTCAAGGTCATCTATTGGGGTACCCCTCCCTTATGGACGCTTTCGATGTATCCCTCGGGGGTACCTGCCATGAAACATTCTCGCGAGGGGTGATGGCTCCCCCTGCTGGAGTCAGAGCCGGAGGGCGACTCTGATTCTCCCGTGAGAAGGTCATGGAAAGATTCTGCGATGTATTCGGTCATCCCCACGAACTCATTGTTTGTAGGGGATAGGGGCGTGCGCTGCGTCACAAGGTGGCCAACGGTCTCTGCGGCGTTGCGCAGACCAAACGAGAGCGCTGTCGGGACGCTCCGGATGAGGTATTCTAGGGAGAGCGGCTTTCCTCCGGCAAGTTGCATCATGATGTTGGCGAATGAGAAGGTGAGGTAGCGTAGGTCCTCCCAGGACGGTCGAGGTCCTAGGAAGGCGCCGAGCTGGCGCTCTAGCCTCCCGTAATCGAAGCCGAGGAGCTGGTCGCTCCTGGGGGCGTGGGCCTCCGGTGCGTGTAGCTGCAGCTCCTTAAGCGCCTCGGTGATTGCGTCGAGGCCGATGGAGTGGAGAGGCTGGACGGTGGCGGGAACCTACGCCAACTCTTCCTCCGTCGTAACGATGAAGTCTAGGTTCCCAAAGCGCACCTACGCGCCCGGGACCCAGCTGACGCCGTGACTAGCCATCCGAGGCCTGATGTTGACGTCGAGATGCGCAAAAAGCCCCTACCTGGCGCGCCAACTATCGGTGTTTTTGGACCACCGGCGAGTAAATTTGTGTTTGCGCGTCTGGCTTGGATGGTGTGCTCGGAGGACACAAGGGTTTATACTAGTTCGGGCAGAACGTCCCTACGTCCAGTTCGCTCGCTGCTGCTCGCGTCACCTGCACTTGGTTTGCAGTAGGGGTTATAAACAGGCGAGAGAGGGAGAGGATCCCATGTACCTGGTGGAAGGAGTGAACGCGTGCTGAGAGCTCGTTTGCTGCTCAGCCGTGTGCTCGTGTCATGCTCGTGTATCAAGATATCCCTTTTCATGGGGCGCCCTGTTTCCCCTTTTATAGGTGAAGGGAAAGCGCGAGTTCCAGAGGAGGAAAAGGAGAAGAATCGAGAGAGATGAAGGCTTCCAGGGTTGTCGGGTCCTACTTCTCCTTCATGCGGGTCCCGCCGATCCTGTAGATGTCAACAGGGATGGCTCTATGTCAAGGCCCTGTTCATCACTGGCGCCATGCGCGGGCGTTATCTGTCGGTCATGGCGTTCCACTCGTCCCGGCGGACGTCGTGGTGAACTGATGCGCCTGTTAGTGTCCGTACAAGGATTAGACAGAACAGCACCGGTACATCCGACACTGTTCTTGATGTAAATCCCCAGGTATAGCCTGTTATGGCCATGTGTTATATCGAGGTGTGCCAGCCTCTTCCTTGGTGTCAGAGTTTTGACCTAGACCCATATGCTTGGACATGGAGTGGTTGGCAGCAGTATGGGTCCCCATCGAACGAGACGTTACCCGCGTCCTCGAGGTCGGGCGAGACAGAGCCCGCGTCCTTGGGCGACACGGAAACCGCGTCCTTGGGGTCGGGCGAGACGGAGCCCGTGGCCTCGAGGTCGGGCAAGACGGAGCCCGCGGCCTCGAGGCCGGGAGAGACAGAGCTCGCGTCCTTAGGGTCGGGCAAGACCTTTAATACGTCTCGAGCCATCCGGGAAAATCAGCTTGGGCGCTAACTTCCTTGCTTTGGGTATCCCTAATATCGATACCCGACACATATGTTTTAGTGGTTATGTACATATGTTGCAAGCGTCTATTCAAAATGTTTCATCTATTTTAGACGTCTGTTGCAAATGTTTTATCTTTTTTCGGAACTGTTGCAAGTGTTTTATCTGGATGTTGCATATGTTGCAGTTGCTATACATATATGTTGCAAGCGTATGTTGCAAATATTTCACCTGTTTTAGATGTATGTTGCAAAAGTGCTACATGTTGCAACATTTGTGGGCGCAGTAAGCGGGCGCATGCACAGGCTGTCCCCACGTGCGCGGCATGCGAAGCGGGCGTGGGTGGTCCCCACCTACATACGCATCAGCAGGCATGAGACTGGCATCAGCAAGTATGAGGCCCATAACTGCATGCATAGACGCAACAGCATGCGGGGGTGGGTGTGCAAGATGTGCAGGTGTACCAGTTGCATGCGAGGGATGACGTGAATGCGGGGCAGGCAGGGCAGGCTTAGCAGCAAGCGGGATAGGCGGGACAGGC
This sequence comes from Miscanthus lutarioriparius, assembly GCA_904845875.1. Classification (NCBI taxonomy): domain Eukaryota; kingdom Viridiplantae; phylum Streptophyta; class Magnoliopsida; order Poales; family Poaceae; genus Miscanthus; species Miscanthus lutarioriparius. The sequence continues at coordinate 133,310,295 of CAJGYO010000007.1, read as the reverse complement.
GGAGCAGGTGGAGCTGGCGCGGGCGTCCAGGTGAGGGCTAGCGTCCGCCGGACGTCCGAATGCTAGCCACGCGAAAGGAAAATATGCCGAGGCTGCTACGCTAGCCACGCCGAAGAAAAATAAGCCGAGTCTGCTATATTTAGCAGAGTGCATGCGTGCTCAGAGTTTGTGCTTCTACGTAGAATCATCCCCCTCTGAATTCCTTCTGAAAACAGTACGCACATGGACTTGTCTTCGTTCAGCACTTGAGCTAGGGTCTTATTTAGATTGGGGTTAGGAATCAGTATTTGACACTGTAGCATTTTCGTTTGTATTTGATAATTATTGTCCAATCATGACCTAACTAGGCTCAAAAAATTCGTCTCGTAATTTACAATCAAACTGTGTAATTAGTTATTTTTTTATCTACATTTAATACTCCATGCATGTGTCCAAAGATTTGATGTGATGAGGAGAGAGTGAAAAAACTTATAATCTAAACAAGTCCTAGAAATACTTCATCTTAGATATGTAAGTTGACCAATCCATCTCGTACGGGTACATGAATGGCTGAGGGCTTGTTGTTTAGTTCCTTCCAAACTTCCAACTTTGTCACTGTGTAAAAAGAAGATTATCTGTCACATCAAACTTACGGTACATGTATGGAATATTAAAAGTAGACGAAATTAAAAACTAATTGCACAGTTTGGTTGTACTTTGCGAGACGAACATTTTAAGCATAATTAATCAACGGTTGTACAATTATTAACAAATACAAACGAAATGCTACAATGACACTACAGTACATTTTGCCAACTTTGCACATTCAAAGTTTGGTAACTAAACAAGACCTGAATGTGCTGACGACCCTGCCGTTGTCCACTGGTCTCGTGGTCGCCATCGCCTCGGGTGAACTGCGGCTGTCGACAGCCACGAGGAGATCCTGTCCGTCCACGCAAACGAGCATGCAGGCAACCGCTTCTAGGGCAGAAGCATCGGAGGCTGACGGCTGACCAGTGACCACTTTCGGGCAACAAGCAGCTGGGAGCCAGTTCTGCGCATCGATCTTCCGCTGCAGCATCCACTGGCTTTTGCCGGTGAGCACACACACCTTGATCTGATTTTCCGCCGTCAACGCGGTCAGCGACAGCCGAGAGACGTTGCCAGAGCACGAGCGAGCCGAGAGCGTGTTTCTTAGGAAGCCCCGCGAAGCAATGCCCGTCCGGCCGCTTTCTGTTGAAGAAGCCGAGCAGGAGGTCGGGAAGAAAGCGGTCAGGGCGAGGCCGGAGGCAAGAGGCATTGTTTTGGGAACTGCTTCGAATCTTGAGCATAAAAAATGGAACCTGGGCTCTGTTTTGGATCTCCAAATCGGGCACAACTTTGAGCTTCTGGCAGAACTGAATCCGATAGGGACTTTTCGTGACAGTTGTTATCCAGGCCTGGTTTAGATTGGGGTTAGGATCAGTATTTGGCACCGTAGCACTTTCGTATTTGACAATTATTGTCCAATCATGGACAAACTAGGCTCAAAAGATTCGTCTCGTAATTTACAATCGAACTATGTAATTAATTATGTTTTTATCTACATTTAATACTCCATGCATATGTCTAAAGATTTAATATGATGAAAAGAAAGTGAAAAAACTTCAATCTAAACGAGGCCGTGTCCTTCGCAGTCACACAAAACAAGATCGAAAACATCAACCCTTGACCCGGGAACGTAGACCCCAACCCAGGTACACAGGGTCATTTTTAGCCCCCACCGTATAAAAACCTCTCACAAGTAGCGTACCATGTTCATCGATTTCATTTTTTTTTGCCACATCGATTCAGAAACTTTGTGACTATGGTCTGTCGCCATCTGATTTCATCTTCTTGCTTCTTATTTTTGGACATTTACTTAAATACATTCCAGAGTGACATGAATTGATGCATCTCCTCTGTATAATTAATCGAAGTGACATGATCGAGCTACTTGTTATTGTTCAACGCCCTGCGAACTAAAATGTTCTTTCTGGTGCACTTTGCAAATAGAATTACTGCAATGTTTCTTGGGGATGAACCACCGACCCAAGAGCAAATCTAGTGCCTGTTCGCAAAATTTTGCAAAATTTTTCAAAATTCCCCGTCACATTGAATCTTTGACGCATGTATGAAGCATTAAATATAAATAAAAAATAAAACTAATTACACAGTTTAGACGAAATTCACGAGACGAATCTTTTAAGCCTAATTAGACTATAATTAGACACTAATTATTAAATAACAACGAAAGTGCTATAATACCATTAAAAAAATTCGCTAAGTAAACAAGGCCCTAGAATGGTGCCAAATCCCCTTTACCGGCCGTTGTCACAGTTTTTGAGGCGTAAAGTAACGCTAAGGCCCTGTTTGGTTGAGCTATGGATTTTGGAAAAGTAGCTGTGAGCTGTGGCTTTTCGAAAAGCTGCTGTGGATTGAGGGCTGTGGCTTTTGGAAAAGTCCATTTGGTTGAATAGCTGTGGCTTTTAGAAAACTTCTCACACCGACAAAGCGCCCACATGTCATACACACACCGCTTCTTCATCCTCTAGCCACCATGGGGATGCCGTGCTCGCCGGGAGTCGGGGCCGCACCCACCACGGGACGCACTGAATCCGCTCATGCCTCACGCCGGGAGGGCCGGATCCACTCGCGCCACGCCGGAGGGGGCGGAGCTTGTCGCGCCAAGGTTGGGAGGGGCCGTGGAGGGGCGGAGCCTCTGTCTTGCATGACGAGGAGGGCCGGAGCCACCTGCGCCACGCGGGAGGGTCGGGAGGGTGGAGGGAAGGGCCGAGGGGGAGGTGCCGCCACCGATGAGGAGCCGAGGGAAGGCATGCGTGGTCAGGCCTCCAAGGCCAGCCCGAGGCGGCGGCAGGTGAGCTCCCCGCACGCCTGTCTTGCCGGGCCGCCGGTGGTGGTGGCGCTTCGCCTGGTTGTCGAGGGAGGGAGGTGCCGGCCGAGGAGGGAGCCGAGGGAGGCCGCCGGTGTTGGATTGCCGGCATTCGGGGCTCCAGCAGCACCGAGGCGGCGCGGCCAAGTGAGCTCCCTGCATGCCCGTCTTGGCCGCCGGAGGAGGTGGTGGCGTTCGCCTGGTCGTCGGGGAGCGAGCTGCTTGGCACGGTGAGGTATGGGCGGGCGCAAGCACGGAGGGAATGGCGGCGGGGGAAAAGAACGAACCGTTTTCTTCATAATGGATGGCATTGCGGGTAATTTTGATAAAAATGAGGAAGCTACAGCCGGTGAAAGCAGCCTCCCCCTGCTGTGAAAATTGAACTAGGCAAAAGCTAGCTTTTGGAGAAGCTGTTGGTCTATCTAAACCCCTTTGATTAGCTTTTTGACTTCTGAAGAAGCTACAGCCGGTTGGAAGCTGAACCAAACACCCCCTAAATCTGTACGGCACTCGGTGAAATTTGGCCGCGTCTCACTCGATCTCTCGTGGCCGTCTGATCGATCTTGCTGTGAACGGAGGGGATCTACCTTGGTGAAGGTGGCGGTGCGGGTGCCAGCGGTGCAGGTGCTGCCAGCGGTGCATGCGGTACATGTGCTGCTGCGGTTGCAGGTGCATGTGCATGTGGTGCAGATGGCGTGTGCTGCTGCGGATGCAGGTGCAGGTGCATGTGATGCAGATGGCGTGTTGTACGAGTCCAGATCAGGGAGCTGCTGACCCATCACATCACCTCTCATGCATGCAGTTTCAGTTCTTAAGTAGAGCAGATTACATCCTATTGAACCATGTTTTACTATTTGTTTTTAGATGTAAAATATATGTTTAACGGATGTAAATTAATTATTCGTAAATGAGAATGGTCAGAATTACTTTAATAATCATCTGATCGTTTTTAGCTTTTTGTCTATTTTCTGTATGTTTTATTTGGTTCCCCTTTACAATTTTTCAATTCAGCTTCCATAGAAATAATCCGCCTTTTTTGTTTTGTTTGTTTAATATTTTTATATTATTTAAATAATTTTTTTGGTCTATTTAATCTAGATCGAAAGGTCACTAGAGTCGAGTGTTGGAAGGATTACAAACACTCGATTTTTGTTCCCCTCACAATCAGAGTGTTTTACATGGTAGCATCACCCGGGTGTCACATACACCTATTCTCCCGGGCGATGACTAGACCGACCCTAAAGTAAATCCTTGTCCACATTATCACAAGGTACATCCATTTTTACCCAGGCTCTCTCTCTGCTTCTCCATTTGTGCCACAACCATTAATTGCATTGCCTTAGAAAAACTCTCAAGGTATTTAATTCCTAAGCCACCTTTATCTTTGAGGAGAGTTGCAACTTTCAATTTGATCCGGCGGTGACATGGTCCAAGTCATCCACCTTCCAAAGGAAACTTTGTCTAAAGCGGTTGATCTTTTGTAACAACGATGCCTTTACCAGGAAAACAGTAAGGTGGTAAATAGGTCGAGATGCTAGCAATTTTCCTTTCCAACCCGGGAACCTATTTGCTAGTCTTGTCAATGAGAGGCTGTACATGCACTTTCCTTAGTCTTCTTATGTGCAACGGGGAGGCCTATGTATTTTCTGTGGAAGGATGCCACTTCGCTAGGGTTTGACAGGCTATGTTCAAAATGGATGTGTTCGCATCGAATTGGGGGAAACTTAGTTTGTTACATGTTAATAGTTAATACCGAGCAACGCTTCATGTCACGAGAAGGGTACAAAGGGGGTCTAAAAACCTCAAGGAGGTGTCGTAGTTTGGTGATCTATATTTCTTTGAGATTTGGTAGTGCTTCCATGGGTTTTTGTAATCTCTGAAACTTCTATCTTCGGAACTTTTGGACATCTTCAGAAGTTCCGGACTATTTTTTTGGAACTTTTGGACTTGGCTAGTCCTCTGCTATAAGTGTGAAAGAATTTTGTGGCAGAACCATCTAATCTAATGCCACTTAGAAGTACTTGTCTTGCATTAGACACTAAGTTTCCAAGAGATGACACTAAACTACGCAGTTCCGTCGAGCACACCCCAAGGGACAACTCGAAAATCCACATTTTTCCATCAGGATCATAAATGAGAGAATAAAAAGCTTATAATATTCTTAAGTCATTTCTTACATCACTTTATTACAGTATCAGAATATTACCTCAATTTATTATAACAGCCGAATATAACAATGTTATCAGAGTTACAGAGGAAGCAGGATTAATTTAAGGACATGGTACAGCATTAACATAGTGGACATTTTTATACAAGAGATGCTAGCAGATTTTACATCTTTTCTTATAAAAACCTTTTTGTGAGGGTTATAAATAAACACTATGGTCGTAGCGTAAAAGGAATCCTCTCTGAGCCCACCAGGAGGTTTCCACACACAAGAGTTAGCTCTAAGTATCCTCCGATCACCTGCAACAGGGGAATAAAACCCTAAGTACTCGATTATACTCAGCAAGACTTACCCGGCAGGAGGATAATAAAAGACTCCAAAGATATGCAAGGCTATCTGGCTTGTGGGTTATTACATCTGTGGAAACATTACTAAACGTGCGTCCTTATATTCAACTTCATTAGCAATCATCATTAGTTAATTAACTAACCATTCTATATAAGCACATATGCTACTTTCAACCAGGTGGTAAGCAATCAGAACCATTTTACCATCTTTCATATTCTAGTTCTTACTACGGTGCTACACCATAGCCAAGTCGGTACCATCTCACAGAAACGGCGATTCACGAACCAATGTATTCTAGCTGGGTACCCGAAACACACGCCCTGTTTGTACCTCAGGCACAAACAAGACCAACCCATTCCACTCCTATCATGGAGTCTAGGTCCCCGTCCAAACTTGACTCCAAAGCCCCACACTTGAGACCTGGTCTCAGTATGGTGCTTAGACCTCCACCTTTTCCCGCCTCCAATCAGTCGGTCCGAAAAGAGCCGGAACCTACGGTAAGAGTGTAACGAGCCTTCCCACTCCCATAAGCAAGTATGTGCTTAGGATAATAAGTTTGTGACCTGACTACCATCCACAGCAACGGACGGTCCTCGATCGACACAGGGGGAACAACTGCAATCCGAGCCTCGCTCGAATGCCTAACCAAGTCTAAATCCAAAGTACCATTCCGCCCGGTCTTCAATTATCATTCATATATATTCCATGTGATAGTAATATAATAACAAAAATATCTTTCCTATCTCTCGCGAATGACAAGTAATCACTCGACATCTACCGGATCCTATAGCATAGCAATCTACACGATCCTGACATACTAGTTGGACTCATAGGATAAGGATGTATATATGCAAGTGGTTTTCATTCAACTCCTTAAAACTTAATGCACAAGCATAAGATAAAATACAGAATAATAGGGGTTATGCACCGGGGCTTGCCTGGGTAAGATATAACCAAAAGTTCGCATTCCATCATAGTGACACGATCATCAAGGCATCATCTTTTCCGCTACTTCAGTCGACTCCATGATTCATCATTATTCCTATTATGATATACGTGGATACAACACAGAGGCGCAATTAATCAACGGTAACCGCAACTCTAAAATATACGATTACGCTCCGCAAGCTAACGACCCAGATTTAATGAGTAATGTACTGGTCTACGTATCCATGTCGTCAAGTAAGGCTTTGTCTCCAAAAAAATGTTCTAGTTTTAAAATCCCAAGGTGCTTTGGCATTTTATTGATTAGATATATATTTTCGAACTAGGGCTCTACCTTAGCAAACTAATTATTATAGAGCTACAAAAATTACAATGAGCACCTAATAATGTTAGAGATTTACTGTAAAAGTTTTAGAGCCAACACTATCACCAATTCATCACAAAAAATCCTACAAGTGTATATCTTACCATATTAAGCATCTTAAATTAATTAGATAACTCGTGTAAATATTACAAAACTATGTGAACAAAATATACTAGTAGATAGATCATAATTTTAGAAATCTAACAAAATTTGTTTTACAATTTTTGGACACCTACACGATTTTAGATTAATTATACAAAACTAGTTCTTAAATAAAAATACAAAACTATTTCTAATTATTTACTAAAAAGACGAACCAAACTGGCCCAACGTGGCCCACACGGGGCGCGGCCCATGCGCGGAGAAGGCCCACGTCGGGGAGCCCACGCGCACTAGTGTTTTAGCAAAAATGCCCCCGAGCTTTCTACTATTCTCGCAGCCACTATTCGTCCTATTTACTCAGTCAACACTTATGCACGAAAGACCCCGAGAGAAGCTATCTTCGCATCGAGGAGGTCCCCGTGACCCCCACGCTCGTCGACGCAGCGTGGACCGGTACGGCCCCGTTACGCCAGCCAACCAGGACCCTTGCAGACCTAGCTATGGGACCGATGCTCACCTATGGGCCGACGCACGGCGATGAGCGGTGGCTGCACGAACGTAGGTGAAGCAGAGCGGGCTCTCCCTGACGGCGGGTGACCTGCGGCTACGGCAACCATGTTCTGGTGAGCCACATCGTGCAACAAATAATAGATGTGACGGGTAAGCATCAGTGACGCACCACGTTCCTACCTGTGGCGGTGGCCTGGCCGGAGACGCCCCGAGCAAGTCTGGCCGCCTACGCGTGGCGAGCTCGAAGGCGAACCGCAGCGACACGACCATGTCAGTGGTGTGGAGGCGGCTATAGGGCTGTGACTTGGGTGCGCACGACGAAGAGGGGTTCTAGGCGGGGCTAGTGGTGCGGTCAATTCGACATGAGATGGCGAGGTTGGAGCTGGTCACGATGAGGCGGGCTGGGCCTTAATGGCGCGGTGGCGGGAGCAAAGCTCCAAAATTGGAGCTTGGCCTAGCCGTAATCAAGGCGGAGTGGCAACGGTTGATGAGAGGCAGTGAGGACGGAACTATGGGTGGATGGAATTGATGGGAGACGATCCCTCACAGGTAGCCACGTTGGCGTGGCTCGACGGCAGAGAGAAGGAAAGAGAGAGAGATGGGGTGCGGCCGGTGACCCAACGAGGCAAGCACGTGGCCAAACGCTAACCGACTGGCGCGCATGCTCGCGACCTACGTGGCCCGCACGCTGCATTGCCATAAATGGCATGGCGACAGTGGTCTAGCCTCGTGCGCGCAGCATCAAAGCGGGCCAGCGACGCAGCGCGGTGCAGCAGCAGGCAATGTAGTGCGACAACAGCGGCAGCGGCTGCGTCACGGTGCGAGGTGGTTCGGCAACACGGCAGCGCATGGGGTAGGGGTAGCACCGCTCAGCCGGGCAAGCCACGGCAATGGTGGCTCCTTGCGGTCGGGTCAGGGCGACCAGGCCGGCCAAGCGCGATAGCGCGCGTGCGCACGCAGAGCGCGCCAATGCTGCGACGACGCGCCCCGTGGCCTGGTGACTGTGCCTAGCCTAGGGGGCTAGCCCGAGAACATGCTGTGCACGGATTTAAAGTAGCGACTACCACTAAACCATTGTCTCTAAATCGAAACCGACTTCATCACGATCAAATTGATACATGAGGCTGCTCAGCTAAGCTAAAACACCGCATCACCCTCTAACCCAATCTCTCTGAATAAATTGCTAAACTTATCAATGTCTAGCTATTGACAAACTTGGAAATTTTCTAAGTTTTTTGCTGAATTTGATTTCAATTTATGATTTCTAAGCTATTGGAAATATTAGCTAGTAATATCATTTTTCGACAACAAGTATTTCACTGTCATCTACAAAGTTCATATTTCAAACTTCATTTAAGTGTCACATTTGTGTTCTATAGTGTTTTTGCTCAATAAAAATTGGTTATTTTAGGCTTCAAAAAATTTAACAACACCTTCTATCACATGCATTATTACACAAACACGATGCTCGTAACATGATTTAGTAGTTAGTTTAGGACGTAACACCAAGGGTGTTACAAATTTTTAGTCTAGAGATTTCTATAGGCTTTGTTGATCCTTTCAATGGACTACGACGTCACTAGAAATAGTGGTGGAGCTTGTGTGCAACAGGTGAAAAGGTGAGGAGGGTAGTGGCCAACACTACTAGAGATATTATTTGTATGGGTGGCTCATGGGCATTTGTAGGGGCAGTTTGGCCAGCCACCCCTACCAAAGCGTCGCTACAAATCACCGATTTGTAGGGGCGGCTGGTGTTATAAGCTGCCCCTGTAAATCAATTTGTAGGAGCTGCTGGTAACACCAGCCGTCTTTACAAAATCGATTTATAGAGGCGGTTATAGTATCAGCCGCCCCTATAATACCTGTTTGTAGGGACGGTTCAGTCTAGAACCGTCCCTACAGTATATTTTTCCATAAAAAAACTCAAATTTACAATTCAAATTCGACTAGATATATATATATATATATATATGCATATATAATTCAAATCTGACCACAAGCACAAAAATATTATATAAACTACAATTATAAGTTCAATTCACAAGAATATATACAATCCATCATTAAATAGACATAATTCACAAGTCTAATTCGTTTCACTTCTCCATCCCTTCTCTCTGGCACACGGTGCATTGGGTGAACGGGGCTATGGCGCTCGGCGTAGGTGTCCCACAAGGTAAAACCAATGTCAAATTCCATACACATTGTTATCAACGGCCTAGAGCTAGCCTTTTAGTCTCACGAAGGTGTTGGTACTGAGGATTTCTACCTAAGTCAGAATCTCGATCATGATAGATGGCTTTGATGTGTATAATCCGGTCCAATATGAAGTTGCAAAGATCACCAACGAGCTCTAAGAGTTGGTCATCCTTGTATCGGTCTCTTTTCATTTCTTTCTCTTCTTTCCACTACAAGAGAACAAGTTTCGGTTTAGTATTTCATACCAGGTGCGAAGTTTTTATACTACTGGTGAAGAGGTTCAAACTTACCCTTAAGAGGTGTCTCCTGTAGGCACTAGTGTTACTCATCATAGAACATACATAGTATCCATAATGTACACTCCCAGGCTTCTGCTTGGGGCACTGTGTGTTTTGCATATGAAAATGTTAAGTAACGCTTTTGACAGCCATGTAATGGAGTACTGAAGTAAATTACACTAACTCGTCGCCTAGCAGATTGGAATGTAGCTGATTCCTCCCTTATAGAAAAAGACCACAACAACAAATATATCATGAGATGACATATAATTTGGAAGTAAGATCACACCATGAGGCTCTTAGGTGTGGATCACACAGCTATAGGAGAAACACAGATTTAGATGGTTTTTTGAATGAGATTCAGGCATCTGAATTATGTCAGCAAATGTGCCTTTTCCTAAGCACAGTTGTTTATCTGTAGGCAAATGTGCCTATAACCAACAATGGCAATTTTATCTTTGGATGAGTTCAAATCTGTGGGGACTTTGTTGCAAAAAACTTAAAGAATGTAATTAAATTTCTGCAGCCTGTGTACAATTAAAGAAGAAATTATCTTTGTTGGTGCACATGACACAAAACTTTTTTGGAGTAGAGAGAGATACTTGCAGACCTCTATACTATTTTTAGTACAGACAGTTGAAAGGATTGTCATTTCCGGTTTTCGTTTCTGGAGATATAGGTGGTAAGTTAGAAATGAAAATAGGTTAGCAGCTGATCTTCTAGCAAAGGTTTACTGCCTCTTCTAAAATCTTTAGGGACTCTTGTTTGGCACTACTGTCCTTTCTGTGGAACAATGTTGTATCACAATGTTCTCAGCCCAAATGCCCAACACGACAGGGTACTTGGCCTTGGACTGGATGGTTAATTGGGAAAAGCAAGACAGAAAAGAAGGAGAGTGTATGTTGCAGCACCTGACATTATCTGAAAAGAAAGATACATAAGGCTGAATTAGTATAGACTAAGGGCAAAAAATAATAAGTCTGAGATGCAGGGAAGCAAACAAGATCACACTGACATTCAGTTTGCACAGTGAAGTCATAGCTTGCACAGTGACATTTTCAGAGAAGTCATAGCTTGCACAGCGATAATCCATTTTTAGAAAAATATATAGAAGCTACATTTTTCAGGTTTAGAAAGAATATGCTAACAGCAATATCATGGTCACAGGAAAATTACCGGAATAGAAAAAAATATAATACATTCCTTATTTCTGAGCTATATAGTTTGGTTGACAAAGATATAAATTTTCATTATCCTTTGATCAATGCAACTCAACAAGGCTAATGCACCTGCATCTACTAACAGAAAATGATAGTTCTGAATTTCTTTTGTCTAAATCTCTTACCTACGCCATTGTGTCAAGCATCTTACTTTTTATCTGTTCCTTCTGCTGCAATATAAGTGCATTTGAGCAGAAATATTATGGGTTGCACCAACGTTTCATATGAGTATTTTTATCTGTTCCTTATGCATGTTATGTTATATTAACCTCTTGGCTCCTAAGTTCATATTTACATGTGGATGACCTTTTTCTTTGTGTTGCTCCAGTATGATGTAAGACATAAGGCAGCTAATATGCTTTGTACAAAAGTTATTAGCCGCATGATTCAATTGTATACTGCCAGGCATCTCCAATGAATTCAGTTGGCTAGCCGACTGGTTGTTAAGAGTGTTGAATTACAACCAGGCATCTCCAGGGAATTTAGTATAGCTTTACTGAATTTGTGGTAATAGTATTCTTAACTGTCGAACATGTTCTTAGAAGGTTCTCTATCTTCGCCATAGGATGAGAACATTCTTAGATGCCACTGAATTGTATTATCAGTTTTGTATGGATGAATTTAATTTTGCTTGAGAGTAAACCATACTTGCTGCTAAGGCTACAGTTTAGAAAAAATTGGTATGCCAACAAAATCTAGCATTGTATGCTCGGCTAGTGGCAATCCTAAAGTGAACAAACCATTCACGTGTTGATTCACTCAGCTAAAATGGAATGCTTGCAGGCCAGCGATTATCCAATAATGCTATAATTACTAAATAATTATTTTGCTCCATGGGGGCATGGACCAATAGGCAAGATTTGTACACACAAATGCAGTTATTTCAACAAGTCTTCTTTGTATATTACTGATATTATTGACATTCACAAATATTTAGATGGTGTTCCCTGGAGTGAACATTGTATCCATTTATCCAAGCATAACTCAATTACTGAGCAGCAACCCCTCTTTTGCATTGTTACATATTTTCTTGCTTGATTAAATGCCATCATAGCAAGTTAGTTTACAATATGCTTGGGTACTACGAACACGCAGTCAGATATCCTTTGATGGATGGTACTGTAATTCATTCCGATAGCATTGCCTCTTTAATCAAGAAGATGAAGAGGCATAAAAAATCAGAAACTAAGTATATAGCAAGAACAATTGCGAGAGAAAACAAATAACCAACCAGAAACCTCATGCATTGGATGCAAAAAGAGAAGGTATATTACCTACCTTGTGGGCTCAGGCGGGCAGGCAGCCTGGGTGGCTTCCTTACCGCCGGCAGTGGGTTCTTGTCGATGAGAGGAGGAATGGGAGGAGATCTGGTCGGGCAAGAGGAAGAGCGGAGAGGGACAATCCACGACGTCGTCGATCTCTGGGTAGCCACCACCGGGGCCGCCCCCCGGTGACCCCAAACCCTGCTCGGCGAGGCACAGCGAGACGACAAGCGCGGCGACGGCGGAGACGTCGTGTCGGCATGCGCAACAGCGAGGGCAACGTTGAGGGCGAACACCAGAGCGCATGGCGGCGGAAGCCCAAGCCACCGGGGGGAATGGAGTCACCCACGGCTAGGGTTTCGTAGCGGGTCCCAGCGGCGAACGGAGCCAAGGAAGCTCGGGGGAGGACTGCTAGAGCACACGACTAGGCATGCATGGGCCAACGGAGGTGAGAGGAAGCACGCACGGTGGCGGCGGTGACGGGTTCGGTAGCCTAACGGCGTCTGAAAGGAAGAATCGCGTCCGGACTTAGAATATTTTTGGCCTCCCGCGGGCTCTGGCTTATATACTGGAGGGCATTTGTAGGGGCGGAGCCGCCCTATAAATCGATTTTTAGGGGCGGTTCCTGAGTTAGCCGCCCTACAAATATTTTTCAATTTATTTTAATTACTAATTCTGTAATTAATTTATATATAAAGAACACAATGTAAATTTATATATTAGTTTTTTTATTATTCTATATACATAAATATATGTATATATAAATAATTTTATTATATATAAATATAATTTTATATTTTCTTTTTATAAAAATAATATTTTAAAAAATTAAAATTTGAATTTCAAAACAACTAATAGAATTTTAGGACACTAAATGACCTCAAATGAAAATTTTGTAAACATCAAAGTTGTAGAACTCATCAAGATGTACAACTTATATTTTGGTCATCTTTTCATTTGTCATTTTGAATTTCAATAAATGGCAACTTTAAATAAGATTCTAAAACCTTAAATGATTTCAAATAAGAAAGTCATGAACATAAAAGTTGTTGAACACATTACTGTCTACAACTTTTATTTTGATCATCTTTTCATTTGACTAAATTTGAATAGTTCAAATTTTGAATTTTAATAAATGACAACTTCAAACAATATTTTAAAACCTTAAATGATTTCAACTAGAAAAGTCATAAACATAAAAGTTGTTGAACACATCACTATATATAATTTTTATTTTGATCATTTCTTTATTTAACAAAGTGTTAGTAAACATTATTCATAAATTCACATATCACTCATAGTTTCATAAACTATTCGAGAGACATGTTGATTTATGAACAATGTTTACTATCACTTTGTCAGATGAAGAAATGACCAAAATAAAAGCTTTAGATCTTGATGAGTTATACAACTTTGGTATTCATCACTTTTTCAGCTGAAATCATTTGGTGTTTCAAAATCTTGTTAGAACTTGTACTTTTTTTAAATTTGAAAATTTGAATTGCTCCAACTTTGTCAAACGAAAAGAATGACCAAATCAACACAGTAACTTGATAGGGCATGATTTTAGAAAATTTTAGGAAAAAAATCGTCACATTTGGAGTTAGTATGAGGGAGAAAGACTAGTTACAAATTTTACCCAGACATTAAAAAGAAAAATCACAATTGTTCACGATGATCAATGATGAACAAGTGTGATTTCTCTTTTTAATCTATGACTGAAACTTATAACTAGTTTTTCTCCCCCATACTAACTCCAAATCTGATGGTTTTTTCAAAAAAATTTCTAAAATCATGCTCTATCATTTTAGTCTAGTCATATATCTTTGTTACTCATTTTGGATAATTCAAATTTTGAATTTCAGAAAATGACAACTTCAAACCTTATTTTCAATCACTAAATGATTTCAGCTGTAAAGGTGATGAATATAAAAGTTGTATAACTCATCAAGATCTCTAACTTTTATTTTGGTCATTTCTTTATTTCATAAAATATTAAGTGATTTCATAAAGTTTTAGTAGTAATAGGGTAGATGTTGAAATAGATTAATCTGGATGTTGCAAATGGTAGTCTCACACACATATATAAATATAGTCTCACATACATACATAAATATATAGTCTCACACACATACATAAATATATAGTCTCATACGCATGTATAAATGAAGTCTTACAAACACACACAGTTACACAAACACTCCACATTCAACAACTACCTAGCCCACTGTAACGACTTTTCCCTTGACACCTTTTCGTTTCCATGGCAATATGTCTTTGGATGGGTTCTTTTCCACAACACTGATCTTCTTAGGAAAGTCTATGAATAGTGGCATCTCATCGTAGTTATTGTAAGCTTCAACATCGTCCACGCCATCAACTCCGATAATATGTTGTTTCCCAGAGGCAACCACGTGCTTTGTCTTATTCTTCAGGGGATGTTACTTTGTGGGTCAGGCATATAGAAAACTTGTGCGATATGTGAAGCGAGCACCTAAGGGTCATGTTGGTAGCCTAGATTCTCGAGGTCCAGGACTCTCAATCCGATCTCATTTAGTTGGTGTTGTTTGATCCAGCGGCATCGAAACAGGGCCACCGTTATATCTCTTCTATAGTCAAGTTCCCATATCTCTTCAATGATGCCAAAGTATTGGATCTTTTGCCCCACTCCATCGAGAGCTTCTATTCGAATGCCGCTATTTTGGTTCACATATTTACTATCCTTTGCGTGGGTATAGTACGTATACCCATTGATGTCATAAGCTTTCCAAGATGTTACTTGTCTTGATGGCCCCTCCACCAACCTACTGATGGTAATAGAGTCTATGGTTTCTTCAGACGGTATGTTTTGGTCCTTCAACCATGTAGTTAGTCGTTGCTTGTGCTGTTTCATGACCCAATCATTTGAATGACCATTTCTCTCTACCATAATGATAGCCAAGTGTTCATCAATGTACGGTTGCATCAGTTGTGTACTATGCAAGACACTATAATGCGCTCGACTCACCTCTTTGTAATCATGGATGATGAACACTTTTCTACCACTGGTGCCCTTCCCAGCCAGCCTACCCTTGTGACGAGAATCAGGTTTACCAATCCCTTTCTGTACTCTTAGGTACTCTTGATAGCACTCGATGACTTCTTCAGTACTGTAACCCTCTATCATAGAGCCCTCTGGGTATGCTCAATTATGCACATATCGACTTAGAATCGACGTGAACCGTTCGTTGGACCACATTTCATGCAAGTAGCAAGGGCCCAGCGCCTGTATTTGATGAACCATGTGAATCATGAGATGTGGCATTATATCAAAAAAAGCAAGAGGTAAACACATCTCTAGTTGGTTTTGTGTCTCCACCACAAATTCATGTAGGTTACTCAGCTCTTGCTTGCCAATCATCTTATGTGAGATCTTCGAAAAGAAGTAGCACATGTGGGTGATGGCCATTTTCAAGAACTCTGGCTTTATAGCCCTGATTGCAATAGGTAGAAACACTGTCAGCATCACATGACAATCGTGAGCCTTACAGTGTGTTTTTGACAAGTCCTTCATCGACACTAGCTTCTTCACATTCGCTGAAAACCTAGTCGGGACTTTGACCCCTCTCAGGAAAGTGCATATAGCTCTCTTCTCTTCTGGTGTTAGGTTGAAGCACGCCGCGAGTAAAGTGTATTTTCCATTAGCCTCAGGTACCGGGTGAAGCTGTGGCATCACGTTTAGCTGCACCATGTCTTTCCATGATTTTAGATCATCCTTTGACTTGCCTGTGTCCATCAAGGTAGTAATGAGACTCTCAAAAACATTCTTCTGCATGTGCATAGCATCAATGGCATGGGGGACCTCCAAGTCTGGCCAATAAGGCAGATACTGAAAGAAGATCGATTATTTCTTGAAAGGTATGCCTTCAACAGGAGGTGTGCTTCTATCTCTGTTTGTCCCATCTGGATTCTTCTTTCCATAGATGACGCGTATGTTTTTCACCATTCTGTACATGTGTTCTCCGTTAAGACGTCTCTCTAGAGGGGGTTCAATCTCCGGGGTATTGTCATAAAATCTAAAGAACAATTTGATGCGGTACTTGTGACTTGTCTTTAAGAAGCGTCGGTTCCTTAGGTAAACTATCTTCTTGGATGCATCCAGGAACACCCATGTAGTACCATCCAAGCAAACCAAGCATCCCATCTTCCCTTTGATCTATCCAGACCAAAGTTTTAAATCTCCGGCTATAGCTAAAGCTATAGCCGGAGATAGCTGCTGCACAACGTAGAAGCTAAGATAACTAACTTTTTGCGCTAAGAAACAAAAACCGCTAATAGCCGGAGATCTACGGAGATTGCCGCTAAAATGAGCTTCTTTTAGCGGCAGCCAAAATTTTTGCGGGCCAGAAAATGAGTCACGCCCATCCTATCCCAATTTTCCCCACCCCCACACAGTAACCAAAGAACCCTAGCTCACTCCCACGCTCGTGACCCGTCTCTCTCGGTCTCTAACTCTCTCTACTGCTGAAAAGGAGGCGGCGGCAGAGGCGGCTTCGCTGTCAAGTGAGGCGGCGTGGCATGAGGGGCCCCTAAGCGGCGTGTACACCGGAGGCCCAACTTCAAGCTAGCCCCCCCCCCTCCTTCCGATTCGACGATGGCGACTACTGGCGTCTTGGCGAGGGGCCCCAAGTAGCATGTGGCCCACCGGAGGTCCAACTTCAAGCTAGCACCCCCAAGCGGGCGCAGACTAGCCTAGCCGAGCTTCAAGCGACGCGGCCACCGGAGATCCAAGTGGCGGCGGCAGCGGTGTGTGCAAAGATGAGGCAGGCGAGGCAAAGACGAGCAGTTCTTCGTCTTCCCCAACCACGAGCGGCGTGAGTCGATGAGGAGGTCTCATAGCGGCTGGGTGCTCCTCGTCTGAAGCTAATCAAGTAGCGATGAGAGCACCAACGGCGACGGCATGGCACAACAATCTGGTCAAGGTGCTCACAACCTCCTCTCTTTTTTTGCTTGTATGTCGCAGATCTCGCAGATCTCACTATATGTAAAAACAAGTGTCAATATTTGTTACCTCTAATTTCAATATTTCATATACTTGCCTCCCGTGCTTGTTTGGCCTAGGTGGTAATTGATAATAACCGCTTCTTGCAAAGTGTTGAGTAGTCTTTAGCTTCCAGTTTCGAGTGACATCCATGTATAGCGAGATCTCATGTATAGCCACTTGAGCCAGTCACCCACGAATCTAAATGCATATGTGAAGCCAACAATGGAAAGAGTCCGCTTTGTTGAGTCTTGTAATCAAGGACCTGTAAGTTTGAAACCAGTTTGAATACATTAGCCACCTTTTGTTGGTAACCAAAAGATGCAGAAATTATCCATGTTAAGCCACAAAAAGAATAATGGGAAGTTGATTCAAAAATGGTTATCGCATACGTACCATTCACAAGTATGTAAATAAATGACAATAATTGTATCATGAATGCTTCACAAGATGTTATTTGAGATAATAACTATGAGCATATCTATAATGATATGGTGTCAAACAATCAACAATTTATTACTAGCAACCAGATGGTGTCCGATTGCTTTGATGCCCTACTCGTGTATATATCGCATTTATTATTTATTTTCCATTTCCACTAGTCCGATTGAGTCGAAAGCGAATAGCGTATTCGTAAATACATTGAGAGATTAATTGAGAAGATGAATAAATGGCAATACAAAAGGCTCAGTATTAGAAATTTAGAATACCTTAGTCTAGTGTTTGCCTCTACCACTAGTCCAGCTTTAATGTGGCTTAGTTTGCTCTTTGTATAGGTAACCCGTCTAGTGTTGCCTCTGTCTCAAAGAGAAGTCGGACCAAAACAACTCGGTATCAACTCAGATGACCCTACATGGGCTCACTATTTTACGCTTGACATAACTAAGAAACATCACCTACGGTGCAAGTATTGTGACAAGCTCAAGAAGTGGTGGAATTACAAGAATTAAGTACCATCTTGTAGGAATTAAAGGTTTCAATACTACTAAGTGTGGAAAAGTTCCAGCTCCAAAGTGTAGCAAGAGATATTTGATTTGCTTATATGAAGAAGACTAGTGAAAAGAACAGAAAAACAAAGAAAAGGAAATGGACAGAGCTGAAGTTAACATAGAAAACTCAGATTGTGAAAGTGGCGGTGAAGGTTCAGATCATGGCAATAATGCTCTTTGTGGTGAAGCCAAAGGCGACAAGAGGATCTAGTAGCTCTAGATCTCATGAAAGTGTGGTCAAACTATTGACAAGTACTACAAGCCTCCTTCTATAGAAGAATCTGCTAGTATGACACAGAGAGGAATTAATCTAAGCAAAAAGGTTCAAACAACATTGACAACTCAGAAAAGAGAAGAGAGGAGGGATAGAACTTGTGAGTACATATGTCAGTGGTTCTATGAAGCTAGCATTCCACACAACCCTTCCTAGCTTTGATCATATGTTAGAGGCCATTGGTCAATTTGGTAGAAATCTGAAAGGGCCTAGTCCCTATGAGATGAGTGGACCGTTCTTGCAGAAAAGGAAGGAAAAGGTGATGGATGGATTCAAGGAGCATAAGGAATCATGGGAGGTCATAGGTTGTTCTATCATGATAGATGCATGGACAGATAGGAAGGGTAGGGGAGTGATGAATTTAGTTGTGCATAGTGCTCATGGGGTACTCTTCTTAGATTCGAGTGGAATGCTCGGGTGATGGAAAGATGGCAAATATATATTTGAACTTGTGGATAGGTACATAGAAGAGATAGGGGAAGAACATGTTGTCCAAGTGGTGATCGATAATGCTAAGCGTCAATACAAGTGCAAACAACTCTATTGACAAAGAAAAAGACCTTCAATATTTTGGAATGGATGTGCTGCTCATTGCTTGGATCTCATGCTAGAGGATATTGGTAAGCTTGGACCAGTTGAGGAGACCATTGCTAATGCAAGGCAAGTGACTGTTTTCTTGTATGCTCATACTAGGGTGTTGGATTTTGATGAGGAAGTTTCTTAAGAAAGACTTGGTTCGCTCTAGGGTTACACGATTTGCCACTGCTTGAATCTAAAAAGCTTGCTGGACAACAAAAAAGAGTTGACAAGACTATTTAAATCAGATGAGATGGAGGAATTGGGTTACTTGAAGGGCCAAGGGAAGAAAGCCAACAAAGTGATCAGATCCAAGCCTTACGAAAAATGTTGACATTGCGATTAATTACTTTGAGCCATTGGCTAATGTGTTGAGAAGAATGGATGTGACGATGTACCATCAATGGGATTCTTCCATGGATTAATGTTGGAGGTGAAGAAAGAAATTTCTCAGAGGTTTGATAATGATGAGAGCCGCTTCAAAGAAGTCTGGGATATCATTGATAGAAGATGGGACAACAAGCTCAAGACTCCACTACACCTAGCTGGGTACTATTTGAACCCTACTACTATTACCCAAATAAATCGGAGATTGTGAAAGATGGATCATTTGCAAGCAGTGTGATTTCCTATATTACAAAGATGGTGGTGGTGATGAAGAAACCTAAGACAAGATAATTGAAGAACTCGAATTGTATCAAAATCAGCAAAGGGAGTTTTGAAGTGAAATTGCTACAAGGCAAATGAAAGAACAAGAATTTCAATCCGGTGAGGTTGTTGAATCGCTTCACCTCCTATTCATGCTCACCATCATTTTGAAAACGCCTTGCCACATTTCATTCAATAGTGTTGCTTGTGGGATACCATTTTTAAAAGATTTGCTTGTACAAAATAGCAAAGCAGGATGGAACTGTTGTAGTTGAAAGTCTAGGTTGTGGAGGTCTTATATTTTTGTTTGTAGAATTGAGCCTTTCTAATTCAACTGGTGTGAACCACACAGAGTGTCAATGAATACTTCTTTCATAGTGATTTTTTAACCTTTTGACATCTATCACTGGTGTGAACCACTTGAGTATGTCAATTGATTGATGTCCATTTGTAGACATCAAACATTTGAAAAATGTAATTGCAATGGCACAGATGTGTTGGTTTTGATATTGCATTAGTCATAGTTTCTATGCTGTGTGTGTGTGTTCCTTGATTAGGACAGGAAGTTTTCTAGCTCAAGCATTGTCTATCCTCCACTACTGAGAAGGATCCTTGTTTTAGATTGGAAAAAATCTTGAGTCTGATTCTTCTAATAGTTTGGTGTCCCTATAGTCCCATTGTGCGTACATGTATTTGGTAGACTACTTATTTACAGATTAGGTGATTGCAAGCAATAGGCTTAAAGCCATTGCACATTTGCACCTAAATAGCTTTAATTATCTGTACATAGAAATCACTTAACTCTAGTTGCTACCGAGGTATCCTCCACCCCACGCCGGCAAAGCACCCCACAACCTTGCCACTCCAAACACCAACTGCTACCACAATCGGACTAGCCTACCACCACTAGCTCTTTCTAGGCCCACTGGACTTCAAAGTGAAAACCCAACTTGAACCATAACAGTCTTTGGAGAGTGCGAATTGTGACATGTATTACAAAGATGGTGGCTGTTCAAATTCTAACTTGTTTAATGTTTATGCAAAAAAAATGGTGGTTGCACCATGGCACAAGCACACCAAATCTTAGGAAATTGGCAAAGAAGGATTCTAAGTCGACTGCAGCTCCTCACTTGTGAGAGGAACCTGGTTAGTATTTGAACAGGTAAAAAGAAAATTATGACATGCATCTTTGTGTGCATGCTATCTTTTTGAATTTTAATGTTTGTTCATGGAATTTAAATCGACCTACTGACCTTGTCTTCACTACTTGACTCAGAGGTTCATACAAAGAAGCTTAATAGGCTACTTCATGAAAGGATGAGAGATCTTGTATTTGTTAAATTTAATTCTAAGTTAAGGAATAAGAGAGAGAAGAAGGATAGAGATCCTTTGGAGAAAAAAAGTAGATGATGTTGTGGCGGATGATGATAATGAATTCATTATGGTATTACGCCTTTGCCAAGTGAAATGGAACAACAACAATGTACACAAGAATCACATAAGCACACACCACAACAAGCACAACCACAAGCTAAAAGGAAAAGGCATGTGCACCCTAAGAAGAAGAGGAAAGTTAGAGCTGCAGTCTTTGATGAGAAATGGCCCGGTCTTGACTCAAGCTCCTTCATCGATTAGGAAGATTGTCTTGATGGTACTCTAATGCGCATCATCGACTCGATAAGTCTTCCTCTCCCTATGTCTCTGAGTCTGATTAGTGAGACTAGAAGAAATGAAGATTGCAATATTGCCTCGTATTAGTAATTTAGTATCCACTGTCTGATTGCAATATTGCCTTGTCTGATTAAGTGATTAGTGAGACTAGAACTCTTGATGACCTTTTGTGTTGTACTGTTAGCTTTATTCAACTAGTTATGTATCAACTATCAACTGGTTATTGCCTTGTCTGTTAGTTTTAAATGGCCCAGTGTAGCCTGTTGTAATGTACTCCTTTCAATCAATAATGGTTATGAAGTTATGCCAATGTCATGTCTTTTTTTTCAATTTTTTTGCAAAAACAACTAAATGGTATAACTGCAGCTATCTCCCGCTATAGCTGTGCTTAGCTGCTGAGAAGGTCAGCAGCTAAGAGGCTTAGCTGGCTATTTAAAACATTGGTCCAGACAAAGCAAACAGCGTGGGGTAATCATTGGTAGTAACAAATATTATTGCTCTACATACGAAGTCCTTCTTTCGGAACACATCGTACATCGGCTCCCCATGCCTCCATAGCCTCTCCATTTCTTACATCAAAGGCTCGATGAACACATCTATATCAATGCCTGGCTGTTTAGGGTCAGAAATAAGAATAGTGAGGAGAAGATACTTTCTCTTCTGACACAACCACGTTGGGATGTTGTACCGCTCATCCTCTCATTGAAGGGAATCATTCCATTGGTGCTCAAGCCAAACCATATATTTCTTAGGTCATCGCTGAATTCTTTGTGCTTCTCATCAATCCTTTGCCACTGACTATAATTAGCCGGGTGTGCAATCTTATCAGCATCCACCTTGCGCTCATCATCCCACCATGTCATGAGTGCGGCTTCTTTAGGGTTTGGGAAGATACGTCTCAAGCGGTCGGTCACTGGCAGGTACCACATTACCAAGGTAGGAATTCTTCTCTGCTTTGCATCGTTGCCTAATGGAGTGTCCTCTGGGGGCTGAGATTCTTGTACCACCTTTTTTGTACCCTTCTTATTCTTCTTTTTCCCCGTGGAGGCTTTGTCCCCACCGTAAAGGTCATTGTTCTTGTATCGGCTGGCCCCACACCGGGGGCATTTATCCAGTGACTTGAATATTTCACCACAAAAAAGGATACAGTGGTTGGGGCATGTATAGATTTTTTCAACCCCCATTGTCAATGGACTTATGACCTTCTTCACTTGGTATGTGTTGGTGGGAACTGAGTTTGGTTGTGGCAGCACCCATGACAGGAGACGCAATAGATCATTGAAACTACAGTCTGACCAACCGTACTTAGCCTTTAGGATGAGTAGCTCAAGCACAAAACGTAGCAATGTCTAATGTGTCGGACAACCCTTTTCAACACCATACATAGTCTCATTCGATACTTTTGTCACCCTTTCCCAATTTTCTAGACCTTTCGGGCTCTTTAGTAAAATCTCTGGTCCAAGGGCTCGAATCATGTCCTCTAAATCATCTTCATCCCCGACATGTGCTCCACCATCATTATTGGCACCACCTTCGTCATTACCATCCCAACCACCAGCATCACCACCTTATTCATTGCCAAACTCGGGATCCATTCGTGCAGCAAGCTCTGCTGAATATTGGGACAGGGATTCTAGGGTTTCGTCGTCGTATTCCTCCTCATCCTTATCGTTAACAATAACCGTTTCACCATGATGGATCCACACTGTGTAGTCCTCGACAAATCCTCACATAATCAAATGTGATTTAATGACAATCACATCTATCCATGCCATACGGTTCTTGCAATCTTTACAGTGACAAATAATTGTATTCTTATTCTCTATCAACATAGTTGCATGCTTCTCTGTGGCTTCAATAAATTTATCCACCTCTTCACGGAAATCTGCCTTGAACCTTAACGAACCATACATCCAAGAGTTCCTGTACTCCATCTTTTACAACAACAACAAAACAAACATTAAAAGACTACTTATTCATATATATATATAAATAAATCAAATTAATAATTACTTGAGAATAATTGTATATACTTTAGATATATATGAATATAAATCAAATATAATTGCATGAAGCATACAAACACACCATGATAGAGGAAAAATTAATTAATGGCCTATTTATCCATAAATAATTAAAATAAATATTTGTTGATTACAAAAAACAATTTCAAAGACAACAATTAGCAACAATTATATTTTACCCAATATCTTTCATGCAAACCCTAGTCCAATTTCATCAAATATAAATTTACAAAAACGAAATTAATAAAAACAGCAAACCCTAGATCTAGATCTACATGCACATGAAACATCCATAAAACTAACTAATTGTTCACTAAAATCAAGAAACATGGACCAAATAAGGGTATGATCTTGTTCCCCTACATAATTTACCCTAATACATTCAAAACTTGGGTCTAATTTGCTTCATAAGTAGCTCAAGCACCATAGAAGAGAGAGAAAAGCAAAACTCTACTTACTCACTAACCAACCATTAAAACTTCAAAAAAAAGTGTGGAATAACATTTTCTTACCTTCTACAACCTCTCCACCAAAAGATTTGAGACTAAAACCTTCCCCCCTTAGTAGAGCAATTTTTGGGAGATGCCCAAGGCCTCTCCACCTTTTTTTTATGGGTTGGAGTGAGTGACCCGAGGAGGAAGAAGGGGCTACAATTTTTTATACGTGGGTCATTTGTAGAGGCGGCCCCTACAAATAGCAACACCGGGGGTGACTGGTGAGTGAGCCGCCCCTACAAATCGACCCATTTGTAGGGGCGGCTCGTATCACTAGCTGCCCCTACTGTTCCATTTGTAAGGGCGGCTGGTCTCGTGGGTCCCGAGCACGCCCACTATAGGGGTGGCTCCATCACCAGCCACCCCTACAAAAAAATTGTCCCGTTGCTACAAACATTTTTTGTAGTAGTGCAATCCATGACTCGAGGAGTGGGTGTTAGTGGTGGTAGAAGGTGATCAACATGAGGGTGTAGGTGTAGTATCCATGAAGTTGGTAGCTTGACTTGGTGAGTTTTATCATGGTTGGATGCATACTTGTGAAATAACAAGAATATGTAGATCAAAGAAGCCACTGAAAACCAATGAGAATGGTAAGATCGAAGATTGGACTTAAGAAGATTTAATTAGAGTAGGCTAGAGAAATATATGCATAGACAAGAAAGCATGGTTCTTGGAAAAATATACATATTGGTGTATTAAACGATGCACTTGTACAGTGATCCAATTGTGTGCTTTGAAGTTGACTAACCGGAGTATCACACAATGTTAGTTCTAGAGTAGAGAAAATTTAGTTGATCAGATGATCTGGTGGCTTTGAAAATGAACCAACTAGAGTATCTCTTGGAGGTTCCAATGGAGAGATAGTTTTTCTAGTCCATGTCAAATTGTACTAAGTGGATGATCTGGTGCTTTGATAATAGTATTAGAATTAAGTATTGTGCAATCGAAATTAGGCTAGGATTGATTTTTTGGTACATGAAGGATTAAACTGATCGAATGATCTAGAGTTTGTTACTTTTTCTTGGTAGATGTTAGCAACGAGTTTTGGACTTCTATTCAATATATACCCATCCATTGGGATCATTGTGGGAGGGGGTCTCCTAGACATGAGGGAGTTACATTTCACATATTTGAAGTTGATAGATAATTTAGTTTTGTGCAAAAGTAGAAATTCTTCTTGTACTTTCCGAAAGAGACTTGTGAAATGTACATGACTTGTGCATCTATCTATCTTTGGTATCTATTTAGGTCAAGTGGAAGCTCTTGGCTTGTTTTTCTTGGTGGTTGGCAACTCCTAGCTAGTCTTGGTGATTGGAGGAGTGCTTGTGGAGCTCTTGGATTTCTGGGGCCTTTACGATGGAAAATTGTACATAGAGTTAACGAGACTAAGATGGGGCATTCTTAGTGGGCAATTGTGTCTATGTGGCTCAAGGAGGAATACAACTATTTTTTGGGTGATCCAATGAGGGATAGGGGTCAGTGGTATCTCTCGATACCTCAGGAAAAATATGGTGTCTTCTTGCCCTCTCTTTACTTTCCAGCTTTTGCTTAGTGCTTGTGGTTGTTAAATAGCTCTTCATGATTGTGCTTTGTTTGTTCAACTAGTATGTGAGGCTTAGAAGTTGGGGTGAAGTAGTGCTAACTCTAGGTCGACCAATTAGAATTTTTGTGTTCTAAGACCCCTCCTTTATTTCCACTAAGTAATATATTTTCCATCAGACTTTCACTCATTAACTCAATATGTGTTGTTTCAAATATCCAATTGTTGTCACAATATAGAAATTAGGTACAAAATATAGAAAAAGAAGCTAGAAGAAATGGTTTTACCTCCATACAAACGATTATGTGCCTTCCTTATACATTATGCATCTCCTCTAAAAGTGTGTGCCTTCAGATAATGACTATTATATTTAGAAATCTAAAATTGAATTGGTTTACCTTCCCTCTATAACTGAAAGAGTTACACTATTCTTTGAGTTTTGAGTATTTCCCCTTTGTTCTGCTTGATTATTTGTTTGTGGAAAATATGCAGGTTCATTTGGAATGGGAAGTGTGGTGCCTCGATTCTCCAACATGAACAAAACAGATGACATGACTGGCCTATCATTGGGGTTGTCCTGCACACACAAGAGTCCGATATGGATGCAAAGCAAAGCTTCATCTGGTGTACAACTCTCAATAATACTTGAGTCTACCAAATCATTTGCTCTCCCTTCCTTCAACAAATTCCATGCCTGAATAAAGCAAATCAATAGTTAAGTGAGGTTGTGGGATTCTAAAAACTTTGATGTTTGTTGTTTGCTAATTTATAAAACTATACTCACATAAATAGTAAGGTTTTCAAAATCCAATATTTGATTGGAAGAGCTTATCTTCTGACCACTTACAACCTCCAAAGTCAAGATACCGAAGCTATACACATCGGACTTGACAGAAAATATGCCTCTGAGTGCATATTCAGGAGCCATGTAGCCGCTGTTGATATTTTTACCATGAAGAGTTTTCTTTGTCTTAGCTTAACATTTATGCAAATTTTTGTAACACCCTCAGTGTTACACCGTTAATCATCTACTAAAACATGTCATGAGCATCATACTTGTGTGTTAATGCATGTGGTGAAGTGAGTAGATAATGCATTGCAACTAAAACGAGCTAAAAAATGCAAAACGAAAGTTGCTCCATGATCCGTACAGTTAACAAGTAGGGGTGTAAACTAATTTTTATTGAACAAAAATACTATAAAACATGTATGTGACACTTAAATGAAGTTTAAAATATGAACTTTATAAATGACAATGAAATACTTGGTATTAAAAAAGAATATTGCTAAGTAATATTTTCAGTAGCTTAGTAATGCAATATGAAATTAAGATTTGCTCAAATGCTTAGAAAATTTCGAAGCTTATGGATAGCTAGACGCTGCTATGTTTAGCAATTTATTTGGAGAGATTAGGTTAAGGAGTTGTGTAGTGCTATGATTTGATTTAGTAGTTCCATATGCCATCTTGAGTGTAGTGAAGCCGGTTTACGTTTAGGAGCAACGGTTTGGTCATGATCAGCGCTTTAAAATTCGGGAACGTCACAGCTTTGTGCTGTCTGGCGCCGTCCGCGTGGTCACCACGCGTGGCCGACCCATGTCGCCGTGCGGTTGTGCCATGTGCGCACACATGGCCGTGCACAGGCTGGCCGTGGCCACCATGGCCTTGCCGCGGCTTGGCCGCTCTGGCCACACCGCTAGGCCGCTGGTCCGCTCTGCACCCGACCGCCCCTGCCACCGCGATTACCGCTGGTGCCACTGCTGCCTTCGTGCCTACGCCGCATCGATGTCGCTGCTGCTACCGTCGCATCGCCACGCTGCGTGCCTGCTGCTGCGCTGTGCCACTGGCCCGCCTTGATGCTACGCGCATGAGGCCGTGTCGTCGTCGCCTTGCCATTTATGGCACTACGGTGTGTGGGTCATGTTGGCAGCGAGCATGTTGCCGTCGGCTAGCGCTTGGCCGTGGGCCACCCCAGTCATGCCAATCGTGTCCCGCCACGCACGCACATGCCAAACCTTTGACCGAGTCCCCACCACCTCCCGTCCGCTTGCTTCTCCCCTGTCCACCTCTCTACTGCCGCACCAGAGTGCCTAGACACGAGAGGACGCCTTCCATTAATTCGTTGCGCCCACCGCTCTGCCCTCACGTCCCCTCTCCGGCCGTCTCTACCCCACTTTGATTGCGGCTCAGCCAAGCCTCAATTTTGGAGCTTCGCCCCACCACCACGCCGTTAAGACCCGTCACCGCCCGCGCCATGGCCAGTCCTCCCCACTTAGTCCCGCGTCGAATTGGCTGCACCAATAGCTCTGCCTTGAGCCCCTCTACGTCGTGCACACGCTAGTCATAGCTCTGTGCCACCTCCTCACTGCTGACGCAGTCGTGCCTTTGTGGTCCGCCGTTCACCTCGCAGCGCGCACGTGGCCAGCCTCGCTCGGGTCATCTCCGGCCGAGCCGGCACCTCGGTTAGGTCACTGGTGAGGTGTCGTTCCTCAGCCGCTACCCCTACTGCCTTGTTGTTGCTGTTGCTCACCAGAACACCGTCACCATTGTCGCAGGGTGCCCACCATCATGGAGAGGTCCTTCTACGACATCCCGGCTCGTGCAACCGCCGCCCATCGCCTCGCGTCGACCCCTTGGTGAGATTCGGCCTCTTAGATAGGTTAACATGGGTCCCGGGTGGCTAGCGCTGTCGCCAGTGGCACCGCTTGCTGTGCCAGAGCATGCGGGGGAGGCCAGGGACCATGCCGTTCTAAAGAGGAGAGAGTGCAAGGGTCTTTCTGCATAGGTACTGTCTCTAGGAATAGTAACATGGACTGCGTGTTGTTTTGTTCAGAGTCCAGGGGCGCTTTTGCTAATATGTTAGCGCGCACGTGGGTTCCTCATCGTGGGCCTCATTCGCGCGCGTGGGCCGTGCCTCTCGTGGGCCGCGTTGGGCCAGATTCGGTTTTTCTTTTTCATGGAAAATAGAAATAGCTTTTTATTTTTATTTCTGAGCTGAATTTTGATAATTAATATAAAATGTTATAGATGTCCAAAAATTGTGAAACTAATTTTGTTGGGTTCCTAAAAATATCGTCTACCTATGTGTACAGTTAGTTCATACATATCTGTGTGGATGCTAAGGAGCATTAAAATAGTTGAGGTGCTTAGTATTATTTGATTAATAATTATAGGATTTCTTGTGGTAGATTGGTGATAGTGAAAACTCTAAAAATTTTATAGTAGTTTCATTGTATTATTATGTGCTCACTGTAATTTTTGTGGCCCTAGAATAGACTACTTAATAGGTAGCTAAATACCCATTAAGGCTAAAGGAATAATGGCGTGATATTGGTTTATAAAAGTTAAGCACTTGTAGGGTGAGCTTGAAATCTATTTGGTACAGATAATGATTAGCTTAGTATCTTAGTCATTAGAGCTAGCTTAGTAGCTTAGCATGTGTATTCTTATTTTAAGAGTTGTTGTTGCTAAAATACTAAGTGTTGCATTATCATTGCATGCATGTAGAGAATGAGTTGGTAGAGTTCATGATCGCCGAAGAGCAGGAGTACGAGGAGGTGATCGAGGAGTACAAGGAGGAGGTCCTCGTATAGGAGGAAGCCCCACATCCACTGACGACTGACATAGCTGGCAATCCACCTGCCCAAGGCAAGCCCCGGTACATAACCTTTATTTTTTATAATCACTGAATATATATATGTGATATGCATTTACGTTACAGGAATTTTATAAAAACCACTTGCATAAATATATCTGTCCTAAGAGTCTTACTAGTGCAGGTTCGAGTAGCTTCTATGCTTAGGTTTTCGGTAGCATGAATAACCTGCCGTTACTCACAATTGGTGATTATTATAATTACTCTCAGGATACAATGATGAAAGAAAAAATAGAGATATGGTAGGGATATAGTATGGGTATTGGTGGGTGTAACAGGTTGTGTCTTGCGGCCAACAGGGCTTAACTTGGTTACACTATTTTCCCTGTTCGTATCGATTAAGGACCGTCCGTTGCTGTGGATGGTAGTCAGGTCATAGACTTATTATACTGAGCACATACTTGCTTATGGGAGCGGGAAGACTCGTTACGCTCTTGTCGTGGGTTTCGACTCTTTCTGGACCGACTGATTGGAGGTGGGAAAAAGTGGAGGTCTAAGCACCATACTGAGACCGGGTCTCAAGTGTGGGGGCTTGGAGTCCAAATTTGGACAGGACCTATACCCCGTGATAGGAGTGGAATGAGTTGGTCTTGTTTGTGATTGGGGTACAAGCAGGGCGTGTGTTTCAAGGTACCCAGTTCGGATACATTGGTTCGCGAATCACTGTTTCTATGAGATGGTACGACTTGGCTATGGTCTAGCACCGTAGTAAGAACTAAAAGATGAAAGATGGTAAAATGGTTCTGATTACTCAACCCTTGCTTGAAAGTAGAACATGTGCTTACCTAGAATGGTTAGCTAATAAAGTAATCATGACTGCTAATAAAACTTGACTGTAAGGATGAACTATTAGTAACGCTTTCCGCAAATAAAAAGAAAACAACAAACCCATATTGCCTATCATATCCTTGAGAGTCAAGAAACTATTCTCACTAGTCAGGTAAGTCTTGTGAGTACATTGTGTACTCAGGGTTTATTTTACCCCTGTTGTAGGTGTAGCTTGAGGAGTAGCTCTTATGTGGAGGATTCTTTTGGTAGGCATAGATGGATCCTTGTATCGTTTTCGCTAGATGTTTATTTTTATTTCGCTATTTAATTATTGAACTTTGAACTCTGATATTGTAATAAATGATTTCCAATAACTCTGGTTGTATGAAATGGACTAAGTATTGTAAGCTCGTACTTATTATTGGATTCTAGATGTAAAACATGGATTGTTTCAAATTCTCCCTTAGGGTATGCTCGACGGAACCGCTACAAGTAACCCACTTTTCGGGGTGCTTAGTGTCTAGTGGAAGACAAGCACCTCCGATAGTGTGTTATTCCAGGCGGTTCTGCCACAGGTGGTATGAGAGCCAATAATGAGTCTACGAGTTTAAAAATTCTTTTCAAAACCTAAAATTTGACCAACAAAAGCTTTGCGAAAAGTAGGATGTGATAAATTATGTAAATAAGTATAAGCCCTAGTAATATGGTCTATTTAGGATAGTGGAACTGGTTTTATCTAATCAACCTTCTGTAGGTACACTAACTTACACTGCGTAAGAATCGTTTAGCGTATGGGAAGTGAGTGTGCGCTGTGCCAAAAATTATATATAAATGCCGCTATATTCCAGCTTAAGCGAACGAATAGGTCGATCCATGCATCATGGGAAGAGAATCTTGCTTAAACTAAACTCCCCCACACATATAATTTTTGATAGTAAATTGATAGGATAATAAATAAAGAGAAATGCTTTAGCTCTTAAGGAAAAGTCTCGCTAGTAACCATTTATTACGCCTTATCATCTCTTTAACCTTTTGTTTCTAAATATGGAGGTTTTGTCTCTAATGGTGGGTTCCTATCTGTTTATAGATGAACCTAAGGTCTGGTCGTGGGAGCACCAGTGCTGGGACGGGCCGTGGTCTTGGTGAAGACTAGGGCGAAAATGGTCGTGGCGATGATCATGGCAATGCCAACGAGGAGAGCCACGAGGCCCCATTCCTTGGTCCTCCTCCTCCGCCACTACCACCACCTCTGATGACCTATGCCGAGATGATGTCTGAGATGTTGGCTGCTCGTTGCGAGTCAACCCATGCCCTGAAGATGCTGGCACAGGCTATTGGTGTCTTCGCTCGTGGAGGCCCTGGTGGCAATGGCGGGAATGTGGGTGGTGCTCGCGGTCCCAAGAGACCCTATTCCTATCAGGACTTTTTGGGGACACACCCGCCCACGTTCACGCCGACTGCTGAGCCTCTAGACGTGGAGCATTGGCTTCGTATTTTGGAGCAGAAGTTTCAGCTGCTCAATGTGACTGACGAGCAGAAGGTGCGCTTTGCTGCACAATAGCTTCTAGGATCTGCCAGTGCTTGGTGGGACACTTTCAATGCCTTACAGCCTATGGACCACCATGTGACTTGACGGGAGTTTACCACTGCTTTCCGTCAGTACTACATTCCTGCTGGTTTGCTGAACAGGAAGCTGTCTGAGTTTCTAGAGTTGAAGCAAGGAAACATGACTGTGATGGAGTATGTGAACAAGTTCAACAATCTTGCACAGTATGCTGGGACTCATGTGGATACTGATGAGAATAAGATGGACCGTTTCAATCGTGGTCTCTCTTGCATCTTGCAAGAGAAGCTGTATACAGGGGCTATCAGACCTTTGGTGCTTTGATGAATGCTGTCATTGCTATGGAGGGACTTTATCGTGACTCTCAGGCTGAGTGGAAGTGCAAGAGGGTGATCACTGGGTCTTCTAGTTACCCACAGTCGTAGAAGGTACAGGTTGTGAGGAGGATGTCCTATCACTCTCTGGGTGGACAACCGTCTCGCCAGACTCAGTAGACTCATCAGGCACCTCTCACTCAGTACAGTGCACCTACTCAGCAAGTGCAACAGCCTCAGAGACAGCAGGTTCCGCCTCGTTAGGGATAGGGGAACAAGCCATTTGCTTGTTTCAAGTGTGGTAAGGAAGTTCACCCTTCTTCCAACTTGCTAACCACAAAGTGTAGAACTTGTGTGCACGTGTGTTAGTATTTTTCAAAGCATTTTACAAGGGTCAAAGTTAGCACACTAGATTCCTAAATGCATATGCAAAATTCATGTCACCTAGCGGCACTCGATAAACTGTTTAGCCAAAGATTTTCCCTCTTTATAGTACGGCTATCGATCCTAAGTCACTCACACCCTCTATGGTGTTTTGAGTGCAAAATAAAAACCTATCTTATAGCTTTGCCTTGATCTTCTCGGTTTTTATTTTTCTCTTTCTTCTTTTCTAAGTTGAGCACTTGATTATCATCATCTCATGTCCATCTTCAACTCCATAGACCTCATCTTGCTCAAACACTTGGCTTGCACCAACCTAGCTCATATCATAGCTCATGACAAAGGTTAGTGCTAAGTTTTATCAATTATCCAAAACCAAACTAGGGCTTTTAGACCCGCTTTGTATTTTCATTATGTTGGTTGTCACCGAACGTCCTTGCCATGCCAAAGTCCGCTATTTTGGGTCTCATTTCTTCATCCAACAAAACATTGCTTGCTTTGAGATCTCTATGAATTACCTTTAGTCTAGAATCTTGATGAAGGTATAGAAGTCCTCTGGCAACCCCTTTGATTATGTTAAAACGTGTTGGCCAATCTAGCATTGCTTTTCTTGTACCGCCTACAAAGAAAAACCATTTCTTACTAACTAGTTTATATGGTTCATGAGCTATTAGAGCATACTGAAAATGTGAGCATCTAAACTGTTGTTAGGCATGTACTCAAAAATCAACAACTTTTCGTCTCTCTCTATGCAGCAACCGAGAAATCTAACCAAATTTCTGTGTTGTAGCTTGGAAATTAGAAGAACTTCATTTTTGAATTCCACTATCCCTTGCTCGGAACCCCTATGAAGCCTTTTGATGGCAATTTCTCGGCCATCTAACTTTGCCTAACAATTAAATTGAAAAATAGATAGGAATATTAATCTCATATAACTGCAATTGAGAAAAGGCATAAACAGGAAAATATTAGATGATAATTCTTGACATCATCCTAATAATTAGTGGCATAAATACCTTGTAAACTTTGCCAAAACCTCCTTGTCCTATCATAAATGATTTGTGGAAGTTATTTGTCATAGCTATGACATCTTTCAAACTAAGAACAGGAAATTCAAAGCCTTCAGCAGCATTCACCTCCCCAAAGACTAAGGTCTTGTGCTTTTGTCTTTTTTGTTTATTCCCTATTTCATAAATTTCAAGAAAATTTCTCTGTCATGAGGGGAATATATTCCATTGAATTATTCAATAAAATAACGATTATATATTAGAGAATATGTCATATATGTAGATACTTGTCATCGAATACACACCTTTGGCAACTTTGGACTTAAAAACACATATCAAAATGGATATGCATGTCAGCAGAACACTTGCTAAATTTGGCAGTATAATCTTCATTGTCCTTCTGTCCTTCCTTCTACCTTTGAGAAGAAATGAAGTCAATTATGAACCAAGCATATACGGAGGACATATTTTGATTTTATAAGTTGTTATACAAAATTTGATCGACATGTGCATGTTAAATTAAAACCATTGTGCATATTGTACCTTTTATTCAGAATTCTATGAGTAAATATAAGGATCTTATGTCCTAGAATATCAACAAAGGAAGCTTGAAGTGAAATCTAGTAGGGGCTAATAGTGCTAACCTCAAGAGAACATTAATATTTAAGCTTAATAACTATTTACTCTAGAAAACTTTAAAACCATGAAGGTAATTGCTACCTTTGGTCTACACTGATATCCTCTGCCACTAAAAAACATTCAATTTTCTCTATCAAAGAATTATACGTGTAGTATAAATTCTTTATAAAGAAATAAAGTGCTAACAATTATACCATCAACATAGATATGCATAATGTTTCAACCAAAATGCATAAATTTTTGCAAAGTAACAACTTACATATTTGTTATCATTGATATTTTAATATAGTTTTAAGTGCGTTGCTATCGTTATTCATATGAGAGTCCTTAAAAAAACAATGTTTTTGATGGCTCAAACCTAAAAATATACTAAATTTATCGTCCACACATGCATGTATAGTTAATCTACAAAATTACACATGTATAATAATTTAGATCATTTTTTTACATATCTATCTATCTAGATATAAAGCACTTTATGCGTGATCGGCTGGGGCTGGCTGGGCTGGCCAGCCCCTCACAAAAACACTGTTTATCTGAATCAGCCAGCAGTACTTCTCTCTCACATAAACAAACCAGCAACGATACGAACTAGACAACCGAACAGACTTTTTTTTTCTCCTGACCTACGCTGTAGTTACACAGTACCCACCCGTCTCCCCCGCTTGTTTGCCTGTTCATCCACAGTCCACCGTTTCTGACCGTCCATTCACGCACAGCCATCAGATGCTCGCCACGTCCTTTCCAGCGTCCGTATCCGCCCGACCCCTCCGACTGCCTCCTCCACCCAGCCCGTCCAAAAAAAAAAAAGGAAAACGGCGACGGCACCGAGGCCTCCACCATTACCGCAACAGCCGCCGCCGCTGCCGCCGCCCCTTTGGCCACCGCGTCTCGCGCCGCCGCGACGGCGCTACCCGTCACCGCATATCGTGCCGCGCCGCGGCCCTGGACCACCGCATCTCACGCCGCCTCGCGGCCACCGGTCCAGCTCCGCCTCTCTAGGTCGCGCCGCTATCCCATCGCGCGGCCAGCTAAGGCACGCTGGTCCGGCCCTGTCCCTTCCACGCCAGCTCGGCCAACGGCGTCCGTCTTCAGCCTCCACAGGAACCCCCGTCGCGCAGCTGCTCTCCCGTGACGACGGCCCCCTTCCACGGCAGCTACAGCCCGGCCTTCGTCCACAACCCTTGCCAACAGGTGCACTCCTCCCTTTTCCTTTTTTATTCTCCCGAATTTCTCCAAATGCTACATACGCGATAATTCAGAATTCAGATGTGCACTCTTAGTTTCCCTCATTCAGATGTGCATACCAATTCGCACCTGTAAGCTGCAAGTTCCATTTGTCGGCCTGTCTCCTGTTGCCTTATGCTACTGCTTTTAATCTTATTTGCATCAGGTTTATTGCCGCGTATGACATCTGCACCCTATCTTAGTTGGCCACTTTTGCCTTGCTGCTTCAGCATACCCGGCGCAGCTTCGGTTGCCAACGATGACAACGCAGGCAACGAACTATTTCTCCGCCCATGGACAAAGAATATCACGATCAGAAATACCGCATCATGAAGCACTGAGGCGTCGGTCTACGCTGCCTGACGAAGCTCCAGCCTCTACGAATGCCACCTCTCCTCAGAGTACTCGCATTTCTTTTCCCAAGCATTCATTTTTTCTCCTGTGAAACATGCCTATGTCCACTGCTTCATACAGTTGTCAAATTACACTGATACATTCTTATATTTTTTGGCAGCCTCCCAACCACCTGAGCCATCTGTTGCTTCTACAACGATTCGCAGGTGTAGGACCTGTTCAGAAATACCGCATCGTGAAGCACTAAGCGTCGGTCTACGCTGCTTCCTGGCGATGCTCCAGCCTCCATAAATGCCACCTCTCCTCAGGGTATTCACATTTCCTTTTGCAAAGCATTCATTTTTACCTCTCTGAAACATTCCTACATCCACTGCTTCATACAGTTGTCCGATTACGCTGATACATTCTTACACTTTTCGGGCAGTGTCCCAACCACCTGAGCCATCTGTTACTTCTACAACGATTCGCAGACGTATAACGGACGTCATCCTCCACGATGATGGTCAGTGCAACCATATTTACCTACATCAAACTGCTTGCTTACATTCCTGCTTTCCAGATCTCTGTCCAATGACTCACATTTTCTGCCTTCTACAGTCCTCGGATTACACTGATGGATTATTATACTTTTTGACAGCATCTCCACCGCCTCAGGCATCTGTTACTTCTACAATGATACGGAAACGAAGGGCAGACGTCATCCTCTGCGATGATGGTAAGTGCAATCATATTTACCTACATCGAACTGCTTGGTTACAAACCTGATGTCCAGATCTCTGTCCCCCAAATTTCATCCTAAAAACAATGTATTGTTTCAGCATCTTCCTCCTCAAGATCTGCCCGTCGTCGGGTTTCATTTACCCAAACCAATGCCACGGCGAATCCCACTATTGGAAGCTTCGGTCCACACAAACGTGAGCCTCCTCTCTGAAAACATTTTCGTACACGCTGTACTCATGTTGCATGTCTAAATGACACCTCTTATGCCTTCGAGAAAGGCTAAATTCGCTGCTACATGTTAACACACCAAATGCATTGCTCAATCCATTCTACTGTTAGATCCATTAGTATATATGGTGCTGCAGTTATTCGTACGTAGCCATGTTACCATATGCCTTCAAACCAATGTCCATAGTGAATGAGATTGATGTCGCAGTTCTTTATAACCATTGCTCCTGCTGCACCACACAAACAGCTAACTGTCTACCCTTTGGTTACCTCATTTTAATTAATAATTTATTTTCTTTGCTTCTTCTACAAATTACAATCAGTGTTTCCCCTGCTCTTCATTTGCGAAGGCTGATCTTACTTATTGATTTATTTCTTTGTTTCGTCTACATATTATAGGCACTATTTCCTCTGCTCTCCATTTGGGAGAGCCAAACAATGTGTGCCCGCATTGTGGCGCTCTGTTTTGGAATGAGGAACATGTCCGTGGCTGTGGTACTCAAGATATGCCAATTTACAACAAGTGTTGTAGAGGTGGCAGCATTGTTCTTGATCCATACAAGCCACCGCCGGAGCCCTTGATTAGCCTTCTGACTTCGTGGGATGCTAGATTGTCCAACCACTTCTTTGACGGCATTAGATGCTACAATTCTATGTTTGCTATGACATCTATGGGTGTCAATGTTATAGATTCTATTAACGATGGCCGAGGACTTTATGTCTTCAAGATAAGTGGCCAGCTATGCCATCGAATAGGACCACTAATGCCATCAAATGGTAGAAGACCAGGGTATTGTCAGCTCTATATCTTTGACACTGAAAATGAAGTGAGGAACAGAATGGCTGTTTCTTCATACGAAAATGGTACTTTCCAACCAAATGAGGCCATTGTTGCTTCTTTGGTCACCATGTTTGACTCTCACAACCCAGTTGTCAAAGTTTTCAGAATTGCTCGAGATAGGCTATCCAATCAATCTGATGATCACTTCTCTGTTCAGCTATTCAGTTCTCCAAAGCAACATGGTAATGTTATAGTGCTCCTGTTGCAGCTGAGGTTGTTGGCCTGGTCATTGGTGACCTCGGATTATCTGATGAAGGCCGAGACTTGGTTGTCCAGGACCATGCATCTAACCTGCAGAAAATCAAAGAAACACACTGTAAGTTCATGGCAATGCAGTACCCAATATTATTTCCCTATGGTGAGGATGGTTTCCATGAAAAGTTGGGGTATCGTCAGTGTCGCCGGTCAACAGAAATTAAACGGAAAAATATCACTATGTTAGAATTTTATACATATAGATAGCATGATAGAGTCGGTGAATTCAATACCCCTTTACGTGGCAAAAGGCTCACCCAAGCATATATTGTTGACGCATATTGCTGTGTTGAGGATGGCCGACTAAGCCACTACAGAAACAACTCATTCCAGGCCAAATATAGAACAGCCAGTTATAAATCTTTACTGCATACAGTTAGTGCTGGTGTTACAGAAGCTTCGGCTACAGGGCAACGAGTTTATTTGCCAGGTTCTTTTGTTGGAGGACCACGATGGTACTACCAAAATTACCAGGATTGTGTAGCTCTTTGTCGTCGGTTTGGATGCCCGGACCTTTTCATCACTTTCACATGCAATGCTTCCTGGCCAGAAATAGCACAAGCTCTATCACCTACAACAGGCCAACACCCATCTGATCGACCTGACATTGTCGACCGTGTATTCCAGATGAAACTTAACCTACTCATGGATGACATAACAAAGCATTCATTTTTTGGCCCCATACATGGAGGTATGACAACAATGTTCATGTATGACTTTTTGGCCCTGCTTTAAATTATCCAACACATCCCTTCATTATTTGCCGTTGTCATTTTCTTCGGCAGTTGTCTACACAATTGAGTTCCAAAAGAGGGGTTTGCCACATGTCCACATCATCATATGGTTTAAAACGGATGGCCCCCGTACTGCCGAAAAAATTGACTCTTGCATATCAGCACAACTACCTGATCCATTGCTTGATGAGGTCGGTTATGATGCTGTTTCAAGGTTCATGATACATGGTCCGTGCGGCGCTATCTGTCCGGCATCTGCTTGCATAGTTGATGGTAGATGCAGCAAGTTCTATCCTAAAGATTTTGCAAGCACAACAACTGTGTCATCAAATGGTCATGTTATCTATGCACGACCAAACAATAATATCACAGTTCAAAAGAATGGTGCCCACGTCGACAATCGATTCGTGGTACCTCATAATGTTGACCTATGTGTCAAATATGATGCACACATAAACGTTGAAAGTGTTAATCGTGATGGAATGGAGAAATACTTATTCAAGTACACAAATAAGGGTCCTGACCATGCAAAGGTCGCCATCCAAAACAAGGAAAATCACAATGCTGCTGCAGCGAATGAAATAAAACAATATTTGGACTGCAGATGCATAACACCCAATGATGCAGCTTGGCGACTTCTCCAGTTCGACATTCATCGCACAGATCCATCTATTGAGCGACTGCATGTCCACCTTCCACTTGAGAACAGCATCATATATGGTGAAGATGATAATCTTGAAGTGGTAGTTCGTAATCCCCGCAACACAGTGACCAAATTAACCGCTTGGTTTGAGGTTAACAGAACCATTCCAGAAGCAAGGCAATTTACATATGTAGAATTTCCTGAATATTGGACATGGCATGCTGATGGCAAGTATTGGCAACAGCGTCGCAATAATCGTGCAAAGATTGGCCGCATAACCAATGTGAGCCCAAAGGATGGTGAGGCCTTCCTACTTGCGCATGCTGCTGCACATTTAATTACTTTCCGTTCTCAGCTATGGATGGTAATTACTTTCCGATCTCGTCCAGATTAATTGAATCTAAGTTTCCAAATGTGGCATTTTGTGCAATAATGTGTAATCCGTAGGCCGTAGCCACATCTACATTACCCTGCTCGCCTTTTTGACGGGACTACGGCCTTATTATTATCTATTCTCGTTGATCTGCTTGTATATCGCTACAAGTAAAGTTATTAGTACATAAATTATTTGCTAAACTGACAGGTTTTTTTTTTTGGAGCAACGTTAAACTGACAGAGGTGATTTTCATTTAATTGGATGGGATGTCATATAGAATCAGTATAGGTTGGGCCAGGCCGTCATCCTAGGCCGTTCCAGCAGAGAGGGACAGCATCAACATATTGTTCTGTTCCAGCTTAATCGTGCCATAAGCTTTACTTTGCTCTGTTTTGCGTATTATGTGAGCACATTGTGTGCGCATTTGAACTCAAATTCAAGCTGCGAATTAAAGTTTTGAAGATAACTTAAATTTAACATACAACTCCACTTATGTCCATTATTTATGCTTGGCCTATTTCCGTTTGTGCAGAAGTAGACATCAAGTGTACACATGTGATTTCGGTAGGCAACCAAGATGGGCCTTGCCCGGTTGTACATGCAATACGATGGAATCCTAATCCTCAGGCATGTTCAGAGGCTAATTCCAATTCTATGCTTGGATGTGTCTCAAGCAAAGGAGTGCATATATACAGTTTAAAGAAAAAGCATAGAAAATGGACCCCACTGGTTGGTTCCCCCCCCACACACACACACACACACACAAAACATTCCTCCATCTTTCACGCAAAAGAAAAAAAATCATAGTTAGCTTACTGTTTTGAATGCAGGAGATTGCACATCGTCCCACTTGTGAAGGGACATCTCTGGGGTGGCACAGTGGAGGTCGGGTCCTTGCTACTGCATCAAGTGGCTCGGGAGGTAAACCAGGGGCCTTATCCATCTTGTCATATGATGGAAACAATGGTTTTAGGGCCAGGACTGCACTCCAGGTATGTGTTTTTTGGTGTGTATGCAGTCCATAATTGCTTGCTATAAAATATTAACATGTGAAAAGAATTATGAAACAAAATTATGATTTTATGTAATTATAGGCCTTCAAGTAAAATGGAAACTGATCAGTTGATATCTATGGCTGCTATTTATTTTGATTAGTTCGTCTTTTCAGTATCAGGGTAGGCCCAAATAATCTTTTCTAATTTTTATTTTATTTATTAGTGCCCTGAAGGAGAGTCCATAAGTTCATTGTGTTGGGCAAGGAAAGGCAACTTCCTTATTCTGAGCTTACATCTGTCATCAACTATCTGTTTCCTTCGAGTCACTAATGATGATCCAGAAAATTTGGAGAATTTGGGACTTGTCAAATACAGTGATCATTTTGATGGAAGGTCTCCGATTATGCTGGCATCAGATCTTGGTCGTGGTCATTTGTTTGCGTACAGTTATGATAAACTTGTGGTAAGTAGTGTAGATGTAACTTGATTGAAAATATATTTTTGAGTGCAGTATCGGACTTTATAATTTGCCATGTGCACGTATTTCAACATTCAGGGGTAGATCAGGTTACCTGGGAGATCTCCAATTTCATGTAAGTGTGTTATACTGAGAAATTATTATATTTGTTAAGGAAATGATAGCATATTGACGTCCGATGTAGTACAATTGTGTCCACCTTATCTAATTACTCCACGTGTCCGGTGGCAGAAGAAACAGACCCACGTAATAGCTAAATAACCAGCTCTTCGGTGGCAATAGAAATAGACCCACGTCCACATGGCCATACTTCACCAGATACCCACGTCCATTCCTTGTGCTACCTCCTACCTGCTACCTCCTATCCTCTATGGCTGCAGAGGAGAGGCATCTCGGCTTCCACCTCCACACCTTTCCAATTAGTTGCAGAGGCGAGACATCTCAAGGGCATGTCGTAGCAGTTCATTTCCAATGTTGCAAGACGGTGTTCTTCCTGTTGCATGGACTATTTTTTTTCTGCTTGTTGCAATGTAGTATGCATATGTTTCATTTGCATTTCGTGAATGTTGAGCTGGACTTGATTCGAGATGGTTTTTTGTGTGGCAAACTTTTGTTGTTGCAGAAGAGTAATTAACATATTGCAATGCAATACAGGATCATTCCGGACAAATGTGTGTTGCTGGGAGTCATTTAGGATGTTTTGATGGGCTCCTTTGGGTGTTGCAGTCGTTCTTTGTTGCATTAGACCAATCATGTTTTTTTTGTCCTATCATGTTATTTGCAGCAATATTCCGATGGGCATTCGCGGAATGGTCTATGATGATGGTGATCATGGGTTATTTACTATAGAGTGAGTACTGTTTCATTAGTAATTTTCCTTTTGTTTTTGTGAGGAAACTGATTTTTTTATCCTCAGGCGGGACAAATGGACGTATTGGAGAATAAATATGGGTGTTAACAATTTAAACTAGTACTGATTCATCTCTGTCAATTTATTTTGTGACTTAAGTTATCCTGGGACTGATTGTTTGAAACGCATTGCAGTCTGACTAAGGTTGCTACGTCGCCTGACAATGAGCATGCTAAAAGAAGGGGGTCGCGGTTCAAATACGATTCAGAGTATATGTCGATAGCTATTTCACAGTTAGTACTCATTTCCTTCAATTTCAATTAATCATACTTTTTGATTCAGAGGTGTGTGTTTACATTGTTTTTAAAATCCGGAATGAACTTTCAGCTCTGGAAAGTATGTTGCAACCGGAGGTAGGGACACTCTTTGCTATCATTTGAAGAAACGTGTTGGACGTGAAATTGAGGTAACATTGAAAGGTTGTAGAGGGCATGATGTTAATTATGGTGATGTCAAATGCATTGACTTTAACCCTATGGTTAGTCGCTGTTATTCTCTTATTTCTCTCTATATCGTTTTATGTAGCAAATTCGCCATC
This sequence comes from Miscanthus lutarioriparius, assembly GCA_904845875.1. Classification (NCBI taxonomy): domain Eukaryota; kingdom Viridiplantae; phylum Streptophyta; class Magnoliopsida; order Poales; family Poaceae; genus Miscanthus; species Miscanthus lutarioriparius. Next base: position 133,268,149 of record CAJGYO010000007.1, on the reverse strand, counting down.
TCAATTTTGTTGTTTATAGGAGGATAAAACTAAGATGCTGGCATTAGGTGGAGACACTGGTTATATCCATATCTGGGCGGTAGTTAACAGAGTCAAAATGATCACTGTATTTGACAAGTCCCAAATTCTCCAAATTTTCTGGATTATCATTAGTGACTCGAAGGAAACAGATAGTTGATAACGGATGTAAGGCCAGAATAAGGAAGCTGCCTTTCCTTGCCCAACACAATGAACTTATGGACTCTCCTTCAGGGCACTAATAAATAAAATAAAAATTAGAAAAGATTATTTGGGCCTACCCTGATACTGAAAAGACGAACTAATCAAAATAAATAGCAGCCATAGATATCAACTGATCAGTTTCCATTTTACTTGAAGGCCTATAATTACATGAAATCAGAATTTTGTTTCATAATTCTTTTCACATGTTAATATTTTATAGCAAGCAATTATGGACTGCATACACACCAAAAAACACATCCCTGGAGTGCAGTCCTGGCCCTAAAACCATTGTTTCCATCATATGACAAGATGGATAAGGCCCCTGGTTTACCTCCCGAGCCACTTGATGCAGTAGCAAGGACCCGACCTCCACTGTGCCACCCCAGAGATGTCCCTTCACAAGTGGGACGATGTGCAATCTCCTGCATTCAAAACAGTAAGCTAACTATGATTTTTTTTTCTTTTGCGTGAAAGATGGAGGAATGTTTTGTGTGTGTGTGTGTGTGTGTGTGGGGGGAGGAACCAACCAGTGGGGTCCATTTTCTATGCTTTTTCTTTAAACTGTATATATGCACTCCTTTGCTTGAGACACATCCAAGCATAGAATTGGAATTAGCCTCTGAACATGCCCGAGGATTAGGATTCCATCGATTGCATGTACAACGGGCAAGGCCCAGGCCCATTGGTTGCCTACCGAAATCACATGTGTACACTTGATGTCTACTTCTGCACAAACGGAAATAGGCCAAGCATAAATAATGGACATAAGTGGAGTTGTATGTTAAATTTAAGTTATCTTCAAAACTTTAATTCGCAGCTTGAATTTGAGTTCAAATGCGCACACAATGTGCTCACATAATACGCAAAAAGAGAGCAAAGTAAAGCTTATGGCACGATTAATTTGTCGAACAGAACAATATGTTGATGCTGTCCCTCTCTGCTGGAACGGCCTAGGATGACGGCCTGGCCCAACCTATACTGATTCTATATGACATCCCATCCAATTAAATGAAAATCACCTCTGTCAGTTTAACGTTGCTAAAAAAAACCTGTCAGTTTAGCAAATAATTTATGTATTAATAACTTTACTTGTAGCAATATACAAGCAGATCAACGAGAATAGATAATAATAAGGCCGTAGTCCCGTCAAAAAGGCGAGCAGGGTAATGTAGATGTGGCTACGGCCTACGGATTACACATTATTGCACAAAATGCCACATTTGGAAACTCAGATTCAATTAATCTGGACGAGATCGGAAAGTAATTACCATCCATAGTTGAGAATGGAAAGAGCGGAGACGGAGGTGGCGATGTAGAGGCGGCGACGGTGAAGAATCGCGGGCGCCGCCACCGGATCTGATGAACCCGCCTCTGAGCCTTGGTTTAGAGGTGAGACCGCGAGAGGTGTAGAAAGATGGGAGACCAATTCCTCCCGGTAAGTGGGCTCGTGGTTCCAGCCCCGCGAGGCCGAGAGATGGGTGCAAGGTCGGGCTCGAACGGCGGAGGAGCGGGTGAAAGCTCTAGTTTGGTTTTGGTAAATTGATGAAACCCTAAGTGCTAACCTAGTTTATCAAGTGATCATGAGATAGGTAGCACACTCCAAGTGGTGAAGCAAATGGAGATCATAGCATGATAAAGATGATGGCATGGTGATGATCAAGTGCTTCTACTTAGAAAGAAGAAAGAGAAAAACAAAAAGCTCAAGGCAAATGTATAATTTGTAAGAGCTATTTTGTTTTGTTGATTAAGACACTTAGAGAGTGTGATCACATTTAGGATTGATAGCCGTACTATTAAGAGGGGTGAAACTCGTATCGGAATGCGGTTATCAAAGTGCCACTAGATGCTCTAACTCATTGCATATGCATTTAGGATCTAGTGGAGTGCTAACACCTTTGAAAACGTTTGAGAAAATATGCTAACACATGTGCACAAGGTGATATACTTGGTGGTTGGCACATTTGATCAAGGGTGGTGAAGTTTGGGTGCAAGGGTAAGAAACTCTACCGGCGGAGTGTCCACCCGTAGAGTGCGGACAGTCCGACGGTGCCACCGGCGCCCTAGACAGAAAAGACGGAGGTCACTGTAAGTGACCGGACGCTGGTCTCGGTTGGACCGGCGTGTCCGGTCAGTGGCAGCAGAGGGCGTGCGTTTCGGTCTCATGACCGGACGCTGGGTCGCTCAGCAACCGGACGCTGGCGGGGTGCGTCCGGTCAGTGCTGACGTACGCTGACGTAGGGCGTACAGAGAAGACGTTGTGTGACTGGAAGGACGCGTCCGGTCGGAAAAAATCATGTTTGGAACCTTATTGGAAACGACCGGACGCTGAAGTCCAACGTCCGGTCACTCTCTAACTGACGCGTCCGGTCAGCAGACGACCGTTGAAATCTGACGAACAACATTTGAAGTAGGGGACACGTGGCGTGAATCACGTGACCGGACGCTGAGGGCCAGCGTTCGGTCGATCGGACCGGAGCGTTCGGTCACCCCGCGTTGTGTCCAGTGAAGGGGTACAACGGCTCTATTTCGTGGGGGCTTCTATTTAAGCCCCATGGCCGGCTCAAGCTCACTCTCTTGGCCATTTTCATTGACATAGCAACCTTGTGAGCTTAGCCAAAGCCCTCCCACCCATCTTCATCATTGATTCATCATCATAGTGAGATTGGGAGTGATCCAAGTACATTGCTTGAGTGTTTGCATCTAGAGGCACTTGGTGTTCGTGTTTCGCTGTGGGACTCGCTTGTTACTCTTGGTGGTTGCCGCCACCTAGATGGCTTGGAGCAGCGAGGATCGTCGAGCGGAGGGTGGTGATTGTCTCCGGCTCCGATCGTGGTGATTGTGAGGGGTTCTTGACCTTTCCCCGGCGGAGCGCCAAAAGGTACTCTAATGGATTGCTCGTGGCTTGTGTGATCCTCATCTTGTGTTGGTTGTGCGGCACCCTATTGAGGGTTTGGCGTGTTAAGCCAATTAGCGCGTGAACCTCCAAGTGAGTGAATCGCCACAACGAGGACTAGCTTGCCGGCAAGCAAGTGAACCTCGGTAAAAAATCATTGTGTTCATCATTGATTCCGAGGTGATTGGTCTTCATTGTTATCCACACTTGTGATTGATTTGTTCATACATCTACACGGCGGTATAACCTTCTTGCCTACTCATTACATTACCGCAAACTAGTTGTCAAGCTCTTTAGTGTAACTAGTTATGAGAGCTTGTTAGTTTGGTTAGTGTGGCTCTTTAGTTAGTTTTTGAGCGCACACTAACTTAGTGTAGTGATATAGCTATTGTGTGGATATACTTTATCTAAACTAGAATTGTGGTAGGTGGCTTGAATTTTGGTAGGCTAGCGCATAACTCGCTTCGTCTCATAATTGTCTAATCCTTTTGTTAAGTGTTGTTGTAGAATTTTTATTAGACTATTCACCCCCCTCTAGCCATTAGGACCTTTCAGCGGTCTCGTACGCGGGATCCGAGGCTGGCCCGTACAGGTATTTGGCGTGGGCTCCTATGCTGGGTCACGCGGGCAATGGGCACGGGCGCACGGCAAGTGAGTCATGCCCGTGAGAGAGCTATCGCCGTGCCCTTGCCGATACGGTGATTATGCTGTTGTAACTGTAGGATCATAGGGATCATAGATCTAGCCATAGACATGTCCTATTCGGTATAAAAGGTTAAGCAGTAGATCCTAACAAGCCCTAGTACATCTAGACAGAGAGACGGAGACAGAGAGGTGGAGACAGAGAGGTAGAGAGATAGGGGTTCGAACCTGAGATCGCAGGGGTGGAAGATCTAGTGGCCTCCATCAGATTCGTCGATGCAGTCTGCGCACGGGCAACGATGGTCGGGGAAGATGTCGGTGTAGTTGCCGTCGACGTAGCGGCGCGGCGCGGCTGGTGGCTTCCCATCACTGGCTGCGCCCCTCTTGATCGGATTAGGGTTTGAGTGTCGGTGGGGAGGTCGGCTCAGGTCAACCTCGTGAATAGAGCCGTCGGCCCCCACCTCTTTATATAGCATAGGGTGACAGGAGCCCTCCAGCCATGGTGGGCTGGGCGTCCCCGATCAGGGCGCAAATCAAAGGCCCAACTGGGTCGTTGGGTCCAGTTAGGTTAGAGATCAATCTAACAATCTCCCCCTTGATCTCTTTCCATCTTTCACTTTCATATTCTTTATTTTTGTTCATTCCATTACAGATTAGTGCATAGAGCATGTCTCATCGTCATGATCCATTGCTGATAGATTTAACAGCTACAACACACTACTCTGTTCTGAAATAGATACTTATCTTTGGGCCTTCTTTTGTCCAGGAATTATAGGCTTTCCTTTAAACCTATGTCGGCTACATGTTCTCTGAACACGTTGGGTGGTAAGCCTTTTGTAAGCGGATCCGCGAGCATCCTTTCTGTTCTTATATGCTCAAGACTTATAACTTGATCTCGGACTTTATTTTTCACAACATAATATTTTATGTCAATGTGTTTGGCAGCACCACTTGACTTATTGTTGTGAGCATACTGTATTACCGGATTATTATCGCAGTATAACTTTAGTGGTCTATAGATGTCGTCAATCACCTTCAAACCGGGTATGAACTTCTTTATCCAGATCACCTGTCCCATTGCCTCATAACACGCTATAAATTCGGCATACATTGTGGACGATGTAGTGACGGTTTGTTTTGAGCTTTTCCATGAAATAGCTCCCCCTGCGAGAGTGAATACATATCTAGACGTGGATTTTCTATCATCTCCCGCATAATCAGAATATGAATACCCAACTATATGGAGTGAATCAGATCTTCTATACGCCATCATGAGGCCTTTCGTTCCTTGCAAATAACGCAAGACTTTCTTTATCAATTTCTAGTGTTCTATTCCAGGATTGCTCTGGAATCTGCCAAGTAGCCCGGTAACAAATGCCAAGTCAGGGCGCGTACATACTTGAGCATATTGTAAGCTTTCGACAGCTGAAGCATATGGAACCGCTTTCATTTGATCGATCTCATACTGGTTCCTAGGGCATTGAAAATCCCCATATCTATCGCCCTTGACTATAGAAGCAGGTGAGGGACTACATTTGTGCATACTGAATTTCTTTAAGATTTTCTCTATGTATGTCTTTTGTGACAGTCCTAATACCCCTTTACTTCTATCTCGGTGAATCTCGATCCCTAGAACGAACGAAGCTACACCAAGATCTTTCATATCAAATTTTGAGGACAAAAACTTCTTTGTCTCTAGTAGTAGACTGACATCACTACTAGCAAGTAAGATATCATCCACATACAAGACAAGGAAGACGAACTTCCCATTCTTAAACTTTGTATAGACACAATTGTCCTCTACATTCTCTTTAAACCCAAAATTTCTTATTGTCTGATCAAACTTCAAGTACCACTGTGTTCAAGCTTGTTTTAATCCATAAATGGATTTCTTTAGGCGGCATCCCATTCGTTCTTTTCCTTTTATGACAAAACCTTTCGGTTGTGCCATGTAAACATTTTCCTCCAAGTCCCCGTTGAGAAATGTCGTCTTTACATCCATCTGATGTAATTCTAAATCGTAATGTGCCACTAATGCCATTATGATTTTGAAGGAATCCTTACATGAGACTGAAGAAAACGTCTCATTGTAATCAATCCATTCTCTTTGCGTAAAGCCTTTTGCCACAAGTCGCGCTTTATATCTCTATATTCCCTTAAGAGTCAAGTTTTGTTTTGCAGACCCATTTACAACCTACTGTTTTGGCTCCTTTAGGAATTATTTCCAAATCCCAAACTTTATTGGTATTCATAGATCTCATTTCATCTTCCATGGCCTTAAGCCACTTTGATGAATGATCACTTCTCATGGCTTCTTCAAATGAGGTGGGATCACCCTCCATTTGAAATTCCTCAGTGTTGTACAATTCATAATCAGCAGGAATAGCTGATTTTCTAACTCTTTGAGACCTTCTAGGGGCCTCCACATTTGGCACATCTTCTGTTTGAGGCTGTTGTTGCTCCCCCTCATTTATGGCAATAGGTTCTACAGGATCCTGAAGAACAGGTTCCTCATCATCATTCATTGTTGCCACAAGCGGGATAACAACAGGTGTTGGCACCACAGTGTCTTGCACTGTCGGTGCAGCAACAGCAGGTAGTGAGAAAAATGGCTCATGAATCATTGGAGTAGGCGCATACACTCGCTTCTCTTCAAGGTCAATTTCTCGAGCTACCATGCTCCCCCTTATCATTTCATCCTCTAGGAAGACTGTGTGTCTCGTTTCCACAAACTTTGTATGTCTATCAGGATAGTAGAAACGGAAACCTTTTGACTTTTCTGGGTAACCAATAAAATGGCAACTCACTGTTTTGGGATCTAGTTTCCCAATGTTTGGGTTAAATACTTTAGCCTCAGCAGGACTCCCCCACACACGTAAGTGGTTTAGTGAGGGTACTCTTCCTGTCCACAACTCATACGGTGTTTTGGGCACCGATTTACTTGGTACTCTATTGAGAATATGAATGGCGGTTTTTAACGCCTCCATCCACAGGCTCATCGATAAGGTGGAGTAACTTATCATACTGCGCACCATATCCATCAGGGTACGATTGCGCCTTTTAGCTACTCCATTCTGCTGAGGTTCGCCCGATGTAGAATATTGGCTACTATGCCATTCTCCTGTAAGAACCTTGCAAAAGGTCCAGGAACTTGGCCATATGAGGTATGCCGACCGTAGTACTCCCCCCCACGGTCGGACCTGACTATCTTTATCTTTAAATTGTGTTGGTTTTCAACTTCTGCCTTAAATATCTTAAATTTATCCAATGCTTTTGTTCTTTCTTTGATTGGATAAATGTAGCCATAACGAGAGTAATCATCTGTGAATGTTATGAATGAATCAAAACCATCCACACTCTTTACATGAAAGGGACCACAGATGTCTGTGTGAATAATCTGTAGAATTCCTGCGCTTCGTTTGACATCTTTCTTAATGTTCTTTACATACTTTCCTTCTATGCAATTTTTACATTGTTCTAAATCTGAGAGCTCTAATGGAGGAAGAATATCATTCTTAACTAGTCTTTCTATTATCCCCCTCGAAATATGGCCTAAACGACAGTGCCATAATTTCGACAACGCATCGTGAGCTCTCTTTCGTTTTCTGTTTGCATTGTTCGATGAGGATACTTTCTCATTTACATCACATACGGAATTCACATTTTCACGAAGTGATAACAAATAAAGCTCGTCTTGTCGGAAGGCAAGACCAATACATCTATTATTAAACATTATCTGACATTTGCCATTTCCAAAATGGCAATCATAACCATCATGGTCAAACTTTGAAACACTAATCAAGTTTCTTTGCAAAGAAGGTATATAAAGAACATCTCTAAGAAAAAGTATGAAGCCATCAGCAAGCTCTAGCGGAAGATCGCCAACGGCCTCAACATCTGCTTGTATTCCATTTGCGACTTTAATTAAACTTTCGCTTCTTTGCAAAGTTCTCATCGAACGGAATCCCTGTAAAGAATTAGCAACATGAATAGTTGCACCTGAATCAATCCACCAAGTAGATTTTGAAAACTTGACATACAAGGATTCATTTACGAACGTAGTAATGTTCTCACCTTTATTTTTCATAATCATCTTTAGGAAATCGGGACAATTTTTCTTATAATGTCCCGTCTTCTTACCATAGAGACACTGGTCTTTATCCACTGGGAATTGCTTGTTCTGAGACTATTGCATGGGACCCTTTCCAGATGACTTGGAGGAAGAGCTGTTATTATAGTTCTTTTTCTTATTGTCTTTTAGGTAGTTGATAGTACCACCCTGTGAAACTTTTATTCTTTCCTCCCGCACACATGGCTATGAGCTTTTCTAAATCCCATTTCTCGGGCTGTATGTTGTAATTAACAACAAAAGTGTCAAATTCTTTTGGCAAAGAAGCAAAAATCAAATAAATAAGAAACTCATCCTTGAGAGCCAAATTCATTGGTTTGAGCTTAGATGCCAAGTTGCTCATTCTCAGTATGTGCTCTCTAATGCCACTGCCACCACCAGAGTACCTTTTTTCATCACCCACCACCGCTTGATCATTTGGGTTGCATATATATCTTTGAAGAGCCAATTGAACTGACTCTTTATTCTTTCTAGGTACTGTGACTGTGGTGTCATATGATCAAATTGAGCCCACTATTGCAGGCTCAATTGTATTCTTTATCATAGCTAAACATTTCTTATTGGCTGTGACCCACTTTCTATGTTCAAGGTCAAAAGACATCTTTACGGGAGCAAAGTCCGCTCTCTGTTCTGCCATGCAGCATCAGTCTCCCTCACCGGTGCCACAGGTTCTTTGGGATACGGTGTGGTGACTACCCAGTCCACCTCAGCCAATATGAAGGCCAAGTCGATCTTTTTCTTCCATTCAATGTAGTTATCCCCCTTTAGAGTGGGGATCTCTTTGATACAACTCATCAAGTTGTATCCGCCTGAAAACACAATTCAAATAATGTGAGAACATAAATAATAACAGTAACAATTGCATGCCTTAGTTTAACGTTGGTCAAAATTAAAACATACAATTGTTCTCTAATAGAATTGATGCAAGACAAAACATCATAATATTGCCATTAATCAACGTTGGTCAGAATAACAATAATATTATAGTTAATTTAAAACATATCCATTTTTAAAATTAAATTCTCCCGTTGATTCGAATTTAATAATGAAAATTATATCTTTAAATACGCAGCGGAAAATAATTCAATTTAGTGAGTTTTACCCACAGGAAAATTTCTTTTCTATTTTTTTTGAGCCAATTTCCATTTTTCAAATTTCGGAAAAAGAAAAATGCGAAATCGGGCTTATTCTTTTATCAAGCTTTTGCCCAAAACCGCAAAAACCGGCTCGACCCACCAAGGCTGCACAAGAAGCCGCACTCCAGCCGCAACACGGGCTTCAGGCAAGAAAGTCGCGCCAAGGCGCCCGCTGGGCATAAGTTGGCCCGCTCTATCTCGCCATTCATTCAAGATTCGGACGGTCGCGCGCCAGCGTTTTCGGAATAAAACCCGACGCGCCTGGCGCTCGAGCCGAAACCCTAACTCATTTGCCACTCTGCTCTCTCTCTCTCTCTTCGCTCACACTTCTTTCTCTTTCTCAGTCAAGAAGAAGACCGAAAGCGACGAGCAACAACGGCGAGAGCGAAAGCAGAGAGCCCTCGACTGTTGCCGCCCCCCTCGCCAAGTGCAAGGGCTTCCCCAATGGGTGAGCGTGAGCGTGTCGCCGCCGAGCTACCGACCATGGCGCGCCCTGTGGCTGAGATCCGGTGAGCGGTGTTCCGGTCATTTCTTTTCTTTTCTCAAGGCATTTGGCGTGGATAAAGAACGCCAAGACAATGGCGAGGTAAGCCACCCCCTTCCCCCTCTTCCCCTTTCGGTTTCTTTGGTTCTTGTGATCGGATTTCATCCGATTTGGGGGTTAGGGTCAGGGTTTGGGGATGGAGTTTCACTGTTTTCTTTTTCCCGAATTTATTTCGGGTTTTAGGGTTTGATTTTGACATGAAAATGAGCCCTGCTTCTTTAACCCAGTTAGGGTTAGGGTTCATCCGAACCCTTTTCTTTTCTCAGATCCGAAAGGATCAAAGTTAGGGTTCAACCGAACCCTTTGTCGGCCAAAGCCCCCTTCTTCTTTTTAGATCCGCACTGGATTTTTTTTGATAAGCTAGATCTATTCCTAAACGAGGCTCTGGTACCATTGTTGTAACTGTAGGATCATAGGGATCATAGATCTAGTCATAGACATGTCCTATTCGGTATAAAAGGTTAAGCAGTAAATCCTAACAAGCCCTAGTACATCTAGACAGAGAGATGGAGACAGAGAGGTGGAGACAGAGAGGTAGAGAGATAGGGGTTCGAACCTGATACCGCAGGGGTGGAAGATCCAGTGGCCTCCATCAGGTTCGTCGATGCAGTCTGCGCACGGGCAGCGATGGTCGGGGAAGATGTCGGTGTAGTTGCCGTCGATGTAGCGGGGCGGCGCGGCTGGTGGCTTCCCATCACTGGCTGCGCCCCTCTTGATCGGATTAGGGTTTGAGTGTCGATGGGGAGGTCGGCTCAGGTCAACCTCGTGATTAGAGCCGCCGGCCCCCACCTCTTTATATAGCGCAGGGTGACAGGGGCCCTCCAGCCATAGTGGGCTGGGCGCCCCCGATCAGGGCGCAAATCAAAGGCCCAACTGGGCCGTTGGGGTCCAGTTAAGTTAGAGATCAATCTAACATATGCTTGTTCTTCTCGGTGTTTGCCGTCTTGATTGTTTGTGTCCACAAAATCCATTATGTGTGTACCCGGCTGACATGATGAATAACTGTATGACTCCCGATGTAAACATTTATATGAATGAATAATTCAGCAGATGTACACGTGTTCTTGCTAAGAGGTGGTAGAGTTGTGAGTTGAAAACAAACTGGGGGATCAGTGCTGAAAGAGACGCAACTACTGAGTTTGATGCTGGTGAACTGGTGATTGTTTCACGCAACGGTAAGAAATGATCTTTGGCAGGGAAACGATCTGGCCCAATCCGAGATAAAATCGAGATCTAATTCCCGAACCTTTATTGCAGAATCCCCATGAATTTTCAAGAGTCTGCAGTAGACAAGGCAGAGGACTCTTCACCTTCCCTGCCAGTGAGCACGGCAAAAACGACCCTGCAGCAGCAGCAGCGAGTACCAGACAAGGCAGAGACCGATCCTTCAGCCTTCACCTTTAGCTTGTTTTTTAGGGCAGCCTTCACCTGTAGCTGCCTAGCAACCATCGCATTTCGCAGCGCGGCCCACTTCAAATCAGAACGTTTTTTGTCAGGTGGGCTACGGCCCACTTCAAATAAAAATTATGGGCTTATAAGCATTTTATGCTTAAACTGTTGGCATCAAAGATAGAAAAAACGCAAAGTCTAACGCACTGTGCGGGAGAGGCAAGGCGGAGCCCATAAAAGCCTGTCATGCTAGACAAGAGCGCGATATCCGATCTAGGCTGTTGGCCCAACAATGCGAGGCAACCAGCACATGCTGACGTAAGAAGCTAATTGGAGTTTTGAAATAACACCATGTTCGCTTGATCGTATTAACGATGCTTATTAGTCATGATACACTGTTTTTCTCTCATAACAAAACTGCACCAGCCGGCTTATAAGCCACAGAAACGATCAAGCGAACAGAGTGAAGCCATCAACGATTTAAAATAGGATAACTTTCTTCTCAAATGTTCATTTTTAATTTCGTTTGCACCATTGCATTTCTTCCTATGAGATCCACAAAACTAGACCCATGATGCATATGTTTTATAACAATTTTTTTATATACTGACAACTTATATTATATAGAAGTAGCAAGTCTCTACAATTAAAAATGACTCGGAGGTCATCGTAATCGCCCCGCTAATCCCCTGCCCCGCGCTAATTAATCATGCGGCCAATCTTAGCACGATTTTAAGTTGTTTGATTAATCGCGATTAGTCGGTCTGGTCGGTACCATGACCTCGATTAGAGACTTCGACTCGATTAGCTCGACTAGAAACCTGGTCGTCCGACCAGGGGGCCGCACGACCAGGCTGAGCACTGCCTTCTTTGGGCTTGCCTGACTGGGCTTCCAGGTGAGTAGTTGGGCTGCCAATTTGGCCCACTAGGATCTGTAATATATATACAGGAGGCTGCTGCTCTGCTCTTTCTCTCTTCTCCTCTCCTGTGCATGATGGCTGCTGCCGCTCTGCTCTTTCTCTCTTCTCTCCTGGCTGCTGCTGCTCTGCTCTTTCTCTCTTCTCCTCTCCTGTGCGTGACGACTACTGCTCCATGCGCCTCTAGTCTTCCTCATGCGCCTCCGGTCGCCATTCTTCGTGATGAGCTGCTCCGACGACGGTATGTGCCTTTCCCCTCTCCATCTTCTTCCTTCCTCCCCCATCCCTCACTCTGCAGCCTCTCTGGCTCTCTGCTAAACTGCTAGGTTGCTTGCTGTGATGTACTGTTGTCCCTCTGCTATTCTCTGGCTCTCCATCATCCATCCTAAGAAGTTATTCTTCTACAGATGTGGACCGACGATGTGCAAATGTGGAAGTGTACATGCCTCCGCCTGACCTTGAAGGAGGTGTTCCAGATTCATCAGTTGGGTCAGATCCTGCTGCCACGGCTTCCTCATCTACTCTGAAAGATATTCCTTCCCTAATTGAGAGGGCTATAGCAAAACTACCTCCAGATCTTGCTGCCCAAGCTGTTGACAAAAAGAGAAATGTAAGATCTCAAGACCCAGGATGGAAGTATGGGTGGTGGCCAGATCCTTCCAAGGACTTTGTGCAGTGCATATTTTGCAGGAAGGTAGTCCCAACCGAAATATGCAGATTCAAGCAGCACCTTGCTGGGGGGTATGGAGATGCAATAAAATGTCCTAATACTCCAGCAATAGTTAGGAAGGAGATAGTTGTTTACCTGAAAAAGAGTTCAAGGACTGTTCTTGTGGAGGTACCTGCAGAAGATGAACAAGATGCTGCTGGTGTAGAAGAACCTACAGCTGTACCAGTACCAAGTTCTGGAACAAAAGTTAAGCAAGCCAAGAAGAAGATTGCTCAGGCTACCATCACTTCTTTCACTATATCTGCTGCAACAAAACCAGCAACTCAAAAACAGTCCAGGTCAGTGAGTTCCATGCTTTGCAAGTCACCAGAAGTAGTTACAGAGAGGCACAAATCCAAGCAAAGTCAACCTACACTTGAGCAGTGCACAAAGAAAAATAAGGAGGCCAAAGTAATTGTTGATGATCATGTTGCCGATTTCTTTTATGAGAATCGCATTCCATTGAATGTCATTAATTCAAGAAGCTAGGAAGTTTTGCTTGAGTCAATTGGACAATATGGTCCTGGGTACCGCTCACCATCATATCATGATGTTAGGACTCCGCTGCTTGAAAGAGCTGTGAACAGAACAGCGGAGTTGAGGAAGAAGCATGAGGAGGCTTGGAAGGAATATGGTTGCACCATAATGTCCGATGGGTGGACTGACACAAGCCACCGCCATCTCATCAATTTTCTTGCTAACAGTCCAGCAGGGACTTTCTTTCTAGGGTCTGTTGATGCTTCAAGTGAGATAGCAAATGCGAATATGTTGGCTGACTTGTTGGAGAAGCAAATTGATAAGGTTGCGAAGGAACATGTGCAGATTGTCACTGACAATGGAACCAACTTTAAGGCAGCAGGGAGGCTTTTAATGGAGAGGATCCCGCATCTATTTTGGACACCATGTGCAGCCCATTGCTTGTATTTGTTGTTGGAGGTTATTGGGAAGATCAAGGAATTCCACACTTGCATCAACATGGCACAGAAGGTGACCAGATTCATGTACAAGCATGGGAGGGTTCTAGATCTAATGTGAAATAAGATTGGAGGAGATCTTGTGAGGCCAGCTGTAACTCGTTTTGCCACTTCATTTCTCACATTGGCAAGCCTGCATAAGAACAGGAGTGGATTGAGGAATTTAGTGGTTAGTGATGAATGGCATGCTACCAGTTTCTCTACCACTCAAGAAGGCTAGCGAGTTGAGAACATTATCCTTTCAATGCCATTTTGGAATAAAGTGGAATTATGCCTAAGAGCTTCACAACCACTTCTTGTAGCTCTAAGGATAGCAGATGGAGATGAGACACCAGCAGCTCCTGAGATTATGGCAGCCATAGATGTTGCAAAGGCCGCAATCAACGATTCTTTGCAACGCAAACCAGATTTACTCAAAGAGGTACTAAAATACTATGACAATAGATGGGAAAACCAAATGGAGCAGCCCTATACTTGAATCCAAGCAAGTTCTTTGCCCTAAAGGAAAAGGATAGGAGACAAGCAGGAAGGCTGAGAATCATGTTTAATCAAGTTATGTGCAAGATGGTGACTGATGATGAGGAGAAAAATAAGATAAGCAAGTAGGCAGAAGACTATGAGAGGGCTAAAGGCGAACCCTTCTCACAACCAGGAGCAATAAGAGAGAGATAGAAAAAATCCTAGTAAGTTCTCTAATAACTATTTCTTTCCCTTTTTCTAAAAGCAATCAACAATGAACTAATAATGGAATTCTATATTTGAAATGGAATTATGGAAATTACAGTGCTTTGGTGGGGTGCATATGGTGGCCTCACATATGAGCTCCAATGTTTAGCAAAAATGATTGTCAGCCTTTGTTGCGCTGCATCTGGCTACGAGCGAAGTTGGAGTGAATTTTCTGCTGTAAGTGCTAGTGTACTACTGCTGAGTAATTAAGTATGGTAGTAAACTAGTAATATTGATATGTGATTATGCATTATATTTTGTGTAGGTCCATACAAAAAAGAGAAACCGATTAGAGCACTAAAGGTTAAATAAGTTGGTATATGTCAGTTACAACCGCAAGATGGAAAACATATTTTAAAAAATTAGAGAGCTAGGTTCCAAAGAAAAGATATGCAATCCACTCTTGCTTGATGAATTTCATTGGAAAAATGAATGGGTCAATGAAAATTGTGAACCAAAACCAGTTCAGGAAGGTGGTGGCGATGCTATGACTTGGGCTGTTGTGGATGAGGCTATTGGTGCAACTCAGGGTCTAGAGGGACGTAACTTGCATAGGGCTGCTGCTACTCATGCTGTTGTTGCTGCCCCTATAAGGTGTACTTATGCTAGGAACAGGAAGTGTCCAAGAAACACAGTGACTCTGACTCAAGATATTGATGAAGTTGATGATGAAGACCAAGATCAGCATGTAAATTCAACAATAGCAATGGAGAAGGATGAAAAATCTACACCAACTGAAACTGGAGATGGACCAACTGGAGATGGAGGCTTCACTTTTAATGTTGATTTGCTTAATTAGATGGCTAGTTGCCTATTTTTGTTGGACTATTAAATTAGATGTCAATGTTTGTGACTGTGTTGAACACTTTAGCAGTTTAGCTTATGTGTACTGAACTTGAACACTTTAGCTTATGTGTACTGAACTTGTTTGCTAAATGCTAGTTATTTGCTACTGCAGCAGTGCTGCTGTTGAGCTGTGTCAAGATCGAGACTACATTAGTGTTGCTAATTATGGTCTTTGGTATTTTAGGTTTCCAGCAGCAAGTCAGCAAAGAAATGGAGTTTGGGACAGGAATATGGACCTCTGGACATGGTAGAAAAGAGAAGAAAACTACTCCCACAAGTAAGTCACCACCTAAACTTAGAAGGAGACAGAGATGCTCTTGATGCTTGCTTTATTGTGTATACTATATAGTATATATAGGTATATATATCCTGATATATAGGACGACCAGGGGTCGACTAGGTTCGACTAATCGTCCTGGTCGACGACTAATCGCGATTAGTCTTCTGGTCGGTCCCATGACGATTAGGTTCGACTGCACGACTTGAAAACATTGGGCACCAAGTTAAAATTTCCTTCCCTATGTGGCACCACCGTCTATTTCATCCATTGATCTGTTAGTTGACTATTTTGACCGTGTCAGTTTTTTCTTAGTGTGACCAACATACCCTTTGTTACTCATGCATCCAATTTCTCCCTAGACTTCCCGAACGGCCGAGCGCTCCTGTCTCCCGTGAGTCCGTCACCTTCTTCCCCGAAA
This sequence comes from Miscanthus lutarioriparius, assembly GCA_904845875.1. Taxonomy (NCBI): domain Eukaryota; kingdom Viridiplantae; phylum Streptophyta; class Magnoliopsida; order Poales; family Poaceae; genus Miscanthus; species Miscanthus lutarioriparius. Next base: position 133,252,324 of record CAJGYO010000007.1, on the reverse strand, counting down.
AAAAACACCAAACCCTAGATTGATGGAAGGAGGAGGAGAGGATGATGGAGCAGAGGATGTTGCGGCCGGCGGCGCCCAGCACCAGCTGCGCGTGCCCTCTGGCGGGGCAACCTCACCCGGCGGAGCCAGGTCATGGCGCGGTCGCTGCGGCAGGGCCCCTCCGGCCAGCCAGCAGGGTGGCAGAGGCGGCACGGCGGCAGCTCCCGGCGCACATGCCACAGGGCAGCCTCCCCAGGCCAGATCAGGAGGATTGTGGGGCATGTTCTTGGATCTGGAACGGGATATAGTTTTCTTGCACTTGTTATTTCTGATATTTGCAATGCTTTTTTTGTGCTAACCCCGGCTACATATCCAAAAGCTTGGGAAGACAAGCAGTGCCCCCAGCGAAGTCTTTTATTGAATACTCCCTCCGTCCCTAGACGTCCGTCGTTTTCGCTTCTCGAAAAACAACTTTGACTAAATATATATTAAAAAATATTAATAGTTATGATACATAATTAGTATCATTGGATATATATTTAAATTTAGTTTTTTAATAAATATATTTGGAGATAGAAATATTATATATATTTTCTATAAGTCGAGTCAAAGTTATCGATACGCAAATCGTGACGACAAACATTTAGGGACAGATGGAGTAATTCGTAGTTTCGGTGATTGAGCGAGAAATATGAGTACTTGTATACTTCTGATGTTCAATTGTGGAGAACTGTAGATGATTGGCTAGCTGTGACACCAGAAGCTCAAACCTGTACTATTCTAAGTATTTGTGGAGAAATATCTGTTTGTTGTTGTCTTCATATCTTGCGATGATCTGCCAAGAATATAGGACTGACCAAACTGAGATGAGCGGGCTGCTAAACTGCATCAAACAATTTCTAACCAAGCTAACTAAACAGGACAAATCCCTCTCATGCTAAGCCTACCCTAGCGGGACCTGTTCTTGCCTTAGAATTTAAAATTTATTATTTATTTATTTGCAGACTTCGATTATCAAAATCTTATGTTTTAGTTCACAATATATTTGTGATATTTATAATTTTCTTATTTGACAACCTGTCCATCTATTATTTTTCTATTTGGCATCATGTATTTCTGCTACAATGAAGGGCATTCATGTCATTTTACCAGCCACTTGACGACGTTACTAGCCCAAATGGACGGTAGTGCTATCTAGGGAAGAAAATTTCAACTTGATGCCAAATAAGAAAGTTCAAATTTTTTAGTGCTAAATACGGAAGACTGATTTGTTTCAGTGCCATATATATAATTCTCCCTAAGAAATATTGCTGGTCACCAATACCCTACCTTCCAGGCCGCCTGTGAGGCTTTAGGTCTGCTTGGTGAAGAAAGTGAATGGTCCCACGCTATGACTGATGCAGCTCATTCGGCACTCCCATATCAACTCCGGCAATTATTTGTGACTATACTTCTATTTTGCCAGGTCACAAACTCGGTAAAGTTGTTTGATGAATTTGCACAGATGATGGGTGATGACATGAAGTACCGCATTTGTCAGCTAACACCGGGACTACCTGAGGCGCTACTTCAGAGCCAAATCAGATCCTATGTTTTGCTTGAAATAGACAACTTGCTTAGAAATGTTGGTTATACATTGGGCCATTTCTACCTACCCCAACCAGATCATAACACCTCATCATTCCTTGAGAATAGGCTAATACTAGATGGACTCTCTTATGCTTCCAGTGCTACGACAGAATTGGCAGTTCAGCAGATTGGACAATTAAATCTGAACCAAAAGCACATTTATGACAACTTAGAGTACTCAGTTACAAATAATTGTGGGCATACATTCTTTGTTTATGGATATGGTGGAACTGGAAGGACATTTCTATGGAATGCCCTACTAAACAGTATTAGAAGCCAAGGAGTGGCATCATCTGGAATAGCTGCGTTACTACTACTGGGTGGGCGCACACCTCACTCGCGTTTCAAAGTTCCATTGAACGTTGAAGAACACTGTGTGTGTGCAATAAAGAAAAACACAAAGCTATCAGAATTGATACAGCAGACTGTACTCATTATATGGGATGAAGCACCTGTGAACCATAGACATTGTTTTGAAGCACTTGATCGTACACTTCGAGATATAATGTCATCAGAGGATCATATTTTAGCGGATAGGCAGTTCGGTGGCATCACGGTTGTCCTCGGTGGAGATTTTAGGCAGACCCTTCCTGTGATTCCCAATGGAAAAAAACATCAAATTCTAAATGCATCGATTACTCGCTCCTATTTATGGCAGTCCTGCACTCTCCTTCCATTAACAGAAAACATGAGGCTTCGTGCTTCCTCGCTTTCACCAGAAGACAAAATCGAGCTAGAACGCTTTGCTGAATGGCTTCTCTCTCTTGGTGATGGTAAAATCCCAAATAGCATTCCTGCAGAACAGCAAGATACTACCTGGGTCCAAATACCACAGTACTTATTATTACCACCTGAAGAAAGGAGTCTCACAGGTTTGATATCTTTTGTGTATGGATCAACACCGCACATCTCTGAATCACCAGATTACCTGTGCGAGAGGGCAATTCTGGCTCCAACCAATGAATTGGCCGACGCCATAAATTTGCAGATTATGAGCCAGATTGCTACTGAAGAGATGTCATACTACAGCTGTGACACCATTGACGACTCAACAGCTAACTATTGCACTGTGCAGTCTTTATATCCTACAGAATTTATCAACACAATATGCATGGGCGGATTACCAGACCATCATTTGCAGCTTAAGATTGGTGTCCCTATAATGCTTCTTCGAAATCTAGATCAAACAGTGGGCTTATGTAATGGTACAAGGCTTATAGTTACACAGCTTACTCATCGTATAATTGAAGCACAGATTATCACAGGAAAGGCGAAAGGAGCAGTTGCATACATTTCAAGGATAGTGGCCACTTCAGCTGACCCGAAGTGGCCATTCAAAATCAAACGGCGCCAATTCCCCGTTCGTGTTTCGTATGCCATGACAATAAATAAAAGCCAAGGGCAAACACTAAGCAAAGTTGGTGTTTACCTTCCAACCCCTGTATTTTCCCATGGCCAACTGTATGTTGCCTTCTCGCGTGTTAACTCTTCAAGAGGCCTGCGGGTCGTTGTTGAAAATAACCCCCCTGCATACGAAGATAGTACTCATAATGTTGTCTACACTGAAATTTTTGAGGAGATATACAGTTCGCGTACTCAGATTGCCTAGGTCATCTCATCATCCTCGCTTTTCTTTACCATCAATCACCCTTACTTATTTACTCTCTAATGCGAGTCCTATTGTTTCAGGTTCACCCTATTATGTACTCTCATGAAAAAATGGCACAGCCTTTGTGCTACCTCTGTACTACCCCTTTTGCTATGATCCCTGCTGCCAAAAGGCTCCCTGCTTATAACGTAACACTTTCTCCCTCCAATAGTTATATTTGCATTCAAAAAATATTAGCGCCATCCTCAGTTCCCTCCAGCAACAGTTACCTCTAATTATGTACACTCTAATCCAACTTTTGCTGCTTCATGCTCCATACATTCTTTTCGAACTGCTGGACTAAGCCTAACAAATAGACATGTGACCCTCATCCTGTCCGCTTTAGTTAATTTTTATAACCAGGCTCTTTATTTACTGTGCTACCCCACCTCATTTTCAGTAGAGTATCGAACCATACAACATCCAGCGTTTATAATTGCTGTCACCCCCACAGTATTTTCAGTGCTATCCCAAGAACACGCATGCTGCGAAATTTTGGTACTAAACTTTGCTTCCATGTAATCATGAAACTGTACACACCATGGTTACTTCGATTCCCTACATGCTATTCAAATATACGCCTCTGATCCTCACTCTGCATCATATTCATACGGTTACTTTCATCACAACTACTCATCCTAGAACCCCAGATAGCCTTTTGACTCTATCTACATACAGCTGCAGTGAAATACTACATTGGCCAGCCTTACTTCCAAAGTATTGTTCTTGCCTGCATTTAGCCACAGATTTACATAGAGCGCTAAACTCATCCATCGGTTGTCCCATTGATGGTCAACACACTTTTGGCCTACATTTAGCCATAGATTCTAAATCGTATATACAAATAGCGCTATAATCACCCATCAGATGTCCCATTGATGATCAATAGACTTTTTTTACATGCCACATATGAGTACCATACTTTACTACTGTGAATCCTTATTGATAAATTCCTACCTGTAACAGGAAAGCAGTTCACCCAGCTTCAGCACAGCGAAGTGCTAGCCCTGCGTGGAGGCTCACACATGATAATTTCGAGATGGTGAAATATTCAGCAAGGTGAAGTTCAATAGATATATGTTGATATTATGTAAGAGTCCGGTTACATTAGAACTTTGAGTTGTATTTGGAAGCTCATAAATATGAGAGGGGATGCTAGTTCACGTTTGGAAGGCAGCGCCTTCTAGGGACCTTATAGCGACCTTTATTGCGATATTTGTGAGGAACGCCACTAGTTATGCCTCGGGATGCAGACTTTCAGCCAAGCATCATCAATAAAAATCATGACCCCAGTGTCAGGATCACGTAGCGATAGGTGTTGAGATATTTGGGAGGAACGCCCATAGTCATGCTTGGAGAATATAGGCTTGAGCTGAACCACGTTAACAAAGATCATGCCACCGGTGTTGTTTATGATATTGAATTAATGTTCGTCTTAGTTGATCCAATTGTTACTTTGTATAGTGGATTCGGTCGAGCTTACTATACCCATGAGCCAGCACCACACCTAGCTGAGGTCCGCTAGAATCCACAACCAAGTGAGACGAACATTTTCGTAGGTGAGGCTGCTCTCCACCTTGTATGTTGTGATTCTCCACTATCGATTTCCTATGTGTGGGACTTGACATCTATTAGCAATTAGCTAGCTAATAACTATATTAGTAGATCCAAATAGGGTCTAAGTTGATACTCCCTTTGGTCCAGTTTATAAGATGCTTTCTAACATGCACAACCTGAATCTCAAACTTCCCCCGATGTGCAGTTCTCCTAGTGTCTTAGTATTCAATATTTAGTAGTGAGGATTCCCATGTGCTATGACTAGTGGTAGTGTTTTATTACTATTTAAAAATACTAGGAGAATTCTATTTTTATAGTGATGTTCACGATCTCCTAAATTACACTTTGGTAATTCATTTATTTTATATTATATTATTTATAATTATGAGCATTATGATTATTTTATAGTACATTTAATTACGAATCTAATAGTATCAAGTTTGTATTACAATAGTTCAAAATTGTTAGCCAAATTAGTCCAAAAGGGAGTAGCACACGTTTCAGTTGAAAAAAAAGAAGCATAGTAAACAGCAGATACGTAATAAGTATTAAGTAGAATTAAAGGACACTCTGACCGGCATTCGGCTGGCATCTTTATTTATCGTTTACATTAACAGAGGAATTACAAATTCGACAAGTTTGACCCAACGATAAACTCAGACGTACAACTTACAAGCCCGGCAAACTGAAACATGATGACACTGATGAAGTGATAAACCAACCATCTAGTAGCGGTAAAGTAACAAACAGAACAAAATCAAGACACACAATTATGCGCTGAGTTGATCTAGGACACCACCGTTCATTGTCGCTTACAAGCGGCAAAAACACCGGCAGCGCACGTCCCACACCGGCAGAGCTAGAGACGGCATGATATTTATGCGTTTATATATATATTTTTTTATTTAATAAAGACTTGCCCACTCTCAAGTTCCGTCAAAGCTCCGCCGCTTGCCAACCGACGCACTGCAAGCACACCGGCATAGGTAGGACGGGCCTGTCGAGCGGGCACCCTGCAAGTGAAAGTAGGAGTCAGAACCTAGTTGAGATCAGAAGATCCAGATTAAGCGAACGCAAGTAATGCGTAGCTGCAGCGAAGCAACGCAAAGAAATAGTGCAGTGATAGATGCTAATGACGGTAAATGCACTAATGTGAACCTAATTAAAGATGTTTAAAACGCCCTAGAACAAGCAGCTCAGTTGGGTCACATTTAGAGCCCTGGATCAGATGGCCAAACTCTGGTTCCGACCATGGCCCTGACCTTGGTAAAGCTCATGGATCGGGCTTCAGGCCACTTGGTTGCTGGGGTTAGGGCACGTGGCCACCTCAGCTTTCTTAGAATTCATGTATTCCAGGCCACATCATCATGGAACAATTGCCGTATTATGTGCAACCTTCGGGTCAGAGTGTGTGTTTACTGGATGCAGTTCTGAATCTATTGGAAATCTATAAGATGACTGAAGCTTGCTTCAGACACCAAGCCTCAGAGTCCCCAGTTCCGGTTCCAGTTCGTGGCCACTAGCACAAGCTTGAGCAACCAGCAGTTTGGTTTGGGAGCACCAATGAGGCCAAGAAGAGATCATATGGCATGAGAATCTTCCTTCTCTTTTTCCTTTTTCTGTGAAATTCCTTTTTCTTTTGTTTTTCTTTTTTCTTTTCTTTTCTTTTCTTTTGAACGTATATTTTTTCCCAAAATGCTTTCTGCCAATTTTATTGTTTCCCCTTGTTTTCTCTTCCTTTTCAAAGATTGAAGCACCTTGTCTTTTGTATCTTTTTGTTTTTCTCATATGCAAAAGGAGCCCTTGTCCGAAGGTCAGAAATCCAGGCTAGTGCCTATCAAACTCTCGCAATAATCCAATAACTTGGCTCTGTTAAATCTTGGAACACTGAGGACATCCAGGAGTCAGTCAATTTGACTTTTGAGTGAAACAACTCGTTGCCCAAGCCAGTATTAGATCTGTGCATCCACTATCTGTGATTCCCCTCTTGGAGACGCAGTTCAAAAGGCCAAGAAAGAAATGCAAGTTCACTTTCCTTGGGATGGAAAATTTGAGCCCTGTCATTTTTAGACTTCCGAGTGAAACAACTTGTCGCCTCAGTCCAGTATTAGATCTGTGCATCCACTATCTGAGTTCCGTCTTGAAGAGAGGCAGTTCAAAAAATCATGAAGTAATGCAATCTCATCTTCCTTGGAATTGAAAATTTGTGCCCAAGTCATGGATTCCTTTTCCCTGGGATGGGAAATTTGTGCCCAAGTCATGGATTCCAGTGGCATTTGCCTGCTTGATCCATCCTTTCCAATACAACTTTTTTTCTGATGGACACCTAATCTTAGCATCTTGGTTTGGAGTCAAGTAGTCAACTGACCAGTCCTAGGTTATCCTCCTATCCATGGCTCCATGCAGATTGCAGACATAGAGACATTTGGTACACGATCACACCGCACAGATGTCATCAAGTTACTACCTTTATTGTTGATGTATCATCTGGATGCAGCAAGAGTTTTCAAACAAATCGTGCATGATTAATTCCATTTGAGAAACAAGAGCAAGGTATAGATGAGATTTGTACCTTGTTATGGTTTTGGGGGGTCCAGCTGGGCGGCTTTCTCCTGGTGGATGAAGAAAGCATAAAAACCACCGAGCACAGTTGCTCCTGCCATTGCCCACACAAGCACCTGCACAGGGAGTGGCATAATTGCTGCCACCTTGTATGAGAACGCAGCAGTGAGCAACGTGGTGAGTAACCACACCACCATTTTTATGCGGTCCCGGCTGGGAGACTCCGGTGGGGTTGTCTCGAACCGACGCAGGCAGTAGAACAGCAGAACGAGGACCGAGTAAGAGAAGGCCACAAAGGAGATAGCTCCAACATCTCCATTTGACCTGTACACGGCCATGAATGAGTTGAAGGTTAGGAATGCAAAGCCGATGATTGTCAGCAGTGAGGGCCATGCACCCTCACGGTCCTTCGGTGTTGGCTGCTCGATCATGGCTTCATTATCCAGGAACTGTTTCTGCTGCTTTGAAGCCATAATACGGTTCGGAAGAAGTCAATGAGCACTCTGCAGAAAAGAGAGGCAACACAAAATATAAGGTATTCATTTGGAAACTCTGGTCTGACCAAAGAGGAAACAGAACTTCAAATTCAGTGTTGGGTGACTGATTGTGCCCTGTTCATAAGCCAAATGCACCCTAATTCCTTTTGTTATCCAATTAAGAAATACTAGACCTCTAATTTCAGTTGCTACTCTGGCAAAGTATTTTTTAAGGAATCTACTGAAAAGTATGCGAATTTTTAACAAATATTACTGTAACATAGAAAATTGTCAATTTAAATAACTGTGGAAAAAATACAGCCCATCAGTGTAAAAGCTCGTGACGTAGTTTATGTTTTGCACATGCCTTGGCTATCATGATTGACATGAGTTAATTTAAGCACTGTAAATTCATTTAGCAGGAGTTTGAAGTCCTGAAACGATTAGGCCCTGTTTCTCTTTTCACTTAGGTCTTGTTTAGTTCTAGGTTGTAAAGTTTTGGGGTGTCACATAGGAGTGTTGCATGGGCTGTTCGGATATTAATAAAAAAACAAATTACAGAATCCGTCAGTAAACCGCGAGACGAATTTATTAAGCCTAATTAATCCGTCATTAGCACATGTATTGTTGTAGCACCACATTGTCAAATCATGGCTTAATTAGGCTTAAAAAATTCGTCTCATAAAGTAGTCGCAATCTGTGCAATTAGTTATTTTTTAGTCTATATTTAATACTCCATGCATGTGTCCAAGCATTCGATGGGATAGAGTGTAAACTTTTGAGGAAGGAACTAAACAAGGCCTTAAATTGTCCTTTCCTTACTGTGGTATTTTTCCAGTGACACTGTACATTCTCTCACCTAAATCCTATCTGTCACATCCAAAATGTATTGTGTCACGTGTATGTTTATGGTTGACTACACAATTTGGATGACAAGTCAAACAAAACCACCCAGTAGTTACATAGGCACTCCCATAAACAATTCAATGATGAAGCGAGTTTGTCTGTCAATTGGGCTCAATCATTCCTTTGAAGTATGAGAGCTTCAGATCTGACTTTGTGTGCGTTGAATGAGTAAATTGCACGGCCGGTCTAAAGTATTACGCGATTTTCGTCAAGGTCCCTAAACTATGAAATTGCATACTTGTTTCCCTAATACATTTAAGTGATCTCATCCTAGTTGAAAGTAGACATGACGACACCCAAGAGCCGATGTGGTCATCCACATGGATTTGATTTATGCAGAAAACCCCTTGGGCCAAGTCAAACACATGTCCACTTGGTGGCCGGCAATGGCAAGATGGTGAAGTTGGTGGAAGAAGTTGGGCCCCGGCTCGGACTTGCTTGCCTAGCGAGCGCAAGGAACAAAGGGAGTGGCGTCGAAGCCGATGGCGCTCTAGGCACGGTTGAATGCGAAGTGCAAAGGCAAGAGGAGGTTGGTGGCCCTAAGCACTTTACGATGCGGTGCTGGAACATGAGCTGGAGCAGAGAGTAGTGTCCCGGCGATGGTGGACGCCTTTTGGGTCCCCCGGTGCGAGCAAGGGGTGCAGGGGTTTACGGCGAGACCAACACATGAGGAAACGGAATAAGGGTCATGAAAGCGGCCAGCCATGCGCAAAGGTTGAGCTCGCAATAATGCTGGTCGAAGAGAGGGAAAATGGCGCGACAGATGGCACCACAACGCTTACCGCCAAACGATCCTTGCAATGGCACGTCGCTGATGTCCCCCAAGCTAGCAATCACATCGGCCTGCTTGTGCGGGATGTGCAAGCTAACGGTAAGGCTACTGGCACCAGAGGTGTAGAAGAGGTACTCTAGCACGCCGAGCTCCGCGGAGACACTGAGTGAATTGATATGGAAGATGTCAAGGACGAGCGCGCGCCCATAACAACACCCACAAAATATTATCACACTCGCCCTTAGCACAACGTACGGGTTTCGGGCACCTGTCATGTGTGTTAATCTCACAAGTAATATATTATTGTGAAAACAAGCGAAGTTTTTCATCTATATATCACACATCTAGTCATCTATCACATATGTGTCATGTAATTATACAAGTTTTTGAAATGAAGTAAAATTTTAATATTTAGATGTCAAAACATGTTTATTAGCAACTAGATATGGATACTTAGTTACATGTGATGTTCTATATATTTCAGGCTCTCATAAGCACTCTTGGTGCAATTTAGCACCAGCACCCGACCTTTTTTTATTGAGACAATTTCTATGAGCCATTATAAAAGATGTAATTCCTCATTGGCCACCGAAAAAGTTCGGCCATGTTCGCTGGTCTAAAACTTGGCTGAAACTGGCTGAAAAACATTGTTCTGGCTGAAATGTTGTGAGAGAAAAACATTGTTCCGGCTGAAAAAAGAAGCCGAACAAACCAAATTTCAGACCAGCCGAACGAGGCCTTCATCTTCCTTCTCAACCACAGATTCGATTTTTCCAACCCCTACACGCCACTACCATCAACTTCTGGGGCACTGCAGCTAACAGAAGCATGAAATGTCCCTTTTGCCCCTCTTAAAGGTGGGCCCCATGCATCAGCCTTCTTCCCACTCCATGGCCGGAAGCTAGCTGCACTGTTGCTCGCACGCGGAGGGAAAGGGAGCTTGGCCAAGCCGGCGGCAGAACACGGTGCAGCGTGGGCCCACACGATAGTGCCCGCGGCTGCCTACATGGTTGCCCAAGCGGTGCCAGCAGGGTGCGCCGACGGACACCCGAGCGCTTGATGTCGGCGATCTTGACGCAGCGCGCCGAGTCAATGAAGAGGTTTGAGGGCTTGATGTCGCGGTGCATGATGTGGCGGCGGTGGGGGTAAGTAATCCCGAATAAGACCTAGCACGCGACGTCGGCGAGGAACGACTCGGCAGAGATGCGGCGGCAGTCGAGGGAGCCGTCGTCCATGAACTCGAGCAGGATCTGGAGCTCCTCGCCGCGTTCGTACATGTCGTGGCAGCGCTCCACGGCCGGGTGCTCGGCGGTGCGGAGGATGGCGATTTCACGCGCAATTTGGCACCACACCGCGTCGTCATGGTTTCCGTAGAGCACCTTGAGCACGTAGAGGCGCCATGTCACGCGGTGCCGCACCATCCACACTGCGGGACGGTGTGGCACTGTGGGACGGGGCACCTCTACGCGCTCAAGGTGCTCTACAAGAACCACGACGACGCAGTGTGGCGCCAGATCGCGCACGAGATCTCCATCCTCCGCACCGCCGCGCACCTAGCCGTGGTGCGCTGTCACGACATGTACAAGCGCGGCGGGGAGCTCCAGATCCTGCTCGAATACATGGACGGCGGCTCCCTCGACGACCGCCGCATCGCCGCCGAGCCGTTCCTCGCCGATGTCACGCCAGGTTCGGCCATGGAGTGAGGAAGAAGGATGACACAGGGAGGGGCAAAAGGGACATTTTACACTTCAGTTAGAAGTCGTTCCTCCATAAATTGACCATAGTGGAGTGTAGGGGTCGAAAAAATTAAAGTTGTGCTTGAGAAGGAAGATGAACTTTGTCGGTGGCTAACGAGAAAAAATTGTCTCTTGTTTATTTTGAGCCACAACCTGATGAGACTTGTGGGATTTGGCACCCACGAGACTTTGGCATTTCACCCATCATCGAAAACTGGTTTCACACTTTTACCATCCCGCAAAATGGTTTCGCTAGTTTGCCATTATGAAACATGTGCAACCCGCCGGAATGCCATTTGGTGACTTTAGATCTCAAAAAAACGAAGTTTTCTTCCACATTTACCCCTTGCCCTTTCCTTCTTTCATGTGAGAGCACACGGATGGACGGAACCGAGGGAGGAGAAACGGATCAAGCCAGGCATAGGCCTGCCACCACGCCGCTAGCTAAGACCTGCCACCTCTCCGTTTCCTTCCGTCGAACTCAAGACTGCCTCCTTTCTCCAGATGAGCAGCGCCTCGCTTTTCGCCCGAACAGAGGAGGTCGCGATGCTTCCGTTCGCTAGCGTGAAGGCCACGCGACGCCACCCTGCCACAATTTGAATCAAGGCCCGCGCTTTTCTTCTCCTTTTGGGGCACGGCATGGACGCGCTTCGCATCAGCCCCCTTCTTGAACGTTCGAGCCACGCATCCCGATCCCCAAGCCACGTCGCCCTGGCGGCCGTCACATCCATGGTTCCGGACACGTGCACCTCGGCAGAACCTTAGCCACCGGATTTACCCGCCTCTCGCCGCCTCCCTTGGCCCACCGCCACAGGGTCCAACAACGAGCATGCTCCACTCGCCTCCCTCGTTCCCTCGCCGACGCTGCGCCCGAAGCGCCTCGGTGGACTCGATTCCTCAGCCGCAGTATTGACCTGCTATTTATACAGGCGGAGCCTCCAATGACGCCGACATGCCGCCTCGCTTCACGGCAAGATCTGCCACCACCGCGCCGCCGCCACGCGGAGTCGTGTTCCCACCAATCATTCGTTGGCCTGACCCGAAGCCTCTTGATCGAAGCTCACGACAGTGCCACGCTTTCTCTCCTTCCATACACAAAAAATGAGAATGGTGGTCGCAACAGGACCTCGGGGCCTCCAGCTCAGAGGCCGCTTCTTTGGCGCGCCATGCCAAAGCACAAAGAACAAGAGTCGCGAGGTGGATGACCTAGCCCCCTTGGCGAGGCTATTCGTGGGCTTGCCATCATCGACTCGGTCATTTAATCTGCACGGTGAGACCGAGGGCCATCGGCCGAGGGGCGGCGCAGGGGCGAGCCATGTGCCGACGACGCCATCAAGACATCGGGCACGCTGATGGCCACGCCGTCGCGACCGGAGTTGGAGCAAAGGTGCCGCAGAGGCGAGATGTGCCCACCACAAGACGAGTAGCACCGTCGTCGGCCCGACCAGCAAGCCCCTTTGACCGAGGTTCAGTGCTTCTCAAATGTCTTGCAGTGCCGACGCCATGGCTTCCTCGCCGGAAGGCGAAATGCCGAGCGCGACTACGCACAGAGCATGAGGGGAAGGGTCCGTCTTCACACGCATCCGCTGGCGGCCAAAGACGGAGCGGCCGGTGGTGCACGAGCTCGACGAGCGAAATAGGGCCGTGGAGCGCTGAACTCTCGGCCGAGTGGAACTCGAGGTCGGCCCTTTTTGCGCCGCCTCCTCCACACCTTGGGCGCGGCGCCAAGATGCCATCGCCGAGGAGGAGCCGCGACGGTGTCACTGGCAGCCACTGCGCCGATCCGCTTTAACCACTTAACGCGAACGGTGACGTATAAGGAGAAAGCAGGGCAAGGGTAGGAGTGGAAGAAAACTTCGTTTTTCTTTTTTTTTAATCTAAAGTCACCGAATGACATTTCGATGGGTTGCACATGTTTCATGATGACAAATTAGCGAAACTATTTTGCGGGATGATAAAAATGTGAAACTAGTTTTCGACGATGGGTGAAATGCCAGTCCCTGCACCCACGCACCAGCGGGTGCCTGCTTCAACTGCCATCCCTAGTGGGGTAGGTGCGCCCTGACTTCGAGTCCGGCGAACGCCGGACGGCCATCCTGCCCAACAGGCTACGCTGCCCTCCGCTCCATCCCTTCCTGCGCTGGTGCTCTTCCGAGATGGAGCTCGCCGACGGGAGCCTGTCACCCTGCCCGCTCCGTGGGCTCATGATGTGCTTGTTCGTGAGATCATTCGTGGCGGCAGCCTCTCTTTTATCTTGTTCGCCTCCTGCCCTCCTCCCTTTCTCACTGTCCTATCAAGGGTTTGGATTCAATTGCTTTTCGGGGTTAGCTGAGAAGAGGAGCGAATAGATTCGTTTTTTTTCCCTATAATTTTTTTTCCCTATAATTTTGAGTTGCAGTTTTTTCAACTCAGATTTGAGCTCAGATCTGAAATTTCTTCTATTTTGGGACCCAGTTTGATGCACCAATGGCTTGCTCATCTTCAATCTTGACAACTCTGAGAACTTGGATGATTTTGGAATCATATGGGGAAAAGGGAAGCACCGATGCTCAGCTCTGGTCTGATGTCTTTCAGCGTTCTGACGAGCTTCTCAAAGTAGCAGGTGGCGCAAGCACCCTCCTAATCCCCTTTCTCTGCGTGTTTTGATTCTTTTGAAATAGCTGTAAGATTTGAGATCATTGTTTCTATTTGATAGGTTATGTGTTCACTGATGACTCAATTATAAGGTGGTTTTGCTCGTGGAATGTTTCCAATGGTTTTGTGGTGAATACAATTACGGAGCTAGCCTCCAGGTCCAACAAGATGAATAGCGCTCTAGCAGTAGCTAGTTTTTCTTCCCCTTCTTGCTCCGCTATTTTTTTTTCTCTCCCAAAAATAGACCACTCGATTAACTAGTTGCCTCCGGCTATGTCCAGCGTCCAAATAATGTTGCTTCTTTCTTTTTTCTTTTGATACGGACGTTGCTTCCTCCTACGGAGTATAACACGAAACGGCATAACACCTGCCCTGCCCCAAAGATTCCTCAAAAAGAATTGGGAAAAGAAATCTAAGAATGAACACGACGGTGCTCGAAGATTACTTCGATGCATCAAGCGATGCGAAGACTCTCCTGGCACTAAGGGGAAAATACTGTACAACAGATTTACGTAGAAGGGATGTAGCTTCAGCTCTGCGAAGAAGTGCTCATACCAGGGGGGACGGACGATGCTCGGCGCCTCGGCGGTGTCACGGCACTTCTCTGAAGCAGCCCGCGTCCGGAAGCACAATATGTCCGGCAGTGACCAGGGAGACAACTGCGCCTGCGCCCAATGCTCTGCTCCCTGCTTTTATAGACAGGTGGTAAAGCGTTCAATATATATAGTGGTTGAACAGTATTGAACTATTTATACAGTGCCTGGCAGTGGGTGAGCTACGATGAAAACCCTACTTTGGTTTTGGTTAATCGATAAAATTTAGGACTAACCTTTGATCTAAATGTGTGATTTAAATAAGGTGGTCCACTCCAAGTTATGGAGTTAGAAGATGGTCATAGTGAAGCAAATGGCCACATGCAATGATCATCAAGTGCTCCAATTTAGAAAAAAAAAGAAAGAGAAAAACAAAATCCTAGGAGATCCAGGCAAAGGTATAAGATAGAGTTTTATTTTGGTGATCAAGACACTATAGAGAGTGTGATCACGTTTAGTATCGATAGCCGTACTATAAAAAGGAAAAATCTCCGGCTAAGCGGTTATCGAGTACCACTAGGTGGTATGATTCATGCATTGCATTTAGGGACCTAGTGTGCTAACTTCGAACCCTTGTAAAATACTTTAAAAAAAATGCTAACACACGAGCACACAAGTTCTGCACTTTATGGTTAGCAACTTGGAAGCAAGGGTGAAGAGGTTGAGGAGTTACAAAAAGAAAAAGGAGGAGAGCAATGACCGGACTCTAGTGCCGGGGTGACCGGACTCACCCCGAGCTCGTCCGGTCAGACAGCGCAGAGAAGGTGGCACTCGGGCGGTCGATCGAACGCTGTAGAACTAGCGCGACCAGACGCGCGGGGAACACTGTTCCCGCATCCGGTCATTGATTTTGCGCTCTAGAACCTTACTGAAATGGATCGGACGCCGCAGTGTTGTGCGTCCGGACACTTGTGTTGTGCGTCCAGTCACTCTTTAACTTCGCGAGCGCGTGGACTTGACCGTTGAAGATCGGTGGACGAGATTCAAAGCGCTAACACGTGGACGGCCGAGGACGATCGGACTTGTGGGTAGGTTCTTGCGGTGTCCAATTGTATGTACGAGGTTCGTGCAACACCTCATAGGCGTCGAACCACCAAGTGTTGGTCGACACAACGGGAACTAGCGTGCCGGCAAGCACGTGAACCTCAGGAGAAAATCGTGTCTCTTGTTTGATTGGAATTCTCCCGGTGAATTGATTGTCATCATATTATGATTGGTTCATTCCTCGACGCGACGGTATAATCACCTTACTCACTCTATTACTTTTCTACAAACTAGTTGTAGCAAGCTCTTTAGTGTAGCTAGAATTGAGAGTTTAGTTTCATCTAGTGGAGCTCTTTAGGGTAGCCTTGTTGAGAGCTCTTAGTGAGTAGTGACTTAGTCTCTTGTGTGACTAGAGATCATAGCAACTAGAATTGTTGGGTAGGTGGCTTGCAACCCTTGTAGAGCTAGAGCAAGTTTGTTTTTCGCCGTTTGTTTTACTAATAAAATTGCTCTAGTGTATTCGTAGAATTTTAAATATGCTATTCACTCCCCTCTAGCCATATTAGGACATTTCACGTGATTAGCATAGTATAATAACAGGTGTTTAGCAAACAGTAGCAGTGGGGCTCTCCATTTTATTCATGCGTGAGGGAATATACTATAGGCATGTTTAGCACAGATTAAGAACAATTTTATGGGTGAAGTTGTTTTTCTCCTCCTCTTATAAAGACATGAGATGGGATGAAACTAAAAATAGTAACTTATCCTAGCTCTCTCCCTCATGAACTGTTGGTGAAGCTATTTTGCAAGCACTTTTTTCAAAACAGCTTAGCTTCACTAAAAAAAAAGCTACTTGGAAGCTTTTTTTTCCTGGTGAAACTGAGCTGTGCCAAATAGATCCTATATATCAGCTAGTGGACAAGGTTTCCTAGAAGTAGGCATGGGCATTCGGTACGGTTCTTCGATTCGCCGGAAATTTGGTTCCTCGACAAACAAATTTTGATCGGTTTCTTCTAAAAATCGGTATTGAGGAAATTCAATTTCGGTATTTTTTGTTCAGTTTTGGTATTTACCAAAAAAATACTAAACAGATCACCGAAGCATGTAACAAACAGAAGGTTCAAAGGCTAATTTTGGTAAAAAATTTCGACATAATTTCACGGAGAATAATAATGCTAAATACATTATTCAAAATCTAAGTCTAAGAGCCCGTTTGGAGAGGCTGCGAGCGGCTCTGACTCTGCAACAGTAGCACTACTGTAGAGCTACTGTGGCAAAGCTGCGTGGAGCACCTAAATTGGGGCTCCTCCACTCGGGACAGTTTGGTGGGAGCCGGAGTTGTTTAACCCGTAGCTACAGTAACCAACAATGTGTAGTGTGATGCAAGGAGCCAGAGCCCCTAGGAGCGGCAGCCAACGAGGCCTAAATTATGCACTACTCTATAATTATAAAAGATAATCTAAAATAACTGTTTTAAAATTTGTGTTTTAAATTATTCACACAACTTAAATTTGCAGATAAATTACCAATGTCTATCATAACTAAAAATAAACTAAAATATGCCTACAAATCTACATCTAAATTGCCAATATATATTATTATGACAAATTTTAAATAACCATAAGTTACATTTTTTTCTAAATTATCCACTTCTATCAATATTAATATAAAAATAACTTATAGTACAATTATATGATGTGTTATCATGCAAATCAAGTATGCATACATACATAAGCGAGATATATATAGTGATTGGCAAGCTTAAATATTAATACCTCTTGGGTTTAGTATGTTTGGCTCCTCTTATATCTCCGTTAAAGCTAAACTGACAATGGTTGTAGTGAACTAGTGATTACTAAAACAGTCTAAGACCTATAAGGGCAGTCCCAACTAAAAAATTAGGTGGTTTGTATGTTCAGTAATTAGGATATCAACTAAGAAAAATGGTGACGTGACATTGGAATTAAGAAGAAAGACCACAAAATGATTTCTTAAATAAGAAACTATGTCTACCAGAACCAATATATGAAGAGATGATAGGTAGATGATGGAGAAAGAAGATATGTGATTGCAAATATTTAAATTGAAGAGACTATCCATTGAGGATATACACAAGGTCATCATTTTTCTTTCATCATATGTAATTTGTATGGGTCGGCTTCCACTTCCAAAACTTGTTAGCTTCTCCGCTCGAAATGATTGTGGCTTGGCTTCTGGGGATCTTATGTAATATAGTAAAGAGTTGTCTTCTCTCTATTCAATATTTACAAAATAAACTACAAACAGGTGAAGCTAAACTGGCATCATCAGCTTTGACTCCTTGGGATACTGTAGCATGGAGCGGGCGTTGGGAGAAGCCCTCCCACGAAGGACTAGATTGCCCATTGTACTTATACATTGAAGGATCGTAATCAACTTAAAGGTTAGTTTGGTGGAGCTTCACCGAGCTTTGGCTTCTTGCTATAGTGGGTGGTGAAGCCAAAGATAGTGGTTCCGCTTGCTTTTAATTGTTCAGAAGAAGGAGAGAGGAAAATGGATTTATGAATAGTGACACTACAATGATGTGAATAGTGGTTGTATTGGTGAATCTAAAACCCTATGAAGCTCCACCAAATAGGGCATTGATGCACATCATTGTTCCCCTCTGCAAAGCTATTAGTACTCTAGAGGATCCTAAGGGTGTGTTTGGTTCTGAGAATTTGGAAGGATGTGATGGGATGATCCTCTTTTTAGTGGAGTTTGCTTGGAAAGTGAAGGGACATAATCATCCTCAAGAGGGGAAAATTTAGTAAGATTCAGGACAAACCCATCCTCTGAAAAATGAGTTGATGAGTTCATCCCCTGTTCACGATGTCCCCTTCTAACGCACTGAGCTGCGGGTGACACTAGCATATGCAAGATCTAACACAACCACATAGCATAGTCGGCACTCCCCACTAGTCCTTGTTAGAACACCTGCGCAAGGGTATAACTCCCATTGATCCACGCAAGGACCAAGTGCTCTCACAGGTTCATTCTTCACCACTCCGACGCGGTGAATCACCGATAACCATTTACACCATGACTTGGGCCTCTCACAATCACCTCTGAGAGATCACCAAGCTCCACAACACCACCAAGCCGTTTAGGTGATGCCACCAAGAGTAACAAGCACAAACTCTCACTTGACCTAAATAAGTCTAATGAGGAAGGTGGATGCACACTTGCTACTCTCTAAGCACTAATTGAGTCCTTACTTGCAATTAGCATTTCCCCATCACTCCACTAAACTTAAATTCCCCCTTGCTCTTCAATAGGTGTATCCTGCAGTTTAGAGTGGCAAGAGAGTGCCATGGTCGAGATGGAGGGGTATAAATATCCCCACCCACACACACACAAGAAACTAGTTGTTTCCACTCACTGAAATACGGGTCAATGGATAGTCTGGTGCAAATTCGGTAAGTACACCAACGGCTAGTTCAACAACTAGTCATTACTATACGAGGCAGTAGGGCTTTGTCCGGTGCTGGCCACCAGACAAATCTGGTGAGCAAATTCCCTCTCTAAAACCTCTCCACAAAGCACCAGACACAACTTTCAGAGACCATTGGACAACCCTAGCCAGTATGCATAGCGCTTTGTTCAGTGACTCCCTGACCAGAGCATCAGACATGTCAGCGCGTGCTACTACAAAACCCTTATTCACTTCCTCTTCACTCATCTTTGTGAATCGGGTTGCTTCCCTTGATGTTTGGGCTTTCTCAGAGCTACCTTGTGCTAAGTTTTACAAGTATGCATCACACCTAACTCACTAGACTCACCTAGGTCATGTTACTAGTCCATGCCCCCTTTATAGTACGGCCAAAGGAAAAATAATATCCTAAACTACTCTAAGTGTCTCCTAACTCCACATGACACTTAGAACTAGTCAATCACTGGACTTATCGCATATTCTTTGAAAACTGAAACAAATTCCATTAATAGGGGCATGAAAACCATCGATTACTCAAATCAACCGTCATTGTGACCTAACTTAAATTGTCTCTGTAAAACACATGTTAGTCACAATGATTTTGTCATCATTAATCACCAAAACCGAAATAGGGGCCTAGATACTTTCAATCTCCTCATTTTTTGTGATTGATGACAACACAACCTCGAGCATGTGCATATAAGAAAGAAATGAGGTTTTCAAACACTTGGTTTTGCATGAACATGTGACAATAAGAGCAAAAGGGGTAAGAGCATGTTCATGTAAACCAAGTCCACAACATGTACACAAAGGATACAAATTAAGCGCTTGTCTAGTAGAAGTAGCTCATTTGACATAAGATATAGCAATTGTTTAGGATTGATTGGAGAAGATCTGCTGTTAATTCCAAAAGCAAGGGTCACAATGGGTCACCTTTTCTAACCCCTCTTTTGCAGTGTACAACCTTGCTAGTAACTCCATTTAGTATGACACAGGATGTGCCAGAGTTAAGAATCAATCTTTTCCAAGTTAGCCATCTTTCCCCAAAGCCTTTTTTCTAGGATTTTGATGATAGGCCATGCTCAGTTTTGTCAAATGCCTTCTCAAAGTCCAACTTTAGGATAATCATTTCCTTTTTTGGATTTATGGCATAGATGAAGGTGTTCAAGTGCCTAGGCTAAATAGTCTTGTACTGTTGCTGTCTTGACGAAGCCATATTGGTTCTAGTGAATTATACCCATAATAACTCCTTGTAATCTATTTGCCAATAGTTTAGCGATGATTTTCAATGAAGAATTGAGCAAGGAGATTGGTCTGTAGTCTGTGACATGGGTAGGTCCATCCTTTTTTTTGGGAGTAAGGTGATATAAGATCCATTAATGCTATTCAGACAGACACCCCCTTGATAAAAAAGCTTCACGTAGAGCATAGAACTCATGTACAATCAAATGCCAACATTTCTTAATGAACTCATCGTTGAATCCACCAGTGCCTAGTGATTTATCACTAGGGAGCTCTTGAATTATTTTGTCAATTTCATCTCTCGAGAAATTGTATTCTAGTTGACCAAGGTCCTCTGAAGAGTGCAAAAGCTGATTCAAATCAAAGTACATATCTTCAAATTCAGTTACTCCTAATCTCATGTTCTTTGTAGGTTGTCCTAGAAAGAATATAGTTCTAGTTATAGCCATAAGTCAAACAACTTTAGTTAGATCAAATTATTACAAATATCTATGATATCAAATAATGCCTCCGTCCCAAAGCGACTGCACTTCTAGATATAGGCAGTGTTTGGCACTGCTCCTGCTCTGGCTCCTTGCGCTGGAGCGCTGTACATCCCTGTTCTGCCCTGTAGCAAGGAGCCGAACGGGATGAGCTCTAGCAAAATACAACGCGTGAACAGGAGGAGCCGAAGGAGCTAGGGATTTGGGGCTCCGACGGCTCCTCCACAGTACTCCTACAGTACCCAGAGCCGGAGCCACTCCAAAACAGGCCCATAGTACTAAGTGAAACAAGCTTCAGTTTGTCCAACTTTTTATAAAAAATATACAAAATTTATGAGAACAAATAAGTATAGTTACATTTATCATGAAATATATTTTCCTATCAAATGTATTAGAATCATAATTGTTGTTACTAATTTTGTAAACTTAATGAAACTTATAAAATAGTTTGACTTAGATGTACTCTTTCTAAGACGAAAGGCCCTAGATTCATCATAGAATATATTTTAAAATTATACCTATTTATAATCATACTATGGTAATATATTTTTATAAACTTAATTAAAGTTAAAATAGTTTGACTCTATCCAAGTCTAGTCTTAGAAAGAGTACTAATTAAACTTAGAATATATTTTAAATAATATATTTAGATTTGTGTTCATTTTATGGATGGATGTATTAAATGTTAAAACTATATAACAACGTTTATCTTATTTCATTAAGATCGTTTTAGCTGCGTTAGTTTGAGGAGCTTGCTATTTATTTACTAGATGATTGGATAGTTCAGTCTATAATATAAGCTAGTCTTTTCTCAACTAGAACTTTTTTCTAATACTCCCTCTCTTCCTGAATAAATATATTCGTAGCACAAAAAATTAACTATAAATAAATCAATCTCTAATATCTAAGAGACTAAATGGTCTTATTTTCCTTGGAGTCCCTCATATTTCGTGCACACCCCTCTCTTCTCACTCTTTCCACCAATCTAGTCTGAGTTTCTGCGGTTGGATGGGTGCAGTAAAATGCTATAATTACTGGTCAATATGCAACCACTCCAATTAATAAAGAGTGGTATCATCCTTTCTCTTTCATACTAATATGTTCTAAATGTGCTAGAAATGTTTATTCAGGGTCAGAGAGGGAGTAACCTTTTATTAGGTCTACTTGGTCGAGTTGATCCAAACGTGATCTTTGTATGGGCAGGAACCATCAATCTAGCTTGTATTAATATCGACAGATGCTCAGAAGCCACCCTTGTAAACAATGTAATTATTTTTTTAAGAAAATGGCTATGTATTTTTTTAAGAATTTTTTTTAAGTATTTGCCACCCATTCCGTCGCAAGGCAACGCTTGCCCGAAACGGAAAGACCTGCGCAACCTCGGAACCGTCGAAAAGCACTGCACGGCACGCTGCAAAAACAAAAACCAGTGTTAGCGTCTGATATTTCGATGCATGAAAGGTTTTCTGAATACTAAAAAAACACGACTTATTGGATGTGCCGGAGCCCGGAGGGTGCCGTACGTAGGCAACAAAGTTGTTTTTCACTTGGAGGGGCTGAACCGTCAACATCAAATGGCCGAAGCCGTGTGCCATGTGCGGACGTCCAGGGGTGTGCAGTGTGCTCTTTTATTTTGTGGCCCTTCGGTCGAACTAGCGTAGAGCTCCTTGCTAACGGTAACCGGTAACTTCGCTGTTTGATTTATGTGTTGATAAGTTTAGTTTATGCTAGAAAACTCGCTGCTACAGTGTTTTCTCGCTGCTACAGTGTAGACCTAATACCAGCCGAACAGCTACGATAACAATGGGTTTGTACTCACTATCCACAAGATGCTAGTTTATTACGTTAAAAAAAATGCGCTCTGCAGACTTGGTGAAAAACCAACAACCGGACACCTGGGTCTGCACCGTTATTCCACGGCGCACCTCCAAAGAAGAAGTTTTTTCCCTCGTCCTTTCCATTACATGATTTTTTTGGTTGATGCTAGTTTATAAATGTAGGTAAAAAATAACTAATTACACAATTTAAACCAATAAACGGACATTGAGTTTGTATTCACTACCCACAAGATGCTAGTTTATTATGACAAAAAATATTATTGGCCGGCTGAAATCAACAACACCCCCCTCTTTTTTTTTTACAAAACATGCCGCGTTTCCGGTCGCCAGTTGCCACAAACACAGCAGCCCACAGCGGGACAAACACCAGCTGCATGGCAACTGCCTTTCCTGGCAAGCGGAAGGAAGTTCCAAGGAAACCCAGCATCGATCGATGCCGATGCCAATATTCAAATCTGCGGTGCCATCGTCTCTTTCGTCGATCCTGCTCAACATCTGGCTAGTAGCCACAGCCCACGGCAATGGAATGGCGGAGGCCCAAGAGAATGCATAGGCGGCTTGACCGGTCCAGCTTGGAAGTTGGAGAACAGCGGAGCGATAGAGCTAGCATGCACCCTCACCTCTCCGCCGCCGATGGAGAGGAAGCTATCCTTTAGCCTGATCTGAGGGGTGAGGGCGATTTATACGAATACGATAACAACAGCCAGAGCAGCGAGCTCGCTCATGAGATACCTCTTGCAGAGCTGGGCTTCCAAATCGCGCTTCATGGCGATGCTGATGGCCGATGGGGATGGGGAGCTGCCGACAGCCGACACAAGCTATATATATAGTACAGTCTGACACCGAGGAGAATGGCAATACGATCCGCAGCGGTCGGCAAGGAGACGACGATAATCTGGATGGCGACTGGGGCGGCCGGGGCGGCATTCAGTTTCACCTAACAATCCACCAGAAACGAAACTAAAGATCTGATTTTTTTATATATTTAAAAAATCTAAAGATATGAGCCAAAATTAAATAAATCTAATTAATTATGAGCTAAACCCATAGACCTTGCATCTCACGTGCATAAATTAGATTATTAGCTGCCTCTTATGTTTTCAAATGTTTGACTCCTATATTACCTAGTGTATTTTCTTTTGTCTCTGAAAAAATGTCATTCTCAAATTTTCAGGAGCTAATAAGTCCCAAATTTGATCCAATATACACAAAAAATGTACTACCGTAATGATAGGATGCAGGCGTCCTGCCCCGCACCTGCCCTCCGCTCGCTGCTTTAGAGCGCGCCCATAATCCGCCTCTGTATCTCAAAAAAAAAACGACAGCGCCGCTCGCCTTCTCCAGCGCAGGGTCGTTCGCCGCACTAGCCACGACCTTCTCCAACACGGCGGCATCGCACCCGCGCCCCATCTCTGGCTGCTCCGCGGTCTGTGCCACTATCCCGCGTCGCACCCCCATCCACCTCACCCATCACGGAAGGGGAGGCATGCGCCTGCGCCTTGGGAGGCCTACGCCTGCGCCCCCATCAACCTTGCCCATCGGCAGGAAGGGGAGGCCTACGCCTGCGCCTGGGTGTACGCTGGGTCATTGACGTCCCCCAGACTAGCGCATATTGCAACCGTATATTTCAACTGTTTCAGAAGTTTCACAGGTATGTTGCAAGTGTTTCGTATGGATGTTACAAAAGTAGATCGTGATGTTGCATATATTTCAATGGCTATACACGTATGTTTCAAGAGTCTTTCAAATGTTTCATCTGTTTTTCAGACGTATGTTGCAAATGTATTTATTTGGATATTGCATATATTTCACACATATGTTGGCAAGTGTTTTATCTAGATGTTGCATATGTTTTGCAATGGCTTTTCAAGCGTTTGTAGGTATTTTTGCAAGTGTTTTAGACGCATGTTTCAAGTATTTGATCTGTCTTTAGACGTATGTTACAAATATTTTATCGAGATGTTTCAAAAGTAGATCAGATGTTGCACATGTTGCAATGGTGCCGGTAACCGACGGACAGCGGCCTGTTGTAGGGCTTCGGCTCCTACCTCGCGCCTTGCGCTACACGCTTCGCCCTCTCCTCTCCTCTCCCTGCCCTCCCCTCCCCTCCCCTCGCTCCCCTCCTTCCCTCCGTCTTCTCATCGTGTATGTTAGACTTATGGCTAATTAAGTTTTGTTTCGCTTTTCTCTATAACTTTCAATACCTTTTAATTTTTTAGTTTATTTATCACAAAACAAGCACTGGTTTTGTTATTATCTATGCCCTTACCAAGTCTGTATAAGTGTATATTTGGTAGTGTATGATTGTTAATAGTATTATATCAATAACCTCCGTATGTTCAAATTTTGAACCTCTCCACCTGAGTGTCCTCCACTTAACGCGAGCGCTCGTATTTTTTCTGATTTATTTTAGTAGTGAGCTACATTGTTATTTTAGTGGTGACGTCTTGCATGTCGATAAGTGAGATGTTTGAGTGTGTATGTATAAATGTCTGCTTCTATGTACAATTAAAAATTAATGGATTAACAATTAGTCTGTTCATTTGGATATTTTAGACTAAAAATTAATAAATCTCCGCTACTTGTTGATCCTATGGATCCCAATAGTGTCTACTCCTTCCGTCCCTTTTTTATGTCATTCTGACTTTCGAGAAGTCAAACGTATTTAACTTTGATCAAATACATACAAAAAATATTAATATTTACGGTACATAATTAATACCATTAGATAGACTATTAAATCTATTTTCGTAATAAATTTATTTAGTGATATAAATATTATTAATATTTTATACAAATCTAATTAAATTTGAGAAAGTTTGATCCGCACATTTTCGTAACAACAAATATTTTTTAAGATTTGTAGCGAGAAATACAAAGGAGAGAGAGAGAGTGTACACGTCGAATACCCCGTGAAACCGAGCTGGGTACTCCGTTCCGCGTCCGACACGTTAGTTCCTCGAAACTGCCGGGCGTTGGCGACACGTACTCCTTGGACTTTAGCGCGTTTCTTGTTTTCTCGAATAGACGTCGATTCCGGGCACGATCGATTCCAACGGAAGGGTCAATCCACGGGCCTGACGTCGTCGTTTTGTGTGTTTATTATGGGCCCCAAGAAGTACTGCTGGTTGATTTGTGTGAGAGGAAAAATACTGTTTCGACTAAAAATTTACGATCATTTACGACAAATCACAGCCAAACGAACAGGCTAAGTGGACGAACTTTGCGGTACTAGCAGCTTGTGCGGCACCTATCCCGTATGACCAGAAGCGTTGTGCGCCACAGCGTGGTGACCGAAAAAAAACACCCGGGCCTTTAGATTGAAAAAAATTTCAGCCCGATGAATAGTAGCACTTTCGTCTTATTTGATAAATATTGTTCAATCGTGGACCAACTAAGCTCAAAAGATTCATCTCGTGATTTTCAACTAAACTATGTAATTAGTTATTTTTTTTACCTACATTTAATGCTCTATGTAAACAGTTAAAAATTGATGTAATGGAGAGAGAGTGAAAAAAATTAAGAATTTTGAGGATATCTAAACAAGGCCCTAGATGCGGCGCTCCGCGCTGCACGCCTGCACTGCACCGTCGGCAGGTCCAGACGAGCGAAACTCGTCGGAGAAAAGCAGCAAACCGCCCCGGGACCGGGAGGGAGTGAGGATGAGGAGGCCCTGTTATCCTGGTCCTAGAGCACCCACCCGTGTACAGTAAAGTTTAGGCTGTAGCCCGTGAAATCCAACGTGTACAGTAAAGTTTTGATATGATCGATGATGCGAGTGGAACTCACGCTCACCAGTCACTACCGACGACGAAGTACTCCACGTCCGTATCTGTCGTTTTCGTGGAGTGAACGGACGGAGGGAAAGAACGGCAGCTTTTCGTGGAGTGGACAACTGGAGTCGGGGAGGGAAGTTTCCGGGAAGCTTCCGGGAAGCTGCCGAGAATAAGTACTGAGGACCCGGCATAAGTACTGAGGCCCCGTTTAGATTCCAAAAAATTTTAAGCAGTACTCATCACATCGAATCTTGCGACATAGGTATGGAGTACTAAATATAGACGAAAAAAAACTAATTGTACAGTTGGGTGAGAAATCGCGAGACGAAACTTTTAAATTTAATTAGTCCATACTTAGACACTAATTACCAAATACAAACGAAAATACTAAAGTAGCCAAAATCTAAATTTTTTTTATCTAAACGGGGCATGAGGACCCACACGGAGCTAACGGGCCCACCAACGTGAATGAGCATCGATGGCACCAGTGCCCGAGCCCGACTGACGCCTTGACATCGTTGCCGGCCAGCGTCATTTATTGAACAAGTCTAGGCAGGCGGCGAAAATAATAGTAACCTTAGGTCCGAGGTCAGTTTCAGTGGATACTTTTATTACGTCAGTTTTTAAGATTGTCATATCATATGAACTGAAATTTGAATGAAGCACTTACTCTCAATATAAAATTTTATTTTATGGTTTTATAAGCATTTAGTTCTATGACTTATAGAGAGTTGATAATCGTGTCAAGAAAGTTTCATCCACATAAAAGTCGCTTCCTCTCTCTCTTCGTTAAAATATTGCCATGTCATCAAAAATGTATATGTGTCAACCTGTTAAATGCAAATAAAACTCTAATGAAACTCTCACTGAGACTGGCCTAACTGGTTTGCGGACTAAATTTGTTATGCCAAAATTAGATAAATAAATTGTCATAGATTTGACAAGCCAAATATAAGATGTTAATAAGTTTTGGTAGAAAACGAAACAATAGCCAAAATCATGACTTACTAAATCTTTAGTCTGATATATTTTAGAAACCAACCAATCAAACCTAAAGATGGCAACGGGCAAAAAAAATCCACGTACTCGCGGGCACCCGACCCGGTGGGCGCGGATACGGGCGTGAACCTGTGCCTGCGGGCACGGGCGCGGGCATAGAGTTGTGCCTAGCGGGCAAAGGTAAACGGGTAAAAAAAGAGTATGCTCGCATCCGCAAACCCGCGAAACCCGCACTGACATGTGGGGCCACTGTGTAAGAGCTATATAACCTTCAGATTGTAGGGTTTGAGTTCACTCATCCGTCATCCCAAATTCCCAACCCCATCCCACTCCCACCACCACCACCAGCCGTCGTCACCCACTCACCCTCACGGGCTCACCCACGCGGTGACGCGGCCACGTGACCGACGACCCCAAGTCGTGCCTCCGGAGTCTGGCCTCCCCATCGGCGTCGCGCGTCCCCAAACCCCAGTGGCATCGCACCTCCGGGCTCCGGCGGTCCAGCCTCCCCAACGCCGTCGCTCCTCCACTCCGGCCTCCCTCAGACGGTTAGATCCTCAGCCCCCAGTTCCCCACTCGTGGCTCCCCGCACCGAGGTCCGAGGCTCCTTCGCCGGCCGCAGGTCGTGGCTCGTGCACTCGACCCCGCGTCCCCGCCTCCCCAACCTCAACTCGCGGTCGCAGGTCGCGGCTCGTGCACTCGCGGCGAGCACGGCGTGGCCTCCTCGCCTCCTCCAATCACTGCGATCGGCGAGCGCGGCGTGACCTACTCGCCTCCTCCACTCGCGGCGCACGCCTCCCAGATCCCCAGTCGCGGGCTCACGGCTCCCCGTCCATGACGCCGCCCGCCCGCCTCCCTAGTCCGACGCCAGACACCGGCCTTCCTCACCTCCTCCACTCGCAGCGCGCGCCTCCCTCAGATCCTCATTCGTGGCTCCCCATCCCGGAGACCAGCCTCCTCGTCCCCGACACCGGACGCCGGGCATGCGCCTCCCGCAGATGGCCAGATCCCCACTTCTTGTGGGCATGCCTGCGGGCAAAACATGCCCGCGGATAGCGTGCGCGGGCGCATAGTGCTGCCCCGTGGCGGGTGGCGGGTGGCGGGCGCGGGCACAGAAATATCCTCACGGGCGCGGGTTTATGATACATGTATCCGCGCGGATTTTACCCGTTGCCATCTTTAATCAAACCCCTTGTTCATATATACTATATATATTGAGTCAAAGTTCAGTTTTTTTTAACTCTGAATATGTGAGAACGATATTTAAAAAGAGGGAGGGATCAGAAAATAGCTTCTCACACAAAAGGTACGGAGAAGGCAGAGCTAGAGACGCTTCGAGGTCTAATCTCTTTCTATATAGATGAGCGTCTATGTTTAAATAGTGTGAAAAAAATTAAAGGGGGACAACATCTTCTAGTATTTTTTGATCATTTTAGGCGTGCCAATGTAAAGCAGCATTTTTCTTCACATAGTCCTTAGGCCTAATTTGAGAGGAAGGGGAGCTAAACGCAGAGAGGGAAAAACTCCCATAAATAACTAAATGTCTTGTTCAAATGACATTCCCATGGTTTGCTCATATTAAAAAAAAAGTAAGGGATTCTAAGGAGATTTTGAGTTTCCAAACTAGCACTTATTGTTTATATTCCACTTGAGTACACTTTTGTATATTTTAGTACTACTAAGGTGTTCTCATGATCTACAAGCTGGAATAAACTAGGTCTTAGAGTCTGAACGCTTTTTCTATATCTTAACTTAACTATCAAAGTAACAAAAAGGAGTATATGTTCTGATTTCTCTTGAAAAACATCTCAAAATATTATTCTATCGGTGTCAGAAACAGGCATCATTCTTATTTATATGGCACTGCACAGAGTTTGGACAAGTATGAACTTGCATTAATTCATTTGATTGGTGAATTATGCGAATGCACTTGTGCGTTGCTAGTGTTTGGTGCCATCTTTTTCTCTAAGCTGAGACGGGGGCGACCAAAACTACCTTTTGTCTTTTTTTTTCTTGAGCATGGATTGCATGAAAATTTCTGTGAACTACTATGTTTTGTCTAAGATTTGTTGTTGTTAGCTTATGTTGTTGTTCTTTTCAGCCTAACAAATATTGATTTTTTTCTCACACCAAATCAGTTTACTGATTTTCATATTTACTATTATCGTACCAAAACATTATTCAAACGAACAAAGCGTAAGTCAATTGTCTAAGATTTGTTGTTGTTGGGGTTGTTGTTGTTATTGTAAATGACTCTACCTTGCTAGTCAGTCTTACAAGAGCTTGTATCACCACCTAACACGTTAGCCTTTTATCTGCCTCCAACTCGAAAACGATATCATAATTCATAGTCCTCCCGAATCCCAATGGACCTTTTCTTTCGAGAGCAGAACTGGTAATTGCCGTGTCAGGCGCAAGAGAACACGGAAGATGCCAAACGGGCCCGGTCGCACGAGATGGTCCATGCATATTTGCGCGACTCGGGGCCTGGTGGTCGGAACTGGTTCATCTGACTTCAACTCACGAAGTCACGTGCAGCTGAGTAACTAGCAGCTAGGATAAAAATGGACAGATAAACCCCGTATTATAAGACGTTTTTTATATAATTTTCTTAGATATATACTATGACTAGATATAGAGTAAAATTGTATATCTGAAAAATGCAAAACTTTAACAAAAATTACATTTTTGTCCCAATTGTTTTATGTATTTTAGAAAGATCCTCTAGCGGGATGAGAATTGAACGAAAACGAATGAAGGTGTATCTGGTCTTTATTTTCACCAAGATATCTCGTTTTCAACCGGCTTATATTTAGTCGGGACAAGCCATTTCGTACCATGTTGTCTTCCTCAGTTTAACCCCCGCTTCATAGAAGCCCAGTTCAGCCCAAAGAATTCCTAAGTCTACAAGCTAAACGCCCAGGAGCATAATACTCCCTCCATAAAAAAAAACAATTCTCACATTTTGAGGAATCAAATGATTTCAAGTTTGATCAAAATTTATTTATAAAAAGATATTAATATTTATGATACAAAATAGGTATCATTATTGGTTATTGAATATATATTTGCATAATAGAGCGATTTGAAGACATAAATGTAAATACTATCCACTCTAAAGTTAGTTAAACTTGAATTACTTTAACGCGCAAGAACACTGCAATTGCATTCTTTTATAGATTGAGGTAGTAGATCACTAGCCACATTGACCCTCTAAATGCCTGCCCGTCCATTACGTCTAAACAAAAATCAGGTGTGCCTATTGGACGGAAGAAGCAGCGGCGCCCCCGAATGCCTCGTTCGGTTGAGGAAGAACCATTCCCGACCGAAGTTTCCTTCGACAATTTGAATAGCGTCGGAACTGTTCGGCAGGAACAGCGATAACCGAACAGGCCCGAACTGGAGCATGGATCCGTACCATAGAAGACCACCGTCCACCGGCCGCTGACCGTGACCGGCCCGTCGTGCACGTACCACGTCCCCAAGGGAAATTTTCGACAAAGATTCGATTCGATTCGGTGCACGTGCACCCGCCCTGTCCGGTTCGTTTGCTGTGCGGTTTGCTGTGCGTCAGCGTCCAAGCCCGTGACGTCGAACGCTGTCCTCCTCCTCCAACTCCAAGACGTCGAGAGCAACAGGCGGCTGTTTGAGCTTCGGTGCTTCCCCTCCCCAGGGTATCTCTGTTGGATCAGAGCGGAAGAGTACCACGCTACCACCCCAGCGTCTGACGTCACGTGCATTTCCCCAATGATTGAATAGATGGACGGCGTTGCGTGCGCCGGGGCCTAATCACGGTTTTGTTTACGGCATGCGGTCTCCATCATCATATTCGTTCTCCACGAGAGCACGAGTCCTCTCTAGTCGCTCCTCGGACATTCTTTGTCGGAAAGTTACATTCTTGCCACCACAATCTCCTCGTCTCTCCACCGACCAACTTTGTCCGCGAGCGTTTCAATTGATACGCAATGGTTGGAATGTGCAGGCACCGTTGGGTAACAAGAGCCAACAATACATATTACTTTTTTTTTGTTACGTGGTACTCCCATCAAAAAAAATTCACTTTCAAATAAGTCAAACAATTTCAAGTTTCACCAAATCTATACAAAAAAAATATTAGCATTTATGATACCAACTAGATTAGGCATAAAATATATTTTTATAGTAAACCTATATGGAGATATAAGCATCTCCAAGAGTTTCCAAAACCCACTCCAAATCTTGATTTTTTTTTTGCAATATTGAAAAAAAACTCTCTCCAACGACTTCTTTATCTCAACTCCTAATTTTTCTGCACTTGGAAAAATCGATCAAATCACGCAGAAAGATACACGACGTATCTAATCTGTTGATCTAGAGGTAGAAGGACGTAGGGAAGAATAAGAAGAAAGGACAGAGTTCTCAATCTCTCTGTTCGGCTGCCATCTTTTGTAGGGGCCGTGGTTGCAACTCCTCACGTACAGTACTGTAGCAACAGCTGCTGCAACCGTGGAAGAAGCTGCAGCGAACTGTGAGAATGCAATTGTATAAG
The DNA here is from genome assembly GCA_904845875.1 of Miscanthus lutarioriparius. NCBI lineage: Eukaryota > Viridiplantae > Streptophyta > Magnoliopsida > Poales > Poaceae > Miscanthus > Miscanthus lutarioriparius. Next base: position 133,220,532 of record CAJGYO010000007.1, on the reverse strand, counting down.
AGAGACACAAAGTATAAAATTGGATGGGTTGATTTGAAAATAGTATGGGATGTCAGATGCAAAATTTTATTCTAGCTTTTAGGAGTGGCTGCGACAGTACAATATTAGGCTCAGTTTGGTAGAGTTCCCAGAGCTGATTCTAAGCTTGGGGTGTTCGGCTGATCCAGAACTGAACTGATTTCGGTTGATTCAATAGTGTTATGTAAGAGAGAATAAGCTGAAACAAGTAGGAGAACAGGTTGAGCGAATCCAGCATGAGCTCTGCCAAACAATTTTTTTTAGAGAGAAGTCATTCTCTGCTGATTCTGTGAAGTGATTCTCTGAAATGAACTAAGAGACTGAGAGCTGGAAAAAATAGCTTCTCCTAATTCTGTGTAGTGATTCTCCGTCGTGATTTTTGAGAGTTTATGCTAAAGAATCAAAGAGAATCACTTTCAGCCACAAAATCACTTCTCTCAGAGAATCAGTTTCCATAGAGAATCCGAATTGAATAGAGTTCTACCAAATAGGCCCTTAGATTCTCATGCTGCACTGTAGCTTCTGAAGGCTTGGTGGTGGCCACAGCAGTAGTAGCGCTGCAAGAAAGGCAGCCAATAATACTATAGAAACATATGATGAATCTCACTAGGCTTATTTGGTTTTATAAATATTTATATTTTTTCATATGAATTTGATCAAACTTAAAAATGATTTAACTTGATAATATGTTAGAATTGAATTCTTTTTAGGACGACGGAGTACACCTCTATGCACACAAATACACATCCTTCTACTATGAGCACCGGCCTCTAACCATTAGATTTTGAGATTTGTGAAATCGCTACAGACGTTTACCACGAAATGAATAACCACTTCTTCCTAACAATAAGTTTAAAAAAAATATGAACTTTCATTGTAGGTCTAAGACCTTGAACCCAAAACATTTGATTCCATCACAAGGTACCTAACCCACAGTTTTGTTCGGTATTATATCTTTACCTATCTGTCATTATTTTTGTATCCAATAATCGTTTTTCTATAATAAACAAGGAAAACATCATGTGAAAAAAAACCCAACAATATATTGGTATTAGTTTGGTATATATTCTAGTTCTCACTAAAATAAAAAGATCATCAAAAGAACACAAATTGTTAGACAATGGACCTTCGGCGGACTGCATGTCGTACTTGTTTTGGGCTTTACACCTGGCCTGGGAAAGTGGGAAGTAGATCGAGTCCAGACAGCAACACTGGCCACAGGCATAACAAAAATGCAAAATAAATGAACGCCTGGTCCAGGCAATTTCTGAGACCGCGAAATAAACAGCCCCATAGCATAGTGCCATGCACGTGCCGTCACGACTTGGTGTGTGGCGTACTGGGGGTCAGTCAGCTGTTCGATCGGCGTCACGTACACGGCAACTGTCTAGAGATACGTACTAGTATCTCTTGATTAAGGGGGTGTTTGGTTCCAGGGACTATTTTTTAGTCCCTGTCACATCGGATGTTTGGACACTAATTTAGAGTATTAAATATATTTTAATTACAAAACTAATTACATAGATGGAGACTAATTTGCGAGACGAATCTATTAAGCCTAATTAGTGCATGATTTGACAATGTGGTGCTACAGTAAATATACTCTAATGATGGATTAATTAGGCTTAATAGATTCGTCTCGTAAATTAGTCTCCATCTGTGTAATTAGTTTTGTAATTAGAATATATTTAGTACTCCAAATTAGTGTCCAAACATCCGATGTGACAGGGACTAAAAATTAGTCCCTGGAACAAACACCCCCTAAATTGTCTCGACGACGGACAGTTTCTTCTTGTCGTCGTCAGCCTGAATGCACTCGTGACTCCTCGTCGTCGACAGCATGTTGTCTCGGACGTCGCCTACCGGGCTACCCTCACCTACGTACACTGAGTCCCTGACAACCCAAGCTGAACTCCGCATGGAGTCTAGCTACCGTGTCCTCGGGCCGGGTGTCGGGTGGTTCAACGACTACGACACCATCTCCATCAACCACGTCGAACTAGTACTAGTCATGAAGCCCATGCACTGTGATCGTCAGTTCATCAGCCCTCGGGCCGGGTGTCGGGTGGTTCAACGACTACGACACCATCTCCATCAACCACGTCGAACTAGTACTAGTCATGAAGCCCATGCACTGTGATCGTCAGTTCATCAGCAACATGCCTGTGTGGCTGGTACATAAGCCGATCGGTTTTGACTGATTCAATAATATTATGTGAGAAAGAATAAACTGAAATATGCATGGAAATAGAATGGAAACGCAGGCGCCCTACTTGTACCTTAACTCAGAGTTCTGCGCGCAACTTCTTGCAAGTTGCAAGCTCTCCAGTCTCGCTCCATGTCTGGCTACCGTCGACGTCGCAAGATCGATGAAAATCATGGGCGACGCTCTCTCGAAGTCTGGATCCGTGACCTGGGCAAACCCGTCCTGGACTGCACTCTAGTCTTCGCCGTACTACGCGGTCTCAAGTTCTGAACGATGGAGAAGTTCCCCACTACGCGGTCTGAATTAGTAAGCCGTTTCCCTCGCTTGCCGAGGTTCGCGCGTTCCGACCTGATCGAAGAACTCACCAGTCACCATGCATGCATAGTTGCAGACCAATTAAGCCCATTTTCCTCTTCTGCTTTCCTTGCCGCCGCCCAGTCAACTGCAGGGGCGCCGTGTCCGGTGCATGGTATATAGCCGCAAGTCAGCAACTCCACGCTCAGCAGCGGCACGCGCTACACAAAACAAAAACCAGCGACGTCGATCGTGGCGGTCGCAGCAGCAACAGCGGCAATGATGGCGTGCCAGTCCAGGACTCCAGGCCAGGGCGCAGGGCTCTTCTCCTCCATGGGCCGTCCTGCCCAATTTCAGAAATCTACGGTTGGGCCCTAGCCCAACTCAGTGCCACGGCAGACCAAGTCGCTACCATAATTTGAAAATTGTAGTAGTCCAAGTTCCAACTAAATGCATGTTAAAAATACAAGGAGGTGACATGTAAATAAAGAGAGAGAAAACTATGGGTGTCTATATGCCTATCGCAATCGCATAAGAAAACAAACAAATAGAACAAAATATAAATTATAAGTAATATTAGTTCTAGGTATTAAACATTAACATATAATGCTTATTTCTCCTAAGATTCTAGCCCGTGATGAAGCATGAGTTGATGGACTAGTGTTATATAATTGTCTATGTCGTAACCTAATAAATTAGAAACTATCCTAGTGATTTACAATTGGGTTGTTCTATAGTCAATGTCTTCTCATCAATACCACACCCGCCCCTTGCACTACTCTTAAACTAACTCCAGTAGAGTCCTACTTAGGTTTCAAAAGTATGAGGACCTCAAATTCCACCTCGAGCACTCATTCCCAGGACTCTCTCCAGGGCTCCTATTTTTCAGTTGTGTTTGTTCCCCTCCACTTCGACGCGTGTGCCAACATAGAACTTGCCCACACTCCTCCCCATGCGCCACCTCCACTTTCATCGCCATTGGATCCACCCTCCCCACATATAATCTTCTCCAAATCCGACCGCCCCGATCATGAGCTCCCTTGCAGCCGGTCCCCCCAACCTGACCTTGAGCTCTCCATCTTGGCTAGCTTATCGAACATTGAGCGCGCCCTCCCAAAGAATCCCCATTGACCATGAGCTCCCCTCCTTATTATAGCTCCTACATTGGCCATGAGGTCATTTGACTGGCTAGCCTTCCTGACCTCAAGCGTGCCCTCCAGAGACTTGGCCCTACCTTGATTTCCCTTCCTCAACACATGGACCCTTCCGCCCCTTCCCATGAGCTCCTCTCCCCACTGGCCACCCCTCCCCACACGACCACCCTCCCAATCAGCTTCCGTGACCATGAGCTCCCCTCATCTAACGACCTCCCTTGCATGAGCTCTTTCACCTCAAGCTCACTTAAGGGGCTAAATAACCGTAGGGGAATGGAAGATGAGAGAAAAAAATAGATGTGATTGGCAAATTGGTTCTACAAAACCAAAGACTACTGGAGTTGAGAAAAAAATAGTGTGCTTAAAAGAAGGAGCGAAGAGCCCTCAAATCAAAAATAGAGGCCTTGGTTTTTGAGGGCTCCTACTGGAGTTGCTTTAGCTGCACAACCAATGTTGGCCAACCAAGCCATCTACATCAGGAAAAAAATTCAGCTATGTTAGAATCATCCTCTTGTAGTGGCTATTATCTCATTTATTATGTTTCTATTTTGTTTACTATATTTTGCATCAAATGATCTTTCATATTGTAACACTTGATCTCTCAAATGCTTATTGTGTGCAAGGAAATATATGCATGAACTAAAATTTAGTCTTATTTCCTTAATAATTAGTAAATGTGGATAACAGATAAACATGTATTGGGAGAGCGTAAAGCGACAAGTAATGATGAAAACGGAACGGAAATATTCCGAACCGAACCGCATCATTTTCTATATTTAATCCGATCGAATCCGCATTTTCTTGTCCGACTTTACCGTTTTCGCTTTCGCATTTGAGATGTTTCGTATTTCAAATGTAAAAGTAGAAAACGGTTTTTACATTTTTCGATTGTTTTCTATTTTTCTACTTTTAATTTGAAATATTGAATTCAAAATTCGGTTTAAACTGAATTTGGCCAATCGCATGACAGTCATACAAACCCAATTACATAGTTGCTCACCACGCAGCTTGCGTTCTTTCTCATTGGTGGCTAGCTGCCCTCTCTTATAGACGGCGGCCCAACCTCATCTCTTTTATTATGTATTTGGTCGCACTTGTTTAATACTATGCACTTGAACTAAATCATGCACTTGTTAGTTGTGAAAACTTATTTAATGCTATGCAATTGTGGGTCGGTATTTCGTATTGAATTTTCGCATACCGACCGTATTCGACATAATTCCGCTCGAATTGATTCGTTTCCGAAATTCTAGATATTCCGTAAGTTCGTGTTCGTTTTCATGTTCGGCTTGTCCGCTTTCGCTTTCGCTTTCGTATTTCAAATGTAAAAGTAGAAAACGGTTGAGAAGTTTTTCGACTGAGTTCGACCGTTTTCATCCTTAGCGACAAGTGCATGAGATGAATTAAATCAGTGCTACCAAGAATGAAATTCTAGTTTCGTCATAAGTCAAATAATCTTACAGTTAATGAAGTTTATAGAAAAAAGTATCAACATTTATCATACCAATACTACTTAAAATTTTTAGAAGATATGTCCACTGATTAACAAAGGCGGGCATCTTTTGTCACCGCCTTTATAAATGGTCAGGCAGGCTTGACGCAAATGACTACATCTGTTAATCATTTACAGAGATCAGCATTCTACATAAATTATCTTTGTTAATATATGAGTTAAATATACTGGTGGTCCTTAAACTTATAGCGTTACACCACTTAGGTCCACGAACTTTCAAAATCGAAATTCAACTCCCCGAACTTGTTAAGTGGTGCACTACAGGTCCATACCCCTTGGGGAGGCCCTGATTAGATACACGAACTCTCAAAATTGAAATTTAATCCTCTGAACTTGTTAAGTAGTGCACCACACGTTCATACCCATGAGGAGGCGGTGACTAGGATTTTTTTTTGAAAAAAAGCACCTCGTTGTAGACATGTTCTACCTCCGGCCGGCCGTGGCATCCGCGGCTGCCTGTCTCCCTCGCGCATGGCGGCGTCCGCGACTGGCCGTCTCCCTTGCGTGTGCGGCGTCTACGGGAGCTAGAGGCTTTGTAGGCGGAGGCGGTGGCACCGGCGCGCAAGAGCCGAGCAGTGGCGTCAGGCATCAGACGCGCGAGGGAGGATGTTGTCGCCGCTGCAGAGCGTGACTGGGCTGGCTAAGCTATATTGTGTTTGTGAAGCAGCGGGACTACGCGACGGACGCCGTGGGCACGTTCCTGAACTGCGCCGAGGCCAAGATGGCGTTGGGCGCGCGTGGGGACATGGCGTGGGCGGAGTACCACGTGGTGGCGTGGCGATGCACGGCGATGTGATGCTCTGCAGAGGCACTGGCGTGACGCCGATGTCGAGGAGCACGACGCTGGTGAAGCCATGCACGACGACAATGGCGCTGGACTCAAATGCGGGGTTTGCTCTCCGGCAGGCAAGCGGGTCTTAAGGAGCTTGTCCTCGTCAACCTTGGACTTGACGTCGGCGACCTTGGCATTGAGGTCCGATTGGAGCAAGATGGTGCTGGACTTGATGTTCTGGGCGGGCACCATCGAGCGGCTGGTGCACAGTGCATGGCTGCTGGAGACGCTGAGCTAGCGAGGGGCACGTGGTGGACATGCAGGGTGCTTTCTTCAAAAAATTATCCTAGTCAGCGCCTACTGAAGGGGTATAGCTATGGTGCACCACTTGACAAGTTCAGAGGGTCGGATTTCGATTTTGAGAGTTCGTGGACCTAAGTGGCACAACGCTACAAGTTTAAGAGTCGCCAGTGTATTTTTTTTATAACGTGCCTCCTAAGATTTTTATAGGCGGACATCCTAGAGAGAATGTCTTTGTTAATTAAATATACAAAGATACGAGCGAGCTAAGGAGATTGTCTCTATAAATAATTGTAAGTGCAATCAAGCCCTATTATGGGTTTTGGTATTGATGACCACCAAATTAGAGGACTAATGAGATTTATCAAGATGACAAGCAGGGGATCAAAGAATGAGGATGATGTACAGGTTGCAGGTGTCCTAATCACAAAAGGTGGCTGGACCTAGCTTAAAGGAGATTTAAATTCTTTTATGTTTTAAAATTGAGTTTAGGGAAAGCCGTACTATTAAGAGGGATTTTAGGACAATTAGTCAATTGTTGAACCAGATGCTCAAATTCATAGATCTACATCCTCCCACCTAGTCAAAACAGCCAGCCAAATCTCATATCATATTACCTGTTTTGGCTAGGGCGGCAGTGCCGCCCTGTTAAGAGCAGCAGTGCTGCCCATAACTGACCGTTGGGTTCGGGGGATATTTATATCCTTCAGGCCTGGCCCACAACTGTTATCTTCTTCACTGAGTCATTCTGCTAAAAAACAGACAGAACCAAAGCTCACATCTCTCCTCCATTGTTGCTCCTCCATCCCTCAAGCTAATCCTTAATTCCAACCATCAAAACTTGAGAGAAAAGACAACAAAACTCGATTGGAGAGAAGATCCACTGATTCCCAAAGTCTAAGAGCATTTGGTTCATGTTTGGCCGGCGGTTCTAGGGTTTGTTACTCTTGGAGCTTGCTCCTAGCCGGCTAGTCGTCGCCCTTGTGCTTGCCAACTTGTGTGGCAGCCTTGGGAGGTTTGTAACCTCATTCAAAAGCTAAGAAATCACCCCTCACTTCAAGAGTTCACTCTCTTGATTTGAGAACGAAGGTAAGGCAAGCCTTGGTGGTAAGCTCAAGCCTTTTCTAGCTTCCTTAACAACGTGGACTTAGGCAAACCTTAGTGGTGAGCTGAACCATGGGATAAATCTTGTGTCTTGCGTGTTTCATCTTTACTATACTCGTTGTTTACCTTATTGCTAGCTATTGCTAGGGTTTAGTTGCTCGATTCATTGTTGTGTGAAGTTTCTGTGGTGTCCAGTCTTTGAACTGGATCTTGGCTTTATATTGCAGGATTAAGCAACTAGTGGGTTCAAGTTCATATCTGTTAAATCTCAACTGTGTTAGATTATTTTTCGCAGAGCGGCAGTGCCGCCCTATAAGGCCGGCAGTGCCACCCTCTATTCTAATAGAGTTTTGAGTTGAATTTTTACAGGCCTATTCACCCCTCCTCTAGGCCTTCTTTATCTTCCTGTATATCCTACAAGTGGTACCAGAGCGAGGTTGCTTCGTATACGCTTCACCGCGTGAAGTATGGAAGAAGGAGAAGGTTCGAAGAACGTTCACATTGTGGACGCAAGTGGTGTGCACGTTGAGGATGTCGGCAGCAGCAGCGAGCTGTCCATGTCCACAGCAAGTGATGCCACCATCAAAGAACCCAAGACCACCGATGACGAAAGAAGAAAGGCAAGAAAAGAAAGAAAAGCCGCAAAGATTGCAACAAGAGAAGCTAGGGAAAAGAAGAAAGAAGAGCAGCGGCTCAAAGATAAGAAGAAAAGAAAAGAAACTAGAAGAATCACAAGAGAAGCAAGAGCTAAAACGAAGGGCAGCAAGAGCTCAAGAGCAAGAGAAGAATGAGTATGATGCATCATCTAGTGAGCTCTCTAGTAGCTCGAACGATGGAGATGATGATGTGTCATACCATGCTTCAAAAGATAGCAATGAGGTGAAGAGCAAGGACAAAAAGAAGCATAGCAAGGACAAGGGCAGCAACAACAAGAACAAATATGCCACCGTATCCTTTAATTATTCTTATTTGTCTAACCATAACAAAAGGTCTTTTGTCAATGTTCCTGCGGGCAAGTTGCCTCATTTTGATGGGACAAACTTTGCCAAGTGGAAGCACTTGATGAGTGCCTATCTTGTAGGTCTTCACCTCGGTCTTTGGGAGATTGTGGTGAATGGATTGCAGCCACCGGAAGATCCCGAAGCACCAACAAACGAAGAGCTAGCTGCTGTCCATCTCAATGGCCAAGCCACAAGTATTCTTCTTAGTGCCTTGGATGGAAATGAGTACAACCGAGTGATGAATGTCAATGTTGCAAAATAGATTTGGGGCACTTTGCATCTAGCACATGAAGGTGTTGATAAAGTGAGGAAAGCAAAGATTGATTTGTTGATGGCCAAGCTCAATAGGTTCGTGATTGTTGATGGAGAGGGGCCACAAGAGATGTTTGATAGATTGATGACCTTGGTGGGCAAGATTAGAGGCTATGGATGTGATGAGTTTGATGATCACAAAGTGGTGAAGGTTATGTTGGAAGCCTACTCACCAAGAAATGAGACCGTAGTTACCTTGATTAGAGATAAGAAGAAGTTTGAGCACTTTACACCTAATGATGTGCTTGGAAGATTATTGACATTTGACATGCAAAGAGAAAAAGCCAATGAAAGGAGAAGACTTGGTGAGTTGCAAGCCAAGCTAGAAGGTATGAAAGTCAAGGAAGTAGCTCTCAAGGCAAATAAATCAAGCAATCAAGGCACCTCCAACAAGGCAAAGGGCAGCAAGCAAGCATCAACAAGTCAACCCAAGGAAATCAAGTCAACTCCACAAAATGATGATCCAAGTTCATCCTCAAGTGAAGATGAAGATGATGGGGCTGATTACATGAAGATCGATGACATGGCTTTATTCATGAAGAGCTATCACAAGGGGTTGAAAAAGAATGAGTACAAAATAGTGCAAAGAAGGTTCCCAAACAAGAAGAAGAGGGCTTGCTACAATTGTGGCAGCACGGAGCACTTTATTGCTAAGTGTCCCTATGACAAGAAAGAAAACAAATACAAGAGGGACAACATTGAGGGCAAGCATGAGCATAAAAAGAGATACAAGCAAGTGAGAGAGGCACACATTGGGCATGAGTGGGACTCAACTAAAGAGTCAAGTGAAGAGGATGTGAAGATTGCAACCGTGGCTATTCAAAAGTCATCCTCTACACCAAGGCTTTTAAACAACATGTCCGATGATGATGATCACCGCTCCACTCACTTTTGTCTTATGGCAAAGGGTGAGAAGGTAAAACGAAGAGCTAAAACTCCTCCACCTTCTAGTGACATCTCTAGTAGTGAACTTAGTGATTTTAGTGATGATGATACTAGTGATGTTGAGAAATATGCTAAATTGACTAAAAAGTTAGATTCTAAAACCAAGCTCTTCATCATGAATCTAATGGAGGAATTAGAAAGTGTCAAAGCCGAGCTAGCCGATAGAGATGATTATCTTGAGGAAATCGAAAAGATGTATATTGGCTACAAGGAATCTCTTGAGTTAGAGAGAAGTGAGGTGGACTCTTCGAACAAGGCCTTGGCCGAAGAACAAAGAGAACATGTTCTCACAAAGAAGGCAAATATTGCACTCAATGACAAGTATTGTGTCTTAGTTGAAAAGCACAACAAACTTGAGAAGTAATATAACCTTCTATGCGAGAGCACCTCACTTCCCTCCAACACAAATGACACTTCTATTCCCTCCACTAGCCAAGGATGTGGAAAATGCTATAATCTTGACTTAAATGTTTATTCCACTAACCTTGCAAACTTTGAGGTCATGAAAAAGGAGATTGCTAGGCTCAATGCTATGTTAGGAAAAATGGGCATGGAAGGCAAGAGACCTGCTGGTGGCCAAAGTGAAAAACCAAAGAGGCCACAATACAAAGATGGAAGGAATCCACGCATCAAAGATAGGCTTGGGCACACTCATGGAGGTAAAATCAATGGGAGAAAAGTAATAAATGGGTATGAGTGTGTTCAGTTCGTGAGCAAAGGGCAGGAAGGTACAGATAGATCTGCACAGAAGGTGGCACAAGGCTAGCCAGCAGCACCAATCATGCCTATGGGCGGCGAAAGTGTTGCTTGTGAAGGTGGCGATGCCGCCCCCACGTAAAAAGGGAAGACCACCTCCTCCTCTTTTGCTCATGTCAAGCCCAAGAAGAAAGTGTCTCATCCAGAGCAGGTTGTCTAGAAACCAAAGAAATCCATCTGAGTCACTCCAAATAGATATGATTACCAACCAAAGGTAAAAACACCTCCACAATATTTGGATTCTAACTTTGTTTTGCAGCACAACAGCAAGGGGGGGTGTTTGCCAAGTTTGTTGGCAATGGTCGAAATATTTATCATAATGCTTTCATTTGGGTTCCTAAAGTTTTTGTGACTAATATGCAAGGCCCCAAGAATATTTGGGGACCTAAGACTAGGAACTAAACTTGTGTTGCAGGCATACTCCTCCGGTGGGTCAAGTTGGGTGCTTGACAGTGGCTGTACAAATCATATGATCGGAGAAAGGAGTATGTTCTTATCATACTCCCCAACTACAAATTCAGATGAGAATATCATATTTGGTGATAATTCAAAAGGGGGTGTGATTGGACTTGGTAAAGTAGCTATTACACTTGATCATTCAATTACAAATGTCTTACATGTTGATTCCTTGAAATACAATCTGCTGTCCGTCTCTCAATTATGTGAGATGGGCTACAATTGTCTTTTCACGAATAAGGATGTGGAAGTCTCTAAGAGGGAGGATTCCTCTATTGTCTTTATGGGTCACCTCAAGAACATGCTTTACCTAGTTGATTTCAGCAAAGGAAAAGCTAAGCTTGAGACCTGTTTAGTGGCAAAATCTAGCATGGGTTGGCTATGGCATCGCCGACTAGCACATGTTGGAATGAGGAACTTGGCCAAACTCCTAAAAGACAACCACATCCTTGGACTAACCAATATTCAATTTGAGAAAGACAGGATTTGTAGTGCTTGCCAAGCCGGAAAGCAAGTAGGTGTACCTCACCCATCAAAGAGCATCATGACTACCACACAACCGTTGGAGTTGATTCACATAGATCTCTTTGAACCGGTCGCCTACATAAGCATCGGGGGTAACAAATATGGTCTAGTTATTGTTGATGATTATTACTGTTTCACTTGGGTGTTCTTTGTTTATGATAAGTCCTAGGTGCAAGAGAAAGTCAAGATATTTGTGAGAAGGGCACAAAGGGAGTTCGATCTTCCTATCAAGAAGATAAGAAGTGACAATGGGACCGAATTCAAGAACACTCTAGTTGAAGAGTTTCTTGATGATGAGAGCATCAAACATGAGTTTTCAACTTCTTACACCCCTCAACAAAATGGTGTAGTAGAGAGGAAGAACCGCACACTTCTTGATATGGCAAGGACAATGCTAGATGAATATAAGACGTCGGACCTCTTTTGGAGTGACGCCGTCAACACCGCTTGTCATGCCATCAACCGTCTCTATTTACACAAGAAACTCAAGAAGACTTCATATGAGCTTCTAACCGGTAACAAACCAAAGGTGTCATACTTTAGAGTATTTGGGTGCAAGTGTTTTATACTTAACAAAAGACCCAAAACCTCTAAATTCGCACCTAAAGTTGATGAAGGCATTCTTCTTGGTTATGGATCAAATGAGCATGCCTATCGTGTCTTTAACAAAACCATGGGTAGAGTTGAAGTCACAGTAGATGTGACATTTGATGAATCTAATGACTCTCAAGTGGAGCAAGTTGATTTAAATGTTGTAGGGAAGGAGGATCCACCATGTGAGGCAATCAAGCAAATGGCTATAGGCGACATTAGGCCACAAGAAGATCAAGCCACTAATGATGAGGATCCCCAGGATGTTGCTGCACAAATTTCCGCTAACGTACTCCATCGACAAGGGCAGCACTCACCTGCTAAACATCAGCAGGGCGGCAGTGTCGCTCCTAAGGGCGGCAGTGCCGCCCCATCCACCTCAGTAGCAGCTCCTTCAACTCCTACTCCACCACCTGAAGAGTTCAATCTGGAGCCTATCTTTGAACAAGAAGAGGCTGAAGGTCCAGAAAAGGAACAAGGAGGTGTTGAGCATCCAAGGCTACATCAAACTATACAACAGGATCACCCCGTTGACAACATCATTGGGAGCATTCGAAAAGGGGTAACAACTCGTTCACATTTAGCAAATTTTTGTCAATATTACTCGTTTGTTTCCTCTTTGGAACCTCTCAAGATAGAACAAGCACTTGGAGATCTAGATTGGGTCATGGCCATGCAAGAAGAGCTCAACAACTTTAAAAGAAATCAAGTGTGGAAATTGGTGGAAAGGCCCAATACCAATGTCATTGGTACCAAATGGGTCTTCCGCAACAAGCAAGATGAGAAAGGCGTGGTGACAAGGAACAAGGCAAGATTAGTGGCCCAAGGATTCACTCAAGTAGAGGGCTTAGATTTTGAAGAAACATATGCACCGGTGGCAAGACTTGAAGCAATTCGAATGCTTCTAGCCTTTTGCTGCCCATCATGACTTCAAGCTGTTCCAAATGGATGTCAAGAGTGCATTCCTCAATGGCCCAATACAAGAGTTGGTGTATGTGGAGCAGCCACCGGGATTTAAAGACCTCAAGTTCCCCGACCATGTCTATAAACTTCAAAAGGCGCTCTATGGGCTTAAGCAAGCACCAAGAGCATGGTATGAATGCCTTAAGGAATTTTTGCTCAAACAAGGCTTTGAAATAGGCAAAGCTGACCCTATACTCTTTACTCACAAAGTTGGAAATGATATATTTGTGTGCCAAATATATGTCGATGACATAATATTTGATAGTACTAATCATGTGTATTGTGATGAGTTTAGTAGGACTATGACTAAGAGATTTGAGATGTCCATGATGGGTGAGCTGAAGTTCTTCCTTGGATTTCAAATCAACCAAATGAAGGAAGGGACATTCATTAGCCAAACCAAGTACACCCATGATATACTTAACAAGTTTGATATGGTGAATGCCAAGCCTATCAAAACTCTCATGCCAACTAATGGACATCTTGATCTAAATGAAGAAGGGAAAGCCATCGACATCAAGGTATATCATTACATGATCGGCTCTCTACTTTACTTATGTGCATCTAGGCCGGACATAATGCTTAGTGTGTGCATGTGTGCTAGATTTCAAGCCAACCCAAAAGAGTGCCATTTAGTGGCTGTTAAGAGAATCTTGAGATATTTAGTACACACTCCTAACCTTGGCTTGTGGTATCCCAAAGCTCCAAGTTCAATCTACTTGGCTATTCGAATTCCGATTATGCCGGTTGCAAGGTAGATAGAAAAAGCACTTTAGGGACATGTCAATTCCTTGGACGGTCCTTAGTGTCTTGGAATTCTAAGAAGCAAAATTGTGTAGCACTTTCCACCACCGAGGCCGAGTATGTTGCAGCCGGTGCATGTTGTGCTCAATTACTTTGGATGAGGCAAACCCTTCGTGATTTCGTATGTCAATTCACCAAAATCCCACTCTTGTGTGATAATGAAAGTGCCATAAAGCTTGCAAACAATCCCGTAAACCACTCAAGAACCAAACATATAGACATCCGATATCATTTCTTGAGAGACCACGAGACCAAAGGAGATATCAAAATTCGTCATGTGAGCACCGAAAAACAACTAGCCGATATCTTCACTAAGCCTCTCGATGAGTCAAGGTTTTGTGCTTTGTGTAGTGAGCTAAATATACTTGATTCTCGTAATGTGGTTTGAAATATGACACACCTCTGTTTGACTACTTAGTGAAATAGGAAAATGATTTAAAGAGATATTATATTGTGTTTCAAAATCATTTTAAAAGGCCAACTAAGTGTCATGACCATTGTCTGTATTGTTGATTTCTTACTGGTTATGATATTTAGAGAATATTTATCCATATCTGAGGTGAAGGAGGTCATAAAGTTTCAGCGTAATCCCTGCAAAATTGGTAGGGCGACAGTGCCGCCCATCTTGGTCGGCAGTGCCGCTCTTTGAAAACTGAGCCATTTTTAGCCAATTTTTACCGGGTCATGGGCCTGCTTTTCTTCTACTTATTCCTTCTCTATTTTGACCCAACTCTCTCCTTCTCTCCAAATTGACGCCGACGCCGTGCTCCTCTCTCTTCCTCTCTCTCTAGCGTGCCTTGCCGTTTCTTGCGACCGCCACCCCTAGAGTGCCACCCCCAATGGCCGAGACTCTTCTTCATTTGGTTCTCGCAAGAGGCTCCTGGCCGAGCCGTTTCTTCTCTTCTCCCTCCATTCCAACGGTTTGGAAGCAAGGTGAAACCCTAACCCCTTTCGATCTATGCAATGTGAAGCTTTTAGTCATGAATTTTAGTTTCTAGGGGGAGTATGAAGGGTTTAGAAAGGTTTTGATGGTTGAATCGAGTTGATTTTGGATTTCACCGGTTGGATGATTTTGGGGAGAGCGGCAATGCCGCCCTTGGGACCATTAATGGCACCCCTAGCAGATTCTAACTGCTATACTCAAGCTCATAAATCCAATGAAGTTCAGAATGGATTGGATTCACTTATCAAAAATTGTTTCTAAAGTTTTTCATACTCAATCTTTCAAATTCATGGCTAGGGTTTCATGTATTCTTTGTTTAGGCTGTGATTCTGAAATTGTGATGATGAATAGACACTGTTGGAAATAGGATTTAACTAGAACGAGAAAGTTGAAGATGAAATAGTGAAGCAACTGAGGGCGGTAGTGCCGCCCTACCTTGCTGATTCCAAATCCAGCACAGCTTCCTGTGTCATCTTCAAAATTCTTTTTCTTGTTAAAACCTGCCTGCAGCTGTGTCTAACTCATTATCTTATACAATTTCTTATCAAGTCTCATTTAATTGCATAGATGGACCGAGGAAAAAGGAAGGTGCTGACAACCAAGCAAAAGGTCAAGAGAGGCAGGGGACATGCGAGCTATACTCCAAGAGACAAAAATCTTGATGAAGACCTTGCTGAGGAAGAGAACATTCAGAGGATGGGAAGAACCATTCGTGTGTGGCCTAATTCTCCTCTGTATATTTCAGAGTTTGATAGCAGCTACATGAGAGATAACATTGATAGGTTCGATCTCATTCCTCCCCAAAACAACGATGATCATAGAGTTGTTGATTATTCCATGAGTTGAAAGAAGACAGGTGAAGCCAGAGAGATTGATCCCTACTTCTCTAACAGATCTAATGGCATTGATTATAGATTTTGGAATGCTTTCCAATCTGATTTTTATGCTACAGCCATTCTGTCTAAGTCAAAGGGCAAGATTAGCAAGATGTAGTACATTGACTTTGGTGACTTGGAGAGCAGGGATGATCATCAATTTGCTACAACAATCAAGACATGTGACCGTTTTGAGAAGACAGACATCATGAGTTTCAGGTATGATTGGAACAGGGAGATTCTTGCCTAGTTCCATGCTAGTTACTTTGGAACAGGGAAGTGGATGAGCTTCATTGGATGACTAATAGGAGACACTATCACATTGATTTTGTCACCTTCTGTCGTATTCTTGGTTTTGGACATATCCACAGGGGATATGAGAGAATACATAATGAACGCCGTCTTGAGCCAATGGAAGTAAGCTTCATGTGGGAGGATCAAAATCTTGCAGTTCCTGATTGGTCAAGGATAAAGCTCAAGAGTTTCTATTACATCATGAACAATCTTTTTAGGATCACTCTCAACCCTAAAGACAATGCAACATATTTGAATGGCTATATCACTAATGTGTTCTCTAGGTTTCTCAGCAGTGAAAAGTTTAATGTTCCAAGATTCATTTGTGTTGAGCTAGCATATGCCATGGATGATGGGAGGAGATCTTTGCCTTATGCTCCTTACCTCATGTTATGATTGAGAGAGTGACTGGTATGTGGTTCCCTAAGGATTGTGAGCATACTGTTTACAAGATCAAAAAGACCTATAGTGGCTTAGGGGGACTTGGATCAGCTACTCAGCATACTGGTTCTGGAGGACTTGGAGATAGTGGGGCAGCAGGCTTTCACTCTTCTGGAGCTGAACACAGAGATATTCCTGAGCCATTCAGGGCTAGGGAACAAAAGAAGAAATCAAAGTGGGGAAAGATGAGTGCATGGATGAAGGCTATCTTTACTCATTGTGCATATGCTTCATAGACTGCTTATGAGGATAGAATGGAGAATAGGGAAGTAGTGAGGCATGCTAGGGAGATGGCAGGGCTGCCACCACTTCCACCAGTGCAGCCACCACCTTAGTTTCCTAACTTGCCTCGCCTTTCTTCTTCTGATGAGGAGCAGGATCAGCCACATGAGCACCATGATGGACAGCCATATGATCAGCAGCATGGACACTCATATGAGCCATTTAGTCAGTACTATGGGTACCACCAGGAGCAGCACTTTGAGGAGCCCCCAAGTCAGCAGGAACTTGGTGCAGATATTCACCCTACAGAGGCCGATCCACAGGTTCAGGCAGCTTTGTTTCGCTCATATTCCAGGAGACCGCGTCCTTCGACGGATCAGCCAGGGCCCTCTACATCAGCTGGGGCAGCACCTCCACGACGTTCAACATGCTTCACTTCGCACACCCACGTTGCCGGACGTGCCCGCGTCGACTCTGACAGTGACGAGTGAATTCTCTTCTTTTTCTTCTCTTTTTGGTATTTGATGCCAAATGGGGAGAAAATTAGAGGGGTCAATGGATTTTCGACGCCTTGCTGCTGCGCTTCATGTTTAGATCCGATGAGAGTAGTTGTTAGGTTGTGAGTTTGAGAGTCGTTCAAAACTCTATTTTATGAAATTATGCTACTTTGTGACTTTATTTGCTTTGGATATGGACATGTATTCATGGTTACAACTTCAGCTTGTCATATTCTGAGTTTAGATTGTTTTATATTCATATGATCTGCTGTAGAAATTTGATTGCTACCTGACTGATATAGCTAGGACGGTAGTGCCGCCCTATGGGGCCGGCAGTGGCGCCCTCTGCTGTATCAGCCAGAATCTTGTGTGTTTGAACTGATAAATACCTATCATATGCATCAAGTTTATTCATGTGACACTTTGTTCAGCACCCCACAACAGGTATGGATGTAGGGGGAGGTTCCTATTACACCTAAAATGTGAATCATGGCCTTTTATGCCAAATTGAGAATTCAAATCTCTATTCACATATTTAGGGAGAGGCTCCTACAATAGGGCTTGGTTTGGAAATCTCAGTTTAGATTTCATATCATGTGTAAGCTCTAATTGGGTTGTCATCAATTACCAAAAAGGGGAGATTGTAAGTGCAATCAAGCCCTATTGTGGGTTTTGGTATTGATGACCACCAAATTAGAGGACTAATGAGATTTATCGAGATAACAAGTAGGAAATCGAAGAATGAGGATGATGTACAGGTTGCAGGTGTCCTAATTATAAAAGGTGGCTGGACATAGCTTAAAGGAGATTTAAATTCTTTTATGTTTTGAAATTGAGTTTAGGGAAAGCCGTACTATTAAGAGGGATTTTAGGACAGTTAGTCAACTGTTGAACCAGATGCTCAAATTCATAGATCTACATCCTCCCACCTAGTCAAAACAGCCAGCCAAATCTCATATCATATTACCTGTTTTGGCTAGGGCGGCAGTGCCGCCCTTAACTGATCGTTGGGCTCAGGGGGTATTTATACCCTTCAAGCCCAGCCACAACGGTTATCTTCTTCACTGAGTCATTCTGCTCGAAAATAGATAGAACCAAAGCTCATCTCTCTCCTCCATTGTTGCTCCTCCATCCCTCAAGCTAATCCTTGATTCCAACCATCAAAACTTGAGAGAAAAGGCAGCAAAACTCGATTGAAGAGAAGATCCACTGATTCTCAAAGTCTAAGAGCATTTGATTCACGTTTGGCCGACGGTTCTAGGGTTTGTTACTCTTGGAGCTTGCTCCTAGCCGGCTAGGCGTCGCCCTTGTACTTGCCAACTTGTGTGGCACCCTTGAGAGGTTTGTAACCTCATTCAAAAGCTAAGAAATCACCCCTCACTTCAAGAGTTCACTTTCTTGATTTGAGAACGAGGGTAAGGCAAGCCTTGGTGGCAAGCTCAAGCCTTTTGTGGCTTCCTCAACAACGTGGACTTAGGCAAACCTTAGTGGTGAGCTGAACCACCGAATAAATCTTGTGTCTTGCGTGCTTCATCTTTACTATACTCGTTGTTTACCTTATTGCTAGCTATTGCTAGGGTTTAGTTGCTCGATTCATTGTTGTGTAAAGTTTCTGTGGTGTCCAGTCTTCGAACTGGATCTTGGCTTTATATTGCAGGATTAAGCAACTAGTGGGTTCAGGTTCATATATGTTAAATCTCAACCGTGTTAGATTATTTTTCGTAGAGCGGCAGTGCCGTCCTCTGTTCTAACAGAGTTTTGAGTTGAATTTTTATAGGCCTATTCACCCCCCTCTAGGCCTTCTTTATCTTCCTGTAGATCCTACAATAATATATATTTTCAGATGCCGTATCTAGAAATCAATTAATTGAGGCGGCTTAGTTAAGGGCTCACCTCTAGAAATAGTTGACTTTAAAAAATTGTATTTTTATATGAAGTTGGACGAAGATAACCTTTATACCTAAATTCTAGATATCAACACGACTACAACTCTGTGGTTAACAGATGGTTTTTATTTTAAACTGTTTAGTGTCCCAAAGTTTCATTTCAAGCTTTTAGATTTATAAAATTTAAAATTTAGAATTTTCAAAGTACCTTGCATGTTGACATGGTCTGATCCAAAATTGTAGTCTCAGTGCGACCTATAAATACGACAAGTTTTTTTTTATCTAAAGTAACTCAAATGTTTGTTTTAATTTCTTATGTTCTAAATTTAAAATTTTCAAATGACTTTAAATGTTGACATGGTGTATACTAAAGTTGTTGTGTTCGAAGTGATCTACAGCTTTGTAGCTAGCAAGTTGTTTTCTGTTTAAAATAGTTTAGAGTACCAAATATCCATTTTAAATTACCAGATTTTGAGATTTAAAATTTTGATCTTTAAATATCTTGGATGGAGACAAACCTATAACAAATTCTAGTTGATTTTTTTTCAATTTGATATCATTTAGGGGCCAAAAATATTTAAAACAAGATTCTAAAAGGTTTATATAAAAGGATAACATCTTACTCATAGTTACAAATAAGTGTATAGTGTATTGGTAGAGAAAGACACGAGTTTGAATCTTAGGAAGCGCACTCACACGAAAAATGTTAATAGTTTAACTGAGATGGTCGGCCTATTTCCTAAAAAGAACATTTCTAGGCTTAGAGTAAGTTTTTTTTTTAAAAGTTTGAACAAGTTCATAGAAAATCATATCAACATTTTTATCTTTAAATATGTTTACTATGACAATATATTCTATAATTAATTTAAAATTAATTTTGAATAATCATAGATATTAGTATGTTTTCGTTTAGATTTGATCAAACTTAAAATTGTTTGACTAAAGAAAACGAAAATTGCATTATTTTTAGAACAAAGGATGTACATAAGCAAGAGCACGCAAGAGAGAGATTTTTATCTAAAGTAGTAAACTTGTCTGTGTGCTGCAATGGAACTCAATTTATATTAGAATCGGACTCTATATCATCGATAGATGTGAGTTGTTCTAACTCATGCGCACCAATCATGAGTCCAATCACATACAACCCAATACACAGAATCGGACTTCGTATCACTCATCGCTAGACGCAACTTGTTTTAACTGGTACGAGCACGTGTCATGTGAGTTCAAGTTACATACACGACAAATCAGCCGGAACGAGCACTTGTCCATCGGCCATGTTCGCTTCTCTTATAATCCATCTTTTTCAGCTTGTTTTTTCTCTCACAACAAATCAGTCGGAACAGTGTTTTTCAGTCGGAACAGTGTTTTAGGCTAGTCGTCCAATAAGAACAAGGGAACTCACGTCCTCAGTTGATTCAAGCATTAAGATTGAAATCCTAGAATTAAGACTGAGTTTGAAGGAACACAAGGATACACACAACTATAATAATCTTTTGCATTGGTACATATTTGCTCTTATATTTGAGCGAGGAGACAAGGAACACGAGTTATATATGTTGGACGATGGGAGTTATATATATTGGACGACCACAAGTGACCCATGAACATGAAATAAAATACATGTGTTTTAGGGAAGTATATCACTCTTTTTCACTATAACAGAAGAATGCATAGAAGCCTCCTCCAATAGCGGAGAAGGCCATGAACCAAACTACCACGACCACTACGGTGGGCATGACGGCTGCAACCTTAGTCGTAAATAGTAGGGTAAGCGCTGTCGTGAGCACCCAAATAACTACTTTGAGACGGTCCCTTGTTAGCGAACCGGGCTCGGCGCTCTCGTACCATCTGAGACTGAAGAAGAGTAGGAGCAAGTCCAGGTAGGAGAAGACGACGAACGCAACGGCCCAACGTTCACCTTGGGACCGGTAGATGGCCATTCCAGAGTTGAATGTGAGGAATAAACATCCAAGGATAGTGAGCCACGGGATGTTCCCGCGATGACGATGCTCGGCTGCACCAGGAGGACCTAAACCGCCATCAGCAACAAGTTGCCCCAAATGCATTTGTTGTGGTCGCAGCAAGGGCCTCGTCCTAGGATCAGCAGCCTCGTTGTCCTGCTGAGCTTGGTGATTGTCCATCGACCACCACGTCGTACTGAGAACCACTCCAAGCACACCACTAGAGAGCGGTGTTTTCCTGACGTAAAAAAATCATAAGGAAAAAAACCTCGGAAACCGTCACGAGTTATGTTCGTGATGGCTTGGTGATAGGAACCACTCTCAAGGAAGATCGACTTTCCCTGACGATTAGCTGATAGGAAGCAATTCTTGACAGCGCTTCAGTTTGAGCATTCAGCCGTGGGTCCTGATGGTCGACGTATTTCCTGTCGGTTCGACAGGAAATAAGTCGACGGTCAGGGATATTTTTGTTTGGGTGTGGCACGAACTAGCAAGCATGCGACGGCCTGCCTCGCGCGCGTTTTTGAAGTTCCGGTAATCTGCTCGTTCCCTTTTATAGGCCAGGCTATACCTCCCGGCGGCAAAGGAAGTCGCCATGAAGTTACAGCCGCCGCCGCAACGCGACGAATCTTTAATTTGAGATTTCCCCACTAGCACACGAAATGAGGAAAGTTCCTGGAAGTTGCCTATTTCGTTGTCCGATGTAACTAGCCACGAAACTCCGTTTGCGTGTTCCCAAATGAGACCCTAGATACGCGCTTGCCGTCCATTATTCCATTGTTGAGACAGCGACATTGCGACCTTCAATGGATTGATTGGCCGCCGGGGCGGTAACAGGGACCGAGTTGCTTTTGCACGCCGATCCACTTGCGCTAATTTCTACCAAGTCTACCGCGTCTTCTGCCATCTGCCTCCTTTTTCTTAGAGTACACACAAGTTGTCTGTCTCGATCCAAGTCTGCACGTCAGTTTCTCATTCGGCCAGCAGGAAGCTGATGGCTTGCCCAATGCCGACGACAAATGACAAATCTCGCTGACGTGACCAGCAGGGAACTTGAAACGTACTGTAACCGGCTGGTGAGCTGGTTTATTAATGAGCCTAGTTGTATTTACCAAGTTTTAGCACCGACTGAAAAGAGCTCTGAAGAAAATAGTACTACATCAAGGCCCATTGATGCGCGTCTAAACTCTATAAAGGCAGTTCTTAATCTCACACAGAAACTATGTGCGATAGTTTCTATACATACTAAATCATACACACACTTAATCTTAGACAGAAACTATGTAGAAATCATATTTCTAATGGGTAGCTTTTTAAAAATAAATTGTTGTTTAATCATTTGCCTTCTCTTTCTATCATTTACGCCTTTTCATATCTTAATTTGCGTGTAGATATGGTTTCTTGTCCAAACCATTTTCTTCCCTCTTTTTCTAATTCCATGCCGCATCACTATTTTACCTAATTGATATTCTAATTATGAATATAGAGATCATCCTAGTTTGTAGGTCGAGACTGTTCTAAGCCCTTAGAATTATTTCGACGTTTCATCGATAGGAGGCGTCGTTTTGAAGGGGAAAAAAACGGAGTTTGCCTACACGTGTCATGTGCCATGCTATATGTTTCTCTTCGAATCCTGCATCATGCATCTTGCTTTGACAAGGACGGCAGGCGCTGCATGAAGAATGTCGGGGAGATTAGAATCAACTGGGCCTTATGTAGCCCGTACGAGCCCATGCTCAACCCGACAGGGAAAATCTAAACCTCAGAGGTCGTAAATTAATTTTAATTTGTCGTTTTTGGAGTGATCATATCTTATCACGCAACTCGCAACAGTTTTCAACTTTTTTGAACCTTAAGGTTCTTTCTTTTAATTTGTATACGTTGACTTTTCTGTTCACCTAACCTACTCCCTCTAGTCAGAATGATAAGATTATTTTGTATATGAACAAGTAAAAATTTATAAACTTTGACCAACAATTAGTCAAATTATATATAGATTCATCATGACATAAAACTTGCATCAATAGATTTGTATTTTTAGAGATGGTATTGATTTTTTTTAGCAAGTGAGAGAAATTAATGGTCACAACCTGCTTTAACTTTTTTTTCTGGTCAAAATACACTTGCAGAGTACTCCGTATATCATTTGAAGACATAGGGAGTAATTGATCTGCCGTCGTCAATCAAAGAGCCAAATAAGGAGAGAGATATTGCAGATCCAGCTCTTTGTAAATTGACAAATAACCTCAACGTATAATAAGATATGCATACATGCATATGGACAATACTTTGACCATCGCGTGTGTCATCTCAATGTACGTAATCATTAAATAAAATTAAACAGTATGTGGATAACTTAACAAGCGATACAATATAAGGCACACATACCGGAATCTTCAGGTACAGGATCCTAGAAACCGATGGTGGATTCGGAGGCCACGCGGCGTGGTTCTAGATGTCCGTGACCGGATTCTCAGTTGTTTTCCCCATGCGTAGTCAGGAACCAAAGCTCCAGTAACTGTAAAAACGTAACGACGAGCATCGAGGCCAGCAGCCATGCCGCCATCATGAGGAGCTCCCGCCGGGGAGACGACGCCAGCGGCGTCCTCGCGTACAGGCGCAGGCAGTGGGACAGCATCGCAAGGTCCAGGAAGGAGAACACCAGGAAGGAGGTCACGGCGCCAAGGACCATGGCGGAGCTGAATGCGAGGAGCATGAAACCGACCAGCGTCACCGGCGACGGCAGCTGAACCAGGGGCCGCGGCTTGAGCAGAGCTTCGGCCATGGATTGCTTCTGTGGGTTCTGGTTCTGCCCCTGGGTTCGATTCGACGCAGCCTGCCAGCTCTCAGCAAAAAGGAGATTGCTGATGGCCCTAGGCCCACTTCGTGTGGGGAGCTGTCAGTCCCTTTTTATAGGTTGGTGTTGGGCTGGTTCTGATTTCGGCCCCTGCGGTTCGGTGCTAAATTAAAATAGGCCCAGTTGTGTGGGGAGCATGTCAGTCCTTTTTTTTTATTTTACTCCTATATGTATACGACGATTTGTGTATTAGTCTGTCTGACTTTGTATAGTTTATTTTTATTTTACTCCTATATGTATACGACGCTTTAAATTTAGTTTATACTCTGATTGTTATGTTAAATCAAATATTTTCAACGTTAATAAAGTTTATATAAAACTAAACCAACATATAGAATACCAAATTAATTTTACTAAATTCTCTATGAAAAAGTTTTGATTGAATAAGTTTGAACTATATATGTCATCTTGTTAAAATATCTTTTAAAAACTTTAGATTACAATCAGAGAAATTGAAGTAGAATATGGTTTAAATAAACAATATATATAATTTAGATCAGAGGGAGCAGTAGTAGTGCTACAAAAAATAGCAGCAAGAGAGTGTGAAAGGTGCGTGTTCGTGCCCACGGAGTCTACGGCTGCAGCTTCATCGAAATAGCATACGAAGTTTCGGCGATAAGCTCCTGGATTCACGGCTGGCATACAAAAAAAAAATGAAGTTTCCTCGAAATAGCATATGAAGTTTCCTGGAAGCTTCCTGATGATGGTTGCTTGTTCGAAATGTTTCCGCGTGAAGTTTCTAGTGGCTGCTAGCTTCTTGGAAATGGCATGTGAAGTTCCCGGCCCATGCATGAAGTTTCCTCGAAATAGCGCAGGAAGTTTCTTGCTAGCGTGACTGTGTCGTCGGCTTTCATTCTGTTTGCTGGTTCGTTTCAGTCGAGCCTTACATAACTTATGGTATAGTATTTTTTTTACCATAATTTAGTTATATAAATCAGTATAAACAACTTATAGACCAGTCAAACAGGCTGTTTGTCTTGAAAACAACTTTTATAGCGGTCACAGCAAGAGTTGTTGCTCTCTCATTTTTTAGATCTGTATATACGACTTCTATTTTCTAGATTAGAGACTCACAGCAAGAGTTTTTAGCCATTTGTCGGTACTATAGCGGAACACACAGTCAGCATATATATAGATTTTTATTGCCAAAAACACACACACTATATATATTATGCATAGTGTAAAGTACTGTTTGCTTGAGCTTATTCAGCACTACTTTTCAGCCATGTAATAGTATTTTTTCCTCACAATATTTCAACATAAGCATCAGCATATAAGCCAAATTTGAGCATAAGTAGTATCGTTCATACACAAGAGGCACCCGCAAAAGAACATGTACGTTTATTTGATGATTATATTTGACAAAAACATACATATTATTATATTATTGCTTTGTCAAGCAGAAGGCATAAGTAAACCTCCAGGCTCCAGCTAGCGACGGTTCCAAAAACGTCCACGGCGATGGGCATGACGTACGCCGGCGGCGAGCTTTCCACGAGAAGAGTAGCGACGATCCCTGAGCAGCGAGCCGATCCAGGTCCAAGCACGGGGTCGTCACGAACGCGCTCGGCGCACCGCGGTCGTCGCTGCAGGGCCGGAGCGATGGATGTGTTCATGGCGATCTATCTCCGAATTGTAGGCGGCGAGGCCCACGGCAGAAGCGCACACACTGTCCAGCAGGGCGCGTCGGCCGGTTAGCCATCATCATCAGCTACAGGAGGTGCCTGCATGCAGTGCAGCAGATGGCGCGGTTGCAGGAAGTGGCCAGCGAGCGAGCGCGGCGGGCGCGCCTGTATCCATAGCTACCATGGCTTTGAGCTCTGCTCGCTCGCGCGTTTTGTAAAGGAAGGGAGGTGACCATGTCCTATTTATAGACGGTTTTGCAAAGTGTCAGAAACGATCAAGGACACACCTATACAACAAGCGCGTTCCAACTATGAAGTAGATTAATGAAGCTTCCCGGAAGCTGCTGCTCTACGACGGCCATTAGTCGTCTTTACAATACAATGTACTACGCCATCTGATTGCGACCGGATGCTTTGCCTCCGCGTTGACGTAACCTACCGTGTGAGGCCAATCGGCTTGTTCGGGTTCGGGGTACCGGGTACCTCCTCGCATTCGCAGCCATCGGTGGCCTCGGACGAGTCATCCAAGTGTTAAGTGTTTGGTATAGCTTTTGGTCCAGTTTTACAAAATTGTTTTTCAACTTCTACTAAACCGGTTCTAATGAAACATCTTCTTTCTAAAAGCTACTGTATTTTCCAGCTTCTCTCACTAGCACAATTTTCTAGGTAAAACTGAAAATACCAGATTCTCCAAGCGCGCGCTCTCTGTCTGCTAGTTTTCTTGAGAACATGTTTCCAAACCTTTTTCTAAAATAGCTTTAGCTTTTTATTGGTGAAAAACTGCTACCGAAGGGGGAAAAAAGGAAAAAAAAACTTTCACCAGTAAAGCTGAATTATACCAAACAATCCTGCTACTGAATAGGTGACATCACGTCGCATCTACAGCGCTACAAAACTCGCCGGGCCGGGTCATCGTGAGATCTCTTTGTTGTATTCTTTTTTTTTTCTTTTGTCTTCTTTTTTACATAATATCGTTATTGTTCTTCAGTAGGTTAATAAGCTGTTTGGCTGATGGTTTTTGTGGCTGATAAGCCGGCTAATGCTGTTTTATTATGAGAGAAAAACACTATACTATGACTGATAAGCCGGGCTAAGTTCAAGCGAACATGACGTAAATGGGCTATGTAAACATAGTACGTATCCCACAGGGAACGGGTCCAAACCCACGCACCGTTTACCATTCATGCACTTGGCCAGCGGTGCGGTATTAGCAATAGGTTAATTTGGCTTCAGAGGCGCGTGCCCTAAATTGCGTTTCTCCCGTTTACATGTTTTGTCAGAGATGTCATATATACTAGCCTCGACCTAAAGTTTATCAGCAGGGAAGTCATGAGCCACAAAAACCCACAACTGATGGATGAGCAGCAAATAAATAGCTAGTGCAATCAGACTAGCTAACTACGCATTGCTCTGAATGCTCCCGCGTTTTGCAGATTCCGGGAAAGGGGTGCCCCTCGGGTTTTATAGGCCTCGGTGCACCCAAGCCGAACCAATCAAAGCCCATGGATGCGAGTTGCGAGGTTGCGTGCCTGCGTTCCGCTCCCGACAGGGACAGGGGCAACTTCTCCGAAGGTGCCTGCACTGCAGGTCCTCAACTGCGCTGGCCCATCTCGTCATGTTGTCAATGACGTTCTAGGCTTTTGCCGGAAGCAACGCCGGTGACGCGCGCGCCACGAGCCCACGAGTCCCATTTTTTTTGTTTTTTAATAATGTACAGTGTTGAGCAGGTCAAACCTAGCCAGCACTATTTTTAATTAGATTAAACTAGGAAATATAACTGTAGGTTGTAATGGGAAAATCCTTGCTGTTGAGACTTGCAGTCTCAGACAATGTGGAGGAGGTGGAGGCCTTCGCCCGCCAGGCGCTGCCCTCAGGCTGAGGCTCGGGAAACAGACACGACAAGCGGACATGTAGGAAAATGGCACGTAAACTAGGGTTTCATTAATTCATTCACCCACCTCCCGTACTATTACAAGTATTCCTTATTTATAGGGCTCAACTACCACTTTACAGAGTTTACAATAGTACCCTTCAACTGCTACAGTACATTCTCGAAATATTCCACTACTTGTCTTTCCTCTCGGGGGTAATCTTGTCATGCCGCCCTCAGGTACTGGGCCTGCGCGATCAGCCGGCCCATCAAGCCTCAGGATTGGCGACGGGCCTTTGGACCTCCGTCGTCGGTCTCCGCCTCATCAGGCCTCAGGATTCGGCGACGGGCCTTTGGACCTCCGCCGTCGGTCTTGGCCTCATCAGGCCTCAGGATTCGGCGACGGGCCTTTGGACCTCTCCGCCGTCGGTCTTCGCCTCATCAGGCCTCAGGATTCGGCGATGGACCTTTGGACTTCCGCCGTCGGTCTCCGCCCCAGGGACGCCGAGGCCGCAGACCCATGACGCCTAGTATTGCCGTCCTCCTGCTTGGGTCTCTGCCCCTATGAGCGGAGGCCGAACCGGCGTGCCCGCGCCATCCACGAGCGCCTTCCTCTGGTTACCTGCACACACACGTAGGTAACGTTGGCACTTGCTTAGCCTTGCAGCGGGGCGGCCTCCGCCCCCTCCGCCCGGAGACGCCTACGAAGCTAACCCGGCGGAGGCTACGCCAGAGTCACCGGCAGCGTCCTGCAAGCAGTCTGAGAAACCGTCATCTTTCTGGGTCTGGAGGCGTGGTAGCTGGGCCTTTGCTAAGGTAGTTGGTCGGAGACGTCTTTGTGAACTGCTGGCCGCATAGGTCTCCGCCACTCTCGGAGGCCGTGTTACAACAGTTCCCCCCTTTTGAGACCGCGGTCCGCCCGAGCGTGTCGTGAGCTCAAAACGCCCTAAGCAAGGACGTCCGCGGGGGCGGATACTGCGCATGGTCACGTCTTCGATCGATCCCCGCAGGTTCCCCCCTGGCCCGCTCTAGCGTGGCCGCTGGTCTTGTCATAGTAGCCGTTAGGCTGCAAAACTAGCCATTGTCCTACGCTGTGGCCGTTTACGCCGTATTTCTTTCCGTTGTATACCTTGCAACTTCTCCGGGGATGACCGTTGGGCGGCAGGCGAATTCTCCGAAGATGACCTTGTACGGCGGCAGCCGAACCGGCATCCCGCGGCCTAAATAAGGGCTGGGTTGGTGGCGGGGTCCCCCCAGACCGCGCTCATTCCCTTTCCTTGCCTCGAAATCGCTCTGCTCTCTTTTTTTACTTTCGCCTGAGCTGCGTTCGCGCGTTCCGTCTTTCCGCTTGTGTCTTCCGCCTAGGCTGCCGCCGCGGTGGCTTTCTTTTCCGCCTCCGCCCATACTCGCCGGCCCGCCTTCTTCGGACCCTATCGCCACCTTCTCGGCGTTAGGGCCGCCGGCTGGAGTGCGCGCTTTGAGGAGTGCATGCTTGCCTCCGCCTCCGCGTTGGAATTTGAAAAGCTAGTGGAGGAGGATTTGGGGAGTGTCTCCGCGTCCGTCGGAGACCTGATCGCTACAGATTCCAGTGACATGGCGATAAAGTCATGGGATTTCGGCCCCTCCTCCATTACTGAAGAGGCGGTCGTGGAGATGTTGAAGGAATTGTATTTTCCTTCTTCGAGGGTAAAAATCCCTCCGCCTGGCCAGACTGTTCCAGAATCGGAGGAGGGATATGCGGTGGTGTTTCGGGACTTCTTCACCTGCGGCCTCCGCCTTCCTTACATCCCATTCCTCCGCCGGGTGTTGGAGACCTTCAATGTCCAGCACCATCATCTGACTCCTACTGCCTTCCTCACGCTCAGCAAATTCTGCTAGGCGTGTGTTTCTTATGGCGCCAAGCCAGATGTGGACACCTTCTGCGCTTACTATGAGCTGCAGAAACAGTCGAAGAAGGAGATGCGGGAGGGCAAGGAGGTTGAGGTGATCTACCAGTATGGTAGTTGCACCTTCATGTCAAAGAGGAACCAAGGCGTAGACCGCCTGGAGCTTTCTTTTTGCCAGAAAGGCAAATGGGACCGCGGCTGGCTTGAGCAGTGGTTCTACGTGAAGACCTACAGGGTTCGCGACAGTACTGAGGATGGTGCAGAGGTCATGGAGTATCCATTGACTTCAAGAACGGAGGAGATGGCGCCTCATACGCACGTGGATCTGCTGGAGGAGATGTCTCTGGCGAGGAAGGCTTGCGACCGGGCTTTTGTGGCTGCGTGCCGCTACTCCGGGGGTCGTGGTCTGGTGGAGGAGATTATGGCCTCCAACTACTGGCCCCTGGGCAGAGACAACCCAGCCTTTCGGCTAGAAATGGTGAAGGTTCCTATTTTTGAGGCGGGGAGGTTCCCCTCTTTGGCGGTCTTTTTTGACAGCTTTGCCGATGTTGAGGAGGCCACCGTCGGGTTGGTTGGCCTTTCCGAGCATGAGTACATGTCTTGCCGGTGGCTCAATTGAGTTTTTGAGGAGGGGGGATCGCTCGGAGGCGAGGTTCCCGCCGAGGTCCTAGCTTCGATTGACAAGAAGAAGAAGAGGCCTTCATGAAGAAGGAGGCCGAGTCCAAGAAGAGTTGGTTGGCAAAATTTGAAGAAGAGCATGAGCTCTGGTGATCACGGCGGTCTCGGAGGGCCATTGCCTCCGCGATGGCGATGTAGCACCACGCCGTGGCTCAATCAAGTTAGTGGATGTGCGGGTCAAACAACCGAGGAGCCGCCGATCCTATGCTCGACATTTTGGTGGGTTGCGCGAGGTTCCAAGAAGATGGCGTGGAGGTCCTAGCGGCGCGCTCCTTTGACAAGAAGAAGAAGAAGGCCTTTCATGAAGAATGTAACTCGGCGGAGGCCGAGTTTATGAGTAAGAGGAAGGGTGCGGTTTATTTGTTTATGTATTGTACCAAGTGTTAATATCTACCGTACTTGTTGCTTTGTAGGTGATGTCATGGCTGGACTCCTCACCCCGGAGGAGCGGGCGGCCGCCAGCTGCCGAGTTTGAGTTTGGTCTGGGGGCGGAAATTTGTGTGGCCTTGGGTCCGAGTGAGTATAGAGTGTTTTTATCTTACTTGTCTTTTGGCCTATTGTTATTGCCTATTTTCGATCGGCCCTCTAACTCGAGTTGTTGTTGTTGTTGTGTTTTTTTTACGCTAGCAGCTCCTCCGACACTTCTATCTCAGGTTGGGAAGAGTGCTATCTTGGGGTTCTTGGAGACGTCGGAGGTGGTCTCTGGCAGTTGGTGTATTTATTGTGAGATTTGCTTTTCTCACCTTATTGTTTTGTGTTTGTTTGTTCTTCTTTGAACAGATCGCTTCAAACAGCGTCTGAGGGACATGGATTTCTTCCAACTTCTCCGTGTTCATCTAGAACACCAGAGCTTGGTGCGTCTTCTGCGGTTTGCCTTTTTTGGTGTATGTTCGCCTTTAGACTTGTTTTTGTTTCTATTGCTGATCGCCTTGGTCTTCTTCTTTCTGATCGTAGGGGTATCACATGACCATTGTTATGGAAGAGCGCTTCACTCGTGAGGTCTCCGACCAAGATATTGTGATTGAAGCGCTCAAGGCGGAGAACGAGCGCCTAGAAGGTGAAAAAGGGGGTTTGTCCAACTCCCTTGCAGCTCTCCGCCTATCTCTGGCGGAGAAGGAACAAGAAAAGGATGCTTTGAGGGCCGATCTCGCCAAGGCCCGGGATGCAGAAGTTTTGTCCGCCGAGCAGGCCCGTAGGGCGAACGAGTTGGCCGAGGGTCTTCGGCGAGAGCTGGCCTCTAAGAAGGAATCCGCGGCTGCGGTGGGGGAGCAGCTGTCTTTGTCGACGAGGCATTTGGACTCGGTCAAGGGGGTCCTTGCTGGAACCGTTGGCCATTATCGGGCCATCGTCGCTGAGTTCGGATGCGAAACCTCCGCTCCTCTGGAGGAAGACAACGTCTACGCCCTCGCCTCCTGGCTAAAGCGTCACCTTGCGAAGCTCCCTGGTCTGATCAATGGCTGCACGGACTACGGGGCGCTGGCGGGAGTAGCAAATTACGCCAAGCTTTTGGTGTGCGGCGAGTGCACGCATACCGAAAGTATTCTGGAGGGAGCGCTGTCGGGTCCGGAGGAGCTTGGTGAGACTTCTCTTGGTTTGCCAAAAACCTTGAGAAATTTTATTGGGTACTTTTGGGCTCCGTTTGGGAGACCTACTGCCCGGGAACTGGCGGAGGAAAAGAGGGCGAAGGTATTTCTAGTCTTTGTAGCTGCTATTTTTCTCTCCTTGCTTTTTGTGAAGCTACGAAGGCTTTCATTGCATGTGCCACTGATATTTTAACCTGTGCTATAGGATGCGCAGAAGAGTCTTACGGGTAGGCCTCCACTAGTTCCGCGTTCGGCGACCGCGGGCGACGCCTCCGCCACCGCTGGCGCTCCGGTGGGTGCTACGATCGGCGGCGGTGATGGTCGGAGGCCGCAGGTGCCGTCCCCGCCCACAGTTGATGCGGGCTCCATTCCAGGGACTTCTGCTGCGGCCAATGCGCTGGAGGTCTAGGCTCTTTGTAGGACTTAGTTGTTTTGACTTGTATATTGTAGTCCAGTTGGACTCTTGTAAATAAAGTTTCTTTTGTTCTGAATGATTTTGTGGAAAATTTTAACCTTGCGTAGGTTCCAAATCGGGAGCCTGCGCAAGATGTTGCACCTTTGACTCTCTACAATGACGGTATTTATGTGAGCGGAGAGCTTTGGGAGTATTGGCGTTCGGCCTTTCCCCGCAGTGTTGCGCGCGACATGTTTGAGTCCGTTAAGTTTGACATAGGCTCAACTACCACTTTACAGAGTTTACAATAGTACCCTTCAACTGCTACAGTACATTCTCGGAATATTCCACTACTCGCCTTTCCTCTTGGGGGTAATCTTGTCATGCCGCCCTTAGGTACTGGGCCTGCACGATCAGCCGGCCCATCAAGCCTCAGGATTCGGCGATGGCCTTTGGACCTCCGCCGTCGGTCTCCGCCTCATCAGGCCTCAGGATTCGGCGACGGGCCTTTAGACCTCTGCCGTCGGTCTCCACCCCAGGGACGCCGAGGCCGCAGACCCCCGACGCCCAGTATTGCCGTCCTCCTACTTGGGTCTCTGCCCCTACGAGCGGAGGCCGAACCGGCACGCCCACGCCGTCCACAAGCGCCTTCCTCTGGTTACCTACACACACACACGTAGGTAACGTTGGCACTTGATTAGCCTTGCAGCGGGGCGGCCTCCGCCCCCTCCGCCCGGAGACGCCTACAAGCTAACCGGGCAGAGGCTGCGCTAGGGTCACCGGCAACGTCCTGCAAGCAGTCTGAAAAACCGTCATCTTTCTAGGTCTGGAGGCGTGGTAGCTGGGCCTTTGCTAAGGTAGTTGGTCGGAGACGTCTTTGCGAACTGCTGGCCGTGTAGGTCTCCGCCACTCTCGGAGGCTGTGTTACAACACTTGCACGTCTCAACCACTCCAACTAAAGGTTCCAATGAGAAAATCCTTCCAATAGGGAAAAGTTGGTTTAGCATCCAACTAGTAGTGATGTAGAGTGGCATTAGTTGTTCGGTCGTTGTACCGAAGCTATGTGTGATGAGTGACACATTTTTCCTACTTATGTTGTTTTTGGACCCTGTTTCTACTTAAAAAAAATAGGACTGGTTCTTGTCCTTTTCTTTTTTGTTCAATAATGTTTTCATCATCCTTTTGAGAAACATATTCTCCAATTAAGATGTTCTCATTAATTCAAATTTGATTTGGGCCCAAACCTTCAAATTAAAGGATACAACTTAGTTCTTCACGGGCCAAGTGGACTTTGGAATGGGCAGAATCTAGGCCTTGTTTAGTTGGCGAAATTTTTTGGGAAGTGGTACTATAGCACTTTCGTTGTTATTTGGCAATTAGTGTCCAATCATAGTCTAATTAGGTTTAAAAGATTCGTCTCGTGAATTTCATCTAAACTGTGTAATTAGTTTTATTTTTTATTTATATTTAATGCTTCATACATGCGTCCAAAAATTCGATGTGACGGAGAATCTTGAAAAATTTTGCAAAATTTTGAGAACTAAACAGGCACCTAGCATGGCGTGATTTATCCTCCATGTACACCGCATGGGCTAGAGAGTAGAGACCCATAATTTGGTGGGATTAGGACCAAATTCTACACTAGCAAGTGGCCTATGCGTTGTGATGGATACACAATTATCTGCAAAACTACTTAAATTTCCAGCGCATTCACTAGTACACAGAATATTAGGGCCTATGAAAATCGCGAACTTCACAGGCGTCTTCTAGAGAACCACCACTACAAATGATTTACATTGGCTATTTTCTTAAAAAAACCGTCACTATAAATACATTTTTACCGGTTGTTTTCTCAAGACCCCCCACTACAGATGATTTTAAAAAATTACAAATCGGACTAAAAAATAGTAATTTATTTTAAATCCGAGGAGGCCTCCATGTATTTTGCAAGTCACGACATTTTTTTCGGCGCTTCGCAGCTACGGGGATTCAAACCTGGGACCTCCCACTTGCGTGTATCCTCCTCTACCACTGCACCTCACACTCAGTTGTGTTTATATTAGATTTTGGTTCCCCACATATTATATTAAATCGAGTTTAAATTGATTGTTTAAGACCCTAAACGAATTCAAATGAAAAAGTTGTCAACAACAAAGTTTCATAACTTTTGAAATCTACAACTTTTATTTTGGTAGTTTCTCCGTCCCAGGTCGTTTACAAAATATGAATTTCAAATTTGAGAAATTAAAATGTAGTTTCACTTCACAAGATGATTTCAAATGAAAAAATTATCAACTACAAAGTTTTATAACTTTTCGAGATCTACAACTTTTGTTTTGGCGGTTTCTCCATTTGAGGTCATTTGAAAAATTCAAATTTTAAATTTTAGAAATTAAAACATAGTTTCCTTGATCAACTCATGTCAAATGAAAAAGTTGTCAACTACAAAGTTTTATAACTTTTGAGATCTACAACTTTTATTTTGCTGGTTTCTCCATCAAGGTCATTTGAAAAATTCAAATTTCAAATTTAAAAAATTCAAACGTAGTTTTACTTGATAAAATGATCTCAAATGAAAAAGTTATCAACTATAAAGTTGTCTAACTTTTCGAGATCTACAACTTTCATTTTGATTATCTTTCCATGTGACTTTGTTTGAACAATTCAAAATTTAAATTTTAAAAAAATTTGAACTTAAAACAATATTTTAAAAAAGTTAATGATTTCAGCTGAAAAAGTCATCAACGACAAAGTTGTAGAACTAATCAAAATCTACAACTTTTATTTTAGTTATTTGTTCATCCGACAAAGTTGTACTAATATTATTCATAAATTTTATATATCTCTCATGTGGTTTCATAAACTATAAGAGAGATATGTAAATTTTATGAACAATGTCACTATCACTTTGTCGGATAATGAAATGATCAAAATTAAAGTTGTAGATCTTGATGAGTTCTACAACTTTGTTGTTGATAATTTTTTTAGCTAAAATCATTTACGCTTTTAAAATGATGTTTGAAGTTATCATTTTAGAAATTCAAAATTCAAATAAATAAAACGCAGTCACATGAAAAGATGGATAAAATAATAGCTGTAAAACCATAACAAATTGATAGAGCATGATTTTAGAAAATTTTAGAAAAAAATTATCAAATTTGAAGTTAGTACGAGGGAAAAAGACTAGTTACAAGTTTTAGTCAGAGATTAAAAAGAGAGATCATAGTTCTACAACTATTTAAAAATTATATTTCAAACATCATTTTGAAACATTAAATGATTTCAAATGAAAAAGTTGTAAACAAGAAAGTTCTATAACTTTTTGAGATTTATAACTTTTATTTTGGTGATTTGCCCATCAAGGCCTTTTGAAAAATTCAAATTTTGTACTTAATTTTTAATATTCGATGTCTATTCCAAATTATTTGTAGTGACGCTAGGTTATGAAAACCGCTACTATAAATACATTTTTACTGGTTGTTTTATTAAGGCTGCCGCCAGTACAAATCATGTATTTTTACTGACGGTAAACTTAAGAAAACAACAAGTAAAAATAAATTTACACTAGCGGTTCATGGTCTGGACCCACAGTTTTATTTCTAGTGGTGCCTACACATTACGAACCGCCACTGAAAAAAATGGCCACCGCCAAAAGAAATCATCGCTGTACTAGTGGTTGCTGCGGGAATTTGAGTTTATAATGTAGGTGCCCATTTCATGTTATAAGACGGGCTGTTTAGAGTTGCATGGAGAAAAGATGTGAATGATATATTCCTAAAAATATATGAAGTTAACAATTTAATTTGTGCGTGGCAGGTGAGTAAATTCATCGTAATGGGCGTATGTATAATGTGTAAGTAAGCTTTGAATACAAATGGCTTCATCAGTAGAAAAAGGGAGAAAGATAAGTACAATATAGTAGTAGTACTGACTGCAACGTTTTCCTGCTACCACAGCTAAAGAAAGCGGCGACCTGAGCGGGCACGGCAGCCGCAATAGTAAATAATGAATGGTGTACATTATTATAAGTACAGTATTATTTACCTTTCTCGTCAGCCGTGCTCTCTCCACTGTGACTTGCGCTTTACTCCGTCGGCCGCGGCACAGACTTTTTTGTTTTTTAGCTTTTTTTTAAAGATTTTCACAAATATGTTCTTAGAGGTATGTTTTTAAAATATGGACTCTTAGCTCGGCGTCATTGTTGGTGGCGCCGAGCTTATACGCCTCGGCGCCTAAAGATTTTGACGCCTAGGTCTTGGGCTCGATGCAGACGTGGTGGTGACTTGGCAGCCACCTTGGCGTAGTGGTTATTGGCGCCCAGAACAACGCCAAGATCTATGGCGCCGATGTGGTGTTTTAACCCGGCGCCCAACCTTCTTGCCCGAGCCTTCTTCCTCTTCTTTTCCCTCCCTCTCGGGTTTTTTTCTCCTCACTTCGCCCTACCTCACGAATCGGCATATTGGACCTTGGAAACTTTAATTTGATCCGTAGATCTTCAAGAGCAAGGTATCCTCGCTCCCTCCTAGTTCTTTTCACATCGATTAGGTATATATTAGTCGGATTTTTCAACTTAAGAATTGTTATTACTTAGGGTTTCATGTAATTTTAATATTTATATTATATAACCGTAGGATGCCAAGGCGTAAAAAAGCTAGCAAACCAAAGTAACCTCAGCGCATGTTGTTTCGTTATGGGTTTATTGTTGTGGATCAAATGAGAAACCCTAGGTGTAGAGTTTAATATTAATTGCTTTCGGTTCTTAGAACGAAAATGGCTAAATTGTAGTTTGGCCGGATGACCGGAAATGCATTCGACCCATTGCCTCTGCCTAGTGGTGTTCTAGCGCCCATGTTCTTTTGCGGCGATCCTTGTAAGGTATCCAAGTCCGATGAAGAAGACACGTATAAGCAGAGGTATTGGATGTGTTCTAATTTTACGTTTGAGCCTACACTTCGTCAGCGCCATATTAACAAGATGGTGGGGAATTGATGTTGTGTAATAATTATTTTGTGTTATATAAAATCTTACATGATTTTTTTGTTTTGTAACAACTGCATTTGTTGCAGGCCCCTCCACCGCTCTGTGATTTTGAGCAGTGAATCGATACTGAGATCAAGTCTGAAGACAAAGAATGGATGCAAAAACTGTTGCAGTGGGAGGCAGAGGACAAGGAGATGATGGAGAAGAGACGCGGAGAGGATGCTGCAGAAAAGGAGCACAAGGAAGAGGAGGAAAGGAGGCGTGTTGCTGCGTACAGGGAGGAGAGGGAGAAGAAGCTTGAGCGTGCACACCGAGCGAAAGCAGCGATGGAGGAGAATCCTGATGCCCTGAAAAAGGGAAAGTGGCCTCGTTGCACTCAGTAGTATCCATTACTTGCTGGTTCTATGGTTTATTCATGAACAATGTTGTAAACTGTTGGACTTTTTATTGTGTTGTCATGTAATGCACTTTAAGTATGGGCATGCTTAGGTCATGTACTGCGTTATTTAGTTTATCGGCATGTACTTCTATTATTATTGTGTTGTTTAATGTGTCATAGTATTGAACTTTTCATTATATAGTTGTTTTCATTATTTGTGGTCATAATATTCAGTTTAATATTGCGGATGTAGTGAAATGTGATCACATGCTGTAATCAAAACCTAATGAAGTAGGGCATTATATAATTCAATACACACAACACATGAAATGGCATGTAAAAACATGTACCGAATTAGGGTATAGAGGTCCTGAACTAAACCTAACATGCCTTAGTTAATTGAAGCGAACAACAAGCACACGAAATGGTATGTGAGAACATATACCAAATAAGGGTACATAGTTCCTTCGACTAAACCTAACATGCCTTAGGTAATTAAACCTACATAGTTTTTCTTCGACTAAACCTAACATGTCTTAGGTAATTAAACCAAACAACAAATACATGGATGTGCCATGTGAATAAGATAGGGTCGTCCTAATACTATGGCCACATAGCAAATTATATTGCACATTATCCACAGTAGCCTCCCATTGTTGGTGGTGGTGGTGGCGGGGGTGACGGCGGAGCCCCCTTGTTCTTGTGATTAGGGCAGGTGCAATATGGATCATTGTAGAGTGTCCCCTGTGAACTTACACCATTGTTGTTGTCGTCTTCGTCTTCCTTTACCCGCTGCTAATTTTAGTGAAATCACTCTTACTCTCGGGGGAAACTGATACACTGGTTCCTCAAATAAATAAGGCCTAAGAGACCCCTCCCACACAATAAGAGTTCCCTTCATTCCCCATTTCCTCTAGATGACCCTCCAGACATTCCTATTCCAACAAAACCGAATACTAGTTTAGTTTTTCTTTTGGTTAGCAATGCATCCTACAACGCATAATTATAGGCGGAGGCAAGTTTGCTAGCCGTTGTATTGTGCTGTAAATGCTCCTGGAAAGTGTACTCAGAATCACTGAAAAGCCTACATCGTAGGACACTGGAGAGCCTAAATTTCATGACTGAAAAGCCTATTCAATTTCAGACTTCAATCTCTATTTCGAAGGACACTGAAAAGTCTATTCGATGGTGACATGACAAATCATTGTAAAGGCTATTTCCCCTAGAAATTCAATATACAATGAAACATAAACTTAGACATATACAAGTAATTGACACAATTACAAGCATAAATTAAGACATACATAATTCATTGAATGAATATGACAAATATGAAATAATGAAAACAACCAATAGTCGCACCTCACTAATCTACCAATGGCAAGTGCGTGAATTGTGGCCCAGTCTATCGCACTTGCCGCAGTCGTACTGCTTGGGGTTAGTAAGAAATGGGGTTTCTCTTCCACGTCTCGTTCTTTTGGTTATCTGATCCATAACCATCCTGTGCCTCCTCCTCTTCCTTGATCCACGCTTGTTCCAACGGTAAGCTGGATCCGCAATGTACTTTGGCCCATCATATGGAGGCCACTCTCTAGGGACTCTGAAAAGGCACGAAGCGGGGGCTCCATGTATGCACAAGCGTGTCGACACTAAACTCGTGAGGTATCCTACTCTCGATATTAAAGTTACGATGCCTAGCTGCTGCCACCAAATGAGAACATAGAAAGTGGTACGACCTTGGTTTATCACAAGTGCATGTGAAATCTTGGAGGATTACCACATGCATCCTCGACTCTCGAACCTCACCGTCGGACGTTGTACCGCCCCTATGCTCGGGCTGATAAGTCCCTATAGCATGGTCAAAACATGTAACCTCATGTGTGCTAGCCCTTTCATTTGCACAGGGCGATCATTATCAGAATCAAGAGCCCTTGCCATCTCATATGACTCTGAATTATTCATAATTTTAACACTATTGGAGCCACGGAATCCATCTCCATAGTACACCTGCGCAACAATAGTGGGCACATCCACATTGTCAGGAATGTCACCTGCAACATAAGTAGAAAAATGAGGAAATAATGAAAAAATAGATGTAAGTAAGGGGGTAAGCTCCCAATAACTATGCGGATAAGACACTCGGATGATTCTGTGTCAAAGGGATCTCATGAGGAGGATTTGCCACAACATCATGAGTCTGATAAGCATATCCATCTAGCTCATTGGGGGTAGATTGAGCATTGGGGACCGTAGGTGCAACCTCCACATCCATATCAGGTTCCGGGACAGGAGGGTCGAAGTGTGCCTACTGACCCATTGGTGGGGAAAACCCATGAGGGATGGGATCAACTAACACCCGACGTACAACCACATCCAAACTTTGGAACTGACACTTCATAGCCGATCTCACATAGTTCTCCCACTGGTCTGCACACCCAATTGGGATAATCTTCCTTAGGATGTTGGGAGGGGAACCTAGGTGAAGTACACCCTCGACTGCGATGCCATCATCATCATCAGTTCCGTGGCAATGTAGCTCCTCCCGAGCCCTTGGAACCAACTCACTAAATGAAGGCTTCTCATTGAATAACACAAGCACGCTTTGCATCTCAACAAACTCAATATATCCATAGCGATCTCTTTCCACAGTGCCTCCATGATATATGCTCACTAGGTTGTCCATCTAGTTCATACACATAAGGACGCACAATTCCTTTAGTCCAATATAAATGAAGCATACTAAGTACAAGGTCTCTAGTATGTAATAACTAACTAAATAGATACTATCAATTCACTACTAACTACTAAGTACAACTAACTAACTATGTCAATTAACTATCTAACTAACTATGTAACTAAGTATATAACTATTTAACTAACTATCTTACTAACTATATAACTATGTAACTAACTATATATCTAACTATGTAAAGTATCCATCAATCAACCTATCAATCTAAATATCTTTCTACCTATCTAAATCACTACCACACTAACCAACTAACAACCACTGTTAAATAACAAAATTTAAAAACTAATGTACCTCAAGTGCAGGGGAGGCGCAGCCGGTCGACAAGAGGCAGAGATGGCTGGCGGAGAAGCTGTCGTGCGCCAACGCGTGCACCCGGCCGGCAATCGGAGTGGCCAAGCGGGCGAGGGAGGGCGGCCACAGGAGGCTGACAAACGGCACCCCGCTACCGGCCTACAACCCCCGCTGCCCTTGTGGAGCGGGCAAGGGAGGGCGGCACAGCAGGTACGGCGCAGTCGCTCCCATCTGGGTTCGATGACGAGTAGAGCGGCGCAGCAGTCGTGGGCGGGGCATGGCGCCTCATGGCTCGGCGCGCGGGGTGGGGATGGGCGTGGTCAGGCACTCCCGGCTGGCATGGATTAGAACGGCGTGCGGGGCTCGGTGGCCCAGGGCGCGCGAGGATGGGCGTGGCCTGTTGGCATGTGGGACAGGGCACAGTCCAGGGCGGGCGGGGCGCGGCTGGCCGGCGCGCGGGATAGGGCGTGGGCTACGGACGGCCCGCGGGGCGGGACGGGGCGTGGGCGGGGCACGGCGGCCACGGTAGGTACGCTGGGGTGGGGGAGCCGGGCGCGGCCTCACCGGTGAAAGGTCTTAATATGGCTAGAGGGGGGTGAATAGCCTATTTAAAAAATCTACAAATCAACTAGAGTAATTTGATTAGTATGACAAATAGCGAAATGCAAACTTACTCTAGCTCTACAAGGGTTGCAAGCCACCTATCCAACAATTCTAGTAGCTATGATCACTAAACACACAATTTGCTATGTCACTACTCACTAAGAGCTCTCACACTTGCTACACTAAAGAGCTCCACTAGATGAACTTAAACTACAAAGCAAGCTCTTAATTCTAGCTACACTAAAGAGCTTGCTACAACTAGTTTGCAATAATATAAATGAGTGGGTAGGGTGATTATACTGTCGTGTAGAGGAGTGAACCAATCACAAGATGAATGCTAAATCAATCACCGGGAGAATACCAAAGGGCAAGAGACAATCAATTTTCTCTCGAGGTTCACGTGCTTGCCAACACGCTATGTCCCCGTTGTGTAGACCAACACTTGGTGGTTCGGCGGCTAAGAGGTGTTTCACGAACCTCGTCCACACAATTGGACACCGCAAGAACCTACCCACAAGTGAGGTAACTCAATGACACGAGCAATCCACTAGGGTTACCTTTCGGTGCTCCACCGGGGAAGGTACAAGTCCCCTCATAGTCACTGGAGATGGCCACGAACGTGCTGCTACGAAGTGACCAAACGTAGGACCTCAGTGTCCGATCGTTTCCAGTAAGCATCCAGAGACAATTTTCACGATCGGACATGTCCGGTCACCCTTGATCGGACTCACTCAGCGTTCGGTCAGTCACCCTCTTCACTATGTGCTGCCACATCAGTAGGATCAGATGCACCCCATCAGCGTCCGATCACTAAGTGACCCAGCGTTCGGTCGAAGACCGATGCCAGCGTCTTCACTACTTCCACTGACCGGACGCAGGACCCCAGCGTCGGTCACTGCGTGACCAGCATCCGGTCACTCTGTGAAATCCTGTCTTTTCTATACAGGGCACCGGTGGAGTTTCAAACCCTTGCTCTCAAGCGCTAAACACAATGTGTATCACCTTCGTGCATGTGTGTTAGCATATTTTCATAAATATTTTCAAGAGTGTTAGCACTCCACTAGATCCTAAATGCATATGCAATGAGTTAAAACATCTAGTGGCACTTTGATAACCGTATTTCGATACGAGTTTCACCCCTCTTAATAGTATGACTATCGAACATAAATGTGATCACACTCGCCAAGTATCTTGATCACCGAAACGAAAAGGTTCCTACCACTAATACCTTTGCCTTGAGCCTTTTGTTTTCCTTTCTTCTTTTCTACGTCCAAGCACTTGATCATCACCATAGAATCACCATCATCATGTCATGATCTTCATTTGCTTCACAACTTGGAATAGTGCTACCTATCTAATAATCACTTTGATAAACTAGGTTAGCACTTAGGGTTTCATCAATTAACCAAAACCAAACTAGAGCTTTCAATCTCTCCCTTTTTGGTAATTGATAACAACCCTTACACAAAGATATGAATTGAGATTTAATTGAATCCATGTTGCTTGCCCAAGCATATTTACCAAGTGTAAAAGGATATAGACAAGTTTCATGAACCCTAAATGGTAGCAATTGCTCTTCCT
This sequence comes from Miscanthus lutarioriparius, assembly GCA_904845875.1. Lineage (NCBI taxonomy): Eukaryota > Viridiplantae > Streptophyta > Magnoliopsida > Poales > Poaceae > Miscanthus > Miscanthus lutarioriparius. The sequence continues at coordinate 133,178,217 of CAJGYO010000007.1, read as the reverse complement.
ACATATGTGCTAAGAGTTTGGATTGTAGCTTGCACATATGCTTAGATAGGAAAAATATAGAGATAATGTCTACCAAATGATGCTAAGGTGTAAGAGATGGACCTTTGAAGCGTGATACCAATCGGAGTGCACCAATATACCATCCTTAGCACCATTACTAACTAAACATACACAAAAAAATTAGAATACCTCGTGAGATCAACATTAGAACTAAGGGTCTAGTTTTCATAATGTGAGCATGAGTCTAGTTACTTAACCTATGCATGCTAGTTTTTCATTTCATCATTCAAGCATATAACTAACATACACCACACAAGCATGGATATTGAAATTTAAAACTTGTGCCATGCAAGCAAATATATGAAATGCACATTCAAATGCAACATACAAGTTTATGAGCTTGCTCCCCCTACTTGTGTGCATTTTTAATTGATCGCCTTACAATGTCATTTCATTTGTTTTCATTTGTTTGCTCCTCCTATCTTACTATCTTTATGAATTTCTCTCCCCCCTTGTCCACAATTAGCACAAAAGGCGAGTTCAAATTATTGATAAGTTGGGGTAAAACCATATGAAATGAGGATTATTTTCCCAATTTGGTTCAATCTAGATCACTTGCAAAAGATATTTAACTCGGTTTGATCTAAGGATAAGTTTCTTCACACCTCCAAATAAGGGTTATCTTGTACCATGTTGAGTTAAACACTTATAGCTTATTTTCTAGATCAAACACTAGGTTTACATGCCCACAAACATGTCATATGCTACCATTAGATCATTTCAAACATACAAGCACTAGTAGTACCATACAATCATCAAATTCATTTGATTTTTATGAATGAGCCTAGGACATGATGGGAATGACTAGATGCATTAAACAAGTCTTAGCAATGGATGGATGATATGTCAATCAACTTTACCTTGCTTTGCTCGAAGAAGAGGCATGTCATATAATGGGGGGTGCATCAACACATATTGGAGAAGTCAAGTATGTTCAATTCATTCCTTAGCTTACAAAACCTCTTCTCATCAAGTGGCTTGGTGACAGATATCGGTAAGTTGATCTTCGGTGCCCACACTCTCAATGCAAATGTCCCCTTTTTGTTGATGATCTCTTATGAAATGATGGTGGACATCAATGTGCTTTGTTCTTGCATGTTGAACCGAATTGTTGGATAACTTGATTGCACTCTCATTATCACATAGCAAAGGCACTTTCTTGAACTTGGTTCCAAAATCACTCAAAGTAGACTTCATCCAAAGTAATTGAGCACAACTACTACCGGCCAAAATGTACTCCGCTTTGGTGGTTGAAAGTGCTACACTATTTTGCTTCTTTGATGACCAAGAGACAAGTGATCTTCCCAATAGTTGACATGTGCCCGATGTGCTCTTTCTCTCAACTTTGCATCCCGCATAATCGGAGTTCGAATATCCAATCAATTCAAATCTTGCTCCTTTAGGATACCACAATCCAACATTTTGTGTATGCTTCAAGTACCTCAATATTCTCTTTGTTACCTTTAAATGACTTTCTTTTGGTGAGGCTTAAAATCTAGCACACATACACACACTAAATATCACATCCGGCCTTGATGCGGTCACATAGAGTAGGCTTCCAATCATAGACCGATACATCTTTTGATCCACCATGTTGCCACTAGCATCACTATCCAAGCTTCTACTTGTCCCCATTGGTGTACTAATAGGTTTATCATCATCCATTCCAAACTTCTTGAGCATGTTCTTGATATACTTGCCTTAACTCACAAATATGCCATTCTTCATTTGCTTGATTTGAAGACCAAGGTAGTAACTAAGCTCTCCAATCATGGACATCTCAAACTGACTTGCCATCATCTTGCCAAACTCTTAACAAAAATCTTGATTTGTTGACCCAAATATGATATCATCAACATAGATTTGCATTACAAACAAGCTTCTTGGTGAAGAGAGTGGTGTCAACCTTTCTCATTTTGAATCCCTTAGAGAGTAGGAAATCCCTCAATCTCTCATACCATGCACTTGGTGCTTGTTTCAATCCATACAAAGCCATTCTCAACTTGTAAACATGGTTGGGTTTCTTTTCATCTTCAAAATCGGGAGGTTGCTCAACATACACAAGCTCATTGATGTACCCATTGAGAAATGCACTCTTCACATCCATTTGGTACAACTTGATGTTGTGGGCACAAGCATAGGCTAACAAGATCCTAATTGCTTCCAATCTTACAACCGGAGCATATGTTTCTCCAAAGTCAAGACCTTCAACTTGAGTGTAACCTTGAGCCACTAATCTTGTTTCGTTTCCTTATTACTATACCATCTTGATCTTGCTTGTTCGAAAGACCCACTTGGTTCTAATCACATTATGATCCTTAGACCTCTCAACTAACTCCCATACTTGGTTTCTTGTGAAGTTGTTTAGCTCTTCATTCATAGCATTGACCCAATCAACATCCTTCAAAGCTTCATCTATCTTCTTAGGTTCAATGGATGACACAAATGAGAAATGCTCACAAAATGAAGCCAATCTTGATCTAGTCTGCACACCTCTTGAAATATCACCAATGATAGTGTCCAATGGATGATCTCTTGCAACATTAGTTGGTTGAAGCACTTGCACTTGATTGCTTGCATTTGATTGATCGCTTGGTTGAGATGATGAACTAGCCACTTGTTGTTGATCTTGCACTTTGTCATCACTAGTTCTTGCTTGAACTTGATCATGAGAACCACTAGCTTGCACATTTGAGTTAGAGAGCACTTGATTCTTGTCATCTTTAACATCAATCACCTCTCTAGGCCTTATATCACCAATGTCCATGTTCTTCATTGCATTGACCAATTGAGTGCCTCTTACATCATCTAGATTCTCATCTTCCTCTTGGGAACCATTTGTTTCATCAAATTCTATGTCATGAACCTCCTCAAGAGTACCACTAGCCAAATTCCAAACTCTATATGCCTTGCTAGTAGTGGAGTAACCAAGCAAGAAACCTTCATCACATTTCTTTTCAAACTTACTCAACCTAGTGCCTTTCTTCAATATGTAGCATTTACAACCAAAAACCCGAAAGTATGCTATGTTAGGCTTTCTTCCATTCAATAGCTTATAAGGTGTCTTCTCCATCATGGGATGACAATAGAGTCGGTTGCTATAATAGCAAGCCATGTTGATTGCTTCGGCCCAAAAAGAATGACTCACATTGTACTCACTCAACATTGATCTTGCCATGTCAACGAGTGTTCTATTCTTTCTCTCAAGAAGATCATTTGATTGTGGAGTGTACTTGGCCAAAAATTGTTGTCTAATTCTAAATTCATCACACAACTCATTAATTCTAGGGTTCTTGAACTCACTACCATTGTCACTTCTAACTTTCTTGATAGTTGTTTCAAACTCATTGTAAATGCCCTTGACAAATGATTTGAATGTTGCAAACACATCACTCTTGTCAACAAGAAAGAAACCCATGTGTATCTAGTGAAATCATCCACAATCACAAATCCGTATTTGTTTCCACCAATGCTAGTGTATGTGGTTGGTCCAAACAAGTCCATGTGCACCAACTCAAATGCCTTATTTGTGCTCATCATGCTTTTCTTAGGATGTGTGTTACCAACTTGCTTTCTGGCTTGACATGCACTACATAACTTATCCTTCTCAAATGTGACATCTTTCAAGCCTCTAACTAAGTCATGCTTGATCAACTTGTTCAATTGTTTCATTCCAATATGACCAAGCCATCTATGCCATAACCAACCCATGCTAGACTTAGTGATCAAATATGTTGACAATTGAGCTTCTCTAGCATTGAAATCAACCAAGTATAGATTCTCATATCTAAATCCTTTGAATATCAAGTTAGAGCCATCTACACTTATGATCTTTACATCATCCACACCAAATATGCACTTGAAACAAAGATCACACAATTGAGCTACCGATAATAGGTTGAAGTTCAAGCTTTCTACTAGTAGCATATTGGAAATGCTCAAGTCATTGGATATTGCAATCTTACCAAGCCCTTTGACCTTGTCTTTGCCATTGTCACCAAATGTGATACTATCAATCCCATTGCACTTGTTTTCATTGATTGAATTGAACATTCTTGGATCACCGGTCATGTGTTGTGTGCACCCACTATCAAGCACCCAATACCTTTCTCTGGCTTTATAATTGACCTACAAAAGAAGATAAATTTATTTTAGGTACCTAAACTTGCTTGGGTCCTTAAAGGTTAGTTATCAAGGTTTTTGGTATCCAAATGACCTTCTTCTTTGGGCCCACAATTGGTGTACCAATGAACTTAGCCTTCACACCATTGGCATCCTTAAAAAGCATGTAATAATTATCAAATTTAATTGAGGATACAATAGATTGTTTATTCTTGTTAGTTTTGTAATATTGCTCTATATGCCCAACTTGCTTGCATCTATTGCAAAACTGACCATTGCCCTTTACAAAGCTAACTTTGGGAGTGATAAAGGCCGCCTTGCCTTTCTTGGGGGTATAGCCTAATCCCTCTTTGTTGAGAGAAAATCTTTGGCTACCCAAGCACTTTAGCAAGCGGGCATCTCTACCATAGAAATTGACTAAGGCACGAGTGAGCTCATTCACCTCCTTCTTGAGGGTCTCATTTTCCAACATTAGTGAGGCATCATAAGTGAGACCATCACTCAAAGGTGAAGTTAAAGTTGAAATGCTACAAGAAGGGTTAGAGGGAGCAACTACAATGGGCTTATAAAAGATTCATCAATAATATCACATGTTAGTCCCACATCACAAGATACAATCACTTGCTCCTTCTTGGCTTCCTCCTTTTTGACTTGCTCAATGAGAGAGGAGTGAGCTTTTTCAAGCTTAGAGTGAGCCTTGCCAAGCTTCTCATGGGCTTCTATTAGCCTCTCATGAGTGGCATTGAGCTCATCAAAGGATTGCTCAAGAAATTTTACTTTCTTGCGTAATTCTTTGCACTCCTTTCTCTTTATCTCAACGCAAGTGTGCACTTGCTCACACATATCCAAGAGCTCCTCCTTGGTGTACTCCTCCTCCTCATCATCATCATCATTTCTATAAGCATCACTTTCACATTCATCATCATCACTCACATCATATTTTACCTTGGTAAGCTTTGCCATGAGGCATGTCAATGGAGTGTCGAAGATAGAGGGCTTGTTGTTGATGGCGATGCTTGCTAGTGCTTTCTTGATAGATTTTTTGCCATCATCACTAGAGTCATCACTATCCAAAGAGCCATCACTATCCCAAGTGACCACATATCCTCCACCCTTCTTCTTCTTTTGTAAGGTCATCCTCTTCTCCTTCTTCTCCTTCTTTTCTTTCTTGTCCTTCTTGTGCTTTTTCTTTTCATCCTCATCATTATCACTATTGTAGGGACAATCCGCTACAACGTGATCAGGGCTCTTACAATTGTAGCATCTTCATATATTCTTTGCTTTTGGTGTGATCTCTTCTCTTTCTTGCACCATACCCCTTCTTCTTCATAAATTTGCCCATCTTGCGCATAAAGAGAGCCATGACTTCATCATCAATATCACTAAGATCATCATCATCACTTGATTCTTTCTTGGACTTGCCCTTCTTCTTGGATGATGAGATAGCCTTGAATGCTACACTCTTCTTCTTCTTATCTTCATCTTCCTTCTTGTCATCCTTGTCAACCCCTTCCCTTTCCACACGGTATGTTTCTTGTGTCATGACCTCACCTAGTACTTAGTTAGGGGTAGTCTCCTTCAATCCTTCTCTTATGATAAGCAATCTCAACATCTCAAATCTTGGTGGTAAGCACATCAAGAATCGATAAGAGACGTCATCATTCTTGATCTTCTCTCCCAATGCCTTCAAATTATTGACAATTACTTGCAATCGATGGAACATCTCCGGAATGCTCTTATCTTCTTTCATCTTGAAGTTTGTCAACTTATCCTTGAGAATATACAACTTGGCACTCTTCACCTCCGGTGTGCCCTCATATGTTTCCTCCAATCTCTTCCACACCTCATTAGCTCTATCACAATCCTTGATTTGCTCAAACACCTTAGAATCAAAGGCATTGTACATGGTGTTGAGAGCCATTGTATTACATTGCTTGTTGGTCTTGTCTTGGTTGGTGAGATTGTCGGGATCAATGATAGCAGTCATTTTTTGTCGCATCCCATACTTGATCATTGATTGAACCAAGATACATCCTCATCTTTCTTTTTCAATAATCATAGCTTGTGCCATCAAAGAACGGTGGTTTGCCTCCCACATGGTTGAACACAATTTGAGCCATAATTTGACACCGAGGTTGTTAAGCCTTCAATCAAACGGTGACAACGGCTTTGATACCACTTGAAAGGTCCTATTTTGGCTAGAGGGGGGGTGAACAGCCTATTTAAAAAATCTACAAATCAACTAGAGCAATTTGATTAGTATAACAAATAGCGAAATGCAAACTTGCTCTAGCTCTACAAGGGTTGCAAGCCACCTATCCAACAATTCTAGTAGCTATGATCACTAAACACACAATTTGCTATGTCACTACTCACTAAGAGCTCTCACACTTGCTACACTAAAGAGCTCCACTAGATGAACTTAAACTACAAAGCAAGCTCTCAATTCTAGCTACACGAAAGAGCTTGCTACAACTAGTTTGCAATAATATAAATGAGTGAGTAGGGTGATTATACTGCCGTGTAGAGAAGTGAACCAATCACAAGATGAATGCTAAATCAATCACTGGGAGAATACCAAAGGGTAAGAGACAACCAATTTTCTCTCGAGGTTCACGTGCTTGCCAACACGCTACGTCCCCATTGTGTCGACCAACACTTGGTGGTTCGGCGGCTAAGAGGTGTTTCACGAACCTCATCCACACAATTGGACACCGCAAGAACCTACCCACAAGTGAGGTAACTCAATGACACGAGAAATCCACTAGGGTTACCTTTTGGCACTCCACCGGGGAAGGTACAGGTCCCCTCATAGTCATCGGAGATGGCCACGAACAATCACCAACTCGTGCCAATCCTCCTTCGCTGCTCCAAGCCATCTAGGTGGTGGCAACCACCAAGAGCAACTGGCGAATCCCGCAGCGAAACACGAACACCAAGTGTCTCTAGATGCAATCACTCAAGCAATGCACTTGGATTCTCTCCCAACCTCACAAAGATGTTGAATCAATGATGGAGATGAGTGGGAGGGCTTTGGCTAAGCTCACAAGGTTGCTATGTCAATGCAAAATGGTCAAGAGAGTGAGCTTGAGGCAGCCATGGGGCTTAAATAGAAGCCCCCACGAAATAGAGCCGTTGGCTCCTCGGTCCACTGAAAAATAGGGCGACCGAACGTGCCGGTCAGATCGACCGGACGTAGGACCCCAACGTCCGGTCGCGTGATGCGTGCCATGTGGCCCCTGCTTCAAACATTGATTGCCTGATCTCAACGGTCATCAGTACATTTAAGTTGTGACCAGACGTGTTGCTACAAAGTGACCGGACGCAGGCCTCAGCGTCCGATCGTTTCTAGTAAGCATCTAGAGACAAATTTTCACGATCGGACGCGTCCGGTCACCCTTGACCGGACTCACCCAGCGTCCAGTCAGTCACCCTCTTCACTGTGTGCTGCCATGTTAGTAGGATCGGACGCACCCCATCAGCGTCCGGTCACTAAGTGACCTAGCGTCCGGTCGAAGACCGATGCCAGCGTCTTCACTGCTTCCACTGACCGGGCGCAGGACTCCAGCATCCGGTCACTGCGTGACCAGCGTCCGATCACTCTACGAAATCCTGTCTTTTCTATACAGGGCGCTGGTGGCACCGTCGGACTGTCCGCACTCCACTAGATCCTAAATGCATATGGAATGAGTTAGAACATCTAGTGGCATTTTGATAATCGTATTTCGATATGAGTTTCACCCCTCTTAATAGTACGACTATCGAACCTAAATGTGATCACACTCGCCAAGTGTCTTGATCACCGAAACGAAAAGGCTCCTACCACTTATACCTTTGCCTTGAGCCTTTTGTTTCCCTTTCTCCTTTTCCAAGTCTAAGCACTTGATCATCACCATGGAATCACCATCATCATGTCATGATCTTCATTTGCTTCACCACTTAGAATAGTGTTACCTATCTCATAATCTCTTTGATAAACTAGGTTAGCACTTAGGGTTTCATCAATTAACCAAAACTAAACTAGAGCTTTCAGCCGGCCTGCGCGGGACGGGGCGTCGAACAGGTCAGCGGGGCGGGGTGCACGGCCGACCAGGAGCGGTGACGGTGGTCGGGGCGAGGGACGACGAGGACAAGCGGCGCCGGCGGTGGGAGGTGTCGGGCAAGAGAGAGTGGGAGAGAAAGGAAGAGAGAAAGGAAAACGGACCCACCTGTAAGGCTCACTCGGCGCTAGGATCTTTGGCGCCAAGCTCGGCGCCAAGATCTATGGTACCAAGCTTGGCGCCAAGATCCACGGCGCTGAGCTGGCTGCCATGTCACCTCCTACTCTACTTTGATGCCGACGTGGCCCCCCGACCTAGGCGCCAAATCTTCTGGCACCGAGATGTATAACCTCGGTGCCACCAACAATGGCGCCGAGCTAAGGGTCTAAATTTTGAAAGCATTCCTCCATGGGCATATTTGTGAAAAAGTTTCAAAAAAAGGGCCAAAAATAAAAAATTTGGGCCGTGGCACCGCACTCCGTTGCGTCAGCCGTGCTCTCTCCACTGTCGCGCATCCTCCCAAGCACCAACGGCTAGACCTTCACGCCAGCCACTGACCCACCGTGAGGCCTTTCTTTTCATCATCCATGCCGGAAGCACGATGATAGGCTTCTGCTCACCCGACGGCGGTGGCAAGCTCGATCCGCCACGCCTCCTGTGCCACCGGCGTCGCGATGCCAGGGCATTCGCCACTATGATTCACTGGAAAGAAAAAAAGCGATATGATTGACATTGAACCAAAATGAACAGTAGATTTCGGGTTAGGATGGCATAGCCAATTTTTTTGGTAGCTACAACTACAAGCCTACAACCTCGTGCCAAAAAAACACTAACCATGCATGGACGATGCAATTCACAAACTCAAGCAGCGATGGACCAAACATCAGATAATAACTTTAATTTGTCGCACGACCGGGGAAGATCCATGATGGGAGGCACATGCGTACCTTTAGCGGTAATGCTACTTATCAGACAACCGGGGGTGTTAGTCGATTCGTCGAACACAGCTCCTCCACTCATTCGCTTGCTATTAAAAAATCCACCACTCCGCTTATCCTCCACTCATCCGCTGGCTCGCTCGCCTCTCGCCCCTTCCATTGTGTGCGCCGCCCGCTCCCTCCATGGTCGGCATCGGCGCCCTCACCCACCTCGGCGCGCGCCCTCCGCTATCCCGACGCGTGGCCATGCCTGCCTCCCTGGCTGGCGGCGACTCCCTCACCCACCCCAGCAGCTCCTTCCCCTACCCTAGCGCCGCCTCTCCCCCACCCCGATATCCTTCGTCACCCCGGCGTCCTCCCCCACCGGGAGCCCCCAACGCCTGCAGATCCGGCGGTCCTCTCCCCCACACCGCGTGAGATCCATGGAGCACGAGCGAGATCATTTGGAGGTGGCGCAGCGAGGGGAGTCGGCGGCCCTCCCTCACCCGGGCGAGACACCCTCCCCACCCCCGACAGCACCCTCTCCCACCCCGGCGACCGTGTTTTCCCCACCTCGGCGGCCATGGCGCTCCTTGTGCCAAGCTCTCTCTCCCTCTCCCTATGTTGTATATGTATGTTTCAGATGCATGTTGCATTTGTTTCATATGTATGTTGTAAAAGTAGATCGGGGGATGTTGCATATGTTGCAATTGTTTCAGAGGCATGTTGCAAGAGTATGTTTCGAGCGTTTCAGATATTCTAGAGGTATGTTTCATCTGTGTTTTCTGGACACATGCTGTAAGTGTGTTTATCTAGATGTTGCATATATTTCACACATACGTTGCATGAGTTTTATTTGGATATTTGCGTATAGTTGCAATGGTTTTTAAGTGTTTTTAGGTGTTTTTCTAGTGTTTCAGAAGTATGTTTCAAGTATTTCAACTGCCTTCAGACGTATGTGTGCAACTTTTGTATTTAGATGTTTCAAAAGTAGATCGGTTGTTGCATCTCTTCTCCCCACCTTCTGCTGCATCGTCTCTCCCGGCGCCGGCAGGGCATCCATACGACGCTGTTGCCGGGTCCTTTTGAATCGGAAGCACCGCGCGCCCTTCCCCGCTTGTCGCTCGAGCAGCACGGGCCCCGCGTGGAGAACGAAACAAAGTGTAGCGCGCAGGCGTCCGTTCAGACATCCTGGCGCTGGCACTTCCGTTTTTTTTTAGAATTCAAGGGCAAAGGCCATTCACTGCAGAAACCATCCATACAGTATTCAGGTGGTTCACACCATTCACTCTCAGTTCATCAACCGCAGAAACAACATACAAGCGACCAGCGAAAAAAACTCGAAACCCCCAAGAACGCCTGATGATGTGCAACCTCTAAGCTAAACCAAACACCACCACTAGAAGGATCATCAACCACCAAGGAGGAGGACAGTCTGCTCTTGAGATCTTCAGGAACTCCCTTGGACTTCCAAATCATGGCTTCTTTATACTTCATCTTGTCCCAGTCACTTCCCACTTGATGTAACCAGTCAATCTTGTAGGTCTTGTGGCCAGATTCCTTAGCTTCTCCAAGTTCACATTGAAGTCCAGTTTTCTTAGAGCAGCAGCCCCCAGCCTTGAAGCATCACCCTGAAAACAAAGTTTATTTCTCAGTTTCCAGAGCCCCCACAGCTGCAGCTGTGAACATTTTGCAGACTACAAATTTACTGTTGCTAAGCCAAAGTTGGCCAATGGACAGAGAGTCCACCCCAATCTATTCCTATAAAAAATCTCAGAAATAATTAGCCTGTTCGCTTGCTTGTAAACGATCGTAAATTTCCAGCCAGGAACAGTGTTTTTCTCTCACACCAAATCAGCCAGCAGTAAATAATTCACGATACGATACGGCCTTCCGAACAGGGCAGAATAGTCTCCCCCGCACTGTGTGGCCTGGGGACGGCAGCTTGAAGAGCGGTGGCCATATCCGACTCCGATAGGAATTGAATAAAGTTAATTTCCCGCCAACAGGGATAAACTCACTTGCAAAATCTAAGCCCTTTGCATGGTAGTGCCGCTTACTGCGTCGATCGAGCTTCTTTATGCTCTTGCAGACGATGCGATTGTGAAACTTCGATGAAGCTCAGTCCAAGGTGCCTTCGTGCGTGGCTTCGTCTGAAAATGAAAATATAAAAGTACAAAAGAAAAAGAGAAAAGAGAAAGTGCGAGTGGGCAAGGAAGCATCCTCGAAGTTGCGCGCCTTCGCTGTCAGCCTGTCGTGATGCACGCGCACGACAACAACTCCATTACTCCATTGCGGAAAAACCGCGTCGCCTGCTGTTTGGCCCACACTCAGTGGCAAGGGAGTCTATGGATATCGTACGCTTCGTGGGACCCACGTTGGCAGCTGTCGCCTGCAGTTTGGCCCCACACTCAGTGGCTGTTTAGTTCCCAAAATTTTACAAAAATTTTCAAGATTCTCCGATCTTTGGACGTATGCATGAAGCATTAAATATAAATAAAAAATAAAATTAATTACACAGTTTAGACGAAATTCACGAGATGAATCTTTTAAGCATAATTAGACTATGATTGGACACTAATTGTCAAATAATAACGAAAGTGCTACAATACTATTTTCCAAAAAATTTCGCCAACTAAACATGGCCTCAGTGGAAAAGAACCAATACATCCAGTCCCCCGGCGCCCCTTAAGAAAAGAAAAATTACGGCCATCCTCCGGAGCACCCCGCAGCTTAATTCTCTTTGTAAATTTGATCAAACTATTTGATATCATAAATCTTTTTATTCTCTTTATAAATTTGGTCAAACTTGAAATCCTTTAACTCTCCAAGATTCTTAGAATGACTTATAATTTAAAATGAAGTGAGTTGTTAAGTAGTCGGACCTCTCTTTCTAGGCCTGGGAAACTACCCCATATGAATATTGGCGCCATCCTCTCTCATGTAGAAATGATACCAGTGAAGTCCTGTTCAAATAGTCATCTGTAAGGACTAAGAAATAATTTTGGTAGACCTAATTGACAAATGCAGAGTCATATTCTTGGTTTCCAGTCTCCATAAGAAACAGTTTGGCAAACGCTATTGATACTAGTAGGATATGTACAGCCTCTAATTGGATCATTGGTTATGTCTCTATGCGAAAGAAAACATGTATCATGTATGTCTGTAATATTTTCAAGGCTTCATAAAGACATCAAGATTTCTTGAACTGCTGATATTTGGAGCCTTACTGCCTTAGGAATGGTTTTAGCTGTTAGTTAGTGGGGCTAGTTTTTAAAAGAAATGCAACTCTCAGAAGGGCGAGTGAATCATGCCCCTAATTTGTAGGAGACACTACAATTTCAAGTTGCACAAGGTTATTTTCCTTTATTAACTAATTACCTCGGCGCCTCATTTCATCCAGAATCACCAGGTCAGCTAGTCCCAGAAGAAACAAGGAAACATCTTTTACCTAAACAAAGCTGTTGCTGCTTGTATGGACTCCGAGTACTGTGTTCAACCGACTGACTATTAAGATCCTAGTAATCCTGCTTGTTGTAATATAATTTTTTGCAGGTTGAACATAATTTGAGACTAAGCGCTACTGGAAATGAATCAGCAACCATTAAACTGGGAAGCTACGTGAGCATTCGCACCTCCGTACATCGCACCCACGAGTAAGAGACTCACCAGCGATCCAAAATCAGAGACAGTAGCACAGCTCTTCCCGCTGCGTAGGCACGGGGTCATCGGCGAGGCGAAGAAGCTGGGCCTAGATGCCCAGGCGGTGGTGCAGCACTCATCCTGGGTGTTGACTGCTGAGGCGGGCCTCACAAAGCCGAGGGGGATAAGGCGGACAGACTCGGTGAGGTTGAGCCTCCACCTCCACCTCTGGCTTGGCGCATGCTGCCGCTGGCCTGGAACGTGTGGGCTCCGCCACCACTGGTCGTCACGGCCGCGGCCGTGCGTGCCTCGCCAGTGCGAAGCCGAGGAGGGGTTGCGGGAAAGAATGTGGACGCGGAGCGGCGGAGGTGAGCGGGCGGAACCAGGTGCCGCCCGCGAAGGTTCGCGATTGCCATGGACGATGATGAAGCGGGTAGCAGACCTGAACCGACCCACATCGAACGGTTTAGATCTCATGTTTGCCTGATCTAATGGCTAGCGACTAAAGGGCTACATGGTCCTATCCGTTAGCCCGCTTTTGAGTGCAAGATTCATATAGTAAGATAAGATGCCTAGATCTCATGTTGGCCTGATCTAATGGCTAGCGATTAACAAGTTACGTGGCCCTGTCCGTTGGTCCGCTTTTGGGTGTAGGATTCATATAGTAAGATTATGGTAACAGGATCGAAGGGAGATGTTTCCCCACTATAAATTTTTTTTACTGTTTTCATCTTATTGGCTGGCCAGCCTGAATATACTGGACTCATTAGAATCGGTACAGAATTCTGTTGTTTGATTAATTAAGAAAGAACAATTCTTACGGAGAATTTGTTCGAAGCGTGGCCAAACAGGCATGTAGACTCATGAAGTGCCTGCCCGTCCATTATGTGTTAAAAAAATAATCAGGTGTGCGTGTTGGACGGAAGAAGCAGCGGCGCCCCGAACTGGGAGCATGGATCCGTACCATAGAAGACCACCGTCCACCGGCGGCTGACCGTGACCTGCCCGTCGTGTACGTCCTCAAGGATACATTTTTGCATGTGCTCATTTTCTTTGAGGGGAGCTTTCGACAAAGATTCGATCCGATTCGGTGCACCGTGCACCCGCGCTCTCTCCAGTTCGTTTGATATGCGGCCATCCGTCAGCGTCGATCGCTCCGACACAATCCTCCTCCAACTCCAAGACGTCGAGAGCAACAGGTTGTTTTCGGTGCTTCCCCTCCCTAGGGTATCTCTGTTGTAGTTGGATCAAAGCGGAATAGTACCACACTACCACTCCAGCGTCCACGTGCATTCCCCGATGATTGGATAGATCGACGGCGTTATGTACGCCGGAGCCAAATCACGGTTTTATTTAAGGCATGCGGTCTCCATCATCATATTCCTTCTCCACGAGAGCACGAGTCCTCGCTCCTCGGACAATCTGTCGGAAAGTTGCATTCTTGCCACCACGAACTCCTGGTATCTCCAGCGACCAACTTTGTCCGCGAGCCTCTGTCTATAAAAACATACAACTATGGATTACGTGTCACAAAAACTAATTCATGTTTGACAAAGTTTCTAATGAATAGTATTCAAATTTATGGCTCAAAATCAATTTATTATGAAAATAAATTTTATAATTAATCTAATAATATTTATTTGATATCATAAATATTGATATTTTTATATAATTGGTCAAACTTAATATACTAAAAACGTGATACTGTGCTATAATTGCACGTTTTCCTAGACGGACAGAGTACATAGTATTCCCTCCATCTTAAAAAAAAGTAATTCTCACCTTCAGATGAGTCAAATAATTTCAGGTTTCACCAAATCTATACAAAAATTATTAGCATTTATGATACCAAATACAGAACGTTAGATCACTCATAAAATATATTTTTCATAGTAAACCATACAGAGATCCTAGAGTTTCTAAAACCCACTCCAAATCTTAATTTTTTGGCAATACTAAAAAAACTTCTCTCTAACAACTTCTTATTTCAACTCCCAATCTGCAATTCGCAAAAAAAACTCCCAATCTACACTTGGAAAAATCGATCAAATCACGTAGCAAGGTACGCAAACGTATCCAATTTGTTGATCTAGAGGTAGAAGGACATAGGGAACAATAAGGAGAAAGGAAAGAGTTCTCAATGCATATGTAAGAGAGAAAGAAAGTATAAAATTGTATGGGTTGATTTGAAAATAGTATGAGATTTCTTATGCAACATTTTATTCTAGCTTTTAGGAGCGAGATATTGAAAATAGTTGAGAAAGCCAACAAATATGCCCTCTACCTTCTTTTAGAGACAATGAAAAAATCATTGATGTACCAATTGTTTTTTCGAAAATATTGGAGATGCTCTAAATGTTAATACTTCCTTTGTCCGAAAAGATAATTGGTTCAAATTTGTTCTAAGTCAAACTATGTTAAATTTGACTAAAATGAAAGAAAAGAAGAAGAATAGTTATGAGTTCAAATTAGCAACATTGGACATGTTATGATTTTTTTTTCATAATTTACATCTTTGATGTAATAGATATTAATACTCTTCTCTATAAATTTGGTTAAACTTTACATGGTTTGACTTATGACAAACTTGGATCACATATATCTTACTCCCTCCGTCCCTAAATAACTGTCGTTGTTGGTGTGCGTGCTGCAAGTTTGACTCAATTTGTACAAAATGCATGCAACATTTGTATGTCTAAATAAATTTATTAAAAAATTAGATTCAAAGATATTTCCAATAATACTAATTATGTACCATAAATATTAATTTGTTTTAATATATATTTAGTCAAAGTTGTTTCTCGGGAAGCGAAAATGACAGATATTTAGAGACAGAGGGAGTACAACAGAGGGAGTACTATTTTATATAAACTTGGTCAAACTTTAGAAAGTTTGACTCATCCCGAATTGCATTCTTTTTTAAGGCAGAGGGAGTATATGCAGACACTTACTCATACTACCTCCACTCTAAAAAGGAATATGCAATTCCAGTTATGTCCTTAGTCAACTTTAGAGTTTGACTAAGCTTATAGAAAAAAGTACGAATATTATTGATGACACCTACAGAAACATATGATGAATCTCACTACACTTATTTGGTTTTATAAATATTTATAATTTTTCATATGAGCATGGTCAAACTTAAAAAGGGTTTAACTTGATAATATGTTAGAATTGAATTCTTTTTAGGACGAAGGAGTACATCTCTATGCACACAAATACACACCCTTCTGCTATGAGCACCTCTAAGAGCAAAAGTCATTTGGTTTTGAGATTTGTCAAATCACTAGGGACGTTTACCACTAAATGAATAACCAGTTCTTCCTAAAAATAAGTTTAGAAAAATATGAGCTTTCATTGTAAGACTAAGACTTTGAACCCAAAACAATCGATTCTATCTATCACAAGGTACCAAACCTGCTGTTTTGTTCGGTATTATATCTTTACCTATCTGTCATTATTTTTGTATCCAATAATTGTTTTTCTATAATAAACAAGGAAAACATCATGTGAAAAAAAACCAACAATATATTGGTATTAGTTTGGTATATATTCTAGTTCTCACTAAAATAAAAAGATCATCAAAAGGACACAAATTGATAGCCAATGGACCTTCGGTGGACTGCATGTACTTGTTTTGGGCTTACAGGGGCTGTTTAGTTGCATACCTGGCCTGGGAAAGTGGGAAGTAGATCGAGTCCAGACAGCAACACTGACCACAGGCATAACAAAAATGCAAATCCAGGCAATTTCTGAGACCGCGAAATAAACAGCCCCATAACAAAATCATCGGACTTCGTATCGCTTATCGCTAGACGCAATTTGTTCTAACTGACGAGCACGTGTCATATGAGTCCAGGTTAAATTAGATTTAGATACGTGGGACCATGCAATAGTTAGTCTCTGCAAAGAACGGTGATAGAGAAATCACGTATGTGGCTAAATTTTCCTTCGAGTCTGTTCACACTACCGATGCTCCTGTGTGACTTAATTTGGACAAAACTAGAACCGCATTATTTATAGGATGGAGACGGTAGAAGTTAGTTTTTTTAATGCATCTTAACCAAGACTAAATCCACAAGATTAACAACATGTGCCCCGTGCATCAATCTTTGGGGAGCATCTTTTGAGCAAAAAGATCAATGAAAACACTTTATTTATTTATTTATACTGTGACAGTTTTTGGAAACACTTATACACATAAAGGCAACTTAAACTTTCACTATACATACCCACTCACTTAATTAATTATTACATAACTGTACATTGGTCACTTATATCTCCTACAACTAAAAAGAATAAAGTGTGGACATTTTTTGGCGCAACATTTGTTTTGGTTCGTCCGCCTACGCCTACGATCCCCGCCTGCTTTGAAGGAAACAAATCGATCGCCTGATGCCACATGCATGGAAGGAAACAATAATCATGCACCGCGCGATAGAAAAAGAAACTGTCATCCCTGCGATCCCCGCCAGCTTTGAAGGAAACAAATCGATCACCTGAGGCCACATGCATGGAAGGAAACAATAGTCATGCATAGAAGGAAATAATCATGCTGTGCCCCTCTCTCGCTCGGTCAGATATCTTTCATCTCCACGTAAACCGGATCATTTGATATTGTCCATAATTCAGAGTGTATTAAATTTAGGCTGGGTGCATAGTAGGCCGCCTAGCTTTATTCTTGCAACTTCTACCTCTTTATATGTTAGTCTTTGCCAATGGTATAATTTGTTCGCAAAGCTCAAGCAAGATAATTGGCAAAGATCAAGCAAGACGACTCAATGAGGTTGGTCCTTAATTTTAGTGTTTTCAGCATGTAGACCTGAAATTAAAAAGTGACTGCTCCTTGAGAACATCAGTGGTGCCAAATAAAAGATGTGCAAGTTATACATGGTGAGACTGGTGAACCTTCTGCAATTTCCTAAACGAATATTCCCACCATTAGTATATTGGTCCATTCCCCTGTGTTTCTTCGTGCTCCCATTAGCATATAATATGAAAGTATTGTTGTGTTCATCATGACTTTCAGTTGACTACTCCCATTATCATATACTTCCTCTGTCCTAAAATATAAGTCGTCATGAGATGCGTGCAGGTCAAACTTTCTCAACTTTGACTAGGTTTGTAAAAAATACGTGCAACATTTATATCTTCAAATAAGTTTATTATGAAAATATATTCAATAGTCTATGTAATGATACTAATTATGTATTATAAATATTAATATTCTTTTATATATAATTGGTCGGAGTTAAAAAAAGTTGACTTCTCGAGAAGCGAGAATGAATTCTATTTTGGGATAGAGGGAGTATATGAAAGCAGTGTTAAAAATATTTTAACAATCAAGTTCGTCTCTGTCTGATAGGTAAGCTTAGACATCATAATGGTATCAAATTTTTTGACTCTCATAGACACCCTCATGGATCAGTGCAAAGCATCCTAATCCTACAGCATACACAAATGGCAACCTTAAAGTTATGATATTTGTAAATGGTGGACAATAAAGACTATCTTAGACATTCTGGCATTAGAATATATACGTGCAGGCACATAGGCATGGTGGTGCAAGTGAGCAGCCAGCCAGAGTCGAGAGTTAGGGGGTGTTTGATCCCAGGAC
Source organism: Miscanthus lutarioriparius (assembly GCA_904845875.1). NCBI lineage: Eukaryota > Viridiplantae > Streptophyta > Magnoliopsida > Poales > Poaceae > Miscanthus > Miscanthus lutarioriparius. The sequence goes on along the minus strand of CAJGYO010000007.1, from coordinate 133,159,819 downwards.
TAAACTTTAGTCCCTATCATATTGAATTTTTAGATATCAATTAGGAGGACTAAATATGAGCTAATTATAAAACTAATTATATAAGTTGTGGCTAATTCGCTTGCCAGCGCCGTGTATAGGATGGTATGGAGATGTGGTAGAACTTATTCGTGGATTTGTTGGCGCACGAAAAAAATGGATATCGGAAATCTCTTCCTGCCGGTATAAAAAATGATCTTAGCCGCATCACGGAAAGATCTACACAGTAGAGTTTGTGAGCCTACGACGCCACGCTCTCTGTGACTATGTAAATTTCACGAACTTAGCTTTTTGGATTAAATGTCACTTTAACGCCGGTCATATATTTTTACAGTATTATTATCTTATCGTGCGATCCGTGTGTTTTTAGTACAAAAGTTTAGCTATCCCGTAACAACGCACGGACATGAACCTATTTGCATATATATTCGAACCTGTGTGTACATGATTATATTAAGATGCAGCGAAACTTATTCATGGATTTATTGGCGCATGAAAGAAATGGATATCGTAGAATTCTTTTTGCCGATGTAAAATATTATCTTAGTCGTATCACGAAAAAGTCTATACAGTAGAGTTTGTGAGCCTGCGACGTCGCGCTCTCCGTGACTATGTTAATTTCACGAACTTTGCTTTTTGAATTAAATGTCACTTTGACGTCGGTATTTAATTTAACAGTATTGTTATCTTATCATACGATCCGTGTGTTTTAGTAAAAAAAAATTAGTTATTAACAACGCACGAATACGCTACCTAGTTTATTTATTAAAACGAAAGCTCAACCGAAGACACTAGTACTACTGCCGGGGAAAGATCGAGTATTGTTTTTTCTCTCCTGAGGTACTCTATATAATAGTGGAGTTAACCTCAGGGATGAGGGTGATCTAACCCAAAACGACCTACTCGATCCTTGCCACAGACGTACGTCGTCCTGAGTAAGTGCAACGGGAAGTGGCGCGCGGTGCAAATGGGATGCGCGTGCGATGTCCGTCGGCGAAAATGGGACCTGGCCACTTGGACATCATCCACGTCCGCCCCACGGACGGGGGTAACGAGAGCCAACTTAATTTCGTTCCATCGGGCCCGATCGAGGAGACCGAAAGAGGCCGTCATCGCCTGCGTGCTTCAATCACAGGAGAGATGACACCGCCTGGCCAGGGAGACGCCGCCAGGCAGCCCCAGGCGTCTGAAATCGGACGCCTGAGATTGCTGCCGGGTCCAGGCGCTTGCCTAGCTTCGATTGGAGCCAGAGCGTTGAGAACTGAGATTACTTGAGAGGAGAGGAGGGACCGCGGCCCAGCCAGCGAGGCCGGGAGAGATCAGCTTGAAAGTTGAGAACGAGAGGGCGAGGAGCCGAGGACGAGCTCGAGAGCCAGAGTCCAGAGGATGGGAGAGCGTGGGAGGCTGGGAGCTAACTCGCCGGCCAGGCAGCGATTCAGGCTGCTGCCTGGCCGGGAGCACACAACTAAACAACCCAACCCTTGTGCGTTTATCTGTCCTTGCCGCCGCGTGCAGTGCGCTCGAGTGCCTGCTTCCGTCACAAGCAACAGCGCGCACGTTCCACCGTTCCACGCTCACGTCGTCTTCTGGAAGCAGAAGAAAGCGAGGAACCCACCGCAGGTGGTGGCGAGGCCCATGACCCACACGACCGCCGCGACGGCGGCCACCTTGTACGAGAAGAGGAGCGTGAGCGCGGACGTGAGCAGCCACACCGCCAGCTTCAGCCACTCCCTGAGGGAGGAACCCGGCTCCGCGCGCTCGTACCGCCGGAGGCACCAGAATAGCAGGAGGAAGTCGGCGTACGCCGACACGACGAACGCGGAGTCGCCGCGGTCCGGCCAGCACCGGTGCAGCGCCATCCCGGAGCTAAACGTCAGGTACGCGAACCCCGCGGCCGGCAGCCACGGGAAGCTGCCGGCGTCGAGCGGCGGCTGCCCATCGCCGGCCTCGCGCGGCTGGGGCGCGGCGGTGCTGCGTCGTCCTGCCGCTGCAGCAGCGGCTCTCGCGCGACGGGCGTCGTCGTCCCCACGGCGCGTACGCCATCATTAGGCATTGCTAGTGTCAGCTTGGAGTGTATCATCGGAGCCTGCTTGTTGCGATTGCCATGCCGCATGGTACGCAATTTATATAGGTACCATACCGTGTCCCTAGTCCATGAGAACACACGGAACTAAAAAAGTCAAGTTGCGTCACCTGCAACCTTTCGTGCCTTTGTGCAGCCACGCGAAATTTCCTGCAATCCCTTTCGTTGAGGGAAAAAAAGATGGCACCAATGTTCATAAACCAGTAATATAGGAAGTGGAAAAGTGGAATTATAGAGATAACTGAGACATGCATGCAATGTTCTAAATACAAGCCTCCTCCCCGCATCCCAAAATATTAGACGTTTTAGGTTTGAATATACGAATTAAGGAAAAGTAAAAAGGTGTGGTACACAGAAAATAAGAAATGGGAGAAAATCTGAGAAATCCTTCGGATTCAAAGAATTCACGTGCGCAGGGTCAAATTTCTAAAGGCCCTCCAAATTAGGGGGTCAAATGTAGAGAGAGCGTTCGAATTGAGAATTAAATATCGAGATTTCTCTGACCCAACTGACCACCTGATCGGTTTCTCGCCGTATCTCGAATAGAACCGGCTACCTTGTTGGAGTTTCTATGTCCTCATCATTGTGAGCTCGCCGGGATTGGGAGTGTTACACCATCTCCTGGCTTCAACGTGTTCTAAGCAGACACTAAAATTTCCAATAAGAAGTGAAAGATAAATCCAATTTGTCCTATTCCGAAAACAAGTTTGAGGAAACACGCGTGGAGGTGAAAATTTCAAAAATAAAAACATGGGGAATCGTTTCGAGAATGGCTATAGGGTTTTGGTTGTTTTTTTTTCCTTTTGTTCTTTCTCTTGTCAAAAAAAATTGCTTTAACATTTTCTTTTTGTCTATGTATGTACATATTTAACCTGTAGCCTGTAGAGGCCCAAGACCGTCCTGATTGTTCATAAAAGCCGTCGTAGAAAACAACAAATCGAGAATTCCTAATTTGCGAAGCAGCTTGCGACTTTATGTTCAAAAGAGAGAGAGAGAGAAGGGCAGCAAGCGACCTACGTATTGCCTATTGGGGCCTCCAACAGTCACATTACTCGGAGCCCGGCCCAAGAAACCATCGGTGGCGTCTAACCGCTCTTCAATTCTTTTTGTCACGATGTTGTTAAAAAAAATTCTTTTGTAACGCCGACGCATGTCTGACTGTCTCCATATGGCAACTGCTCGCCTCACGCCGGCCAGGATTGACGACGCCTCATGTGCGCGTAAGAGGCCTCATGTGCGCGTAAGAGCAAGGCTAATAATACAGCCAAGAGCGGTGTATTATATTACTCCTACACCGCCTTTGTTGTTACCTTGTTTCTGGACTGCAATCCTACGCAAAGAGGTGTTTGCTCGGGGACATGGATGTTCTGCTTCATGGAGCACCTCCGCATCTCAAGCGTGCTCAACTTCTTCGTGACTGTCGTACTCGTCGTCATCGGTGAGCCACGACCACCCCTAGTCCACCCTTCGGTAGTTCAGTTCCATAGTATACTATAACATATACTAGAGCATTAGGCGCCCGATTTGTAAAACAAAACCAATTTATGAATGGCAGATATGGATAAGATACCAAGCATGGGCATTATCGCTATGACTATAGTACCAGTATCCAAGATCAAGGATATGATATCATTAGATGCATAGCACAAAAATATAAAGTATCACGTATAGCACGGTTTGTAAGGCCCTGCCGCCATCGTGGTTCTATTCAGCCATACATTACACAGCCATTCATTACATGCATGACCACTCTATCGAGTCATACATTACACTTCACGGTCAGAATTCATGAGTACCGAACATCATTGGCTTAGAATGCCAATCCAAATATGCATAGAGATCATTAGACAGATTTACGGCGCTAGAGACAGGAGAGAAACAAACTACTTAGTTCGCAGCCATGAAGTTTTCGAAAGACAGAGCTGGGCACAACAACGTAACATGTCACATCTATGCAAACACATAAATAGTTGTCTACAACTGGTCTAGTCAAAAGCATCGTGATCTTCATCTTCTGGTGATTATGTATCTTTGATGGCACTGTAAACAGAAAAGGACATCAGTTATGATGTTTACAGATTATAACAAGGGGTATCTGAAACTTGAACGTAAGATGGTTGATTTTTGAAACCAGTATCTTTATCAGTAAAAGATTGTTTGTTGTTTCTTTGACAGGCGATACACGAGTCCTAGAATTAATCCGTCACATTACATCAACATAAGGATATCATGCAACAAGCAAACAGAATGATCATCATAGAAATTTATTCCAGCAATGCCAACAACAAAATTCGTGTTTTTGTTACACTTTTATGTGACTTGGTCGTCGATGGAGAATCATCTGGAACACTTGCATCAAGGCTAGAACCAACAACAGCCTGCAGGGAAGCACACGATACAAAACCAGATGCACTCCTAAATATTTGTATCAAATAAGATTCCAGAATCAAATTCAGCTTCATAATCATGATGAATGCATTGTTAGTTTCATCTGCATTGTTTGATTTCAGAGTCTAAATAATACCAATCAAAATACAACCTTGTCTTCTCTGTAGCACTATAAGAAACACAATCACTACTAATAAAGTGCAATTCGGAGAATACCTAAGAGACGCGCACAAGCTCCATCTATTAGAAGGGGACGCGAATACGAAATATTTCCACTTGGTAGCTAATGGCAGGCACAGGAAAAACACGAATTTTCCAGAAAGAGGGGGTGATTCATGGTGAAGAAGAGCTGAAAAGATATATCACAAAATATTATAAGAACTTGTTTGGCCCAACATCTAGCCCTCCCGTGATGATGGCTGAATCTTACTAGGATGACATACCCCAAGTTTCTAACGAGGAAAATGATCTGTTAGTTGCACAATTTTCGGAAGAAGAGGTTAGGGAGGCTTTATTTCAAATGAAACATAACACCGCGCCAGGTCCAGATGGTTTCCCTTCTGAGTTCTATCAGGTCTTCTGGACGATAATAAAAGACTTGTTGGCACTCTTTGGGTGTTACCTCTCCATAGCCTGAACTTCGGAACAATAATCCTTTTGCCAAAAGTAAAGATGCGAGCAAAATTCAGCAATACAGACCAATATGTTTGCTTTAAAATCTTTACTAAAGTGCTTACCAACGGAATCATAAAAATTGCAGATAAAATAATCCTAGACGACCTTCATTCTTGGTAGAAATATTATGGAGCGGGCAATGATTCTCCATGAGATGCTACACTAACTGCACACTCGGAAAAAAAAGATGGAGTGATTTTTAAGATCGATTTTGAGAAGGCCTATGACGAAGTAAATTGGAATTTTCTACAACAAGCACTTAGACTAAATGGTTTTCGTCCAACTTGGTGTGAATGGATTAAGATGGTGGTTCAAGGAGGAAATGTAGGGATTAAAATAAATGATCATTTGGGACCTTACTTGCAGACCAAAAAAGGCCTCAGGCAAGAAGACCCTTTATCTCCAATCATGTTCAACATAGTGGCAGACATGTTGGCAATTATTTTAAATAGGGGCAAACAGGAGGGTCTTATTAGGGGAATAATCCCACATCTAATTGATGAAGGACTGTCAATTTTGCAATACGCTGATGACAGTTATTTTTTTAGACCACAACATCGACTTAGCAAAGAATATGAAATTGTTACTTTGTGTCTTTGAACAACTGTCTGGTCTAAAAATTAACTATCACAAAAGTAACATCTTTTGTTTTGGGCAGGCCAAAGAGTGTGAGGAACAATACTGACAACTCTTTGGTTGCAAACTAGGACAACTCCCCTTTAAGTACTTAGGCATCCCAATGCATGTTAGAAGACTATCAAATAAAGACTGGAAAGTGATAGAAGTTAGAATCGAGAAAAAATTAAGCAGCTGGGGGGTGTTTAGTCCTGATAAATTCTGTTTTATTTAGTCCATCGATGTTTATGATGTCTTTTTTTCGATCCCTAGGGATGTTCTAAAAAAGATTGAATACTTCAGATCTAGATTTTTTTGGCAATATGATCAGGGAAAAAAATAAGTATAGGTTAGTCAAATGGCCTATTCTTTGCCAGCCAAAAGACCAAGGTGGAATGGAAATTATGAATTTAGAGTTGTAAAGTAAATGGTTATTTAAGTTATGTAATGAAGAAGGCATGTGGCAGGATTTGATTAAAAACAAATACTTGAAAAATAAAATGTTGAGCCAAGTTGAAAAGAAAGTAGGGGATTTCCATTTTTGGGCTAGCCTTATGGGTGTCAAAGATCAGATCATAAACCTAGGTTGGTTTAGATTAAATAATGGAACTCAAATAAGGTTTTGGGAAGACAAGTGGTTGGGACATCAGGCATTTAAAACCCGATATCCAAACCTATACAATGTGGTGCACAAAAAGCAAGCAACGGTAGCTGAGGTTCTGCAAACTGCTCCTCTACATGTGTCCTTCGGAAGGGCTCTGGTGGGAACAAAACTAACAGAAAGGCATAGCCTAGTTGCTAGTATTATGCATGTTACCCTCAACAATATGCTAGATAGTTTTGTTTAGGGTTTACATAAAAATAGGTCATTTCGGTGTATTCAATGTATAAGTTCCTTGTCAGCAATGGTTTGAAAGTCACGCTGGAGATATGGCAAATGAAGATACCCCTAAAAAACAAAATCTTCATGTGGTTCCTGAAAAAGGGGTAATTTTAACAAAGGATAATCTAGCAAGAAGGAATTGGAGTGGTAGTAAAGTTTGTTGTTTTTTAATAAACTTGAAACCATCCAACATCTTTTCTTTGATTGTTATTATGCTCGTTTTATTTGGCATGCAGTTCATTGGGTGTTTGGTATTACCCCTTCAACAAGCGTATCTCACTTGTTTGAGGAATGGTCAAAATTGGGTCACCGCAAACACAATTTGCTTGTTTTGACAGGAGCATCGGCCCTGTGTTGGGCAATCTTGCTCATAAGAAATGATTTTGTTTTTAACAAAAGTCAAAAACAAACTTTTTTGCAGGTACTATTCCGGGGGACATATTGACTCAATTACAGCGCTTGGATGAGCACAAGACTTTCATTGTGGAGGCATGCAGGCTTTTAGAGTTAATGCCATGTTTCTGTTTGTTTCTCATGGGTGGAGTTTCTCTTATCGCCTTGGACATTAGGATTGGTGCCCTGGTTTTATTTTTAGTGTGAGTTTGTAATAATTGGTCTGATTCTTCCTCTAGAGGAACAATGAAGCCGGAACTTTTGTTTCCATTATCTAAAAAAACTAACTACAGCTATGCAATTAGCCTAACATTCAATTGTAAGACAAATCTAATCCACCTCACTGGATTAATTAATTAATAAAAATATTAATTCACCTCATTGGATTGCAAGTTAGAACTCTACACAAATTGCAAGGTGCCAGATAAAATTAAGGTGGCCACCTAAAGAATGCTAAGAACATACGTGGCCCCATGCTGCCAATGCTATCTAAGCAACTGTAATTTCACCCATACAACATACAGAGAAGGCCGATGCAGAGTTCATATACACTAAGGTTAACATAATCATATCCACAAAAGACATTTTTTGTTAAGATTCCCATGGTGCATCTTTTTACAGGAAACAATATCTATGAAGAAGAAACATGGGGATACTAATAAACTTGTGTTCTAAATCTAAATGTTGTAACTCTCCTTGTGCAATCGTCTCTCCTAGGGGACGTGCAAGCAACCCTGCCATGATTATTTGGCCAATTTATAAATACTGAACATTCAGCCAAAGTTATAACAATAATTTTCTACAGGCTTGTTAATTCTCATTGCAGCCATATGCCGTTGAAGACCCGGCTACAGACTAGCTACTCTTCTGTTGTCAGCTACTCGATTCTTCGTACCAGGGTTGCAGAAACATATGTTTTTGATCAAGACATGAGCCATCAGTAGTATGATGAAATGTGTGATCACAAGTGCCTAGAACATATCAAGATTTAGACAAAGAACCAAAGTGAAGTAAACTGGAATTCAATAGAACATTGAACTAAACAGAGGTGAGTTTTCTTTGCACATATATAAATAGCAATAAATATTGTTTTTGCACATAAAGGAGGACAGTAAAATTTGTTTATGAGGAAAGTCCTGACTTAAAACTTATAAGGGATTTAGAAGAGCTGATTATTTGCAATATTGATTTAAATACATGGGCTCATGGGCATCTGACAGGTTTAATCCCACATTTGTCAAGTGAGTGACCTACCACTTATCTACACCATTCAATTTCATTTTCATTGTCCACTACATGGAACCTGTAATCCATGATGAAAAATTTCCGTCATGGATCACCAAAAAACCATCACTATGCAGCATCTGTGATGGTTTCAGAGATCGTCATGGATTAACCCCCGTGACGGTTTAACGAAAACCATCACAGATTAACGGAATCAGTGATGGTTTTAAACCGTCACGATAGAGCCCGAGGCCTAGTTAACCTTGCCCAAGCCCGTTTCCTGTGACAAAAAATAATCGTCATGGATTAATTGCCACATCATCATGGATGCTTACATGGTTGCTTACGTGGATGATGACGTGGACACTACCTCTGCCCATTTATTAACAGGCCAAAATCAAAGATGGACCAGTTTTTAGCCCAATTTCAGCCATTTTCGTAGCTCTTTTTCAGCCATTTTGGCAGCCCATTTTCAGCAACTTTGCAGCCCAAATTCATCACCAATTTTTAGTGCACTTTTCAGCCCACTATTACATCGCATACAACCCATATACACAGCCCAATTTCGCACATACAGCCCATATACACGTCTGAACTAAATATAAATTTTCATTGAGCAAATACTTCATTGTTAATTGACACATCAGGAAATCAAATGCAACTTGAGTTAATGTTTACTCTTGAATGTGGCTCTCACTGTCTGTTGGGGATTTGACTTCGCCATAAAACTCAGCCCCTAAACTTTGGAGTTGAATTTGTAACTCTTGTACCAAAAGTTGCCCACAGGATGAAGAAGTAAAGCGAAGATAAAGATTCAACTTCACCTAGAAGAATTCGACTTCACTAGAAAGGGAGGAAAGAACGAAGATGGATCAAGCGAAGACAAGAATTTGACTTCGCCGGTGAGAAATCAGCTTCGCTTACAAGCAAAGGCAAAGAATAGCAAAACAAGAATCGGCTAAAACAAAAGCTGAAGCATCTTGAAAGGTTGATGTGCAAATTGAAGGTTGGAGACGGAAGTAGTTGAAAATGACCACTTCATCCTTGTAGTCGATAAGGGTTGTAATTAGGTGAGTTGTGGGTAAAAAGGTCATTTGTGTATAAAATACTAAGACTAGGACCCATATAAATACCCCCTCTGACATGTACAACACGATCATGAAATGAATACAACTTTGGCTTGTGTTCAACTCTGATACTTGTGGGATTGTTTTACCCAACGTCTGGCGCCCACCGTTTGTGTGTGCTTGAAGACTCCCACGACCACACGAAATCAATGGGCAGACTTGGCAAGAAAATCACCACTGGGGTAACCGAAGACGACCCACCAATAGGCGAAGACCAAAGTCTTAAGAAAGATGCAACTCAAGACCCAAATTCTTCAAAGGCAAGCGAAGCCAAAGAACAAAGACTCAAAGAACTAGAAGAACAAGTGTTGAGAAAGCAAAAAAGAACTCGAAGAATATCGCACAAGAGCAAGAGAAAAGTCTCTCAAACAAAGAACAGAAGAAGTCGAAGCCACCCTTCATGAACTAAATGAACAACTTCAAAACGCAAGTCACCAAGTCATACATTTGGAAGAACCAAATTCAGCAACCAAAGTCTCTCAAGAAAAGAATTCCCAAAAGTCATTCATATCAATTGACACAAGCTCTCCCTTATCAATAAACTTACAAGTAGCACAATGGCCCTTGGGATACAATTTAACATGATACCAACATTTGATGGCCAATCTGACCCAAGACAATTTTTGATGAGTGTCGGGGACCTAATACCAGGGTACCCCAGAAGGTGGAACCAATAACCATCGAACGTTAAAAACTTCTGGACGGACAAGGGCGCCGCTGCGTTCCTTGCCCGAATGACGAAAGTTAGGTTCCATCTCGTCCGACGCCTTTGGGCCAGCCCTGCCTCGCCCGAGGGCAAAGGGCTGGCCTCCGTCTCGCCCGACGCCTTTGGACCAACCCCGCCTCACCCGAGGGCAAAGGGCCCCGAGGGCAAAGGGCTGGCCTCCGTCTCGACCGACGCCTTTGGGCCAGCCCCACCTCGCCCAAGGGCAAAGGGCTGGCCTCCGTTCCGCCAGACGCCTTCGGGACAGCTCCGCCTCACCCGAGGGCTGAAGGCTAGTCTCCGCCTCGCCCGAGGGCTAAGGGATACACTCCGCCTCGCCCGACCCCCGAGGGGTGGGTTCGGTCACGCCCAAGGGATAAGGATTGGGCTCCGCCTCGCCCGATGACCGAGGACGAACCTCGCCCCATTCGATGTCCAAAGGCTGGTTTCATCTTACCTGATAACTTCTCTCCCGTTCCCTTATGATGATGGGTACAGTGCAAGACAAGACGTTCGGGTCAACCATGGCTTCAAGGACCATACCCTACGCCCTGGTAGGAAAGGTACTGCCAGGGAACGACTGGACAGGTGCTTTAGACCCTCCCGGGCACCGTAGAGCCCAAAAGGTATTGCAGGCGCGTACTCCTCGCCCTGTAGAGTTGTAGGCGCCGCCTTCAGCTCTGGGACACGGGACCCAACGAAGATACACGACAACCACTACACTCCAGAAAAGGATTTGTGATCTCCACGAATGACGGACATGCCGTCACCACATTATGGACCCAAGGGAGCGGCGCCCGCTTCCCGAACCCTCGGGTCCACCAAATCAAAGGACCTTGCCCATAGCGCTACTCCGGACCTCGACTCCGCGTCCCTCCAACAGAGACTCATAGAGCCAGAAGGCATGCGGAGCAAGGTTAGGCGAGGTTCATAAGTCAAAACCACTATACTCCAGCCCATACCCTGCGTAGGGCACTATTCTGTAACCATCCTGACATTCTACAGAAGCATCGACAGTATTGTAGGCGCTTATCTTCCTTTCGCACCCATTAGAATGGGTAAGGAGGCTGGGTAGAAGTGAGCCACAAGGCTAGGTAGAGCACGGATCCTAAGCCCTGACCCTTGTAAAGCCGTCCCCTTCATCTATAAAAGGGGATGCGCTTCCTCCAGCTGGGGGACCAAAAAAACAACGCAACAAACACACATAGTCAAGCTGCTACCAAGCTCTTGGCTTTCTTTCGACCCTTCCATCAGAGACTTGGGACCTGTCCCTCTCTCGATCGTTTGTATCCCCGACTACGAACCATTCACGGTGCTAATAACACGAGCAGCAACAAACTGGACGTAGGGATATTCAGCCCAAACCAGTATAAATCTTGTGTCCTTTAGCGCACCATCCGAGCCTAACGCGCATTACTATAAATTTACTTGCCGGTGCTTGTACGAAACACCGACAATGAGTTTTGAAGCCACAGTAATTTTTGGAGGCGGCAATGAAACTACGTTAGCAAAATCTCTTGTCATAGCAGTTAAAGGACCAGCACAACAATGGTACTCTTTGCTAAAAGCAAAATCCATACAATCATGGGATCAACTTAAAGCAAATTTACTTATTGACTTCCAAGGATTCCAGCCAGTTGGCCTCACAGACATAGATCTGTTCAATTGCAAGCAACAAATCAAAGAGCCCCTAACCAATATTTCAAAAGATTCATTCAAATCAAAGCACAAATTCCAAATATCCCAGACAAAGTGGTAATAATAGCCACAATCAAAGGGCTTTGAGTAGGCCAATGTGCTTCTCATCCCGCTCGAGAAAAACCAAGTACAGTTGCTGAGCTTTACGAAGTCATTAAAAATACTGCAAGTCAGATGATGATTACAGGAAAAGAATAGAGCAAGAAAACAACTTTAGGGCTCAAATCAAGCAAAGCAACAACAACTTCCACCCTCCAAGACCAAATAATTATGAGCGAAGACCATTTACACCACACAACCAAGTCAATCAAATCGAGAATGACAGCGATTCAACGGCTAAAAGTGATTATGCTCACCAAAATCAATACAACCAGCGAATTCAATTCAATGAAAGAACATTTGAAAGAGGAACCTTTAGCACAAGAGGAAGAGGAGGAAGAGGAAGAGGAAGAGCACCTCTAAAACCTGAAGATATGTATTGTATTATTCATGGCAAAGGGGCTGGACATACATCTAAGATGTGTCCCAAAGTAAAGAAAAGCATTGAAGAAGCCCAAGAACAAAACAGAGCACCAAGCCAATTAAAAGTTGTCAATCATGTGAGGCAAGAACATCAAAGTTCTCATCAAACTTATTACCCAATACACTATGGACATGCCCAAACACTACTTCCAGGGCGACCACCCGCATACAGCTATGAACTCTAAGTAATGTACCATCCCATGCAAAATCAATAGAGACAAAATCAACCTCAGCAATCCAATGTTCAATCAACACAACCTGAAGCCTCGGTTGCAAACAACAACCCACAAAACAGTCAAGCCAAGCAAGAAAACAACTCTCCATCAGCTTCAGCAGTAAACAACAATGCAATCATCCCAAGCAGAGGAAGAATATTGACAATAACGGGAGGAAATAGCATGGACCATGAAAATAATAGTCAAAGAAGAAACTACTTCCGAAAAGTAAATTCAATTTCAATGGAAGGCCTATACAAGAAAACAAGATGATCCCATTTACCGATCACATTTTTAGAAGAAGACCATCAGCTAAAAGATTACCCACATATGGATGCTATGGTAATCGAAGCAAACATTGATGGATGGGCAATTTCAAAAAAATTTGTTGATGGTGGCAGCTCCACAGACATTATATTCACATCAACAATAGACGCCGTGAAAATTGATCACAAAATATTAGGGAGAGCAGAACACCCGCTTTATGGCTTCGGTGGGAAAAAGATACACTCAATTGGGAGAATAGTTTTACCAGTCTCTTTCAGAACAGTAAGCAATGCAAGAACAGAACAAATAGCATTTGATGTGGTTGACATGTATTATCCATATAACGCACTCTTTGAAAGAGGAACCTTAAATGCATTTGAGGTAGTCATAAGCTACTCTTATTTGTGTATGAAAATGCCAGCAATAAATGGAGTAATCACAGTCCACGGAGACCAAACTGAGGCAAGAAATATTGAAAAAGAATATACTCCAGGACAAAAGAATGTTCATGCGATTACTAAAGATGAAAAAGAAGAAACAGAAAATATGAAGCCTCAACCCAAAGCTCAAGCTTGTGAAGAGACAAAAGAGTACCTCTCGATCCACTAGTATCAGACAAACAAGTCATTATTGGTACTGGACTTTCTCAAGAAAAAGAAGACAAACTCATGGAATTTCTTCTAAGCAACAAAGATGTATTTGCTTGGTCATCCAATGACTTATTGGGAGGAGTCAGCAGAGACATAATTGAGCACAAACTAGACATCAATCCAAAATTCAGACCAAAAAAGCAAATGTTGAGAAAACTAGTCGAAGATAGAGTTCAGGTTGCCAAAGCTAAAGTTCAAAGATTGCTGGATGCAAAAGTTATAAGAGAAGTTCAGTTTACAACTTGGCTAGCAAACATTGTCATGGTCAGGAAAAAGAATGGAAAATGGTGAATGTGCATCGATTTTACAGATCTCAATAAAGCATGCCCAAAAGACAATTTCCCACTACCAAGAATTGATACATTAGTTGATCAAGTAGCAGGAAGTGATTACAAACGTCCCAGAGCGCGTACAAGAGTTGGGAGTTTCTATGGGCGACGCGTAGCCGGCTAGGAGCTCTTGCTCCAATAGTAATGAACACAATCCACTGGCCTGAACGTGAACCAAATTCTCCAGGAGTTGAAGCTTAGGTTGACAAGCTCTATAATGAAGTTTGGAGGCTCAACATCTCAAAGAATCATAGGGGGAGGCTCAACATCTCAAAGAATCATAGGGGAACCAAAGAGGAGAGCTTGGGGGCCTTCAATGGAGATTGAGAAACTTGTCTACTGGTGAGAGTGAGGTCTGGTCGAGATAGCCGTTGGGGAGGAAGGTGAAGAGGTATAAATACCTCCCTCTTTCCCAACTGACAGTTAAGTCGGGAAAGTGCCATGATATGTGCGGCAGTGCCAGGCCAGCCAGAACAATAAAGGAATAAGATTTAGATATTGGTTGGCTTGGCTTGGTTTGAGGATTTGTACAGTGGATATTTGAGCACTTGGTTGCACATTAAAGCTTGTGTATTGTATCTCCTTTATAGTGCAGCATTTTCTATACTCAGTTTCAAAAGATAAAAGAATTTAAATGCTTTTGAGTCCATCACCACGTCCTTTTGTCATTGGGGACTCCACCATCTTATGTAACATCCTCGTAATCATATCACCTGCTTGTCAACTCGATAAATCTCCTTAGTCCTCTAATTATGTGGTCATTATTACCAAAAACCATAGTTTGGGCTTGATTGCATTTACAATATATATGTGAAGAATAAGAAAAATTACCTATTCAGTCACACAATGAGCATAATGTTTCAATCTTAGGAGCATGGGGGACCCATGGGCCAAAGGGGCAGTGACGCCCTGATTCATAGTGCTTACTCATTGGTCGGATACGCGAAGGGCCACCCGTGGTCCCTGACCATCGTCCCTTCATAAGGTTGATGACACTATTATCGGGAGCGGTTAAGCGCTTGTCACCTGATCCAGCAGTCGATGGCCTGAAAGTTACAAACGTATGGTGTCACCGGTCCGGACGCCATGTATTTTTTCTGTGGTTGCTTTAGCCCCTAACACCTAGCTCCAACAAAGGCTGACTGGCTGAGCCACCTAAGTGAGATGGTAATATACAATCATCGTCTCTTTTTAATATACATACTTTCAAATTGTCTTATTCAATTATCGCTAAAGAAGTTAGACAAACTATAAGTACGGCGTTGGAACTATTTATATTATAATTTCGTGGAGGTTTCCAACTTAACCTTTGAATTGAAAACTTCTCATATTATTTGTCTGTATACCAAATTTTGTTGCAAAATTTGTAATTGTTTACCAAATTAGCATATAGTTTCACCGAACTACAAATAAATTTTTTTTTACTCTTTATTAAAAATCCAAGATCCTTAGTCACTGGTTTCGTTGGCTGTGTATGTAGTGCTGTTGTGGTGGTTGTCTTGTTATCACTTTGTTCGTGAGGGTTTTTTTGTGTTGGTTTTCAATGTTGTTGATGTATCTATTTTTTATTTATTAATACATGCTCTACAAATTTCTTGTCTGTTACATTTCTAAAAGAAAATTGTGGCATACAACATCCATAATAAGTATTGTACACATACTACCAAAACAACAGTGGCAGCGGATCCACCAATATGACGAGATCTGGCGGCCGCCAGACCTGAGCCCACCCCCTGGCTAAGAAAAGCACTAGTTGAGACCACCGCCGGCAGCGGTGTTGATTTCCCCACAACGACGGCGCTAGCACAAATGATTCTGATGACATGAACAAGGTTAAGAAGCATAAGCAGATGAGCAGAGAGCTATCAAATTATATCATGTACCTTGTCTTCAAGTCCGGTGTGATGCTGACTACCAACTCCCAACTTGTACATGACAAAGCCCATGGTGAAATTAGAACAACTTTGTCAGGTCAAGATCAACAGGGTCAACCGCAGGTTGCTCTAGATGAGAAGGCAGCGGTCATGAAGCTTTTTCAAGCCAGCAAGAAAGAGGAACAGCAAGAACATCAGTCTGTGGTTGATACCGAGAATCATCAAGAAGCAGCCAACCAACAGATATTCTTGGAGAGGGTTGAAACTTTTGATTCTTCAGCATGGGAAACATTCATGAAGCGCATTGAAGCCAACAAGAAGAAACAGGAACATCAGCAAGATCAGTCGACGGTAGATACCGAGAAGCGTCAAGAACCACCTAGTAACAATGATGATAATGCTGGTGCTGATATTCATCTGCAGAAAGTTGTGCAGAGCGCTGCAGCAGGGACTACTCCAGTGTTGCCTCGTGCATGCTTGGTGGCGAGGGAGCTCCTTAGCATCAACGATGAAGCAGAACGTTGGGGCCTCATCGCCAATGTGTGGGCAGAGATGCTTTACTATGTCGCGCCTCGTTGCGGCTGTGCTTTCCACTACGAGCATCTTAGCACCGGTGGGGAGTTCATCACCCACCTTCTCCTTCTCATGAAATTTCTAGGTCCCTTTCTGCCACCCCCTGATACCTGAGCTTCATTGTATAGCCTTATATTAGGAGGAAAATCCATGCTCAGCTCTTGTATATATATGTATATATGTATGATTGTTGTATCTTTCAAAAGATATAAGCTCCAAAAACTAGTACACGTAGCCATTACATGTAATAAGGGTTTGTTTGTTTAGCTGTGAGTTGTGAGAAACTGTTGTGAGGTATGAGTTGTGGAGAATCTATAAGCTGTTTAGTTGGAGCAATCGTGAAACATGCCCCTCTATCTCCATATATATATCTCCCTTGAAACGGTTGTGAAACATCTCTCTAAATCCACCAACTGGAAAAAGCAGAAAGACAAAAATCGGAACAAGGGTCCAAGATGCCAAAAGCAACAAGCTCTGGAAAAGCAGCTTTAGGTTCCACCCATTTAGCTGGCATTTGCTTTTGGCAGTAGAAGCACTTTCCGATTACAGTGACCACCGCAGGGGCGCCGCGGTAGCCGGTAGGCAGGAGTCGTCGTCGACGAGTAACGGTGGACCTAGTATTTTGTCGCAGGGTATGTTGCAAATATTTTGCTTGAAGCTTTTGATTCTTCAGCATGGGAACAATTCTTGAAGCGCATTGAAGCCAACAGGAAGAAACAGGAACATCAGCAATATCAGTCGACGGTAGATACCGAGAAGTGTCAAGAACCACCCAATAGTAACGATGATAATGCTGGTGCTAATATTCATCTGCAGAAAGTTGTGCAGAGCGCTGCAGCGGGTACTACTCCAGTGTTGCCTCGTGCATGCTTGGTGGCGAGGGAGCTCCTTACCATCAACGATGAAGCAGAGCATTGGGGCCTCATCGCCATGTGTGGGTGGAGATGCTTTACTACGTCGCGCCTCGTTGCGGCTGTTGCTTTCCACTACGAGCATCTTAGCACTGGTGGGGAGTTCATCACCCACCTTCTCATTCTCGTGAAATTTCTAGGCCCTTTTTTGCCACCCTCTGATACTTGAGCTTCATTGTATAGCCTTATATTAGGGGGCAAATCCATGCTCAGATCTTGTATATTTATGTATGATTGTTGTATCTTTTCAGAACATATAAGCTCCAAGAACTAGGACCCCTTAGCCACTACATGTAATAAGGGTTTGTTTGGTTTATGATTGAGTTGTGGAAAAGTTGTTGTGCGTTATGAGCTGTGGAGAATCTATAAGATGTTTGGTTGGAACAATTATGAAACATGAGTCTATATATATCACCCCCCTTGAAATAGTTGTGAAACATCTCTCTATTTCCACTTATTTGGAAAAGCAGAAAGCCAAAAATCAAAGGTAGGGTCTAAAATGCTGTGAAAATTATACTATACAAAAAGCAACAAAGCTTTAGGTTCCATTTATTTATAGCTGGCATTTGCTTTTGGCAGCAGAAGTACTTTCCAGAAGCTGAACCGAACACAACCTAAAATCTGAGTTCTATCTAATATTGATAGGAGGGAATATACATGTAACAATTGTGTCTGTTATGATTGAACAAGTTGAGAGGCATCGTTCATTTTTGTAAGTGAATAGAGGCAAGCAGGACTCTTTTTGTGTAACGTTTTATGCAACCTCTACTATCATGATAGCTTTTGTATTTGTTCCCTTTTCTGTACTGGAGATTTGTGCTCCAACAACAACAATCGACATGATGGTTCATATTGGATGCCAGCTATGGTTTGATTTATTAAACTGCAGGTTATACATATTAATTGATAAATATGGAAATTAAGCACAAAGCATCACATCACTTGAAAATATCAAGATTAGATTGGAACACCGGAATCGGAGAAGTAGAGGATCGCGCACAGATAAGGAAGGGGTGCCCTCGTGCATGGCCGTTTGCAACTGCTCAATGTATTCGGAAGGACTTTCTTTTTTCCCTAATAAATATTTTAATTATTTATTTGTTTCATACGTCTAAAAATCAAAGGATATATAATTTCTTTGAGCTCTTACTCATACAAGGTAACCGGAGTATCATGGCAAAGCTCGTACCAAAAGGTCTCTAAGACTAAGGAGTTTTACAAGCCATTGGAGGACTTGCATGTCTGCGCAAGCATTTTTCATGAAGAAACACCGCATCACATTGCCCCTATAAAAGGCACTATGGAACAGTGAAAATGTCGAGTGCTTTATGTTTGCCGAGTGTATTATATCCGGCACTCGGCAAGTTTCCTCGGAGACACTCGGCATACTATTACACTCGGCATATTTATGATTTGCCGAGTGTCAACACTCGGCAACCATCAGACATTTGGCATATTTAATATTTACCGAGTGTCAACAGTCGGCCTCTATGGAACACTCGGCAATAACCAACACGTGACCCGCGCGTGCGCCGTCCTACCGGACGGCGTGCCGGCCGTTAGGACTTCGCCGAGTGTCCGTTAGAGGCACTCAGCGAAGTACATATTTGCCGAGTGTTTTCTGCCGGCACTCGGCGAAGTATATGGGTTTGCCGAGTGTTTATGGAGACACTCGGCAAATCAAAAACTATTTTTTCCTCCTTGGCCCTCCACAATTTTTCTACTCCCCACATACGACATTTGGTACTGCATGTTAAAAGTTGGTCTATTTCTTGGTCTGTTTGCTATATTTAGTGAATTAATTTCATTTTGAGTAATTTATTGATTTAAGTGAAATTTGAACTGCAAGTGATTGAAATAATAGAATAAAATGAGTGGAAAAATCATATTCATGTCATTGAGTCCGGATTGATGTCTCATGCAGGAAATGAAAAGAAATTTCGAACATTTTGTTCAGGAAACACGACCACGAACGTGTGTCCGAATGATTTTTAAATTCTACAAAAACCAAACGAAGTCTGAAAATTACGAGATTTGTCAAGATGTCATGATATCATATGTGGAGGCTGTGGTAAAAATTGAGAATGTTTCGCACAATTTGTGACGTATGATGCTTATAAACGGAAGCATCTCCAGAGAAAATTCGTAGAACTTAGAAGGATCCGGTAAGATTTAGAGTCCAGGTGACATGTAAATTGGGGTTTGAATTCAAAATTTTTGTATAGGCAATACACAACATAGATTAGTTCATGTCAAATTTTGACAATTTTTCGGATCCATTTGATATTTTTTTTATTAATTGCAATTATAGAATTTTTGTTGATATAAATTAATTTTGAGCTATAACTGCATGAAATAATGAAATAATATTAGTAGAAAAAACAAATATGCATTTTTGAGTGAAATTGACAAGTTTTTTTTTCAAAATATATAGGAAAAAAGTTACTAAAACCAGCTATTAAAGGTATATATGAAATATTAGCGTAATTTGTCGAGTGTTTCTATATAACACTCGGTAAAGTAGCTCTTTGCCGAGTATCTTCTACAAAACACTCGGCAAAGTCTTGGTGCTGGCCCACTACCAGGCGAGTAGACCTTTTGAAAAACTAAAAAAAAATAAAAAAGGGGGTATGCCGAGTGCCAGATCGCGGGCACTCGGCATACCCCTAACAGTTAACCCGGCGCGACCCCGCACGCCACACACACGCACACACAACGCACACACGCCATAGACGCACGCCGCGACCACCCGACCCCGTCCCGCCGGCGCCCCCGCCGGTGTCCCCACCGCCTCCCCTCAAGGCGGCCCCGCCTTCAAGGCCCCCGCCCGCTCCATCCCGGCGGCACCCCTGGCGGCGCGACCTCGCCGGTCTCACGGCGCGCGCCGCCCCAGCGTCGCCCCCCCGGCCCGGCGCAGACACACCGCGGTGGCTCCACTGGCGGTGCCACCCCCCCACACACACTGGCGGCGCCCGGCCACAAGGCCACCGACCGGCGGGCGGTACGGTTGCCTCTTCTTCTCCGGCACCCCTACCCCGCCCTCCATCCTTCCCCACCGCCCCTCCTCCAACCGCGCTCCCATGCCCATCGAATCCCAGTAGCGCCACCCGGTCGAGCGAGGATTGTTCTTCGATCGCAGCCGCCAAGCTGGTCTTGGGTCGGTGTTGAGTGAGCGGAATCGAACGGAATCGAGTCGAATTCGTCCTCACCTTCTCATCGTTCTTTGGTAAGGAAGCCCTAACGTTGCTTGCTCGGATTGAAATTGTATTCCCTATTCTACTAAGGCTTCGCGGTTCCGCCCTTGAATTTTTGGTAGATTCGAGCAATCCAACCAAGAAATTCCGTAATTCCTTGTCGGGATGGGTTATCTCGACCCATCGAGCCCCACTAGCTGCAGGATTGGTTCTTGATTTTCAATACATGAATTTCTTACGCTTCTTTGTCGGTCTGGTTGAACGCAGCAATGAAGTGAAGCAGAGCGCTTTGCATTTTTCTTATCGCACTTGTTGCCTTATCCCTAATTCCATTAGTGCTCGGTTTAAAGATGTGGCCTACCACATACACTTCCACACACTTCCTTAAACCTTTCCTGCAATTTGGTTTGTGCAATATTATGTGGGGAAAACCTGAAATATCGTTATCTCGCAGTCTTGTATGTCCGGGATTGTTGTTTAGGCCCTTTTTCTTTGTTTTCGTGAGGTTGGAGCACTAAAATGTTGTAGGTTAAACTTGAAACATCTTTCGAAAGTAGCCTAGTATGACCACTATCGATTGTCGTTTTAGAAATTATAAAAAGGTAGGATGAATTAGAAATTAGAAAAGAAATTAGAAAGTGATAGAAATGGACTTTTTTTAGAGAAGATTGAGAGGTAGTAGGATGTCTATAGAGGTGATATGACTTTTTTTAGAAATTAGAAAAGGATAAACCATGAATTATTTGTTTTCTTGTGAGCTATATGTGGTTGTCGGCCATCGTGCCGTTCTGTTGGTGTGGATGTGGTTGTCGGCCATCGTGCCGTTATATTTGATGCAGGTTTTGGAAACCTCCCCGTGCAGGGGAGGTGCTGCCAAAATTTTGACTTGACACTACTATGTTCATTTTCGTGCTCAGTTAGACGCTCTCGAGGTCAATAAACAAGAAGGTGGTTTTGTGGGATATGGCGAGCAACATGCTTAGACTCAGAAGTCGTGCTTGTGGAACCTCCCCTATTTTGATGATCTTCTTCTTCCACATAACATTGATGTAATGCATACTGAAAAGAATATCACTGAGGCATTTTTTGGTACAATCATGGACATTCCTGATAAGACAAAGGATAACGTTAAGGCTAGAATGGATCAAGCGAGGTTATGCGATAGACCAAAGCTGGACATGGCGCCTCCCAGAGCTGGCAAGTCGTGGAGAAAGCCTAAGGCTGATTTCGTCCTGACAAGGGCCCAAACGAGGGAGGTACTAGAATGGTTCTAAACGTTAATGTTCCCTGATGGGTATGCAGCGAATCTAAAGAGGGGAGTGAACTTAGCTACTATGTGAGTCAACGGGCTCAAGAGTCATGATTACCACATATGGCTTGAGCGCCTACTTCCAGTGATGGTTCGAGGCTATGTCCCTGAGCATGTCTGGCAGGTGCTAGTGGAGTTGAGCAATTTCTTCCGCCAGCTTTGTGCCAAGAAGTTATCTCGTACCGTGGTTGCAGAAATGGAAAAAATGACACCTGTGTTGCTCTGTAAGTTGGAGAAGATCTTTCCACCCAGCTTCTTCAATCCGATGCAGCATATGATTCTATACCTCCCGTATGAAGCACGAATGGGGGGGCCTATGTAGGGCCGTTGGTGCTATTCAATTGAGAGATGTCAAAAGATTCTTCGAACTAAATATAAAAATAAATGCAAAATTGAAGCATCCATTGCAGAGGCATACATTCTGGAGGAGGTGTCAAACTTCACAACAAAATAGTATGCCAACAACCTTCCTAGTGTGCATAATCCACCATCTCGTTACAATGCCGACGGAGATAAATCGAGCCTTAGCATTTTTCGAGGGCAACTCAGAAGTGCAAGTGGTGCGACCCACGAGACCTTGAAATATGAAGAATGGCGCATTATCATGCTGTATGTGTTGACCAACCTATCCGAGGTGGAGCCATACATGCTGTAAGTTCTCAACAAACTTGTTCTCAACAAACTTTTTCTCAAGTAGTTGCTTTTCTGTGTCCAACTCCCATGTTTCTTGTTGGTACAGGGATTTTCATCGTCAATTCTGGTGTAGATCAAGGAAACCTACCCCGCACAAAA
The DNA here is from genome assembly GCA_904845875.1 of Miscanthus lutarioriparius. NCBI lineage: Eukaryota > Viridiplantae > Streptophyta > Magnoliopsida > Poales > Poaceae > Miscanthus > Miscanthus lutarioriparius. The sequence goes on along the minus strand of CAJGYO010000007.1, from coordinate 133,137,376 downwards.
GTGATACCCTTCTCAAAGAGGGTGCGGAAAATGGAAAGCCTGATTTCATTTCTTGGTTCAAGCAGAAGGTACAGTCCAATTTAGCTCGTACTTAGTTTGATATTACAAGTTGCTCATACATGCAAATAATAAAACGCACCACCCTGCTTGAACTTGCAGGGCCAAACCGAAGCGTCTATGAATGTCGAGTTGAGACAGGTTGCCGATGGTTGTGCCTATAAGGTCAGGTCGTTTACCGGTTATGACGTCAATGGATATCGCTTTCACACAATAAGGCACGAGCAGAGTCGGTCCAATCGAAGAACCACAAATACCGGAGTTTTTACGCCAGGCTTTGATGGGGTCGAGTACTATGGAATAATTGAAGAAATATACGAACTAACTTTTCATGGTTGCAAACCTCTTAATCCAGTCATATTCAAATGTCATTGGTTTGATCCAGATGTCGTGAGACGCACCCCTAATCTTGGGCTAGTCGGAATTCGACAATCATCCGTCTTACCAGGAGACGACGTCTATATTGTGGCTCAACAGGCCACGCAAGTTTATTATTTATCATACCCGTGCCAAACCGACAGCCGTCTTAAGGGTTGGGATGTTGTGTACAAGGTATTGCCACACTGTAAACTACATGTACCAAACAATGGAGATTATAATATAGACCCCAACACATATGATGGAGAATTCTTCCAAGAAGATGGGCTCAAAGGGAGTTTTGTGATAGATTTAACCGAAGCGATCGGAATGGAAGTAGACAATGAAGAGTTTGCTGACGAGGACGCTGGAGACGAGGTTCAGAATGTGAAGGACTTAGAACTACTTCAGCGATTACAATTAGGCAATGACAGTGATGACGACATTCCTCCTTCGGAGCACTGGCATGATTATATCGACACGCGTGATAGTGATGATGAGACTTATGATCCAGCTAATCCCGATCATGACGATTATTTCTAATACATGTATGAGTTGTACTAATTTATTTATTATTTATCATACCATGTTATTTTTGAAGTATGTTCAGTTAATTTTGCATATCTTTCTAAGTATGTTTTGTTTATCTGTACTGATTGGTTTACTCTTTTTATTTGCAGGTAATTGAGCAATGGTGGGCGCTACGAGGAAGCTCGCGGCGATTTGCGAGAGAATCGCCGCTGTAGGGAGGGGTTTAGGTTCAGGTTCAGGTTTAGGTTGTGGGTCACGGTCAGGTTCTGGGAGACGTCGAGGCAGGCCTTGAGGCAGGGGTGAGGAGGAGGAGCAGGAGCAGGAGCAGGAGCAGAGGCAGAGGCAGAGGGGTCGACGGAAGGGTAGGGCGAGGCCCCCGTCGCCTGAACCTGACCCCCCAACGTCTGAGGAGGAGGAGGTACCTTCCGCACACGCCTCTGAGGAGGAGCAGGAGCAGGAGCTGGAGCAGGAGCAGGAGCAGGAGGGGGAGGGGAGGAGGCAGGGGATGCCCAGTCCAAGATCTGGTTGCGAGGTCCCTCATCCCTCCCGAGGCATCCGATACCTGAGCACAGACGCCTGCTGATTAAACCGACAGGGACCAGGTAAGTAACTTTAAATATTCGCAATAATTTTGATATGTTGAAAATTATAAAAGAAACTAATAATTTATATTAATCACTTATGCAGGAATTAGATTAAGCTCAGTGGGGGTGATCACAACCGTAAGGTCAACGGCATCCTTGGCCTTTTGTGCAGGGAACACTTCCCTGGCTTGGTGGCGTACGCCGGACAGCAGCAGCCGGCCAACACGTGGGACCACTACGTCGCCGCCCCCGACGTCCCTGATCGTGATCGTAGGAGATTCACCAACATAGCTGAGCGGGTGAAGGGCGAGCTGTGGGTAAGTATTCCTCGCACTACATTGCTCAATACATCACCTTCACTAGACATTCTTGAAATAATAACTTTATACATCGCCTCTATATGCAGGACTTCTACAGATGCTAGGAGGGATTCGAGGCCAAGGCGAAGTCCATCTCTGAAAAAGCCGCCAAGAAGCTCGTGAAGGACATGCACTACGAGGCGTGCGTCCAGGCCATCATCGAGTTCTATGCTCAATACAGAACCATGAAGGTTAAAAAATAGGAGGCAAGGACAATAAACCTGACCAAGGACCAATTCATGAGTGTAAGCAAAGAACGTTGATACTTACTTTATTTGAGATTAATTACGTTTAATTTCTTTTTTCATAAGTCACATGCTTGATGATGTAGGTGCCTCCGTGGTGGTGCCGAGCGCATATCCGGTGCTGTGAAAAGATGGTGGATGAGTGGTTGTAGCCCGGGTGGTTGGAGCACCACCTTGCTTGCCGGGAGCGGCGTTTGCAGATGCCAGGTGCATCACACCATCAAGGCAGGCTGAGCCTTGATGAATATAGAGAAAAATGGGAAAATGGGTACACAACTTCATTTCTTTATTCTAACGCTCAATTCTGCATAATTTCTAATCATTTTGCATTTTTGCCGTAATCGTCGTCACATGATGGCCAGTCTTGCTCCCAGCTCAAGGCATGGGTTCTGTCCAAAAAGGGCAAGGCGACGGCCGACATCGACTTCAACACGGAGGACCCGCCTGAGGCGTACAGCCATCCAAGCATCCATAGCCGCGTCACCCAGTATACAGCGATGGCAAGGGAGGTTCACAGGCCAGAGTTCGATCCGAGCTCCTAGGATATTGACAGAGAAATCGTGATGAGGGTGGGAGGAGGTAAGAAGCATAGTCGGTATTGGATTGGCGACAGCGTAATCGACACGGCCTCTACTCCCACTCTCTCCTAGATCCGAGCAAGGAGCACGGACTCGAGCTCAGCGATACGCCCACGGCCGACCACTGCACAGTTCCAGATAGAGGCTCTCCAGGTTCTTTCTCTTCCATTCATCATTCGTTGGTTCTTACGTACTTTAGCTTTGCATTGCTTTGCATTGTAACATTGCGATGAAATATTTTTAGGCCCATGTGGAAGCAGAAAAGAAGCAACGGGAGGAGATGGAGGCGAGGGTGGAGCGGTTAGAGGCCGAGCGGCAGAGGATGGACGAAGAAAATCGGATGAGGATGGACCAGATGTTCCAATACATGTAGAATTTTGCTTCGAGCATGTGTCAATCTTTGCCACCGCCACCGATGCTATTCCGTTCACGTCAGCCACCCACATCTACTCCTGTGAGTCACTTGACACATTAGATTGAATACTTTAACTTAGACAAGTTCCTTAGTTAGCTCAAATGATATCAATATTGTCTCACACATGTCTTCTCCTATGTGCAGAATCAATCGGTGGCTTCGAATACTCAACCACAAGACCCGGATCAGTCATAGTGGTTCCAAGGGCCTCCTCCTCAGTGACTTGTAGATTATTTGTGCATTACTTGTTTAAACTAGAACATGTGGATTACTTTCTCGAATAAACTAGAACTTATTTATGTGCCTGTGATGCTTAATATATGCCTATGATGTAATATACATGCCTGTGATTTTTGTTGGAGAGGGGTCCTTTATACGTAACGAAACAGTAAAAACAGGGGGGTTTGGACAGTTTGCCGAGTATAACACTCGGCAAAGAGGTCATTTGCCGAGTGTTTTGGCTTTAACACTCGGCAAAGAGGCCAGTTTCTGTTTTTCTGGCAATTTTTTGCTGAGTGTGCAATGTTTGCCGAGTGTTAAAGCCAAAACACTCGGCAAAAACGTAGATGTTTGCCGAGTCTATTGGCTTTAACACTCGGCAAAAACGTAGTAAAATGGTGCGGGGTGACCCCTCTTTGCCGAGTGTCGGAGGCTTGGCACTCGGGAAAGTTGAACATGTTTGCCGAGTGTCTTCCGTCTGACATTCGGCAAACTCTCCGTTACCGTGGACGCCGTTAACCTCCTTTTCACCGAGGGTTTAACTTCGCCGAGTGTATTTTTTGACACTCGGCAAACCCTTTGCCGAGTGTCCGATATTTGACACTCGGCAAATATCTGTTTGCCGGTGGAAAATTCACCGAGTGCTAGTCGCCGAGTGTTACACTCGGTAAAGTCTTTGCCGAGTGTATTTGGGGTTTCGCCGAGTGCCTAGGGCACTCGGCAAAGTAACTGTTTCCGTAGCGCTTTCTGCACAAACGGCTGACGTGTGATGAATCATGAACTGCAGTATATGCCCCCGTCGCCCGGTTGGAATCTGGGATCCGGACCACGCAAAAAATTTCCGATGACGCGTCGGGTCACATCTCATCTCACTATAATTCTTCTCTCGCAACATTTCAACGTCATCCTAAGCCAAATTTGAGCGAAAGGAACAACGCCACCTCCTCGCCTGCTCTCTTCGTACAGGGCCCTAGAAGACTATGCGCTTAGTATTAAACATCACCCTCCCCCTGTGCTTCCTTGGTCTCCTCCCGCATCCTTGTTAACATAGCACATTCCGACACTGTTCTTCTTCTCCCTTTGTCCCAGACAGCCCGCGCCATCGACATGGCGGATCCGCAGCACCACGCGGAGTTAGGACAGGAGCGACTACGGGAGGTTCGCCAACGCCAGGTGGACCGCGGCGGTTCCTCGTGGCTCACCCTTGTTGGTTGGACCTTCCTCACCTTCAACAGCTTCATGGCCCTCTACCGCTCGGGGGACGACTTCTGGGCCATCGCCTTGGTGAGCTTTTCCTACATAGATCTCGTCTTTCTCTTCTGCTACCTGAGGTGGTATGAGCGAGAGCCAGGGAGCCCGAGAAGGCATCGCATAAAGGTTGCCGTCTGGTTGTTGACCACGCTACTCACAGCCATGTTCGCCTACAAGGTGGCCGCAGTCTTGCCACTCCCGGTGGCGGTGCTCGTCTGGGCGATGTCCGGTGCCACCGCGTTGGGTTTTTATGCTTTCTTCGTCATCCATGATGAGGAAGCGGCCGATTAGATCATAAGGGGACCTAAGTTCTCAGTTCTCTTATGCTAGAAAGAGTAGCATCCAGTTTGTAATCCAATGTGTTGTACCAATAAGTATGAGCTGTAAGAGAGTCATTTCGTAGTTATTATTATGTGCAGTTTTTGGTGTTAAATGGGTTTGGAAAGAATCTATGTGATATTCTATGCAAATTGAGAGATCTTTCCTGAATTTTGGGGGAAAAAACTCTATCACCAATATAATTCGATATATCTGATATTCATTGTATGTCAATTGAAGAGTGACATGATACAGTACATTGAGAGTTAGCCGAAGCTCGTTTTCTTGAAAGATCTTACAACTCATCTCACTGTAGTAGGTTTCTGGTCTCTAGAATCACAATAGTTGGGGCTGGGATGAAAGCTCTGTGAGGTGGCTCGTGGTTCGTTTTGAAATTGGGCCTTGTTTAGATACCCTCAAAATTTCAAGTTTTTTCACTCTCTTTCCATCACATCAATTTTTGGACGCATGTATAGAGCATTAAATGTAGGTATAAAAATAACTAATTACACAGTTTGGTTGTAAATCACGAGACGAATCTTTTGAGCCTAGTTAGTCCATGATCGGACAAAGTTTGTCAAATACAAACGAAACGTGCTACAGTATCCAGATTGCAAAAATTTGCAATCTAAACAAAGCCTTGCTTCGATTATATATACTAGTTCTCATTGAAAATCAAAGCTATCTGATTTTCAACTAAATTCGATTTTGACTCGGCTTGAATGCTTCATAGGATTTAACTCGTTAAGTTTGATTTAAAGTTAGATCATAAACAATACGGGAGACTATAATAAATAGAAATACACCAAATAATTTTAAAGAAACACTCCTCACTCGTAAACAAGCTTTCATTGAACACCGGGCGGCAATGCCACTCATCGATAGAAGAAACTAGGGCCATGTTTAGTTCCGTCAAATTTCAGAATTTGATACTATGTAAAAAAAAGATTTCCCGTTACATCAAACTTGTGGTATATGCATGGAGTACTAAATGTTAACGAAATTAAAAACTAATTACACAGTTTGGTTGTACTTTGCGAGACGAACGTTTTGAGTCTAATTAGTCAATAATTGGACAATTATTACCAAATAAAAACAAAACGGTACAGTACCACCGAAAATTCGGCGGCGCCGGTGGCCGAACTAAACGAGGCCTAGGCAAATGACGCGCACGTAGAGGAGGGGAAATGCCGCAGCGGTACAGGAGGAGGGGTGAGCAAAAAAAATATTGAGAGGCCAGGGAATCCTGAAGCGTTAAAGAAAGTAGTTATATCGCTCAGTTCGTTTAGCTTATAAGTCGTACTTTTTCAGTTAACGAATATTATTTTTCTCTCACAACAAATCAGCAAACGGTACTTTCAGCCATGGCTTATCAGTCAAGCGAACGCGACGTGCAGCTACGAAGGAAGGGAAATTTTGGTCAACCTCCAGGAAGCTTCCCCAGTGCCTTGTTATTTGACAATTAATGAGAGCAAGATTAGTAAAAACAAATAAATTGTACTTTTGATGTGATGTGAATCTTTGCTCTCGTCAGACGGCGGTAGCTTAGGCACATGGTCAAACAAAGCGCGAAAATGACACAAGCGCCAGATTTGTTAATGCTTAAACTGATGTCATTGTTAACAACTTTCTAGACACCACCATCGCAACTTGGGGAAAGAATATGTTTGAATTTGATAGGTTTTGATGAAGGCGTAATTTCTGCATAGTGGTACCAATAAAGAAACCACAAAAGAATAGATTGGACACCGCTACACCATGTCAGTCCACTCCAATTGCCTGGCCTAGAGTAGTTGATGACAACCCACGCTCAGTCCGCTCTAATTGCGGTTCTGATGTGTAGTAATGGGAAGCTTCGCTCTGGCTAGATGGTGCTTGCTTCACGAGTAAGGATCCAGCCTCGGTACATGGTCAAATAAAGCATGAAAATGTCACAAAGCGCTAGAGTTTGTTAATGCTAAAACTGATATCATTGTTACAGAATTTCGAGACACCACCATCGCAAGCTGTGGAAAGAATATGTTTAGAGTTGATACTGTTAGATTTTTCATTAAAAAAGTTATTGAGGCGATTCACCATCGTCAGTCGTCAGCGTGAAGTACCGATCTCTGAGCGGGTCCCATCTCTGACAGATGAACACACAAATGCAGCTGCAAACGAGGGGAACTAGTTAAGCTCCTCCGTCTCTACTTGGTACAGGGCATTATAGAAATTTTAACATAAATTAAGAGAGAATATAAAAGACGTATATATCCTCGTTTTATTTTTAGATCAGACGCTGTCATTAACGCGAATAATGGTGATTAGTTAATAAATGGAAAGTCTTTAATGCAAAATTGGTTTTTGTTCTTAGAATGCATTGGCCTATTTGTTTCGCTGAAATTTGGCTTATGCTGATTTGTTGTGAGAGAAAAATATTATTTCATCGCTGAAAAATACTGCTAAAGCAGTGCGGAAGAGGGACACATTTTCAATGCTTCGATGTACTGTGTTAGAGGACGGAGCGAGTACTCATCTAGAAAATCCTCAATCTCTTAGCTTCCGTAGGGCAGCTCCGGTGCTAACATCGAACCGAGTCTGGCTGGTCTTGTCAAAATCGATGTCGAGGATGGTTCGTCCTCCCTGGTGTGAGCGCCGATTAGTGGATCCACATTACAATAAAAAATAGTACGTTTGTTTTGCCTCAGTCATATGTGCAGGTAAGAGCAGCTCCAGTGTGATGAATATCAAACCAAGAGCCTGTCTAACCAAACCATGAACACTGCAGCCAACGAACCGTAGACACTAGAAGCAAAATCAGATGCTACAGACTCAGCGAACACAGGTGAATAAAGTAATCCCAAACAAACACAAATGAGCATAGGTTGGAACTTTCCGTCTACTGAGCCGCATATAGAGAAATAGTCCTTTTTATGTGTATAGGGCCCACACAACTGATGTCCACACAGGAGGTTGCCGAACAGAACTTTCGTTTAGCCCTTTGGAACCATATGGTGCGCTGTAGCACTAGAGCTGCTCTAAGTCTAAGACATGGCTCGTTTCCAGGCACTAAAATTGAGTCCCCGTCACATCGGATATCTGACAATAGTTTAGAGTATTAAATATAAATTAATTATAAAATTAATTGCATAAATAGAGACTAATCTGCGAGACGAATCTAGTAAGCCTAATTATTTCATAATTTGACAACATGGTGCTACAAGAAACATGTGCTGATGATGATGGTTAATTAGGCTTAATAGATTCGTCTCATAAATTAGTCTCTATCTGTGCAGTTAGTTTTATAATTAACTCATATTTACTCCTTCTAATTACGCCCATGGGGATTCCTAAAGCGTTAAAGAAAGTAGTTATATCGCCCAGTTTGCTTGGCTTATAAGTCGTACTTTTTCAGCCAACGAATAGTATTTTTCTCTCACAACAAATCAACCAACGTTACTTTCAACCATGGCTTATCAGCCAAGTGAACGTGACGTGCAGCTACGAAGGAAGGGAAATTTTGGTCAACCTCCAGGAAGCTTCCCCAGTGCCTTGTTATTTGACAATTAATGAGAGCAAGATTAGTAAAAACAAATAAATTGTACTTTTGATGTGATGTGAATCTTTGCTCTCGTCAGACGGCGGTTGCTTAGGCACATGGTCAAACAAAGCGCGAAAATGACACAAGCGCCAGATATGTTAATGCTTAAACTGATGTCATTGTTAACAACTTTCTAGACACCACCATCGCAACTTGGGGAAAGAATATGTTTGAATTTGATAGGTTTTGATGAAGGCGTAATTTCTGCATAGTGGTACCAATAAAGAAACCACAAAAAAATAGATTGGACACCGCTACACCAGGTCAGTCCACTCCAATTGCCTGGCCTAGAGTAGTTGATGACAACCCACGCTCAGTCCGCTCTAATTGCGGTTCTGATGTGTAGTATTGGGAAGCTTCGCTCTGGCTAGATGGTGCTTGCTTCACGAGTAAGGATCCAGCCTCGGTACATGGTCAAATAAAGCATGAAAATGTCGCAAAGCGCTAGAGTTTGTTAATGCTAAAACTGATATCATTGTTACAGAATTTCGAGACACCACCATCGCAAGCTGTGGAAAGAATATGTTTAGAGTTGATACTGTTAGATTTTTCATTAAAAAAGTTATTGAGGCGATTCACCATCGTCAGTCGTCAGCGTGAAGTACCAATCTCCGAGCGGGTCCCATCAACCTTAGCTCAAGAGAACCTCGCTCTTAGCTTCCTTAGCTCAAGAGAACCTCTTATAACCTTTCAGAAAAACAGAGGGCCTCTTGGCTCCTCAGTACCGCCTACACCCTGTTGCCTTCTCTTCCTTACTCTCCTTCCCACAGCTAGCAATGGATACCTTCACTCCGACCTCGGCAACGCAGACTGAGCACCACCGAGAGGAAGAGCTCCGGAAGGGGCGCCTCGTTTTGTTCGGGCTGCTTACCTCCTACTCCGGCCTGTTGATGTACCTCTTGTGGGGCGACTTGGTGTCCGTGGCCTCCGTCGGGGTGACCTACGTCGCCGTCGGCCTCCTGCTCGGCAGGCGCTTCGGTTGCTGGGAGCCAAGAACCGACGGAGGAAGACGGTGGCTGGGCCCCGTCACCTGCTTCCTCTTCCTGTCGCTCGGGGTCCTTCAGGTATCCATGGTCCTTCAGCTTTGCAGGGTCCTTCAGGTAACCAGGTTGGCTCGAACCGCGGCGTCCTCGACGTCGGCGCCGATGCTTGTGGCGGCCGCGGGCGCGACCGCTCTCGGGGTCGGAGGCTGCTGCGCGTACTTGCTTCACCGACGGAGCTGGTATGTGTTGGATCTTGATTCTTGAGCACGTTCGGATGGTCCGGTAAACAGTAGATTTCGGTTGGTTTTGGACGATAGAATGGTATATTCTGGGAGCGAGAATAAGCTGAAACAGAATAAAGGGGCGTTTAGTTTCCATCAAAATCTAAACTTTGTACTATAAAAAGAAGATTTCTGGTCACATCGAGTACTAAATATTAACGAAATCAAAAATTAATTGCATAGTTTGGTCGTACTTTGCGAGACGAACGTTTTGAGCCTAATTAGTCAACGATTGGACAATAATTCACAAATACAAACGAAACACTACGTAATGCTACAGTGCTGGCACAGTAATTTTGGTTGTCCAAAATCGGGTAACTAAACAAGGGCTAAGCTGAAACCAGCGGGACTATACCAGCTGATGACTGATTATTTATTTGCAGGTCGAAGCAGCAGCGCCCTGAAGCAATCTTCTTGCCGCTTAGGCAAGATCCACGCAGTTGATTGATTGGATATATCTTGTCTCAACTCCAATGAGATATGTGTGTACTTTCTCAAGAGATGGCACGTTGTTCAGAATGTAGTACTAGTAATATCAAGATGCATAAATGTTCGAGGAGGGGTCGATCTTTTATGTAACTGGCGTGCTGTTTAGAAATGGTTGTACTGCAAAATGGAATGTTCAGACCTTTTCTTAACTTGTTTGTGCATTTAGAATATTATACGCTCATACATATATATATAGCATTTGGTTGTGCCCTGTATCGAAGAACCTGTGACTCTGAGAAAACACGAATAATCAGAACTATTTTTTAAAAGAAATAATCAGAATTATTGGTACCCAATAGGCAAATACGACACCGATATATACGGTTTTGAGTTCTCCCGCTCGACTAGAAGGAGCCGCGCCGCCGCCTGGTGACCACGCCGCGTCGCTGCTGGAAACCTTGCCGCGCGCGCCTAGCTGCGCACCTGCGCACCCGCCGCGCCGCGCGCCCACCGGCCATGCCGTGACGCTCGCCCAACGGCTCCCGCCGCGCCGCGAGCTCACACGGCTGCAGCGCCCGCCCAGCCGCGCCCCCGACGTGGGCGGCCCCTCTACGCGCGTGCCCCTGCAGCCACACACCCGGGCGCCTAGAGGTAGAAGACGACCCGCGGCCAAGAGCGCGCGACCTGCTAGCGGACGCCTGGACTTGCAGGCGGACGCCGCTGGTGATCCGAGGCAGGGCGCCACCGCCGCCGCCCAGCGCGCGCAGGCCGACCGGCAGGCGGGTGCCGTGGCCCCTCCTCGTGCCTGGAGGAAGGTCGTGCCCGCACATAGAGCCATGGCCCCGCGCCCACAACCAGGAGGTAGCCCCTTCCCGCGCCCGCGCTCTGGAGCCACGGCCTCTCCTTCGGTGCTTCTACAGCCGCCGCCGGGAACCCGCACTCACGAACAGCCCGAGCCCGATGTAGACAGACGACGCTCGTGCTTCAGTCTAGGACGAGGAGATAAGGATGAGGGGCATTATGGTCATTTAGCCCTTGCTTTTTAGATTTGGAATTTTTTTAACTCGTTTAATCCATGTTAATATGACGGACGTGAGAAGCAGGGGCAAATGGACCATTCAGTTTAAAATAACAAGGGTAAAAACACAAAGTTAAAAAAGTAGGGGCAAAATCACAATTGGCTTACTGGACAAGGGTAAGAACACAATTATCCCAAGAATATTTGTTGTTACGAAAATGTGCGGATCAAACTTTCTCAAATTTAATTAGATTTGTATAAAATATTAGTAATATTTGTATCTCTAAATAAATTTATTACATAAATAGATTCAATAGTCTATCTAATGGTATTAATTACGTGCAATAAATATTTATATTTTTTGTACGTATTTGATCAAAGTTAAATACGTTTGACTTCTCGAAAGCCAGGATGACATATAAAAGGGGGACGGAAGGAGTAGACACTGTTGGGATCCATAGGATCAACAAGTAGTGGAGATTTATTAATTTTTAGTATAAAATATACAAACGGACAGACTAATTGTGAATCTATTAATTTTTAATTGTACATAGAAGCAGACATTTATACATACACACTCAAACATCTCACTTATCGACGTGCAAGACGTCACCACTAAAATAACAATGTAGCTCACTACTAAAATAAATCAGAAAAAATACGAGTGCTCGCATTATTAAGTCGAGGACACTCAGGTGGAGAGGTTCAAAATTTGAACATACGGAGGTTATTGATATAATACTATTAACAATCATACACTACAAACAATCTTTTACTGATAAAGATACTGGTTTCAAATATCAACCATCTTACGTTCAAGTTTCAGATACCCCTTGTTATAATCTGTAAACATCATAACTGATGTCCTTTTCTGTTTACAGTGCCATCAAAGATACATAATCACCAGAAGATGAAGATCACGATGCTTTTGACTAGACCAGTTGTAGACAACTATTTATGTGTTTGCATAGATGTGACATGTTACGTTGTTGTGCCCAGCTCTGTCTTTCGAAAACTTCATGGCTGCGAACTAAGTAGTTTGTTTCTCTCCTGTCTCTAGCGCCGTGAATCTGTCTAATGATCTCTATGCATATTTGGATTGGCATTCTAAGCCAATGATGTTCGGTACTCATGAATTCCGACCATGAAGTGTAATGTATGACTCGATAGAGTGGTCATGCATGTAATGAATGGCTGTGTAATTAATGTATGGCTGAATAGAACCACGATGGCGGCAGGGCCTTACAAACCGTGCTATACGTGATACTTTATATTTTTGTGCTATGCATCTAATGATATCATATCCTTGATCTTGGATACTGGTACTAGGGGTGATCTTGAACTACCGAAGGGTGGACTAGGGGTGGTCGTGGCTCACCGATGAGGACGAGTACGACAGCCGCGAAGAAGTTGAGCACGCTTGAGATGCGGAGGTGCTCCATGAAGCAGAACATCCATGTCCCCGAGCTGTCCCCGAGCAAACACCTCTTTGCGAAGGATTGCAGTCCAGAAACAAGGTAACAACAAAGGCGGCGTAGGAGTAATATAATACACCGCTCTTTGCTGTATTACTAGCCTTGCTGTTACGCGCGCATGGAAGTCGGGACTCGAGGCGTCGTCAATCCTGGCCGGCGTGAGGCGAGCAGTTGCCATACATGGAGACAGTCAGACATGCGTCGGCGTGACAAAAGAATTTTTTTTAACAACATCGTGACAAAAAGAATTGAAGAGCGGTTAGATGCCACCGATGGTTTCTTGGGCCGGGCTCTACTGAGCCGAGTAATGTGACTGTTGGAGGCCCCAATAGGCAATACGTAGGTCGCTTGCTGCCCTTCTCTCTCTCTCTTGAACATAAAGTCGCAAGCTGCTTCGCAAATTAGGAATTCTCGATTTGTTGTTTTCTACGACGGCTTTTAGGAACAATCAGGACGGTCTTGGGCCTCTACAGGCTACAGGTTAAATATGTACATACATAGACAAAAATAAAATGTTAAAGCAAAAAAAAAAAAAATTGACAAGAGAAAGAACAAAAGGGAAAAAAATAACAACCAAAAACACTATAGCCATTCTCGAAACCATTCCCCATGTTTTTATTTTTGAAATTTTCACCTCCACACGCGTTTCCTCAAACTTGTTTTCGGAATAGGACAAATTGGATGTATCTTTCACTTCTTATTGGAAATTTTAGTGTCTGCTTAGAACACGCTGAAGCCGAGAGATGGTGTAACACTCGAATCCCGGCGATCTCACAATGACGAGGACATAGAAACTCCAACAAGGTAGCCAGTTCTTTTTGAGATACGACGAGAAACCGATCAGGTTGTTAGTTGGGTCAGAGAAATCTCGATATTTAATTCTCAATTCGAACGCTCTCTCTACATTTGACCCCCCTAATTCGTTTTGAACATCCGGTGCCCCTGAGCCACAGTTGGGTCCGCCCCTCTCCCTCTCACTGACGCACGGGCCCCACCTGTCATCTTCTTCTTCCTCCTCTTCTCCTCTTCTCTTCTTCCATTGGCCGGCCTCCTCCACCTCCTCCGCGTGCTGCTCGGAAGTCCGCGCCCACTCGTGTCGTCCTCGGAGGTCTGCGCTGCTCGGAGGTCCACATGCTCCGTGCCCTCCTCGTCGTGCCAGGCGGGGCTGGCTGCTGCTTCTCCGCTGGAGCCACCAAGGCTGGCCCGACGCCACCAGAGGTGCGGAGGCGGCGAAGGGAGTACTCGACCCCGGACAACGATCGAGAAGTAGCCACGGCCGGAGGAGCAGTCGTCTGTGGGCGCCGCGCCGCACGTGGAAGTGACCTCGGCCATGGGCACCAGGGCTGCCGCGGGCGCGACCTCGGCAGCTGGCATGAGGGCCACCACTCTAGAGCCACCCGACTGCCTCCTGGGCGCCACGCTCCGCCGCACCGCCGGCGGCCCAGGTCCGCCCATGTCTTCGCGGTGGCCAAGCGTCCACGCCGTCGCTGCCCGTCTTTGCCCGCGTCAGATTCGCCTGCATCCACGTGCGCGCCTTCTTGCCTGAGCTACTGCCATGCCCACATCGCTGCCTACGCAGCGCTGCCCACATCCGCGCCGCCGTGGTTCCATCTCCGGCCACCACGTACCCAGCTCCTCTCGCATCCATGAGGCCGCCTGCCCACCTACGCCCGCGAATCCTTGACCGCCCATGGGTCCGCGTCTACCCGCAGGTCGCAGCTGTATGTGCCCGCCGCGGAGCTACCCGCTGACGCCGGAGCAGGCCGCTAGAGGCGCGGCCCACCGGAAGCGCGAGGCTGGGGCGCGGCGCCGAAGTGAGCCGCCGAAGGCGCAGCCGCCCGCGACGGCATTATGCGTGACGGCAGGTGCGGGAGGCGGGGAGGGTGGTGGGGACAGGAAACAGGAAAAAAAGAGAAAGGGAGAGAGGAACAAGAAAGCGATAGAGGCAAGAATGTCATTTCACCGTTGTTTTCTCTCCTCAACCGGTCCGTGATGTCCTGTGACCTAATTTCACCGAACCAGAGTGTCTTCTGGCAAAATGCTCCAAAGTGGGTGTCCGTTATATATATATATATATATATATATATACATTAATTTACGATAATGTCAATACATATTTACGATAGTTGGATTACTATAACACACGGGGATATTTATCATAACGTTATAGTAAACCACTTAGTAAGGAGTTACTATAATCTCGTAAATTAATATAGTAATTAGCGTAACTCAAAGTGGCTACTGAATATACTCTCCCTTCCCTATACATTCAGTAGCCAGCTACAAAATAAGTTATTCTGTAGCCACCTCCATTTACGATAATTTTATATACTAATTTACGATAATGTCAATACATATTTATGATAGTTGGGTTACTATAACACATAGGGATATTTACCATAACGTTACAGTAAACCACTTAGTAAGGAGTTACTATAATCTCATAAATTAACATAGTAATTATCGTAACTCAAAGTTGCTACAGAATAAGTTATTTTGTAGTCAGCTTTTGCATGGTAGTATATATATATATGCATTTGGTTGTGCCCTGTATCGAAGAACCTGTGACTCTGTGAGAAAAGAACACGAATAATAAGAATTATTATTGTAAGAAATAATCAGAATTATTGGTACCCAATAGGCAAATACGACACGGATATATACGGTTTTGAGGTCTCCCGCTCGACTAGAAGAGGGCAACAATTTCGTTACTCTTCAAATTCGTACCCTAATGTAAAATTATTCGACGCCTCTTCCAGAAATAAACCGCAGCTGGTTGAACCATATCTTATCATGGTTTCGTTTCACTCTGGAACAGATTCCAGATGTCGGTGCGTTACCCTGCCAAGATGTTAAGATACACAACTATTAACTACTATCTTCCATCTGAATATGATAGAATTCTAATTTACTATAGTTGCCATGTTTGCTTGGCTTGTGAGAGAAAAATACTGTTCGTTGGCTGAAAAAGTACGATTTATAAACCAATCGAACCGATATCAACAGTAAAACATCGGGCATAATTCGTAAAGGAGGTGAGCTATTGTCATGTACCATTATTACTCCCTAGATGGCGCCAGCAGCAGCAATATTGCAGGGATCGGCATGCGCCAGCAGCGGCACTCCAGGGATCAGCACGAAGGCGAGAGTTAAGAGGATTAAAGAGGGCAAGAATTAGTTATTTATGGAGTTTATTTCCTTTTATTTATCAGGCCAAGTAAATACAAAATGCTTAGACAGTTCTTCTGACTGGGCTAAAAACGTGAGCTGAAATTACAAGAAAGATAAAGCCGAGCTAATCAGCCAGTTCACTGGTTGGTTTCTGAACTGATAAGCCCGGCTAGTGCTGGTTTGTTGTGAGAGAAAAATACTATACCATGGCTAATAAGCACTGGCTGAAACCAACAAGTGAACAAGCTGAATAAAGAAAGTTGTTCCTTTTGAAAAAAAAAGAGATGTCGGGACCAATACTAGGGTATCCAAAGAGGAGGGACTAATGGCCGTTCTACGTTAATCCATCCAGTCAGTCAAAGGTGCGACTACCGCTCCAACCGACATCGAGGGCACGGGCTCCGCCTCACCCGTCTCCAAGGTCGTGCGATCCGCCTCGCCCGACCTCTAGGGACGGGCTCCGCCCCGCCCGACACCGAGGCCGCGGGCTCCATCTCGCTCGACCCCCGAGGGCGGGCTCCGCCTCGTCCGACGTTTGAGGGCAGGCTCCGCCTCGCCCGATCCCTCGGGCACGGCTCCTAACGGAAGCTCACACCGCCGTCAACCACTACGGGCCAAAAAGTACAACCCAAGGTCAAACTTCTAGCATTCTAGCATCGTGCAGGGAGCAATCACGTCTCAACACGACCCGTCCCTACGACATGTCCCTATGCTGCCTACTCCATGTACGGCCGCTGATCAGCATGCTGGTTCGCCGCGCCGCCTGCCGGGGCGGAGTGGGACGTCACGACCCGCTGACAACGCCAGGGCATGGCATCATCGGCGGACAAGCGTCCGACGTGGAGCTATCTCTATCACCACCTGCTGTGTCAGCGGGACCCGCGCAAAGGAAAAGAAAGGTCCGACGACCCTAAAGGACTTTCTCTCTCTCTCGTTCTCATATTTTCTCCAGCTGTAATCCGTGCTTTCTCTTGGCCTACAAAAGGGAAAGTAGGGCACCCCACTAAAAGGACGGTAGATCAAAACCACTAGCATCGAACCTCAAACACATAGCCGAGGAGCGACCGAGCTCTCGATACCCATTCGTTCTTTCCACCAGAGACTTGGGACATGTCTCTCTCTCGCCCGTTTGTAACCCCTACTACAAACTTTTCAGTGCTAGTAACACGAGCAGCAGCAACGAACTGGACGTAGGGACATTACGTTCGAACCAGTATAAACCTCGTGTCCTCTTAGCACACCATCTGAGCCAGACGCGCAATATAAGAAATTTACTCATTGGTGTTTACTGGAAACACCGACAGTGGACGCGCCAGGTAGGGGCCTTTTGCGCGTCTCGACATCCAACACCAGGCCTCGGATAGCTAGTCACGACATCAGCTGGGTGCCGGGCGCGCACGTGTGTTTCGGGGACCTGGACTTCATCATCAAGATGGTGGGAGAGTTGGCGATGGCTCCCGCCACCGTTCGACCTCTCTACTCCGCCGGCCTCGACATAATCGCCGAGGCGCTTGAGGAGCTACGGTTGCGCGCACCGGAAGTCCGTGCCCCCGGAAGCAACCAGCTCTTCAACTTCGACTACGGGAGGTTAGAGCGCCAGCTCGACGCCTTCCTAGGACCTCGACCGTCCCGGGAGGACCTGCGGCACCTCACCTTCTCGTCCGCCAACATCATGGCGCAGACTGCCGGAGGGGAGCCGCTCTCTCCGGAATACCTCATCCAGAGCGCCCCGATAGCGCTCTTGTTCGGTCTCCGCAACGCCGTGGAGACCGATGGCCACCTTGTGGCACGACCCACGTTTTCGTCCCCCGCGAACGACGAGTTCATGGGGATGACCGAATATGTCGTGGAATCTTTCCACGACCTCCTCGCGGGAGAACCGGAGTCACCCTCCAGCTCTGACTCCAGCAAGGGGAGTCATCACCCCTCTCATGAGTGTTTCATGGCAGGTACCCCCGAGGGACACGCCAAAAGCATCCATGAAGAGGAGGCTACCCCGACGAATGACCTCGACGACGAGGTCAAGGAGGAGATAGGGGCCCCACCCCGCCTGTGGGTGGAGCAGCTAAAGGCCCGGCACCTAGAGCTCGAGGAAGCACGACTCCAGCTCGAGCAGGAAAGCGTGGAGCTCGATCGGAAGATCGAGCACCACGGAGACGGTTGGCGCGCACGCGCCATGGCCCGCGACGTGAGCCGGAGGATCATCGCGGACAATGAAGCCCTTCCACACTTCGCCCGGGCGAGTCAGAACATCGCTGCTGTGGTGGCCTTTCTCCATGGGCTTCTAGGGCCCGCAATGCCCGAGGATCATCGGGCACACCACGAAATTCGCACGCTACTCGAGCGTGCGGCTATACAGTAGGCCGAGAGCTCGCTGTCTTGGTGATGCAAGCTCAACGCTAGCCAGCGCACGCCCCCAAAGCAACCCGACAAGGACGCATCAGTCCACCAGGCGCCACAAGGCAGCAAGCAGCGCACCACGGTTCCGGTGCATGAGCGTCTTGGCCACAACCATGACAAACGCGACACCCTCGACGCCCACAGACGTACCCACGATGAGCCGAGAGAGATGGCTAGCCGTGGCTATCACCCTCGTCGTGGTAGATGCTATGATAGCGGCGAGGACCGAAGCCCAAACCCCAACCTGCTGGGGCCTCAGGCCTTCGGCCGACACATCCTCAGCGCCGCCTTCCCTCCAAGGTACCGACCACCAACAAACATCCTGAAATACTCTAGGGAAATGAACCCCGAACTATGGCTCGAGGATTATCGACTTTCCTACCAAGCCGGTGGAGCAGATAATGATGATTTCATTATTTGCAATCTTCCATTGTTCTTGGCCGATTCGGCGCGAACATGGTTGGAACACCTTCCGCCCAACAAAATCCAAAGTTAGGCGGACCTGAAAGAGATCTTCGTGGGGAACTTCCAGGGCACATACAAGCACCTTAGAAACCCATGGGATGTCAAGAACTACCGACAGAAGGCCAGAGAAACCCTTCGTAGATACATCTGGCGCTTCTCCCGGCAGTGCAATGAGCTACCTAACGTCGCCGACGTCGACGTTATAGGAGCTTTCCTGTCTGGGACCACCTACAAGTCCCTGGTTCACAAGCTGGGATGTAAGGGCCCGCGAACCACCAAGGAGCTCCTCGACATCACCACTAGCCACGCCTCGTGCGAGGAGGCGATTGGAGCGATCTTCGACCGCCTAAAAGGCAAGGCAAAGTGGGATGAGGACGCCGGTGAAGGTGCCTCCAACCATCCCATCTAGAAGAAGAACAAGCAGCGACGCGAGGGCTCGCTCGTGGCCACCGCCGACCGCAGGGGGGCCGGAAGCCCACGAAGGGTACTCCGGACCACTTCGAGAAGCAGCTCGAAGGGCTGTGCCCGAACCATTCCTTCCCCGTCAAGCATCTATACAAGGACTATAGCCTCATGAAGTAGTTCTTGTCTGGAGGCTTCAATAGGTGGGAGCATGGGAAGGACCCCAAGCCGACCACCGACGACGCCGAGGGGACGGACGGTGGCTTTCCGACGCTGGATGGCTGCCTCATGATCTTCGGAGGGTCAGCAACCTATGACTCCAAGCGTCGCCAGAAGCTCACGTGCCATGAGGTCTATATGGCCAAGTCGGACATGCCTACCTTCCTCCGGTGGTCAGAGTCCACCATAACCTTTGATTAGACCGACCACCCGGAGAGCGTCCCTTAACCGGGGAGGTATCCGCTCATGGTCGACCCGATCATCAGCATAAAGCGGCTCTCTAAGGTACTGATGGACGGAGGCAGCGGCCTCAACATCATGTACGCTGTGACTATCGATGCCATGGGCTTCATCTAATCCTGCATCCGACCGATCGGAGTGCCTTTCCACGGCATCATGCCTGGAAAGCAGGCCATGCCACTTGGGCAGATCGATCTGCCCATCACCTTTGAAGATCCATCCAATTATAGGACGGAGACCCTCACCTTCAAGGTGGTGGGGTTCCATGGAACCTACCACGTCATCCTGGGACATCCATGCTACGCGAAGTTCATGGCCATCCCCAACTACACTTACCTAAAGCTAAAGATGTCGGGCCCAAGCGGGGTCATCACCGTCGGCACCTCATTTCAGTGCGCCTATGACTATGAGGTCGAATGTTGTGATCACGCCGTAGCAATCGTCGCCTCCAAGGAACTTGTGACTATTAGGATGGAGGTCGCCGAAGAAACACCCGACCACCAGAGGTCGGCTGGGTCTTTCGAGCCAGTGGAGGGCGCTAAGGAGGTCCTCATAGACCCCAGCGGCTCCAAAAGCAAAGTGGTGAGTATTGGCACCGCACTTTCCTCCAAATAGAAAAGCACGCTCGTCGACTTCCTCCGCGCCAACAAAGACATCATTGCGTGGAAACCCTTGGACATGCCAGGCATTCCAAGAGAAGTCACCGAGCATACCTTGAAGATCAAGCCAGGCTCCAAGCCGGTGAAACAGCGCCTACGTCGCTTCGATGAGGGGAAACGTAGAGCCATCGGCGAGGAGATCATGAAGCTTTTGGTGGCTGGTTTCATCAAGGAAGTGTACCACCCCGAGTGGTTTGCCAATCCCTTTCTTGTATGAAAGAAGTGTGGGAAATAGAGAATGTGTGTTGACTACACGGGTCTCAACAAAGCGTGTCCAAAGGATCCATTTCCTTTGCCACGCATAGACCTAGTAGTCAACTCTACCTCAGGGTGCAAAACCCGTTGCTTCCTTAATACGTACTCCGGGTACCATCAAATCACGATGAAAGAGTCCAACCAGCTCATGACATCTTTTATCACCCCATTCGGATTGTTCTGCTATGTTATAATACCGTTTGGTCTGAAGAATGCCCGGGCTACATACCAATGTTGTATGCTCTAGTGTTTCAAAGACCTCATCGGGCGAACCGTTGAGGCCTACGTGGACAACATCGTGGTCAAGTCCAAGCGGGCTGACCAGGTCGTAGCCGACCTTGAGTAGACCTTCGCAAAACTCCGAGCAAACGACATTAAGCTCAACCCCGAGAAGTGCGTTTTCGGGGTCCCAAGGGGTATGCTGCTAGGCTTCATCGTCTCCGAGCGTGTCATTGAAGCCAACCTAGAGAAGATCTCAGCCATCACAAGGATGGGCCCAATTCAGAACATGAAGGGGGTACAACGAGTTATAGGGTGCCTCGCTACGCTCAGCCGCTTCATCTCACGCCTCGGTGAATGAGGTCTCCCCCTCTATCGGCTTCTAAAGAAGGCCGACCATTTCGAATGGACGCCCGAGGCCCAGGAGGCGCTTGACACGGTCTAACAGCTCCTGACGAAGGCCCCGATCCTGGTTCCTCCAACCGACAGAGAACCGCTTCTGCTCTATATTGTGGCCACCACGCAAGTGGTCAACGTCGCCCTGGTGGTGGAGCGAGAAGAAGAGGGACACGCCCTCAAAGTACAGCGCCCCATGTACTTCATTAGCGAGGTCTTGTCTGATTCCAAGACCCACTACCCCCAAATAAAAAAGCTCCTGTACCCCATCCTCATCGCTAAGAGGAAGCTACGCCACTACTTCGACTCACATCCGGTGACAGTTGCGATGTCCTTCCCCCTCGGCGAGGTCATCCAAAACTAGGATGCCACGGGAAGGATCGCGAAGTGGGCGCTCGAGCTGATGGGTCTAGGCATTGCGTATGCCTCTCAGACAACCATCAAGTCTCAAGTGCTGGCTAATTTTGTTGCAAAGTGGACCGAGGTCCAAATGCCACCAGCGGTCGTCGACCAAGACGATGTACTTCGATGGATCGCTGATGAAGAAAGGCGCCGGCGTAGGGCTGGTCTTCGTTTCGCCCCTTGGGATACGCATGAGGTACATGGTTCGCATCCATTTCCCCTCCTCCAACAATGTGGCCGAATATGAGGTGCTTGTCAATGGCATGCGCATCGCCATAGAGCTCGGTATCCGACGCCTCGATGTTCGGGGTGACTCCCAGCTGGTCATCGACCAAGTCATGAAGGAGTCAAGCTGCCACAATGCCAAGATGGCTGCATACTGCCGAGAAGTCCACCAGCAGGAGGACAAGTTCGATAGCCTCGAGCTCAAACACATCCCGAGGCATCTCAATGAGGCGGCCGACACGCTGGCGAAGGCGACGCCCGGCCGAGAGCCAGTGCCGATAGGTGTCTTCGCCAGCAATCAGCACAAGCCCTCGGTCCACTATGAGGAGCCAGAACAAGCCGGTGATGGGCCCCCTACCCTAGGCTCGGGGGCTGACCAACCATTGGCTCCATCCAACCCCGAAGTCATGGAGCTCGACGAGGATCCAGCGACAGAGCCTAACCCTCTGGTCGACTGGAAGACGCCTTACCTCGACTACCTCCTCCGTGAGGCACTACCGACGGACAAGACAGAAGCTCAGCGGCTCACGCGTCGCGCCAAGTCCTTTGTCCTTATTGAGGGCGAACTCTACTAGCGAAGCCACACTGGGATCCTGCAGCGCTGCATCCCCATCGAACAGGGGACGTCAGCTGTTGAACGACATCCACGTTGGGATCTACAGTCACCATGCCACGCCAAGGACCCTCATCAAAAATGCATTCCATCAAGGCTTGTACTAGCCGACCGCAGTAGCTGACGCCGAACAGATTGTGCACACCTATGAAGGATGTTAGTACTACGCTCGGTAGACCCACCTACTGGCCCAGGCACTCCATATGATCCCATCACGTGGCCGTTCGCGGTCTAGGGGCTTGATCTTGTCGAACCCCTCAAAAAGGCACCCGGGTGTAAGGTCGAGATGGCGACTAGAGGGGGGTGAATAGTTGTTTCTAAAACTTAATCGCGTCGGCTAACCGAAACAAGTGCGGAATTAAAACTATCGGTCTAGCCAAGACTACACCCCTCTATCTATGTTCTCTGGCACCTTTGCAAATATCCTAATTAAGCAACAAAGGTGTTGGGCTTACTAGAGCTCACCTAACCAATTCTAGGAGCAAGGTCACACAAACCTATGCTTCTAGTATTTCAAGCAATGAGGGAGCTCCTACACATGCTAGTAAGAAAAAGCACAAAGCCAACTAAGCTCACTAGCAATGCTCAATAACAAGGCAACCAATGCCAAATTAGATAGCTCAAATACTTAGCTACACAAACTAAGCAAAGTGACTAACAAGGTTACACAAACCAAATTAGGCACGCAAGGGAGCTACTTCTATGCTACACAAGCAAGAAGGTAACTAGTGAGCTACACAAGCTAACTAATTACAAGAGCAACTACACAAGCACAATGTATATAAAAGTAATCATAAGCTTATGTAAGGGGATTGCAAACCAACGGGAAGAACAAGGTTGACACGGTGATTTTCTCCCAAGGTTCACGTGCTTGCCAACACGCTAGTCCCCGTTGTGTCGACCGCTCACTTGGTGGTTCGGTGGCTAATTGGCATCACCCGCCAAGCCCGCACGTCGAGCACCGCAAGAACCTACCCCAAAAGTGAGGGTAGCTCAATGACACACTCAACTAGAGTTGCTCTTCGCGGCTCCCATGGGGCGAGCACATTGCCCCTCACAAAGCTCTTCTCCGAAGCACCGCACAAGCTTCTTGCTGGCTTCGACGGAGACCACCACCAAGCCATCTAGGAGGTGGCAACCTCCAAGAGTAACAAGCACCACCGGCTTGCAACTCGATCACCTAGTGCCACTCGATGCAATCTCATAATGCAACGCACTAGAATCACACTCACTCACAATCGATTCACACTCTTGCAAGCATAAGTGAGTTAGAGGGCATCCAAGCACTCCTACACAAGCCACATAGGCGTGAGGGTGCTCCGCTAGCAGCCCAAGGCTGGCCACACACTCCTTTTATAGCCCCAAGGGCTAAAATAACCGTTATCCCTTCACTGGACAAAGCGTGTATTGACCGGACGCGTAGGTCATAACAACCGAACGCTGAAACCTAGCGTCCGGTCACTTACAGAGAGGTTCCAGCGATGTTTTTCAGCGACCGGACGCGTCCGGTCATCACTGACCGGACTCTCCCAACGTCCAGTCACTTCTGGACACGCTAAAAACACTGACCGGATGCTGTGACTGGACTCGTAGGTGCTGATCGGACGCTGGACCCCAGCGTCCGATCATTTTTCGTGCCAGCGTCCGGTCACAGACCTTTCAGCACTAAAACGGCTATAACTCTTAGCTCCGAACTCCAATTTCGATGATCTTGGACATTTTGGAAAGCTTACTCAGAGGGCTACACATCCCACACACATACTTGATCCAAATCACAATGTATCAAAGTAGTATTCCAATCCAAGGACCATCCTATAGTTCGGAGTACACCGAAAAACCTTTTTCTCTTCTCTAAGTTGATTCACAACAACTCTAACTTCTTCTCCTTTGCAAATGTGCCAACACCACCAAGTGTGCACCACCATGTGTATATGTGTTAGCTTTTCACAAACATTTTCCAAAGGATTAGTCACTCAACTTGCCACGCCACTCGATCCTAGCAATGATGCAAAGTTAGATCACTCGAGTGGCACTAGATGACCGATATGCAAACAAGTTTGCCCCTCTTGATAGTATGGCCATCTATCATAAACCCGATCATCAACTTCTCTACACACCTATGACCGGTCAAATGAAATGCCCTAGGTTATACCTTTGCCTTGCGCATTCCATTCCATCTCCTCCAATGTCGATGCAACACATGCACCAACATGATCAACAATGATATGATCCATTTCATATCATCACGTGATCATACTGGTTCATCGATCTTAACTTCACTTGCTTTTCACCGTTGCCTTCGTCCATTGGTGCCAAGTCTTGCTCAAGCTTCACCGCCACGCGGTCCATCGCTCCAAAGCCTCCAACTTGCCCTTCATGCTTGCAACCGGTCCATCAAGCCAAGTTTTGTCTTGATCTTCTCCACCTTGATCACATGACTCAATGTCATGTCTCATGTGCAATAAGCTCCTTCATCATCACATATGTGAGCTTTGTAACATCTCCAAACCATTTTCACCATCATGACATATGTTGCTCACACATATGTACTTATGGACTAATCACCTGTGTATCTCATATAAACACAATTAGTCCACCTAGGTTGTCACTCAATTACCAAAACCACACAAGGACCTTTCACCAGGGGCTACACCCACTTGCTTGTCACCATAGACAAGTTTACAAAGTGGATAGAGGCCCGACCGATCACCACGATCAAGACCGAGCAAGCCGTGTTGTTCTTCCTTGATATCGTCCATCGCTTTGGAGTACCGAACTCCATTATCAAGGACAATGTCACGTAGTTCACTGGGAAGAAGTTCCTCTAGTTCTGCGATGAATATCACATCCACGTTGACTGGGCCACCTAGCGCACCCCCGCACGACCGGGCAGGTCGAGCGCGCAAATGGCATGGTCCTATAGGGCCTCAAGCATAGGATCTTCAACCAGTTGAACAAGTTTGGCGAACGATGGGTCGCCGAGCTTCCCGTGGTGCTCTAGAGCCTAAGGACGACCCCCAGCTAGGCCACCGACGCGCACACCATTCTTCATGGTCTATGGTTCCAAGGCTATCCTCCTGACCGACCTCAACTATGGAGCACCAAGGGTTGGGGCGTACGACGAACAGGGAGTCGAGGCGTCCCTCGAGGATGCCATGGACTAGCCATATGAAGCGCGCGACGTTGCCCTCCTCCACTCGGCCAAGTACCAGTAGGCGTTGCAATAGTACCATAGTCATCGAGTGCGGGGTCAGACCTTCAACGTCGGAGACATGGTCCTCCGCCTCGTCTAGAGCAGCAAGGACTACCACAAGCTCTCTCTATCGTGGGAGGGACCGTACATCATTGCGGAGGTGCTTCGGCCAGGCGCCTACAAGCTCAAAAGCATCGACGGCGAGGTCTTCGTCAATGCTTGGAACATCGAGTAGCTACGTCACTTTTACCCTTAATAAACGCACACTTTCTCTTATCTGGTAGACATTCTCCATGCCCGACCCTAGCAACGGTGAGGGGGTCGGGCCTCACTCGGGGGCTAATAAGAGCGCACCTATCTGGTAGACATTCTCCATACCCGATCCTCTCTCACGTTAAGACCCAGAAGTGAGGTTCGTGGAAACGAACGATGAGTAAAGTTGGTCGGACTGCGAGAAACATACGCCTCGGCAGCTATGGCGCTTTTGCTCACCAGCGTGATCAGAGTTTTTTCTGCACCCCGGGCTTTTTGGCCTTTAGCTACAAAAAGTATCGGTGCGCATCTAAGAGTCTATCCACATGGCAAACTTTCTCTATGCCCGACCCCCTCTCACGTTAAGACCTAGGAGCTAGGGTTGCGGGAACAAACTCTGAGTATAACTGGTCGGACTACGAGAAACCTACGCCCAAGTGGCTACGACACCTTTGTTTACTAGCGTGATCAGAATTTGCTCACCCGCACCCCGAGCTTCATGACCTTAATGACAGAAAGGGTTGGAACGCGCTAAGCCTTTTATATGAAAAGGGGGAGAAGGGCTAAAAACTGTTTGGCCATAACAAAATCTAAGAGCTTGTCCATTTATTATAAGTTCATCATCTGGCTTATCTACCTAACTAAATTCTTGCGCGGGATGTTCTCATCCTCTATCTCCGTAGGTAAGTCCTATCCCAGCAGGGCAATACAAGTGACCGAACGGCTTAGTTGCTGCCGAGGGACGGGTAGTGTGGCAGAACCGTACAAAATAACACACCTTCGGAGGCATCCGTCTTCCACTAGACACTAAGCACCCCGAAAGCAAGCTACATCGGGTGGGTTCCATGGGGCACACCCCAAGGGAGAGCCCGAATAATCCACATTTTCCCCCAAGGATCCAATAATGAGAACGAGTTACAATACTTAGTCCATTTCATACATCCAGAGTTCTTAGAAATATATTATTACAGTACCAAATTCAGAGTGCGGAAATTTAACAGCGGAATAAAAAGAAACATCTATCGATAATATACAAGGATCCATCTGTGCCCACCAGAAGAATCCTTCACACAAGGGCTACTCCTCAAGCAGTACCTGCAACAGGGGTAAATGAACCCTTAGTACACAATGTACTCGCATGACTTATCCGACTAGTGGGAATAATTTCCCGACTCCAAGGGATATGATAGGCTTTATGGTTTGCTAGGTTTCCTTTTTGCGGAAAGCAATACTAATGGTGAATCCTTATTTATGTTATTATTAGCAGTCATGATTAATTCATTATCTAGCCATTCTATGTAAGCACCTGTTCTACTTTCAAGCAAGAGTTGAGCAAATAGTTTCATTTCATCACCTTTCATCTTTCAGTTCTTACTATGGTGCTAGACTGTAGACAAGCCGTACCGGAACATCGGCGATTCATGAATCAATGTGCCCAGCTAGGTACCCCGAAACACACGCCCCGCTTGTACCCCAGGCACAAGCAGGACCAACCCATCACTCTCCAGTCACGGGGTCCAGGTCCCCGTCCAAACTTGGACTCCAAGCCCCCACTCCTGAGTCCCGGACTCAGTGCCATGCTTAGACCTCCACCATCCCCGCCTCCAATCATTCGGTTCGGAAAGAGCCAGAACCCACGATAAGAGAGCAACAAGCCTTTACTGCGCCCATACCCAAGTATATGCTTGGGATAATAAGTCTGTGACTTGCCTAGAACCAAATGCAATGGCCGGTCCTTAACCGACATAGACAGGGAAAAAGTGTAACCAAGCTATGCCATGTTGGCCGTAGGACACAACCTCTTACACCCACCAATACCCATACCATATCCCTGCCCGGTCTCTATTTTTCCTTTCCACCATTTTATCATGAGTGATCATAATAATCACCTATTGTGACTAACGGCAGGTTACTCACGCTACCGAAATCCTGAGCATAGCAGCTACTCGACCTATACTTGTAGGATTCATAGGTAAGTATATCTATGCATGTAGTTTCCATAAAATGCCTGTAACATAAATGCACATCACATATATATATTCAATGATCATCCAAAAATAGGGGTTATGCACCGGGGCTTGCCTTGGACAGGCGGGGTGTCAACAAAGTCAACAACTGATGCCTCTTGGGCTCCCTCCTGAACGAGAATCTCCTCCTCATACTCATCAATGATCTCCTCGTACTCTGGTTCACCCGCAGGCATGAACTGTACCAACTCATTATCTATATGCATGAAATGATGATGCAACATTTAGTAATACGGCAACAGCAACTCTTAAAATAAGAATACATCTATCAAGGTACTAAGCTAGCTTTATCGACTAAGACGCTATGTTACCTATCATTCCCACTACACAGGTATGAAACATTTCATGTATTAACTTAGCAACTAAAGGCATTCTCACACTTAATACCGATTTACTATATATATGATAAAACAAGGAGTACTAGCTACTCTATTTATCAACCTACTCTAGGGATACAAAAATTACAGTGAGCACATAATAATATAATGAACCTACTGTAAAAATTTCATGGCTAAAGCTATCACAATTTGCCACAAAAATTTCTACAAATATTAAGCTAAATAATACTAAGCTTTCCTAAATGAATTAATGAATCTATCATTATCATAGATAACTATAAACTAACTACACCAACAGATAGATAGCATTTTTGTGAACATAACAAATTTTGTTTCACTATTTTTGGACACCAATAGAATTTACTATGATTTTACGAAGATTAGTTCAAAACTAAATTCAATAAACCTTTGCTCATTTACTGGAAAAAAGAAAACTGAAATCCACCGCGTGGCCCACTCCCACACAACACGCGCGCGCGCACGACCCACCAGCGCGGCCCATGCGGGTGTGGCCCATTCGAGCGACAGCGGCCCGCGATGGGAAGGCCCGCGCGCTACGGCTATTTTGCGAAAACGTCCTTGACCTACCGGTGAATCACCCTGAGACCCACAACACTATTCCTATAGTTAGATATTTTGCAGATAAGCACTCGGAACAAATTGTCCTTACCATGGTCGGGCCCTCGGGCACCAGCGCGCGCACCGGCGTGGCGGCGCTAGCATAGGCCGGTCACGCCGGCCAGCCTAGCCCCTCCCTGCCCCCGATAGCGAGCCGATGGTCACCTTGATGCGAACACGAGGCGATGGGCGGTGAAGCGGTGAACAGAGACGCAGTCTCGAGCTCCCTCCACGGCGCCGGGCCTCCTGCAGCAGCGGCGACCATGTTCCCGTGAGCTCAGGCACAACCGAGACTAAAGGACTAGAGGATGGACATCAACAACTCACCCAGAACCTACCAGACATGATGGCTTGAGCGGGGATGGGCCGAGTGAGTCTGGCCATGCGCGCACGGCAAACACGGCGACGGCTGTGGTGGCACGGCCACGTCAATGGTGCTAGGCAGGCAGTAGCAGTGCAACTAGGGGTGCGCACAGGGTGGAGGACTATGAGGTGAGGCTGGGGGTGCAACCCATTGGACTCGAAAGAACCAGGCGGGTAATGCCCACGGCAACGACGTCTACGCCTTTAATGGCGCGGTGGCGAGCGCCGGCTCCAAATTGGAGCTTGCCAAGGTACGATGCGGGGCCAGTTGGCTAGCTAGCTAGAAGACGGAGCTGGACGTGCATTGAATTGAAAGGACACGACCTCACCATGCCGGATTGAAGGCGCGGCCTGGCCGGACCAACAGCAGAGGAGGGATGGGAAAAGGAAGGAATGGGGCCGGCTGCTGGCCCGAGCCTTGGCGGGACGTGACGACCGCACCCGAGCAATCATTGTGAGCTAGTGCTGCCACGAGAGGGGGCACACCCACGTGCGGGTGGTGGCAACGTAGTGGTGCAGTCATGGCGCCATTAATGGCGAACGACAAGCTATGCCACAGCAAGACCACGTGCACTAAATCGAAACGACAACGATGTAGAGGCGCAGGCGGACATGATGGCTACGTGCAGTGGCGCGATGGTGACAATGCGGGGCAGCATGGTGATGGGACGGCGACGCAGCGACGACAGCGGTGGAGTAGAGCGGCCAGCCCCACCAGCCCCAGTGTCCCGCCGAGCGCAGCGATGCGCGTGGTGCGTGCGTGCTTACGTGCGTGCGTGACTTGCTTAGGCGTGGCAGCGGCGATGCGGGGCCTGTGCGGTGGTGTGCACGCGCGTCGAGCAAGCCAGTGCTGCAACGCCGAGCCGAGGCATGGCGACCGCACCCAGACGGTGACACTGATCGAAAACGTGCCATGCACGATTTTTAAAGCGCCCCAAAACTCAAATCCATTACTTCAAACGCCGAACCACCTATTCTATAGTCAAGAGGGCATGTTAGGCTATCAAGACCAGCCATGAAACTACACCACTAATTAATCCAATTCGCCTACAAAAATTGCCAAACTTGGCCTCGTCAAACCGTTTTCCAACTTAGGAAATTGGACTAAGTCTTGATTGAATTCGCGTCAAATGCGATTTCTAAGCTATTAATCATGCTAGCTAGTGAATTCATTTCTTGATCGTAGGTATTTCATTGTCACCTACAAAGTTTGTACCACAAACTTAATTAAAGTGTCGTATATGCATTTTATAGCATTTTTGCTTAATAAAAATTGATTTAGAACCCTAAGTAATATAACTTGACTATGAAATGTAACTTTTGTTTCGCATTTCCATTGATCGTTTCGAGTTACAGAAATTGATTTACACACTATTTTACATATACTATCACATAAACATGATGCCCATGCAGTGTTTTAGCAAAAGATTTACAGTGTAACACCGAGGGTGTTACAAATCTATCCCACTAAAACAAAATCTTGACCTGAGATTTTATGTGTCTAGTGTGGGAAAAGGGATAAGAATTACATTTCAATGTAGACCTTGATGAACTAGAAAGAAGATGGGGGTAATGCTTCAAGATATAGCTCTCTTGTTCCCACGTGGCTTCATCCTTTGAGTGGTTTTGCCACTAAACCTTGTAGAATTTCACCACATTATTCCTTGTCACTCTTTCCTTTTCGTCCAAGATCTTGACAGGATGCTCAATATACATCAAGTCAGGCTAGAGAGGAAGTCCTTCAATTTCCACAGCTTCATTAGGGACCCGTAAACATTTCTTCAACTGGGATACGTGAAACACATTATGTACCGCCGAGAAAATAACGGGAAGCTGGAGACGATAAGCAGCTAGGCCACACTATTCCAAAACCTTATAAGGACCCACATATCGAGGGGCTAGCTTGCCGCGGACACCAAACCGATGCACCCCTCTCATAGGAGACACCTTGAGGTACACATGATCCCCAACTATAAACTGCAAAGGCCTTCTTCGCTTGTCCGCATAAGCTTTCTGTCGGCTCTGAGCTGCCTTCGAATGACTCTGAACAATGCTAACTTGCTCTCGAGCTTCTTTGATGAAATCAGGCCCAAAATATCCCCGATCTCCCACTTCAACCCAATTAAGTGGTGTCCTTCATTTCTTTCCATATAGAGCTTCGAATGGTGCCATACGAATGCTTTCTTGATAGCTATTGTTGTAAGAAAACTCAGCTAACTTCAGGCATTCGTCCCACTTCTCAGGAAAAGAAATGGCACAAGCTCTCAACATGTCCTCGAGTACCTGGTTCACCCTTTCAGTTTGGCCATCAGTTTGTGGATGATAAGCTGAGCTTCTGAGGAGACGAGTACCAAGACATTGTTGTAGTTGCTCCTAGAAATGAGAGACAAAAATTGACCCTCTTTCAGAGATGATAGTAAGGGGAACTCTATGTAGGGTCACAACCCGGTCAAAATATATCTGGGCATACTTCCTGGCTGAATATCTGGTGTCCACTGGAAGAAAATGAGCAGACTTAGTGAGACGGTCCATAATGACCCAAATAGAGTCATAGCCCTTAGATGTGTGGGCAAACCCTCAACAAAGTCCATGGAAATGTCTTCCTATTTCCACACAGGGATCGGCAAAGGTTGCAAATATCCCGGGATACGCATATGATCTGCCTTAACTCTCCCACAAGTGTCGCACTCCGCGACGTACTTGGTGATATCCTGCTTCATGTTGGGCCACCAATATAAGTGGCGCAAATTATGGTACATCTTGTTACTGCCAGGATGGATAGACAATTTGGAATGGTGAGCTTCATTCAAAATCTTCCTTCTCAGCTCCTCATTTGATGAAACCACCAATCTGTCCTTGTACCTCACTACACCTTGCTCATCAATACTAAATTGGGGACCACGCCCTTCGGGCAATTAATTTCTTGATGTGTGGAATTTCTAAAGTATCTTGCCTTTGCTCTATACTAATCTGCTCAAGTAAGTCTGAGACTAAGGCAATATGAGCTAGCACCTCAGCATGGTTGAGAGACAAAGGTGCTTCTTCAACCTGATATGACTTCAGGCTCAGAGCATCAGCTACCACATTGGCTTTTCCATGGTGGTAATGTACCTCCAAGTTATAATCCTTGATCAATTCCAACTATCTCCTTTGCCTCATATTTAACTTGGACTGAGTGAAAATATATTTGAGGCTCTTGTGATCTATAAAAATGTGTACTTTGTTGTCCAACAAATAATGCCTCCAAATTTTTAGAGCGTGGACCACAGCAGCCAGCTCTAAATCATGGGTGGGTAATTCACTTCATGCTTTTTTAGTTGGCGTGAAGCATAAGCTATCACACGCCCCTCCTGCTTAAGCACACATCCCAACCCCGTCTTCGAGGCATCACAATATACATCAAAAGGTCTGTCAATATCTGGTTGGGCCAAAATAGGAGCAGTGGTAAGAAATTTCTTTAAAGCTTGGAAGGCTTCTTCATAGGCCGGGCTCCAAACAAACTAGGCTTCTTTTTGGAGCAGCTTGGTCATCGGTTGAGCTATCTTGGAGAAATCTGGAATGAAATGCTAATAGTATCCAGCAAGACCAAAGAACTGATGAATCTGGTGTACTGACTTGGGAGACTTCCAATTTAGCACATCTTGCACCTTGCCGGGGTCTACAGATATACCTTTAGGTGTCAGAACATGTTCCAAAAACTGCACTCGATCTAACCAAAATTCACACTTGCTAAATTTAGCATACAGCTTGTGTTCCCTCAATCGAGTCAGTACTATCCGAAGGTGTTGGGCATGCTCTTCCTTGTTCTTGGAATATATCAAGATATCATCAATGAATACCACCACAAATTTGTCCAACTCCGGCATAAAGACTGAATTCATGAGATACATGAAGAATGCAGGAGCATTGGTGAGACCAAAAGACATGACTAGGTATTCATACAACCCATACCTAGTAGAAAAAGTTGTCTGGTATATCTTGTGGTCTAATCTTGATTTGATGATAGCCTGAATGGAGATCAATCTTGGAGAACACCTTGGCACCAGCTAGTTGATCGAACAAAGTATCAATACGCGGTAAAGGATACTTGTTCTTAATGGTTACCGTATTAAGAGGGTGGTAATCCACACACATCCATAGAGTGCCATCTTCTTCTTCACAAAAATGGCTGGACAACCCCATTGTGAAGAGCTAGGACGGATAAATTCCTTTTCCAACAACTCTTCTAACTGCTTCTTCATTTCAGCCAATTCCTTCGGGGCCATGTGGTACGGGCGTCGGGAGATAGGGGCAGTGCCAGGCTCTAACTCAATGGAGAACTCCACATCTCTATCCGGTGGCAACCCAGGTAGATCTTCAGGAAAGACATCCGGGAACTCATAGACCACAGGAATAGATGTAAGATCATGAGAGGCTTCAGCATAAGCAGCAACAGGTAAGGCTGGATCTAAGGGCATAGGAAGAGACATCCTATCCTCAAAGGAAGGAATCCATAACTCAACAACTCTCTACTTTAGATCCAAGACAACCCCATATACACGCAACCAGTTCATTCCTAGAATTGCATCAATGCCTTGCCCAGGCAGCACCATGAACTGCAGACGGTAAGTGTGAGTGGCTAATACTAAGCCCACTATGTTCGTCCGAGTATTAACGCACAACTACGCACCTGGAGTACTGATTCTATAGGCAAAAGGTATAGCCATAAGAGGTATATTGTGCCGGTGTGCAAATCCCATGCTCATGAATGAATGTGATGCACTAGAATCAAACAACACATAAGCTGGATGGGAATCAATGGTGAACATACCGGCCAACACCGGTTCATTTTGCAATATTTCCTTGGCCTCCATGAAATTAACCTATCTAGAGCGGCTCACTGGCACTTTCTTCTTTATAAATGTCCGCTTGATTAGACGAGAGTTAGCTGAGGGCTGAGCAGACTGGGTTGGCTGATTTTGTGGACACTCTTGGGTATAGTGGCCTTCCTTGCCACACTTGAAACAAGCACCAGGCTTGTTCCCTAGTCCTTGACAAGGTGGGACTTGCTGTACCTAAGGCTGCTGATGTTGTACCTGCTAGGTAGGTGCACGGTACTAAGTGAAAGGTGCCTAAAGAGTCTACTGAGGCTGTCGAAATGAATGCCCACACAAAGACTGATAGGGCACTCGCCTAACAACCTGTACCTTCTATGCCTGGGGGTGACTAGAAGACCCAGTAGCCACCCACTTGCGCTTCCATTTTGCCTGAGAGTCATGCTGCAATCCCTCCATGGCACTAGCAGCGTTCATCATTGCCCCAAAGGTCTGATAGTTTCCTATATATAACTCCTTCTGCAAGATGCAAGAGAGGCCACGATAAAAACGGTCTCTCTTCTTCTCATCTGTATCAACATGAGTCCCAGCATACTGTGACAAGTGGTTGAACTTGTTGACATAGTCCATCACGGACATGCTTCCTTGTTGAAGGTCTAGAAACTCTATCAACTTCCTATTTAGAACACTAGTAGGAATATAATACTCTCTGAAGGCCGTAGTGAACTCCTACCAGGTCACCCAATGATCCGCCAGTTGCATGGCATTAAAGGTGTCCCACTATGCACTAGCAGATCCCAACAGCTGTTGCGCTGCAAAGCGCACCTTCTGCTCCTTAGTTACGGTGAGAAGCAAAAACTTTTGCTCCAGGACATGAAGCCAATGCTCCGCATCTAGAGGCTCAGCCATCGACGTGAACATGGGTGGGTGCGTCTTTATGAAATCCTAATAAGAGCAGGGTCCCTCAGGACCGCGGGCACCACCCCCGTTCCCACCATTGCCTCCATGGCCTCCATGGGCAAAGCCACCGATAGCCTGTGCCAGTAGCTCCATGGCATGGGCTGACTCACAACGAGCAGCCAACATCTCTGCCATCATCTCCGCATGAGTCATCAGAGGTGGCGGAGGAGGAGGAGCCAGAAGTGGAGCCTCATGGCTCTCCCTATTGCCGTTTCCATTGCCCCAGCCACTTTCACCTTGGCGTTCACCAAGACCGTGGCCCACTCCGGCACTGGTGCTCCCACAACCGGACCTCAAGTTCATCTGAAAACAGATAGGAACCAAGTATTTAGGACAACCCTCCAGATTAGGAATAGGAGATAGAGAAATGATAAGACATTATTAAAGCATTCTTTTAGTTCATCCTATCAATTTACTAATCCAAATTATACGTGTAGGGGGAGTTTTGTTTAAGCAAGATTCTCTTATCATGATGTATGCATCGGCATGTACGCTCACACAAGCCAGAATATAGCGGCATTTGCAAAATTTCGACACATCACACACTCACTTTCCGTATGTTAAACGATTTCTTATGCAACATAAGTCATTGGACCTGCAAAAAACTGATTAGATAAAACTAGTGCCGCTATCCTAGATAGACCATATTGCTAGGGCTTATACTTATTTAGATAATTTTATCGCATCCTACTTTTCAAAAAACTTTTGTTGGTCAAATTTTAGGTTTTAGAAAAGAGTGATGAAACTCGTAAACTCATTATTGGCTCTAGTACCAACTGTGGCAGAACCGCCCGAAATAACACACCTTCAGAGGCGCCCGTCTTCCGCTAGACACTAAGCACCCCGAAAGCAAGCTACATCGGGTGGGTTCCATCGGGCACACCCCAAGGGAGAGCCCGAATAATCCACATTTTTTCCCAAGGATCCAAGAATGAGAACGAGTTACAATACTTAGTCCATTTCATACATCCAGAGTTCTTAGAAATATATTATTACAGTACCAAATTCAGAGTGCTGAAATTTAACAGCGGAATGAAAAGAAACATCTATCGATAATATACAAGAATCTGTCTATGCCCACCAGAAGAATCCTTCACACAATGGCTACTCAAGCAGTACTAGCAACAGGGGTAAATGAACCCTGAGTACACAATTGTTGACACCGTTTTTTGCACGTGTCAAAATGATCGGAGTGGACTGATCGGCAAGGGGAAAGTTATTGTATACTCTGATAACCGATGAAAGCCAGCTTGTAAAGATGGTTGCCGATAGCTGGTGGTGGTCGATGGAAAGGTTGATTTAGACTCGGGCGTTGCCGATGAGGTTGGAGGTGTTATTGTCGATGCCGATGAAGAAAGACTTGAAGACTACTGCCGATGAAACAGGGAGTATGCCGATGAAGGAAGACTTGAAGACTACTGCCGATGAAACAGGGAGTATGCCGATGGGAAGGAGGACGGTGAGATTTCCATCGTAATTGAGGCGGACAGGGAAATAGATAGGAGTTGATTTCCTTTTCTATATTTGTTAGAGTATGACTCATGTAAGAGTCACGTGTTTCCTTAGATATGGGCTTGGTGTCCTAGTTGTGTTTGGTTGTGTCTCTTTAGATCAGGGTATAAATATGGAGTGAGGGGCAATGTAATGGATATATCAATCAATATCAAAACCAAGTTTTACTCCTATTTACATCTACTTACTTTTCGGCGACTTCGTCAATTTGCATATTTTTCTTTTTACGAGTTCTCATTGATTCGGCGAGTTGCATTGTCTCAGTGCGACCCTCGGCGATTCTCGAGTTCCGCGTGAGTACCTCTTGGCCGTGACTTCCGGGCGTATCGCTGTTGTCAGGACCAAAGTGCTCGTATCTTCATCCTTGTCGATTAACAGGTCAAATCGACTGGCACGCTTTGGATATCGATTCGGGTATTAGCCCTTTGTGTTTGCAGATCCACTTTTGCATCAACAACAATGTACTCGCAAGACTTATCCGACTAGTGGGAATAATTTCTAGACTCCAAGGGATATGATAGGCTTTATAGTTTGCTGGGTTTCCTTTTTCCGGAAAGCAATACTAATGGTGAATCCTTATTTATGTTATTATTAGCAGTCATGATTAATTCATTATCTAGCCATTCTATGTAAGCACATGTTCTACTTTCAAGCGAGAGTTGAGCAAACAGTTCCATTTCATCACCTTTCATCTTTCAGTTCTTACTACGGTGTTAGGCTATAGACAAACCGTTCTAGAACACCAGCGATTCATGAATAAATGTGTCCAGCTGGGTACCCTGAAACACATGCCCTGCTTATACCCCAGGCACAAGCAAGACCAACCCACCACTCTCCTGTCACAGGGTCTAGGTCCCCGTCCAAACTTGGACTCTAAGCCCCTGCTCCTGAGTCACGGACTCAGTGCAGTGCTTAGACCTCCACCATCCCCGCCTCCAATCAGTCAGTTCAAAAAGAGCCGAAACCCACGACAAGAGAGCAATAAGCCTTCCCTGCGCCCATACCAAGTATGTGCTTGGGATAATAAGTCTGTGACTTGCCTAGAACCCAATGCAATGGCCGGTCCTTAACCGACACAGACAGGGAAAAAGTGTAACCAAGTTATGCCCTATTGGCCACAGGACACAACCTCTTACACCCACCAATACCCATACCATATCCCTATCCGATCTCTATTTTTCCTTTCCACCATTTTATCATGAGTGATCATAATAATCACCTATTGTGAGTAACGATAGGTTACACACACTACCAAAATCCTAAGCATAGCAGCTATTCGACCTATACTAGTAGGACTCATATGTAAGTATATCTATGCATATAGTTTCCATAAAATGCCTCTAACATAAATGCACATCATATATATATATATTCAATGATCATCCAAAAATAGGGGTTATGCACCGGGGCTTGCCTTGGGCAGGCGGGGTGTCAACAAAGTCAGCAACTGATGCCTCCGGGGCTCCCTCCTGAATGAGAATCTCCTCCTCGTACTCTTTAATGATCTCCTCGTACTTCGGTTCACCCGCAGGCACGAACTCTACCAACTCATTATCTATATGCGTGAAATGATGATGCAACACTTCGTAATGCGGCAAGAACAACCCTTAAAATAAGAATACATCTATCAAGGTACTAAGCTAGCTTTACCGACTAAGACGCTATGTTACCTATCATTCCCACTACACAGGTATGAAACATTTCATGTATTAACTTAGCAACTAAAGGCATTCTCACTCTTAATACCGGTTTACTATATATATGATAAAACAAGGAGTACTAGCTACTCAATTTATCAACCTACTCTAGCGCTACAGAAATTACAGTGAGCACATAATAATCTAATGAATCTACTGTAAAAATTTCATGGCTAAAGCTATCACCAATTTGCCACAAAAATTCCTACAAATATTAAGCTAAATAATATTAAGCTTTCCTAAATGAATTAATGAATCTATCATTATCACAGATAACTGTAAACTAACTACACCAGCAGATAGATAGCATTTTTGTGAACATAACAAATTTTGTTTCACTATTTTTGGACACCTACAGAATTTACTATAATTTTAGAAAGATCAGTTCAAAACTAATTTGAATAAACCTTTGCTCATTTACTAGAAAAAAAGAAAATTGAAATCCACCGCGCGGCCCGCGGACGAGCGGCGCGGCCCACTCCCGCTTAACGCGTGCATGTGACCCACCAGCGCGGCCCATGCGGGCGCGGCCCATCCGAGTGACAGCGGCCCTCGACAGGAAGGCCCACGCGCTATGGCTATTTTGCGAAAACATGCTTGACCTACCGGTGAATCACCCTGAGACCCACGACACTATTCCTACAGTCATATATTTTGCAGATAATCCCTCAGAACAAACTGTCTTTACCACGGCTAGCCCAGCCCTTCCCCGCCCCCGATAGCGAGCAGATGCTCACCTTGATGCGAACACGAGGCGATGGGCGGTGAAGCGGTGAACAGAGACGCGGTTTCGAGCTGCCTCCACGGCGGCGGGCCTCCTGCAGCGGCGGCAACCATGTTCCCGTGAGCTCAGGCACAACCGAGACTAAAGGACTAGAGGATGGGCATCAGCATCTCACTCAGAACCTACCAGACGTGATGGCTTGACCGGGAACGGACCGAGTGAGTCCGGCCACGCGCGCACGGCAAACACGGCGACAGTCGCGGTGGCGTGACCGCGTCAACGGCGCTGGGCAGGCAGTAGCAGTGCAACTAGGGGTGCGCACAGGGTGGAGGACTATGAGGCGAGGCTAGGGGCACAACCAATTGGACTCGGAAGAACCAGGCGGGTAATGCC
Source organism: Miscanthus lutarioriparius (assembly GCA_904845875.1). Taxonomy (NCBI): domain Eukaryota; kingdom Viridiplantae; phylum Streptophyta; class Magnoliopsida; order Poales; family Poaceae; genus Miscanthus; species Miscanthus lutarioriparius. Next base: position 133,098,139 of record CAJGYO010000007.1, on the reverse strand, counting down.
CACGGCAACGGCGCCTACACCTTTAATGGCGTGACGGCGGGCGTCGGCTCCAAATTGGAGCTTGCCAAGGTACGATGCGTCATGGTGCGGGGCCGGTTGGCTAGCTAGCTAGAAGACAGAGCTGGACGCGCGTTGAATTGAAAGGACACGAACTCACCGTGTCGGATTGAAGGCGTGGCCTAGCCGGGCCGGCAGCAGGGGAGGGAGGGGAAAGGGAAGGAATGGGGCCGGCTGCTAGCCCAAGCCATGGCAGGACATGACGACTGCACCCAAGTAATCATTACGAGCCAGCGCAGCCAGGAGAGGGGGCACACCCACGTGCGAGCGGTGGCAACATAGTTGCGCGGTCGTGGCGCCATTAATGGTGAATGACAAGCTATGCCACAGCAAGACCACGTGCACTAAATTGAAATGACAGCGACACAGACGCGTAGGTGGACGCGATGGCTGAGTGCAGTCATGTGACGGTGATAATGCAGGGCAGCACGGTGATGGGACTGCGGTGGAGCAGAGCATCCAAGCCCACCGGCCCTAGTGTCCCGCCGAGCGTGGCGATGCGCGTGAGTGCGTGCGTGCTTGCGTGCGTGAGTGACTTGCTTGGACGCAGCAGCGGCGATGCGGGGCCTACGTCAGTGGTGTGCGTGTGCGTCAAGCAAGCCAGCGCTACAACACCGAGCCGAGGCATGGTGACCGCGCCCAGACACTGACATCGATCGGAAACATGCCATGCACGATTTTTAAAGCGCCCCAAAACTCAAATCCATTACTTCAAACGTCGAACCACCTATTCTATAGTCAAGAGGGCATGTTAGGCTATCAAGACCAGCCATGAAACCACACCACTAATTAATCCAATTCGCCTACAAAACTTGCCAAACTTGGCCTCGTCAAACCATTTTCCGACTTAGGAAATTCGACTAAGTCTTGATCGAATTCGCGTCAAATTCGATTTCCAAGCTATTAATCATGCTAGCTAGTGATTTCATTTCTCGATCGCAGGTATTTCATTGTCACCTACAAAGTTTGTACCACAAACTTTATTAAAGTTCTGTATATGCGTTCTATAGCATTTTCGCTTAATAAAAATTGATTTAAAACCCTAAGTAATATAACTTGACTATGATATGTAACTTTCGTTTCGCGTTTCTATTGATCGTTTCCAGTTACACAAATTGATTTACACACTATTTTACATACACTATCACATAAACATGATGCCCATATAGTGTTTTAGCAAAAGATTTATAGTGTAACACCGAGGGTGTTATAGGTAGGGAGCAGCAGGATGCCCCACACGGGTTATGCCGACCCCGTTACGAATGACGGACCCAGATTCCGCTTGAACATATTCGGTAAGCGCTCCCTGAACCCGTCTCTCGTACCATTGAGGTAATTCCTATTGCCCGTGGGGCACCCTTAATTTACGTACATTTATTTCGCGATCGAGCCCTCGACCCTAGTAACGACAAGGGGTCGGGCCTCGCTCGGGGGCTGGCAAGTATATCTGTTCGCTAGACATTCTTTATGCTTGGCCCCTTCTCACTTTAAAAACTAGAAGCAAGGTGTGCGGAAACAAACTCTAAGAAAAACTGGTCAGACAGCTAGAAACCTACGCCCCAGTGGCTACAGCATTTCTGCTCACCAGCGTGATTAGAGTTTTTTCCCTGCACCCTGAGCTTTAGCCTCCTCCCTTCCCGGAAGGGTTTGGAGGGGCCCACCTATGGAGTCTTCACCGAGGAGAGGCCCGCAGGTCGCCCAAGCCGATCAAATGGCTCGGGCCATTGCTGAGAGATGGGTAGGGAAAAATAGGACGCTCCATGTAGGTTGCGCCAACTCCATCATGAACCCATCACTTGAACCGTCGAGGTAACTTTACCAACCCCCACTTTTCTTTTCCAGTGCATGAACATTCATTCATCCATTCATTCACACATTCATTCATTCATACATTCATCTCATACATCCAAGCATTGCATATGCAATTATTGCATCACAATGCTTCGCGTAGCGTCACAAAGCGGTAGTCGTCTCATTCGACATGAGCGGCGACCGATCGAGGTTCGAAGGCCGGCCCACGAAGGGCTCGAGGCCGCCTCGCATCACATAGAGCCAGGGGAGAAAAACTTAGATGAGCCCCAGTGGCCTTGCCCGACCCTGCTCAGAAGCGGACAGGGACATCTAGACCTTTCTCGTTCGATCCTAACCTCGAGCCAAGCCCATAGAATCTCCATCGAGGATAGGCTAGCGGGCCACCCGAGCTTATCGAACGTCTCGGGCATCTACCGAGAGGCAGGTTAAGGAGCAGTGGAATGCCACATGAGGGCTATGCCGACCCCGTCAGCGAATGATGGACCCGGATTCTACTCGGACATGCCCGTTAGCGAGCCCACCGGGCACGACGCTCGAGCCATCGAAGCAAGTGTTGTTAGCTTAGCTCCTTTGGTTGTGGAAACTGAGGATAGGATGACGCATGAAATCTGGCCGACCCCTACCGACCCCCACGGGGCTCAGGGGCTCGAGCCGCCTGACCCGAAATTGGGATACTGGGGTTCGAAGGATGGCTCGTGAAGGGCCCGAGGCCGCCTCGCGTTGAACAGAGCCAGGGGGAAAACACAGATGAGCCCCAGCAGCCTTCGCTCGACCCGCTTAGAGGCAGACAGGGTCATCTCGACATTCTCGTTCGATCTTAACCTCGAGCCAAGCCCACAGAATCTCCATCAAGGAGAGGTCAGTAGGCCACCTGAGACGCTCTCTAGAGCGACACAGGCATCTACCGGGAGGCGAGTTAAGGAGCAGTGGAATGCCACATGAGAGCTATGCCGACCCTGTCATAAACGATGAACCCAGATTCCACTTGAACATGCCGGTTAGCGAGCTCACTGAGCGCGTCACTCGAGCTATCGAGGCAAGTGACATTAGCTCAACCCCTCCGGTTGCGGAAACCATGGATGGGGCGATGACCACAAAGACGAGCCGACCCTCGACTAGACCCCTACTACCTGCGAGGGCTCGAGGAAAGATTGGACTCGCAAGGAGACCAAACGTGCGGTCATAGAACGATGGCTTAGATCCTAGGGAGGGGGTATGCACGAAAACAAGAGACGCTTTCTACTGCTAGTTTCTCTATCCTCTCCTCGATCTTTATGACACCCAACCCCCAGCAACGATAGGGGGTTGGGTCTCACTCGGGGGTTGATAAGGGTATAAATTCACCCTTTCTGAAATAGTCACCGCGCCCAACCTCTTCCTCACGTTAAACCTAGTGACAAGGTCTGTGGAAACAAATGACTGAGCAAGGCTGGTCGGACTGCAAAAGACCTATGCCTCGGTGGCTACGGCATCTTTGTTCACCAGCATGATTAGAGTTTCCGTCCTATACCTCGAGCTCTATGGTCTTAACAAACAGAAGGGTCGGAAACCCCTTTTCACACATAAAAAGGGAGGAAAAACAAATTCAATCAAAGGAAATGAAATGATGAGTTTGTTTTTACGATACACAAGGGTCGGCACTTGTCCGTTGATTACAATAATTATCATCCGACCTATCTAACTAACTAGCCCCTCTAGGGGAGAACTATGTCTTCTATCCTATCCGCCAGGTCCTGCGAAAGGGGAGCCACCGCCACTTCCATCTCCTCCAGCTCATGGACTTCATAGCCAGGCGCGAAGTCGTGGCTCATCGCCTTTAGGTCGGTGATGTCCCCATAATGAGAATGAGCAATCACGAAGGATTGATTGACCCTGGCTCAAATGGCATTCCTCTTGAGCTGGCCCACCCGAGCCGTGATCTTAACAGCATGGGCCACGAGCGAACTAGTCCCCTCCGACCACACCACCTAAAGGTCATCACAGACCACTTCGAGGGTGGCGCTCAGGATACCAAGCTCATCGTCTCCGCCTGAAGATTCCTCCTTGCCTCGGCGAGGTCCACGGCCAGCCCGGCAGAGACGCTCTTAGCTTCTAGCTTCTGGGTTGTCGCATTTCCATGCTCGGCCTAGAGGGAGCCAACCTTCTACTGCGCGTCGTCATACTCTTGTAGGCCTAGTCACGCTCGCAGAGGGCCTGGTCGCTCTCCTCGTGAGCCATGCCATGCTCCGAGCAGAGTCTCTCCATGGTTTGGAATAGCTCATCCTGCTCCTTGCGCAGCCGGGTGACCGCCTCGGCATCTTCTCTAGGGCTACGAGCTTCTCCTCGACCCCCAGCTTTAGCTCCCTTTCCAGCTCAACCTCGGCCAGAAGGTCGAGGATGCGTTGGTGGGTCTCGGCATCCTTCTAGAGCAGCTCATCCTGCTCCTCCCTAACCTTAGCGGCTTCCTCATCGTCCCACCGTGATCTCATTGATCAGGGCCTCGAACGCCCTCTCGGCCTCGTCAGCACGTCGATGGGCCTTAGCCACCCATGACCGAAGACTGCCCGCCTCCTTAGCAAGGGGAGTCAGCTCAGCCACCTTCTGCTAGGTGGTAGCAAGCTGAGCTGTCACCTCCCCGCACAGCCGCGCCTCCTCGATGAGGTTGTCCCAGGTTTCCTTCTACTCACGAAGGAACCACGACTTCCCCCAGCTACGAGCGATGAGGGACTGAAAGAAGACGATGGTCAGAATACAAAAAATATGTGGAGAAAGGAAAGGGCGAGAAGCAGGATCAAGCAAATACTCGGCCAGTGGGAATGACAACCTCGGCCAAGGCACCCCGGGCATGGTCTAGAGCTTCGAGCACAGACGTGACTCCCACGTCGAAGCTGTCCCGCTCCATGCTCTCGGCGGCGTCGTCGAGGGTGAAGAGCGTCGACGTCGGGTCCTCCGGATTTGATCACTAGAGCAGGGGCTTGCCCCGCATAGGCGAGTCGCTGCCCACCGACGTCAGGGCCAGAGATGACTCCCCGCCAACTCTAAGCGCCACCGAGCCCTCTTGCCGTGATGTTCCCACCAGGACACCCCCTCTGGCAATGATAGGGGTCAACGGTACGGGCGCCGACCTCTCCTAGCACCACGACATCTGGGGACCCCTTGGCCATGTCCCCCTCCATCTGACCCACGCCAGACTCCATCGCCTGGGCTGCCGATGGCGCGGGTCATGCCGGTACCTCAAGCGTCGCCATGATAGCACCTGGCTGTGACCCATCTGTCACAGCCGCCGCCACTTCCACCAACGTTGGAGGGGTCACAACCGGCTGCGTCGCGCCCACTGCGGTTGATGCCACGAGCATGATCGGTGGCCCTGTCCGCCCTGTCATTGGTAGGGATATCGCCGCCATCGTCGGCTACTTGACGACCTCCGAAGGTGCCCCTTGGGCCCCCACATCCACCCGTCCCACCGAGGGCACAGGCGCCGCCGCGGGCAGCGCCTGTCCGGCTAGAGACGCGGTCGCACTGGCACCACTCCCGCCCGAAACAGGAGCGGCACCGCCTCGCTTGGAGGGCAACGCTCTTCTTTGGCACCAGCGTCAAAGGATTACGCTGCCTCCCGACGCTGCAAGAAACAAAAAACATAAGTCACGATGAAATCCACCCAAAGCAGAGAAAGTAGGGGAATTGATAACTTACCTCAGCACCGTCGAGCGGCATATATGTTTGGGAGGTGAACCCTCGACCTCTGCTCTGCCTCATTGGGGCGAGGCTGCTTCGAGCCTGCCCCCTTCCTCCTATCCCTATTGACTCCTGAGGGAGGCTGATGGTACTTCCTGCCTCCACCGGCTCCCCAGACATACCCTCCCCTCTGTGGAACAGAAAGGGTCCTGACTCCTGCAAGGGCAAACCACTACTTATCAGCGCATCTTTGTTCTCCAGGATGCCTCACTTGACATTGTTGGCTACCTCATCATCGTCGCCATCATCATCATTGTCGTCGTTGTCGGTGTCCTCCCCCCATTCCCGTGCTTGCAGCTCCCGCTGCCTTTTCCTCCTCTTGTCCTCCCTCGGCCGCTTGACCTCGGTGTGATTCGCTGCCCTCACAGACGAATCCCTCGGCAATGGAGCTAGGTGATCCATAAGGATGAGGTCCCTCGGCTGGTCTCGTCCCCCTTAAAGTTAGTATCAAGAGGTCAGGAAATCAACTAAAGAAAAGACACGAAAAGGGGAAACTTATGAAGATGACGTGACCTGGCTTCGGCCGCATCAGAGGTTGCCCCAGCATCAGATAAATGAAGTCGACGGGGATGCTCATGTCATCCTGCAAAGGCTCCATCGCCTCCTTGATGCATTGCGCGATCTCAAAGTTGGAGAGCGCCCCCTCGGCAAGCGTCATTCCATCGAACGACGCCTCGAGCGCCATTGCGTATAGTGGGAGCGCTCGCATCATCAACAGCGCCACCCTCCTTGCGTGGTAGGCCCCGATGACGCCCGACCCCTTCAGGCCGCTCTCCTTCAGGATTTGGATGGCGGCGATGTCATCCCGGATCTTCTTCTTATCCTTCTCCGGAACACCCCACTTCCTCCATGACTTTGGGGCCTCCTCGATCAGGCGCTCGGTGAACTCCGGCAGGGCGGCGGTGGCATCATTCTTGAGGTAGAACCACTACGAGTGCCACCCCTTGTTGGATGTCGACAGTCGCATCGGCGGGTACAGTCGCATCGGAGGGTGATGGTGAAGAAGTAACTGTAGAGATCAAAGTGGGGGCTGATCCCTAGGAATCCCTCGCATAGGGCGACGAACGCTGCCATGTGCTGGATCCCATTGGGATTGAGGTGCTGCAACTTGATCTTGTAGTAGTGTAGCAGCCCCCAAAGAAATCTATGGGCGGGGGTAGCGAACCCGCGCTCATGGAAGTGCGCGAACGACACCATGTAGTCATCGATCGGTGACGGTAGATCCTCCTCGCTGGGCAGCAGCCACTCCTCGACCGAGGTCCGTGCGTGGAGAAGGCCACGACAGACAAGGCCCTCCATGCATTGGAAGGTGATGTCAGAGCGGCCCCATAGATCCATTAGAAGATGGGGGTGGGTGGATGCGAGCTCGATGGCGGCGGGGATGCGGATGCTGGAAGCCTAGGTGATTGGCGGTGGTGGTTGTAGATGCGAAGGTAAGAAGGCAAGGTATGAAACCTGGAGGGTGAACCCTTTGGTTTAATAGGGGCGAAGGGCGCGAGGAAACCAACCGCCCGCCTAGATCTCTGCGCCTGCCATGATCTACCATAACGTCACGCCGTGGGATATGCACACGCAATCTCTATCTGTTCCCTTGGAAAACTCGCCGGACGTTTCGCCTCTCCGGACGGGTCATGACTCATCGCAAGTGCAAGGAATACGGATCTAAAAACACCTCTACGGCCCATCTGGGCCCAGGAGCTCAAAGGTTGGCCCATCGATGGGTTCGACAACCGCTCTGAGACACCTACAAGGTAAGGAAGTAGAAAGGGGTGGGTCCACTAGCGACCAGCACCTAGATGCACAAGCAGCTGTGGGCATCCTAGCCTACATTCGAGTCTTGGCCGGATACGATCCATGGTTTTTTCCTAAGGAAGGCGGAGAGCCCTCGAGACCGGTCGAATGGACCCAAGAACTATATGGATTGACCGCTGAGAATCTAGAGTCGGTCACCTGCTAGCCCTAGCCAGATCTCCGTGAACGGGATACCGGGGCCCCAATCAGGAAAGACCTTTTTTCCAACCCACCAAATCTCATGGCCATACCCACGAAGGGTCTGGTCTCGACGAAAGGGAACCACCGTTCCCAGGTTATGCCATGGGCTACAAAAGAAGGCCGAATCCCTCAGAAATCCTACCATTCAGAAAAGCCTCCGAAGGAGTATTCTACTCCTTCGAAAGCTCGGGGCTACTGTCGGGGACCAATACTAGAGTACCCGAAGAAGAGGGGCTAATGGTCGTTCTATGTTAATCCATCTAGTCAGTCAAAGGTGCGACTACAGCTCCAACCGGCATCAAGGCCGCGGGCTCGCCTCACTCGACCCCAAGGTCGTGCGATCCACCTTGCCCGACCTTTAGGGGTGGGATCCGCCTCACCCGACACTGAGGCCATGGGCGAGGTCGGGCTCTGCCTCGCCCAACCCCAAGGTCGTGCGATCCGCCTCACCCAACCTCTAGGGATGGGCTCCGGCTCACCCGACACCGAGTCCACGGGCTCCGCCTCGCCTGACCTCTAAGGGTGGGCTCCGCCTCGCCCAACCCCAAGGTCGTGCGATCTGCCTCGCCCGACCTCTGGGGACGGGCTCCGCCTCGCTCGACACCTGAGGGCGGGCTTTGCCTCGCCCGACGTCTGAGGGCGGGCTTCGCCTCGCCCGATCCCTCGAGCACGGCTCCTAACAGAAGCTCACGCCACCGCCAACCACTACAGGCCAGAAAGTACAACCTAAGGTCAAACTTCTAGCATCGTGCAGGGAGCGGTCACGTCTCAACACGCCCGTCCCTGTGACATGTCATTCTAGGGAACTCACATCGTCCACAGTGATGGACACGTGGTCACTATGTTGCCTACTCCCTGTACGGCCGCTGATCAGCACGCTGGTTTGCCACGCCACCCACCGGGGCGGAGTGCGACGTCACGACCCGCTGACAATGCCAAGGCATGGCATCATCGGCGGACAAGCGCCCGGCATGGAGCTGTCCCTGTCACCACCTGCCGTGTCAGCGGGACCCGCACAAAGGAAAAGAAAGGCCTAGCGACCCTGAAGGACTTTCTCTCTCTCGTTATCCTCTTTTCTCCCGCTGTAACCCGTGCTTTCCCTTGGCCAATAAAAGGGAAAGCGGGCACTCCACTAAGGGGCGGTAGATCAAAACCACTAGCATCGAACCTCAAACACATAGCCGAGCAGCGACCGAGCTCTCGGTACCCATTCGTTCTTTCCACCAGAGACTTGGGACCTGTCTCTCTCTCGCCCGTTTGTAACCCCTACTATGAACTTTTCAGTGCTAGTAACACGAGCAGCAGCAACGAACTGGACGTAGGGACATTCCGCCCGAACCTGTATAAACCTCGTGTCCTCTTAGCACACCATCCGAGCCAGACGCGTAATATTAGAAATTTACTCGTTGGTGTTTACTCTAAACACCGACAAGAGGTGCATCATTTAAATAGCGTAGAAATCGACCTTAAAATTATTACAAACAGAGGCTGGCCCTTCTCTTAACGGGAAGAGGAAGTCAAATGGTATCAGAGAGCCAAGACAACTAGCTTGTTGTCAGTGCAATACTAAGTATTTTCAGTTGGTGGCTAATGGCAAACACCGAAAGACCTGAATTTTTTTGTCTAGATCAAGACGAAGGTGTAATTCAGGGTGATGGAAATCTAAAGAAATTCATCACCAATTATTATAAAAGGCCTCTTTGGTGAGCCAGCTAGTAACCATTTTTCAATGGTGGAGTCTGCTATGCATTACATCCCACAAGTCTCACGCCTCGAAAATGAGGTCTTGACGGCACATTTCTCATAAAGCGAGATCAAAGAGGCTATTTTTCAAATGTAGCATAACAAAGTGCCTGGACCGGATGGGTTTCCGGCTGAGTTCTACCAAGTCTTTTGAGAAGTAATAAAAGAGGACCTTATGCCCCCTTTTTGAAGAGTTTCACAATGGTACCTTACCCCTTTTTAGTCTTAATTTTGGTACAATTATGTTGTTACCAAAACAGAAAGAGGTGACACAAATGCAACAATACCGGCCCATTTGTCTACTCAATGTTAGTTTCAAAATTTTCATCAAGGTGTTGACTAACCGAATAGCCCTAGTGGCAAAAAGGGTGATCCAACCCTCTCAATCGGCTTTCATGAAAGTTAGAATTCGTAATATATGTGGGTCGCCTGGTCTTCTGGCAAGGAGTAGGACTCTTGTATACGTATGTACTAAGCTAATCACCTTGTTTGTTACAGCAGCATGCAAGTCAATAATAACAATGCGCTTGAAGACGGTTTCGATCCCTCTGCTTGCATATCGTGCACATGATTTGATCGGCTTGACTAATAATTAAATAATATATATTTCGGATTGGCTTCTTTTTCTACACGTGTACGCGCACCTCCAGTCAATGATATTTGCTTTGTTGCTTTATGTGATATACCTTGTGTCGCTCCTTGCCGAATATTTGGAATATTAAATAACCTTTGTCTACCCGGTAATGGAGATGATTTAGCCTAACTAATTCTATGACCGTCTCGCATATATGAGTTTCTTGTTTTTGACATCATTGGTTGATTTCTTTCTTTTCATGGTAAGCTTACCAAATTTTGGTGTTAACACATGCTCTCCAGTTCGGAGTATGAATTCTTCATGCCTCGAATTATTTCGATCCGTCGGTCTTCTTTCCTGAGCCAATGATATCTGATTGCAATATTGAAGGCTGCATCGACTCCACTTGAAATATAAAGAGCGCCATCAAAGAATATAAAGAGCTCCATCTAAGCTTACCAAATTTCCACCAAGGCTTGGGTTTCAATGAACCCTATCCTCTTCTCAAGTCAAGAGCACAAGTGAGGGTTTCTTACTCGATGAAGGAGTGATTAGAAACGTCTCGGAGCGCCTACAACAGTTGGGAGTTTCTGCGGGCGACGCGTAGCCGGCTAGGAGCTCTTGCTCCAAGAGTAATGAACACAATCCACTGGCCTGAACGTGAACCAAGTTCTCTAGGAGTTGAAGCTTAGGTTGACAAGCTCTATAATGAAGTTTGGAGGCTCAACATCTCAAAGAATCATAGGGAACCAAAGGGGAGAGCTTGGGGGCCTTCAATGGAGATTGAGAAGCTTGTCTGCTGGTGAGAGTGAGGTCTGGTCGAGATAGCCGTTGGGGAGGAAGGTGAAGAGGTATAAATACCTCCCTCTTTCCCAACTGACCGTTAAGTCGGGAAAGTGCCGTGATATGTGCGGCAGTGCCACGCAAGCCAGAACAATAAAGAATAAGATTTAGATATTGGTTGGCTTGGCTTGGTTTGAGGATTTGTACAATGGATATTTGAGCACTTGGTTGCACATTAAAACTTGTGTATTGTATCCCCTTTATAGTGTTGCATTTCCTATACTTAGTTTCAAAAGATAAAAGAATTTAAATGCTTTTGAGTCCATCACCACGTCCTTTTATCATTTGGGGACTCCACCATCTTATGTAACATCCTCATAATCATATCACATGTTTGTCAACTCTATAAATCTTATTAGTCCTCTAATTACGTTATCATCACTACTAAAAAACCATAGTTTTTGATTGCATTTACGATATCCCAATTTAGCATTAGTCCACAATGAGCATAATTTTGTCTTAGGGGACTAAAGACCCTTTAGCCAAAGGGCAGTGTCGCCCTAATTCATGGTGCTTACTCATTGGTCGGATACGCAAGGGCCACCCGCGGTTGGAGACCATCGTCCCTTCATAACGTTCCTCCAACCTTTAGTTAAGCGCTTGGTCACCTGATCCAAGTCGACGGCCTAAAGTTACGATCGTTTGGTGTCCGCTCCGGACGCCATTTTTTCTGTGGTTGACTAAAGGAACCTTTAGCTCCAACAAAGGCTTGGCTGAGCCACCGAAGTGAGATGCTAATATACAATCATCGGATCTTTTTAATATACATACTTTCATATTGTCTTATTCAATCATCGCCATTGTTAGACAAATGTGTTGTGTGGGTTTGAACTATTTATATTATAATTTCGTGGAGGTTTGCATGAAGTCTTGGGTTGAAAATCTCATATTATTTGTCTGGTATACAAATTTTGGAGCAAAATTTGTAATTTTTAAATTAGGAGGATAGTTTAACCGAACTACAAATGAATTTTTGACCTTTATTAAAAATCAGATTATAGTGGCTGGTTAGTGCTGTTGCGGTGGTTGTCTTGTTATCAACCGGGACAAAAGGGTTTTTTTGTAGTAGTGCATTATGTTGAAAAACCATAGTTTTATTTTGATTGCATTTACAATATATATGTTACAAAATAAAAAAAATTACCTATTCAGTCACACAATGAGCATAATGTTTCAATCTTAGGAGCATGGGGACCCATATGACGAGATCTGGGCAGTGTCGCCCTAATTCATGGTGCTTACTCATTGGTCGGATACGCGAAGGGCCACCCGCGGTCCCAGACCATCGTCCCTTCATAAGGTTGATGACACTATTATCGGGAGCGGTTAAGCGCTTGTCACCTGATCCAGCAGTCGACGGCCTGAAAGTTACGAACGTATGGTGTCACTGCTCCGGACGCCATGTATTTTTTCTATGGTTGCTTTAGCCCCTAACACCTAGCTCCAACAAAGGCTGACTGGCTGAGCCACCGAAGTGAGATGCTAATATACAATCATCGTATCTTTTTAATATACATACTTTCATATTGTCTTATTCAATCATCGCTAAAGAAGTTAGACAAACTATAAGTATGGCGTTTGAACTATTTATATTATAATTTCGTGGAGGTTTCCAACTTAACCTTTGAATTGAAAACTTCTCATATTATTTGTCTGTATACCAAATTTTGTTGCAAAATTTGTAATTGTTTACCAAATTAGCATATAGTTTCACCGAACTACAAATGAATTTTTTTGACTCTTTATTAAAAATCCAAGATCCTTAGTCACTGGTTTCGTTGGCTGTGTATGTAGTGCTGTTGCGGTGGTTGTCTTGTTATCACTTTGTTCGTGAGGGTTTTTTTTTGTGTTGGTTTTCAATGTTGTTGATGTATCTATTTTTTATTTATTAATACATGCTCTACAAATTTCTTGTCTGTTACATTTCTAAAAGAAAATTGTGGCATACAACATCCATAATAAGTATTGTACTATACTACCACTACCAAAACAACAGTAGCCGCGGATCCACCAATATGACGAGATCTGGCGACCGGTAGTGCACTCGCCATAGTCAGCGTTGGCTTCTTGTTTTTTCCGAATGCGAGGAACAACAGACAGAGGCAGACGAAGCATTGGGCGCCATTGGATGGATTAGTCTACTGGACCGCACTTGGGCCTGTTGGGCCGCATATTCAGTCGCAAGTGGAAGGCAAACAGCCACCGTTGGTCTAGCAATATGCAGCCTTTCAACGATTCATTTTCCCGTGTACCGATCCGATGGCCGAGCCTCGAGCGGCCGAGGGCTGCCGCCTACCGCGCCTGACTGCTGCGATGCCTCATTTGTATTGTGATTTATGCAAGTTTCGAGCTTAACTGTTTAATTTAAGACTTATTGTGTTATTTAGTACTTATTGTATATTGAATTGTGGAGAAAATTTTATAATATATTCACCGAATTGCTAAATATATTTTAGGGTAAAGTCCACTTTAGGACCTCCAACTATCACAAAAGTATGGGTACAAGATAAAAAACTTCTACTACGGATAACATTGGCCTCCCAACTCTCGAAAAAGTTCACTTTAGGACCCTGGCGGTTTCATGGCGGTTTTTGATATGTGTGTGATTAGTGATGACGATGAGTTAAGCATTTTTTTAATTTGCAAAATTGATATCTTTTTATTGGGAGCTTCAAATATAACAAATAATATATCAATTTTGATCGTCTCGACGAGCTCTTTGCAATGGTGTACTCCGTTTTGTTGTTTGAGATAATTTTATTTCATGAAAAAAATAAATATTTCTACAAAACAAGTTATGCAATTAAGCTGACGTATGCAAGTATTTTATATACTTTGTATATTTATATATGTACAACACCAACAAGTTATTATTTGCTATATTTGGAGCTCCGAATAAAAAGATATCAATTTTGCAAATTAAAAAGGAGTGCTGACGTCAGCACTGCTACAGTGTCATGCAAAACCGCCTGGGAAACCGGCCAGGGTCCTAAAGTGAACTTTTTCGAGAGTTGGAGGGCCAATGTTATCCGGTTTTGAAGTTGGAGGTTGAAATCCATACTTCTACGATAATTAGAGGTCCTAAAGTGGACTTTACCCTATATTTTATTATAATACAAGCAAAATATTTGCAACATACCCTGCGACAAAATACTAGGTCCGGCATTACTCGGCGACGACAACTCCTGCCTACCGGCTACCGCGACGCCCCTGCAGTGGTCACTGTAATCGGAAAGTGCTTCTACTGCCAAAAGCAAATGCCAGCTAAATGGGTGAAACCTAAAGCTGCTTTTCCATAACTTGTTGCTTTTGGCATCTTGGACCCTTGTTCCGATTTTTGTCTTTCTGCTTTTTCCAATTGGTGGATTTAGAGAGATGTTTCACAACCGTTTCAAGAGAGATATATATATGGAGATAGAGGGGCATGTTTCACGATTGCTCCAACCAAACAGCTTACAGATTCTCCACAACTCATACCTCACAACAGCTTCTCACAACTCACAGCTAAACAAACAAACCCTTATTACATGTAATGGCTACGTGTACTAGTTTTTGGAGATTATATCTTTTGAAAGATACAACAATCATACATATATATATACAAGAGCTGAGCATGGATTTTCCTCCTAATATAAGGCTATACAATGAAGCTCAGGTATCAGGGGGTGGCAGAAAAGGACCTAGAAATTTCATGAGAAGGAGAAGGTGGGTGATGAACTCCCCACCGGTGCTAAGATGCTCGTAGTGGAAAGCACAGCCGCAGCGAGGCGCGACATAGTAAAGCATCTCTGCCCACACATTGGCGATGAGGCCCCAACGTTCTGCTTCATCGTTGATGCTAAGGAGCTCCCTCGCCACCAACCATGCACGAGGCAACACTGGAGTAGTCCCTGCTGCAGCGCTGTGCACAACTTTCTGCAGATGAATATCAGCACCAACATTATCATCGTTATTAGCTTGTTCCTGTTTCTGCTGATTGGCTGCTTCTTGATGCTTGTCGGTATCTTGTTCCTCTTTCTTGTTGGCTTGAAAAAGCTTCATGACTGTTGCCTTCTCATCTAGAGCAACTTGCGATGATTGACCCTGTTGATCTTGACCTGACAAAATTGCGCTGATTTCAACATGGGCTTTGTCATGTACAAGTTGGGAGTTGGTAGTCAACATCACACCGGACTTGAAGACAAGGTACATGATATAATTTAATAGCTCTCTGCTCATCTGCTTATGCTTCTTATTCATGTCATCAGAATCATTTGAACTAGCGTCGTCATTCACTACCGGAAAAACGTCCTTTGCCGAGATCCGAGATTTTTGCCGAGAGCAAAAACGCGGGCTCTCGGCAAAGAACACGTTTGCCGGGCGCGGCTCTCGGCAAACACCGGCCGTCGGCAAGTGACAGGATTGCCGTGGGCCTGCATCTCGGCAAGCAACAGCTCTCGGCGAAGTGGGTCGTTTTGCCGAGAGCCGCGCTCGGCAAAAAAATGCCCGTCGGCAAAACGGTCCTTTGCCGTAGGCCGCGCTCTCGGCAAAATCCGGCTCTCGGCAAAACATTGCCGCGGGCCCATAGCCGTGACCTGCCCTAACCGCGTCACCGCTTTGCCGAGAGCCCCTCCGTTACTGCTCTCGGCAAAACTCTTTGCCGAGCGCCGCTCTCGGCAAATATTTGCCGAGAGCCCCTCCCAGGCTCTCGGCAAATGTGGTTTCTATATTTCATATGCATGTGTTTCTCTTCTCCTAACTCTCTCCAATTAAATTATTTTTTCTTTCATATGCTCCAAACTTTTTTCTCTATAGACATACTACAGGTTATACTCAATATTAAAATTTTGTGTATTTTTGTAATTATTTGCTATATATAATTAATTAATTGCATTTCAAGGAGTTTTTTAATCGATTAAAATTTGAACAGCGATTGATTTAAACACAGGAAAAAATTAAGTAGAAAATGATATTCATGCTATTTATGCATTATTGAGGGCAAATAACATCTTGTTGACGTTTTTTTCACCTTTTATTTTACGAATCGAAGACCACGAACATATGTCGCCCAACGATTTAAAAATTCTCAAAAAAAAGAAACGAAGTCGGAAAACTGTGATATTTGCAATGAAGTCATGGTATCACACTTGGAGGCTGTGGTAAAAAATTGAAAATGTTTCGCACAAGTGGTTGCGTATGATTCTTACAATATGAGACATCTCCGAATAACTTTCATAAAGTTGAGAAAGATCCATTAGGGTTTTCAAACAATGTCACGGTCGAATTAGTTTTGGAGTTCCAAACTTTTTGTATAGCCAATAGAGAGCATAAGTTGTAACACGGCAAAATTTCGTATTTTTCCGGAGCCGTTTGCTGTTTATTAATTTTTTTTTTTGGATATTATTTGCCGAGAGCTTCAGGGGATTGCTCTCGGCAAAGGCTCTTTGCCGAGAGCAACTGGGCCCACTCTCGGTGTAGATTTTTTTTTTTTTACCTGGCCTGGATCAATGGTTTGCCGAGAGCTGGCTCTCGGCGAAGAGGTTTGCCGAGAGCTGCTCTCGGGAAAGATTTAATTTTTTTTAGAAATATAATTTTTGTTCAGTTTGCCGAGAGCTACTCTCGACAAATAATAATTTTTATTTTTATTTTTAATATTTTTTGTGCAGTTAGCTAGTTAAAAAATTCGAACGAAATTTGAAAAAAAAAATAACTTTACCGAGAGCCGGATCTGGGGGGCTCTTGGCAAAGGGGGAAGGTTTGCCGAGAGCCTCCCAGATCTGGCTCTCGGCAAAGTGGCTTCAGACACTTAACCGTTTCGGCGCCTTATCTCTCTCACTCTTCACGCACACACTCACACAGCCGCCGCCGCGAGGAGCGTCGATGTCGCCGCGAGGAGCGCCGCCCAGCTCGGTGTGCTGCCGCAGCAAGCCTCGCCGTCGCCCGAGCCGCCTCGCCGCCGTAGCCCCACAAGCCCGCTCCGGCTCGCCCCAGCCCGCCATGCCCGGCCATGCCTTTGCCGCGCCGCGCGCCCGAACCTCGCCGCCGCGCGGCCCGGCCAACCCGCCATCCATCCCCCGTCGCTCACTGCTGACATCGGCGGCACGGCCCTGGTCGTGGTCGTGCCCTCCACGGCCGGCCAGCCCGTCCAAACCCACCCAGCCCCAGCCACGCCACGCCCCGGCGCCGGCTGCGCCCCTCCTCGCCCGCCCCGCCGCATGCGCCCCTCCTTGTCCTCGCCCCCAGGCTCGTCCTCACTCGCGCCCCGACTCACCCTCGTCCTCGCCCTCGTCCTCGCCCGCGCCCCTCCTCATCCTCGCCATCGGGCTCGTCCTCGCCCGCACCCTGACTCGCCCTCGCGCGCTCCTCGACTCACCCACACCCTGACTCGCCCTCGCACGTGCCCCGACTCGCCCTCGTCCTCGCCCGCGCCCCTCCTCATCCTCGCCCTCGGGCTCGTCCTCACCCGCGCCCTGACTCGCCCTCACGCGCTCCTCGACTCGCCCTCGGCCTCGCCCTCGGCCTCGTCCTCACCGTTGGCCAAAGAGCAGTACCTGAAGGTAAATATACAACATCAATATTGATTTCTTTTGAGATTGGGTAGGCTTGAATGGTTCTTATATCTGTCAATGTACTTGATGTCGTACAGGTGCCTCCTAGCTGGTGCGCCAATAAAACGTGGGCCTGGCAGATGATGGTCGACAGGTGGGTGAGTGGCAATTGGGCGGATAACCACACCGTCCTCCGGGAACGACGTTTGCTGATGCCAGGTGTATCACACCACCAGGGCAACCTTAACATCCACGAATTCAGGGCTAGATGGGTATGTGACTTGGTGTAGCTTCATTTATTCTTTTCAGCGTTTATTCTGCATGATTTATAATCGTCTTGTTGTTTTTCTCGCGATGGTGCACATCAAAACCAACCACGCGGAGAGCTCAAGTCATGGGTTACGGCCCACAAGGGCAAAGCGATGAACAACATCAATCTGGAACACGGACGACCCAGCCGAGTCATTCACCAACGAGAGCATCCCCGAGCGCATCAGTAAGTACACCAAGGCGGCAAGGGGAGTCCATGGGGCAGACTAGGATCCGCACACCACGAACATTGACGGCGACATCGTCATGAGGGTTGGAGGAGGCAAGAAGTATGGGCGGTACCTCATCGGCAACAGCACGCTCGACCCGCACACCACTCCCTCTCTCTCACAGTCCGGGACAAGCAAAGACGAGCGGTAGAAGCGTGCCCATACGCCCAAGGCGGAGACACTTGACGCATCGTGTGGCAAAGACACTACTGAGTTATTTCTGTTTTATTCGTCGTTCATTGGTTTTACATTCCTCGAAATTGCTTGTAACAATGCGGTGAAAAATTATAGGCCCAGGTGCATGCGCTCGAGGAGCATAAGGCTAGGGTGGAGGAAGAGCGACGAGGAGGTGGGAGGCCGAGCGACAGAGGTGGGAGGCCGAAGCGGCGAGGTTTGATGCCTTGGCTCAAGACGTGGCAAGTCTTGGCGTCACGATGGGTCGTCCAGCGCCACTAGAGTTGTTCGCTCCTCCACCGCCTTACCCATACCCACCTTACTCATACGTGAGTTCAACTTCTCTAACAAAAGCTCTTTACTGTGCATGTCGGCCATCGTGCCGTTGATATGTGATGGGAGGCCTTCGTGCCGTTGATATATATGTGTGCCGGCCATCGTGCCGTTGATATGTGGTGGGCGGCCATCGTGTCGTTGGTTTCTTGCAAGTTTTGAAAACCCCACTGTGCAGGGGAGGTGCTGCCGAAATTTTGATGTGTCTAGGCTTAGATTACAATTTTATACCTAGTTCTGCAAATTTTGACTTGTCTACGCTTAGATTACAATTATATGCCTTAGTATTACTATAATTACTAATTTTTCTTCTCCTTTGTGTGAGAATCAATCGGTGGTTCGAATGATGTGCTGAGCGAGCGTACGTCGTCGGGAGGGTCGTGGCACCAACCGTATCTACAACTTCCGCCGCATTAGCAGCTGTCGGGAGGGTCAGGGTACCAGCCGTATCCACACCTTCCGCCGCAGCAGCAGCCGCCGTCGGGAGGGTGGGAGCCTTGGGGGGTGAGCCTGTTGTTCTTCATCATGTATTAGCACTTTGTGACATGAACTTGTGTGAGATGAACTTAGCACTTTGAGATGGACATGTGTTGTTGGATTTGAGATGTTTAGATGGATTATAATGTGAGACATATGATGTGGATGACATATTTGTGATATATGTGATGTGGATGATGTGTTATATTTGTGAAATATGTGTTGTTGAAGTTGGAAATATAAACAAAAATAAAAAAAATGCTCTCTGGACTCTTTGCCGAGAGTAGGGCTCTCGGCAAATCTGCCTCTTTGCCGAGAGCTTGGTGGTCGGCTCTCGGCAAACCTTTTTTTTTAAAACCACCTCGGCCGCAAATCTTTTTTTTTTAACAATTCTTTGCCGACGATCGTTCTCGGCAAAGAAGTTCTTTGCCGACAGTCGCTCTCGGCAAAAAAGCTGTCACACCGTTAGCGGTCGTTTGGCCGTTACTAGGGCGCGCCAGTTTGCCGAGAGCTAGAGTTTGTCGAGAGCCTTGTCATTACTCTCGGTAAATATTTTGCCGAGAGGGGCTCTCGGTAAAGAATCCTTTGCCGGTAGATGTTTTGCCGACGGCTCTTTGCCGAGAGCTGCTCTCGGCAAATAGTTTGCCGAGTGTCAACTCGTCTTTGCCGAGAGCTTCGGGCTCTCGGCAAAGGACGGGAGTCCGGTAGTGATTGTCCCTGAAGTAGTAGCATATGTCTGTTGCAATGTGCCAGATGAGCACGCTTGTGGGGAAATCAACACCGCGGCCGATGGTGGTCTAAACTAGTGCTTTTC
Organism: Miscanthus lutarioriparius; assembly: GCA_904845875.1. Classification (NCBI taxonomy): domain Eukaryota; kingdom Viridiplantae; phylum Streptophyta; class Magnoliopsida; order Poales; family Poaceae; genus Miscanthus; species Miscanthus lutarioriparius. Next base: position 133,078,540 of record CAJGYO010000007.1, on the reverse strand, counting down.
TTAGCCTTCCAGAATCTGGACCTCTGTGTTTGTCCATCCACTCCTCAAGTGCCTGCCGGCCGCGAGAGCTGGCAATGTCCCATTTTTTCCTTGTTCCCAAGCCTAACAGACTGTCGAGGATGAACTCTTTTATGGGTGTGCGATCCTCTGTGATGGGTGTGTGTGTGTTACCTCAAGTAACTCGACACCCCAGGCACCCAACCGCCGCCCGATCCACTGGTGTATGGATGCCGCCATCGTGCCCTTAGTGTCTTGCACAACAACGTGCCTCTTCATCATGTTGTATTGTGCTATCTCCTCGGACCACTGTTTCTTGCTCCTCCAAGCTGCTGGTAGCTTCTGAGAGTACATGGAAAAAATGGAGATGGTGGCAGAGGACACATCTAAGACTATTGCTCCTAAAAGCAATATGTAGGTCACGATGATATCAGCTCTGGTAGGATATTGTGTCTGTTTGCCCTCCTTTTCGGCGGCCCAGAAGAGCACCAAGGCTATCGGGGTTGAAGCATACTGCAAGAGTTCGTATAGCACGAAGGGGCCTAGACAAATACAACAAATTCCACAGCAAATAATGGCTTCACAAGGTTTTTGGCGGCATACGCATTTTCTTATGAATGCACAAGACTCACGGAAGAAGGGTTTACGAAGTGGGTTCTTGGTGTAGAGGTCTTGGTACGAATCTACAAGAACTGCCCCCACATGCTCATAGACCTTGCATCGGCCTGGCATGGACCCAAACCACTCGAGGACGCCGGGTAGCTTGTCTCCAGAAAATGAAACGAACTTTTCGCCATTCAAGGGAGCTTCCACTGACAAGATGTCTCTCAAACTTTCATTGGACAACAATTCTCCACTAGAACTTCTTCTGCATATTTTATAAGTCTTTTCTTCATTTTCTCGGCTCTTGATTTGTTTCTTCTCCCAAGAAAGCCTTTCTTGGTATCCTGAAGCTTCTGTAGCGTTTCTGACTGATGAGCCAGGGCGCCTGACCTAAGCTTCGCTGGGCTTGCAAGGTAGAGGCACAAAGTACGCTCGTCGGCGTACTTGAGGCACCCAGAAAAGAACATGAGCACCATGGCAGCCGTTAGCCTGACCTCCGGCCAAGAAGCCTTGGCCACGACGTACCCGGCGACCACCACCTGGGAGACCAAGCCCAGCAGGTGCCGCTTCCACAGCTCGTTGTCCTGCCTCGACAAGGCTGTGATGGTGTCACTGCTGGAGGCCGCGGCTTTGCCGAGTGTTTTTACACTCGGCAAAGAGCCCTTTGCACTCGGTAAAGGCTTTGCCGAGTGTAGCACTCGGCAAAGTCCGCTCGGCAAAACTTTTCTCGGTAAAGGGTTTTTGCCGAGTGCTTTTTATCCGGCACTCGGCAAAATAAAAAAAAATTTGCCGAGTGCTTGGGGCGGCACTCGGCAAAATATTTTCGGCCGTTGCGGCGCCGGCCGTTAACGGTTATTTTACCGAGTGCCCGACCCAGCACTCGGCAAAAAAAAATATTTTTTTAAAAAATTACTTTGCCAAGTGCTCCAGCCCAGGCACTCGGCAAAGTTTTTTTTTTTAAAGTACTTTGCCGAGTGCCTCTGCCCAGGCACTCGGCAAAGGTTTTTTTTAAATTGCTTTGCCGAGTGCCCCTGCCCAGGCACTCGGCAAAGTTTTTTTTTAAAATAATTTCTTTGCCGAGTGCCCCTGTTTAAGCACTCGGCAAAGAATTTCTAAATTTTTTAAAAAAAAAATACTTTGCCGAGTGCCGCGGCAAGGCACTCGACAAAGAAATTATATATATTTTTTTTGAAAAATCTTTGGCTGAGTGCCTTGCCCATGGCACTCGGCAAAGATCACGAGAATTGCAAAAAAAAATTTACATTTCATTGTAACAGACAATATATATATATACATATACATCAATCATCACATCTATATCACCAACATGCATTATATATCACAAGCACACGCATATTTAATAAATCCATCGAAAATTCAACACAAATGCACCAAAGTTCAACATCACAAGTTTATTATTACAAGTTCAACATCACAAAGTTCAACATCCCTACTGCGGCGACGGAGACTGCAGGTGTGGCTCCCCGGACAGCGGTGAAGGACCGGACTGCGAAGAAGGGTTGACGCGGTCAGCCGCCGGTGACACGGTAGTGGGATTGTTTGAACCCGCCGACGGAAGCTGCACAAAAGAGAAGAGATTGCATATGTTAGACTCAAAATTAAAAATTTCGGCAGCACCTCCCCTGCACGGGAAGGTTTCCAACCTGCAAGAAACAACGGCACGAAGGCCGACAATCACAACGGCACGAAGGCCGACAATCCCAACGGCATGAAGGCCGAAAATCACAACGGCACGAAGGCCGACAATCCCAACGGCATGAACGCATTAAACTTTCATACTCACAGGAGTGAAGTGTTGAACCGGAGCTAGAGCTGGCAGCTGCACTTGGACACCCGATGCTTGCCCGATGGTTTGCATGATCTGATACATGTCCGCCATCTGCTTCTTCGTGGCCTCTAGCTCTATGGTCAGGTGCGCTTGCGTCTCCCTTGTCTCTGCCAGCTCGGCCTGCAGTGTTTCAATCACATGTTTCAGTATTGCAAATCTGATCAATGTGTGTAACGTTCAATGTACGACGAGTGAAACCGGAATTACCTAAAGTTCGTCGACCCACGACAGTGTTGGAGTAGGCCGTGCACATATGGGAAGGCTTCTGGCCGTGCTCCGTGCCCTCATGTCGGAGAGAGAGGGTGCAGAGCTCGAGGAGTCGGCGCCGTCTGCAATCCACAATTGCCTATGCTTCCTGCCTTGCCCCAGCCTCACGATCACCTCTGTCTCAAGGGGCTCAGTGCTCAGATTGTGATCTGAGCCACGGAGCGCCCTAACCGCCTCTGCGTAGTCTCTGACCTTAGCGTGGACGCTCGGGTTAGAGTAAGCCTGGGTAGTGGCATTCGGGTTGAAGATGACACCGGATTTCATCGGGCCCATGTGGGACACAGCCCATGCCCCAAACTCCGACACCGGCACGTCTGGTTGTGCCACCTCCTACGAGAAAGACGGCAAGATGATTAGAAATCAGGCAAAATTGAGCGTTAGAATAGATAAATGACATCTCGTACAAGTGCCCGCTTGAATGCGGGGAGGTTGCGGCTGCCTTGGTGGTGAGTTGGACCGGTCCTCAGTGCCCGCTTCTGCTTGCCTTGCTCGTGCTTTGCGATGTACGCCGGGTCAAGGTACCTTTCCACGATCCTCAACCATGCCGATCTATGCGACATGCACCACGAGGCCGGCACCTCCACATCATCAAGTGTTTGACATATAAGAAGATCAATTCTAGACCTACTAAATCTCAAAACGAATCAATATTATTCACCTACCTAAAGGTACTGCTCCTTGGTCAGCGCCACCTTTGTTGCGCCGGTTTTGTTGAGGGGCTCTTTCTTGATGGACCTGTAGTAGTCGACGTGGGCCTGGAGTCGCGCCTCGTGAATCATGTCACCGACGTACTTCTTACAGGCTCTGTGTGCCGTCTGATCCACCAGGGTCTCTCGATCTTCTTCGGCCTTGAAGTACCTCTGCATACAAACACGATGTATCCGTTCATTATTTCAATAAAAGACTTAACCAATGGAGGAGATGTATTGAGCTATGTTGTGAGACACTTACCCAAAAGTCCACCAAAACCCGCTCCTGCTTGTTGTCCTGCTCGTCATCCGAGCCGAGCTTGTACCTGTCCCATGACCAGGCCGGCTCCCACCTCCCCTCTTTCAAGTCCACAAGGCCGAGGAAGTGTTTCCTGCACAGACATCCCAGGACGGTAGCGGGGGTGCGTGGGGGGTCAAGAGCACCCAACAGAACTAGCTAGCCCCTGCATAAGTGATTAAGAAAAATTATCAGTTTCTCTTTTGATTTTCAACGTATCATATGAAGTACTAGTGATAACATCTATAGTTACTTACCTTCTTCCCACAGGACGAACCAGTGGGCGTCGGTCAGGAAGCGGAACCGGACGAAGGCTTGTGGGACCTCGCAGGTAGGGAGCCGACTGAGCAGAACTGTCCTCCGTCTGCTGAGTCCCATCGTCCCCTGATGGAGTGTCTGTGGTCATGCCCGTGGCCGCCACATGGTCCTCCGGGGTAGGAGACGGGTCCTCCGGCTGGTCGAGAGCCGGGGGAGGAGGTGGGTCCCTCCTAGGGTGACCCCGGCCCCTCCCCCTCCCCCTCCCCCTCCCCGTGCTGGGGCGACCCGGGCCTGCTCTCGCAACTGGGGGCGAAGACGTCCCCTCGCCTCCATCAGGAGGGCGTAGCCTCTGGTACACCGAGAGCACCTGCCTCGGTGAACGGTTGCCCACCATCTTTGTTCTATCACCTACAATGTACAAAGAATGAACAACAAGCGTTAGTACATACATGTCAAATAGTTCAAAATGAATAAACATAACAAAATTTAATAAAAACATAGTATTACATGGTTTAGGAATAATCTTCATGAGTGGGGTCATAGGTCTCATCATCACTGTCAAAATTGTCCAAATGGGCAGCACTATCCGAAGGTTCTGTGTCTTCTTCATTGTCTTTGCCTAAATGGAATCGCTCAAGCATTTGAATGTCCTTCGGATTTAGCACTACATCTCCAGGGTCCTCGTCATCAACCGTTTCATTGTCTACTTCCATGGCGGTCGTCACACCGGGTAAGACTATCTCAAAGCTCCCTTGTAGCCCATCTGCTTGATAGAACTCTCCATCATATGTGTTTGTGTCGAAGGTGTAATCTTTATCGTTTGGAACAGGTAGTTTACCGTGCGAAGATACCTGGTGCACAATAGACCAACCCTTAAGATGGTCTTTGTCTTGGCACGCGTATGGCGTATGATACACCTGCACGCCCTGTTGAGCCACAATATAGACATCTTTTCTTTTATAGACGAAATCATGCCTAATCTCGACTAGCCTAAGATGAGGGGTCCGTCTTGTTCGTCCAGGATCAAACCAGTGGCACTTGAATATGATAGGAGTAAGAGGTACCCGGCCCTCATATTCAAGTTCATAGATCTTCTCAATTATTCTATAGTATTCGACGCCATTAGTGCCCGGCGTAAAAACTTGACTGTTGGTGGTTTTCCGACTGGGCCGAGTCTGCTCGTGTCTTGACATGTGGAAGCGATATCCGTTCACGTCATAACCGGTATATGACTTCACCCTTAACTTGAAGCCATTTGCAACCTGTCTCAACTCGTCACTCATGGACGCATTGGTTTGGGCCTGCAAGCTCAAGCATGATACATCGTTATACTATTGGAACGTACGAGCTACTAAGGAATATCAACGAACGTACGACCTTTTGTTTAAACCAAGAAATGAAATCAGGCCTCCTAGCTCCCGCACCCTCTGAAAGAAGGGTATCATGTTCGTGTGGGGTAGGATCCCTTGATTGATGCCACTCTTGACGAACAAATTCCCTGTACCAAAGAGAATCAATGGGGTTCGATATAGAATAGTGACGTCGTATTGAAACAAGTTCGTTGAGAACTTACTTAATGAATGGCGCAACCTCGACAAGGTTGGTGAACACATATAGCGTGATTCTGCGCCACTCTTCTAGATCCAATCTCTTGGGGGTTGATCCACTTGTGTTGCCTAGTTGGCATTTGAAAAGGCTGAGGGTCGATTCAACTTCGCCAGCATTGTAACGAGGGGGTGGATTATGCTTGCTAAGAAGGTTCGGCTTGTAGTAGGATGTCATGAAGTTTGCAACCTCCTCCCGAATGCTTGCCTCTGCAATGGAAGCCTCAATTCTGGCTTTATTTGTACATTTCTTGCGAAGAGTCTTTAGACATCGCTTGATTGGATAGCACCAACAGGCCTGCACAGGCCCCCCAACCATGCCTCGGTCGGGAGGTGCATAATCAGATGTTGCATCGGTAAGAAGAAGCCGGGTGGAAAGATCTTCTCAAGCTCACAGACCAACTCAGGTGCCATAGTTTCCAATTCTATAATGATAGTCGAAGATAGCTCCTTGGCACAAAGCTGGCGAAAGAAGTAGCTCAACTTTGCTAGCACTAGCCAGACATGCTCAGGGACATAGCCTCGAACCATCGATGGAAGTATCCGCTCAATCCATATATGGTAGTCATGACTCTTCATCCCGTTGACTCGCAGAGTCTCTAAGTTCACTACCCTGCTCAGATTCACTGCATACCCATCAGGGTACATTAAATTCTTGATCCATCGAAGTACTTCCCTTCTTTGATCGATTTTCAAGACATAGGGGGCCCTAGGCCTTCTCCACTGCTTTCCTATTGCAGGAGGCTGCATCTCTAGGTTTGGCCTATCGCACAACATCGCCAAGTCCACTCTAGCCTTAGGGTTGTCCTTAGACTTGTCAGTGTCCATGAGCGTTGCCCAAAGTGCCTCGGCGATATTCTTTTCAGTGTGCATGACATCAATGTTATGGGGCAGTAGGAGGTCATCGAAATAGGGGAGCCTCGTCAAGCCAGACTTATGAGTCCACATATGTTGCTCACCATATCCCACGAAACCACCATCTTCGTTGGGCATGAGAGCATCTATCTGAGCACGAACCTCCGCCCCAGTCCTCAAGCGCGGTCTAGGGTCCATCACTTTGACACCTTTCGTAAAGCTCTTGACATCTTCTCTGAATGGATGGTCAAGAGAGAGGAATTGACTATGTTTGTCGAACGACGAATACTTGCCACCCTTCTTCAACCATATGAACCTCACAACTTCCTTGCATATTGGGCATGGGAACTTCCCCTGAACACACCAGGCGCACATTAACCCGTACGCCAGGAAGTCGTGCAGGGAGTAGTGGTACCAGACATGCATTTTGAAGCTAGTCTTCGTAGCTCGGTCGTATGTCCACACCCCTTTGACCCAACCATCGGTCAACTCATCTATCACAGGCTCCATGAAGACACCCATATTACTCCCCGGGTGTCTAGGGATTATTAACGACAGGAACACGGTATGCCATTGAAAGGAGACGCTGGGGGGAGATTCAGGGGGATGATGAACATGGGCCAACATGTGTATGGTGCAGCCATCATGCCATATGGATTGAACCCATCTGTTGCCAGCGCGACACGTACATTACGAGCCTCCTCTGCTTTGAGAGGATGCCGCGAATTAAAGTACTTCCATGCATCAGCATCGGATGGATGTACCATCTTCTCATGATTGTACCGTGTGCCGTTTTTGTGCCATGTCATCTGTTTCGCGGATTTCTCGGTCATGAATAGCCGTTGGAGCCTTGGCAGGAACGGAAGGTGTCGTAGGACTCTCATGGGGATCTTAAGCTACCTCTTCTGGCCATCGCCTGAGTCTACCTCCACGTACCCGGAGGATTTACACTTCGGGCAGTACTTTGCATCCGCGTGTTCTTTCCTAAATAGGACGCACCCCTTCGGACACACATGTATCTTGTCATACGACATCTTAAGTGCAAGAAGGAGCTTCTCTGACTCGTACAAGTTCTTCGGCATAATGTGTGTCTTCGGTAGCATATCGCTCCACACGGCCACTATCTTGTTGAAGCCTTCTCGACTTAGGTTTAACTCGGCCTTCAACCCCATTACGCGACCAATGGCATCCAGCTGAAAAACATTAGTATGATCGTGAAGGGGTCTCTGTGCCGAGTCCAACATCAGGTAGAAGGCATCTGCGGCAGCCTCCATCTCCTCCTTGTCACGTCCTTCAGCGAACTAAGCTTGGTGCGTGTCATCCAGCATGTCTGCTACCCCGGCATCATCATCGAAAGCCTCGAGCCGTGGTCTCACCACCTCCTCCCTGATACGATCGGCTTCACCATGGTGGATCCACCGGTGGTAACCCGGAATAAATCCAAACTTCACAATATGTTTACCCATGGTTAACCTATCTTTCCTTCTTCTGTTGTCACAACCGCTGCACGGACAAACCACTAGAGAATGGCCTCCAGCACTCTCGCCAAATGCATGCTGTAAGAATTCTTCGACCTTGACTATAAACAGCAAGTCGTAATCGTGCTCGTCTCTCCGGAGCATGTACATCCACTCATGGTCCTCCATCCTTTAACAGACGTATCAGCACATATGAGTCACCATCAATTGCATCTACGCGGTGTCCCTACTCTCTAATAGGTGAGGATAGGTCCTAATCCCACCCACGGATCCGTAGATGAGGTTAGTTTTCATGCTCCGCTCCTATCCGAGATGGAATTTCGGCAGCACCTCCCCGCTGTTCTCCCGATACACGTCCTGCAAGGGAGAGTGTGTATCCGGAGAACAACAGGGGGAGATGCCAAAACACCGTCTCGGACCGAAGCGGACCATGGAAACTAACCCATCTACGCATCCGCGGGTTGTCCAAAAAACGTGGACAATCCGAAACAGAAACGCTTGCAGATATGCAAAGACCTACATAACTCCAACCGTATCTCTTTTGGATGGGAGATGCCTAACTGGGATCAGCGACCTAAGACCATGATATGGATAGAGGGGTTATACCTAGGGTGCCGGTGAGGTCAGGCTAGCAGGGCTGTGGCGAGTCGGTGCAGTGGCGCCGCGACACGGTGCAGGCAGACCCGCAACGCTGACGAAGACAATCGGGGTCACTGAGGTCCCTCCGCCGGGGCCTCCTCCTGCATAAAAAGGCAATACATTAGTGACAATTGAAATTTCGGCAGAACCTCCCCTGCACGGGGAGGTTTCAAAAACCTGCAAAAAAGATCGGCACGAAGGCCAACATCCACAAACAACGGCTCGATGGCCAAAAACCACATACAACAACTACTACTACTAACAAGGGCTCGATGGCCGACATCCATTGCACGATTTGAATAGAAAGGGAAGGACAAACCTAGTGTGCTCGTCGACGGTGGGCGGAGTCGGGAGCGGGGCGCCGAGGGCACGGCACCGCCGCTAACGAGGAGTGGACGGCGGCCGGGGCTCCTCCTCCCTTCTCCTGTCCACCTCCCTTCTCCTTCTTCCTCCTCCCTTCTCCTCTCCTCCCTCCCTTCTTCCTTCTTCCTTCTTCCTCCTCCCTTCTCCCTTCTTCCTCCTCTTCTCTTCCTCCTCTTCTCCCCTTCCCTTCTCTCCCTCCTCCCCTGCTCCACCTACCTCCCCTGCTCCCTCGGGCGACGCGCCAGGGAAGGGATGGCGGGACACTGACGGCCATTGCCGGAAATGGCCACCGGCTGACCGACCACCTCTGGGCGGCCGAGGTGAGGGGGGGCACTGGGAGCTGCGGGAGGTGGGTGCGGCCGGTGCACGGGGTGGGCACGGGGCCTTGAGCCGGTGATGGGCACGGTCATGGGCGAGGTGGGCGGAGGGCGCGGGCGCGACGCGGGCGTAAGCGGGGTTTCACGGCTGGCGGGCGATTCGCCGGCGAGGTAGCTGGCAACAAGGGGGAGGTGGGCGGGTGGCTAGGGGCGTGTGTTAGGGTTGGGCCACGCGGGGGTTGGGGCGGTGGGCTTTTAGTGCCTAGTTTTTTTTATTTTTGAAAATCAACTTTGCCGAGTGCCCCCTGGGCCGGCACTCGGCAAAAAAAATTTGATTTTGGGCCCAATTTTTTTCCTGGGCCTTGTGACAGTATTTCAAACTCTATTTTAAAATTTGGGGCAATTTTGACTTTTTTTATATATTTCATTAGTTTATTTCGTTTCATCAAATTTTTTGGCATATTTCAAATTTGAACTGCAGATACATGGAATAATGGACTTTGGTCATCCAAAAATTGATACTCATGATATTTAGGGTATGTTTACGCCGTATCCAGGAACTCATATGAAATCTCGAGCATCTTGTTGACGTAACATGTCGAGGTACTTGCCGGAAATGTGATTTTAAATTATATAAAATGCAAACGAAGTCCAAAAATCACAAAACTTGTCGAGGCGTCGTGTTATCGCATGTGGAGGCTGTGGTAAAAAATTAAGAAGGTTTCGAGCAAGTTGTGACGTCGGATGCCAAAAACCTAGGCATCTCCACATGTGATCACAGTGACGGCTGGCACTCGGTAAAATTTGACGGTAGGTGGCCGTCGTCACGGGCCGGCCACCTTTTGCCGAGTGGGATCTTTGCCGAGTGCCGCGGCACTCGGCAAAGCCTAGTTTTGCCGAGAGCCAGGCTTTACCGAATGCCTGGCACTCAGCAAAGCCACCTTTACCGAGTGCTTTATTTTGCCGAGTGTGGCACTCGGTAAAATATTTCTTTGTCGAGTGCCCCGATAAAAAGCACTCGGCAAAGTCTCAAGCACTCGGCAAAGTCCAGTTTTCCAGTGGTGTGTCCTGCCCGCCTAGGTGGACCAGCACGAACGGCGCCCTGAAGGAGATGAGCTCCTGGCCCGGCTCGCTCGCGTGGACCGCGAGGAACGGCGCCCTGAAGGAGATGAGCTCCTGGCCCGGCTCGCTCGCGTGGACCGCGAGGTGGCCGAGCACGAAGATGGCCACAGAGTCAGCCGATAGGTAGGCCAGCCACAGCACGGTGTGCAGTACGGGCGACGCGCTGCGCCTCCGCAAACCAGCAAAGACGAAGAGGAAGACTTGCAGGAAAAGGCTGGCGAGGATCAGCCAGTGGATCTCCCACGTGTTCCAGAGCTCTTGGACAGCAGGCACCAAGCTGTGGAGTTCACCACACTTTAATTAGGTTTGCAAGCTCCAAGTAATCCAAACTCCCAAAGCACATTGAAGATAAAAACATATGAAATCACATCACACTCCTCGACCGATCCAAAGGTATAGATAGTCCCCATCCCCAGTACTGGTAAACACGACACTCAAAAATGTCTCAACGTGGAATATGGGCAACACCAACAAGTTCCTAGCATCAAGGGAGTGTCCGAAATTAATTGGCACGGCGAATAGCAAGAGAAACAAGCAAAGAAGGATGAAACGGTGCCTGGATCGCCAAAGTTGGCTTGGCCAGCTTGCCAAGCCGGCTCCTTGCCCAGAGTCAGCTTAGCTGACTCCCCAAGTCGGATGACTAAATAATTGAAGAATGTTTGAAACAGCAAAGTAAAAGAGGAAAAATATTGCATCATCATTATCAGTTATTGCTGTTAATAGATAGGATGGCAAGGTAACTTTGTGGGCATGTGGTTGAACCGTTGAAAGCTCGCGTCCCATATGGGTGGGTATGAATGGTCGTGCAGCCAGAACAAAGGCTAGAATCATCCCCCTCCTAGAATCATGGATCAACTCCAACTTGTAATCTTTTGGATTTTTTTCTTCTCCTTCTCTGACCCCTGAGGTTTCCAGTTGGGTGGGGGAGGGGTGTAGGACGCTTGCTATCTTTACTTATCCTTTGTAATGTTGTCACTCTGTTAACTACTTTTTGTTAATAAATTGCAGTAGGAGCCTCCTGATTCCTCAAAAAATGGTCGTGCAGCGTGAGGCCATGAAGCTTGGGTGAAAACTGAAAAAACATTTTTTTTTAAAAAAAATTGTGGGACTTCTTGTCGCAAGTTGGCAGGGACGAGGTGCTTATCTATAGTATCAGTTACATTATTCTTTTCTTCATTTTTTGTCAGGTGGCTGAGGGATTTATAACTTATCTGAAAACAAATTGCGAACAAAAACTCTCGAAACAACTTGTGAGAAACGTCTCAAAGTGCGCTAATAAAACCGTCATCGTTTGAGAAAATTCTAAATAGGCCAATAACAGTCAGATATGATGTTCACAAAGACACTTGGGAAATCTTGAAATTGTTCAAAATTAAATTCTGAAAATATATGGAAACTGAAAGAGACTTGGGGAATCTTAATTCCTGTAGTGACCGGTGTCAGGAACTTCAGCTGACACCTTTGCATTGTGGGGCAGCAGCCAATTTGCATTGTGAAGCCAATTTCAGTTTTCAAAATTAAATTATGTCGCAACTGAATGTCAAAGAGTCCACCTTTTCTTAGTTGGAGGTGTAGACTAGAATTTAAGAAGTGTTAAATTTGGAATTGAAAAGTGAAGCTATGCATTTCACATCACTTAATAAACGGTGAAAGGAGATGGGATATCACATACTGCTTTCTAGAGTTTATCACCTAAAGAATGCTATGAAGTGTCTACATAAATTAATTAAGAGAAAGAAGTTGCATCTTGTCTTACCTGTTTTTCGCCATCAGGTTGCCCCCGCCAATTTCTTCCCCATTTATCTTTAGTGATCTCATCTCAATTAGGGGACACGAAAGCGCAAGACATGCATGACGTTGCCTCGCTGCACTCGTATTTAAATATGCTCGCAGTAATGGAGTGAGTATCAAGTTTTTGTACCTTTGGCGTGACCCTGCGTGGAGATATATATGCTTGCTCTTCGATACAGTGGGAAGTGCCCATATATGTCTGTAAGCAAAGTAAGATGCTTTATTTCATCGATAGAGTGTTCATGTAACCAAGCATAAAAGGTACAGCCAAAAGCAGCCTGGACCATGATCTGCATACCAAAGGATGAAGGTGGTTTGGGGGTAATAGACATTGAGAAACAGAACCAAAGCTCTACTGCTAAAGAATTTACACAAGATTTTCAACAAGTCAGACATCCCTTGGGTTCATCTCATTTGGGAGAAGCATTACCCTAATGGTAGGCTGCCAAGTGCCAAACCACACAAAAAAGGGGGGTCATTCTGGTGGAGAGACAACCTGAAAGGCTTGCAAACTTACGAATAAATGGCTTTGGTGGATGTCAAAAATGGGCAAACATGTTTGTTCTGGCAAGATACTTGGGGAGATGTGAATTTGAGAGTCAACTCGCCTGAGCTTTCTTTTTGCCAAAAACAAGTTCATCTCAGTGGCAAAGGCATGGAATCAGAACAGTCCAAATCAACTCCTTCACCTTCCAATCTTAGATATAGCTTTGATTATGAATAAAACTTATTTTTCTTAGAACCCAGATCAACCAATTATCCATTTAATCAAATTCAAATAATGAGCAAATTTTGAACAAGTTGTACGTAAGTACCATTGCAATCCTCGACAAGGGTTGTAAGTCAATATTAAACTCTACCTACATAGATATTTATCAAATCTAAAACTACGGTGTGCCTTACAATGGGTGAATGTTTTTATCAAAGTATTATTTTTTGATATAGATTTAATAGGATATTATTATATTATTGCCAATACTAATTGATAGTATATATTTCATGCTCGTCAAAATAAATTATAAACTTTAAATTTTATAGAAATAATAAAACATAAATAGATATGTAACAATTGTATGATATCTATTTTCTCTCACGTTGCAACACACGCATATTGCATTGATGACCGCAATCCAAAGTTTGTGCCCGGCAAGGAGACCAGTCCTACCACGATGCGTTGGTGTTGGTGCCCGGCAAGAGATCGAGTCCTCCTCCAGGTGCATTAGCTTAGAATCAATCAATAATAAGCAAAACAATCCAAATCATATCACACCAAAAAAAAAAGGAGAAGCGAGCAAACTCACTACTAAAAAGAGAGAGGCAGCCCTAGCAACTGCGCCGGTTCTTGCGCTAGGCATGCCGCCGTGCGCATGCACGTTCGATGAGTTAGAATAATGTCGGTTACTCATCTATACCTAATACTAAAGAGTCAAAATTTCTGGCTTTTTCGTCCAGCCTTCCCAAGACCGGCTCGGTCTTGCACTCTGAGTCCCTTCAAGGTTACCGTAAAATTGCCAAAAGAAATATGGGGTTTCACATGTAAAGACACCTGAGAGAAAGAAAAAGTGGGAGGGTCTTAATAATTTTTGAAATAGATCTGAGTTCCTAATGCAAAATGTCCCGATCCGAGTGGGCCTCTTCTGGTGGGCTTTTTTTTCTCTCTCAACCTGGACTAAATCCTTGCAGTTGGGCCAGCTTCGTTGTGGGCTGGACCAAGCCCATGCAAGCCTTTTTTTTCTTTCGTTTTTCTCTTTTTCTATAAAAAAAGATCTTGCAAAATTCGTCAAAAATCATATAAAAATCAGAAAAATATCAAACTAGTTCTGTTAGCTTCATAAAAATATGGTCTATCAATAGATGTTATGAATCTTGTTAGGTTATGCTTTGTTTATAGGTGTGTTAAATCATTCTTGCATATGTTGCATGCATATAGGTTCGGCGATGACCGAGAACATGCCACAGGCAAACCCGGAATAGGCGGAGGTGGCTGAGGAGTACGAGGAGGATGTCCTCGTCGTCGGTGTTCCAAGAAGCCTTTACTGACTTTTCGATGTCCGGTTCCTACCCAAGGTAAACCCTCGTGTATACGCCTACTTTTCAGCAATTATATATAGGTTCGGCGATGACTGGGAATGTGCGAGAGGCAGAACCGGAATACGCGGAGGTAGCCGAGGGGTACGAGGAGGATGTCCTCGTCGTTGGTGTTCCCAAAGCCTTCACTAACTTTTCGATGTCCGGTTCCTACCTAAGGCAAGCCCTGGTATATAACCCCTACTTTTCAGCAATTATTAAGTTTATTTGTGCATTAAGTTTTGAGGAGAAAGATTTACACCATCTTATGCAGTTCTGATTAGAAACAAAACTTATTTTTATTAAAATATAGATTAGTCGATGGTACAACTAATTATTTCATGAACCGAAATCTTGTGCAGATTATTGTCTAATGAAATCTAAACAAATGTATTTATGTAATTCCTGACAAGGGCTGCCGTGTGAAAAATCAAGAGAGGTCTCCCATCATAATCATTGGCGGACAGTCCAATCCTTTACGCATCGAGAGAAAATTTAAGGAGGTTGATATGATGCGTCAAAAAAGCTACAAAGTTCTATATTGAGTCATAGGAACACATGGGTAGTATGGAGAATTAAGGTTCTGATATATTTATATCTAAATAATTATGCACTTTGCTATGGAAGGAAAAATATACCAATGTGTATTTTAATTAGATATTGTTTTAATAGGACATTGTTATTTATTATCAGCATTAACTTATGTTATGGATGTGATGGTCATCACAAAATAAATTATAAAAGCATAAAATATAAATAGATATGTACCATTTAAGTTATCATTTTGCATCAATGTTTAATAATTTTTTTCCCTCGTTGCAATGCACGGGCATATTTGCTAGTAAAAAAGAAATAATGACATGTTCGACTTATCTTAAAGCAAACCATTTGAGCTGCTGTTGCTGCTGCTGTAGGTACAGTGCTTTTCAGCAGCTGCAGCCCTGACAAGAAGTCATCGGTGTGCTAGCATTGAACGTCCCAAGCTCATCGTAGCCGTCGCGAGTGCTGCCCCAACTATACATATCTTCTTCAACAAAACAACGATCAAATCAAAGGCTCGTCTAGACTAGGTATGCTCTTTTTTTCATGTGTCTCTGTTCCAAATGGTTTCGTTAGTTCTTTTTTCAAGCTTTATAAGCATCTGTTTCAATCGTCAGTTTTCAACTTCTTGTTCTAATTTATTCATTCCCCAAAAATATCAATAATAATATAATAATAAATATAATAACAATATTATACGCCTTTAAGCCCTTGACCTCTTCTTTAAGAAATATATATTTTGTCATCACCAAACTATTGGTACGGTTGTAATTAGAAATAAAACGTATCTTATATTGTTACAACCTTGCTCAGCCGATATGATTCAATCAATCAAACTATGGACTAAGTTAGTTATTCAGTTTAGTCTAAAAATATCTTTTCAAGCACAATTTTTAGATGAAATTTTATATACAAAGAGTAAAATATAAAGAGATATGTATTATTTTGGTCCTTGTTTTTCTTAAATGTTTGGTACTTTATTCTCCCGTTGCAACGCACAGGCATATTTGCTAGTATAATAAAATTAATGTATCTAGAAAAGCTAAAAGCGATTTACCATTTGAAAATTGAAATAGAACAGTACTAGCTAATTAAAATTTACAAAATTTTGAAGATCGATACTTTGTTTACGAGGAAAAATAACTTAAACAAACACTCAAATATAGCATTTCGATCCGGACACCCCCAAAATCCCTCAGCCCTCCGGCCCCGGCGACGCCCAAACCCTCGCCGTCGCGCCGTCTCCAAAACCCCCTTACCATGGCCGCCGCGACAACCGCGGGGGCCGGAGCCGCGACCCCGCAACCGCCACGGCAGTACAAGCTAGCTCCGCAGAGCGAGCTGCGTGTGGAGGTGCTCCCCGACGCGCCCCTCCGAGTGCGCCTCGTCACCGGCACGGCGGAGATCTTCGGCACCGAGCTGCCCCCGGAGGGCTGGGTCCCCGTCCCTCCCCGATCCAAGATCGCTGTAAGCAAACCCAGTTGGCCCCCTCTTCCTGCTTTTGCGGCCATTCTTCGTCGGTGTTGATTTCAGTCGCCGTTTGTGTTTGTTTGCTCAGATTTTCACCTGGCACGGCGCGACGGTGGAACTGGATGGGGTGAGCGAGAGCGAGTACGCGTCTGACGAGGTGAGCGCTCGGTGGCCTTCTCTTTTTTGGCATCGTTTCTGTGTAAATTTGGGAATAATGAGGTTATTGGGGGTGATTCTGTGGTGAGATGATTTTGTTATTGTGGGTTACAGACTCCAATGGTAATTTACATCAACACGCACGCCATTCTGGATGCCCGTAGGGCAAGGGCGAGGGCTGCTGCAGCTCAGGGGGGCGATATGGAGGCCTCACAGGTGAGTTATCCCGATTCAATTCATCTCATGACCATTTGATCGTAGTATTGTTGCATAGTTTAGGATCTGTAGTTGATGCAAAGCTTTATCTCATAGAACAACTAGTTAGTCAGCTTATTTTCTTGATTTTTGGTCGACTGTGTGGATGTTAGTTTCGTATATTCCTAGAGATAGTTAGAGTGAGTTTAAAACAATATGAAATTTGACATAGCGCCACTTTTAATTCTTCATTAATGTTCAAAGACATAAGCAAGCCTACAAGTGATATTGTCTTGTGTGATTTTGACATTATGTTCAAAAGACAGATCAGAATGTAGTTATCAAATGTAACTCTGTGTTGACGACAACATCTAGATGGCAATATGGTTCTATGTTCCATATGATTGTGTAGGCACAAATTTTACTGAAACCCTAACAGGGTACAAGTGTGGCAGAACATTATCATAGATTGAACTTGTGAACATGAATAGTGAGCTGTTGTTCTTGGCACGGGACCTTTGTGATTATGGGTTTGATTGGCTGCCTATATTAGCATGTATCCAAGCTTGTGCAGTGCAATTTGCTCGTGTTTGGTAGGCTCTTATGCAGACCTAATGCTGGATTAGCTAGTATGCCAGATTTGGTCGTATTAGACAATACATGTTTATACAAGCCAGTGCGCATACAAAAAATGAAATATTCTCATCCTCCGTACCTCTACTAGAAACATGAGACCTCAACTATAACATGGATGTGACTACATGCAACAAAATGTAAACAATCAAATACAATTTTATCAAATGTGGTTTGCCTGTGCAGAACAACTAAACACCAAGACACTGCATATGTTTATGCTAACTTAGGTTGAGGCTAATACAAGCCACCAATCAGACCCTATATTTATCTCCTTTTCCCTGTGGACTATTTCACTGAAGTTTTCTCACCATATCTGGCTTAGGGACCTAGAGTGATTGTTGTGGGGCCAACAGATTCCGGAAAAAGTACTCTCTGCAAGATGCTCCTTAGCTGGGCTGCCAAACTGGGCTGGAAGCCTACATATGTCGATTTAGATATTGGCCAGGGGTCTATAACAATCCCTGGATGTATTTCTGCCACACCAATTGAGAAACCTATAGATATAGTTGATGGGATTCCCTTGGAGATGCCACTGGTATACTTCTATGGCCACCCAAATCCAAGGTATCTCTCTACTATATTCTTTGGCAGTTGATACTACTCGGAGCTTTCTGCATTAACACTGTTCTTTTGTCTACTTCTTTGGCACCTTAACCGTTGCTTGTGTTACCAACAGTATTAATGCGGATGTTTACAAAGTTCTTATGAAGGAGCTAGCTAAAACATTGGAGAAACAGTTCTCTGGCAATGCTGAATCTAGGGCAGCAGGAATGGTTATCAATACAATGGGGTGGGTTGAAGGCCTTGGGTACGAGGTTAGTGGTTGGCTTCAAGTAACTAATGGCCATTTTTCAGATTCATACTGTTCCCCTGTGTGTAGTAAGTGATGCTTCATTTTTACACTCTGCAGTTACTTCTCAATGCAATTGAAACCTTCAAGGCCAATGTAGTACTGGTACTGGGACAGGCAAGTTGTGCATTGCTTTGTTCATGTGAACATTACTGTTTTTTTTCAGAAGGTTTATGCTGTAGATGACTCATCCTGTGTTTCATTTCACACTCATAACTGCTCAAACATACTCTATATTATTTGTTCAACTTATAGCCAAACGTCATAGGCAACCAAGCATTTTGTTATAGCAGTATGCTGTAATCAAGGTTCCATGATGATCATTTTAAAATTAAAAGTAAATGTTCCTGTTATGTGGCTGCTAGGATTGAGAGGGAGAGAGCTGAGGGAGGGCTACAGTACCCGCAGGGGTACTGTTCACGCGAGGGAGAGAGGGCAGGGATGGCTGGCTCCCAGGGGAAGCCAGCAACTTAATTGTTGCTTCTTGCTTGATTATAACTGATACAGGGTTCTCTTTTATAGAGATGACTGACTTGACCCCTAAGGAAACATCCTAATCGAATCAATCTATCTTATTCCTTTCCTAACAAACCAAACCAATCTAATCTAATCTAATCCGTACTGTTCACGCTGTTATGTTCACGCGCTACAGTACCGCGTGGGCCCCTGGTCCGGCTCCACTTGCCATAACAGTTCCCTATAAAATCGTTCATAAAAGAATTTAGATCCTATTGAGTAAGATGATATTTGTTTTTGGGGCTGGTAGAGACATCTTGGACACTAGTAGGAATGTGTTGCAGCAGTAAGTAGCAGCTAATCTCAAGTAGAAACAAAACATACTCTGCTAGCAGTATCCCTTTCGGCATGTTTTCTTATATAAACAGATCATCAGTATCATTATGCTTTATTGATGCATCAAGTGTGCTATATGGAAGTTAATTGAGATATTTCTTTTCAAATAAGCCAAAAGAAAATCTGGGCCATATGAAGAAACCTCAGCTGCTGGAAATAAAGCTTTCTACTGACATGTCTAATTCTAGATAATAGTCAAAAGAGTGCTCAGGCTGCAGCAACTGATATTCAGAATGGTGAAGAGAGAAAAAAGTGCATATAAGCACAAGTGTCAAGTAGGAAAAATGGCAGATGTCGCTAACAATTGCAACTATTAACATGTATGATTTGTCATATTGGCACACATTGTAGCGTGATATGATATAGAGTGCTCTAGAGAGCTCTGTAATATTAGTCATTTTATCTTGAATGTAAAATGTATAATTATGAAACCATATGATAATGAAGCTCTTCTGGGTATTATCTGATTGATCTTATGGCTTGCAGGAGAAACTCTGGAAGATGTTAAAAGATGCAGTTCAAAGCAAGTCCAACATTGATGTTGTAAAACTTCATAAATCAGAGGGTGTTGTCCTCAGAAATTCAAAATATCGGCAAAAAACGAGAAGCTTCCGAATCAGGGTAAGCTATTTTTCTGGAGTAGAAAGTGACCAGCTATGCCCTTAAACATTGGTTTAAACTAAAAAGGCTTTGTTTCTTATCTAATGTGAAATTTTATTGATGATAGCATAGTTGTCATCATTGTACACTGTCACAGTCTTAGCCTCTTTCTTTTTCCCCTCTTCTATTGTTGCCCTTACTACCTTTATGGGGTAATGTTTCACCGTCTCAACCTTATGTTTTGCTGTCTTGTTAAAGCCAAGTCCTAATGTACTCTTGCAGGAATACTTTTATGGGATTGCAAATGATCTTGCACCGCACTCAAACATTGTCAATTTCAGTGATGTCTCCGTGTACAAAA
This sequence comes from Miscanthus lutarioriparius, assembly GCA_904845875.1. NCBI lineage: Eukaryota > Viridiplantae > Streptophyta > Magnoliopsida > Poales > Poaceae > Miscanthus > Miscanthus lutarioriparius. The sequence continues at coordinate 133,058,683 of CAJGYO010000007.1, read as the reverse complement.
TCGGTGGTGGCCATCAAGCTCCCCGTTCAGCATTACCTATCGGTGCAGAGCCTGTGGCAGATCCTACTCGACTTGTTGCTGTCAACATTAGCACGGATATGATCCATACAGTGCTTGCTGTTTCCTATGCTAAGGAACCTGATGAAATAATTTCTAGGTAATATTTTTGTGCCAGGTTTAACTTATGTTACAGGCTTGGTCCAATAAGATAGCTTTTATGGAAAAGTGACTCGGATTAGAGGTAGTAGATCACAAAAGGCTACGTTATTTATAGAGTACAGCTGATATGCCAGCCTTCAGAAAATCAAAATACATGGTGCAAGTAATTGAGCCTTGGATTTGCTTGCATATCGTTGTTCTACCACATTTTTAGGCACTCAATATTGTTTTCCGTTCTTCAGACTTATTGATTTTGTTATCATCCAATTCACCAGTAGCTTAGCCACTTCTTGAATTTTCTTCTGCACATCTTTTGCATGAACCTGTGCACAGTTATGCCCCTCCTTGCCATAAGCTCGTAAGTTCATGGCAATTCCATCTTGCTTATGTTACTGCTTACTCTTTTGGGTGTCGTCAGCAGTGAATCATATTTAGATATAGATATGAGATGCCAAAGTCGTCTGATTAGTCTATCTTGCAGCAAGTTTTTCATCTGTCAAGTGGCTCAAATCCTGGCAATAAATATTTTCTTAGGAATGATTTTAGTTGTCATGCACTCATGCTTTGGACAAAGATAGTATGGAGGATACTCTTCTTTTTAGTGTGTTCATATTGGGCATGATGAAAATTTACTTGTGTGGTTGCTGCTAGATTACTTTTTTTTTTTTTTGCCATACAGCTTTCTTTGAACAGAATTTTCAGCTTTCATTTCATCACAAGTTCGTTTAACACCTGCTACACGATACATTGCAGCAATATTGCCGGATTCATTCATGTTACTGATGTTGACATCCAAAGGTATGCTTAAGAGTTAGTGCTAATATGTGAGTTTAGATTATGTGTACGCACCAAGAACTAACATTCTACATTCTAGGAAGAAGCTGACGTACATTGCACCTTGCCCGGGGGACTTGCCAAGCAGGCTATTGATCGCGAGCTCACTGACATGGTACGAAGCCTGATCAGTCGGAAGTTAGATGCATGTTGATGTTGTAAAGCCAGGACATGTTGTGACGCTTGAACTCAGCGTTACATGTCCCACTGTTAACCAAGAGAAACGATGCAAGGGCAAACATCCTGTTCACGCATATGATTTGCTGTGTTCTGATTTCTTCTCGTGATTAAACACCAACATCTACTGTGCCGTCGAGAACAAAATTCTTGTCCTACTAGTTGTTTTTGCCCTGTGGATTTTTGTCCTTGCAATATGCCATGCCCAAATGTTCTGGCACGTCTCGAATATAGCAGCAAAATTACGTAAGCATGACTAAACTGTAAAACTGTCGAGTAAGCGTCATCTCGTTTGTACATATTGAATGATCTGATGTACCTAAATGATATTAGAAACCATTATAGCCATCACATGTATGTAGAATGAAACTGCAAGGCGCCAACCAACATTACATTATACAGCAAATCAGATTGGGATGCTGCAAAATCTTCCCATCTGGATAGAATTTATTCAGCCACACGGATGATACATCTCTAAGCCGAAATAAAAACATAGCAGGGGGCGTTCCTACTGCGACTTCCATTCACTGTCTACAAATAATACAAAGTCGACGTACAACAGAAAGAAAAAAAAAATCCACTGGCACTTAACTTTTAACATCTTGTATAAAGATCGAGAAGCAGCAACAAAATCTCCAAACAAAAGAATTGGGAGACGTACAGGTCGGGCCCATGAAACCCATATCTAAGGACAGAAGATCTACAGACCCTGATGCTGCGGAAGAGAGGAGCATCAACACCAGTAAGTTAAGGTCACCACCACAATTACAAAAAGTAGTCTGGGGTTTTGCGAGTTGTGTCTGGCTCAATTTGCCGAGGTGCCGGGTCGAATTGAAGGAAGTTCTGGTCCATGTTTTCCCCGATTTCAAGAATAGCAGCCATGTTACCACATCGGTAACAATAATTAGGCGCACTGAAGACTGTGACTACATTCTTATCCTGCATCAATTATAACAATAACCATTTAAGCTTTCAGTGGGATAATATCTGGGCAAAATAACATTCAAAGGGCAGCACACCAAAGATACAAAATCAGCAAGTTGCAACCACAAGGGTGGTACTGTGGTAGTAAGTTCTATGAGAAAGGAATCCACAATGGCCATATTGTAACTGCAAGCTGAGCTAGAAAGGAACTACAAAGGTTATATTCACAATTTAGTATACTTTTTCGTGATACCAATCCAATTGGTTGAGCATATAAACAAATTGAAAATGTGACACTACATTCTGAAGACCTACCTGGCACCAATTAAATCCTTCCATTACAAGTTGATGGGCCCTTGAAATGAGAGAGAGACCATTTGTATGGTTGAACTGCTGCGCAATGTCTTGCCCAAATGTGTAACCTGCTCCTCTTGGTGAAATTCCCCATCCACATCGATCATCTGGGTCAGACCACAAAAGATCACACATGGGTCCTTCATGAGGAACCTGCACACATTTTTTAGGTATATGAGTTGAGGGTTAAAAAGATTAGATGTATAATGCATTCAATTAATACAGCGCAAGAATTAGCAAGCTATCAATTCAAGACCCATCACATTGGGCACCATTTCCTAGCATCCATAAGCATCACCTCAACATTCAGGTTAACTGGCACTATCAGCTTAATTATTTTTCGTTATATGCATAATAATGCGCATAACAAAGTAAGGTGACCTCAAAAAGAAACAGGTCTCTTAACAAACCCTGTAATCATAGTAACAGAAATTCAAAAGGCACCTTCTTAAAAATAGTTCACTATCCCCCCGCCCCGACACCCACCCACCCACCCAAAACTAAATAAATAAATAAAGGTAAAAAAAGAATGAGAAAAAACAAGCCACTTCAAGCACTGGGTATCTTTCTATGCCAATGATGCTGTGATTTTTCTATGGCCGTCTTGCAATGATGTCAACGTTACCAAGCTTCTGGATAGGTTTGGACATGTCTCGGATCTGAGAACTAATTTGGCAGAGTTCTGCAATTCCCATTCATTGCTCTGATGAAGACTTGCAGCATACATCTGAAATTTTGTCTTGTACAGTAAAGGAATTTCCTTGCACCTACCTAGGCTTTCTCCTTACTGTCCACAATGTCTACCTGTTTGAGAAGGTTGCTGACAATGTTCCGGGGTGGAAGGCTTCCCTAATGAATAGAGCTGGGCTTCTTATTATGGTCCGAGTGGTGATGACGGACACTCCCATTTCTCTTAAGATCGCTTTGGATCTTCCAAATGGTTGACCAAAGCCAACGACAAAAACACAGGCTCTCTTTGGAAAGGTCAGGGAACAAGCCAATGGAGGTCAGGAGGTAACTGCTTGGTGTCCTGGGAAGAGTACAGCGACCACTAGAATATGGTGGTTTGGGTATACATAGTCTTGAAACTCTGGGTTGGGCTTTATGAAAAGGACAGACCCTTTGTGTCCATGGGCTGCTGTCAATTCAAGTACTGGAAAATGCCCAAGCTCTCTTTGATGTGGCTTTGGGCTCTATAGTTGGAAATGGAGACAAGATACGGTTCTAGGCTGACCCATGGCTACAAGGAAGGATAGCAGAACTAGCTCCTACTCGCACAAGATGACAAGATGATTTCAAAAAGGACAGTCAAGACCCAGACAATAGCTCAGGCACTTCACAACTGCACTTGGGTTCCTGATACCAAAGGAGCTTAAACATTACAAAGTGCTGGTCGAGTATCTACATATTTGGGACTTTAGTGGATGATATGGTTTTGCAACCAGATACTCCTAAGCAGCACCGATGGAAACTGACCCAATCAGGCTCCTACACGAGCAAATCATCCCATGCTGCCTTTTATTGGGAACTATCAAGTTTGGTCCTTGGAAAAGAATTTGGAAGAGCTGGGGAAAAACGAAAAGGAAAAAGGAAAAAGAAAGGAGGAACATATGCCCCTCACCTTCCTGCTTCATCTCTTGAACTCCCAATTCTCTCTCTAGCGCCGCCGCACCTCTCTCTCATTCTCCCCTACCGCTCCACCTCCGCCCCTCTCTGTCTCTTGCTTCCCTCTCTCCTCCAGATGTGCTGCTCTGCTTGCTTGATAGACAGAGGAACAGAAGGGCTTTGGAAGCTGCAGCTCGATGGAGGAACAGAGGCAGGATGTTGCAGGCCAGCGCCGATTGGGGGAGGATGGCCGTGGCCTGCACAGGCAGCCGCATGGCTCGGCGGTGGGCTGGCGGCAACTTCTCCCGTCAGCGCGGGGGAACGCGTCGGCACAGGTGAGCTGCGGCTTCTTGCTCCCCTCCCACTCTCCCGCTCACTGGTGTGAGAATCTCCCACGCGCTCTCTTTCTTCTGCGTGCTCCTCTCTCCAGCGCAATCCTTCTCTCAGTTTTTCCCGCCGTTCCAAATTCTTCTCATGGGTTTTCCCCCCGCCCAGAACAGAGGCCTCCCAGTATGGCACCCGCCAAGAGTGATTTGGCGCGAATCAGACGCCAAATCGACGTTTTTCATACGCCTCGGCCATAAGATGGACGCCATACGAATATAAGGCGAAGCGTCTGCTGTGTTGTCGCGCCCGCAGCGCTTTGGCGCTTAAGCGATGCTTTGATAACACTGCTCGTTCATCATGGAACTGTTCCACGTGCAGCATTCCCACGAACCAACAGCGAGCTCATCTCTCGGGCAAAGTCATTCCACAAAAAACGGCAGACAAGCTGATTCTTTTTGGTGCCTGACCAGCCCATTGGAATGGATTCAATCTCCAAACGAAACAGGCTAATAGATGGTGAGGAACACTGTCAGAAATGTTCCCAAGGAGATGCCACAAGGGGCTGAATTCCTTGACCCTTTTAGTGGCCTAGGAAGGAAACATAGGAATGCCTGTGTGTTTGATGGAGATTTGACAAATATTATGGGTCTCCTAAAACAGTGGTTGATGAGTGTAGTATATGGTGCATGGCGGGTGTTTCTAATCTCCAGGATCTGCTCTTTAGGTCATTTGCCCCAGAACTTCAGGTTCTGGTTAGTAGGCTAAACCCCTTGGTTGTGATCTCTACTTCAGTCAGTCAGTGGTTTTTTTTTTTGGGGGGGGTAGATAGCCAGTTGTGTGGTGTGTTCGGGTGGGGCTGTTTTAGCTTGCCCTTATACCTTTCTCCTCTCTTAATGAAATGACACGCAGCTCTCCTGCGTCATTTGAGAAAATTAAGACCTCAAATCAGTCACTGATTAACACTAAATGGTATCAAGTATAGATCAAGGTAAATCCCTTGTATTGCAAAGTGCAAGTGTAAAGTGACAGAATAAGTGTTGGAAAATGTCGGCTTTCAATATAAGCTTTCATGATTCAATCACATGCCTAAATTTGCTGATTTTTAGTTGCCGTGCTTTAGTTCTCCTTAGGTAAGCCAATTCCATGAGAAGATTAAACGATGTTGAGAGTCCCTCTAAAATCAAATGTCGTTACAAAATTGCATCAGCATGACTTGAGATAATCAAATATGGTGGCATCTGTCTAGATAAATAACTGTATCATGGTTAGAGCACCATGTTTGTACCTTAATGGCTTAATCAGTATTAAGGATCCACAGTTCTGTACATAAACATCAAACATTACGACCACATCGGACATGCCTGATCTACTATTTGCACATACCCAAAAATACATAAATATGTTAATTCTCCCAACATCACAAAACTACCTACAGCATATCAGTGTTATTAAGCAATTTTATCAAATCATTTAGTCGACCCTAGTTGCCATGGGACCGACAGGCGACTAATCATGATTAGTCGTCAACCAGCCTGATTAGTCAAGCCTAGTCGGTCATAATCATCCTGTATATTTAGGACCGATATAACAATATTAGAATCTACTATAACTGAATAGGACACCCCCACTAGCAGATTTCTCTGCAATTTCATGAAGCCACGTCATCCCACAAGACCCAACAAGTTATTAAGCTCGGTCACTAAATTACAATCCCACTAAATATAATCAGAAAATGAAGAGACAACGATGAACTCCAAATAAATTGCATTCCTAGCTCAACCGTACAAGCCATTTACCCCATTGCTCTCCTTTTAATTAATCAATTTAGCTTGCATCGAGCACCTTTTCACATTCAAGGTGCTATCACCACTCCCACTTCCCATTAAGGCTAAACAAAGTCGTACATCAGTAATGAACATGCATTAATTTTCCTTCTCCACTTCTGTAACAGCTATGCCAACAAGAGTATTATATATTGGACTTTTTCTATGCCCCACGTTTCTTTGGCAAGGGTCAGCGACTCTTATGAAGCTTTGAAATATTACTTCGGATATTCATCCTCATCCACCAAATCCACTATTTGTGCCTCGATAGGAAAGATCAATTGGCACTTCGTGTTTCCAAGCAGCAAGATATTTGTAGGCTATTTCCTATTTGTAGTTTCATGTGCCTAAATGTTTTATTTTTATTATGTATTTTTATTATGCTTGTGAGAGACTGAATTAGATATGCTTTTGCCTAATCATGAATAGAATTATGTTTGATTTATATCTATAAGATGTCGCAGTATAATTTGTACTGGGAGAATAGGGGCTTCACTGAATCTGTCTAAATTGTTGGGATGAGTTCGCACTGAATGATGTTCACTTCTCCAATAGCAAACAATAGATTGATGGCATTTTTAATTTCTTCACACAAGCAGTGCAAGTAGGCAGGACAATTATACTGCCTGACTAGCTGACTAGACACCGAACAAATGAACCTGACCGCTACCCATATGACTAGGGCTCAACTAGGCAATTTAAAACCATTGCAGCATACAAGACATCGATAAGTCACAGCATGATATACTGGAGGCAAAGAAGAAAACCTGGTTCATAATGAAAGCAGTGCAATGTTGTGCTTACCTCCTGTATGCGATCAAGAGAACGAATGTTATCCAATGTGTCCAATGACGGAGAGAGGCCACCATGAAGACAGAAGACCTGCAAAATGGATGTTTCTCAAATGTCAAAGGCATATATTCAGCAAACCTATAATAGCATCAACCATAACAAATTGAGCTGCATACCTGATTTTCTATAAGAGCTGTGAGAGGCAAATAATCAAACAAGTCTGTAAAATACTTCCATACATTTGCATTTCCATACTTTCTTAAGCATTCATCATAGAAGCCATACCTGAAACAAACCAATCAAGGTCAACAACTGTGTTGTTGCACTACAGGCATACACTACAAAGTTCACAGAATAGCTTGGAAACACAACAGTGTACAGGTCCATTGTGTGCATGTGTCATGCAAACAAGTGGAGTTCATTTCAATGACCTAGGACGCTGCATAGAGAAACAATGACAGCAGTAAAACCCATGGAAGGTTTTAAGGAAAAGCACAGGAGACAGTTAGCAGTGCCTTGTTAGGGCACAAAATTGATGGCAATCAGGTGGCCAGACCCCTAGCTGGATGTCTTCATGCAACCAACGTAGTGTTCCAAAAGGTGGTATTCCACGGCCGCTTATGCGCGAGTAAGCGCTAGGTGGAGGGGTACCGCATCGCCTTGGGGTGTAGGCAGGCCCTCGGCAGCGACCCAGTGTCCTTACGTGCAGATCCCTGCAGGCAGGGATGTTGAGTGGCGGGGAAGGAGGCAGGAATAGGTGAAAAGAGGGCGGCAATGGGGACGAGGCAGGAGCAGTGGGCGTTGGCAGAGGAGGAGGCAGGGACATTGGGCGCTAGTGGCAGCGGGGGACAGCGGGTGATGGCAGAGGTAGCAGGCGCAGCCAGAAGGAGGCAGGCGGCGGTGGAGGTGGCAGGCACAGCCGAGAAGAGGTAGGCGGCGGTGGAGGTGGCAGGCGCGGCCGAGAAGAGGCGGGCGGCGGTGGAGGCGACAGGGAGGAGGCCAGCGGTGGTGGAGGCGGTAGGGAGGAGGCTGGCAGCTGGGAGTAGAGGCAGGTGTGGCTGGGAGGAGGTCAGAGGGCGGATGAATAAGTTGAGAGATTGTATAAGGTGGGATGGGCTGCTTTTGATTGGCCTTTCTATCCAACCTAGGCCTGTAGTCTCTTTGTCGGGTTCATAAACCCGGGGCCCCTCATGAACCGGCTTCCCAACAAAGGCTCGGCCCAACACATGAGCGCAAACTCCTGGGCCGGCCCAAATACCTAAACGACAGGCCAGAAGGGCGATCCAATCTTCGAGCGGAAGGCCTGGCCGAGGAGGAACGACGCCCGTTTCCGACTCCGGCCTGCCTCTCCGACCGGAAGGCCTGGCCAAACACCACTTCCGACTCCGACCCGCGTCTTCGACCGGGGATGCACCGAACCCCTGCTTACAGCTCTTCTCCGACTGGAGCAGTCGGAGCCGACTGGGACCAACCGACCGGGGACGCCCGCTCGGTGAGGACCAGGAAACGGACGGAGAAGGTAAGACAGGGCACTCAAGTCAACCGCAATACCGAGGACCGTACCCTGTACACCTGCAGGACAGTACCCTACAACCTTCCTGGTATGTCAGAACCCAAGCAGTGTTGTGGGCGCCGACATTTTCCCTACAGTGTTGTGGGCGCCATCAACTCTCATACCAGACAAACCCGGTAAGGCTCCCCCCACATGCCTCTGAGCATCAACAGTGTTGTGGGCGACGACATTTACCATACCAGGCGAACATGGTAAACCCCCCTACATGCCTACATAACAGTATGGCAGGCACCGACGTCTGCCATACTAGAAGAAGACGACGCAACCTCCCACATGCATCTGACATTAACAGTGTTATGGGCGCCTACAATCATCTTGTAACCGACGGCGTGGACAACAAGACTTAGTAGCATACGTAGTCTCTCTCTCGTTTGTAAGGCCGTCACATTCATCTATAAAAGGGGATGCGCTCTCTCCCAAAAAGGAGATCCATCAGTTCACTTACATCGATTCAACGCACAACAGTAGAACCACTAGGTTCAAACCCCGAGCACACGCTCGAACACTTAGCACATAGCGGAGCTCCCGTCACTCTTGGCCCTTCAGACCAGAGTCCGACCGGACCTCTTGCACCCCTCAATCTTTCTCCCTTCCATTTGTAACCCCACAGCAAACTTCGAGCACCTGGGCTCAGGAATAAAGTCACCGACCGACTCAAACTGGACGTAGGGCACGTTGCCTGAACCAGTATAAACCCTGTGTCATTGAGTGCTAGGCCACATCCGATCACAACGTACAACAAAACTACAAATATTTACGTGTTGGTCACTTTCTGCACCGACACTCTTGTTTCTTCTTTTCTTTTGAGGTAATATGTGTATACATGTATATTTGCGGAACACCTAGGCTCGCCTAAGCTCTAGTCAGAATGTCACCGCCTAGCGCCTAATGTAACCTTGTAGTTGACAATGCCAAGCATGTTGACAGAACAATAACATTATAGTTTACCACACTAGATAAATGCAATCACTGTCCTAGTCCAGCAAACAGAAGATAACTTATCGAACGATTGTTTCTGAAGCCTTGTCTACACGAACGAGCTTTACGTGGAACTATTCATTTCCAAATTATTAAACATTTACTATTGTAGACAGGTTATTTGAGGAATGAGAAGACAAAATGATCAAGTATGCTAGGGGAAAAATCCATGCCAAACACTTGTAGCTACTGTGGAAGTACTAATAATGAAAGTGGGAGTAGCAATTACGAGTTGCAATAAAAAATCCAAATACTAGTAGATGTAAACTCACACTTGAGTGATTTGTCTGCTCTCATGATTTCCTCTAAGTATTGTAATTCTATCTCTGTAACGGACTTTCAAAGCCACTAACAGAGAAACTGTTTCAACTGAATAGTAGCCACGATCTGCAGTCAATAGACACATAATCAATATAACAAAAATGACACATGGAAATAAAGTAATGAACGTCTGCTAAATTATTTATCCCCTCAACACAAAATGAAATAATAAAATTACCTTCAAGCATTCAAATAAACGGCATATCGTATGGCATTTGCATATGGGTTAACTGCATGAGCGGCCCCTGAACTTGTTAAGGGGTGAGAATTCATGAACTTGTTAAGTGATGCACCACAGTGGTTGGCATGGTGTGAAAATGGACCTGCGGTGCATCATTTAACAAGTTTTGGCCGTGCGGTGCACCACTTAACAAGTTTAGGTCGTGTAGGGCACCATTTAACAAGTATAGGGACCCAAAAATACATTTTCAAAGTTTGTCGACCTAAGTGGCACCCTTTGACAAGTTCAGGGGCAGCTCATGCATTTAACTTTTTGCATATCTAAATTACCAAATCACATGGGAGTTGTTCACTTTTTTGTATTATTTAATAAAGATCAGCTCGAAAACAACAGGCCAACAAATCAACTACACTGTGAAATCCGAAGCACACTCACAATTCTTATGAAACTGCTGGAGGAGGAATCCAAATGTTGATAGATGAGAACTATTGACTTCTCGGTAGCCAAATGAGCTAAAAGACAACAGCGGCAACAAGATCCTAGCACGCTAGACCCAAAAGCAACGCATAACAAGTCGAACTACAAGAACTCCAGTAGTAGACTATGTTAAGCAGTAAAGACGTTCCCTAATTTCAGATAACCAGATTCTTCCAACAATCCGGCCAGACGCACGAAAACCAACAACCTTTCAGGTTTACCGCATGATCTAAAACTCCCCTACTTCGGCCGCACCAAACCTAGCATATCACAGATCGACCGAGTCAGGCATCAGCACAGCTCCGCGCGCGAGCAGCTAAGGGGAGAGAAACCGTGAGCAGGACAGAGCCGCGTGGCAGAAAGTTAGGGCGGGGAAGCGTAGCCACGCACCGACGTAGTCGCCCATGAAGAGGTAGTTGGTGTCGGGAGCGTCGCCGCCGATGCGGAAGAGCTCGATGAGGTCATAGAACTGGCCGTGGATGTCGCCGCAGACGGTGACGGGGCAGCGCACGGGCTGCACGTTCCACTCCTCCATGAGGATGGCCTTGGCCTGCTCGCAGAGCGCCTTGACCTCCGCCTCGGGCAGGTACTTGCAGTCGCGCAGCTGCTCGATCTGCCGGTCCAGATCCCCGTGCGACGGCATCTCGTCCGCCGCCCGCTCCCCCCGCCCCGCGGCAGAGGTTGGGGGGTGGGGGGGTGGGGGTGGGGGAGGGGGGGGCGGGGGGCGAGTCCTTCTCCGGCCGGTCGGCGGGCCCGCCGGCGGTCAGGTCGGGGCTAGGGTTTGGGGGAGATCGGCGAGAGACGGGGAGGAGGCGGAGCTCATGCCTCCATTTTTTGGGGGGCACGCGCTTTGTTTGTTTTGCGAATGCGAGATTTTTCCTCGGCTCTTCTCTCTTGGGACGGGGAACACCTCGTTCCGCGATATTTAACTTTTTTACGTTGCAATGGATGTCACCGGTTCGGATAGCATTTTTTAAATTGCTCATGTATATATTTATCATCGAGAGAGAGCATTTAATATATTTTTATTATTTTTGTTAATGTAACACGTCAACACGACCTGACAGCATAAACCGGCCACGAGAAATGATATTTTTGCCCCTCATCTATTTCTTCTCTCTATCCCACCCTTGCTTGAGCTCCGGCCATGACCGACGATGGGGTCCATGGCGGCGGCTAACAGGACATAGGGGGAGTTGGGGGAGTAGCAGCCGGGGCCACGGCCTGCAGGTCCACGGCCGCGCCCGACGCCGACGACGAACAAGGCGGCACCTGGAGCACGCACAGGAGCACGCCCTCCTCGGCGCCGGCGACAAACATGGCGCCCCCGTGCCTCCTCGTACTCGTGCTCCTCTGCTTCCTCGCCGGTGGAGGACGCGCATCCCCGTCCACAGACGAGCTACACCGCGTCTCTTCATGCGTGGTCGCTGCTGGTACCGACGAGCCAGCTTCCCCCGCATCAGCAGCTAATCAAAGCAATTAGCCGGTCGCCCAGCCCAACAGACGCTCCCTTCCCCCAGTCCCCAACCCGTCCCGATGCGTGGCACAATGTCGGCCACCGATTCCTCGTCGCCGGCGGTGGCGCCGCTGTCCTCCATCGGCTGGTCGCTCCGCCGGGAGCAGAACCAGATCCACTCCTTCCCGCCGCCGCCCGGTGACGCCACCGACGCCTTCCAGCGCCGCGCCGCCGACCTCGACCAACCTCCTCGCGCCTCCAGCAGACGACGTCCTCTCCCTCGCCTAGACGCATCGCATCCTCGACGCCTTCCTCCTCTGCCTCGAGGAGTTCCGCGCCCTACTCTTTGGCTCCGAGGTCTCGCCCGCCGCGCGGCCCTCGCTCGACCGCCTCGTCGCCGACTTCTTCGACCGCACCGTCAAGGTGCTCGACCTCTAGTTATTTTTTTTCTTTATTTCTTGAATACTGCAAATAGATAAGTCTTTTATTTTCATGCTACCATATCTTCAAAATTTACACCTAAAATTAAGGCCCCGTTCGCGTGCCCTTAAACCCGGTTTGATCCGCTTCTTTTTTCATCCGGAACGGTGTTTTTCTCTCACAAATTCCTCCAGTATTCCTCCAAACCATCCAAATTCCTTCAGAATTCCTACAAGCGAACAGGCCCTTAGGACAACATTTGTTACATGGGTTATCAAGGTCACGTCATCATGGCTCACAGGATTTTAGAGCTATGAATCATAATAATATAGTAAAAAAAAAGAAAAGAAAACAATATGGAGTGCAAACTTTTAAATAACTGTTGACAATACTCCTTCCATTCAAAAGTTTAAATCGTATAAGCCTAGGCACGGTGACCAAGGAGGACTTCAATCGTACAAAATTTTCCTTCCATCGTAAAGTCTAAAAACGTCTTCTAAGTAGCAATATATTATGATAGTTTATTGTATAAAATAATATAAGATGGCTCTGTGAAAATAAAAGATTTGAATGATTGCTACTCTAATAAATATCTCACGGGTAAAAACCTGTCTCAAATGATTTAAGAAGCGTATTTCAATATGTTGGGAATTAGATATCGGTAAACGCATTCTCAAATACTCCCTTCATTCTAAACTATAAGATATTTTACCCTTTCCAAATACATAGCCATGGCTAGTTTTTGCTATGCCCTTAGATATACGCTATATCTAGATACAAGTAAAAACAATAGATCTAGAAAAGACAAAACGTCTTATAATTTATGATGGAGTGAGCAACATATTAAAATAGCCTTCATGAAACTGACCCGTACTGTAAGAATGAAACTTGGATCATTGTAGGAAGCGTTAGGGGCTTCGCAAGAACATTCAGAGTAGAGCGAAGACGCAAGCGATGTACCATTTAAGGGAACGAAGACTCACAAATCACAATGTTTTTTTTGCTGGGACTGTGCGGTACTTAGCAGTCATGGAAGCCATGGCTTTGCTTTTGCAAAAATTAACATGGACAAAGGTCGGAAGTATTGAAGTTTCGTACCGCAAAGGATGTAGCATGGCGTGTAATTAACTAGATTGTCCTCAGTGAATGTAATAGCCGCTCTCGAATATGTCAACTAAATGATATGGATGAAATGGGAACCATGTAGTGTCGTTGAAGATTTTCGCCCCTATAAATATATGGGAGAATTTCTTGTGTGCCAATAAAAAAGATCGTAATGCTCAGTGAACCGTTGAAAAAGTTCAGCGGTTTTCAGCGCCACTGCTCCAACTTTTTTGTGCCCTCCATGCCACTGCCGTCAGTTTGGGATCTAACAGTGTCAAACTGCAGGTGTAAAAAGTCGAAAATACCCTTAAGTCTAAATATGTCATTAATTTTTTTGAGCATCTTAACGACTTCAAATGAAAAAACTCAAAACTAGAAAGTTGTAGATCTCGTCGAGATCTATAATTTTCATATAAAAATTATCTTCATTTAATTCCGCAAAAAAGATATGATTTTTCTAAGATATATTAATCATATTTTTTGCGGAATTAAATAAAGATAATTTTTATATAAAAATTATAGATCTTGACGAGATCTACAACTTTCTAGTTTTGAGTTTTTTCATTTAAAATCGTTAAGATGCTCAAAAAATTAATGACATATTTAGACTTAAGGGTATTTTTGACTTTTCACACCTACAGTTTGACATCGTTAGAACCTAAACTGACGGCAGTGGTATGGAGGGCATAAAAAAGTTAGAGCAGTGGCGCTGAAGACCGCTGAACTTTTCCAGAGACTCACATGGCATTACGATTTTTTAATGACATGCAAGAAATTCTCTCTAAATATATCCCCTGACGCGTACGGCGTTGAACATGAAATAAGAACATGATTTCACTCAAGTCAAGTCACCTTCTCATTGTCTCTTAGTTGAGTAGATTTACCCAACACAATCTAACTATCATCTTTGTAGCTACTTCTTCCATTCCGAACTATAAGACGTTTTGAATTTTTTAAATACATAACTTTTTCTATGTATTTAGATATAAACTATGTTTAGATAAATAGTAAAACCAATGTTTAGAAAATCCAAAACGTATTATAATTAAGATCGTAGGGAGTACTACTAGACATGAAAGTATTATTGTATCTCTTTCGTCTTAAAATAAGTGTGCATCTCATATTTTAATAACTTAACCAATCTTATTAAATTTAATTAAATATATATAAAAGTTACGATACCAAATATATACCATCAGATTAATCGCGTCACATATTTCTATAGTGAATCTATTTAGAGATACAAATATCTATATTATTTTTGTCAGATATAGTTAAACTTGAGATTGATCTACTCATCTAAGTTTGAGATGTGATTTTATCTACCATACTAATGCATCATCTTTTCTTTCTTACGTCCACACAAGAAAACGACCACCCGCTGAGATGTCCTCTCTAAGTCCATCCCAAAAAGTGTACACAGGAAAACAACACATTTCAAACAAACCGTCCAGATGCACTCTAAGCATTCTCTCTCCTTACTCATTACACAATCGAGGGCCTGGATTGAGTGTATCAAATCTCCTCATTCTCCCCCACATCCACGTCATGCAGCCCCCACCGAGTATTACGAACGCCACGCCGCCAAAAATTACGGAACTTCCCGAACACGCACGGAGGCGGAGGAGGCGCTGCTACTCCTGCCGCGGTCGGCGGAGGAGGCGAGTAGGCGGTGATCGCGCGCGCGGCCGCCGAGGTTATCGCGAGCGAGGATCAAGGTGCACCAGCGCCGTCGCATACGTCTCGCTCCTGCCGCGATCGTCGTCTCTCGCGGCCGCTACGATCACGCGCGTGAGGAGGACGCGTGGTCGGCGAGGTGGTCGCGAGCGAGGAGATCAGGTACGCCTGTGTACTTCGATCGTCAACATGTTGCCGCCGAGATGGATCCATGCCGTCGTATATATGTTCCATGCCCAGCTCCTGTCTTTGTTCTGAGATCGCATCTGAACACATGCATACACCTAACTGCGTATATATACGTATATATGCGTATAGGGTACATGATTTTTTTTATCTTTACTTTTGATCATAGTATATATGAAACTACAAAATGCAGATTTTTTTTCGAAGTACTATCGGTCACTTGTCAAGGCGGTTCAGATGTTCAGAGATGTAGCAAGTACGTTAGGAAAAATTTTCATCTTCAAATTCAGAGGTTCAGATTAGCATTTAGAGGTTCAGATTAGCATTTAGGTGGTTCAGATGTCAGTATTCAAATAACCACTGACGGCAAGATATATCATGGTTCTAATGGACATGTCTATTATATTATTATTACTAGCCCTTGACGACAAAATGGAGACGCCAGAGAAGGCCGCACTGCGCTCAGCGATGTAATGAACATACCTACTCCAGGTATTTTCATACACTCATATTTTTTATATAAGCCATCATCTATAAAAGTATATAAATAAACAAGGCCATGTCAACAGCTTGCAGCGAAGAACAACGCAGGAGAGAGGAAAGGAATAGAAAACAACGTGAGTACCGCGTAAGGCTGGATAACGAGCCGGCTCGGCTCGTTTAGGCTCGGCTCGTTCTGGCTCGTTAAGATAACGAGCTAGCTCGGCTCGGCTCGTTATCCTAACGAGCCAGAAAGCCAGCTCGGCTCGGCTCGTTAAAAGCTCAAGCTGGCTCGTTAAGCT
Source organism: Miscanthus lutarioriparius (assembly GCA_904845875.1). Taxonomy (NCBI): domain Eukaryota; kingdom Viridiplantae; phylum Streptophyta; class Magnoliopsida; order Poales; family Poaceae; genus Miscanthus; species Miscanthus lutarioriparius. Next base: position 133,042,533 of record CAJGYO010000007.1, on the reverse strand, counting down.
CGCGAGCCAGGTATAAAAAATACACAAAATATAATATTTGCATTTATCTAAAGTTTGAGAATAATAATAATACAAAAGAAATGCATCTAACAACCTTAAATCGAATAAAAAATTAATATGCGCTAATATATATACAAGTATAATAAAATACTATAGTATTCATGCATCTAACAACCTTAAATAATACTTTTTTCCCCGGAAGCTTGGCTCGTTTAGCTCGCGAGCGGCTCGTGAGCGGCTCGCGAGCTGGCTCGAGTTAGCTCGTTATAGCTAACGAGCTAAAATTCTGGCTCGGCTCGGCTCGTTATCATAACGAGCCGAGCCGAGCCGAGTCGAGCCAGCCACGAGCCGAGCGAGCTAACGAGCTTCGAGTTTTTCGTCCTAGCCTTAGTACCGCGTTAGGATTAGGGCTCAAGAAACAAGCGAGCAAAGGGAGGAGAGAAATAAGAGGCAGCGAGAGTACCAGCGGGACTATCGTGCTCGGCGAAATGCACAAACAACGGCACCTCCTAATGCACCAGATCAGCCAGGTGCTAAAGAATGCTCTTTGTAGGTCATCTGATTGCTATCTTTTTATTATTAATATTATTTGGTGCTAGGTCGAGCAAATGGCACTTAGAGACATTAGAGAGATGATTCAGTCGATGGGGAAGAAGTTTAGAAGTTATGACCTTCCTGAGCTCAATGATGCCGGTAAGTTTCATACAAACTAATTCCATCCCTTTCTTTATTTCTTCTTCTTCTTCTTTTGATAAATAATTGGACATTTTTTAGCCTGATTACATTTTCCTCGTTCCATCATAACTGACTTGTATTACTTTCTATCGATCAACAGTTGAATTTTCCAATGACACCATGAGAGAGGTCAGAGAGGAGCTTTCCATACAAGTGGACCAAGAAGATCTGAATTTATATAAGTCACTTAACATCGACCAGCGAGCAGGATTTGATGAAATTATACATCATGTATTCAATAACAAGAGCCGAGTGTTCTTCGTTGATGGTCCAGGAGGAACAGGAAAAACATTCCTATACAAGACGATTCTTGCCAGAGTGCGCTCGGAGGGATTAATAGGAATTGCTACTGCAACATCTGGCATAGCAGCATCAATATTGCCTGGAGGACGCACAGCACACTCAAGATTCAAAGTCCCCATTACACTTAAAGAGAATAGCACGTGCACCTTTTCAAAGCAAGACGACACTACTAAGTTACTCCATATGGCGTCCTTGATTATATGGGATGAAGCTGCTATGATAAGGCGTCAAGCAGTGGAGTGTCTTGATAGGTCTCTCCAAGATATTATGGGCTGCACCTTGCCGTTTGGGGGTAAGGTTATGGTGTTTGGAGGAGATTTTAGGCAGGTTGTTCCGGTAGTTCCACGTGGAAATAGAGCACAGGTAACTGATGCGTCATTACAAAGATCTTATTTGTGGGACAATATGCATAAGATAAGATTGACACGTAACATGAGGGCTCAAACTGACCCATGGTTTTCAAGTTACCTCCTTAGAATTGGTAATGGAACTGAAGAAACCATCAGAGATGATTATGTTCGCCTGCTATAAGATATTGTGATTGGTTATACACATGATAATGAAGATTCTATAAACATGCTCATTCAGAATGTTTTCCCATCACTTGTGCAAAATGCGAGATTAGCACAATATATGAGCACACGTGCCATCCTTTCAACAAAAAATGAGCATGTTGATCAACTAAACTCAAAGATGATTGCCATGTTTCCAGGTGAGGAGAAGGTTTATCATAGCTTCGACTCTGTTGATGATGATTCAGTTAACAACTACCCAATTGAATTTCTGAACTCTATTACTCCAAACGGTCTCCCTCCACATGTGCTGAAAGTAAAGACCAACTGCCCCGTTATTCTACTGCGCAATCTTGATCATAATAATGGCGTGTGCAATGGAACAAGACTAATGGTTAGAGCATTCCAAGACAATGCAATTGACACAGAAATTGTTGCTGGGCAACATCAAGGAAAGAGAGTGTTCATAACTAGGATCCCTATGTCTCCATCCGATGATATTTCACTCCCATTTAAATTGAAGAGGAAACAATTCCCAATTCGGTTGAGTTTTGCAGTGACCATCAATAAAGCGCAAGGGCAAACCATTCCAAATGTTGGAATATATCTTCCAGAACCTGTGTTCTCACATGGACAACTTTATGTTGCATTGTCGAGGGGTGTGTCAAGATCAACGACAAGAGTTTTGGTAAAACCAAATCAGGAATTAGATTGCAACTTCACCAAAAATATTATTTATAAAGACGTCCTAAACTGTTGACTAATGGTGGGTCTACTCAAACATTTTATATTTTTATTTAGTATTGAATTTTTTTAAACCACAAATAATTTGTGACGTCGCAGTCTTTCCATGATTGATGCCTTCTCAACCTTTGCTTACTCCATGGGACATACGACCTTATATCGTTGTTAATTTATAATGTAAAAATAATATCATGTCAGTTTTGTAATATGCCATATACGACTTTATTGTGCCTTCTTATGAGTGTGCTACAGAATGTATGATTAAATATAAGTCAACTGAGACTATTGGAAATTTTTTTTTGTTTGTTTATTTTTATGTGAGTCACGTAAATGGAACCGTTGCGCTAGGTGAGGTCCCTTGACCATGGTCCTCTGTTTTCTTTTTTTGGGTGTGCGTCGTGGCATTTCCTACCCTGTCTCAAAACGCTTCGAGATGGCACCCAGTAGGGGGTGTGCGTACTGCTCCCCAGACGAACAAGATGGTCATCATCTTCGGCTCCATGGCTACGTCGAACGGCCTCACGTTCACCATCGGCCAGGTCACCTGGACCACCGGCTCCGACAACTTCATCGCCATGACCACGGAGGAAGCGTAGATCCAATCTACGTCGACCACTGCTTCACCAGCATCGGCTACGGCTCCGACCACGTTGGATCTAGCTCCGGCCACACCAGCATCTTCTTCAGCCACGCCGACAACCCTCCGACCACCGAACTGATCGAGCAGCCACGTCGACCACGTCCCGAGCGGCTCCGCCGAGCTCCGACCACCTCGACCACCAGACCACGTCGCAATGATGATTGCCACGAAGAACGGCGCTATGACAACCGCGACCACCGTCACAACAGGCCGAAAAGCACGACGACTACTTTATAAGAATTTATTTATTTTATTTATGAACCACTTACAATATGTGTGTTTGTTTTTAGATCCTACTACCACATTATCAGAATGGACTATACATTTTATTCATACTGGACATGCAAAACAAAACTGTGCACATTATGGATCCGCTTGAACCGCTACCAGATAATGCATGTTTGAAGGGTTATCATCAAGAAATGGCATATATACCTACATCCCACACTAATGCTAGAATGTTCAATCTCGCCATGGCACTATCAAATTCTTGGTGGAGCGAAAAAATTTATTACTGGGAGTGAAAATACCCTAAATATGTAACAAATATTTCGGGTCATAAATACTGGTAAGTGTCGTAAAATTTGGTTCAACTATTCTATAAAAAAACAATAATTTGATTTATGTACATCAAATAAACAACTGATCTTCTCCGTCAGGAAATTGGGAGGCTTTCTTGTCTATAATTTCATGAAATCGTGGGATGGCGTAAGATTGTCACGGATCACCACTGTAAGCATATATAGTCTCCAACTATATTATGTACACTATACAATACTAACATATTATATTCTATACCATGCGCAGTTATCATCTACATTGAGGAAGGAATTCTTGGTTGACATTTTGACGAGTCCTGCAAACGAATGTTTCAACATCCCTGAAGATGTGCAACACATGATAAATGACTTACGTCAAATGTAACTTAGACTACAATATAATAATTGGGTAAATATTAAACTACAAAATAACAAATTGGATAGTTTTTATGATTATTCTCTAGATAAAATCGTTGCGTTAGCACGGACATTATACTAGTTTTAAAAAAGGGCAGTAATAAACAAATAACAAGAATAATAAAAAGAAAAACAGAAACGCTTGGGCTCTTCACAGAAACGCTTGGGCTCTTCAGTCGCAATCACAGCGGTGGGCGTGGCACCCCAGCGCCAAAAAAAGGAAAAACCCTCGCAACTCCGAACTCCGAAGACGGACAGGCGCCGTCAGCCATGCCGCCGCCACCGCAACAGCCTAAGAATCGCAGCCCTGGTCCCGCGCCGACCGGAGAGAACCGGCGGCCCCAGCGTCAGATGGCGAGCCGGGACGCGGCGGAGCGGGCCGCGTTCTTCGCGCGGCGAGAGGCAGCAGCTGTGCTCCGGCGCGTGCTCCGCGGGGACGCCACTAGGCGCGCCGCGGGCTCCATAAAATCCCTTGTATACTCCCCAACCGTCCGCAACAAGCGCGCCACCTTCGCTCTCGTCTGCCAGACCCTCAAGTGTAAGTAAGCGCCGCCCCAGCTTGCTTCGAGCTGCCTTGCGTGCTCTGGCGCGCAAGGTGTTCGACGGAATGCCATTGCAGAGCTCTGGTGCGGCTGTGTTGGGTGGCTGGGTGCATTATCTGCTGTTTAGAGTTGTTGACTTGTAGCCATAGAGTTGTAGCAAGAACGGAGCTGTTGATGCACACATGTGCAGGTCATACAAGTATGATGCACGATGCAAGATGCACTTCTAAATTTGACAATGAATATACTTCACTGCTTGGCACCTCAGTGTTTACGCTCAAGCCATCAACTTTGAAAGAAGCCAGATTTAACTTGTTAATAAAGTCACATACTTGCTGGGTGTTAGTCTTGGGAGTGTGGTGTTAGTCATCTGAGTGTAAGTGGAGGACAACTATAGTTCCTGCTGCTTGAATAGAGCAATGGTTATGTGTTCTGTTGAGGGCTTTGATACTTCAAATTGTGTTTCGTTTTGTTGACTTCTCCCTTCATGCTTCTTTGTTTCCTTTTGTCAGATCTACCAATTCTTAAAGAGGTTTTAACATCTAGTGGAATACTGAACAGCAAATGGAAGGTGAGCCAACTGCATCAATTGTTGTGATGTAACTAAATCTTTCTTGCTGCATTATGTTTTTATCATTGTTGTTGACAGTTTGACATGTTGGCTTTAGAGTTTAGACATGCCTCTTCATTAGCAATGTATAATAATGCCTTACCTAAAAAAAAACACCTGGAGGAAGCAAAGGCTCTGTTAACTAAGTTGTATTTCCTTTTCACTTGCAGAAACAGAAGGAATTGGTTTATGTGACTACCTATGACATTCTCTTTGGTCAGGTTTGTCATCATTTACTTAAGAGTATTGAACCAACGAATTTGTTGTACAGTTTTTGTGCATTTACTTTATCTATTCCTTAAATTGTTAAGTTCAAATCTTGTTTCTATTAATGTTATACTTTGAGCTGTGCATTTGATTACTCATTGTACCATTTTACTCATTTGCTTCCCTCCACTATTGAAAAACGAGTTTGACATGTCATTCAACTTAATCAGTTGTGTATTCATTCTCTTCTTCCAATTAAAGATAATCTAACATGAAATGGCATTCCCAGGGAATTGCAGTTTCTGGGTCAGTCGAGCAATTAGTTATGCTACATAAAGGTTCTCTTAGGACTACTCTTGATAAATTTTGTGCCAGAAGGAAAGTCAGCTGTGTTGAAGACCTATTGGGCAATAAAACAGCCGGTACCCTTCTCCCTGACCACCTTCTTTGTAGCTTATATTTCACTATTTTTAGCAATATGAGTACTCCCAATTCTACCCTGAGCCAGTCATGATCTTGACTATTCATAATCAAATGTATTCATTTCACTGTTCAAGGCTTCAAGCTCTGGAGTGGTTAAAAAAAAAAGCTCACTAAATTAAATTTCTCTACACTGCATAATCATGGTGGTACGATTGTGAACTTTAAATGTCTCGTGTGCTGATGATCATCTGAGTTCATTTCCTTGTGTCATTACTGAAAACTATTGTCCACGCTATGTTATATTGTCTATCTTCTGCTTTCAATGTTTGTGCACATTTGTCTAATTGCCTTGTTATGGCAATTGACAATGACTTATCTCTTGGCAAATTGTGGATTATATTTTAAGAAATGCCCTCCCAAAATAAATTACTAGTTTCGGTCAGTTTCATGCTTGGCAAATTGATTTGCTTGCCACTATTAGGATCGCAATCGTGTTTCCTGATTGCTGAAAGGGTGTAGAACAACTGTTTCTCTGCATTTGTTTGATTCCTATCTGTTAATGATGTACAGTCCTCAGTGAACATAAACTATATGCTACTTTCGAATTTATATGCATGCCATGCTGTTCATTATTCTCTTTTTCTTCAGCCAAACCAAAGCCCCGATTTCTTCGTGTTAACACGCTCAAGATCACTACAGAGTCTGTCATTGAAGAATTGAACAAAATACACATGGTATTTCATCTATCTTTTACGGCTATTAAGCAAGCATATTGATCTGAGTAACATCATTCTAGTTTGATGTTCCATTATGAAGCTATCTTTGCAACTGCAACCTTACTTTTGAGCTCTACCGTTGTCCGTTGTTGATGAGACTTTGACTCAGTCACTCAGTATTGAATAGGTTGACAAAGATGATATGGTTCCAGACATGTTGGTACTCCCACCTGGAACTGATCTGCATAACCATCCATTGGTTACAGATGGGAAAGTGTTTTTGCAGGTGACCTTCTGATTCTTTTGCTTACTTTTGAGAAAGTCACATGATTTATAATAATTGTGTAATTGACCTTTTTCTTCATTTCTACCTGTTCTCATAGGGGAGAGCTAGTTGTATGGTAGCAGTTGCATTGTGCCCTAAGCCAGGCTGGAAGGTTAGTGTGTTACATCTGGCGGACTAAAATTTATTGATATTTTATTTTGCCATCATTTTCACTGAAGATAAGTATTATTTATTATCTTTGGTGTTACCATCTGACTGGATAGTTTGGGATTTACAAAATAATGCTCTCTAGAATATAGTACTGTGTATGCTTCTAACTTAACTTGGAAAATATCCCATCTCTACTCCCTAAGTTTCTATCTATCATCTTCTTATTTAAAAAATGTGGTCATTCAGGTATGGATACAATAAATAGTACTGATATTTTCACTCAATGTTTATTTTATTTTTATGTAGAAAACAGAATTTCTATGCTTGTTTATGGATTTGCTTCATCGATTTATGCCGTGGGTGCTGTAAAGAATGTTGCACTCTGATGTACCAGTTGAAAATTTCAGTTTGTCATATCACCTTTTATAGTTATATAATCTCGAATATTAATTTCAGTTTGAACATTTAAACTTAGGTTATTGATGCTTGTGCGGCTCCAGGGAACAAAACAGTTCACCTTGCTGCGCTCATGAATGGAGAGGGGAGTATTATAGCTTGCGAACTTAACAAAGAGAGGGCCAAGACATTGCAACATACTGTCAGAAGATCTGGAGCAAATAGTATCCTTTCCTGATGATCTTTTAGATCTATCAACCTTGCAATTATATTGTATTCCTTTTGTGTAGTTTTTACTGTTAAACTGTTCTTGTCTCCTTACTGCAAAAGCACAAAATTAGTTTTCATGTGTATTCACTAGTCATTTGATCTTCATCCAATGATATGTGTTCTTGTCATGTGTTATCCATTATGTTCAACAATATTCATTATAGTACATTTGATATGACAACCACATTTCTGAACTTATTGCTAAAGATATTCAAATAGTTAATGGCGACTTTCTGGAAATAGATACAAACGATCCATCATATGCTGAGGTTTGTAGATACCTCCACTTCTGTTGGTAACTTATTAACCTCACTGGACACATTAGTAGTTTTCTTTCGTCTTGCAGAACCATTATCCATGATTTTCATTTGCATTGATGTGATGATGGTGATTGTTGCAGGTCCGTGCTATTCTATTGGACCCCTCGTGCTCTGGTTCTGGAATATCTGCAGAGAGACTTGATTATTTGCTTCCTTCACATTCTAGAGGTAACTAAAGGCTTTTGTAGCAACAATTCTGCTATTTTATTTTGTTTCCTTCTTAAAAAAAAGGAGGAATGTTATTTGATTCTGTGTGTGTTGTGAGTAGCATCAGTTACATATTAAGCTGTTGGGCAAGGTTAACCTTCTGTAGTTAGCACAATACTCCTACTTGTCTTATTTGGCTTGAAACTATGAAACAACTGTGTCACTAAGAATTGTTTGCATTATCAGCATAGGGGGCAGGTGTGAAGGCACATTTATCATTATGGTGCATATACACCACATTCATTTTTATTTTTTTTGCTACTGACTAGTACAGTATTCACATATATTTAGAGTTTGTATATATTTCTTGGTGTATAATAAAGTGGTGCTCCACTGTTATTTTGGCCTAGTTCGTTCTGATCTGCAGACTATCTATCTAGTTTGAAGGAGGGGAAGGGAGGGAACAAGGTTGGGGTGCCACCATTTAGTAACTTTTCATCACAATATCTCGTGAAATAAGATTTGCTCTGCAGATAATCAGGATGACGTGAGTACAAGCTCAAGGGTCATGAAACTCTCCGCTTTCCAGAAGAAAACTCTCTCCCATGCTCTATCATGTAAGTCCCTGTGCCATTTCTCTCTTGAATAGTCACATGTCAGTGCACAACTGTTTGCACGAACTGAAGCTTCCCTCCACGGCTTGACCTTTGTAGTTCCCTCACTGGAGAGGGTGGTCTACAGCACTTGCTCAATCCACCAGGCAGAGAACGAGGATGTCGTGAACTCCGTCCTGCCCTTAGCTACATCCCTCGGATTTGAGCTCGCCACACCGTTCCCTCAGTGGCACCGCCGCGGCCTTCCAGTTTTCCAAGGATGTACGCCCTCTGCATCCAAATAGTTGAATGCAACTCCCAGTGAATGTCTCTGAATGTAGCCTCCCTCACCAGTCACCATGGCTTCCCTCATTTGCTTTGCAGCTGAACATTTGCTTCGGACGGACCCAGAGGATGGCCTGGAGGGCTTCTTCATTGCATTGTTCGTCAGAAAAGAGGTGGGTGGTACTTCAGAAGAGCCTAGCGAAGATGCCACGGTAAAAGTAAGAACGAAACAAGCGCGCCGAAGGCGAAATGGGGTCAGGGCATTCAGCTCCTTGAGGCTGTCCAGGATGATCCTCTGGTGATGAAAGATGTTCTGGGATCAATTTTGATGTACCATTGCTATTTTTGGTAGTCAATGTGGAATTAGCTAGGTTTCAATCTTTTTCCGAATTTTGGATTCATTTTTTAACTCCTACTCGAGATAACATGTTGCCATACTGCATGTCATAGCCACATGCTCCCCCCATTCCAAATTAATATACTCCTTATATTCCAAATTATAAAATATTTTAGCTTTTTTAATACATAACTTTTGCTATGTACTTCCTCCGTCAAATGCCAGTCAAACACTCCCATAACTTTTGCCATGTACTTCCTCCGTCTCATAATAAATAAGTTTCTATGATGTTTCCAAACAGATTAAGGATGTTGACAAAAAATGCATGTACCTTCATATCCTTTCTTTCTCAGAAGATACCTCTTGAATTTGGCGATTTTTTTTTGTCTGCATCCATAATTAGCTTCTGTATTAAAAGGCAATGTGCTATGCTTATGTAGAATGCAATACATCTAGACAAGCCGAAACGTCTTGTAATGTGAAGCAGAGAGAGTAGCAGTTAGCAAGCAATACAACCATCGCATTTTTTTTGTAAGTTAGCTGATGCCTTGTTACTTCTGAGTTTGAAGAAGTTAGCTGACGCTTTATCCCTTCCGAGTTTGCTATCAAGCAGAAGAATAGTGCCGGACTGCCGGAAAGAACCTTAACTCGTCCTTGAATGGTAGGTGGCGAAAACAAGTACTGTATCAAAGTACTGAACCGACTGTGATGTGCATGTTCAACACGGGTCCTTCCTGTGGGGGAGGAGCCCTGAACACGCCACCAGAGCACCATCCAGGAGAGACCGCCCAACGCGGCAACGCCGACGGCAGAGACAGATCGCCGCCGAGGAGACCTTCCTGGGCACGGCAGCAGCACAAACCACAGCAACAGCGACAGGACCGACGGCTTCGACGAAGCCAAAGACCGCACAACCATTGCGACCAGGCGCACGATGCAGCTGCCGAGAGTCCATGGGGGCCGGAGGAAGGGAGCAGAGGAACTGCCGCCCGCGGCGAGGAACCCCACGCCCACTCCGAGCAAGACCGGGCCACGGGACGTGGCAGTCAGCAGTCAGCACTCAGCAGCTCTCGCGGAAGAGCGCGCCGCGCCCAAAGGACGACACCGATGCAAGCCCTATGACACGGCTGCCGATGACGGCATTGACGGGAAGAGCAACGTCGATGAGCACATCCCCCACCAAACGTAGAGAAAAAACGCCGGCGACGAAGGTTGGGAGCATCCACCGCACCATCTGCGGGCAGAGCTCCAAAGAACGCACCACTATGGGCGGCGGGGCGGTACGGAAGGTAAACTAGATATACTGGACGACTGGACAGGGGCCGACCCACCTCCCGTCGCCGCCGGCGAGCTGCCGGAGCGGAAGAGGGAGGGGGTCCGGGAACTGATACAAGCAGAAACACTCGAAGTACATGCATGTACAATGACTATTACAGTCACTTATTCTACTAACTAGCAACTACTACCAAGCAGAAGTGCATAACAAAGAAAGCATCACACCCTCTTTGTTATTCGCTCGTCACCCGCCATGTCCGGCTGATGACGAGCATCGGTCACGCGTATGTCGCCTCCTTACTCGCCCTGCTGCTCACCGCCGAGCGTGACCTGGACGACGCGCGGCTTCTTGGGCTCGGGCGGGGGCTTCTTGTCGACGATGACGGTGAGCACGCCGTCCTTGTACTCGGCGCGGATGCTGTCCAGGTCGGCGCTCTCCGGCAGCGGGAACCGCCTCATGAACTTGCCCATCCGCCTCTCCATCCTCAGGTACTTCACCCCCTGCTGCTCGCTGCCGTCGGCGCCGGCCTGCTGGTTGCCGTCGGCGCCGTCCTCGGAGGGGCGCTTGCGCTCGCCGCTAATGGCGAGCACGTTGCCCTCCTCCACCTGGACCTTGACGTCGGCGAGGCTGACCCCGGGCATGTCGACGGCCAGGACGATCGGCCCGGATGGCAGCTCCTTGACGTCCATGGGCGTGTTGGCCATGGCCCGGCGGTCGCGCACGTAGGCCCGCGTCGGCGCGTTCAACTGCCGCTCCAGCTCGTCGGGCAGGTCCATCAGGTGCTGCACCGCCGCCGAGAACGCCGGGTCGCCGAGCATGAACTCCATTGCTTGCTCCTAGCTCGAGCTGGGTTTGCTGATCAACAATGGCTGGTGACTTGAGGTCGTGTAGTGATCTCGCGTTGCTCTTGGGACTGAGATGAGACCGGAGGCCGGAGGAGTATTTATATAGTGAGGGGGGTGCTCTCGTCCGATCGAGTGTATTTGCTGGGTGGGTGGGAGCTGTGATGACACGTGCGCTGGCCGGAGAGATGGAGAAGGCTTCAGGTGTGACACGGCCGCATCAAGCATGTACTAGGTGTCATCTGGAGCATCATACTCGTGCTCTTGGCCTTCAGGTGTGACACGGCCGCATCAAAGATGTAGGTTAAGTCTAACACATGTTTGCGCAGGTAATTTTCAGAACAACACACTGGATCCGACAGTGGTCCTGCTGCACAAGAAGGACGAGTATCCGTCGTTTAAGCATGGCTGCAGAAGCTTGGAGATGATGATTATGGCGGGTTTTGTAAAGTTTGGTTGGCACTTTCGAAATCGAATTAAAGCGTAGCTTTTAGTTCTTTTCTAGTTGTGATGTGAGGAGCCCGCCCTAGATGTGTCCGTGAATGTGCGCCTAGCCCTCTCTACAACTCAGAACAGGGGGCTACATCCATCACCGAATACTTCACCAAGATCGCTCCCTCTATGACGAGATATGGCTGCGGTTGACAAGCCACTGGATGACGAGCAGATAACAACGTACATTCTCAACGGCCTCAACACCGAGTGCAGATAATCAGGATGACACGAGTACAAGCTCAAGGGTCTCAAAACTCTTCGCTTCACTACTATACAAAAACTTTTACAAGACATTTGCCTTTTGGCCTCGAGGTGGTTGGGCCGGTTACCCGCCTCCGTTATTCGGTGGCCGGGTACCGACCCAGCAACCGCCACAGCTAATGTTTTAACCGAGACGGGCAACGTAACGGAACCGCCTCGGTTAATGTCTATTAACCAAGGCGGTTGCCCTAACGCAACCACCTCGGTTAATTGATTAATCGAGGCGGGCATTACAGGTCAAACGCCTCGGTTAATCGATTATTTTCCGAGGCGGTCATTATAAGCGTCCGCCTCCGTAAATCGATTCACGGAGGCGGGCGTCTTAAGATGTCCGCCATTGCAACAAAAAATAATTCATAACTTTTTCATATGAATTCGGATGAATACAAACTTTATATCAAAATTGTAGCTCTCGACGAGATCTACAACTTTGTAGTTGAAAAGTTTTTGAATTGAAACTGTTTAGGGTCCTAAAATATTGTTGTAAGTGCATAGATTTTGAAATTTGAAATTTAAAATTATCAAACGATCTTCGATGTTGACATGGTCTATACAAAAGTTATAATTCTCAATAGAGTCTACAACTTTGTAGTTGAAAAGTTTTCAATTTAAATATGTTAAGAGTCCCAAATATGTGTTCGAAGGTTATAGATTTTGAAATTTAAAATTTCGAATTCCTAGACATTCTCAAATGTTTACATAGTTAATACCAAAGTTCTAGTGCCCCACCTGATGTACATGTTTGATATTGACACGTTTTTTATTTAAAGTCACATAGAGTCTTAAATATGTGTTTGAAATTCACATGTTCCGAGACTTTTTTTTTGAATTTTTCAAACTATCTCTGATGGAGATATATCCTATACCAAAGTTGTAGTACTTCACAATATTTAAAACTTTGTAGTTAAAAGTTTTTTCATTTGAGTTCATTTAGTAGCTAAAATATCTAATATAAGATTACAAAATATTGATATAAAAAGATTGTATATTATATATAGACATGAAAGAGTGTGCGGTGCAGTGGTAGAGATGTGGTAGTGTTTTTTTGGAGAATATTAACGGAGGCGGGCAATTTAACTTGCCCGCCTTGTTAATTGATTAACCGAGGCGGGCAAAGCAACCACCTCAATTAATCGACGATTAACCGTGACCTTTGGACGGAGGCGGTTGCAATGCCCGCTTCCGTTAATAAAAAACGCCCGCCTTGAAAAAGATTTGTGTAGTAGTGTTTTTAAGAAGAAAGCTCTAAAAAATGTCTGCCTCGGAAAAGATTTGTGTAGTAGTGCTTTTAAGAAGAAAGCTCTCTGCCATGCGCTATCATGTAAGTCCCTATGCCATTTGTCACTTGAGTATGAATAGTCACATATCAGTGCACAACTGTTTGCACGAACTGAAGCTTCCCTCCACGGCTTCACCTTCTTCCCCTCCTCCACCGCCGCAATAGCCATGGTCTCACCCGCCCGATCTGGCCTGGCCGTCTCCTCCACCATCCGCTCCGAGGTGTCACCGTCGCCTTTGCCCCGCCGTCGTCTCTCTCGTCCCCACCGTCTGACCTACCTGCCTCCCCAAAGCTCTTCTATGAGGCCGCCGAAGATGGGAAAGAAGAGAGAGAGAGAGAGAGAGAGAGAGAGAGAGAGAGAGAGGGCACGGGGTCGCGTTACAGCGCGGTGGACACGGGTTAGCGTTTGTGTTCTTCATTGCATTGTTAATCAGAAAAGCAGGAGAGAATTTGCTTTAGTTAAGCTATGAGCAAAGACAGCTTTTCATCCAAGAATCGATTTATGGCTAGTGTTATTTTTCTTATTTTCTTCTAACCTTTTTTTGTTTTGTGAAGACGCCTTTGTAACACTGTTCTTTTTTAATAAAATTTCAGTAGAGGGTAAAACCCCTCCTGTTTCTTAAAAAAAGAAAAGAAAAGCACCGTGTGTGGTGGTTTAGAATAGCCCAATAAAGATGCCACGGTAGAAGTGAGAAGGAAATAAGAAACAAGTGTGCGCGGGAGGTGAAATGGGGTTATGGCGTTCAACTCCTTTGAGCATCTCCAAGAGCCTTTCTAAATCTCACTCTCTATATCATCATTTGAAGAGCCATTTGCATAAAAATCGTTTTCTATATCTGTTCACTCTCCAACAATTTTTCTATATCTCGTGTGTACCCTATGTGCTATTCTCGTCTTCTATATTTGGTTAGCGAAAAATCCGAAATAGAAGATAGTTATATTTGGATGGGCATTTAGAGAAGCTGTTGGAGGGTAGTTTTTTCACAAAAATCTCTATTCCTAGTATTTAGTAAGGGTATGGAGAGTCTCTTAGGGATGCTCTTAGGATGATCCTCTGGTGAAGAAAGATATTCTGGGATCTAAATTTGATGTATCCTTGCTTTTTTTTGGTAGTCAATGTAGAATTAGCTAGGTTTGAAATTTGAATCTTTTCTGAATTTTGGATTCCTTTTTATACTCCAGAAAAACTGATAACTGAGGACATGCTGTTGCATACTCCATGTCAGCCATATAGCAAGCAGTCCATGCATCCATCGCATTTAACCGCACAGATAACAAGCTCGAAACACTAGAAGTACATGCATGCATCACACCATAACACAGCATCACACCTTTATTATTCGCTCATCATCCGGCTGGATGACGAGCATCGGTCACTCGTATGTCGCCTCGCCTCCTTACTCGCCCTGCTGCTTGCCGCCGAGCGTGACCAGGACGACGCGCGGCTTCACTACGGGACACAGTAGATTTGGGCCTAAAAACACTTGACAAACAGTTCGCCGAGTGTTACACTCGGCATCCAACACATGACGTTGATTTGTCGGCAAAGTTTGCCGAGTGTTTTTTATCGGGCTGTCAATAAACACTCGGCAAAAATAAACTCTCGGCAAAAAAATTTTGACGGGATGGAACGGTGACGTCAATTTTGTCGAGTGCCCGACGAAAAAACACTCGGCAAAGTTTCTTAAGTTTGCCGAGTGTCAGGAAGAAAACACTCGGCAAAGTGTCACGAATAAAACACTCAGGAAAGTTCTTCAAGTTTACCGAGTGTCAGGAAGAAAAAACTTGGCAAAGTTAGTAAACTTTGCCGAGTGCCATGGCCATAACACTCGGCAAAGTTTAGACACTTTGCCAAGTGCCACGCCAAAAACACTTGGTAAACAAGCGAGCAACGGTCAGATTTTATGGTTACTTTGCCGAGTGCCCATTGGAATACACTCGTCAAAGCCAAAACACTCAGCATAAAGGGTTCCCAGAATGACAGAAAATGGTCTCTTCTCCGAGTGTTTTGCCTTGACACTCGGCAACTTCTCTGTTTGCCGAGTGTTACACTCGGCAAAGCGACCAAGACCCCCACTTTTTTACTGATCTATCACATGTAACGGACCCCTTTCAATTCACAATAAACCATCACAATTCACAATAAACACATCATCGCATGCACAATTATATGTCACACGCATAATAAACCATCATCATAATTCACAATAAATCATCATCACAAGTCACAATAAACCATCATCACAATTTACAATAAACCATCATCACATGTCACAACTAAGTCACAATAAGCCACAAATACAAATATAATCACTGCGGAGGCCCTTGGAACATCTGCGATAAATTCGGGTCTTGAGACTGATTATTTGATGCCGCCGATTGATTCTGCACAAAAGAGAATTATTTGAAACAGTGTTAGCTTCCTTTTTAAATTGTAGGAAAATGATAATAGATTAACACAGGAGGTGAGCACGGGTTAAAAAATTTAATTTAATGATGCGAGCAACAACAGCAAACTCCAGGGCTGCAGGGCCGAGTGACCGTCAAAGCAAAACTGCTCGCTGTAACCGGCTGACGACGGCGAGCATTCAGAATGGTCAATGAAATAAATACACGTACTGTACTAGTACTGGACATCCAGACTGACAGCTTGGTCGTATTGGACATTTCGGACATTTTTATTTTGTGCGTAGATGACATTTTAAAATACTGAAAGTACAGCCTCCTGATTATAGGATGATGTTTAATTTTTCTTAAAAAAAGGATATTCAGATCAGGGACCTCTTGCATGGAGTACAGTTGGCAGTATATATTTTCATAGCTGGCGTGTGCAGGATTACAGGTACTAGGTCTTGTTTGGATTTAGGTTAGAAATTAGTATTTGACACTGTAGCATTTTCATTTGTATTTGACAATTATTGTCCAATCATGGCCTAACTAGGCTCAAAAGATTCGTCTCGTAATTTACAATCAAACTGTGTAATTAGTTATTTTTTTATCTACATTTAATACTCCATACATGTGTCCAAAGATTTGATGTGATGAAGAGAGAGTGAAAAAACTTGCAATCTAAACAAAGCCCTAGTGTGAGTGTCTGACAAGGCACTGTTAATGGTGACTACTCCTAATTAACTAGTGTTATGTAGCAAGGTTAGAGCAGGGACCTCCTGATCATAGGTCATAAGCCCACAAGAAGAGTAAGCAAGCAACAAACACTTTCTTTCACCACTTGCCTCTGCTTTCTTCACCCAAGAAGATTCATTGCATCCTTTAGGCCTCTAACCCACTTTATGGCCCAAGACTGCATTATACATTCTAGTTCTAGTTGAAGCACAGTATTTTTTTTTCCACCAATTTTGTTGGCAGTGATATATAAATTTCTGCTCGTGCATTTGAAATTTTGATGTGCAGCATGGTGAATAATAATAAAAGACAAGTAGTCCCAGTTTTGTTGACCCTGGACTTACATGCATATGCATGTAACCTAGCAACTAGGATCCCTAGTATTCAGCAGGGACAAAAGACAAGTAGTCCCAGTACTTAAACTTCCCCAGTTGAGCTCTGGAAGAGTTTTTTTTTATCTGAATCTCACAGTCACAATTCTCTGATTCTCTCCACACAGTTGACGTACAGTTCTTTAAATTGGTCCGAACCTGAATCAGGCCAGTTAGGTCAGGTACAACGTAGAACGCACTTGTGGTTGCTTGCTAGCTGTTAGCTATTAAGCTAAAATTCATGCCTGTTTGTTATTTTAGTAATCTATGTCCATGTATAGCTTCGTTATAACCATTGATCATATAGCATCAAATTAAATAGGCAAATTAATTTTAATAGTGGCATACATCGTACGATTTTGATGTGCACCATGGTAAATTTCAGATCCATCTAATATCTTGGCATAAAAAATAATAATAAATAGATCTAACATAAGGTGTCAAGTGACTCACATGAGTAGTTGTGGGTGGCTGAGGTGGAGGGAATAGCACCGGTGACAGTGGCAAAGCTTGACCCATATTCGATGCAAAATTCTACATGTATTGGAACATTTGGTCCATCCTCAACCGATTTTCTTCCTCTATCCTCTGCATCGTCTGCCGCTCGGCCGCCATCTTCGCCTCTATCTCCGCCATCCTCGCCTCCATCTCCTCCCGTGCTTCATTTCTGCTTCCACCCGGGCCTATAACATTTCATCCCAATGTTACAATACAAAGCTGAAGTACGTAACAATCAATGAACGATGAATAAATAAGAAATAACCTAGAGAGTCTCCATCTGAAACTACGTAGTGGTTGGCCGTGGGCGTATCGCCGGGCTCGAGCTCGTGCTCCTTGCTCGGATCTAGGAGAGAGTGGGAGTAGAGGCCATGTTGAGTGTACTGTCGCCAATCCAGTACCGGCCATGCTTCTTGCCTCCTCCCACCCTCATCACGATTTCTCCATCAAGATCCTCGTTGCTCGGATCGAACTGTGGCCCATGAACCAGCCTTGCCATCGCCGTGTACTCACTGACGCGGCTGTGGATGCTGGGATCGCTGTACGCCTCGGGCGGGTCCTCCGGGTTGAAGTCGATGTTTGCCGTCGCCTTGTCCTTTTTGGACAGAACCCATGCCTTGAACTGGGAGCAAGGCTGGCCCTCATGTGACGACGACTGCGGCAAAAATGCAAAATAATTAGAAATTATGCAGAATTGAGTGTTAGAATAAAGAAATAAATTTGCGTACCCATTTTCCCCTGTATTCGTCGAGGCTCAGGCTGCCTTGATGGTGTGATGCACGTGGCATCAGCAAACGCCGGTCCCGGCAAGCGTTGTGCGTCTCCACCCACCCGGGCTCCACCCACTTGTCCACCATGTATACCTAGCACTGGGCATACTGGGCACACCGGTACGGAGGCACCTACGTGATCAAGTGTATGACATATGAAAAAAATAAAATTAAGCGTAATTAATCTCATAAAAAGTAAGTATTAATGTTCTATATGTACCTGCAAGAATTGTTCCTTGGTCAGGTTCATTGTTCTTGCCTCTTCTTTTTTAACCTTCATCTGTCTGTGTTGAGCATAGTAGTCGATGATGGCCTGGACGCGCGCCTCGTAGTGCATGTCCTTCACGAGCTTTTTGGCGGCTTCTTCACAGATGGAGGCCGCCTTGGCCTTGTACCCCTTCTGACATCTGTAGAAGTCCTGCATATAGACGTGATGCATACAGTCATTACTTCAAGAATGTCCAGTTAATGTGATGTATTGAGCAATGTAGTGCGAGGAATACTTACCCACGGCTCGCCCTTCACCCGCTCCGCCTTGTTGGGGAATACCCTACCGTCACGATCAGCGGCGTCGAGGGCGGCGACGTAGTGGTCCCACGTGTAGGCCGGCTGCAGCTCTTCGCAGAACTGCACTAAGCCAGGGAAGTTTTGCCTGCACAAAAGGCCAAGGATGCCGTTGACCTTGCGGTTGTGATCACCCCCACTGACCTTAATCCAACCCCTACCCAATTGATTAAGATAAATTATTAGTTTCCATTGTAATTTTCAACATATGAAACAAAAAATTATTGAGAACATCTAAAGTTACATACTTTTTCCCAGAGGGTCGAACCATCGGGCGTCTCTCAAGAGGTATCGGTCGCCTCGGGAGGGTCGAGGGACCTCGCAACCAGACCTCGGGACCCAGTGCCGCCTCCTCCACCTGCTCCTGCTCCTCCTGTACCTCCTCCTCGTCAGCAGAGACATGCGCGGAAGGTAGCTCCTCCTCGTCAGCAGAGGCATGCGCGGAAGGTAGCTCCTCAGACAACGACGAAGGAGCTACAGGCGACGGGGGCCTCGCCCCTTTACCCTTCCCTTTATGCTTCCTGTTACCCTTCCCTCCACCCTTGCCTCGGCCCCTCCCTGAAGCTGACCCTGAAGCTCCGCTCTTTTCGTAAAGTGCCGCGATCTTCCTCGTACCGCCCACCATTGTTCAATCATCTGCAATTAAAAAGAGTAAACCAATCAGCATAGATAAACAAAACATACTTAGAAAGTTATGATAAATAATAAATAAATTAGTACGGCTCATACATGTATTAGAAATAATCATCATGATCGGGATTAGCTGGATCATAAGTCTCATCATCACTATCACGCGTGTCGATATAATCATCATGATCGGGAATGTCGTCATCACTGTCATTGCCTAAATGTAATCGCTGAAGTAATTCTAAGTCCTTCACATTTTGAACCTCGTCTCCAACGTCCTCGTTAGCAACCCTTTCATTGTCTACTTCTATTCCGATCGCTTCGGTTAAGTCTATCTCAAAACTCCCTTCGAGCCCATCTTCTTGGAAGAACTCTCCGTCATATGTGTTGGGGTCTATGTTGTAATCCTCATTGTTTGGTACAAGTAGTTTACCGTATGACGATACCTTGTACACAACATCCCAACCCTTAAGACGGTCGTCGGTTTGGCACGGGTATGAGAGATAATAAACTTGCGTGGCCTATTGAGCCACAATATAGACATCGTCTCCTGGTAAGATGGATGATTGTCGAATTTCGACTAGCCCAAGATTAGGGGTCCGTCTCACTACTGATGGATCAAACCAATGGCATTTGAATATGACTGGATTAAGAGGCTTGCAACCATGAAACATGCGTTCATATATTTCTTCAAGTCTTTCGTAGTACTCGACCCCATCAATGCCCGGCGTAAAAACTCTGGTATTTGTGGTTCTTCGATTGGGCCGACTCTGCTTGTGGCTTGTTGTGTGAAAGCGATAGCCATTCACGTCATAACCGGTAAATGACTTGACCCTATAGGCACAACCATCGGCAACCTGTCTCAACTCGGCACTCATAGACGCATCAGTTTGGCCCTGCAAGTTCAAGCAGGGTGGTTCGTTATATTATTCGCATGTACGATCATCTTGTAATGTCAAACTAAGTACGAGCTAAATTGGACTGTACCTTTTGTTTGAACCAAGAAATAAAATCGAGCATTCCATTTCCCGCACCCTCTCTGAGAAGGGTCTCAGCTTCCTGCGGGGTAGGTTCCCTTGATTCACGCCAGAATTGACGATGAAATTCCCTATACCAACGAGAAACATTTGAGTTGGACACAGAATAGTGACTACTTGAGAACAAGTTTGCTGAGAACTTACAGCATGTACGGCTCCACTTCGGATAGGTTGATCAACATATACAGCATGATAGCGCGCCACTCTTCATGTTTCAAGATCTTGGTGGTCGAACCACTTGCACTTCCGAGTTGCCCTTGGAAAATGCTAAGGCTCGATTCATCTTCGCCGGCATTGTAACGAGGGGGCGGATTATGCACACTAGGAATGTTGTCAGCATAGTATTTTGTTGTGAAGTTTAAAACCTCCTCTAGAATGTATGCCTCTACAATGGATGCTTCAATTTTGCATTTGTTTTTACATTTAGTTCGAAGAACCTTTTGACATCTCTCAATTGAATAGCACCAACGGCTCTGCACAGGCCCCCCATTCATGCTTCATATGGGAGGTGCAGAATCATATGCTGCATCAGATTGAAGAAGCCAGGTGGAAAAATCTTCTCCAACTTACAGAGCAACACAGGCGCCATTAGGCGCCATTTTTTTCATTTCTGCAACCACGGTACGTGATAACTCCTTGGCACAAAGCTGGCGGAAGAAATTGCTCAACTCCGCTAGCACCTGCCAGACATGCTCAGGGATATAGCCTCGAACCATCACCGGAAGTAGGCGCTCAAGCCATATGTGGTAATGATGACTCTTGAGCCCGTTGACTCGCATAGTAGCTAAGTTCACTCCCCTCTTCAGATTCGCTGCATACCTATCAGGGAACATTAACGTTTGGAACCATTCTAGTACCTCCCTCCTTTGGGCCCTCGTCAGGACGAAACCGGCCTTAGGCTTTCTCCATGACTTGCTGGCTTTGGGAGGCGCCATGTCCAGCTTTGGTCTGTCACATAACCTCGCTTGATCTACTCTAGCCTTAACGTTATCCTTTGTCTTATCAGGAATATCCATGATTGTACCAAAAATTGCCTCAGTGATATTCTTTTCAGTGTGCATTACATCAATGTTATGTGGAAGAAGAAGATCATCAAAATAGGGGAGGTTCCACAAGCACGACTTCTGAGTCCAGGCATGTTGCTCGCCATATCCCACAAAACCACCTTCTTGTTTATTGACCTCGAGAGCGTCTAACTGAGCACGAACCACGGCTCCTATCATCATCTGCGGTGCAAGGTCTTTAACTACGACACCTTTCGTAAAGTTCTTGATGTCTAGTATGAATGGATGGTCAGGAGGGAGAAATTGTCAATGTTTGTCGAACAAAGAATACTTGCCACCCTTCATCAACCAAATGAACATCAGAGAAGCCTTGCATACCGGGCATGGGAACCTCCCATGAACACACCAGCAGCAGAAAATCCCATATGCCGGCAAGTCATGCAGGGAGTACTGGTACCAAACATGCATCTTGAAGTTTGTCTTTGTAGCTCGGTCGTATGTCCATACCCCTTCCTCCCAAGCACAGAGCAAATCATCAATCAGAGGCTCCATGTACACACTCATATTATTCCCCGGGTGTTCTAAAATTATCAACGACAAGAATATGTTCTGTCGTTGAAAGAGGACGCCAGGGGAGAGATTGAGGGGGATAACGAACATGGGCCAACAGGTGTACGGGGCAGCCGCCATTCTGTAAGGATTGAACCCATCTATTGCTAGCGCAACACGTACATTACGAGCCTCTAGAGCTTTCTCACAATGAATCTCATCAAACCTTGTCTAGGCTTCACCATCGGATGGGTGTACCATCTTCTTAGGATTGTATCGACGTCCGTTTTTGTGCCATATCATCTGTTTCGCGGATTCCTCAGTCATGTAAAGCCATTGGATCCTCGGTATGAAAGGAAGGTATAGTAGGATCTTCATGGGGATTGCGAGCTGCCTCTTCTGACCATCAACAGAGTCTACCTCCAGAAACCTAGATGATTCACACTTCACACAGTACTTTTCTTCCGCATACTCTTTCCTAAATAAGATGCACCCCTTCGGACAAGCATGTATCTACTCGTATGGCATCTTAAGTGCACGAAGGAGTTTCTGTGCCTCATACATGCTCTTTGGCAAGATGTGACCATCCGGGAGCAGGCTGCCAACAACTGTGAGCATAACATCGAAGGCGTCTCGACTCAAGCTAAACTGGGACTTCACGGCCATTAGGCGTGCAATGGCATCCAGTTGAGAAACCTTGGAATGCCCATAAAGGGGTTGCTGTGCCGCAGACAACATGTTGTAATACGCCTTTGCGGTAGCCTCTGGCTCCTCCTCCCTACGTCCTTCATCGAAGTGTGCTTCATGATAGTCATTTAACATGTCTCCTACCTCGGCATCCCCATCATATTCCTCGATGCATTGTCTCACGACCTCGTCTCTCCCACGATTTGCTTCACCATGGTAGATCCACCTGGTATAGTCTGCCGTAAATCCATTCTTGCAAAGATGTTTACCCATGACCATCTTGGTTTGCCGACGCGTGTTTGCACATTTGCTGCAGGGACACCAAGTGACACTAGCTCCTTTAACCCTTGCAAATGCCCGTTCCAAGAAAGCATCGGTCTTGTCAATCCATTCAGCGGTCAACGAAGTCTGACTAGAGCGGCCCGTGTACATCCACTCATGGTCATCCATCCTCTAGCATATCAGCGAGTAATATAAAAAATCACGTTGCATCTACACGTTTCTATACTATCTAATAGGTGAGGATAGGTCCTAATCCCACCCGAGGATGTATAGATAGGGTTAGTTTCCATCTCTACTCCTATCCGAGACAGAATTTCGGCAACACCTCCCCGCTGTTCTCCAAATACATGTCCTGGAAGGGAGATTGTGTATCCGGAGAACAACAGGGAGATGCTGCCGAAACTCTATCACGGATCGGAGTAGAGCATGGAAACTAACCGCATCTACACATCCTCGGGCTGTCCAAAAAACGTGGACAATTCGAAACAGATACGGTTATAGATATGCAAAGATCTGCATATTTCCAACCGTATCTCTTTCGAACGGGAGACGTCTAGCTAGGTTACGTGATATACGAACATGATACGGAAAGAAGGGTCTTTTATGCCTTACCTTGCTGTCCTGCAAAGTGACGAGTCGAGGGCAAGGCGGAACCAGGCGGCAGGGCGGGGCAGGGAGCGACGGCAAAAACCTGCAAGTTCATATGTGGTTGTAAGATTCAAGCAAGAGTGATGGTCACAAGAGTGATACCCTTTTTTAGGGCAGGAGTGTACTGTACGAGAGTTCATCTTTTAAAGAATTTCTGAACACAATGGTGATGGTCATGGAGAGAATGGTCTTTGAGGAGATACAAACGGCTCTCTGAAAGATGACATTGTCTCATAATAGAAAGATGACATTGTCTCATAATAGTACGTCAACGTCAAAATTTTGTAGGAAGAGTAAGCTGCACTCTGCCTGTACTCGTTTAAGATACTCCTACTCCTACACAGCAGCAATGCCACTATTACAGTATATACTGTATTTGGAAATGGCAGGTTGAGAATGTATAACAGCCAGCCATTGACTGTACTAGTAGTACATACGTACAGTAATAAATCATTGCCATTCGTGCCATCACATAATAGCGGTACTGCTGCATAGCTAACACAATCTGGGATAATAACAACGCAAATGAGATATGACCATTTCTATTCACTACCTACAGAATAAATTTGTACAAGGTCTCTGTTCCAGAAGACGAGATTAAAGGTGGAAGTATAAAGCTAAAATATGAGATTGAGTTGAGCAGACTGTTCAATTGGTCATCTATTTCGTCAGGTAATGTTAGGACATTGATAAATGTTTAGCAAAGCCATGGATATAATCAGCAACTGCAGGGCAAGTGAAGCATCAGAGGCCTACTATTTAATTGAAAATCAAAGTAGCATTACACCTTGTCGATCCTAACAGACAAATACAAACTCATCTGCCATTTGCATTTCTTAACAAGCAAAGTTTATTTTTAATTCCAGGGCATGCAACCTCAGTCCATTTGCATTGCAACACAGTTCAGGTCACAAACTGAGTCCTTGCACTTCTTGCGGCAAATTGGCAGGCTTTTACAAGCCGCTGAAGATCTAACGGTGGCTAGCTGCATCCAAAGACTCACCACCTATACTGCTACTGAACCACAGAACACAACCCTGGAATGTCACATGTTTGATTGGCAGCAGTACGGCGCAGCAGACTTGTACAGGCAAATCGGATAGGAGAAAACAAGCTATTACTTCAAAGATGAACAGAAATAGGCTGGCAGACCGGTAACAGGCAAGATACATTACACCTTAGGATTTATTTACAGCAAAAGGTAGATCTTCAAATGAGCTATTTCCCAATCATTATCCCCCAGTCAAGCACAACAGATAATTCTCACTCAACAAAGGCAGACTTGTACAGTTAAGGTTTGAACACAAACACAGCAGGCGCGGCCCAGTAAAGGACATGGGTGTATACATACACTACACCAGATAATTTTTTGAAACATAATCGAATTAGTAGGCATAACACATGTATACTCCTGTAATTATATCAGATCCGAATACAAATAGGTTAAGCTAGGGTTTGGATGCTCAGTTTCGCGTAGCAGGAAGGGAAGAGAAGGGGTGGGCGTACTCGTCGCCGGTGAAGGGCCCGAAGAAGACCTGGCGAAGGGCGGCGGCGGCGGTCGTCCAGTCGTCGCCACGAGAGAGAGCTTCGCACGTGGGGCGCCGGGGGCGGGACGCGCCGGTGGCGGGCCGGGGCACCGAGGGCTGGCGGCGCTGGGGGCGGGAAGCGCCGGGGCGGGCGGCGCCGGGGGCGGGGTAGCGATGCCGCGCCAGTGGCGGGGCGCGGTGCGGTGGGGTGCGGTGGGCCGGGGGTTGGCGGCGTGCGGTTGCGTGTTGTGTGCGCGAGGGTGAGGGTGAGGGCCAGGGGTGCTAACCGCTGGGGTATATGAAGGAGTATGCCGAGTGCTAAGATCTGGGGCACTCGGCATTAGTTTTTTGAAGGAGTATGCCGAGTGCCAAGATCTGGGGCACTCGGCATTATTTTTTTTATGTTCCATTACGTCCAGATACTGTGCAGTGGGGCCGGTTGATGAAGTTGCCGAGTGTCCCCTATATGACACTCGGCAACTGTTCTTTTCGCCAAGTGTCAGCTACAAAACACTTGGCAAAATAAATCGATATTTCATGCTCCACGGTCCTCCTTCTTCATTGCGTGTTCTACTAAATTTGTTACGATGTAATTTAAAAATACATTGTCAAATTTACTCAACAATGCATATTTGATTTTTCTACGAATATTAATCCATTATTTTATGCAGTTATAGCTCAAATTCAATATATATCAATTAAAATTCTATAATTGCAGTTAATAAATTAAAATTATCAAACGGATCTGAAAAATTACCAAAATTTGACGTGAACCAATCTATGTTGTCTATTGCCTATATAAAAAGTTTTGAAGTCAAACCCCGATTCGACCCATCACTTTGACTCCAAATCTTATCGGATCCTTCTAAACGTTACGATTCTTGTACGAAGATGCTTCTGTTTGTAAAGGTCTTATGTGACAAATTGTGCAAAACCTTCTCAAAATTTTTTCAAAGTCCCCACGTATGATATCAGGAGATCTTGACAAATCTCGTCATTTTCAGACTTCGTTTGCTTTTTTTAGAATTTAAAAACCATCCGGCCACACGTTCGTGGTCGTGTTTCCTGAATAAAATGTTCGAAAATTCTTTTCATTTCCCTAGTAAGGCCCCAAAATGGACTCAATAACATGAATATGATTTCTCCACTCAATTTATTCCATTATTTGTATAACTTGCGGTTCAAATTTGACTTAAACCAAAAAATTCCTCTAAATGCAATAAATTACTTAAATATAGCAAATAGATGGAGAAATATATCAAATTTTAACATGTAGTACCACATGATGTATGTGGAGAGTAGAAAAAGTTTGGAGGGTAGGAGAGAAAAAAAATTATTTTGCCGAGTGCCATTAAAAACACTCGGCAACAACATTACTTTGCCGAGTGTAAACAAAAACACTCGGCAAACAAATTAGGTTGCCGATTGTCAATAAAAACACACGGCATAGTTTGTCTTTGCCGAGTGTCTCTAACGGACACTCAACAAAGTTCTAACGGCAGGACGGTGCACCCAACGGCTGTCAGATGGCCGCCGCACGCCCAACGCACGTGACTCCAGTTTGCCGAGTGTCCATTTTTGCCGAGAGTTTTTTTTGTAGTTTGCGAGTGTTTTATATTTGGCACACGGCAAAGTTTGCTTTTGCCGAGTGATTTATATTAGGCACACGACAAAGTTTTAGTTTGCCGAGTGCTATATGTTTGCCGAGTGTTTTATTAAATACACACGGTAAATGTGGTGTTTGCCAAGTGCCCGATGGAATACACTCGGCAAACCGTCAGGCACTCGGCAATCCTACTGTTTCCGGTAGTGCTTCTTGGGCTCGGGTGGTGGCTTCTTGTCGACAGTGACGGTGAGCACGCCGTCCTTGTACTCGGCGCGGATGCTGTCTAGGTCGGTGCTCTCCAGTAGCGGGAACCACCTCATGAACTTGCCCATCCGCCTCTCCATCCTCAGGTACTTCACCCCTTGCTTCTCGCCATCGGCACCGGCGGCGGCCCGTTGCTTGCCCTCGGTGGCGCCGTCCTCGGAGGGGCGCTTGCACTCGCCGCTGATGGTGAGCACGTTGCCCTCCTCCACCTAGACCTTAACGTCAGCGGGGCTGACCCCGGGCATGTCGATGGCCAGGACGATCGCCCCGGATGGGAGCTCCTTGATGTCCATGGGCGTGTTGGCCATGGCCCGGCGGTCGCGCACGTAGGCCCACGTCGGTGCGTTCATGTGCCACTCTAGCTTGTTGGGCAGGTCCATCAGCAACGCAGCCGACAACACCGGGTCGCTGAAGCCACCGAACGTGAACTCCATTGCTCCTGGCTTTAAGCTGGCTTTGCTGATCGACAATTGCAGGTGATCTGAGGTTGTGTGAATTGTGATCTCGCGTTGCTCTTGGGATTGAGGTGAGACGGTGTGGCAGAACCGCCCGAAATAACAAATCTTCGGAGGCGCTCATCTTCCACCAGACACTAAGCACCCCGAAAATAAGCTACATCGAACGGATTCCGCTGAGCACACCCCAAGGGAGAACTCGAATAATCCACGTTTTTCCTTTAGGATCCAATAATGAGAATGAGTTTACAATACTTAGTCCATTTCATATAACCAGAGTTCTTAGAAATACATTATTATAGTACCAAGTTCAGAGTGCAGAATTTAAACAGCGGAATTACAATAAACATCTAACGGTATAATACAAGGATCCGTCTGTGCCCACCAGAAGAATCCTCCACACAACAGCTACTCTTCAAGCTGCACCTGCAACAGGGTAAATAAACACTGAGTACACAATGTACTCGCAAGACTTACCCGACTAGTGGGAATAATTTCCTGACTCCAAAGGATATGATAAGCTTAATGGTTTGCTGGGTTTCCTTTTTGCAAGAAGCAATACTAGTAGTGAAGCCTTATGTATGTTTCTTATTAGCGGTCATGATTAGTTCATTATCTAACCGTTCTAGGTAAGCACCTATTCTACTTTCAAGCAAGAGTTGAGCAAACAGATCTATTTCACCATCTTTCATCTTCCAGTTTTTACTATGGTGCTAGATTGTAGACAAGTCGTACCGGATTGCCCGGCGATTCGCGAATCAATGTGTCCAGCTGGGTACTCTGAAACACACGTCCTGTTTGTACCATAGGTACAAACAGGACCAACCCACTACTCTTCTGTCAAGGGATCCAGGTCCTTGTCCAAGCTTAGACTCCAAGCCGCCACACCTGAGTCCCAGACTCAGTGTGGTGCTTAGACCTCTACCATCCCCGCCTCCAATTAGTCGGTCCGGAAAGGGCCGGAACCCACGACAAGAGAGCAACGAGGTTTCCCTACTCCCATAAACAAGTATGTGTTCAGGATAATAAGTCTATGACTTGACTAGAATCCAATGCAACGGTCGGTCCTTAACCGACACGGACAGAGAAAATAATATAACCAAGCTATGCCCCGTTGGCTGTGGGACACAACCCCTTACACCCACCAATACCCGTACCATACCCCTGCCCGATCTCTATTTTTTCTTTCACCATTTTATCATAAGAGTGATAATAATTATCACCTATTGTTTGTAACGGCAGGTTACTCACGCTACCAAAAATCCTAAGCATAGCAACTACTCGCACCTGTACTAGTATGACTCAAAGGATAGATATATTTATGCAGGTGGTTTTCATAAAATGCCTGTAACGTAAATGCACATCATAGCTATATATATTCAGTGCTTATTCAAAATAAGGGTTATGCACCGGGGCTTGCCTTGGCAGGCGTGGTGTTAGCTCAGTCAGTCAGTGGTGGCTCCGGGACCTCCTCCTGCATGAGGATCTCCTACTCATACTCTTCAATCATCTCCTCGTACTCCTGCTCGCCCGCGGTCATGAACTCCACCAACTCGTTCTCTACATGCATGCAATGACGATGCAACACTCAATATTAAGACAACAACAGTTCTTAAAATAAGAATACATCTACTAAGCCACTAAACTAGCTCTAATGACTAAGATAATGAGCTAATCATCATTCCCATCAAACCAGTAGGGCTTCACCTACAAGTGCTACTTAGCAACTAAAATATATTCTTACTCTTATTAACGATTTCCCATATACTACAACAAGGAGTACTTAGCTACCATATTTTTTAACCTATTCTAAGGCTACAAAAATTACAGTGAGCACATAATAATACAATGAATCTACTATAAAAATTTTATGGTTAAAGCTATTACCAATTTACCACAAAAATTCCTACAAATACTAATCTAAATAATACTAAACACTCGCAATTGATTTAATAGCCGCTGGTATCAACAACTATATATATGAACTAAATACACTAACAGATAGAGCACAATTTTAGGAACCTAACAAAATTGGTTTCACAATTTTTGGACATCTATACGAATTGATATTAATTTTCAAAATTTAGCTCAGAAATTAAAATATAAAGCTATTTCTAATTCCGTAAGAAAAGGAAAAACGAATTCCACTCCATGGCCCAACTTGACCCACGCAAAGCACAATCTTGCTGCGTGCGAGGCTGTGGCAGCCCACAGAGAGAGGCTGCCCACGCCACAGTAAGCTGGCCCTTGGCATGGGAGGCCTTGCTGTGTGGTGCTCTTGCAAAAACACCCCTAAACTCTGGGCAAACTAACCCACAGTCCATGTCACTATTCCTAGAGAGAGAGCAACTATGCAATAAAACCCTCAGAAACTCCCTCCTTTACAACTGTATGGTCCTCGGCCACCCACGCGCGCGTCGGCGAGATGGCGATGGCATTGGACGGCCATGCCGGCCAGCTAGAACCCGCACTAGTTACACTAATGGGCTGACCCCCATCTACAACCCTAGCGCATACACTAGCCTAGGTTACAGGAGTAGCGGAGCTCGCGGAAGTGGTGACCATGGCGTGCGGCCATGCGTGACAGTGGCGCGACCATGCCAACCACCCAAAGCCCCCACGGGGTGAACTAGCTAGCGCTATAGAATCACTATCCTACCTTGGTTGCGGCTGCAGTGGTGGTTTGGCCGGAGGTTCCCCGAACAGGGCTAGCCACGTGCGGGTGGTGGGATGCGGCTGCGCTCCGAGACGGTACGACCACGTCAGTGGCTACGGTGAGGCGATAGAGGTGCAAGTGAGGTGCGCAGGGTGAAGTGGAGGTGGAGGCAGAGTTCGTGGTGAAGACGGATTGATGAGGGGTGGAGCGATGGGTGGCTGCCCTCGGCCACGGCCGGTCTCGGCCTTAATGGCATGGCGGAGGGGAAACTCTAAATTGGAGCACGTCGTGACACAATTCAAGGCGGGGTGGGGATAGTTGGCACACGAACGCCAAGGCGGAGACACGAGCACGCGAGATTTAAGGCAAGCTCCTACGCTCTGGCTCACCGGGGCCATGATGTGACCACAACGGGAAGCAGGGGATTATGCCACGGTGGAAACAACGACGAGCAGTGACGCGGCTGGCGCTCTTTGGCGGGACACGACCATCGCAACCGGGGTACACACGCCAGGCGCAAGCAATGAATGCAAATGGCCATGGCTGGCTCTGGCCCGCGTGCCGCAGCGCCATTAATGGCGGGCCTACGGCGCCACGAGGTGGCATCCCACGTGCGCAGCAGCAAGGAAGCAACAATGCGGTGTAGGAGCACATGACGGTGAAGTGGCAGCGAGGCATGGCGTAGCGACTAGGTGTGCAGCGCGGTAATGGGACGGCGGCGGCAGAGTCATAGCGCGGCGGGCAGCCAGGCGCAGGGGGGTGGGGCGCGGTGGCTCACGTTGATGGCTAGCTAGTGCACCCAAGCGGGCAGCCTGCGGCAGCAGCGGCTAACCAGCACATGACCATGGGTGCACATGCATGCACTAACGCCACGAAGCCGGGGCAGCGGGGCCAGTGGAGGGCGGTGCGCGCTGCAGCGGTGACGCGACGACAGCGGCACCAATGGCCAGCGGAGCAGGGCAGCGCAACAGGGCGGCATGCAACCATAGTGGCACCGACAATGGCGCCAGTAGCAGCGTGCAGTGCGCCAGGCATGCAGACAGAATGGCCAATGGTGCCCCAGGCACGTGGTGACCAGCCACACTCGACTAACCGGCCAAAAATGCGTTGTGCACGCTTTTTAAAGCGTAAACCACGACCCATCTAGCTTGGTTATGACCCAACCAACTCAGCCGAGCTGAAGAAGGTACCTAGGGCTACTGAATGGAGCAACATACTTGGGCCAAGGTAGACTAGAAAAGAAAATATGAGCATGCCAAGTGGAGGCTGTCAACCGGCGCCCAAACAACATTTTCTAGCTTTTTGTAGCAATTAGTTGATGATCAAAGCACATACTAACTAAACCAACCCCTATACCATTGACAAGTACTTACTTGGATGTGACCTAGCAAGCAAAAATATTGCACAAGCCTTTAGCTAAATTTTTTAGAATTAATTCACTAATATAGCATTGTCACACCGCTTTCAACTTTGAAAATTTGCTAAGTCTTGGGCTGAATTTTAGTCCAAGTTCCATTTCTAAGCTATTAGAAATACTATCTAACAATAATATTTTTCAACAAGTATTTCATTGTCATCTACAAAGTTTGTACTTCAGACTTTATTCAAGTATCTCATACATGTTCTATAGCATTTTTGCTTAATAAAGATTGGTTTTCAACCTTAAGTGACATAACATGACTATTGAATTAACTTTCGTTCCGCATTCTAGTTGATCATTTCGAGTTACAGAAATTGGTCTACACACTCTATTACATGCATTAACACATAAATATGATGCTCATGACATGTTTTAGTAAATGATTTATAGTGTAACACCGAGGGTATTACAAATCTACCCCCCTTAAACAAAATCTCGTCTCGAGATTTCATGTGCCTAGTGTGGGAAAAGAGGTAAGAAATACATTCTGATTTAAACAATGACCTCGGTTAACTAAAAAGAAGGTGGGGATAATGCTTCAAGATATAACTTTCTTGCTCCCACGTTGCTTCGTCCTCCGAGTGATTTTGCCACTGAACTTTGTAAAACTTCACCACATTGTTTCTAGTCACTTTTCTTTTTCATCTAAGATCTTGACAGGATGCTCAATATAAGACAAGTCGGGCTGGAGAGGAAGTTCTTCCATTTCCACCACTTCATTGGGAACCCGCAAATATTTCTTTAACTAGGAAACATGGAAGACATTATGTACTGCTGACAAAATATTCTAGAGCTGGATACGGTAGGCAGCAAAACCACACCGGGCCAAAATCTTGTAAGTTCCAACATAGTGAGGGGCTAGATTCCCACAGGCACCAAATTGATGTACACCTCTCATGGGAGATACCTTGATATACACATGATTACCAACTTCAAATTGCAAGGGCCTCCTTCGCTTGTCTGCATAAGTTTTCTGACGACTTTGAGCTGCCTTCGAATGGCTCTGAATAATACTGACTTACTCTCAAGCTTCTTTGATAAAATCAGGCCCAAAATATCCACGATCACCCACCTCCACCCAGTTAAGAGGTGTTCTACATTTCTTACCATATAGAGCTTCAAAAGGCGCAATGTGAATGCTTTCTTGATAGCTATTGTTATAAGAAAACTCAGCTAGAGTCAAGCATTCGTCCCACTTTTCAGGAAAACAAATGGCACAAGCCCTCAACATATCCTCAAGTACCTGATTGACCCTTTCTGTCTGACCGTCAGTTTGTAGATGATAAGCTAAACTTCTGAGGAGACTAGTACCAAGACATTCCTGGAGTTGCTCTAAAAAACGAGAGACAAAGACTGACCCTCTATCAGAGACGATAGTAAGAGGAACTCCATGCAGGATTTGGTCAAAATACAACTTGACATACTTCTTGGCTGAATATCTGGCATCTAGGGAGAAAATGAGTAGACTTAGTGAGATAGTCCACAATGACCCAAATAGAGTCATAGTCCTTGGACGTGCGGGGCAAACCCACAACAAAGTCCATGGAAATATCTTTCCAATTCCAAACAGGGATATGCAAGGGCTACAAAAATCCTAGGGTACGCATATGGTCTGCCTTAACCCTCCTACAAGTGTCGCACTCCGCGACGTATTTAGTGATATCCTGCTTCATATTGGACCACCAATACAAGTGGCGCAAATCTTGGTACATCTTGTTGCTTCTTGGGTGGATGGACAACTTGGAATGATGAGCTTCATCCAAAATCTTTCTTCTAAGCTCCTCACTTAACGGAACAACCAATCTGTTCTTGAACCTCACTACACCTTGATCATCAATACTAAAACGAGGACCACGCCCTTCAGCAATTAAGTTTTTGATGTGAGGAATTTCTGAAACATCTTGCCTTTGCTTTATAATAATTTGCCCAAGTAAATCCGAGACTAGAGCAATATGGGCTAGCACCTCAGCATGGTTGAGAGACAAAGACACTTCTTCAACTTGATATGACTTCTGGCTCAAAGCATCGGCTACCACATTAGCTTTTCCAGGATGGTAATGAACCTCCAAATTATATCCTTGATTAGCTCCAGCCATCTCCGTTGCCTCATGTTCAGCTCGGACTGAGTGAAAATATATTTGAGGCTCTTGTGATCCGTAAAAATGTGTATTTTATTTCCCAACAAATAGTGCCTCCAAATTTTTCGAGCGTGCACCACAACAGCCATCTCTAAATCATAGGTGGGATAGTTCACCTCGTGCTTTTTCAGCTGACGCGAAGCATAAGCTATCATACGTCCATCCAGCATAAGCACACATCCCAGTCCAATCCTTGAGGCATCACAATACACATCAAAAGGCCTGTCAATATCTGGTTGGGCAAGAACAGGAGCAGAGGTAAGAAATTTCTTCAAGGCTTGTAAAGCTTCTTCATAAGCCGGACTCCATACAAACTTGACATCTTTCTGGAGCAGCTTGGTCATTGGCTGAGCTATTTTGGAGAAGTCAGGAATGAAGCACCGATAATAACCAGCAAGACCAAGGAACTGATGAATCTGATGCACTAACTTGGAAGTTTTCTAATTTAATACATCCTGCACCTTGCTTAGGTCTACAGAGATACCTTCAGATGTCAGAACATGTCCCAAAAACTGCACTCTATCTAAACAAAACTCACACTTGCTGAATTTGGCATACAACTTATGTTCCCTTAATCGAGCCAGTACTATCCACAGATGTTGTGCATGCTCTTCATTGTTCTTGGAGTATATCAAAATATCATCAATGAACACCACTACAAACTTATCCAATTCCTGCATAAAGACTGAATTTATGAGATACATGAAGAATGCAGGAGCATTGGTGAGACCAAAAGATATGACTAGGTATTCATACAACCCATACCTAGTAGAGAAAGCTGTCTTTGGTATATATTGTGGCCGAATCTTAATTTGATGATACCTAGAACGAAGATCAATCTTTGAAAACACTTTGGCACCCGCCAACTGATTGAACAAAGTATCAATGCGAGGTAAATGATACTTGTTCTTAATGGTTACCGTATTGAGAGGGCGGTAATCCACACACATCCACAGAGTACCGTCCTTCTTCTTCACAAAAATAGCTAGACAACCTCATGGGGAAGAACTAGGACGGATAAATCCCTTTTCCAATAATGACTGTAACTGCTTATTTATTTTAGCTAGTTCTTTAGGAGCCATACAGTAGGGACGTCGTTAAATAGGAGCAGTGCTAGGTTCTAAGTCAATGGAAAACTCCTCATCTCTATCCGGTGGCAACCCGGTAGATCCTCAGGGAAGACATCCAGAAACTCACAGACCACAGGAATAGAGGCAAGGTCAGTAGAAGCTTCAACATGAGCAGCAACTAGTAAGGCTGGATCTGAGGGCATAAGAAGAGACATCCTATCCTCAGGAGTAGCTAGAAGCGGGGCCTCATGGCTCTCCCCATTGTTGTTGCCAATGCCCTCACCGCGACCGTTATCATCCGGGTCCGCCCTAGCGCTGGTACTCCCACGACCAGACCTTAGGTTCATCTGTAAACAGATAGGAACCAACCATTAGGGACAACCATCCAGATTAGGAGCAAGAGATTAGAGAATGATAAGACGTTTATTAAAGCATTCTTTTAGGTTATCCTATCAAATCACTAATATAAATTATACGTGTAGAAGGAAGTTTAGTTTAAGCAAGATTCTTCTTTCATGATACATGCATCAGCCTACCCGTTCACTCAAGCCAGAATATAGCGGCATTCGCAAAAAAAATTGGCACATCGCACACTCACTTTCCGTACGCTAAACGATTCTTATGCAGCGCAAGTTAGTGTACCTATAGAAACTTGATTAGATAAAACTAGTGCCGCTATCCTAGATAGACCATATTGCTAGGGCTTATACTTATTTATATAATTTTATCACATCCTATTTTTCGCAAAACTTTTGATGGTCAATATTTAGGTTTTGAAAATAGTTACGAAACTTATAAGTCATTATTAGCTCTGATACCACCTGTGGTAGAAACGCCCGAAATAACACATCTTCGAAGGCGCTCGTCTTTCACCAGACACTAAGCACCCCAAAAACAAGCTACATCGGACGGATTCCATCAAGCACACCCCAAGGGAGAACTCGAATAATCCATGTTTTTCCTTCAGGATCCAATAATGAGAACGAGGTTATAATACTTTGTCCATTTAATACAACTAGAGTTCTTAGAAATATATTATTACAGTACCAAGTTCAGAGTGTGGAATTTAAACAGCGAAATTACAATAAACATCTAATGGTAGAATACAAGGATCCGTCTGTGTCCACTAGAAGAATCCTCCATACAACAGCTACTCTTCAAGCTGCACCTGCAACAGGATAAATAAACCCTGAGTACACAATGTACTCGCAAGACTTACCAGACTAGTGGAAATAATTTTCCGACTCCAAATAATATGATAAGCTTAATGGTTTGCTGGGTTTCCTTTTTGCAAGAAGCAATACTAGTAGTGAAGCCTTATGTATGTTTTTCTTATTAGCAATCATGATTAGTTCATTATCTAACCATTCTAGGTAAGCACATGTTCTAGTTTCAAGCAAGAGTTGAGTAAATAGATCTATTTCACCATCTTTCATCATTCTAGTGGAGGCTGTCAACTGGCGCCCAACCAACATTTTCCAGCTTTTTGTAGCAATTAGTTTATGATCAAAGCACATACTAACTAAACCAACCCCTATACCATTGACAAGTACTTACTTGGATGCGACCCACCAAGCAAAAATATAGCACAAGCCTTTAGCTAAATTTTTCAGAATTAATTCACTAATATAGCATTATCACACCAATTTCAACTTTAAAAATTTGCTAAGTCTTGGGCTGAATTTTAGTCCAAGTTCCATTTCTAAGCTATTAGAAATACTATCTAACAATAATATTTTTCAACAAGTATTTTATTGTCATCTACAAAGTTTGTACTTCAAACTTTATTCTAGTATCACATACATGTTCTATAGCATTTTTGCTTAATAAAAATTGGTTTTCAACCTCAAGTGACATAACATGACTATTGAATAACTTTCGTTCCGCATTCTAGCTGATTGTTTCGAGTTATAGAAATTGATCTACACACTCTATTACATGTATTAACACATAAACATGATGCTCATGATATGTTTTAGTAAATGATTTATAGTGTAACACCGATGGTGTTACAGACGGTAAGCAGCAGGAGGATTTATATAGTGAGGGCCTGAGGGGGAGGGAACACCGGAAGAGTGTGGAGTATGATGTAAGCGTGGGATGTTCGTCCGATCGAGTATTTTGTATTTATTTATTTATAGGCCTGTGGGTGGGTGCTGTGATGACTGGTGCGCTGGCCGGAGAGGTGGAGACGGTTCAGGTGTCCACTGGAAGTGGGTTCCGCTTAGCTGGTTGAGCATTTGATTTGAACTATTTCAAATTTTTAATCAACACATAAGAGTTCAATTTATAGCTTCAACCTTCAAGTTACTTCAACATTAAACCAAAAAACAATTTGATGTACTCCACGTCGCATGACTCCTCATGATTTGATTAGCTACTCGATACCACTCACTTCATCTTAGTTTTGGTCTTCAATCGGCAAGCTAGGAGCAAAGGTATAGTAGTTTCTAGGTATTTCTAGATATATCTAGCTTTTCATCAAAAAAAAAATATAGTATATCTATATCTAATATTAAAGAGAAAAAATTGTTCTCTGATTTTTTAGGTGGCTCTCTCATAAGTCACTCCGTGAGTGTGGAAACTATCACATAAGCACGGCTTGGATACTTAAGGTAACCTGAATAGCTACGAATCCTAATTGCTTTTTTTGTTAGTACATACACGTAGATGTTCCAAGTATGAAGAGCCGAGTGTTGAGCCACGCAGAAACAAAGTTACGATGACATCACAAAAGACATTTTCTTTTGTAAAATAAAACACCAATGCACTATATATACTCAGACCCCACATGTCATTCTAACATGACTTTTTCATATGAGTTTTCAGTAGAAAAATAAATTGTTTAAATACTGGAAAATTAAGAACATGAACACATGGTTTTCTCTTTTTAATC
This sequence comes from Miscanthus lutarioriparius, assembly GCA_904845875.1. Lineage (NCBI taxonomy): Eukaryota > Viridiplantae > Streptophyta > Magnoliopsida > Poales > Poaceae > Miscanthus > Miscanthus lutarioriparius. Next base: position 133,005,017 of record CAJGYO010000007.1, on the reverse strand, counting down.
TGTAATCAAACCTTGTAACTAGTCTTTCTCCCTTGTACTAACTTCAAATGCGATGTTTTTTCCTAAAATTTTGTAAAATTATGCTCTATCAAATTATTGTGTTCTTACTGCTATTATTTTGGCAATCTTTTCAGGTGACTTCGTTTGAATAATTCAAATTTTAAATTTTGAGAAATGACAACTTCAAAAAAGATTTTGATATACTAAATGATTTCAGCTGAAAAGTCATGAATATAAAAGTTGTAGAACACATCAAGATCTACAACTTTTATATTGGTCATTTCTTCATCCGATAAAGTGGTAGTACACATTAGCCCACCAGTTTAGGAACCTCCACTTTCTTCTCCTATCGGACTCGTCTAGTGCCAAAGCTCCCGCCGCTCGCCGCCTCTCTCCATGGATGCAGGACACCGATACTCATGGAGATTAGTGGAAAATGGGTGGATGAGTCTAGTGAAGCTCTATCGCTGGTGTCAGATTGTTTTGCTCCGGTAATATCCAGCAACGTGATCGCGTAGACGGAATCGGATGGTAGCACACGAGACACATAGATTTATACTGGTTCGGAGAGGGCGAGCAGGCTAATAGATTGTGTTTCTAGTTTGTTACAATAGATTGATTCTAGTTATCATCCAGATATGCCCACCTTGGTTTGCCTTGATCTCCATGCTGGTTGATCGCGTCAGCCCTTGCGGCCTCCTCCTTGACGGCTGTTGGACCGATAGCTTGGTGGTGGTCATATATACGAGCGGTGCAGGTACTCCTGACCCATATATCTGATAGTAGTCCCCGTAGGACTTGATGATAAGCTAGCAAGTAGCTTCAAGCCTTTGGGACACTACTACCGATTGACTTATCACTATCGCCACTTTTACTGCCGTAGTAATAGAAGCGACTATATTTTACTTCCACCGCCGATTGGACCAATAGCGAGGCCTCCTGAAGAAGAAAACCGACAGTTGAGACTTCTACCACCGACGGGTTAACAGTAGATGTGACAGTGGTATTTTCTCCATCGCATGAAAAGCCGAGCCGACTGGATAGGCGTTCTGGCCGCTGGCCCTACACGACAGTTTGGTCTACCGGCGGTAGTAAATTTAGCGTGAGTTATTTACTCATTTTCTAACTACCCACAACATAGTTGCATCATCATTCTACTTCTCCATCTTCAAGGTTGGCGCATTGTTCCTCTCTCCATTGCACGCCTCGCGCCACGCCGTCGCCACCTCCCGCACGGCCGGCACATTGTACCTCTCGCAATTTGTGTGAACCATTGCACGTCTCGTGCCACAACACCGTCAGATCCAAAGGCAAGGGTGTGCTTTCTCACTTCACTGATGGATCTTTGTCGGATTATTTTCCTCTTTAATGATCTCATTACTAAGGAAGTTCTCATCCTACTGCACAATGACGATCGTAGGCTCTTCGAAATGGAGGCGGCCCCCAACAACAGGAACGCACTGGCCAGTCTCACAGAGGATCTTGTTTTGGAGATCCTCCGTTACCTCTCCGCCCACTCCTTGTTGTGCTGCAAATGTGTCTGTCACTCCTGAAACCGCCTCATCTCCAACAACTGTAATGTGCTACCCTAGACTGTGGCCGGCTTCTTCTACGACGGTGAGAAAGGCGAGCGAAACTTCACCAGCATCACCGGTGAACGCCCCGACTTGTTCTTCTTGCCCTTCCCCATTGACAAAGTAGCTGTCTTAGATTGCTGCAATGGCCTCGTCCTATGCTTGTGCGTTGAGGCTGCTAGATCCTGCTATGTCGTCTGTAATCCGACAACCAAGAATTTGTGGGTACTGCCGCCTAGCATCCATACTGTTGGTCAGGCTCGATTGGGGTTCGATCCGACAGCCTCCTCGCACTTCTATGTGATTGATTTTGTGGAGGAGGAGGACGTTGAGTGCCTAGGTGTGGAGATCTACTCATCTCAAACTGCAGCATGTATCTATCAGGATTCTGAATGGGGCCAGGACATTGATGATGTGATACATTCAACATCAGCAAGTGTGTTTTTTAACGGTTGTCTGCACATTATGGGGTACTCTCTGATACTTGTTGTGGATATAGACTGAAAGATATGGAGGAAAATTCCTAGGCCTCATGGTACTCTACCCTCCATCCATCAAGCTAAGGGTAACTTGTGTGTATGTACTGTTGGTGGTGTTAGTGGTCACTGTTGATGGTCACTAACACCCGTTTTGACCATCAACATTTCACCCAAAAGTATGGAAAAGTAAGGTAAATCATCATCACATATGTATAATTTTATTTATAATTCACCTATTTCCACTTGTGCTTGTAGAATTATTATTATGTAGGAAATATGGCAAAATTTGGCCAAAATGGTGATAAACATGGACCAAGGAAGCAAGTGGATGTGGCAGGAGGCCTTGGGCCCACTTGGGCCTGATGCTCGACCCCATAAGGGTGCTGCCCGGCCCCTCAAGTGGCCCTGCCACGTCGCTGATCGGCGGGAGCTGTTCCAGAGCCAATCACGAGCTTTCATTCAAGTCGGTTTGATCAATGAACAAGATTTGTTCATGGTGGATTCATTGGCCCATTGTCATAGACTTGGGAGCTCTCCACTGACTTACCAACCAACTTACCTACCAAGTTTCAACACGTGCTGGCTTCACAACCGGCTTGGAGGAGCAACCAGCACCCTTGGATGCAAAGGCGATGCATCCAAGGGCTGGCCGATGCCCCTATGCCGCCGCCCCCCCTGCCTCCACCTATCTCCTTGCTACCTACAAATACCCCTCCCCTCACTATACACTATAAATAGTGGGTGTGGAGCTCGGTGGAGAAGGGCCCTATTCATTTCCAAGCTCTCCAAGCTTCTCTTAGCTTTCTAGCTTAGCTTAGCTATAAAGTAGTAGTCTAGTAGTGGAGTAGAGCAAGAGCGGAGCTGCTCTCGGAGTCCAGAAGAGTCTTCTGGGTTTGGTATAACTCCTTTGTAATTCTTTCATTTCAGCATTTACTTTATTCAGTATTTATTTTAGTACTTTATTCTAGTATTATTGCTTTGCTTTACTTTAAGTACTTAGTCATTAGTGAGCTTAGGTGCTTGTTGTTTGGCATTAGTAGCATAGGTACTAATTTTTGACCCTGTTGCACCGGCAAATATTTTATGTAATAGGGCCAAAATTGATGCGATAGCTTGGTACCGCATCAATTTCGCATTTGATGCGAGCCAATGCAATAGCTCTAGATGCAATAGCCTTGTTGCATCGGTTTGCTGTGACCGATGCGAGAGTTCGCTATTGCATCGGCCATGCGTTGTCTCTTGCATCAAAATAGAGAGATGCAAAAGGGTTATGCATCGGCCATGGATGTATCTTGCATCAAGATAGAGAGATGCAAAAAGGTTATTGCATCAAAATCATGTAGATGTAATACATCTAATAAATTTGATGCAATAAGAATTTCTATTGCAAGGGCTAATGCTTGGTGCAATAGACCATATTGCATCAACATTAGGTTCGGTGCAATAAAAAACCTATTTGTCGGGGACCAGTACTAGGGTACCCAAAGAGGAGAGGCTAATGGTTGTCAACATTAATTCATCCAAGCAGTCAAGAGCGTGACTATGGCTCCAATCGGCCACCAGGTGCGCGGGCTCTGCCTCGACCGACCTCTGGGGGAGCCCTGGGGCGGGCTCTACCTCGCTCGACACCGAAGCCGCGGGCTCGCCTTGCCCGACCCCAAGGTCGTGGGCTCCACCTGCCCGACCACTGGGGGGAGGGCTCTGCCTCGCCCGCCCCTAAGGCAGCGGGCTCCACCTCGCCCGACCTCTAGGAGCGGGCTCCACCTCGCCTGACATCGAGGCCGCAGGCTTCGCCTCACCTGACCCCAAGGTTGTGGGCTCTATCTCGCCCAACCTCTGGGGGGTGGGCTTCGCCTCACCTGACCCCAATGCCGTGGGCTCTTCCTCGCCTGACCTCTAGGGGCGGACTCCGCCTCGCTCGACACCAAGTCCACAGGCTCTGCCTCGCCTGACCCTAAGGCATGGGCTTCGCCTCACCCGACCTCTGGGGGCAGGCTAAGCCTTGCCTGACACCAAGGCCGTGGGCTCCGCCTCGCCCGATGGGGACCCATACCACCGCCAACCACTCCAGGTCTAGGCGTATGGGCCTGGGTCAAAACTCTGACACCAGTGAAGAGACTAGCATGCCTCAATGTAACCCGCGGCCGTGATGGGTCATACCTGAGGATTCACATACAGCGTCGGGCGTACCGGTACTATTCTGCCTAACCCTCATACGAACACTGACAAGCGTGTCAGTTCACCACGACGTCCGCCAGGTGGAGTGGAGCACCATGACTGATAGATGATGCTTGCACATGGCACCAGTGACGGGTAAGGCCGCAAAATGGCGCCGCCCCTGTTGACATCTACAGGGTCAACGGGACCCACATGAAAGAGAAGAAGGGCCTGGCGATCCTGAAGGCCTTCGGCTCTCTCTCATTCTTCTCTTTCCCTCCACTGTAACCCATGCTTTCCCTAGGCCTATAAAAGGGAAAGCAGGGCGTCCCATGAGAGGCATCTGACCAACGAACCCATCGAACCCTGAACCATGAGATAACAAACACACGAGCGCACGGATGAGCAGCAACGGAGCTCTTAGCATCTATTTATTCTTCCCACTAGAGACTTGGGACCTGTCCCTCTCTCGCCCATTTGTAACCCCTACTACAAACTTTCGATGCTAGTAACATGACCAACAGCGACGAACTAGACGTAGGGACATTCTGCCCGAACTAGTATAAACCTTGTGTCCTCTAAGCACACCATCCGAGCTAGATGTGTAATATTAGAAATTTACCCATCGGTGGTAACTCGAAACACCGACAGTTGGCACGCTAGGTAGGGGCCTTTTGCGAGTCTCGACATCCACACCAGGCCTCGGATGGCTAGTCACAACATCAGCTGGGTCTTGGGTGTGCATGTGCGCTTTGGGAACCGGGACTTCATCGTCACAACAGAGGGAGAGTTGGCGCGGGCTCCCGTCATTGTCCAACCTCTCTACTCCGCTGGCCTCGAGTCGATCACTGAGGTGCTTGAGGTGCTACAGCTACATGCACTAGAGGCCCATGCCCCTAGGACTGACCAGCTCCTTGACTTCGACTACGGGTGGTTAGAGCGCCAGCTTGGTGCCTTCCTAGGACCCCGACCATCCCGAGAGGACCAGCGCTACCTCACCTTCTCATTCGCCAATGTCATGGCATAGCTTGCCGGGGGAGAGCCGCTTTCCTCGGAATACCTCATCTGGAGCGCCCCGATAGCGCTCTCGTCCGGTCTTTGCAACGCCACAGAGACCGTTGGCCACCTTGTGGTGCAACGCACTCCTCCATCCCCCGCGAACGATGAGTTCGTGGGGATGACCGAATATGTCATGGAATCTTTCCATGACCTCCTCGTAGGAGAGTCAGAGTCACTCTCTGGCTCTAACTCTAGTAGAGGGAGCCATCACCCCTCTCGTGAATGTTTCATGGTAGGTACCCCCGAGGGACATGTTGAAAGCATCCATGAGGAAGAGGCTACCCCAACAAACGACCTCAACGATGAGGCCAAGGGGGATGCAGGGGCCCCGCCTCGCCTGTAGGTAGAGCAACTAAAGGCTCGGCACCAAGAGCTCGAGGAAGCACGACTACAGCTTAAGCAAGAACACGCGGAGCTTGAGTGAGAGATCGAGCGCCATAGAGACGGTGGGCGCGAGTGCGCCATGGCCCGTGACATGAACCGAAGGATCATCGAGGATGATGTAGCCCTCCCACACTTCACCCGGGCGAGCCAGAACATCATTGCCGTGATGGCCTTGCTCTAGGGGTTTCTAGGGCCCGCAACACTCGAGGATCATCAGGCCCATCTCGAGATTCGCACGCTACATTAGCGTGCGGTGGCGTAGTAGGACAAGAGCTCACTGTCTCGACGACATGAGCTCGATGCCAGCTAGCGCACACCCTCAGAGCGATCTGACAAGGACACGTTAGTCCACCAGGCACCGCAAGATGATAGGTTGCACACCGTGGTCCTAGTGCATGAGCATCTTGGCTGCCACCGTGACGCGTGTGACACCCTCGATGCCCGTAGGCGTGCCTGCAGTGATATGAGGGAGGGGGCTAGCCATGGCTACTACCCTCATCGTGGCGGATGCTATGACAGTGGCGAGGACTGAAGCCCGAGCCTTGACTTGCCGAGACCTCAGGCCTTCGGCCGACACATCCTCAACACCATCTTCCCACCATGGTACCGACCACCGACCAACATCCCAAAATACTCTAGGAAAATGAACCCTAGACTATGGCTCGAGGATTATCGGCTTGCTTGCCAAGCCGGTGGAGTGGATAATGACGATTTCATTATCTACAACCTTCCATTGTTCCTAGCCAATTCAGCGCGAACGTGGTTGGAACACCTCCCGCCCAACAGAATCCAAAATTGGGTGGACCTGAAAGAGATCTTCGTGGGAAACTTCTAGGGCGCATATGCGCATCCTTGGAACCCATGGGATCTCAAAAACTGTCAACAGAAGGCCAGGGAAACCCTTCATGGGTACATCTGATGCTTCTCCCTGCAGTGCAACAAGCTGCCTAACGTCGCCGACGTTAGTGTCATAGGAGCTTTCCTGTCTGGGACCACTTGCGAGTCCCTGGTCCATAAGCTAGGATGTAAGGGCCCACAAACCACCAAGGAGCTCCTCGACATCACCACCAGCCATGCCTCGGGAGAGGAGGAGGTCAGAGCGATCTTTGACCACCTTAAGGGCAAGACGATGCGGGACAAGGACACTGGTGAAGGCGCCTCCAACTCTCCCAGCAAGAAGAAGAATAAGCAGTGGCGCGAGGGCTTGCTCGTGGCCACCGCCGATCACAAGGGGGGTTGGAAGCCCACCGAGGGTACCCCAAACCACTTCGAGAAGCTTCTCAAAGGGCCATGCCCAAACCATGCCTTCCCCATCAAGCATCTCTACAAGGATTGCGGCCTCATTAAGCGGTTCTTGTTCGAAGGCTCCAACAAGGGGGAGCATAGGGGGGACCCCAAGCCGACCATAGATGACACCGAGGAGAAGGACATCAACTTCTTCTACAATGTCTGCCTCATGATCTTCGGAGGGTCGGTGGCCTACGACTCCAAGCGTCGCTAGAAGCTTGCACGCCGTGAAGTCTGTACGGCCAAGCCAACCGTGCCTTCCTTCCTCCGATGGTCGGAGTCCGCCATAACCTTTGATCAGGGCGACCACCTGTAAAGCATCCCGTAGCCAAGACGATATCCGCTCGTGGTCGACTCGATCATCCACATGAAATGGTTCACCAAGGTACAGATGGATGGATGCAGAGGTCTCAACTTCATGTACACTGAAATGCTCGACGCCATGGGCATCGACCGAGCGCGCATCCGGTCGACCGGGGCACCTTTCCATGGCATCGTACCTAGAAAGCAGGCCATGCCACTTGGGTAGATCAATCTAACTAGCACCTTCAGGGATCCATCCAATTATAGGATGGAGACCCTAACCTTCGAGGTGGTCGGGTTCCATGGAACCTACCACGCCATCCTGGGACATCCATGCTACATGAAGTTCATGGCCATCCCCAACTACACCTATCTAAAGCTGAAGATGTCAGGTTCGTGTGGGGTCATCACCATCAGCACCTCCTTCCAGCGCGCCTACGAGTGCGAGGTCGAGTGCTGCGAACATGCCACGACAATTATCACCTCCAAAGACCTCATGGCCATTAGGAAGGAGGTCACCGAAGAAGCACCCGACCCCAAGCGGTCGGTCATGTCTTTCAAGCCAGTGGAGGGCGCCAAGGAAGTCCTCATAAACCCTAGCGGCTCCAAGGGCAAAGTGGTGCGCATTGGCACCACGCTTTTCTCTGAATAGGAAAGTGCACTCGTCGACTTCCTCCGCGCCAACAAAGACATCTTTGCGTGAAAACCCTTGGACATGCCAGGCATTCCAAGAGAAGTCACCGAGCACGCCTTGAAGATCAGGCCAGGCTCCAAGCCGATGAAGCAACGCCTACGTCGCTTCGATGAGGGGAAGTGCATGGCCATCGGTGAGGAGATTGCGAAGCTTTTAGCGGCCAGGAAATGAAGTATACCACCCTAAATGGTTAGGCAATCCCGTTCTTGTACAAAAGAAGAGTGGGAAATGGAGAATGTGTGTTGACTACATGGGTCTCAACAAAGTGTGTCCAAATGATCTATTTCCTTTGCCATGCATAGATCAAGTAGTCGACTCGACCTCAGGGTGCGAAACCCTTTGCTTCCTTGATGCGTACTCCAGGTACCATCAAATCGTGATGAAAGAGTCCAACCAGCTCGCGACATCTTTCATCACCCCATTCGGATCATTTTGCTCTGTCATGATGTCGTTCGGTCTGAAGAACGCTGGGGCTACATACCAGCATTGTATGCTTAAGTGTTTCAGGGACCTCATCGGGCGAACCGTTGAGGCCTACATGGACGACATCATGGTCAAGTCCAAATGGGCTGACTAGGTCATAGCCGACCTAGAGCAGACCTTCACAAAACTCCAAGCAAATGACATTAAGCTCAACCCCGAGAACTGCGTTTTCAGGGTCCCGAGGGGTATGCTACTGAGTTTTATCATCTCCGAGCGTGGCATCAAAGCCAACCCAGAGAAGATCTTGGCCATCACAAGGATGGGCCCGATTCAGAACATAAAGGGGGTGCAGCGAGTCACAGGGTGCCTCGCCGTGCTCAGCCGCTTTATCTCACACCTCAGCGAATGAGGTCTCCCCGTCTATTGGCTTCTGAAGAAGGTCGACCACTTCAAATGGATGCCCGAGGCCTAGGAGGCACTGGACATGGTCAAGTGACTTTTGATGAAGGCTCTGATCCTGGTCCCTCCGACCGATGGGGAACAACTTCTGCTCTACATCGTGACCACCATGCAAGTGGTCAGCGCTACCCTAGTGGTAGAGCGAGAAGAAGAGGGACACGCCCTCAAAGTGCAACATCCCGTGTACTTCATGACCTGCTACCCCCAAATCCAGAAGCTCCTGTATGCCATCCTTATCGCTAAAAGGAAGCCACGCCACTACTTCGAGTCACATCCGGTGACGGTCATGACTTCTTCCCCCTCGGTGAGGTCATCCAAAACCAGGATGCCATGGGAAGAATCGTGAAGTGGGCACTCCAGTAGATGGGTCAAGGCATTTCGTATGCCTCCCGAATGGCCATCAAGTCCCAAGTGTTGGCTGATTTTGTTGCAGAGTGGACCAAGGTCCAAATGCCACAAGCGGTCATTGACCAAGAGTACTAGACGATATACTTCAATGGATCGCTAATGAAGAAAGGTGCCGGCGTGGGACTGGTCTTTGTTTCGCCCCTCGGTGTACACTTGAGGTACATGGTTCACCTCCATTTCCCCTCCTCCAACAATGTGACCGAGTATGAGGCACTCATCAGTGGCTTACGCATCGCCATCAAGTTGGGTATCCAATGGCTTGACGTCCGAGGTGACTCCTAGCTGGTCATCGACCAAGTCATGATGGAATCAAGCTACCACAATGCCAAGATGGCTGCGTATTGCCGAGAAGTCCGCCAACTGGAGGACAAATTCAATGGTCTCGAGCTCAATCACATCCCGAGGTGGCCGACGCACTGGCAAAAGTGGCGTCCGGCCAAGAGCCGGTGCCAATGGGTGTCTTCGCCAGTGATCAGCTTAAGCCCTCAGTCTGCTATGAGGAGCCAAAACAAGCCAGTGACGAGCCGCCTGCCCTAGGCTCGGGGGCTAACTAGCCTTTGGCTCCATCCGACCCTAAGGTCATGGAGTTGGACGAGGATCCAGCGATAGAGCCTGACCCTCTGGCCGACTGGAGGATGCCTTACCTCAATTACCTCCTCCGTGAGGTGCTGCCGATGGACAAAATGGAGGCTCGACGGCTCGCGCGTCATGCCAATTCCTTTGTCCATATTGAGGGCGAACTCTACAAGTGAAGCCACACTAGGATCCTATAGCACTGCATCCCCATCAAATAGGGGAAGCGGTTGCTGAGCGATATCCACGATGGGGTCTGCGGTCACCATGCCGCGCTTAGAACCCTAGTCAGAAACGCATTTCGACAAGGCTTCTACTGGCCGACCGCAGTATCCGACGCCGAATAGATTGTGCACACCTACGAAGGGTGTCAATACTATGCTCGACAAACCCACCTACTAGCCTAAGCGCTCTAGACGATCCTCATCACGTGGCCATTCATGGTCTGGGGGCTTGATCTAGTCGGACCTCTCAAGAGGGTGCCCGGGGGCTATACGCACTTGCTTGTCTCTGTAGACAAGTTTATAAAGTGGATAGAGGCTCGTCCGATCTCCACAATCAAATCCGAGCAAACCGTGCTGTTCTTCCTTGACATCATCCATCGCTTTGGGGTCCCGAACTCCATCATCACGGACAATGGCACGCAGTTCATTGTAAAGAAGTTCCTCCGATTTTGTGATGAATACCACATCCACATCGATTGGGCCGTTGTGGCACACCCCAGCATGAACAAGCAGGTCAAGCGCGCAAACGGCATGGTCCTACAAGGCCTCAAGCCTAGGATCTTCAACCGGTTGAACAAGTTTGGCGGGCGATGGGCCGCGAAGCTTCCTGTGGTGCTCTGGAGCCTGAGGATGACCCCTAGCCGGGCCACCGGCTGCACACTATTCTTCATGGTCTATGGTTCTGAGGCTATCCTCTCGACCGACCTAGACTATGGAGCGCCAAGGGTCAAGGCGTATGACGAACAGGGAGCCGAGCCATCCCTCGAAGATGCCATGGACCAGCTAGATGAAGCGCGCGATGTCGCCCTCCACCACTCGGCCAAATACCAGCAAGCGTTGCACTGGTACCACAGCCGTCCAGTGCGGGGTAAGGCCTTCAACGTCGGGGTCTGGTGCTCCACCTCGTCCAGAACAACAAGAAGCGCCACAAGCTCTCTCCACCATGGGAAGGACCATACGTCGTCGCGGAGGTGCTCCGACCAGGCACCTACAAGCTCAAGACCATCGACGGTGTAGTCTTCGTCAATGCTTCGAACATCGAGAAGCTATGTCAATTTTACCCTTAATATATGCACACTTTCTCTTATCAGTTTCGCTATCAACTCTCTGATCTTTAGTGACACCCGACCCTAGCAACGGCAAGGGGTCAGGCGTCACTCGGGGGCTAATAAGAGCATATCTATTCGGTAGACAGTCTCTACGCCTGACCCTTTCTCATGTTAAGACCTAGAAGCGAGGGTTGTAGAAATGAACGCTAAGTAAAACTGGTCAGACTATGAGAAACCTAGGCCCCAACGGCTACGACACCTTTGCTCACCAACATGATTAGATTTTGTTAGCCCACACCCCGAGCTTTTTAGCCTTAACTAAGGAAAGAGTCAGTACACATCTAAGAGTATGTCCACCTGGCAAACATTCTCTATGCTCGACCCTCTCTCACGTTGAGAGCTAGAAGCTAGGGTTTGGAAGCGAACGCTAAGTAAAATTGGTCGGACTATGAGAAACCTATGCCCCAGCGGCTACGGTGCCTTTGCTCACCAGCGTGATCAGAGTTTATTCACCCACACCCCGAGCTTTACGGCCTTAACGACGAAAAGAGTCAAAATGCACTAACCTTTTTATATGAAAAGGGGAGAAGGGCTAAAAATCTGTTAGGCCATAACGAAATTTAAGAACTTGTCCACTTAAAACAAGTTCGCCGCTTTACGTATTTGCCTAACTAATTTCATAGGGGGGATAATCCCATCCTCTATCACCGTAGGGTAAGTCCTATCTCAGCGGGTCACACAAGTCGATTAGACGGCTTGGCCGCTACCGAGAGATGGGTAAGGAGCAGTAGGATGCCCCATGCGGGTTATGCCAAATCCATCACGAACGACGGACCCGGATTCCACTCGAACATATCTGGTAAGAGCTCCCCGAACCCATCACTCATGCCATCAAGGTAAGTCCTATGCCAGTGGGTCACCCAAGTCGATCGAACGGTTCGGGCCGCTACCGAGAGACAGGTCACCCTTAATTTACACACGTTTTCTCTTATTAATTTCGCTATCGAGCCCCCAAGCCCAGCAATGGCAAGGGGTCGGGCCTCACTCGAGGGCCGGTAAGAGTGCCTATTCGGTAGACATTCTCTATGCCCGACCCTTTCTCATGCTAAAACCTAGAGTAAAACTGGACGGACCACAAGAAACCTATGCTTCAACGGCTATGGCGTTTTTGCTCACTAACGTGATCAGAGTTTTTGTCCCCGCACCCCGAGCTATAGCCTCCACCTTCCCAGGAAGGGTTTGGAGGGGCCCACCTACAGAATCTCCATCGAGGAGAGGCCAACAAGTCACCCAAAGTTGATTGGACGGCTTGGGCCACTGCCGAGAGATGGGTAGGGAGCAGTGGGATACCCCACGCAGGTTAGGCCAACTCCGTCATGAACGATGGACCCGGATTTCACTCGAACATATCCGGAAGAGCTCCTCGAACCCATCACTCAAGCCGGCAAGATAACTCTACCAACCCCCACTTTACTTTTCCAATGCATGAGCATTCATTCATCCATTCACATGCATGCATACATACATTCATCCCATACATCCAAGCATCGCATATGCAATTATTGCATCGCAATGCTTCGCATCGCGTCACAAAGCAGTAGTCGTCTCATTCGATATGAGCGGCGATCGACCGAGGTTCGAAGGCCAGCCCGCAAAGGGCTCGAGGCTTCCTCACATCAAACAGAGCCAGGGGAGAAAATGCAGATGAGCCCCAGCGGCCCTTGCCCGACCCGCTCAGAAGCGGACAGGGTCATCTCAATCTTCTTGTTCAATCCTAACCTCGAGCCAAGCCCATAGAATCTCCATCGAGGAGAGGCCAGCGGGCCACCTGAGTCAATCTCTAGAGCGACTCGGGCATCTACCAGGAGGTGGGTTAAGGAGCAGTGGAATGCCACATGAGGGCTATACTAACCCTATCATGAATGATGGACTTGGATTCCACTCGGACATGCCCGTTAGTGAGCTCGCCGAGTGCGACACTCGAGCCATCGAGGCAAGTGTCGTTAGCTCAACCCCTTTAGTTGCTAAAACCACGGACAGGGTGACGCATAAAACTCGGCCGACCTCTACCGAGCCCAATGGGGCTCGAGGGCTCAAGCCGCTCGACCCTAACTTGGGAATCCAACTGACCGGGGTTCGAAGGCTGGCCCACGAAGGGCTCGAGGACGCCTCATGTCGAACAGAGCCATGGGAGAAAATGTAGATGAGCCCTAGCAGCCCTTGCCCAACCTGCTCCAAAGCAAACAGGGTCATCTCAACCTTCTCGTTCAATCCTAACCTTGAGCCAAGCCCATAGAATCTCCATCGAGGAGAGGCCAGTGGGCCACCTGAGTCGGTCTTTGGAGCAACTCGGGCATCTGCCGAGAGGCGAGTTAAGGAGCAATGGAATGCCACATGAGGGCTATGCTGACCCTGTCATGAATGATGGACCCAGATTCCACTCGGACATGCCCATTAGCGAGCTCGCCGAGTGCGACACTCGAGCCATCGAGGCAAGTGTTGTTACCTTAACCCCTTTGGTTGCGGAAACCACGGACGGGGTGACGCATAAAACTCGGTCGACCTCTACCGAGCCCAATGGGGCTCGGGGGCTCGAGCTGCCTGACCCTAACTTAGGAATTCAACTGACTGGGGTTTGAAGGCCAGCCCATGAAGGGCTCGAGGCCGCCTCACGTCGAACATAGCTAGGGGAGAAAATGTAGATGAGCCCTAGTGGCCTTTGCCCAACCCACTTAGAAGCGGACTGGATCATCTCAACCTTCTCGTCCGATCCAAACCTCGAGCCGAGCCCATAGAATCTCCATCGAGGGGAGGCCAACGGGCCACTTGAGTCGGTGTCGGAATGACTTGGGCATCTACCGGGAGGCGGGTTAATGAGCAGTGGAATGCCACATGAGGGCTATGCCGACCCCGTCATGAACGATGGACACAGATTCCACTCAAACTTACCCGTTAGCGAGCTCACCGAGCGCGTCACACGAGCCATCGAGGCAAGTGACGTTAGCTCAACCCCTCCGGTTGCGGAAACCACGGACGGGGTGACGATCACAAAGACGAGCTGACCCTCGATTGGACCCTAGCTACGTGCAGGGGCTCGAGGAAAGTTGGACTCACAAGGAGACCAAATGCGCGGTCGCAGAACGATGGCTCAGAACCTAGGGAGGGGGTACGGACGAAAACTAAGAATGATGTTTCTAAAACAAGAGATGCTTTCTCCTACTAGTTTCGCTATCCTCTCCTTGATCTTTAGTGACACCTGACCCCACCAATGGCAAGGGGTCGGGTCTCACTCGGGGGCTAATAAGGGTATATATATACCCTTTCTGAAACAATCACCATGCCCGACACGTTCCTCATGTTAAAAAACCTAGTGGAAAGGTTTGCGGAAATGAACGACTGAGTAAGGTGGTCGAACTGCAAGAAACCTACGCCCTAGCGACTACGGCACTCTTACTCACCGGCGTGATCAGAGTTTGTTCACTCGTACCTCGAGCTCTACGATCTTAACAAACGGAAGGGTTAGAACGCATTAACCCCTTTTCACACATAAAAAGGGAGAAAAAACAAATTTGTTCACACCGAAATAAAAGAAGAGACTTGTTCGAACAAAACACAGGGTTCGGAACTTGTCCGATTATTACAAAAATAATCGTCCGACCTATCTAACTAACTAGCCCCTCTAAGGGAGACCTACGTCTTCTATACTGTCTGCCAGGTCCTACGAAAGGGGAGTCACCTCCGCTTCCATCTCCTCTAGCTCATGGACTTCATAGCCAGGCGCATAGCCGTGGCTCATCGTCTCTAGGTCGATGCTGTGTCTATAATGAGAACGGGCAATCGCGAAGGACACATTGACCCCGGCGCGAAGAGCATTCCTCTTGAGCTACGCACCCGAGCTATGATCTCGACAGCATGAGTCACGAGCGAGCTGGTCCCCTCCGACCGCACCACCTAAAGGTCATCGCAGACCACTCTAAGGGCGGCGCTTAGGATACCAAGCTCATCACTCTCTGCCTAAAGATTCCTCCTCACCTCGGCGAGGTCCACAGCCAGCCCAATAGAAATGCTCTTGGCCTCTAGCTTTTGGGTCATCGCGCTTTCGAGCTCGGCCTGGAGGGAGCCGACCTTCTGCTACGCATCATTGTGCTCTTGGCAGGCCTAGTCGTGCTCTCGGAAAGCCTAGTCACGCTCCTTGCGAGCCGCGCCACGTTCTGCGCAGAGACTCTCCGTGGTTTGGAGTAGCTCATCCCGCTCCTTGCGTCACTGAGCAACCGCCAAGGCATCTAGGCTCGCCCTCTTCTCTAGGGCCACGAGCTTCTCCTCGGCCCCTAGCTTTAGATCCCTTTCCTTCTCAACCTTGCCTACAAGGTCAAGGATCCACTGGCAGGTCTCGGCATCCCACTAGAGCAGCTCATCTCGCTCCTTCCTGACCCTGGCGGCTTCTTCTTCTTCCTTCTGCGACCTCGCCAACAGGGCCTCAAATGCCTTCTCGGCCTCGTCAGCATCCCGACGGGCCTCGGCCACCCACGACTAAAGATTGGCCGCCTCCTCGGCGAGGGGAGTCAGCTCGGCCACCCTCTGCTGGGCGGCAACAAGCTGAGCGGTCACCTCCCCACATAGCCATGCCTCCTCAATGAGGCAGTCCTAGGTCTCCTTCTGTTGACAAAGGAACCGAGACTTCCCCCGGCTATGAGCTATGAGGGACTGCAGGAAGATGGTGATCAGGATACAAAAAATAGAAAAAGGAAGATAAAGGCAAGAAGCAGGATGAAACAATACCCGACAAGAGGGAACAACAACGTCACGCATTATGCCCGTGAAGCGGTTTAGGGCCTTGAGCACGGATATGATCCCCACGTCGAGGCTCTCCCGCTCCATGCTCTTGGCGGCGGCGTCAAGGGTGAAAAGTGTCGATGCTGGATCCTGCGGATTCGTCCACCGGAGCAGGGGCTCACCCAATGCAGGCGAGCCGCTACCCACCAATATCATGGCTAGGGATGACTCCCTGCTGGCTCCAAGCGCCGCCGACCCCTCTCGCCGTGATGTCCCCACCGGGATGCCCCCTACGACGACGGAAGGGGTCAGCGGTGTGGACACCGACCCCTCTCCCAACACCACGACTCCCAGGGACCACTCAGCCACGTCCTCCTCCATTCAATCCATGCCAGGCGCCGTCGCTTGGGCCACCGATGGCTCGGGTCATGCCGGTGCCTCAGGCGCTGCTGCGGTTGCGCCTGGCTGTGACCCATCTATCACAGCCGCTGCCACCTCCACCTGCATCGATGGGGTAATGACCAGCTACACCGCGGTTAGCGCCATGAGCGTGGTTGGCAACCCCATCCGTCTTGCCATCGGTAGATGTATCGCGACTATCACCGGCTGCTCTATGCCCTCCAAAGGTGCCCCTTGAGCCCCCACGTCCGCCCGTCCCGCCGAGGGCACAGGCGCCACCATGGGCAGCGCCCGACTGGCTAGTGACGTGGTCACACTGGCGCCGCTCCCGCCCAAAATGGGCGTGGCACCAGCCGTTGGCTGCCGCCTCAATTAGAGGGCGACGCTCTTCTTTGGCGCCAGCGCCAAAGGATTACGCTACTTGCCGACGCTGCAAGGGATGAAAAGCATAAGTCACGATGAAATCTGACTAAAACAGGAAAAAATAGAGGAACTGACAGCTCACCTCAGTGCTGTCGGGCAGCAGATGCGTTTGGGGGTGAACCCCCCGACCTTTGCTCTGCCTCATCAGAACAAGGCCGTTTTGAGCCCGCCCCATACTCCTAGGTAAAGGGGCTCGCTCCCCTTGGTTCTTGGGGGTGACGACAGAGCTGCCCACCTCCGCTAACACCTCGGGCGTGACGAGAGAACCACCCACCCCTATTGGCTTCTGGGGCAGGCCAACGGTACAGCCCGCCTCCGCCGGCTCCCCAGACGTACCCTCCCCTCCGTGGAATGGGAAGGGCCCCAATGCCTGCATGGACGAACTGATACCTATCAGCGCATCCTCGCTCTGTAGGTTGTCCCACTCGATATCGTCGGCTACCTCGTTGTCGTCTCCATTGTCATCATCATCACTGATAGTATCGTCTCCTCGTTCCCACACCTGCAGCTTCCGTTGTTTCTTCCTCTTTTTGTCCTCCTTCGCCTTCCTCAGCCACTCGCCCTTGGCGTGATTCGCCATCCTCATGGCCGAATCCCTCGGCAATGGTGTCGGGTGATCCATGAGGATGAGATCCCTCGGCTGGTCCTGCCCCTCTCAAGGTTAGTATCAAGGGTCGGGAAATCAATTGAAGAAAGGCAAGGGAAAGAGGAACTAATGAAGATGATGTAGCCCAACTTTGGCCGCATTGGAGGATACCTCGGCACCGTGTAGACGAAGTTGAGGGTGGCACCTGCATCATCCCACAAAGGCTCCATCGCCTCTTTAATGCGTTGCGCGATCTCGGAGTTGGGGAGCGTCCCCTCGGTGAGCGCCGTTCCATCGAACGATGCCTCGAGCGCCATCGTATATAGTAGGAGTGCACGCGTCATCAACATTGCCACCCTCCTTGCGTGGTAAGCCCCGATGATGCCCGACCCCTTCATGTCGTTCTCCTTCAAGATTTGGATGGCAGCGATGTGGTCTTAGATCTTCTTCTTGTCCTTCTCTGGGACGCCCCACTTCCTCCATGACTTCGGGGCCTCTTTGATCAGGCGCCTGGTGAACTCCGGCAGAGGGGCAGTGGCATTGTTCTTGAGGTAGAACCACTACGAATGCCACCCCTTGTTGGATGTCGAAAGCCACATGGACGGGTACTCACCGACCTAATTGTTTCAAAGTTGGATGCCGACGCACCCTATCGGCATGTGCAGCTCCTGCCTATCGTATTTCTCCCTCTTCTTCTAGAGGTTGATGGCGAAGAAGTGCCTCCACAAGTTGAAATGGGGGCTGATCCCCAAAAATGCCTCGCATAGCACGACGAACGCCACCATATGTTGGATCCCATTGGGATTGAGATGCTACAACTCAATCTTGTAGTAGTGCAGTAGCCCCCGAACAAATTTGTGGGTGGGGGTCATGAGCCCACGCTCATGGAAGTGGGCGAATGACACCACATAGCCATCGGGCGGCGATGGCAAATCCTCGTCGCTGGGCAGTAGCCACTCCTCGACCGAAGTCCACTTACGAAGAATACCATGATGGATGAGGCCCTCCATGTGCTAGAAGGTGATGTCAGAATGGCACCACGGATCCATTAGAGACGGGAGCAGATGGATGAGAGCTCAACAGTGGTGGAGATGCAGAGGCAAGAAACCAAAGCGGTGGCGGCGACGGCGTGGCTGTGGAGGCAAGGATGCAAGCGTGCGTATGAAACTCGGAGGTCTAGCCCTTTGGTTTTATAGGGGTGACGGGTGCGAGGAAACTAACCGTCCGCCAAGATTTCCGCGCCTGCCACGACCTGCCACCACGTCTCGCTGCGGGACGTGCGCACGCAACCTATGTTCGTTCCCTCGAAAAACTCGCTAGATGTTTCGCCTTTCTGAACGGGCCATGACCCATCATAGGTAAAAGGGATATGGAGCTAAAAATGCTCCTACGGCCTGTCTAGGCCCAAGAGTTCGAAGGTTGGCCCACCGATGGGTTCGACAACCGCTCTAGGCACCTTCAGAGTGAGGGGTGGAAAGGGATGGGCCCGCTAGCGGCTAGTACCCGGGTGCACAAGCGTCGTGGGCATCTGGCCCACGTTCGAGTCTCGGCCGGATACGATCCATGGTTTTTCCTCGAAGAAAGGCACAGAGCCTTCGGGACCGGTCGAATGAACCCGAGAACTATATGGATTGACCGCTAAGTATCTGGAGTTGGTCACCATGCTGACCTAAGCCAGATCCCCATGAACGCGATGTCAGGCCCCACTCGAACTAGCCCATTAATAGCTCATCGAGCACCATGATTCGCCCATAGAGGAAAATCATGGCATGGCTCGGCCCCTCTGTTTTTATCGAAAAAAACGCTCGAGGGAAGACAATCACGAAGAGGAGCCAATCCTCGATCGGACCCCTGCTACGGGAAGGGGCTCGAGGAAAGTTGGACTCGAACAAAGGTCGAACGCAGGGCTGCAGAACAACAGACCCCCATAGTGGTTGAAATCAGGAAAGACCTTTTCTGACCCACCAAATCTCACGGCTATACCCCCGAGGAGTCCGATGTCGACAAAAGGGAATCACCGTCCCCAGGTCACGCCATGGGCGACAAAAGAAGGCCAAGGCCCCCAGAGTCCTCCCGTTCAGAAAAGCCTCTGAAGGAGTATTCTACTCCTCCGTAGGCTCGGGGGCTACTATCGGGGACCAATACTAGGGTACTCGAAGAGGAGAGGCTAATGGTCATCAACATTACTTCATCCAAGCAGTCAAGAGCATGACTACGGCTCCAACCGCCCCCAGCGCGGGCTCTGCCTCGACCGACCTCTAGGATCCCCTGGGGGCGGGCTCTGCCTCGCCCGACACCGAAGCTATGGGCTCCGCCTCGCCTGACCTCTGGGGGAAGGGCTCCGCCTTGCTCAACCTCTGGGGGCGGGCTCCGCCTCGCCCGACACCAAAGCCATGGGCTCCACCTAGCCTGACCCCAAGGTCATGGGCTCCGCCATGCCCGACCTTTGGGGAGCGGGCTCTCGCCTCGCCCGACCTCTGGGGGTGGGCTCCGCCTCACCTGACACCGAGGCCATGGGCTCCGCCTCGCCTGACCCCGAGGCCGTGGCCTCTACCTTGCCCGAACCTAAGGTCACGGGCGAGGCGAAACCTGACACCGAGGCCGCAAGCTCCACCAATATAGACCCCAAGGTCATGGGCTCCATCTCGTCCGACCTCTGGGGGGCGGGCTTCGCCTCACCCGACCCTGAGGCCGCGGGCTTTGCCTTGCCCAACCTCTATGGGCGAGCTCTGCCTCACCTGACACCGAGGCCGCAGGCTCCACCTCGCCCGACCCCGAGGCCGCGGGCTCTGCCTCGCCCAACCTCTAGAGGCGGACTCTGCCTCGCCCGACACAGAGTCTGTGATCTCTGCCTCGCCTGACCCCGAGGCCGCAGGCTCCGCCTCGCCTGACCCTAAGGTGCGGGCTCCACCTCACCCGACCTCTGGGGGCAGGCTCCGCCTCGCCCGACACCGAGGCCGCGGGCTCCGCCTTGCCCGATGGGGTCCCATACCGTCGCCAACCACTCTAGGTCCAGGCGTATGGGCCTAGGTCAAAACTCTGACAACAGAAAAGAGACTGGCACGCCTCGATGTAACCCGCGGCCGCAACGGGCCATACTTGAGGATTCACATACAGCGTCGGGCGTACCGGTACTGTTCTGCCTAACCCTCGTACGAACACTGACAGGCGCATCAGTTCACCACGACGTCCGCCAGGCGGAGTGGAGCGCCATGACCGACAGACGACGCCTACGCATGGGGCCAGTGATGGACAAGGCCGCAACATGGCGTCATCCCTGTTGACATCTACAGGGTCGGCGGGACCCGCATGAAGGAGAAGAAGGGTCCGGCGATCCTGAAGGCCTTCGGCTCTCTCTCTCGTTCTTCTCTTTCCCTCCACTGTAACCCGTGCTTTCCCTTGGCCTATAAAAGTGAAGCAAGGCGTCCCATGAGAGGCATCTGACCAACGAACCCATCGAACCCCGAACCACGAAATAACAAACACACGAGCGCATGACTGAGCAGCGACCGAGCTCTCAGCATCTGTTCATTCTTCCCACCAGAGACTTGGGACCTGTCCCTCTCTTGCCCGTTTGTAACTCCTACTACAAACTTTCGATGCTAGTAACACGAGTAGCAGCGACGAACTGAACGTAGGGACATTCTGCCCGAACCAGTATAAACCTCGTGTCCTCTAAGCACACCATCCGAGCCAGACGCGCAATACTAGAAATTTACTCGTCGGTAGTAATTCGAAACACCGACACTATTGCATCAACATTAGGTTCAATGCAATTCAAACTATTGCATGGACATTAGGTTCGATGCAACATAAAGTATTGCATCAACGTTAGGTTTGATGCAACATAAACTATTGCATCCACATTAGGTTTATTGCAATGGAATCTATTCACTACAATTTTATATTGCATCTGTTTTTTATTTTATTTACTAATTTGCGGTACAAAAATTCACAAAATTACAAAATCTAATGGCACAAAAGGCAATGATATTAATAACTTTGATCATCCACATTCAATAGTGTACAATAATGAAGTCAAAAGGGCTTCATAGTACAAGAATGTAATTGCAAGGTTGGAACTGCATAATAGACAACTTATAGAACTAAACAAATTTACTGATGACTCTTAGCACAGATCAAAACAGGATCTTTGTCATTGCAGAATTTTTTTATTCAGTTCATCTTGCCAATAGTCTGAGCGCTCTTCTCAAAGTTCAAGGTTCGTCTTCCTGCTCAATGAGGAAGAAAGGGTAACATATCAATTTTGACCTTGTATTCTAAGCAAAAGGGTTCTTGACAACATCATATAAAGATTTATACTAGAACGATCTTTCAAGTGATAGCAATGACAGATAATATGAGATGGTTTCTCAGAAGAAAAAATAACACGATTAAATAAGTATCAAGGCAAAGAGTGTATGAGCTAGAATTTGAATAACAACAGCGATAGATAAGCTTTCTTATACCAGAGTGTAATAATGCAAAACGAGAGGGGTTGCAGCTCCCAAACAGATCATTGGCACCATAGCTCCTAGATATCCCCATCAAATTCAGTCAATGGTGCTTCTAGCGCATTGCAATGCCTCCTTAGATTGCCCCTAAAAAAACTATCATACTCCTTCAGCTTGCTGAATTTTATGAAAATTTCCAGTCTAGACCAGACAAGAAATGTAAACAGAAGATGAAGATGACAACCTTCCCATAGAATTTTATAGCACTGGTCCTCAACAGTGGCCAGCGTAGATTGCATCTCAAAGACCAAACCTAAAAAAAAGACCACAAATTGTTTTAGACATGTATGTTTTCTACAAAGATGACACGATGTCTAGTTACTTGACAAATAAACTCTACATATGCAGACCACATGATTTGCAGGCTTGATTCAATCAGAAAAAAAACACTTGCAGGGTGTCTCATTGGAACTACATAATCTCACACAATTCTTTTGTTTTTGTATGTTAATATTTCCCATTTGTTAAAGACAACCCTCCTTTATCACAGTTCTCTAGTTTCACATACCGGCTACTACAAGATTTCAAATAGTGAGTGCATTGTTAAGCTAATCGTTGCTTCAGTCTGGTACTGCAAATACACTCACCCATATATTTACAAGAATTAACTGGCATAGAAATTAGAAAACCAAGAGAAGAAATATTATTGCTATACTGGCACTGATGGTACTATATGCAACAACAAAAGCACTATTGCAGGACATGTTTACAAACAAAGGTTTTCCTAGTAGCAAATATTTCAGATCTAGGTAAACCTCTGTATATGGTACTAAGAGCAGAGGGACATGAACCATAAACACACACAGATAAGGCCCACTCTTGCATACACACATACATAGACAAAAGAGAAGTGATGCCTACATAGATACAGAGATGAATTAAACAATCATCTTGCAATTGCATAAGGCCACAAGCACATGTGAAGCCATTTTTTGATTACCAGACAGAGCAATGACATGCAAGAAACAGGAATAGAGCAGTACCTAGGGCATAGTGATGGGCTGGGCATGGTTGCCTTTCTCGCTCTCGGTGCCTGTAGGGATTGCCGCACTCTACAGCCTGTTCGTTTCGGCTTATACGATCGTGGATTATAAGATGGAATAGTTTTTTTCTCTCACACCAAACCGGCCAGCAGTACTTCTGGCTTATAATCCACGATCGTTTCAGCCGAAACGAACAGGCTGCTAGTTAGAGACAGTTAGAAATAAAAGCAGAACAGCCTAAAGTTTGTAATAATGTACCCAGTTGCTAAGAATTAGTGAAGCGCATGTAGATTGATGTAAGAGGCAATACAAAATTAAGCTAGATAGTTATGTACCAAGCTATTGACAAAGAAACTAACACTAAAGACTCGCTAGATTCAGCCTGTACTAACTGTGAACTAAAGACACTTTGACACTATAATGATCGAGGTCACAAGGTTAACAGCCATGCTATGGAATTAGTTGTAGATAGTGTCACCTGTCAGGTAGCAGAGGAACTGTGATATAGCTAAGAATACTAATTAGGTATAGCCGAATAGAGAAACACGTGAAGAAAATTATTTTAGCACAGTAGAATAATAGAACTGAATTCAATATCCTGATTTTGCAGTCAACTTCTCTTGTACTTGAGCATCACCTAAAACTCGTTTGCCTAACAATTTCAAGTGAGCGTTGGTTCCATCCATGTGAAGAAAGATATTGCAAGAGAGCAGAACAGATTTGAGAACTATAAACTAACTCCAGGACCTGCACATCTCCACCGGATACCTGCAGCCCTGGACGTGATGTCTAATTGGACCAACTGATGGCCTATTCCATCGTTCTCTATCTCCAGTTTGAAGTGGGGTCTCGTGCCTGGTGAGTGGTGAGGGCCTCTGCCTCCAGGAGTAAGGGCGCGATTGGTTGGAGACCAAAGCTTGCCATGCCAAAGGTTGGTCATGTCACAGTTTCTTCGACAGCTGTTTGGTTCACTGCCATAATTATGGCACGCCGAACTTTCCTAGCACCATGCTCCGCATATCATAAACTTATTTTCGTGCCATAACTTACCACAAGTTTGGCTTTAATTTTACTCGCCACACTTTCTTTGACAGACACAGTTTTACCGAAGGTTAGGCATGGCAAGTTTTGATCGCCAATCAAACAGACCCTAAATCTGAACAAAAAAAAATGTGAGGAACTATGCCCTAACCAGGTTCAATATGTGAGCTGTGTGCTACCACCAGATGGCCCTATATCCTAACAGTAGATTTTTGGCATCTCTTACATGCTGGTGTATGGACGAGCAGTGCCGGTCCTAGGATTTTAAGGGCCCTTTGACGATCTTGTCGCAACGGCCCCTCTTTACCATGTATAAAATCTTGTAATATATAGGCACTAATTTTACTTGCAAAACGAAATTAAATTCAATAACATATTTTTAATTTAACATGTCTGATAATTATCGAGGAACAATATAAATTAAGCAATATATTTGTAGATGTATGATAATTATCGAGCAACAATGTAGATTAAAAAAGCAATATATTTGTTTTCTTTTCTCACGCATGACAAATGTTTCTTAGGTAACATTCTAAAATTTTAACACCTAAATTAGAAGAAAAGTATGACTATATGGGTACAAAGTACTAGAAGTCTGGAATACTATACAAATAATTAATTTGAATTAAAAATAAAAAGAAAAAAATACCTTGGGCCTAAACAACTAATCGGTGATCGCAATTCATAAGAAGCCAAGAATCAAGATGTTGTCGTCGTGGAGCCCTACCTGGTCGCCGTCCTCGTGCGCCGTGTCCGTGTCTTCGGTAGTCTAGCTCTTCGCGACGGCGCAGCTCGCCAGCTCTGTGTGTGTAAGGCGCACGTCACGAACTCACGATCAGAGTGTGCTGTGTGCAGCGTGACTCCTCGCTTCTTCTCTACCCGAGGGCCGTGGGGAAAGGAAACTAGAAAAGAAATGCCAATATTGTCTTTTTGGGCCGCCTGTCCAGTTCTGTCTCTCTTCTCATTAGTTTGTATACCTGGGTTTGGGCCCCTCCTCCGTTTGGACCCTCGGCCGTCGCACCTCGTGCCCTACCCCTGGGGCTGGCACTGTGGACGAGTGAAACCATGTTCGTCTTCTTGTTCGAGGGTGGCTTCAACGTATTTACCGGCGCCCAAGGGGATGGCGTCTTCGCCGGCGCTGATGCCCTCAAGCGGGGGCAGCGTCCTGGACGACAGCGGAGGCAGAGCCAGCGTCCTGGACGGCGGCGCCATGGGCCCTGTTTGGATTCTCTAACTTGGTTAGAGTTAGAGTTAGTTTCTAACTCTAACTCTAGCTCTCAACTAACTCTAACCCATGTGGTGTTTGGATATCAAGGTTAGATTGACAATAATTGCACTTTTCAATCATTTGGCTCATTTAAAGTACCTTTTCAGCAGGATTTGGTGTGGCTATCTCTTGTGTGACCTTCTCTCACTCACAAATGACACAAACAAATCATCCTTACAAATGTTGCATCCAAAACACGTTGAATTTAAGAAAAATATACTGGTCGGATTACAACAAATGAATTTATCAAATGGTCTATCAAATGGAACTATCTCCATAAAACAAAGCATGAGCTAGCTCATCACGGAAGGCATTCATGTTGACATCTTCAACAAGAGGTTCATCTTCTGGCTATGCGGATGCAGAAGAACTAGGTATTGGGTTATAATTTTCATCCGCATCACAGGCAGCAAATTCCCTATCAGCAATTCTGCTCTCTCGAATGAAATTATGCAGAGCCATACAAGCAACAATAATTCTAGCTTGCTTTTTCTCAGGAAAACTTGGCATGTTCAACAAAATCTGAAATTTCATCTTCAACACTCCAAAAGATCGCTCAATGACATTCCTAACTTTGGCATGTGCATGGTTGAAGGTTTCTTTCATACCTTGTGGCGGCGGTCCATTGTGCCATTGCTCCACATGGTACCTTGTACATCTGAACAGTGAAAGGTACCTAGCCCGGTTTGGGTACCCCGCATCAACCACATAGTACTTCCCTACATATTATGAAAGGCAGGCACACAATTAGACTCAGATGAACAAGTTCTATTGGATAAAAAATGTTGCAAGTTAGTTGAAGTAGCAAACCTGGTGGTGGACGTGGAAATTTGTGTTGATAAGTACTCACAGCATCTTTGAAAACTCTCATGTCATGTGCCGAACCGGGACATCCCGACAACACAAAGGTAAATCTCATGTCGAAATCACAAACAGCAAGAACGTTCTGGCTGGTTTCATTGTGCCTATTCAAATATGGAATCCTCATTTGCTGGAGGACCCCACTGCAGCTTCTTTAGGTATGGTTTCTTCTACAGTGACAAATAAAATTGATGAGTTGCAAAACAAATGCCAAGATTGCTGACATGTTGCAAAATAAATTGAGTGCTAATACCTCTGTATTTGTTATCTAGAAATCAGAGTCGGCATCAATGGATCCATCTGGTTTCCTCCCCAATCCCGTGTGTGTTTGCATGTAACGCCAGAAAGAGTAGGTGCTTTTCAGTATGAGTATTTGGTTCTTCACCTGTAAACGGTTATAAAGCAAACGCCTTCTAGCCAGTAAGCCGTCGATAACGGCTTCGTAACCTTCACCACTCATTTGTGAACCATTATATGTTCCTGCTGCACGTTGCTCCAGGCACAATTCTAACAAGCAAGCACTATTAACATCATTCCATTGGGCTCGATTGGTTTGGCTCACCGATAAACCTCCGGAACTCGCTAACTCCTCCGCATCATCCTCCATTTCTTCATCAGCATTGTCAAAGGGAGCGCCGGAGCCGGATGGTTGCCCACGAACGGTACTCCTCGGTGCCCTCGATGGCCGGGAATGCGGTACGCGCTGGCCGCCGCTGCCACGGAGCGTTGTGCTGGTGCGCTGGTTACGGCGGATGGGTGCCGTAGCGGCCGAGTTCGCACGCTGTCGGACACTGCCGCCTGCCCCCGAAGATGACCCGCCTGGGAAGACGCCACCGTTTCCTCTTCTGCGACCGGTAGCCGCCGAGGACGAGCCTCCAAAGTTCAGCTGGCGAGCAAAGGGTTGTGCCGAAGTCGCCCTTCCGTCTCTGGCTCCGGCTCCGGCACGCGGTGGGCGATAGGGAGGTAGCCCGGAGCCCCTGTCGCGGCCTGGGAGGATCTCGTCGTCGTCGCCCTGGAGGATTGATCCGTAGAGACCCAATCTTGGGAACCCCTCCCCGGCCGGCGCTTCAGAGTTGAGGTCGAAGCCGACAGCGGGAGCGTGGGCGGGGCCGTTCGTCGATGTCTGCGAGCCCCAGTCGTCGAAGCCGTCTCCATCCATCGCAGGTGAGGAGCTGGAGCTGGTGGTTGGCGAGCCGGATGTGGGGAGGTGGAGCGCGAGCGAGATCTGGTCGGCTGGGGGCTCGGCGGCGTAGCTAGCTGCTGCTTGGGGAAGGGGTGGCGGCGGGGGCTGAAGGCCGGGCCGGGCAGAAGGGGGCGAAAGGCTGGGGTCCAGAGAGGCAAGAGCAGGGGAAGCGCTGGGCGAAAGGAAGCGGGCGAAGGGAAGCGAAGGCTGGGGCGAGGAAAAGCTTGGTGTGGCGGCAGAAGCGCTAGGGCTTGGCAAATGGCGGCGCTCCATCATCTGTCGGCGAGGCGCGAGGAAGGGGATAAAGGGATCCGGTGCGTTCCTCCGGTGCAGGCTAGTTTTCCAGTATGGACCCCACCAAAAATAACCCCAATTAACATCTCCTTGGGGAGCTATTTTTTTTGATGGGTTAGATGCTTTTAACCCTACTCTAACCCACCTGTTTGGATATTTCAGGGTTATTTGGGCTCCAAATAACTCAAACTAACTCTAACCATGGGATCCAAACAGGGCCATGGTCTAGAAGACCGATGTGCAGATCGACATGACAGTTTTTTTTTGGGTAGTGGAGCATACGTGGGGAGCCGAGACGGCGGCAGGTAGACAGATATGTGGGGAGATATACCACGGGTCTTTTTATTTCTCCTCTAAAATTTGGCAGCGTGGGAGAGAGCAATTTTGGAGGGAAATTTGAGCTCGTTTGATTTGTTTCGGAGGGAAAATTTTCAGCCAAACCGATGCTACTACCAGGGATCTAATCTAGGGATTCAAATGACAAAAAAAGACTGCACCTAACTAAAAGTGGCGAATCTTGTCTCTTCTGAGACATCCGATAAAAAAGTGGTAAATCTGGGATAAATCGTTAAATTTTGACTAGGATTCACTAATTTTGATAAGTCAGAGTAGAAGACAGAGACCAAACCCTAATCCTCATAGCTCCACAATAATCTAGAGCATAGCTAGCTAGGTTAGATCTAGAGAGAGACAAGCTTTACTTGGATTTTCGATCGTGTCAAGAGCGTGGCTTGGTATAACCTTTGTACCCCTCTCTTTTGTATCTCTCATTACTTTATATGTTTGCTACAATTGTTATGATATTATTCTTAATCAGCCTGTTCGTTTGTTGGTTTTAGCCAGGATTTATCAGCCATGGTACAATATTTCCCTCTTATAATAAACCAGCACCAGCCGGGCTTATCAGCCTAGAAACGAACCAGCGAACAGGCTGAATATCTTTCATGTTTCTAGTTATTATGTTCATCGTCTACTTTGATTATATACTTAGTATAGCTAGATTATCGTCTTATTCAAGCATAAGTTCGTATAGCGCTCACTTTAATCACGGGGTGAGTAGTCGACATTGTGTAAGCATGGTGCTTATATGTTGTTTACCTGCGGATACACCCTATATTCCAGATCATGTGGTAGATCGCGGATGTGACACTTCTGTTGAGTCCTTTATAGTCCACTCAACGAATATAGATCAACAAGTAGGATCTAGTTACGAAGGAAGACATGCTCTGTTCTTAATCTTTCTTAACAATATCCCTTATGTGTAGATATGAAGTTGATCTTAGCCATGATTACTAAGTGTAATTGCTCTAATTATCGTATATTTTGACTTGTAATTAAGAATGACTTAGAAATTATCTCTCTAATATCTACTTAGTCATGCTAATGTCATAAAAGGAGTACTCTAAGTGATCAGATTAACTATCAATGGTCAATTATCATGTATTTATCATATATATCTTATCCTGACTTATCCCTAGTTAAGTTAGATTGTAGTTAATCTCACACGTTTTCCTATGAATACGATGCTTAAAATACTTTCGAATGAAAGCTACAGCGGTATCCGTGCGCTTGCGTGTTTATTTGTGTGCGTCTAAAACATACCAACATAGAGCAAGAGCAGAGTAGCTCTCGGAGTCCGGAAGAGTCTTCTGGGTCTGGTATAACTCCTTTGTAATTCCTTCATTTCAGCATTTACTTTATTCAGTATTTATTTCAGTACTTTATTCTAGTATTATTGCTTTGCTTTACTTTAAGTACTTACTCATTAGTGTTCATCATTAGTGAGCTTAAGTGCTTGTTGTTTGGCATTAGTAGTATAAGTTATCTTATAATTAGTAGCTATTCGTTAGTATCGGTTCCATCGTCGGGTTTGGGTGCTTTGATCTTATTTCATCGGAGCTCGGATTGAAGTAGTAAGTGTAACAACCCAAAAATCCACATGACAAAAATCACAACTACAAAATTTTTTTCTTCAAAACCCCATGTGATGATGAGTGACATTGTAGGAGCCAACCCTAAGTGTTGCATTAGAAGTAACCCAACTAGACAATTTCATGAGCATGGCATGTCATTTGTTATCATGTTTATTTAAATACTGACAAATGAAACATAGCATACATTGTCAACTCAAATGGTGATTTGGATTTTTCATTTGTTCTATGTAATGCCTAACAACTCATTTAAAGAAATACACCATAAAGTAATTATTACTCAACCAAAGAATAAATGTTTAAAGAGAAAACTATTTTCATTTTTGTGTATAACAAAACTACACCTAATTTTTATTATACAAATGGCTAAATAAATTCCTAATATATATAAAAGAATGTTGTGGGCCTCATACCTAAAACTCCAATGAATAAAGTACACCAATTTTGATTCAAAATTCCAAACCAAATTTGAATTCAAACAATGGAGAAGAAAAGAAAAACAGAAAAGGAAAAAAAGATGAAGAGAGAGGGCCTCGCAACCAGCAGCTCGGCCCAAGCTAGCCAGCCCAGCCGGCCTGCCAAACCCTTCCCATTTTCCCAGCGCGCGAGCGCGCGGCCCACGAGCCAGCCCAGCACGCCGCTCACGCCCACGCGCTCGTCCGTTTCGCCTGATGTCGCTGCCATCGGACCCCATGCATCAGCCTCACCCCCGCCACAGTGTCGTCTTCCTCGCGTTCACGCCTCAACCGCCCGCGCGACCAGGGGCTGACAGCGCTGGCAGGAGCAGGCCAGGGGGTCACGCCCGGGGCATGGCCTTGCTTCCCCTTGCGCCGCGCTCACGCAACCTCGCGCCACCGTCGGATGCATTGCACGCGCCTCCACCGCACGATGCCGATCGCCATTGGTGGCATGGAGCTTCGGCTACAAAAGCCCCGGCCCCGGTTGCCCGGGAGCTTGTCCCATCACCCCGCCACCACCTTGGTGGCCGTCCACTTCACAGCGAGCCAAAGAAGGGAGAGGAAGAAGGAAGGGAGAGGGAGAAAGAAGAAGGAGGCGCCGTCGGAGCACCTTCGAAGCCGCCGGAGCAGGGACGATGCCACGATCGGCTACAGCAGCGCTGCACCGCTTCCGGAGCTACACGGCCTCGAACCGCCACGGCATCGCCATCCTATCTCCCATGACACCAACGGTGAGCTCGCCCGGTTCTTCCCCTGCTCGCCGCGGGACTTTGCTACTCCGGCCATGGCGCTCCACATCATGAGCGCGTAGGCCAAGGCCGTCCCCGACCTCTGGGTACACAAGCATGGCCCACTCACGCGCACACCCGCGACCATCTCCTAGGCCCTGGACACCATCGCTGTGCACGTGCTCGCCACGCTCGCAACGCCGCCGTCATGGCGTGGCCACCGCTAGCGCACCCGGCCGCCTCACCAGGACTAGGACGCAGCCGTAGCACCACCAGGACGCCCGGAGGGTAGCCGCATAGACCGAGACCCTGTTAGTCGACCACCACGGCGCGCCCGGCCACAAGCACCGGACCTTGGCCGGAGTTCCACCGTGCACCATCACCGTGTGCGGACTCCGCCACGCCCAAAGGTCGTTGTCGTCACTTGTTCCGGTCGCCCGATAGCAGTCTAAACTGGGATGGGCACCAGGACCCTTGGAACAGCCCCTAGCTGCCCCACCGGCGAGCACCGCCACGACCAAGCCGCCGACCGCCGTGGCCAACGCCCTGGAAAGCACCGGCCGCCACCTAGGCCCCACCATCGTGTTCGCCATGGCCTGGGGAATCTTTACCCCACCTTAATTGAACGCTAGCGCCGCCACGGAGGCTCACCAGCGAGCTCGCCGCCAGAAAGAGTCACCGGGGAGGAAACAGAGGAAATTTCCCTCAACGGTCACTTGCCCATGCACCCGGTGCACGTGGACCACAGAGAGAGAGAGAGGAGAGGGGTGGACTCGGTCCACCGAGGACCCAGCCTACGGTCCATAGACCAGCGCGTCTTGGTCTACCGTGAGCCATGCTCACGCCCGCGAGCCGTGGACCATGGCCTAGTGGAGGCCCATGGCTACGACATGGCAGCACCGCAGCTTACCACGTGTCCGGGCTGAGCCCAGCCCAAATCCAGCCCATATCCAGGCCCAACCGGCCCAGTTCGGACCCGGTCCATGTTGACCGTTGATCGGTCAACGTTGACTGTTGACCTGGCCCCACATGTCAGTGGCATAGACACTCTGGACCCACATGTCAGATGATGACGTCATGCTAACGTCACGCGGGACCCACACGTTAGAAGCCAACACAGCTGGGGTGACGTCATGCTGACGTCACGATGACATCAGCTGCTGACGTCAGCAGCCCTGGCCCCACACGTCAGTGACCCTAACCATTGACCGTTGACTCGCCCGTTGACTTGACGTTAACTTTGATCGGACCCACCTGTCAGTGACCCAAGAGCCCCTGGACCTACCTGTCGGAACTGATGACGTTGATGACGTCATGCTGACGTCAGCTGGACCCCACCTGTCAGCTCAGAACCGAGATGATGACGTCAGACGTCAGCATGCCACGTGGACCAGTCATCAGCGTGACACGTGTCAGCCCAGGATTAATTCAGCCTTTTCCATTTTCAGAAATGATTTAAACTTCGGAAATTCATAACTAATTCATATGACCTCAGAAAAATACAAAACCAGGACCAAAATTCATCTAAAATCAAGCTCTACGCAATGAACCCATGTTTGAGTGCATTTGGCTCTTTTGAATTTTCATTGCTTCTTTGTGCCATTCTATAGACGTCGCTAACGCGACTATAATGCGATCGTTTGCAGACTCGGAGGAGAACTGGATGGACGAGGATCGTGAGTACCATGAGGAGTACAGAGATGACTACACTGAAGGTGCCACATCCCACCCAATTTCGTAGACCTATAACGCATGGCTAAAATAGAAATCCTAGTGCTTTAGTTTATTGTTATAATCACACTATGATAGGACTTGCATGGTAGTATGCTTTCTTGAAGGCCTTTACCTTGATGTAACCTTAACCCTGCTCACCCTGCTATTAGGCTAGTCACACGCTTGCTACTATATTTCATTGCTTATTACTTATACTATGCTTGCACTACTTTGATGCGTGGTGGAAACTAGAGTTATCTGGACTATGGGGAGAGTGCTGTGTGTGTGACTTGGGTGCGTGGAGGGTGAGGGTTGTGTCGACCAAGTTGGAGTATACGATGAGCCTGGGGCAAGTCTTGTCATGGGGTGCTACCTGGGCACCCCTGGAATGGATACCTGTGGTGGGTAAAAGGTATATGAGGTGGCCCTGGGTGTGATCCTATGATGGGAGGAGCCCAGGGTGGAGGTGCTATGGTGGCACGGTAAATGGAAACCCTGTTGAAGATATTCTGGCTTGGTCATCCCTAAGGACTCACTAGTACTCAGATTCACCGGGAAGCCTTACGTACCACTCGCCCTATATGGTGCGGGACGGTCGGACTACTTGGTAGGATATTGCCACTACTGCTAGGTTGATAGCGGACAGTGTGAGGGAGGTACGGGGAGCAGAGGATTTCCCCCACACCCTTCTGAGACTTCATGGAGACCTTGTGGACCTGGCTCATGACTCACAGTTTCAGCCACCCCAGACTAGACTTGGAGTGTACCAGGGTTGAATGGTAGAGTGGCATTATCCTAGGCTAGCAAGCGGCCGGAATCAGCCTAGTTGACGATGGTCAGCAAGGAAGGCGGATCTTGTGGTTATGTAAAACCTCTGAGAGTGTATGGTTGATCGATCGATACCTATGCCGACTTGTCGGCTATGGACCTTTTCTAGGTTTTGCTTAAACTAGATAGTGAGATGAGTCCTTCTCTTCTCCCCCTGGGAGTGAGTGTTCGGACATAGCCAGGGGCTACGGGCCTTGAGACAGTGCCGAGAGGGAGTTGGCCTATCGACTGAGCGATGGTATGGGTGTGGTATGGTGATGGTGTGGAGATGTTGGTGTATCGATCCTAGGATCGAAACCTGGCTCTAGAATGGGAATGGGGTGGAATGGGTGTGGGAATGGTGTTAAAACTTGACCAACCATTATTATGTACTTGATATGCTAATACATAGGAAACCCCAGCCTTATAGGTTTTTTTTATTATATCCAACTTGCATCCAATTTCCACAAAGCAATGCTCATAGGGTGGGAGTGGCCAGTACAAATCGTACTGATAAATTTTGGCACACAGGTTCTGCTGAGGAGTATAGCTCCGAGGAGTTTGACGGTTGAGGGTTTTGTTCCTACGCTTGAGTTTGGCGATCTTATCTTCAAGCTGTTCTGAATGAATGCTACTTTTGATTCCGCCAATGCGGCGATGTAATAATTTATGAAATTCCGCACTATTTGTACTCTGATATTATCGTTGTATGGATGTGATATTCGACTGGAATTTGGGTAATATGATCTACAATGGTCTTATTACACTTCGACTCTGTGGATTTCCCTTCGTGGAAATCAGGTCGCTTCAGTAAGCCTATAGATTAAGCGTGATGCTTAGACTATAAATTACCTATGGATGCTGTAACAGAACCGACCAATTTATAAGAGCACAAGTATGAAAGCAATCACCGGAGTGATCAAACCGTCATACTTGAACCCATATAAACCCGATAGTCAACTGAAACTACGAAGGATTTCAAACCAACTTGCATACAACCAAGATCGTAGTGATTCAACATAACAAGCCACATGGTACATCTATTTCACAAGTAGTTCATAAGTATCTCATACATCGGAGTTCACAAGTTATTACAACACGAGTTCACAAATAGCGGAAGCAAAGTAGTTTGAAACCATCACACACACTTAGTTCAAATAAAAGCCAGTTCCATAGTCATATCCAGGAAAAGCATCATGATAAGATAACATAGAAGATCATGACCATGATCTAGTCTTCATCCCCCGTAGGGTGGAGACAATACTTGCAGTAGCCGTTATAAAGCACGTCATCTACAACAAGAGGGAATAAACCCTGAGTACGAGAATGTACTCAGCTAGACTTACCCGTCATAAACCAAAAATAAATGACACCAAGGAGTATACAAGGCTTTATCAGTGGATCTCGCTTGACAACCATTTTGCATAAAAGCTTTAATGATACAAGAGCATAATTTACATTATTAGGTAAGCAACAAGTTACCAATATTAACCTATCAACTAGATTAGCACTTATATTAGAGCAAGCACTTGATTAACTTCCAAACATTAGCAACCATATCCGGTATAATGTTGTAACATCATCATTATTATAACCATCGAGTTCAATTAAGTGTCTCTACATTGCCGCTGCTCAGTCAAGTTCTCACTATCCGGGAGAGACAGCGACTCGAATCGATTCCTACCTAGCTGGGGAATTATTCCTAACACACACCCAATCAACCTGATCAGTGGTTGCCTCGGGTCACCTTTGGTACAACTCAGGAACAAATTCGTGGGTCCGAACAGCGCCGCACTCTCAGGGAATCCACTCTGCCAGGAGGTCAATCTCTCCTTTGGACTTACGCCAATGGCTCCCCACACATCCTTACTACCACCAGAGTGCGCACTTTCACTTCCTGGCTTCCGGCCTGAGTTGAGCTACTCGGCTTTGCGGTCGGAACGAGTTATTTGGCCAACTAAGTGATATGCATGCGTTCAACATGACATGAGGACGTACAACGAATCGGTCCTTAACCGACACAGACAGAGAAAGATCCACACCCAAGACCTCCTTGCCTTGTTGCTTCTCTATCGACATCCTACCCGGTCTCCATTCATTATTAACACATGGTTATTTCCACGATAGCAAATATAGCCAACCGTGACCAGACATCATCCTATCTTGTAGATGATAGAAAATCACCTGACTTTACCGGTCTAAGCATAGCTAAGCTTTGATTCGCTCCTGGACCTAAATAGGATTTAGGGTACGTTTACTGGATAAGGAATTGATAAATATGCAACAAGTGTTTGCATCCAACGCCTATAACTTAATGCATCAAACATGTAAAGATATTCAAAGTAACATTTTTAAGACATAGGAGACTTAGAATGCTCCGAGACTTGCCTTTCAGAAAAGATAAAGGTTAGTGATTGGGACACTCAAGAACTTCTTCTTCGTTGGCTCCCCCTTCTGGGGCCTGCACCTCCTGCTCCTGAGCTTGCGGCTGCTCCTCCGGAAGTCCTTGTTCGAATTCCAGAAGCGTGACTCCCTCCAAAAAACCTATTGCATGCATATGCACCGCATAAGGGTCATGCATGCAAAAGATATGGAAGGTGATGATGAAATATACAGCCATGTATAGACGGACACATGAATGACATGATGATTCAAAATTAACATTTATTTTACTGAGTAGATGCATATCTCTTCATGAAAGCAAAAACTACACACTCACCAAGCTCTAACAACCTAAGATAAAGTTGTTCATCTTCAGTAAGAGGTCTAGCACCTACAACTAACAATTTATTTTAATTAGCCTAAGCATCTAAATCATCACATCAACTCATATAAAGCAATCAAGTTATTCACTGCATTCACAGATGTAGGGCTGTATACAGCAGCTGCTAGTTTAACTCATAACTAAAGTTGTACTAATCCAAAATACATGAAATAAGACAATCTGGAAAGCTTATAAAATTTTATACAATTCATATTCAAAGATATCAGCATGATTCCCAAGTTAACAAGGTCAAACAGGCACATTTCTCAAATCTGGTCCTGAAATTCCAGAGAACTATAAGTTCTAAAGACCAACTTTGAACAGTCATAACTCACAAACTATTTGGCCAAATGCCATGAAAATTTAACATAGGTAGTTAAGTGAGTTATCTATAACTTTGTTATAGACAAGATTCATAACAAACATCATCTTCACCATGTAATTTGCTTAACTCTAAAATCTGTCCAGAAAGTCATTATAAGTGAATTATAGTGAAAATAATATTTTACTACATACAAGAATAGTACTTTGAGCACTATCAATATTACCAACAGTTAACATACATCAAATGAGTACTAGAAAACATAGTGGTCATTCCCAAATAAATTCTTTTCATGCCTTTATTAATTTATTTAGATAATTAGGTGAAATAATAAACACATAGAAAAGTGTATAGAAAATTCCACAAAAAATACAATAGCTTATACATGTTCCCAATAGGCTACTGTATTAATTTTATAGCATTTGAACAAGTAGAACATCCTACACAAAAATGACAAGCCAACAGGGCTTAAAATAGCACAAATAGAAAATCCTATTAAAAAGTGCCAACCAACAGTATTCATATTTTTCTTAGCTTCATCATAGCACAATAACACTGTACAAAAAGTTTCATGCTCAATGGACACATATTCTTACCATGAAAAATAGCACAAGAATCTAGCATTTATTTAAGATAAATAGCAAACACCTATTTCCAGCAAGATCATAGTGCAACTAATATTTTTCCCAGGTATTACATGACAATACAAGAGCAACAAAATTAGAATCACATTTTTAGCACTTTCCTAGCTCAAGTTATAGATTTTACAAGATTAAAACCATTTAAAAGCATTTATCAAACTCTATTTTATTCTCCTAGAAAAATACAAGAAATAGTGCATTTCATATTTTTATCAAATACTACATTTCATGAGGAACCCAACAAAATTTGGTTCACTCGAATAGGACACTCCTAGCCCTAGATATCATTTTCCAAAGTTAGCACAAAATTCTGGAAAAGAAATACACAAAACCTAATACTGCAGTCACTGACACGAGGGACCCACAAGTCAGCGGACCCCACATGACAGTCAAACCGAGATAGGGGACGGCGGTCAACCGGCGCTAGCTCGCCAATGGTGAACTCTCCGGCGACACCGACACCACCGTGATGATCCTCTCTCTCTCCCACGTCGATAGAGGTAGGTGGCTCGCACAGGGACACATCGGAGCTGGCTCGTCGCCAGCCATGGCGGCACGGCGGTGCTACGTGGTGGTGCGCTGGCCGTCTCTAACCACGGTAGGTCTAGGCGAGAGGCGCTACAGCATCACGGTGCTCAGGCGATACTACCATGGCTAAACTAGGGTTAGTGAGTGCGCTAGGGGAGCCTGGCTGTGGGCATGCCTGCACGGCGGCGGAGCTCACTCCGGCGAGACTCACTTACCGGTGATGTCAGAGGGGTAGAGGTTTAGTGAGGTAGGGTTAGAGCAGCTACGAGGCATGGCGAAGATGATGTGAAGGAAAGGAAGCACGGAGGAACGGTGGTTAGCTCGGGCCACGGCGAGCTCAAGGTCCAGCGAGGGTCCATTCATGGCGGCGGTGGAGGAAGTGGCCAATAGGCCCTCACCTTGGCTCGAACGAGACTGCAAATGGGTTGAGGGAGTAGAGTGAAGCAAGGCACATCTACGTGCGCAAGCAATTGCACAATGGCTGGCCGGCGGAGGAGCTACGCGGCGGCGGGCTCTCGGTGGCGATGGCGCGTCGCTGTGCTTTGCTTTTGTGGCTCGCGCGTGGCAGCGGGGCAAGCAAATGAAGCGAGCGGGAACAGCAGCGCGTCGTGGTGCCTTTGTGGCCATGATGGCTTGACTTGTGGGGGCGACATTGGCGTCCAGCTTCCACTTGGTGTGCTCGGCCTGACGACAGTCGGCCATGACGGCCTGAACACGATGGCCATCAGAGCCAGCATCAACTGACTGACAGCGCCATTTCTCCCCCTCCTAATTCCTAAACCAAGGTCAGTTAGCACAAACTCCCTTAATAACAGTTGGAGATCTATGTGAGGGCTACGAAATTGCTTTAGAAAGTATCTGCTAATTCACAAAGGTTTAAGAGTTACATCAACCCAAAGTAGGCTACATCAAATTGTAAACTTAGTTTTGAGTTAGAAAATTTTCCTAAGTTTAAAAAACAGCATTGCAATGAATTTTACGATCCAATTTCAAGCATGTTAGGAGCTGAATTAGCCTATGACCCAAAAATAAAAGTTGTTACACTACTCAAGTACTACAACTTTGTTTTAGGGTGCACATCCATGCAAAGTTTCTAAAGTGTAGTTAAACTCCAGTCAAACATACCACATGAAATTGGTACTTTACACTATAGGTATGACTTAGAGACCAAACTAACCTTAGTTATGAATACTAAAGTTGTTCCTAGTGACATTTTAAACATGTTTGAAGTACTCCTAAGGTTCCATAATCATTTCATACATTGATCACATGTAAATCCTAGGTCAAACTAAGCATGTCATCACTTGGGAGCTTAATTAGGTAAAGTGATTCACATGAACATTGTTCCATTAGGCCTCCTTAGTGTAGCTAAGGTGTTTTAGTGACCAACCTCAACCACTTGCACTCAGTCACATATGCTCATAAGCATACACATAAGGGAAACATAGAATACAAGGCATGTTTCACATGTTTCAATTGTATGTTTCACATGTAAAAGCTCATATAAGAATGCTTGATGCTTATGCTCATGCAAATGCAAGTGCAATTATGCAAGCCTAACACCTAGGGTGTTACAAATATGGCTAGGCCTCCGGATAGATTGTGGTAGGTGGCAAGTAGTGACAGACATGTCCATCCTCTGTATTCCACCATGATAGGTCTAGTTATTAAATCGTAGGGCTTGTGGTAGACCTTGTCTATTTAACTCTCCTAGTTGGTAGGTAGGTTGTGCCCCAAAGTACTATCGCATTTCTCCTAGTCATTTGTTTACCCTTAGTTACTAGAAAGATAAAACGGTCACTCTCCCACCTAGCTATCTCTAGGTAAGCTTGTTATTAGTAGTTAGTTTAGGTAGTTTACAGTCACCCTTCACTATCGTTCACCTACCAAGGATCAAGCTTAGCCATGTCTTAGCAAGTCCTAGTCCAATTATAAATTCTAGCCCTCCGCCTTCCTGTGGGAAAAATATAAATTCAACACTCGGTACTCACTGAGAGAAGTGCTACGCGATAGTTCTGTGTGCTTGTGGAATCCTCCAATAGTCGTTAAGAAATATCAGCAATCACAATATGTCCCAGCTTTCAGTCTGGATATTTGAATCATATGCTACTAATAAATGGACATTAAAGCATACTGTCAGCACACTGAAAGTGTTTGGAAAGACTAATATTAATTTGGTTACGTGGATTATGATTCAGCCTACACAGCGATTACAGTTCACCCAGAATGGAATTTGATTTTCTTTGTTGGGGCGAAAAGAACAATCATCGCGTATGACATAGACCGAAGAAAAGTTTATGCCATCCCTACCAGTGTCGATCGTAGCTATGGTAGACGTAAAGTCCTAGCATGGTTCACGAGCAGACCTTACTTTCTTTCTTATGTTCCCTTATTCTTTTTCTTGGAATCATTAGCGGAGTAGTGAATAAGGCTCCATTTGATATATCTCTGTGTCACGACATGTTTAAATGGACCAATATTGTTTGATTGTCTATGGCCATGTTAATTTCATCTAGGATGGATGTTGTCATTATTACAGCTAAACTAGTGTGCCATCTTAATTTGTTGTGTTTCCAAATTGGTTTATTTCTCTAGCATGAACATTATGTTATGGTGGTGTTACAGTTCCCGTCGCTGTTTCATACAGTGATTCAGCGTTACTGTGACATCGCCCTACTTTGAGAGGAGGAAGGCCTGCGTGACAATGAAGAAGGAAGAAGCATTGTAGTAGTAGAATACTTATATTGATTTCTAATGTTATGGGTACATTGGGAATGCTGATGAGGGCACTCCAAAATACTACACAAAAATGACATCCCAAAAGCACTACAATGCACCTGTGTTATAGATGTGCCTCAAATGTGGCAAGGAATCAAATGGTTCGCACCGTCTACCCTTCTCCATTGCCCGTGTGACTCGCATGGGTGGCCGCGGATGTCATAGACCTTGACTGTTGCCTTCCCTGCTCGTGTCGTATCATACGCTTGAGTACACATCGTCATTAAGTCCAGTTTTAGATGAGGATGAAATGTGGCAGGGAATCAAATGTGCCAGGGAATTTGATCTGCATCTTGTTCACTGCTCTGTCACCCATGAATTGCATGGGTGGCCACGGATGTCACGTACCTTGACTGTTGCCTTCCCCACACACGTCTTGAGGTGGGGCTATTTAAGCCAAGGTAATCTAGTTTGCCATTAGTTGTGCTCATTCCACACACCTTCTTCCTCCAAGAACCGCCTTTAGTTTTAGTGAAAGGAAGCTTTTGAGCCTGTCATCCATCTTCGTCGCCATGGTGCTCGTTCTTCAACTTCTCCGGTGGCAGCACCGGCGATGGGATAAGGCCTTGAAGATTGGCTTTCTTCCGTGTTTGGGGTCCAGCAATGGCTTCTTGTCCTCTATGCTAGTGGAAGTTTTGCGAAGATATAGGGAGGATCACTACCTTTGGTTTGTCCAGGGGTGATCCTCTCTTCTGTTTTCGTGGAGGAGTCGGACACGCGGGCAGGTCTCCTTGTTCTTTCCACTACAACCCTTGCCTACGCGGGGGGGATACAAGTGGAAGCTTTGCGAGGTGGGTGTCGTGTCGGCTCTCTTCATCGGAGCAGCCTACGACTACAACTCTGTCGTTTCAAACTCTGCTCCATGCCCCTTCTTTGGTGATGTTAGTGGAAGTTTTGCGATGTCGCAGTCGAGCATAGGTTGTTTTATGTACTCGATAGGTATTTGTTATTGTACACCCAGTAGTCTTCGATACACATCTTTGTTACTATACACCTTTCGAATGTAACCTATTGGACTTATGAATAAAGATTTACTTTTTTAATGAAATGTTTGCTCATGTCGTTGTGGTACTCACATAACTATTTTTATTCTACTCCGACGATGGGTGACTGTGTGGACGAGACCCTTTAGACGAGCCGCGTGGTGCAGTCAATTTTCTTCGTCCAACTTCCAATGCCGTTTTCGGGAGAAGCATGCTCCACTAAGATTGTGGGAGATGTGGCCTTGCCTTAACTCCTGCTCTCGCTCGGTGCAATCGTAGGGAAATCCAAATGACACCTAGCAAGCCTATATATCCTTCGATAAAAGGGTTGCGTATCCTGACCCAAACGGGTGCCTCATGATCATTGGTGGGTCGGTGGTGCACGAGTGCAAATGCTGGCAAAAGCTCACGGATAGGGAGGTCAATGAGGCCACCCTGGGCGACGCCGTCCGGGCTTTCCAAAAATGGTCGAAGGCTGCGATCACTTTCGACAGAAAGGATAACTCTGACCACATTCCATAGCTAGGACATTTTCCCCTTGTCATCGACCCAATCATCGGCAAGACCCGCCTATCTCGTCTCCTCATTGATGGTGGGAGTGGTCTCAACCTCCTCTACGCTGAGACCTACGACGCAATGGGACTATCACGAGCGGTGACGCGGCCATCTGATGCTCTGTTCCATGGAGTCATACCCAGACTTCAGGCCATTCCCCTCGGGTAGGTCCACCTAAAGAAAAGAGGTCGATGGAGGGCGCGATGCCACCGGATCTGTCCTACAACACTTCGATCATAAAAATAGAATTACACTGGGCTAAGCCTTGTGGGTCAATCCCTAGGCAAGGCCGCGCGACTATGGCATTCGAACGATCAGATCATCAGCAAGCATGGCAAGACAGCGGTGCACAAAACAAAATAAGTCAAGAAACATGAGCTGAGAAGATTTCTTTATGAAAAGGCCCTAGGCACAACATAAGGCCCTTGGCCACCACCGAGGAGGATGTCCACCACATTCACGGTGGCCACGGCGGCTGCAAAGTCACTGACTAGCTCAGCCCGCTCCGCCTACCCAGCGTGGCCTAGGAACCCAAGGTCCACCCGACAAAAGTCCTGGGTGCTGTGGAGCTGCATGGTAGCGAGGGCGACACTGGCTCCCTGTCGGATTCCCGCCACCATAGCCCGCTCACGGTGCCTCCATCAGGAGAAACTCCTAGAGGCGGGCTTTCTCCATCTCATGGCGAGAGGCCGCCAGCTGCTCCTCTAGCGCTGGCAATAAGACAACAAGAAGATTAGAAGCTGTGGATGTCAGATAAGACGACAAGATGGAGAGAACCCTCACCCATGATATGGGCATGGGTGTCGATGGTCGCCGCTTGCACGGTGGCAGTCTCCCTCTCCGAGGCGGCTAGCGCTACCCCGACAGCGTCGAGGCAGCGCTCGAGCTGACCCACCTCGCGGGTGGCATCAGAGTAGCGCTGGCAGGCCTCATCCATCACGCGGATGAGCTCGCAGAACTCCCGCTAGTCATCTAAGGAAGACGACGAGAAGGAGGATGAACTTGACCCCACCGTCGGTGGGGTCAAGGCATGGGGGTCGCTGGAAGCCCCTCTGGATGCGGTGTGGGAGACGGCCCTAGAAATATCACCGATCAGCGTAGGTCAATTGTAATCTCAAAACATTGCTCGAAAACTTACCCTTGCCTGCGCAGGTAGGCTTAGAGATCCATCTCAGCGGGCAGAGAAGAGGCTACAAGCACGCAAGAACGAGAACAAGGAAGTGGCGGAGCAGGCGACCTGAAGCGAATGCCTCCCTCGCCGTACCACTCTAGCATATTTATAACCATGACGGACACCTAGGCAGGTGAAGTGCTTGGAGGGTAGGCGGAGTGACGGCTACCCACGCACCGACATGAACTAAGTAAGCCTTATGCATTCCCATCTTTTCTATACCATTTCGATTTACACGCCAGCATTCCGTGACGCATGACTGCTCACGGGTGGGCGCCATTAAGCCACGATGTGACTGGCGAGGCCAACCGCCCACTGAATCCGTGCATAGAATGACCCACCGCTATAGCTTTGCCTCAATGTCGTGCAAACGACGCTTGTCACGTCGGAGCATGAAACGGCCGCGACGAAGGATGCGGCCGCCGAGGCCAAGGCGTGGCTCGCTAGTAAGTCATATTGGGAACGATCTTGCTCTTTCACTTCATGATATGCGACGTCATGTTTTCAGTTGTAGGGTTTTCTTGTCACCTTTTTTAGCCATCGAGGAGCAGCGCTCAACGTCGCATAGGCCGAGGCATCAGAGTTGCATCAGGCCAATGATGACCTAGCCCGGCAGACAGCGAAGGCGATCTTCCTTCGTCGGGATGCCAACAACAACGCCCACGTCACCGCCTAATTGTCGGTGGAAAATAGTCGTCGCTTCGCCGCCATCCATGTGGTGGGGCCTGCGTGGGCTGGAGCTGGGGTTTCCACCATGGTCGTCATTTCGTGATCGAGAGGACCTCATCGTCTACTTTCAGCCCATGGTCGCGGCTGTGATGGATGTACCATTTGTGCGCCTTTGACACGTATGACACCACGACCGTCATTATTAGGTGCTAACATCTTTGAAGGACCCATTCACCACCGCCGGTAGCCTTCACCACCGCCTATAGATGGTGTGGATGGTAACACTTTCATGTCAATTTCCAAGTCCGCAACTCACATTCCTATTTTTATTCTATGCATTAATTAAGGAATTATGAGTTACTATGAGATAACATAAAAGGACAACCATTGTACATATAGTCTATTATAAGTCGTCTTAAGTTACAGGAGAAGCGTGCGGAATTGAAACCATGGAGAGCTTTCATTGGAGCAAGGGCCCTGGTGCCTGTGGATCTTCTGGAGCTTTCACTAGAGCAAGGGCCCGAGCATCATCTAGATTGCATTTGTGAGCCAGAACTGCTCTGGCTCACGAATGCAATCTAGATGTGGGAATAGATATCCTCGTTGCTCTGCTTCTCCTCTTCCTCCCACTTCTCATAGGGGGATGTTAGAGGAAGTTTCACGAGGCTGTTCCCCATCTCCATTCTCCTATTTAGTCAGGTATGGGTTACCCCCATACTAGTAAGGTCTTTGCAAATGGAAGAATGTTGTTGCATCTAGATCCATCATTGATTGAACGTATTAAGGAGATAGATGCAAATGACCCTTATCCAAAGCAAAGCAAGTTATGAGGATTGTTGGAATGCCGTATTTCAATTCATGGACCCATAGATTGTATGTAGGGTATAAGATATTAATGGAAGATTTATTGTTGAATGTTGGATTCAGTTCAAGTTTATTTCGTACTTAGGCCAGTCTCAGTGGAGAGTTTTGTAACACCCCGGTGTTATGTCTACATTTAGGCACTACAAATCACGCATGTCATGCATCATAAAGCATAATAATCATACATGCCTAATCATGTAAATAACAAGTGAAACACTGCTTCGAAACATCTGAAACATGTTGTGAAACCTGAATGTTGCATACCTTTGTTAGAATTGTTTTGCCCTGATTTTGCTTGCTAGGTTAGTAGAACTTGTTTGGTTATGATTGTAAATCATCTAGAATTGTTTATCACAATTTTTGGAGCAAGGTTTGTATTTGAAATTTTGCCAAATTTTGCTTTAAAAATAATTCTCCAAAAATTAGGGTTTGAGTCAAAATTGACTTTAATTTTATAATTCAAAATCTATAATAAATTGGACGTTGGTCTTAAAATCAAAGTTGTAGAGGATAAAATTTTGAGCAACTTTTATTTTTGGTCCAAAGTTTGAAACTGCTTTGATTTAGTCCAAAAATTCGTTTGAATGAAAAAGGAATTCAAATTAATTTGAAAAAGCTTGTTTTTACCTTCGTGGGCCTTGCGCCTCACTTCCCGGCCCAGTTCGCAAGCC
The DNA here is from genome assembly GCA_904845875.1 of Miscanthus lutarioriparius. Taxonomy (NCBI): domain Eukaryota; kingdom Viridiplantae; phylum Streptophyta; class Magnoliopsida; order Poales; family Poaceae; genus Miscanthus; species Miscanthus lutarioriparius. The sequence goes on along the minus strand of CAJGYO010000007.1, from coordinate 132,960,037 downwards.
GGCCCGGCCTAACTCGGCCTCCCTCCCAGGCCATGGCTGCCATAGTACCGACAGCGCTCGAGGCGACACACAGCGTGGCGACCAGATGATCGGCGCCGCCGCCGGCCGGGTGGCGCGCCTGCTGGTCCCACCGCCTTCGCCTCGCTTAAGCGCCGCCGGCGCCCGCTTCTCCCCACTCGCCTCATTCCGCTCGCTCCTCCTACTACTCGCGATGGCGGAAGCATTATGAAGCAGCTCAGCGCTGCCGCGCGCCTGCCAAGCGCCGCCGCCGCGTTCCACCCCACCACCGCACCATTCCCGCCTTCTCGCGCCACAAGCACTGCCATCTCGCGCGCCCGCAGCTGTTGACCCGCTTCGCCTCGCTGAATCGACCGGAGGTGAGGCCTCGCCTTGAGTTTTCCTTCACGCCGTCACTCTCGCCGGAGCTCGGCCGCCGCAGCGCCTCCGTCCGGCCATAGCCCGCCTCGCCTTCCTCTCTTCCTATTTTACGTGCGACCGTGCCCCGCCTCGCAATGGCGGCTTCGGTCGCAGCCCGAAAGTCGCCGCTCGGCCACCTTGCTTGCCGAACAGGGCAGGCCGCCACCCCACCTGCTGGCCGCCACAGCGCGCCATGACCGTCGGTCACCTCGCTCTGGGGTCCTCTGGCGCGCAAGTAGCACCAAGAAAAGTCGCCCCCCTTGTGGAGTCCGAGGTAGCAACCACACACCGGCGACGACCCACCGTGCGATGAAAATCCGGCCGGGCAAGGCCATCCCCGCCTCCGGTCGGTGACCCGGTGGGGCGGGTGACCTGGCTGGTCCCCCTGCCTGTCTCTCTCTGGCGGCGGGTTGTGGGTGGATAACCGAGTGTATCTAGCAGTTTTGAGCATGAAGTTTAAAAGGATTTCAAAGATGATTTTTCGTAATTCTATTTAAATGCTTTAGAAAATGGTTGTGTACTCCTTTTAGCTCCAAATTGGTTGGAACAAATTTTCCTAGGTTCCTTATCATCAGATCTACTAGGAAAATTATTGCATGTCATTTTTAAATACTTTTCTGTAGAATTTTATTTAATCATGAATATTGCTGATAACTTGAAAATCTGTAGAAAATTCTATAGGCTTCAGAAAAATATGATTCCAAGTTTGTTAATCTTCTTATGTCATGTACTTCCTAGGAAAAATATGTTTCATGCATGTGCTGTGGGAAAATTTTGAGGTGTAGTTCAAGTACCTTTAATGGCTGATTTTTGTTATTTTGCTAGAGCACAAATTTTGTATAAAACATGCATGTGACAATTTTTGTACAGTGATTATATACTATAAAGAACATAGGAAAAATACTCAATCTATTGTTTGACACTTCTCATAGTACAAAGTAATTTCATGCTCATTTTTATGCTATAGCTTGTCATTTTTATGTAGGATAGTTTACTTATCCAAATGCCATGAAATTTTTATGGTAGTCCATTTAGGGTAGTATTATGCTACTGTATTTTTCTCAGATTTTTAGGAGCATCAGAAATATATGTTGCTATTCAAACCTATTATTAATTAGGGTTTAAGCAAGTGTTGCTTTAAGTGTGATTAAGAAATTAGTAAAGCTTTGGTGTATCTTTGAAGCATTTAATAAAATATGTTGACTTAACATATTGGTAGTAGAAGAGAATGCAGTAGATGACATGTGCTTGTAGCATAGTTTCTTGGATGATGTTGACTACCTTGCTTTTCAACATATCCATTGCATTCACCTCCTTCGATGCACCGATTGCATAGGCACTTACACGCATTGCATCATACAGGATCGCAAACCGAGAACCCGGTCGTCATTTCGAGGAGCCCGAGGCGAGTTCGAGTGCAGCGGCGAGAGAAGTGCCGAAGCAAGACGAGGAGGACGTTGAAGAACTTCCGGAGGTCCCCGATCACCGTCCCCGAGCTCCTTCGAGAGAGGCAAGCCCCGAGCATCTTTCTCCCGGTTTGCAATGATTTCATTAAATGCTTTACTTTAAATTGATGCATTACGTTCAGGAGTTGTTTGCAACCGTTCTTCATTATACCTTGTTTACCTTTGTTATACTATATCCTTGTTACCTCGGTATCCGCATGATGAGTCAATGCTTAGCTGGCTTAGACCGGTAGAAGTCGGGTGATTTCCTGTCACCTGCGAGCTATAGGTGGTTACCTGGATCTGCTTGGATGGCTATGAAGTCATGGTATAACTAAGTGTTAAATGAAGTTGAGACCGGGCGGAGACTTGCAGAGTTTTGGACTGTAGTGTTTCCGTCTGTGTCGATTAAGGACCGACCGTTGTTGGGCCTCGAGTCATGTTGAACGCATGCCTTACATTTAGCTGGCCGGATAAAGTACCTTCCGACCATGAAGTTGGGAGATTTTTCGGTCGAGTAGATTGCCCATGACGCCTTGTGCGAAGCGGTGTGGTAGGACACGGGGCGGGATGATAAGACCAAAGTGCGATCGGTCGCCCCCGGTACATGTGGTTCCTGGCAAACTCGAGATACCTGGAAAGTTGACTCGGTGATCAATATCTCACTTTAGCGGGTGAGTGAGATTTGTGTAAGGAATAAATCACCAGCTGGTTAGGAATCGATTCGAATCGCCATCGCTCCTGGATAGTGAGCACTTGACTTGAGTGACTTCATCGTAGTAAATGTTTATGGAACACTTGGACAGTTATAGTGAATATGACAGTATGGAAGTTGTTTAATGATCAGTGGTTATCATTAATTGCTTAATCACATGTTTACTCTAGTATAGATGCAAATCTAGTCGATAGGTTAATAATAATTAAGTTGACAATAATGCCTTTCGAAAAGTTCTTGAAATGCTAAAAATGCTTCTTTCTGCAAATGAGTCAGCTACCCTACTATAAAGCCCTTCATAATCCTTGGTGTCAATTATTTTCGGTTATGTCGGGTAAGTCTGGCTGAGTACCTTCTCGTACTCAGGGTTTTATTCCCACTTGTTGCAGATGGGCAGATGTATTACGGCTATTGTATCAACTGCCTCTATCCTGCGATGGGTGATGCTTAGGACCATGGGCATGGTCATTCCTTACGTCTCGTCTAATGCTTTTGTTGGAGATGATCATTCGCTGGCACTATATTTAAACTCCGCGTGAGTGTGTGTGTGGTTTGAACAAATGACTCCCGCTACTTTTATTCGAACTGGTTTGTAATAACTATGTTTAAACTCTGATGTATCTGAGATTGTGAACTTTTATGTAATATGTGATGGTGACCGCTAAACTTATTATGATCTTGGTTTGGAATGGAAGTTGGTTTGAAATCCTTCGCGATTTCACGGACTACCGGGTTATACGGGCTTAAGTTTGCTAAATAAATCGCTTTCTGGCGGATGATTTTCTTACTTAATTTCGTATAATTGGTCGATTCATTACGGTGGCATCGAGCATGGTTTAGCGTGTTACTGTTCACAAGTGTATTTAAAACAAAAAGGCATTTGGGAAAACGTGATTTTCAAAATCTAAAGTGTGCCAGTGATCATATCCTTTATGCCCAGTTAAGGACTTTAGGTGGCTTAATTAAGTACTGACTTGGGGTTCTTGCATCATATTCCTCTTTCGTCGCTCATACGGCGTGCTATTGTATGAGTGCCACTTGTTTGAGTGGTAATGAATGGATCATTTGCCTCTACGCCTCGGTAAGTGTGAGTTGTGAGAGCATGATCGGATACACCGCCGATCTAGGGTGAATGCTTATATGATGCTGGAGTAATTACATGTTCTACGCATGTTTTACAAAGATATCTCATGTATGGGTCTTCCGTCTGTGGAGGCGATGCCGTCAATAGGACGATGGTTCGGGTAGTTACTACCGTTGTACACGTATCTAGGGATTCGTGTAGAGCGTATAGATAAAACTTTACTGCTATTATGCATTCATTGGGAATTGGGCTGAAATGAATCTTACCAGAGGTACATAACAACGCTTATCGTGTAGAACATATTAGCTACGTATTGAGAGATCGTTGTATGCCACCGAAATGTCGTTAGAAATTATTTATTCCTAAGTTTGTGAGAACGCGTCACGATGCGTATACATACATCATGTTACTTGTGCATTTCATGCATGTCATGCATTCCTCCCTTATAAATTGATTCTCTCATTTTGATAAAAGTGGTATCACCTAAAATATGTTTCCCGAGGTAATGAAAGAACTTTTTTTGCTCTGAGATGGCCCTTGCAAGCGAGCATCGCCCAGTAAGTCCACCGGAGGAAGAGCACCTCGACGTCGTTGGCCCTAAGGGAGCACCGCACCACGGACACCTTCTTGAGCGAGTTTGGCATGCCAACTTTGCTTTGGAGAGTGCTCCATGATGTGGGGTACCAGAGGGTCAAGAGCCGGTGTACTCACGGAATGAGAGCCGATTAGCGAGAGGATGGACTCGCATGGTGGAGATCACGGTTCTGCTCCTCGGGATGCTCCAGATTGGGATGGTTGGCACTTGGAGTTTGAGGGTCGCACTCACGGTGAGGGTGCAGAGGAGCAGCCCTCCGTGTCATCGAGGGACATTATGAGCAGATTTCCCGGTGAGCTTACAAGCAGCTCTAGCTGGTACTTTTCCTAGGGATGATCCTCGTGATGCCATTTGGGTTCACCTCGGGGAAGTGCATTGGTCGAGGTCTAGGCGGGACAAAGCTAGCGACAACCGTGCAATGAGTGCTATGTTCGCCGCCATCGAGAGCATATGAAGGTCTCGAGAGTACCTCATGGACTTTGGTGGCTTATGCAAAGTGAGGATAAGCTCAAAGGAAGAAGCGGAAGAAGAGACGAGCACGCGTGCTATAGCTAGCTTGCGAGGAGCGGTTGGGTGATATGAACTTCTGGCCGAGATCGGCGGTTGTGAGAGGTGATAGAGCTATGCAAATGAAAGTGCATACGTTGACTCAAGCCAACAACAATGCGCACCGCATGATTGGACGATTAGTGCAGGAGAGGAATGAAGCACGAACGCAAGAAACCTTCTGCGCTGCAGAGAGTCGATGAGCTAGAGGAATACAACGGCAACCTGCACGAGGAGTTTCACGCGCTCTACAATGGGGTTGGCCCATATGCTCCAGCAAACGCCGCTGGCATGGACATCGATGACGACAACCAGAACGAGCCTGTAGTTTCACCTAGAGGCGATGGTGACGTCTCCGATCCCGACAATGGCCCCAAGGAGTAGGCTAGTTGTCTTGCGCTAGTATCTAGGTCCTGTCGCGACGACCTTTCTTTTGTTGGCATGTAACCTATCGTGTGTTGCTTCGAACGTCTGAGACTTGGCATGTGGTTGGAACTTGATTTTCGAATGCGATATCTGAACGCTTAAAAAGTCCAGTGTATGTATGCTGGCAATTGGATTGTATGGACGCGATGTTGGCCGTTGAAGTAATTTGATTAAGTGCTGTTGTTTTATTTGGGATGCGATTGTTGTGCCTCTGATTTATTGTATGAATTTATTCTCTCCAGTAAATTCAGTACGGCATAATTTTTCATTCACTTGCCATTATTACAGCTTCACTCAATCATTACTTGTTGCTGAAAAATGCAGATGACGAATACTCGCCGAACCACGTATGAAGCCGTTGAGCCCGGTGCTAACGGTGCGGGGACCGGTGGTGGTGGTGATGGTGGAAACCACGGCAACAACAATGAACCTCCCCATGAACCACATTTGCCACCTCCTCCCCCGTTTACCCCCGAGATGTTTCTCGCACAGTTGCTCGGGAGTCAGCGCAATGCGGAACAATCCTAGAAAAACATGGAGGATTTTCTGCGCACCATCGCCAACAACGTTCAGCGTGGAAACAATCAAGGTGGTGGCATGGGAGTGAACCAATATAGCAGCTTCAAGGATTTCATGGACACCAGGCCGCCAGTATTCAAGGAAGCAACAGAGCCACTTGATGCTGAGGAATGGATCAACACAATGGAAGATAAATTCCGTGTGTTGAGAATGACTGAGGTTCTAAAAACGGAGTATGCTGCACTTCAATTGCAGGGACCGGCGGGAATGTGGTGGAAGCACCATCGCACCACCTTCCCTCCAAATGCTCAGATTTCTTGGAGAGAGTTTGATGAGGCCTTTCGTGGAGTCTATATTCCACCCGGTGGTTGAAATGAAGTTGGGAGAGTTTCGGCATTAAACCAGGCACCAAAACCGTGACGCAATAATACTGCATGCCTTCAACAACTTGTGTCGCTATGCTCGACATGGTTGACACAGATGCTAAAAGAATAGCCAGTTTCAAGAGAGGACTCAATCCAAAAATGATGAAGCATGTTGGTACCAACAACCGTGTCAGATTCAATGACTTCATCAGCGACTGTCTGAAGCAGGAGAAGAATAACAACGCCAGTACCGCAGCCAAGACACGCAAGAGAGCCTTTGAAGGTGGGCCGTCTCAAGCTAGAGCACATATGGGAGGTCGTCCTTCATATCGCGCCCATCGACACTGGCGCTAGATTCCGGCCACCTCAGCAAAGAAGTCAGAATTTCCGTGGACCTCAAAAGCCGTACAAGATGGCAGTACAACCCAACAAAGCAGCCGCAACTGCAGTACAAGGAAATTTCAAGGGAACTGTGGGATCTACCGGGACAGTAAGAGGACCCTGCTATAACTGTGATCAACCCGGTCATTTCTCGAGGTTTTGTCCGTCACTACCAAGAAGAAGCAAAGCAGACTTATAATGCTAGAGTGCACAAAGTACAAATGGATGAAATTCGGAGGAGAGCCCGTCCACTTTGGTAAGTTTTCACAACGAAAAAACCCTGCAGTTGTTCTATTTGATTCGGATCATCGCATTCTTTTTATGAGTCAAGCATTTGCACGTAAACATGGGCAACTATATGCGTAATTGGGGTATGGGTACCGTATAAGTTCAAAGTAGGGTGATGTTTTGACCAACCGGATGGTTCGAGGGCAACCCTTGAATTAGGTAGCGAAAGTTCGAGTGAACTTGATAGTTATTCTGGATTAGTCTTGGATGTCATTATAGGGATGAATTGGATGAAGGATTGGGGAGCGATCATAGATCTTTGGAAGTCAAGTACTTACCCTTAAGGATCCCTCAGGTGAGGGTACTTTCCAAGTACCATTGCCTCGGAGAACAGACCTTATAAGTGTTACATGTGCTACTGGCGAGTCATTCCTATTCATCGATTCGGTAGTGCGTGAATTCCGGATGTATTCCCGGATGAGCTACCCGGTCTTCCGCGAGATAGGGAGATTGAGTTTGGAATTGAGCTAGTACCCGGAACAGCTCCGATTTCAAGGAGACCCTATCGGATGCCTCCGGATGAGTTATTTGAGTGAAGAAGCAATTAGAAGATTTGTCGAAAAAGGGGTTTATTCGCCAATCAAGTCCGAATGGGGATGTCCCGCTTTGTTTGTGAAGAAGAAGAAAGAGGCACGTTGAGAATGTGCGTGAGATTTGAGCCACTCAATATTTGTGGACCGTAAAGAATAAGTATCCCTTGCCTCATATTGATGTTCTGTTTGACCAATTATCCAAGGCCAAGGTGTTCTCAAAAATAGATTTGAGATCCGGTTATCATCGAGATCAAGATAAGGCCACACGATATACCAAAACGCATTTTCCACAGATCACGGGTTGTATGAGTATCTTGTCATGTCCTTTGGCTTGACAAATGCTCCTACATACTTTATGTTTTTGATGAATACAGTTTTCATGCCGTAATTGGATAAGTTTGTGGTAGTGTTCATCGATGACATTCGGTGTACTCCGAGAATGAGAAAGATCATGAAGAGCATCTCGAGAACCGTCTTGACCAGACTTAGAGATCATCAAGCTGTATGCTAAGTTTAGCAAATGCGAATTCGGTTGAAGGAAGTTCCTTTCCTTGGTCACATTACGCCGGAAAATGGGGTTTCAATCGATCCAAGTAAGGTGCAAGAAGTTATGAATTGAAAGCACCACCACAGCCTCGAGATTAAAAGTTTCTTAGGATTAGCCGGTTATTACCGTCGCTTTATACCAGACATTTTCGAAGATTGCCAAGCCGATGACAAGCCTCCTACAAAAGGATCACAAGTTTGTGTGGACGGAGGAGTGTGAAGCGACTTTCCACACTTTATGGAAGCTGTTAACCACTGCTCCTGTTCTAGCACAACCAGATATTGAGAAACCATTTGATGTGTTTTGCGACGCATCGAAGACTGGATTAGGATGTGTTCTTATGCAAGAAAGGAGAGTCATTGCTTATGCATCACGTCAATTGAGGAAGCACGAGGTCAACTATCCAACACATGATCTTGAACTTGCTGCAGTTGTGCACGCCCTAAAAATTTGGAGACATTATCTTCTAGGTAATGTGTGCAATATTTTCATGGATCACAAGAGTCTTAAGTATATCTTTACCCAACTAGAGCTAAACATGAGACAGCGTAGATGGTTGGAATTGATCAAGGATTACAACTTGAATGTGCAATATCATCCTGGTAAAGCCAATGTAGTGGCAGATGCTTTGAGCAAAAAGTCACATTACTTGAATGTGCAGCCATTACTTGAAGATGGGTTCGATCTAATGCATCCTGCTGTGTTACATAGTATTCAGATTAGTTGTTCTTTGGAGAGTAAGATAATAGAAGGCCAGAAAACCGACAAGGGGATATTCCACATCAAAGAGAAAATAAAAGAGAAGCCGTCTCAACACTTTAAAGTGGATGAACAGGGCGTGTTGTGGTTTGACGACCGTCTTGTGGTTCCCAAGGATCGAGAGCTTAGGAATAAACTCATGGATGAAGCTCACCTTTCTAAGCTATCTATCCATCCCGGAAGTAGTAAGATGTATCAAGAATTAAGATCTCGTTATTGGTGGACCAAAACGAAGAAAGAAATTACAGCATATGTTGTCAGATGTGACACATGTTGTCGAGTGAAAGCAATTCACATGAAACCTGCCGGTATGTTGCAACCATTATCAGTCCCTAGTTGGAAGTGGGACGATATCAGTATGGATTTTATCATGGGTTTGCCCACTACTCCAAAAGGACATGATTCGATTTGGGTAATTGTGGATCGTCTTACCAAGACCGCTCATTTCTTACCTGTCAAAACAACATATCGACCACCTCAATATGCCGAGAAGTATATCGCAGAAATTGTGAGGTTGCATGGTATACCAAAGACCATAATATCTGATAGAGGCTCACAGTTCACGGCTCACTTTTGGGAACATTTACACAAAGGCTTAGGAACTAGTTTGATTATGATATCGCTTATCATCCTCGCATGATGGATGGTCGGTGAGCAGTGAATGCTTTGTTTTGGAAGATATGTTAAGAGCACTGTGTATTGTCTTCTAAGGGATCATGGGAGTCATGGTTACCGTTATTTGAGTTTTCTTATAATAATAGTTATCAAGAAAGCATCAAGATGGCCCCATTCAAGCTTTATATGGCGAAAATGTAGAACACCATTGAATTGGGTCGAGCACGGAGATAGAAGGTATTATGGCATTGACTTTGTAGAAGAAGCCGAGAAGAAAGTTCATATTATTCATTGAGAATATGAAAGCTGCCCAATCACGTCCGTAAAAGTTATGCGAGACAAAGAAGGAGACCCCTTAGGTTTGAAGTTGGTGACTATGTTTATCCGAAAGTCACGCCAATGAAGAAGAAAAGGTTTGAGTCTCAAGAAAGCTTGCCGCTAGATTCAGTAGGACCATACAAGATCTTGGAACAAAGAGGTCCGGTAGCCTACAAGTTAGAGTTACGAGACAATGAGTCTGCTTTTTCCCGGTTTTCCATGTATCACATCTCAAGAAATGTTTGCGTGTTCAGAGGAAAGAATAGAACCTCGAGGTATTCAACTCAAATCAGATTTGGTGTATCGTGAGCAACAAATCAAGGGTGTTAGACACTAAGGAACGTGCTACTCGGAATAGTGTGGTGAAAACATACAAGATACAGTGGGATCATCATGATGAGGGAGATGCAACTTGGGAAACAGGAGAGTATCTGCAAAAAGCTTATGAAGAATTTTATAACAAATGGTTCGTAACCCAAATCTCGGGACGAGATTTTTATAAGGGGGGAGGGCTATAACACCCCGGTGTTATGTCTGCATTTAGGCACTACAAATCACGCATGTCATGCATCATAAAGCATAATAATCATACATGCCTAATCATGTAAATAACAAGTGAAACACTGCTTCGAAACATCTGAAACATGTTGTGAAACCTGAATGTTGCATACCTTTGTTAGAATTGTTTTGCCCTGATTTTGCTTGCTAGGTTAGTAGAACTTGTTTGGTTATGATTGTAAATCATCTAGAATTGTTTATCACAATTTTTGGAGCAAGGTTTGTATTTGAATTTTTGCCAAATTTTGCTTTAAAAATAATTCTCCAAAAATTAGGGTTTGAGTCAAAATTGACTTTAATTTTATAATTCAAAATCTATAACAAATTGGACGTTGGTCTTAAAATCAAAGTTATAGAGGATAAAATTTTGAGCAACTTTTATTTTTGGTCCAAAGTTTGAAACTGCTTTGATTTAGTCCAAAAATTCGTTTGAATGAAAAAGGAATTCAAATTAATTTGAAAAAGCTTGTTTTTACCTTCGTGGGCCTTGCGCCTCACTTCCCGGCCCAGTTCGCAAGTCGGCCCGGCCTAACTCGGCCTCCTCCCATGGCGCATGCCTTGCATCGTACCCGGCCAGGCTCAGGCGATGGCCACCAGCGTGGCGACCGCATGCGCGGCGGCCGCCGGCCGGTGGCGCCTGCTGGTCCCACCGCCTCGCCTCGCTTAAGCGCCGGGCCGGCGCCCGCTTCTCCCCACTCGCCTCATTCCTTTCGCTCCTCCTACTCGCTGAGCAGGAAAAGAAGCAGCCATGCATGCTGACTCAGCGCCACGCGCCCTTCGCCGCCGCGTTCCACCCCAGCCACCGCACCATTCCCCGCCTTCTCGCGCCACAAGCACTGCCATCTCGCGCGCCACGCTGTTGACCCGCTCGCCTCGCGAATCGACCGGAGGTGAGGCCTCGCCTTGAGTTTTCCTTCACGCCGTCACTCGCCGGAGCTCGGCCGCCGCGCGCGCCTCCGTGGCCAGCCCTGCTCCGCCTTCCTCTCTTCCTATTTTTCGTGCTTGCCGTGCCGCCTCGCCATAATGGCGGCTTCGGTCATGAGTCAAGTCGCCGCTCCGGCCACCACCTTTGCGCCAAACAGCCCAAGATCGCCACCTGCAGCGCCGCCACTTGGCGCCATGACCGTCGGTCACCTCGCTCTGGGGGTCCTCTGGCCGCGCAAGTAGCACCAGCAGGTGCGCCTCCCCTTGTGGAGTCCGTAAGTAGCAACCACACCGCCGGCGACCTCACCGCCGGTGAAAATCCGGCCGGGCAAGGCCATCCCCTGCCTCCGGTCGGCTGACCAGTGGGGCCGGGTGACCCGCTGGGTCCCGCCTGTCTGTCTCTCTGGCGCGGGTTGTGGGTGGATAACCGGGTGTATCTAGCAGTTTTGAGCATGAAGTTTAAAAGGATTTCAAAGATGATTTTTCAGAATTCTATTTAAATGCTTTAGAAAATGGTTGTGTACTCCTTTTAGCTCCAAATTGGTTGGAACAAATTTTCCTAGGTTCCTTATCATCAGATCTACTAGGGAAAATTATTGCATGTCATTTTTAAATACTTTTCTGTAGAATTTTATTTAATCATGAATATTGCTGATAACTTGAAAAATCTGTAGAAAATTCTATAGGCTTCAGAAAAATATGATTCCAAGTTTGTTAATCTTCTTATATCATGTACTTCCTAGGAAAAATATGTTTCATGCATGTGCTGTGGGAAAATTTTGAGGTGTAGTTCAAGTACCTTTAATGGCTGATTTTTGTTATTTTTGCTAGAGCACAAATTTTGTATAAAACATGCATGTGACAATTTTTGTACAGTGATTATATACTATAAAGAACATAGGAAAAATACTCAATCTGTTGTTTGACACTTCTCATAGTACAAAGTAATTTCATGCTCATTTTTATGCTATAGCTTGTCATTTTTATGTAGGATAGTTTACTTATCCAAATGCCATGAAATTTTTATGGTAGTCCATTTAGGGTAGTATTATGCTACTGTATTTTTCTCAGATTTTTAGGAGCATCAGAAATATATGTTGCTATTCAAACCTATTATTAATTAGGGTTTAAGCAAGTGTTGCTTTAAGTGTGATTAAGAAATTAGTAAAGCTTTGGTGTATCTTTGAAGCATTTAATAAAATATGTTGACTTAACATATTGGTAGTAGAAGAGAATGCAGTAGATGACATGTGCTTGTAGCATAGTTTCTTGGATGATGTTGACTACCTTGCTTTTCAACATATCCATTGCATTCATCTCCTTCGATGCACCGATTGCATAGGCACTTACACGCATTGCATCATACAGGATCGCAAACCGAGAACCCAGTCGTCATTCCCGAGGAGCCCGAGGAGCAGTTCGAGGTGCAGCAGCAGGAAGTGCCAGAAGCCGACGAGGAGGACGTTGAAGAACTTCCGGAGGTCCCCGATCACCGTCCGAGCTCCTTCGAGAGAGGCAAGCCCCGGAGCATCTTTCTCCCGGTTTGCAATGATTTCATTAAATGCTTTACTTTAAATTGATGCATTACGTTTGGGAGTTGTTTGCAACCGTTCTTTGCATTATACCTTGTTTACCTTTGTTATACTATATCCTTGTTACCACGGTATCCCAATGAGTCAATGCTTAGCCGGCTTAGACCGGTAGAAGTCGGGTGATTTCCTATCACCGCGAGCTATAGGTGGTTACCGGATCTCGCTTGGATGGCTATGAAGTCATGGTATAACTAAGTGTTAAATGAAGTTGAGACCAGGCGGAGACTTGCGAGTTTTGGACCTGTAGTGTTTCCGTCAGTGTCGATTAAGGACCGACCGTTGTTGGGCCTCGAGTCATGTTGAACGCATGCCTTACATTTAGTTGGCGGATAAAGTACCTTCCGACCGAAAAAGCCGGGAGATTTTCGGGTCGAGTAGATTGCCATGCAGCCCTTTGTGCAAGCGGTGTGGTAGGACACGGCGGGATGATAAGACCAAAGTGCGATCGGTCGGCCCCCGGTACATGTGGTTCTGGCAAACTCGAGATACACGGAAAGTTGACTCGGTGATCAATATCTCACTTTAGCGGGTGAGTGAGATTTGTGTAAGGAATAAATCACCAGCTGGTTAGGAATCGATTCGAATCGCCATCGCTCCTGGATAGTGAGCACTTGACTTGAGTGACTTCATCGTAGTAAATGTTTATGGAACACTTGGACAGTTATAGTGAATATGACAGTATGGAAGTTGTTTAATGATCAGTGGTTATCATTAATTGCTTAATCACATGTTTACTCTAGTATAGATGCAAATCTAGTCGATAGGTTAATAATAATTAAGTTGACAATAATGCCTTTCGAAAAGTTCTTGAAATGCTAAAAATGCTTCTTTCTGCAAATGAGTCAGCTACCCTACTATAAAGCCCTTCATAATCCTTGGTGTCAATTATTTTCGGTTATGTCGGGTAAGTCTGGCTGAGTACCTTCTCGTACTCAGGGTTTTATTCCCACTTGTTGCAGATGGGCAGATGTATTACGGCTATTGTATCAACTGCCTCTATCCTGCGATGGGTGATGCTTAGGACCATGGGCATGGTCATTCCTTACGTCTCGTCTAATGCTTTTGTTGGAGATGATCATTCGCTGGCACTATATTTAAACTCCGCGTGAGTGTGTGTGTGGTTTGAACAAATGACTTCCGCTACTTTTATTCGAACTGGTTTGTAATAACTATGTTTAAACTCTGATGTATCTGAGATTGCGAACTTTTATGTAATATGTGATGGTGACCGCTAAACTTATTACGATCTTGGCTGGAATGGAAGTTGGTTTGAAATCCTTCGCGATTTCACGGACTACCGGGTTATACGGGCTTAAGTTTGCTAAATCGTCTGCTCTGGCGGATGATTTTCTTACTTAATTTCGTATAATTGGTCGGTTCTGTTACAAGTTTCATTATGTTGTTTCCAAGATGGCCATGTCATGTAGAATAAAATGAAATATGGATGAAACACCCCTTCTCAATGGAGAGTTTCATTCTAGAGTTTCATAGACATTTAATTCCATGACTCATAGAGAGTTGGTATTCGCCATGAAACTCACTTCTTCTCTCTGTTCTTAAAAACCTTGCCACATCATCAAAAGCGCTTATGTGGCTAAAGTGATTAAAGTTTAGTAGCTAAACTTTAGCAGGAGGAAACCAAACATGCCCTTAATCTAACCATTTTGCTAGTTACAATCGGGTAAAATGAGTGACGGTTTACAATCAGGTAGAACAAGTGGCACCCTCAACCCGATAGTGGCGCGGTGGCTCCTGGAACATCTTCGTAGGACCCATTCACCACCGCCGGTAGCCTTCACCACCCCTGCATACGGTCTGGTTGGTAATACTTTCGTCAATTTCCAAGCCCGCGCGTGTTTTACAAAGTTGTGCACAATTTCTATTCCTGCGTCTGAAAGGGTTGCTTACAAAGCACGCTCCCCACCCTATGTCTTTCTCCTCGCCCATAGCTTTTGTTCCTCATCGCCGCTCCTTGCTCCACAGTGCTGAACTGCGCGATCACCCCCACTCAGAGGGGTGCAAGCCGCCACTCATCGCCGACAAGCTAGTACCCCATGGCGGTATGCCTCACCGGCAGGGCCCACATAAATCCACCGGTGACCAGGCTGCTACTCATCACTGCCATGGTCGCCAATCCCGCAAGATCCAAAGGCAAGGTAAATCTTTCGCACTTCCCTCCATCTTTCTTGGATTTTTATTCCCCTCTTCACTCATCTGAGTATGAAACAAGCTTCCATCTGTTTACTAAGGAGCTCATGATCCAATCTCCATAGGCGCTCCTTCCCTGATTCAGGCGATAGTGCAACCACTTCCATTGCTGGCCCCGCTCCACCAGATCCTAGTTAAGAACTAAAGATAGAGGAGGAGGCCCTCAACAAGAGGAACCAAGTGGCCCTCCTCGTAGACCATGTCTTCGTCCTCATCCTCCAACGCCTCACTGCCCGCACCTTATGCAGCTACAAGTGCATTTGTCGCTCCTGGAACCGCCTCACCTCTGAATTTGAGTACCGTAAGGAGCTATCCCAGATTGTCGCTGGATTCTTCTATCGTAGCTAGAAAGGCAAACGCAAGTTCATCGGCATCAATGGTGAATACCCCTCCTTGACCTTCTTACCCTTCCCCATTGAGGATGTTGTGATCTTAGATTGCTACCATGGGCTCATCCTATGTTGGTGTGTTGGGTTTCGCTATGTTATCTGCAATTCGATGACTAACAAATGATGGTTACTACCGGATAACAACCGTTCTTTTGGTTCAGCTCGCTTGGGGTTCGATCCGATAGCCTCCTCGCACTTCCATGTGATTGAATATGGGAAGAAGAGGGTCGGTGAGTCTGTAGGTGTGAGCATCTACTCATCTAAGAGTGCAGCATAGATGTTTAAGGAATCTGAATGGGGACAAGTGTGTTTCTTAATGGTTTTATGCACTGGCTGGAGTTGTCCCAGATAGTTGCTGTTGATAAGCAGGGAAAGACATGGAGGAAAATTCATAGGCCACGTGGTGAAGCAATCTCCATCCATAAAGCTCAAGGTCAGTTGTGATTATGTACTGCTAGAATGTTTAGGAAGTATCAGCTTTCATTCTAGATCCTAGAAGACTATGGTACTAATAACTGGACACTGAAGCATATGGTGACCACGCTGGAGATATTTGGATGGGACAATATTAAATTTGGTTATGATGTTTACGATGAGGACTACAGAGTGATTGCAGTTCAACTGCAATGGAATTTGATTTTCCTTGTTGGCGAGGACAAAAAACTGATCGCATATGACATGAACCTCAGAAAAGTTCTTGTCCTCCCTGCCCAGGTCGTGCGACATCATAGACCTACCTAGAGGTTATGTCCGGAAGGACCTCACTATCTTCCTTATGTTCCCTTGTTCATGGAGTCAGTAGGAGAGCAGTAAAGTTGTATATGCTGTTCTTTCTTCAGGTAGGGAGTTGTTTTGATTCTATATATAGTCCAATTTTGCCTTGGTAACCAAAGCAATTGTACGTTGAATATTATTAATGTTGCTGCTTTGTGCAGGTTGTGGAGTCTGAGTGCTTTTGAGCAATTTTCCTGCAATGGCTAAGGGAGGAAGAAGAGGGGTTCCATGATGCACTGGCTACCAAGTTGAAGGAAGCTTTGCTTTGCAAGTAGGAGTGCCAATCTGAAGGAGTGAAGCACATCTACCTTGTTTCTGTTATGTAAATTTGTTGGGAGCAGAACATTTATTCTCCAATCTATGTACCGCTTGTGTTAATTCTTGAGTTGACACAGTTGTTATGTTAGTGTCGCTTCTTATTATAAAAAGTACTCTTTGTTGTGGACATGATGAATGGCGTGTAATGATTATATCTGTATGGTGTGTGTTCAGTAAGTTATTAAGGCCCATCTGAATTAGTAAATAAATTATGAAAACCGGATGCAATTCTATCACCGTCGAATGTAAGGGTCGTTGTTTGTTTTGTCATCACCGCCGTAACACTCGTTGTTGGTGAAGCAGACGGACAACACCACCGCTATTCTGTCTCATGTGGTAGGGGTCAATAGTGTATCACCGCTGAATCGTACTGCAATGCGACGGTGACCATTACCAATGACCAGACGGTTCATACGCTGAAGTGACGGTGATGTCCACCTCGACACAGACGTGTCGGTCGCCAAAGCGACGGTGAACACGCACTGCACACAATCAGGTTGTTGTGCAAGGCGACTGTGATCCTGATCATTGGTCAAAACGGTGATGTTAGTGTACACCCACACAGGCAGGTCATGGTACAACGCGATGGAAACAACGACCTAATCATGGACGGATCATAAGCCAACACGGCATTATTAGTGTACACCAACATAGGCTAGTCATGCTCCAATGCGACATAAACAACGACCTGATCACGGACAGATCATAAGCCAACACAGCGGTGTTAATGTATACCAACACAGCCAGGTCGTGCTCTAATGCGACGGAAGTAAGGACCTTATCACGGACGGATCATAAGCCAATATGGCAGTGTGAGTGTATATCGTAGACAGTCTCAGATAGGGACAGTGATGACTACGACTATTACTGCCGACAGCTTACCACCGAGGCTAAAATTAGAATGCGATGGGGGTTACAACGTGGCTGTGAAAAGTGTGAGTGTAGTAGTGGGACATCGTAGTCTCCCTTGTAAGTTATGCGTACTGTAAGTACATAGTGAGCATCATCAGGTGCCAAAGTATTGAGCAGTGCAGCTAGATATTCTCAAGTATTGGGGAGCCAGTATGTTGTTGTTCGAGTACCAAGAGCATTTCTCAGGTAGCAAGAATCTTCTTCAAGCATCGAGTGCGGTGGTGGTACACCGTACATCAAGGGACGTTGCCCCCTAGCAACTATAAGTGCCTAACTCAGGTGGTACACCCCATATCAGGAAACGTAGTTTCCTGGGCATAGCCCTCGGGATGTTGTTAACACCGCGTTCGGGTGGTGTACCCGATAACTGGAAGTGTAGCTTCCAGGACATCATAGATGCCATGTTAGGGTAGAAATACCGCTGTACTCGAGAAGTTGGTTCCCGACGTATTTCGGCGTGTAAAAAGTGGATGCGCATCATTAAGTCCTAGTCATAAAACAATAATGAGGATGGGGTAGGTGCACCTCCATCGCCCGCGTGTCACTAAGCCAGTTGATTTTTAGGGTGACCTGTCGTAGGTCGTTTGAGCACTAAGGTTGTCATGTTTTTCCTTGAGATCCATCAATTGATGTGATACGAATTTTCATGAACCTGGTTAGTGCTAGAGTGAGGATGTTGTCCCAGAGCCCTAAGGCCAATATAGCAGTGTCCCGGTTCGAGGCACCACTGTGGGCGAGTAACGAACACGTGAGCAGCTATCGACAGTTGCGTGTGTTACTCTTCGAGCTGGTAACGGGTAGAACGAGTGAACATCCGCTTCACTGAAAGGAAGCGACAGGGCAAAGCCAGACCAGTGGGGGCACGTCATAAAACTCTTTTTCCAGATTTCATGAGTTTGTACTTTGGTTACAGCCATGGGCCAACCATTTTTTGGTTTCCCCGAAGGGGCACACATCCGCTGAAATAAGGTACTTCGACCTCGTCTGGGTATTGGGAGATTTACGTGACACCAAGTGTCAGAGGTTTTAGGATCAGACTGGTGACCCTCCCGAATACCCCCCTGACTATAGAGGGGCAGGGTCGATAGCAAATGAATCGCTACTGCTTACACCTGCTGAGGGGGTGAGCCGGTCCGAGTACCCGATCTAAGTATCAGATCACTCGCCATCACCGGCTCGAGTGATGGTACATCGAATTTTAGACCATGAGGCCCCATGGTTTCTGCGATTGCGGAGATGGGTTCCTTCTCGGTGAAGCTGAAGTGTTGGTTTTGGTGGCCCATTTCCCCACGTATGTCTCTCAAGAGGTGTCCCTCTAGAAATTGTGGGGATGTGGCACAGCCTCAATGACAGCACTGCTCGGAGAGATTATTGGAATTCCATCGGCCGTGTGCGTCCCCTGCCTATAAAAATAGAGGAAGCAGAGGAGGGTTAGTAAGCCTGTATTGTAGCTTTTATATTCTTACCTTCCATCATCTGCCATGGTTTCCCTCGAGCTTTTTGTTCGTCATCCATGGTCGGCGACAAACATGCGAGGGTGGAGGCAGAGCAGGAAATCGCCAGGAAGTGTGTGTTCTAGGGTCCCGTTTTTCTCCGTGAGGGCGGCGCTTAACGTCGCGAATGAGGAGGCCGACGAGGCCAAGGCCATGGCTACGGTGACTCAGGCAGAGCTTGCCGAGTAAGTTGGATTCCACCTTCTTTGGGATTTACCCGATTTAGATGGGAGTGGTTCTAAGTCTTTCCTTTTTTTCTCCCTAGGTGCTAAGGAGCAACTGGTTGCTGCGCAAGCCGAGGTTGCGAAGTTGCGGTGGGCCAGCGAAGATCTGGCCAGGCAATTGGCGGAGGCTGCCCGCGAGCGGGACAGTGTAGCTGCCTGGGCGCATCCCTCTGCTGCCCTAGTGCAGTCCAGTAGTGAGCATCACTCGGCGCTTCATGATGCGGCGATCGCCGTCGTTACAATGGTGTTTCCGGTGGGGACGGACGTTCCCGATCGGCTCTGATGTCTCCCGACGCAGATTCAGGAGGTGGTGGCTCATGGAGTCCTCCATGGGGCCGCAGGAGCCTTGACCGTGGCTCATCTCTGTCTTAGTCATAAGATGGATCTACGCGAGATGGCACCTGGGTTCCCGATGGCAGACGAGATTCCCGACGACATTGACATCCGCCGGTTGATTGCCGAGTTTAGCAATCATGCTGAGGTGATTGCCGCCGTTGTCAATGTGGAGCAGGTCATCAGGGACACCCCCTTTAGGAGTAGATTATGTACCTCTTTATAAAAGAAGGTGTAACAAAGTTTAGATTTTGCAGTTATTCATTGTCTCTACAAATCGGATTCTCTGTGCATGGCGATTGCGTGTGATAGTATGTAGCCCCCGAACTCTCGGGTGGGTCGGTGTGGCGCACCCGGGGGTTGGAGTCTCATCATAATCATCATGAACCCATGGGCTATTTGGCATCCCGAGACCGTCTTTTGACTCTATGACAAGTATTGTCGTGCACGTATATCCCCCGAGCTGTTCGCTTAGGCGTCATTCGACTGGTTATCATCGGACTCCAAGTGGCATGCTGATCGGTTAGCATATCTGTGCCGATATTGGCATCGTGACCCATAGATATCTCATGATACTTTCAGGGTCGAGATGCTTGAAGGTGTTTGTCACGAAGGACCAAGGCTTTACTCAATCTAGGGAGAGAGCGTGAAGCTTTGGTTCATAGTGAGTTTCGACCAAATTTGGGTGGTTCACCCGCCTTGTTTGGGGCAGAACAATATTGCCTGGAGCAAGTTCTTATTCAGCATAGATTGCACACCTTTTCATTTTTTGTCTTTCTTTGTCTTTAGCGTTTGATGCTGGTTTAAGCTTTTAGACTGACTACCTGGGGATTATTCAACCCGAACAAAATGTCCTGGTTGAGTCTCGCGCAAGGTCTTGTTAAGTCACTTATACCATTTCAAGGCCTATAAGACTTTGATCGGCGGAAGAAAAGGGGAAACAGGTGTGTGGTCCGTAGGACGGCCTCTGTAGTTCCACGATCATAATAGTAGGTCAATGTAACCTTTGATCGTAACAACTACAAATGTTTGTAATTGGGTTAGTCTAATACAGCCAGCCCCCGAGTGGTTCGGGGGTATCCTCCTTGAGGTGCCCGGGAGGTATCGATATACATTTGCATCAAATGGATATATGTGAATTCTCGCATAATGTAATGCGACAAGAAAAAACATGAAACAATAAAGGTGAATCAGACAACTGATAGTTGTCAATTGTTGTCCTGATGCTTGATGAGTTCTTGCTGCCAGGTTGTGTCCTCGGGGGCAGGAGTCGCCATTGGACCCATCCTTGTGACCCTTCACCGTCCGTCTCGCTCACGGGTAGCCTCTTTGTCGATGAGGGGAGATCCATTTAGGTTCCCTATCCCGAACAACGGATGAGTCGGGAGCAATCGGATCCTTCGGCGGGCAAGAACATACCAAGACGACTGGTGCAGTCGTGTAGTTATGCATGTAGGCCGGCTCACAGAGCCTTTGACCTTGCTTGGCTTGGGGGTGCTGTCGGTAATGTGAGCCCTCCCCTCGGGTGTTTCGTCTTGACGATCTGTTGGCTAATGGGGGTTCCCTTCTCGTTGGGGGAGGAACGACAACCCCCTCTTACCCATGGCCGTCGGCCGCCAGATGCGAGTGTGCAGCTTGAGTCGGGAGTAACCCGAAGCAGGGTCAGTGCTCGAGTAGTCGGTCACGCTGCCTTGTTACCCTTCCCAGTTACGGGAAAGGTCTTACCCTTTCATCGGCGGGGACTGTCCAAGTTTTGGCTGCTTGTCCGGTGATGATTCAGTATTGGTGTCCGGCGTCCGTGGGATGGCTTCATCGCCATCGCCGTCAGAGTCCGAGTTCTCGAGTAGCTGGTCGCAGCCATAGAGAAAACGGCGGAAGGCCTCCAGATCAATGAGTCCGGAGACATCGGCGTCGTCCCACCAATCTTGTTGATTGGGGATGTCTTCAACGTTGTCACGGTCCGTTGGTTCCTACGGTTGGTGTTCCTCTGTGGGAGGTTCGGTGGGTTCCACTGTAGCCTGCGAGAGTGTCTTGCCACGGGCTGTCATTGCGCGCCCTATTCTTGTCAAAGATTAGGGGGCGTCGCTGTGAGGTATAGGTATCAGACCTGATGCGGAGTCGAGATCCATGGTTTTGCTGATGTGAAAAGTGGGGACGACCTCACCTTCTCGTCCATCTTCAACGTAAAGATGAGCGTAACGCTTCAGGTATACCGCGAGGATGTCCGGTCTAGCGTCCACAGCCTCCTCCAGCCCGATGGCAAAAGCACAGATCTAGAGGGACCGCTCTCCTTCTTCGGTTGGCTCAGGTTCCTGAAGGCACAGGTCCCCGAATTGATCGGCGATGAAGTCAAGCTTGCCGAAGATGATCCTCTTGCCCGGCTGCTCCTGCTCCGGTTCGTCGCCAATGTTGAAGATGACTCCCATCTGAAACACAAAATTAGTCTGAACGCGAAAGGCCCCTACTTGACGCGCCAACTGTCGGATTGTTTTGCTCCGGCAATATCCAGCAACGTGATCACGTAGACGGAATCAGATGGTAGCACACGAGACACAGAGATTTATACTGGTTTAGGGCGCGGTGCGCGCTAAACCCTACTCCAATGGTGCAACTGCTCTTGTATTCGTATGCTCAATTACAAGGGTTGTTGCTCCTAGCTACGAGATAGATGGAATTGGTGGAAGATTGAATCCCGAGCCTAAGGTCCCTACCGTCCTTTATATAGGCAGGAGAGGTAGGGTTAGAGAGAGGGCGATCGGGCTAATAGATTGTGTTCCTAGTTTGTTACAACAGATTGATCCTAGCTATCGTCCAGATACGTCTGTCTTGGTTTGCCTTGATCTCCACGTTGGCAGGATCGCGTCAGCCCTTGCGGGCCTCCTCCTTGACGGCTGTTGGGCCGATAGTTTGGTGGTGGTCATATATACGGACGGTGCAGGTACCCCTGTCCCATATCTCTGATAGCTGGTAGCTAGGGCGGCCGCCCCACGTTGTCTATAGGGTGGCTTTGCCCTGACATAAAATGATTAAATATTCAACACATAGCTGGGTTACTATTGATATATTTTGCTAGCTAGCTAACGGTACATCTTTCCATAATGCTTGTTGAAGCAAAGAAACACTTAAACAAATGATGTTGTTTAGAAACTTCTCGAATTGGCGCTACTATCTCCCATTGCAACTGTTAGTGTTGACAAAGCCCTTTCCACAATGGGTAATGCACGTGAAGGTGAACGTACGCACCAAGGCCCTACTATGGTGATTATGGAGTTTTGGGGATCGACAAATACAGGTTTTACGATTAACATATCTTTTACAAGAAGAATATATTCGAGTTAGTGGCAATGATAATGGCCATAAGTGTCTTGGCTCCGAGATGTGGTTCCTTGAATGTTCATAAGCATATTACTAGTCATTTTCTTTTCTAGTCAGCCATGACAGCTATATGATACGTACATGTCTAAATATTCCACTATATTTCTAGTCAGCCATGACCCTATAGCCATGTTTGTTTATCTTATAATCCGTATTTTTCAGTTTGTTTTTTTTTAGTCGAAATAGTATTTTTCTCTCACAACAAATCAGGTGAAACAGTATTTCGACTTGTTTTTTTTCAGTGAAACGAACATGGCCATAGGTCTAAATAATAATTCATTCATTAGTTCCAAATACAAAGTGGCTGGAGACAGCTCTCTATCGGTGTTTCTAACAAGCCTCGGCGTAACCGGAGAAGACGTGCTTCACTAGTTGCTAGCCTCCATCCCCACGTCTCCTCCTCAGCTCCGATCTCTATCTTCCCTCACGCGCGGCGTAGGTCAAAACAAAAATTTCCAGAAACAAGAAAATTAAAAGAAAATCCGTTCACGACCCCATCGACCACCACAGAAATCTGTTTGGGGCGCGTTTAGTTTGGCACATGCAACTTTGCATAGTGCACGATTCTCCACTGTAGCATTTCGTTTGTATTTGTGAATTATTGTCCAAACATTGACTAATTAGGCTCAAAAGATTCGTCTCGCAAAGTTAAAACAAACTGTGCAATTAGTTTTTGATTTCGTCTACATTTAATACTCTATGCATATACCGCAAGTTTGATGTGACGAAGAATCTTCTTTTTGCATAGTGCACTTTTAGAGAACTAAACAAGGGCTTGCTTTGCTCTCCTCTGCTGCTGTTGTGCCTCGCGTCCGCCGCCCCCGGTCACAAGCAAATCCGTTGCGTTGCGGCAGGGACGCAGGGGTCCCCACCCCCGAGTATAAATAAATAAAATAAAAAACATTATTATATATATAAAATCGTCCTTCCTCCGCGTAATCATCCAGATCACAGTCGCAAACCGCAAAGCGCTTAGGGCATGCACAGCTCAGAGAGGCCGTCTACCAGAGCCTCGAATCCGATGTACAAACAGCTAGAGAGACTGACCGTACAACCCACAAACAGGAGTCGTCTGTGAACGGTTTAATACTTTGCATGTAGCCAAGATCATTCATGAATATTATTTTGTATACTATTGTGTTGCTATTTAATATGTGCAAGTGTTCAGTACACTAAAAATAAGACCACAACAAGTAATATGTGCAAGTATTTGGTTTACTAGAACAACAAGAATTCCCTTTCACATATATTTTAGGACTGAGAACCGAGTGTTATTCAGTTCATCTCTAGTTCATGCAAGACAGGCATATAAACTTTTTTGCAAAAGAACATCACTAACAAAATCATTCCATCAACAGAAACTAAAACTGAAACTGAAACTGCAATGCAATCAGAGCTGCCATTCAGTTTTCCATAGATTAGAGCTGAAACTGAACTGCAATCACAAAAAATAGAACTGCAGTTTTCTGAAAAATAAATAAGAGGAAACTAAGTTCAATACGAGGGAATGATCATGGCGCCGTCGCCGGCGAGCACATGGCGCCGTCGCCGGCGAGCACCGGTGACAGCTCCGGTGCTCTGAGCCACCAGGCGCGGCCGCAACTGGATCCCGAGCGTGTGTAGCCTAGAGACGACGCCCGTACAACGCTGCATCTGCCGTCGCGTGAGCTTGGGAGCGCGAGCCGCAGTCGTTGCCTCGTGAGACGACGACCCCGCCCATCTCCAAGCTTGCCAGGGATGTTTTTGCAAAATATACAGTATACAAACGGTGTAATTATTGCCGTTGTACATGCCCTTAAAACCCCCGTCCCCTCGCCATACCGAGCGCTTCGTCAGCTTCCTCCGCTCACCTCCGAAGCTTCCATCCGAATACAGGTTTCACGATTAACATATCTTTTACAAGACGAATATATTTGAGTTAGTGGCAATGATAATGGCATACAGGTTTCACGGTTAACATATCTTTTACAAGACGAATATATTCGAGTTAGTGGCAATGATAATGGCATACAGGTTTCACGATTAACATATCTTTTACAAGACGAATATATTCGGAGTTAGTGGTGTCTTGGCTCCAAGACGTGGTTCCTTGAATATTCATAAGCATATTACTAGTCATTTTCTTTTCTAGCCAGCCATGACAGCTATATGATACGTACATGTCTAAATATTCCACTATATTTCTAGTCAGCCATGACACTATATGCCTAAATAATAATTCATTCATTACTTACAAATACGGCTCTGTTTAGCAGGGTTTCTCTACCGGCTTCAGTAGCCGTTTTCTACCGAACGGAGTAAGGCAAAATAGCTTCTCTTGTGAAGCCCTTAAAAACATGCTCTCACAGTGATTTGGGGTGGGATGGAGCCAAAAAAAAAGTGGCTTCTCCCGGCTCCTCCTCCAGACCCCTAAAAACATGCTCTCACAGAGAAGCTATTTTGTCAAACGGTTTACTGAAACCGCTTCAGCTCCACCGGTGAAACTGTTCATAAAGCTGAAGAAAAAAAAAAATAAAGCCCAGCCAAATGGCTGGTGTCTCTAACAAGCCTCGGCGTAACCGGAGAAGACGTGCTTCACTAGTTGGTAACCTCCATCCCCACGTCTCCTCCCTCAGCTCCAATCTCTATCTTCCCGCACGCGCGGCGTAGTTCACGACCCCATCGACCACCACAGAGATCTGTTTGCTTTGCTCTCCTCTGCTGCTGCTGTTTCTCGCGTCCGCCGCCCCCAGTCACAAGCAAATCCGTGGCGTTGCGGCAGGGACGCAGGGGTCCCCACCGAGTATAAATAAATAAAATAAAAAACATTATTATATATATAAAATCGTCCTTCCTCCGCGTAATCATCCAGATCACAGTCGCAAACCGCAAAGCGCTTAAAACCCCCCGTCCCCTCGCCATACCGAGCGAGCGCTTCGTCAGATTCCTCCACTCACCTCCGAGGCTTCCATCCGAATCTCTGCCTCCTTCCTTCCTTCCGCTAGGCTGCGGCTGCGGGCGATGGCGGCGGAGCAGACCGCGGAGCAGTTCCGGGGCCAGGCGCGGCTGCCCCACTTCGGGACCCCGCGCCGGTACGACCTGCGCCTCACGCCCGACCTCGCCGCCTGCGCCTTCGCCGGCTCTGTGGCGGTGTCCCTCGCCGTCGCCGCGCCCACCCGCTTCCTCGTGCTCAACGCCGCCGAGCTCCACGTCGCGCCCGCGGGCGTCAGCTTCGCGCCGCAGGGCTCCGACCAGGTTGCGTGCTCGCTCGCTTGCCTTGCCTTTGCTCCCGCCCGCCCGTCGCTGTGCCTGTGCGCGGGTGTGTTTGATTGATCTGTTCGTGTAAGGTTAGGGGTTTAGAGAATTATTAGATGTTGTGGCGATCTTTTCGGAGGTGCCAGCTAGGATTCTTAGATGGAGTGTTTTTTTACCAGAATACCAGTCGCATAAAAACACTAAGTTTTGATCTGCTCAGAGCAATTTCACAGTTCAGCCATTGGTGACTGTCTGTCGGAGGGGGTCGGGGTTGGGGGCATGAGATCGCTGTCTTAAACTTAGTGTAGTTTTTTAGGGCTATAGCTACCTCGGAATTTCTTGCAATTTGATTGATTGCAAGTTAAATCTACCTTAAAATTTCTTAGTTGATTGACTGAAATCCATGATTTTGTGTTCAAACAATTTTAGATTACACTTGGAGCACGAATATAAATATAACTGTCAGTGCAGGTCTCAATACTCGTAGATGCCTCAGTGATATGGTTTAATACTTACGGCTGCTTGTATACTTGTTCAAGCATAAGAGTTTCCTGCAATCATACAAGTATTCTCATTTTTGAAACTGTACGCTGCATGTTTTAATCTCTGAGTGGGAATAGCACTTTTACACTTAGGATGGTTTGCAAAAAGGGCCATGTGTGGATGGTGATAGTCGTCTTGGAGGGTTTATGATGGTGTTTCTAACAATGCACTAGCACTTTGCTCTGCATTTATTCTAAATCATGTTATCATTTGAATCAGGTGCTGCAACCTTTGGAGGTTACCAACGTGCCAGAAGATGAGATCCTGATTATTCGCTTCAATGAGGTGCTTCCTCTTGGGGAGGGAACTTTGACCATTGCCTTCCAGGGAACTTTGAATGATAAGATGCATGGGTTCTACAGAAGGTAATCATTTTTCTAGTATTAAGTTGATTTGTAAATCAGGCGACATATTCACAATGCAACTTTTTGTTTATAGTGTGTATGAGCTCAATGGCGAGAAGAAAAACATGGCTGTAACACAGTTCGAACCAGCTGACGCAAGGCGCTGCTTCCCTTGTTGGGATGAGCCCGCTTTCAAGGTTTACTGCTTTGATCTCTTTCTCGACCAATATGTTTGCTTTTTTATTTACATTTGCATGAGGAAATAGAACCCTGCATGGGGTTTATGGAGAGGCACCGTTCAAGTTTCACCACTTTGTCTTTCTATCTACTCCCTTCTATTCTTTATACTATCTTATTTTTGCTTTTGCTTCCATTGCATGAGGTAAGATGTGTATAGACTTAGAGTCTTGCATGGTAATCATGAACAAGTTCAATTGATGCTAGTGTTAAGGATAAAACAGAGGTTTTATTCTCTACATGGACATATCTGTGCTCATGCAGATTGAGATTCTGTGTAGTTGTCCCTTCATAGATTCTATAGATGATCTCAATTCATTTTAATCTGATTTGATGGTTAGGGTTATTGTATGATCTCATTCATTTTACCCTGATATCATGGTTAGGATTTAACTTAACTGGTTTAACCAGTGTTTAAAATGCGTAATTGGCACAGAAGAAACATTAATGGCTTTATATTACATGGCAAACACTATTTTATGTCTGACCTTTCCTTCTCTCCCTGCAGGCTGTGTTCAAAATTACTCTAGAAGTTCCTTCTGAGACCATTGCTTTGTCAAATATGCCAGTCATTGAAGAGAAGATCAATGGTCCTACCAAAATAGTCTACTTCCAAGAATCTCCGATAATGTCTACATACCTAGTGGCTGTTATTGTTGGCATTTTTGACTATGTGGAAGATTTCACCACAGATGGTACTGTAACTTCTGTCACATTAACATCCAATTCCTTATCCTTCATCTTATGGCTGCCTCAAAAGTTGATTTGTTCTCCATTCCTTTGCAGGAACTAGGGTCCGTGTTTATACACAAGTTGGTAAGAGTGCGCAGGGGAAGTTTGCTCTAGAGGTTGCCTTGAAGACATTGGTCCTCTTCAAGGAGTAATTATCTCACATTCTCAGATATTTGAAAGATCGCCTACATTTTTGTTGCAGTGCTCATAGATGCATAGTTTATTTAATCCGATAATATTATTTTGGAATTTTGATACTGATCCTGGCCAAGATATTCTGCAAAGAATTGAGTTCTATAGGTTGATTGATTTGATTGCCATGTGTGTGAAATTGTGGATGCATTCCATTAGAGGCTCTATTTCTTGATGTCCAGTATAATTGTGGATGCATTCCATTCCATTACGAGCTTAGTGAGTATTTACATGTTTCAATATTGATGATGCAGTGTAGATGTGATGTTGGCCTTCCCAAAATCGGACTGACGGTTTAAGGCCTTTCCAAATTTGTAAATGATGTTTCATGCTTTGATTATAAAAAAAATCAATGTTATGGCCCTTCCATACCCTCTCAAAGAACATCTGCTTCTTGTGAATTTGATGATCATTTGAGGCATCCGTGTCACATCCTCTGCTTGATTCACTGTCACACACAAAGCTCTCTTTGTGGTATCAGGTAATGATGATTGATGAATTCTTTATGTTGGCAGGTATTTTGCTGTGCCATACCCCCTCCCCAAAATGGACATGATTGCTATTCCGGATTTTGCATCTGGAGCCATGGAGAACTACGGCTTGGTTACATACCGTGAAACAGCATTGCTATTTGATGAAAGACACTCTGCAGCTGCCAATAAGCAACGGGTTGGTCACTATGAAATTGTATTTTTCAATTATTTGTACTAAGCTGGTCATGTGATTCACCATCTTAATTATGTATTTTCCCATGGTACCTGAAACCATTTGAATTGGGCAATAGTTGAGAATGCTGAACTTGATTACAGAACTAATTTCTTTGTACTAACCAATTTAATAATCATTAATGCAGAAGGATGTTATAGTATTTTGTAGTGGTTTGATTCAGATATGCAGTAGCTGTTTGATTGTCATGTGCTGTCACACCAACCTTATGATGATTTTTTTGCCTATCCAGGTTGCAGTTGTTGTAGCTCATGAATTAGCTCATCAATGGTTTGGAAATCTTGTCACAATGGAGTGGTGGACACATCTGTGGCTTAATGAGGGCTTTGCGACTTGGGTAATAAATTAGAACAAAAAAGTAATTGAAAACCTCCATATAATTTTATGTTTCTCATATAATTTGTTCTTTCCACTGCAGGTGTCTTACTTAGCTGCAGATCAGTTCTTCCCTGAATGGAATGTTTGGACTCAGTTTCTAGAGGAATCTACAACAGGTTTCCAGTTGGATGCTCTTGCAGGTTCACATCCAATTGAGGTAACATTTTTTTTCCCTGCAATGTTATGACCATATCTGTAGGAATTTACAAATGTATATTCTACATTCTAAGTGGACTTGGAGGTCTGAGACATGGATGTGACCGTTGATTGCTTGTCTAATTTTACCAGTCCTAAATATAAATATGATTGGCTTTGTATTTACTACACCTTTATTTTGTGGCAAAACATTGGTGTATCAGTGGATGCCTCTACTGACTACTGGGACTAAAATTGGGATTACACCCATCATTATTAATGTTATAATGAATGTTTTGAATTGTGTTCTACTACCTCGTACCTGCTTGTCTCAAGGCTAACTTAGCCAAATTTTGGTTGTTATATGTTAGCAAAGTTATTAATTCGAATACGATTGAAGTATTTTGATGATGAAAACGATGTGTGGTTGTATTGGCCAATTTTGATGCTATTATGTAAGCTGAATATTTTTATGGGGCTGTAGCATATTTCTAATCAATCAAAATATCCTATTCTACTGGAGATGGGAGAATTGAAAAAAATGTCAACAAAGCCCCAGGTTTCTAGTGCTTTTATAAAGTGTGGTACAATATTTCTATTATCATTGTTCTAAAAATCGATAACCATTGTGGCATTGTCTGTAGAGACTTGGGGCACACTATGAAATACTGATAGTGCAGTTTAAATGGCAGAATAAAAATCAATGCATATTTAAAACTGGCACATATTGATGCACATTTCATGTGGCTTAATAATATATTATTTTCAGGTGGACATAAATCATGTTGATGAAATAGATGAGATATTTGATGCTATAAGCTATAGGAAAGGAGCTTCTGTCATTCGGATGCTGCAAAGCTATCTTGGGGCTGAGGTCTTTCAGGTTTGGTTTTCTTATTCATTACTCTCTTCATTTTGTTTGTCAAGAAAAAAAATGCACAGTTTAAAAAAAATAGTAGTATAATTGTGTGGCTGAATTATAATGTCACCTAGCCCCACTTGTGAAATGCCACTTAGTTTTTTTAATAATGGAGGCAATCTTTAGACTATGCACATAAGCTTTTGTTAGGAGTTTAATTGATATGTTTTTTCTTCCTAAATATATACTTAGACATTTGGGCGGCATGCTAGAGATATTAATTGTACATTAATGCTATTCTTTGAGAACACATTAATACATTATTGCAAAATGCACATAAATTTCATGTTGTTTGTCACTTGTCAATGAGGATATCTCAAATATATTTTCAGTGGTAACCAGAAGCTGTCCTTTTATTCTTTTTGCTAGAAATCTTTGGCCGCATACATCAAAAAATTTGCGTATTCAAATGCAAAGACAGAGGACTTATGGGCTGCCCTTGAAGAGGGGTCTGGTGAACCAGTTAGAACATTAATGCATTCATGGACAAAACAGCAAGGTTATCCTGTTGTCAGTGTGAAACTCAAGGATGGAAAGGTCCAGCTGGAGCAGGTATATTGTAGACCTTTCTGGAGACATGTTTGCGAAATCCTGTAAATTTGCAAGACTTTTTCTCCATTTGCAAAATCAAGTTTAGTTTCTGCTTTAGAGGCCTTCTGAAAATCTTTCGATCTTGTTTCTTGCAGACACAATTTCTTTCAAGTGGGTCCACAGGAGCTGGGCAATGGGTGGTTCCTGTCACACTATGTTGTTGTGCGTACTCACGCCAAGAGAAGTTCCTTTTTCATGGGAAACAAGAAGATTTTGATTTATCAGGGTTAGGGCTCACAGAATGCCAAAAGAAGTGTAGCTTCTGGATTAAACTTAATGTCAACCAGACCAGCTTCTATAGGGTGAGCTATGATGATGAACTTGCATCCCGACTTCGGTATGCAATTGAAACCAACAAATTGAGTGCAGCAGACAGATATGGTAAATTCTGCCAAAATCTTATTTCAAGTGAACCATTCTTACCCCGTCAAACTGGTCTTACATTGTTATTGTTTAAATTAAAAATACAGGTGTGCTTGATGATGCTTATGCCCTCTGTATGGCTGGCAAACAAAAGCTAGTCTCCTTGTTGCAGTTGATTTCTGTGTACAAGGATGAGACTGAGTATACTGTGCTTGCACACGTAATCACGGTAATGTTCTCTCTACCTAAAAAGTCCTTTTCACATACTTAGTTTTTTTTCCTTAGCAATTTAAACCATTTGTCTCTGTAGACGAGTCTGCACGTTGCCGAGATGATGGCTGTTGCTGCTCCAGAGGAGTTGGTTAATCTGAAGAAGTTCCTAATTGATTTCCTGGAGCCATTTGCACTGTAAGTATATTGCTCTATTTATTCTGGAATGGGAATAACATTTTATACTGAGATCTTGCCTAACATTTCAGAAATTGTTTGTAGGAAACTTGGCTGGGATGCTAAGAGTGGTGAGGGCCACCTGAATGCTTTGTTAAGAGGCACACTATTAACTGCTCTTGCAGAACTTGGCCATGAGACTACCATAAATGAAGCTGTTCGTCGATTTAATGTCTTTCTGGAAGACAGAGAGACACCACTCCTCCCTCCAGATGTTAGAAAGGTTAGCATCTTAACGGAATAGCTAACTACTAAATGGTCCACAGCCCAGTTATTGATCCTGTTTTGTTTTGTAGGCTGCATATGTTTCTTTGATGCAGACAGTGAGCAAATCGAACAAAACTGGCTACGAATCACTATTGAAGATATATAGAGAAACTGATCTAAGCCAGGAGAAAGTTCGTGTGTTAGGCAAGTGAACATTTTTCTTTTGCCATTCGAAGGTGAGCTTGTTTTTCTGGGATCTCATGAAATTTCTGACCCTTCTGTAGGTTCTTTGGCATCATGCCCTGACCCTGATGTTGTCCGTGAAGCATTGGATTTCATATTGTCACCTGAGGTAATAAACATGCCATAATTCTTCAATTTTACATTTATATGCTAATTATTATTTGTGCTATTGGTTTACTATTGCATGAGTTCAGGTGGCCATGTGTGTTCCACATGATATGGTTAAACTTTGTTTCATCTTACTGGTCTCATGTTGTATTGCACGGTCTCATGTTGTATTGCACACGCAGGTGAGGAATCAGGACGCGATATTTTTGCTAAGAGGGGTGAGTCCAGGGGCACACGAGGTCGCATGGCAATGGCTGAAGGTATTCACTGCCGTCCTTATTTTTCTTGGTTAGCTTTGTGACTTTATTTTCTATATATATATTTATATGCTAACTCTATAATTTCAGGAAAACTGGGACTACATATTGGGAGCCTACTCTGGAACTTTGCTCACCTATTTCGTCAACATAACCGTCTCGCCAGTACGTTGCATAACCTATCTGCATCCCGTCTCGTTTATAAGCCCATTTACATTTTATTACTTTTCTGACACATCATGAAACATGGTTTCAGCTGGCCACTGATGAACATGGTGATGAGGTGGAGGAGTTCTTCAAGAGTAGAACCAAGGCGAACATTGCGAGGACTGTGAAGCAGAGCATCGAGAGAGTAAGGATCAGTGCCCAATGGGTCAAGAACATCAAGGCTGAGGCTGACCTCGGCAGTGTTCTCAAGAAGCTGGCTCACAAGCACTGATCAGAGACGGTCACTTCTGTGTGCCGAGATGTAACTTGTGCTCTGGAACAAGTGGATTAATAAAGGGTACTTTCGTTTGTGTGTCGTCCTGAGCCGTAGATTCCTACAGACTTCTGGGCGAAAGTTACCATGAGTACATGATAGATACGCGTCGACTTCATCGATTATTTCTTGATGAGGCCCGTATCGCCCATGTTGCACAGGAGAACGATAAATTTGTTCCAATAGCTGACTGCGAGTTGACTTCCAAATGCGCACTTCGTCATTGTTTTAGGGTTTGACCCCATTATTATTTTGCAGCACAATGTATTATTTACATGTATAAAACCTTAAATGACCTTAAAATACAAATATATTTTTACAACTCACATGAATATGAAATGTACTTATAATTTCACTATGGGCTGGTCGAAATAACCAGAATTTGGATGTTTCAAAAAAAATTGCACAATAGCTGACTGCGAGTTGACTTCCAAATGTTGCACTTCGTCATTGTTTTAGGGTTTGACTCCATTATTATTTTGCAGCATAATATATTATTTACATGTATAAAACCTTAAATGACCTTAAAATAAAAATATATTTTTTACAATTCACATGAATATGAAATGTACTTATAATTTCACTATGGGCTGGTCGAAATAACCAGAGTTTGGATGTTTCAAAAAATTGCACAATAAAATTGGACGGCACTTACATGGTAAGCACGGAAGAAGGAAGCGGCATGGACCCCAGGAGGCAATCAGCCTGTTCGCTTGCTCATAAACGATCGTAAATTTTCAGCTGGGAACAGTGTTTTTCTCTCACACCAAACCAGCCAGCAGTAAATAATCCACGATACGATACGGCCTCTCGAACAGGCTGAATGTTCGTGATAACACTGTCAGGGTGCTGCACGAGCGCCACAATCGGAGAAAGAGAACGCTAGACTTCAGACATACTTCCTCTTAACATTCTCCCTCTGTTCCAAAACACGAAAATGATACATGTTATAGGAATGTGCTCAAATAGCAATGTTGTAGCTAGAAGACCAAAGTGTCCCTATAAGAAAGAGACATAGGAATAGATATGTATTGAGAACGAGAAATGTATATTGCAAAAAGAGAAAGATGTATTGAGAAGCCAGAATGTCAAGTATTTTGTTAATGCTATAATGTCAACTATTTTGAGACTGTAAGTATTTATCCATTATTTTTAATAGCTACTTCCTCGGTTCCAAATTATAAGTCGTTTTAACTTTTTTGGTAATTTATTTTGCTATGCATCTAGATAAATAATCGCCCTGTTCGTTTGGGCTTGTTTGGCTGATAAGTCATGGCTGAAAGTACTGTTGGTTGATTTGGTGTGAGAGAAAAATATTGTTCGTTGGCTGAAAAAGTACGGCTTATAAGCCAAATAAACCCAAGCGAACAGGGCGAATATGTCTAGATACATAGCAAAATGGATGAACCAAAAAAATCAAAGCGACTTAAAATTTGAAACGGAGGAGTAGCAATTAAAATTAACATGTGAAGATCTAAGATATGCTAATACAACGGGCAATGGCAGAGTTGGCAAAATTCCACACCTAGAGCCACAATCTTAGTGCCTAACTAATCTATAATAGGTCCTCATATTGATAGTTCATATAAACAATGGATAAAATGTATACTTTAGAAGGTACCTCAATGTACAACAAACATGATAAAAAAAATGATATGGTAAAAAATAAGAACCTAATTAGTAATTATAGACAATTATTTGATTTATCTCTACCTATGGTATCATTTACATTAACAAGTGAATCTGAACCTATACATAAAAGCTTGAACATTTAAAATAAATTGGGGATGCAATATAAATATATAATTATTAGTGATTTTTTTTTATAATAGGGAACACACATACTAAAGAATAAAATGGATTTTAGTGTCATGGTTTTTTTAATTGTAATTCTGGTAGAAGTTAATAAATGGCAGCATTAATAACCCATGAATTTAATTTGAGAAAATTTGAAAGGGAGGATTAGACCTGAACAGAGACTGCCTTGTTAGGAGAAATCAAAAGGAAACGAGGAATGGAACACTGATCTACTTCACTACTTATTTGGCCATTGCCTTCGGTACACTGACAGTCTAGTATCCGCACACCAAGTCTTGGTGTCTCCTACACTGGCAGACCAGATAGTTGACACCGTAGCACCCACTCGATTGCCATCTTATTAGGTATTGGTGGAGCTAGCATCTAATTCTAGCCTACAAGGGTGTGTCTAGATTAGGCCACTACTACTAAAGGTCTAGTCACACCACCGTTAGGGGTGGTTAGCTTGGCGAGTGGGAATGATTGAGGAAGGAAGTGCGAGGAGCAAAATGGTAGAGGCTAGAGTAGTGGGCGATTTTTGGACGCGGGGCTGTTAGGACTACAAGCGCCTGAGCGAGCCACAACCAAGTTTTTATTTTATTTTATTATCTAAATTGTAAAATGAGTACTCCCACACTTTTAATCATTCTTGAGCGACTCCATATCAAACCAGTAGAAATCACCTAAATCACTCTTTCTTACATTGTACTGATTTTGATTTTGAATTATATTACAGTGCTCGAACCAAGATAAAGGACAAATTCGCGAAGCTTGTAGGCTACTAGAATCAAAATCCATACTATGCTTTGCATCTAATGGATGATTTTTTCCGTTATCATCTCAAGGTTTCGAACTTGTGGTACGTATGTTTGTGACGAGTGTGTCTTATGGTTCTTTTTATGAAAGAAACCAGATTTTTTCCATCATTTTTAAAATGAAAAGTTAATAAATCTTATATGCAAGTTGTATTAGAGCACCTTCAATGTTGGCTAGAATTGAACCATGAGCCAGAAAAAGTGAACCGTCAAGACTGCAGCCGGCAAACCATGGGTGTCAGAAGCAAAATCGTATCATGTAGACGTGTCAAACACAACTGAGTAATAATATATATAGCACACGACGGTCGCCTATATTTCTTCCGTTCAATTCAATAAATATAATACTGGGTACATGGCTGTTGGCATGGAGCCGTTGGCTCCATCGAGATTCTGGATTCTAGACAACAATTGTAGAATGAGATTCTGAATAAAAGATGGGGGTTGTTTGAATATCAAAGTGATTATTGCCCTTGTACAGTAAGAATTTTATGATCGATAGTTGGATTCTAGAACCTCATTATACAATCCAACTGTTTAAATCTATTTCTAAATTTTCTACTTCATTCTTATTTTTCGTAGAAAACCTAAACATGGCCTAAAATGAAAGAACCTAGAATTTTTTCCTTCCGAAATGGCGTACTTCCCCCACCCACGCCCCCCCAGACGGAGGGAGTAGACTAGTAGATTTCCAAGGCTCACCGGGCAGTGTGTGTCCGAGGCAAATCGACCGTCACCGGCCGGGGCCACCTCCCCACGGCGGCGTGCCGGTGCGGCGGAGTGTAGCTATGGGGATACCCGGAACGGAGCGGTTTCAGCTCGGCGCGTTCGATACGGAGCATGCTGACCGCGCGCGCCAACGATTACGAAGAAGCTGGGCGGTCACCGTGTGCGGGCGCCATGGCGCGGTCACTTCCTCCTCCCCGCCGCCGCTCCTCTTCGCATCGTCGGGGGTCAACAGTACGCCGTCCCGGCGTCCCCCTACGATCCAGTCCTGTAAGCCATCCCGTCCTGCATTCGATGTGCAAAGTTTCGATTGATGCCAGCAGCGTGGGGATTTTGCCCCTCAGAATATTATCATCAGCAACTAGACATATCATACTGCACTCTTGTGGAATACTATTATGTTGGATGGAATATTGCATTTTCGTGCTGCATGAGACAAAAAGTCATCGATTCTCAGGTATCTTGCGTTCGTTCTGTTACTATTTTGTTGAGGTATTGAGATGATCTGTCCTGTGAATAACTAATTTACTGTTTACCTTTCCAACGGTATGGCGTTAAAAGGAAGAGAAGGGGAGTGCCCAGCTTTCGCTATTTTGTCTTGTGGTTCTTGGAATGAAAATTCACTAATTATTATGGTGCCACTGAGATTGGTGGAGACAAGTTAAAAAAAAATTCAGGAACCGTGCTGGTGAAGAAAATAATGGAGGCAAACCATAGTAGAAAACTTGAGGCTGCTGTTACATTAAAATGAAATTAACATATTTTACACACATGCACACCATAAGTTTCCTTTGTATGCTCCCCTTATCTACACGCTAACAATCTCGTTTGGTTGACTGAAACTATGTTAGGCCCCATCATCAGGCGCTGCAGTCCGTGATCATCTCATCTGAGTTAGGACTGAATTCTGAACAAGCAAGGACGGCAGTGGTTTTCCAGACCTGGAAGGCAACCTTATGTCTGTCTATACTCTATACTGTTATAAGCATGCTTGATTTGCTTAATCCGGCAGAAGATCCGTTCTCATGGCACTTAGATGTCATCATTATTGAAACTGTATGGTGCGGAGCTTGAACAGTTTGTACTTGTGCTGCTAACCTGGGAAGTCTCATAATCATGCCCAAGATTACGCAGCCTGGTAAGCTCTGGCAAGATTTCTTTTCCAAGATCTGGCCTGTCTTTCTTCCGTAGCTCTGCGCACCGCAATGCCAGCTTCGCGAATTCCAGAGCCTCTTCCACTGGCCAGTCTGTCACCGTCGGGTCAAGTATCTCCTGGAAGGCTCCTCTCTCTATGGCATTTTCTACATGATGCGTGAGCCCCATGGGTGATCTTGCCGTGATGATCTGGAGCAGCATGATGCCAAGCGAGTATATGTCAGACTTGGTGGTGAGCATGCCAGTCTGCTGGTACTCCGGGTCAATGTAGCAGAAGGTGCCAGCCGTCGAAGTCATCCTGTACTGTGTGACATCGGCTGCGGACTGTGGCACCAGCCTTGCAAGGCCGACGTCGCTGATCTTGCTGACAAAGTTGTGGTCGAGGAGGATGTTGGCAGGCTTTAGGTCCCGGTGGACAAGTGGTTCTGGCTTTGCTTGGTGGAGGAAGAGAAGTCCAGTTGCAATGTCGGCGGCGATCCTGAAGCGGATGCTCCATGGGATTGGCAATGTTTTTCCTTGTCTGCAGAGCCGGTCCTCTAGGCTTCCATAGTCCATGTATTCATACACCAGGCAACCATACTCTGGGCAAGCTCCCAGCAACAGAACCATGTTTGGATGCCGCATGCAGCTTAGTACTTCAATCTGCAAATTGTCACAAGCATGTGATTTAGCAGGTAATTCCTTCTTTAGGCACGATACTATTGTTGTCATTTATATAAATAGGTTGATCCTGATCATGAATTCATATACATAATTGACAAGGTTTTAACCATTGGAATGATAAAACTCTATTACGAAGATTTGTTTTATGTGAGAAGAGAAGAAATCTCCACTTTGTGAGAGTGAACAAATCGTTGGAGATATAATAAACAGAAAATTTTTGGTGTTTGATGCGCTTCTAGTGATATTTAGATGAGAAAAGCTGTGAAATATAGACTGACCATATCAACAAAGAATTTACTAGCTAAAGTTTCATAAATTTCAAGGCTAGCACAATCTGTGATTGCTGTATCAGATTTACCTCTTGCTGAAATTGTTTCCGTCCCTGTGATGCATCTGGTCTTAAGATTTTAATAGCGACATTAGTATGATCCAGTACTGCTTTATATACAGGTCCATATCCACCTTCTCCTATCTTTAGCGCCTTATCAAACTTATGTGTAGCAGCTTCTATGTCATCAATGGAGTATCTCCTGTACCGGATATCATTTTTGTTCAGTGCATCAGTTGCTTTCTTCCTATCCTCAACCTCCCGCTTTGCCTTCCATTCTGCTCTCAATCTCTTCTGCGCCTCGAGCTCTGCAATTTTCTGCGCAGCTTCTGCTGCCTCAAGTGCAGCTCTGCACTTTGCTTTCTCCATTTCAACCAGCGCAAGAGCTTCCTCTTCTGCATTCCGTAGTTCTTGGTACTTTTTGGACTCTTCCACCTTCATCTGGTGCATCTGTGCTGCCTGCAGTCAGATCATTGTTGATTGTTCATTGTTTCAATAATCAATATCTTTAGGTTAGCTTAAGAAGAAAGAACCTGGTACTTAGCAATACAGAAGCAAACACACCTTCTGTTTGGCATCAACAGCTTCCTTACATGCAGAGTTATACATCTCCATTGTCTGTTTCAGTTCTAATCTCAGGCGTCTCATTTCAGCTTCCACATCCTTCCAGTTTCAAGTGAAACAAAACAAGAGATTGTGTCATTTGCCAAAAAGAACTCAATGTTAAGGTTATACTTATTGAGGAGGCACTTACCCCGGAACAACTTAGGCTTTCCATGGACATCGCTGAGGTGAGCTCCAAGGATTCACCAAAGTCTATGGATGGCAACTCCATGCTCATTCCGAAATCAATGTCATCTGAAAAGGAGCTACGAGTCACTGAGGGCCTCGGTGGTGCTATGAAATCAATGTAGTCGTCAAAATCCTTCTGGGGTGCTGTCCTAGCTCCAGTAAGAGGCCTATCTCTCGACGGGGCCTTTGCATAGGCAGATAACCGGTCCACTGAATTTCTACTACTTGCCAACGGAGACGATGTATGAGAAGTCTTCTTCCAGTCCCCTCTTGAGGTCCTGTTTAAAAAACCAAATGCTCCTTTTAGCTGATATTAACAAGTTCTTTTTTAAAACATGGATGTTAAGTTATGAAGGCAAAGAGTGACCTGACTAGGAAAGTCCATGCATTTTACAATGATAAGAACAAAAGGTGCAGATTACTGGGAACCATATTATGTTCACAGCATTTTACAATGTAACTAATTCATCCTCACATTTACCTTGAGGCATCAGACTCTATGTTTGGTTGGGAGTGTTGCTTTGGAGGGAGAGTAGTAAAGGGTGCAGGAGCTTTGGCTGCCTTCACCTGGATGGCCTTTGCCTTGTGGATGACATGTACTGTGCAATAATCAGGCGCCATCTTCATCAAGCACGTTGGGACATCAGGATTTCTAAACCTTCTGCAGAGTACAATGATCATGCCTCCTTTCAGTATAGGCATCATGGGAATGTAAAGGCGTGCAACCATGGAAGATGAATGAGCAGGTAATGTACCTGATGAATGTGTTCTTAGTTGATGCGCCGACGACAATGTCTGTGATGGCATTACTACTGGCATAGTCAATTATTGCTTTGGAGATGTCACTGCCATCCAAGATCAACTCCTTCAGATGCATCTGCGATGTAAAGGTGGCGTAAACGTGAATACTGCTTGCAGCCATTCTGGATATTACTGCTCTTATTTTAATACCGAAGCATTTGATTCCAAAATTCCCTATTTTTTTTTGGGAACCAAAAATTCCCTATTTAGCAGTTAAACGTGTACAGTTCAGTATGATGTTTCTGTAGTTGATAAATATTCTGCAGCGATATCATTTATATATGCTTCCAATATTTGAGGGGGAAAAAAGTAATTTTCAATGGGCACTTACCCCTTTACGAGCACAATACCCTCTATATGATATAAATAGCTGTGTTATCTCTGCGTCACCCTCATCTTTGTTTGCTTCAACTGTAAATGGTCATATGAAACAAGATAAGCCTTAATGAATCAGACCAAGATTTTAACATAAAGCAGACCATGTTGAATAGAAGAATTGAGTTTTTTTAGTGCGCATATCATACAAAGGAATAGGCATTTTCTTGTGTCATTTTTTTTGGTTGATAATCTAAAATGGCATCATATCGTATTGTTACGATTGAAACAAAACTTTTAGGTTAACACTTAATCTAAAATCAGCTTGTTGTTAGGAGAATTGGTCTGGTGTAATATTGCTGAAATGGTTTAGCATTGTATAGCCTGAATCTGAAGATCTCCTAATGGTCAGAAATTGTCCTAGCCCAAAAGCTGTTGAGGTTGGTTGGTATAGCAAGGCGAGTAATTGGCCTTTATTCTCATATATCATACATGTTGAATTGTTGATGCAGAAACCCAACGCTGGCATATATATAAATAAAACGGCTGAAAAGGCGCCTACCCCTGACATGGACGAGCTGGAGCATGCTGCCCCTGGTCAGGAGCTTATCCACCGCCCATTTTGCCGCCTGTTGGCTGTTCTTGTCCCGGTCGACGGCCACGATGATGGAGCTGTCCCTTGCAACCGGCTCGTGCTCGCTGCTGTGCGAAGAGGTCACGGAGAAGGGCGAGGTGAACATCTTCAATGGTGAGCACCACTGGTCTCTGTCTCTTTCGCAATGCAACAATCAACTTCCGGCCCAATGGATTCCCAACAAACAGATAGCAAAGGGAAGGAGGATTCAAGGGGCGAAGCGGAGGGGAGAGAGAGACAAGAGGGAATTTTGTCTCTCCTCTCCCGTCGCCTTATTTTGTCCTGCTCGTCCGGCCCTAACCTCCCTCCCCCGTTTGTCTGCTGTAATTGAGCCACCCAAAACCGCAAATGCGTTTTCAGGGAGTTTTGCTGTTTCGCCCAATTTGGGCCATGAGCTTTCTCCTATTATTGGGTGGCTAGACTGTTACGGGGGCTTTGCTGTTCCTGTTTTCTTGTGTCCGTTCGTCTGTTTTTTGCACACACAATGAGAGGACTCATTACTGTCAGTACAGTCATCGTATGGATTGTTTGTTAGCTTGTGCCATTTTAGAGACAATTCCTGGTGTATCATTTTTCATTTCCCATACTTTTTCAACTAATAAATAACATAATGGGTGCTCTTCTTTTTCAATGAAGAGTGCATCTGAATTCCTTTTGTTTACTAATAAATTGGGATGTAGTCTAAAAAATATTTTTAGAATACTTAATTAAATATCTAATATAATTTCACCAAATGCAAAATTAGGATTTAAAGGTGATTGGTGTCTGTACAGTGGCTATATACAAGGGGTTTTCAAACTTCAATGAAAGTGTGAGCGGTTTAGGTCAAAACCTTTCACCAACCAGAATTAGTTTACTTGCATGCGTTCCTTGCTTTAATTTGTTCCTCAGCAAATCCGTATGGTTGTTGAGTCAATACTCAATAGTTTGGAGTTGGAACCTGTGTCTTCCAGGTCTATTGGCTACATTTTCTTTGAGCTGAGATTTCTTGGATGATTCTTGTGCTTGCTCTTGTTGGTACTATGAGTCTATGACCTCAAGGGATTATATCTAGGCCTCCCACTAAATCCCGAAAAGCACCTAGACCTTAAATATCTCTTTTTGCATTTGTTTCGAGAGAACAAAAAAAAAAAATCTCTTTTGCATTTTTACCAAGAAACAATTAATTTGAGAGAAAAACTTTAAAGCATACTTCTTGTTGAGTAAGATGTTCTGGGTGGCCTATCAACTATGGATCAACTATATATGGGTGCACTTGCCATGGCAGATCCCTTCCGGGCGGGTGTCTTAGGTTTCCACAAAAGAGGGTCTGATTTTTATGAGTTCACAGTGAGGGCTTATTTGGATGTCCATGTATTTATCTTAATTCACGTCTGTCCACCCCAACACATATGGATTGAGATAAATATATATAAAAAAGCTCCTATGTGGAAATTCATAAATGCTCGATCAATGCTCGGGTCAGCTCATCTTTGTGTCAACAAGGACAAAAGATATAGATAGAAAATAAACCATACTCAGTTTAAAAGCACGATAAATCACTGCAGTTTTATTTATACCGAGTCCGTATGGTTTGGTGGCTGAATCAAACGGGTGTAGCAATGGCACAAAGAGGCACGGCCTCAGTCTGTTCGGTTGGCTGGTTCGTTTCGTTGCTGGTTCGTGAAGAAGTATTATTGGTTGGTTTGTGTGAGAGAAAAATACTGTTTCGGCTGAAAATTTACGATCGTTTACGATAAGCCACAGCGGACAGATCCGCCGTCCTCCACCAAATGGTATGAGCTCAAACCCTCCTCCACCTCTGAGATCAGTCGACACTCCCAAAAAACTCTCAGGCAGAAACTTGTCAGGTTCAGGCCAAGTCTTCTCATCTCGGCCCATCGCCCACACGTTTACGAACACACGAGATCCTTCAGGAATCGTGTAGCCCATTATTTTGATTTGAGCCTCGGCACGGCGTGGTAGCAGCAGAGGAATCGATGGATCCAGTCGAAATGTTTCTTTTATCACGGCCTGAAGATAGGGCGGCTGGATGATTTCAGATTCTTCGACGGTTTCCCTAGAGTGAAGAGCTCTTGAAAGCTCGTCGCGTGCTTTGGACATACATGATGGGTTTTGAAGCGACTCAGCCATGGGCCCATTCCACTGTGCTGGAGCTTGTATCGCTCCCGGCAACAAACAGATCCTAAAATATATAAACACGATGAGATTAATGTTATCAACGAAATTACTGTAGATAAATCAAGAAGAATATTATAAGATTCTAATAAACCTCACCCATTTTAGTTTGCAGGCTCGCAAAATCAGAAACATTTATGGCATCAGCCATCCTATCCTATGGATTAGATATCGCTATCGTGCAACATAACACATTTTTCATTAAGGTCAGTCTCAGTAGAGTTTTATGTGGATTTCATTTTGTATTAAGGGGGTGTTGTGATTGCTTCACAAACTCCACCATGGAGCAGCTTCAAAAAAAATTAGAGTTTGTGGAGTACCTTTTAGGTGCTCTCATAACTCCACTATTTTTCCTCGAACAGAGTGCGTGAGCTGAAACTGTTTGACTAAAAAGTATGGAGCGGAGCTGAAAAACCTAGAGCGCAGCAGTCCTAAACACCCTCTAAATAGGTTACCGTATAGGTATTTTTAATGACATTACAGTGTATTTAAGAAAAGAAAGAAAAGAAATAAGTTTCATCTAGATAAAGCTCTCTTGGCATGATTACCAACTCTCTATGAGTTATGGAATTAAATGTCTATAAAACCATAGAATAAAACTTTGTATTGATGGAGATGATGTTTCGTCCAAGTTTTATTTTATTTTATATGACATTGTAGTCTTATAAAACAACATCATAAACTATCTAAGAGAAAACCTATCGATTAAATATGGCTCTGCTTGTAGTTCCGGATTCCAAGTTTTGTATGCTTATATGGTCATAACAAAATTAACTGCAATAATTCACTACATTAATTTATCTTAGTTATGTCTTCATGTGTTATATTGTTAGGTAGTAGGCGATATGCACCTCAACAGCGAAAGGTCTGCCATGACTTCTTCAATCTCAACATATCTCGTACTATTGTTCTATCAGACAAGGATATAGAAGTATAGCCTGTCAACAAACGTTCAATGGTGACAATGACTTTTGTCCAAGGATGCAAGCCGATAAACTTGGGCCCTGTTACAAAATACCAAAATTTTCAGTCTACGAATTTTTGGTCTCTAGCATTAAATATAAATAAAAACTAATTACACAGTTTAGTAGGCGAATCTTTTGTCCTAATTAGACTATGTCTTTCCATTGACTAGCAAGCTAGAGCTTTTACATGTGTCGCATCTAAAGGCACGACAGTCTACTTGGAAATCTTTCCTGTCCATTGACTAGATTATCGACAATATCAGGCACCAACTGATTGAAATCTTAGTCCATAAGATTATCGACAATATCATCAAATGTCAAAAGTTAGGCGGATCAGATATGCGCACTTTCTCCCCGTGCAGCGAGTGTGTGGAAGTAGAGCCTTTCGATCGGCTTACCGTGAACATTGACCGTAGCGTGTCGCGGTCAAGACACGCCGTATCATCATCCCGGGCGGCGGCGGCGGCGGCGGCGTCCAGCAACAGGTCCAGGAAGTCATTCTTCCGGGGCTCGCCGCCGGCCTCACGCTCCACCATCCTCCGGTCGATCTCAGCGTCGAAGACCCGGTGCAGCCGCGAGAACAGCCTTGCCAACCGCCGGCGCCACCCCTGCAGGTCGGCGACGGCGAGAGCCGGGAAGAAGTCGGACACGTTGGGGCTGCCCACGGCCTCCATGATGTCCGTCACC
Source organism: Miscanthus lutarioriparius (assembly GCA_904845875.1). Taxonomy (NCBI): domain Eukaryota; kingdom Viridiplantae; phylum Streptophyta; class Magnoliopsida; order Poales; family Poaceae; genus Miscanthus; species Miscanthus lutarioriparius. The sequence goes on along the minus strand of CAJGYO010000007.1, from coordinate 132,915,391 downwards.
ACTCGCTGGAACTCCACAGCCGACGACGACCCGCCGCCTCCGTCGCCGTCGTCGTCGCCGAGGCTCGTCAGGTCGCGCGAGAAGACGGTGCGCGACAGGAGGTTGAGGCTGGTGACGAACGCCGCCCGGCCGACGTCCACCGCCTGCCCCTTGCCTGCCAGCATCCCGACGTGGTCGACGAGCTCCCGCACCTTCTCGTGCCGGAGGTGCTGCTGCAGCGCGTCGTCCAGCCTGTGCGGGGCGAAGAGCTCGGCGCCCATGAGCTTCCGGAGCGCGCGCCAGCGCGGCGCGGTGGCGGGGAGCCACGCGACGGAGTTCGTGGAGTGGTTACATGTGACGGCGTCTGGCACGGACCTGTTGACGAAGACGGCGTCGTGCCTCTGCAGGAACTCGCGGGCGGCCTCCGGGGAGGAGGCCACCACGGTGGTCACCGTGCCCAGGCGGAGTCACATGAGCAGGCCGTGGGTTTTCGCGAGGCAAGCTACGGAGCGGTGCGGCTGGTCGCCGAGCAGGTGGATGCTGCCGATTCGTGGCAGCGGGCGGGGCCCTGGCGGGAGGTTGTTACGGTGACGATGACGACCGTGTGCGATTTGGTCCAGCAGGTAGACCGCGAGCGAGGAGACGGTAAGCCACGCTAGCCATGGCTACTCTAATTTTGATTGTGTGATGAAATAATTGCGTGTTCTTCGATTCGACAGCACATATATATATGTTGGATCCTATGTAAGTAAAGCGTACGCAAGTTCTGACAACTTGGCTTGTGTCATTCTGGTTTAATTTGTAGCCCGTTTTGCTATCATGTGTAGCCAACGCTGCTCAAGTAGTCAAGTCCATAAACTAGTAGGAGTAGCAGACTAGTGTTTTTTTTTTGTGACTGAGTAGCAGACTAGCTTGACCATCGCTATATATATCGCAGCCCTGGGCCATTGGTGTGTTAGCTTTAGCTTGCCTGTCCACAAATTGTTGAGAATCTCTCTTATTATCAAACCGGGAGAGTTTGGCCAGCTCTCGGCCCATCCACGTCACCCCAATTACTTCAGCCGTTGGATTCTTCGATCAACGGTCCTGGTTCCTCCCACCGGCTTCTACAATGTCTGCCTGGAAATATCTGCTCCCACCGCGTCCGCTGCCTCTCGAAGCCTCCCGTCGTACCGTCTCCCTCGACCTCTCCACGACGCTCGGCCCCCCTCTTCCACCCCTTCCTCTCTCTCTCCCGACGCGGCGACGCCCTCCTCCTCTCCTCGCCCCTTGCACCGCCAAGAAGTCGGTCGGGTCCATCGCCCATGGCTCACACGAGATCAACTTCGTTTTAGTCCCTAAGCGAAGCTAAGCGAGATGCCTCATGCCGGTGAGATAATGGCACGCCCTCACGAAAATTCGGGCGCCTCCTCCTCCTCCTCCTCCTCCAACACCACCACCACCACGCCGCTTCCTCTGGCGACGCAAGGCGCGATGTCCCAGCATCACCTTCCCTCTGCGCGGTCGCAACTGTGTTTAGGGTTTGGCCCCTCCGTCGCAATGATCGTCCCCCACGGCCACCAGTGAAGCGACGCCGGTGAGGCCACGACGCGACGGGCTCTCTAGCGGCGGAGGGACCTCCGTGCTGCCCGTCGATGACGACGGGGAGGTCACGTCAGCAACCTCGACGGTGGATCTGAAGCGGCCGCTCGCGGGGCCCCTCCCGGCGGTGGATCTGAGGCTGGAGCACGGCATGGGGCTCGCGTCACACTAACGGAGTCGGCTGGATTCTGCGGCGATAGCGGATTCATAGACGAGGCCTCCCCATCGCCATCGGATTCAATCGCATGGGCTCCACCGAGGGATTGTTCGGCCGGAGACATATATTTTTATATCCCGTATAGCCGCTCTCGCATATTTGTATTGCGTGGATCGCCGCCGTGGTCGCCACGGTGCTCGACGCGGCTTTGTCCCGCAGGTTCGTGCTTCCTCGCGCGCCGCGCTGGCGGCCCGATGTCGCACCTGGCCTGCTGCGTAGCGCCGCGCGTGGGACGCCATGGTGGCCGCCTCCTAACGGCGGGACGTCCTCGCCACGGAGGCGGCACGACAGCCCATGCCGGTGGCCGCACGCCGCGCGCTCTGCGCCGACATTCCTTCCCACCGCTCCACGTGTGCTCGACCAAACCCTAGCTACCTGCGCCGCCACTGCTTCCCCCGCACTGCCCCTTCCCGCCGCTCCGCATGTGCTCGACCAAACCCAAGAACTACTTGTGCTTGGATGGCCATGCCTCGACCGGGGTGGGTCCCCCACCATGGCGTTCTTTGGCGTGCCGAAGGCGTAAAGCATGGCCTAGAAATCGCGCTCGTCCTCATCTTCCCCCTCTCCCTTTCTCCCATCTGTGGCTACAAGATGGTGGCATTTTTCCCGATCTTGGGTGGGCCTCGTGGCTTGCGTGTTTGCGGTTTGTAGCTGCAGACCGGTCTCATGTGCTCCCGTTTCATCTTATTTTGTGATTTTGCTTTTGTCTCTCTAATTTGTCCCTACGTTGACTATGAATCGTGTTCTATTGGTTGACCTATAATGCCTGCAGCTCCAATGTTTGCCTTCTCTGTGTTCATCTCTGGGAGGACAGCACAATTGCTAGTTGCCACCTCACTACGGTTTGCTACAAAGGTTATGTAATCTCTCTCGACTTAGCTCCATATGAGTGCTCGGGCATTTTGAATGTTGGTCGATTTGCATGAGAGGCCACAACAGATAGTGTACTTCTCATCACCGCTTCTTGCCATCTTACCTCACCACGTTTCAGAGTGGTGGTCACTTAGTTCCTTGTCAACAGAGCACTAATTGATATGTACATTTCGATTGCCACAGCGATGTTCAACTCCAGTAATATTCTACATAGGTAGACTACTTTGAAGTTTTGGCATCTGCCATTTTTTTCTTCTTAGCCCTACCCTAAAAAAATTACGTACCCATTGCTCAAGCATATGATCTCGATGTTCATTCTCTTGTGAGGTAATGGCCATGCGTTGCCTCTGCGTCACCATCCCGTTATTTATATTATGCAATTTGTGACAAGAATCCGGTTGTCACCATGCCTTGAAGCTTCAAGTTGAAGAACAAATTATGATTGGTATGTTTCGAAGCCTCTAAAAATCCTGTCTTCATTGGGAAAAAAAATCCTCAAGCCTTTTCGAGCATCTTTTGCAAACACAAACCTTACGCCCCTTTTAAAACAACATGTTAGTTTGCAAAGAGAAATGTCACTAGGAATTACTATTATTTAGCTCACCCTTTCCTCGTCGAATTATATAGGCGTCGTCAGGTTGTATTTAATTGACATGTTGCGCATATACTCATAATTGAACTGGTGACGAAAGTGAGACCAAGGTAAACATTTGCAACTTTTCTCTCAACGATCGACATGGTCACCGTGATTTCCTTGCCGTTCTGTACGCCGGTGGGCTGGTTAAACCTTCTCTCCTTTCATGTTGATTTCTTACCTATACGCCACGCACATGGCGGGGGCTTTATATGTTTTTTTAACAAATACTGTTGGCGAAACGGCGTCGTGCCTGCAGAATCCTGCAGGAACCGATGGTGGTCACCATTTTTGGTACGTATATATAACAATGATGATTCTACTCTTTAGGGTCAGCTTTCTCCCTAACCCCCTCCCCTTCGATTTATGTATAAAAGCAATACTACTTCTTCTTCTCATGCTTACTATGATACGTCGCTAACTTTTTAAAACATAAAATGGAGATCAATCGATGTCATTGCAAGCTACCTGCAGACCGCATCGCAGCGTAAAGAAAAAAAAAGGTAGCCTTAGGATTATTTTGGTATATGATTTGTCTCTGTACCAACGTGAAAACATACATATACTATACTTAGGTTCTGCAACCATGATGAGCAAAATAGTAGGCAAAGTGCTTAATCTTCAATCTTTGATTATAGTTCTAATGTTTCCCAATATGCATATGAACATGACCTTTGTAGTGAAAGAAAATTAACATAGTATAAAAGGAATGGGAGAGGGGTGGAGTAATCAGTATTTGAGTGCTCTAAGTATTTATATTTATCTTAGCCATACATATAACCTAAGAGTTGTCCCGCTAAACCTGACATATTGCGAATATGAAAATACCATTTATTAATGCTTATTTCTCAAACCAAATTATTCAGAGTATATTTATTAGGGTTATCTCTATGGGAGTTGTATGAGGGTTTGGGATTGCATTACCTACATATGCTAATAATAGATTAGGAAGCAACAAAAATACGTGCTCCCTAACTTATAAGAATTTATTCATGCTATCTATTAGATTAACATATGACGTCCTTTGATCTATTATTATTCTCTTAAGAGTTGATATGATGATGTCAAAGAATCGATCCAGCGTGCCCTATGAAGACAACGGTGTGTCATTCTCTGTTTTGTTAGATTGGTAAACTCCTACCTACGCCAACGCATTTTTAGTTGGTTTGTTTCTAAATACTGGCATGGAAGTGACAAAGCTTTCAGTTTTCTGTACATGAGATATATACATTGAACTCCTAATATTGTTTCTATGCAAAGATTAAACAGATTTTTTTCCTGCACCTTAATCAAGTCATTTGCCGGCGCGCGCGATGGCGCACGTGATGGACTAGTATATATGCAAGGAGAGACGTAGGCAACGAAGAAATATAAAGGTGATTGGTGTCTGTACAGTGGATATATACAAGGACAATGTTAAGCCGCGATAAGTGTTCTTCTACCTTCGTCTTCTTCATCCCCACGCCCCTCCTCCGACGCCCCCTCCCCCACCCCCACCACCGATGGGCGGCGGCTCCCGCCGCCTCACCGCTTGTTGCGCATCGTCCACCCCAGCTCGTTGACCTCTCCCCCGCCCTTGCCCTCGGCAGCCGGCTCGCCACGCCACCCTCAACCCACCCCTGCCCCTTGACCCCACCCACCCTAATCCTAGGGCAGGGTGCCGGCGAGCTCCGCCGTGACGCCACCGTCGCCGGCCCCGCCCAACCCCTTCTCCCGTCGTCCTGCCCTGCCGCCATCTCTCCCACCACCACCGTCGTGTCACAGCCGCCTCCCCCGCCCCGAACTCCCTTATAGAGCCATCGAAGATGAGTTTCCCTAACCCAGCTGGAACCCTAACCCTAACACTGTGCCCGTCTTCTTCCTCTCCGGCGGGGCGCAGGTATGAGCACGTGGGCGTGGTGTGGTCATGTGGGAGAGAGAGAGGAGGGTGGGCCAGCCCGCGTCGCGCCGTCCGCGCTCCACGCGACGGTCGCGTATTACCTTTTCCTTATATACAAGGGATGTTCAAACTTCAATGATAGTTTGAGTTGTTTATGAAAAAATTAACCTTTCACCACCCAAGATTAGTTCACTTACACTCCTTGCTTTAGCTTGTTCCTCAGCAAATCCCTGTACGTGGCTGATGAATCAATAGTCTGGAGATGGACTAAACCTATGTACGTCTTCCGGGCTATTGGCTACATTTTCATACCATATCACTACATTCATTTTATCTGTCTAGAATTTCTTTGCTTTTTAAGTTTGTTCCTCGCACTTCGTCAGACCAACAACCAACCGGGACATAGTATAGCATTATATTATTACTACTAGCGCCCCTTGGCTTCGGCTTCGTTCTATCTTTACAAACATTCTTCTAGTATCTTTGGTGCATTATCTTGACTACAAAATGGAAGATACACAAAGACACATATTGAGACTATATATAAACAAATAGTGAATCAATTAATTTGTGGGACTACAAGCAGCCGACACATGCATGGGACCTAGCTCCTCTATTTGTGGAGGCATTCGGACGCAATGGTGGTAGGTGGATCCAATGGTGGAGAATCAGACAATTGATAGGTAGATCCGACGACAAAGAACACTGTTGAGTGAACATAAAACCCGATAGTGTTAAGAAAATGTCACTACTGGCTCGTGGCTTAATCCGACGATGATATATCACCGTTAGGTCATAGCCTTAGCCAGCAGTGATATGGCACTTATCACTTGTAGTTTGTGGCTTGTTTTGGTAGTGACATGTCACTGTCGGGTGGTGATTTGAGCTGGTAGTGATATGTGCCTTTAGTGCCGGGTGAATAACTTCTCCCAAATTTTTTGAATCCTAGGCTTACGAACCGACAGTGATAAGTAATCACTGCCAGCTCCAACACAAGCGGCAGTGATGCTCCAGTAGTGATTAAGTGTTCTGGTGTAGTGTCAGGCTCCACGCCTCCACCACATAGATATAAGTGCCTAAATTCATGTTTAAGTGAAAAATCGTATGGACTGTTGGTAGCACTTTAGGGCGATGCACATCATGGACGGCTTGACCTCCTCATCGGAGTCAATGAGGTACAACACCTTGCCTTCATCTGGGATCCAGTCAAATCCACCATAGTCATCGCTCGAGGGGGGAGAAATGCTCTCGAGCGTTGTACGTCTGGGTCTTCACGTTCCACCCGTGGCCGCTGGCCATTGCTGCGCGCCCGAGGGAAGAGGAGGAACCGATGAGGGTTTGGAGAGGAGTAGGCAGAATGAGTGAGGGAGGTATTAATTATAGGAAACCAGAGACGGCTCGCTATTCAGCCGCCTCTCCAAATGGATCTATAGAGGTGGTTGGTATCTCTAGGCGCCTCTATAGATCCATTTGTAGAGGCGGCTGGATAGCGAGCCGCCTTTGAATTGAAGATGCCTCTACAGAGGCGGACTATTACACAGGGCACTAAAGCGGCAGCTCATCAAAAGGCGCCTCTATAGTTAAAGTGCTCACGTTCCCAAAAATCATTTGTAGTAGTGTTAGTTAAAGAAAATACACATTTTTCCTACCTTTTCTAGTACATATAGTAGGGTTTTGGGAGTTTGCAGCCAATCATTTTATCGATTGAGTATTAAAATCATCAATGCCATGATACTTTGGCACATTAGACCTGTTTGTATTTGACTTGCGAACACATGGTTGATATGTGTCCATGTGTGATGAATGATTGTCTAGAGATGATCAAACTTGTGTTTAGTGTTGAGACTAACCATGGAGTAAGTGTGGTGTATGTGCAACATGTCTCTTGCCTTGTGATGTGCAGGTGTTGAGCGTTGAGATGGTCGATGGGAATGGAGAAGGTCAAGCGAATTCATGCCGATAGACTAAAAGCGGTGAAGGATTGAAAGGACCTAGGATGTTGCCTAGAGGGGGGTGAATAGGCGTTTCTGAAAAAATCAACACCTTTAAAAGCGGAAACGATTAGTAATAGGAGTTTCCAAAATGGAAACTCCAAATCAGAGTAATACCACCCCTCACAAGTTAGCCACAAAGTATATAAAAGATACTAGATAAACCTAGGGAGCCAAACAGCGGCAACCAAAGAGTTGAATCAAAATGCACTAATCATTAATGTCGGAAGTCCCGACGTTTGGGTCAGAACTTCCGACGTGTCGGAAGTCCCGACGATTGGGTCAGAACTTCCGACGTGTCGAAGTCCCAACAGTTTGAGTCGAACTTAGCATAAGCTCGTCAAGACTTCCGACCCTACGGAAATGAACTACAAGTGCTAAAATGAACTTTGTGATGCCGATAACTTACAAACCCACTTCCTAGTGGTAAGGTAAGGTGTTGGGTCACTCTCTTGACGTTGATAAGCCACCAATCCGAAGATCGAGTCCCAAACCCTAAGAAATAGCTAGAGAGAGGGAGACAACCAAATACAAGTAATTTCGAGCAAATCACAACAACAACAAGCACGCGGGAGACAAGAATTTATCCCGAGGTTCGGCAACCCCACAAAGGAGCTCCTACGTCCTCGTTGTTGAGGTGACCACTTTGGTCGGAGTCTCTTCCACCTCCTTGCCTCACTCAAGGATACCACAAAGGTCACTTGAGTTTCTTCACTAGAAAACAAGGGTAATACAAACTTCCCAAGGCTCTTCCACAAGATGGAAGCTCATGGGCGACGCCTCGCCGGCTAGGGGAAAATCCCCAAGAGTAACAAATGCAAATCAAACCGGCTTGGCGAAGAAATCAAGTGCTCAAGCTTGCTCAAAGTGTTTTTCTCACTCAATCCACTCTCCAATCACTCAAACCCTTTAGGAATTGAAGTTGGAGGCAAAGGAGAGAAGAGTGGCGAGCCTAGAATGCTTGGGGCTATTTTGGCGAGTGTTCGTTGCAATGAAATGAGTAATAACGGTTAGAATGAAGGAGACGGGTATATATACACAAAGGCAAAATCTAACCGTTCGAGATCTCGTCGGGAGTTCCGACGCAGATCTCGGGACTTCCGACGTATGAAGAAAACACTGTTCATGCGAGGTCAAAGTCCACTCGAGACAGCCAACGTCGGAACTTCCGACTAACGTCGGGACTTCCGACTGTCGGAACTTCCGACGAACGTCGGGACTTCCGACGAACGTCGGGACTTCCGACGAGCACAGTCAGCAGGTCAGTAGAACCATCGATGCCAGGACTCCCGGCTTGGGTCGGGACTTCCGACGTCCACAGTCACCGCGCAGGCTGTGACTGGGAGTCAGCACTTCCGGCAAGAGTCATGACTTCCGACTGTCGGGAGTTCCGGCTTACGTCGGGACTTCCGACACCGACAGTCACAGAAAATTATTCTATGTGCTCGTGAAGTGCTAGAGTGTCTCTCTTTTGATTTTATTATTATGCTTGAGCACTCTATCTTCCTCATACCACCTAAACTTGCATCCCTCTTAATAGTACGGCATACCTATTAACTCAAGATCAAAAGAAAAACGAAATTAAACCTTTTGAGTTGATCTTCTTTGAAATTGATGCCGTGTCTTTCAATCTTCATCAAGTGAGGGTGCCAACATGTCAATATTGATCTTGTCACTTGAGCATAGCCATCTTGAGCACGTGACTTGATTCCATTCATCAAATATGAATAACTCCAAAAAGTATCAAGTCACTTCTATCAAACATTCCAATAGTGATTTGATCCTCCACATAAACATGGCCATCATAGCTTGATTAGTACCTCAACTAAATGCAAGTACTTCCTTCTTCACCCTAGCTAGGTTCTTGGCCGCCAAGCCGTCGCTTGCCCTTCACCCTTGCTTAGTACCTCGAAGCCTTTCCTTGCTATCTTCACCATCTCAAGCCATCAAGTCACATCTTGTGTTGAATCATCCATTCATGTATTGCCATCTTTTTCATTTCAATTTAGCAAGCTTCAAATATGAGACCATTCCATATGCAATCCCTTATGTCTCATTAATTGACTCTTATCGTGCTTGCTTTCACATAGATCATTGAAATCCCACAATAAATAAGCATTTGCATGAATTCCATTTGCATTGTTGTCTTGTGCTTGAACTAGATTGTTTATACAACAATACATCATTTTGGCTTTATACAATTTCATCAAGTATCGTGTGAGATAATCAACTTCTGTCTAACACTTAGCAAACATGTTAGTCCTTTAATCGTGTTGTCATTCAATCATCCAAAACTCACTAAAGGGCTAGATGCACTTTCAATCTCCCCTTTTGGTGATTGATGACAACCCGATTAAAGCTTACTAAAAAGATATAAACAATTAGGCTTTTGGATTCAATGATTTATGAGAGGCTCCCCCTTAATGTGTGCAATATGAATTGAATTCATAAATGACCTCAAATGTCAATTTGCACATACTAAAACACATAGGAGATCCCCCTTAAATCATTGCATCCGTGGGGTGCAAGTGTGTATCAAAATAAAACCATGATGCATATGACATGATATATCACACAAGACTAAACAAAAAGCATCACACCATACAAAGTCACTCTAAAACATGCATGGTCCTTATGAAAGTAAATACATCATATATATCACACACATAGCACTCATCACAAAGATTTCTCAAGTCATATCTCTCCCCTTGTCATAGCTAGTCTCCCCCTTTCCTAGCTAGACACAAGGTTGCATTCTTGAAGCATTAAACATATCTCTCCCCCTTAAGCTTTCATCTCTCTCCTCCTTAAGCTTTAATCATATCTCTCCCCCTTTGTCATCTATCGCCAAAAAGGGTCACACAAAGCACAAAGGGTGCTTAAGGTTAAAACTTTGTACTAATCTCTCCCTCTTTGTATTAACCTCTCCCCCTTTGTCATCTTAAAGAGGTTGTACTTGTCACTTGTTTGCAATTCAAAATAGATCAAGTACATGGGTTTACTAGCTCATGAACAAACTCATACACTAACCACTAGATCATATAATCATTCAGGCAATAGTGGTAGTCTATGAATCTAAAAATTTTCATTTGTAGTGCATGATCCTATAAGCATGTACTATATGCACTAACCGCATACTAGTAAGGGATGAAAAATGATCATGCACAATACAATGATACCTTTGCTATGTTGGAGAGGAAGATAGTCATATAGATTTCAATTCATTTCTCCAGTAGCACCATGAAGTCCAATTATAAGCTTGGTGAAGACCAATAGATACCAATTCTTTGAATTCCTATTCTTCACCCATATGAATTGAGAATCACTAATGATCAAGTGCACTTTTCTTGTTGTGGTTGGCTTGCTTCTTCTTTGATCATTGCTTGCTTGAGAGAACTGAAAGATGCACCACTTGTAATACCACTTGAAATTTCATGATACCACTTGAAATTTTATGACTTGTTCTCTTTTGGGTGTTGCTTGCTTTTTAGACCAATCTCTTGATTTTCTTCAACCAAGTACCTCAAATGTCCCTTTTAGATTACCACTTAGATTTTAGCCATCCAAGCCTAGAGCGAAGTGACCTCTCTCCAAAGAACCATCCTTGATACTCACTTGAAATAACTTGAAAGAAAATCACTTGATCCACTTGAAAGATTTTGTTTGATTGATCCATATTATTGGACTTAATTTGATGAATAACTTTAAATCATTCTTTAAGTCCTTTTCTTTCTACTTGTTTAAGTCATTTTCTTTCTATCAAAAGATCTCCAATTATCACTAGAATTTAAACTCCATCTTCATCTTGATCTTGGTCTTGATCTCTAGCTTGAGTACCAAATGTGTACTAGATACACTCTTCAAATAAATTGTCTTGTACGCATCATTTGTCATGCTTCTATCTCAAACCAAAACCAAAACATAGGTACCTCAATCACTTATAGATATGATTCTAATTTGCGGACCTTTGAATCTAAGTGACTTTTGATCAATCCGATAATTGTCACTTTCCTGGCAGATTCTGTACTCTTCAAAGAATAAATCATATCTCCCAAAGTACATATCCAAAAACCACGAAATTTGGTGAAGATGTGACACACTAAGTCTTCTAGTAGCTGTAAAAATTTGAGCTTCTTTGGACTTCTATATTGCTACCAGATTTCATATCTTTCCACACAGGTACATGCTGAAAACTGCTGCACTATAGCTGACAAGATCTACTCCAAATCCGAAGTATCACTTATCCAAATCTCATGAAATTTGCACAGCAACTAATACCATAAGTGTAGAGCATGCAGACCAAATTTCAAGCCAATACAAATAGATTTGATTACTCAAACATGTCTATGATCACTGCTAGCTTAGATTTTCAATATTGGACAGATTTCAATAATTGAGCCATTTTTCTCCAAATTGAACCAAACTTGAAATCAATTTGTTTGAATACTCTCACAAGACATATGTCCATTCAAACCACTTACTAGAAGAAATCTTATGAACATATCCAATCAAACCAACTTCAAACTTGATTACTTAAGCATTTAATCCATTCAAACATCTCATAGCAAGCAACATATGCATATATATCCAATTCAATTAACTCATATGCACCCAAATAAACTTTGACCAACAAGAGATATACCTTGATAGCTTATGATCGTCTTTGCAAGCTTCAACTCCACTTATTTGCATGCCTTCAAATATATCAATAAATTCCTACAACTTGAATATGACACTTGTATGTTGATAGCATATGGACTTCACTCAATTTTGACTTGGCATTGGGATAGAATTGCACTAGGCTTCAATACTTGACTCAACATAAGATGAACAATAATAATTCCATTGAATCAAGTCTCCAATGCCATGGTACCTACAAGCGATCATCCACTTTTCGATGGTACCCAAGCTAGTTTGGGTCCTCCCATGTTAGATTTAACATACTTAGGCATAGCCTTAGTATGAATAAGCGGAATATTTTTGCAATACTAACCAATAGGGTACCATGACAAACCTTCCTAGGCATAATATTTGCATTAATTGAAATAGGCTTAGGATTCTCACTTAGGGGACATGAATTAGCCAAGAATTGATTTTCTCTTTTTGAATATTTGGCAAATTTATGATTTTCAAAATTTGAGAGATTTTAGTGGGACATAGGGATATTTATAGACTTGAGAGAACCATGTCACATGTGATTAGGCAAATAATCAACCAAGGGTAGCAACAATCACAATATGACATGACTAGGTCACAAAGACCCAAAAACCACATGATTTTCAAAAACCACACCACCTACACATGCTAGTTAGGGATTTTGTAAAACATCTATCCTATATCACACAAATGCACACACTAGCATATAAAGGGCCTTAGATGCACTTACAATGCATGTATGTAAATACATACCTTTGCCTTGAGCCCACAATATCACCATTGAGATAATACATGGCACGACAACATCATGTTGACCTCATTTGTCAAATAATCATACCATATATGAAATCAATTTTCATCCAAAGGACTACAAATAATGCTAGATAAATTTGTTAGTCCACAATATCACCACTGAGATAATACATGGCATTACAACATCATGTTGACCTCACTTGTTAAATAATCATACCATATATGAAATCAATTTTCATCTAAAGGACTACAAATAATACTAGATAAATTTGTTAGTCCACAATATCACCACTGAGATAATACATGGCATGACAACATCATGTTGACCTTACTTGTCAAATAATCATACCATATATGAAATCAATTTTCATCTAAAAGACTACAAATAATACTAGATAAATTTGTTAGTCCACAATGGTGCAAAATAGAAACCAAGCTCCCCCTAAATAAGTACCACAAGTAATTTGAATGACTTTCAACAAGCACTTTATTCTTTTAAGAATTTGGGAGTTAATTTTCTATTTTGACCAACACAAAGTAATTTGCCATATTTAAATTTCGTTGAGACATACTCACAACCCACTTAGGTTTGATAGATCACAAGCTTCCGAGCAAATTAAGGATATATGAAATCATATGGATCAAACCTCAATTGCATTCCAATTAGTGCTCTGGTTCCTGCCATACCAGACCGCCCCTGTGAGACATACCGAACACGTCCGGCATGTGAAGAACATAAACACTTTTCCTTTCTCGCCTTACTGGCCATACCGGACATGTCCGGTAGGCGCAGGATGTAAACAATTGAAGCGCTACTTATGATTCTTCGTTTTAGCTCTAGTACTTCTTGTATACATGCATCGAACAATTACATTGCTCTACTAGAGAGCCATTAAAAGCATCACATGGCAAACATGATAATTATTAAATGACACTAATTAGCCACTTCCAATTATTTCATAAATATACTTATTTGTGAGCCATTTAGCACTAAACACAAAGTGGCTATCCTATAAGGTTTTTAGGTACTTGTTACCAATGGTAGAGATGAAGTAAATGATATGGTCATTGATTTATCTTTGGGTCAACCATATATGAGATTATGATAAAAATTGATTGATAGATTGAGTGAATATTTTCAATTTACTTGCTCAACCACCCAAGCTTCCATCTCATCACCAAGTACCTACATCATTAACCTAAGCACACTTTGGTACCCAACTCTTGTTGGGTCCTTTTAGGTTAGTCAACAAGTGCTTAGGCACCCAAATGGCTTTAGCACTAGTTTGTGGTGAACACATCACCTTGCTAGTGTTAACTCCGTTTGTGGTCTTCCTAAGCATATTATCATAAACAAATGTGTTTGGCTTAGGATGTTACCATTTGGGCAATCATAACTTAGATGCCCTTTTCTCTTACAAGCATAGCATATGCGGCCTTTGCTTGCTTTTATGCTTGTTTTGCTTGTATGGACATCTATCAACCTTGTGGCCCATCTCATTGCATCCATAGCATCTTCTTGTTGCAACTTGGGCTTCCTTTCTTGCATCTTTGTACATTGGGCATTTCTTGGTAGGATGCCCCAATTTCTTGCTCATGAGACAAGCGCTTTGTCCATCACTCTTCATTTGCTTGGCCTCCTTGGTAGAAGCCTTTTGATGGCGGCTTCAATCTTGTCGGCCCAACTCTTGTGAGGACACATAGCCGACTCATGTCCATTCACTCCACAACCATAGCATAGTCTTTTTCATGTTTCTTGCTCTTGATTGTGTTGGCCTTGCTTGAAATGTGATTCTTTTGTTGGGATTTGGAGGAAGCAAGGTTTGAACCCTTCTCAAGCTTCTTCACCATGTTAACACGGTTATCTTGAGAAGGTTGTGCTCTCTCCTTACCCTTCAATCGAATCACATCATTTCTTAGCCTTTCCACTTCTTCCTTAAGCTCTACATTTTCTATAAATTTTTGCTCAATCGAAGATTGGCTTGCTTTAGAAGCACACTCATTAGTACAAGAAATATTCAATTGAGAGTGTGTACAAGTGAGTGTGTGAGTGGGAGGTTGAGATGATTTTACCGTTGTAATCACAACCTCATGAGCCACCTCAAGCATAATGCTTGATTCTACTAATTCTTCATGAGAGCACTTGAGATGAACATAGTTTGCTTGTAGCACATTATAATTGCTTGAGAGTTCATCTAATTTTGCCTTGAGCTCAAAGTTTTCCTTCTCTAGTTGTGAAACACTAGAAGAGCGAGTTAGTAACTAAAGTATGCTCAATTGATAATTTCTCATACCTCTCATTTATGGCCTTTAGCTCTTGCAATTTGGAGATGAGAAACTTTTCTTGATTTTGAAGTGATTGCTCTTGTTTCTCATTCTCTTCCTCTAGCTCTCATCATTCTTCTCAACTAGCTTCATGAGAATGAGCTTGTCTTTGTTGCTTAGATGATCAAGAGTGTAGCTATCTTCAATTTCAATATCACTCTCTTCTTGATCATCTACTCGTGCTATCTCCTTGGCTTGATCTTTCTTGCTAGCCTTCTTCTTGCTTTTCTTGGCCATGAGACACAAGTGATGAGTATCATGAGATCTGAGGTTGACTCATCACTTGGCCACCACCGAGGCTTGAACCTCTTGCTCTCGGCTCAGCGCTCTTGAGGTCTTGTGAGGCTTCTTTGCTGCATGAAGACATAATGGACATATTTTCCATTGACTCGACCTCAAGTGCATCATCGCATTTGGATTTTCCATATAACTCAACGAGTTTGATCCAAATGAGATGAGCACTCTCCGGAGGTGGTTGTCCATTGAATATTGCCTCATCTTGAACCTCTGCACTCAATGTACTCAAAATGATATTAATAGCTTGAGCATTGAGTTGCACGCATATCTCTTCCTCTTTTGATAAATTCTTATAGTTGCTCCAATCAACTATAGGAAGAGGTATGCTTGCAAACACAATATGCTCAACAAGAGGACTAATATCTCTAAAAGCATTGAGTACATGAATTGACCAAGGTAGAAAGTTTGAACCATTATTTTGGAGAAGCACCGGCTCCAACTCGATAGGCGTCGACATCCTTTTCTCACGGCGGTGAAGCTTTAGGTGAGAACCTCGCTCGATACCAATTGAAAGGACCTAGGATGTTGCCTAGAGGGGGTGAATAGGCGTTTCGAAAAAATCAACACCTTTAAAAGCGGAAGCGATTAGTAATAGGAGTTTCCAAAATGGAAACTCCAAATCAGAGTAATACCACCCCTCACAAGTTAGCCACAAAGTATATAAAAGATACTAGATAAACCTAGGGAGCCAAACAGTGGCAACCAAAGAGTTGAATCAAAATGCACTAGTCTGTTAATGTCGGAAGTCCCGACGTTTGGGTCAGAACTTCCGACGTGTCGGAAGTCCCGACGATTGGGTCAGAACTTCCGACGTGTCAGAAGTCCCAACAGTTTGAGTCAGAACTTCCAACGCAAACTGTCAGCACTTCCGACCCCTACGGGAAATGAACTACAAGTGCTAAAATGAACTTTATGATGCCGATAACTTACAAACCCACTTCCTAGTGGTAAGGTAAGGTGTTGGGTCACTCTCTTGACGTTGATAAGCCACCAATCGAAGATCGAGTCCCAAACCCTAAGAAATAGCTAGAGAGAGGGAGACAACCAAATACAAGTAATTTCGAGCAAATCACAACAACAACAACAAGCACGCTGGAGACAAGAATTTATCCCGAGGTTCTAAGCAACCCCACAAAGGAGCTCCTACGTCCTCGTTGTTGAGGTGACCACTTTGGTGAGTCTCTTCCACCTCCTTGCCTCACTCAAGGATACCACAAAGGTCACTTGAGTTTCTTCACTAGAAAACAAGGGTAATACAAACTTCTCAAGGCTCTTCCACAAGATGGAAGCTCATGACGCCATGGCTAGGGGGAAAATCCCCAAGAGTAACAAATGCAAATCAAACCGGCTTGGCGAAGAAATCAAGTGCTCAAGCTTGCTCAAAGTGTTTTTCTCACTCAATCTACTCTCCAATCACTCAAACCCTTTAGGAATTGAAGTTGGAGGCAAAGGGAGAGAAGAGTGGTGAGCCTAGAATGCTTGGGGCTGTTTTGGCGAGTGTTCGTTGCAATGAAATGAGTGGCCAACGGTTAGAATGAAGGAGACGGGTATATATACACAAAGGCAAAATCTAACCGTTCAGATCTACGTCGGGAGTTCCGACGCAGATCTCGGGACTTCCGACGTATGAAGAAAACACTGTTCATGCGAGGTCAAAGTCCACTCGAGACAGCCAACGTCGGAACTTCCGACGAACGTCGGGACTTCCGACGAGCACAGTCAGCAGGTCAGTAGAACCATCGATGCCGGGACTCCCGGCTTGGGTCGGGACTTCCGACGTCCACGATCCACCTGTTGGTGTGGCTGGGAGTCGCACTTCCGCAAGAGTCATGACTTCCGGTACCGTCGGGAGTTAAAACTACGTCGGGACTTCCGACACCGAGCGATCCTGAAAAATTATTCTATGTGCTCGTGAAGTGCTAGAGTGTCTCTCTTTTGATTTTATTATTATGCTTGAGCACTCTATCTTCCTCATACCACCTAAACTTGCATCCCTCTTAATAGTACGGCATACCTATTAACTCAAGATCAAAAGAAAAACGAAATTAAACCTTTTGAGTTGATCTTCTTTGAAATTGATGCCGTGTCTTTCAATCTTCATCAAGTGAGGGTGCCAACATGTCAATATTGATCTTGTCACTTGAGCATAGCCATCTTGAGCACGTGACTTGATTCCATTCATCAAATATGAATAACTCCAAAAAGTATCAAGTCACTTCTATCAAACATTCCAATAGTGATTTGATCCTCCACATAAACATGGCCATCATAGCTTGATTAGTACCTCAACTAAATGCAAGTACTTCCTTCTTCACCCTAGCTAGGTTCTTCGGCCGCCAAGCCGTCGCTTGCCCTTCACCCTTGCTTAGTACCTCGAAGCCTTTCCTTGCTATCTTCACCATCTCAAGCCATCAAGTCACATCTTGTGTTGAATCATCCATTCATGTATTGCCATCTTTTTCATTTCAATTTAGCAAGCTTCAAATATGAGACCATTCCATATGCAATCCCTTATGTCTCATTAATTGACTCTTATCGTGCTTGCTTTCACATAGATCATTGAAATCCCACAATAAATAAGCATTTGCATGAATTCCATTTGCATTGTTGTCTTGTGCTTGAACTAGATTGTTTATACAACAATACATCATTTTGGCTTTATACAATTTCATCAAGTATCTGTGAGATAATCAACTTCCTGTCTAACACTTAGCAAACATGTTAGTCCTTTAATCGTGTTGTCATTCAATCATCCAAAACTCACTAAAGGGCTAGATGCACTTTCAAGGATGAACATGGAATCTTAGACCGAGGGCTAGAGGATAGAGCATGGATGGCTAGCACCTGGTGACATTGACGAGCAAGTTTACATGTGGAGACGGCGTAGACCAAGTCAAGACGGTGGTTGACCAAGTCAAGCAGGGGCATGAGGACTTGGTGATCGGGCAATCAAGGATGAGTGGTGACATGCGTCAAGATCATGGAGGAAGCGTAGAGGATACACGACTCCAACTAGGTTTGGCGGTTTTGGCTTCAAAACCATGGGCGACAGGTTTGTTGGGTTTGGGCCTCAAAACAAAATGTGGATCTCGGGGTAGCATGTGGCGTCATCAGAGAGCTTGGGTCAAGGCAAAGCATCTTCATGAAGGGATCGTGGTCATCGGTGCTTAGAAGTCAACTTGGACCATTATGCCCCTGGAGGTTAAGTGGTTCAAGGAAATATCTAAGGGTAGGCTTGAAAATGTGTAATAGCTCTATAAATAAAAGAAGGGGCTGCCCCAAGCCAGCCATCTCCTCTACTTGCATTAGTCTTAGTCTTTCTGCTTAGGACTAGCCAGGGCTTTGAAACGCTGAGAGGAGATATGCAGTCGAGAGAGAATACCTCTGTCTGTATTTGTCCCACCAGTAAGAGGGGAGATGTTTGGAGGAGGCTAGACCTTGAAAAGAACTTGATCTGATTTGTAATATACAGAACTTGTCCTTTGGAATTCGAGTTCTTGATTGTCTCTTTGAAATATCAAGTTGTATACAACAGCTGCTGCAACTATAGATGTCAATTTGTTTACAATGAATCCGACTACTTTTTTTTATTTTTCTGATAATCTTTGCATAGCTCAGCATGTACTAAAATGTTGCTGTCAGCTTGTCATAGATGGGATTATTCTTTTGTAACCAACTATTCTCTACATGTATTTCAAGCCACGCCTCTTACAATTCTTGCAAACTAAATAGGCACAGGGACAAACTTTTGAAACTATCTATTTTGTACATAACTTGACTACTAATTAAAAAGGTTTTTCTATCTCACTTGGTACGATAAAATGTAAACTTAGTTAACGAATAGATGTGCAATGCATCAATGACCTAGGGAAGTCAAATTTAGGCATTATGTTACCATGCTAAAAAGATCGATCAAATTATCTCTTGTTAGCCTAATTCAAGTGTTATGTCACATGTGCACAGCTTTGCTGCTTCCATTGGATAAGTAGGAAGTATGTTGACCATAACTAGCGTGTTTAGTCGAGAAGTAGACACTGTTATGTAGGGTATTTAGGCAGATGAGTATAATGGTTAAGGTTAAGCAAAATTTTAGATTTTAGAAAAAACATGCCTTCATGCAACATCTTTTGTCATGTGCTCATATGGTGCATATTCAATTTTGTATCCTACAAATGGGATAATTTGTTTCTTGTGCCGTCTTTTTGTAGTATCTTGTTGGTGGAATACTCTTGATAAAATCCCTGTATAATTTATAAACAATTTATTTTTGGCTATCTCATCCTTATCAGCTGAAGTCTTTTTCTGTATTTGCAATTTTTGATCAGTAATGTGTGAAGGTTCAAAGTTCTATGGGGTTTGATTGCTAAGCACACGAGGATAGGATTGATTCGAGTATTCAACAATCCGTGACCATTTTTTATTGATCCATTTGCAGTCAGTCTCGTTCTACTTCATGTTCAATTACTAAACTTGACAACACCAATTTACCTATACAGCTAGATTTTTCCTTTGATACATCCTACAACAAATAACTTTGAGCTGAAAAGGCGGTGAAAGCTAGCGTATGGAAATTAAACTTATTTTGCAGGATGTGGTAGTATTGTATTGATTTTGAACCCGACAAGATCAAGATTATCTAATATGAGCTAGATTATGTGTCAAACATGTGTATAATCATGTTTTGCTTTTTTTTTGTATGCATGATTTTTTTTCTTTTATTATATTGCTTCTAAAGTTTATGGTCATTTTCTTTGGTTTTTCACTTGCATGTTCCTGTTTTTTCAATTCTTTACGTAGTGGTTCGGTACATAGGAACCTCATGGGACCAATCCACGTCAATCGAGCCGATCCAAACGATTTAGTTAATTAAGCAAGGGATTGTCACCACCTATCAGGGTGGACGAAGGGGATCTAACTCAGTCCCCCTGTGGGTGATTTCTCCCCTGGACGACGAGATCCACGATATCCAAACGAAGCCCAGGACGATCCATGTACAGGTGATTGGTGTCTATACAGTGGCTATATACAAGGGGTGTTCAAACTTCAATGATAGTGTGAGCGGTTTAGACGGCCAAATTTAACCTTTGACCACCCAGGATTAGTTCACTTGCATGCACTCCATGCTTTAGTTTGTTCCTCAACAAATCCCTGTACGTGGCTGTTGAGTCAATAGTTTGGAGTTGACTAAACCTATGTGCGTCTTCAGGCCTAATTGCTACATTTTCTTACCATATATATTCATTTTATATGTGTATGCATGGTATAGAATTTCTTTGCTTTTTAAGTTTGGTCTTCGGTTCGGGCTCCACCACATAGGTGAGAGATGCCTAAATTCATTATGTCTAGGTGAAAAATCATATGGACCATTGACAGCACAAGGCATGGCAAGGCAGGAGATGCCTAAATACATTTTCTTCTTTTTTTTCATTTTATTTTATCCTTTTTCTTCAACTTGTGCAGTATTTTAGAAGTTTTCATGTTCCACACATGGCGTATCAGTATCTTGTAATGTTTTTTGCGAGACCCATGTAGACACTAACATACACGAGCGCACACTCAACTCTACGAACGCACGCACGCACACCCTATCCCTACCATACCAGATGATATGTTCTCAATTATTCACATAGGAATCTATTATGTGATTTTTCTTTTATTCTATTATACTTTATATTTTATTATTTATTTAGTTTGGTTTTTATTTTTCTTTTCTCTTCAGTTCCTTTTATTTAAAAAAAAACTCGGCCTGCGGTGGACAGACAGCCCGCGCAACTTTGTGCTTAAGGTAGAAGAGACCTTTCACGCAGGCCGAGAAAACCCCCGAACCCCATGCCCCGCCCTCACATAGGGGTCCGTTACCCTGTGAGTAGGCCGATCCATTTACCTGTGCTTTGGGAAACACGGGACAGGCGAGGGGATTTTTTTACCTCTGACAGGCGAACGAGCGCACCCGCGGGGGCTCGAACCCTGCACGCGAGGGTCCTTATTTTATTTTTATGTTTGTTTATTCTTTTTTGTTTTATTCTAATTTTTTTTCTTTTTTCTTTTCATGTTATTTTGGTTTCTTTGTTTCGTGAGATCCCTCTGTTCCAAAATATTGCACATCTTCAAGAAGTTAATTAACTAACCTAAAGTTTGACTATAGATAATAAGGAGAGAGAGTGACCCTCCAGCGCATAAGACTGTCTCCAACGAGGAACCCATATGGGCACCCAAACCCAAAATAGGCAGCGATGGATCTAAAATCAGCCTCCAATAGAGTACCTATCCGGGTGACCTATTTTTGGTTGCCTGAGAGACACAATCCAAATATATACATCCTCTCTCCTGGAAACCCATTTACAGAAAGGATTCTCTTTTGGATCTTGTTGTTGGAGAAGATGCTGAATAGACATTAAGTCTGCAGCGCTACCCAAAAGATGAATAGATCTTTTATTTTGGGTGTTGCTTGTCGGAGATAATCTAACAAACCAAACTACGTAAGTGTGAATGGCCGTCGTATATGCAGTCATGAAGACACGCTCATGCCTCATGCAGTCATTCTGGTGCCCCACACTAACACCCACACCTCCGCGCTAGAGGCGGGACAGGCCGAGCCATACCACGCTTTGCCGCTTCGGACGTGACCGGCATGCGAGGTACGTCCGACTACGCTACTATGGACATGGTAAGTCCTTCGGCCCAAACACACCTTCTTGTCGTACCCGTCCAAGCAGGAACCTTAAAATGTCTTTGCTTATTTTCTTTATCCGCTCATAACATACAAAAAATATATTTTATTTGTACTATTTTTATGAATTTTTTTAATAATTTCATAATCCCATTCAAGAATTAGATAATAAAAATTAGATCGTAACAACACCGTGGATGCACTTATGTGTCATTTCCGTGCTGTGCTGGCCTAAGCACGCAGGGCTGGTCCTGAGTCTCCGTGGACCCAGAACGAAACTAAAATTTTGGACCTTTTTATATAAACATAATAATACTACTAAGTACTATTTATATATTGCTAGTATATATATACACACATATACGAAATATTACTATTCATATGAAATAATTTGTATATACATGTTAAAATACTTAAAAAAATTCTTCTAACATTCATCGATGCGAAATCATCAGTGAGGATGTCAATATCAATCTCATCCAACAAACGCTTCTCAATGCATAATGTTATTAATTCATTTAACCTCTCTTGTGACATTGTAGATCTCAAATAGTTCTTTAGTAATTTTAGTTTTGAGAAACAATTAGTCGCCCTGTTCGTTTGACTTATAAGCCGTGCTTTTTCAGCCAACGAACAATATTTTTCTCTCACAATAAATCAGCCAACAATACTTTCAGCCATGGCTTATCAGCCAAGCAAACATGCCAAGTATATGCAATTTCAAATAATATCAATACGCTAGCAAAAAAAATCACAAAGATTAAACAATTATACACTACCTTAGGAGTCTAAGTGCCTGACACATTAATATTTGAATACTCTAGCGTCGGTCGTACATTGTTAGGGATGACAGAGATTTATACGTGATTTGTTGGTTGCTGCTGCCTGCCTGCTGAAAGCATGGCTGCCTGGAATACGTCGTCGCCCTATGCGGATCACCGTGCAGACGTGCTCCGCTGGCGACTCGCTGCCTGGCGGCGGCGGTGCCTACCGTGAGTCGTGAGGAAGCCGATAAGTCAGAGGAGAGAGGAGACGAGTCGCGTGATCACGGAGACGTGGATAAAGACATACTGTGTTGATTTATCTGCCGTATGTTTACTGGGCTCAAATGCTGAATATTAGTACTAATCTGTGTATCTGGGGAGGGCCCATCGGCTCCATGGACCTGGGACGGCAGCCCCTCTCGCCCCGCCCCAGGGCCGGGCCTGTAAGCACGACCCAAAATACAGACAACCCATCATGCGAAATCTTAGAGATGACAATGGCTGTCGCATTCGTACCATACAGAAACGATTCTCAAAAAAAAAAAAAAGATTCAAACTGTTTCGTGTCATTGCTTGCTTTGAACCATGAAAGAAAAAACAAAAACCATAACGAAATCCAGCACGGCCCCGCGGCCCACCCGCATTTTCCTAGCCGGACTCCCCGCAACAAGCGGATTCCCGCCTCCCGCGTGCTCTCAGTTCTCAAACACCCTGCGTCTGCCTCGCCGCGCCGAGGGGAGCGGGCCGACTCGCCCGCCACGCACCGCCGCTACATCCTCCCTTACTCACGGCGGCGTGACACCTTCAGTTTTATTTACACCGAAACCAATGGCCTCCGGCGGCGCGCCGCCGACAGTTGCCGTCGCCGTGGGCCCCGGCGGCAGCGGCAGCCGCCTCGCCGCGCGGTGGGTCGCCGCGGGACTCCGCGACGACGGCCGCGCCACCGCCATCGCCGTCGTCCACGTCCTCCCCGAGCTCTCCTACGTGCCTTCCCCGAGTAAGCTCTCCTCCATCTCGGCCGACGGCTATTTGTTCATCTGTTCCCCATTCCGAAATGGGCGCGAGCTGACATGGTGGTCTGTCGCTGCTGCTGCGGCGGCGGCGCAGCGGGGGAGCGGGTGCCGGTGGCGCTGGTCGGAAGGGAGCCGGCGGAGGCGTACGCGCGGGACCGGCGCGCGCGCGCGGAGGAGGCGCTGCTCCCGTTCCGCCGCCTCTACTGCTGTGGCCGCGCGAACGTCACCGTGAGTGCGCCGCGCGCAGAAAGCTCGCATTTTTAGCGTAGCGCCCGCCGGCGCCGCTTGTGTTTCGGTGTGACTTGGGATGGGATTTCTCCGCGCGCGCAGGTGGAGACGGTGGTGGTGGAAGGCGACGGTGTGGCGGAGGCGCTGCTGCGGTACATGCACGAGTCCGGCGTACGGAGCCTGGTACTCGGCTCCGCGTCCTTCCGCTGGTTCCGGAGGTAAGTTACTGTTTGTTTTTTATTTCCAATTTGTAATTAAGAAAAAGAAATGTCAAAACATTTACTTCTTGCCTAGAAAAAAAAACAAAAAAAAACGAGCATTTTAGCTCACAATCAACATCGTCTTCCTCCCGCCGCATCCGTTCTTCCAGACTTCCACAAGCTCCGATCCACACCCCTGACGCTGCCGCGGTAGGATAGGGTCCCACCATGTGCCCACTGCTTCCGCCTCTATGGTGACCCCTGCCCCCTACCTTACTCGCCGGCCGCCTCCACTTGCCGGTGGTATCGCCCGCTGCCATCGCTAGGCCGGCCTGCCACCATGGTGCCTCTGCTGGATTCCAAATGAACTCCAATCCCGAATCCGAGCTCTAACCTCGTCGGAGACGGGATTGAAGAAAATAGGAAAGAATCCTGGGACGTCAGACAAACACAACACCAGATCGGACGGATGGAAAATCAATGATGTAGTATCTGCTTTTTGGGAGGCTCTTGTCCTTTCTAGCATTGAATTGGTGGATTATGGCTATGGTTGGGGCATTCTCACTGTGCAGTTTTGATTCTGATTTGATTAAAGGTGATCAGCAAAAAGATCGGCTTCTTTTTTTGCTATAAATTTTACTTTTTTGGTTGAGGTTGGATTTAATTTGAAAGGTGCACGGAGCAATGTCTTTAATCACGACTAAAGTTTACTTTCTGACGAGCTTTCAAAAAAAAAGTTTACTTTTGGCGAGATTAGTAGATCTCAAGTCACTCAGCGTCTGGTATCCCTATACTGTATCATCCTATCGATGTCTTCAGTTCCATGAGGATCTGATGTCCAGTTTCAGTGATCGTCTACGATAATCCAGAATTCCTTCATCGAAAACTGCATTTCTATTATTCATTGCGACATTCGGACTGACTTAAAATCATCAATCAAACCTATTTTTGGTGGAAATGTAGAATGGACTCCATGTTTAGAATGAGTTTGTTCCCGTACTCTTTCTCGTGTTCTTCGTAGTTTAAGATGTGTTTGGTTTATGAGAGATGATTGTCCAACATAGTACATAGGGGACCCTGTTTTTAGTGGTGTTAGGTTTTAGGATAGTCTAGACCAAGTTATCAAACTAGGGGAACGTACATTTCCCTCAATGCTGGACCAGCCATCTAGCAAAATTGGTTGCAGGAGCTCATCCACCTTCTCTAATCTTGATCATGAGTAAACAACATATTAGTGATAATTAGTACGTTATGTTGTTAATTCCGATGGCAATATTAGTGTTGATCAGTGTTACTACATTGATAAGTGCATGATTTGTTTGTCAATTAGGGTAGGATTAGTGCTAATTCACATAACTTGTTTTTAATATTAATTATCTAGACAAAATCAGTTTTGGTAAGTTTTAGTGTATAATTACTAGTTAAGATATCTAATCAGTCAGATATTCCCATCCGCTCTCATTCATATAACAAAATAAAAAACAATAGCTCATCCTATCCGGTCAACCAAACCCAAAATTTAGACGGCTATATCTTTGAAAATATGGATAAAACCATGGTGCCCAACCTTGCCCTCAATCCAAACACACCCTTACTTGGTGCACTTTCTTCTGGTGTTAGCTTCCATAAATTTGACTACAAGCTGTTTGGCTGATGGTTTTTGTGGCTGATAAGCCGGCTGATGCTGTTTTGTTGTGAGAGAAAAGCACTGTATCATGGCTGATAAGCCGGGCTGATAAGTCCTTGTTCTTCTCTGCTGGATTTTGTTTCCTGGTTGTGCATATAACCCCATCTAACTAATTCAGAGCCTGCATGATAATTCTGCTTTGCTGTTCTTACAAATTTGTATTTAATATTTATCACCTATCCACATACCTATTTTATACGCATATATCGTGATTTTTGCAGTGAGGCATTAATTGTCACATTGTCCATTTGACCATTTTGCAGGGTGCTGAGCATCCCAGATGTCCCCGGTACTGTCATTCAAGCTACGCAAAATTCATGCAATGTATTTGTTGTGTCCAAACGGAGACTAATTATGAAACTCGCAAGATATCCTCAAACGAGCGGTGTGTTCTGAGCCCTAAAATCTTCTACCCCATATACTGCACTGATTCCGTGTTTCCTTTTGCTTATTTTAATGAGCTCATTTTGTCTTTGGGATATCAATTTTGCAGAATCTAACACAAACTTGAGGATCGAGTCCATTAGTCATAAAACATTTGCACTATCACATAGGAGTTTACTGTTTGACAACTTTGGTGATGATGAAGCACAATCAGATTCATTCTCCCAATCCCACAGCTCACATAGTGCTTCTAATGTTGTTCCAAGTTCAGAAAGTTCCGGACAAGTTACTTCAGGAAGTTCAGGAGTAAATTGTGCAGGAACAGAAGGAAGTAAGAACTATGATTCTCTTAGCTCCTTGGGGGAAGATCCTTGTGCTGCCTCAAACTCCAGCGAAGAGGTCAGACATATCGTTGCGCATAAAAATTTGAGATGCATTGCTTGCTTCTAGGACATGCTAAACATGTTTTTTTGTCCTTACTTACAGTGCCAATCTACAGATGAAGTGTCCAAACTAAGGAAGGAGCTGCAGGAAACCTTAGTAGTCTATGATAAAGCTTGTGTAGACCTCGTCAATGTTAAGAAAAAGGTTAAACTTTTCCCTGAATCTTTTTGTATCTTCATGATTTCTGATGCCAAATGGCTATGCTATTCAAATAGTGTACATTCTTTATGTTATGCATAATCTCCACTGAATAACTTAAACTATATACTCTAAACTTTGCTTCCATGTTATCATCATATCACACAGATTCAGGTACTTTCTATGGAGTGTTCTGAAGAGGCTAGGAAGGTGGAGCATGCACTAGAGTGGGAGGAAGCTTTGAAGCAGATGGTATGTGATGAGAAGGCGAAACAGCTCGAGGTCATCAACGAAGTTGAGCAAGCAAGAAAATCGTTCACCCGAGAGGCTTATTCAAGGTACAAGACAGAAATGACTACCAGCACGTTCTCTCAGGATAAGGTGCAGATTGTTGATGCTATTTTGTCAAAGAGCAGAAGTTGCAGGCGGTATTCAAAGAAAGATATAGAACTTGCCACTGATAACTTCTCTGAAGAAAGGAAGATTGGTGAGGGGGGTTATGGCAATGTGTACAGGTGCACCCATGATCACACTGAAGTAGCTGTGAAAGTCATTCAGGAAGATTCCATTGACAAAACTGATGAGTTCTTGAAGGAGGTAACTAATGATTCCTACATTCCAAGATACCATATCTTCTTATGAACCGAAAGTTGTCTGAAACAATTCGATTGTGTGGTATTTTTTTGCAGGTTGAGATTCTTAGTCAGCTTCGCCATCCCAACCTGGTTTTGTTGCTTGGTTTCTGTCCAGAAATTGGCTGTCTGGTATATGAATACCTGAAGAATGGGAGCCTAGAAGACCAGCTCTTCAATAGCAAAGGGTGCCAACCACTGCACTGGTTCCTCCGGTTCCAGGTCATCTTTGACGTGTCCTGCGGGCTTGCATTCTTGCACGCAAGAAACCCAGAGCCTATTGTCCACCGTGACCTCAAACCGGCCAACATCTTACTGGACAGGAACTACGTGGGCAAGATCGGCGACGTCGGTTTCGCAAAGCTCATCTCTGATCTTGTGCCTGACTGGCAAACCGAGTACAGGGAGACGATCGTCGCCGGCACACTGTACTACATGGACCCTGAGTACCAGCAGACCGGGACCGTTCGTCCCAAATCTGACGTGTTCGATCTGGGAGTTGTCATTCTGCAACTCCTGACTGGCAGACGCCCAAATGGGCTCATTGTGAGCGCAGAAAACGCTGTGAGAAACGGCAGGCTCTCTGACATCCTCGACAGATCTCAGACCGATTGGCCACTTGCCTGTTCGCTTGAACTTATCAGCTAGAATCTACAGTATTTTTCTCTCATAACAAAACAGCTCCAGCCGGCTTATCAGCCGGCTTTAATACCAGCCGAACAGATGTTTGCGAGGCTCGGATTGAGATGCACGGCCTTGAAGTGCAGGGATAGGCCTGATCTTGAGGCAGAGGTGCTGCCGAAGCTCGATGAGATCCTACACAGGATTACTTCTGCTGTCAATTTGAGAAACCCAAAACTGAGTGTGCCAAGTCACTTCATCTGTCCTATAACACAGGTAACTCGTGTGCAGAATTTCAATCGGTTTCCAGCTCTCTTTCGCTTGTGCTTACCAGAATGAAATTTGGGTGCAGGAGTTGGAGGATCCTCACGTCGCTGCCGATGGCCACACCTATGAGCATTACGCGATCAGGGCTTGGCTCAAGAGGCACAAGACATCGACTGTTACGAGGAGGAAGCTCCCGAATTCGTCCATAATTCCGAACCATTCGTTGCGCGCCGCGATACAGCAGTGGAAGTCACAGTTACCAGCAAACGAGTGAAATGGGAGTCAGGTTCATATCTCTTCTTGATTCAACTGTAGTGGTGAAACTATTTTCGCGAGCACGCAAAAAGCCTTTGCTTTTCGGATTTTTATAAGTTGTTCAACCTGTAAATGAGAAAGGGGCAGCTGTAAAGCAGAGAATCACGAAGGACGACTTTGTAATTGGAGTGACAGGTTTTGTGGCCATAATAATGGTCATCAGTTTTGGAACAGAGCAAGCTTAAATGGTTTCTTGCTATTTATTACTCTCCCTCTCCGAATATCTGTTCGGCTCACGCAGCGGCATAAAAAGTTTTAGTGTTAAGCTAATGTCACACTCGGTTTTAACGATAAAATCGAGTGCATATCAATATACCGTAGGATCAATTTGTTCATACATGCGATAAAAATATCAGTGATACATTGCAGTGCTTATTACATAAACGATAATTTATTATAAAATGACCGAAGGATCTAAACTAATATTTCGTAAAGTTCCAACGAAGCTGGGTTCACATCTCCCCACTCCAAAGGTACACCAGCCTAACTTTAGCATCGTCTTTACGGAAACTCCATCCCATCAAAATAGTTGGGTGGGGTAGCAATGGGACAAAGAGGAAAGGATTGGATTGGTTGGATAGATTTCGACCAAGACAAAATGAAGGTCTTCATAAATCTCAAACTCTCTTTTACACATATTTTATAAACCTTTTCAAACTCTATCTTTTTGAAGCCCTTTTTAAGTACCAACTACACTTGTTTTTTAAACTTAGTTTTGAAATAAAATTTGGAATAATTTAAACTACATTTTAAAGCATTAAATTTTAAACTAGTTTTTGAAAATATACTTTGAATCTTTATATTAAAAAAGAATAAAAACCTATCAAAGATTAAATGGATTTTAAATTCATTTTTCACACAATTAAATGTAACGACATGAATGTAAACCAAACAACCTTAAATTAAATTATAAAAAAATTACAAAATCACATTTGCGTGGTTTATATTGTCAAAAAACTATTTAGATCTTAGAAAATTTATAAATCATACTTCATAGAAGACTGGTTCATATAGATAGAAAACTGCTTGCAGGGGTGTCGGGGGATCCTTCGTCATAGGCGCGCGCCGGTTGGACGAAAGCTTTTGAGCCTTTTTAGTTCTAGATAGACTATAGACATATTTTATTTAGTGTTTTTTATTCACAACTTAAAATAGAAATGTTTCTGTGCATAATTAATTTTAAAAAATCATGTTTTATATAAAACCACTAAATGAAATAGCTTTTGGAGGAGGTCTCACTAAATGTCATAGCATGTTAGTTTAAATATTAGTTTACAAGTTGGTTTCCTAGTCATTAACAATAAATTGAATGGCTTTCTATGTATATTTTGCCTATGCATTGTCCATCAAGTCAGTGAAGTACATCAGAGATTGAGTCATCCTCGACCAGTCAACCCGGCCCACCCTCGCCTCGGGAGTTGATTATGGCCTTAGTAAGGGTATCCAGGGCTCATGTAATTGACATCAGTCTTCTTTGGTAACCACTAATAAAAATTGATTTCTAGTAGCCACCTCAGAAAAATTGTTCATAGGAACATTTGAGCGAGAATCCCACAACTTTAATAGCATTTAGGCGAATTCCACTAGCTCTTCGGGTAAAATTTCAATTTTCTTTGCAATAGCGAACATCGGATCGAGAGCATAAGAGATATAAGACGATCGCGAGCACTAGGAATGGGTACTCAATTGTAGGCTATACAAGGTCTATTTGGATCCCTTTCTATAAACTTTAGAGATCTAAAAACTTTAGAGCAATTTAGCTTAGATTTGATATCTAAAGCTTTAATATGGGGTGGGCTAAACTTTAAAGCTTACTTTAGACCACCTGAGATCTAAAGTTTAGAGGAAAGGATCCAAACGAATCCGTAGCCGGCTCGACTTTGGGCGAAGTTAGGTGTGCGGTATACCTGAAGCTGAACTCATCGGGGACACCTTAGCATGGCCACAGCACGGTCGAGGAGAGGGCATCGCCGCTGGCGTCGAGCATCCGCTTGGCGGCCGCGATCATCATCATGGATAATTGGACATGAAGTGGCACCCAGATGCTCAGCACGGAAGGAACAATTTAAGGAAGATGAATCATGGACTAGGCGTGCTCTTTTGCTGCACGTTCTGTAGTGATTACGCGTCAGAAAAAGAATGAGAACATTGGCTTTATTAGGTAACTAGTCAGCCCCTCCGCGCATTGCGCGGGGCGAGAATACCAATCTTTGATAATAGTTACACTAATTATGTATTAAGATGTAAAAAAATTAGAAATACTCCAAGTCAATTTTTCGAAGTATATATTAAAAAAAAAGATAAATATTAGACAGATTACAGAACTTAATGTTTTTCTTCAAATGCTATCTTGTAGTTATTCTTCAAATGCGATCCCGTAGAGCTGAATTGACGTTGGCACCCTGGTATCGCTCTTTTCATCAAGGGGCCGCTGGAGTAGTAAGGAAAACACACACACACACACAAAAAAAGAACGTTACGCCATTCATTAGCCTATTTCTTGCCTTTGATGCCAATGATTTAGCAATCAGAAGCGTAAAGATTATTTTCACGAAAAATAACTAACCGAACAGGATGAGAGATTAGATTGTCCGAAGTGGGTTCATCTTGTAAAGGTGGATAGATGTCTTTTTGGTTTTGTTTGCCGTAAATTGTGCACCTATGCATATAAGGTAGGCAGAATATTCCATAATGAAAAAAGGTAATTCAAACCAAAAGCAATCAAGTTTCTAGTATGGCTATATCATCAAAGACTGAAGAAATGAACAGTGAGTGATGTTTAGTAAGGCTATATTGTTTCCTATTAAATTTTCCTCTAACAGGGATTCCTTCTTAAGCCTAACATGGAACCAATTCAGAGAGGAAAAATTAAGAGGCGTGAACTGAAATTTGTACAGGACAGATAACTTGCAGCATGGACACTATGTAGCATTTTGATGTGGTTAGTAAATGAAATCCAAGTCCAAAGCTGATGCAACGCATTCAGTTAAACATAAAGCTTGTTAATTAATGGATGAATTCAGTGGAGCATCCTTACGATAGTAGAACAGCAGTAGCAGTAGCAGTTCTGAAATTAGCTTGGTAGCCTAAAGAATAAAAGTTTGATGTACCAAAGTAATCAGAAATTGTAAAAACTCAGGTTTCTGTTGTAGATCATGCACCTATGTGCAGTACTGAGGAAGGCTATAACTAAAATAGCCATCTTATCTGCAAATACATATAGTGGCATAACTATTAAAAATTAGTTTTGAGGATCAAATATGATCAGATGCAAAATGGAAGGAGCAACATGGTGAACTCATGTGCTGTTGAAGCTTCGTATAACAATACTCCCTAATCTTAAAATTTCGCATTCAACAATAGAAAGAGAGCCTGATTCACTCAAGTTTCATAATAGTCATACCCAAAAGCAGGACAGATTCACAATGAGTGGAGCAATGTTGGTGAGCGGCAACCATAAATTGTAGATCAGATGGTGTAAGCATTTTTTTTGTTATGGTGCAAGTTTTTTTTCGTTAGCATGGACCATCTGTCCGAACTCTGAGCCCTGGGGCTTTGATAAGAACTAAATTTACTTGGTGGACCATGGGGAAAACAATGATAAAATCTAATATAGAAGCATGCATACGGTATATTAAAAGCATAGGTACTGGTCTGATTACCTCGGCACATCAGCACAAATACGTTGTACTTTTACAGCTTGAACACTGATCCAATCGTTTGAACCACTGAAAAACTTGGAGAGCATGAGCTTCATAAATCAACCATAAATATAAATGAACTAACAGTAAGGTAACATATTTCTATTTTCTAATTGTCATGCATCATATATATGTACTTGAAACTTTATGACACTTAATTTGCTGGAACAATTAAGAACCCGGCAGATCAGAGGAATCAGTGTCGTAAAGAAAACCTCATGTATGTTCTTTGACATATCTGGAAATAAAACTGAACCCAACAAATTCGGTCCAGAACAAACGTCTGGTATTACGAAGGAAGGAAAACGAAATTGTAAAGCGAATGGTTAATGATTCAAACCTTGCAGATCCATCTTTGGCGTTTCCTTTTTTGAAGGAGAGGGACGCTGTAGATAAATATCTTGGGCCGCGGCCGCGGGCACCTGCGGGGCTCAGCCGCACGGTGCCGTGCCGGGAGGCTGCCGCCGCCGGGGGCCCACCGTGGTGTTGCGCCGTCACGTCCGGAGAGAGGGAGAGACGAAGGGAAGGTGGGCGGGGACGCGGGCTGCGGTGCCGATTTTTTTTATTTTAACACTTTTTAAAACTATTTCTAATTTTAACACTGTTTTTTTATTTTTAAATCTAACATTTTTTGCCGCGCCTATTGTCACGGCGTGGCCAAACAACGCTGCCGCGCCATGCATGGCGGCGCGGCAAAGGCGATAACGTGGCAGGGACACGGGCCCTGACCGGCTGGGCGCGGCAGCGCCGCGTCATCGCCCACGGCGCGGCAGGGCCGACTTAATGTCGCGCCACGAGCCTCCCTCCCTCTGCCTTATGTCGAACAGAGGTGAGAGCGCCTGTGCCACCCCCTCCCGCCTCACAGAAGCCTGCCGCCGCCCGGCCCTCCCTGCCTGTCTCCCTCCCTCCCTTCCTCAAGCTTCTCCTCGGCCTCGGTCACGGTAACGATGCTCTTATTTGTCGTTTGAACGGTGGATTCAAAGATTATGAATGGTTGCTAGGATTTAGAGGATAAGTATATTTGGGCTAGGGTTTGGAGGAAAATATTAGTTCAATTTTGCCATTGTTAAGGTTAATTAGTTAGTTAGAAGCATGTTACTATGTTTAGTGTGAGGTATTATTTTAGTTGTAATGCAAATGGTTCTCCTTTACATTAATTTACGATGTTTTGATTGATGTTAAATTACAACCGTTTTATTAGATGCAAGACATGTATCGGGAGCAGTTGTGGTGAAAACAGGGTCGTCCTAGAGAATTGTACCCTGACGAGTCTAGCAAAGATGCCCCCATCCCTCCTGACCTCCCTGTCCCTAACTATAACTGTGGTCGTCCGGCCGACGTGTTTCAATCGAGACATCCGGACACAGTGGCTCGTTGCTTCTACACATGCAGTCGTTTTAATGCAAGTAATGCTTTCCGTATGTTTTTTTCTTCATTTGTGTTACTAGGTTACTAATATTTTATTGGAATCTTGTTGTGTAGGCCCATAAGAGGTGCCTTTTCTTTCAGTGGATCGGCGGTGCAGACAAGTTTGACCCAATATACCTCCTTTTCGACAATGGTTGGAGAGGGAGACATCCACGTGAGCACTTCGAGCAGTGGGTTCCACCTCCCCCTAACCCTCCGCCAATGATGGCTAAGGAGAAGCACTTAGCCGCGGTTAAACGACTCGAGAAACCTCCTCTGTGCTACTGCGGAGATCGAGCTGTGATAAACCCTGAGAATACGTTGGAGTTTGTGTGTCCAAATAAACATGAAGTAAGTGGATATTGTATCTGTTGAAATGTTGAGCTATAGGTGTTCATGTACTAATGTCACATCTTTTAGGTATTTGCATTTGCGAAGTATCGTTTCAAGGAGTGGCTCTATGGTCCTAAGAATCAATGGCCGGAGCCGTTAAAGGAAAAGGAAAAGGAAAAGAAGAAAGAAAGGGTAATTTTCAAAGCACCACCTGTCATGTGCGAATGTGGTGTTAAATCCAACTACGGCCTAATCCCTTCGGAGCTTAAAATAGGCCATTATTGCGGCCATATGGTTGACTATGATGAGGTTGGTTATTGTTGTGGAAAATATGAAATCATATTTTTTTTCTTTTGCTAAGACTTATGATCTAATTTTTTGTTTCAATAGAGCACTGGAAAATGCAAGTGGGATTCTTATGATGGTCAAGCTAGGTTCTTGGATGAGTTGAAGGGGAGGTAAATAATTGCACGAAAGAGGGGATATGAACCTGATTACGTCGACCTGTTCATTAAACAGCGGAAGGACATGCGTGAGTTTGCTAGATAGAGCGGTATTCGTAACCCAATCGGTGTCAGGCTTGACAAATGGAGGTTGGAGAAACGGAGGGCGTTAGATGAGGAGAGGCCAAGGAAGGCTGTAATGGAGGAGAAAAGAGTACAGATGCAGCTCTTGAACGACCATGTTGCTGCATTATGTGCAAGTGAGTCATTGGAAGCCTTGTTATTTTTGTTGCCTGCTTTTATATGTAGTATAATCGCGTTGCTAACTTGTTGCATTTTATACATAAAGGGATTAGATGCAGCGGGGAGCATGCCGTAGAGGTGGCCAGTGCAAGGTATGTGGAAAAGAAGTTACATGAGCATAGAATGCGAGCTGGTCGCAGCGTTCTATCTCCGATTATGTTGGACAATGAGGGGGACGAGGATGAGGACGACACTGCCAGGTTGAACGATCTCATCGCTCTAGCGGAGGTGGGCTTGCAGGCGAAGAAGGATAAGGATGACACTGGCAGACTGAGCGAGCTCATCGCTCCAGCAGAGGTAGGCTTGTAGACAGAGGAGGATGAGGATGCGTTCTTCTCTCAAGCCGTAGAGGCCGTAGATGAAGCGTAGGCCGCTTACTACATGCGATAGGCAGATCAGAGCA
Organism: Miscanthus lutarioriparius; assembly: GCA_904845875.1. Lineage (NCBI taxonomy): Eukaryota > Viridiplantae > Streptophyta > Magnoliopsida > Poales > Poaceae > Miscanthus > Miscanthus lutarioriparius. The sequence continues at coordinate 132,880,253 of CAJGYO010000007.1, read as the reverse complement.
ATGCAGGTGAGTCTAGCCACATGAATGAGGCAGAGGAGAACGCATTCTTGTCTTAGGCCACAGATGAAGCGGAGGCCGCTTACTACAGGCGACATGCAACATGAACACAATATGGAAGCACATGTACATATTGAAAGTAACATTAACAAACATATTAAACAACTTCATTAGTAAAATAAGCAAGTTCTATGTATGGACCTGCTGCCCTCGTCTTCTATGCCTGCTAACCTTGTGACTAGGTTCTTTGCAAATAGAGCAAAGATTCCTATCACAGGTCTTGTTGAAGTCTCCCCCTCCGTACATGTCTTCGCCGTATCCTCTTATAGCGTCCACGTCCCCCTTGAGTCACTTCTTCCTTCTACCCTTCCCTACCTTCATTAGGTCTAGATGCAGCACATAGTCATAACCATGATAAGGGGCCACTGTGTCGGGTCAAGGTACAGCTCGAAGCTCTTCTCCAATATACTAAGGGTGTTCGAACGGAGATACAAGGGTGACTATGGATGAAAACGGTCGGGAACGGTCGAGAAAATGTCTTAACCATTCCCGCTCCTGTATTTTTTGGCCGGGAACAGAAACGGGAATGGGAAGGTTGGACGGGAAAACGAATTCGGTATTACGGGATATCAGGAATGGAATATTTTGAACGAGAACGTGTCGATTACGATCGGGAAGCGGTAACACAAGACGGGAACATCGATATATGTAACCACTTGAAACAGTGAGCTTGATGTAACAATAGCAACCATGTATAATCCATATGCAAACAATAGCAAACAGTGTGCATCTCCGTGGCATAGAAATAAAAATTTGCACGGATGACAGATGATCATTGCTGATGAGGACATGGCACCTTCAGATACGAACAATGATTATAAGGTGCGCTCGTTCTTACATTTGCATAGTGGCTTTGGTTATAATTCACTTGGTTCCACATGTATATGTCACTATTTGATTGTAGGTTTAAATGTGTTTCATAATGGAAGTTCATCAAAGTTGAACTATCGGTTCATCGGCAGTCCGATAGTGCCTCATTGGGAAGGCCATAACTCATCCATCCGGAGTGCGATCGAGGTCAATGAGCACTTGATGAAAAGCTTGTTTGATAAGCTTTCAAATAGACCTAGTTCCATCTCAATATCACATCGGCAAGGCCTCCAAATCGCCAATATATTCTGTCGCTGTTTCTGCTGGGAGCTACACTATCGTTATGGGCTTGTTATTCATCCTTGGGACCCTGGCCCAAGTGGGAGCACACCCCAAGGACTTGGAGAACCCACCAAGAAAGCCCTTGGACATCCTCCTCCTTGGCCACCACCTTAGGAGGCCAGCAAAGACGTCCAAGCCAAGCCAGAGGCCCAGTCCAATCCGAGTTCGAGTCTGCCTCGGCCATCAGGACCAGTCTGCAATAAAACGGACGCCCAGGACGCATTCGAACTCTGTTTTCGATGATCCACATATGGATGGAAAGATAATTTGATAAGGAAGCCAATCCAAGTGGTTTCACATCAAAAGCTCTTCAGAATAAACAGGAATTGTCGAAACAAGTCAGTGTCCAGAATCTGTCAGGGTGCTGCAACACCTTCTTTTGGGCCGTTGGGCCTTGTAACGTGTTGGGACACCTTTAGGACGTGAAGAGAGATCTTTGGACGTTCCTTAGGCTATATAATCAGTAGCCACCACCTACTTTAGGGTTTGTGTTTTGCTTAGATTATTCTGTCAAGAAACAGTTTCGCCGTTCTTCGGTTTGTGAGACCCCAACTCGTGAGATTAATCTTTCATCTGTAATTTGGTTGCGTTCTTTCTTGTTCTTGCTTGTGTTCTTCGTTGCGCAGGCAGGGATTAGCCTTCTTGGTGAGGTCAACATGGTCCGTGACTCGGTTGATAACCAGAGGAGCTGTGGTGCTAAGATTGCAGGGTTCAATCTTTCGATCTGAAGCCGGATCGGTGTGTCATCCTCTGCCACAACGATAGTTACCATCACCTGACGGAAGATCGGGATCCCCGATGATGAGGACATGGCACCTTCGGATACGAACAATGATTATAAGGTGCGCTCGTTCTTACATTTGCATAGTGGCTTTGGTTATAATTCACTTGGTTCCACATGTATATGTCACTATTTGATTGTAGGTTTAAATGTGTTTCATAATGGAAGTTCATCAAAGTTGAACTATCGGTTCGTCGGCAGTCCGATAGTGCCTCATTGGGAAGGCCATAACTCATCCATTCGGAGTGCGATCGAGGTCAATGAGCACTTGATGGAAAGCTTGTTTGATAAGCTTTCAAATAGACCTAGTTCCATCTCAATATCACATCGGCAAGGCCTCCAAATCGCCAATATATTCTGTCGCTGTTTCTGCTGGGAGCTACACTATCGTTATGGGCTTGTTATTCATCCTTGGGACCCTGGCCCAAGTGGGAGCACACCCCAAGGACTTGGAGAACCCACCAAGAAAGCCCTTGGATGTCCTCCTCCTTGGCCACCACCTTAGGAGGCCAGCAAGGACGTCCAAGCCAAGCCAGAGGCCCAGTCCAATCCGAGTTCGAGTCTGCCTCGGCCATCAGGACCAGTCTGCAATAAAACGGACGCCCAGGACGCATCCGAACTCCGTTTTCGATGATCCACATATGGATGGAAAGATAATTTGATAAGGAAGCCAATCCAAGTGGTTTCACATCAAAATCTCTTCGGAATCAACAGGAATTGTCGAAACAAGTCAGTGTCCAGAATCTGTCAGGGTGCTGCAACACCTTCTTTTGGGCCGTTGGGCCTTGTAACGTGTTGGGACACCTTTCGGACGTGAAGAGAGATCTTTGGACGTTCCTTAGGCTATATAATCAGTAGCAACCACCTACTTTAGGGTTTGGGTTTTGCTTAGATTATTCTGTCAAGAAACAGTTTCGCCGTTCTTCGGTTTGTGAGACCCCAACTCGTGAGATTAATCTTTCATCTGCAATTTGGTTGCGTTCTTTCTTGTTCTTGCTTGTGTTCTTCGTTGCGCAGGCAGGGATTAGCCTTCTTGGTGAGGTCAACCTGGTCCGTGACTCAGTTGATAACCAGAGGAGCTGTGGTGCTAAGATTGCAGGGTTCGATCTTTCGATCTGAAGCCAGATCGGTGTGTCATCCTCCGCCACAACGATAGTTACCATCACCTGACGGAAGATCGGGATCCCCGATGATGAGGACATGGTACCTTCGGATACGAACAATGATTATAAGGTGCGCTCGTTCTTACATTTGCATAGTGGCTTTGGTTATAATTCACTTGGTTCCACATGTACATGTCACTATTTGATTGTAGGTTTAAATGTGTTTCATAATGGAAGTTCATCAAAGTTGAACTATCGGTTCGTCGGCAGTCCGATAGTGCCTCATTGGGAAGGCCATAACTCATCCATCCGGAGTGCGATCGAGGTCAATGAGCACTTGATGGAAAGCTTGTTTGATAAGCTTTCAAATAGACCTAGTTCCATCTCAATATCACATCGGCAAGGCCTCCAAATCGCCAATATATTCTGTCGCTGTTTCTGCTGGGAGCTACACTATCGTTATGGGCTTGTTATTCATCCTTGGGACCCTGGCCCAAGTGGGAGCACACCCCAAGGACTTGGAGAACCCACCAAGAAAGCCCTTGGACGTCCTCCTCCTTGGCCACCACCTTAGGAGGCCAGCAAGGACGTCCAAGCCAAGCCAGAGGCCCAGTCCAATCCGAGTTTGAGTCTGCCTCGGCCATCAGGACCAGTCTGCAATAAAACGGACGCGCAGGACGCATCCGAACTCCGTTTTCGATAATCCACATATGGATGGAAAGATAATTTGATAAGGAAGCCAATCCAAGTGGTTTCACATCAAAAGCTCATTGGAATCAATGGGAATCGTCAAAACAAGTCAGTGTCCAGAATTTGTCAGGGTGCTGCAACACCTTCTTTTGGGCCGTTGGGCCTTGTAACGTGTTGGGACACCTTTAGGACGTGAAGAGAGATCTTTGGACGTCCCTTAGGCTATATAATCAGTAGCCACCACCTACTTTAGGGTTTGGGTTTTGCTTAGATTATTCTGTCAAGAAACAGTTTCGCCGTTCTTCGGTTTGTGAGACCCCAACTCGTGAGATTAATCTTTCATCTGCAATTTGGTTGCGTTCTTTCTTGTTCTTGCTTGTGTTCTTCGTTGCACAGGCAGGGATTAGCCTTCTTGGCAAGGTAAACCTGGTTCGTGACTCGGTTGATAACCAGAGGAGCTGTGGTGCTAAGATTGCAGGGTTCGATCTTTCGATCTGAAGCCGGATCGGTGTGTCATCCTCCGCCACAACGATAGTTACCATCACCTGACGGAAGATCGGGATCTCCGTCTCCATTAAGTGGTATCAGAGCTATGGTATACCGTCAGGTTCACATTTATTCCCTCGTTTGAGTGTTTTTGCTTTTATCCCATAGTCCAATGCCATATTTGTTTCCTATCCTATAACCATCCGCGCCATAGCCTTTGCATGATTCAGTTTCAGAGTCCGCTTTGTTGAGTTTGTGTCCTAGGTCAAAGTCTTGTTGCTGGTTTAGATTGTGTTCTTTTCTAGTTTGTGTTGATCCCTTCACCCGCCGCTATTCAGTATCGGCATCGGTTTGCATCTTGTGTCCACTAAATCCACGATTCGAAAGCGACTTCCTTAAAACAATCATAACTTTTGCATACGAACTCAAAGCGGGACAAATTTTATATCCACGGAGAACGCTAGAAAATTTTAGATCTATTTCATCCCAGCGTTGCTAGGTTCATAAAAATTAGATTTATGAAATTCGATTAGGAAAATTGAGTTTACGGGCCCACAAGTTTTGGTATGCTTTTTAGAGCACAGTCCTAATTTTCTATAGGCCACATCTTTTATTCAATTGATCTCAAATTTTTTTGTGGTTTATTCTTGTGTGCTCCTTGCTGAGAAAAAAATATCAAAAGAGCAAAAGCAAGAAAAAAAGATTGGACAAAAAAAAAAAAAAAAAAAAAATAGTAAAAAGAGAATAGAAGATATCGAAAAGGAGCACATAAGGAACACTCAATAGCTCTATTGTTTGTGGTACCTTTTGCCTTGTTCATATCCGTTGCTACCTTTAATACTTGTTTCCTTTTATCCTTGTTTCCTCTCTTGTTTATCACAACTGGTGATAGGAACATGTATAGGCCGCAACTAGGACAAGTGCTCTGGACATTTATTCAATATTGTTTGTCTCATCATCGACTTGTGTGATATATATATATATATATATATTTGTTCTTTTTCATGCCTCCCAAGCTCCACATATACTTCAGATCGGTACAGAAAAAGACACTTGCAATCTCGGTACCACTGCCTCACAGGTATCACGAACCAGCCGCCGGTTGTACCGCCACTGCTTGCGTTGGTAAGAACTTTGTAAGAGCTTGGTAAGACGCTTCCACTTGCTGTGAAAAAGTGACTTTGCAAACCACATAGTCATTTGGTAGGGATAACTTTCACTGTTTGTTCCTTGTTTTTGTGTTTACAATGACAGGTTGTTCGTATCCACCGACTTATGATGGTATAGGTGCTGATGAGTACATGGAGTGGGAAATTGCTATCGATAACATATTTGCTACTCGCCTTATGTGTCCAAGGAGGAAGGTAAAAAATGTAGTTAGTGTTTTGCGACATTCTGCTTTATCTTGGTGGGAGTCTTTAGATCCTTCTGATAAGCCTCAAACTTGGAATGATATGAAACTTTTTATGCGAGAAACCTTTGTTAATCCACCTCCTGTTTTGACTTCATATGATGAGGTGCACTATTTAGAGGAAGAGTCTGTTGTTATTCCTTCTGCTATGCCTAACCTTTTGCAGGACAATGTAGAAAAGAGCAAGGATGCCATGATAGAAAATGAGAAGCTCACAGTCTCATGTGAAAATTTAGAACCATCAACTATTACCCCTGCTGAACATGAGAGCAAAGGTAATGCCCATGATGCTAACCTCACAGAAGGTGAGAGTTCTCTTGATGTGCTGAATTTTTCCACCAATCATGCTATGATAGAGCAAATTTTAGTGGAGCATTCGCTTGATTTACCTTTGTCACAAGATGATTTGCTTGATGTTTCTTATGACGAAGATGACTTGCATGATGATATTTATGTTATACCCATGCAATCATTGAAGAATGATCACGCTATATGTGTGCTGAAAATGAGCACTTGTGCTGAAAATAGACTTGTTATTCATAATGTTAGTGAAGTTGATGAGCTGAAATTGTTGTCTTCTTTAAATACTTTGGGTTACATTGAATTTGATGTTCCGTGTAATCTTAGTTCTTTAGAGGAGAAACTTTATGCATATGCTGATTTGCCATGGTTCTCTAGACATACATATCATTTTATTGGAAAATATAATTGTAAAGGAGAGTATATGGTGCATCGTGTCTATATTTGTTCAAATCTGAAATCTCCTTATATTGTGCAAAAGTATGATCAACCAAAGGATTGCAATTGCTATAATCTTGTCATGTCGAGTTCCTCTAGTTTTGTTATAAAGAAACATGTTAAATTTCAAGAAGGGGAGCAATGTTGGCTACTACCAACAATGTTTTCTTCATTTAATCCCAAACCGAGGACGGTTTGTTGTCAAGAAGGGGAGGATGATGAGGACATGGCACATTCGGATACGAACAATGATTATAAGGTGCGCTCGTTCTTACATTTGCATAGTGGCTTTGGTTATAATTCACTTGGTTCCACATGTACATGTCACTATTTGATTGTAGGTTTAAATGTGTTTCATAATGGAAGTTCATCAAAGTTGAACTATCGGTTCGTCGGTAGTCCGATAGTGCCTCATTGGGAAGGCCATAACTCATCCATCCGGAGTGCGATCGAGGTCAATGAGCACTTGATGGAAAGCTTGTTTGATAAGCTTTCAAATAGATCTGGTTCCATCTCAATATCACATTGGCAAGGCCTCCAAATCGCCAATATATTCTGTCGCTGTTTCTGCTGGGAGCTACACTATTGTTATGGGCTTGTTATTCATCCTTGGGACCCTGGCCCAAGTGGGAGCACACCCCAAGGACTTGGAGAACCCACCAAGAAAGCCCTTGGACGTCCTCCTCCTTGGCCACCACCTTAGGAGGCCAGCAAGGACGTCCAAGCCAAGCCAGAGGCCCAGTCCAATCCGAGTTCGAGTCTGCCTTGGCCATCAGGACCAGTCTGCAATAAAACGGACGCCCAGGACGCATCCGAACTCCGTTTTCGATGATCCACATATGGATGGAAAGATAATTTGATAAGGAAGCCAATCCAAGTGGTTTCACATCAAAAGATCTTCGGAATCAACGGGAATCGTCGAAACAAGTCAGTGTTCAGAATCTATCAGGGTGCTGCAACACCTTCTTTTGGGCCGTTGGGCCTTGTAACGTGTTGGGACACCTTTAGGACGTGAAGAGAGATCTTTGGACGTCCCTTAGGCTATATAATCAGTAGCCACCACCTACTTTAGGGTTTAGGTTTTGCTTAGATTATTCTGTCAAGAAACAGTTTCGCCGTTCTTCGGTTTGTGAGACCCCAACTCGTGAGATTAATCTTTCATCTGCAATTTGGTTGCGTTCTTTCTTGTTCTTGCTTGTGTTCTTCGTTGCACAGGCAGGGATTAGCCTTCTTGGCGAGGTCAACCTGGTCCGTGACTCGGTTGATAACCAGAGGAGCTGTGGTGCTAAGATTGCAGGGTTCGATCTTTCGATCTGAAGCCGGATCGGTGTGTCATCCTCCGCCACAACGATAGTTACCATCACCTGACGGAAGATCGGGATCCCCGTCTCCATTAATTGCAAATTAGGCAATTAGCAATTAAAAAATTAGAAATTGTATCATATAGTTTATACTTACTTTGCGGCTGCTTGCACCTTGCACAGTTGCGCTTGCACCTGCTGATTTGCTTGCTCACAGAGTCGCAGCGAATCAGTGGTCGCTCGGGCTCGGCTGCTTGGTGCTCGCTATTGGCGGCCGCCGGCCGGACGCGGGCACAACGGCGCAACACAGACTACAGCTCTGCCTCTGATGTCCGCCTGTCTGCAGTCCGCTCCGCTTCTGAATGACTGAATCGCTGGTCAGCATCGCTCGTGGGGAACTGGAAGCGACGTCGACGCGAGTAGCGTGGCGTGAGGCGCCGCCGCCGATGTTAATTTCCTCGTTGCGACTCCTGCGAGTCATCTGCGGCCTTAAAAATGGGAATTTCCCGTGGGAGTTTTCCTAACCAAATACGGGATCCGCTAATTCAGTCGGGAAATCACTCTAACCGATTTTGATCCCGGATTCGCCGAATTTTCCTAGATTTCTTCGCCGAATATCTGGTCAGGAATTCCGGTGTTCGGTGTCGGTCGGTACGGGAATTTCCCGTTCCCGCTTTCATCCCTAAGGGTGACATGTATGGCAGACCCTCGAAGTCATATCCGTGGACCCTGTAGGCAGTGATCATGTGAGAGCAAGGAGGATGCATGATCTGAGGGACGTTGTAACTGCACTCTACTTTGTCAAGATCAACTCGGTAGTTCCGTCCACCATAACGTTCGTCGCCCAAGCTTGTGCCACCGTTGCCCCATACACTAAAGACATGCTAGCGAGGTCCATACGGCTCGGTGTTCTGCTGCTTGGACAATTCCTCTGCCTCCTTCAAATGTTCTGCTCCAGCATTTCCAAATCGCCCATGCTTAGCTATATTCCTCTGCGTAAGTTCACACCTCTTGACAAAATATTTGTTGCACTTGTGAAAAGGAGAACTCAACAATTCCAAACACAGGCAACGATCGAACTCTGGTGAATACACGGTTGAAAGACTCTGACAAGTTGGTGGTCATGATGCCGTACCTGAAACCGCCCTCATCATATGCTAACGCCCACTTAGCCTTATGTTTCATCTATGCCTCTAACCAGGTCTTACCCGCTTCGTTTATCATCTTGTCTAGTTCTCTCTTTGTCTCCTTGAACTGGTGCTCTGTACGTACACAACATAGAGCCTTTACCTTGTCACAAACCTCCTTCTTCCTCTGACGCCATAAAAAATTAGCGACAAAATGTCGCATGCACCATCTATGCACTAGAGGTGGGAACCCATCTATATGTTCACCTGCAGCATTAAGAATCCCTGGGTGACGGTTCAAGATCAAACATATAGTACGAGACGGGCCAAGCACATGTACACGTAGAAGCCGTAAGAACCATGACCAAGATTCATTGTTCTCTCCCTCTGCCAAGGCAAAAACCATGGGTACTATTTGGTCCTCCGGATCAACAATAGCAGCCATCATCAAGGTGCCCCTGTACTTTTTGGTCGAAAAAGTGCCATCAATAAGTACAACTGGGCGACAATACCGGAATGCATGTTCCGTCTACGCGAATGACCAGAACACACGATGTAGGATATGCCTCAATAGGTCCTCGAAATACATCCCTCTGGTGTCTACAAACCATTTCAAGGCAGGGTTGTAGTAATGCATTGCACATAATATTCGGGGTACCCTGTTGTACGCTTCCTTCCAGCTACCCCAACGAATCACAAGGGCAATTTGCTTAGCACGCCAAGCCTTTCCATACTTCACATCATACTTAACGAATCTGGATATGGACTCTTGTAAGGAAGACACCAAAATGTCATAATTGTTATCGACGAGCCAAAATATACGACAGGCAAGGTAACATGCAGTGAGCTGCTGATGATTTTTCCTTCCCCTTATTTGATAGGCAAGTGTGGGGTTGAACCACTTTACTTATCCTCCACTTACCATCACTCTGTCTCTTTCGTGCATTTAACCTCCACATATAACCATTTTTGCATGTCACGTGGTACCACAACTCCTTGTCAGAATGAGTGACGTTGTAGGGCCTATGGTGATAGACAGCATAGTCCTGAAGAAACAACTTCATCTCTGACATTGTATTGAATATCATCTCCTTCTCAAGGATTATATTCTCATGGTCATACAATGATTTTCTACACATCTGTAGACCGGTGTCACAAACTGACATATCCATCATGCTGACATCCCTATAGTTTGAAACACCACTGAAAGATACGTTCATCGACCTCAGCTGCATAAGTTCTGTCGCTGTGTAAGGTGGTGGTGGAACGTACTGTTGTGCTTCGCTAATTCTACCCTATGAATCATAGGGGTTATCATCCTCTGGCAAATCTATAACTAGTCTACCCTGAACCTACATAGCATGAAGTACCTCAGTTGATACTGCTAATGGCATAGCATGAACCGGTACTGGCATTGCATCAACCGATGTTGGCATAGCATCTCTACCTCCTTGGTCATCATCAGAATCATCTGAATCACTGCTAACTGCATCACCGATCCTGTCCTCCTCCTCTAGCGCCTCTTCCCATTCGAACTCACTCACATCGAAGTCATTGCTTATATAGCCTACTGGAGTTAAATAAAACTGCTCCTGCGTCAACTGACCTTCCAAATCCATGTTACCCTGAGTTGCTTCCCCTTCGGCCCCCAATTCTTGTTCTTTGCCTCCAACACCGTCATTGGACGACCCGTCCTGAAGACCCTGCATCCTATACCCATTCTCCACCACCACCTCAGCTATGGGCATATTAGAACCTTGGAGCATCCTATTGTAGCGGGACCAGTGTGCAGGGTCGTGCAAGGGCATCAGGACATAGTGTGTCCTAGTTTTTCCACTATCAAACCTCCCCTTCACTGTGAAATCACCACCAAACTTTGCATTCAAATGGACACAAATGTCATCGAAGCTAGGAGGTTCATCAAACCATTCCAATTCTTCTTCCATATTCTAACACTTCCTCCGTAAAAAACTCAGACACAATAATCCATCTACAAAAGCATTTGAGGAAACTTCATCAAGTCGTTGAAATCATCGTATCACGCACTACTAAGTACCAACACATGAAACTAGTATCTATACTAACTACCATTACTACTACAAACTAACTAAACCATAACTACCTAACCAATCCCTAAACCCAAAGTCCTAACTAACAATAGCCTAAACCCTAAACCCCTAATCCTAACTAATAAAAACCTAAACCCTAAATTACTAACCAAACCCTAAACCTAATATCCTAACTAACAAAAACATAAAGGCTAACTACCTAACCATACCCTAACTCCTAACTACTTAACTATACCAAATCACTAACAAAAATCAATTCATTCAAAATTTAATCACCAAAATGAGGGTCTTGGAGGGGGGAATACCTTAGCAACAACGGGGAGAGCTCCTGGGGGTCAGCCCCGATGATGGAGAGGGCCGCCAACGTCCTCACCGGCGACAGCGGTGGCCGAACGGCCACCCACCAAGGGAGGCGGCGGGGGCGCAGGTAGGGAGGCGTTGCCGGCGGTGGACGAGCCAAGGGAGGGGGCGACGGTGGCGTGCGGCGGCGGGCACGGGCAAACAGGAAGGGAGAGGCGCGGGCGGCCAAGGGGGTGCGGCCTCGCCTGAGCAGGGGAATGGGGAGAGAGAGGGAGGGATGGAGGCACGGTGGAGGGCCTAAGGCCGTGGGCGGGCGCGACGGGAGGGTGGCGGCGCGGTCGGGCGACGTCGGACGTGACAGAGAAGATAGAGAAAGGAATGGAGAGAAAGAAAAGAAGAGAGGCCTAGAGGCCTTGCCGCGCTATGTGCCATGGCGCGTCAGTGCCGCACCCAGATCCACGGCGCGGCAGCCCCGGCCACGTCAGCGTTCAGCGGCCCTGGTCGCTGCCATATCGCCGCTCCTGCCGCACCCCCATACATGGCGCGGCAGCGTGATTTCGCCGCGCCATACGAATAGACGGCGCTAAAAGTGTTAGTTTTGAAAAAAAAAATAAACAATGTCATATTTGAAAATAGTTTAAAAAAGTGTTAAAGATAAAAAAAAATCACGGTGCCGAGCGGCGCTGCGACGAGCGTATAGGCCGGCGGTAGAACCGAGGGGTTTGGTGGTGCAGAGGATTTTTTTTCTTTTTCTAGGGGGTGCAGCCAAGATGGAAGGGTCGAGGAAGAGTCCAGAGGATAAGGTCGAGGATGGAGGGGGCAAGCAGGAGCGTGTGGCATCTGGACGGAAGCGTTACAGGGTAACAGTAGCTTCCGTACATCTACAAGTATATATATAATATATAACAGTTCTAGGTTTAAGACGGCTAGTTAATTTTTCTCAAGTTTAATCTATTTTATCGGAAAAATATTAATAATTATGTCTTCAAATAAATTTATTTTATAATTAATCTAATAATACTTATTTAATATAAAAATTAGTACTTTTTCATATATACGTGATCAAAATTGATATCCTCTGACTCCATAAAAAGTAAGAATTGTACTGTAGTTTTTTAAGGACAGAGACAGTAGTTCTAGTCCATGATATCAGACTGTGGGCGGTGGCGCGCCAGGGACAGAGGAAAATTATGTGATAGGTCCGTTTTTATATATTTTTAGAAGTAATTATAGAAATGGTGTGAGAAAGACAAAATTTTAAGTGTACTCTTTTAAGAGTTAGAATAAACGGTGATTTAGTAATGAAGTGATTTTTAGGAGCCCTTAAAAATACTCTATAGAAAAATATACATTTAAAAGAATCACTATATTTCGGCTTATTTTGGGTCATGAATATCGTCAGATAATTAAATCGCCATCATTTTTCGTATTAATCATTGGCATACTTCTCGATGATTCTGAATTAGTTAATCTAATTATGAGTTTATCCAAACAGTGCCTAGGGCTCGTGTTTCGCGTGGGCATCGTTTGATTCTGATCGATCTTTGAGTAGACGCCCGACTGATCTGATGGATGATGATGACCCATGTGCATGCGAGTGGACGAAGGTGGACCTGAAACCATAATATCTAGTAATATTATTTCCAACACATTATTATGAATTACAACTCCAATCACTGATGATTAATGTGAAAGTTTTCTTATACGCATGTGCATGGATCATGCAACTCCGAACTTTAAACTTAAAAACGAAATCGAGAAGTCACTCATTTCAGGGAGATGCTCATCATCATCTCTTTCTATGCCTAGTCAGGTGAGCAGATATATTGTACTAGTAGAATACCCGTGCTAACACTATCGTGATATCAAAGTAAAATAAGGAACCGTTGGAAATGCAAATTAGTACCAAATGTTTATAACCAAGAACTCATCGTTAGTCAGGTACAAACTTGACAACAAACTGCCACACCTATCTACTGACTCAATTAAATAAGAGTGTTTTCTTTGGTTTCTTATTCCCGAATGTCAAACAAATTTCAATACCGAACCACTAAAACCCCAGTACCCAACCTTATTCAACATTGTTCGTAAGAAACAAGCGAAGGTTACAGATGTATTAAGCTCAGTTTCACTTGAGGTTGAGTTTAGAAGGACGTTAGTGGGAAACAAGCTACTAGAATGGAACCACCTAGTAGCAAGGATGGCTAATATTAACCAGCAACATGGTATTGATAGTTTTGTTTGGAGTTTACATAAAACGGGTTCATTCACAGTTAACTCAACGTACAGCTACCTAATCAGTAATGGATTAAAAGTATCACAAGTAGTTTGGCGTCTTAAGATCCCTTTGAAGATTAAAATCTTTATTTGGTTCTTTAAAAGAGGGATTAGTCTCACTAAGGACAACTTGGCAAAGAGGAATTGGAATGGAGATAGATTATGTTGTTTCTGTAGCAAACCTGAAACCATCCAACGTCTCTTCTTTGATTGCTCACATATGCCATGTTTATACGGAGAGCTGTCCATATGGTGTTAGGATTTAAGCCACCTCGGAATGCCCATAACTTGTTTAATGGATGGTACTCTTGGAAAGATAAGAATTTTCTATCACTCTTATTGATCGGTGCGGCAGCCATTTTATGGTCAATCTGGATAACAAGGAACAAAGTTGCTTTTGACAATTGTCGACCCAATTCTCTTTTACAGGTGTTGTTCCGGGGGACCCATTGGCTACGGTTCTGGACCCAATTGCAATGGTGTGAGGTTCAACAAGCGCTCATGGTGGAGGCTCGTCGATCTCTGGAGACAGCGGCAAAAGTCTCTTTGCATCCTATGGATGGCCTTCTTTGTCTAGAATTGGGTTTTGAGTTGTTTTCTTACAAGAACCTTGTTTATCCAGAGTTGTTAAGTAATAAGCTGTAATAATTTGGTCTGATTCCTCTTCAATGAGGATGAAGCCGGATACTCTTTCCATTATCTAAAAAATGTCAAACAAATTTCTATGCACCAACCAAATGCAAGATAGAAAAACGAATTGAACAATCCAAGTTCATTTCAGACTCCAAATTGGATCATATAGAAATTCTCCTCTTTCAAAGATCACATAGAACTATCTAGGTTCAGCGTCCTTTTCAAGACTCCAAATTGGATCATATATAGATATATGTGCTACAATCCAGTTGGCATAATGTACCATTGAAAGGTACCAGTGACATTCAGCATCTCCCAACTCACAAGACATCCAACAAATGAAAGCTAGCCTGCTACTACAACAATATATGTTGACCATCGAAACAACATTTTATTTTTATTTGAGTTCTGATTAAACAAAACATAAAAAAAGCAACTAAAAGTAACCACTTTTACATGAGAAAATATATGTCAAAGCTGATGAAAACCTGCAGACACCCTTCCATATTTCCCAAACTCACCTTGGCCATGTCGGCAAGCAGAGAGCAGCGACACCTTGCAGTCCCTTGCCAGCCTTACCGCTTGGCCATGCCGCCAAATGGGGAGGCCATGCGCGGGAAGCTCAGAAATTAGTTGTGATCTTCTTTCACAAATTATTTGAGGGCTCATAGTATTTCACAGAAAGAAAGTAATGAAATAAGCTCTAATATATTCTTTTAGGAATCTACTTCTAGACTTATGCATATGTACATAATAGAGACCCCTTCCATTAGAAAAAAAAAATTGTTGCGTTCTTGATGTTGCACTGAATCTTTTTTTTTAGAATTACACGGTAGAACATAGACACCTACAACAACACACACACTCACACCCTATGAATACAGTACGCAAATTCTACCCCTATGAGCACCTCTGAAGGATTGAGCCGGCAGATCCGAGATTTACGAAGTTATCACATGCGTCTTGCTGTCGACTGGGACGTTGTCTACCACTAAAAGCATAGCGCCATTAAATTCTGGAATAAATCTAGAAAAATATAAGCAATTGTGCCAAGTCGAGGACTTTAACCATGATCAGTTCGCGATGTTGTACTGAATCTGTTGCAACTGCAACAAGGTCCTCAATTCTTTCCAGGACATCGATATTATGCAACTGTGCGATGGTTCTTATATGGTCAGATAATTAAATAACCATTATTTTTCGTATTAATCATTTTGGCATACCTCTTGATGATTCTGAAGTTAGTTAATCCAATTATGAGTTTATCCAAACAGTGCCTAAGGGCTCGTGTTTCGCGTGGGTATCGTTTGATTCTGATCGATCTTTGAGTAGGCCGACACTGATCTGATGGATGATGATGACCCCCATGTGCATGCGAGTTGGCGACGGTGGACCTGAGAGCAACACATTATTATGAATTACGACTCCAATCACTGATTAATATTGTGAAAGTTTTCTTATACGCATGCATGGATCATGCAACTCCGAACTTTAAACCTAGAAACGAAATGGGGCCGGTCTGAATCGAGTTAGGAAATCGCCGAGTCACTCATTTCATGGAGATGGTCAGTCATCTCTTTCTACACCTGGTAGGTGAGCAGATATATTGTATATACTGAATCACCTGTATTTCATGTAGTACATGCGGTGGATTAGAGTGAAACTTAAACTAAATTTTACACTTCCACTACTATAGAATGGACTTGTTGTCCTGGGCGGTAACGGTCTTTAGTCCCGGTTATCGCGCCGGGACAACGATCCCGGGACTAAAGAGGGACCTTTAGTCCCGGTTGGAATTACCAACCGGGACTAAAGTCCCTCCAACCGAGCAAATGTGGCCGCACCCTTTAGTCCCGGTTGGTAACCCCAACCGGGACTAAAGGTTCCTTTTTTTTGTTTAATTTGTTTTCAGTTCAGTTACACGTATTTATTTAATATATAATATGTTTTTATGTACGTATTCTACGCTGCTAATATAAATACACGCACGCATATAATTACATCTAGTTCTCATCTCGAGCATTATTATATTCGAATAAAGTATGAACCTATATATATTATAGATATATATATATATGTGTATATATACAACACTTTCATAATCTTGTTCTCTAAAATAACGACATCAATAAACATTTAATTTACATCATTTATTCCTTAGGATCAAACTAGAACTCGCCGTTGGGATTTAGCACTTTTTCTAGAAGAAATCCTGCTATTGACTCTTGAACTGCTTTCAGATGGTCTTTTTGCATGACCCTTCGTTTCAACCGTTCAGTCTTGCATTTGAAATAAAAGGAAAAATATTAATACATATATATATATATATTCATTTAAAAATAAATAAAAAATTGATATATACGTACTCTGAGGACATTTTTAGGAGTTCTTCTTATGTGCGCAGTGATAAATTCATAAACGTAGTATCCACACAAGTTATTACTTGGTGGCTGCCGTAAACACCACTGTACGAGAAGAAGATTATTCTCATCATCTCACACGTAAATTAAAGTACGATATAGTAATTAAACACGTGGGGAAGTGTATATAGTACAACTTATTGGTATTTCAACTACATTAAGTGGTGCCTTGCAATCCTTGCGATGTTGCCGAATAAACTCTTTCCAAACCATGTGCGACAAATAATGTACGATCGTTAATAAATTATGACAAAGTCTATTCAATAATAGTTGTGCGCGAGAGATCAAAATTACCCCTGGATAATGTCTATCATATCTTGGTATAGTGCCCGCTCTTTTCTCAACGAGTCAAAGATTACTAACCGACTTGAGTTTAACTCAATGACAATGAGTATCCAGTGAAAACTGCATTGGTTTATACACACACGTACATGCATATAAGTTGTATTGATATTACATAAAATGTGTAGACTACATTATTATTAACACTTACTCAAAGTTGTGCGGAAAAGTATTGTTGTCTTGTCGTGCCGCTTCACGAAGAACATCATGATATTCTCATGTGCTTCAGGATACCCACCGCTCCTTGACAATAATAATACGGTTTTGAATACGATATAAAGATCAATGAAGCCAACCTTTGGTGTCTTGTATTCTTTGGAGCTCGACATCCGGAATCAGTATATAAATATAAGTTACATGTGAGGATAATTATATACACGCACGCATGGAAGTGAGTTTATTAAATAAAAGTAAGAATCACTTACAAACAAATGGAGCTAATGATTGATTTGTCCAGGCGTCCATGTGGTATAGTTGATGCAATTCTTTAAAACTAATATGTAAGATGTCATCATACGGAAGTAATGATGGTCTCTAAATCGACAAAGATCCTTTGCTCACCCCTACCACCGCTTTGCATGTACCACTTGTTGAGCAAGTACATTTGCGTACCCAATTCATTCAGAGCATGAGGTTGTACAGACTTTTGCCATATTTATAAGTCTTCCGGTATCAACTTCCGAGTTACGGATTGGAGCTTTGCCCGTCAATTGATCCAAGGTTAAACTAGTATCTTCAAAAAAAAAGCATTAAGGGCTTGAACCGACACTTCTTCGAGTTGTGCGGTCGATAGACTTCTATGTTGGAACCATATTCATTAGCAACAACAAGATTTTGCATTGGTTGCTTCTATTGTCCAAGCTATAGGACATCCTTCCCTGATGCTATTTTCCTTTTCTTATATGCATCATGTGACTTCACGAGGGAGCGGTCATAGTCCGATAGTGGCGAAGGCTTACGAAGTTCAATCATCTTTTTACGGTGAGCATCGACCTTTCCGCAAAGACATCTCGTGGTATGTAAAAGTATGGCTTCTCCTTAAGCTTCGCTTGACTCTTGTTTTTTATATCTATAAAAAAATCTTTCACTTTTTTGTCTTCTTCAGCTGCTATTTGCTCATCAGTCTTTTCAAGAAGTATTTCTTGAGAAACAACTCTTTTTCTTGGGGTCTTCTTTGCTTTGGGACCTTAGACGTCTTTAGAAAAGTGCGTCATTTGTGGAGGGGGGGGCGGTGTTGGAGACCCCGGCGTGGAGGCGATGAGGCCGGTGTTGGTGGAGACCGGCGTGGAGGCGTTGGAGATCGTTGTAGGCGGTGGGGCGGTGTAGGAGTTGGAGATCATTGTGGAGGCGATGGGGCGGTGTAGGAGTTAGCGATCGCCGTGGGGATGAAGTCGTCTCGCCCCCATGACATTTGTGATGAGATGGGGAATGAATGATTGGGCTAGGCTGGGGAGACCTGCTACAAAAACAAGTTGTGTGTCAATTATTTTGAAGCCAATAGAAAATTAATGGAAAATAATATTTCATTCACTTTCATTCGTACCTAGGGTGAGGTAGGGAAGCGGTGGCGCCCAGGAATGATGATGAAGCATTTGCGCCATTGAATAAATGTCTTCTCTGCTTCTCCTAGTGTCTTCTCCCATCACCGCCTTCAATGTCAAGAGGAACATTGTTGTAACCTTTGAGCACTCTATCAACCGAGACGCTAGCATATCCCGGGTTGAATAATCGACCCATGGATTCTTGGTGTCTTCGTTCGGTCTATTGGAGATACAACCCGATAGCCACCATGATTGATGCATTATTACCATCCGGAATGTGCAGCTCACATGTTGTTAGAGGCTCGGTAATGTCATCAACAGGAAGCGCAACCCAATGTCATCTTGAATAACTGGCAGCTCCGTGGAAGCACAACCGCTTTTCATCGACCAACGGGCTAATGGTGACTCCGGCGTTGATTGCGATTGCATTTGACTCATTGCTAGCTGCACTTGCCTCTTGATCTCCTCCCCGCATTCTTGCCTCAAGAGATTTTTCTCGTTCACATGATTCAAGCAATGCTTGTCGTGACTCATCAACAAATTGCTCCAATGCACGGATTCGATTCGCCTCCTCATCTCTCTTCTTTCTCTGGCGGCTGGCTCAGTAGGTATCCTTGTCTCTTTGGGAATGCGTGTAGCCACGGAACCGCCCCCATAGCCTCTTGTTCGACCACCGTGTTCGGGATTCTCTAGGGTATATGTCAATTCATCCTTCTCTTTGTTGGGCTTGAAAACACCACTATCAGCTTCTTCCCTAGCACGAGCTAGTCTCTGTGTTGCTCTCTCAATTTTTTGGCCAAAAATTAGCTTGCCAGTGTCTGGGTCTAGGCTTCCCCCATGAGCGTAGAACCAATTCTTCGCGCGTTGAGGCCAGTTCTTCTCTATTGTTTCTGGTATGATTCCCTTGGCAGTAATCTCTGCTTCTAGGTTCTACCACTTGGGAATAGCACTCCTATAACCACCTGATCCCATGCGATGATGGTACTGCTTCTGTCGGGCATTCTGCTGATTCCTCATCACATGTTCCTCACTCTCTTGAGATGTCTTGTATTCTACGAAGGCATCCCAATGGGACTCCAACTTGACAAACGCCTTAGCATTGAAATCCGACGTAGCATTCTTCAAGATAAACTTTTTATACAATGTCTTCTTCCAACTCTGGAACAATGTTGCCATCTTCTTCATTGTCCAATCCCTCACTAGCTCCTTCAAAGCATCATCTGCTTGTAATGTGAAATGCTGAGTGATATCTCTCCAAGCTAGGTTCTTGTCACGATCAGATACAAAACTAACATTAGGAGCGGATATCTTCTGCTTCCATTCACGAGCACTAACTGGGATCCTATCCCTTACAATGAACCCACATTGATTGACATATGTCTGAGCATGTGGTCCCAATGGTTTGCCGGTGTCGGTGTCGAATTCTGATATTATGAAACGGCCCTCTAATGGCTTTTTTGGCCCTCGGACTTTCCTACTTTTATCGATGGTTGATGTAGATCCAGAGACCGGCTACATGAGTAGAAACATAACGATTAACAACAAATATACGTACGCATGCATCTATAAGAGATGATAGATAATCGAATATACCTCGCCATTATTTTCTTGCACGACAATTTGTTGATCTTCAACCATCGGCATATTTAGGATATCCTCATAATCAGTAAAGTACTGACTCGTGTCATCTACATCCACATTGGTGCCAACGTTGATAATATCCGCCATTATGTCATCACTCAAGTTATCATCCGGAGCAGCCATTTATATCTTCAAGATAACATATAGATAGAATTACTATGGTACATAACATAAGTACATGTGATAACACATATAGAATTACTAAATCCAATTAAATATAATAACACATAATATTTCATAAGGATAAACAATAATAAGGTATAGGCTTTGGAATCGAATCAAAAACACTTTCGATCCAAAAACATGAAAATAAGTACATGTATATATACACATAGAATGATACAATATATTTTCTCTCTCTCTCAACACATAGAAATAAGTGCATATGTCTATATCTCTAGATATGCATGTGATAACACATAGAATGTCTCTCTAGATACAATTTTCTCTCTCTCTCAACACATGAAAATAAGTACATGTATATATACATATAGAAATAATTAAGTACATATATATGTATACATATAGAATCTCTCTCTAGATATATATAGAGAGATAGAATATATAATTACTAAATCCAATTAAATAAATCTAACATGAAATTAGATAACCTAGTAATAGATAATACATTTTAATCTAACATATATCAAAAACTATAATAAACAACTATCTAAAAAACTATCTAAATAAAATACTAATTAAATTTTAATACATTTAAATCTAACA
Organism: Miscanthus lutarioriparius; assembly: GCA_904845875.1. Classification (NCBI taxonomy): domain Eukaryota; kingdom Viridiplantae; phylum Streptophyta; class Magnoliopsida; order Poales; family Poaceae; genus Miscanthus; species Miscanthus lutarioriparius. Next base: position 132,859,458 of record CAJGYO010000007.1, on the reverse strand, counting down.
TATATCAAAAACTATCTAAAAATAACTAAAAAACTAACAATAAACTACTAAGTAAAATTTAATACATTTTAATCTAACATACGGCCGAGACTTTGTAAAAAAAATCTAAAAAACATGGCCGATCGAGAGCAGCAGACGAGATGAATTCGACGGAGGGTGTATGGTGGGCGCGCGGGAAGCGTCGGCGACGGAGGGTGGGGTCGGGTGCGGCGGCGGAGATGGGATGCGGCGCGTGGTGCGGGCTGGGAGAATGGCGCGGCCAGGCGGGGGTAGACGACGACGGTGGCGCGGCAGAGACGAGCTCGACGACGGCGGATGGCGCGGCCGGGCGGGGCTGGGCGACGGAGGCGAGATCGAAGATGAACAGAACAGACGTTCAATTTATATAGGCCGGGACCCTTTAGTCCTGGCTGGTAACACCAGCCGGGACTAAAGGCCATTTAGTCCTGGCTGGTAAGGCTAACCGGGACTAAAGGTCCAACCCTTTAGCCCCGGCTCGCCTTACAAGCTGGGACTAAAGGCTTTTAGTTCCGGTTGGTGTTACCAGCCGGGACTAAAGGTATTTTTGGGCGTGCTTCAAGTGAATCCTTTGGCTTCCCGTACACACCCATGAATCCTAACAGGTTCACACAAATATTCTTTGTCAGGTGCATCACATCGATTGCGTTGCGGACCTCTAGGACTTGCCAATATGGTAGCTCCCAAAAGATGGACTTCTTCTTTCACATGGGTGCGTGTCCCTTAGCATCTTTGGAAACAGATTCACTGCCTTGTCCCTTTCTAAATACTACTTTCACATCCTTGACCATTGCGAGTACATCTTCCCCGGTTCGGTTATGAGGCTTCTTCCGGTGGTCTGGCTTACCTCTAAAATGCTTCCCTTTCTTTCTTACTTGGTGATTCAAAGGAAGGAATCGACCATGGCCAAGGTACACGACCTTTCGACATCTTTTCAAATATATACTGTCAAGGTCATCAAAACAATGTGTGCATGCATTATATCCTTTATTTGTCTGACCTGAAAGATTACTTAAAGCAGGTCAATCATTGATTGTTACGAACAACATTGCTCGTAGGTAAAAGTGTTCTTGTTTGTACTCATCCTAGACACGTACACCTGGTTTGTTCCATAAAACTAGAAGTTCTTCAACTAATGGCTTCAGATAGACATCAATATCGTTGCCAAGTTGCCTCGGACCTTAGATGAGGATCGGCATCATAATGAACTTTCGCTTCATGCATAACCATGGAGGAAGGTTGTAGATACATAGAGTAACTGGCCAAGTGCTATGACTAGTGCTCTGCTCTCCAAAAGGATTCATACCATCTGTACTTAAGGCGAACCTTAAGTTTCTAGCCTCATTTACAAACTCTGGAAATTCCCTGTCTATCGCTCTCCACTGGGACCCATCAGCTGGGTGTCTCAGCATATTGTCTACCTTACGGTCTTTTTTATACCACCGCAACAACTTTGCTTGGTCTTTATTTCTGAACAAATGTTTTAAGCGTGGTATTATAGGAGCATACCACATAACCTTGGCAGGGATTTTCTTTCTTGGACGTTGTTCACCCTCGACGTCACCAGGATCATCGCGCCTGATCTTATACCGCGATGCTTTACATACCGGGCATTCATCCAAATTCTCATATTCATTGCCATGGTAGAGGGTATAGTCATTAGGACATGCATGTATCTTCTAGATTTTTAATCCCAAAGGGCAGACAACCTTTTTTGCTTCGTACGTAGTGGTGGACAATTCATTTGGCTTCGGAAGCATCTTCTTTATGAGGTTCAATAAATTTCCAAATGCCTTGTCGGATACACCATTCTTTGCCTTCCACTGTAGCAATTCCAGTGTTGTACCCAGTTTTTTTGCCCCTCTTCGGCCGTCGGGTATAGCAACTTCCTATGATCCTAAAGCATGCGCTCGAACTTAACTTTCTCTTTTTTATTTTCGCATTCTTATTGTGCATCACGAATGGCATCGCCAAGAGCATCACCGAGATCATCTTCTACCGCTACCTCTTCTTCATCTCTCCCCATTGTAGTATCATCAAAGGCACCATACTGAGCAATAATGTCATCAATGTCTAAATCTTCTCCTTCACCTTCTTCCATCATGACCCCGCTTTCTCCATGCTTAGTCCAACATATATAGTTTGACATGAAACCTGACTTAAGCAAATGTGAATGAAGACTCATTGAGCTTGAATATTTCTTTAAATTCTTACATAGGGCACACGGACAGCACATGAAACCATCCCGCTTATTTACCTCGGCCACACCTAAGAAATAGTGCAAGCCCTCAATAAAGTCTTGGGAGCGGCGATCGACATTGTACATCCAATGGCGTGACATAATCTGTATTACACGACAAATTATGAAAACCTTGAACATAATTAAGTATTTTATTACACAACATAGATGACACACACGGTTGATTAATTAACTAAGCCTGGCTACAACGTAAGCAATCCCAACTATCACTAAACAAACTAAAACTACAATGCACTTCAGTAACATAATTATTTCGTGATCGTACGTAACTAAAACAGACAAATCATTCTTCTGTTGAATATCAATAAGCTTCTCCTGCTGGCTCACTGCCTCATCAGCAGCAGCCAAATTCTGCACGTATGTAGCATAATCTTCCTCCCAGTACCAACCATCGCATCCATTGCTCTCACACTGAAATTAAAGCCAAAAAATATTTAGTCAAAAATATTCAAGAAAAACAGGTCAATTAGCCATAATAATCAAACGCGTAAGAAACTCACATCGCGATCCAGGCACTTGTAGAAAACACGACCCTTGTTGGGTCCCTGTCTCTTGACTCGGTACTCCATCACAATCTTCTGCTTACACTTGCCGCAGATAATGAGAGGGAGTTCTGGCCTCAGTCGTTTCGCAACCGAACGAGAGGCCGAGGATCCGGTACCAGTTGTCATCTACTTTCTATACTTATTTTTGCAAACTACTGTAAATTTCACATTTTCTAAAATAATATATTTAAACAAAACTAAAATTATGTATAATAGTAAAATACCAAACTATCAAGTGATTTTACTATTGTAAACCATCATGTGATTTTGAGCTAAAAATGACATAGAATCACATAGCTCAAAAACATGTTTCAATAAATAACCGTCCGTACTAGTTGATCTTGCTTACGTGATCATCTCGGCGAGCATTTCTCCACCGGACGGCACCGTACTTGGCCAAGGAAGAACTCCGATTCTACGAGCAAGGGAACACGGTCTTCCACGACCGTTGCCACTCTCCCTCGTAGAATCAAAGCTCCTCCTTGACGTCCGTTACCGCTCGGCAGAGAACATGCTCGCCGAGATAATCACGGTTCGCAAGTTCAACTAGTACGGATTTTCTATAATTTTCTAACTATTTTCTAAGTTTTTCATTTCATGGAAAAATTAATTCTAAGATCACGTAAGCCGCCGGGGACGAGGATGGCGCGTGCTCCAGCGAGGACGAGCGAGACGTGATTTTGATGAACTAATTTAACTTTTGTTTATCCAAACATATATGCAAATCAGCATTGCAAAATCATAATAAAGTCCAACATATAAAGTTACACATGCATCTACATCGCAAAATGAGATAAGCTACTGATAAAACATAGAGGATTAAGTTTGTTACCTCCAAAATCGAAGAGCAACAACAATGGAGGGGGAGAGAGCAAGAACAACAGCAAGCTGAAGAACAGAGGCAGTGAGTTTGAATGGAATGGCTCGGGCTCGGGGAGGAAGAAATGAGTCGGTGTATAGACCGGCATAATTAATCCCGGTTAGGTGGCCAAACCAGGACTAAAGATTAATATTTATTCCTAGGGTATCACCCAAAGCGGGACTAAAACCTTTAGTCCCGGCTGGTATTTACAAACCGGGACTAAAGGTTTAGTCTCGATTGGTAATACCAGCCGGGACTAAAGATCCCTGCCACGCGGACGACCGTTGGGCAGGGACCTTTAGTCCCGGTTGTTATTACGAACCGGGACTAAAGGGCGGCGGCAAAAAATACCGAGGCTAATGCCAAATTTGGACATCGTTCTAAAGTCTGTTCTCTAGTAGTGTCCAATCCAACTCAACACATGTGGATTATAAGCTCCGACAACGTCCAAACAAGGTCTTAGATGGGTAAAAGTCTACTCACGTGTATGTCATGTACACCTCTATATTCTTTTCTTAGGCGAAATAGATAGAATCTCAGACTGGAAGTGTCTTTCCGTGATTTGCTTGCATGCATCAAGGATCACTCGATTTCCTCTGCTTGCATGCATCACGATTGGCTACGCTGATTAAACATGGGTCGTCCCCTTTAGATAAATTGTAGTAACTTTTTTTAATGAAGCAATGCTACTATAGATATATCTTTGATAAGACAACATCTTGAGAAGTGGGGAGGCTAGTGCAAACCAAAGATGACTATGACATTAATTTCTAGTCTTTGAGATTCATTTTATAGTAAATAGTAATTGTAAATTAACCTTAAATATTAATATCATCTTGATGTTAGCACCGCTACCTCATCCTAGATCTCACTTCATATTCGTAATTGATCTTGGACAACAGTTTGTAGGTTTACTAGCAGAGTAGTCAGCACAGAAAGGTAAACCACCAAAGGGTAAATCCCGAACTAGATGCACAGCTTGCTTGGTAAGAGAGATCACGTTCCCATCAATTACAATACCACCAGATTTGTAATGCACCATATGTGCAACCCATTTCACAAATTTATTAAGCACAAAGCACTTGTCAAACAATAAAAGAGAACCCGGTAAAGACAACTTTAGCTCTAATAAAGTAAATAAAAAAAAAGTAGAGTTAGATACATTATGACTTAAGAACATTAATAACCTCAACTTCTTCATTTTTGAGTACTGAAAGGCATAAATGAACAACTAAAAAAACCCAACAAAGATTGAAAACCACAAGATTAAATTAAATTCAGAAAAACATACATCTCGGAATTGTTGCCATCAGACAAAGAATCCTGAAAATAGAATAAATAAAAAACATAAAAACGGAGCAGCAATAATAGAAAACGAATTAGCAGAAATTAACAAAAGATAGAATTAGAAAAAAATTAAGACAAAAAGAAATGAAATAGAGAGTAAAACATAAAAACTTACATTAGATCCATCAAGGCCATGAGAAGTTGAATCATTAAAATGTTTAGGGCCAGCATCATCATTAGAAACAGAAATAATACCGGAATCTAAGAATGAAGAGTCCCTCATCTACAAAATAAGATAATAACAATAAATAAATATATAGATAAGTTATAAGCAATGTAGAAAACAAATTACATAAGACTCATACAAAGTTTGCACCAATCTAGGTCCTTTGTTGTCACACCCGATTTTAAGTATAAAATAGGATGCAAAATCTTATGTGCGCCCAGAGATCAGTCACACACATAAGCCGATAAATTATAAATAGTATCATCACAAGTGTTTATTACATCACGAATATTAGGACAGAGTCTTCACATAAATGTAGCGAAAGTATAAAGAAAAAAATCTCTCATGGAAGCTCCATTTCACAGGGACGTCAGCTGGTTGACCACAAGTCTAGTAATCCTCAGAAAAGTCGTCATTACCATAGCCATCTGTTACTCATCCGTGATTTTTATCCAAATAATGAAAACAAACAAGCGTAAGTACGTGTCGTACTCAACAAGTGTGACATGGGGTTCATGAGGCTCAAAAGACTTGACACAGGTTTAACAGCATTCGACTTTTAATTGTCACAATTTCAGTATAAGAGTAGCAACAAGTTGTTTTAATCCCGTAGTAAACACATGATCAATGTAAACAAGAATAATGAATAGCATAAACGGATAATTTTTAGTGGTCATCTATTCCGTAAATATTCCAAGGCCGCTCGTGACCGTGAGCACAACTGATATATCAGTTTTACACTCTGCAGAGGTTGTACACTTTCACTGTGAGTTGTGATACCCATATGCCTGGGTTTATAACTCTCAAAACACTTCTAAGGTAAGCAGGCATGGTTCACTATGAAGCCTTTCAAAAGTTCGTCTAACAAGTTAGGGCTATTAGATTCACTCGGCAAACAGATGTAGAGCCCCCTTCCCGATGGCACAATGACGTGCAGCCTATACTCAAGGGGATAGAGGCCGCACTATACCCGATTCATCAAGCCATTCTTACGTCAATAAAGGTAACCTCTAACAAGCTAGAAAAGGTCATCATACTGAGCTAAAGCCAGAGCCATGTAGCTCTCACAGCTGTACTGTAAGTCCCGAATGATCACTTACAGATAAGTCCTTAGGGAGAAGAATCTGAAGCATTTAGAAAGTAGCTAAACACTCTAGCCCCCATTTTTCAAGTTGCTAAAAAAGTCATGTTTTAATGTTTATTGCATATACCATTAGTCAAGTTACAAGATCATGGTTTAGTTGAGCACTAGCAAAGCTACCCAATGCATATTACATATGAGACAAGGTATAAGTTCAATTTTAAGGAATCCCTATCAAGGTGACATAAGCAAATAAGAATTAAATATATTAAAGTTGATAGGAAACAAGGATGATCCCATGCTATACTTGCTTTGAACAAAGTACTGTTGATTCTGCTCGTTAAAGTAGTACTCTTGATCACCCACGAATTGCTCACCATCTATACTCGATAATCACAGCATCATACAAGCATCCAGAAGCAATCATGCATAGCAAACAAAGCCTATAGATTAGAACAGTACACCAACAATATAAAATCAAGATGAAAAGTTTGTAAAACGAATCTACGTCTACACACAGACGCGAAGATCACAAAAATCGGAGCTAAAACAAATAAGTTATGAATTAAACAAGATTTCCTTTAATAAAATAATAGATTAAATCTAACCTTCAATTTTAAAAGTTGAAAACATATCTAACAGTAGTATGAACATGTAGATTATGCAATTACGAACCTAACGCAACTTGAACGGACCAAATCGGAGTTAAAACAAAGATTTTATGGCTAAAACAAGATTAGTGGCAAAACCATAAATAGATGAAACTTGATTTTAGAATTTAAATAAATAAAATCAGATTTTAAACCGAGCTAGGGACCGTGGGCATGAAAATGAAGAATTACAGGGGTTCTTAAGAAAAAATGTGAGGACGGCAGGTTCTATTCTAGAAAACTTCAGTGGCTCTTTAACAAAAATCGCAGTGCAGGGGTACGGGTGAATCTGGACCGTTGGATCAAGATTGGACGGTGCATATCAGATGGGAGGGGAAAAGAAACGCCAGCGAGGTCGGCGGCGAGCCCCGACGGCGGCGCCATGGCCGGAGCGGGCGATGTACATGGGATATGACCTATGGACCACGGCTGGACGAACCGAAAACACCGGGAGGTAGAGGAGAGCAAGGCGAACTCACCCAAGTAGTTCACGCGGTCGGCGACAGCATGAAAAGCAGCGCTCGGCGATGGCAGCGGCGGTGATGGTGGCGGCGCTAGGGCTGGGCGAGGCTCGGCGTCTTGGTGAGGCGGCAGCAGCTCCAAAGCTCGAGATGGGAGCGGCAAGATGCGGGCATCCGGTATTTACGGTCGGGAAGCAACGTGGGGTGCAAGGCAAGGAAGGAGGCGTGGGCGGCGCGGACTCTGACTCAGCGGCGGCGGAGAGTCCAGCCTAGACTCGAGCTAGAGGTGAGGGAAGGCGTCTGACAGTTGGGGCCGGACCGTCAGCGTCACAGGGGAGAGAGAGAGAGAGAGCGGCGTCGCGGCTGCTGCTGGGCCTGCCTGCTGGATGGGCTAAAGCGGGAGAAGAGCGAGGCGCGGCGGGAAAGCCAGGCAACGTAGGGAAGCCAGCCAAGCTGGTCTACAGCGGGAGAGGGAGCCAGGCTGGAGCTGGGCTGCTAGGGCCGAAATCGAGATAGAGAAGAAAAACAAAACTCCTGCTAGGGCCGAAATCGAGATAGAGAAGAAAAACAAAACTCCTTTTCTATTTTCTTAACACAATTTCAGATCCAATTTAAACTCAAATTCAAATTCTTTTACAAATTTCAATCAAACCAAAGCATCACAAAATAAAGATGCAGCAGCATGGATGCACACATATGTATGTAGACCTATATTTGATTTTATTTTTAACAAAGTTATTATTTTTCTAAATTTAAATGCTCATAAAATACATCATTAAATCAAATTAAGTATTTTAAATTGATGCAAATTTTAGGGTGTTACATCCGTCTCCCCCACATGAAGACCGGCCATCCCCGGATCTGCTGTATTGAGCCTTAGGAGGTTTTGATGCAGAAGACGAACTGCTCCCAAAACACGCTGCTGCTGCCCTAGTGAAGGATTGCAACCTCCTTCTCTTCTCTGGGGCCCTCAATTGGACATCATACGACAGTTTTCCTTCATCATCACGAGGAACGGGATGTAGACACTCCATCTCCGAGTGACCCATCACCCCACATGCAAAGCAATAGAATGGAAGTTTTTCATACTATGCTTGAAACCATCTTCCATCCTACTCATACGGAGAAGCATCCCCGATGCAAGGGTTTATCAATCTCAATTGCCACTCGAGCGTGCAGGAATGCCCCGCTAGCCTTCCTATCCGAATCCACATTCATCTTTATAACTTGGCCGGTCAAACTCATGGCATGACTTCCCCTCTGTTGATTCATCCATCCGAGGGGCTGTTCGCTGGTCTTGTTATTTCAGCCAGCCGGCTGATCCCCCTCTCAAGTTACTGTTCATCAAACCAGCTAAACAGTGTTTTTCTCTTGCAACAAACCAGCCGGAACAGTGTTTTCAGCTAAGTTTCAGACCAGCGAACGGGGCCATATTGTTTTAGGATAATCGCATATCTTCCCACCATCCATGGAGATCTAGCCAAAGCCCTGTCCATATCCACACTACTTCCAAATTCTGCAATGAACAAGTTGTCTCCCTTCTCTCCGATGGCCCGAAACTTCAGACCAATAGGGTTACCTCAAGCCAGCTTCATAGCCGCGCGGACCGTATTCACATGGACTGCCATCGGGATAGAACCTTCCCTATGATCACCCATTCCACCAACGGTGGTTCTCCTTCTCCTTCGTCATCACTGAAGTCAACCATCACTGAAGTCAACCATGGCTTCTTCCTCCTCGGTCAGGTTAAGCCTCAGCAAAATAAAGATCAGTCGCATTATGGTTAGGGCTATCATCCACACGCCCCTTCCGTCCACCTCCTGCAGCCGCTGTATATGATCTGGTATGGAGGGGGAAACAAGATAGTGATCTGCAACGGAGATCGAAGCAGACACAAAACTCATCCCGACACTAAACCTAAGCAGCACTTATTAGACCCTAGTGGGGAAATAGGGTTTTGGAAAATATGTGGTCTGGCGCCAAGATCGGCTAACCGGCGATTCGCAGTGACTGCCGTTGACTGAGTGTCGGTAGGCGGGGCGTGGACGCCGTGATCAGGATGGTCACCGACGGAGAAAATCTAGTTTCACCGACGAGGTGAACTAGATCGAGGTCGGGAACGAGATCGCCTTGTGTCACCCAGGAAGGGGCTCCGTAAGGGCAGTCCCAATGAAAGAAACTAGTAGTTTCTATAACATAGGATACCGCACCAAAAAAGTACTGCTTTTCAACCCATGGTTTCTATGAGTAATAATTATTTTCTCTTTCTCTCTCCCAACTTTATCTTCTTCCTCCAATGAGTGCGGCACGAGTCCCCTAGAAACTAGTGGTTTCTCCCCAATGACGATTTCATGGTTTCTTGGTGCATTGGGTCAAGAGAAGACCTAGTTTCTTCATGAGGAAACCATTTCTATGATTTTTTCTCTCTTTCTTCGTTAACTACGTTGCCATGTCAGCATTTTACCTACATGCCAAATCATTTAATGAGAATATAAACCATCATCAATACACCATTAGGACTGCCCTAAATTACGGTCCATCATTTCAAATTTGAAAAGAGTTAACACAAGAAAAGAATGATTACCCCTGACCAGATTTTGACTGGATCGGCCAACGATCGAGCAGCTAGCAACTACTACTGGCCTTTGTTTAGTTCCATGAATTTGGAATTTGGGGTTACTGTAGCACCTTCGTTTTTATTTGGCAATTATTGTTCAAACATGGACTAAGTAGACTCAAAACGTTCGTCTCGTAATTTCCCACCAAACTGTACAATTAGTTTTTTTTTCGTCTATATTTAATACTCCATACATGAGCCGCAAACATTCGATATGACAGATACTGTAGCACTTTTTGAGATTTTAGACTCCAACTAAACAAGGGCCTAGTATAGTATGGGTTGAGATGCCTCCCTCCCTTTAATTTGCATGCGCAGCTGTGGATGTCAGTTGCGGAAACTCGGGATGACATTAATTGGACATTGATCAGCACAAAACCTAACTAATGAACGGTGAACAATGCATGTCGTAGATAATTGTATCCGTCCTGTGGCATGCCGCACGCAGGCTGACCTTCTAGAAGCCGCAGGCAGAGAGTTTTTATTAGCTGGTCATCCATGTATGCCTTCCAAATTCTTGTGTGTCATCCCTGTACTAGAGAGTACATTGTTCTGCTGCCCTGCTGCTGCTCTCTCTTCCCCAGCCATGGCATCGAAACGAGCCAACGCCGGCGACGAGCAGCAGAAGCTGTCGCCTTCTGGGCTCCCGGTCCGCGAGATCCCGGGAAGCTACGGCGTGCCCTTCTTCTCGCCGCTGCGCGACCGCCTGGACTACTTCTACTTCCAGGGCGCGGAGGAGTACTTCCGCTCTCGCATCGCCAAGCACGGCGGTGCCACCGTGTTGCGCGTCAACATGCCGCCGGGCCCGCTCCTCTCGGGCGACCCCCGCGTCGTCGCCGTCCTCGACGCGCGCAGCTTCCGCGTCCTCCTCGACGACTCCCGCGTCGACAAGGACGGCACGCTCGACGGCACCTACATGCCCTCACTCGCGCTCTTCGGCGGCCACCGCCCGCTCGCGTTCCTCGACGGCGCCGACCCGCGCCACGCCGCGCTCAAGCGCGTCGTGATCCGCCTCGCGGCCGAGCGGATGCACCACGTCGCGCCGGCGTTCGCCGCCGCCTTCACCGCCACGTTCGACGCCGTCGAAGCCGAACTCGCGGGGGCGAGCGCCGCCGCCTCGGGCGTGGAGTTCAACAAGCACAACATGCGGCACATGCTGGACTTCACCTGCGCCGCGCTGTTCGGCGGGAGGCCGCCGAGCAAGGCCATCGGCGACGGCGCCGCGGCGAAGGCGTACAAGTGGCTCGCCTTCCAGCTCCACCCGCTCGCGAGCAAGGCCATCAGGCCGTGGCTGCTGGAGGACCTCCTCCTCCACACCTTCCGCCTCCCGCCCTTCCTGGTGCGCCGCGACTACGCCGACCTGACGGCCTACTTCGCCGACGTCGCGGCGGGCGTCCTCGACGACGCCGAGAAGAATGCCGACCCGGGCGGCGCCGCCGTCCCGCGCGACGAGCTCCTCCACAACCTCATCTTCCTCGCCATCTTCAACGCCTACGGCGGGTACAAGATCTTCCTGCCGCACGTCGTCAAGTGGCTCGCGCGCTGCGGGCCGGAGCTGCACGCCAGGCTCGCCACCGAGGTCCGCGCCGTCGTCCCACCGCCGGGCACGACGATCACCCTGTCGGACGTGGAGAAGATGCCGCTGGTGAAGTCGTTCGTGTGGGAGACGCTGCGCATGAACCCACCGGTGGAGTTCCAGTACGGGCGCGCGCGGCGGGACACGGTGGTGGAGAGCCACGACGCGGCGTACGAGGTGAAGAAGGGCGAGATGGTGTTCGGGTACCAGCCGCTGGCGACGCGCGACGAGCGCGTGTTCCAGCGCGGCCGCGAGTTCGTCCCCGACAGGTTCGCTGTATGTTCTGACGACGATGAGCGGCGGCGGATGCTGGAGCACGTGGTGTGGTCGAACGGGCCGGAGACCGGCGCGGCCGCGGAGGGGAACAAGCAGTGCCCCGGGAAAGACGCGGTGGTGGCGGTGGGGCGGCTGATGGTGGCGGAGCTGTTCCGTCGGTACGACACGTTTGTCGCCAGCGTCGAGGAGAGCCCCGTGGAGCCCGTGGTCACGTTCACTTCGCTGACGAGGGCGGCTTCCTCCGCCGTGGGCCATGGCAGCGTCGTCAAGCCCTGATCCATCATGCACAGTGCTGTGTGTCATACGTACTGCACGTAGTTCTGTCACGTGCTTTGCGTGCCAGTGAGGATGTCGACTTTGCTTATGGTTTTCGTGGCATTAAATAAATGGTGGACCACGACAAAATATTAGATATATGGGTCAATAAGAGGAGACCCTTCTAAATTATCTGTTGTAAAAGGTTACAAATTCAAAACATTTGCTACTGTGTGTAACTGTGTGGCATGCTTTCTGTGAGCTATAAGGGCATATGGAGGAATAATAATAGACTTCGCTTCATTAATTTAATTATAATTCTTCAATTTGCAGTTCCAGTTTGATTGGTTGTGACTTGTGATGTATGTATAAGCAGCCAGATCCTCCAATATGTATGGTAACTTCGATTGTCGGAGAACTCTCATCTAGACTTCGATTGTTGGAGAACAACGGAGCAGTAGTGTAATGGTTGTAGGTCAATCACGTTCCATGTGTTTGATCGGTTGTTTAGCTGAATTAACTTTGTCCAAAACAAACAAACAAGGTTGCATGCAGAGGCGGGAGATAATTCCCTTTTTCCTTTTTTTTTCTTTTTCGAGCTACATTCCACAAGTCGCAAGTGTTCACATGAGTAGTGAGCATGTGAGTGGTTGTTCCCAAGTCCCAGCCACACTTGCCCTCAACTATAGACTATAAATATAATTCGGGCACCATATTCCATATTTTGAAGCATACTAATTGAAGAAAAGTTGTTTTATTACCTTGTTGGGCCATTACATGCATCAGGATCGCCAATTCACCGTTAATCATTTTGTGCGCAAGCGTGTGTGACGGACTGTTTGGTGATGGTTTGTGTGGCTGATAAGCCGGCTGATACTATTTTGTTATGAGAGAAAAAATATTGTACCATGACTAATAAACCAGGCTGATAAGTTCAAACTGTGAACTAAGTCAGAAACTAGTACCTGTGAAAGAAAGAAACCCAAATTAACACAACACAATTCTAGGAGATAATCTTGTAAAAAATTACTAGTACATGTACTTGTATAAAAAATTATTTTTTACATACGCCTCCTATTTTTTTAAGGACGGGTTACTTAGCAAACCTTTTGTAACTAGTTTCGTGAGCGTTGTAAACCGTCACTAAAAATATATCTACTTTCAAGGTGAGACTTAAGAGAACCGCTTTTAAAAATATAATTTTTCAGGGTGCTTGCTTATGTCAACCGTCTTTGAAATTGAGTGAAGTCAACCGTCCCTGGAAATCGATTTTGAAGGCAGTTAGCTAAGTCAACCGCCCTTAGAAATATCTCCAATACAAATAAATTTACAATCTTTTCAAATGAAGCCGGATGAAGATAAAATTTATATCATTTTTCATAATAGAATTTGCTTTATTTAATTTTCGGTCTTCAGTTCCATGTTTTGATTTGTTGTTTATCTGAATTAACTTTGTCATAAAACCCTAAACAAGGTTGCATGTAGAGGCTGGAGATAACTCCTTTTTTCAAAGAAATATTTTTTGTGAGCTATCTTACAAAACAGAATATTGCTCAAATGCTCACTACTAGGCGTGGTTGTTCCTCAATTGAAACTAGCACAATACAAGACAGCCACCCCAAGCAAGCCTTGGCTTACCACAGGCGGGCAAGAAACGGAACAACCATAACCCAAAAAATACATAGTACCTAGAAAGAAACGACAACATCATCAGTCATTTCATTTGAACCCCCATTCGGCTGCTGTTAAAACCGGCTTGTTCAACTTTTTTTTTATTCGAAACAGTGTTTTTCTCTTGTAATATTTTAGCCAGAACCATGTTTTTTAGCATGGACAGTGTTTTTTTTTCTTACCAGCCCGAACAGGGACTAAGTCAGTGTATTGTTCATACGCAACCTTAGGCAGCCACAACCACAACACTAGCACACTTATTTCTCGCCACAGAGCGTGGCGTTGGATTTTGCCGGCACACTTGCGGCGCCGTCACAACTCGCCGCAGCTGGGCGTGGCAAAACGTGGCCTAACAGCAGGTTCGTTTCGGCTGGATTGACTTATAAGCCAGGGTTGAAAGTACTGCTAGCTGATTTGGTGTGAGAGAAAAATATTATTCAAGCCATGTCTTATAAGCCAGATACGAGTAATTCAGCTGAAACGAACACGCTGTAAGGCCTTGATTAGTTGGCGAAATATTTTGGGAAACGGTACTGTAGCACTTTCGTTGTTATTTGGCAATTAGTGTCCAATCATAGTCTAATTAGACTTAAAAGATTCGTCTCGTAAATTTCGTCTAAACCGTGTAATTAGTTTTATTTTTTATTTATATTTAATGCTTCATGCATGCGTCAAAGATTCGATGTGACGAAAAATCTTAAAAAAATTTGCAAAATTTTGGAAACTAAACACCACCTAAAACCAAACAACCCCTAAACACAGCTCTACTCGGAAGCAAACTGATCAAAGCAACAAGGTCGGCAACTCCAGCTTCCTGAATCCTGCCGTGCGGCCGTGCACCAGAGAGCTAGGGTGGCGGTTAGCCTCAGAGGCGATAGAGTCCATCAACTGAACCAATAAGGACGTGCCACCAATGAAGGTTCTGTCATTTCGTTCTCTCCCACATTGTCCATGAAATCAACAGGACCACACTTCGCCGGAATTGACGAGACATCAGCAGCTTGGGGGGTCTGCAACCACCGTTCGACAAGCACGGGAGCTGAGTGGATAAATAACAAGGTTCAAATGAAATGGCCCAGCACGATCGATCGAATTTTTTACAATTTGGTTCTTTTTTTTAAGAAAATTTATGTTTAGCCTTTTGAGAGACTTAAATTTATTTTTAACTATAGACGTTGGTGTCGAGATAACATGTCTCGACGTCATAGATCTTGGCTCTGAGGTGTCTAGCCGTGCACATTATGGTATTCTAGGTGATGTTTACGTGACCGATAACTTAGATGGCGCTGAGCAAAGAACTGCCAAGGACAGGCTACCGCAGGGCTAGCTTTTTAAAAAATAGAGGGACAAGGCGCAGAGTGTGCAGCAGTGCACAGCTGCACCGCAGTAGAGCCCGTGTGGTAGCTACCTCGCCTCGCTCTCCGTCGTCTCAGCACTGTAGCGGCTGAAAGTTAACGTTTACGAAACACTTCGAATGAAAAAAGAAACGAATCAAAACCGGGTTTGAGATCAGCCGAACAAGACCCTGTTGCGCATGTGAAGAGAGAGAGAGAGGGAGAGGGTGAGAGAAAGCTAGGCGAGTGTTCGGCTGGTCGGCCAGCTGGGGCTGGGCTGACCAGAAATACTGTTTATCTACATAGTGTTTTTAGATATAACAACTTTTGTTTTACAATGATAAGTTGAAACAGTATTTTGATTTATTTTTCAGTCCTATCAAACAGCCCAAGACTGATAGAAGAGTGATAGATAGGTTGACAAGACACATTCAAGCTAGTGTATCGCAAGGCCAGGCCACGCGCATACCAAAGGAACCTCATCATCACTAGCAAGCTACTTACGGACATTGTTGCAACGAGCTAGAATAATTCGCGCTAGTTTCGCGAAGGAGTATGGCTCGCATCCTCTTGTTGGTGCTGGTCACCATCTCGAGCCTCCTGCCGCCGATCGCGAGCCAGCAGGCAGCGACGAAGTGCGAGTACACAAGGCACTCCGGCCGGCCACCGGTACAAGCACCCGGTGGGCGTGCGGAAGATCGTGGTAGACGCGAGCGGCGCCGGCGACTTCGTGTCCATCCAGCAGGCCGTCGACTCGGTGCCGGAGGGCAACACCATGCGCGTCATCATGCAGATCAACGCCGGCACGTACATGTAAGTTTGCTAGCTATCTAGCTCTGGCCCTTTTCATTCGCTGAGGCTGATCGAGCTTCGTTCATTTCCTGACGGGCCGGCCGGGGTGTATATGTGCGTGCGTGCGTGCAGAGAGAAGGTGGTGGTGCCGGCGTCGAAGCCGTACATGACGTTCCAGGGCGCCGGGCGCGACGTGACGGTGATGGAGTGGCACGACCGGGCCAGCGACCGCGGCCCCGACGGGCAGCCGCTCCGCACCTACAACACCCCCTCAGTAACCATTCTCGCTAACTATTTCAACGCTAAGAACATCAGCTTCAAGGTGAGCAGCAGCCGTTTGCATGCATTACCCAGACCCAGTGGTCCATGATGATGAACGAAAGGCCTGAGTGTACATTCGTACGCGAGGTCACAAGACGCACAGGGAAAAAGGGCTGTGGCTATGGCCTGGTGCATCATGCAGCGACGGCAGACACGGTGCAGGGGCAGGCAAAGTGACAAAATCTCAGAGTCACAAGTCTGGACTTTGTAAACGCTAGCTGTAGCTAGCCAGCTCTCTTTCCTTTCGAAAATTTTCCGATCGATCCGCAAGTTGTGTATCCTAGCTAGCTAGGGCCCAGTTTAGATGCGAAAAATTTGGTAAAATGACACTGTAGCCGTACTACTCAGTGCTATAGGTCGACGTCAAGTGATACCATACTACTGTAACTACGTGTGCTCTAGGGACGTTGAAGAGTTATCCAATTAACGGAATCGTGAGTCGATAGCTTTTTTCTTCTTCTTAGGTCCTGTTTGGCAGAATGGTATTTTTATTGATATGTAATTGGTTTACAGGTGTAATTTCTAGTGCACAAGGATATAGTTGTATATACTTTTCCCTTGGAATAAGCTGTTTGGATTGAAGGTAAAAAAAATTGACTTCGTTGCCCAAAATGAATAGCCACTACTGCATGCGTTTCCTGAATTCATACACACAGACACAGTGACGCTGGATTCACGCACACACACTGACGCTAGTCCCAAATGGCTGAAGGCTGTGAGCTTCTGACATCTCAAATAACCAAAGTCTGCAGCAGTGACTACTGGACATCTCAGTAAGCCAGTAACCACAATCATGACATGGAGCATATAGAAAATTCGAAAACAAGACATGTTCAAGCTGAAAGTTCAACAAAATTCATATCCAACAAGGAGCCAAAATTCGCATACTTCCTTCAAATAGGATCCAACAAAGTTGGCATGCTCAGATGTTCTTCTAAGCTCAAATACAAGGACATAGATAATGTTTAAAAACAGTTGACTAATGGTTGAAGGAACTGCTAGCATCAAACAATAGTGTGATCTTTAAATGTTTCGATTTTGCATGATCTTTAAAGAGTTAAATGCATCATTGGTCCATTAACTTTTGCCCATGTTTCGCTTAGGTCCATCAACTGTAAAAGTGGTTTTTCGAGTCCTTGAACTTTTTAAGCGATGCATCTCTAGTCCATAACCCTTTGTTTCTGTTTTTAACATAACGTGGCTGTCCACAGTGGCGCTGACATGTCTTTGGAGCCATGGGGCTGGTTGATGGACCTCCTGGCACCTGTCGTGCTCGCCTGCGCCGTCTGCGGTAGGAAGCGGCGGGCCGCCGAGCTGGTACCGACGTGAGGGCGTGCGGCAAGGTGCTGCCGCTGCCACTGCCACCGGGGTCGATGGGTGGCCGTGCGGGCGTGCGGCAAGGCGCTGCTGTCGGCATCGGAAGCACAGGAGCAGCACGACGTCAGCAGCATGGCTGTGGAGACGCTACCACCTAATGCCACAACCTTGCACCAGCCAAGCTTGAGCCTTGGTACTAGCGTTGCGTCGTCACCAATGACCTCGCACATCGCAGCCAGAGTTTAGGCAGCCCAAGAAACACAAGTCTCCAGAGAATACGGCTCCTGGACAGAGTAGACATCAACAAAAGGGGGGAGGCGGGGAGCGAGCTGCGTCAGATCGAAGGCGAGCGAGAAGGGGAGTGGCAGGGGCACCGCAGCAAGTCCGGACAGGGAGGTGCAGTGGGCGGAGCAGCTGTTGAACGTGTGGGCGGCCGCCATCGAAGTGGGGAACATGCCGCGCACGCAGCACCTGTTGTACGTGCTCGTCGAGCTGGCCTCCTTCTCCGGCGAACCGAACCACCGACAGGCCGCGCATGGGCTGCGCGCCCTCACGCGACGCCTCCCACGCTGTGCGCCAAGCGGCTAGCTTGCGAGTGCCCGACGCCGGTGTTCTCCGACGCCAACCGACGGTTGCTCCGAGCCTCGCCCATAAAGTTCATCTAGGTCAGCCCGCGAACTCCGCGATTACGCAGGCCGCGTTGACGAAAGGCGCGGAGACCGAGCCCCGTCAAGTTCACGGACGTGGACATCGGCGTCTCGCACGGTGTCCGATGGACGACGCTGCTCGAGGCGCTCACCCGCGTGCCGTGGGGCTCCACGCCGCCCTCCGTCCGCCTCACGGTCGTTGGTCCCGCGGCCACACCTCCCGTGCCCTTCTCTGCATCTCCTCCAGGCTACGACTGCTCACCGCAGCTGCTTCGGTACGCCAAGTCCATCGACTCCGGCGGCAGCGGCAGTGGCAGCGCCTTGCCGCACGCCACCGCCGGGCGCCGGCGTGGCAGCCTGCCGTGGACGGTGCAGGCGAGCACCACCAGTGCCAGGAGGTCATCAACCAGCCCTCTACTCACGTGAGCCGCAACTGCCTCCAAGGACATGTCAACGCCACTATGGACAGGCACGTCGGATTAAAAACAGAAACTAAGGGTATGGACTAGAGATGCATCACTTAAAAAGTTTATGGACCCGAAAAATCACTTTCATAGTTGATGGACCCAAATAAAACATAGACAAAAGTTAATGGATCAATGATATATTTAACTCATCTTTAAATGTTGCGGCCACTAACCTGCAAAATATATAGAGTTATAAAATACACTGTATAATCTAAATAAACAAACTTTGGTGATAGTAAACCTAAGAGCTTGTATTATAGTTATTTTCCATGCAGTTAGTACATTTTTACATGGGCTAAAGCTGCATTTGCATAGTTAGAAGGTGGCATCCATAACTGCAAACGCTAGAAGCAAACATGACCATATTCATACTTCAGATGCATCACAACTGAGCAACTCATTTGCCTCCAGCTTTTGAGCTCAGAAATTACTAAATTAGACACCAAATCTGCTTTGAGTTCCACGATCAATAGCACAGTGATTAGATAAGGCCCTGCTACTGCTAACCTGCAGGTTAGCAGTCACATAGATTTTACTAGTTAAAATCTGCTAACCTGCTGCTAACTGAAAGGCTGCCATTGATTATATTTCTCCTATTCTGATTATCAATTTGGCTACCATGTGCAATGCAAATTAAATAGTTCATGATGATCCAACTGAGGTCCCCAATCTCACTACACACCTTTCAGTTGAGTTTCAACTAATTCAAGATTAAATAGGGAACCTGCAATCACATAGCTTCCAGAAAGGAAAAAAATGAATTCTCATGGTTGTTGATAAAATAATGGCAAGAGAACGAGGAAGTAATATATAGTTGTATACTTAAACAGTAGATGTATAAAAATCTGATAGATATATACTCCGCACCACTAAGCTTTGAAGTATAGCATGGTGTTTTAGCTCTACTAGAAGCTGCATATAATGCTGGAAAAACAAGCATCATTATTTCTTCGTCTTCTTCCTCCGAATCAGTTTCAGTTCTTCTATCCTCTTCGATATCCATCGGATGAATGCATCTACTAGCATTCGTAGTCTAAAGAAGGATAGTATATAAATAAGAAATCTGATGGCATAAATTAGAAAGTTGTACAAAAAAAAACATTAGAAAATGAATACTATGGGCCTGTTCGCTTGTCTGAATTATGGAGGAATCTGGATGGATTGGAGGAATGCTGGAGGAATTTGTGAGAGAAAAACACTGTTCCGGATGAAAAAATAAGCGGATCAAGCCGGGTTTAAGGGCACGCGAACGGGGCCTATATTGGACGATGGGAGTCCTATACTTGTTAAATAACCATTTTTAAAGAACCTGATACTACACCGTTCTGTTATCCATCCATTTCAATAATGTACTTGTATGCTAATTAAACATGAAAGGAAAAACAAACCGTCAGGCTACAAACCGATCAAAGACCACATGTACTGATGGTCAACTACTCCTAGCATCATTCAAACCGACCACAACGTTCTAGCATCCTACTGAGTCAACACTGCACTGGTGTCTACTACTGAATCAGCACTGCACTCGTGTCTACTACCGACCACATCCATCAAAGACCATATAGTTCTTCCACTTGTTACACTACTGAATCAGCACTGCACTGGTGTCTACAACTAGCATCCTATCCTATCGATCTAGCCTGACACATCGTTCTCTCATTTAATCAGTGCCCTATCTAGTAGTTGATCTCAATCACCACATGTTAATCCCCACATGTATTCCTGTCAATCAAAGCATCAAGGGCTAATCGAACTCCTCCCTCGACGAGGGTCACCAAGAACAGAACATCACAAGAACTTTGACAAAGAAATTGTGAGACGCTAAGAAGCCTACCTCACCGTTCCGCAGCACACCAAGCCTCTCCGCCGCCGATCCCTACCTCAGTTAGACAGTGGCGGACCCAGGATTTGAAACCAGGGTAGTCCTAGTCAAAAAATTTCATGTGCAACACGACAAAATTCAAAGAAAAAGTTCGGTAAAATGGCTATAAATTAACCAAATTGAGATAATACAATTGAAAGGTTCAAAACTTATATAAATTAACCAAACTTATATAAGGTCTTATATAAATAAGAGATTACAATACAAGTTCTAGTTAAAGGCTTTTGCTTTGCGCTTTCTCATTGTCATGAAAGCATGAACTTGGCGGAGATTGGACATAAAAGAAATTCGAAATTTATTTTATAGAAAAATAGTATCAAACAAAGTTTTGGAGTACACCATTGCGAAGAGCTCGTCGAGACAATCGAAACAGACATATTATTTGCTATATTGGGAGCTCGGATCCAAAAGATATTAATTTTAAAAGAGAAGTCAACGTCCACTTAGCAAACTCCAGGAGAGCCCAACAGCACAGCGCCATGCAGCACATGCACTAGACATCGATACTGGCTAGGCGCGTCCCCATCTGCTTCCCCAGTGGGAGAGAGCCGTCGAACGGCCCAGCCACTCAGGTAAAGCCGCGTGACCCAGGCAGGAGGCCCCGCCTGCTCCCCAGTTTCACCACGCAGGAGCCCAACAGGCTGTGACTGCGCACACTCTGTGACTACGATAACATGGGCTTCTTTTAGTTTTTTATTGGGCCAGACTTTCTATAGGCTAACGGATTGAAAATGCTGAGTACTAAATAAACTTTGGGCCACTACCCTTTGGGCCCGCCACTGCAGCTAGACCGTCCTCGCTCGCACCGTCTTCACCTCTTGCCCGGCGCGCCCTTGCCCTAGATCCGGTCGCAAATCAGGCAGTGTGCTCGCTCAAGGCCACCGTCGGCTCCGCGGCGTGGCGAGCGGTCGTCGAGGTCTCGACGAGTGGTTGGGGAGAGGGAGGGGGAGGGACCGTCGGGGTCGGGTGCGGAGGCGGCGCGGTACAGGGTGCGGAGGCGGCGCAAGAAACCCTTGCCCCTCGACACCGAGCGGAGGCCAATAGTTCTCGTTTTTTTTTCAGGCCTGTGAAGACGACTTTTTTTTACACCGGTTTTGGGTCAAACCAGGTGTAAAATTATTGGGCTTACCGGTCATCCAAACACGTAAGTGGCCTCCGTCGAAAAAAATTCGGGCCTGTAATTTACACCGGTTTCGACCCAAAACTGGGCTTTCAAACAGGGCCTTAGTCTCTAAGTTCTCTTTCTTATTGTTTTGAGCTCAATTTTACGCTTTAAACTTAAAAGGCTATGTAACTTTTAACTCTATATATATCCCATATATGTGGATATAGAGGGCGAAGTTTATAGTCTTTATCTTAAAAAAACGTAGCTATAAATCTAGCTCCCTCCAGCCTCTCCCCCTTGCACATACACCCTTCCCACGGCCGTTGCTTTGATCCTTCCTTCATTTTTTTCCCTGCAGCACCCCCAAGACTTTCCTAAGGCCCCATCTATCCCTTCGTGTCGACGGTGTCGTTCACTTTCTTACACTGGCTCGCCGATCCCTCCTTGCTCTCACATCTTTCTATCCTCTAGCTGTTCGCAACCCCGCTCCTGGCCTCTTACCTCTCGTCCCATCTGTCATGGATGCACAAGACTCTAAAGACCAAGGGCGACCATGCAGCGCTGCGCTCGTCGTCGAGCTCCACACAATTCACGACTCAATAGGCACTCAAGCTTCGAGGATCAAGGGCAAGAACGTGCTCTGCAACCTCCTGCCCCCTTATTCCTCCAAGATTGAAGCCGCTCCACCATGCCTATGTAAGGACCGAATGCCCCCAAGAGGGGATGAACTAGGGCTCTAAAATTAATTTATCAACAAATCTTAGCCTATGCAAAACGCATCATGAGCATATTAACAACAGAAAGAAGGTTATTATTGTTTCCTTTCTTATGATCATCTAGCATCTTAGCAAACTCAGCATGAATAGAAGGTGGATCATCAACTTTTTCATCTTTCTTTACCTCGGGTGATAGATGTAGATGTGGAAGTAGAAGACTCGTCGAATATGAGACTCATGTATTAGGTAACAACTCCATGCTGATCTACTTTGCAGCTCCTAATAAGAACCACTTTCAGATCGGTGGCGAATCTTGCTTCTAACACCTGGCGAAGGTTGTCGGGGGAGTTGATCTAGCGATGAAGGCGAGAGCATGTTCTCCAGATTCTTTGGATTGATGGTATCTCTCATCTTCTTGTCGTTGTCTTCAGACATATTGTTAGTAGATATGTTCGATCTTCTTCTCTACCACAGTGGAGTCACTAAAAAAGTGTGTTGACACGAATTTAGGTCACAAATCAACAATGGCTAGAATGTTGGATTCCGCATACGACCTAGACATGCAGCGAGGGAGGTCAAAAACATCAAGGTCGACCAACAAGTCAGCTATGCATATTGATGCTCATTTTTCACCCGAAAAGCCTAGAATACCTTCCGAAAAGACCCATCAGGGAGGAGCACTATAGGTTTTTCTCTAGAGTCGGCAAGGCCACCTAGAACTCCTATATATAAACCTGAATGAGAGAGGTGTTAGATAGCAAGGGAGCTCTTCCAACCTCCTGTTGTCCAACACCTCTCTCGACGAGTAAAGATAGGAGAAGAGGGTAGTAGGTTGATACTTTGATCAATTGTTTACAAAATGAATACCTCAGTCGGTTGTGATCCTTTGATACATATAGAGGGGGTGATCTTATCCCAGTAAAAAACCTGCCCCACACGAAATCTATAAGTTTCCAATGTGATTGGATGAGTTCCCATCGAAATAAATTTGATTGACTTGGACCACTAAAACCGATTTAGCCGGTTTCTAAAACCGGTTTCTTCGGGCATCACGTCCATGCTGCGCAAAACCTTCTAAAACCGGCTAAGCCGGTTTGTGCCGGATAATTTCCCCAAAGTTGCATTTTGTTCATTTAGCCTTCAAATTAGAGGATCTATATATGTTTTCGCTCAAAAGAGAAACACAAAAGGCGAAGTCCATTGTGTATTTTGACAAAATACCAAAACCGACTTAGCTGATCTGAAAAACTTTTCCTTGTTAGAACTTGGAAGGCATCATAGGTGATAGGTCCATAGCCATAGTCGGGCTGTGACAACTGACATGGAACGTTGTGGTCTCGTAGCCGAGTCGGGCTAGGCCGGAAATGTTTTCAGAAACTAGAATCCTTTTATAAAAATCAATTTAAGTAAGACCAAAGGCCATTGGCCCAGCTTATATTGAAAGCTTACGGTCTGTTCGTTTGGGCTGATTTGGCTTATAAGCCATAGCTGAAAGTACTGTTGGTTGGTTTGGTGTGAGAGAAAAATATTATTCGTTGGCTGATAAGCCATAACTTATAAGTAAAATACGACCCAGCGAACAGGCTTTTAATAAGAGGTTCTACCGGGGATACAGGCTTACAAAGACCATGTTCCGATACAAAACCACTCCACGACCCTGCAGCCACACAGACAACACAGAAAGAGACCCTTCCTCCTCAGAAACAGCACCTACCCTCCAGACCTCACATTCGCGCAAGGAAAGGAAAAAAAAACACAACCTAAGAAACTTGAGCTGCAACTAAAAAGGAGAACACAAGATATCTTTGCTTTAAGCACAAGTCACCAGCGCTCCATCCCTGCCATCACCTTCTCCACCACCGCTTCCTTCTTTGCTCCATCCTTTCTTGTCATCTTGATCCACTGCTTCATAAAGCCAAGAGACTTATAAGCTACTTGTTTAGGCGATTTGATCACAATGTTAGAAAAAACTAAGTCGTTTCTAGTTTTCCAAATATACCACCCCACAGCCGCCATCACCCACCACACTATCTCATGATCATCCCTATTCCCCTGTACCAGAAAAAGATCTTGAAAATTTGTGATAGAAATTGGGGCACTCTGTTAGATAATCCAGGCTCACTTCAGCTCCTAGTTTCTCTCCGGCTGTTAGACAATAACTGAACTCGGTCTTAGCCAAGCCGAATGTGTTGTGTACAGCCTGATGCATGCTGCGTTCATGCAGAGGCTCTCCTTGTTTCTAGCTCTAGTGGTCATCAGCGCGCATTGCGTTCTCGTCTGTGGGATGGCACGGACCAGTCGGAGGTCGTGGCGTGCGCGTGGTAGAAGTAGTGGCGATCTGCATACTCCAGTCGTGGGACGGCGCGGCAATGGCGGAGCGTGGAGGTCGCAGCGTCGTGGCCGTTCGTGGCTACATTGTAGCTTTGTAATTTTGTCTACTTAAGTTGCAATACAGAGTCAGAAAAGCTGCGCTAGTTTGCGGCACCAAATTGCGAGTGTCTTCCACTGCTCTTGTGTGCGTTCTCTGAATTACAGTGCACTGTCTTCCTCTCCGGCGGAGGGCGACGGCGTGTGAGAGACTACACACTCGGCCATCCTAAGCTGTCCCTGGCCCAACACCACAATATCCTTGCAATTGGGCACTGAAATAGCAGATGGTTAACTGATTCCTCTTTGTCACAGAATTTACAAACATCTGCTTTATCCCAGTTTCTCCTCTTCAATTGCTGAGTTGTTTGGATTCTGTCATGCCATGCCATCCAGAGGAAAATTTTCACTTTTAATGGGATTTTGGAGTTCCAAATTTCCATCATTCTAATATCCACTACTCCAGCAAAAGTAATATATCTGTACATGCTCCTTGTGGAGTAGTTTCCTGACTTTTCCAGCTTCCAAGTAACTTTGTCATCCACTTCTGTGAGGTTGATCCTCTCTAATTTGGTCATCATCTCTCTCCACTCCTCCATTTCAAGATTTCCAAAACATCTCCTGTAACTGAGGCCCCGTTTAGATTCAAAAAATTTTGGATTTTGGCTACTGTAGCACTTTCGTTTGTATTTGGTAATTAGTGTCTAATTATGGACTAATTAGGTTCAAAGGTTTCGTCTCGCAATTTCTCACCCAACTGTGTAATTAGTTTTTTTTTTCGTCTACATTTAGTACTTCATGCATGTGCCACAAAATTCGATATGACGGATACTACGCAAAATTTTTTGGAATCTAAACAGGGCCTGAGATTCCATGACAACTCCCCAGCTGTCATGGAGAAGAAAATAGTTTTAGAAACTGCAGACCGATAGACAGTAATGATGACTTGTGCTTAGTACGGAGTAACTACTGGTAATATGACGCTTGTTTAGTTGGACCCCAAAGTCTAAAAAGTTGCTACAGTACCTATCACATCGAATGTTTGCGGCCCGTACAAGGAGTATTAAATGTAGACGAAAATAAAAACTAATTGCACAGTTTTGTGGAAAATTGCGAGACGAACGTTTTGAGCCTAATTAGTCCATGTTTGAACACTATTTGCCAAATAAAAATAAACGTGTTAAAGTAGTCCAAAAATCCAAATTCATCCAACTAAACAAGGACTGAATTGTTTATTAGCTTGGTAATAATGACAATGCACGTCGTACATTTTCGAATACTCATCAATCAAATCAAATAGTGAAGGGGAAAAAAACTCTGAGGCCCCGTTTGTAATGCAGAAATAAAAAATACGGGAATAGAAAAAAAATATACAAATGGGTAAGTATGTTGTGATAAAATAGAAAAAAGAAAAAATATAGAAAATAGCTAGAAGGGATGTTTGAAACGCAAGAATCCATAATACATGAAAAACGTATGGAAACAGGCAAGCGAGAGCAGCCACGTGATGAGAGACAGATAGGGCACGCCAATCGCCTAATTTCCATTGATTTCAGGTGGATGTTTATTTTCCTCCAAAATACACACAGCTCACACCGTTTCCTTCGGAAGGGAATTTTGCTTTTCCCGTGTTCCAAGCGCCCTAGTTCACTTCCTTTCTAGAGAAAGGATAGACTCCGAAATTCCTGAAAAGTTCCTCTAATCCAAACAAGTCCTAAGAAGTGAGCTAGTGCCAGCCAAGTTTGAGAAGCTGTTCCGGCCTGTTGCTCTCCGGCGGCCCACCTTGAGGAATGCAGTAAACGTTCTTGGCCGCCCACGCCTGCTCGCAGTTCATCTTCATCACCTTGTCCTTGGTCTTCATGCTGAGCTTCCTCTTGGCGATCGACAGCGTGCTCTTCTCGTCGGCGCCAGCGTCGAAGGACTCCTTGAGCAGCTTGTTGCCCTTCACGTGGCTCAGGAACCGGCGGCGAGGAACCGCCGCAGGAAGTTGAGCTGCACCATCTTGGCCCACGACGACACCTTGATGGACTTGCGCCGGTCCGACGACGTCTGCAGCGCCTTCTTGGGCCGCTCGCCGCGCTCCATGTACGCCGAGACCTGCCCGGAACAGCTCCTTCTGCTCCACGAGCAGCGCCCTGTCCGCGCCCTTGCCGCCGGCCTCGGCGGCCAGGTCTGACACCCGGGCCTGCACCGCCTCCATGTCCTTGCGCGGGGTGTGCTGCGTCAGGTTCAGCTCCACGCACACCGCCAGCGCCTCGCCGGCGGCCATCCGGACGGCGCGGTCGTCGGCCTGGAGCAGCCCCGCGAGGGACGCGACGGTCGCGTTCCAGGCGGCGCGGTCCGCCTTCCGCTGCGCGTCCGTGATGGTGGCGGTGGTGAGGAGGAACGTCCACGTGGAGAGCGCCGCGCTCACCAGCTGGGCGGCGCTCGCCTTGCCCGAGACCACCGCCTTGGGGTAGGCAGTGCCGGCCCTAAGGGTGGGCCAGGAGGTGCGACGGTCGAGGGCCCTCACGGGATGGGGGCCCAAGCCCAAGTATATAATACTTCATACCCTTTAGCTATAGTCCATTAGAATTAATGAGAAGATGCAGCGGCCCATCAGCAAAAGGAGTCGTCGACCTTTTTCTTTCGAGGAGGCAAGGAGCCGAGCCGCCAACACCCACACACGCGCACATAGCGATCTTGAGTCGCGACTTCCGGACTTCTGGCGAGACGGCGAGACGTGAGACTGCGAGAGACGCAGTGCCGATCACCAGTTCACCACGCGATCACCAGTGTAGATCACCGAGACACCGACGCCCGAGTTCCGGTCTTCCAGAAGCTAGACGACGGCGTTCCAGACAACGACAGCGACCAGGCAGCTAAGGCAGGGCTTGACGAAGACGACAACATCTGATCTTGATTATTGCCTTCTACCCTTTTTGTGATTTGTGAATCTTGGTTTTGAATAAGTTCATGTCCAAATTGTTTAGGCCCTAGGTTTTTTTTCCTTGTTCAATTTTTGTCTAGTACTTTGTACTCATATAGTCATGTTTTTCTTGTAATTTAGGTCAGGTGTTAGAATTTTAGAATATTACCTAAGAAAATTTATCGAGAGGGGCCGTCGTGATGAGTTCGTCAGAGGGCCCTCAAAACCCTAGGACCGGCATTGGGGGTAGGGGGACCTCGAGCTCGGGTTCGGGGACACCACGCCCCAGATGGCCTTGAGCGACCGCTCCGCGTCCTCCCGTGCCAAGCCAGCGGGCGAAAGTGACGGCCGAGGGAGTCGAGCACGGCGGCCACCGCTGCCGGGTCCATGGACGATGGGCTCTTGCAGCGTTCGGGCCAAGATCGGGAATGACTTGGCCAGATCTCCGTGGCGCCGCCGCCGTGGAGGGTGAGCGCGAGAGAGGCCGACGCTGCATGACGCGAGGCGGGCCTCCTTGGCGAACGCCGGGGCAGCGCTCCCTTTCTTGATGGAGACGGCGACACGGCGAAGATGACGAGGGGCTCGCCGTCGGTGGCCTCTCGTCGAGCGGCACGACGACGCGCCCAACAAGACCGACGAAGCGACGCCTTGACGCCGCCTCCAGCGTGGCTGCGGAGGAGAACTTGTCGTGGAGCACCGCCACGCACATGTCCGGGAGCTCCAACGGGTCCGTCCACGTCCTTGGGGTTGAAGTTGACGGACGGTGCCAATGAGGCCTTCCCACCGACGCCTCGCCGCTGCAGCCTTCTTGCCGCCTTCCTTGTTCTTGTGACCCATTGCTATAGTTGATCACGACAGACGGCACGAAGCTCATTTTTTAGCCCGACACAAGCACGGCCCGGCCCGATGACGTGGGGGCGTGCTGGCCCGCCCGAGGGAGCAGCGCGTGCTGGGCATTGCTTTCGAGCCCGTGGGCGGCACGACGGCCCGGCTCGAGTCGGTCGGCCCGGCCTACCCCACCCCCTCCTTACTCATCCTCCCTCCCCAAGGCTCGGCAGCGTGGCCGCCGCCAGCCCCCCCTCCCCCTCCACATATAAAAGCGCACGGGCCGGCTACATAGTGCAGGCTCGCCCTCGCCTGGCTCGCCCTCCATCCCCCTTTCCCCATGCGCAAGCTCGCCCTCACCTGGCTCGCTCCTCCGTCCTTTCTTCTCCACTCAGGTGCGCGCACGTGGGCTCAGGGCTCCTCACCTCCGCTCGCCGGTCGGGATCCAGATCCGAGGACCGGCGTGCCGCCCACCCCCTCTGTGGAGTGCCCCTACGGCCCTACCTCCTCTTGCTGCACGCGGCAGGATCCTCCTCGGTGGCGTCCACCGTCACCTCCCACGGACTGCCCCTGCCTCCTCCTACCATGCGCGGGTGCGCGGCATCGAGGTCGGCAGCAGCAGCAACGTCGAGCGGGCAGCCTCCTCCATCCTCCACGGATCTGGCTTCCTCCATCCTCCTCCTGGTTCCTGCTGCTGGATCCGGCGGTCGTCGCTAGCCCGCCACATCCCGCGACTCGAAAGCAGCTCATGCGTGGCGCCTCCCTCCCCGCCTCTCTCTCTCTCTCTTTCTCTTGGGCGTGGTGGTTTGCGGCCGGATGGATGGCCAGTCCGCGACGACCGTACTCGCACCCCGCTTCTCCCCATGCGCGACGCGGGAGACGGGCCTCCTGCCCTCTGTGTCGCCCGCCGCCGCCGCCGTTTTGACCTCGTCCTCCGTCCTCTCTCCCTTCCTCTGCTGATGCAGGCCTCGGGCTGGCCTGGCCTGTTAAAAAGGCCGTGCTTTTTGGGCCGGCCCGACACGGAAAGTGGCCCAACGGGCCGTGCCTGGGCCATCGGCTAGGCACGGTGGACTAGGGCGGCATGGCCCGGCGGCCCGTCGTGCTCTACCGTGCCATGCCCTGTCAGGCCGTGCCTGGCACGGGCCCGTGCTGGGACGGGCTGGGCGGCCCGAATGGCCATTTATACCCATTGCCGACCATAGCGGGATCGAGCTAGAGATGCGCGAGCGAGGGATTGGTGCTTTCGGCTGGAGATTGGTCGGGCGGCGCGCTGGTAGTTGCTGCGAGCGACGTGCTCCTTCGGCGAGGCAACGACGATGCGATGGGGGTGCAGAGGATGGCACGTATGGGTATTTGTAGTGCGAGGGTGGGACGGGAGGCGGAGGCGGAGATGGTGTCGGACTCAGAGTCGGAGGGGCTTGTGTGCGGAGTACGAAGAGCGTGGAGACGGTGGTGGAAAGAATTGGTGTCGTGCACTCGACGCCCCGCCGCCGCCGCCGCCGCCGCCGGAACCAGACGACCCGTTTGTAATTCGGACTTGGGACTGGGCGCGTGCAAATGATGGGCTGATGGACACATTTTCGACAAGGGCTCAAGGCCAGTCCAGGAACGCGTGCAGCTGGGCCTCATAGGATTGTTGTTACTTGTTACGGATAGTCATGCAGAATAGGCTGAATGGGCTTAGTAACCCCAACAGAGAATGCTAGGCGTTACCAGCTTCGTCGTGTTCCACTAAAAAAACAGTAATGCTCAGCGCGGGCGTCCGTTCGATCGGACGCTGTCTTTCTAGGCCTGCTCGGCCCACCAAGCCTGTCTCCTCCTCTTTGCGTCTCCCACATCTATCTCTCAAAAAAATATCTACCCACTTGCTCACCCATTGCATGCTTCACGGTGTCGCGCGATCGTGCATCCATCCCACTTCGCATTTGCCGTCGTAGCTATTTTCCCGCATGCGCCCCACCCTGTGATGTTCGCTTCTCGCTCCTATCCGTCGTGCATGCCCACCTGTGCCTCTCGCTCCTTGTTCCCGCAATCCCACCCACTGCGCGCCCACCTGCACCGCTCGCTCTCGTGCCGTTGAGCGTGCCGCCTGCCTCTGCTAGTGCTCGTGGTGCCATCGCGTGCTTCAGGTCGGCCCCCGGCCGAGCCAAGGGCACCTGTGAGTGCGGTCCGTGGTGGTGTGCTCATGCCCCAAGGCTGGAATCAACCGGCCCTGACCTCCCATCCCATATGTTATAAATGTATGTTTCAAGTGTTTCAGATATTTCAGAGGTATATTGCAAGTGTTTCGTATGGATGTTGCAAAAGTAGATCGGAATGTTGCATATGTAGCAAGTGTTTTAGAGGCATGTTATATGTGTTTGTTCAAAATATTTTATCCTATTTTAGACGTATGTTGCAAGAGTTTTTTATCTGGTTGTTGCACATGTTTCACGCCTATGTTGCAAGAGTATGTTCAAAATGTTTCAGCTGTTTTAGTCTTATGTTGCAATAAGTGTTTTCATGTTGCAATTTGTAAGTATTTTATCTGGATGTTGCATATGTTTCACACACATATTTCAATTGTCTATTCCAAATGTTTCATCTGTTTCAGTCGTATGTTGCATCCAAGTGTTTCATGTTTCAGAGGTAGAGTCATGGGGGTACGGCCTGGGCATCGGGGATCCTATGGACGGGGCGTGCTCGTCCTCATGCCGACTCTCGCGTCCCGCCCGCCCAAAGATAGAGGAGGGGTCAGGGGAAAGGAGCGGCAGGCGTGGCGTTTCCAGCGAACGCGTGGGCGTCCGGACTCGCGGTCGCAAAGAGTGAGGAGGGGGCAAGGGGGAAGTAGCAGCAGGCGTGGCCTTTTCTGTGGACACGCGTGACGAAGGTGGCGCAGGCATCCGGGCATGCACTTTTGTCCGAAAGTCCGATGCTAGTATCTCCCAAAAAATAGCTTCGTCATGTGCAAAAGAAGATTGGTACACTTTCCTAAAAAAGAAGAAAAAGAAAGGGACGCTTCTTCAACTAGATGACTAGCACCTAAAATCGTCTTTACATAATTACATTGATGGTTCGGTGTTTTGACGATCCCTACTTTATTGA
Organism: Miscanthus lutarioriparius; assembly: GCA_904845875.1. Lineage (NCBI taxonomy): Eukaryota > Viridiplantae > Streptophyta > Magnoliopsida > Poales > Poaceae > Miscanthus > Miscanthus lutarioriparius. The sequence continues at coordinate 132,827,908 of CAJGYO010000007.1, read as the reverse complement.
CCGCAACTTTCGTATTTATTATCGGCTTCATCGCTGCAACTCCAGTAGATATTCATGGTATTCATGAGCCTGTTTCTGGTTCTTTACTTTATGGAAAACAATATTATCTCTGATGCTATTATTCCTACTTCTGCAGCGATAGGATTGCAATTTTACCCAATTTGGGAAGCATCATCTGTTGATGAATGGTTATAGAATGGCGGTCTTATGAGCAACACTCACGATGTGATTTTTTTGTCAATACTTTGCAGATCGATTGTGTAGGATTGAAAATCATGTACTCCCCTTGTGTCCTTTTAAGGGTAAGTATGGTATTTGTGCTTATCAAACTTTCTTAAGTTTGATTAGATTTGTAGAAAAAAATTTGTGACATTTATATCTTCAAATAATTTTATTATGGAAATAGATTCAATGATCTATCTAATGATAATAATTATATATCATAAGTATTAATAATTTATTATATATTTGGTCGAAGTTAAGTTTTTTGACTTCTCCAAAAATAAGAATTGAAAGTGCAATCAAGCCTTAATTGTGGGTTTTGGTGATAATGACCACGCAATTAGAGAACTAATAAGATTTATTGAGATGATAAATAGGGAATTTATATTTAAGGGTGCCACACGAAATGAAGGAGCCCCAATTATAAATGTAGATGACTTTAAACTCAAAGTAGGTTTAAATTCTTTTATATATTGAATTTGAGTATAGAAAAAGCCGTACTATAAAGGGGGGCACAATGCTTAAGCTAATATGTGCTACCAAGTGCTCAAACAACCACATGCATCCTCAGATTCACAGCCAAGACAGTCTATACTTCACTATTACCCTTCTGTCTTGCATGGTGCGGGCTCCGGCTCTCCCGACTCCTTGGTCGCGGGCTCTGGCTCGACCGACCCCTTGGTCATGGGATCCGGCTTGCCCGACCCCTTGGTCGCGGCTCTGGCTCACCTGACCCTTGCGTACGGGCTTCGTCTCGCTCGACCCCTCGGTCATGGGCTTCGTCTCGCCCGACCTCGAGGTCACGATCCTCCGCCTGGCCCGACCTCAAGGCCACGGGCTTTGTCTCGCCTGACCCTTGGGTGCGGGCTCTGTCTCGCCCGACCTCAAGGCCGCGGGCTTCGTCTCACCCGACCTCTTAGGTGCGGTGTTCGTTGTAGGCCATGGGTATATATATCTTTCCTTTTCTTCCCCAACGGCTATCTGCAATTTAAAGTGACCGTTGGGGGCTGGGGGTATATATACCTTTCCCCTTCCTCCCCAATGTTAACCGAACAAGCTCTCTTCTTCCTCACTTCAGTACACCCAAAACAGAGCAGGAGCTCTCTCTCTCTCTCTCTTACTCCATTGTTGACCTCAAGCCCCCAAGCAAATCCATTGATTTTCCCCATCAATCCTTGAGGGATAAGGGTCCAAAACTCGATTAGAGAGCAGCTCCATCGATTCCCAAAGTCTAAAGAGCACTTGGTTCACGTTTTAACCGGTGGTTGTGTTTGTTACTCTTGGATCTTGGCTCCTAGCCGGCTAGAGCGTCGCCCGCGGAGCTTGCCAACTTGTGTGGCAGCCCTGGGAGGTTTGTAACCATCTTTTGAAGCTAGTAAACTCACCCCTCATCTCAAGAGTTAAGTCTCTTGACTTGAGAATGAGGAAGGGCTAAAAAGCTCTAAGCCTTAGTGGCTAACCTCAACAACGTGGGGGTAGGCAAGCCTTGGTGGCGAGCCAAACCACGGGATAAATCATTGTGTCACTTGTGCTTGATTTACATTACTTGCATGACATATTGTTGATTGAGGTGATTTCTAGAGTTTGAGGCTGATCTACTTGTGTGTGGTGTTTCCACCACTTTCAGCTGTCGATCTGTGATCAACTACCCTGTAGGAAGTTAAAAAATTTACCCAATCTAAATTTCGTTGGGTAGATTTTGAACTATGAACTAATCTCTCCTGTAGGTGCAGCAGTGTCGTGCTCACAGAGCTGCAGTGCCGCGAGTGAATTTGACTTCGGTTTGAGTTGAATTTTCACAGGCCTATTCACCCCCCTCTAGGCGTTCCAGAGATCCTACAAGTGGTATCAGAGCAAGGTTATCTCGTGTGTGCTTCACCGCGTGAGGTATGGAGCCCGGGGGAGGATTCGGTGTTGTGAAGCCCATCAACATCGATCCAAAGGAAGTTGGGTTGCATGACAACGATAGTAGCAAGTTTAGCACCTCTATAGCAAGCAACTCCACTCTCCCGCAGCTAGAGGCGACCGATGCCGAAAAAGCTCAAAATGAAGAAGAAAGAGGAAGAAGGGCAGCCAGAAAAGAGAAAAGAGAAGCAAGAGAGAAGAAGGAGCAGCAACGGTTAGAAGAGAAGAAAGCAAGAAAAGAAGAAAGAAGACTCAAGAGAGAAGCTAGAAGAAAAAGAAGAGAAGCAAGAAAGAAGAAGGAACAAGAAGCAAAAGCCTCAAATACATCTTCAAGTGAGCTATCTAGTAGCTTCGAAGATGGTGATGATGATGAGTCCTACCAAGTGTATAGCAAGAAGGACAAGAATGGAAAGGGCAAGAAGAATAACGACGACAAATATGCCGCTGTATCCTTTAACTATTCTTCTATGTCTATAACTAGCCATGATCGCAAGTCCTTCATCAATGTGCCCGCGGGCAAGTTACCTCATTTCAATGAGACTAACTTTGCCAAGTGAAAGCACTTGATGAGAGCCTATCTTATAGGTCTTCATCCTGGCATTTGGGAGGTTATTTGCAATGGATTTGAGCCACCAGTTGATCCCAAGAATCCAACCATAGAAGAAATGAGAATCATCCACCTCAACGGTCAAGGTACTAGTGTGCTACTTTTTGCCTTGGATGGTGATGAGTACAATAGAGTGATTGGTGTGGATATTGCCAAGCAAATTTGTGATACTTTGCATCTTGCACATGAAGGAGTTGACAAAGTGAGAAATGCAAGAATTGATTTATTGATGTCCAAACTCAACCAATTTGTTATCTTGGATAGAGAAGGGCCACAAGAGATGTTTGATAGGTTGATGACCATGGTGGGCAAGATTAGAGGCTATGGTTGTGATGAGCTAGATCACAAAGTTGTCAAGATTATGTTGGAAGCTTATTCACCAAGAAATGAGACCGTGGTAACTCTAATTAGAGACAAGAAGAAGTTTAAGTACTTCACACCAAATGATGTACTTGGGAGGAGAAGAAGCAAATGAGAGGAAGAAGCTTGGAGAATTACAAGCAAAGCTAGAAGGCATCAAGATCAACAAGGATGTAGCTCTCAAGGCCAACAAATGAAGCAAGCAAGGCTCTACTAGCAAGTCCAAGACCAACAAGCAAGCTTCAATTAGCAAGCCCAAAGCAATCAAGCAAGTTCAAGAAAGAATAGAGACCACCTCATCCTCTAGTGAGAGTGAACATGATGATGACCAATGTGAGAAAGTGGATGATGTTGCTCTCATTATGAGGATGTTTCACAAAGGGTTGAAGAAGCAAGGGTACAAGGTAGTAAAGAGGAAGTTTCCAAACAAGAAGAAGAGGACATGCTACAATTATGAAAGCGCTGACCATTTTATTGCCAAGTGCCCACATGAGATCAAGGAGAACAAGTATAAGAAAGAGAAGAAGGTGGACAAGGCCAACCGGAGAAAGAGCAAGAAAAACATGGGAGAAGCTCACATTGGGCGTGAATGGGATTCATCTATTGTAAGCTCAAGTGAAGAAGATGGAAAAGTTGCAACCATTGCTATCCATGAGCCATCTTCTTCACCAAGACTCTTCACCAACATATCCGATGATGACTACTACTCCTCTCACATTTGTCTTATGGCAAAAGGTGAGAAGGTAAAATATAAATCCAAAGCCAAAGCTCCTCAACCTCCACCTCCTAGTGATATCTCTAGTAGTGATATTAGTGATAGCTCTAGTGATAAAGAGATTGATAAATTAACTAAGAACTTAGATGAAAAGACCAAACTATTCATCACTAAACTAATGGAGAACTTAGAGAGTGTCTAAGCCAAGCTAGAATCTAGAGAGAAAACTCTTATCCTCCAACAAGAGGATCTCTACATTGCTAGCAAGGAAGCTCTTGCATTAGAGAGAAGTGAGGTGGAATCCTTGCGCAAGGCCTTGGCCAAAGAACAAGGGGACTATGCTATCACAAAGAAAGAAAATATTGCTCTCAAGAAAAAGTATTGTGACTTAGTTGAAAAGCACAACGAGCTTGAGCTGCAATATAACATTCTTTGGGATAGCAACTCACATCCCTCTAAGGCAAAGGATACCTCTACTACCTCCATTAGTCAAGGGTGTGGAAAATGTTATAATATTGATTTGAATGCTTATTCCACTAACCTTGCTAACATGGAGGCAATGAGAAAAGAAATTTCTAGACTCAATGAGATCATTGGCAAGGGTTGCTTGAGTGGTAAGGCTCAAGTAAGTGACAATAAAGCAAATGATTCAAAAGTGCCTCAATTCAAGCAAGGGAGACACCCCTCAATCAAGCATGGGCTTGGGCACACTGCAGGAGCCAAGACAAATGGAAGAAAAATCATAAATGGTTATGAGTGTGTCAAGTTTGAGAGGAAGGAAAGAGTTGGTATAGATCGGCCTACATTGACAGTGATAGTGCCGTAGTCCGAAAGAAGAGAAGCTTGTTTGCACCATGGTAGTGCCAAGATGAAGGCGGCACGTGCCACTCCCATAAAAATGGGAAGGCTACTGTTGGATACCAGAAAATGGGGTACCCCAAGCAAAGATCGAAAAACTGCTTAGACCCTAAGAACAGAACCAACAGAATAAACAAACGAGGTCTCGGCCAAAATCTCCGATTCGCCCGAGACCCCGTCGCCGAGCCCTAGCGGAAGCGAACGATTCTCCGACTCGCCCGAGACCGCCTCGCCGAGGCCCCCTCGTCGAGGCCCCCTCGCCCGGGGCCTCGAAAGAAGTGCCGATTCTCCGATTCGCGGGAGGCCGGCTCGGCACCAGCCCCATGACCGCCTCTTCGACCAAACTGCTCTGATCGAACATCGCATCCAAGCGCCCAACCACTCCGACAGACGACGACGATGGCACAAGATGCAGCGAAGTGACCGACTACACGCCCGATCGCGTCAACCTCCCGCCATCTACGACGCAGACAGAAAGCGGGGTTACCGACCACCAGCGGTCGCCTAACTCCTGCGCCAAGGACATCATAGCGTGGGGAGTTAGAGCGGGTTCTGTAGCCTCGTAATCAGCGGACCGACCGCCGGGCTCGCTCGAGCCCCCTCAACAGGCCTCGGATTCATCGATCTTACTCCGCCTCGCCCGTCCACCTCACCCGAGACCCCGGTAGGATCTCGAGACGAATTGGCGGCGCTACGCCTCGCCGCCCGAGGCCGGGCAAATCCCCGCAACCTCGTCGCCTCCGCCTCAAAGGTCTCTCTAGCAGTCGTCGCATCCAATTAATGCACTTTCGGCTACACCCGCCACGTAAGCCACGACGATCGGCGGTCTTGCCGCAACAGAGCGACGGGACAACGGTCGATCACCTTTTTACCATCCCTCATCGACAACACAGTACCAGATCATGTAGGCGCATCGTCTCGCACTATTCCGCTTGATGACGGCGGGACCCGATCGCACTGGGTCACTTCTCGGGCTCCTAAGATTGCGGTAGGCCTCGGCTGTGAGCCTCGACACGACAGGCCTCGGCACGATCGGCTACGATGGCCGCCAAGCCTCTGCAATCCACCAAGTCAACAAATGCGCAGCATGTTACTTGCAGTGGAGACCATACCGATTAGACATCTACGGGAACTCCCACGATGACGCCATGCTGCTCCAGGAGTAAATACATCATCGAATAGTCCTTGCTCCACGTATAGCTCTCTTATGTACTTCTGGTTTCCTCCCTGCGGCTATAAAAGGAGGCGGCCAGGACCGTTTCTAGGGACGGCAGATAGAGTCATGAATACTCGCATGAACAACACGCCTCATTCTGTAATTCATATCTCCTCCCCTCACAGAGACCTAGGACGAACTCCCTCTCTCACCTAGCTTGTAACCCCCTACTACGAGCACCCCGATGCAAGGAATACAAGAACATCTTCTCAGATTGGACGTAGGGCATCCATTGCCCGAACCAGTATAAACCTTGTGTCTCTTTGCATCACCATCCGGAATTGGGAGCACGCAGCACAAATTCACTAGTCGGTTAAGGACCCCCGGTTCCGAAACACCGACAGTTGGCGCGGCAGGTAGGGGCCTCTGCGTGTCAGCTTAGTCATCCCACCAGATTCCGGATGGTAGATCCCATGCGATCGTTGCGTCTCGGGACGATCGTCTGGTTCGGGAGCCTAGAATTCATGTCTCTAGGGCACAAGTACGACATGGTACTCCTCTCACCCAGAGCGCCATCAACCGACGACGACGTCATGCACCGGCAGCCCACGCGCAGACGGTGCTCGGGCCGCCGCTCCCGTCAAGCTCGCCAAGCGCCGCGCGGGCGAGTCCACCCTAACACCGTGCAAGTATAGAACGCCGATCTGTGCTCCACCGGAATCCCATACCCCGCTGCTGGCACAGGGTCCCTGCACGGGGACCTGTCCGGCTTAAGCCTCGACAGGGGAAAAGGGCCGGTGGCGCACAGCGACGCCCCATCATCAAGCTCTATCCCGCCTCCTCCCGAGGAGCCAGCTCTGGCGGAGCCAAGCCTAGAGACGGCGCCATCCCCGTACCCTTTCGGGCTGACCAATGTCGCCGCCTCCTACGCCACCGCCCTCGTCTCCATTCATCAATGTCATGCCGATAACCCCATAGTCACAACTCCAATCCACCCCCACTCTGACTCCTCGGAGGAGGACGAGGCGTGGGTTGGAGCAAACTTCTTCGGGATTCGCGACCCTGAGGCGATGCGCCGCTTCATGATCGTGAGCGACTACTGCTTCGGCTACTCCGATTCCGACGGAGAGGACACTTACGGCCCGACTCGTGAGTGTTTCCATATCGGACTCAGAATGCCGAGCACGGGCAACGATGGAGGAAGGGCAGCCAACGCCACACCACCACGCACGGGGTCCCCGCCAGCGACGGCAGGTGTCCCCACCCTCGAGCAACTTCAACGCATAGACCTAGAGCAGCTCCGTGAGCTTCAAACCAAGGTCGAGCAAGATCGACTCCTCCTGCAGCAGCTCCGAGCCACCCTCGAGCAAGAGCAGCGGGGGCGCGGCGATGGCGGAACGGCCCGGCTGGGGGCTCGCGACGTCAACCGCCGCATTAACGATGATGAGGGGGGGCGAGCAACCCCCTGTCTTCAATCGCGCTAGCCAGAACGTCGCTGTGGCGGCGATACTGGCCCAAGCGATGCCCGAGCCCTCTACCACGGAGGGGCGACGGGTCCACGGCGAACTCCGGGGCCTTCTCGAGACTGCCGCGGTGCAGCAGGCCAAAAGCTCTGCGTCTCGACGACGCGGGGACGCCTCGAAACAGCCCTCAGTGCACGACCGCCTCAGGACCCCCTCGGTGCACGACCGCCTCAGGGCCCCCTTGGTGCACGACCGCCTCAGGGCCCCCTCGGTGCACGACCGCCTCGACGACCAATGCGAGGCACAAAATGGCCACCACGTGGGCAGCAGACGACGGCGCCACGACCACAATGGGGCCGCTCGGGGCTACCAATTGCACCGAGGCGGTCGCTATGACAGTGGGGAGGACTGCAGTCCTTCTCCCGGGCTGCCTGGCCCTAGAGTTTTCAGTAAGGCCATCCGCAGCGCCCGCTTCTCGGCCCGGTTTCGTCAGCCAGCGAATCTCTCAAAGTACAGCGGTGAGACCAACCCCGAGCTATGGTTGGCCGACTACCGTCTTGCTTGTTAGCTAGGCGGTGCGGACGATGACCTACTCATCATCCGCAACCTCCCCCTATTTCTGTCAGACTCAGCGCGAGCCTGGCTCGAACACCTTCCCCCTATGCAAATCCACGACTGGCGCGACTTGGTAAAGGTCTTCGTCGAGAATTTCCAGGGCACCTACGCGTGCCCCGGGAACTCCTGGGACCTCAAGAGTTGCCGCCAGGGGCTGGACAAGTCTCTCCGAGACTTCATCCGACATTTCTCCAAGCAATGCACCGAGTTGCCCAGCGTCGGCGACTCAGAAATCGTCCAGGCATTCCTCTCTGGCACCTCCTGTCGAGACCTGGTCCGAGAGTTAGGCCGGAGCGTACCGACCACGGCGTTCGCACTCCTTGACATCGCCACCAGCTTCGCCTCTGGCGAAGAGGCCGTGGGGGCCATCTTCCCCAACAACGACTCCAAGGGGAAGAGGCGTGATGAGACCCCCGGGGCCTCGACGTCTCGCCCCCCCCCAGAAAAAGAAGAAGGGACGCCAGGGGAAACAGGAGGTTCTCGAGGCCGGGCTTGTCGCGGCCGCAGACCGCAAGAATCCCCGAGGCCCAAGGCTCTTCGACAACATGCTTAGAAGACCCTGCCCATACCATCAGGGCCCGGTAAAGCACACCCTCGAGGAGTGCTCCATGCTCCGGCGATACTACGCCAAGCTCGGGCTCCCCAACGACGATGCCAAGAAGAGGGGCCAGGACGACGGAGACAACGACAAGGACGACGGGTTCCCCGAGGTACACAATGCCTTCATGATCTTCGGTGGGCCCTTGACGTGCCTCACGGCGCGACAGCGAAAAAGGGAACGCCGAGAGGTCTTCTCGGTTAAGGTGGCCACTCCCTAGTACCTCGACTGGTCTCGGGAAGCGATCACCTTCGATCGGGATGACCACCCCGATCATGTCCCAAACCCCGGCCAGTACCCGCTCGTCGTTGACCCGATCATCGGGAACACCCGACTCACCAAGGTGTTGATGGACGGAGGCAGCGGCCTCAACATCCTGTACGCCAACATGCTGGGGCTCCTAGGGCTCGACCGGTCACAACTCCGAGGCGACACCGCGCCCTTCCACGGCATCATGCCAGGGATGCATGCGCGACCGCTCGGGCGCATAGACTTACCCGTCTGCTTCGGCACCCCCACCAACTACCGCAAGGAGACCCTCACCTTCGAGGTGGTGGGGTTCAAGGGGACTTATCACGCCATCCTGGGACAGCCATGCTATGCCAAGTTCATGGCGGTCCCGAACTACACCTACCTCAAGCTCAAGATGCCGGGCCCCAACGGTGTCATCACTATTTACTCCACGTACGAGCATGCATACGACTGCGACGTCGAGTGCATCGAGTACACCGAGGCTATAGTGGAGTCCGAGGCCCTCATCGCCAACCTCGACCAGCTCGGCAGCGAGGTGCTTGATTTGAAGCGTTGTGCTGGGACGTTCGAGCCCGCGGAGGCCGTCAAGCTCGTCCCGATCGACCCCACATGCTCAAACGACCGAGTGCTGAGGGTCAGCGCGACCCTCGGCAGCAAATAGGGGGCCGTGCTCATCGACTTTCTTCGCGCGAACGCTGACATATTCGCGTGGAGTCCCTCGGACATACCGGGCATACCGAGGGAGGTCGCCGAGCACGCCCTCGACATCCAGGCCGGCTCCAGACCAGTGAAGCAATGCCTGCACCGATTCGACGAGGAGAAGCGCAGGGCCATCGGCGAGGAGGTACAGAAGCTTTTGGCGGCCGGATTCATCAAGGAAGTGTCCCATCCGGAGTGGTTAGCTAATCCTATATTAGTTAAGAAGAAAAATGGAAAATGGAGAATGTGTGTGGACTACACCAGTCTGAACAAGGCATGCCCAAAAGTCCCGTTTCCATTACCTCGAATCGATCAAATTGTTGACTCCACTGCGGGATGCGAGACCCTGTCCTTCCTTGATGCATATTCCGACTACCATCAAATCAAAATGAAGGAGTCCGACCAGCTCGCAACTTCTTTCATCACCCCATTTGGCCTATACTGCTATACGACTATGCCGTTTGGCCTCAGAAACGTGGGGGCCACGTACCAGCGGTGTATGACCCAGGTCTTTGGTGAGCACATCGGGCGAACCGTCGAGGCCTACATGGACGACGTCGTTGTCAAATCCAAGCGGGCCAATGACCTCGTCAATGACCTAGAGGTAGCCTTCAAATGCCTCAGGGAGAAGGGCGTCAAGCTCAACCCCGAAAAGTGTGTGTTCGGGGTCCCCCGAGGCATGCTCCTAGGATTCATAGTATTAGAGCGCGGCATCGAGGCCAACCCAGAGAAGGTCTCTGCCGTGACCAATATGGGGCCGATCCGAGACCTCAAGGGAGTACAGAAGGTTATGGGATGCCTAGCGGCCCTGAGCCGCTTCATCTCGCGCCTCGGCGAAAAAAGGCTTACCTCAGACCGTCTCTTGAGAAAATCTGAGCGCTTTTCCTGGACCCCCGAGGCCAAGGAAGCACTCACCAAACTCAAAGCGTTGCTCTCCAACCCCCTGTTCTGGTACCACCGATCGAAGACGAGGCCCTCTTGCTCTCACGTCGCAAGAACGACCCAAGTGGTCATTGGTATGTAGTGGTCGAGAGGCGGGGAAGAGGGCACGCTCACCCGGCCCAACGCCTGTCTACTTCATCGGTGAGGTGCTTTCCGATACCAAGACACGCTACCCCCACGCCCGAGAAACTAATCTACGCTTATAATCTTGGCTCGGACAAAAGTGCGTCACTACTTTGAGTCCCACCCAGTGACCATGGTGTCATCTTTCCCCTTGGGAGAGATAATCCATAACCGGGAGGCCTCGGGAAGGATTTCCAAATGGGCCGTGGAACTCATGGGGGAAGCCCTGTCTTTCGCACCCCAAAAAGCCATTAAGTCTCATGTCTTGGCCAATTTTGTGGCAGAATGGACCGATACCCAACTACCACCTATTCATGTCCAGGCGGAGTACTGGACCATGTACTTCGACGGGTCTCTGATGAAGACCGGGGTAGGCGCGGGTCTGCTCTTCATCTCACCCCTCAGAGTCCATATGCGCTACATAATCCGACTCTAGTTCGCCGCCTCCAACAATGTGGCCGAATACGAGGCCCTCGTCAACGGCCTGTAGATCGCCATTGAACTTGGGGTACGGCGTCTCGACGTTCGAGGCGATTCACAGCTTGTCGTCAACCAAGTGATGAAAGAATCAAACTGCCACGACCTCAAGATGGAGGCATACTGCATGATGGTACGCCACCTAGAGGACAAGCTCGATGGCCTCAAACTCAATCACATCGCGCGAAAGTTCAACGAGGCCACGGATGAACTGGTAAAGATGGTGTCGGCATGGACCCCAGTCCCCCCAAACGTCTTCGCCAGAGACCTCCACAAGCCATCCGTCGACTATGACTCGGCGACGGTAGAGGGCCCATCGGTCGAGCCCACCACAGGCCCGAGGCCCCCTTTGCCACCGAGACCCCCGCCGCCGAGCCCGAGGCCATGGCAATTGACACAGAGACTCCGAGGCCGACCAAGGGCGGATGGCGAGTCCTTTTTCTTGATCGCCTCGTGCGAGGAGAGCTTCAGCATGGAGACGGGACCGAGGCCCGACGGCTATGCTGACGAGCCAAGACTTACGCCCCTCTGCAGCGGCGAGTTGTATAGGCGTAGCTCCGTCTGGTATTCTCCAACGGTGCATCACCACCGAGGTGGCCAATCACTACTCCGAGACTTGCATGTGGGAGCTGTGGGCACCACACACAGCTCTCGGGCGCTAGTGGGAAACGCCCGCCAAGGTTTCTCTTGTGCCAGGTGGTGGTGGTCGATGCCACGGGCTAGTACGCTCCCACGAAGGATGCCAAGATTACGCCGACAGACGCACCTCCTGCCCAAGCCCTCCAAACCATCCCTATCACATGGCCATTCGCCGTATGAAATTTGGACATGGTTGGGCCTCTCGCAGAAGGCACCCGGGGGCTATACCCATCTGCTCGTAGCCATCGACAAATTCTCCAAATGGATCGAGGCTCATCCAATCACCCAAATCAAATCCGAGCAAGCAGTGTTGTTCTTTACGGATATCATCCACAGGTTCGAAATCCCAAATACCATCATCACCGACAATGGGACGCAATTCACCGGCCACAAGTTCCTAACGTTCTGCGACAACCACCACATCCGTGTGGTCTGGTCGGCTGTAGGACACCCTAGGACAAACAACCAAGTAGAACGTGCCAACGGCATGATCCTACAAGGCCTCAAGCCAAGAATCTACAACTGGTTGAAAAAGTTTGGCAAGAAATGGCTTGCCGAACTCCCCTCGGTCATTTGGAGCCTGAGGAATACACCGAGCCGAGCCATAGGATTCACACCATTCTTCCTGGTCTATGGGGCCGAGGCCATCCTCCCCACCGACTTGGAGTACGGCTCCCCAAGACTACAGGCCTACAACGAGCAAAGCAACCGCACTGCCCGTGAGGACGCCCTCGACCAACTTGAGGAAGCCCAAGACGTTGCCCCCGCTACACTCGGCCAAATACCAAGAAGCCCCACGACGCTACCAAGCTGGCACATTCGGAGCCGAGACCTGAAGGTGGGCTACACAGTCTTTGAGGTCGAGGCAGAGCAAGCAAGGGCCGCCACAAGTCGACCCGCCATGGGAAGGGCCGTACATCGTCGCCAAATCATGAAGCCCAGAACCTACAAGGTGGCCAACGAGAAGGGCGAAATCTTCACCAATGCTTGGAACATAGAATGACTACGTCGTTTCTACCCTTAAGTTTCCAAACGTTGTTTACATTGTTTCTTGGAATACAATAAAGAAGCGTTCTTTAGTTGTTACAATCTTTCGAGGACCCCCTTAATAGGCAACTTGATTGTATGGAACCTAAGGACCAAAAGTTCGTCTCAAAGGCAAAAAAAGACCGGCCGAGTGAGGAGAACGGCCTACGCCTCAGGCTACGGCAGCTCCTCGCCACCTTTTCGCCCAAGAGATGTTTTTAGGCTCCGAGGAAGTTCTTTGCAAAGAGCTTGTCTATCAATAGGGGCTCGACGTCCTAATAATGCTACTGAGAGAGACTCGGCTCTGCCTCTGCAGAGCCGAGCCTCTCGGGGGCTAAAAGGGGGAACCCCTAAGTCCGGACACCGCTTTCTTAACCGTCTTTCGAAAATTTCCACGCCTAAACTCTCTCGCTCCAGGCAGGACTCGTTGTAAGAAACCTAAGGACCAAAAGCGTGTCACGAGGCCAAAGGGCGGTCGAAGCCATGAGAATGCCTATGCCCATGGGCTACGGCAACTCCCTCGCCACCCTTCGCCAAGGGATGGCTTAGGCTCCGAGGAAGTTCTCTGTGGGTATCCAAGAACGAGACAAGGGGCACAGGCTCGGAAATGGAATAAGAAAGCGGTTAAAAAACACACATACGCAAATACTTTAAAAGGCCTCGACGGCCACAAAACGTCACGATGAGACAATTAAACTAATCCGTTTACATGGCCCCTGTTGGCCCAGGTCAAAGCTCAGGGATCGGCGGCAGGCGCGGGAGGGATCACCTCTTCTTCAAACAGGTTGGCCAGCACTGTGCCAGGCGCCTCCACCACCTCCATCAGCTTCGCGACCTCTGCGTCGGCCTCCTCATCATCTTCCAGCAAGACGTAGCCATCGCTGACAGCCTCGAGGTTGATGGCGTAGTGCGAGGAGACGACGGCCAGGGCGCGCTTGACACCCGTGTGCAACGCCTCCCAGAGCCTCTCGTGGACGCGGCCGCTCAACGCAATCAGGCTGTTCCCAAGGGAGCTGGCTGATTGGACCCCCTCGACCTCTAGAGCCTCGTAGGCGGTACGGGCGGCGCTGCGTAGAGCCTTGTGCTCTTGGACCTCAACGTCCAGCGCCGCTTGCGCTGCGACGGAGGCCTCAACCGCCTTGGAGGCCTCTTTCTCTAGACCTACACCACGACAAAGAGTCAGGGGTCGAACGCAAACCAGAGCAAACGGAACAAGGAGTGCGGTTCAGCGGAACTTACCCTCGGCTTTGTTCTTCCAGGCTAAAGCCTCGACTCGAGAGGCCTCGGCCGCCTTGGTAGCCTCTGCCAAAGTGACTTTCGTCAGCTGATGTTCACTCTGCTCTGCGCCCAGCTACCTGGCGGTGGCCTTGGCAGAGGCCGTTGCTTCTTGGGCTCGGGACTTAAGAGAATCCCGCTCCTCCTCCAGCTCCTTGATCTTCGCCACCAAAGGGGCAGACTGCTCCTTAGCCATGGCCACAGCGAAGGCGGAGGTCCTCCACTTCAGCACTCTGCACCGACAAGAGCTCCTGGGCGTCGGCAAGCAGGCCCTTTGCCGCCAGAGCTACTCCCAGACGCCCCTCTCCCTTCGTAGGAACAACGATTTCCCAAGGAACCGGGTCTCGAGCTCCTGAACAGGCAAAGACGTACGTCAAACACCGCAAGGGAGGCTCGGAGAAAAAACAACGCGACACGAGAAAGGGAAATGCGTACCTGGGTAACACCGGGCAGGTCCCTTTGCATAACAGACATCGCTGTCTGCATCGACTGCACCGCCAGTTCACGGTATTGCTCGAGGGTGTCCCAGTGCCCCCCCTCGGCGATGTCCTCAAGGGCAAACACAGGCTCCCCCTCAGGGTCGGCCCAGTTTCCCCATACAACATGCGGGCTATCCCACCCGTGGGGCTCGGGTCGGACCCGGACAAGGACCGAACTCCCCTCGGCAGGAGTCGGGACCGGCCGCTCCGCGGTGCTGGCCGCCTCAGCGTCCGCCACCTCCTTCCCCCGGGAAGAATCCTCAGACGAGATTGTCTGAACCAGGGGCGGTGCCGAAGCCTGCCCCGCCTCTGTCCCGACCGCCTTGGACTCAATGGAACCGGGGGCTCTGGCCTCTGCCATCTCTACCTCGGTGGCCCTGGCGTCCACCGCCCTGGCCTCGGAAGCCTTGGGGGCTATGGCCCCAAGACCCACGACCTCACGGGGCATGGACTTGTCCTCCCCCGCTCTTCTCGTGGCCACCTCGGCGCCCTTTCCTTCAGCAGCCGGCTCCTTCGGGCCGACCCCGCCCGACGCCGCGCCATGCTACACGGCAGCCTGCGCCTCTGCCGCCCGATGAGCGGTGGAGCTGGTGCTCACCTTGAGCGCCTTATAGGGCGCCAAGGCAGGTTCCTCCACCCGGCGCTTTTGGCTAGGAACGAAGACGCTCCTAAAGGTCAGCATATGACTAGGGGGCAAGCAGGAAATACTACAAACTCTGCCAAAAAATACACTTACCACGAACGAGGACACAACCGCTTCTGGACAGCGTCCCTCCTCTGCAACAGCGGCGGTGGCGGCAGTGGCACGGCCTCTATATCCGCCGGTACTGGCTGGTCTCCGTCGGACCCCGGCACCCCCTCGACCGTCCGCGGAGACAGTTGAGCCGCCCCCGGCGTCGCTTGCTCCACCTCCTCGGGCGTGTCACCCTCGACAACGAGACGGACATCTACCAGAGACACACCCCGGTCGCCACCTCCCTAACGTCGAGGAGGTGGTCTAGGGTACCCTTCCCTTCCTCGACCTCGCCATCGCCGCCCGAGGAATCCGACACCGATAATGAGGGAGATGACTCCAACGGGAGACCGTCGAGCCTCTGTTGCCGGTGGCGTGCATCTAGCTTTTCACGCTCAACGGTCCTCTTCGTGCGCCTTGCCACCTTGGCGTCTTTCTTCTTCTTCTGCTCCTCGGCGTACGCCCTATTCACGGCTTCGCCACCGGGCGCCCTCGAGGACAGGCGGTGGGAGCTTCAGACGTCCCTTATCCCTGCGAAACGCAGCGAAATAAGGCAACGGGCAAAAAAAGCAATGAGCAAGAAGGCCGCAAAGGCCTCGGCAACACCCAACTTACCAGGGAAATGTACCCCCGCGACGGGCGCATTGGGAATGGCATCAAGCCGTCAATCTTCGGTTTCCCATCCACCGCCTCCCTTACCCGATGTAGGATCTCCTCATCAGTAAGGGCGAAGGCGGACATCTTGATGCCTTCGATCGGATCGCTCGGGGTCATCTCGAACAGGCGCCGCCGCCGAGCCATCAGCGGCAACACCCTCCGGCGGTGAAAAGCCGCCACGACCACGGCCGCCGTAAGGCCGCGATCACGCAGCTTGCCCAGGGCCCTCAGGAGCGGTTCCAGCCTGGGCTGATCGGGCTTGATGACGCCGTACCCCCACTTCTCCGGCTGACTCTCCACAACCCGCCCGGTATAAGGGGGAAGCCCGCCGTCGCCGTTACGGAGGTAGAACCAGCTGTCATACCAACGATGGTTGGATGATGCCAGCTGGGCTGGGATGTAGAGGTGCTGCCGGTCTTGGCGCACCTGAAGGGTGCAGCCGCCGGCCCTCAATGCCTTCCGAGCCCCCTTCGCTCTCGCCGACTTGGTGGTAAAAACCGCCCGAAACAAATGGAGCCCAGCCCCGGTGGGGAAGCGATCCCCGTGTACCCTCGATGGCGGCGGCGAAGATGGCGCTTTTGTGCGATGGAGTTGGGGCTGAAGTTGTGGAGCTCCACGCCATAGTAGTGCGGGAGTGCCCACATGAACTGGTCCGCCGGCAAGCCGAGGCCTCGCTCGTGGAAGACGACGAGGCTCACCACGTAGCCATCACGTGGCCTCGGCTCTGACTCATTCCCCGGAGCAATCCACTCTGGCTCGTCAGGATCGGTGATCGAGCGGAGGAGACCGGCGTCCACCAGCGACTGCAGCTTCTCCACGGTGACGTTAGACTGCTCCTAGGGATCCGCCAGGAGGATGACAGGACCACCAGCCATTGCACGGTCGAGGACGCTGCTACAACGGTAAATCTCTCTCTCTCTCTCTTTCAATCGATCTCTCTCGCCCTTCTTCTCCTGGAGCTTTATGCTCTCAGCAACGGCTTGGAGGCGGCGAAAGCAAATGTAGGCAAGGTAAGGAGGGGAGGGGCGAGGCTCTTTATGTATTTATGCAGGGGTAAGACAAAACCGCTGGGCAACGAAATTGGGGAAGTTTCCCTTAGATCCGGCGTATATAATCCAGATCCGATATCTCCGCCCACGTGCCCACCTTCTCCACATTTAATCACGCAGACAGTTATGTCCCATCCACTGACACCACGTCGCGCAGCAACGACAGCTCCTGAGAAGACCGCCTCAAAAGATGCGCCGTTGTCACCGATGGAAGGAAATACCCCCACCGATTCCTTAGAAGCTAAGGAACCGGGCGCCGAGCCCGCCACTGGTCCAGAGGTTCAAGGTGGGCCGTTTATGGTCTCGACAAACCGCCTCGGGATGACAGTCGAGGGGGACAACTATGGGCGAGCCAGTACATGGCCGAGGCGAACAAGCGATTGCTTGGGATGCCCTAAGTCGTGTCCGAGACCAGCAGGAGTTCTCTAAAGGGATCCCACGTAGGGAGGCACCGAGCCCCTAGGGCCAATCGAGCAGCCACAGCACCCGCTAGAGAAGCCTTCGGTACTTTTTTGGAGCGTGTCTCGGACCACTAGCCGACCCCTATCGAATGGGGCACGGGCCTCCACTCGGACTTACGATAAAAGCTCACCGAAAATGTCACCGCTCTACCACCGAGGGTAGCTCGGCATGTTCCACCCCTCCTTCGAGCGAAAAGGATGCGCGAGGGTCGTACAAAAAGCCAGGGGAACTCCTGATTGCCCTCTCGCTCCGCGCGGAGGCTCGGGGGCTCTTCCTGCAACCTTGCCGAGACCCAGCGACCTAGGCTCGCACGCGAAGGGCTCGGCAAATAACCCCTCCTTCCGAGCAAAAAGGATGTGCGAGGGTCGTACAAAAAGCCAGGGGAACTCCTGATCGCCCTCTCGCTACGTGCGGAGGCTCGGGGGCTCTTCCTGCAACCTTGCCGAGACCCAGCGACCGAGGCTCGCGTGCGAAGGGCTCAGCAAACAACCCCTCCTTCCGAGCGAAAAGGATGCGCGAGGGTCATACAAAATGCCAGGGGAACTCCTGATCACCCTCTCGCTACGTGCGGAGGCTCGAGGGCTCTTCCTGCAACATTGCCGAGACCCAGCGAACTAGGCTCGCACGCGAAGGGCTCGGCAAACAACCCCTCCTTCTGAGCGAAAAGGTTGTGCGAGGGTCGTACAAAAAGCTAGGGGAACTCCTGATCGCCCTCTCGCTACGTGCGGAGGCTCGGGGGCTCTTCCTGCAACCTCTCACACCCCGAGGGTCGGAAAAACACTACGAAAAAGGGCACCAAGCCCATTACGATCCAGGGGTACGAAGGCTGGGCCATCCAGGGCCTCGATAGCCGCCCCAGGACAACAGAGTCAAGGACAACTATGGGCGAGCCCGTACACGGCCGAGGCCCAGACAAGCGATTGCTTAGGATGCCCTAAGTCGTGTGTCCGAGACCAGCAGGAGTTCTCTAAAGGGATCCCACATCAGGGAGGGCACGAGCCCCTAGGGCCAATCGAACAGCCCAGCACCCGCTAGAGAAGCCTTCGGTACTTTTTTGAGAGCGCGTCTACGGACCACTAGCCGACCCCTATCGAATGGGGCATGGGCCTCCACTCGAACTTACCCGATAAAAGCTCACCAGAAATGTCACCGCTCGCGCCCACCGAGGGTAGCCTGGTATGTTTCACCCCTCCTTCCGAACGAAAAGGATGCGCGAGGGTCGTACAAAAAGCCAGGGGAACTCCTGATCGCCCTCTCGCTACGTGCGGAGGCTCGGGGGCTCTTCCTGCAACCTTGCTGAGACCCAGCGGCCTAGGCTCGCACACGAAGGGCTCGGCAAACAACCCCTCCTTCCGAACGAAAAGGATGCGCGAGGGTTGTACAAAAGCCGAGGAACTCCCCGATCGCCCTCTCGCTACGTGCGGAGGCTCGGGGCTCTTCACGCAACCTTGCCGAGACCCAGTGCCTAGGGCTCGCACACGAAGGGCTCGGCAAACAACCCCTCCTTCCGAACGAAAAAGATGCGCGAGGGTCATACAAGAAGCCAGGAGAACTCCTGACCGCCCTCTCGCTACGTGCGGAGGCTCGGGGGCTCTTCCTGCAAACCTTGCCGAGACCCAGCGACCTAGGATCGCACGCGAGGGCTCAGCAGGCTCGGGGGCTCCTCCTGCACCCCAAACGAAAACAAGCGACCCGAGCTCACTCTCATGGGTCTAGCGAATGCGATAGAGCGCCTTACTCAACGAAGAAAAAGCCCCATAAAGGAGTAAACTCACTCCTCTAAGGCCTCGGGGGCTACACCCGGGTGAGTGCCACTGCAGCACCACACCGAGAATCGCAAGTATAAAACAAACCCGACAAGAGCCACTTAGAAACAAAAGTCTCGAAAAAACCTCGGGGAGAGTATCCCACACTCCCACCCGAGGCTCGGGGGCTACTGTCGGATACCAGAAAATGGGGTACCCCAAGCAAAGATCGAAAAACTGCTTAGACCCTAAGAACAGAACCAACGGAATAAACAAAGCGAGGTCTCGGCGAAATCTCGATTCACCCGAGACCCCGTCGCCGAAGCCCCCCAATGAGTTAACGATTCTCCGACTCGCTTGAGACCGCCTCGCCGAGGCCCCCTCGCGCCCGGGCCTCGGAAGAAGTGCCGATTCTCCAATTCAGCGAGGTCGGCTCGGCACCGACCTCGTGGTCGCCTCCGACCAAACCGCTTCGACCGAGGCGTCGCATCCAAGCGCCCAACCACTCAAGCGGATGCACGATGGCACAAGATCTGGTGAAGTGACCGACTACACACGGTCGCGTCAACCTCCTGCCATCTGCAATGGCACAGAGCAGGGGTTACCGACCACTGTGCTGCCTAACTCCTGCGCCAAGGACATCGCAACGTGGGGAGTCAGAACGGGTTCCTATAGCCTCGGAATCAGCGGACCGACCGCTCCGGCTCGCCCGAGCCCCCTCAACAGGGCCTCGGATTCACTGATCTTACTCCGCCTCGCCCGTCCGCCTCGCCCGAGATCCCCCCAGTAGGGCCTCAGACGAATTGGCCGCTCTCCGCCTCGCCCGAGGCTAGGCTCGTCCCGCAACCTCATCGCCTCCGCCTCAAAGGTCTCTCTGGCAGGCTGTCGCATCCAATTAATGCGCTCAACTGCACCCGCTACGTAAGCCACGATCGGCAGTGCGCTACAACAGGAGCGACGGGACAACGGTCAGATCACCTTTTTTACCATCCCTTACTAACAATACAGGTACCGTATCCTGTAGGCGCACGTCTCGCACTATTCCTCCTGATGACCGCTGGGACCCGTGATCCGCACTGGTCACTTTCAGGGCCTCGACACGGCGAGGCTCGGCTAAGCAACAGAGCCTCGCACGACAGGCCTCGGCACGGCCAAGCACGATGGCCACCGAGCCTCTGCAATCCACCAAGTCAACAAATGCGCAGCATGTTACTTGTAGTGGAGACCATACCGATTAGACATCTACGGGAACTCCCACGACGACGACATGCTGCTCCAGGAGTAAATACATCATCGAATAGTCCTTGCTCCACGTGTAGCTCTCTTATGTACTTCTGGTTTCCTCCCTGCGGCTATAAAAGGAGGCGGCCAGGACCGTTTCTAGGGACGGCGGATAGAGTCACGAATACTCGCATGAACAACACACCTCATTCTGTAATTCATATCTCCTCCCCTCACAGAGACCTGGGACGAACTCCCTCTCTCGCCTAGCTTGTAACCCCCTACTATGAGCACCCCGGTGCAAGGAATACAAGAACATCTTCTCAGACTGGACGTAGGGCATCCATTGCCCGAACCAGTATAAACATTGTATCTCTTTGCATCACCATCCGGAATTGGGAGCACGCAGCACAAATTCACTAGTCGGTTAAGGACCCCCGGTTCCGAAACACCGACAGCTACCAATTCTGCTCTTGATCAAACTAAGCCCAATAAGAAGGTGTCCCAGCAGAAACAGGTTATGCAGAAACCAAAGGAATCAGTGTGGGGCACTATGAATAAATATGCATACCAACCAAAGTTTCAACCACCTCGACAAAGCTTGACTTCGTATTTTGTTTTAAGGAACAACAGCAGTGGAAAAGTGGTTGCCAAATATGTTGGAAAGGAAGCCAATACATATAGGAGTACTTCTATTTGGGTTCCTAAATTTCTTGTGACTAACATGCAAGGCCCCAAGTCAAATTGGGGACCTAAATCAAGCAACTAAATCTGTTTTGCAGGCATACTCCTCCGGTGGGTCAAGTTGGGTGCTTAATAGTGGATGTACAAATCATATGACCGAAGAAAGGATTATGTTCTCATCATATACCCCGAGGATGGACTCAAATGAAAATATTCTCTTTAGAGATAACTCTAAGGGGGATGTGATTGGTCTCGGTGAAGTTGCTATAACCCTTCAGCATTCAATTACAAATGTTTTATATGTTAATTTGTTATGTTATAATTTATTGTCCGTCTCTCAATTATGCGAGATGGGCTTTAATTATCTCTTTACGAATAAGGGTGTGGAAGTCTTTAGTAGGAAGGATTCCTCTATTATCTTTACAGGTTATTTAAAGAACAAGCTTTACCTAGTTAATTTCAATAAAAGTAAAGCTAATCTTGAGACTTGTTTAGTGGCAAAATCTAGCATAGGGTGGCTTTGGCATCGTCGACTAGCCCATGTTGGGATGAGGAACTTGGCCATACTTCAAAAGGATGAACACATCCTTGAGCTAACAAATGTTCACTTTGAGAAAGATAGGATATGTAGCTCTTGTTAAGCCGGAAAGCAAGTTGGCGTACCTCATCCACCAAAGAGCATTATGACCACGATGCAACCATTGGAGCTCATACACATGGATCTCTTTGGACCGATTGCCTACCTAAGTATCGGGGGTAACAAATATGGTCTTATTATTGTTGATGATTATTCCCGTTTCACTTGGATATTTTTCTTGTTTGATAAGTGTCAAGTTAGAGACAAAGTGAAGACTTTTGTTAGAAGACCTCAAAAGAAGTTCGGTCTCCCCATCAAGAAAATGAGAAGCAACAATGGGACCGAATTCAAGAACACCCAAGTTAAGGGGTTTCTTGATGAAGAGGGCATCAAGCATGAGTTTTTAACTCCATACACCCCTCAATAAAATGGTGTGGTAGAGAGGAAGAATTGTATACTAATTGACATGGCAAGGACAATGCTAGATGAGTACAAGACGCCGGACCTCTTTTGGTGCGAAGCCATCAATACCGCTTGCCATGCCATCAACCGCCTCTACCTACACAAGAAGTTGAAGAAAACTTCATATGAGCTTCTAACCGGTAACAAACTAAGGGTGTCCTACTTTAGAGTGTTTGGGTGCAAGTGTTTCATACTTAATAAGAAACCTAAAACCTCTAAGTTTGTACCTAAAGTTGATGAAGGTTTTCTTCTTGGTTATGGATCAAATGAGCATGCCTATCGTGTTTTCAATAAAACCTCCGAGAGAGTTAAAATAGTGGTAGACGTGACATTTGATGAATCTAATGGCTCTCAAGTGGAGCAAGTTGATTCAAGTGTTGTAGGAAAGGAGGATCCACCATGTGAAGCAATCAAGCGATTGGCTATTGGTGATATAAGACCACAAGAAGACGAAGTCACTGAAGTGGAGGTTCCTCAAGCTGCTGATGAACAAAGTTCCGTTGACGTACCTGATGCTGAGGGAGAGCCACCCCCTGCTGCAAATCAGTAGAGCGGCAGTGCCGCACTCCCTCTGACAGCAGCAGCAAGTCCAACTCTGATTCAGGGACAAAACCTACAACCCATATTTGAGCAAGAAGATAATGAAGATCTAGAAGATGGACAAGAGACCATTGATCATCCAAGGCTAAGGCAAACAATACAACGGGATCATCCCATTGACAACTTCCTTGGGAGTCTTCGAAAGGGGGTAACAATTCGTTCATATTTCGCAAACTTTTATCAATATTACTCGTTTGTTTCCTCTTTGGAGTCTCTTAAGGTAGAACAAGCACTTAGAGATCCAGATTGGGTGATGGCCATGCAAGAGAGCTCAATAACTTTGAAAGAAACCAAGTGTGGACCTTGGTGAAGAGACCCAACACCAATATCATTGGCACTAAGTGGGTCTTCCGCAACAAGCAAGATGACAATGGCGTGGTGACAAGAAACAAGGCAAGATTGGTTGCTCAAGGTTTCACTCAAGTAGAGGGCTTGGACTTTGAGGAAACATATGCTCCGGTGGCAAGACTTGAAGCAATCTGAATGCTTCTAGCCTATGCTGCTCATCACAATTTCAAGCTATATCAAATGGATGTGAAGAGTGCATTCCTCAATAGCCCCATTCAAGAACTAGTCTATGTTGAGCAACCACCGGGTTTTAAAGATCCCAAGTTTCCCAACCACGTCTACAAACTCCAAAAGGTGCTCTATGGGCTTAAGCAAGCACCAAGAGCATGGTATGAATGCCTTAAGGAATTCTTGCTTAAACAAGGCTTTGAAATAGGTAAAGCCGACCCTACCCTTTTCACTCACAAAGTTGGTAAAGATATATTTGTATGCCAAATATATGTCGATGACATAAAATTTGGTAGTACTAATCATACTTTTTATGAGGAATTTAGTAGGATCACGACGAAGAGATTTGAGATGTCCATGAGGGGTGAGTTGAAGTTCTTAGTCGGATTTCAAATCAAGCAAGTGAAGGCCGAGTAATACTTTTTATGATGTCACTTGGTGGCCATTAAGAGAATCTTAAGATATTTAGTACACACTCCTAACCTTGGTTTGTGGTATCCTAAGGGCTCTAAGTTTGATCTACTTGGGTATTCAGATTCCGATTACGCCGGTTGCAATGTAGATCAAAAAAACACTTTGGGGACATGTCAATTCCTTGGACGATCCCTAGTGTCTTGGAGTTCTAAAAAGCAAAATTATGTAGCCCTTTCCACTGTCAAGGCCGAGTACGTTGCGGCCGATGTATGTTGTGCCCAACTACTTTGGATGAGGCAAACTCTTCATGATTTCGGATGTTATTTCACCAAAATCCCATTATCATGTGACAATGAGAGTGTCATTAAGCTTGTAAACAATCCCGTAAGCCACTCTAAAACCAAGCACATAGACATCCAACATCATTTCTTGAGAGACCACGAAACCAAAGGAGGTATCGAAATTCGCCATGTGAGCACCGAAAAGCTGATATCTTCACAAAGCCCCTCGACGAGTCAAGGTTTTGTGCTTTGTGTAGTGAGCTAAATATACTTTATTCTCATAACATGGTTTGAATTTTAGCATGCCTCTGTTTGATAAACTAGTATCTAGGCAAAAGAGTTGAAAATTTTCATATTGTGCATGAAAATGATTTATAAAAGGCAACTTATGTATCATGATCATGGTCTGTATTGATTATTTGTTTCTGGTCATGGTATATAGGTGATATGTGTCCATATATTATACAGAGAGAGTCATATAGATTATAGCTAACTCCCACTGTTTTGGAGAGTGCGGCAGTGTCACGCCTGCCATGCGACAGTGCTGGGCTAGGCATACTGTAGTACCGCACTTTGAATCTCAATTGAGATTTGGCCCAAATGGTTTTACTGCAGGGCACATTTATTCATCTTATCCTCAGGTCCGTAGTAACTTTTTGCCCTCTCTCTTCCCCCCGACGCCGACGCCCGTGCCTCTCTCTCCTCTCACGCCCGCACCGTGGCCGATCTCTGGTAGTGCCACGGTAGCTGTCAGCACTCCCTCAACGTCGCTGACAGCTGCTACTACCCCTGATCCGAGCAGTTTCTTCCCTCTCCTCTTCCATCCTCGTTTGAGAAGATAGAGCACGAAGATAATGACCGAAGGGGAAAAAGAAAGATGAATGAGCAAAGAGACAAGGATCCACCTCGCTGTGGTCGAGGGAGGTCAACAGCAACCGACAGTAGTGCAGCTCCAAGGGGACTTGGTGACAGGGGGAGGCGCAAGCAATACATTGAAGATGAGGAGAGGCTGGAGATGACATGTCATACCACTAACGCCATTTCTAACATCCCACAACATCTCTCTGAGTTTGATACCAGATACATGAGAGATTTTGATGGTAAGATCATCATGAGATCTTCAGATGACTCCCGCCAGCATGCAGTTGTTAACTATTCCAAGAGTTGGAACTTGGTGGAAGAGGCGAGGGGGATTAATCCCTATGCAGTGCGCAAGGATTTGGACATTGATTACAGATTCTGGAATGAGTTTTATTCCAACTTTTATGCCACTGCCATTCTTGCATCCAAGAAAACCAAGATCATCAAGATGCAGTATATTGATTGGGATGAGATATAGGAGGAGGAGCCTGAGTTTGACAAGGTAATCAAAATTTGTGACAGGTTCCAACTTTTAGACATCATGGGTTTCTAGTATAACTAGAATGAGGAGGTCCTTGCATAGTTTCATGCCACATACTTCTATGACCAGACCTCTGATGAGATTCACTGGATGACTGATGGTCGGCACTACCGAGGCGACTTTGTCACTTTTAGCTGGATTCTTGGCTTTGGGGAGGAGCACAGAGGTTACACTTACATTCATGATGAGCCTCGAGCTAAGATCCGTGACATCAATTACATGTGGAGAGATAGAAGGATTGCAGATGGCAAGAGGAGTGGTCTACATAGCTTCTATTACATCCTCAACAACCTCATCAGGAACACTATCAACCCAAAGGATGGAGTAGCTTCAGATATTAATGGCTATGTGAGAAATGTGTTGGCTAAATTTGATCTAGGTGGGGACAGGTTCAATGTCCCTAGATTCAAGTGAACTAAGTTGAGATTTGTAGTGGAGGATGGGAGAAGGGAGCTGCCCTATGCCCCTTACCTCATGTTCATGATTGAGAGGGTCACTGGATTTTATTTTTTGAAGGATGGGTTGCACACCGTCTATAAAATTAAGAAGACCTAGCCAGCTACAGCTACTTAGGGAGCGGGGAGGTCTCATGCTCATGTAGATATCCCTGAGTCTTCCCGCTCTAGGTCTCACAGAGGAGGCAAGATGAAGAAGTTTGGCAAGTGGTTGAAGGCAATCTTTGACAAGTGCACCTATGCAGCTGACAAAGCGTATGAGACATAGCTTGAGTAGTGTCAGCAGCCTGGACATGACCTTTCACCACTCCCTCCTATTCCACCTCCTCCACAATAAGACCTTCCGAGTCTCTTCGACACAGATTCAGATGATGAGGATGGTGATGAGGAGGAGGAGCAGGGACGAGCAGTAGATTGGGATGAGACCCTAAAGGGATACCATCAGAGACAGGATCTAAGGCGTTCCACTCGTTCCACTCGCTACACCGCCACTACTCACCGTCAGGGCCGTGCACGTATTGACTCCGACGACGATGATGGTCATGGTGGTGCCGGGACTGTTGCAGAAGGTGTTAGGGTTGTAGGAGGTGATGATATTGATTGGACGGACATCCAGGCAGATGACGTGTAGGTGTTGATCTTTCTTCTTTTTTTCTTCTTTTGGTGCTTTATGCCAAAGGGGGAGAAAATTAGAGGGGTCCAACAACTTTTCGACGCCATGGTCAGCAGTTGTGCTTGATGTCCTATTCGATGAGTGTTAGTCTTCACTAAGTGGAAAGTTTGAGAGTCACTCAAAACTCTAAATTGTGAAATAATGCTACTATTTGACTTTTTGTGTGGGATATGGACATATATTAATCTATGCTGTCACTTGTGATGCAATTATGCTAGAATGTATATCTTTATATGTATCACATGTTGTGTGGTGTCTGTTCTGATCTTTGCTATTACAGCAAGTGTGGTTGTGCCGCACCCAGCTGCAACAGCAAGCCATGTTATGCATAAATTGTTATTTGCATCACGTTTTACATACCTGACACAGTATGCAGCACCCCACAGGAGCATGGATGTAGGGGCAGCCCCATCACTTTCACTAAAATGTGAATCTTGGCTTCTTATGGCAATTTGAGAATTCAATTCTCTATTCACATACTTAGGGGGAGGCTCTACACCCATGGCTTGAAAGTCTCAATATTTATTTTATATCTTTTGTAAGCTCTAATTGGGTTGTCATCAATCACCAAAAAGGGGGAGATTGAAAGTGCAATCAAGCCTTAATTATGGGTTTTGGTGATAATGACCACGCAATTAGAGAACTAATGAGATTTATCGAGATGACAAGCAGGAAATTTATATTTGAGGATGCTACACGAAATGGAGGAGCCCCAATTATAAATGTAGATGGCTTCAAACTTAAAGGAGGTTTAAATTCTTTTTATATTGAATTTGAGTATAGGAAAAGCCGTACTATAAAGGGGGCACACAATGCGTAAGCTAATATGTGCTATCAAGTGCTCAAACAACCACATCCTTCCTCAGATTCACAGCCAAGACAGTTTACACTTCACTATTACCCTTGTTGTCTTGCATGGTGTGGGATCCAGCTATCCCGACCCCTTGGTCGTGGGCTCCGGCTCGACCAACCCCTTGGTCGCGGGATCCGGCTCACCCGACCCCTTGGTCGTGGCTCCGGCTCGCCTGACCCTTGGTCGCGGGCTTCGTCTTGCCCGACCCCTTGGTCACGGGCTTCGTCTCGTCTGACCCCTTGGCCACAGGCTTCGTCTCACCAGACCCTTGGGTGCGGGCTTCGTCTCGCCCGACCTCAAGGACGCGGGCTTCGTCTCGCCTGACCTATTGGGTGTGGTGTCCGTTGTGGGCTAGGGGTATATATACCTTTCCCTTTCCTCCCCAACGGCTATCTACGATTTAAAGTGACCGTTGGGGGCTGGGGGTATATAAACATTTCTCCTTCCTCCCCAATAGTAACCGAACAAGCTCTCTTCTTCCTCACTTTGGTACGCCCAAAACAGAGTAGGAGTTCTCTCTCTCACACACTCCATTGTTGACCTCAAGCCCCCAAGCAAATCCATTGATTTTCCCATCAATCCTTGAGGAATAAGGGTCCAAAACTCGTGAAGGGGACCGTGACGCCTAAGAGGGGGTTGAATTAGGCAACTTAAAATTTTAACTCTAAACTATGGTCTCTTTTTCTACCCTTAGCAAAACCTATGCAAAAGATAAACTATCTAAATGTGCAACTATGGTTTTGCTAATGTGTTGCTATCTCTACCGCAAAAGGAGTAATGTAATCAATGTAAATGCGGAAGCTAAAGAGCAAGGTAGAGATATGTAAACTCCCGTCGATGACTCCGGTATTTTTACCGAGGTATCGAGAAGCGTGTAAGCTTCCCCCTAGTCCTCGTTGGAGCCCCTCGCAAGGAATCTCTCTCAAGGGCCAAGCTCCCGGTCGGGTAACTCTGTGGATAGCCTCGGGCCTTCATCACGCGCAAGTGGGTCTCCGACGTGCCTTCCGGCAAGCCTCTCCCGGATGCTTCCGGCCGAAACACCGCGGGCCTTGTTCCCTCCGGTACACGGTGGCGGCCACACCATAAACGCGGTTGGTGTGATCTCGCAATACTAGAAGGCCTTTCGATGTACAACAATGGTGCACGCAAGCACCGAGTGGTAAGAGGTATGCAAACCTCACTAAACACTAGGCCTAAACCTAGAGTAAGCGCATAAGCGATGGTCTAATCAACCTAAGCACTTCGTAAAGCACCTATGCTAATCACCTAATGAATCACTAAGCACTATGCAAGTGGAGATTACTAAAATGGTGTATCAACACCCTAGATATGTTTCATCAGCTCCACTCCTCCCAAATGGCCGGTTGGGGGTTGTATTTATAAGCCCCACTGAGAAAGTAGCCGTTGGGGATGATATCCCGCATTTCTGCTACTGACCGGACGCTGGAGTCATCCTGATCGGACGCGTCTGGTTGTCCCAGCCGTTGGAGCCGCAAACAACTGATCGGACGCTGCCAGCGTCCGGTCACTTGCCACCAGACGCGTCCGATCGTAAGTACGCTGCTCTGGAACCTCTCTGTACTCGATCAGACGCTACTGTCCTGCGTCCGATCGGTTTTGTCCCCAGCGTCTGATCCAGCGTCCGGTCGCTGCTGCTAACGCCAGTTTGCTGAGCCTCTTCATCGGCGCGTCCGGTCCAGCGTACGGTCGCCTCTAAGAGCTCGTTTCTTCGTGATCTTGCGTACGGCTTGGTTCCTATCTTCGTGCTTAGACTTTGCTCGATATCTTGGGTCTTCTCTTGTGCTTCTAAGGTCTTGATTATGGTGTTGATCATCGGATCATCACTTCGCCTTCGTCTAAGTCACGTCTTGCACCCTATTGGACTACAAAACAAACATTTACAGATTCATTAGTCTAATTTGGTTGTGTTGGTCATCAAGTACCAAAATCCAAAGTAAATGGGCCTAAGGTCCATTTTCCTTACAACTCGATTAGAGAGCAGCAGCTCCATTGATTCCCAAACTCTAAAAAGCACTTGGTTTACAAGTGCGGCAGTGCCGCGCTCATAGAGCGGCAGTGCCACGGGTGAATTTGACTTCGGTTTGAGTTGAATTTTTACAGGCCTATTCACCCTCCTCTAGTCGTTCTAGAGATCCTACAAGAATGACAATTAAAAAGGGATGAAGGAATATTTTTTATATATATTTGGTTGAAGTTGAGTATATTTGACTTCTCAAGAAATGAGAAAGACAGTTAAAAACTGACGGACAATATTAGGTCTTGGTTAACTTGTTACCCTCATGGTTATATACCATAAGAAGAATTTTTTTTGCAAAGGTTTAATTGAGATTGATGTTTGGTTAGCGGCCATCGGTAGCCACGCCCAAGGTGGGGCGAGTTGTGGCGAGCCGCACATGTGGCGGAAAAATTCGACGCCACAATTTGTGGCTGCTTTTGTACTACGTTTTCTTGTGGCTGCCACACTTGTGTCAGGAACGAAATAAACGTCCCAGATTTTATGGCGAGCCAAAGGTTTGGCAATATGCGGCCAGCATCCAAACGCACCCTTAGGCCCCGTTCGCTTCGCTGAAAAAATAAACCGAAACATTGTTCCGACTGATTTATTGTGAGAGAAAAATATTATTTTGACTGAAAAAACAAGTTGACAAGCGAACATGGCCTTAGAGCGAGTATAATAAGAGTCTGTAAGAAAGCTGAATGGTGAGGTGGAGGAGAGAGGAGAGGAGAGAGATGAGAAGCGGGTTGTAAACTTACAGCTAACTTAGACACAAAAACCAAGAAACTCTGTTAGAGAGACAGACGGGCCATGTATTAATAGTGAAGGACTGACCACTATATGAGTGGGCTGAGAGATAGACTGCAAGAATTCTTACAATCAGCAGCTGTCTGTATTATTAGCCTTGCTCTTACACGATACTTTGGCAAATGTAATGTTTAAATAAAGAATTCCAGTCTCGTAGCTCACAAGCAGTATAATTGTTTTTAGGCTTATGGGGTGTTTGGATCCGGTAACTAAAATTTAAGAGATGTCACGTGAGGGTGTCGCATAGGGTGTTCGGATACTAATAAAAAAATAAATTACAGAATCCATCGTTACTCCACGAGACGAATTTATTAACCCTAATTAACTCGTCATTAGCATATGTTTACTGTAGTACTACATTGTCAAATCATGAACTAATTAGGCTTAAAAGATTCGTCTCCTAAATTAGTCGCAAGCTGTGCAATTAATTTTGTAATTAGTCTATATTTAATACTCCATGCATGTATCAAACATCCGATAGAACAACGACTAAAGTTTAGGAGGAGAAACTGAACACGCTTTTGCCACGTAAATACAACATAAAGTTCCAATGAAACTCTTTTTGGCGCCAACCTTCATTGGTTTGCCTTCTTCCCGCCTGAAATTTTACAAGCAGAAACATGGATCGGAGCGTCGGACAGTGCCCTGCACATCCTATCCTGCCACTGCCACCACTCTGATTCTTGCAGCTCAACACTCGCATCCAATCTCATGAATTCGAGCACCGACTTTTCAGATAGGACGCGTAAACACCAGCGGTTTGCAACTTTTTATATGGATTCTCGCCACTCGTCAGGCTCTCATTGCAGCAGAGAGCAGATGCAGCAAAAGCAACAGAGTACTGTGCCGACCTCTGGCACTGCAAGCCTTCCCATGCTTCTGTTTGACCACAGTGAATAGTACAGTGCTATACATACCGCATACAGTACCAATTTTTGAACTAATACCAGTCCTAGTACAAATTTTCAAATACCAACAACAGTACGACAGCAAAATAGCTTTGGCTCATGGTTTTTACGACTAATAAGCCGGCTAATGCTGTTTTGTTGTAAAAGAAAAACATTGTAACATGGTTGCTAAGCCGGGCCGATAAGTTCAAGCGACCAGTGCATGCAATGGAGTATTACCATTCCATAAACAGATCAAGCTACATCGATCAGTGTTTCATGTCCACGTCTTCAAAAACACAGCATGCAGTGGCCTGCCGCGAGCAGCAGCAAACACCTACTGCCAGCATACATACGGAGTACCGTGTAGCACTAGTAACATTCAGAGAATTGAAACCGAAAAAAAAAGAATCCAATTGAATTGGCCTCGAAGTGTGTGCCGGTGGCCGGCCGGTGCAGCTAGCTGCCGTTCCTGCGGCCGCACTGATGGCCGGCAACCACCCTCCGCTCTGCATAAATGCCATCCTCCCCTTCCTTGTAGTATACCGTTGCTATGATGTGATTTGAGTGTAGTGTACGGTGGTGTGTGTATAAATACCATCCACAAATACGGCGTGGTTAGTTTGCTCCACGTCATGGGCTCAGTAACTAATCAATGGATCATCGATATACTCACACATTGGAGTATATGTACGAGTTAGACGCAATGTGTGTGGCTCGCCATGTTCATGTGGTCCGTGTCGCGAGGGCGACGCCGGCGAGGTCGCCGCCGCCGTACTCCTCCAGCACCACCAGCAGGTTCCCGCTTGGCTTCAGCCACGACCGCGGCACGTGGTACCTGCAATTGCAAATGTGCAGAAATGTCATGTGTGTTCTCAACAAGCTCGCGCCATATCCTCACTTCCCACGTTTGCACGCCACAGCTTTGTTTCTACGGAATACAGTACGTACCATCTCTGGGAGAGGTCGCCGCAGTTTGACATGCACTGGTCCTCGCGGTACGTCCCGGCGTAGCTGCACCGCCGGCAGCTGCCGGAGTAGGCCCTGTACGACCAGTACCTCCCGGCGTGGTGCCCGTTCACCCACATCTGG
This sequence comes from Miscanthus lutarioriparius, assembly GCA_904845875.1. Classification (NCBI taxonomy): domain Eukaryota; kingdom Viridiplantae; phylum Streptophyta; class Magnoliopsida; order Poales; family Poaceae; genus Miscanthus; species Miscanthus lutarioriparius. The sequence continues at coordinate 132,795,910 of CAJGYO010000007.1, read as the reverse complement.
CCCTTGCCCATGCTGCCCATGTCCAGAGCCACCGGATCGTTCCCTGCCGGCGCGTTGAACAAGGCCTGTTCGTCACACCAAACAAGGATTCAGCAACACAAGTCACTTATCACTGCTGCCAATGCCATCTCTTCAGAAGTTCAAATCGCTAATGGAAGGACCAGCTTGTGCCAAGTCAGTGGCTGTTTGCCACCGGGGCCGGCCCATTCCACGGCGGAGCTTCCAGTCACGGTGTGGAGGCCGAGCGACTCGCCTTTCAGGCCGACCTGCGCCAGGCAAGATTCAGTGTGATTCTGTGATGAGCTTATTAGCATTTCTGATGGAAGAAGGCATTTTTTCGCGGATGCCTGGATGGTACAAGCACCTGATATGTCCATTTCTGATGGCTGAGGTCCCTCTTCCCCTCATTCAGGCCGGAGAGGGTCACTGGCCCGAGGACGCCGACGTTCCACAACTCAAAATGGTTGCCATTGTTCTACATCACCACCATATTCGGCGTTACAAACATTTTTTAGAGTAAGATGATTTTTTATGATATTGAATTGGCCTGTGATCAATCAACTTACAGGAAGGCCCACTGCTGAGCTTAGGATGGAGATCTTGTTGCTGCCCTGCCACATCTTCACATGTCCATTGAACCTAAGTTTCGGGTTGTCATAGCCGCCATAAACAGATCCTACAACATAAACATTCTCTCAGTATAATCCTCGTACAGACCTGATTGTTAACAAAATGCTGCTAGAGAGAGAAGTTATTAGTACCATATGATCTCCCATTGACGAACACCTGCATCGAGTGTCCAGCGGAATACACAGTGAGCTGAGGCCACTGGCCAGACTTCAGGAATTGTTCATTGGCACCAATGTTGACACTGCAGTGAGCATAATTCAAAGTTAAGATAATCCATAAGGTTTCAGAAAGAAATGGTTCCAATGATCGATGAAGCCTTATCAAGGCCACTAGGCCAGTCAGTCACTCACTGGGTGGTGTACCACAGATAGTCTGATTTGTCCCATGTCAAGCTGAGTTGCTCGACCAGGCCATCCCTTGTAAACGCACTGTCATCCAGCGAGTTTGTGTCTTCGCTGTAGGACTGCCAAGCGAAGTGTAACACCGGGTTCATCTTCGGCAGCAGAGTTGGCTCCTTCACCTACACAATTATCACATTTTTCTCATTAGACTACATGATCCCGTTTGTCCTGTAGAGAGAACGAAAGATTCAGCCTTCAGTACGCTCTCACCGTTGCAGTGTTGAAGACCGCGGTTTTGCAGTCAGGCAGAATGCTGATGGACCAAGCAGGGAGGTCATAATGACGCCCATCAAACCTGATTTTCACAGCAGTCTTCATGTGGTAGTTCGACAGGAATGCGGCACAGGCTCCATTCTTCGACTTGAAGACATATGCCTGGAAAACAATTGATCGTTCCATCATCTGCTGATGTTTTCTTGTATTTGGCAACACATTGCCATGTGAGAAAATTCCGTAGCAAAAATTAACCTTCTCGTAGTTTCCAATTGATTGTATTGTTGGATCACCAGAAATCAACGCGGGCTCAGCCTGCTTGATAGCCCTGTGCAGGTCCCTCAGGTGACCCCATTTTGGTTGCCTAAGCAGACCTGAAATGTACATCCCAGACTTTTCAGGTCAGCTCAGCCCAACTCATGTGAACAAACAGGTAAAACCACGCTGTAAACTTCCCAACAAATATCTCTGGATGACAACCGATGGGAATTCAAGTTTGTCAAAGATGGCAATCACTGCATACCAAATTCATCGATGGGGGCATCATAGTCATAGCTGGTTGCGATGAAGGGGCCACCGGCCGTGCGCCCAAAGTTTGTCCCTCCATGGTACTGCATCAGATTCAGAATATGCAAATGTGGTGACAACAACAAGAATAGCATTGACTGCAACGGCAGTAATGGTGTGACCAGCATGGCCTCCTTAGTTTTCTTACCATGTAGTAGTTCACGAAGGAGCCTCCTTTCTGAATGAACCTCACCACGGCGAAGGCCAGGTCCTCCACAGGCCGGTGAGGCACCGCGCCACCAAACTTGGTAAACCTTTTGATATTGTAAAATTACAAAATTAGACCATTCTTAGATATCGAAACGTTTTCACGGGATCGGCATGACTTCTGGCACGACTTGGATCAAGAGAAGTACCATCCAGTCCAGGCTTCGGTCCACATGGTCGGCTTGTACTTCTTGTTCGGTGTGAAGTAGTCGCAATAGAAGCCGTTGCAAGTGTTGATCTGCAATGATCAATTCACACAATGTAAGAACCGAAAACAGTTAAGCTGCACATAAGAAATTCAGGTACTTGACACCAGCCAGCCACGCCACCGTTGATGGTGCAGGAGTAGCATGCAACCGAACATACCACAGGGTCCGGGGCATCATCCTGCTTGCACATCACCCACGGCACGCCGGTGTTGGTCCCAACAGCCATCTGTGCCGCCCAGTGAGCATACGGCTTGGCGCCACTGCCCACGACGGACTCCATTGGCCCGAACTCGTTCTCCACCTGCACATAGTGGGCGGATGAGGCTCTAGTTCTGCTCCAATTGCGAGTTGCATTGCAAAGTTGAACCAAAAATGTGACGGTGCACACCTGAGCCATGATGATTGGGCCTCCCTGCCACTCGAATAGCCCCTCCGACTTCATCATGGACACTATCTTCTCCACAAACTTCTGCATTGCCGCCTGGGGTAAAAAAAAAGAATCAGGCACATCCTCCAGCCCCCACCCACCCAATTGATGCAAAATGGAAGAAAGACAAAATCTTATCTCATTGCCATAACTGAAAACAAATCAAATCTCTTTGGGTGAAAGTGAAACCAGTACACTACCTTGAAGGGGCCATTGTCTGTCCTGAACCTGATGCCCGGCACATACTTGAGCCAAACAGGAAAGCCACTGAAAAGAACAGACATCGACTGCAATGTTAGCACATTACAGTAGTTCTAGCAATTCACAACCGAATTGCATTACAGGACCAAAAATTCGTAGTCTGCGAGAGACAAGAGTGTTGGTGGTGGTGGGTACCCAAAGTTCCACTCGGCGCAGACGTAGGGGCCGATGCGGAGGTGGACGTAGAGGCCGGCCTGCCTGACGAGCTTGACGAAGCGGACGAGGTCGTAGCGGTCGGCGAAGTGGTACTGCCCTGCACCGGCTCGTGGCCGTTCCAGAAGACGTAGGTCTGGATGACGTCCAGGCCGCCGTCCTTGGCCTTCTGGATCAGCCCGGGCCACATCTGCATTCGACTCGGAGTCGGAGAGCAAGAACCAGTCAGTCAGTCGAGGTGAGAGCCGCCGGCCGCCGACCAGCTTCTGGTTTGAAGCGGCGCGCAACGGCAAGCAGGCAGGCGACCTGCATTTGGGCGAGGGAGGCGAAGAGACGGCCGGCCATGGACACGGAGGCGAGATTGTACGAGTACGGTACCTCGGGGGTACTTCTCGGGTAGTGGATAGAGCCGGAGATGAGGATGCGGCGGCGGCCGTTGATGACGAGGAGCGGTGGTCGTACGAGACGGCCGCATTGGCCGCCGAGGCCAACAGGGAGGCCGCCAGGAGGAAGACAGCGAGCAGGATGCGACTACCGGCGCCGGCGCAGCTGCAGGCGGCAAGAAGACGCGGCGCTGCGGCCATGGTGCGTGCCCGCCGCCCACCTCACCGCTCCTCTCCTCCGAAGAGCAAAGCTCCCTGAGTCCCTGGCCTTTCTCCCTCCTGGAGTAGCAGTGACCTGCCGCTTCTTGGCCGAGCGAAGTGGCAACGGGGAGGGGCGGAGGGCGTAAGGTAGTGGCGTTTTTGTCGAGAGGGGGCGGCAATGGCGACGGGGGAGTGCGCGAGCTTTTATGCTGCTGCTCTGCTTTTACTCGTTGTTTTATCCTTGTTTGTGCGGGTCGCTTTTGGATGGTTACCGCCGGCGGTGAGCTGCCGAGCTTGGGCCGTGGAGCTAAAAAATTTGAACGCATCTTAATGCCATAGTCGAACTTTTTTTTTTCCTCCAAACCATTCCGTCCATCTTTTTTTTGATTTCTACCGTTTGACAGCCCTGACATGTAGACCCGACCGATAGTGATATCCAAAATACCCTTCTCTCTGACCCAGTCCTCTCTCTTCTTTCTCTCTTTGCCTGGTGAGGCCAAGTTGTAAGTGACATGTGCACCTTCTTTCTCCGTCGCGCTCCTGCATCACGCTCCCAAAGCCGCCCACCAACTCGGCCGCCGTCTTGCGCGATCCGCCCTTCGTCACGCCTGTTCACAAGACGTGAGGCTTCGCTTCGGTCGCATCGTCAGGTGTCTTTGTCGGTGTGGGCCACAACAAGCAGCGTAGCATCGGCGCCATGGCGCGCCAAGCAGTATTGCCGCCGCAACCACGGCACCTCGCGCAGGCGGCCATGCTGTGACCTTGCGCTCGGCCCGTCTCGCGCAGGCGGGCGCTGACGCACGACGCCTTGCTGGCCGGCGCCATGGATGCGAGGTGGGCGGAGTGCTGCGGCGAGCTCACAGCCGCCAGCCGTGAGAACGCCCGGCACGCTCCGCCTCGGCCCGTCCCCATTCATGGCATTAGCTTCTTTGGGACGACTTCGCCGGTTGGTTCGGCGATCACGCCACCACAGAGTTCGAGTGCTCGCCTCTCTGGCGGCACCATCTCAGGCCTCGTCTACAAGCCCGCAACACGGTGGCCTCGACGCCGCCACGTAGCCCTCGCGCCGCCTTTACCAGCTGTGGCTGACGCCAAGCTCCGCCCGCCATGCTTGTGGTAGGAGATGACACGGTGGTCGTGATGGGATGACATCTCGCACGGCGGCGATTGCCGCCTTGAGGGCGCCCGGCGCCCCGGCGTCCGGCGATAGCGGGCGCGTCTTGACCACTCCCAAACCCCGTCGGTCCCTAGAGCCGGATGATGGTGGCGGCTTTTACACCATGTGTGTCGTGGCCTACTTGTGGTGGGCGCGCTGCGTGGATCTCCATCAACGACGGCGGAGGCACCTTCTCCTCGACGCCGCGGAAGTGGACATGGAGGAAGGAGGAGACCGGTGGCTCCCGTGCCATGAGCGCGCTTCTCCGTGCGAGAGCTCCAGTTCGGTCACTAGGCGTGGGCGGACAAAGCCGTCGCCGTCGTCGAACCTCGCTGCAGTCATGTGAAAGTGGGGCCTTGAGCCCAAGAATGGGCAGACTCCACGACGCATCCGGGGAGCGTCGGTGGCGGAGGCTCGGCTGCTGCGGTGGTGGTGGAGCGGCCATGGTGGGGTGGGCGTGCGGCCCCGGCCGGCGTCGTGGACGGGACGGAGGTAGAGCCAGAGGGGCGACGGAGGTTGGGCGGGGATTTCTTGGTCGGCTGCCGTTGGTGGAGAGGGTGGACTGGTGGAGGGGATAAGGCCAGAGGGGCAGGCAGAGAGAGAAGGTTTGGGTGGCTGACAAACAGGCCCCACTATAAGGATAAAATGGTTATTTCATCTGCCTGATTGATAGCATCGGAGGCAAAACTGGATGGAATTGTGTGGAGGGTAAAAAAAAAAGTTTGATGATGGCACCAAAGTATATTCAAACTTTTTAGTGGTAAGTAGCCTAGGACTATCTTTTACGGTGGCACGGAGGTAAAAGGCTCGTGGAGTATGGAGTGTGTGTTCGTGCACGGGAATGGTGGAGTGGGTGGGTGCGAGAGAGATAAAGAGGAGAGGGGCTTTTATGGATGCTGCCAAACTTGCCAAGTGGAGCTCGAGCTGAGCTGACAGCCGAGTGAAGGCCGTCGTGATGAGCGAGAGAAGTGGAGCAACAAAGAGGTGGGCCCACAGCATTACAAGCACCTGCTCGTGTTTTTTTTTTCTTTTTCTTTTTTGCGTTTGTGTTTTTTCCGGTGAAGTGTTGTAATTTGGGGCAGGCGGGGGCAGTAGCTAAAATTAGCGGTAAACAGATTTGCTAATAAACCTGCTAACTATTAGCAGGTGGGCTGTTAAGTATTAGTTTCATTAGCAGGTTTAGAGTTGCTAACAAGTGTTAATAGTTCATATACACCTTCAACTCACTATCAGACATCTATTAACAGGTATATCCAAATAGCACCTGTTAAAAAATAGCTAGCTAAAAATTAACAGCTAATAGCTAGATAATTTTTAGTGTTAATAGGTCGAAACAAGCCCGAAGGTTGAGAAGGGTAAATTATAGCATAGGATGCCTCTTCCTGCTCGCATCCTAGCCACGTTGTTGTGTGTAAGCAAAGCATGTCTCCCGTTTGCTTGGTTGCCACGATAGTAGCAAATGATACAGGTTACCTGGCTTGTTGCTCCTCGTTTCCGTGTGAATGAAATGCAGTCCTCTCTATGTCCGGCTTTGTCAATGAAATGGTGTCAATAAAACTGGGGTTTAAACTCTTTTGGACTGCATGAAATTGAATTGAATTTCTAAATTCTCTGAAGCAAACAATCTCTTTGACTTGGAGTATCTAGACTATATATATACACTAAAATAACAAACATTTTTGTCTTGAGAAATACTAGGTTTTTTTCTTGAACAGGCAAAAGGTTTACATGTCATTATATTAAAAAATGAGAAGCTTTGTTACAAAGCACTTCGCCCGCGCTGCAGGGGGCTCAAAGGATCAATGAAGCTCATGCCCGCCCTAAGGCCATACTAACTAAGCTAATACTAGGTTCCATAGCACACGGTAGCTTTACTAGTTCTTTAAAAACGCATAAAAAAGAAACCAATAAGTTGATGAACAGGGGAATAAATAAATAGGTGCTGTACAAAACATGTTTAGAGAGACGGACACTAGCGCAATACTGTTGTGACTTGTGAGTACGTCGAGAGATAACGAAATTTAGGCGTTTATTTCCTCTCCATCAAGTTTACTCCTTATCATATCGGATATTTCGACACATGCATGGAGTATTAAATATATACTAAAAAATAACTAATTGTATAGATTACGACTAATTTGCGAGATGAATTTTTTAAGCCTAATTAGTTCATGATTTGACAATATGGTGCTACAGTAAACATATACTAATGAAGGATTAATTAGGCTTAATAAATTCATCTCGCGGATTACCGACAGATTCTGTAATTTGTTTTTTTATTAGTATCCGAACACCCCCATGTGACACCCACATGTGACACCCGATGTGACATCCTTAAACTTTACTTCGTGGATTTAAACACCACCTACTTTTGATATTGTTATTTAATCAAAAATTCCTGAAAAGGCCATTAAAAGAACTCTGACATGGCTGTGACTGATTTGTAGGACTGATTTGTTATAAGAGAAAAATATTATTCCCATCACTGAAAAGTAGGACTAATTCTGGCTGATAAGCTCAAGCGAATGGGAAAGTGACGCTGCTGGTGGGCTTTGGTTCTGGCCAAACATGTTTAAAATCTATCCACACGGTATTACTACATTTTTTATTATCAATATTTTAATTTTTCACCCCGATGTAATGCTGTTAAGCATTAACAAATTTTTCCTTTATATTATAAAAAATATCAACTTTTGACAGGATTAACAGTACTGTATTCCTTATAGATAAAACTTTTGTAATATAAGACCATTTCTTTTTTAGAGTTTATTGTGGTATTCTCAAATAACTGTAAGCCATTCATTTAACTAGATAGAATTATCTATTACTTTCTAATAGGTAACATGTGAAATATATATTTGATTAATTTTTTTATTTTGTAAAGTAGGATGAATAAAGAAAGTTTTAGCTCTATAAATCTTTCTTTTAGATCTAATTGATGCATGTGATAATCCTCATATCAATTTGAGCTATAATCCTCACATCTTTCTTTTAGCTTTGTAAGTTAGATATTTTTTCATTCCTTTTACAATTAATGTGAGGATTATCAATCCAAATCTATTTTGCAGGTTCTATTCAGGAGAGCCACTGGTTTGGTTTCGGACCAATTTACAAATGTATGAGGATCGACATAGCGCACATGGTGGGAGGCTTGCAAACTTTGGTGACCATGATAGTGAGACTATTTGTATCCTATGGATGGCCTTTGTTATTTAGAATTGGCTTCTGAGTTGTTTTTGTCATAAAAACTTTATTAGCCAAGAAATATTGAGTTGTAATGAATTTGTCTGATTCCTCCTCAAAGGATGAATCCGTAAAAAAATTTCCATTATTGCCTGAAAAAAAATGTGCATGTCAAAATGGAAATTCACATTTGTTTTGTCTTTTCTCCTTTTCTGAAAGAACCCTTTTTAATTCTAAAAACAGTTCTTATTATATAGATTATTCTTCTAAGCAGTAGTAGTACTAGTGTAAAGATCTTTTTGTCCTAAAGAAAATCTTAATACTGCTCTGTCTCCACTAGGTAGGAAAAATTCTAGGGCAATAGCGTCATCCATGCATCTACATATTATATATAATTGTTTGGTACCAATGCAAAGACATTCGTACACGTCAGGAAGTATGTTATTGTTTAGTGATTCCATTCGATAAGACAAAATCAGTAACGCATGTGTCCGAGATCCGATTTTGGCTTATGCTAATCATCAAACGCATCAGGTAGTGTGGGAGGTACCATCTAAGCATGCACGTGATGTGAGCGGTCATTGTAGAGTGGAGTATTATCCCCCGGCCACTGTCGCTTGCAAAGCATCTAATGGTCGTAGGCGATGCCTATTTTCAAGGCTGGCCAGACTATTACTGATACATAGCACCACGTGAGTCTTATTCAGTTTTCATATGTGCACCAGCTAGAGACAAAACGGAGGGAGGATGAGAGAAAGCTTGAGGCCAAGCTATCTGCGTTAAACTCAAGCTTTGTTCGCTGTTCTGTGTTTTTTCTCTTAAAACCACCTTTCATGTAACTATTGATCTGCTATTTGGGTGTCATCTGTTTCTGAAATGAGTCTTCTGAACTCTGGATCAAATAGTTCACTCTCTGTTTTGTCGTGGAATGTGCGCGGCCTAGGCGACCCGGATAAATGCAATGTTGTACGTGATGCAATTTCTTCTGCTAACCCAACTGTTATGTGCGTCCAAGAATCAAAATTGCACAGCATCGATTAGTTCAAAATCAAAACCTTCCTACCCCCTCAACTTGCCTGCAGCTACAAATACATACCAGCCGTCGGGTCCAGGGGTGGCATTGTCACTGCCTCGAGCCAATCTTACTGGTCCTGCTCCGACTTCACTCTCAAAAACCACTAGCTCACTACTCTTCTCGTTAGCACGCTGTCTGACCACTCACTCACTGTCACAAATGTCTACGGTCCGTCAGACCATCGTCACTCTAGCGACTTTCTTCGTGAACTTCATGACCTATCCTCCAATATCAATGGCCCCTGGGTCATCATCGGAGATTTCAATCTTATCCGGTGGGGGGATGAGAAAAACAACGTCAATGTCAACATCCCTCTTATGAACACATTCAATGACACCATCAACTCCTTGGGGTGATGGAAATCCCAACGCTTGGACGTAACTTCACGGTCCAACGGCCCAGAACCTCAATCCTAGCCAAGCTTGATCGAAACCAATCGTCAACCTCGCCCACACTACTACCTTCCACGATACTTCACTCTCACCTGTGGCAAAGCCAACATCCGACCACACCCGTTGTTTCTTTCCATGTCCACCTCCATTCGAAATCCAGTGTTTTCCGCCGAGAATGCTTGGCGCATCGTCAAAATTTCCTACAAACTGTCCCTTCTGCGTGAAATTTGAGCGCGGCGTGTATGCTTGCGATGCGGTGGTCGGCTTGCTTGACTTGTCTCAAGTCGGCTAGAGCCACGACAAAGGTTTGGAGCACAACGTTTTAGGCGCCTGCCAAATAATTTCCAAGCGCAAATTTATTATCCTCTTACTTGATTCCTTTGAGGAGGAGCGGGCTCTTTCTTTTGATGAGTTACAGCACGCAAGACTTGTATTGATCATTACCGCCTAAGCAATCAAAGAGAAAGCGACTTCATCGAAGCAACAGAGTAAGTTCCGGCAATCGGGGAAGGCGATGCAAACACCGCCTTTCATCATGCCCAAAGCCACCGTCCGTCTGCTCATGAAACAACTCCATCCGATGGGTTGAAGTGCGGCTCGGTGATTGCCAACCATGACGGGAAAATACAAGCTCTCATCAACTTTTTCAGCTCCATCATCGGCGAACCGGGGACCTCACTGGAACTTTGATGTGCATGCTCTCTTCCATGATGAGAGCGGCGGCCGTCGGTGAGCTCATCGCTCCTTTCTACGAATTGGAAGCCTTCAAGCTCTAAAATCCATGGATGAGATCAAGTGCGGCCCCGACTGGTTTCGGACCTTCTTTTTTGTATGGCTGGAGCAAAGATAAAGTCGCAAGTCGCAGGTCATGGCCTTCCCGCAAGCCTTCCAACAGAGGCAAGTGCGCTAGAGAGGATCAACCGTTCTTACATGGTGCTTATCCCAAAAAGCACGGAGATGTAGTGTGGACGCATTCAGCCAATATGCCTACAAAATTGCTCCATCAAGATACTTAGCAAAATGCTCACAAGAAGACTGCAGAAAGAGATTGGGAACTTGATTGACCTACACCAAACAAAGCTTTTTAAAGGGTCGCTCTATCTACGAAACTTTCGCTCTTTGCAAATTGAACTGATTCGGACTTTGCAACAAAAAGGAGCTGCCGACCTTGGTGCTTAAGTTAGATTTTCATGAAGGCCTTTGACACGTTGATTTGGGAGAGCTTGGACACTATTCTAAAGGCCGGGGTTTCATGACGGATGGTGTGCTTGGATGCGGATATCCTATCCTCATCGAAATCGGCGGTGCTTGTTAATGGCTGCCCGGGCCCTTGGATTACATGCAAACAGGGCCTGCGATAAGGTGATCCATTGTCGCCCTACCTCTTTCTTCTGGTGGCTGACTCTCTTCAGGCTATGATCCGGTCGATGAGCGACAGTCGAGTCCGGTGGATGTGATGTGTCATGCTTGGTTCTTCAAGATATGGACGATACTACGCTAGTTCTACGGGTGATGTTGTTGATGTCCAAGCTTTGAAGAATATCCCGCAAGCTTTCTCAGAGGCCACAGGTCTAAAAATCAACTACAGCAAGAGCACCTTAGTCCCCATTCACATGGACGTTGGCTTGGCAGCAGACTGTGTCACCATAATGGGGTGTGCCCACCAGTCTTTCCCTCAAAACTACCTAGGCCTCCCTCTATCGGCCTCAAAGCGCAAGCCTCGGCTTTCTCAACGTATGTCGATAGGACCGACAAATTCCTCTCCTCCGGCAAGCTTCCCTACTCAATACCATGGGCCGAGTCGTTTTGATCAACTCGGTCCTAGATGCGGTTGGTGTACATCATGTCGCTAATGCAGATTCCTCAAGAAACCATCTCCCAGATAGACAAATGTCGCGCTCCTTTCTTTGGGCGGCAATAAAGAATTTTTCAGAGGCAGCAAATGTCTTGTGGCTCGGACCAACGCTTTTTACGACAAAAAGAACTTGGGGGCTTGGAATCGTGGACTTTGGCACTCACAACATCACTCCCTTTGCTTAACCTTGTCCACCTCCTCCCATCGCTATTTGATGCATCGGCATGGGCACGGTGGATCAGGGGTAAGGCTGATATTGCAAACATGAAAGGGGAAAATCTTGGACATCACTGGGAGCTACTTCAGCCACTGCTACCACTTTACCAAGCACTGACAACGGTGGAATTGGGGGATGGCCGATCAACTCTTCTCTGGACGGATGTCTAGAATGGTGACGAGGCGTTGGAAGATCGTCTTCCACGGCTCTTCTCCCATTGCACCAAGAAAGATTCAACGGTGTAGCAAGCTATTAACTCCAACCTTCATGGCTGCTTTGTAAATCGAATGTCAACGGGCAAATGATGAGTTGCGACAGCACTTAAGGTTATCCTCCAACAAACCCAATTGACGGATCAGCCGGACACACGCACATACCACAAGATTCATCCGGACGAAGGGACAAAGCTCGACACCTCGGCCATCTATAGGCTACTCAAAGCCCAAGGACATCAAGATGACCCCTCTTCGGCTTTTATCTAGAAGAACGCGATGCCACCTCAGGTTCAGATGTTCTTCTGGCTACTCCTCAGAGGCAGAATCCAATGCAGGGCAAACCTATACCGCAAGAACATCATGGACACGCAAACCGCTTCGTTTATGAAATGGACGATAAGGCGCGATCACCTAATCTTTGAATGCCCAATCGTTGCACTGATTTCTGGCGGGTGCTCGAATACACCGATGGCCTACATTGTAGAAGCTGGCACCATATTCAGAGAGTGTCTGGAATCCCCAATGACCAATACAGTGCCTTCATCATGATGTGCTGCTGGGTGCTTTGGAAACGCCAAAATGCGTTTGTTTTCAGAGATGAAGTGATCCCTATTAGAACCATTTTTCTACAATGCAAATCTGAATCAAACAAACTAGAAAGCTCAGATGCCAAAGAGAAGCAAGCGAGTTGTCGAGGATTGAGCACGGTTCTCCAAATGGCAATCAACTCCGGGTCCCTATGTAATATGTCTTATGGAATCTGTCTAGATGCTCTCAAATCCTAGCGAAACCCCACATACCACAAAGTCCATGTAATCATGTAACTTGAGCTTTACTCAATAAATCGGTGGGGATCAATCCCCTGTTGAAGTGTTCAAAAAAAAGATTTATCTAACAATTTGTCTTTAGAGGATATCCGTGAAGGCTAAGGAGAGCTAGTTCTAAGTGTCGTTTGATGTTCTTAGGGCATGTTTGGTTGGTGACCAAAACTTGCCATGCCAAAGGTCTGTCATGGCCACAATTTCTTCTTCTATTTGTTTGGTTCATCTGCCACACCTAAGGCACGCCACACTTTCTTAGCACCGCCTCCCCACATGTTATATACTCACCACACTTTCTTTAGCGTACCACAGTTTATCGGAAGGTTAGGCGTGGCAAGTTTTGGTCACCAACCAAACATGCCCTTAATTTCTCATTTAGAAGTACTATAAATAGGGTATGAATGGGTAGCTTCACTAGGATCATCCATGTTTTCTCTGTTTGGTTGGGTTACATAAAAGTGGGATCAAACTTTGACACTTGAGGCTCATCTATCGAGTTTTTCCATTTATTTCTTGTATCTTTGCTTATACCTTTCTCCCCCAACTGGTCGATATCGTTGTGCTTCACGAAGCGCCCTCGCCCCTCCTCTTCGCGCCTTACTCCTAGCTCGTCAATCTCATTGTGCTCGCTTGAGCGCCTGTCAGTTCTCTTCGTGCCCTACTCCCCGCTTCGTCGATCTCGTCATGCCCCCTTTCTCTCCATTCATCGATCTCGTCACGCAAAGCACCTCCAATGATCTTGTTGTGCTCCAAGCGCCTCCCACGATCGGGCACACCTACCCCCACTCCACACCCCCCGACGCCCATGCCTCCACCCCCTGTAATCCACACCTCTACCGCTAGAAACTGTTGAAATCTAGGGAATGCCTTGCTCTCGGATCTTTATGGTCACTCATTTCTCAAATATTTAGTTGAATCCATAATTATGACCCGATAGTGAAGCTTTATTTTTTGCCAACTCATGCACACCTAGCGGTGATGGTGCAACAAGAATTACACTGCTCGTTTGCTAAAAAGTACATCAAGTAGTGCGGTAGAACAGAGCGTATATGTTCTTGCTAGCTTAGATACGCACCGCTAAGCATGTACGCGCTTCCTCCCGTATGTATTTATATATTTCTTTATCGATCGATGATCGATCCAAGACTGCATTCTCTTGAAAGAAAAGAAAAGAGTAGAGTAGATGCGTAGAAAGCGAAAGACCAAGAAAGAAGCACATCAAGCACGCCTTTGATTGTTCCATGCATCAAATACCATTGTATCGGAGGCACATTGTTGATACTCCTTCCCGAGAAGAAAAAGGTAATTGTCGGTGTTTCCAACCACCGATGAGTAAATTTGTATCCGCGCAGTCTCGTCTGCGGATGGTGTGCTCGAGGACACAAGGATTTATACTGGTTTGGGCGGAATGTCCTACGCCCGATCTCATTGCTGTTTCGTGTTAGCACGCAAGACTAGTTTGTAGTATGAGTTACAAACGGCGAGAGAGGAGAAGGTCCCAAGTCTCTGGTGAAAAGATCGAAATGAGTTGAGTCTTGTTGAGCTCATTCAATGCGTGTCCTTGTCCCTCCTCGGGGGAATCCTACTTCCCCTTTATAGGTGAAGGGAAGGCGCGCGAGTTACCGAGAGATAAAAGAGAGAGAAAAGGGGAAAGCGAGGAGAAGAAGGCCTCCAGGCGCCGCATCCTTCTTCTCCTCATGCGGGTCCCATCGGCGTTGTAGATGGCGATGGGGACGGCTCCATGTCGGGCTCCTGTTCACCACTGGTGCCATGCCTCGACGTCATCAGCCGGTCGTGGCATCCCATCCCGCCCCGACGGATGGCGTGGTGGACCGACGTGCTGTCGTGACGTCGCCAGACGGGATTTGGCGCAACCTGGCGACCACGCACCGTGTCACTATTGGTGATGCGAACTCCGCCTTGGGCGTGGCCTAACGTGGCCATGGGTCACGCCGAGACGTGCCCGCTTTCCTCCCGAAAGGTCGAAGTTTGACCCCGGGTCGTACCCTTAGACCTCGTAGTGGTTGGAGGCGGTATGGGCCCCATCGCGAGGCGAGACGAAGGCGCCACGGGGTCGGGCGGGACGGAGCACGCCGTGCCTCGTGGTCGGGTGAGACGGCTCCCATACCCTCGTGGTGGCGACACAGGCCCGATGCTCGAGGGTCGGGTGAGGAGAGGCCCGTGCCCTCGGGTTGGGCGACAGGGGCCCATGCCCGAGGGGCTGGGTGAGATGGCTCCTGCACCCTCGTGGTGAGCGACACAGGCCCGATGCTCGAGGGGTCGGGCGAGACAGAGTAGCAGCGTCCTTAGGGTCGGGCGAGACGGAGCCCGTGCCCTCTGGGTCGGGCAAGACGGCTCCCGTACCCTCGGGGTTGGGCGACACGGGGCCCGTGCCCGAGGGATCTGGCGAGGCGGAAACCGTCCCTTCGGGGTCGGTCAAGACTAAAATGCATCATCGATTATCTAGACGAGTTTGTCGTCCGCGGTTCTCAGATCCCTTCGTCGGGTATCCCTAATACTGATACCCGGCGGTAATGCTGATCTTGAGGGCATGCATGCACTAATTATTGTACTGTGAGTTTGGTTTGCTTAATCGGGGTCACCTGAACTTGCCGCCTCAGCGGTTGCTAGGCTGCTAACTAGCTGGCTTATTGTGCTGAGGCGGCCATTGATAGAGCTCGATAAGTACACTGTACATGGCCGGCGATTGGCTGTGAAGCTTGTCACGCTGTAGTGCCTGCTTCGATCCCCACGCCTAGCTACAACAGGAAAGAAAGGTCACGAGGATCGGGCGTGTATATATGTGCCACCGCCGGCACCCCAACGTATCTATATCTAATAATAAAAAGATTAAATTTTCGGTTATTTTTTTCGTCAATTCATTTATTTTTATCCGTCCTTTTTGACTACCGGACCATAGGGAGTTTCTTTCGTTCGGACTTATATATAAAATATGTGCTCATATAAGTTAGATAGCTCTTGTCTAACACGATACAGAGTCCGATTCTAATATATATATAGTTTTAAGTAATATGGATAGCACGAAATCTTAATCAAATAGATCTCTCCTATCCTAAATCTGAATAAGAATTTTAATATAAATAGAAAAGGAATAAAGGCAAAAGTTCCGCCTTTTTCGGTGTGCATTTTTTTTCGTCGGGCCGAAAGAGATAAAAAAAACAAAGCACGGCACGCATGTCCGACGCGTCTTCGTTTTCCCAGTCCGCTCCGCTTTCCCCCGAATCAAACCGAGTCCTGCAGGCAGTTAAGTCCCTACAAAATAATATTACGTAATCTCTTTATATATTACTATAATTGTCCTGGAATCCATCTATATTATACAAATCATAAAAGAGAGAGTTTGAGTCGGTTGCCCAGTCTGGAGATATCACGTTGGTGTTGGTGTTGGTCTTTGGTTTGAGTTAGTGGTCTTTGATTTTTTTAGAGAAAAAACACAGCATTTGGTGATTTGGTTTGGTACTTTGAAAACCAACCAAATGAACAGGCTGAAAAGCAAGTCGCTTATACTGTATCTATGAAAAACACCAAACCAAAGAATTCTGAAGCAAATCAAACGCCCCAAACTAAGCGAGGAAAAAATCATGAAGCAGGCAGCGCCCGTCGGCTAGCGATAAAAAATTCATGAAGCAAGCAAGCGCCCGCCGTCCAACCGACTATCCAAGCGCAACGTCGATCGGGATGGGGCAAGTCCGTTTGGGGACTGCGAGGCTGTGTTTCGTCTTCTCCGGCATGGACGACAGGCTCCTCGAGGACGAGCGCGGGGACGAGCCTGGGGATGACGAGGCCAAGGAGGATAAGATCGCTGGCCGCGAATTTTTTTTATTTTTAACTTTTTCTAAAACAAATTCTAAATCTAACGCCGCCATTTTTATTTTCAAATTTAACACTTTTAGCCACGCTTAAAGTCCGTGGCGCTGCTCAAATCGCTGCGCTGCATTACATGCATCGGCGTGACACGATCTCGCCATGCGGACAACGATTTTACATGGAAATCCTTGCAGCGCCATTGCGTTGGCTGGCGCAGCTGCTTAGCCATCCAAAGCGGGGCGACATGGCACAACCTTAGAAAAATTGTATCTTTTTCGCACGATCTCGATGAAAATGATCTTTATATAAAATTATAGCTCTCGACTTAAATCTATAACTTTTTTAATTTTGAGTTTTTCATTGGAGGTCGTTAAGATGCTCAAAAAATTAAACAAAGTTTCAAACGGTATATTAATTGCGCATAAGTGCAAATTGCTGTCTTGAAAAATCATCACCTGCCTGTTGGTTTGGTGGTTCGCTTCGTTGTTGGTTCGTGAAGAAAGCATCTTTGGCTGGTTTGTGAGAGAAAATACTTTATTCGGCTAAAATTTATGATCGTTCACACGACAAATCACAGCTGAAACTAAGCAGTTTGCATATCATTCTTACATGGTATCAAATGGAGATGCTTTCTATATGAAAGTTTGTAGCCCTAGATGGGGTCTAGAAATTTGTAGTTTTGAGTTTTAGTATTTGAGATCATTAGGATGCTCAAGAAAAAATAATATAAAGTTTCAAACATCTTTTAATTATTGCGTACACGCCTTATCGGAAAAAAATCATATCTTTCTTATACGGTGTCAAATGGAGATACTTTCTATATGAAAGTTATAGTCCTCGGTGGGATTTACAAATTTATAGTTTTGGATTTTTGTATTTGAGATCATTAAAATGATAAAAAATAATATAAAGTTTCAAACATCGTATTAATCAGCAGTACATCGCCATTGTCGTTTTGGAAAAATCATATCTTTCTTACATGGCGTCAAATTGATATACTTTCTATATAAAAGTTATAACCCTCGATGGGATCGACAAATTTATAGTTTTGAGTTTTGCATTTGAGGTTTATCTTCTTGGCGCGTGATGTGACTGATTACTTTATCGAAAAGTCGACTCAGTACTTCAAATACTACTAAAAAAGGACGAAGATGATTGATTTGTTAAACTAGTTTAGATCACACTATTACTATCTCACTACACTTTCGTCATTGCTTCGCATAAAAGTTTTATGTAATGATGGTGTCGGTGCGGCACCAACATGTGATACCCCGCAAGAAAGAGAGAAGATCTAGTCTAACTAGGATTCTTCCCATGTAATCTTAGTAGTAGTATTTTGTAATCCTACTAGGAACTCTCATTATAAACCGACTAGAATCGACCTCCTGACTATATAAAGGAGGGCGTGGTTCCTAGAGAGGAGGATTTCGACAACACAATCAATCCAACGCAAAGGCTAACCAATTGAACGTAGGGCTATTACTTCGACCACAGTCAGAGGGCTCGAACCAGATAAATCGACGGTCTCTTTGCGCTTCACCGTCGAAGTTCATAGATACCGAAGGTTCGAATAATACCTTGCTTGGGAACCCCTGGTAAGGTGCTATCGATGGTAAAAACATCGGCAACGGGCGCGCCAGATAGGATTTAATGAATTTGCATCCGAGAGCTCGATGAACCTCAACAACATGATCTTCTCAACGGATCAACTTTCATCTTGGCTACCATGGATCTGCAGAGGCGGACAACAATGGCAAGCTCCAAAGTCGTCTCCTCGAAGATTCAAACACCATGAAGACTATTCTATTAAACGACTACTGACAGACCAAATCTTACGGAGGATTCGCGAGCTCATAATGTCCGATTCAACTGAGTTCCAGCGACTTTAAGATCCGACTCGAATTCGAGCTCCGTGATCCGAAAGTTGAGTCTTATTCGAGTCCTTTCGAAACCGAAAGTTCTTTTCCGATGGGACTTAAAATGCGCGCCCCGACCTATCAAGAATACAACTTCAGTGAGTACGCTGCAGAATCTTTTCAAGAAGTCGGATCTTTCTCCACTCGGACTCCTCAACATGGCAACATCTTATCGTGCATGGCTCGCAGAAGTCCCTCGATCTAGTACTAAGAATGCCATCAAGGGAGCTCGGAAGGTCTCGCCTCGACTATAACATCTCAAGATCGTGATCGCTCACTTCGCCGACTCTGTTCGAGGATAATGAGCACCAATCGACAACGAACGACGACGGCTATTCTACCTTACCAAGAAGGAGACTCGATCATGCGACCTCAAGGCATCTACTAAAGTCACCGGCAACCCCGATAAAGATGGAAACTAACGTAATAATGCAGAACGGTTCACGCATCGGGAAGTACTCATGGTTCACGTCCCATTCAGTCCAACATAAATCTTCAAAAAGCACCGATGTCGTCATCGGATGAATTAGAATCCAACATATCACCCTTTGCCTGAGGCTACGATGGAGAAACCGAGAGTCGAGACAAGCTAGAGAAAGAAAAAACAAGTTGAAGCAAAGGCGCCAACACCGTGCTAAGGCGTAGCAGGGAAGCTCGGATCGATACGAAGCCGAAAGTTGGCGAATACGACGAAGAAGAAAATCACAACGAAGAAGAAGAAAAACGCGCGGCAGCAAATACGCCTACGATAAGATTCGAGAAGCATTAGAAGAACTCGGGAGCAACCTCACATCCCGGTGAGAAGTATGAACAGCTCGAGGAGACTTGCTCCCACGCCGACGATCCGAGAACGCATGACGCGAGAGCACTCGACAGATCAACAACCCACGTGCAAGAAGATCAAAATCAAAGGAAGTCCGCTTTGAAAGACTTGGGCCAAGTGGAAGTCATAACGGAGAAAGTACGGAAGGATCAAAGTCAAGGCCACCGAATTGAACAACCAAGAAAGACCAGGAGTAGGCGCTTTGCCCGACGGCCCTACAAAATTATTCCCATCAAAATAATGGTTGGCCGAAGGAGGTGCCGAATCGAATGGAAGAGAGCTTAACACGCCGATGATTCCCCCTGCTTTGCGAATAGGCTTGCATCAATACGATTACCTCACAAGTTCAAACCGTCCAACCACTCTAAGTATGATGGCAAACCTGAACCAAGGCAATGGCTCGTAATATATTCACAATCAATTGAACTAGCCTTGAGGAGACGCGATATCAAGACCCCTGTTCTTTCCCATGGCCCTCAAAGTCATGCCTCCAATGGTTCGGGACAAATTAAATCCGGATCAATCGTAAATTGGGAGGACTTGCAAAAGAGTTTTTTGTGAAAATTTCGCGCATGAATCATTACACACCCAATTACTCATGCGAATGAAAGGACTCAAGCGAAGGGAGGCGAAAGTCTCGGAGATTACTATCAACGATTCATGAACTACGGGCTCAAGTGCATGACATCACCGAACGAGAAGTAATTGAAGCTTTCTCTAATGTAATCATGGCTAGGTGGCAATTTCAAGACTTCAGAAGAAAATCCAATAAACAATGAAGAATTCGCATTTAACAGTAGAAAATGATTACTGCAGAAGAAAAAACACGAGAGAGGTTCCGGATAGAAACAACCAAGACAACTCGACAAGTAAAATCATCGAAATAGCGTACATCAAGAAAGAAAACATAGACCAGACAATACCGTAGCAATGGTATCGACAAATCAAAGAAGTTTTCCAAACCCGAGAGGATATGATGACATTGAAAAATACGTTGCCATTGCACCCCTAATGGGAGGCACCATCGAGAAATTACTACACCTTCAATGATCGATACACAAGAAAAGATAGCAAGGAGAACACCAAAGAGGACAATCGAGGAGAAAAAGATGAAGACAACCACGAAGACAAAGGATTCCAAAAACTTAGGGAACAGTAGCAATCTTCTCTCTGGCCTCCTGGGATTGCGTAGCAAACATAAAAAAACTAGCACTACTTGGACTATCAATGATGCAAAGTAGAATCTGCTTACTCCAAGATATCTCAATTGGTCACAAAGATTCAATCCAATTTACCAAAGAAGACCAATGGACTAACATGGAAACGCAGCCATTATCCACCGGGTTCTAGATCCAACTATTGCGTATGACCGTCACCAAAGTACTAATCGACGGGGAGCCGGGCTCAACATCATCTTTCGTAAACACTATGGGACTACAACCATCACGGATGATTACACCAACAAGTACACCTTTTACAAGATAGTACTCCTGCAAAGCAACCATGCCACTTGGACAAATTATTTACACCGATTACTTTTGGAACTCCTTCGAACCATCAACAAAGAGTTCATCAAATTTGAGGTTGTAGACTTCGATTCATTGTCGGATCATGCAATCCCTGATGCCCAAGAATAGCAAAATTCATGGCAATACCATATTATCCGTACTTTCATCGCTTAAGATGCCGTAAAAAAGACCCAATTCGGTGTCCTTTCTCTTCAAAGTGATTTGAAGCGTGCTTTTGATCATGACGTCAGAACAATCCAAATTATACCAAAGCACCATGTCTAAAAATAGAAGAAGTGAAAATAGCCACAATTCTGCCGCAGAGATAAGCCAAGAAGAACTAGAAATACCTACTAAAAAGCCCAAGATCATCGCACCACCAAAAAAGAAGACGTCAAACAAATCTGGACCTAGGCACCGGCGATACTTCCAAGGATAGCTAGAACCATCGCAGCTCACCTCTCGATAAAATAGGAATCAGCGCTCACCAAATTTCTTCGGGACAACTAAGATATCTTCGGCAGGTCGGCCGACATGTTGTGTGTCCCAAGAGAGTTACCGAGCACTATAATTGATATTAATGAAAGCTCCAAGCTTCTGTAAAGCAACGGTTACGACGATTCTCACCGACAAGAAGAATTAAAAGAAATCACAAAGCTAATGGCGCTGGAATTCATTAGAGAAATCTTCATCCGCATTGGCTAGCAAACCCGGCTTCTAGTACGTGCAAAAGAAACACGAACGCATCGGTGATGTGTGTTGACTACGTCAGATCTCAACAAGCACTCCCCTCGAAGATCCGTCGCTGCCACGCATTGATCGAGTAGTTGATTCAATAGTAGGATCCGCCTTATTATCCTTTTTTGATTGCTATTTAGGGTATCACTAGATAGCATTAAAAAGAGCAAGACCAAGAAAGCAAGACATCTTTCATCACCACGTTTGGTGCGCCTCATCACACAAGACCATGTCATTTGGACTCAAAAACGCTGGAGCCACCTACCAAAGAGCTATTCAATATGCCCACAATCAAATCTGGTGAAAACGAGAAGCATGCCGTGAGATGACGTAGTTGTAAAAACAAAGAACCCTGATACTACCGATTGAAGACATAAGACAAACTCTTCGAAAGAACCTAAAAAAGTGAAGAGATGGAAATTGAATCCGAACAAATGTGTAACGTTTGGGGTTCCTTCAGGACAACTACTCGTTTCTAGTGGGTCACCATGTGCGAATCAAGCAAGCCAAACAAATTAGAGCCATAACGGAGATGGGCTCCACCCGAAACATCAAAGATGTGCAAAGCTAACGGTTGCACATGGCGGCACTCAATCGCTTCTATTTCAAGGCTCGGTGTGAAAAGAGCTACCTTTGCAACTACTGACTACTAAAGAAGATAGATAAGTTTGAATGGGATGTATAGCCAATGGGCCAGCAAATCCTAAGGCATACCCTCACATCCCGTACCAATTCACACAATTCC